>LR991077.1:10773093-13478334 GCA_905163555.1 Notocelia uddmanniana
CATTTATGTTGCGCCAACATCCTCCCGCCTCTTAAAGCTTGGCTTTAAGCTTAATCGTCATCGTCGAGGAAGGGACAAATCCTGTTGATGGCTCGGCGAATCGTCCCCTTGGTAGTTAGAACGTCTGCAACACGACAGGCTCCATCGGTGCCAGGATAAACAGTCTGAATACGCCCTAATGGCCATTTGAGTGGTGATGTCGCCTCGTCTTTTATCAGGACCATTTGACCGGGTTTGATGTCGGGGCGCCGTTGCTGCCATCGGGTGCGTTGTTGTAGCTCGCAAATGTACTCTTGGCTCCATCTTGACCAAAAATGTTGCCTTGCCTGCTCAATTCTGGCATATCTATGAAGCCGATTAGGGTTGACTTCCTTCAGATCAGGTGCCGGTAACGAGATAAGGGGTCTTCCTATAAGAAAATGCCCTGGGGTGAGGGGTGCCAGATCTTGCGGAGATGAGGACATAGGATATAAGGGCCTAGAGTTAAGTATAGCCTCGATCTGTGCGAACAGAGTTGTCAACTCTTCGAAGGTCAAGTGTGCATTCCCTACCACCCGTTTCATATGAAATTTCGCGGACCGAACAGCCGCTTCGTAAAGACCTCCAAAATTTGGAGCATACGCAGGCGAAAAATGAAATATTATTTTTTCATCTACAAATGCATCTGACACAGAGTTGGAAGCAGCATTGAGAAATTCACCTAGCTCGCGGTTAGCACCTACGAAATTCCTCCCGTTGTCGCAAAATATCTCTCGAGGAGGCCCTCGGCGAGATATGAAGCGACGCAATGCCAGAATAAAATCCTCTGTGCTCAAAGAACTTACAAGTTCTAGATGAACAGCTTTCACCTTAAAATCTATAAAAACACATAGGTAACTCTTATGGAGTTTTGCACCACGACCCTTCTTGTTACTAACTAAGAACGGGCCTGCGAAATCAGTTCCCACCACCTCAAACGCAAATCCAGGTGTAATCCGCTGGGGTGGCAAGTTACCCATTATTTGTTGCGCAACTTCTCCTTTCATTCTTTTACAACGTGTACAATCATTGTAGGTTCGCCTAGCGAGCACTCTGCCATTTAAAGGCCAATAGTGATTTCGAATGACTGAGAGAAGAAGTTGCGGTGGTGCATGCATTAATTTTAAGTGATAATATTTAAATAACAATCTGGTAAAATGATTTTTAGCATCCAAAAGAATAGGATGTTTTTTGTCGAAGTCGTAATTCGAATTATCTAACCTTCCACCTACACGGATAATTCCCGAGTCATCAACAAAAGGATTTAATTTACCTAGACCGGGAATAGGCTTAGGGTTACTATTAGACATCGGGAAACTTTTGGCTTGTGATAAGTAAGCTAACTTGGACTCGGCCTGTTCAAGCTCGTCTACCGTCAAAGAACTCGTGTCATAAACTTTTCTACGCAGCATGACATTGATAAACCGACATACATATGCAAATATGCGACGCAAGCGAAGAAAACTGGAGTATTTAGTCATATCTATTATTTGCGTAGTCGAATTCTCAATTCCCGCTGTGTGCGCACGTAGCTCAGGCAAGCAAGTTTGTGTCACTTCACACTGCTCCGGCCACTGATCAGCTGTATCCTGCAAGAATGCAGGTCCCTCCCACCACAGTGACAACGACTGAACCTCGTTAGGGTACACCCCACGAGAAGCCAAGTCGGCAGGATTCTGTGCCGACGGGACATACATCCATGCAGATTTTGAACACTTATCATTTATTTCAGCGACACGATGTGACACAAACGTACATAATTTGTTTGACGGTATGCGCAACCAACTCAAGACTATTTTAGAGTCTGACCAAAAATATCTCCTAGTGATATTACATCGCAGAGCTTGCACCACCTTTTCACACAGACGTGAAACTAGTAAGGATGCGCAAAGCTCAAGACGGGGTATCGTCGTCGCTTTTAGGGGCGCGACCTTTGACTTAGCGCATAATAGTCGAACTGTGCAATTTCCTAACTCGTCTAACGATCTTAAATAAATACACCCTGCATATGCCTTCAATGAGGCATCTGAAAATGCGTGGATTTCAATTACTACAGCATTACTACAACTGGCATGGCGTGGAACACTTATTTCTTTTAAACAATGTATACTATTAACAAACTTAGTCCAGATACAGTTCGGTGCCTGGGGAATTTCATCATCCAGTCCAATTCTGTGACCAGAGAGATTGCAAGAATATTTTACATAAAATAACACATACACTCAACAGCCCTAATGGATCAAATATACTGGAAACCACAGATAGGACAGCCCTTTTAGTGTATTTTACATGGTTATTTATCAACTCCAATTTCGAACATTTTATCAAAATGCTGTCCGCATTTGGATTCCACTCCACGCCTAATGTGTTGGTTTGATTGGATATTTTCAAATTATCTTGCTGACTATTGCTAGTCTCCGTTACTTTACATAGGAATTCCTTTGAATTACTTTTTAACTTCCTCAAATTAAATTGAGCTGAGCTTAAAGTGTCATTGATCCTTTGGTATAGATCAATCAACTGTTTTTCATCATCCAAACCGGTTATTAAATCGTCGATGTAAAAATCGTGAATAATTACTTCTTTTACCAAAGGATCACTGCTCTCATACCCTAATTGAGCCAGACATCTCGTGCTTAGAAACGGCGCACAGGACGAACCATACGTCAAAGTATTCAATTCTAAATACTTCATGCGCTCGCCTTCATGTTCACGCCACAATATCATTTGGAGATATCTTTGCGAAGGTTCCAAGGTTACCTGTCTATACATCTTCTCTATATCTCCTGTGAATATGAAAACGTGCTGGCGAAATCTTATTAGAATAGAGAAGATGTCGTCTTGAACCGTGGCACCAACCATGAGAATGTCATTGAGTGAATAGCCAGAATCAGTCCGAGCAGAGCAATCAAAAACTACTCTACACTTAGTAGATTCACTTTTCTCTTTCAAAATTGGATGATGTGGCAAAAAGTAGGCTTTTTCAGGCCTCTCCCTTTTTGACATATGGCCCAAATCCGCATATTCTCTCATAAAATGTACATATTGTGATTTTACGTCAGGTTGCCTTTTAAAACGTTTTTCTAGCGAATCGAATCGCTTTCTAGCTAATCTGTATGAGTCACCAAGCACATCTGGTTGACTTTTCAAGGGCAACGTGACGCAAAATCGACCATCAGCTAAGCGTTGTGTGTTTTGCTTGAAATGCTCCTCGCACGCCTCCTCTTCAGGCGATAACACTGGGACAGCTGGTACTTCCTCCAACTCCCAAAACTTACTTAGCTGATTGCGTATTTCCCTACTGAAACCGCAGTGAGTACTTTTATTTTTTGTGTACTAGTCCTATTACTTAACATTACAGGTCCAACCATTAACCAGCCAAATATCGAGTTTTGTAGCATGGGCTTATTGTGCCCCAGCCTTAACTGCTCACCACTAATGACATCCCAAAATATGTCTGCTCCTAACAACAGGTCTATCTGAGAGGGATTGTGATAACCCGGGTCCGCTAAAGTAATATTTTTTGGGATATTAATATCCGAAGTATCCACTTCTTCAGCCGGTAAGTGACCCGTTATCTGAGGGATAACGTAGGCATCGACTTGTTTACAAGTTTGTTTACTACGCGGCTGAATAGTCAGCGCACATCGTTTTAGCGCATTGAATGAAATATTATGAATACCGGTCACCCGGACGGTGTCAACAAGTTCACTCTGTATGCCTAACTTATCCATCAGTGACTCCGTAAGGAAGCTGGATTGACTACCGCAATCGAGAAGACAGCGGACCTCGTGAGTTTTATTTGTTTTTTCATTTTTAACTAAAATGATCGCAGTTGACAACAAAACTTGGTTCTCAATACTGGCTGACAACGATATTGGCGCAGACACACACTCTTTTTCTTCTACCTCGTTTAGCTTGTTAGACGTAAGGGTCTTATGAAGCAGAGTATTATGTTTACGCTTACATATGACACATGGACTTGCCTTACATTGGTGCGCAAAATGCCCACCACGAAAACAGTTTATACATACTTTTAATTTTCTTATCAATGAATTTCGCTCATCCACTGACATCTGATTTAATTTTTCACAATTATATAATAAATGATCACCCTCGCATACACGACAAACACGCGTATTGTATAATTTCAAGTGGCTCGAAGTGTTAGAATCGCTCGCCGTAGCAACAAATGCCTTTTGCACCTTATCCATTCGCTTATAAGTAACTTGTTTATCAACCTTGTCGCTCGTAGTTACGGTTATCATTTCTAACACATCGGCCCTTTGTCGTAAAAAATCGTAAAATTTCTCTAAAGTAGGATTATCCTCTAAGCTGTTCCTGTACTCTTCCCATTTCGTCCCGGTGGTAGTATCCAATTTACTCGCAAACATAAATAATATAAGTGTGTCCCAGTTGTCAGTAGTTTCCCCCAAACTATTTAAAGCCCTTAAATGTTTTGATATGTGATCAATTAAAAAACGCAATGACTTATCAGACTCCCTTCCAATAATAGGCACGTTAAAAAGTGACTTAAGGTGAGTGTGAATAAGCTGGCGTCTGTTATCGAATCTGTCGCTAACCAGTTTCCAAGCGGTGGTGTAATTAGCCGCCGATATTTCTAACGATTCAATAACAGACGCTGCGCTTCCTGTTAAGGACGCCTTTAAATATTGAAACTTACAAATGTTGCTGAGACCTTCGTTGTTATGAACAATTGATGTATATACATCGCGAAACTCCAACCATTTGTTGGCACATCCATCGAAGGATGGGAGACGGATTGTTGGCAAACGTACCCCAGTATCCGTAACACCGTGGGACGAGGCCGACTCACCATTAGACCCCTCAGCCATCGAGTAGCGAGGCTCATGCGCAGCGATCAACTCCTGCGCTAGACTTATCGCGCTAAAAAATAACTTTTCAGTATTTTCACGTTCGCTATAATCGGGCTCGATGGCCGAATGCCCAGGTTGAGAATCGGTTTTTAATGTAGCCTCATAAATTTCCATGCTCATCTGGATTTTATCATATTCTTCAAACAATAAATCTACTTTACGTAATCTTAATTTTATTTCATTTAAATGTGCCACTGACACCTGCTTTAGTTTCTTAAAATCTTCTAAAAAATGCCTAAACGTAGTTAATCGACCCTTAATCGACGATCTCTTTGCCTTCAACTCTGTGTCAGTCATATTGCAAACAAATTAGGTTTATAGGTCAAATAGATAACAAAGTGCAATAAATACCTCAAAGCAGGTTTGCCTTACAAATCGAAACAGCTGTTGGGGTACCGACGATAACGGAGAAAATAGCAGCTCGGCGCGGGCGCAGCGGGTGTAATCCTGAAATATTCGGCCGAACAACTTTTAATTTATCTTTTAGAAACTATAAGTTTACAACGCAGAGTTGATAAGAAGTGCGATAGTTAAGACGGATCGTTAAATTAGCAAAATAAACTTCCGTAATTAGTGCAATATTTAAAGCGCAAAGCGGTGCACGGAATTTGGATTACGTAACCGGCTGATGCAATCACAGCTTTTAAGTAGCAGGTTTAAAGATTGATTTATTTATTTAACAGCCAAATAGTAACCCACATAGAAACAATGCAATTACTAATATATACCGTTATTCGTGCGGAATGATTTTAATGCACATTTGAAATAATTAAGCTGGAAAAATAACTTAGGTAGTTTACTTTAGATGGAGAATTTTAGATTATATGTTGAATTAATTTAATATGAGATCTGCTCGCACAAATTTAGCTACACAGGGTTAACACAGTTAAAATTAGTAGGTATACGGAACGGGCTAACCTCCCTTTTGTTCTAGAACTCGGCTCGAGCGCACATCACACTAACTCGCTGGCACTTATCACAATTATTTGCTGGTAGGTGTAGGTATCCAATCCAATTCAACTCCAACGCAATTCCAACGGTAATGCAGCTCGATGGTTCTCCCGTTTTTAGGTATGTGTAGTTTGCAGATCCGTGCTACGCGTCCACATAGCAACAGCAGATAACGGTCGCCAATATGTTGGGTGTACTCCTCGTTATAAGCTCTTCCTGACCAGGGAACCGTAGGATCGTCAATTGAGAACTCCAGGATAGTACACAATCTTCCTTTAATGTAGAAAACTAGTAAATATAGTACATGCTTTAGATACGTAAGTATAGATATATAATAACGTGTGTTGCCGCTGTGGCTGTACGGTGCAGTCTGAGGTGCTCGGAGCGGGGTCGTGACGCATCCGTGTCGTCACTATAATACCGTTAGCCGTTCGGTATGCATTTATGTTGCGCCAACAGTAGAGTTAGGTTTAAAGTCATTTTTAGTAGGTAGTAGGGTGTTAGGGCTAAAACAATGATTAGGGTTGGTTTTAGGGAACTAGGTTTCATTTAATTGGTTGTTAGTGATTGTAGGAAGTTTGGTAGACGTGAGTAAGTAGGTAAAGGTCAATTGCGAATAATGGTTTCCAAGTGTGGTTATGAAGTATGGGGTTTCATGGGCTACATGTGAAATATGGTTTAAAGGTGTAACTACATTTAATTTACTTTGTTCATTGAGTTATTATGATTCAGTTATGATTAGGATATAGAATTGTTTCAGAAAGATGAGATAATTCTAGACATTGTAGCAGGCGGAGCAGTCTACTAGTCAATTTTATCTATTATCATGAGTGGAATAATGCTCGAACATTTATCATGCGTAAATGAGTGTTTATTATTTCAGGTATTGACTAGGTTCAAATATTTCATATGAATTGCCCTGAATAGTCGATATTGAGTGTACCACTTTATGGAAACTAGGTTTTTAGGGAGTTAGTGACGAGGTGGTTTGTTTTCATTAGATACAACTTTGTACCTCAACTCTTGTATATAAGAATGTTAGCGTCAGTAGTAATAAATTGCTAGAATTTATTTATAAAGCTTAAATTAATAGATGATTCCTCTAATCATCGATATAACTATCTGGTGAGTTTCTTTGATGCTTCTTCTCATCAGCAAGTCTAGGTTACGAAGCATTGGTAGATTCATAGGTCATATATAAAATACCTATTAAAAATTCAATATAATAAAATAGGTATAAATACGTAGCTAGGAGGTCTGTCACCCATCCAGGCGTAAGCAGTAGCATTGTATGGTAGTGAAAGAGTCGCACCGTACAATATTAATCAAAATTATTCTTAGCTAGCTAGGAAATTGAGTATCAGTGTTTTATGATGAAATAATTTTGATTTAGGGAAAAATTATGGCTTTTAAGGAAAATTTGCCTTTCTTTAAAAACCAATGGCTACTGTTTTACGCTCAGCCCGGCCTCAGGTAGTCTGGTTGGGGATTATTAATAAAAAACAAATAATTATTTGTTTATATAAAGAAGCATACAGTAGGTAAAGCAAAGATCAGTACTTAATCTTCTCTGTAATCAAAATAGTGATAGGTTGAGGAAAATGGGTAGTGCAATTCCTTAGGAATAGTGGGCTAGGGCTAGGCTATAGGTAGGGCTATAGGTCAGGTAGTGAAGAGTTCAGATCTTGGTTGTTTCACATTAAAGAATTTGAGTTTTGCGGCACACAACGTAGGGATATTACTAGACGATCACTTGGCCAAATTAAATAATCGAATATCATATCAAAATAAATTCAATTAAATCAAATAAATCAAATAAAATTAAATCAGTCGTTAATAAATCTAGTTGTAAAATATTATTCATTTTCTTAAATTACTGTCAAACATTTATTTTACTAAATAATTATTAGGGAATTTCAATATTAATTATTTTATTTAGTAAGGTCGAAGGCACATGTTTGCTGCTGTGACCAAAGGATATGTATTAGGATATGTTGTTATAGCCTTTAAGTGACACTTGACACCGTCGCGTTACCTGGCAGATTTGCCTCCACTTAAACACGCTTTTGCGTCGCTGCTGCCTTGTGATTGGGCAGTAATAGGCCAATCACAAATAGTTTTACAACGGCGGGCTCCGAGATGTTTCCTTGCTTTGAAAAGTTGGAAAGTTTTGTGTGAGTGTTCTTTATTCCTAATAAATTTGAAACGAGTGACAGTGTCGAGAATCATTTGGCCTCTACTTCACAAGAAATCACAAATATTGCAGAGAAAGCAACGCTTAATGTTGCCTGAGAAAACGAGAAAACTTTACAACAAAAGTTATGCTAATTTTATTGAACGGCCGATGAAAAACGCATTACTTATTTTTTTAGAAAAAGTACAAAATTTACCCCATCAACACTATGAACTGAATATTCTATAATTAAATCAACATTGAACATTTATGACAAGAAAGACATCGAAATATAGCAAGCTTTCTTAAAAAGAAAATCTGAAGGATAGAATACAAAGCGAAAAAATCGAATACATTTTCACTATCCGAAATAAACACATTTTTCAACGAAGCACCTGATGAATGTAACACATAATCTATAATAATATTATAAAGCTGAAGAGTTTGTTTGAACGCGCTAATCTCAGGAACTACTGGTTCGAATTGAAAAATTATTTTTGTGTTGGATAGTCCATTTATCGTGGACGGCTTTAGGCTATATAACATCACGCTGCGACCAATAGGAGCGAAGACGCGGGTAACAGCTAGTTATAAATAAAATAATACTAGTATAATTTAGACAACATACCTACTTAAGACTTTGTTCTCAGTTGTTAGTGTTTATCAATGTATTGTAGACTCGTTAAGATTACCCTTTTAAATCTATTGTTGTTTTCAGGCATCAGTAATCTTCGGCGTAATAGGTGCATGCCGAATGTAGGAACTGTGCAGTCTGGTGTTAAAAAGTGTAAGCGATTTGAATGGAGCACCGTTAACCCTGTTCCAGGCGTAGTACGTTTCATCGACCACATATACAGGGTGATTTAGGGGTCGTGATCTGAAATAATTGTACATGGTCAAAAATTCAAAGTAGACAACATCACGGTATGAAGGTTTATAACTCAAATAGTTTTCTTCTTTTTAAAAATGTTAATGGGAAGCAATACTTTTTCATACAACTTGGTCACCCTACCGCACTGTCAACCCTCCCTACCATCCGTCAAAGAGAGTAGGGTAACCATGTTTTTTTTGTGAATTTGTATTTTTTTCATCAAAATAAATTAAAAATGAAATTCGTTTGTTTCGTGTCACTAAATTTTTTTTGAAATGGCTAACAGATACCAAGTCTAAAAACTGGTTCTTGATCCACGACCCCGAAATCACCCTGTATACGTGTCAATAGAACTTCAATCCTAGTTCTCTGATTTAAGGCTCAAATTACATTGCATTTTCGTAAAAAGTGACTCGTCTTGAAATTAATAACCATAACGTAACTATTTTTTTGTTTTTTTGTAAAGCCTTCTAGATTGGTGCGGGCTGGAAATGGGTTCATTGGTATGAATTCAAAAACTAAAACAGAACATGTACAATAACTTTGAGTACAGTCGGTTGCGTAAAAAAATATTTTTTTTCATAAGATTTTATAACGAAAATTGCAAAAGCCAAAACAAATCAATATGTTTGGAAATACGGGGAAAATAGCGGCTAGTTATATGAAATTGCCAAATCCAGAGCAGAACACTGGCCACTGTTTCCGGAGAATCTCGGCCACTTGGCTAATTAATGCCGGTTGGTAATTATAGTATTCATTGTGCATTTTATTGAAAGAAAGAAAAGAATGATGTGAATATTGACGCAAAATCCAATTTTGAAAACGCAGAAGTGTGTCATGTACCTTGGGCCATGGCCATTATGGCGCATTGTGTGGATTCTGTTATTAAAGCAGAACAGCAATGCTCTTCTGTGGTGATGAGCCTATGGAAGGTTATCTTCCGTATTTATCGTAGCCTAGCGTATTTAATTTCTAATTTTTAGCTACAGAACATAAAGAGATAAGAGCTTTTCCGACCATCTTGGTGATTTCTGATATTTCGTACATTTATAAAAAAAATCCAAGCTGTGTTTCGAGCTCACGATCTCCAGATTTAGTCTCGGCTACATACAGACGTAGGAGCGTTCATGGCCCAGCGGCACCCCGCGTACCGCGTGCGGTATGCGAGGTTAAGCAATGTCGGGCGATGTCAGTCCTTGAATGGGTGACCGCTTTGTGTGGTTACTAACTGAGAGCTCCCGTGCTTTGGAAGGCACGTTAAGCCGTTGATCCCGGTTGCTGTCTATGATAGCAGTCGTTAAGCCAAGTTAGAGGCCTCCGGGCGGCTAACAGTCAAGTTGCCCACTCACTTGACAAGCCTAATCCCAATATGGTCTAGTTTCCCCCTCGGGTTGGAAGGTCAGATGGCAGTCGCTTCCGTTAAAACTAGTGCCTACGCCAATTCTTGGGATTAGGTAGCGGACCCCAGGCATCCTTCAGGATGCAACTACTGGGAATAACGCTAGGAGAATGGCATACAGACGTAGGTATGTTACAACTACAGAATATATATTAGGTTCGGTAGTGTCTAGTTTCTAAAATACGACCTCACATTCAAATTACTTCGAATAATTGAAATCCAACCGTGATTTGTAATTATTACAGTGAGGTTGTATCTTTGAATTAGCAAGCATTGATTCTTCATTTGAAAGATTTCGGAATTTAATTAATACAAATCGGAATTACCTGGGACAGACTACTAGGAGCCATAAATAAAAAAGTCAAAAACAGGTATATCAACATTTATATTATTATTAAAGACGTATTATTACTATACGTATTGTATCCGCCGAAGTCTGCGATTTCACGGAGTTGGCCCTGTAAATAACGAATAGATTTAAGCGAAAAGGTATACAGTATAATTTCAGCATTGTGCATTAGTCGAATACTTTGCTTCCGACATAAACGTGATCTACTGTAGAGAAGGGATCTGACCCGCTCCCACCAAGAAAACGTCTGAGTTAAGCAGTAGGCAAAAGGAGATATTACACCTTCCTGAATTTAGAACCTTTAGAGCGGGACGTACATATATGTTAGAGCGAGAGGCTTCTACTCTCCTCCCCTGTACAGGATGCTAAATTCAGGACAATGTAATGCCGGTGATATTTCTAGATGTAAGTTTTTTTTTTTTTGCGTTTGTAGGGGGAAATACTCATGTATACAGGCCCGTACCTGGCAGCATGCCCGACTTAACTGGGAATAGGCCCAGTCACTTACGGACTAAAACCCCCTCCTTAGAGCATCCAGCATCTCCCGAAATTGCTTAAACTGGTTACACTACCGGTTTAAGCAATTTCGGGAGGTTCCGGATGCTTATAGTGAATCCAGGTAGAGTGATGACCCCTCGATGTCTGCGACTGCATATCCTGTGAACAAAAAGAAAGAGTCAGCATGTGTAGTGTGTGTACAGAAATATCCCGAAATTGCTTAATCCTGTAGTGTAAACACACTACAGTTTGCACAAGCAATTTCGGGATATTTCGGACGCTTGTAGTGGAGCGCTTGCAGATGCCTGTTGCGATGACCCGATGACGTTTGCGACTGCACAGCGTGTAGCGTAGCTTCTGAAACGAAACAGATTAATCAGCAATTGGTAGGTACGTGGAAAGTTTACCACGTGCTTAATTAACCCTTTAACCGCCAAAGTCTGATATATCATGCAAAGTGACAATGCACCTAAACGACAGCTTTCAAATTTATGACAGTTGAAATTTGCAAATCCAAACAATTTAGAAATTTACAATAACATATGCGACACCCCTGGAGTTTCTGGCGTCCATTATAGGCAGCGGTGACTGCATACCATCAGGCGGGCCGTACGCTTGTTTGCCACCGACGTGATATTAAAAAACATACCACTATTGTGACGATAATCACCATGTACCTAACCGGCCCTATTAGGCCTCAATAATCCTGTACAAAGTTAGTAGCAAATAGAACATGTCAACATATTTACGTGCAATGCATACATATTGATCATATTGATGAGCGTTTTAAAATAAAAAGGAATTTGAAGTTGACATGTAAGTGCTAAGTGAAATTAATTGTAGATAGATGCATTTCTCTATAGTGACACCAGCTACCTACCACAAGAATTTCATTTTGAAGAAACGCAACTTCGTACAAACGTTGACGGTCCTCTTGATTTTTCGTCTACAAAGTAACTAAAACTACTTGGGAAAATAAGCCAAAGACCTAAATAGTTTAGTATTAAATCATTGAAACGAATAGAAACACTAGAGAAAATTCGCAACTAGCTATTTAAGTTAATGCATACTCACTCGACGCATAGTTGAGTAGTCTTCGGATCTGTCGATTTGGCGGGCTCACGTAGTTGTCGTCATCTGCTGCACCGGCTGCACCTAACAGGTTAAAAGTAGTACATCATAATTATTTTTACAAAACGTAACGTATGGTCATAAAACTCATAATAGGGAATATGCATATTTATTTTTCCATGATGCCTTTTGAGTCAGTTATCAAAGTTCAAAATTCTTTATTGTATATGAGAAACAGGTTGCATTGTAAGGCGGTATTATACAATTTGACAATTTAATCACTGTAGCTCTACCTTTGCAGGTGTTTATACAATTTTTTGTGCCCTTGACAGATATAATAATGTGTTACCTACAGCCTACAGGATTTATTCATTAATGCTATAAAAACATTTCCGTATGAGCGAATTCTTAAGCTTAGTTTTAAACACATTTAATGGCATGTCTTTAAAGGGGTCCGGCAATTTGTTATAATAATATATAGTAATGCACATAATATAAGATTTTTTTGCAGTAAGTGACAGATTTACATTGGGCTTGTGAAGTTTGTGCTTATACCTATTCACGCGAGGACCCAATGTATTAAATGCTAGAAAAAGATACTTTTAATTATGAACGAATGTGCAAATTTCATAAATGCACGTACAAGGGAAAGTGAGTATATTGTTTTGTGTAAAATATGGACGACATGAGTCTGTCGTTTTTAGTTTAAATATGGCTCTAATGCAGAGTTTTTGAGTAATAAATACAGAATGTTTATCTGTGCAGTTATCCCATATTACCAATCCATATCGTAAAACAGAATTGACATATCCATTAAACGCTGCCTGGACAGAGACGGTTTGACTTATTCTCTTTAGTGGAAACACGAAACTGTTCACTTTTGAACATACTTTATCCACATGTTCTCTTCAATTGCATTGACTGTCAATATGAATTCCTAGAAATCGAGTATGTTGAACTTCCTTAATGCATGCATTGTTATAGCTGATATTTAATTGTTGTGAGGCACTTCTATGTGTATGGAACTGGATAAAATTAGTTTTATCTATGTTAATATTTAAGTTATTTACTTCTTACCACCAAACAGTTTGAGAAAGGGCTCTATTTAAGTCATTGTTGTACGTTACATTATTTTTACATTTCACAATAATAGATATATCATCTGCGAATAATAGGGTCTCATAAGACTCGGGGATGTCATTAATATACAGTAAGAATAGGAGTTTTTGGAGAGAATCAAATGTTTGTATGAAACAACTACAATTAGAACAACATAAATAGAGAAAAATGGGTGTCAAAGTACAACCGCTGAGCCCTGTGAAGGTCCCATACTAATTGAGCGTGTTATATGAGGTCACATACTACGTGCTCCGTACTGTAAGAAAACACCGGCCACGTGCGTGTCGGACTTCGCACATTTAGGGTACCGCACCAACCGCAAAATGAAGTTGGTTTAAATAGAAAAATCTGCTTTATAGATATATTAGTATTTGTTGGTAATATATATAGACCAACTTGGTCAATCATTTTAGTAGTTACATACTTAAAAGTTAATACATATTAGTACTTTAAAGAATAGATTGCACAGATTCAAATCGTCATTTAACGAATTGAACACATACGCACCAAGTGTTAAACGCCAACGAACTACTAGACTTTTGAGCCCGTAGCTCGACGGTCAGTCTATAGCCGTCACATGTTGCGAGACCTGAAACAGAACGTCCGTATGGGATTACTATGAACAACATACATAGTTTTTTTTTAACTTACACACACATATAATATCATGGTTGTATTCTTAGATGGTGAAAGCAATATATTATCTTTAATTTTAAATCCATACCATAAATGCGAAAGTAACCCTTTTGTCTCTTAACCATTCATGCTTTTAAACTGCTGAACAGATTTTGATGAAATTTATTATTTGACGGTGTAAGACCCTAGATGCTTGAGATAATATTTGACGACCACTTTGGCTTAGTTGCTAGTGACCCTTCCAACGAAGCCGAAGGTCCCGGGTTCAATCCCGGTCAGGGTATTTGTTATACCGTTAGGTTTTTATAGAATAAATTTATAAAATGTTAAATATAAAAATACATGTACCAAGTATAAAAAGATTATAAAAAACCTAACTTAAGAGTGCACCTACCGGCAGCGAGGCGGGGCCTAGGCTACCGGTGGTTAGGGCTACAGAGACCTTTGACCTCCTGACCATCCGCACCGTGTCCAGGAGTACCACCTTCTGTATCTGACCCTTGACCCAGCCATCTAGCGAGAGTCTCTTAAGAAGTTGGTCGAGACTCTTAGCAATTAGACCGTTCCCAGGGACAATGATCGTCGAATCAACATCCCACATGGCGGTTACCTCGTGTGCCAGGTCTAGGTACTTGCTAGCCTTGTCCTTCTCGGCCTTCATGAGGTTCTCATCATGGGGGATGGTGATGTCGACGAGCACTGCCTGGCGCTTCAATCGATCTGTCAGCAGGATATCAGGTTTGTTGGCTATAATAGTCCTTATTATTTTATTAATAATATTCTTTATAAGCTTTTATAAAGAAATTATCCCTTAAGCATTAAAAGGATTAATGAAAAGGGGGTTAGAAGTTTTTATGGGAGAGCAATAATTATGATTACGCCAGCAAGAATTAGTTGAGTTGAAACCTACACTATAGATCCGCCCAGTGCGAGTCCGAATCGATTAAACTACACGGATCGTGTACCCATCCCCGTCCCGACCCCATTAATTCAGGAGAAATCGTAGTGCTATGTAAAAATAAAAATTGAACTTCATGGGTACAGCGCCATCTATCGGCGCATTTTGTTATTAATTTGTGCGACCGAATAACGCAGTATGGGTAAAAAACTTAAGATGACCTATTGTATGTAGCATGTTCGAATAGACATTACATATTTAAAATGTGCAACACAAACAAGACAAACGCCTATTCGAACACATCACAACTACACAACAGGTCATTTTCTTAAGTTTTTCCCCTTTATTTAATTCTTCATTACTTTAAGAGATTCTAAGTTTTTTTTTTGAAAGATGGTACTTTCAGCTTAATCTTCTCTAATCTTCAGCTAATCAGAGAAGAGACAAAAGAAAAATATTAAAATACATTATATGCAAAGGTGATTAATTTCAAACTTTGTTTACAGATGTTTTACGATAATTTATTTATTTTGCGTATAGCAAATGCAGTTTTGCTACTAATTAGAAGAATATAATTATAATTCACAAATGCCGCTATAGCCCATTGAGACTTAACATATCGCAAATATTCGCGTGGTGCAGTGAGCTTAATTTTTTCGGATCCATACAACAAACCATGAAATCTGAACACTCTTTGTAATTTTAATGGAGATTTAGAATAGCAAAAAGTATTTTTAAGACATAGGTAATAGCTAATATCAAACTAGCTAACATAAAGCTAATTATTTACTATAAAATAATAATACTTAGAAGGGCTAAGCGGTTTAATCGAGATGATCGATTCAAAACATCTTACGCGACTTATCGTATTTGACCACTCACTCACCCCTCGATTTCACTGATTTTTGCAGGGTGCCGATTTCTTGCCCTTAACATGCAAGCAATAAGGAACTTACCCAATTTGGGTACTTTCAAGGCATAGGCTTTTGAGCCCGTGGCTCGACGGCGCCTAACCGTCACCATCCCCACCCAATTCGCATCTGAAAGTGACATACAATAGGATTATAAATATTATAATTTATAATAGATACTATATTTAATATGTTTCAGCATAATATGCAACTGTTACACAGAGGCTATTAGAATATATAGCCCTACCAGTCTTTGGACCTGGCCATGTTGCGGATTTTTCTTGGAATGTCGGCCTCCAAAGGACCTGGACACTTTGGGACTTTGTTGCTTTCACCCGTTAGACATTTAGTATGACAGTTTAAACAAAACAGTACAAAGATGTTCAGCCTGTCAGGAAGGCCGACCGCACTGAATGGCAGGACATACTCTTAAATAAATAATTAATAATTGTCATGTCAAATGGCAAGATACTACCAGTTTTCATTCTGACATTTAACTAAAAAGGTATCAAATAAACAAGTATGAACTTTTCATTTATTTGATACGATCATTGATAGCCACTGCAGGTCTAGTCGTATTCAGGGTTTAGCCAATGGAAAAGATAATGTGAACACAGCTTTATGATATTTGTGTAGATTAAGTAATTTGACTTTTCAAGTACTCTAGTCTCAATGGTCATAAAATATAACGAGTTACTATGAGAAAAAATAGTGACTTACCATTTATAAATAGATGGTAATGCAGGAGGTGATATGCATCCTACAGTATGGACACTGGTCTCGATTGTCGACTGTGGCCCGCTGTATGCCCAGCAGGCAGTCGACGCACAGTGTGTGACCGCAAGGAATAAGCACGCGCGTGGGCGGCGCTTCCTGGCAAATTCCGCAGAGCGGGCCGGCAGGAGGTGCCGGCACTACCTCCTCGTCGAGGGCTTGGGGCACCTCGACTTCCTCGGCCACTTCAGTTTCTTCGGCCACTTCGACTTCTTCGGCCACTTCAACTTCTTCGGCCATCTCGGGCACGTCTTGCGCTAAGATGTCAATTAAAGCGCTGGTGTTTATTATGTAATCCCGTAGGGAGACGATACCCGCAGCAAGAGCTCGGTTATTGTTTAGAACCGTGGCATGACGCTTCAGAATCTGCTCTTTGTTGCGCCTAATCTGAGTCTGGCCGTCGAGCTGTGCTTGCCGTCGTGAGAAGCAGTTTTTAAATTTGTTCTCTAGTGTTCCTGTAGATGAGATTTTTTTTATAGTAAAAACTATTATGAGTTAGTATCATACGGACGACTAGATTAATATCTTTACTGTGTGTTATCCTTAGGAGATAAACATATACCATCGCGGACTTTTTTATCGATTTTTTAAGATATACATACAATATCGCGTTTGCACACAAAAATATGTGCTTTTCTGTACTTTAATATCTATGTATTATACATATAAACCTTCCTCTTGAATCACTGTATCTATTGCTGAAAACTGCATTAAATACTATGTTACAATAATATAATTATAACTTTAATAAAACTCCACAGCTGGAGTAATGACAAATAATAATTTTATAATTGGTATAATTTTTATTACTTATTTGTTTTATCGAACATTATCTCAAAAAATCAATGTATTTCTGAAAATAAGTATATTTATCGTAATTAGAGACAATATTAATTAATTCAAACAATATTAAATAATGCCCGATTTTAATAACTTAATGAAACTTAAGAAAATCTGCATTATTTAACCCTACTAAATACAAAACTAAATAACACTAAACGCAGACTAAAAAGTTATCTAATTAACTAAAATAAAATTAAAACCAAGTATAAGCTAGACTGAAGCGTAATTTTATTAGGGTATTTTCGTGAGTTTTGTTCAGTGGTAAGTTTACTGGGGTGATCTGTTGCTTTTTCTCAATCTGATATTTTTAACATGCACTACTTACTACTTTAGCCGTTCGCTTTAAAAAGGCCGTTGTTACCTCACGCCATTCCCGCTCGTCCGCTTCCCGGTGACGCCATGTCAGTACTAGTAATTGTTCACTTGTGACGGTGTGACGGCAATCTCGAAGCGAACGGCTTTATACTTTTGAGACTTACCTTAACTACACTGCTGAAGTGTTTGTACGAGAACGTGATATGGTACTGAAACGTGGTCGCTTACTATGGGCCTCATAAGAAGGTTCAAAGTCACCCGAAGAGCGATGGAGAGGGCTATCCTGGGAGTTTCTCTGCATGATCGTATCAGAAATGAGGCCATCCGTAGCAGAACTAAAGTGACCGAAATTAGGAATAATCACAACTAAAAGTTTAAAGTAAATTTTGCAGATGGCCTGAACGGCAGTGTTATTTTGGTGGGAAAAAGGGGCAAAAATGCGGATACGGGCGCTTTCTGAAATCCCATATTCCGACTCCCGCGCTTGTCGCCGGGCGCAACCGGCTGACGTGATAGCTTAGTATACCTGCTACTTTAAACCTATCAGGCAGGTAGTACAGTAATCCTTAGTACACAAAGTGTGACCAGCCCAAGAGTTTTTGATTTTCCCGACAAAAATTTGGGTAATATTTCAGTAGCCAGACTCTACTTCGGCTCTGCTTGACATTTTTATTCACTTAGCAACATGCTAAGGATTAAAAACTGGCTTTTCCTACCAATATCTTTCAAAACCTTAGCTGATTGAACTGATTTTGACGGCCTGTTTAGCCTAGTTGGTAGTAACGCTGCTTCCGAAGCTAGAGGTCCCGGGTTCGAATCCCGGCCAGGGCATTATTTGTGCATTTAGCACGGATATTTGTTCTTGGGTCTTGGATGTTTTCTATGTATTTATCTATATAAGTATGTATATCATCGTCTAGTACCCATCGTACAAGCTTTGCTTAGTTTGAGACTTGGCCGATTTGTGTAAGATTGTCCCCCAATATTTATTTCATTATTTTATTTTTATTTAACTTTACAAGTCGCAAATAAGACCGCAACTGGAGTACTGTTCATGGGAACAGTACTCCAGTTGCGGTCTTATTTGCGACTTGTAAAGTTAAATAAAAAGGGGCGAGAGCTCCAAACCACCAACTTAGCCCTTGTGACTCGGTTCAAAGACGTGCAGTCAGAATTGTCAACGATCCCAGTGTTACAGGCGTCCTTGAATCGCTTGGTCTCAGGAGGGGATTTGCCTGTGCGTGTTCTATGTACCGCCTTTAGAACGGGATGTGCTCTGAAGAACTGTTTGACATGATGCCCACGGCTACCTTTCATCATCGCACCTCTCGCCATCACCAGTGAGCTCATCCTCACAATTCACTTAGCAACATGCTTAAAAGCTGGCTTTTTCTACCGGTATCTTTCAAAACCTTAACAAATAAACTGTACAAAGGCTGCAACTTTACAAGTCGCAAGGCTGCATCTGGAGTACTGTTCTCACCTATGGGCGGCTCCAAACTACCAACTAAATATGTTTTTAAACACAGACTGTTTTTAAATTAGCCACGCGGATAAGCTGAAAAACGAGTCCGAAAGAGACTCACTTTGTATTAGCGTTTCCGTCTCCTACACATTGAAGAGCTGTTCTGTCCCTGTGTAATAATACGAGATATAAACCTTTTACATAAAGTTAGGCTTTATTCAATTATTCAATTAGAAAATATACATGACACAACTTGACAGTTTGACACAATACGTAGAAGTAATATAAAGTACATAGAGTTCAGCAATGGGCATTAAGACTCTTTGAATCAGCAAAGAGCTGATATCATATCATTCTCCGCGGCTCTGAGAAGATTCCTCCACAGTTACCACATCAGCACATGCTCACGCTGTAATCCTTGAGGTAGTGCGGCGGTTTTCGAGCCCTGGTAGATGTCCTCAACGTTTCTGGCTCTGGCAGTGGGGCCACTTCAGGTTGTGGCTGTACAACATCTCGAGGAGGTGTAAGGCTGTCTTTTCTTGACACAGATTGGTGCTCGGAGCTGATATCTTGAGTAATTATTGGGGATTCTCGCGTATTAGAATCAGGTTCTGTTTCTTGAGCAATGATTTCTCCCTGACCTCCAATCGGGGCTAGGTGCCTATTTGACACAGTTGTTTCACGGCCATCAGGGAGCCGAATATATGAATAATCTGCGTTAGCTTCTAGCAGATCCACTTTTTCCACTAGGGGCTGATATTTGCTGGCTCGGTCACAGTGGCGTAGAAGAACCTGCCCTGTTCGAGTCAACCATGTAGGCATCGAGGTTCCATTAGGAGAGCGTCTGCTGTGCCGGAACATCCTCTCGTGTGGTGAACAATTAATTGCCGTACACAACAGTGAGCGTATGGAATGTAGAGCGAATGGAAGGACTTTCTCCCACTCTTCCTTCGGCCAATTGTGGGTTCGTAGAGCCAATTGAACTGTTTTCCATAGTGTTGAATTTAATCTTTCCACCTGGCCATTCCCTTGGGGGTTGTAGGCGGTAGTGCGACTCGTAGCGATACCTCGTGAGTGAAGAAATTCTTTAACTTCTGAGGACATAAACGACGATCCCCGGTCGGAGTGTATGTACTGTACGAATTCAGATGCATAGTCACAGTCCTCGCACTTACATCAGTGCATGGAAAGGCAAAAGGGAAACGTGAATATTCATCGATAACAGTAAGTATAAACCGATTCTTGGTATTTGTTGGGACCGGGCCCTTGAAATCAATACTAAGACGCTCAAAAGGTGAAGTGGCCTTTATAAGCTCAGGAAGCGGGTCCTGATTTCTGAAAAAGTTTGGCTTTATTTCTGCGCAAGTTCGGCAATTACTTGTCATAGACCTTATCTCTTCGATCGTATAAGCCAGATTTTTAGTTTTGAGCCAATGATGCATTCTTGTCACACCAGGGTGACAGAGATGATCGTGCAATTCCTTTAGTTTAAGACTTCGTGATTGTAGACTCATGCTAGCGGAGACTCTGGATAGTCCATCAGCGACGTGGTTTTCTCGCCCAGGCCTGTAAATTATGTCGTACTTGAACGGAGCCAGTTCAAGTCGCCATCTCTGAATTTTCTCATTCTTTATCTTGTTTGGCAGCTTAGCATTGAACATGAAACTGACAGACCTTTGATCGGTAATAAGATTAAAAGATTTTGAATGGCGTAGGCCTCTTTTTCTATGGCAGAGTGTTTTTGTTCGCAGTGGTTTAATGTTCTAGAATAGAAGGCAACTGGCCTAGAGTTTTGAGATAGGGTAGCCGCGATCGAATGTTCAGAGGCGTCTGTTTCAACTGTGAAACCCACGTTGTTATCAATAGTATTTACGGAAGACTTGGCGATTATCGACTTTAAGATTTCAAAAGCTTTCACCGCTTCTTTGATTAAAGGAAACTGTGAGGTGTGAGCTAGAGCATGAATTTTTTCGGAAAAATTGGCAATCCATTTAGAGTAATGTGCGAACATTCCCAAAATTCTGCGGAGTGATGCAATATCATTGGGCGGAGGTAAGTCGAGCAGAGGTTGCAATCTATTACTATCAGGCTTGATAATGTGGTTGTCAATAGAGTATCCCAATATATTGATCGATTTGAGGCTGAACTAACTTTTCTCATTATTTATTGTAAGCCCGTACTTATTGAGTGCATTGAGAAACTTTTCGAGATTTGCATCATGGTCCTCTTGTGTTTGACCGCAAACGGTAATATCATCGAGATAGGCGTACGTCCCTGTTAATCCTTCTTTTCGGATCACTCAGTCGATAGTTCTTTGAAACGCAGATACGCCGTTTGTGACGCCGAAAGGAATTCTAGTGAATTGGTAAAGATTTCCTGTAGCTTCGAACGCAGTGTAGATTTTCTCCTGAGGAAGTATCGGCACTTGGTGATAAGCACTTTGAAGATCGATAGCACTGAATATATTGTAATTAGAGATCTTAGTAACAGTTTCTTCTATATTTGGCAGAGGGTAAGCGTCTAACTGTGTGTATCGATTAATAGTTTGCGAGTAGTCCACCACCATCCTTTTTTTATGATTGGCATTCTTAGTAATCAAAACCTGCGCTCTCCACGGCGATTGGCTTTCTTCGATTATACCGTCTCGTAACAATTTTTCGACTTCGGATGTGATAAACTGCTGATCTTCAAATGAGTACTTCCGAGATCTTATAGCGATCGGCTTGCAGTCTAGAGTAAGGTTCGGAAACAATGGCACCGCAGGTACGGTTGCTTCAGCTACAGAGCAAACTTTGAGCGCTTGCTTCGATCCACCAAATTCGAACTCCAGGGTCGAGTGCAGTTTTAATATGTCGTGACCTATAATCATGTCAGCGCACAAATCCTTTACGATTAAGAGTTCAATATTTTCGTAAGAGTACTTCCCTATGCGGCCATTTACTTGCGATGTCAGAGACAGTGAAGCCATCGTCACTGTTTGTTGACAGTTAAGCTTTCTTAGCTTTAGCATATTTGCGAATTCTTCGTTTATGAAACTTATGCTGCTTCCCGTGTCAATTAAAGCGTCAGCACGAACACCTTTGATATAAGCTTCAGCCATAGCTTTTTGAAGTGAAGTAGGTGAAGCAGTTGTTATCCAAGCAGTGCAGTGCTTACAGCCATCATCAGTACTTGAGGTGGCGGCGCTGTTTTGACCTTTGCTACGACAAACAGTTGAAAAATGACCCTTCTTGCCACAAGCATGGCATTCAACATCAACTGCCGGGCAGATTTTGCGAGCATGAAGAGGGCCGCCACAGAAAAAGCACTTGCGTCGATAAGTTTTTGTTTCCGTGGATCTAGGTGCAGCAGCCTAGTCCTGGACCCGGGTATGTCCTAAAACTACGACCAAGACCACCGGAGGATGGGCAGCAGCATCCCTGGAGTGCGGTGGAGATACTGCGATCGCCAACCCGCATGCCAAGCGTGGCGATTATGGCAATTACCCCTCATGACATACACAAACAGGCCACGGCCCCGAGGTTCCGGCGACCCCCGGTACCCTGGTTCTGGTAGCGACCAGGGTACTAGCGGGGTCAGGGGTGCGAAGAATCTCCGGTTAAGATCCGGCTACCACCACCGACGACTTCTGGCCCTGGCAACATACAACACACGAACACTGCGGACCGACGAAAAGATAGCGGAACTGGAGGAAGGATTGAGCAAGTTGCGTTGGGATATCGTAGGGTTATCTGAAGTCCGAAGAGAGGGGGAGGACACGATGACATGATGGAGGTGTTGTTACCTATTAGTTTTTAAGGATTATCTTGTAAGAATTTCTGTTTGTGGTGCAATAAAGAATATATTATTATTATTATTATTATTATAACCCTGAAGTCCGGCAACTTGCTCTATTTCCGGGAGGGCGACCAACAGTCCCAGGGAGGTGTCGGGTTTATCGTCCACAAATCCCTCGTGAACAACGTGGTGAAGATCGAGAGTGTGTCGGCTAGGGTGGCGTACCTTATACTCAGAGTATCCGAGAGGTACTCGTTGACGGTCATACAGGTGTACGCGCCGACCTCGGCACACTCCGACGACGAGGTGGAGGCTATGTATGAGGATATATCAAAGGTCATGCATAGTTCCAAAACCTACTTCACCGTTGTTATGGGGGATTTCAACGCAAAACTGGGCAAGAGAGACGGCGAAGAGCCGAGAGTGGGGCAATTTGGAGTTGGAAGTCGGAACCACCGGGGCCAACTACTGGCTGGTTTCTTGGAGAAGGAGGGACTCTACATGATGAACTCCTTCTTCAAGAAACGCGAGCACAGGAAGTGGACCTGGATGAGTCCCGACGGTGCAACAAAAAACGAGATTGATTTCATCATGTCGACGAAGAGGCATATATTCAATGATGTCTCTGTGATCAATGCGGTTAAAACCGGAAGTGATCATCGTTTGGTAAGAGGCACATTGAATATATGCGTCAAGCTAGAGCGCTCTCGACTGATGAAGTCCACGCTCCGTCCAGCAGCAGTCCAAATCCAAAACCCCGAGAGCTTTCAGCTGGAACTCCAAAACCGTTTCGATTGTCTAGGCGGCGATGTGGACGAATTCAACAACGGGTTTGTGGAAGCTGTCCATAGCATTGGGTCTAAGTTCTTTAAGGCCCAACGAACTCAAAGAGCCAAAAGGCTCTCTATCTCCACTCAGAGGCTCATCGAGGAAAGGAATGAGATGATTCTGCAGTCTTCAGCCGATGCGAAATTATACAGGCAGCTCAATAAACAGATCTCTAAGTCCCTTACCCGCGATCTGCGCCAATTCAATACAAATCGGATTGAAGAGGCCATCGAGCAGAATAAGGGCTCTAAAGTTTTCTCAAGAGATCTGTCTATTGGGCAGAGCCAGCTCGCCAGATTAAAAACTGAGGATGGTAGAATCGTTTCGTCCAAACCTGAGCTTCTGAGTGAGATAGAGTGCTTTTATGGACAGCTATACACGTCAACTAGCAGACCCGAAGTTGGTCTGGCGGAAGACCCTAGAGCTAGATTAACCCGGCACTATACCGAAGATATCCCGGACATCAGCCTGTACGAGATTAGAATGGCTCTTAAGCAGCTGAAGAACAACAGGGCACCCGGTGAAGACGGAATTACAGCTGAACTCCTGAAGGCGGGTGGAAAACCGGTCCTTAGGGCCCTTCAGAAGTTGTTCGACTCCGTCTTACTGGAAGGGAAAACTCCAAAGGCATGGAACAGAGGTGTGGTGGTGCTGTTCTTCAAAAAGGGTGACAACTCCTTACTGAAGAACTACCGACCCATCTCACTTCTGAGCCATGTCTATAAGCTGTTTTCAAGAGTCATTACGAACCGTCTCGCACGCAGGCTAGATGACTTCCAGCCTCCCGAACAAGCCGGTTTCCGAAGAGGCTTTAGCACCGTAGACCACATCCATACGCTCCGTCAGGTTATACAGAAGACTGAGGAGTATAACCTGCCCCTCTGTTTAGCGTTCGTGGACTACGAGAAAGCCTTCGATTCGATCGACGAAACCTGGGCTGTACTACAATCTCTCCAGCGGTGCCAAGTGGACTACCGGTATATCGAAGTGCTGAAAAGTTTGTACAAGAACGCCACTATGTCAGTCCGACTCCAGGACCAGAACTCAAAGCCTATTCCGTTGCAGCGGGGAGTCAGGCAAGGAGATGTTATTTCTCCTAAACTGTTCTCCGCTGCACTGGAGGATGTTTTCAAGACTCTGGACTGGAGAAGGCTAGGCATCAACATAACGGCGACTACCTCACTCACCTCGGTTTGCTGACGATATGTAGTCTTGGCTGAGACCATGGAGGATTTAAGTACAATGCTCAATGACCTCAGTAAAGCCTCCGAGCGAGTTGGTCTAAGGATGAACATGGACAAGACGAAGATCATGTCAAATGTCCATGTCGCACCAACTCCCTTAACAATCGGACACTTTACGCTCGAAGTTGTAGACGATTACGTATACCTAGGACAGACTGTCCAGTTAGGTAGGTCCAGCTTCGAGAAAGAGGTTAATCGTCGAATCCGACTCGGCTGGGCAGCATTCGGGAAGCTACGGCACATCTTTTCGTCCAATATTCCGCAGTGTCTCAAGACAAAAGTCTTTGACCAGTGTGTGTTGCCAGTGATGACATATGGCACTGAAAACGTGGTCGCTTACTATGGGCCTCATAAGAAGGCTCAAAGTCACCCAAAGGGCAATGGAGAGAGCTATGTTGGGAGTTTCTCTGCGTGATCGCATCAGGAATGAGGCCATCCGCAGCAGAACCAAAGTGACCGATATAGCCCTCCGAATCGCTAAACTTAAGTGGCAGTGGGCGGGGCACATAGCACGTAGAACCGATGGCCGTTGGGGCGGAAAGGTTCTCGAGTGGCGACCACGTACCGGAAGGCGTAGCGTGGGCAGGCCCCCCACACGGTGGACTGATGACCTGGTGAAGGTCGCGGGTGTCCGCTGGATGCGGGTGGCGCAGGACCGGTCATTGTGGAAGTCTTTGGGGGAGGCCTATGTCCAGCAGTGGACGTCTTTCGGCTGACATGATGATGATGATGATGAGGTGCAGCAGCTACTGTTTCAAGAGATCTGGAAGTAGACGGAGTGGTAGTTTCATTGTTTTTCGAAGAGTGAGACATAGAGTTGGCAATTGGAGTTTGGCTATTAAATAGCACCGAGTTGGCTTCAGCCGTTTCCATAGATAGCGCTAGATTGTAGGCTTGCTCCAGGGTCAGCGTCAAATTTTCTAACAGTCTCTGACGGATGTTAGATGAATTTATCCCGGCTATAAAAGCTCCACGTATGCTATCACTCCTATTCGTTTCAGCGTCCACGGCATTGAATTGGCATTCTTTAGATAGTTGTCTGAGTGCCTGAAGATATGTGTCGATAGATTCTCCTGACTGCTGGCGCCTCGTCGCGAGTACATGTCTAGCGTATATTATATTCTTAGGTTTTACATACAAGGCATCCAGGATGGCGATGGCATCAGCATACGTTGTGCAATCACTGATGTATGCAAAAATTTGCGGCGAAACATAGTTCACTAGCAGCTGTAGCTTGACGGCGTCAAGAAGACGAGCACGAGCAGCAGGTACGCCGGCATCCGTTGCAGTGGGGGCGGACGCGGCTTCACGAGCGGTCAAGAAGTTTCCGAATGTCCGCTTCCAGTGTTCCCACTCAGGCGCGGTGGTATTTAATGATGGGTCACCGTCAAAACGTTCAGGTCGTAAAAATCTATCCATTACTAATTGAATAAATTGTAATAATACGAGAAATAAACCTTTTACATAAAGTTAGGCTTTATTCAATTAGAAAATATACATGACACAACTTGACAGTTTGACACAATACGTAGAAGTAATATAAAGTACATAGAGTTCAGCAATGGGCATTAAGACTCTTTGAATCAGCAAAGGGCTGATATCATATCACCCTGTTGGTTGAACTCGTATACAGTCTTACTTACGTGGTCTTACTATAGAAATCCCAAGCTTACACGATTAATATAATCACAATACTTCACGGAAGCTGCACGGTCTTTTTCCCTTTGACGCATAACCGAGTCCTGTACGATGGGCCATCATGGCCCATCATTGTGGTCCGGCATGAAGTCTACTCAAACTTGTCGTCAAATTTATTTGTCTATGGTATCAACAAAACCGCTTCCAGTGTTGCCAGAACGTTACATTTCTTACATTTTTCGTAACTTTTGACCCCTTCGCGTAACATGTAAGTAATTTTAATACTTTAGGCAATTTTCGTAGCTTTCAGAACAACGAGATTTGTCATACTAGATTTCTAATGCAAACAGTTTACGAACTCATCCAAACTCACGCATACTTAAAACTGGCACGTCTTTCACTCCATATCAATCTCAGAGATGGCTCTCAATGGAACGCGCTATGCCAAAATTAAACTCGACTTTGCTTGACCGTATGCGCGCTCGTTTCCTACTTCGCGAGTTCAGGGTTTCTTATCAACTTAGCTAGAAAAAACCGAAAATAAACACGACTATAATTTTGTTTCGTTGTGTTTTTTTTTTTGACGACCTGTTTAGCCTAGTTGGTAGTGGCCCCCATGAAATTGGGGGAGGCCTATGTCCAGCAGTGGACGTCTTTCGGCTGATATGGTGGTGGTGGCGGTGGGTAGTGACTCTGCCTCCGAAGCTAGAGGGCCCGGGTTCGAATCCCGGCCAGGGTATTTATTCGTGTATTTTTCACGGATATTTGTTTCTTGGGTCTTGGATGTTTATTATGTATTTAAGTATGTATTTATCTATATAAGTATGTATATCGTCGTCTAGCCCCCATAGTACAAGCTTTGCTTAGTTTGGGACTAGGTCGATTTGTGTAAGATTGTCCCCCAATATTATTGTTTGTTGTCGTACAACTGAGAAAAGTGCGCTACTAGTATTACATGACAATATTTAAAAAACCAATGCCAGGTTGATGGTTTTTTTTGTATAATTTGCAAAATTTTAACAATATTTTTAGTTTTTGTCGCTAATTAAAAACCTGTCAAAATTATAATATTGTGTGATTGGGAACGAAAATTTATAAAGACTAGTAAGAGGGAGATTCACTAGTACCTAATTTAATACACAATAAAGAGAGATGACAAATTATCGTCGATAGTGTCTTTGTCGTTTTTTTTCCACTTCTCATGCTCCAATTGTGTGACATATTAGATTTATTAAGCGGGTCCAACGCAGTACATCTAACCCCTAGGGAAAATATGGATACATATGTATGATTTACAAAACATCGTAACACGACCAATCAAAACAGTTCACCACATTAAATTCACCAATCATAATACATTAGTTTACCTCTTATAAAACACAATTTATATTGATATCAATCAACCAGAGTACAGCTACACTAAAAACAAGCAATCGTAACAGAATTATTTTCTCAAAATGTTAAGGTGTCTTTGTCCCTTTTTCGTAATAATTAAAAAGTAATTAAATAATAGGTGATTTTATGACTAGGGTCTCAAATAACCACGGGAGGGTAATTTTGTTTGAGAAGTAATATGGCTTTTAGACCAGAGCGCGTCAGTGTCTCCGCTTTCATAACTGTAAATAGTACGTGTGTGACGTTTTGGATCATATGGGATTTGACATTTTGGTGTGCTTTTAAATGGAAACAATCCGTTAACAGCCGAAATTGATCGTACTATCTGCCCCGTTCTAACTCTACTTGGTTAACCAATGCAATGATGAATGATGGATGTTGGTTGAATGCAAGGAGACAACTGTATGAAAAATTATCCTTGCTTAACGCTACGGATCTGTTGGAATTATTAATCTAAGGGTGGGAAGGTTAGTTGAATAAAAAACAAAGTTTTTTAATGAGTTAAAAAGATAGTGTATTGTGATTGGTGGATCCGCCACGGTGAAATGCTTCAACCGGTGAAACTAAATATGTCGTCAATCATGATAATGATTTTCCCAGGGTCCAATGCACCACCCTAGCCCCGCCCGACAAGACCAATATGAGGTCATGAGTTCATGATACACTTTTCGAGAATCAGAAAGGAAAAAGTAACAAAGTTTGACATTTTTGTACTTTTATTCTTGAAAGTTAGGTATCAACAGTGAATATAGCGCTGTGTACAAATCAAACTAGAGTCCGTTTTAATAATAATAATATTGGGGGACAATCTTACACAAATCGACCTAGTCCCAAACTTAGCAAAGCTTGTACTATGGGTACTAGACGACGATATACATACTTATATAGATAAATACATACTTAATTACATAGAAAACATCCAAGACCCAAGAACAAATATCCGTGAACAATGCACAAATAAATGCCCTGGCCGGGATTCGAACCCAGGCCCTCTAGCTTCGGAGGCAGAGTCACTACCCACCACCACCACCACCATATCAGCCGAAAGACGTCCACTGCTGGACATAGGCCTCCCCCAATTTCATGGGGGCCACTACCAACTAGGCTAAACAGGTCGTCAAAAAAAAACACAACGAAACAAAATTATAGCCGTGTTTATTTTCGGTTTTTTTCTAGCTAAGTTGATAAGAAACCCTGAACTCGCGAAGTAGGAAACGAGCGCGCATACGGTTCGAACCCGGGACCTCTAGCTTTGGAGGCAGAGTCACTACCAACTAGGCTAAACAGGTCGGTTTTATCATAACATTACTTCATAGATTCCTTTATATTCCGCGATTTCGCTGACATCAATGGGGCCTTTTACGTATTGATTATTATCATGCGATACACTCTTATCACGATCAGTATCACGTAGATATTGAAGCAAAATCCATACAATTTAAAAAACCGCGACAGTATTAACAAACCAGTTTTGTGATAATATTAATCGATTAAAGGGCCCTAATTTGCCTCCGACCTCCAACCCCAAAAACCATAATGTAACTTTTGCAGCAAAAATGTAACAATTCAGGAAACTAAACGTAACTTACGACTCAAGTGCCCTGGCAACACTGACCGCTTCGTTCGAAGCAGTTACCATTTTCTCCAGCAAAGACACTTTTGTTCAAATTTCCGATATTTCTTGACAAGCCATTGATTTTATAGTAAAATCATTAAAAATCCAATTTTACGATAGTTGTTTTCATTGCCGTCATACGTTCGCAAACTTTAATGTCAAAATAAAATTGTTTATTACGTTCCGTTGCAGCAAAATCATTTCAACATTTGCAACCTACGGTCCTACGCTTAGTTTAGTTTGTCATTATTCGAAACAACAACGCTAAATCCGCAAAAATCTAGATTTTAACTCACTAATTGTTATTATAACACGTAAATTGTGTGCAAAATGAGTGGCCCTAACGGCATGTTATACGGCGGAGACGAGATCGGCGCTCTAGTCTTTGATCCGGGGCATCACAGTTTGCGAGTAGGTTATGCACAAGAAGATACTCCGAAAGCCGATATCCCTGCAGTAGTTGGTGTAGGACCGGCTACTCATATCCCAGAGAGTGAAGAGAAAGTCCCAGATGGCAATGTTACCCAAAGCGGTATGTATTTCCAGTCAATATTATCATCTATTTTGTTAAGTTGTTCAGTGTTTTCAGGATACGGTTGAATTGTAATTGTAGTGTTTATAGTCAATTTGACTCACATGGAGGCTTTTTAAATGTTTTTCATACAAATGCGTCTCTAGAAACTAGATTTATGTCTCTATACTTAGTTAAAATTTTAGAACCTTGGTCTAGGTTTCTTCTTATGTCTGTTTGTCATATGTATGTAGATTGTGTCATGATTGGAATTTGAATATATTGACTATATATTATTGTTTTTTTTTGCAAGCTATTGAATTTTTAAATTTTTATCTAATCTAGTTTTAATAATTATACTGTTTAAAAATTGTATTGACCTGTAAATTAGCTTTACAAAATAAATGAGTATGAGTAATGCAAACCTATACATGTGAAGTCCCCAACCTGCACACGGCCCTTGACTGCTGCCTATTCCTTCTCATCAATGAGAGGAGGCCTGTGCCCAGCAGGGGGCATATACATATGGGTAGATGATGGTATCTTGGCCAGATAATCTCACCATGGGACTTGACCTCTAAAGAAATAGACAGGCGTATCGGAAACGCCTGGAAGCAATATTGGAGCCTAAAGGAGATTATGAAAAATAAAGAAATAAGTATGACCATAAAAAGAAAACTGTTTAATACCTGTATACTGCCAGTAATAACATATGGTTGTCAAACATGGGCAACTAATAAGTCACACATTAAAAAACTAGAGGTTTGTCAGAATTCAATGGAAAGGAGCATGATGGGAAAGAGATTATCTGATTTTCTTTATAATTGTAGTTCTAATCCTATTAGAACTACAATTATAAAGAAACATACAAGAACAAAAGACATAACCATAACTATCAGGAAGCTCAAATGGCAATGGGCAGGCCATACAGTGAGAGGGAAAGAGAAGTGGTCGAACACAATAATGTACTGGTTCACTAGAAATAGAAAAAGGAAACGTGGTAGACCTCTTAGAAGATGGGTCGATGACATAAAAGCCACAGCAGGTGGAGGTTGGACAACAATAGCCAGAGACAGGGAGAAATGGCGACAGTTGGGGGAGGCCTTTGCCTATAAAAGGCATACATACAGGATAGTCAAGGCATAGAAAATAAAAACAAAAGAAGAAAAGTGAATTTTATCATTTATTAAATTTCATAATTAAAAGCTATTTATAAAACATGTACTTAAAATAATAATAATAATAATAGTTGTTTAATTCAGGCAAGTAACCCATATCACAAGCACATTAACATTAATTAGTAAAAACAAAAATGTAAATAAAATAAAAGTATACAGCTAAAATAATGTAAAATAAAAAGGTACATGGTATACATTTAAAACTGAGAAAAAAAAAAACATTTATTTTTTGTTCGCATCCCGGTGCAGGGAAAGCCAGAATCTGCATATAGGGCTATTTAAGTCCTCACTTATTGCGGCAAGGATCGAGTTTTCAGTGTCTCGCAACCTGCTCCAAAATGACGCAACTCGTGTACGGATAACGGCAAAGAAATCAGGGACACGAGCTTCAGCAAACATACTTGACGCACTACACCACCTGGGCAATTTCATTAGGATTCTGAAGGCGTCATTGTACTGAACCCTTAAGGTGTTAATTGCTTTCCTAGTGAAATTGGTCCAGAGCTGTCCAGTGTAGAAGTTCTGGCAATATGCCCTAAAAAGCGTCACCTTGACTTCGTTAGAGCATTTGCCAAACTTACGCGCAAGCATGTTGCACCTCACAGATAAGGCCCTTCTTTCCCGCTCAATATCTTTGTCGTCCTTCAGATTTTCGGATAGCACGTGCCCGAGATATTTAAACTGCTGCACTCTACGAACAGGCAACCCATTCAAAAATACGTCTAATACTCTCTCCGGACCCCTTCCAGCCTTAAATACAAGGACTTCCGTTTTAGAAGCATTGTATTTCATTCCGTGAGAAATCGCAAATTTCTCACAGAAATGAAGCAACCGTCTTAGCCCCTCTGCCGAAGGGCTAAGGAGTACCATGTCATCCGCATAGCTTATGCTATTAACGCACACGCCACCTATGTGACATCCGACCTTAGTACTCCTCAGCCCCGCAATCAGGTCATTTACATAAAGGTTGAAAAGGTCCGGAGAGGTGATCCCGCCCTGGCGTACACCGCATTCTAACCTGTAATCGTTAGACGTCGTGTCACCCCACTTCACGTAATTAGTTTGGTTTTCGTACCAGAATCTCAACAGATTGACTACTTCTGCAGGAACGGCCGTGTTCCTAAGCTTATTCCACAGCAGTCCATAATTCACTAAGTCAAAAGCCTTACTGAGATCAAGAAAACATGCATATACTGATGTTTCCCGGTTAATATAGTAGTTAACCGTATGCTTTAGACTCAATATGGCTGAGTCTGTTGAGAGTCCGGGACGAAAACCAAATTGCGCGTCATCTATGTTGCAACCTTCCTGTATCATAGGTTGCAGCAGCCTCTCGAACACCTTACCGATCACTGTGCCTAAAGATATAGGTCGGTAATTGCAGGCAGACCCGAGATCCCCCGTCTTATTCTTAATAATTGGCACGACAGCCGTCTTCATAAGTGCACTCGGTATATAATTATACCTAATACACATATTAAACAGGCTGCATAGCTTTGGAGTAATCAGCAGGCCAGCATGGAGAATGTGCTCAATACTGAGTCCGTCATATCCAGGGGACTTGCTTCTTGTCATGGCTTTTAAGGCGCGAACAATATCTTGAATATTAAATTGCTTAACATCAGTAATATTTATATGTTGACATTTATTACTAAGGTTGGGCACACTCTCCACGGGCAACGGATCTACCTTAAATCTGCCTGCAAACATATCCGCAATAGCCTTACCATCCTGCAAACCCTCCACTGAAACGGGAAGCTTTTTACTGAAATTCAGTTTTTTAACAGTTTTCCAAAATTGTACGAAATTCTTTTCTGTTTTATGCGTGGCTAATATACTAAGTTTAATTCTTTCTTCGTTGTTTTGACACCATTTTAGTTCATTTTTAAATATTTTTCTATCAAACGTCATTTTTGAAAATACTGGTCCAGTGGAGGGCTTGCCGGCTGTAACCCAACACTGAAAACTGACCCTCGCCTTCTGGTGGCTACCTTGAACATGAAAATTCCAACCTACTACCCTGTTATTCCGGCTTCTGCTCCCGAGATGCGACCGTGCACTCAGCGAAGCGCCTTCTTGCAAAGTACTTATAATATTATGATAATATTTCGTTATATCTGAATAATGTCTACTTCTGTCACACATCCCACTTATGCATCTTTCACATGTAAAATCATCTTTCATACTACTTAACTTAATATCACAGTACTCAGCATATTTTTTAATTTGACTAGGGTTACGGGTTCCCCACAACACATTATTCTGCGACTGTATACTATAGCCACTGACGGTGGTTGGATCACTGGACACCAAACCTAAATTACTTTTTATTATTAGTGGAAAATGGTCTGACCATAGGACATCATTATTCACTGATATTGTTTCAATTGTGTTCCATCCAGCACTCGTTACCAAGCAGTGATCCAACCATCTGCGGCTTCCGTGAGCTTCGCTAAGGTAGGTATAAATGTCTGCGTCGCGTCCTAATAGTTTTACATCCGCGCACTCCTAATTATGCTCCTCACAAAATTGCATGAGCTCACGACCAAATCTAGCCGAGGGGTGTGCGTTAAAGTCCCCTAGAACATATGCGATCTGAATGTCACTGTCGTCAACTATTGCACAGATCTTCGCGAGACAGTCCGTAAACTCCACAAGGTTATCAGGTTCATCCGTCGGTAAATATACACTTAACACTACAAATGAACGCTCTCCTTCCATAACTTTTATTCCAGCAATTCTATCACTGCTACAGTCAATAACAGTCACATTCGGAAATAAGGATTTACGCCACAATATGCCGAGTCCGCCATATGGCCTACCGCGTAACACGCCGACCGACGTGTCCACAGAGGTCGTCGCAATTCCCTGGAAATCTTTGTGAATGTGATGTATCAGATCCAGGTCATGCTGAAGAAGCCAAGTCTCTTGCAGCGTCAGAATATCCACCGCATTACACAATTCTTTTACATGTTGTAAGGATCTTTTAATCGACTTACAATTAAAAGACGCCAGTGTTATGTTATAAGTTTCTGTTGTGTAACAATCCATAGTCTAATTTTTGTTCATCTTGTACTGCCGTTCTCGGTATATGCGGTATTTTACTCCGAGCGGCCAGAAGTCACTGCTAAGTACGCATTGTAATGATCGACGGGGTACTACCACTTTATAGGAGAGAAAATTAGTATCATACTTTTGGGATAACTTTTGAACCTGCAAGCATTCTATACCTTTCTCATTTACATGCTCAGATATATCAGTTTCATTGAAAGTCTTTTTTAAGCGAGATACATATACCGACGACACTAAATCGGCAGCCTGTAATTTTCCGGATTTCGACGTGCCACATATTTGCAATTCGCTTTTTTCTTTTCTTGTGGGTCACAGGAGTATATTCACCTCCATCATCGTCCTTTTGCATAATAGATTTAGGAACGATATTTGCTTGCACTTTTACCGCTGTCTTAATCACCGCATCTCGATAAGACGGCGAGCGAACCGGTTCCCCGTTGTAACGGGGTGTTTTTAAATGTTTGAAAGTTGGATTTAAGTTATATGTGGGTGAGTAATTATAATGCTACAGACCAATAGTGATGGTATACTCACCTACCCCGTGACAGGTTGCTTAAGTTGCACAGATAGTCAGCGAAGAGTGCTCATCAAACTTTTGGTTCAAGGACCGTCTGGTGTTATCGGAACTTGGGCTGGTTCAATCATGGGGAATTAATAATATATAAGGCCAGAGTCAAGTACATGCATTTATTACACATGGGAAAAGCGATTCAGGCGATACTTAACTAATTACATGGGTGAATTCCACCAGTACCATTCGTTATACTATATCTAAACGACGGTTGGGTGGAGGCCTCCTGACGCAACACGATACGGACGCGAACGCGAGACGCTAATTTTATTTGGCCAAATAAATAGTGAAAAGTCAAACACTTACGGCAACAGTTCAATCACGACGAGATGTAACATTACGCTCATCCTGAATCCGCCAGTACAGGCTAAGCAACGATGAGTTCCAGAGCTGGTAGAGATCCCAGTCGTCGCTCAACGGTTAAGCAACCGCGAGGAGATCAAGGACTCGAAGGGTCGTCGCGATGGCTCTGTGGTCCCTTGGTTAGCCACCTTGGTATGGCGACCGGGGCGGCGGTGCCCCGTCGCGGTGACGACGGCGCGGCGGGACGCCGGCGCTCCGATGGCCCGCGGGGCGGGACGGGTATGTACCCCGCGACCTACGGTGGCGAAGTCCGAAGACAAAGGGGACCGACGTGATGAAGCCTTGGCATTCCCAGCTACGCTGTCACGACGAGGGCGCGAAGTCGCCCAGCGCTCTCGTCCCGAGACGTAGGCTGGGACACGAACCGTCGGTCGAAACTCGCGGCCTGCGGCTTGGGTGAACGAACGTTCTATCACACGCTCATGGCGTGGTCACAGCACGCGAGGCGCCGTGCTAAACACCACACTGACTGATTTCACCACTTATCAGTAAAAACGCGAGACGAGGGCTCGCTTCTAGAACATGCTGGACGTTTACACACTCATCTTCAAAAACTCTAAGATTTTGTTAAAAAGCCAACATACCGGCGCGCGGCCGTCCTCTGTCCTTCTTTCGACCTCTGTTAGTCCCGTCTCCCACACTGTCATACGTTCCGAAAACACACGCGAATGAACTGACGCGCTACGAAAATATAATTATACAAATCAATTCTATTTGTATTAAAACAACTAACGCTACAATAATTACTTTCGTAAGGAAAGGCGAATTCTAAAATATTCGGAAGTCGTTATTCTATACTTTTTATTTATTTTCTAGGTTTGCACAAATACATTACTAATTTCGCTAGTATGGGTTCGGAACGCTCCTCCGTTTGTTATGTCAACTGAACGTCCAGGTTATGTTTTCATCTAATACGAATATTCCTATCTAAATTCATTGTTTGTGATAAACTAGTGTTATGATTGGATTCCGGGTGTCCCAAGGACTAGATTGATGCGCATTAAGCCTAGTTCGGTTCAGGCGGAGTGTGAAAATTGTGAGTGGCAATGTCGCCAGGAATCGCCAATGTACCATGGGATATTATGGATTTGCTTTATGCTCCCAGGCAATCGCGGCTATCTGTATGACATTGGATGGATATGGCATAAGGTCTGTAACAATCTCCTATAATTGCAGTGTCGGTAATATGTCTGTTTTTAAGAAAATCAGTAGTAGTGAAAGCAGGTGTGCGGCAGGTCGCTTTTGTAGGAATAAATCACTACAATACCCCCTTTCTCAGGAAAGAGGTTAAGTCCTACTTAACCGAAGCGGCCGGGGTGGCCGGATGAAATTTGTACTAGCGTACGTATGTAAAGGCTTATCCCTACTAATATTATTCTTAAAGGTGCTGTTGATACAGCTCGACATGCTAATGTACACGTATCCACTAAGTATGTTACATATATTACTACTTAGAGTTTTATGCATTTGTCTCTCGGACTATGATTCTTATCACATGCCCTATCTAAGTCTATCTATTATGAGTTAACTTTTATTCTAAGTTTTTATTACTTAGTTCTTAATATTATACTAACTTAAAATTTTTGGAGCTGGCTCTTATACTATAAATTTTATATGTTATTATTTTACAAGTCCAGCTCATGTACTAATTACTGTTATACATGTCTATGCTAAACTAAACTGGCTAAGCATAATGAATGTTTGCCCTAGTTCTAAGTAAATACCTAGTGTAACTAGTTGCTATATATGTACATTCTTACATGTATGTTTTATGTTAACATGCCTTAAGTATGTTTTATGGTTCATCACAATGCGTCCATTGTAATGACCGTTATTCTGTCTATGTGATGCCACTGGTTGGAGTGACATGCACTTTGTTTAAACTTAGTTTTTATTTTAAAGTGTTTCTTGGCTCATGCCTCACACTATAGAAAAAAACTTAATTTTCCTTATTTTGGAAAAAGTTGTGGACCGATATTGGTTCCACCTGTATTCCCTGGTACCTAGGGTTGTACAGTTATCTAGAAATTTTTGTTCCATGGAAACAATTCAAGTTTGACTTTCTTGTCAAAACTTGTGTGCGCACAAAAAATAATATTTTAAATTGTTTTACCATCATAACAAAGTATGTGGTTTATTAATAAAAGCAAGATTTCTACGTTTGTACACACCTCATGGCACTTTTATTATATCTTTGGCGTGATATTTTCCAACTTTTCCTGTTTCTAACTCCTGGAGGTCGTATATTACATCTGAATGCCTTTTTGTAACTTTGCATTTTACGAACCGAGGAGCTAGTTTAGCAGAGAAGAAATGTGCTGCGTTTGACTGTACGAAGTTACGCCTCCATACGATATCCCCTACGTTTAACCGTAATTGGCGTCTTCGTAGGTTATATCGTACCGCGTTTTGTTTGTACGCTTTGGTCAAAGCAGTGGTTACGCGTTGGAAAATATCGGCTAGCTCTGTTATGGCTGCTGCCTTTTGGGAGCGGTCAGTGAGTTGGATATTATCTAAGGAATTTGGAGCGTCACCTCGTACAGAGTGAAACGCGCCATCCGTTACCATCTCACGGCCTCTTGCCAAGAAATATGGTGTGTATCCTGTAGCTATGTTAATTGTGCTATTCAATGATAGCTGAATTTGTGGCAAATATTTAGACCAATTTCTTTGGTCTTCGCCTACTAGTATTGACAAGCAAGTTTGTATTGTAGAGTTGTATTGTTGACTCTAAATAAGCAGATGCTAGGTCTGCTGAAGGTCGTAATGGTGAAAACTCGTGAACACCAGACGTAGGTGGTACAGACAAACGAACATCTCTAATACCCCGTGGTCGTGTATTGACATAAGACGGGTTATAGTTAGTCGTGTCATGTGTTGTCTGTAAGTTTGTATCGCGAACACCGGACGTAGGTGGTATGGTCAGGCTAGTACCTGTAGTGTCTCGTGGTGTTGTGTCAACGTAGGATGGGTTTGATGGAGTCGTGTCATGTGTCGTTGTCATGGTATTATTGTCTTTCTTATCAAGATCGTGGTATTCATCGTCCGACATGTTGCTGGGTATAGTTTACCTATGTGAATCAGAGAGCCAATAATGAAATAAATTGCTTCTCGGATGAGAAGTTTCAATAAAATAGTATAATAAATTAAATACACATTAGCAAATGCCTTTAGCAAAGTGCCGTGTCACATAAGTGGCGGTTGCTATGCTAAATATTCATAGCACGGCCTAATAATAATTATAATTCAAATAATTGTGCGTCTCTGACTGCACATAAGCTCACATATTACACTATATCAAAAGGAAATATTAATCAGTCATAATTATGGCCAAAGTTATCTTCATATAACGGACAAAGTCAACAGAAATTATGCACAAGTATATTATATCCACACAATTCAACCAGACCAAGCTTCAAATAGCACAGGTTTATTAAAATGAACATGTATGAAAGGATTCGGGCGCCATTGTAACGGGGTGTTTTTTAAGGTTTGAAAGTAGGGTGTTTTAATTATATGCGGGTGAGTAATTATAATGCTACAGACCAATAATGATGGTATACTCACCTACCCCGTGACAGGTTGCTTAAGTTGCACAGATAGTCAGCGAAGAGTGCTCATCAAACCTTTGGTTCAAGGACCGTCTGGTGCTATCGGAACTTGGGCTGGTTCAATCATGGGAAATTAATAATATATAAGGCCAGAGTCAAGTACATGCATTTATTACACATGGGAAAAGCGATCAGTCGACACTTAACTAATTACATGGGTGAATTCCACCAGTACCATTCGTTATACTATATCTAAACGACAGTTGGGTGGAGGCCTCCTGACGCAACACGATACGGACGCGAACGCGAGACGCTAATTTTATTTGGCCAAATAAATAGTGAAAAGTCAAACACTTACGGCAACAGTTCAATCACGACGAGATGTAACATTACGCTCATCCTGAATCCGCCAGTACAGGCTAAGCAACGATGAGTTCCAGAGCTGGTCGAGATCCCAGTCGTCACTCAACGGTTAAGCAACCGCGAGGAGATCAAGGACTCGAAGGTCGTCGCGATGGCTCTGTGGTCCCTTGGTTAGCCACCTTGGTATGGCGATCGAGGCGGCGGTGCCCCGTCGCGGTGACGATGGTCCGGCGGGACGCCGGCGCTCCGATGGCCCGCGGGGCGGGACGGGTATGTACCCCGCGACCTACGGTGGCGAAGTCCGAAGACAAAGGGGACCGACGTGATGAAGCCTTGGCATTCCCAGCTACGCTGTCACGACGAGGGCGCGAAGTCGCCCAGCGCTCTCGTCCCGAGACGTAGGCTGGGACACGAACCGTCGGTCGAAACTCGCGGCCTGCGGCTTGGGTGAACGAACGTTCTATCACACGCTCATGGCGTGGTCACAGCACGCGAGGCGCCGTGCTAAACACCACACTGACTGATTTCACCACTTATCAGTAAAAACGCGAGACGAGGGCTCGCTTCTAGAACATGCTGGACGTTTACACACTCATCTTCAAAAACTCTAAGACTTTGTTAAAAAGCCAACATACCGGCGCGCGGCCGTCCTCTGTCCTTCTTTCGACCTCTGTTAGTCCCGTCTCCCACACTGTCATACGTTCCGAAAACACACGCGAATGAACTGACGCGCTACGAAAATATAATTATACAAATCAATTCTATTTGTATTAAAACAACTAACGCTACAATAATTACTTTCGTAAGGAAAGGCGAATTCTAAAATATTCGGAAGTCGTTATTCTATACTTTTTATTTATTTTCTAGGTTTGCACAAATACATTACTAATTTCGCTAGTATGGGTTCGGAACGCTCCTCCGTTTGTTATGTCAACTGAACGTCCAGGTTATGTTTTCATCTAATACGAATATTCCTATCTAAATTCATTGTTTGTGATAAACTAGTGTTATGATTGGATTCCGGGTGTCCCAAGGACTAGATTGATGCGCATTAAGCCTAGTTCGGTTCAGGCGGAGTGTGAAAATTGTGAGTGGCAATGTCGCCAGGAATCGCCAATGTACCATGGGATATTATGGATTTGCTTTATGCTCCCAGGCAATCGCGGCTATCTGTATGACATTGGATGGATATGGCATAAGGTCTGTAACAATCTCCTATAATTGCAGTGTCGGTAATATGTCTGTTTTTAAGAAAATCAGTAGTAGTGAAAGCAGGTGTGCGGCAGGTCGCTTTTGTAGGAATAAATCACTACACCGTGCAACAACGCAGGCGGTCGTCCCGCTGACTTTGACGACGGAGGGCTGTTAGTAACAGCACATATCTCATTGCATTCATTATTTCTAGCAGACGAAGGGTCGTCAATTTTTGGACGCTTGGTGATTTGATGTTTTTTCGTGGGAGATTTCTCCGAATTAAAAAAAACAAATATTGTAACTGTCTGAATAAAAGCTTATTATTATTATCCTTATTTATTTCTTTCTCTTAAGCTAGGTTTTTTACAATAACTGTATAAAAGTAAAATATATAAACATACATACAAAATATAAAAGCATTATAAAAAACCTAACCTAGGGTGCCACCGGCAGCGAGGCAGGGCCTAAGCTACCGGTGGTTAGGGCGACAGAGAGAGAAACCTCCGGACTATCCGCGCCGTGTCCAGGAGTACCGCCTTCTGTATCTGACCCTTGACCCAGCCATCTAACGAGAGTCTCTTGAGATGTTGGTCGAGACTCTTCGCTATTATGGTAACAATTTTTTTATTTTTATTATATCCATGATTGACAACATTTCATATTTTCAAGTGGGCTTTTTTCCAATGAAATCAAATAGAGGTTTTTTTTTGTATAACCACATTAAAAAAAACTATTGCAAAAGTTCCTCATTCTAAAAGAGAGTAAGTGACAAGTGTCTTACTTAAGAGTAAAAAATCATACAGAAGCACTATTACTGAGGCAGATTTACTAAAGAAAGAGTACTGCTGCTCTTTGTGTGCCCTGTGACTGTCACAATTCAGCCTTGTGACGTCACATAAACAATGATAGGCCTTCTTCACATTTTTGTGAATATCTTGAAAAATCAATAGCTATAAAAATAAATTTATTGGGTTTCTTGTTAAGTAATTAACAAAATGAGTTAAGATTTCATACTAATTTGAAATATGAAATGTCAATTGCTCTAGGTATGTGTCGGCAATAGCCTCCCCCACCATTCTCCATTCATCTACTCTCCACTCACTGTAAGTCTTGTTCAGATTTCCCCAAATACTTAGATGATTTTATCAACCCGTCTCATCTCTTATGCTGTCATCCTCTCTTCACTCTTTATGTTTGTTTTTGGTTTCAAATAAATAAATTGAAATTGACATGTGTAATAAAGCTATTTTCATTTTTTTATGTAATTCAGGAACTTAAGGCAGGCAATGAGCTCCGGCATTACATAGATGTCACAGAGCTTCATGTACCACGGCCGGGCATGGAAATACAGACATACATGAAGGATGGACAGGTTGACAACTGGGACCTATTTGAGAAGATGCTCGACTATTGCTATGCTAAGGTATGCTTTATATTAATAACATACATAAAAACGATTCAACCACAACTTACATAAATATTCTTATAGCTAAGCAAAAATACAGAGAAATTTCCACAAGATGTTTAGACATTGAGATGCTGGAAAAGGTTAATTCAACAGAGTTTCACTGAATTAACATAGAAACTTAAAAATAAGCCATATGAAGAAAGACTGCCATCTCTGAATCGCACAATCACAAGTCTCAAGCAGAGCACGGAAAGTGGTGACCTGATTGAGACATACATAATACTAACTGGGTTTTATGATCTTAAAGATTTACACATCACACATATTTGAACAACACCCAACTTGGAGGGCATCACTTAAAGCTAGTCAAACAGCAACCTTCATAGACACTTCCTAAGCAACAGAGTGGTGAAGGCTTGGAATAGACTGCCAGATGATGTGGTTTCAGCTAACAATGTCAACCAATTCTAGAACAAGTTAGACAACCACATTTCAAATTCAGCTCTACAATGATATTGTTATCTGTCAGCCTGTTTAGCCTAGTTTTTATTTATTTATTTATAAATCATTACAAGCTTGGTTCATATATCTTAACAAATAGTTGGTAGTGTGCCGCCTTATTGAGCTTACTATGAGACTAGTTCGATTTGTGTAAAAAAATTGTCCCCTAATATATTGCATTTAAAGATAACTGGATACAGGCTTCACCAGATTTTTCAACTGCCTGCCTGATAAATAATAGTAATATCTATATCTAGGCAGCGCCCACAGGCTACTTAGGTAGAAAGTAGTACAGTAGAGTTTGAAGAGACTGACTTTTACTTCCCCAGAGCACTTAGACCTGCGGGATATCATATTCGCTCTGACAGACAGGACAACGCTCTGCACTTGCATTCACAAAATAATAATTGTTATTATTTCAGGTTATCCGCTCACCGTCAGAACACCACCCAGCTCTCTTCACAGAAGCCTTGTGGACCACCCGGCCCGCCCGCGAGAAATTAGCGGAACTCCTGTTCGAGAAATATCAAGCACCAGCATTTTTCCTGGTGAAGAATGCAGTGCTGTGCGCGTTTGCTAACGGAAAGTCAACAGCTCTGGTGGTTGATGCCGGAGCCAGCCAGACTTCTGCAGTACCTGTTGTTGATGGGTGAGTTTAGATATATGATGTGGGTTGCGATTTGTGATCAATATTCTCAATCCGTATGTTCAGCCGGGGGCCAACTCCTTTTTAGGGTTTCATAGCCGAAATGGCGAAAACGGAACCCTTATAGATTCGTCTAGTCTGTCAGTCCGTCCGTATGTCACAGCCGATTTACTTGGAGAATTTATAGTCTCCAAGATCTTCCATCTACTTACATAAAACCTTAAGAGTCTGCAGTTAGCTCGGTTCTCCATACAAACGTAGCTTCACTCTCATTTTAAAACGGCATTCTAGAATAGAATAGCATGAAACTTTGTATACACAATGGGATCTGGCATATCTAGGTCAGAAATTAGTTTCTGTTGCTTGAAATTATAATGAAGAAAAAATACAGCGATTATTAAGGTTTTCATACAAGACGAAAAAACTCAAAAAATCGCTGTATTATTTTTTCTATTACGATTTCTAGCAACAGAAACTAATTTCCGACCTAGATGTGGCGGTTCCCATTGTCTATACAAAGTTCCATGTTATTTCAGCAAGGCGTTTTAAAATGAGGACGAAACTGCGTTTGTATCGATTCGAGTTCAGCCGAGCGTACTGGGTACTCTTAAGTCTGAGGATATATTATACTTTCCTGTATTTTTGTTTTCGTCTTTTTATGCATTGTGTTATATGTCTGGTTTGTTTCAGCTACGCCCTTGTGAATGCAGCCGTACGGTCACCCATGGGCGGTGACCATCCTGCCGCTCAAGCGAAACAATTACTAAGCAACATGCACATACAAATGCTGCCAGTATACAGCATACAGGTTAGTGGATTTTTATACTATCATGGTGGCCAACAGTATGCTTACTGCCTGCCTGATGGTAAGTAGACACCTTAGCCTATGGACTCATGCGACTGCAGAATTTATAATCGCGCTGCTTGCCCTTTTTAGGGTTCCATATTCAACTAGGAACCCTTTATAGTTTCGCCATGTCCGTCTGTCTGTCTGTCCGAGGCTTTGCTCTGTGATTGTTAGTACTAGAAAGTGTAATTTGACTTGAATATCAATCACGCCGACAAAGTGGTAAAATAATAAAAAAAAAGATTTTTTTAGGGTACGAAATGGGAATTCCTATACACGTAAAGATGTTATTTTTCGCTTTCTCCCTATGTTGTGGGATGTTGGATAGGGCTTTAAAAAAGAATAAGGGTTTTTTTGACAAAGTGAATATTTTCGGAGATATTCAATCCGAAACTTCAAAAAAATTTGTCCCTCTCCCCCTCTAACTAGAACCGCCCGTCCAGAAAATATGAAAAAAAATCATGAAGGTAAAGCTTTATAAAGACTTTCAAGGAAAATATTTTGAACTTAATCGGCTGAGCAGATGCTGGCTAGATACTAAACAAGAGCAATCCCATTTTTAATAAAAAAACGCGCGTGGCTTTATGAAACTAGCTGCAGGCGATTTTTTATTATATCACACGTGTTTTAATGGCTGATTGTGTACAGTTGTATACAAGAAGAGGTTTATAGGTAGGTGTCTTGATAATTTCTTCGACGACCTGTTTAGCCTAGTTGGTAGTGACTCTGCCTCCGAAGCTAGAGGTCCCGGGTTTGAATCCCGGCGAGGGCATTTATTTGTGCATTTTTCACGGATATTTGGTCTTGGGTCTTGGATGTTTTCTATGTATTTAAGTATGTATTTATCTATATAAGTATGTTTGGGACTTAGTTTGGGACTAGGTCGATTTGCGTAAGACTGTCCCCCAATATAAAAAAAAAATTATCTCACTTTACCTACTGCTATCTATTTCAGAGTCAAGAAGTGATCAGAGAGCGTGAGCGAGCGAGATATACCTTGAAGACTCTCCCGGCGGGTCTCACGCACTCATGGCAGCAGTATATGCTCAAGCGACAGTACGAAGACTTCTGTCATTGCGTCGCAGGTAACCATCAATGTATACTGTATAAGTCATAGTACTGTGTATGTGGTGTTGTCTAAAAAAACCGGCCAAGTGCGAGTTGGACTCGCGCACGAAGGGATGCGTACTATAATATATACAACATTAGACACTTTATTATAACCTTTTTTAATTTAATTTTAATATTTTTATGAGTATAAAGAACGTAGTAATGTAGTAGAATTTTGGTCAAGTGCCAGTCGGATTTTTGTTTGACCATACATTTTGAGACCCAGCGCCTGATGAACACAACGAGCGTCTTTTCAAAAGTTTTTTTGTATGGCGGCACTCATAAATATTTATTTTATTTTGTTTTTACTATTTGTTGTAATAGCGGCAACAGAAATACATCATCAGTGAAAATTTCCAATGTCTAGCTATGAGATACAGCCTGGTACAGACGGACAGCGAAGTCTTAGTAAAGTCCCGTTTTACCCTTTGGGTACGGAACCACTAAAAAACAGCGGGTTGTATCGGGGATACGTTGTAGATTATATTAAGTGGATACTTCTTACGTTGCCTACCTATTAATTTTCGTCACTAAATAAAATAACCGTCAATGTAAAGTACTTTAGTATTTGGTTGATCACCGATACCATCACTTTTATTTTAGCGCCACCTAGCGTGAATAACGGAACTAAAATTGAAAACGTTGAAAACTCATACAAGATGCTAATAAAGACGTGTAATAAAGCATGTTGCATCGTAACACGCCGAATTTCTACAGTACAATACGATACAAATATTTTATTTATTTAATTGTATGGCATTTATTTACGAACCGTGAGATCTTCGAGAAGACAAGTACGGTTGCCAGCTTTTGTTGCACTTTTAGTACCACCCAGGGGTCACGTGTAGGGTAACGGTGGGTACTCCCTACGGACGTGGTGCAACTTCGACCCCCCTTTGTCAAGTGAGTGGGCAACTTGACTGTTAGAAGTTCTCAAGCCGCCCGAAGGCCTCTAACTTGACTTAACGACTACTGTCGTAGACAGCAGCCGGGATCAACGGCTTAACGTGCCTTCCAAAGCACGAGAGCGCTCAGTTAGTAACCACTCAAAGCGGTCACCCATCCAAGAACTGATCTGCGCCCACATTGCTTAACCTCGCATACCGCACGCGGTAGGCGGGCGCCACTGGGCCACGAGCGCTCTATACAAATATTAATTTTGTACTAAGCAGTAACGTTAGCACGAAAATTCTATATTTCAAATTAAAGGGAAATATTGACAAATTTTGCCCTCCGAGCAGGATTGGAACCTGCGACATCTGGCATACGCGGCCAATCGCTCTAGCCCTTGAGCTATCGTTTCAATATTTCCCTTTAATTTGAAATTGAGAATTTTCTTTAGAAGCGTTACTGCTTTATGCAAAATTAGTTTAGAATAGGATGGCGCATCGTTACTGAATATTTCTCAATGTAATTGGGGCGTTGGTGCCGTTAATAGAAGCCTAAGTCTCCTAAAGTCTGAGATGGAATTAGAGATCAAAAATGTAAACAAACAACTGTCAATCTGACATGACTTTCCTTTTTAAAACCTCTTAGCATTACCAGTAGCATAAATCCTCAGAGTACCAGAGTAGACGTCAAATGATAATACCGCTAAGAGCGTGAAGATCATATACTAAATTGAATAAGAGCGACAGAGAGGGATATATCATTTGTTGGCCTTGTCATAATTCCGCTTTTCTTTATTTGCCTCAATGTCATCTAAACGCCAAGTCAAATACTTTGAGGCAAACAAACGATTACCCGGCCAAATTAAAGAGGTTGTTTATTGTAACCCGCCAGACGCTTAAGACTAGTTCTCAATTTAGCTGCATAAGAGCTTTTCTGTCCCCCTTGGTGAAACTCGTGTAGGATCTCTATATAAATCCTTACTCAGAGCATAAATCATATCTCCACAGATTTCATTAACACGTTCCCTGCCCCCATACAAAATTATCCTTCAATGCCACAAGTCCAAGTGACAGTTGTAGTTCGTAGCCGTGAACAACCCGTGGACCCACAGTGGGGACACGGACTCCTGAAAAAAAAGCTTCATGTCCCCACATTGGGGGCCTTCGGACAGGGAACGTGTTAAAACAACACCGATACGTTATTAAAATAGTACATTACTGCAGAGGCCGTGAAGTAAGTTTTTAGTTTTTTTTCATTGTAGTTTTTTTATTGTTTTTTTTTTTCTAACATGTTTGAGAAAAGTACTATACAATGAAAAAAAACTAAAAAATACAAAGCGTCCAAAAATAGCAAAGCATCACGACAAATAACGGAAATTAAATAAAAACACGAAAAATGCTACAAAATACAAGCACCATATAAAAAAAAACACGAAAGAACTAAAAAAACACGTAAAAACTAAAAAGTATACCAAAAAACGAGGAAAACAAAAAATAATGTCCAAAAGTACAAAAAAATACGAAAAAGCATATAAAAAGTCCAAAAATATCAAGAAACACAAAAAACGCTACAAAATAACACTAAAAAAAAACATAAATACTCGAATAATTCGAAAAATAACAACAGAATACAAAAATACAAGAACGATAAAAAAACCTGAAAAACATAAAAAAATATGAATTTACATAACAAATTAAAAATATATACAAAATCGTGGTGGTTGGCTATGTAATATTTCCTTTATCAGTTAATTTTAGTAAGCAAATTTAAAAAGTTAGAGCACCGGACAATAATGTTAGTTTCATACATTCTCCATATAAGTATATAGGGAGCCATAAACAGGTATGAATGCTAATGAATGTTGGAATGAGATGGCGAGCTGTATACGATCAGTGGCGAAGAATGTTTTAGGAGAATCGAAAGGAAAATGTATGATAGAGAAGGAAACGTGGTGGTGGAATGAAGAAGTACAAGAAAAGTTGAAACAAAAGAAGCAAGCATTTAAAGTATGGCAAAATACTGAAATCGGGAATGAAAGTGAGAAGGAAGCAAAGAAAAATGTGTATAAGGAGTGCAAAAAAGAAGCGAAGCGAGCGGTTGCTATTGCCAGAGCAGCGGCACAAGATAGCTTGTACAATTCTCTGGAGAGTCCAGAAGGCGAGAAGCAGCTGTATCGCTTGGCAAAAATGAGAGAGAAAAATGCAAGGGATATTACTCATATAAAATGTGTGAAAGATGATGCGGGCAAGGTATTAACGACAGATGATGATATAAAGGAACGTTGGAAAGGTTACTTTGAAAGGTTAATGAATGAAGAAAATCCCTGGAATAAGGTGCTCGAAAACCAGCCCGTAAATATAGGTGTAGTAAGGGATATAGGTATGGATGAAGTAAGAAACGCTGTGAGAAGCATGAAAGGTGGCAAGGCTGTAGGACCAGATGGTATACCAGGAGAAGTGTGGAAGTTATTAAGTGAGGACGGATGCAAGTGGCTGACTTTATTCTTCAATAAGCTGTTGCAGGAAGAGAGTATACCCGATGAATGGTGCGACAGTATACTGGTGCCCATTTTTAAAAACAAGGGAGATTTACAGGATTGCAATAATTATCGAGGAATAAAGCTCATGTCACATAGTATGAAAGTATGGGAGAAAGTGATAGAGAGACGGCTGAGAGAAGAGAGTGCTATAACACAAAACCAATTCGGTTTTATGTCTGGTAGGGGTACCACGGATGCCATTTTTGCCCTTCGCCAAATGTGCGAAAAATACAGATATGCGCAGAAAAACTTGCACATGGTATTTGTGGACCTCGAAAAGGCATATGACCGAGTACCTCGGGAGGTTTTGTGGTGGGCCTTGAAAGGGAAACGTATGCCTGGGAAGTATGTGGAGCTAATTCGGTCGATGTATAACAGATGTTGTACTCGCGTTCGATCGGCGGCTGGCACAACCGACAGGTTCAGCGTCACGGTGGGCTTGCACCAGGGATCGGCTCTAAGTCCTTACCTCTTCCTGTTAATTATGGACGCTCTGACGTCGGAAATACAGGAGGAGGCACCCTGGTGTATGCTGTTCGCCGATGATATTGTTCTTGTCGGCGAAGACAGTTACGAGGTGCAGAGCAGACTGGAGGAGTGGCGACAAAGACTGGAGAATGTTGGCCTGAAGATCAGCAGATCCAAAACAGAGCACATGTTCTGCGATTTCGGCGGTCTCTCCGGTTTTACGCCCATACAGCTGGATAGCGTTACGCTGCCGGTCTGCTCTGACTTTAGGTACCTCGGTTCACTAGTGCAGTGCGATGGCAATATTGACCGTGACGTGAAAAACCGAATTAGCACCGGATGGATGAAATGGCGACAGGTCTCGGGGACAATTTGTGACGCCCGAATGCCTCTTCGATTGAAGGGTAAAATCTATAAGACTGTAATAAGACCTGTCGTCATGTATGGATCAGAATGTTGGGCCTCAAAGGTGATGGATGAAACGAGACTGCATGTTACAGAGATGCGAATGCTGAGATGGATGTGTGGTGTGACGAGAATGGGCCGGATTCGGAATGAGTATATAAGGGGAAGCCTGAAAGTAGCGCCCATTGCCGAAAAACTAAGAGCCAATCGCCTGGCGTGGTACGGGCATGTAATGAGGAGGGATGAAAGCCATGTAACCAGAAAAGTATTGGATATGAATGTGGATGGATGCAAGAAACGAGGTAGGCCAAAGAAAAGGTGGATGGATTGTGTGAAAGATGATATGAATAGGAAAGATGTGAATGAAGAGATGACGCGTGACAGAGATATTTGGAAGAAAAAGACATGCTGCGCCGACCCCAAATAAATGGGAAAAGGGCAAGAGAATGATGATGATGAAACAGGTAACTTCAAGTCCTCTTTTCCTGACATTAATGCATACATTTAGGCGCATGTTTGAGAAAACGCTATTTGATTCAGAGTGGTTATTTTTTGTATTAATTCAAATTTATTTTGCTTAAATTTTGAACGCGGTAATTTTTTTCAAGTATTCCAATGATTTTCAATTACCCACTCAACTGGCAACTCACTTGTTTACATTTTTGATCTCTAAATCTATCACCGATTTTACGACGCTGTACGGCTTCCCCCATGAAATTGGGGGAGGCCTATGTCCAGCAGTGGACGTCCTAGGGCTGATATGGTGGTGGTGGTACGCTTCCCTAAGGCGTTGTTAGAGGGAACTAGTGCAGGATTTCGTGCCTGAGCTTGATTGTTCCGATAGCTCAGTGGCTACGAGCGATTTGCCGCGTATGCCAGATGTCGCAGGTTCGAATCCTGCTCGGAGCGCTAAATTTTTAAAAGAGCGATCTCTTCCAGGCAACCATTAGGTAGTGGAAAATTTTCAAAAATAATAAGTAGGCAAACAAAAAATAAAAATAGACAATCAGAATATATTTTAAAGAAATAGGTATATAACATAAAAGAGTCATACACAGATATGTAAATATACATAAACATACACAAAAACAAATAGAAAATTACAGTTTCTATCGAATATTAAGTAACCTAACCTATCTTTAAAAATATATTAAATAAATAAAAAAAAGCCTCATCAACAGACCAGACATTCTAAGAAATCATACTCAAATCGGTTCATCCATTTGGGAGCTATGATGTCCATCCATCTGTCAAACATCCTGTATATTACATAAATTACCTTCATAATAGATCATACTATGCAGATTTATTATAGACTGGAGAAGAAGAAGAAGAAGAAGAAAATTTATTTTGCAAGCCATTACACTGGTATACTTAAACTAAACTTAGAGACTAAAGTAAAATGACTAAAATGGTAGCAAAAATGGCATCCACTCAGCATATGTCACGCCGCCGATTGAGCGCCGCGACGCTGATCTTCCGTGGACCCAGAGTGGAAAAATGTGTGCAAGACAAACAAGCGGTGCAGTCATATCTGTATAACATACCTATACACTCAGTATATATTTTATTTTTAAGAAACATGCTGCAGTTAACCAGACTTGATAATGATTTAGTGATTTTAGGCAGGCCCATGAAGGAGACAATAATGATACATATTATAATACTTATATATTTGAGGCAACTCGGCCATAGTTAAATACGTGTAATAAAATAAATAAATAAATAGTTATATCAATAGAGGTATAGACACGATTATATACTAAGCTAGCCTAAAGATAGTTGTTGTGCCAATAGATGTTGCTTTAGTGTCTTTTTAAATGCAAACAATGAGGAGGCGTTCCTGATTGGAGGAGGAAGGTTATATGGAGGATACTCGTACGCCGTTTTTACTTTTATATGATGATCTTTTGTTACAGGTGTCAGAATCGGCTTACGACGAGCGGGTAGCGGCTTCGATTCCGGGCGTGCACTACGAGTTCCCGGGCGGCTACCACCAGGACTTCGGTGTTGAGAGATTCAAAATGGCGGAGTGTCTGTTCGAGCAGAGCCTCGGGGCGCCACATTTAGGTATATTTCAGAACTTTCTGAGAAACATATGCTAATTCATATTCATATATATTCATATTCAATTATTAATGTGCAGTAAAACATAGTTAATTGCATGCAAATGCCACCACTACCACCAACATATCAGCCGAAGGGCGTCCACTGCTGGACATAGGCAACCAACAATTTCATTTCATTTGCTACAACATTTCATCGGAATCTGTGAAATGCCTACATCATTGAGGAGTTCCATATGTCATATGTAGTCATCATCACCAGTTCATGTAAATACAATTTAGTAAATTAAATTAGACTTATTACAAATTGGATTACCACTAATGCACATTTCCATAAATCGAATTTACACATTCCTATAAATTGATTTCCATGTTTACACATTTCTAGATATCGCATTAAATGACACATGTTCGGAAATAGATTCCCACAAACACACATTCACATAAATCTTATTTCCAGTCACACATTGCCACAGTCTTTCCAACAACAAGAAATATAATTTTACCAAGACTTGACCTGAGTGGATTTTATTTCGTGCACTAGAGCATAAAAGTTGCATTTTGTGCAGCCTACGAGGGCTGTTTGATAAGTATCTGAAGTAACTCCGAAAATCGTAACAAATCTATATAAAACATAATTATTATGTTACACAATTTCATTTTAACTGGACATAACGAGTCCAATATTTATTTATAGCATTGGGGCAAAAAAATCAGGGCTCGTTTGTGAAACGTATGAAAATACTCTATTACGAACTTTATTACTCTAGTTAAGGCTTAGACATTATTGTCCACTTAGCTGTCTTTTTTTAATTTTGGGCATAATTATTGTCTATAAGGTTAACGCAAGCGATTAAGGCCAATGAATTGGTAATACAGGTGTTATTTAAAAAAATAAGTCATCTATAACTTTTTCCGTATGGACAGATGATATCGTCTGATTTAAGAAAATACTTTGTTTCATTATTATGGGTGATTTTACCATTAGAAAGTGGTTCTGGACACATCATATCCATCTATAATATTTGAAATTTATTATTCTTCCATATACGCGAAAAAATATTAAAATATTTTTGCGTTAATATCATAGTATAGCAGCGGACACTTCATATACCAAAAACTACAAATTTTCTACCTTCATGGGCATTTACTCATTTCATCTTTGGTGTATAAACCATTTTTGTATTTCTGTGTATACTGATCGATTAAAGAGTCACTAATACTAAGAATTTAAGCTAAATTATTTCCAAGTTTTAGCTTTAAATCATTCAAACACGCTGCTGATTAATTTACTCTTCGATTCTTTGCTCAAATTGTATGAAAATGCGGCAACCAAAATACAAAATCATTTTCATAAAAAAATCCTTAACCAAAATAATCTAATTTTATTTTTTCAATATGTTTATTAATGAAGCTAACTCTTGCAATGGAAAAAACTACGTGATGTCATATCTCTTATTTAATTTTTTTACCGGTTCTAAAAAAACGTAATTTTTTATACTCTTTGATAGGGGTGCCTTTACCGTAAAAAATATCTATTATATGAAATATTACCCAAGTGAAACCATTCTTTATTGCAAGATAAAAGTCCAACAAAAAGTATCCAAGTGGGTTTCAGCTTTAGTTGCAGGTTTCGTATCAAATATTTATCGGTTCGTGGCGGTATGGTATGAAATTTCCACCATTTTCACGTCAATGATCAAGAGTCTTACTTAAAATGAATTTCACGTAAAACTATATAATGTAGATAGTCATATATTATCCATTTAAATTGGCGGCAAATAGGCAATAAATGACATGGCATACTTACTTTTAATATAATTTAGGCACATACTGGTAATATCGGGTACTTATCAAACAACCCTCGTACATCTAGGATAAAGGCGAACTTTACGAGCATAAGAGGTGAAAAAATGCTTTTGATTTCATCATCACCATCAGCCTAAGTATATATTCTTCTACTGGGCACAGGCGTTTTCACATCTCTTCTCTTTTCTTCCGCCTTTTACTATTTTCTTTTCCCTTTCTTATATTCTCGGCCCTAAAAGCCGATTTGAGATTTTTCCAACAGAAAGATGTTGAGTGGTCCCATAGAAGGCCATACTTAAAGTTTATTATATAATAATTTATTCCCAAAAAAGCCGACTCCAATTTTGTACATCGCCATGCCACACGAGATTTTCACATATTCTTCCCACTTCACCACCTGTACTGCTTTCTGATAATTAGCAAATGAGGTGGTTACTACAAAAAATAGCCAAGTCACGTTATATGGGCTGATGATATTTGAGGAGTTCCGTCGATTCCTCAGGGAACTAAAAATCTCTAGGTCTTGAATAGTATAATAGTATTACTCACATAGCCATAGCTAGATTAATTATTTGTATTTTAACTTTTTGAACGCCACGGTCGGCCATAGACGTCAACTTAAAATCGTCACCCCGACGCCAACGACGGCACTGGCCGACATTTTTTTTTTTATGAAAAACTACTGAGAAGCTGTCCTATTTTATATTGGCATTATTTCTTTACACATCATTTTTTTACCGTTGTGGCGTCAGGGGCACGGCGAATTACTTTGACGTCTGGCGGCGAAAAGGTTAAGACCGTTTGTTTCTAAATAACTTATACCTAAAAAAACCGACTCCAATTTTGTACATGCTATGCCACAAATTGTGGTTTCCGTGAGCAAATGCTTGGTTACCTACAGAAAATACCGAAATCAGAAAAAAACGTGCCTATCAAATTCGAGGAGTTCCCTCGATTCCTCCTAGATTCCATCATCAGACCTTCACCAAATTTATATGGGACCAATGTCGGGGTACCTGCTTTGAAACAAAAAAAAGAATTATCAAAATCGGCCAACGTGGCCAAGAGTTATCCGGGAACATACGAGTACATACATAAAAAAGTAAACATACAGCCGAACTGAACCTCCTTCCTTCTATTGACGTCGGTTAATATATTTTTTAAGAAAAAGAAACCGACTTCAATGGGGGAGGCCGGTTAAGGATTATTATACTTAGATGGTGCACTCTTAGATTCCATACAATAAAATAAAATAAGTATGTTTATAATGGTAGAAGACTAAGTACCCTCAATTCCTCATGGAATCATGGAACAACCTTGTTTGCTTGACAAACAAAACGAAGAGAACAAATCGCCAAACGTGAACTACGCGTCGTTGAAGAGTTCCGTTCTGATCATCATCAGCAGTTCCACTTCATCAAATGTCACATTTTTGTATGATAATGCTCGATTTGTTGATAAAAACACAAAAATCACTATATGTTTGCCTTTAAGATTTGAGGAGTTCCCTCAATTCCTCATGGATCCCATAATCAGAACTGCGTTTTGACAAAAACGGGACCAACTTGGATATATATACTTACAATCAAAAAAAGAATTTTCCAAATCGGTTAAGAAATGACGGAGTTATGGAGTAACAACCATTAAAAAAAAAAAAAATATTCAACCGAATTGATAACCTCCTCTTTTGAAATCTTGAAGTCGGTTAAAAAGTAAAAGTTATCTAGACACGCCGCAGCGTGTCCAGCCAAGTTCACCCCAGGAACTGGCGGACAGCAGCCGTGTGTTATATTACACGAACCGTTTGGAGCCACTTTTGACCCCCCAATAACTCCAAATGTATTTAACATAAAATAATGAAATTTGGTATATGCATTAAGAATATTAAGATCCTTTAGAACAACTAGAACCCCAAATTTCATAAATATAGTTTTTATTTTATTTTATTTATTGGAGAAGCAACAGAAATAAGTACAATATTAGGTACAATGAAAGTATTTTAAACATTAGGTGTGTACGCTGATGTCGATGTCGGAGGACATTGGTCCCATATAAATTTGGTGAAGGTCTGATGATGGGATCAAGGAGGAATCGAGGGAACTCCTGGAATTTGATAGCCACGCATATGCCGATTTCGGTATTTTCGGTAGGTAACAAAGCATTGGCTCACGGAAACCACAAATAGGGCATAGCGAAGTACAAAATTGGAGTGTGTTTTTTTTTGTTATAAATTATTTTTACTTTAACTAATATGCCCCTACACTAGCTGCGTGCGGGTCGTTGAGTAGACAAGGTGTCGTTGCAGCGTGCGCGGCGGCGGCGGCGTGCGACGCGGACGCGCGGCCCGCGCTGTGGGGCGCCGTGGTGGCGTGCGGCGGCGGCGCCAACACGCCGGGCTGGCTCGAGCGCCTCGCCAAGGACCTGGCGGCGCGCGCGCCCTCCGCGCACCGCCTCAAGTCGCACGCGGCGCCCTCGCCCATGGAGCGCCGGTTCGCCGCTTGGATAGGTCAGTACCTCTACCGACTGGCTATAGAGTTGTCTGTGACTAATACGCTCGCGCCGCTCTCACATGCACACATTTCCATAACTAGATTTTACACAATCACACATTACCATGAAAAAAAATCCGTAATAACACATTCCCATAAATAGTGTGAGTGGGTAGGCATCTTCTGAGTGAGCTCGCTTCATCGTAATAATATATCATAAGAAAAAAATCCAAAAACACAATCTCATAAATATGGGCATAATATAGAATTTCCAAAATCACACATTGCCATAAATATAATTTCCAAAATAAATGGAATTTCAAAAGCACGCATTTCCCCAAATATAATTTCCGTAATCACACATTCCCATAAATAGCATTTCCGCAATCACGAATTTCCCTAAATAGGATTTCCGCAATCACACATTCCCATAAAATTTCATCAAAGAACACTTACAAGACACTAAATAGGATTATATTTTCAGTCCATTTGTAAACAACATCTTCCTATCTTAACATTTTTTTACAGGCGGGTCCATCCTAGCATCGATCGGCTCGTTCCAGCAGATTGGATATCGTCACAAGAATACGACGAAGGAGGCAAGGGGCAACTCGAAAGGAAATGTCCTTAGACACTCCACTCTGTAGAATAAGTTGTGGCGATCGCTGTTCATCGGGACTGTTTGGTGGCCAACAAGCGTACGGTTAATCTTAGCCAGATAGTGACAAAAGCCATTGACAGATTAAGTTACATCAAATGTTCGGTATCAAACAATTTTATTGAACTAGAGGGCGCTATAAGGCGACGGGACATAGGTACATTTTTTAAACAACTTGATCCTTGCATCACCAAGTTCGGTTAAAATCTAGGTAAAAGTTGAAATTATGTAATTAGCAGTTTCTATGGAGTCGTGGCAATTAAACAGCAGACATACATTTTTGGAAAAGTCTAAATGTGAAAAAAAAATCGCGATGTCCACAGCTCACAGACTAGTTTATACTTTATTGCATAATACTAGAGAGTACAAATGGCGGACTTACTGCCTTAAGGCATTCTGTACCAGTCAACCACTGGTAATGCTGTTTGACTCTCATCTCTCAAACTGTACTTTATATTTTTTTATGTCAACTTCCAAAGTTTGCCATTTGGGGTGTCACAAAGCCATCCACATCTATCCAAAACCGCTTTCTCACTCTAATGTACGATTCGCACCGAACGGCCGGAGTCGGCGCGCACCCCACCAGAGTCAAAGGAATTCGAAACCTCCATACAGAAGTTAGATTTCATGTTTGAATGGGTTGCGGGCAGCCGGTCGGCTGCCGCCGGCTCTGCCGCTGCCGTTCGGATACGAAGTCTAGCTTCTGTATCGAGGGTTCGAATTCCTTTGACTCTGGTGGGGTGCGCGCCGACTACAGCCGTTTCCTGTGAATCGTCCATAGCTGTGATGGAAAACAACGCTCCCTATCTTCTTCGTAGTCGACCCCATGACTGAGAATCGCGATCGCTCGTCAAATAGACCGCACGGGAAAGGCTGCATTTGACAGCTTTCTTGACTGCATCGGTCCAGCGTACCGGAATCCTTCGTCTGGGGTTGGGACGCTCCCATAACTTCCACCACCACCACCATGTCAGCCGAAGGACGTACACTGCTGGACACAAGCCTCCCCCAACTTCTACGGGGGTAAATGCCATAATCGCCACGCTTGGCGTGCGGGTTGGCGATCGCAATATCTCCACCGCACTCCAGGGTTGCTGCTGCCCATCCCCCGGTGGTCTTGGTCGTGGTTTAAGGACATACCCGGGTCCCATAACTTATATCAATCAAAATGTTTTATACTACGATTCTGTACGCGCTCAATATGTGCGATTATGAAAACTGCGGCATCATTATTAACATCAAATTGAAATAACTGTTATTTTGTAATGTAATTTTCACTTTATAACGAACCGATGAAATGTGTAAAGATATTATTATGATTGATAGACAGTAGTGATAATATTCAGAGGGTGCATTACGCTCGGTTCTCCATACAAACGTATTTACGCTCTCATTTTAAAACGCCATGCTATTATAACATGAAACTTTGTATACAATTTCTAGCAACAGAAACTAATTTCTGACCTAGATATGCCAGATCCCATTGTGTATACAAAGTTTCACATTATTCTAGCATGGCGTTTTAAAATGAGAGCGTAAATACGTTTGTATGGAGAACCGAGCGTATTGCGCACTCTTGAGTATTTAGATGTATTATAGTAGTTTGAAGTCCACTATGGTGCTATGCAACCTTTTAGTCCACGGACCCCTATTCCATGTTATATGTAGTTATCAAAATCCATTCGTATAAATTTTGGTATGCAATATTTTGGAAAGGGTCCGTGGGCTTTTTGAAATTTCTAAAAGGGTTCATTACTAGGCAAAGTTTAAGAAATCCTGGTATAACTGGTTTGTAATATTTCCTGTATCAGCATCATATCAGCCGAAGAACGTCCACTGCTGGACATAGGCCTATACATTTATATTCCTGTATACCGACTACCGAAATATGATTGTCTAAAAGAAGTTATTTTCTGAAGTATCCTTTAAGATTTTTCTAGTGTAGGGCGTGGTAAACCTTCCTGGATGTCAAACTACAATAGTACGCGGATGTTTAAAATTAATTGGTAATTTTGTAATTATAATTATTGTGTATGTGAAATTTTGAAGCATTGAGATCGCTAATGCAACTAGCTTTTCTAGTAATAATATTAGAAGTATTTTAAGGGGAAAGGATCATGCAGCTCACGAAAGTTTTATATGGAATATAGTCGTCTTGGCCCTTTCACTGAACTAGGTTGACGTTTTAACCTTTTGAATGGCAATAACGCCTATAGCAATGCTACGAAGAATTTAGTATTTGGATACAATTTAAATACATCTTAGATTTTTTTTAACAATAAGACATTGAATCCTTTGCGTTTAAATATTCCTACAGTGAATTGTTGTAATTCTTCCAAAATATTCAACTAGAAAAGCAATAGTTGTATGATATGACTGAAATAAAACTTTTATTAATTCCCTACTTGTTTTTTTGTTTAATCCTGAAGTTGTCAACCTTTTAGACTCCCTGGAAGAAGGAAAGATTTAATATTTTTTTTCTTGCGCAAAAGAACTTCACGGCGTAATGCCATAATATGCATTTACTGCTCCGTGTTGCCCCCAAATAGATCAAATGAGGACACTACGTTACAAAAGGGTTCATTCTTCTGTAACTCTACTTCTAAATAGGAGCTTAAGTTATCTTGAGTAAGGTTCCCTTTAGAAGTACCACTAAGACAAAAATAAGTCCATTTGAAATGACACTCCTCAAATACATTACAGGTACTAAGTATGACACTGGCATATGCTCTTATTCCATTGGATATTCTACTTTTAACACTAATTTTATAGTTTGTAATTTTATAGACACTGTCTTAAAATCGTATGTGTATAATAGAAACCCTATTACATAAGCGTTAAAGTAGCTATCCGATGGACTAAGAGCACATGTCAGTTTCAAAATTTCAAAAGTTTAACCTCTTTACCGCCACAGTAGATTCCGTTCCGTAAGTTGTGTCTCACACGCCAGTCTTTGTAGCAAGACTAAAAATGAACCCTTACTTGACAGCACGTAGGTCGCTTTTACATCACTTGACATGACTTGATATGAAGTCACAGCGTGTGGGGCACTAAATTTACTGACTTTATATCAAGTCAATGGCGGCGAAAGGGTTAAAGGTGTAGTAAAAAGGGTAAAAACCCTTTTCCACCCAGTTTTTTTTTTTTGTTAAAAATGGGATTGCTCTTGGCCAGCATCTAGCCAGGGGGCAAAGATGAGGCCGACGATGAAGCGAGCTCACCCAGAATTCACTCGTGCCTTAAAAAGGTCCAGGTTATATGAACTCGGAAATACAGACGCCGGCAGAGAATTCCAAACCTTAGAAGTGCGCATTATAAAAGAAGATGCAAAGCGCTTGGTTCGAATTAGAAGAATTTCGACCAGGTAAGGATGGTAGCCAGCCGTACGTCTGGATGTCCGATGGAAGAAGGGGGAAGGCGGTATGAGCTTAAGCTTAAATTCAATTTCGCTTAACCCAGATTAAGCGAAATTGAATCGTGTGATTTAATAAAGACTGATAAAGAAAAACTGATCTCCCTTTATGTGTCAGTCAAATCTCCCACACCCACGCCCATGATGGTGATTGGGCAACTATATCTGTTCATATAACTAATGGCATAACGGTTTGCTGACATACCAAATCATACATGGGAAACAATTTAGTAAACGAGAATAATATTATAAATGAAAATCAATAATACATGTATAATTTATTTTCCTAATTAATTTACAATATATGTGATAGTGTTCTACTTGCTACTCCTATAGCATAGTTTCGAGTCTGATATGATTTCTATAGACTGTGATTTAAAATCCTAGATAATATATTTTTCACTTTAATTCGTCAATACTTATAACATGATCGCGTCTCACTCGCACTTACATATTCGTTAGTAAGAGACAGGTATATGTATGTCCAACATAAACCGGATCATGCTAATCATGCTAGCTAGCCAGGCAGGTGTCCATACTTCATAAACGTGAGATTATAGCTATATGGCAAAGCGGAAGCCAGGCCTGTTCCACTTGTCATTTCGGTTAAACTCAGCTCTCGCACATATCCGGGGTGTCGAAATACACTTATCTGTCTCTCTCAAACTTACTGATTTGTGCATTAGTGAGAATAGATCAGATGTACAGAAATCGTTTAACTTAAATGAGCGGATCTTCTTTAGGGTGGTATTCCATTCGTCCAATATCGTTGTTCAATCTTTGTGTTGTGTGTTGTTGTTTGTTGAATCTTTGTCTTTGTGTAGTTTTTTTTTTCATGCGTCTAAGTTGTCTTGATTTAACTGTCATCAGAATCTTTGATCAAATGTCGGGGTCCCATCCAAGTTTGATGAAATCATCCAATTTCTTTGATCAATCAAATGTATACAAAGCTAAGTATATTTCAATATAATATAATATTGGACAAAGATGTTGGATGAGTGTAATACCAAGGGTCGTGTTCTACTCATCCAATATCTTTGTCAAATCTTTGATCACAGTTCTTTGACGGAGGTCCATTCCACTTATCCAATATCTTTGTCCAAGTTTTTTTTTCATGCGTAGGCATAATGATTTAAGTAAATGTCATCAGAATCTTTGATCAAATGTCGGGGAGCCATCCAAGTTGGATGATATCATCCAATTTCTTTGATCAAATGTATATTGGACAAAGATATTAGACAAGTGGAATACCACCCTTACTTTGATATCTGTGCAATGATAATACCGTTTATGTGCGCACCAGTTAGCGCCACTGTCGAGTACGGTCCAGCTGTCAAAGTTTGCCCCCTGGCTAGATGCTGGCCAAGAGGCACGACAATCCCATTCTCAATAAATAAAAAATCTAGGCAAGAAATTAGTTTCTGTTGCTTGAAATTATAATGGACAAAAAATACAGGGAATATTAAGGTTTTCATACTAGACCTAAAAAACTCCTCCATGTTTTTTTTTCTACTACAATTTCTAGCAACAGAAATTCTGATTCCCGGCCTAAATATGGCGGATCCCATTGTGTAGACAAAATCCATGTTATTTTAGCACGGCGTTTTAAAATGAGAACGAAACTACGTTTGTATGGAGAATCTAGTTCAGTCGAGAATGCGGGGGACACTTATCCCCGTTATTTCCCGATTTTCGATATTGGGAATTGTCGGGTCGGTCCGGATTGGGAAATATCGGGGTTATATCTTTTCTCGAGCATATTTTAATATAACACTTCTAACTCTCGCGCTTTGTAAACATTCATAAAATATTCGTATATGGGTCTAACGCGAAATTTATTTATTTACCTTAATTACCGACGTTTCGACACGGGTTGCACCGGTCATGCTCGCGGCATACTGACGTCGCAGCAAGTTGTCAACGGAGATATGGATACACATCATTTAAACTACCCCACAATTGTTTATAAAAATGTGAAGGGTAGAACTGAAAAAAGAAGTAACAAACTACTAGGGTAGAGTAGAACTGTTATAGTACATTACGATGCAAGTGCAGAAAACAGGAAATTCGCAACGAGTGGTGATAAATTGAAACACGACCGAAGGGAGTGTTTTAAATCGACACAAGTTGCGAATTACCTGTTCGCATGTGTATCGTACGTTTTACAGTACATATGGCTCTTTAAAATTTCGACATATGCACGTAATCTGCTGATTACCGCACTCGTGCGGTAAAGTAGCACCATATGTACTGTAAAATAAATTTACGTATTACGGGTCTAGCGCGAAATTTATTTACTGGTCCCGTATACGAATATTTCAAGGACATATTCTAATAGTAAGTAGTATTAAGCTGGGTTGCACCAAACCGTCTGTAATCGTAAGCGCTGTTCGTTAAAATCTGATTGTATGGAATGTTTGACAAGTTTCTATGGGTTGACAGCTGCCGGCGCCATATTTAACGTTGATCGGTCTGTGATCGTAAGTCGGTGCAACCGACCCTTAATCTCAACTAGTGTCAACATTGTGTTTCTCTTCAATATGCCGCCGGAATAGAGGTCTCGACGCGGATTCGAACCCGCACGCGCCACAGACTAGGACATCCGCCGCCTCCGCTTCCGCTGAGTTCAGGTATACTTCAGCTGGAAAATAAATTTGGTTCCGTAAATACCTTTGACAAGGGTCAGGTAAAGTTCAAGTTTATTTCGATGTGATGATACTGATGATGATGCTTTATTTCGTCTCTGAATGAATGTACAGTCATCTGCATTAAATATCTGCCAAACCAAAGGCGGCTAAAATATTTGACACGTCCTAACGGCCCTACAAATGGAGTCGTGTCAGATATTTATGCGCGCTTTGATCTGGTAGATATTGGCGCATGTGACTGTACCAATTCGCTAGTTCATGTATAATGATGAATGAACAATAAAACTTCAGCCGGTTTAGGCTGTACATTTTTTGAAATGTTATCAACTCAAATTATATCAAAAGTATAATTGTAATAAACTGATCAAAGGATATGATGCTTTTATTAGTTTTAGATAGTAACGGAGCCATTTTTTAATTTCTGTGTGGTAAAACCGGAAATAAGTTTTAAGATTAAAATTATGTTCGAAACGATATTTTGTTTATGAAAACCCTAAAAAATACATTTTCTCCTCACTAGCTCGGAAAGCCGTCTTTTATCCTTTGATACAAGCGGGTAAAAACGCATTTTATCCACAAGTGGGGAAAGTAATTTGACCTTGGAGCGTGTTTGAGTAGCTTTTGACAGATACCAAAACGTAAAACGCTCATAATAATAGTTCGTTTGATATCAATTATCATTAAATAAATGGTTTGAGAATTTAATAAAAAATACCAAATTTAGCTTTATTTAATGATTTAAGTCGTAAACCTTAAAAAAAATCTTTAACGAACATCTTTTTAATAATGATATTGAGTATAATTGTAAACGCACAAGTTGAGTCTGTAACATAACACAGCTAGCTGGTCATGTCACTTTCATATTAAAATATTTTCCCAAGGGACAGCTAAAAATCATTATTAATTTATAAGGCATAATTGAGAGACTTGGCAGGGACACTTCCGTGCCCATATATTATTTTAAGGTCAATCTATATATCTAAACAAAGATTACCTAAAGTAAAAGCGTTTTTGTTAAAGAAACATTTAAAAACAGGATTCATACGGAATAAATAGTTAAAAGGAAAGGAAATGGAAAGTAGTACAAGCATTACGTCCGAATACCTTTATTTATACCAGCTTAATCTATAACATAATATAAATACCACACTAGAAATAAATCTTTTACCTATTTTTTACGTTATTACTTACTTCGCATCAAGCTAAGACAAAGCACTCGGTAAACGAATTTCAACTCTATTCGTAAAGGCCTAAGACCTATTTCTTTCTTTATTATTTGCCTCCCTTCAAATAAAGATAAAGAACTTGTCAGGTGTCATACGATTTTCAACCTTATTAGTATGGGCATAAAGTGCATCTACTCCTAAGAATAGGGCGTTACAATCTCTAATGACGGAAGGAGTGGGCGTGGCACAATCCACCAATAGGAAAATGTCCAAGATGTCCACAGTGTCCGAGATGTCCACAGTGTTCAAGATGTGCAAAGTGTCCAAGATGTCCACAGTGTCCAAGGAGTCCAGTGTCCAAGATGTCCACAGTGTCTAGGGTCGGATAGTATAAAAGGCGGAATTAGGGCGGGGCGCAGGTCAGTTGAGTTTGGTCGGTCGGGCTGTCAGTGTCTCTGGCAATGCGTTATCAGTGTATTTTCGTGTTACTTACGGGAGTGTTCCTATTCGTTAAGGTCGAGATTCCCGTGCGGTGCGGAAGTTCTGCTCGGTGGGGGACCTCTCCTTATTTTTAATTTATTTACTTACTCTTTCTTTTGTGGTTGTGATTATTTATATAAGCCGGGCAGATCGCTGTCCATGTTTGCGGTATACTTGCGCGGGGTGCACGGTGTCGAGCTCTGTTTGCCCTGGAGTAACAGAGGAGTACGAGAATGGAGGTATCGTCTGGCGTCAACACTGCCAGCGTGGATGGCGCGTCTGGGCCCCTCCATGCCCGATGCCGGTTGCTGAGTGGAGGTGAGAGCGGCCATGGTTTGGGTTGGCGCGAGGGTGTGTGCTCCGCTCGCAGAGGTTCGCAATATTCGAGGTATGGTCTTGATGTATTTATGTATCGATTACTTTTATATACATCTATAAATGCCCTTGGGTTGTGCGAGGGCAGGCATTTATACAGGCTGATGGTTTTTGCAATCCTCAATTTAGCCGACTGAACTTTATAGTTTAGAGTAGGGAAAACACATACTTATTTGAAGCTAAAATCCAGAATTGGTATTAATTTCAAATATGCAGATTAGGGCAATATTTAGTGTAGAGATTTAGGATTAATGTCACACACTAAAGCTTGGGTAATGGGTTTCAAGCAGGTTAATTTAGAACTTATATTCTAGGGCTATTTAGGTGACCTAAATATGAGAAACAAGGTTATAGGTTGATTTAGGAAACAAATAGGTATGTGTGTAGTAGCGGTAGGGTACATGTGTGTAGTATTCCTCTGATTTGGTATTCTAGGTTACAGTTATGAAGACTTAGGTCTTAGGCATTTAGGTAGTCTAAATATAGGTATCAAAATAAGATTACAGTTGTAGGGATAAATAGTTACAATATCAGCTAAGATCTTAGGCATTAGAGGTCTAGGTTTCTGGTACCAAGGGTGAGAAGTGCTGAGTCTTCTTTTATTTATAACTAAAGATGTTCATAATAAATTATAGATAGGAAACCAATTTATTCTGGAATATGGAATAAATTGATTTAGGACCTAATGGTGAGGCGGAGCAACCCATTAGTTGTTAGTTACTGTGGGTAGATGAAAGCTCGGATCAGTAACTAACCAGTAACAGTTCACTTCTTCACGATCAGACTCAGAACTCACCCACCTTCACATACCACCTTCATATATCAGAATTGGTAGTGTTAGAGCTTACTGGCTGTTAGGGACCCCTAGGGTTCAGAGGTTTTAGCACCTCCAAGTGAAATGGTTAGTTAGAGATGATTCGCAATCATCTATAAGACTTGACTAATGAGCTTATTCTCATTAGGGAGTCTAGATCGTTTTAGCTTAGCATAGAGGTCATGCCCCATCCTACCGGTCCAGTAGCACGGTATGGAAGCCAGAGGTCGCTCCATACAACAATAAGCAATCAAAATTATTCTTAGCTAGCTAGGATATCAAGGACCAAAGTTCTATGTGTTAGGGAATGATTAGGAAATAATTTTGATTTTAGGGAAACTGAGTGGCTTTTAAGGAAAATTTTGCCTTTCTTTAAAAACCCAATGGCTACTGACACCGGCAAGAGACCAGGCTAGGTTAAGGTTGGGGTTAAATTACCACAAACAATAATTATTTATCCTATTTTGAACTCTATGAACTTCGGAATAGCCAAAGTTCAATAATTAGTTTTCCCTGTAGCAAATAAAGTTCTATATGTAGGAAAGTTAGTATTACTAACGATTATGAGTAGCTAGGCTAAATAGGCTTCATTTTAGGTAGGTCTAGGTAAGCTAGGTATTTGAGGAGTCCAAGGTTTTGACAAGTAATCACATTAAAGATCATGGGTTCTTACGGTTCACATCACTACGGGGTCCTACCACAGACGATCACATTGGCCAAATCTACGTTAAACCTTAGCTTATCTAAGGTTAGGAAATAAAGACACCATACGTTAATTTATTAGGGTACAAGGGATTAGTTCTAAGAGGGGCTTTTGCTGGGGTTTCTTAGGAGTAGAAGAGGGGGGGGGGGGTTACAATTTGGTGACGTGACTGAGAATAATGAAGTTTTCTGGAACAAGTTGCTGCGGTGGTCGACCAGGATGGGTGCAGCAGCCTCCGGAGCACTTCTGGGTCTTCGGTTGCGCGTATGGTGTCTGGAATAGGTACCGTGGCTTCTGGCCACAATTTGTTGCAACGTGAAATGGAGTGTGATCTCGTATGATGCTTGGACTCTTCATCTCTTCTTAAAACTTTTGCTAAATTCTTCATCTGAAAAAAAAAAGAAGAAAAAAATAAATCATTATATTTTATTTGAAATTGTCATTAAAATATAAAGCGTTAGAAAAAAAAAAATTAGGAAGGAATGCAAGGCTTGTGTAATGAAAATCCGGAACGTAAAATAAAACTCTGGGGGTAGTGTTAAAATGCCGTAAAATAAAAACCCGGAATTTAATTTAAAACCCTGGGGGTAGACTTTTTTAAGAAAGCTATCATAACCGAGATCGATGAAAATGACGAATATACGAAAAAGTAACGTGCGTCCATAGGCTACGACATTATTTCATCATCAAATAGACAGGGTGTTTGTTTGTCACCACTATGAAGCGCTGAATTCATTGTAATTTAACTCTTAAATAAGAAGCGTCCATACGCTACGACACTATATCATCATCCAATAGGCTGTGTGCTTGTTTGCCACCACTGTAGATTACTTGAGCGCATTAGAATTAAACTTATAAATGATAAGCGTCCATAGGCTACAGCAGTAGATCAGAAATATCATCATCAATTAGGCCGTGTGCTTGGTTACCGCCACTATGGATCGCTTGAATTGTAATTAAACGTAAATAATAAAAAAATCAAAAGTTCATAAATTTCAGCAATAGATCATCGTCAGGTAGACCATGTGCTTATTTGCCACCATCAGGCAACGCCAGTAATACATCGGAATTAAATTCAGAAACATTAAGCATCCATAGGCTAAGGCAACATCAAATAAACAGTGTGCTTGTTTGCCACCGTCATAGATATCGAAATTTATAAAAATTCATGATAATGAAGCATCCATAGGCTACGACGTGAGAAAACCATTGAACGCTTCATACACTTGATTATCATTATCACCATTCTAACTTACTATCAGAATTTAATTAATATATAGCAAATTATTTTAGGCATGTGGCATTTAAAGGGTTCATGAGCATGAGAGGGTTAAGCGAACCATAAAAACGATCCTATTCTCCATTATCAATTTAGATGACTGTAGCTAGCAGGATATTTTATACATCAATGAGGATTAATAATTCCGAAGCAGTGAAAGAATTTTTAGGTTAACTTAGTTGAACATAAGTTCAAAGAATATTATTACAAATTATTTTAGACATGTAGCAATCATCGGGTTAACATGAGAATAAAAGGTTTAATTGTATCCAAGAAAACAATACTCTTCTTCATTGCAAACTGACTGTACTTAGTGAAAAATATCACGGAAGGTTACTAAACGGGGAAGTTTTATCAAGAAATTGAATTTCCATACATACATGCATGCATAAATGTGTGTCCACATTCCAAGTGTCTATAGACAGATCACATACAAATTGATTTCAGGAGAACTTTTAACAAAAGTAGGCATTTCATAAATTTGATACAGGTACACGTACAGGTGTTCTGAAACACTAGTAATAGCATATAATGGCCTAACCTCATCATAATCATATCAGTTGATGGATGTCCACCTCTAGACAAGGACCTTCCCTAGGGAGTGCCACAAAGACTCTTATGGTCTTTACTAGATCATCAGTCCACATTAGCTCAATCATATGTTAAGAAAAATAATTACTTGTTAAGTGCTAACGATTTTCAATAACTACAAAACAAAATTTGACAGTAAAGGATGACACTGCATTTTTAATATTATAATATTAGTAGATTTAGCCATCATCAAAATCATTCTCATAGTATTATTCTAGTGCGGTTGCAACAATGCTTCGGGTCCGCTGCCTGATTCCGAGGTTGGCGTGGGCACTGGTTTTTGCTGATGTGATTGCTATCTGATTTCATTAGAACGTTTAGTCTCTAATATAAATAAATAATTAGTTACCTTGAAAGAATAGAAGCAGATACTGGAGAACTGGAAAGTGTAGGACTCGGCACATCAACATTCCGGACCCTGAAAATAGAAAATTAGCCACATGTAACTAAAATCAGGAGATTCGTATCCTATCTAATGATTTAGGGTTATTTTCTTTAACTAGTTTGTTATCACAAAAAATGAAAGGGAAATAATTGAACTTTATCAAAATTGGAATTTCTCCGAGTGAGAACGATGAGTTATTTTTTTGGAATTCTCCGAGTGAGAACGATGAATTATTTTTTTCATTTTTATATTGATTTCTGATTGTGGGTCAGTTAAACTTTAATATCACTCTAGAATAAAATAAACATTATGATTACTTACTTGGAGACTAGAAGACAGCAACGCCATTTGATAGGAAAATCATTAGGACTGTCATCTCTGTTTGATGACATGCATAGTTCTTCGGTTTGAATTGAGATACATGCGCAGATGGTCTAGAATATTGTTGCAACTAGCACTGTGGTTCATTATTCTGGAAGAGCTGGAAAATAGATACAGAGAACCATTGAGAGTAAAGAAAATTTAGGAGCCTGGACAGGACAGAAAAAGAATACTGCTTGGAAAAGAGGATTTTTTTTTTAATGAAAGAGGAGTGGCATTGTATTTATCACTACAAATGTTAGGAAAATCATGAAGGATAATGGGTTCGGAAAATGATCTACTATGTAAGAAGATGGTACATCTCGGGTAAAACATGGATATTAACTTCAAATTGTCTCTCATTAACATACAAGGATCTTTTAGCGAATCCTCAATAATATGTTTTCATGAAGTTTTTAATCACGCGTCATTCCATATATGGTAAATTATTATTGAAGTCAACACTATTGCGTCATGTTTTATTGCGGCAGGACAAGTGCAAATGGAAAATATGAATAGAAGACAATGCGTGTATAACTATAGTAATTCAATAAAAACTCACCAATTCTTGCTGGAGGCGGATTTGATTCGGAAGTTCATGGGGTTGTCGCGGATGGCGGGAAACAGTATTATTACTATTATTTATGGGACGTTTGTACAGTTTTATCCAGGATTTGTTATGATGCACGCTTAGCTACTTCACGGGGGGTATTCATGGGCGTGCCTTTGCTGAATAACACATTATTTTGAGAATTTGCAAATACGCAGTTTTTCACCACTATGTACAAGATCACAATAGAAGTTAATTAATGCCAGAAACGAGATTCACATAACATGGTCCTAAACTATAAGTAATTGTGTGCTTTAGACTATAATCAATCTTTAAAATAACCTCAGAAACAGAAATTAAGTAACTAATTAATAAAATGAATGCACGAATACCGATAAATGACGACCATTGCGAAAGACGCCAAAAAAAAGAGGGAAAGAATAAAAAAACCATAGATCATATCTTCTTAGTAGTCTGTGGAACAGATCATAAGACTCTTTCACACCAGTCTGGTTGGTGTGGTGCACGGGCGTTTATCTTTAAAGACTGGAATTGGGCTTTATAAACGTCAAATTTGACAGTGCAAAGTTCCAAGGTAACATTTACCGCTCCTCCCGCCATCTCCACTCACCCCTCCGGCGCCTTACTTACAATTTGACGTTTGACCCAGTTTGACCCCAAACCCCACGGCGGCCATTGCAGTTTTCGTGAATTTCGTGTCGAGAGAGAATTAGAGAAGTGTTTGCTTTGATTAGTTATCGTACCTTAATTTCTACGCCTCAGCTGTGTATTGCTCCGTACATTTTAACTTTTAAAAAGTTCCGTAGGTGTTGTGTACCTATTTGCGCTAGTGAACGAAGGGACATTAAATTACCTCCACAAAATGGCAATGAGTCTTACAAAAGGCTACAATCTGGTTGAATGTGAGTTTTACCGCATTTCCATCAGCTCGCTCCCTGAAGGACCTGACTATCGAGTGTAAAAAATGAATTACACTAGTGTCACAAACATTTTGAGAAAAATACGTGCGCCGGAGTATGCGACACCCAACGCTTGCCCGACCTTATTTTCTTCTTCTGAAATGGACTCTGGAAAGCCAGAAGTGTTATGCTGATAAAGGTATGTCCTTACAACAAATTTATTTGTTACAGACATACGGATAATTAGTTTTACTGGACATGTTATTTTTTTGTATGTAAGTACCTATATACTCTAAACAGATTTATATATGTAGTTGCTCTTTCAATGCTATTACCAGGATTTGTCTTTAGCAGTCTTGTTAAATTCACTAATATATATTCAACACAGTGAAGTTGTAAATTGAATAATAAATAAATATTTAGGGACACTTACCAGACAAAACTAATCCCTACCATCACTACCATATCAGCCAAAGGACGTCCACTGCTGGACATAGGTCTCCCCCAAATTCAGGGGGGGGGGGGGGGGATATGCCATAATAGCCACTCTTGGCATGCTGGTTGGTGATCGCAGTATCTCCTCCGCACTCCAGGGATGCCGCTGCCCATCCCCCGGTGGTCTTGGTCGTTGTTTTACCCGGGTCCAACTAATCCCTAACTAAGCAATGATTCTTCTATGGGTAGCAGATGATAACTACTTATATGTATATATTTAAAAAATATTTTGCACATGTCCATGAGTGTCTGCTTAAGAAATAATATAGACCTAAGTATGGTTCATAAGGTACTTAATATATTTTATGGAGACAATGGAGCGAGAACTCTGCAGAAATATTGACCATACCTAAGAAGCGGCAATATGATCACACATATTCACAGGTCCAACAAATATTTTCCATTAGTTTATTAATTTAGTTTCTAATGAGATATGTTATCATTTGCAGCCCACTATGCGGACTGAACACCAGTGAGCGACACACTTTCAAACACGGAGGAGCTGTTGGAGTTCCTTGATGAACTGTTCGACAGCGTCAACGGTGCCGGTACATACACATTGCAGTGCATGTACAGTCAGCTGCAGAGGAACGTGACCCCCCTGCATAGAAGTTTGTATGCAGGAGGCGTCAGGTTTCTCTGCAGCTGACTGTACATTGTATAAAAATCATTTGATTTTATCACATGTGATGCTCACAGAGATGCAGCCAAGCAATATTTCATAAAAATAGCTGTAATGCTGTATATATTCCACTGGTGTAACATACACAATAAAATATAAAAAGGTACAGAAGTATATCCATTAAATAATATGCACTTGCCCATTATGGTTCTTGTAAAATATAAGAAAAAATAAAATAAACTACTTCATAAATACATTATTGTTTTATTTCAGAACCTATTTCAATTTATTTTCAATTTACTTCATATGTGATCGTGCATGGGAAGGCTATCATCTTAGTACAATCTATAACCTAAAAACGTGAGTGTACTGAGATGACAGCCTTCACCAGCACGATCACATTTGAAATAGTTAATGAACATTAACATGTTCAATTCGAATATTCCCGCGTTTCTGAAGCGCGATAATTTAAATTTCCCGCTATTGTGCCCTGACGCTTGAAATTATAAAAATTAAAAAAAAAAGAGATGTCACACTAAAAGTTGCACATACAGTCCAATCTGAATGTACCACAGATGGTCGTCTGATACGTAGTATCTTCTTAGTAGTCTGTGGTGTGGTGGCTTGTGCAGTCGCGTTTTATGTGACGTTTCAGTACATTTTGGCTATATAGCGTGGCGGTAAAGGCGGCATTAGGGCGGGGCGCAGGTCAGTTGAGTTTGGTCGTTCGGGCTGTCAGTGTCTCTGGCAATGCGTTATCAGTGTATTTTCGTGTTACTTACGGGAGTGTTCCTATTCGTTAAGGTCGAGATTCCCGTGCGGTGCGGAAGTTCTGCTCGGTGGGGGACCTCTCCTTATTTTTAATTTATTTACTTACTCTTTCTTTTGTGGTTGTGATTATTTATATAAGCCGGGCAGATCGCTGTCCTTGTTTGCGGTATACTTGCGCGGGGTGCACGGTGTCGAGCTCTGTTTGCCCTGGAGTAACAGAGGAGTACGAGAATGGAGGTATCGTCTGGCGTCAACACTGCCAGCGTGGATGGCGCGTCTGGGCCCCTCCATGCCCGATGCCGGTTGCTGAGTGGAGGTGAGAGCGGCCATGGTTTGGGTTGGCGCGAGGGTGTGTGCTCCGCTCGCAGAGGTTCGCAATATTCGAGGTATGGTCTTGATGTATTTATGTATCGATTACTTTTATATACATCTATAAATGCCCTTGGGTTGTGCGAGGGCAGGCATTTATACAGGCTGATGGTTTTTGCAATCCTCAATTTAGCGGACTGAACTTTATAGTTTAGAGTAGGGAAAACACATACTTATTTGAAGCTAAAATCCAGAATTGGTATTAATTTCAAATATGCAGATTAGGGCAATATTTAGGTTAGAGATTGTCACTTAAAGGCTATAACAACATATCCTTTGGTCACAGCAACAAACATGTGCCTTCGACCTTACAAAATAAAAAAAAATAATATTAAAATTCCTTAATAAATAATACAACAATAAATATTTGACAGTAATTTAATAAAATGAATAATATTTTTCAGCTTGATTTAATTTGATTTGATTTAATTTATTTATTTGATTTGATTGGATTTAATTTAATTTATTTTGATATGATATTTGTTTATTTAATTTATTTAATAATTTAATTTGATTTGGCCAAGTGATCGTCTAGTAATATCCCTACGTTGTGTGCCGCGTAACTCAAATTCTTTAATGTGAAACAAACAAGATCTGAACTCTTTACTACCTAACCTATAGCCCTACCTTTAGCCTAGCCCTAGCCCACTATTCCTAAGGAATTGCACTACCCTTTTCCCTAAACCTATCACTATTATGATTACAGAGAAGATTAAGTACTGATCTTTGCTTTACCTACTGTATGCTTCTTTATATAAACAAATAATTATTTGTTTTTTATTAATTATCCCCCACCAGACTACCTGAGGCCGGGCTAAGCGTAACACAGTAGCCATTGGTTTTTGAAGAAAGGCAAATTTTCCTTAAAAGCCATATTTTTTCCCTAAATCAAAATTATTTCATCATAAAACACTGATACTCAATTTCCTAGCTAGCTAAGAATAATTTTGATTAATATTGTATGGTGCGACTCTTTTACTACCATACAATGCTACTGCTTACGCCTGGATGGGTGACAGACCTCCTAGCTACGTATTTATACCTATTTTATTTTATTGTATTTTTAATAGGTATTTTTATATGACCTATGAATCTACCAATGCTTCGTAACCTAGACTTGCTGATGAGAAGAAGCATCAAAGAAACTCACCAGATAGTCATATCGATGATTAGAGGAATCATCTATTAGTTTATGCTTTATAAATAAATCCTAGCAATTTATTAGTACTGACGCTAACATTTTTACATACAAGAGTTGAGGTACAAAGTTGTATCTAATGAAAACAAACCACCTCGTCACTAACTCCCTAAAACCTAGTTTCCATAAAGTGGTACACTCAATATCGACTATTCAGGGCAATTCATATGAAATATTTGAACCTAATCGATACCGGAAATAGTGAGCACTCATTTACTCATGATAAATGTTCGAGCATTATTCCACTCATGATAATAGATAAAATGGACCTGTAGACTGCTCCGCCTGCTACAATGTCTAGAATTATCTCATCTTTCTGAAACAATTCTATATCCTAATCATAACTGGAATCATAATAACTCAATGAACAAGGTAAATTAAATGTAAATACACCTTTAAACCATATTTCACATGTAGCCCATTAAACTCCATACTTCATAACCACACTTGGAAACCATTATTCACAATTGACCTTTACCTACTTATTCACGTCTACCTAACTTCCTACAATCACTAACAACCTATTAAATGAAACCTAGTTCCCTAAAACCAACCCTAATCATTGTTTTAGCCCTAACATCCTATTACCTACTACAAACGACTTTAAACCTAACTCTACTCTCACTAATCCCTACTCTAGTGTAAGCAAAACCCCAATAATTATTTATTAGTGTTATGAAATGTGAATCCTACTATAACCTAAGCTGTAACGTTCGGTAGGCTAGACCGAGATAGGCAACCTAAAGCCTGTGTATTTGCTCCATTCACAACTGTCCGAAGACTAAAGGGATCTGTGAATGATGCACCCTAACGTATATAAGGTAAGTACATAAATATATTTAATAAAGAACGAACTTCAGGCACACACAAGATCTCTACGAGTGAACACCGTTCATAGCGGTCGACTTATTGGAAATTGCGACCTTCTCGCATCAATCTGTGGCTAGACCCCAAAGCACGTAAGAGTAAATCATCATCTATGTTGGTAAAGAGATGATGCCAAGCCCTCTTAAACTTGGTAACAAAACTAATAGGATTCCAAGCTGTATCTCTTTTCACCTCGATGGTGAGATCCAACTTGTTAAATAGACCATGCTATTCAGACATTGATCTGGCTCGATATCAAATCAAAACACACAAAAATCATAAAATAAAATCTAAATTCACAGTTGAATAACTCACCATAATTCAAAGTATTTGCACCATAATGAACCACTCAACTATGATAACGGTAATTAATAAAATGGTACCTTGAATTATCACTACGTTAAACAAGCCAGCTTCAAATGACAATCCGCACAACAACACAAGTAAGAATGAGCATCCCGAATCGAACCCCACGCGCTATTTATACCTTGATCTGTGTTAGCCATCAAAATTGAAGCCTTTGAGTGAATTGTCCGCAAGCTTAATTACCCTACAGTCCAAGCAATATAACACCTTACGTCAAGCAAATATGGTCGCAAATCTCTAGTTTCATGCAATACATACGCTCTTATTGAAATGGATTGTACTCGCGGGCAGGTGCAATAACAAAATAACAAGCTTCGCTCAAGCGAAACAATACCTTACAACTTGCATATACGATCGCAATTTGCTTGCTTTAAATACTAGATAAGCTCTTATTGAAACTCATTATACTTGACGAGCTGATGTATCAATATGAATAGGTATATTTTAGTGTTGTGGGAGGCGTTCCAATTGTGCTTACATTTTATTACTTTATTTTTATCCAATGTTTATATAATTTTTATTTATTACTAACGAAATACTTATGCTTAATATATTAATATTTCTTTAGCATTCAATAAAGAATAAAAGTGCTTTGACAGCATAGTTCTAGTTACAAGATTTAGGATTAATGTCACACACTAAAGCTTGGGTAATGGGTTTCAAGCAGGTTAATTTAGAACTTATATTCTAGGGCTATTTAGGTGACCTAAATATGAGAAACAAGGTTATAGGTTGATTTAGGGAACAAATAGGTATGTGTGTAGTAGCGGTAGGGTACATGTGTGTAGTATTCCTCTGATTTGGTATTCTAGGTTACAGTTATGAAGACTTAGGTCTTAGGCATTTAGGTAGTCTAAATATAGGTATCAAAATAAGATTACCAGTTGTAGGGATAAATAGTTACAATATCAGCTAAGATCTTAGGCATTAGAGGTCTAGGTTTCTGGTACCAAGGGTGAGAAGTGCTGAGTCTTCTTTTATTTATAACTAAAGATGTTCATAATAAATTATAGATAGGAAACCAATTTATTCTGGAATATGGAATAAATTGATTTAGGACCTAATGGTGAGGCGGAGCAACCCATTAGTTGTTTTAGTTACTGTGGGTAGATGAAAGCTCGGATCAGTAACTAACCAGTAACAGTTCACTTCTTCACGATCAGACTCAGAACTCCTGACCTTCATATATCAGAATTGGTAGATTTAGAGCTTACTGGCTGTTAGGGACCCCTAGGTATCAGAGGTTTTAGCACCTCCAAGTGAAATGGTTAGTTAGAGATGATTCGCAATCATCTATAAGACTTGACTAATGAGCTTATTCTCATTAGGGAGTCTAGATCGTTTTAGCTTAGCATAGAGGTCATGCCCCATCCTACCGGTCCAGTAGCACGGTATGGAAGCCAGAGGTCGCTCCATACAACAATAAGCAATCAAAATTATTCTTAGCTAGCTAGGATATCAAGGACCAAAGTTCTATGTATTAGGGAAAAATTAGGAAATAATTTTGATTTTAGGGAAACTGAGTGGCTTTTAAGGAAAATTTTGCCTTTCTTTAAAAACCCAATGGCTACTGACACCAGCAAGAGACCAGGCTAGGTTAAGGTTGGGGTTAAATTACCACAAACAATAATTATTTATCCTATTTTGAACTCTATGAACTTCGGAATAGCCAAAGTTTAATAATTAGTTTTCCCTGTAGCAAATAAAGTTCTATATGTAGGAAAGTTAGTATTACTAACGATTATGAGTAGCTAGGCTAAATAGGCTTCATTTTAGGTAGGTCTAGGTAAGCTAGGTATTTGAGGAGTCCAAAGGTTTGACAAGTAATCACATTAAAGATCATTGGTTCTTACAGTTCACATCACTACGGGGTCCTACTACAGACGATCACATTGGCCAAATCTACGTTAAACCTTAGCTTATCTAAGGTTAGGAAATAAAGACACCATACGTTAATTTATTAGGGTACAAGGGATTAGTTCTAAGAGGGGCTTTTGCTGGGGTTTCTTAGGAGTAGAAGAGGAAGGGGGGTTACAAGTCGATGCAATTTCAAAACGCATCGTCAGAAATGTCATCATTGTCAATATCAACTAAAATAAACACAACTTGTCACCGACTTTGATTCACGTAAATATTATACACAACTTCCAGAGTTTTCTGTTATAATATCGTAAAAAAATCAGTGATTCCAGTGATGAAATTCATGCCTGTGGAACTGTGTTTTATTGCATGTTGCACTTTCCTCGCTATAGTGAGGAGAAAAGTTTTGTGATACACACGGGTGCAAAGTTGTATTTTACTTCTCGTGTGTTGAAACACTCGCTACGCTCAGGATTCTATTTTAGAACCACTCGCTTCGCTCGTGGTTCAACTATAGAATCCTTTCGCTGGCTCGTGTTTCAATTCCACACTCACGGGTAAAATACAACTTTGCACCCTTGTATAACAAATAACTATTTAACTACAGACAATTCTAGAGAAAAAAATACAATTTAACTAAAACATGTATGCACGGTGGACAGGTTTCTCTGCAACTGAATGTACTGTCCTAGATAGTAACGTACAGAAAATATCCAGCCATGTTTCAATTCACACAGATAATAGTGTAAAGTTATAGAAAAAATAGAGTTTTTTTTAACTAACAAAGGAACCTCAATGTTTGTTCTTTAAATTCTGTAGTTTGTAAAAGTATATCGTATATCATAATTACCAGTATTGCTGTCTTTTAAATGTTGCTCTTGCACGTGTTTCATCAGCTGAAAATAATACAACATCGCTATTAGTAAATCTCGTTTCTCAGAAATGGCCGTAAAAGTGGACGTTACTCGCTACATATTGGAAGGCGTACAGATTATAGACAGTCATAAATAAAATAAAAAATCAATCATTGCAGGCTCGCCCCGCGCGACTGATGTAAATTTGCTTTATTTATCGAGTTCAAAACTTTTTAATAAGAACAAACAGCCATACAAAAGATGGCACAGATCATATACAGCCAACTCGATTCGTATTTTTCTGTTGGGAGCGCGACGTTTTTGTACGTGTCAATGTGTCTGAAATAATGTGCCGTTTTCGGTGGAAAAATACACTTTCGATTGTGTTTAAAAAAATAAATGCCATGTGGGTTGGCGATCGCAGTATCTCCACCGCACTCCAGGGATGCCGCTGGCGGTGGCTTTGGTCGTAGTTTTAGGACATACCCGGGTCCAAGGTCGTCCGGTTAGAACTAAAATTTAGCCTGCATTGGCCTTCTTCCATGCCTCGACAACATTCCCTTCGGTCGTGTTTCAATTTATCACCACTCGCTGCGAATTTCCTGTTCTCTGCACTTGTATCGTAATGTACTATTTCACTTCTCATGCTCTAAAAGTTCGTCTTTACGCTCTTCAGGGGCGACATAAATTCACATTTTATGCTCTAGAGCATAAAGTAAAACCCGCCCGCGGCGCGCCGCTGCGCAGCTGCCGCCCGCGGTCGCCGAGAACAAAAAGCGCAGCAAAGGAAAAGGTCGCAGAGAAGTATTTTGATAACATAACCTGAATTATATTAATTATTTGTATAATTTCTCGCAATCGAAATGAAAAGCGGAGTGTATAACTCGTGTTAAAACCCATTTCATCCTCAACTGTACATCAGATAAATTGTCTCGGATAAAATGGCTTGTTTTATGCACTTGTTGTACAATCTACTATTTTGACAGACACTTATTATGCTCTCTAAAAAATGGCTCAAACGGAACCAAAAAAATAGTCAACAAAGTAGCCAACTGCGTAGTATAGTATACCTGGGAGTGCGTGTTGCCGCGGAAGGGGCAGCGCGCGCACTGCAGCGTGGTGCTGGCCGCGCGCGCGCCGCCGCCGCCGCCGCGGGCGCGCCCCGCCCCGTCGCTGTGCTCCGCCGCCTGCAGTATACACACACTATTACTAGACACCTCTATATCTACCCCTCTAGGGCCTCTAGCTATTTAACTACCTCTCCAGCTCTATATCTGCCTCTCCAGCCCTATATCTGCCTCTCCAGCTCTATATCTACCTCTATCTAAGAACATATAACATAAAATTACATCGGTGAGAGTGCTCAGGAGCTCCATGAGCTCATACCGCCTTCCCTCTTCTTCCATCGGACATCCAGACGTACGGCTGGCTACCATCCTTACCTGGTCGAAATTCCTCTAATTCGAACCAAGCGCTTTGCATCTTCTTTCATAATGCGCACTTCTAAGGTTTAGAATTCTCTGCCGGCGTCTGTATTTCCGAGTTCATATAACCTGGACCTTTTTAAGGCACGAGTGAATAGGCATCTTCTGGGTGAGCTCGCTTCATCGTCGGCCTCATCTTTGCCCCCCGACTAGATGCTGGCCAAGAGCAATCCCATTTAAAGAAAAACATATCTACCTCTAACTCTATATCTATGTAGCTGTATAGTTACTTCTACAGCTCTAGAATTATAAATCCCGCTCAATCTGGTCAATATCTACCTTTCTAGCTCCATATATCTACTTATCTAACTCTATGATACGGTATTTTACTTATATTTAAATCAGCAACTTTATAGAAACGTCGACGCTCACTTAGTATAAAGTTTGTAGGAGAATATAACTCTTTGACATCAGTTTTCTTTGGTCAAATAAAGTGTTTTTTTTTTTCATATTTATGTATTTACAAATCTAGAAAGTAGCATAAATAAATTGAAGGGGTATGTTTTCCGAGTATTTTCGTAAGTTATTAACGTAAAAATATTTTTTGCCGTATATAAATACTGTCTCTAACTTTATATAAAGTCTGATAAAAGTTCTATTTTTAACCGACTTCAAAATTTCAAAAGAGGAGGTTATCAATTCGGTTGTATGTTTTTTTTTTTGTTTTTTTTTTTTTTTTTTTAATGTTTGTTACTCCATAACTCCGTCATTTCTTAACCATATCCAAGTTGGTCCCGTTTTTGTCAAAAGGCAGTTCTGATGATGGGATCCATGAGGAATTGAGGGAACTCCTCAAATCTTTAAGGCAAACATATAGTGATTTTTGTGTTTTTATCAACAAGTCAAGCATTTGCATCCAAAAATGTGACATTGGATGAAGTGTAACTGCTGATGATGATCAGAACAGAACTCTTCAACGACGAAAAGTTCACGTTTGGCGATTTGTCCTCCTAGCTGTGTTTGTTAAGCAAGTTCTATTTTCACGATTAATTTTTGTCATGCTCGAGTTCTGATGATGGGATCCATGAGGAGTTGAGGGAACTCCTCAAATCTTAAAGACAAACATATATTGATTTTTGTGTTTTTATCAACAAATCGAGCATTATCATACAAAAATGTGACATTTGATGAAGTGGAACTGCTGATGATGATCAGAACAGAACTCTTCAACGACGAAAAGTTCACGTAGATTTGTCCTTCTAGCGGTGTTTGTTTAGCAAGTTCTATTATCACGATTTATTTTTGTCATGCTCGAGTTCTGATGATGGGATCCATTAGGAATCGAGGAAACTCCTCAAATGTGAAAGGCACACAAATAGTGATTTTAGTATTTTCATGAACTAATCAAGCATTTTCATTCATAAAAGTGACATTTGATGAAGTGGAACTGCTGATGATGATCAGAACGGAACTCTTCAACGACGCGTAGTTCACGTTTGGCGATTTGTTCTCTTCGTTTTGTTTGTCAAGCAAGCAAGGTTTTTCCATGATTTCATGAGGAATTGAGGGTACTTAGTCTTCTACCATTATAAACATACTTATAGCCATTTTTGTATTTTATTGTATGGAATCTAAGAGTGCACCATCTAAGATTAATAATCTTTCACCGGACTCCCCCATTGAAGTCGGTTTTTTTTTCTTAAAAATTATTCCCTATCTAGCTCTGTATCTACCATTCTCATCTTTAATTGTGGATGGTGAGCTCTTTGAGAGCATTAAACTTAAAGGTAAACAGCTTGCATTGAAGTAGAATGAGGAAAATATCTCGTGTGATTATGAAGGTAAAGCAATGTCCCTTTCCACTCTATCCTTCTATATTCACCTCTCTAGCTCTATATCTTCCAAAGAGAGGTCTTTAATATGTCTACACCTCTAGCTATAGCTAGCATTCTAACACTGAACTTATGCGCGGTTATGCGGTTAGGTCTTTCATAGCGTTTCATTTAAAGCTGCACTGAACTGAAGCTTGAATGAATACAGGAATAGCTCGAAGTTGTGTGATAAAAGTAACTCGTGAGTTGAAAGTAAGGTACCACATTGTTTTCTACTACGTTTCATATAGCCTGGCACTTCCCCTCTCTCCCTCAATATCTAGGTTAACATTGTACCTCTCCAGCTCTATGTCTACCTCTCTAACTCTAACATCTCTACTTCTACACTTCTAGGTTTACCTTTCTAGCTCTAATAACGTACCTTATGCGCGGTCAGCTCTTTAATAGCGTTGCACTTGAAGCTGCACAGCTTGCATGAATACAGGAATAGCTTGAAGTTGGGCGAGGAAAGTAACTCGTGTGGTGAAGGTAATGTGCCTCTACGTTTGCGACCGCGTCTTGTTGGTTGCATTAACGCTCTGTAAATTCAATTTAAAAAAAAACAATATAAATTAATTATTCAAACAAAGAAAAGGCAGTAATAATAGTACATTACAATACAAGTGCAGTAAACAGGAAATTCTAAACGAGTGGTGATAAATTAAAACACGACCGAAGGGAGTGTTTTAAATCAACACGAGTTGCGAATTACCTGTTCGCACGTGTATCGTACAACGTTTTACAGTACATATGGCTCTTTAAAGTTTCGACATATGCACGTAATCTGCTGATTACCGCACTCGTGCGGTAATATAGCACCATATGTACCTTGTTACGACTTTTACTTCCTCTAAATGATCAAGTTTGGTCAACTTCCCAGCAACGCCGACGGCCGTGAAGCCACCGCGTGTCGGTCCGAAGACCTCACTAAATCATTCAATCGGTAGTAGCGACGGGCGGTATGTACAAAGGGCAGGGACGTAATCAACGCGAGCTTATGACTCGCGCTTTGTTGAGGACAGCGGACACACGGTAAGTAAAATACAGGTAGTATGGTGATGAGTTGATGACGGAACGAAAACAATATAATATGTCCTTTAAACTGTTAATATAATAATCAATCACACACAAGATTAATATAATAGCACAATAACAATATAGGACACTGGCACAAACCTAGCATAAACCTATTCATATGAGCACTATAATGCCTAGACCGGCCGTGACGAACGTTACCGATACAAGAACGCGCTAAAACTCGGCAAAACCTAACGAAAACTGACTAGGTTCAGTCTACTCGCCGCTACTGGGCGGAAACGCTAGTGATTTCCGGCTTCTAGAACATTCGACGTATGAAGGTTCCAGAAGCAGGGCACCCTCTAGTGTTGAGAGGAATAAACACCTCATTGAAACCTATGAAAACAGGGTAAAGAGAGGTGGCGTGCTCCAGCGGCGGGCGGACGAACCGCGCGGGAACATAAATGTCACGTCCGGTCTGGTAATCTTGCTATTACCCGCCAGAGGGTGGTGATAGCAAGCCACCTATTGTCTACTGTGCTTTTATCGTCCACACGCTTACTAGGAATTCCTCGTTTATGGGGGATAATTGCAAACCCCAATCCCCAGCACGAAGGAGTTTCAACGGGTTGCCCGGGCCTCTATGCCAAGGAGAACATGCTGATTCCTTCAGTGTAGCGCGCGTGCGGCCCAGGACATCTAAGGGCATCACAGACCTGTTATTGCTCAATCTCGTGCGGCTCGAAACCGCCGGTCCCTCTAAGAAGAATTTTAATACGTCGCCAGTGAGTTGCGCGACCGCGAACGGCCGCGCGCACCTAAATGACGACGCCTATTTAGCAGGCTAGAGCAGCGTAAAATACATTTATTTACCGTCTAAATGACGTTCAATAAATGCAATACCCAAAAAATACAAGTCGTTAAAAAGGATCCCCACTCAGCATTAAGCCACGGCGCGATACATTTTCATTTAATGTATCACTAGCTGTCCCGAAAAATTTCGTTCCGCCCCCCCGCCCCTCGTTCCGTACAAAATATATGAGATTTTTTATTCGTATATTTTACCGATATTTTAACAGTTATTCTGCTACTCGGAACGAAGACAAATCCAAAGAAAAAACATAAAAATCGGCTCCGACGTTCTCGATTTATAAATGGTGTAAGTGTAACTAACTCGACTTTTTTTTATAAAATCATAGAAATACTATAATGTATAGAAACACAATCACGTCGTAAAAATGGCTCTGTAAAAGCCGGTACATGTGCACAATTTAAGCGGGGATTGTCGAGCGGAGCCGAACACTTCCGAGCACGTGCTTGATATTCGCAATGCCTACTGACGTACGAAAACTTCATCTTAGAAATACAGTATAAGCCTGACCTCCGATTATGCATATTCGTTACGAATCTCAAGGTCCAGATATAATAGAACGTATGGTGAGGCAAGTCTAGACAGCTTGTGAATGTCATAGTGTTTGACAAGACAACTTGTCATTGCCGGTTGCTTGCATAATGTTTAGTGCTTAAATGCAGAAATTCAAGCAGAACTAAAAAGAACAAAACTGTGGGTTATCTTATTTTCAGCAAGTACCACTCGTTATTGAATTAAATTTTGTATTCAAAAGGGTCAGTACTCGTTATGTTATCATAGCGTAATTTGACTATCTCCAGGAATAAAATATCTGTGGAGTAGCTACCCCCTTACTAATTATAGTAATTCCGAAAAGTTAGTTAATAAATGAATGATTTATGTGAAATTATGTTTCTTCAGCATGCAACTGTACTGCGATAACACTAGCTAGAATGATGATGAGGACGTTTGTTGGTGATAAGGCCTTGCAAATTTTAAAATGTTTTATACTTAAATTATGATTTATGATTAAAGTACCTATGGATAATTCCAATAAAGTGATTGAAGGACGCTTAAATTAAAGTTAAGATAGTAAAGTTATACGAATACGTATATACGCATACCTATACGTCGACATGTCGCGGCGTCATGTTGTTCCGGCCGTAATTTCGAACCCAACCGCAGACGGCAGCAGCAGATGGCAGCGCCGTCTTCCAGTTGGTTCTGAGTGTTCCGCGAGACAACACGACTGACGTGTTTTTGAAATTTGAAAGAAGGGATCGCGATTTACTTTTGAATCTTTTCATCGTCTTCTTCTTTTAGAAGAAGAAGACGATGATTATGATTTAATTATACAGGTACATGTAGAGAAAAAAGACACGCCAAGAACCTTAAAGGATGACGTAGAGCCGCTATACCCGTGCGACTACGAGGGACGGGAATTCTCTTGTACAGCTAAATTGAGAACATTTTTAACATGTGTAATTTGAGAAGTAATAATAAAACTTGATTTTTCATTATTATGGATTGATATCAACATATTTCGACCACGTCACATAGTTCGACGACTAACTATAATAAATCCTTACATAAAAACATTGTTCAAAAAATACGATTGCGACTCCATTTCGAACTGTGTTCCCATTGTGACAGCTGACATTGGGTATGAAGGACATGAAGTTGTTTCAAATGTCGCTAATGAAGATGATTTTTCACATAGTACTAATTTGAGTCTTATCTTGGTTGTAATAAAATAAGTTTTCGCATGCTTTACTATTTAGTTTTACGATCGTGGTTATGAATTGAGTGACTTCCCTTCTACTCGAATGCGACATTGTTATGAGCTATTATTGTGACAGATTTAGTTCGGGACTGTGACTCTAGGTATTATAAGAGCTTAATGTATAAAATAGATATAAAAGTCTAATCGCCAATTTCGCCAAATATTAAATAAGATATAAAAACTTGCTCTTACTTGGCTTTTTGTACGGCTTTTGCTTTTTCTAATAACTCAACAGCTGTCAATTTCTGAAAAAAATATTTAAGTATCAATTTCAAATAAACCTATACCTACCATTCTCGCACCATAGAGAAAGAATAGGGCACTACCGAATGGATAGTACAGTCAACAGCAAAAGTAGACGATCATTTTAGTACCTTGTCACTTTCACTACGTTAGTGCGACAAAGTACCAAAATGATCAACTACATTTGCTGTTGACTGTACGATATATTTGAATCTTGAATCAATCTGGGTCTGAGCGAATGGGCTATTACTGAACCAGTGAGCAACATCTCAGGCCTTGTCATCGCTTTCCATCAGGTGAGACTAGGGCCAATCGCTGGTCTCAGACTAAGAAAAAAATATAGACGGAGCATTACGAACAAAGCTGTGAAGCGGATTTTTAAAACCATGTCCAATAAGGAAGCACACGCCCAGGCAGGCATATACACACTTTTTTTTAATCATATGGCATTTATTTACGAACCGTGAGATCTTCGAGAAGACAAGTACGGTTGCCAGTTTTTGTTGCACTTTTAGCACCACCCAGGGGTCACGTGTAGGGTAACGGTGGGTACTCCCTACGAACGTGGTGCAACTTCGACCCCCCTTTGTCAAGTGAGTTGGCAACTTGACTGTTAGAAGTTCTCAAGCCGCCCGAAGGCCTCTAACTTGGCTTAACGACTGCTGTCGTAGACCGGGATCAACGGCTTAACGTGCCTTCCAAAGCACGAAAGCGCTCAGTTAGTAACCACTCAAAGCGGTCACCCATTCAAGAACTGACGTGCGCCCACATTGCTTAACCTCGCATACCGCACGCGGTACGCGGGCGCCGCTGGGCCACGAGCGCTCACATAATACATATACACACTAAACCATGCACAAACCCAAAACGACGCCATTGCGACATGTACTGAAGAGTTCTGTTCATGGTTTAGTTTGTATATGTGTGCGAACTAGTGCTTACTTATTGGGCATGGTTTTAAAAACCGGCTTCATTATTTTGTTCATTATGCTCCATCTATTTTTTTTCTTGGTCTGAGTCGCTGGTCAGTCAATCATAAAAAAACTATTGGTATTTTGTATTTCATTGTAGACATGTTCTAATATAGCAAGGTGTTACAATCATAAAACGGTAAGTACATGCCACCCTGTAAGGGTACACAATTATTAAAGTCCTTAAGACTAAAAACATACTTACTAAAAATAATTGCAAACAAAACTTGCTTTATGTCGATATCACTCACCTTAGTAGGTTTCTCAACCTTTGTTTCCGCTGCACCCTCAAGGGAAGACTTCAGTATCACCATCGGACCTTCTTCACCGTTTACCATCACATACTGCTCCTGTTCTTCTCCAGTGAGGTATACCTGTTTCTTCCCTACATAGGCGTTTTGTGATTCTGTAATAGATAACTATATTTTTGTATTCATTAAATGAAAAAAATTAAAAAAAACTTGTAAATTTTAGCAAAAAATTAAATAATTAATTTATAAATATGTAATCAATTTACAATATTTATGAATTATGATAATAAAATTTTGATAGGTGTTTTGAATTTTTAGCTTTAGTTATTTTTATTGTAGTAAGTTTTAGTTTTTAAGATGGATCGATGATATTGTGAAAACCGCTTGGAGAAATTGAATAAGCACCGCCCAAGACAGACAAAAATGGCTTTACCCTATAGGGGGCCATACAGTGAAGTCATATACAGGGTGTCCCAAGAAGTAGTGATATACTGAAGCTGGGAGGTAGAGGACCTAGAGGGCTATCTGAATCACCCCCATGTATGTTCCGCGATTTTTAGTATTTTCGGAGTTATGATTTTTTTTTAATTTTTCATCTATCGCCGCGTACGATGAGATTTTTATTTATGGTGACGTGAATTATTGGGGTAGATGCTTGATTTTTTTTGTGTGCTAAGCTGATAGATAGGCCAATTCAGTATGGTAACATTTACTATCGTTAGATCTTTGAATGGCATAAAAAAAAATTAAATGCCAAGAAAGATAAAATTACCCAGTATGTTCACAACTTCAAGGGCCCTTAAAAAAATAAAATCACATAAAAAATAATTACCGATTGGCTTTTAAAAACTTGCTCTATCTATCAGGTAGCCTACCCTGAAAATTTCATTTTATTATTAATAAGGCTTCAATCAAAAAATTGAAATCTAAATGCACAATTGGCAAAAAATGCAAATGCAAAATGGTAAGTGCACAATTTTAATTTCCATAATGATTAATGCAAGCAAAGCAAAACCTTTCTAAATAAATTTCGTTCTAAATCACGCACTGGCCATCAATAGAAAAAGAACAAAAAACAAAAGACGGTTGACGCATGAGAAAATTTTCACGTTGTTTGGTCATCGTTGTTATTTTTCAATAATTTAAAAATTGTGTTTTAATACTGCTAATTGTTCGTTTCCCTAATCATTTCGGCTATTCATATGGACTTTGACTTGCATTACGATTTGGATTAGTGTTATTACCTGGAATCGACGAGTTGGCATCATTTAACTGGACTTGAGTTTGCGTGTAAGTGCTCATGTTTACTTCACGTGATTACGCAGAAATGCATTACTATTACGGTTATGCTAGGGAGAATGCGGCGGAAGCTTCAAGGCTGTACCGGGAACATGTGGAACGAAGAGGCGGGCCTCAACCTGAAACGTTTCCTGACTATCGCATGATCTTAAGAGTACATAATGCGTATTTGGAAGGTCACATACCGGGTACGAAATCAGGCCGTATGGCCACTATGCCGGATCCTGATGTAGTAGATGCAGTTGTTGAAGAAGTAGAAAGAGACCCGTCGACCAGTGTGAGAGTTACGGAACGTCGTACCGGACTTTCTAAATCTCAGGTACACCGTACACTACAGACCGTAGGATATCATCCGTTTCACATTAGAAAAGTGCAACAGTTGAAACCGGAAGATTACAATCGGCGAATTGAATTCTGTCAGGAAATGCTGAGGAGACAAGCTGAAAACGAAATTTTTTTTTAAACAAATTTTGTGGACGGATGAATCCCACTTTAGACGCAGTGGGATTTTTAATATGCACAATTCTCACTAATGGGCAATTGAAAATCCGAATTTAAAAAGGGAATCGACATTCCAAGAACACTTTAGTGTTAACCTTTGGTCTGGCATACTTAACGGTAAGTTAATCGGGCCCTTTCAGCTGCCAGACCGCTTGGGCGGCAATCACTTTTTAAATTTTCTACGCGTCGATCTGCCCCTGCTGTTAGAAGATGTGGATTTGGAGACACGCAGAAACATAGTACTGCAGTGTGATGGTGCACCATGCCATTTTGCCTTGGACGTGAGAAACTATTTAAATCAAAGATACCCTGAAAGATGGATTGGTCGTTGCGGCCGGGGTGACGCCTGCCTTATAGCCTGGCCTCCACGTTCCCCCGACCTAAACCCCATAGATTTTTTTCTATGGGGATATTACAAAGACCTCGTCTACTCGAGAGAATGCCGCAATTTGGACGAGTTAACCCGGAAATTGAGAGTAGCAGAAGAAACCATTAAAAATAATAGAAGTGCATTCAGACGTTTAAAAGACAACTTTTTCCGGCGATGTCGCACTTGCATTGAGCAACAGGGGGGCCATTTTGAAAATTTATTGTAATTAAACACCTTGTAATTGGTTTTACTTTGCTCGCATTATTCATTATGTAAATAAAAATTTTGCACTTACCACAGTTAGATTTCAATTTTTTGATTGAAGCCTTATTAATAATAAAATGAAATTTTCAGGGTACCTGATAGATAGAGCAAGTTTTTAAAAGCCAATCGGTAATTATTTTTTATGTGATTTTATTTTTTTAAGGGCCCTTGAAGTTGTGAACATACTGGGTAATTTTATCTTTCTTGGCATTTAATTTTTTTTATGCCATTCAAAGATCTAACGATAGTAAATCTTACCATACTGAATTGGCCTATCTATCAGCTTAGCACACAAAAAAAATCAAGCATCTACCGCAATAATTCACGTCACCATAAATAAAAATCTCATCGTACGCGGCGATAGGTGAAAAATTAAAAAAAAATCATAACTCCGAAAATACTAAAAATCGCGGAACATACATGGGGGTGATTCAGATAGCCCTCTAGGTCCTCTACCTCCCAGCTTCAGTATATCACTACTTCTTGGGACACCCTGTATAACTAAATCATATACTGTAACTTTAAAAAGATTGTATGGATAAAAGCTATAGTAATAATAATAAGTTTTACTTTTATATTCTAAATTTTTAATTCAAAACAAATCAAATCATTTATTCTGCTAAAACATACACAAAGTTGGTACAATTGACATGTCAGTGGTAATAGAATTACATGTATGTATGTTCCGCCACAATACGGCATGCAAAACTTACACTAAATTATAATATTAGCCTAAGTTTACAAATTACAATTTTAGTTTACCATAAACAAGAATATCAATTTATAACAAAAAAATGAATTATGAAACACCTGTTTTTTTTGGATTATAAATATTTATATTCCACACATAAATAAATGTATACATTTTTGGACCTTATTTCAGTGGAATGAAATGAAAAATATATAAATATTAGTGCCCTTGACTGTATTCCCGTGCACAACTCCTGCCAACTGAGCAACCGTGGGTCCCACTAGTAACGACGAATACGACTTACCGTCACCCTCTCCATCGCTGGACTGTAGCACGCAGGTAACCGTCTCCCCCAGTTCGCTTTCGGCTTCTTCTTGGTTGGTGACAAGGCGGTACAATTCCTCGCCGTCGCCACATCTTATAGAAAAAAAAACAATAATATTTGTTACAATGTTAGCAGATTTCATTAGTGCTGTTATAATTCAAATTTATTTCAGCTGCCAAAAGAGCAAATGCACAGAATCTCTAGCGGGCGACAGCTACAAGATTGGCAATGAAATTTAAATCTATACTAATATTATAAAGCTGAAGAGTTTGTTTGTTACTACTGGTTCGAATTGAAACATTCTTTTTGTGTTGGATAGTCCATTTATCGAGGAAGGCTTTAGGCTATATAACATCACGCTGCGACCAATAGGAGCGAAGACGCGGACGAAGTCGCGGGCAACAGCTAGTCTACTATAATAGAAAATAGAGTTGAGTTTGTTTTATTTTGAAAGTGAACAATGCAAAACAACCCCTCAACGCACTTACAACCCCTCTGGTGTTGCGAGTGTCCATGGGCGGCGCTAATCGCTTACCATCAGGCGATTCGTCTGCTCGTTTGCCACCTATGTCATAAAAAAAAAAAAAAAAAAACAGTTACCAATACTGAAATGTATTGCAAATTTTGGGCGCTTTGCCTGCATACTCGTCGTATTGCTAATTGTAACCAATAAACTTTTACTAGCTGAGAATACAGTCTTGCTTATAAGGTATTACTTATTTTTGGGTCATGTATTCAGCCATATCAAGCACGCAAATATTTTACAAATTATTATATACATTAATATTTGAATTAAATTATAACAATGTCACAAAATTAATTACTAACTAAAATTAATTACTAATTGAAATATGTATTGTTCGAGAAAATAACCATGAGCCTGCTATTTAACTTGGACTTAAAACTATTCCCCTGGAGCTTCCTCAAAATACAAATTATTTATTGTTTGAATGTGAATGGTTATAAATGGTGGTAGGGGTATTTAGTAACATCACAATCAAACAGAATTTGGTGTACCAGTCCAGTGGCGGTACGGTCTTAAAAGCCCAAAAGCCTGGCTTACGTTACTAAAATGAGCAAAAACCAAATATATGTACGACAATTTTTTTTTTCCATTACATACTAACTTAAAATCCGCGCGGCGGCGCCTGATCTGTATATTCTATTCATCTTGTTCGGGGTAGTAGTACAAAATTTGACCGTAGCAAGTAAGTGGCGGTACTGCCGCGCGAAACGAGCGGTCTTAACACGGTCAAGGGGCTTGCAATGGGTGGAGCGCGCCGCGTTAATAACCTAACGCTCGAAATCCCCGAAACTACCTATCAGTCGCGGGCCGTCGCCGTCCGGTCCGAGCGTGTACGTTCCCGTGCTCCGCTGCCGCGCGCCGCCGACTTGATCGCGACGAACCGCGCTAACGTATTTTTTTGTGTGTTTTAAAAAAAAAACACGATGAAACCTATAACCGGCACCACATGTTCTGTATATGGTTGTTTAAATACCCGAAGGAACGTTGGTGTGTCTTTTTTTCAATTACCTACAAATTGTGAACGGTAAGTTTTTCTTTTAGTTTGGTATATGTAATAATAAGTACTTATTTAGTATAAAAGACCACCGGAGGATGGGCAGCAGCATCCCTGGAGTGCGGTGGAGATACTGCGATCGCCAACCCGCATGCCAAGCGTGGCGATTATGGCAATTACCCCTCATGACATACACAAACAGGCCACGGCCCCGAGGTTCCGGCGACCCCCGGTACCCTGGTTCTGGTAGCGGCCAGGGTACTAGCGGGGTCAGGGGTGCGAAGAATCTCCGGTTAAGATCCGGCTACCACCACCGACGACTTCTGGCCCTGGCAACATACAACACACGAACACTGCGGACCGACGAAAGATAGCGGAACTGGAGGAAGGATTGAGCAAGTTGCGTTGGGATATCGTAGGGTTATCTGAAGTCCGAAGAGAGGGGGAGGACACGATAACCCTGAAGTCCGGCAACTTGCTCTATTTCCGGGAGGGCGACCAACAGTCCCAGGGAGGTGTCGGGTTTATCGTCCACAAATCCCTCGTGAACAACGTGGTGAAGATCGAGAGTGTGTCGGCTAGGGTGGCGTACCTTATACTCAGAGTATCCGAGAGGTACTCGTTGACGGTCATACAGGTGTACGCGCCGACCTCGGCACACTCCGACGACGAGGTGGAGGCTATGTATGAGGATATATCAAAGGTCATGCATAGTTCCAAAACCTACTTCACCGTTGTTATGGGGGATTTCAACGCAAAACTGGGCAAGAGGGACGGCGAAGAGCCGAGAGTGGGGCAATTTGGAGTTGGAAGTCGGAACCACCGGGGCCAACTACTGGCTGGTTTCTTGGAGAAAGAGGGACTCTACATGATGAACTCCTTCTTCAAGAAACGCGAGCACAGGAAGTGGACCTGGATGAGTCCCGACGGTGCAACAAAAAACGAGATTGACTTCATCATGTCGACGAAGAGGCATATATTCAATGATGTCTCTGTGATCACTGCGGTTAAAACCGGAAGTGATCATCGTTTGGTAAGAGGCACATTAAATATATGCGTCAAGCTAGAGCGCTCTCGACTGATGAAGTCCACGCTCCGTCCAGCCCCAGTACAAATCCAAAACCTCGAGAGCTTTCAGCTGGAACTCCAAAACCGTTTCGATTGTCTAGGCGGCGATGTGGACGAATTCAACGACGGGTTTGTGGAAGCTGTCCATAGCATTGGGTCTAAGTTCTTTAAGGCCCAACGAACTCAAAGAGCCAAAAGGCTCTCTATCTCCACTCAGAGGCTCATCGAGGAAAGGAATGAGATGATTCTGCAGTCTTCAGCCGATGCGAAATTATACAGGCAGCTCAATAAACAGATCTCTAAGTCCCTTACCCGCGATCTGCGCCAATTCAATACAAATCGGATTGAAGAGGCCATCGAGCAGAATAAGGGCTCTAAAGTTTTCTCAAGAGATCTGTCTATTGGGCAGAGCCAGCTCGCCAGATTAAAAACTGAGGATGGTAGAATCGTTTCGTCCAAACCTGAGCTTCTGAGTGAGATAGAGTGCTTTTATGGACAGCTATACACGTCAACTAGCAGACCCGAAGTTGGTCTGGCGGAAGACCCTAGAGCTAGATTAACCCGGCACTATACCGAAGATATCCCGGACATCAGCCTGTACGAGATTAGAATGGCTCTTAAGCAGCTGAAGAACAACAGGGCACCCGGTGAAGACGGAATTACAGCTGAACTCCTGAAGGCGGGTGGAAAACCGGTCCCTTAGGGCCCTTCAGAAGTTGTTCGACTCCGTCTTACTGGAAGGGAAAACTCCAAAGGCATGGAACAGAGGTGTGGTGGTGCTGTTCTTCAAAAAGGGTGACAACTCCTTACTGAAGAACTACCGACCCATCTCACTTCTGAGCCATGTCTATAAGCTGTTCTCAAGAGTCATTACGAACCGTCTCGCACGCAGGCTAGATGACTTCCAGCCTCCCGAACAAGCCGGTTTCCGAAGAGGCTTTAGCACCGTAGACCACATCCATACGCTCCGTCAGGTTATACAGAAGACTGAGGAGTATAACCTGCCCCTCTGTTTAGCGTTCGTGGACTACGAGAAAGCCTTCGATTCGATCGAAACCTGGGCTGTACTACAATCTCTCCAGCGGTGCCAAGTGGACTACCGGTATATCGAAGTGCTGAAAGGTTTGTACAAGAACGCCACTATGTCAGTCCGACTCCAGGACCAGAACTCAAAGCCTATTCCGTTGCAGCGGGGAGTCAGGCAAGGAGATGTTATTTCTCCTAAACTGTTCTCCGCTGCACTGGAGGATGTTTTCAAGACTCTGGACTGGAGAATGCTAGGCATCAACATAAACGGCGACTACCTCACTCACCTTCGGTTTGCTGACGATATAGTAGTCTTGGCTGAGACCATGGAGGATTTAAGTACAATGCTCAATGACCTCAGTAAAGCCTCCGAGCGAGTTGGTCTAAGGATGAACATGGACAAGACGAAGATCATGTCAAATGTCCATGTCGCACCAACTCCCTTAACAATCGGACACTTTACGCTCGAAGTTGTAGACGATTACGTATACCTAGGACAGACTGTCCAGTTAGGTAGGTTCAACTTCGAGAAAGAGGTTAATCGTCGAATCCGACTCGGCTGGGCAGCGTTCGGGAAGCTACGGCACATCTTTTCGTCCAATATTCCGCAGTGTCTCAAGACAAAAGTCTTTGACCAGTGTGTGTTGCCAGTGATGACATATGGCACTGAAACGTGGTCGCTTACTATGGGCCTCATAAGAAGGCTCAAAGTCACCCAAAGGGCAATGGAGAGAGCTATGTTGGGAGTTTCTCTGCGTGATCGCATCAGGAATGAGGCCATCCGCAGCAGAACCAAAGTGACCGATATAGCCCTCCGAATCGCTAAACTTAAGTGGCAGTGGGCGGGGCACATAGCACGTAGAACCGATGGCCGTTGGGGCGGAAAGGTTCTCGAGTGGCGACCACGTACCGGAAGGCGTAGCGTGGGCAGGCCCCCCACACGGTGGACTGATGACCTGGTGAAGGTCGCGGGTGTCCGCTGGATGCGGGTGGCGCAGGACCGGTCATTGTGGAAGTCTTTGGGGGAGGCCTATGTCCAGCAGTGGACGTCTTTCGGCTGACATGATGATGATGATGATGATGATTTAGTATAACCTTGGTGTTTAAAATTATCAAGTTGTAAGTTACAATGTACAACAACAATACAAAAGAATACGATACGAACCACCTGGTTACTTTGTTAGGTACATTTCCGCCGATTTACTTATTAAGTAGGTACCTAACTGTAATTTTATTCAAAATGAAACACGCGTTATTCAATTTATTTTACTTGATTAGCTATATAATAGTTGTCCTATTTAGATAGTTGTCCATTATTGTGTTGTGGCCATAGCATTTGAAACACGGACAAAGTGTAGGTACCTATACCTGAGAAACTTAAGAAGATGACCTGTCCTGTTGTATGTGCTGTGTTGATTTGTATGTCCGACAAAACCTGTTGGTTGATGATTTGAAATGCATTTTTTTTGAGAAATGAAGGGGGAATGGTAATTTTTTGGCTCTTTTCTTAAATAATTATATTAAAATGACAAAAAAAAATTTGAGATGCACACAATGAGCTCTTCCATATGTAACACGATATTATGTATTTTGATGATTGTCCCCCAATATTATGTAGTTTGAAGGTACTTCCCCTACACGTAAAATGGGGATGCATTTTTTTTCTTGCAAAACCCACCGTGTTTGGTAACGTTAAATGGTTCGTTAAAAAAATATGAGATTTATTAAATGACTAGCTGTTGCCCGCGACTTCGTCATAGATTACGCTATTCGTTTGCGTGATATCTATAGTATAATATTATAAAGCTGAAGAGTTTGTTTGTTTGTTTGAACGCGCTAATCTCAGAAACTACTGGTTCGAATTGAAAAATTGTTTTTGGTTGGATAGCCCATTTATCGAGAAAGGCTTTAGGCTATATAACATCACGCTGCGACCAATAGGAGACGCGGACGAAGTCGCGTGCAACAGCTAGTAATTTATAAAATGTCAATTTTGGTTAGAGTTAGATGCCCCCTCAACCAAACGCGTGCGCGTTCATAACTGGATGGATTGTGATGCTAACTTCATTGATTACAATTATGTACATTACTTGAAACTGAACAATTTGTTTGAGCGAATAGTGTTTTGTATTAAAAAGTTTATTAAAGTGGAAAGTGACGATGGATGAAGTCGTTCCGTGTGACGATTTAAAATGTGCACAAGTTATCGGCGCAGAAAATGTAGGCACGCTAAACTTTGCACAAAGAAGCAACTTATTTTTTCACCGAAACCTACGCCTGACTTGAGTATTTCTCAGAAAAGCAAGTCACATAAAGGACAATTTCAAAGATCGGTGCGATTGCTGATATGTCTGTACAATTTTATCTAGTAATAGCATGCCTTCAGTGTGTTTTGTTGGTCTGTCCTGTCTACGCCACACCAGTTAGTTAGTGATAATGAAGAGTGAAGATTTACTAGTATGGTAATATGGCAAGGTATTAAGGTAGGAGATAGATTTATTGATATTGTGTGTGAAAAAAATACAAAAATGTATCCCTCGGCTTGCCCTTCTCTGCAACCCTAGGCACGCCACTGTACCAGTCAAAGTAGGAATAGTAAGTCTCAAGTCTTCAGGTAAGCGGTTATAAAACAAAACTGGAGGACAATCTTACACAAATCAACATCATACACCTTAATTTGAGTACCTACTACCAGCACCGCCATATCAGCCAAAGGACGTCCACTTCTGGACATAGGCATCTCCCACCCAAATTCACGGGGGGTATATGCGATAATCGCCAGAAATGTTTCACAACAGTATGCGAGCAATATTTATTAAGTTTTTGGTAATCACTTACTTAACTAGTGTCAGATTTAGCAGGTCCAAATGCATGAGGCCTCTTGAGGAGTCTGTCAGGATCTGGTATTTGGGCTCCTGGTCTTCACTGCTCTCCGAAATGTCCGGGAGGATGTGAGTTTCCACCGAGTTGTTCTGTAATGTAACAAATTTCCATTTTATAGACGTGATTTTAATTTCAACTTCAAATGGTCATCCTAAATATGAAGTACAGAATGACAGGACCCATAATCTCAACTCTAGAGTATTATGGCTATGTCAAACCAATCCTTCGATATGGTCTTAAGATTTGGGGTGAAAGTAAATGTCACAAATACAATATAGAACATTAAAATTCATATAGAACATTACCGTTTGCTGAGTAAGACTGGTGATGAGATATGAATAAAATTATGGGTTATCCAAGCCAACCACTATGATTTCTGTGGTCATTTTATTGATGATGCCTTTAGGTTTCTGTGGTTATGAAAATAATGATAGCATTCCCAACCTGCTAGAATACAGCCTGTAATTGTCTCCAACTCTGTGGAGATAGTGTCTTCAATAATGCAACCACTGAAATGACAGCACTTCAAACATTCGGAGAACTGCCCATATATATGATAATTACCTCATTATTGTCAAAGGGAGTCACCTCCACAATTTCAAGTTGGCCTGGAAAAAGAATAAAGTTTAGTATTTATGACAACATCATAACAATAACCAAAGATCAAATTGCAAACTATGTTTTTTATTTTACCATCTTTGAACTCCGCTGTGAGCACCTGCGTCTCTGTAACCACTTGCTCTTCATCAGGCATGATTCTTTATACCTAAAAAATCAATTACAATATTATAATGCTTGGACCACAAAAACAATATCCTGAAATACTTGGCTTACAATCATCATTCTCATTAACATGGTTTGTATTAGAGAAGTCCCAAATATTCGGGAATTATTCGGTACTCGACATATTTGGCGCATTTAAAAAAAAAACAAATTTGGATGAATAATTCGGAACTGCCGAATATCTACTGAACCATTTTAGCAGTTTTTCTAATATAATTAATAATTCTTCTAAAGTTATTTAACTTCGGGGCTTCATGGGGTTCATGGCGGCCTCCTCCTCCATCATTTCCTCGAGCGCCTGAAGCTCCGCCTGCTTCCGCTCCATCTCCACCTCCAACAGCTGCTGCTGCCGCTGTCGCGCGCCAATGTCGTCCTCCTCCATGCCGACCTATTCCCGTATATACGGAATACAGTTGACCTGTTCTCGTATATAAACACACCAAAGTCAAACTGACCCGTTCTCGTATATGTGAAACAACAAACAAATTTCGGACAAACAAATGTTCGTCGCCAAACACCAGACACACGTGAAACGGAACGCTGTCAGTGCCGCACACCGCGTGCCTAACCTCAAAAGCAGGCGGTCCTAACCTCAAAACACGTGGTTTGCTAATATGAAGAATTTGATTAGCAAACCACTTACGACGCTAAAGGACCGCAATACTATCGAGGGAAAGCAATTAAAAGGTTTGAAACTCACCAGGATAGCCGGGGTTTACCGATTTAACGCCCCCCGCGCTCACACAAAATGTCGTACCCGACACACTATATATCCTTACGAGTGGCCAAAAATAACACACAAATGACACAACACGGTGTTAAACAACCACTAAGGAACAAATTTCACAAAACAACACGAAAAAAACAAAAAATAACCAATAATAAAAGATTATTATTCAGAGCGCGCACTCGGCACACGTCCGCACGCCGCAACGAGCCGACGCCGAGTCCAGTCCAGTAGATAGGGACATTCCCTCCACCTCCTCATGGTCTTTCCTGCCTTTCGGCTTACAGACCGAAACATGGACAGTCGTTCGCTCCCCACTGCCTCGGTTTTTAACCCGAAGCAGCGAGGAGCGCGCGAGGTCCTACAAGTTCTCATTTGCGTCCCAGCCTTTCTCCCTTTCTGGGCAGGCTCCTCTACTTACAGCGTTCCCCCCCAACTGGGGCGCGACGTCACACGACGTTACTCGGCGCCGCACTGCTCCACACCGCTGCTGTCCTCTTCACTCGTAGGTGACCCTCTTCGCGTGCCACTCGTGCGCAAACCTCCGCAACGCCCTGAAATTCTCCACACATGAAACCAGTTCCTCGTGGAACACAGGACCGACCGCAGTTCTCACCAACGAGTCCAACATCTCTGACCTCTCCTCCGCGTACAGCTCGCACTCCCATAAAGCGTGGTCCCGGGTTTCGGTAGGCGCGCCGCACGGGCACTCTGCAGACTCGCACAGCGCCATCTTACACAGGCGCTGCCTGAAGCAGCCGTGCCCGGTCAGGATCTGCGAGACCACGTAGTCCGGCTCGACCCATCCTGATGCCATCCTCCCACCAACGTCCGGGAAGAAACTAAAGAGCTCCCGCCCATCCGAACTGCCCCGCCATCGCTCCTGCCACTGGGCAACGACATCCGCCCTAACCATCTTTTTAAGGCTCCTGTGCTCCCTGGGGGCCAACTGATGCCGCTCCTCATCAATGCGTCCTGCACGACAGACTTCCAGGTCGGCAGGAAGAACACCCGCCAGCACAGGTAACGCTGCGGTGCTGCACGACCTGTAAGCCTTCGTTAGTAAAATAAGTGCCGGCCTTTGTGTCCTGATCAGCGCCCGTTTGACCACGAAGTTGGCCGAGCATCGGTACCATACTGCCGCAGCGTATGTGACCGTCGCCACATAGGTCCCCGAGTAGAGAACTCGGAGAGCCCGGTACTTGACGCCCCATCTCGTCGCGGAAATGCGTGATACTTTCCCGAAACACGATGAGGCCCTTTCCCCTATAAACGTCGCATGCGGCAAGTAGGACCTAGCCTCGTCCAGAGTGACACCGAGAACCATCGCCGACGACACACTCCTAATCGAGACGCCATCGAGCCTGATCGTCGGCGGACGCTTGAACCTGCCCTTGTACGTCATGCTCAGGGACTTCCCGGGAGAGAATCCCAGACGATTGCGAGACCCCCACCCAGAAATTTCCCTAAGCATGACGTCCGACTTCCGCTCAATGTCCGCACGCGATGACGCCTCAACTATCACCGTCACGTCGTCGGCGTAGGCGACCAAATGCACTCCTTCGGGTCGCGGCAAGAGAAGGAGATCGTTGAGGAGCACATTCCACAAAGTTGGCCCCAGCACTGACCCCTGTGGACATCCCATTGTGCTAGACTTTGAGCTTACCTGGTTTCCCACGTAAAAACTCACTCTACGGTTCGCAAAGTAATTGGCCAAGATACGGTAAAGGTTCGGCGGGGCTCCGCCTTGCTTTACCTTCAACAAAATCATTGGCCACCACGCGTTGTCAAATGCGCCCGAGATGTCCAAGAGGATCAGCTGCACATACGGTGCTGTACTGTTATTTGTAATTCGGTTAACTGTGCTCAGCGCCGACACTGTCGAGCGACCCCGGGTAAACCCGTGCTGAGCATCCGAAATGTTGCGATACAAACAGGGAGCACAGGAGAGAACGACTCGCTCTAAAAGTTTCCCGAGTATGGGAAGCAGAGTGATTGGCCTGTAAGCCTTAGGATCTGTCAATGGCCTATCGTTGCCCTTTGGCAGGACGATGAGTCGTCCCGACTTCCAAATATCTGGAAAAACCCCCTCGGTGATACATTTACTCATCATGAGCCAAATCTCGTCGGATGAGGCCCGCCACGCCCACTTTACGATCGCAGCCGTGATACCATCCACCCCCGGAGCCGTATTAGGTAGGGAGCGCACTATGCGCTCAACCGTAACCTTTTCGGGAGCCGCCATATCGCGGCCGGATGGCGCGAAGGCGGCTGCTATACGGACAGACCGGTGGTAGATGGTATCACTCTGCGGCTTATCATCCGGGTATAATGACTGCAGAAGGCCCAACATGGTTTCCTCGGTAGAATTAGTGAACCCCTCGACGAGTTTGGCCCCATTGGCTACATTGGTGGGAGGACGCAAACGCCCGCAAGCCTCCCGATAGGCCAAGCCCCACGGGTCGTCGTTGCCGGACTCCGCAATCTGGCGAAAGAAGCTCAGCTCAGCATCTTTCATGGCGCGCTTGTATCTCCCCCGAAGGGCACGAAGCTCGTCATGAAGCCGCTATTGTAGTTCGGCTGAACTTCCCACGCGCCGCGACCGTTGCCACTCACGCCTAGCTTTGTTAATTTTCGGACGGAAAGCGTCCAGCTCTGGCGTCCACCATTCATGTTTGGCATCGTTACCCTTGCTGCAACGCCCCAGGGTTTCCCGGGCAGTGTCTCCGAATACCTTTGGCAATATTTGCTCGCGGTCAAGCCTGGATGGAGTTTGTCCATTCTGAAATGGAGCTTTGAGCAAAAGTCCGTCCAGCTTACTCCTCGCGTCCGGAACGGCGGCAGCAGAGGATCAGAGCTTTCACGGTCCGATGAAGTCAGTTTCCCAACGGCCACCCGAAAGGTGATCAACTGGTGGTCACTGAGGCTAGCACCCTCGTGAACCGTCCAGCCGCACACGTTAACCCCCCTGGTGGCGATCGTGAGATCCACGTTGGAGCTCCCGTTAGGCCCACTAAATGTCGGCGGCTGTCCCGCAACGTTGTGCACCAGGAGACCTCTGCCAAGGATGAATCCCTCCATTTGGTTCCGCCTGTACTCGGTGTCTGGTCCACGTCCCACGTACTGCCTCCTATCGCAGTGCCACATAGGGGAGTGAGCGTTACTGTCAACGCCTACGAGAGTAGGACTGCCCGAAAGCCGTTGAAGCACTGTCTCCAAATGCGCTATGTGGCGACCGATGTCATGGCTGTACTGGAAGTACGCGGACACCACGTACAGGCTGGAATCTCCAAGTATTATGTGTGCTACCGCGCAGTACTCATTGCTGAGGTGGTGCAGCATGGTTGCTGCACTTGCTGCCATGGCACGATTCAGCACTATGATGCCGGCCTTGGGATCGGAGCCACACTGCAGAATTCCGGGCCGACTGTTGTACTGCTCCTGTACGAGTACAATATCGAGTCGGTGCGAACTCGCTACCACCGGAAGTTCTGCAGTGGCTGCCTCAGACCCCTGCAAATTCAGCTGGCCAAACAGAATGCCCTGGGTGCCCGCATCTGCTATCGGTAGATAGTTTTGGCAGCTTCCTGCTGCTCGGCATGAAGCCGAGCAGGACAGTTAGCTGCCGCGGTGGCGTGGGTCGCTGCCTCCGTCCGCTTGAAGCGCTTGCAGGTCGCGCAGCACTTGGACTCCGACTTGCACTCTGTGTGCCGGTGCCCGACCTCGCCACACTTCCCGCAAACGACCTCCTGCGAACGGCAATACTTTTCTGGATGCCCATATTGCTGGCACTTGGAGCAGCACGTGGGCCGGACATGGTCGCAGACCTCCGCTTCGTCCCAGCCCACATACACGCGGCCCAGTCCCACCAGCTTGTCCCTTAACGCCGGAGAGCACTCCAGGACGATCAGCGATTTGGGGCCCAGCTGCTTCGAGACGGCAAACTTGCACTCATCCCTAAACCGGGATGAGGGCCACTTGGGGTCGTCGGCCAGGTTGATCCTGTGGACCTCATCCAGAATCTGGTCCCCGGTAAGCTGCGCCCGAATATAACGGAGAGCCACCCTCGGCATGCGCGTCTTGGGTGTTGCCACCCGCAGTCCTGGCGGTGCGGCGTCACGCAGCTTCTGCGCCGACTCCTCAGAGGCGGTCCTGACGACCACCCCCGAGTTCCCTACTCTGCGTACCTGCGTCACCTTAATTCCAGACTCGGATGGCTTGACCGCAGTCTGCAGCACCTTTTTGGTTTCGTCCGACGTCTTCAGCTCCGACCCTGCGTCGGGGTAAAACAGGACCGAGTGGCCCTGCTCCTGAAGCGGCATTGGCGGCTTACCTTTCGGCATCTTGAGCGCGTTTGCGTATGGGGCCGATACCTGCTGCTGCAGCTGAGGGGACACCGCTACGGACGCCGAGGATGACCCGCCGGGACCATATTTGCATAGCGCAGCTTGAGCGCAGTAATTTCGTGTTCCGCGTCGCTCAACTTCAGGGTCAAGAGGGCGACCTTCGCCATGATGTCCTGGCCGTGGGTCGCGATTGTCGTCTTATCCGTTATGTTGAGCTTGTTGGTCGCGTTGGCTACAACACCAATCCCCTTAAGGCCCTCTAGTCCTGCGAGAGTAGGTATTTAGCGCTGTCCTGGCGGTGCGTGAACAAGCCCGCGCGGACGAAGCGACTGTGAACTCGGATGACCCCGCTAGCTTCATACTGGTCACAGTATAGAAATATAACTGTATTTTGACTTAAGAAATGCATTAATTATGATTAAACTTTAGTATGTCATTGATATCATTTTTTAATAAATAGGTAGTAAATGAATAATTGAAAGTCGAACTTACGGTAGGATCCATTATAATGAAAAAAAAACAGAATTCATAGTACAACCCTGAAATTCGTTATTTAATCTATGAAACCTAAAAACCTAAGAAATATGTCTTATACCTCTCTACTCGATTTGTTTAATAGGTCATGCAATTTTTTATCTATTTGTGTTATATTTATACAGGGTGTTATATTTATTTGTCGTGTGCGTGTCATCGTCATCATCATCATATCAGCTGATGGACGACCACTGCTGGACATACGCCTCTGTAATAAGACATGACTCCTAACCTAATATCCACGGTCACGGGAACGAATGTATTCCCCGCCATCTCTTCTTCGTCGCTAAAATGTACTACCTCCCACCTAACCCCATGAAGCGCGCCTAGCTGTAATATATGTCTCAAAACCCCCTTAGGTCTAGTCCTAGTACCCTACACCTAATAAATGAACGTATGGTGTCTTTATTTCCTAACCTTAGATAAGCTAAGGTTTAACGAAGGTTTGGCCAATGTGATCGTCTGTGGTAGAACCCCGTAGTGTTGTGAACCGTAAGAACCCATGATCTTTAATGTGATTACTTGTCAAACCCTTGGACTCCTCAACTACCTTGCCTACCTAGACCTACCTAAAATGAAGCCTATTTAGCCTAGCTACTCATAATCGTTACTAATGCTAACTTTGCTACATATAGAACTTTATTTGCTACAAGGAAAATTAATTATTGAACTTTGGCTATTTCGAAGTTCATAGAGTTCAAAATAGGATAAATAATTATTGTTTGTGGTAATTTAACCCCAACCTTAACCTATCCTGGTCTCTTGCCGGTATCAGTAGCCATTGGGTTTTTAAAGAAAGGCAAAGGTTTCCTTAAAAGCCACTCAGTTTCCCTAAAATCAAAATTATTTCCTAATTTTTCCCTAACATAGAACTGATACTTGATATCCTAGCTAGCTAAGAATAATTTTGATTGATCATTATTGTTGTATGGAGCGACCTCTGGCTTCCATACCGTGCTACTGGACCGGTAGGATAGGGTATGACCTCTAAGCTAAGCTAAAACGATCTAGACTCCCTAATGAGAATAAGCTCATTAGTCAGTCTTATAGATGATTGCGAATCATCTCTAACTAACCATTTCACTTGGAGGTGCTAAAACCTCTGAGCCCTAGGGGTCCCTAACAGCCAGTAAGCTCTAACACTACCAATTCTGATATATGAAGGTCAGGAGCTCTGAGTCTGATCGTGAGGAAGTGAACTGTTACTGGTTAGTTACTGATCCGAGCTTTCATCTACTCACAGTAACTAACAACTAATGGATTGCTCCGCCTCACCATTAGGTCCTAAATCAATTTATTCCATATTCCAGAATAAATTAGTTTTCTATCTATAATTTATTATGAACACCTTTAGTTATAAATAAAAGAAGACTCAGCACTTCTCACCCTTGGTACCAGAACCCTAGACCTCTAATGCCTAAGATCTTAGCTGAATATTGCAACTATTTATCCCTAAAACACCCTACAACTGGTAGTCTTATTCTGATACCTATATTTAGACCACCTAAATGCCTAAGACCTAAGTCTTCACAACTGTAACCTAGAATACCAAATCAGAGGAACACTACACACATGTACTCTACCACTACTACTCCCATACCTATTTGTTCCCTAAATCTCCCTATAAACTTGTTTCCCATATTTAGGTCACCTAAATAGCCCTAGAATATAAATTCTTGAATAACCTGCTAGAAACCTATTACCCAAGCTTTATTGTATGAAATTAATCCAAACCCTACTCTAAATACTGCCTTTATCTGCTTATTTAAAACTAAGTACAATTCTGGATTTTAGCTTCAAATAAGTATGTGTTTTCCCCACTCTAAACTGTAAAGTTCAGTCGGCTTAATTGAGGATTGCAAAAACTATCAGCCTGTATAAATGCCTTCCCTCTCACAACCCAAGGGCATTTATAGGTGTATATAAAAGTAATCGATACATAAATACTTCAAGACCATACCTCCAATATCTCAAACCTCTGCGAGCGGAGCACACACCCTCGCGCCGACCCAAACCATGACCGCTCTCACCTCCACTCCGCAACCGGCATCGGGCATGGAGGGGCCCAGACGCTCCATCCACGCTGGCAGTGTTGACGCCAGACGATACCTCCATTCTCGTACTCCTCTGTTACTCCAGGGCAAACAGAGCTCGACACCGTGCACCCCACGCAAGTATACCACAAACATGGACAGCGTTCTGCCCGGCTTATATAAATAATCACAACCACATAAAAGAAAGAGTAAGTAAATAAATTAAAAACAAGGAGAGATTCCCCACCGAGCAGAGCTTCCGCACCGCACTGGAATCTCAACCTTAATGAATAGGAACACTCCCGTAAGTAACACGAAAATACACTGATAACGCAATGTCAGAGACACTGACAGTCCGACCGACCAAACTCAACTGACCTGCGCCCCGCCCTAATTCCGCCTTTTATACTATCCGACCCCGGACACTGTGGACACCTTGGACACTGTGGACTCCTTGGACACTGTGGACATCTTGGACATAGTGGACACTTTGGAAATAGTGGACACTTTGGACATAGTGGACACTGTGGACATCTTGGACACTGTGGACATCTTGGAAACTGTGGACACCTTGGACACTGTGGACATCTTGGACACTGTGGACATGGGACACTGTGGACATCTTGGACACTGTGGACATCTTGGACACTGTGGACATCTTGAACACTGTGGACACCTTGGACACTGTGCACGTCGGAGACCTTGGACACTCTGGACATGTTGGACAACTTGGACACTGGACACTTTGGATATTGTGGACATCATGGACACTGTGGACATCTTGGACACTGTGGACATCTTGGACACCTTGGACACTGTGGACAACTTGGACACTGTGGACATCATGGACACTTTGGACATCATGGACACTTTGGACATTGTGGACATCTTGGACACTGTGGACACCTTGGACACTGTGGACATCTTGGACACTTTGGACATAGTGGACATCATGGACACTGGATACTGTGGACATCTTGGACACTTTGGACATTGTGGACATCATGGACACTTTGGACACTGTGGACATCTTGGACACTGTGGACATCTTGGACACGGTGGACACTTTGGACATTGTGGACACTTTGGACATTGTGGACAATTTGGACATTGTGGACATCTTGGACACTTTGGACATTGTAGACATCTTGGACACTGTGGACATCATGGACACCTTGGACACTTTGGACATTGTGGACACTGTGGACACTGTGGACATCTTGGACACTGTAGACACTTTGGACATTGTGGACACTTTGGACATTGTGGACATCTTGGACACTGTGGACATCATGGACATTGTGGACACTTTGGACACTGTGGACAACTTGGACACTGTGGACACCTTGGACATTTTCCTATTGGTGGATTGTGCCACGCCCACTCCTTCCGTCATTAGAGATTGTAACGCCCTATTCTTACGAGTAGATGCACCTTATGCCCATACTAATAAGGTTGAAAATCGTTTGACACCCGACAAGTTCTTTATCTTTACTTGAAGGGAGGCAAGTAACAAAGGTAGAAATAGGTCTTAGGGTTTTACGAATAGAGTTGAAATTCGTTGAGGTGAAGTAAGTAATAACGTAATAATTAGGTAAAAGATTTGTTTCTAGTGTGGTATTTATATTATAGATTAAGCTGGTATAAATAAAGGTATTCGGACGTAATGTTTGTACTACTTTCTATTTCCCTTCCTTTTAACTATTTATTCCGTATGAATCCTGTTTTTAAATATTTCTTTAACAAAACTGTTTTTACTTTAGGTAAACTTTGTTTCGATATATAGATTGCCCTTAAAACCACATAAGAGGCACGGTAGTATCCTCGCCAAGTTTCTCAATTATGCCTTATAACTTAATAATATTTTTAAGTAAAAATATGAGTGTAATCAGCTGTCCCTGGGAAATTATTTTAATATGAAAGTGACATGACCAGCGAGCTGTGTTATGTTACACCTCCCCTAAAGAGTGCCACATAAAAATACAGACAGAATATTTTTTGGTGGTTTAATTTATTCATCAAAAGTTATTAACTCTCAAAGCATAAAAAACATTGCGAAGTTTTTACTATTTATGCGAAAGGTTACCGTATTTTTAAAAAATAAATACCAGAAATGATTTTTACATAAAGATACAAAAGAATCAATATGGTATATAAAATGATACCAAACTTGCCACGGTAGCTACCTGGAAATGGGTAGATCTTATAAAAAGAAGATTAGCTAGAAAGATAGAAAGTGTATACATTTTAAAAGGGTCGGCAACGCGCATGTGACACCTCTGGAGTTGCAGGGCGTCCATAGGCTGCGGTGACCGCTTACCATCAGGCGGGCCGTACGCTTGTTTGCCACTGACGTGGTATTAAAAAAAAAGACGGCCGGAATTAATGTGTTGAAGCTCACAGCTTAAAAAAATATTCAAGTGCAAAGCAGTACTCGTAGATCTCTTACTATATCTACAATTTCTGGTAATAAACATTTCATTTATAATTTTATTAACTTTGGTTCCATTTCTGGAGGCGTTCAGTTCAGTTGTTATACTGTCATTTTTATACTGTGGCACTATGACCATAATTTATTTGTTAATAATTACGCCTTTTTTCATTCGGGTTTTTATTGCTCTTCTTAAATAATTTGCAACCATTATATAAATTCGTCAAAAACTGCTTGTTTGGTGCACGAAACTGTCGCGGATAAAACTGACACAGGTCCGTCGTCTGTAAGCGCCAGCGCGCGACTGATCGGGCCTGCAGAGCCTCCGCGCTCGCGCATTTCGTAGGTATTTAAACATATTAATTCATACAATCATTTTATCTTTTTAAATTCTGCAAAAATGTCTAGAAATACTGAAGTTTAGTTCAAAAACTTTATTTAAAACATCAATAGTTTAGTCGTCAGATTGTAAATGCTTTACAAAAAGGAGTAACTTTGGGGTCTCTTTCTATCGAGCGAAGTTCATTAGATCGTGTATCTTAGTGCAACTTTGACTAGACTAGATCCTTAAGTAAAACATAGAATTTTTTCAAATTTTTAATACCCTTTTTCTTCGTTTCAGGTTGTTTTTAGAAAACTCGAAAACGCTAACTCGCTTGACGACCTCCCCTTAATGGACGCATGGATCGCCTCAATGATGACCGCCTTGTCCAGGACTGAGGCTAGGCGGGACTGGGCATCATGAGGGGCGGCAACCTGTGTGTCTGGTACCTTGTCCATGGGGGCGGACGACCGCGGCAGCTGCAGGGTCAACAGGGAGAGCCGGTGGTGTACTTGTACGCGGCTGCGGGGTGGGGGGGGCCGACGACAATATGCCGCCCATCGGGGGTACCGCGGACGGCCTACGGTCGCCAACCCGCCTGCGCACCGCCTCCTGCACCTCTTCCGGCGACGTAAGGAGCCGCTTCTGCGACTGTCCGGCAGCCTGTTGGGGGGTCCTACTTTGACTGGCGTCTCGCGAGGGAGGGGAGCGGGCCAACGAGAAGCGGGGCTTCATGGGGTTCATGGCGGCCTCCTCCTCCATCATCTCCTCGAGCGCCTGAAGCTCCGCCTGCTTCCGCTCCATCTCCACCTCCAACAGCTGCTGCTGCCGCTGTCGCGCGCCAATGTCGTTCTCCTCCATGCCGACCTATTCCCGTATATACGGAATACAGTTGACCTGTTCTCGTATATAAACACACCAAAGTCAAACTGACCCGTTCTCGTATATGTGAAACAACAAACAAATTTCGGACAAACAAATGTTCGTCACCAAACACCAGACACACGTGAAACGGAACGCTGTCAGTGCCACAATGACAGCTGACAGACGTCACGCGTCAGCGCCGCACACCGCGTGCCTAACCTCAAAAGCACGCGGTCCTAACCTCAAAACGTTAGTCTCGCGCGCGCGCACAGCGGTGACACACGCATCTGGATATTAGTTTTTTGTTACCTACTTATGACCGGCGCGCAAGCGTCGTAAATAAATATGTCGGATACAGTGAAGTGTAGTGCTTGTAACATTGTTATAGACGAAATGTTGTGTTATATACAAAATAAATTATCATCGATTAGTGAAGATACTTTAGTTCGTCTATGTACGTCGGCATTTACCGCTACTGAAATTCAAAACTCGAAATCGTTACTTTTCGACGCTGTATCAACGGACAAGCAGAATATACAGCGACGAGGTGATGGAAAGGAGCAACGTGATATACACGATATAATTGGCGTTTTCAGAACAGAGGACCCCAGTACAATACCTGTGTTTGTGGCAAGGCAGTTAGAAAAATTGCCACCAATTACTTTCGACCATCTGGACTGCACAAAATTATTAAAGGATATTGTGCGCTTGCAGAATGACATGGCTGCTATTAAAGCGAATTACGTTACCTCGGATGAGCTAGAGGACCTAAGAAAAGAGATTCAGGCAACTAAAAATGTCGCACCATCGCGGTTATCTATGTGTAATGTGAACGGGAGACGGGGAGCTTGGTGCCTAGATAGCGGACCCTTGGGCATATCGCATCAACATAACTCGACATTAAATGATACAACAAACATCACCAAAGAACCAACATGGTCACCTAAAAGCGTAAATACAAGTGAAAAGGCTACTTATCGCTCAATTGTTATGTCGGGTAGTCGGCCTGCCGCGCAGAATATTGTGTTACCTCCGGCGGCCACTATGACGACGGAGATGAGTCATCGCGCCGAAAAGCTGACTTCACCGGCCGCGGCCGGGCCAGCGTCTAAGGGCTCTTCCCCGGTCCCAGCTATGGGCGATATGTCGCATGATGGTGCAGAAAATATTGAAACGAAGCAAAACAAGTGGAGGGTCGCTCAAAACAAAAAGAAAAAGTCGAATAAGCGATTTGAAGGGCAATTAGGTACGGCGATTACGACGCACGGAAATTTTAAGGCAGCGGAGCGCAGAGTTCCCATGTTCATTACGAAAGTAAATAAAAAAGCCGTATTATCGGAAATTGCTGATCACATTAGGAGGGAAACTAATGAAACAGTGACACTGGAAAAGTTAAAAATAAGAAATGAAGAGTACTACAGCGCCTATAAATTTTTTGTCGCAGAATCGAAAGTACCGTTATTTTTAGACAGTAATTTATGGCCGAAAGGTATTATTTTCCGTAAGTTTGTTCATTACAAGCTTAAGGAACCGCGAAAAACTAATGTTGACGGCAATAAACCAACCTTACAAAATGGCAGGTAGTTTGTATACATTTGCAAGTTTCAACTGTAAAAATGTGAAGCGTTGTGTTGACGGTGTCAGGCACCTGTGCAAAACATGTGTTATAATTGCCCTTCAGGAGACATGGCTGTTGCCGGATGAGATTCCGTTTTTGAATGGCATTGACGACAATTTCTGTGCGACGGGAAAATCGGCTGTGGACACGACGGCGGGTATGGTGCGTGGGCGCCCGCACGGCGGAGTTGCGCTGCTGTGGAATAGTGCCGTTTTTCACGACGTGTCGGTTGTGCAGTGCGATAATCCGCGTTTATGCGCAATTAAGATAGTGACGGACGACCGTCCGATTATAGTGATTAGCATTTATATGCCAACCAATAGCGCGGACAACTTACCGGAATTTACGGATTGCCTCGGTGCGGTGAGTGCGATTGTTGAAGAATACGGGGTGGAATCTGTTTATATAATGGGAGATTTCAATGCCCATCCAGGGGAACTGTTTTTTAGTGAATTAATAAACTACTGCAACGATCTGGATTGGTGTTGTATGGACACACAAACACTAGGTATTGACTCTGGAACTTATATATATATATATATATATATATATATATATATATATATATATATATATATATATATATTGGGGGACAATCTTACACAAATCGACCTAGTCCCAAACTAAGCAAAGCTTGTACTATGGGTACTAGACGACGATATACATACTTATATAGATAAATACATACTTAAATACATAGAAAACATCCAAGACCCAAGAACAAATATCCGTGAAAAATGCACAAATAAATGCCCTGGCCGGGATTCGAACCCGGGACCTCTAGCTTCGGAGGCAGAGTCACTACCAACTAGGCTAAACAGGTCGTCACTTATACCTTTATTAGTGACGCGCATAAGTGTAGACGGTGGTTAGACCACTGTGTTATAACGCAGTCTGTGTTTGCATCTGTGCATGATGTTTACGTTGATTATAATGTGACCTGGTCCGACCATTTCCCACTTATGTTACAATGTGATTTGAAATTACTTACACCCAGGTTAAAAAGATCAGTGGACATATCTAATCAACACATAATATGGGGAGGGAAAGGGTCGGAGCAAATAATACATTATAAAGAAGAGTGCAACAGATTGTTAAAATGTATTGACTTTCCTATTGAGTTTACATATTGTGCAGATAAATACTGTAGTGAAATTGGGCACAGGAATGTCTTGGATAATTTGTATAAAAATATTGTGTCTGCACTCTGTGTGGCAGCGATGCGAACCACAAGGGGGAAGCGGAAGCCCAAAAAACAGGTAGTAGGATGGAATAGGCATGTTAGTGATGCGCACGGGGCCGCGAGAGAGAAATTTCATGAGTGGACACTTTTTGGTAGACCGGAAGTGGGCATGTTATTTAATGAGATGTGTAAAACGCGTAGAATATTCAAATCTCGCTTAAAATGGTGCCAAGACAATCAGACTCAAATAAAAATGAATATTCTGGCTTCACAACACTCCAATAGGGACCTCCGGTCTTTTTGGAAAACCACAAACAACATGAAGTGTCTACCTTCAGGCCCTGTGAGTGTTGATGGCAAAACCGACACCAAAGACATAGCTAACACATTTAAAGATCATTTCATTGTTAAATCTCCTCTTGGACCATCGCGGGATGGGGTGAGTGATACTGAGGCCAATGATGGGGAGCCTGGACCGGGATACTCTGCTAAGGATGTAGCCAAGGCTATTAAATCTATCTCCCGAGGCAAATCCCCCGGGCACGATGGCCTCAGCGTCGAACATCTCCAGAATGCGGGTCCACACATCTCAAGAGTGTTGGCCTTGTTTTATACGCTATGTGTAAGGCACTGTTATTTGCCCGAGGATATGATGAAAACTGTGGTTATTCCTGTACCTAAAAACAAAACTGGAGATTTGTCTGACGCTAATAACTACAGGCCTATATCCCTTGCGACTATTATTGCGAAGGTATTTGATAGTGTGCTTAATGTACAGTTAAATAAGTGCGTGAGTCTTAACCCTAACCAATTTGGTTTTCGGCCAGGGTTATCAACGGAGAGTGCAATACTGTGCCTTAAGAACACTGTCAAATATTACATAAATAGAAAGACGCCCGTGTATGCGTGCTTCTTAGACCTTTCTAGGGCTTTTGATCTGGTTTCCTACGATATCCTATGGGAAAAACTGGGAGCCACTAAACTACCTACTGAGACCATTCTGAGGTATTGGTATGGAAATCAGATCAATAGTGTTAGATGGTCAGTTACTCTATCGGACCCGTACAGGTTGGAGTGTGGGGTGAGACAGGGGGGATTGACCTCGCCCACACTTTTTAACCTTTACCTAAATGAGCTTCTCGAGGCGCTCGGCAGAACACATGTCGGCTGCCATATTGACACTGTATGTTTGAATAATTTGAGTTACGCCGACGATATGGTTTTGTTGAGCGCATCGGCTTGTGGTTTGCGAAAACTTTTAGGTATTTGTGAGACCTACGCTATCCAACAAGGGCTGAAATACAATATAGGTAAAACACAATATATGGTATTTGAACCTACTGGTTATCGGATACACAGAGTACCCCCCATCTTTTTGAATGGTAGCCCACTGGATAGGGTGGGGACTTTTAAATATTTAGGCCATGTTGTCACTTCAGACCTAAAAGACAACATGGATATCGAGCGCGAACGGAGGGCCCTGTCAGTGAGGGCAAATATGATTGCTCGTAAATTTGCGCGCTGTACTAGGGAGGTGAAAGTAACTCTCTTTAGAGCATATTGCACTTCCCTGTATACGTGCGGTTTATGGGCAAACTATACGCAGCGGGCCTTAAGGGCCCTCCGGGTCCAATATAACAACGCGCTCCGGGTGCTGGTGGGGCTGCCCCGCTTCTGTACCGCATCAGGGATGTTTGCTGAAGCGCGCATAGATTGCTTTAATACGACTATGCGCAAGCGATGCACATCCCTGGTGCGCCGGGTGCGGGCCAGCCCCAACCCCATCCTGCGTTTGATGGCTGGGAGGTTTGACTGCCCATATTTGAGGCATTGTGAGGACATGCATGTTTCTAGAAGTACTTATTATGTTTAACCTACTTAAGTGCTTCTAGAAACATGACCCTATTAAAAATATTTTTCCAGTACATATGGTGCTACTTGACCGCACGAGTGCGGTAATCAGCAGATTACGTGCATATGTCGAAACTTTAAAGAGCCATATGTACTATAAAACGTTGTACGATGCACGTGCGGATAGGCAATTCGCGGCTCGTGTCGATTTAAAACACTCCCTTCGGTCGTGTTTCAATTTGTCGCCACTCGTTGCGAGTTTCCTGTTGTCTGCACTTGTATCGTAATGTACTATTAAAATTTTCTCAAAACTAATATTATAACATAGCTTTAAATAAATACTAACCAAATATATGAGTCTGTAAAGATACTCGAAATAAATGATTTAATTAAAAAAAAACACGTGGTTTGCTAATATGAAGAATTTGATTAGCAAACCACTTACGAAGCTAAAGGACCGCAATACTATCGAGGGAAAGCAATTAAAAGGTTTGAAACTCACCAGGATAGCCGGGGTTTAGCGATTTAACGCCCCCCGCGCTCACACAAAATGTCGTACCCGACACACTATATATCCTTACGAGTGGCCAAAAATAACACACAAATGACACAACACGGTGTTAAACAACCACTAAGGAACAAATTTCACAAAACAACACGAAAAAACCAAAAAATAACCAATAATAAAAGATTATTATTCAGAGCGCGCACTCGGCACACGTCCGCACGCCGCAACGAGCCGACGCCGAGTCCAGTCCAGTAGATAGGGACATTCCCTCCACCTCCACATGGTCTTTCCTGCCTTTCGGCTTACAGACCGAAACATGGACAGTCGTTTGCTCCCCACTGCCTCGGTTTTTACCTACAAGTTCTCATTTGCGTCCCAGCCTTTCTCCCTTTCTGGGCAGGCTCCTCTACTTACAGCGTTCCCCCCCAACTGGGGCGCGACGTCACACGACGTTACTCGGCGCCGCACTGCTCCACACCGCTGCTGTCCTCTTCACTCGTAGGTGACCCTCTTCGCGTGCCACTCGTGCGCAAACCTCCGCAACGCCCTGAAATTCTCCACACATGAAACCAGTTCCTCGTGGAACACAGGACCGACCGCAGTTCTCACCAACGAGTCCAACATCTCTGACCTCTCCTCCGCGTACAGCTCGCACTCCCATAAAGCGTGGTCCCGGGTTTCGGTAGGCGCGCCGCACGGGCACTCTGCAGACTCGCACAGCGCCATCTTACACAGGCGCTGCCTGAAGCAGCCGTGCCCGGTCAGGATCTGCGAGACCACGTAGTCCGGCTCGACCCATCCTGATGCCATCCTCCCACCAACGTCCGGGAAGAAACTAAAGAGCTCCCGCCCATCCGAACTGCCCCGCCATCGCTCCTGCCACTGGGCAACGACATCCGCCCTAACCATCTTTTTAAGGCTCCTGTGCTCCCTGGGGGCCAACTGATGCCGCTCCTCATCAATGCGTCCTGCACGACAGACTTCCAGGTCGGCAGGAAGAACACCCGCCAGCACAGGTAACGCTGCGGTGCTGCACGACCTGTAAGCCTTCGTTAGTAAAATAAGTGCCGGCCTTTGTGTCCTGATCAGCGCCCGTTTGACCACGAAGTTGGCCGAGCATCGGTACCATACTGCCGCAGCGTATGTGACCGTCGCCACATAGGTCCCCGAGTAGAGAACTCGGAGAGCCCGGTACTTGACGCCCCATCTCGTCGCGGAAATGCGTGATACTTTCCCGAAACACGATGAGGCCCTTTCCCCTATAAACGTCGCATGCGGCAAGTAGGACCTAGCCTCGTCCAGAGTGACACCGAGAACCATCGCCGACGACACACTCCTAATCGAGACGCCATCGAGCCTGATCGTCGGCGGACGCTTGAACCTGCCCTTGTACGTCATGCTCTGGGACTTCCCGGGAGAGAATCCCAGACGATTGCGAGACCCCCACCCAGAAATTTCCCTAAGCATGACGTCCGACTTCCGCTCAATGTCCGCACGCGATGACGCCTCAACTATCACCGTCACGTCGTCGGCGTAGGCGACCAAATGCACTCCTTCGGGTCGCGGCAAGAGAAGGAGATCGTTGAGGAGCACATTCCACAAAGTTGGCCCCAGCACTGACCCCTGTGGACATCCCATTGTGCTAGACTTTGAGCTTACCTGGTTTCCCACGTAAAAACTCACTCTACGGTTCGCAAAGTAATTGGCCAAGATACGGTAAAGGTTCGGCGGGGCTCCGCCTTGCTTTACCTTCAACAAAATCATTGGCCACCACGCGTTGTCAAATGCGCCCGAGATGTCCAAGAGGATCAGCTGCACATACGGTGCTGTACTGTTATTTGTAATTCGGTTAACTGTGCTCAGCGCCGACACTGTCGAGCGACCCCGGGTAAACCCGTGCTGAGCATCCGAAATGTTGCGATACAAACAGGGAGCACAGGAGAGAACGACTCGCTCTAAAAGTTTCCCGAGTATGGGAAGCAGAGTGATTGGCCTGTAAGCCTTAGGATCTGTCAATGGCCTATCGTTGCCCTTTGGCAGGACGATGAGTCGTCCCGACTTCCAAATATCTGGAAAAACCCCCTCGGTGATACATTTACTCATCATGAGCCAAATCTCGTCGGATGAGGCCCGCCACGCCCACTTTACGATCGCAGCCGTGATACCATCCACCCCCGGAGCCGTATTAGGTAGGGAGCGCACTATGCGCTCAACCGTAACCTTTTCGGGAGCCGCCATATCGCGGCCGGATGGCGCGAAGGCGGCTGCTATACGGACAGACCGGTGGTAGATGGTATCACTCTGCGGCTTATCGTCCGGGTATAATGACTGCAGAAGGCCCAACATGGTTTCCTCGGTAGAATTAGTGAACCCCTCGACGAGTTTGGCCCCATTGGCTACATTGGTGGGAGGACGCAAACGCCCGCAAGCCTCCCGATAGGCCAAGCCCCACGGGTCGTCGTTGCCGGACTCCGCAATCTGGCGAAAGAAGCTCAGCTCAGCATCTTTCATGGCGCGCTTGTATCTCCCCCGAAGGGCACGAAGCTCGTCATGAAGCCGCTATTGTAGTTCGGCTGAACTTCCCACGCGCCGCGACCGTTGCCACTCACGCCTAGCTTTGTTAATTTTCGGACGGAAAGCGTCCAGCTCTGGCGTCCACCATTCATGTTTGGCATCGTTACCCTTGCTGCAACGCCCCAGGGTTTCCCGGGCAGTGTCTCCGAATACCTTTGGCAATATTTGCTCGCGGTCAAGCCTGGATGGAGTTTGTCCATTCTGAAATGGAGCTTTGAGCAAAAGTCCGTCCAGCTTACTCCTCGCGTCCGGAACGGCGGCAGCAGAGGATCAGAGCTTTCACGGTCCGATGAAGTCAGTTTCCCAACGGCCACCCGAAAGGTGATCAACTGGTGGTCACTGAGGCTAGCACCCTCGTGAACCGTCCAGCCGCACACGTTAACCCCCCTGGTGGCGATCGTGAGATCCACGTTGGAGCTCCCGTTAGGCCCACTAAATGTCGGCGGCTGTCCCGCAACGTTGTGCACCAGGAGACCTCTGCCAAGGATGAATCCCTCCATTTGGTTCCGCCTGTACTCGGTGTCTGGTCCACGTCCCACGTACTGCCTCCTATCGCAGTGCCACATAGGGGAGTGAGCGTTACTGTCAACGCCTACGAGAGTAGGACTGCCCGAAAGCCGTTGAAGCACTGTCTCCAAATGCGCTATGTGGCGACCGATGTCATGGCTGTACTGGAAGTACGCGGACACCACGTACAGGCTGGAATCTCCAAGTATTATGTGTGCTACCGCGCAGTACTCATTGCTGAGGTGGTGCAGCATGGTTGCTGCACTTGCTGCCATGGCACGATTCAGCACTATGATGCCGGCCTTGGGATCGGAGCCACACTGCAGAATTCCGGGCCGACTGTTGTACTGCTCCTGTACGAGTACAATATCGAGTCGGTGCGAACTCGCTACCACCGGAAGTTCTGCAGTGGCTGCCTCAGACCCCTGCAAATTCAGCTGGCCAAACAGAATGCCCTGGGTGCCCGCATCTGCTATCGGTAGATAGTTTTGGCAGCTTCCTGCTGCTCGGCATGAAGCCGAGCAGGACAGTTAGCTGCCGCGGTGGCGTGGGTCGCTGCCTCCGTCCGCTTGAAGCGCTTGCAGGTCGCGCAGCACTTGGACTCCGACTTGCACTCTGTGTGCCGGTGCCCGACCTCGCCACACTTCCCGCAAACGACCTCCTGCGAACGGCAATACTTTTCTGGATGCCCATATTGCTGGCACTTGGAGCAGCACGTGGGCCGGACATGGTCGCAGACCTCCGCTTCGTCCCAGCCCACATACACGCGGCCCAGTCCCACCAGCTTGTCCCTTAACGCCGGAGAGCACTCCAGGACGATCAGCGATTTGGGGCCCAGCTGCTTCGAGACGGCAAACTTGCACTCATCCCTAAACCGGGATGAGGGCCACTTGGGGTCGTCGGCCAGGTTTATCCTGTGGACCTCATCCAGAATCTGGTCCACGGTAAGCTGCGCCCGAATATAACGGAGAGCCACCCTCGGCATGCGCGTCTTGGGTGTTGCCACCCGCAGTCCTGGCGGTGCGGCGTCACGCAGCTTCTGCGCCGACTCCTCAGAGGCGGTCCTGACGACCACCCCCGAGTTCCCTACTCTGCGTACCTGCGTCACCTTAATTCCAGACTCGGATGGCTTGACCGCAGTCTGCAGCACCTTTTTGGTTTCGTCCGACGTCTTCAGCTCCGACCCTGCGTCGGGGTAAAACAGGACCGAGTGGCCCTGCTCCTGAAGCGGCATTGGCGGCTTACCTTTCGGCATCTTGAGCGCGTTTGCGTATGGGGCCGATACCTGCTGCTGCAGCTGAGGGGACACCGCTACGGACGCCGAGGATGACCCGCCGGGACCATATTTGCATAGCGCAGCTTGAGCGCAGTAATTTCGTGTTCCGCGTCGCTCAACTTCAGGGTCAAGAGGGCGACCTTCGCCATGATGTCCTGGCCGTGGGTCGCGATTGTCGTCTTATCCGTTATGTTGAGCTTGTTGGTCGCGTTGGCTACAACACCAATCCCCTTAATGGACGCATGGATCGCCTCAATGATGACCGCCTTGTCCAGGACTGAGGCTGGGCGGGACTGGGCATCATGAGGGGCGGCAACCTGTGTGTCTGGTACCTTGTCCATGGGGGCGGGCGGGACGACAGCGGCAGCTGCAGGGTCAACAGGGAGAGCCGGTGGTGTACTTGTACGCGGCTGCGGGGTGGGGGGGGCCGACGACAATATGCCGCCCATCGGGGGTACCGCGGACGGCCTACGGTCGCCAACCCGCCTGCGCACCGCCTCCTGCACCTCTTCCGGCGACGTAAGGAGCCGCTTCTGCGACTGTCCGGCAGCCTGTTGGGGGGTCCTACTTTTACTGGCGTCTCGCGAGGGAGGGGAGCGGGCCAACGAGAAGCGGGGCTTCATGGGGTTCATGGCGGCCTCCTCCTCCATCATCTCCTCGAGCGCCTGAAGCTCCGCCTGCTTCCGCTCCATCTCCACCTCCAACAGCTGCTGCTGCCGCTGTCGCGCGCCAATGTCGTCCTCCTCCATGCCGACCTATTCCCGTATATACGGAATACAGTTGACCTGTTCTCGTATATAAACACACCAAAGTCAAACTGACCCGTTCTCGTATATGTGAAACAACAAACAAATTTCGGACAAACAAATGTTCGTCGCCAAACACCAGACACACGTGAAACGGAACGCTGTCAGTGCCACAATGACAGCTGACAGACGTCACGCGTCAGCGCCGCACACCGCGTGCCTAACCTCAAAAGCACGCGGTCCTAACCTCAAAACACGTGGTTTGCTAATATGAAGAATTTGATTAGCAAACCACTTACGAAGCTAAAGGACCGCAGTACTACTGAGGGAAAGCAATTAAAAAGGCGTAAAACTCACCAGGATAGCCGGGGTTTAGCGATTTAACGCCCCCCGCGCTCACACAAAAAATGTCGTACCCGACACACTATATATCCTTACGAGTGGCCAAAAATAACACACAAATGACACAACACGGTGTTAAACAACCACAAAGGAACAAATTTCAAAAAACACAACACGAATAACCAATAATAAAAGATTATTATTCAGAGCCAATGCTATTTTAAGTATAGATAGGTTATGCTCGAACATTACAAGCGCAAAAAGTGCTTATAACATCGCGGCATCACACATTCGCATTTTGTTTTATTGTTTACTATACGCACACTTCATCGAAAACGTAAAAGAGATAGCTTTATCAAAATAATACATAAGAAAGAGACAGCCTTCACCCGGAACACCAATCACCGCACGTTTGACACAGATTAAAGAAACTAACACTAGGCAGAATAAGGTGCAAACTGTTTCTACCTAGTCGACGGATGATAGCGAGTGTAAGTAATAGTAATACCGCTATCGGGTTGTCGTTTGCGTAGCAGGCAGTTCAAAGAATTACAAAATAATTGACTCGGACACGGATTTTTGAATAAATGTACAGACAGCAAAACTAATCTTGTCAAAAAATGTTTCATGCCTGTTGATGTCAATCGATTATATTTCTATCAAGCAACAAAAACTTCTTACAGACCGATCTCGTGTAGGATACAAGAAAGGACACCTCTTCACTTTTCGTCACTGGTACTCAAGAGATATAATTTAAAAATTAACATTTAATAGTTACAGCATTATTTTCTTCTAAATAAAGCCGAAGAAATAAATAGGGCAGTAAGTTGAAGATGACTATGTAACCCATATAATCTAGAATTGAATGTGATTTCTGTTACATTAATCTATGTTCGCAGTCTGTTTGTCTTTATCACTCTCATTGCAAACGACACTAGGTAGTCTCTTTCTCTGAGACAGCGTCTTCATGGCGTCATATTTGGTAAATTGAAGGATAACATAAATTCAGCTTACTAACTTGTGGTATGTGATGCCTGTTGCCTTAGTACGTTTGGATGTATGATTAGTGCACTTTCGCAACACGCATGACGGCATTTTTAAGGTCACTTACGTCGTTGGCGGGAACTCGTGTCAACATTCGCCTCTCTCGCTTGCCCAGGAGCGACTGAAGCCAATAGGCGATGTTTATCGTCTTTATAGCGGCACGCTTTAGGTACGCGGGTAACGTATCTATACTTAAAATATCATTGTTCAGAGCGCGCACTCGGCACACGTCCTCACGCCGCAACGAGCCGACGCCGAGTAGATAGGGACAGTGGCAGTGTTGCCAGGGCACTTGAGTCGTAAGTTACGTTTAGTTTCCTGAATTGTTACATTTTTGCTGCAAAAGTTACATTATGGTTTTTGGGGTTGGAGGTCGGAGGCAAATTAGGGCCCTTTAATCGATTAATATTATCACAAAACTGGTTTGTTAATACTGTCGCGGTTTTTTAAATTGTATGGATTTTGCTTCAATATCCACGTGATACTGATCGTGATAAGAGTGTATCGCATGATAATAATCAATACGTAAAAGGCCCCATTGATGTCAGCGAAATCGCGGAATATAAAGGAATCTATGAAGTAATGTTATGATAAAACCGACCTGTTTAGCCTAGTTGGTAGTGACTCTGCCTCCAAAGCTAGAGGTCCCGGGTTCGAACCGTATGCGCGCTCGTTTCCTACTTCGCGAGTTCAGGGTTTCTTATCAACTTAGCTAGAAAAAAAACCGAAAATAAACACGGCTATAATTTTGTTTCGTTGTGTTTTTTTTTGACGACCTGTTTAGCCTAGTTGGTAGTGGCCCCCATGAAATTGGGGGAGGCCTATGTCCAGCAGTGGACGTCTTTCGGCTGATATGGTGGTGGTGGTGGTGGGTAGTGACTCTGCCTCCGAAGCTAGAGGGTCTGGGTTCGAATCCCGGCCAGGGCATTTATTTGTGCATTGTTCACGGATATTTGTTCTTGGGTCTTGGATGTTTTCTATGTAATTAAGTATGTATTTATCTATATAAGTATGTATATCGTCGTCTAGTACCCATAGTACAAGCTTTGCTAAGTTTGGGACTAGGTCGATTTGTGTAAGATTGTCCCCCAATATTATTATTATTAAAACGGACTCTAGTTTGATTTGTACACAGCGCTATATTCACTGTTGATACCTAACTTTCAAGAATAAAAGTACAAAAATGTCAAACTTTGTTACTTTTTCCTTTCTGATTCTCGAAAAGTGTATCATGAACTCATGACTCATATTGGTCTTGTCGGGCGGGGCTAGGGTGGTGCATTGGACCCTGGGGAAAATCATTATCATGATTGACGACATATTTTAGTTTCACCGGTTGAAGCATTTCACCGTGGCGGATCCACCAATCACAATACACTATCTTTTTAACTCATTAAAAAACTTTGTTTTTTATTCAACTAACCTTCCCAACCCTTAGATTAATAATTCCAACAGATCCGTAGCGTTAAGCAAGATAATTTTTCATACAGTTGTCTCCTTGCATTCAACCAACATCCATCATTCATCATTGCATTGGTTAACCAAGTAGAGTTAGAACGGGGCAGATAGTACGATCAATTTCGGCTGTTAACGGATTGTTTCCATTTAAAAGCACACCAAAATGTCAAATCCCATATGATCCAAAACGTCACACACGTACTATTTACAGTTATGAAAGCGGAGACACTGACGCGCTCTGGTCTAAAAGCCATATTACTTCTCAAACAAAATTACCCTCCCGTGGTTATTTGAGACCCTAGTCATAAAATCACCTATTATTTAATTACTTTTTAATTATTACGAAAAAGGGACAAAGACACCTTAACATTTTGAGAAAATAATTCTGTTACGATTGCTTGTTTTTAGTGTAGCTGTACTCTGGTTGATTGATATCAATATAAATTGTGTTTTATAAGAGGTAAACTAATGTATTATGATTGGTGAATTTAATGTGGTGAACTGTTTTGATTGGTCGTGTTACGATGTTTTGTAAATCATACATATGTATCCATATTTTCCCTAGGGGTTAGATGTACTGCGTTGGACCCGCTTAATAAATCTAATATGTCACACAATTGGAGCATGAGAAGTGGAAAAAAAACGACAAAGACACTATCGACGATAATTTGTCATCTCTCTTTATTGTGTATTAAATTAGGTACTAGTGAATCTCCCTCTTACTAGTCTTTATAAATTTTCGTTCCCAATCACACAATATTATAATTTTGACAGGTTTTTAATTAGCGACAAAAAACTAAAAATATTGTTAAATTTTGCAAATTATACAAAAAAAACCATCAACCTGGCATTGGTTTTTTAAATATTGTCATGTAATACTAGTAGCGCACTTTTCTCAGTTGTACGACAACAAACAATAATATTGGGGGACAATCTTACACAAATCGACCTAGTCCCAAACTAAGCAAAGCTTGTACTATGGGTGCTAGACGACGATATACATACTTATATAGATAAATACATACTTAAATACATAATAAACATCCAAGACCCAAGAACAAATATCCGTGAAAAATACACAAATAAATACCCTGGCCGGGATTCGAACCCGGGCCCTCTAGCTTCGGAGGCAGAGTCACTACCCACCGCCACCACCACCATATCAGCCGAAAGACGTCCACTGCTGGACATAGGCCTCCCCCAATTTCATGGGGGCCACTACCAACTAGGCTAAACAGGTCGTCAAAAAAAAACACAACGAAACAAAATTATAGTCGTGTTTATTTTCGGTTTTTTTCTAGCTAAGTTGATAAGAAACCCTGAACTCGCGAAGTAGGAAACGAGCGCGCATACGGTCAAGCAAAGTCGAGTTTAATTTTGGCATAGCGCGTTCCATTGAGAGCCATCTCTGAGATTGATATGGAGTGAAAGACGTGCCAGTTTTAAGTATGCGTGAGTTTGGATGAGTTCGTAAACTGTTTGCATTAGAAATCTAGTATGACAAATCTCGTTGTTCTGAAAAGTTACGAAAATTGCCTAAAGTATTAAAATTACTTACATGTTACGCGAAGGGGTCAAAAGTTACGAAAAATGTAAGAAATGTAACGTTCTGGCAACACTGGACAGTGGGAATCTCGTTAATCCATTCATGCGCGTCACTAATTAGATGACGAGGCATTTGGGTATTATTCCATGGAATCTAGTACCTCACGCCTGTGTCATTTCTTTTTAATTAGTAAAATAATCATCACAGATTAACTTTGCGCGGGAGTCCTCACTGCCCCTAAGCCTTTATGGGACTCATATATACGAATTCCAAATTTGCTGGAAACAGAAAAGATTTTCCGGTGTTCCTCTACTACAGGCGTTACCACATTCCTTTTACGGTGGCAGGGCATTGGAAAATCAACGTACTAATGGCCATCCAGCTTATGGCTATCCACTGATCTATCGGTTCGAGCCCGACCGCGATAAGTCAAACAGTAGTGGTCATTTGATTCCACCGTGTCCAATTCATGTGTGAACCACGTAACACCAGGCCTGGAACAATCTGACATGCCTTATTCGGAAGCCCAAGTAGTGTCTTAAGATCTTTTAGGGAACTACTACTCCAAACACCTCGCCAGGAAATAGTACAAGAAGTCGTGCGTACGCACTCTGGTCCGGGTAGCCCCAGTATACCCGCTACCTTCTCAACCAGCTCAACATGGTTGCCATACTTTTTACGCTTTTCGTAATGCGCGTCATTAAGAGGTATGCGGCCCGAGACCACCTGTGCATCCACAATAACTCCCATACCACCCTTCACGGCTATGATGTCCGGCTTCTTAAGGCCGACCGCTGTGCGTATGTTAGGCTCCAACTGAACTTTCCAACCCCGGCTCTCCATCGACTTAGCGACAAAACGAGCCACACAGTTATGGCGTTCAATACGGCCGCCGTGCGTTCTGTGACACTGCTGGATGGTGTGAGCCGTCGTCTCCTGCACCTTGCATCCTGCACGGCACAAAAGCTCCGACTCACGACCCGCCCTGCGCCCCCGCGAGTTGCGAACTCTCGATGGAAGCGCATTAATATGGCAGTGCACGAACTGCACGAAGTCCCGGCCAGTATACTCCAAGCACCGCTCCCTAATCCACTTAGTAGACTCGGGGGCACGCGATGATTCACGAAGCTCGTAACCGTCGCAAGATGCATGAAGCTTTTCACGCCAATACTGGCACACTGTTCGTCTGTGTGAGGTTGGATGTTCCGCAGATAGTCTCTGAAATAGGCGCATTCCCCACTTCAACTTTTTACGGATCCTGTCGGACCTGGAGGCAGCCCGAGCCACTTGCCACTCCGACGAGCTCAAACGGCCGTACCTCTTTATAATGAGGTCCGGTATAAAAGCCCGAAAGGAAGGCACACCCAAGCCGCCGTCCGCAGTTGAAGCGTGAAAATACGCTAGAGGCACATCTTTGGGGAGCCGTAACCACTCACGCACCGAATTCCGGATCTGGAGGTCGAGCATTCTCAGGCGATCATCCGAGATTTTCCCCAGCACAAGGCCGTGGACGAACCTCGGAATCAAGTGATCCCTGGTAATCTCAAGTCGTTGTTGTGGCTTGAGAGGAGCCCTTTTGATGTTAGTCAAAGCCGCTCCTATTAAACACTCTAACCTCTCGCTTCCAGCTGCGCTGAAGTCAACTCCCAGGTAACGCCAACGCTCAATACAAGACACTTGTTTAAGGTATCTACCACCGAGCTTAAATGTACTCTCCGTAAGATACTTGTGTTTCTTGATATGGCAATTGGGCACCATCGAGAGGACGGAACACTTCGGAGGATTCAACGTGAGACCCATCATCGCACCTACTCTGTCAACACAATCCAATGACTCTTGCAGCCCTACTTTTGAACTTCCTAAGAGGACGAGATCATCGGCATAGGCCAAAGCGGAAACACGTTCCCCCTCCAACCTGTAGCCTACTTCTCCGGGCAGACCTGCAAGTACAACGTCCAAAACCATGTTGAACAAAATAGGCGACAACGGATCCCCCTGGCGGACCCCGCGACCCACAACTACAGGACGGCTAGTCTCACCATTCACGGCAAGCGTTGTGCTCGCCGATCGATAGAGTCCAGCCACGTAATCACAGAAAGGCCCAGGCAAGCCCCTCGTCTTCAGCAAATCACACAGCGCCGCATGCGACACTGTATCAAAAGCCTTGGCAAAGTCTAGCACCGCCACATGACACTCCCTGAGATTTTTCCTGCAGTCACCCAATATAGCGTCAAGCACCGCAGTATTCTCTAACGTACCGTTGGCCGTTATAAACCCGCGCTGACGTATATCAGGTGGGCAGCAAGCTAACAATCTTTTCGCCAGGAGCGCATGCATGTGCCGGAGAGGTACAGACGCGATCGTAATCGGCCTATACTCCCCCGGCGCAGCAGGCGCATCCGTTTTCGGCACAAAGATAGTTCGGCACTGCCGTAGTTCACTCGGGATCTGACCCTTCGTCATCCAAGCGTTGAACAATTCCGCCTTATGGGCCACAGAAACCGACCGCCAGTCCTCGGCACGTATTCCGTCCGGTCCTGGAGCAGTGTTCAAATCAATGCGTGACGCCTTAATCTCATCCGGACTAAATGGCGCCCACAGCTGAGAGAAGTCGCGCGCACGTCCTCCGTCTTCCACAGTCCGACGTATCTCGGCCAGGGCTTTCGGTGTGGGACCCGGGGCGTCAGACACCTTCTCAAGAAGCGGTCGCCAGTAGGCTTCCAACTCCCCAAGACTATGCCCAACACGCCGGCACGCGCCATTAATAATCTCAGCCGCCGCACGGCTCCGACACTTGCGATACAGATTCTGCACCCTCGCGTACTCTGCTCTACGCCGCTTCCGTCTAGACAACCTCACAGGCTCAGTGCAATGGTCGTTATCGGTCTGATCATTCATATGACGCTGCCCCGCGGCTCGCTGCTCAGAACTTCGCTTAGCCAACCTGGTCGCTGCACCCCGCAAAAGGGCCGCTAACACATCAGCCGCACTAGGCCCATCGCAACTAACCGCAGGATGCTCATCAGCGGGCGGGGGCGATTCTAGTGGCACATCCGGCAAGACTTCAGGTGTCGCTTCAACTTGGATATCCGACGCCTCCTGATACTCGGCAAGGTACGATTGTACCAAAGCTCTGTACTCCGGATACCGCCTTCGCCCTTTTAAGGCCTCGAGGGTCCTTCCGAACCCAACGAGCGCATCGAGCAGCTCCGCGTTGCCGCAACTGCCTTGTTCATGAACAAGACGTGCTTCAGTCTTTGCCATGATAGCCACCTCCTCGTCACGCCACCGTCGCTTCGCCACTATAGGGGCAACGTCGTTATTGGCCTGTACCGGATGCGCGCTACGCTTGTGAACGCCTAATCCGATCTTTGTTTTGAATTCTCTGCCACAAATTGGACATCTGTGGTCAGCAGGCTCAACTACTACTGACTCACCGCCGCCGCGCTCGCCCCGACGCGGATTATTTGCCCGACCGGTCCTCATTGGAGGGGCCGGTGACAAATTTATTTCTTTATTTGACTTCGGAGCAAAATATAATCAGTGGATTCCGGGTCCGTATTCACAGCTAAGAGATATTATTTTATTACAGTGTCTTAAATATACTGGTTGACAGCGGCTGTCAGCTGTCACTTAGCGCGCGAATGGACAGCAGGCAAAGCGGGTGCTACCGCGAAGTCTGTCAACGGAACGAAAAACGAAAACGAAGATCGAACGAAAGAAAGATGTGACACCTACCAGGAAGCATTTTCGATCGAAGCCTTTAGTTTCGTTTCCATAGACAACTTGCGGACTTCCTATCGCGAATGGAAAGAACGAATGAATTAGTAAAGTGATTTCACACGCAGCGATAAAAAGGCGGTAAAATGATATTTTGCTAAAAATAAGCCTGAAATATTGATAAATATTATATAATCCGCATTAAGAACGTATACTGGCATTAGATACTTCTGTAGAACTAGATTTAATGCTAGATTTTATATTTTTGGTTAATATACAGACTTATTTCCTCTATGGTTAACATTTTGAAGACGTCAAATCGGCGGCTGTAGAATTTGGCCGGATTTTAAATTACCGCCTTTTGAACTGGACTGGTGCTTTAAAAAATCTTTAATTGCTTAATTTGTTTGCTGTTTTTTTGTTTTTATTGTTAGATCTGTTTGTTAATGGGCCTTATTGAGCTTACCATGGAACTAGGTCGATTTGTGTAATTTTTTCCCGTAATATTCATGGATTTGATATACTCAAGCATACGAACATGTATAACGAATGTATAAATTTATTTTCTTATGTGATCTTATCGTCATGTGAAAACTTTTATTTTATTTATTTAAGGAAACTAAAATGATACTTAATACAATACAAGGTCGTACAAATTACATATTTTGCAAAATAACAGCGGTCAACATCACTCGCTAAGATGTTTTTAAGTTACTCGAATATAATGTATGCTCTTTATCTAGATATATTTCTCTTTGCATATATTATTGCTAAATTACTGCATTATGATATACGTTGCTCCTGAGCCAATTTGCAATTGATGCAAGGGAAACACACGGACTGCAACCATAAAAGTACTACTTACTCTTTAGGTATGTGGTATTGCGTTGCTGGTGATGTGAAAGGTCGCCGGACCTCCCGAGGATGCGCTGCATTGAGTGGAAGACCTATATGTCGCTAGCTGTCAACATAATAAATCCTCAATTCAATCGCATGCACAACACAGCACACATATCGGCAGCACGCTTGTGATTCTTCTGGAGTCGCAAGTGTCCATAGGCTACGGTATCTGTTTGCCATCAAGGAGGCTGTAAGGTTATTTGGCACTGTCATTGTATATATAAAAATAAGTATGATACTTAGATGATAACTAAAAGTTAAGAAGTGCTGTTTAGTGATTAATAATTCCGTCAATTATCCATTTTTTGAGATGGTAGTCGAGCGGACCCCTGGTTCCCAAAAAAAGGCTAAGATGAAGTCACTGCAGAGGCAAGAACTTATTTATTTGCTGTCTGAACATCAAGACCTATTTGTCTATACCATGTTGGTGATCAAAGTACGAGGGACCAAAGGCGAAAAATGCAGTTCATGAAGTAATTATATCCTCCTACTGGTTCTATTATCTTAATTCATTCATAGAAATTCATTCATTCATTAATATAAATAATACATTTCCCATACAATATGTTCATAATAGCACTTTGGCGAGAACACACCTTAAATAAAACATATGTTACAGTGTTTAAACAATTTATTTCACATACGAGTGGATTACACTATATTCTCAGTTTACATTAACCTCCTAATAACCGCAGATTAGGTGCTGTTCAATTTTAATAAATGCATTAGAATGGCATTTTAGATCATAAGTAGTCTTGGATACATTTTTATCAACTCAAGGTAAAGTGTATTACATAATTATATATAATGCGGCTGTTCCTTTGATTTCCCCAGACCCGAAGAGGTAACACTTAATAGTGACTTAACAAAATAATCATTTTATTATTCAGGAAATAAAGCATTCGACATTTCACATATACATCAAAACTATCTGTACATATTTGCATGCCAATTTTATTGGCGAGATATGCTGATCTCACTATCAATGATAAAGATCTATTTCTGTAACCATGTCTCTTGCAAATAAATTTCTTTGTCTTTGTCTAAGAGTCCGCAGTAAGCTCGGTTCGCCATACAAACGTAGCTACGCTCTCATTTAAAAACGCCTTGCTAGAATAACATGAAACTTTGTAAACACAATGGGATATATGTCGGAAATTAGTTTCTGTTGCTTGAAATTATAACGGAAAAAAAATACAGCGATTATTAAGGTTTTCATACAAGTCGTAAAAAACTTTGTATTACAATTTCTAGCAACAGAATCTAATTTCCGACCTAGATATGGCGGCTCCCATTTTGTATACAAAGTTCCATGTTATTTCAGCAAGGCGTTTGAAAATGAGAACGAAACTACGTTTGTATGGAGAATCGAGTTCAGCCGAGCGTACTGGGGACTCTTAATATGGAACAAAATGAACGGTTAGTTGATTCCGGCGTTTGGTTTTGGGTTACTTCGTACCTTATATTGGGGGTGTCGTAAAAGTCGACAATAGCTTTAAAACGTATTTTTTTCCCCTTTTCTCCAGAACTGATACAGAAACTTACATTTCACATGCTCCGTATACCGTTTTTGTGAATACAGGGGTTAAATTAAATTAAGTCTATTTTTCATTTAACTTCATTCAAATTTGTGGCGGGCGTCACGAGTATGAATAAACAGAGAAAGTTACAAAACTATTTTGGTAAAACTGCAAATCTTATAGACCCTCTAAATACAGTCAAGAGCAAATGTTAGTTAAAAAAAATTCCCCTTTTTCCATTGTGGTGAGGTAATAAACTGTTAACTTATTGATCTTATTATCTGCTGTTGACTACACGTTTCTAGTCGACATCTGCTTGAATTGCCGTTTCCTCTTCTGCTTTTGTGCGTCGCGTCAATAATCCAGGACCGTTCATATTCACAAGCCTGAAATGACAAAAAAATGTTTTAAGCCACTGTACTGGGACATACGAAAAGATGCGTCTGATTTGGACTCAGATCATAGAAAGAAATAGATGTGAAACGGGGGCGTGGCGCATGTCACCGCGACATTGTCAAAAAGAAGTGTAAGTGATAACATATGAAAAAGCCTTATATTTTCTGCGGATTGTACATTGAACGTTTTGGACAATAATCACCCCGTACCGCGCTAAGCCACGGCGCAATGTATCATACCGCTGTAGCTTTGGTCGCTGCGTGAATTATTTAGTGGTGCGCAGCCGCTAGCCCGCTGTTCGGCTCCGCCCAACTAGAGTGGCGCCGGTTAAAATTGCAGTTTATGCGTCGTAAAATAGGAAAAAAATAGGAATAGAATGTCGAACAAGTCATTTAATATCAACGGTAAATTCACAAATCAATATTTAATAAGCATAACTTGTTCCAAAAGACTGCAGACCAACTTCCAATTTAATCTTTTTAACCGACTTTGATAGTAGAAAGAAGGTTCTCAGTTCGTATTTATGTTTTTGTTTATGTATGTACCGCTGTAATGCTTTTCTATGTTATACAACTTTGGTGATTATATGAACACCATTTAAACTGGCCATTTCAATAGTCATCAATATCTTAACATAATAATTTAAAGTTTGATGTCGATAAAACATCATTTAACGTTTGTCTCCCTCTATTAGTGTTCATTGCCTTTTTTGAGGGGTGCATAAAGCCAAGAGAGGTAGGGCACAGCGAAACGTCATCTTGCTCAAATTTAGAGCAGCCCAACTGGGGAAGTACCTCCACCTTACAGAAGACCGCAGCCATAATAGCATCACTTTTTGCCTGTTAAGTAGGTATGTGGTGTTGTGTTCCTGGTGGGTAGTAAGGTCGCCAGAGCTCCCGGGATGCGCTGTGTTGGGAGTTAGGGGCCTGCATATGTATCTACCTTGACAGCTGGAGACGTCTGCGGGTCCCTCACTCTCAACACAGCGCATCCCCAATTCAATAAAGGGTCGGCAACGCACTTGTGATTCCTCTGGAGTCGCAAGTGTCCATAGGCTACGGTGTCTGCTTACCATCAGGTAGGCCGTAAGCTTATTTGCCACCGTCGTTGTATAAAAAAAAGCCAATCGCAGCGCTTGTTTGCATGATGTAGTAAACTCGGCGGCACCCCCCGAGGTTTTGTTTTTACACGGTTCAATGTGTGTGTGTGTGTGGACTTGATGGGACAAAACTGGAGACATTGGTTTTCGTTGAAAGGAAGCAGTAGGGCACTTCTCCCTTTTTTATGCTCTGAGGATTTGGACGAGCACATTAAGTGAAGAAACCTACCATTTTAAAACATGTACAAAGTCGTCTACACGCTGTTTCGTTTATTTTATAATTATTTATTGTAAGTCCTATTTTGTATGCTTTATTACGTTTTCTTTATCCCGCATTTAAAATAAAATGACGATCATTTTTTACAATCAAGAACTAACTTTGTGTACTGTATATATCGCGAGTGATATATTTACGGTTTTATACCCTATAGCTCCGCTATTTTGGGAAAAATAAAAGAAAGCTGGATCCAAAAATAAAACTCGTGTAATTATAAGTCTGCTCACAAAATTCCACGAGAATCGTTTGAGAAATGCGACCCATAGGTCATCAAAGAATTTTTAACCAAGCGGAAACTTAGATGCTTGGCTCGCGCTCTGCGCTCGCTCAGTTATTAATCCCTAAAGCCTTATTTACACACGTACGAGACTAGTATGCGAGTTTCACTACATTGCGCGGTTTGACAGATCGAACTCATTATAACACGGTAACCCGCAATGTAATGAAACTCGCATGCGATTCTCGTATGTGTGTACCGAGGCCTTAAGGTTGTGTTTACGGGCGACATCGCGCGGCGTGTCTCGCTCTTTTCAGAATGTACGGAAACCCACGGTTTGATAAGCGCGAGCAGCGTGCAGCGCGAAATTCTATGCGTAAAAGCCGCCTTAGTGTTGCTGCTACGTGAAGGCTAGCGAATGACATTCGGTATGATGATGATGACTTGATGTGATACGTAGTACCGCTTGGCAGTTGTTAAGGCTCAAAATGCATTAAGCCGCAGTAAATTAGTTTTACTGTAAACAATGTAGTGCCGGTCTTGGAACCATTTCAGATAATCTACGGAACTTGGCGCCCATTTAGATCTCAATTCTTTTGTCGGTGAACTTGGCTGGCATTTTCACATTTATGTTTTTGATGGGATACTCTTTTACAAATCTACACTTCTAGGCGGTATCCTTTACTATTCGATAATCTATCATACTTCATATACTCGTAAACAGGGGTTGTAACCGGTTAATCTAAAAAACCCCGAAATAGCCAAATAATTTGAATTAGTTTATGCTCTTTATCTAGGTCTGTATAATGTATTTAGGTTATGGCTGTGTATTTTTAGATTGCCTGATTAAACATGAAATAGTAAACGAAAGAACGAAATTCCTAACCGGTTTTTTGTACGGAGAAGTTAACCGGTTACAAGCCCTGCTCGTAAATAAGTTACTAACAAATCTAACCTGTCATACTTAAGCAGGAACTCGCCATTATTCACATTGGTAGCGCCACCGTATACTGCTGGTGAAAATTTGAACTTCTTTATGTCAGCAGACCACCGGGGGATGGGCAGCAGCATCCCTGGAGTGTGGTGCAGATACTGCGAGCGCCAACCCGCATGCCAAGCGTGGCGATTATGGCATATACCTCCCGTGAATTTGGGGGAGGCCTATGTCCAGCTGTGGCCGTCCTTTGGCTGCTATGGTGGTGATGGTGGATGTCAGCATGTTGAGCACTGTAACAGTTTTTCACCAGATTAATCTTTACGTTCTTATCAGATGTTTCCTATAAATATTTAGGCCAGATCTTACGAGTCGCATTTTACCCACTTCCCGTAATACCGAAATAATTAAAACAATACATTTATTTACGTACCAAAAAATATATACAAGAATACTTAACCAAAACAACCTAAATAAAATTAAAACTAACTTAAATCTAAAACAGGTCCTTGAGGCATTGTGCCGAGGATGCTGGCGGCATTTCCTCACTGTATCGCAATGTTGATACGTTGTGCGAGGAAGTCGCCAGATCTTCGGTCACCAGTTAAATAATTTACTTTTTTTACACAGTGATCAACTACTAATTGAGTAGATCCTAACGACCGCATTCACGGGACGCCGTGAATTTGACTTACAAGATTTGTTTACAGGCAGACATCAGCACCTCTAGTATATTATTTTCAAAATTTAACTCAATTTGTATGGCAACGCGAACAGCGCCTCTGTCGGCCTTTATTGCCATACAAAGTGAGACTAAACGCGTTAGCTTGCGTTTATGTTTCGAAAGTAATATACTTGAGGTACCTATAGGTATATCGAGCGAAAGGAGATAATGAATACTTCCGCCGACTACGGTATAAAAATGTATGGGCATAATTGAATTTTCATTGTAGCTAATATTCCAATCGCGTATTTTATCATTCTATTTTTTTTAATACGCTTGTAATTTTAGTACCTTATATTCTCACTAGCTAATATTTCAAGTACTGGAGTTCTGGGCATGATTTAGTTTATAAGTCAGCGTGTTCTTACTTATTGGGCAAGGTTTTAAAACCCGTTTAACTCAGTTGTCCGTAATGCTCAGTCTATCTTTTTTCTTGGTCTGAGACTAAAGAAGGGGGGCAAATTTATTTATTTTAACTTTATTGCACGAAACTCAGAAATAATAAATAATAAATAAATAAATAAATATTAGGGACATTTTTTTTTTACACAAATCGAACTAGTCCCACAGTAAGCTCAACAAGTCTTGTGTTATGGGTACTAGACGACGATATATTTAATAGATATATACTTAAATACATAGAAAACATCCAAGTCTCAGGAACAAATGTCTCTGCTCACCACAGAAACAAATGCCCTTACCGGGAATCGAACCCGGGACCTCTAGCTTCGGAGGCAATGGCACTACCAACTAGGCTAAACAGGCCGACAAATGTAAGCTTAATGCTGTAACATTGGAACGTTACGTCACCTAGGTTGTGATTGTTGTGAATATAATCTTCTCGTATTATAATATCTACAATTTAAGCCTTTTCTGCGACACTTACCGTATAACAGTTAAAATACTAGATTATGGTGCATAGCGTTAACGTCTAGGAGTTTTATACATACATAAAAGCATAACATTAATTATCCGTCACAACATGTAACTAATTTCCGCGGCTCACTGTACTTGGCTCGCCGAGGTAGTTCTATATATAATTATCAAACCTACTCACGAAATTTCAAGATAATCGGTTGAGCTATGAAACCTATAAAGAAGAACAGCAGGACATACGAAAGCATCCTTGCCCAAGGTGAAACGGAGACGCTTCGCTCGCTCGGTCAAATAGATCGCTATTTGCTTAGATTTATAATAAGTTAATTAGAAATTTTACATTATTAACATGGTTAGGTATCGAATTGGCCCTTTCAGATCATAGGTCCACCACAATAAATTAGACAACCCACGTAAATCGGGTTAGTCATAATCTAATTTTAAAAGACCGGCCAAGTGCGTGGCGGATCACGCAAAAAGGGCTCCGTGTCGACACCAATACTAGTCCACATTTAAAACCACTATACAATACGAGTACATTAAATCAGAAAAGGTTTTATCTTCATCGGGAACTCATGGCACTTACGAGTACATCCCCCCGGTTACGTATTTTCGCATCACTTGTCTGTGGCGGCTTATATATAGTCTCCGAGTAAATCGGCTGTGACATACGGACGGACAGACGGACGGACGGATAGATGTAATGAAACTATAAGGGTTCCGTTTTCGCCATTCTGGCTACAGGACCCTCAAAACGTATAAGTTTGAAATCATCAGTACGAGTATAAGGATTACTGATTGGAGAATTATTTAACATTACCATCGTTTACGCTGTGGCCCGCGTGTCCGTTTGCTTGTCAGGATCATTCAGCCTATTTCCCTGAAGTCGAGCTTAAGGTTGCGCGTTGGACACCCAAGGACCCGGCGACGATCCCGGCCCGTAGCGCAGCGCACGGCGCGTCTCCTGAGCTTCTTCTATGCCTGTATGTATAATACAGTGATTTACGTATTCATAATGACCGATTGTGTGTGTTCGTTCGAAGTGACCCTTTGGTAAAATTAATAAATTACTCGAGCGGAAATTAAAATGGTAAACTCTCAGTTGAAGTACATCGTAAATTTGAGGCACAACCGGTACGTTGTCTCGTGCATACGACGGTGACACACAAAATTAGGTACAAACTGCCTGACGGTAAACAGACACCGTATTCTATGGACGCTTGCTATTCCAGAGCTAAATATTACTTATCGGCGGTGTCAAAAAGGTGCAACTTCCTTAGTAACGCAATACAAAAAAATACACGCACATAAAGAGACGATAAAGCCTTAGTGACACCTTTGGCGATGCAAATGTCCTTAGCTTATGGTATCCTCTTATACAGGGTAGATCTGAGTGCTATTACATTGTTTAAAAGCATTAGGCCGTTTTCATCCACATGAACCGAAGGAAAGATAGGCTGTTCTGCAGTTAAGCTCTCGAAGTTTTTGCGAAACGGTTTTTTTTTGTATTTAAATGACAGTGGATCTCATTAAAACGGTTAAAGCTCACGTATAAACTGTCGTTCCGGGCGACATGTTTCCAACTCTTCGGGAGGCGCTCTATACACCTGCAGCACAGCGCTGCTCCCGAAGAGTTCGAAACATGTCGCGAGGAGTGACCTTTGATACGTGCGTTTTAATCGCTTTAGTAATATAGTTTTAAACATGACTCATGAAAGGTCAAGCTCTAATAGTAGATTTTGACGCACGCTAATCGTACCTCAGTATCTCCCATATCACCAAATATATATTCCGTTTAAAGCCACCTCAAATTATTACCATTGTCAAATGACGGATTCGTTCGTGCTTCTTCCCTGCACCGTGCGCGGCGCTATGGAGATCTACCATGGCTTCAGGCACATCTAAATTATCAAACGGTGCAGCTGACGATCCCGCCCGCTTGTTAGTGTAGATTTCTGGGAAGTTGCTCCTGAATTTCTATTTTGCCTGTTATTACAGGCAAAATATGCAGGTTATGGTTTATTAACAAAAAAAATCGTCAAAGATAGCACACGCGTATTTTTTGTGGTGATATCGAGAGTGTTATCTCATCATGCCGTTTCTATAGTGCTGCTATTGATATCTTATTACGACATGAAGCGACGATAGTAAAAAAGGTTCTGTGAATTTTTTCATTTTTGGTTTACGCTTCTAAATACAATTTCACTTCTTTTTTACAGTCATAAACTACTCGTTGAGATGGTTGAAATGAGCTCGAACACGACGGGGTTATCATGTGTAGTTTAGGAGTTGCTATGCCCACCTTCTGTCTCTATCATTAGATCAGTTCGGAGTTACAGTCGAGGAATGAAAAGGTTCGTCACTTTTCAACTCTATTTGAATGCTGTTAAGGTCGAAAAGTGACGAACTTTTTCATTCTTTGACTATACCATACTATTGCATTGTCACCCAACTTACATAAGTATGAAAAATTTCAGCTCAATCAATTTTGCATGACTGCTATAAAACTATGTTGTATTATTTGACCCGAACATGGGTATGTTCCTTCTTTCTATCTTTATCATCAAATCAGCTCGGAGGTACCATAGCATTGCATGGTCACCGAATTTACATGCCAACACACATGCCAAATTTCAGCTCAATTGGTATTGCATAACGGTTTTTAAACTCAGTTGCATGATTCGACCCGAAAATAGATAGATACATACGTATTTCACTAACAAATATTGCAAGTTAAATAAAAGCTTGTTAAAATATATATGACCAAAAGCAAGGCAAATAAATAACTGCAATTAACATATATAAGTAGGTATGCCGAATTTCAGCTCACTCGGATACCGGAAATTGAGTGAAAAAAACCGGCCAAGAGCGTGTCGGGCCACGCTCAGTGAAGGGTTCCGTAGTTTTCCGTCCGTCACATTAAGTTGACATATTAAGTACAGAAACACAAAACCCTAAAAACGAGCCCACAGAGGACGGTGATAACTAAAGAAAGAGTTTGGATTATACGGTTAAATTACAAACTTAGTTCAGAAATTATTTTTATAATTTTTTCAAAAACTATTCAACCTATCAAGTTCAAAATAATTTTCCTACAAAGTTTTTATAAAGTTCTACTTTTGAGATTTTTTTCATATTTTTAAAACTTATGGATCAAAAGTTAGAAGGGGGGGAACACATTTTTTTTTACTTCTGGAGCGATTATTTCCGAAAATATTAACATTATCAAAAAATGATTTTAGTAAACCCCTATTTATTTTTAAATACCTATCTAACAATATATCACACGTTAGGGTTAAAATGAAAAAAAAATCACTCCCCACTTTACGTATAGGGGAGGTACCCTAATAAAATATTTTTTTCCACTTTTTATTTTACCACTTTGTCGGCGTAATTGATATACATATTAGTACCAAATTTCAGCTTTCTAGTGCTAACGGTCACTGAGATTATCCGCGGACGGACGGACAGACGGACGGACAGACATGGCGAAACTATAAGGGTTCCTAGTTGACTACGGAACCCTAAAAAAGAATGCGGTAAAACTCGTCTAGTTCGTCTACGCGGCGAAGAGGCTCCGTCATTTAGGGTTCCGTACCCAAAGGGTAAAAAACGGGACCCTATTACTAAGACGTTGCTGTCTGTCCGTCCGTCGTCTGTCACCAGGCTGTATCTCAAGAACCGCGATAGTTAGACAATTGAAATTTTCACAGATGATGTATTTCTGTTGCCGCTATAACTACAAATATTAAAAACCGGCCAAGTGCCAGTCGGACTCTTTGCCGTTTTTATAGATAATGTTTCGGAACCCTTCGTGCGCGAGTCCGACTCGCACTTGGCCAGTTTTTTTACATATCTTTGCCACTTCATAACCTGTACTGGTTTTCGATAGCTAATGAGGTGGTAACTACAGATCCCAACCAAGTCACTTTATATGGGCCTATGATGATATTTGAGGAGGTCCGTCGATTCCTCAGGGAACACACACTGACCTTTAGTTCCTCATCATAAGTTCTACTTCAAAATGTGTATTTTTACGAGCATTAGTTGCTACCTACGCGAACGAAATTTCATCGGAATCTGTGAAGTGCCTACATCATTGAGGAGTTCCATATGACAACTGTGGTCATCATCACCAGTTCCGCTTCACCAAACTTTTAGTTTCCGTGAGCCAATGCTTGGTTACCTTCAGAAAATACCGAAATCGGCATATGCGTGCCTATCAAATTCGAGCAGTTCCCTCGATTCCTTCTATATTCCATCATCAGACCTTCACCAAATTTATATGCGCCAACTTGGGGGTACCTGTTTTGTAACAAAAAAAGAATTATCAAAATCGACCAATGTGGTAAAGCGTTATCAGGGAACATACATACATAAAAAAATCGGTCAAGAGCATGTCAGGTCATAATAAAATTAATAAGTGTAGGGTTCAAATAATCAAAATATCAAATAATAACAAAAAAAGGAAATACCTTCGCAACGTTTCATACGTCTTTTACTAAGAAGGGGAGACTTTTTACGATAACTCAAAAACAGCTTAAAAGTTAGAGGGGAGGGGTCACATTTTTTTTCTTCACGAGTGATTATTTCCGAAAATATTCACTGTATCAAAAATGTTTGAGGAAGACCTCTATTCATTTTGAAAGATCTATCCAACAACACCCCACACCGGCCACACCGCCAGAAAAAAAGAACATACCCACTACGTGTAGGTGAGGTACCCTTAATTTTATTTCCTTTGTTTTTATTTTACCACTTTGTCAGATTTATTGATTTATATATCCATGCCAAATTTCAGCTTTCTAGCATTTACAATCAGAGAGTAAAGCCTCGGACGGACAGACAGATGGATATGGCGAAACTATAAGGGTTCCTAGTTGACTACGAAACCCTAAAAACCAAACATGCAGACGAACTGAGAACCTCCTTCCTTCTAATAAGTTGGTTAAAAAGGAAAACTACCACAGCTAGTTAGACATTACTAGTTAACGAGTAATAGCTGAACTTAAGAAATATACCTGGAAAAGCAAACTTTTGTACAATTTTCATTGATTACTTAGATAATGTTGTTAACTTGTTAGTATGTCCAACACTACTAACAACATTATTAAAATATAGTTTGTGAACAACTACATTGTATGTTGCTCGAAATGCACTAGGCCAGTTTTTACATACTTGACCTGCCTACTTCCCTAGTCACTGCTGTGGAAGTGAGCAAAATCTTAAATAGGGTATTAAAATGAACAGGACATCTACGAATTCAGCCAATTTAAAATAATGCTCTCCATTGATTTATGTATAATTTAGTTGTTCCTGTTCACTTTGGATATGTGCTGTTGTGACCATGTTAGGATGATGGCCTGGGCGAGGATGCACTGTGTTGAGACTAAGGGATCTACTTATGTCTCCAGCAGCTAGATAGCTGCTATCAACAAAACAAATTCTCAAGTCAATAAATGGTTGATAATGCGCCTGTGATTCTTCTGGAATCGCAAGTCACTTTTAGGAAAAGGTATTATCCAACACTAGGCATTTGACTGGCAATTGCCAGTGCCATTAGGCCATTACAAATAGTACCTCTAAAACCAGTAAACTATGTATGTATGAATATTGACTTTCAGAAAGTGTATAGATTTAAATAATTAACTTTGACTTTTAATACTTTAGTTGCAGGGTTAATCACGCTGGTGTTCCCTTTTGGAAGCAAAAGTGGAATTACCTCCAAAAGAGTTTAAAACCTCTCCGGAGTGAAATTATTGAGAAGCTCTTTGTCTGGAGGCATTAGTATTAAAACTGTGTGGCGCGTTCTCTTCGCTTTTCCTGTCATCTCCAATAAATATAGGCGCTCTGCAATAACGATGCAAAACTTAAAATAATAGAGAACAATTTATAACATATCAAGTTAGTGCTAAGAAGGTATTAGACCTACTCAATATTTTAATCCCAGTCAAGCCATTTCTTTGTGTCATGTACACAAATATTTGTTCCTTACTCATGACTATGTTTTCCATGTATTTAAGTATTTGTTTATATATATAAGTATGTATTTCACTGTCTAGTACCCATAATACAAGCTTTGCTTGGTTCGGGTATAGGTCGATTTGTGTATGATTATCCACAAATATTTATTTCTATCTCATTTAATAATTTCAAAGGCAAACTAGAGGGTAAAATACTGCACCAATCAATATCAATTCTTCAATAAACTTTCCTATGTTTGTTAAACTTACCAAATAAAAACTTTGAACATTTGAGAAATAATAATAGAATGCTTCTGTTCTGGTGTTCAGGTTGCTTACAGCACAACTTTATACAGGACCTGGAGGCAGCAAATCTGAAAGTGTCTATGAAAAACAGATGATTAGAAAAGTTGGAATGAGTACATTATTTAAAGGAATAATACTTTTATTTATTTTCGACTTATGAAGACAAAGCTCTTAAATCTCTTTTTGAATCTACAAAGCAGGTACAGTGGTTGCAAGGGAAGGGCTTTAGAAGAAGTGTCAGAAACTTAATTCTTTATAATGTAAAATTTGTTTTGTGGGGCTAGGAATAATAGTGACTATTCAATAGGGGGTCCCTTGTGAGTCCATAGGTTTACACTTATTTTAAACAATACAATAATTTATTGATAAATAGCTCCATAGTTACAAGTCACATATCATCATCCTCCTAGAGTTATTACCAGTACAGTTGCATCCTGAAGGATGCCTGGGGTCCGCTACCTAATACCAAGAATTGGCGTAGTTACAAGAGAAATAATAACGTAATTAATATGACTATAATTATAACCTCTGTCACGTAAATAGGGGATGACGGATAGATATATTGGAGGACTTGATAGGTCCAGCTCGAGTAAAATTTTTTGTTGGACAACATAATTAGTCCGACACCGTGACAAATCTTAAACATGTAAGTTATTGCCACCTTCTGAGGTAAAACTAGGATCTAAGTGTAGGTATCCTTAATGCTGCGGACCGTGATCACTTTCATATTTTCTCTAAAATTAACTACTTACATAGAACTTGCTGTATACAAGGATAACACTAAACACTGACACAGCTAAAGCCAAAACAACGCACTTTTGATTTGATCAAAGAGAATATAATATAATACTTTTGATATTACTCAGCCCGGCAACTTTTTGGGGATAGGGAAAGCATGAGAAGCCAATACAAAAATGGCGCATCCAACGAAAAACGATAAGTCTTGAGCTATCGTTGGATTTTGACGTTTCTGACGAAAATGTAGCTGTCAAAATCTTCGAAAGTACGGAGTTCCCGGTAGGTTTTTCACAATATCATTCAATCTTTCGAACTTCGTTCTTCGTTTAGCGTTTGACAGTTGTTCGCGGTAGCGTTTGGTCAAATCCGTCATTCGAATGTTCGATTTCGAACTTCCCGGTAGCACCCGGGGTGCTACCGCGAAGTCTGTCAACGGAACGCAAAACGAAAACGAAGATCGAACGAAAGAAAGATGTGACACCCACCGGGAAGCATTTTCGATCGAAGCCTTTAGTTTCGTTTCCATAGACAACTTGCGGACTTGCTATCGTGAATGGAAAGAACGAATGAATTAGTAAAGTGATTTCAAACGCAGCGATAAAAAGGCGGTAAATAGATAATTACTTTGAAATAAAGCTGAAAATTGTTAAATGAATTACCATTTTGCAGCAGAAACTTTAAAAAGCCTTTGTATAAAGTTTTATTGCCCCCATTCCTTAATATTTGCTGTTTGTTCATCTAACTCTATAAAGATTTTGAAAATGACGCCAAATGTCAAAACTCCTATTCTCTATTGCCAAAGAAATATTTTTTGTTTCTACTGTAGTAGTTGCCGTCGTTGTTAGTAAACAATAATATTCGTTTCGTTGCCTTGCAAGTAAGATTTTGAGTAACTCGTTACTCGTATTTAGGCTGAATTTGGGTAAGTAGATTATTTTTAAAATGGGTAATAAGGACTTTTCTAAAAGGGGGGACCTCGGCTCTTAAATGATCATGAGCTGGATCCCTTGGTAGGATTATCTTCGTAGATCGTAGCTTTCCTAGGGGGATGATGTTAATCAAATCATGGTCAAGAAATATCGGAAACGTTTTGGCGCTCTCACTTGAGCTAAAATAGTTATTGGCGATTGTTCACATAATGTACCTATTTATAGGGTGTAACAAAGATACTATGGGAAGCGGTTAAGGGAATCATCGATATCGAATTGCGAATCCGAAAATCACTTCCTTTTTTAGATACGACTTTAAAAACACTCGTGCATAAAATAATAATACATTTAAAACATTTTACAAAAGGTTGCTAACCCCTGGTACATTACCACGTAGTTGCAGGCACATGGGCGAGGCCATTGACCTATCGTGCTGCCCCTGAACTTCATTGATGGATTGAGGTTTCGCGCGCGCCGCGCGCCAATGAAGCCTACCTACGGAATGAATTCTCAAAGCAAACCGATTACTCGCCTCTCGTGAAGCCAGATCTCTAATTACGCCTAGTTATAACGGATTCCGGGCTCAAGTTACACTAGCCGTGATTAGTGCTGAGGCAAGTCGAGGCGAATTGTGAATTACATTAGTTTTTAACATGGCCGAAGCTTTAGGTCGGCCACGAACGACTATTTCATTAATTTAATCAAGTACCCTAAATAATTATTAAGGTGGTGGTGGTGGTAACTTCTCTGACTAACCTCTCAGCATCCATTTCGCCTCTGGTTGCAAATGTTGCCAACTCAACAAACTGGGACGAGTCGAACCCGATTAATACCATAACCCAAAAGATTGGAATACTGGGTGAAGATCGTAGTGATCTACTTAAACAGTGCGTATCTCGGCAAATCGTAGATGCGCTGCTTAATGAAGACGTAAGAGTAAATATCATTTAAAAAGCAAAGTGCCAGGCAAATGAAGAACGAGGTGCGATGTGCACGGCTAGCTTGCCACGCGTGGAGACTCGTGGTAATAATCATTTTATGCGGCCCGGAAAGCCAGGTGCCTAGAACGCCTAACTGACTAACTAGAAAATGAAAGAAATAAAAAAACCAGGTGCCAAGGGACGCCTACTGCCGAATGACAAAAAAATGTGTAAAAAAAATGCACGCGGCTTTTTAGTGGAAGACGCGGCTGCGGCTGGGGCTAACCCTATGATAGAGTCTCAGGTGTTTCGGTGCGCCTGAATGCCGAATGAGAAAAGATTCAAGAGATAGGTAAAAAGGTAAAGTACTTTTCGAACGGTGCGGAATGAATAGCTTCATCCTGATCTGAGCTAGCGTTGTAAAATTAAATTCGTACCTACTAACAAACAAAGTTTGAAAATAATAGGCGGTTTCTGAATGGCGTGGAATGGCTCGCTTCACCCTATCAGGAGCTGACGTTCTAAGGTTAAATTCGTATCTTCACACAAAGCAAGTCCAAAAATAATAAAAAGCTTGTTAAAAGGAGGCGGTTTCTGAGTGGTTGGAATGACTTGCTACACACTGCTCGGGGGTTGGCATCCTAAGGTTAAATTCGTACCTTAACTTACTTACAAAGCAAGTCTGAAAATAAAAATAAAAACTTGTTAAATGGAGGCGGTTTCTGAGTGGCGTAGAATGACTCGCTACACTCTGGGGGCTAGCGTTCTAAAGTTAAATTCGTACCTACCAACCAAGTTAGTGCGGTGGCGTATCGGGACTCGGGACACGGCAAGCATGGCGTCGGTGGTGGCTTGAGGTAATGAAGAGACCCGAGTATTTTCATGGGACTTGGAAAGCTCTTTAGACGGGTTGTAGCTTAGTTGTGGGGGACAACCAGGTGTCAAATCGCGAATAGAAAACCTTGCTTTTTCCCCTTCTGAGCGCATCAGAGCGTTCGTGGCCCAGCGGCGCCCACGTACCACGTGCGGTATGCGAGGTTAAGCGACTAGCGAGTGCGGTATGCGTGGCGCAGGTCAGTTCTTGGATGGGTGACCGCTTTAAATGGTTACTAACTGAGCACTCCCGTGCTTTGGAACGCACGTAAAGCTGTTGGTCCCGGCTGTTGACTATGATAGTAGTCGTTAAGCCAAGTTAGAGGCCTTCAGGCGGCTTGAGAACTTTTAACAGCCAAGTTGCCCACTCACTTGACAAAGGGGGGTCGAAGGTGAACCACGTCCGTAGGGAGTACCCACCGTTACCCTACACGTGACCCCTGGGTTGTGCAAAAAGTGCAACAAAACTGGCAACCGTACTTGTCTTCTCGAAGATCTCACGGTTCTAAAGTAAATGTCATACGATTATTATTATTATTCCCCTTTAGAGTGGCACGGAATGAATCGCTCCACTATGATCAGACGGTAGGGCTGGGGCTAACCCTAGGATAGAGTGTCAGTTCTCTTGGTGCGCCTAAATGCCGAATAAGAAAAGATTCAAGAGAAAGATAATTAACAATGTTAAGTACCTTTTGAGCGGTGCGGAATGAATAGTTACATCCTGATCTGGAGCTAGCGTTGTAAAATTAAATTCCTACCTACTAACCAAGTAAGTTTGAAAATAAAAAAAATCTTATTCAATGGAGGCGGTTTCTGAATGGCGTAGAATGACTCGCTCCACCCTATCGGGGGTTGGCATTCTAAGGTTAAGCTCGTACCTACTTACAAAGCAAGTCCAAAAATAATAAAAATCCTGTTCAATGGAGGCGGTTGTTGAGTGGTGTAGAATAAATCTTTCCTCCCTAATCTGGAGTTAGCGTTGTAAAGTTAAATTCGTACCTACTTACAAAGCAAGTGCACCGCAACCTAGTCGGCGCGTCCTGTATGCCATACTCAGGAACTTTAATATCCCGGAAGAGCTAGTGATTGAGGTAGCCACCAAGGAAAATAAAATGGTGATTAGGGTCGATGACGGGTTAACGGACGAGTTTTCGGTAGACACAGGACTTAAGCAGGGAGATGCCCCGTCGCCTATGCTATTTAATTTGGTGCTAGATTATGCCCTCAGGATAGTGTTTGCGCTAGATCTCGGGCTGTGACTAAATGGAAGGCATAACCTAATAGGGTATGCTGACGATCTGGCCTTGCTAGGAGAAATTAGAGGGGAAGTCGCAGAGTCCGTGAGAGTCCTAGAGACCGATGCCAAAATGGTGGGCCTAAGTATTAGCCATGAAAAAACCGAATATCTCCACATGAAGCGTTACAAAACGGTACGCGCAAAAAGGGAGGACCTTCATGTTGGGAGGTCGTTTACAAAGGCGTCGCCAATTTTAATTACTTAGGCTTCTAAGCAGAAACACCAAACTTTGCATTTACAAAACGGTCATAAAGCCAATACTCATGTATGGATGTGAAGCTTGGATGTTAACGCTCAAAGAAAACAAGTTACCGCTGGCGGAAGAAAAATCCTTCGATAGTTACTGGATCCTGTGAGAAGAGCTGATGGAAGCATCCGAGTCCGAAAGTACGTCGATATTGAGGATCTTGTATCTGCACCCAATATCATCGGAAGACAAAAGCGCACCGCCTCCGCTGGCTCGGTCATAAGGAAAGGATTGGTGAAGATTGGGGCGCCAAAAGGGCATATCTGAGCCATTCAATAGGGACGCGACCAGTCGGCCGTCCCAGGTATCCCGTCCCAGTGATTTGGACTCACTTTGGGGCGGTGGCCATTGTAGTTAGTTAGTCAGTTACAAAGCAAGTCCGAAAATAATAAAAATCTTGTTAAATGGAAGTGGTTTTTGAGTGGCGTGGAATGATTTGCTCCACCCTATTGGGCGTTGGAATTCTAAGATTAAGTTCGTACCTACTTACAAATCAAGTCAAAAAATAATAGAAAGCTTGTTAAAAGGAGGCGGTTTCTGATTGGAGTGGAATGTCTTGCTACACACTGATCGGGGGTTGGCGTCCTACAGTCATATTCGTACCTACTTACAAAGCAAGTCTGAAAATAATAAAAATTTTGTTAAACAGAGGCGATTTCTGAGTGGCGTAGAATAAATCGCTCCACCCTGATCGGGGGCTAGAGTTACCAGGTTAAATTCGTACCTACTTACAAAGCAAGTCCAAAAATAATAAAAATCTTGTTCAAAGGAGACGGTTCCTGAGTGGCGTGGAATGACTTGCTACGCCCTGATCGGGGGCTGGCGTCCTAAGGTTAAATTAGTACCCAATTACAAAGCAAGTCCGAAAATAATAAAAAACTTGTTAGATGAAGGCGGTTTCTGAGTGGCGTGGAATGGTCCCATGAGCGAGTCTGCACCCTATCGGGCGTTGGAATTCTAAGATTAAGTTCGTACCTACTTACAAAGCAAGTTTGAAAATAATAAAAATCGTGTTAAATGGAGGCGGTTTCTGAGTGGCGTGGAATGAATCGCTCCATCCTGATCAGGGCCTAGGGACAGCACTGGTCTAAACATAAACCGGTCGTATCACAATGCCTGGTCCAACAATTACACTTTTAGATGGCTAGCAACGGCCATGTAACGAGGATTCGCCACGGAGAGCCACCGAGTTCGGACGCACCACTAATCCATCGAGCATCGAGACATCTTTTTGTTGAAAAAGCTGTCTGATACAGCGGCCCGGCTAAGTTAGCCGGAGGGGAGTGCCCTTCCCACTGAGACCCCGCCGCCGGTCGTTTTTCGCCGTTTCGTACCTGAGGTAAACGAGGTCGTCCCTGGTTGCCATAAATTCACTGCGAAAAAGGCGCAGCTGTTCCGCGACGTCGGCATCCTGCCGCTCAACGGGTGAATGAGCCTAAGCGCCAGCACTCCCATTCCCGTAGTCAATGGTTTTAATGGGAGTGTTGCCCCAGACTTGGACTGTGTGTGTGGACCCAGTGTTGCATACTTGGACTTGCAGGATGGGCAGGCCTACGCAACCGCGACGCGGGCGGTGAGGGCCATATTTACGCACCCCTTGTGGTACATCAACGCGTATTCAGCGCATTTAGCGACACCTGTCGTTATGAGGGGTTTACCACAATTAGCTGCGCAGACAACTATTTTTACAAGTGCAGTATGCAAAGTTCAGCAACTAGCTAATTAGTTCGTCGTTCGTTTGTTCATTTATTAACTCTAAAACCGCCAGCGTAACCGCACTCCTCAACGTCGGTGACGTATCCCTCCAAATCGGGACACGGGAAGCATGGCGTCGGTGGTGGCTTGAGGTAATGAAGAGACCCGAGTATTTTCATGGGACTTGGAAAGCTCCTTAGACGGGTTGTAGCCTAGTTGTGGGGGACATCCAGGTGTCAAATCGCGAATGGAGAACCTTGCTTTTTTCACGTTTTCAGTGACACGGAATGAATCGCTCCGCCCTGATCAGACGGTAGGGCTAGGGCCAACCCTAGGATAGATAGAAATTCCCTAAGGCGTTGTGAGAGGGAACTAGTGAAGGATTTCGTTCACGAGCTTGGTTGTTCCGATAGCTCAGAGGCTAGAGTGATTGGCCGCGTATTGCAGATGTCGCAAATTCGAGTCCTGCTCGGAGCATTAAATTTTTCAGTTTTTCCTTTAATTTAAAATTTGGAATTTTTGTTAGCAGCGTTACTGCTTAATACAAAATCAACCTAGGATGGAGTGTAAGGTGTCATGGTGCGCCTTAATGCCGAATGAGAAAAGATTCAAGAGATAGATAAAATTGTAAAGTACCTTTTGAGCGGTGCGGAATGAAAAGTTCCATCCTGATCTGGAGTTAGCGTTGTAAAATTAAATTCGTATCTACTAACAAAGCAGGTTTGAAAGTAAGAAAATGGATGCGGTTTATGAATAGCGTAGAATAACTCGCTCCACCCTAGTGGGGGTTGGCATTCTAAGGTTAAGCTCGTACCTACTTACAAAGCAAGTCCAAAAATAATAAAAATCCTGTTCAATGGAGGCGGTTTCTGAGTGGTGTAGAATAAATCTTTCCACCCTGATCTGGAGCTAGGGTTGCAAAGTTAAATTCGTACCTACTTACAAAGCAAGTGCACCACAAGCAAACCAGCGCGTCCTGTATGCCATACTCAGGAACTTTAATATCCAGGAAGAGCTAGTAGACTTGATCGAAGTAGCCGCCAAGGAAAGTAAAATGGTGATAAGGGTTGATGACAGGCTAACGGACGAGTTTTCGGTAGACAGGACTTAAGCAGGGAGATGCCCCGTCGCCTATGCTATTTAATTTGGTGCTAGATTATGCCCTCAGGATAGTGTTTGCGCTAGATCTCGGGCTGTGACTAAATGGAAGGCATAAGGTAATAGGGTATGCTGACGATCTGGCCTTGCTTGGAGAAATTAGAGGGGAAGTCGCAGAGTCCGTGAGAGTCCTAGACATCGATGCCAAAATGGTGGGCCTAAGTATTAGCAATGAAAAAACCGAATATCTCCACATGAAGCGTTACAAAGCCGTACGCGCTAAAAGGAAAGATCTTCATGTTGGGATGTCGTTTACAAAGGCGACGCCAATTTTTATTACTTAGGCTGCACTGTCACCGATACCAATACCAGAGACAGAGGAGGAAATAGACATCCGCCTCCAGAATACCTTGCGATGCAGTGCTGCGCTTCATAAAGTGTTAGTGTCTAAGCTTCTAAGCAGAAACACCAAACTTTGCATCTACAAAACGGTCATAAGGCCAATACTCATGTATGGATGTGAAGCTTGGATGATAACGCTCAAAGAAAACAAGTTACCGCTGGCGGAAAGAAAAATCCTTTGGTAATTACTGGGTCCTGTAAGAAGAGCTGATGGAAGCGGCCGAGTCCGAAAGAACGTCGCAATTGAGGATTTTGTAGCGGATACAAGATCCAATATCATTGGGTGCGGACCCAATATCATCGGAAGACTAAAGCGCACCGCCTCCGCTGGCTCGGTCATGTGGAAAGGATTGGTGAAGATCGGGGCGCCAAAAGGGCATATCTGAGCCATTTAGTAGGAAAAAGACCAGTCGGCCGTCCCAGGTATCCCGTCCCAATAATTTGGACTGACTTTAGGGCGGTGAGCCATTGTTGTTAGTTAGTCAGTTACAAAGCAAGTCCAAAAATAATAAAAATCTTGTTAATTGGAGGTGCTTTCTGAGTGGCGTGGAATGATTAGAACCGGGGATTGGCATTCTAAGGTTAAGTTCGTACCTACTTACAAAGCAAGTCCAAAAATAATAAAGAGCTTGTTAAAAGGAGGCGGCTTCTGAGTGGAGTGGAATGACTTGCTACACACTGATCGGGGGTTCGCGTCCTAAGGTCAAATTCTTACCTACTTACAAAGCCAGTCTGAAAATAATAAAAATCTTGTTAAATGGAGGCGATTTCTGAGTGGCGTAGCGTAGGCGCTCCACCCTGATCGGGGGCTAGCGTTCTCAGGTTAAATTAGTACTTACTTACAAAGCAAGTCCGAAAATAATAAAAAACTTATTAGATGGAGGCAGTTTCTGAGTGGCGTGGAATGGTCCCATGAGCGAGTATCCACCCTATCGGGCGTTGGCATTCTAAGGTTAAGTTCGTACCTACTTACAAAGCAAGTCTGAAAATAATAAAAATCTTGTTAAATGGAGGCGGTTTCTGAGTGACGATGATGTGGAATGAATCGCTCCACCCTGATCAGGGCCTTGGGACAGCACTGGTCTAAACATAAACCGGTCGTGGCGGTCGTATCACAATGCCTGGTCTAACAATTACACTTTTAGATGGCTAGCAACGGCCATGTAGCGACATTCGATTCGCGTCGTGCATAGGCTAAGTGAGCCACGGTCAAAAAATTCAAATTTGTTTATTTCTAAAAATACAATCTAATTACATCGTCCAAAGTTATAACTTACAAGGCTTCGTACTCAGCATGCAAATCATGAATTATTGTAAATAACATTTAAATTGTATCATTAATCCATTATTTTGCGTAATGAAACTATCGTCTGTGGCCGGCCTTATAACCTTGACTTTTCGCAACTGTACCGGCGGTCATTAGTCTATCGAAATAGGGGAACTCCCAAACTCATTCATGATGTCTCACTCTGAACCATTGAAATGTAATGTAGTGTCGCGTATGTTCTATCTCGCTCTCGCAATAAAAGACGCCGCGTGGATAGTTTCCTGCTAAAGTAATTCACAATTACTCTTCCACTTGCCTCAGCACTTAGATGGCTAGTTTAACTTGACCCCGAGATTCGTAATAACTAGGCGTAATTAGAGGTCTAGCTTCACCCGCGGCGAGTTATCGGTTTGCATTTTGAACTTAGCTCGTAGGTAATTTCGGCAGCCACAAAGACATGCTGCTTTTCGTTTGTTAACACCGCTACTTGTTTGACGAACACCGCTTTAGGTAGTAAGAACTGGCTGTCGGCACTTTTGAGTTAGAAAACGTATCAAAATTAAATTTAAGTTCTTGCGTGTACGTCATAAAGTAGTTTTTTGTATGAAACTACTGAACGTTTCTTTCTCTTAGTTTGGACTTAGCTCCGGCCGCACTGGAAATCCAATCAGTCACGCGGGAACCTCGGATCTAGTTGCAAGTCGTTTGCTAAAATTACGATTCGTTAGTGACCTCCTGGTGTGTTTTGGTGATTGTTTGTGAGTTTTAGTGATTTGAGAAATGGTGTATTCTACGGAAGAGTACTTCAACATGTTACCCCCGTGAAGACAACCACCCCAAATCATTTGCCCGCAAATGGCATATCGGTATCGTTTGTTCATCGTTAGCTCACGTTTGCTCAGTAGGTTAAATCGTTTGGACCCGATTCTAACATCCGTTTTTTTTTAAAACAATATGGGGGTGGTCAACTTCACGCTAACCACCCCATACCACAATTCCCGAGTTTTCTTAGTTATTACGGTAAGATAATCGTTTGCTCACGTTTGTTCACACCATTAAATCGTTTGGACCCAACTCCTCATTTTTATTTTTAAAGTGGGGTGGCTATCTTCACGCCAACCACCCCACCCTGAACTTCGCAAAACCAAATATGTGGAGTCATCGGGCGACGTTTGCTCACGTTTGCTCAGGCAGTAAAATCGTTTGGACCTCACCAGTTTCGTCATAAAAAAATAAAAACGAAATTGAATACAATTAGCCGCGTTGATTGGAGTATCTCAATTCGAAGAGTCAAAAGTCAAGTAAGAATCGGAACCGAACGATTCAACTACCTGATCAAACGTCTGCATACACTGCCTAATTGATCTAGATTAGTAACTAGCGGGCGTGTCAACAGGTTTAACCAGGAAACAATTCTGAAGACTTAATTTAGATAAATTAAGTCTTCAGTAGTCTATATGATGAAAGTAAAATAAATAAACAACATAATAATTTTTACAATATTAATTTGTGGTTAGCTCACGTTTGCTCAGTTGTTTAGAATGTTTGAACCCGATTCTAACATCCGTTTTTTTTTTAAACAATATGGGGGTGGTCAACTTCACGCTAACCACCCCATACCACTTTTCCCGCGTTCTCTTAGTTATTACGGTAAGATAATCGTTTGCTCACGTTTGTTCACACCATTAAATCGTTTGGACTTAACCCCTTCATTTTCTTTTTAATTTTTAAATTGGGGTTGCTGTCTTCCTAGTAACTACCCACGCCACCCTTAAATCGGCAAAACCAAATATTTGGAGTCATCGGGCGACGTTTGCTCACGTTTGCTCAGGCATTAAAATCGTTTGGACCTCACCAGTTTCGTCATAAAAAAATAAAAACGAAATTGAATACAATTAGCCACGTTGATTGGAGTATCTCAATTCGAAGAGTCAAAAGTCAAATTAGAATCGAAACCGAACGATTCAACTACCTGAACAAACGTCTACATACACTGCCTAATTGATGTACTTATAGATTAGTAACTAGCGGGCGTGTCAACAGGTTTAACCAGGAAACAATTCTGAAGACTTAATTTAAATAAATTAAGTCTTCAGTAGTCTACATGATGGAAATAAAATAAATAAACAACATAATAATTTTTACAATATCTATATCGTTCATTTGTGGTTAGCTCACGTTTGCTCAGCTGTTTAGAACGTTTGAACCCGATTCTAACATCTGTTTTTTTTTAAAACAATATGGGGGTGGTCAACTTCACGCTAACCACCCCATACCACTTTTCCCGTGTTCTCTTAGTTATTACGGTAAGATAATCGTTTGCTCACGTTTGTTCACACCATTAAATCGTTTGGACTTAACTCCTTCATATCCTTTTTAATTTTTAAATTGGGGTTGCTGTCTTCCTAGTAACTACCCACGCCACCCTTAAATCGGCAAAACTAAATATGTGGAGTCATCGGGCGACGTTTGCTCACGTTTGCTCAGGCATTAAAATCGTTTGGACCTCGCCAGTTTCGTCATAAAAAAATAAAAACGAAATTGAGTACAATTAGCCGCTTTGATTGGAGTATCTCAATTCGAAGAGTCAAAAGTCGAGTTAGAATCGGATCGAAACGATTCAACTACCTGAAGAAACGTCTGCATACACTGCTTAATCGATCTAGATTAGTAACTAGCGGGCGCGTCAACAGGTTTAACCAGGAAACAATTCTGAAGACTTAATTTATCTCTATGATGACAGTAAAATAAATAAACAACATAATAATTTTTACAATATATATATCGTTCATTTGTGGTTAGCTCACGTTTGCTCAGATGTTTAGAACGTTTGAACCCGATTCTAACATCCGTTTTTTTTTAAAGAATATGGGGTTGGTCAACTTCACGTTAACCACCCCATACCACTTTTCCTGCGTTTTCTTAGTTATTACGGTAAGATAATCGTTTGCTCACGTTTGTTCACACCATTAAATCGTTTGGACCCAACTCCTCATTTTTTTTAAATTTATATAGTGAGCCACCCCACTATTTTCACGCCAACCACCCCACCCTGAACTTCGCAAATCCAAATATGTGGAGTCATCGGGCGACGTTTGCTCACGTTTGCTCAGGCATTAAAATCGTTTGGACCTCACCAGTTGCGTCATAAAAAAATAAAAACTAAATTGAATACAATTAGCCGCGTTGATTGGAGTATCTCAATTCGAAGAGTCAAAAGTCAAGTTAGAATCGGAACCGAACGATTCAACTACCTGATCAAACGTCTGCATAGACTGCCTAATTGATCTAGATTAGTAACTAGCGGGCGTGTCAACAGGTTTAACCAGGAAACAATTCTGAAGACTTAATTTAGATAAATTAAGTCTTCAGTAGTCTATATGATGAAAGTAAAATAAATAAACAACATAATATTTTTTACAATATTAATTTGTGGTTAGCTCACGTTTGCTCAGTTGTTTAGAATGTTTGAACCCGATTCTAACATCCGTTTTTTTTAAAACAATATGGGGGTGGTCAACTTCACGCTAACCACCCCATACTACTTTTCCCGCGTTCTCTTAGTTATTACGGTAAGATAATCGTTTGCTCACGTTTGTTCACACCATTAAATCGTTTGGACTTAACCCCTTCATTTTCTTTTTAAATTTTAAATTGGGGTTGCTGTCTTCCTAGTAACTACCCACGCCACCCTTAAATCGGCAAAACCAAATATTTGGAGTCATCGGGCGACGTTTGCTCACGTTTGCTCAGGCAATAAAATCGTTTGGACCTCACCAGTTTCGTCATAAAAAAATAAAAACGAAATTGAATACAATTAGCCACGTTGATTGGAGTATCTCAATTCGAAGAGTCAAAAGTCAAGTTAGAATCGGAACCGAACGATTCAACTACCTGAACAAACGTCTACATACACTGCCTAATTGATCTACTTATAGATTAGTAACTAGCGGGCGTGTCAACAGGTTTAACCAGGAAACAATTCTGAAGACTTAATTTAAATAAATTAAGTCTTCAGTAGTCTACATGATGGAAATAAAATAAATAAACAACATAATAATTTTTACAATATCTATATCGTTCATTTGTGGTTAGCTCACGTTTGCTCAGCTGTTTAGAACGTTTGAACCCGATTCTAACATCTGTTTTTTTTTTTAAACAATATGGGGGTGGTCAAATTCACGCTAACCACCCCATACCACTTTTCCCGTGTTCTCTTAGTTATTACGGTAAGATAATCGTTTGCTCACGTTTGTTCACACCATTAAATCGTTTGGACTTAACTCCTTCATTTCCTTTTTAATTTTTAAATTGGGGTTGCTGTCTTCCTAGTAACTACCCACGCCACCCTTAAATCGGCAAAACTAAATATGTGGAGTCATCGGGCGACGTTTGCTCACGTTTGCTCAGGCATTAAAATCGTTTGGACCTCGCCAGTTTCGTCATAAAAAAATAAAAACGAAATTGAGTACAATTAGCCGCTTTGATTGGAGTATCTCAATTCGAAGAGTCAAAAGTCGAGTTAGAATCGGATCCAAACGATTCAACTACCTGAAGAAACGTCTGCATACACTGCTTAATCGATCTAGATTAGTAACTAGCGGGCGCGTCAACAGGTTTAACCAGGAAACAATTCTGAAGACTTAATTTATCTCTATGATGACAGTAAAATAAATAAACAACATAATATTTTTTACAATATATATATATCGTTCATTTGTGGTTAGCTCACGTTTGCTCAATGTTTAGAACGTTTGAACCCGATTCTAACATCCGTTTTTTTTTATAAGAATATGGGGGTGGTCAACTTCACGTTAACCATCATTGTGGAAGTTTTTGTATCGGGTGTAAATTTGTTTCAGAGTGGCATCGTTTGGGTTATTTCGACATTTGGCATGTAAAAGATCTCTATGCCTGGAGCATCTGATTAGGCCCGGAGTCATCCAAGGCTTAATAGCAAAATTTGAACGACTTACTGCGACTTCGGTAGTGTGTTTGTGAACTATATCAAAAAACAAATCGTTAAACATTTTAGCAGCCTCAACTACCGTGTCTGCGCTCTTGACGCGGCTCCAGTCTACTTGTTTTAGATCTTCCTCTACTAATTTGAAATCGGTTTTTATAGCCTGCCGATTTTTTCGGACCGGTTTTTCTATTTTTGTTTTTATTCCCGTGATCACCACGTCATGGTCGGAGACATCTGTCTTGCAAACAACCGATGTTGCATGAAAGCGAGATGTCACGTTTATGTGATCCAAGCACGAGTCTCCCCGAGTAGGTTTGTTGACTGTTGGGGCAAGATCTAGTTCCGCAAGCGTGCAAAAATAATTTGCGATAGTTGTAAGCCGGGACGAGTCTTCAGACAGTGTGTTAATATTTATATCCCCTGCGACTATCTTACAAGGCGAGTTCTTAATAGACGCAATCGTGGTAGCAAGCGAATTCATGAAGAAACTGGTGTCGACAAAAGATGGAGAGCGGTAAATACCAACAACAGAGAAACTATTTTTCACTGATACTATGAGGCAGTCAGCTTCAGTTATCTTTGGCTCAGTTACTTCCACCGACCATTTGTTATGTATGTAAGCGACTACTCCTCCTGCTTTATTAGTACAGTTGTGGGTTCGGTACGACTTATAAGCATCTATTTGAGGTATGATTGAGCTATCGTGTATCCAGCATTCAGTTAAGATTACCACGTCAATAGCGATATTTAGTCTCTGCAGTATAACCAAAAAGTTATCAAAATTTTTTTGCAAACTCCTAATGTTTAAGGTTAGCACTTTGAGATCAAATTTATTGCTTATATATATTTTACATGACTCGGGAAAATCTACAGTTTGGCAAGTCGGTTCCTGGGAGTCAAGATCAGTTAAAATGTCTGTGTTACCCATTGTCATAAATTTTGAATTGAGGATTGCTGAAAAAAATAACTTGCCTCCGATAATGCGAGGATCGAGCAATTATCAAGTTTGTGCATTTAACTGTGTCTAGAATGAAAGTGTGTAAGTATTTGTTAGTGTCATGGCACTTTGTCTGTGTGTGATGTGTGAGATTATTTTCTAGGATTAATAATACTAGTGCTATAATTATTTGCTTAAAGTTAGTGAAACAATATGATCTAGATTTATTCCTGAGGTATACTGGAGGTGGTTGGCACTGGAGCTGATTTACCGAGGATACTTGCGATGTGATGATGTGATCTAACGATGATTGCCTTCGCTTCATCCCCTTTTCCCTCTCGCTTTTTGACGTAGATTTGACCCCACTTAGTCCAGCAAAACTTGTAGCCAGCCGCTTTGAATTGGATTCTACATTCACGAAAAAAACTCCTATTTTCTCGCGTTAGTCGGTCATTGAAATATATATTCTGGACTGGACCTTCTATCTCAAGATCTTTTGTGTTCAAACGTCTCGATTTGGCAGTCTTGTAGAACTGATCTCGAGTGTGGCGGCGACAGAATCTAACTACTAGGGGTCGAGGGGGGTCATTTAATTTACTCTTTGGAGGACCAGCGCGAGCCACATAGTCCACGTCGGTATCGTTCAGTTTCATGCCAATCAAAACTGCAATGGTAAGGAGTAGATGATACGGGTTTTCAGCTGCTTTTTCTGGGACACCTGTTATTTCTATGTCATTTCGCAGTAACGCTTGTGATTGAAAATTAAGTCGCTCTTCCAGCGACTCGTCTGTCAGCTTCAGTTGACCACCTTTGATATTATTAATATTGTTATTTTCTAGAGTCTGTAGTCGGGTCTCGTACGAAGAAATTATTTCTGTTTGAGTGATAATATGCGCTCGGAGCTCATCGTTTGCCACTTTCAGCTCTTTTACCTCCGCCGCACGCTCTGCGTCTGCTTGGTTCATGCGAGCTTCGTATGTAGATATTATGGTACAAAATTCATCCATCCTGCTTTCGCAGCGAGTGACTGTTGAGATGGCTGCTTCAAAGCCGGTCTTCATAGTCCGTATTTCTTCGCCAAGCTGTTTAATTTCTTCCGTCAGTCTAGCCAAAGCCGAGGTATGATCTGACGAAACAGGGTTCAATTCCGGGCTGGCGGATATATGTCAGTAAAACCTTTAGAATAAAATATCAAACTTAACTACTAATTCTTAAGTTATGTAATAAAATATGTTCTAATAATCATCACCATTCAGTCTTTTTGTTGACAAATGAAGGGATATTTACAAAAGCAACATGACCGCACTAGAGATGATTTTTAAGCAGGCCTTGGAAAAATTGTTAGTTATGTTATTATTGTAAACATCCCTTCAAATATTTTTATAACAATTAACAGTTTTGTAACAATATAAATTTCTGTCGCAAAAACAATGAAGTAGGGTTTTTTACTATTAGTGTCCGTGGAAAGGGACAACACAAAATTTAGTTTACATAGGATTCTGCGATTATTCCTATTGCCATCCTTATCTAACCTATCATACGGTAACAAGGAGGGCAACCTAAACATTCGCCGAACCCCGCATATATATTACAATTAATATTTTTATAATAATATAAATTTCTGTCATAAAAACAATGAAGTAGGGTTTTTTACTATTAGTGTCCGTGGAAAGGGACAACACAAAATTTAGTTTACATAGGATTCTGCGATTATTCCTATTGCCGTCCTTATCTAACCTATCATACGGTAACAAGGAGGGCAACCTGAACATTCGCCGAACCCCGCATATATGCACGCGGCCTAACATAAACATAACAATAGCGAATCAATCAAGAATATTGAGAAAGGTAGCCCTCTTGGACATTAAAATATTACAGGCTTGTTACTTTTTCCTGATTTAGTCACAGATCGGAGGGACGCCGCAGTATGTTAGAAACGTGAGGAGATTCAGGAGATATTTATATCTCACTCCGATGTATGACCGCGTCCCACTCGTTAGTAACTAATTCAGGAAGGTGTAATAAGCTCTTTATAACTAACATGCATTGCACGTTTTGTGCAAAAATCTACGCACTCTTAACCCGTATTAATTGATGGTCCAATCATGCGTATTTCGAAAGTTTTAAGCTTATCTCACTCTATTCATGCAACATTAGTTTTACTGATACCATTATACGGGAAATTTCGATTGTGTCGAATATAAGTCAGTAAGTTACAAAAAACTTAAATACCTAAAGTCATTTAGTGATTTAACATTCAAACAAGCAAAATTAAGTTAAGATTAGAGATGCGCCCAATATGGGTTTCACCGAATAAGAATATTCGGTTAATCGTCCATCTCTTGCCAAGCCGAATATTCGGCCGAAATTTTCGGTTCAAGAAAATGCCCTTATCAGCTGTTCTAAAACAGACTAATTCAATGGTTACCTAACAATTTTGTTCATTTTAAAGCAAGCCTATGAAAAATCAAGTACGTTAAAGCTGAATAATAATCCGTTAAGAATGATAATTTGACAAGACAGTAGTGATTGTCGGTACAGTTGTTAAGGATTTCGTTGCCGAAACCATTTTTAGTTATAAAAAAGAGCACTATCTTCGTAAAATTTGGTAAATATACTTGCTGCTCACTGATGTTTTATACCCAGCTCATATCATAACTATTGAAATACCCACATAACGGTATAAATAAAAAAAATATCGCGGGGGGCGGGGACGTTATCGGATGAATAGAGTGACAGCAGCTTAAAACTTTCGGATCGGCCCTCGTACCTACCTAGTGAAAAAGCTACATAAACATCGCTCTCATATATGTATATGCAAAGCTCACACTAAATGGCACAGAACTTATAAGTGATAGAGAAATCTGTTTTTTGAAACCTGGGCGTCCGTCGAATTTAGTGACAAGAAAAACTTCATTCATAGATTTAAATCGAAAATTTTAACAAAAAAAGCCGGCCAAGTGCGTGTCGGACCACGCACAAAGATTTGTTCCGTGCCGACATCTCTTAATCTACATTTAAAACCACTAACTAATTATTATCTCATTGTCTTAAATTTTGAATCTATGGCCGTAACATGCAGGATTTTGCACTAAATTATAATAACAAAATGTGTCTCAAAAACATTTGTAAATATTAATATGATTTATTGTGATAAAGTAAAGTAAGTACTAAGTCTGAACCATTCTCACAGACATCAGCACGGGTAGCAAAGGACGCGCGCAAGATAGACTACACCCGAATTTTTCTAATTAGAATACTCTGCAGTGGTTGTGGGACAGTTCCTCACCAGTGCCATAGAGGGCATAGAGCATACGTTTTATTTAATCACTGTAAGTAGGTGTATCGGAAACTATTCACTATTATTACAAACAAACTAAGGGTAGTTGTATAATGGAAAATATAAAATTACTATATGTAATACATGAGATAAAAACGCAATCAGATGCTACTGCGTATGTGCCTAGGGCAGTAATCAGTGATCACTTGATCAGTGAGTTACGACAGAGGCAGAGATGGGAACGTAGTCAATATCCGAACTAACGAATTCCTAGGATGAGGAGGGAGGACGGGGACTTTATCAATAACGCCTTTATTACTTAAACCTTAGCCTGCTTCAAGAAACCAAAGAAGATGTAAATATTTTTACAAGCGTAAACGTCCACTTTGCGATTTTATAATCGCAATGTTATATATCTTTTATAATCGGTTTCGGTTGGGAATTATTTCCCAACCGAAAATGAAAAATTGAAAAAATATTTACAGTTAGAATGGGATAGCACATTGTCACTAACGATTCTCAATGTAACTTGAGACGTTGGCGCCGTTTCAGAAGTTGCAGCAACTTTGGCGGTAGGTGTCGCAACTAGTCTCCCTAAGGCTTAATTAAAAAACGTGAACTGGTTGAAAGATTTATAGCCTCGGGATAACCCGCTGTAGCTCAGTTGGAACGAGCGATGGAAGGATTCCAGAGGTCGCGGGTTCAAGTCCCCCGCCCGGGGTGATCAATTTTTCATTTTCGGTTGGAAATTCCCAAAGATATATATATATATATACACGGTGCTCTTGAGGAACCCAAATAATTTAGCCAGCGTATTCCTGCCCATATTTACAAAATAAAAAGTCGTATAAAGTAATCTGGATTCGGCATAGTTTTCGAGTAATTGATGATTTTTGTTTTAAAAATATTCCAGTATAATGCACCTTTATGATAGCGACGTTGCAAGACCGACACATCATCTGACTGACGTAGACTGCATAAATCAATTTCGTTCCTCTGTCACTATCATTGTTTAAGTGTCAACCGTTAGTGTACTTTTTTCCCAAAAGCTCATAATAATAAATTAATAAGTGGAATCTAAAAGTTCAATAGCAACATCTAAAGTATGATCATTCTTTTCGTTAAATCAACGCCTAGAACAGTATTTTTTGTAAACTCTTGATAAATAAAATGATTAAACGTTAAATAAACGAATAGATAAATTCAACAAACTAAAATTAAAGTATGTAATAAGTATTTTTTCATTAAAATGCATGCATATTCCTTTTGATGATAATAGCGATGACTTTAAGTTTTTGCTAAAAATTGGACATGGAAGTTCGAAGTGTTTTTACTAACGACATTTTGTTATGTGAATTTTGTTATTGTTTAAATTGATTAAAGTTTACGATACCGAAGTATTTTGATATTATTTCCTGAAATAAATCAACACAGATTTTAATAAAAATATCCATTTATTACACAGCAAGCAAACAATATCACTGTCAGGAATTGCAATGCCCGATCTGTATCCAGACGATCAATCTCGCTATATCAGCTGTACAGCTACATGCACTTCATTGAAATCCGTGACCGCTAAAGTAGAAACCACCACAGCACTCCGAGTATTTTCTGTTACAGCATCCTTAGTACATTCTGCACCATGACGCACTCAAAAACAAATTTATTTACTTTTCTTTCAACTGATTTACTTTGACTAGTACAATTATTATTTGCAAGTAGATTACATTCGTCGCATCGTTCAAATCAATGAAAACAATGTGACACATCATGTTCATATGACTTACGTCATTATCTAAAGTATTAAGAAAACACACTCCGAGGAAATTTAAGTGGCCAGTCCGGTCAATAATCCATGGAGTTTGATAGCATGGTTTGATAGTCTTATTTGACAGCTAATGCCAAGTTTGCCGCGCCAGTTTGTGACGGGCTTAAAACTTCGGAATAAACGCCTAGTGTGTGGAAAGTTTTAAATCATGAATAAAGAGTTCTGATTGCACTTTAAGCCAATCCTGCTTTGAAACAATTTGTCTGACAAAGAAATATCATTATGACTTTGATTAGTTTCTACTAATGAAAAGAGATGACAATAACAAATGTTGCCAGCTCGTCCTAAGGCATTGCTCTACTGGTGAAACAAAAATTATTTATTTATTATGTATGAAAACTAAAAAATACTTAATAGTTGTATTTGGACTTGGAGGTTCATATAAACTTTTTACTCCTCACGAGCCCAGGAACACTCCGGAAAAATGATTTGGGTTCCTCAAGAGCACTATACTAACGTAAATAGAAACCATACACGATTCTGAATGACAGCGGTTTGATCGACAAACATATACACCGTACTCCGTCCACTGTATAAGAAGCACACCAAACACTGAAAAAATGTCATATGTGTGGCATAGCGAAGTACAAAATTAGAGCCGGTTTTTTTGTTTAAATTATTTTCTATTTTACCCCAAAGTGGCCCTCATATTAAACAAAATCATTTATTTGCATTACACATTCATCTTTGGGTCACCAACTTACATAGACGGAACCCTTATACCCCGTCGTGTGTATGTCCGTCCGTCCGTCCGCTGTCACAGCCAATTTGCTCCAAAACTTCAAGTAGTTTTTCCAACTTACATAGGTATGGGTACCAAATTTCAACCGATTGAGTGAAATTTGGTACCCATACCTATGTAAGTTGGAAAAACTACTTGAAGTTTTGGAGCAAATTGGCTGTGACAGCGGACGGACGGACGGACATACACACGACGGGGTATAAGGGTTCCGTTTTTTTCTTTTGAGTTACGACCCCTAAAAACGGAAAATTATGCATATATTTCATAAATACGGATTCGCGTAGGCATAATGCGGAAGACTGGAGTATAGGCAAAACGAGGGATAAAAATAGAAAAGCGTGATGTCTGGCAACACTGGCTTTTCTTATGGTTTCGTAGCGACGAATAGTATGTGAACGCATAGGTGTATATAAAGTGTGGAAAACATTTACTAGTCCAATACATGTATGCTAATGTATGTCACATAGATAAATAAAAATAAATAATAAATAAATATTGGGGGACAATCTTACGCAAATCGACCTAGTCCCAAACTAAGCAAAGCTTGTACTATGGGTATTAGACGACGATATACATGCTTATATAGATAAATACATACTTAAATACATAGAAAACATCCAAGACCCAAGAACAAATATCCGTGAAAAATGCACAAATAAATGCCCTGGCCGGGGTTCGAACCCGGGACCTCTAGCTTCGGAGGCAGAGTCACTACCAACTAGGCTAAACAGGTCGTCATTCATCACAGATCCATTACTATTGTCTCTATTTGACATACATTAGCACAGAGGGCCATATTTCAGTCGTTTCTTCGACGTACAACTCCTTTGGCGCAAGGTCGTCGTACTTCCGCCATTTGACGCCGAAACAGTATACGACGTAGTGGGCGCCAGAGTACGATACCGCACCGGATATATTGTAAGTGTCGTTCCCGAGAGACAATTGCTTTGGCAATTCACCTAGAGTGTACAACCGTGCAGTAGCACAATTGTCTCTGGGGTACAACTCATCAGACAAAAACTCTACGTCGACAAAAATATGGCCCCCGTAACGAACTATGCACTGACCGCATTGTCGCCGACAGTCGGTCAGGCTTTCATTTAGTCCCTCCAGGCCCACGGTAACTAGAATTTTCGAATTTGGGTCTAGCACCAACTTTTTACTACAATGGTTTTCTTCCTCACACATCACCTCTTGTGATGTATGAGGAGGAATCATCTTTTTTAGAAGGTTGGTGCAGTTCCCAAACGCGTTGTATTCTAGCCCCAGTGATCTTCGCCGCGTCGTAGGCATACGGAGTTCACTTTCGGGTTCTAGCACTGCAGCTAGCGTCTCAGCGCGTTTCACATACGTTTTATTGACAGGACCTTCCTGTGCCAACGTCACTGCCGTTTGGATAAAATTGTTGTCGCTCTTTGCCACCAGGTCACGATACGACTCAAAAGTCATATAAGCGTTTGTAACCAAATGGCAAAGAGCGTCAAATGGACAGGTATTCTTAATTATTAATACCGTCCCATCAGCGGTTCGAACATTCTTCCCCGAACCGTTTTTTAATAGACCGTGAGTAGCAGCTTTAAAATTAGTGGATGCAACGGCTATCTCCGCGCCAGGGAAGGCTGATAAATATTTGGAACGTTTGGGAACCCCCAAACCCCTCCAATTCTCAACCTCGTTGAGATCACTTGTGCTCACAAATCCATTATTCTCCGCCTTTTCGTTTCTGATAGTGCTAATGTTAATGCTATCGAAGGCGGAGTCTGCTATGCGGCAAGCGCCTTCGATCGCGTTAATGTGAATGGCTACAAAATTGTTGGCCTTTAGAGGTTTTGCCTCCCCTTTTAATATATTGCACTTCAAGTCTGAGAATGCATTTTCAACTGGACTAGAAGTGCCTCTATTAAAAGGGGATCCAAAGGCACTAACCAGCACGCTAGACCACAACACAAATTCTTTGCTCATACGGCAGAACTCTTTTACTCGTACAACCTCTGGCAGGTAATAAGGGTTTGATTGATTTTTTTTCTGGCAAATTATGTTCGAGTGCCCGCAAGTTACACATCTAGATAGAATAAGAAGTGTCTGTAGATATTTGTTTAGGTAGTTAAATCGTTAGGACCCGATTACGTCTCGCCTTTTGTAGTGTCTGTAGTCGTTTGTTCAGTCAGTTAAATCGTAAGGACCCGATTCCATTCTTGCTTTTGACCCCTCTGATTTTCGTACTCCGGTTGAAAATAATAATTTTCGTCGGATTTTTTTTCTGGCAAATCCTGTTCGAGTGCCCGCAAGTTACACATCTAGATCGAATAAGAAGTGTCTGTAGATATTTGTTTAGGTAGTTAAATCGTTAGGACCCGATTACGTCTCGCCTTTTGTCCGCACTGAAATATGTACTCCAGTAGACAAATCTTGAATTTTACGGATTTTAATTTTTTGACCAAATGTTATTGAGTGCCCGCAAGTTACACATCTAGATCGAATAAGAAGTGTCTGTAGACGTTTGTTCAGTCAGTTAAATCGTAAGGACCCGATTCCATTCTTGCTTTTGACCCCTCTGACTTTCGTACTCCGGTTGAAAATAATAATTTTCTTCGGATTTTTTTTCTGGCAAATCCTGTTTGAGTGCTTGTAAGTTACACATCTAGATAGAATAAGTAGTGTCTGTAGTCGTTTGTTCAGTCAGTTAAATCGTAAGGACCCGATTCCATTCTTGCTTTTGACCCCTCTGATTTTCGTACTCCGGTTGAAAATAATAATTTTCTTCGGATTTTTTTTCTGGCAAATCCTGTTCGAGTGCCCGCAAGTTACACATCTAGATAGAATAAGTAGTGTCTGTAGACGTTTGTTCAGTCAGTTAAATCGTAAGGACCCGATTCCATTCTTGCTTTTGACCCCTCTTGACTTTCGCACTCCGATTGAAAATAATAATTTTCTTCGGATTTTTTTCTGGCAAATCCTGTTCGAGTGCCCGCAAGTTACACATCTAGATAGAATAAGTAGTGTCTGTAGACGTTTGTTCAGTCAGTTAAATCGTAAGGACCCGATTCCATTCTTGCTTTTGACCCCTCTTGACTTTCGCACTCCGATTGAAAATAATAATTTTCGTCGGATTTTTTTTCTGGCAAATCCTGTTCGAGTGCCCGCAAGTTACACACCTAGATAGAATAAGTAGTGTCTGTAGACGTTTGTTCAGTCAGTTAAATCGTAAGGACCCGATTCCATTCTTGCTTTTGACCCCTCTGATTTTCGTACTCCGGTTGAAAATAATAATTTTCTTCGGATTTTTTTTCTGGCAAATCCTGTTCGAGTGCCCGCAAGTTACACATCTAGATCGAATAAGAAGTGTCTGTAGATATTTGTTTAGGTAGTTAAATCGTTAGGACCCGATTACGTCTCGCCTTTTGTCCGCACTGAAATATGTACTCCAGTAGACAAATCTTGAATTTTACGGATTTTAATTTTTTGACTAAATGTTATTGAGTGCCCGCAAGTTACACATCTAGATAGAATAAGTAGTGTCTGTAGACGTTTGTTCAGTCAGTTAAATCGTAAGGACCCGATTCCATTCTTGCTTTTGACCCCTCTGATTTTCGTACTCCGGTTGAAAATAATAATTTTCTTCGGATTTTTTTTCTGGCAAATCCTGTTTGAGTGCTTGTAAGTTACACATCTAGATAGAATAAGTAGTGTCTGTAGTCGTTTGTTCAGTCAGTTAAATCGTAAGGACCCGATTCCATTCTTGCTTTTGACCCCTCTGATTTTCGTACTCCGGTTGAAAATAATAATTTTCTTCGGATTTTTTTTCTGGCAAATCCTGTTCGAGTGCCCGCAAGTTACACATCTAGATAGAATAAGTAGTGTCTGTAGACGTTTGTTCAGTCAGTTAAATCGTAAGGACCCGATTCCATTCTTGCTTTTGACCCCTCTGACTTTCGTACTCCGGTTGAAAATAATAATTTTCTTCGGATTTTTTTTCTGGCAAATCCTGTTCGAGTGCCCGCAAGTTACACATCTAAATATAATAAGTAGTGTCTGTAAACGTTTGTTCAGTCAGTTAAATCGTAAGGACCCGATTCCATCCTTGCTTTTGACCCCTCTGACTTTCGTACTCCGGTTGAAAATAATAATTTTCTTCGGATTTTTTTTCTGGCAAATCCTGTTCGAGTGCCCGCAAGTTACACATCTAGATAGAATAAGTAGTGTCTGTAGATAGTTGTTTAGATAGTTAAATCGTTAGGACCCGATTACGTCTCGCCTTTTGTCCGCACTGAAATATGTACTCCAGTAGACAAATCTTGAATTTTACGGATTTTTATTTTTTGACCAAATGTTATTGAGTGCCCGCAAGTTACACATCTAGATAGAATAAGTAGTGTCTGTAGACGTTTGTTCAGTCAGTTAAATTTTAAGGACCCGATTTTATCCTTGCTTTTGACCCCTCTGACTTTCGTACTACGGTTGAAAATAACAATTTTCTTTGGATTTTTTTTCTGGCAAATCCTGTTCGAGTGCCCGCAAGTTACACATCTAGATCGACTAACAACTGTCTGTAGATTTGTTTAGGCAGTTAAATCGTTAGGACCCCATTACGTCTCGCCCTTTTTCCGCTCTGAAATACGTACTCCAGTAGACAAATCTTGAATTTTACGGATTTTTATTTTTTGACCAAATGTTATTGAGTGCCCGCAAGTTACACATCTAGATAGAATAAGTAGTGTCTGTAGACGTTTGTTCAGTCAGTTAAATCGTAAGGACCCGATTCCATCCTTGCTTTTGACCCCTCTGACTTTCGTACTCCGGTTGAAAATAATAATTTTCTTCGGATTTTTTTTCTGGCAAATCCTGTTCGAGTGCCCGCAAGTTACACATCTAGATAGAATAAGTAGTGTCTGTAGATATTTGTTTAGATAGTTAAATCGTTAGGACCCGATTACGTCTCGCCTTTTGTCCGCACTGAAATATGTACTCCAGTAGACAAATCTTGAATTTTACGGATTTTTATTTTTTGACCAAATGTTATTGAGTGCCCGCAAGTTACACATCTAGATAGAATAAGTAGTGTCTGTAGACGTTTGTTCAGTCAGTTAAATTTTAAGGACCCGATTTTATCCTTGCTTTTGACCCCTCTGACTTTCGTACTACGGTTGAAAATAACAATTTTCTTTGGATTTTTTTTCTGGCAAATCCTGTTCGAGTGCCCGCAAGTTACACATCTAGATCGACTAACAACTGCCTGTAGATATTTGTTTAGGCAGTTAAATCGTTAGGACCCGATTACAGCTCGCCTTTTGTCCGGTCTGAAATATATACTCCAGTAGACAAATCTTGAATTTTACGGATGTTTATTTTTTGACCAAATGTTATTGAGTGCCCACAAGTTACATATTTAGATAGAATATGTAGTGTCTGTAGAGGTTTGTTCAGTCAGTTAAATCGTAAGGACCTGATTCCATCTTTGCTTTTGACCCCTCTGACTTTCGTACTCCAGTTGAAACGTTTACGTGAACTGACGATGCTTAATATTACTGCATAATTATTTGCTTTAATTGCTACATTGGGGTGGCTAACTTGAAGAAGACGTCCCCTCTTAAATTCAAACAAGAACATATTCAGAGTCGGGTCCTTACGATATTTTTCTATAAATTAGCGTGAACTAACGAATATCTACTGATAACAGTCGATACTAACCGTAAAAGAGGTTTTGGGGCGGCAGCGTGAAGTTGACCTCCCCACTTGAATTAAAAAAAAAACGAATTTTTACCGATAGCAATCAATAAAAACCGAAAATAGGTTTTGGGGCGGTAACGTGAAGTTGACCTCCCCACTTGAAACAAAAAAAAAATATTCCGAATCGGGTCCTTACGAAATTTCTTTGTGAATTAGCGTGAACTAACGAATATCTACCGATAGCAATCGATAAAAACCGGAAAATAGGTTTTGGGGCGGTAGCGTGAAGATGGCCCCCTCCATTTAGTTTTAAAAAAAAACTATGTTGTAGTCGGATCCTAACGATTTAATGTACTGAACTAACGTGACGATGAACTAACGATATAGCTATGCCATTTGCGAGCAATAAGTTTGGGGCGGTCAACTTCACGAGCATGACCACCCCCATATTGTTTTAAAAAAAAACGGATGTTAGAATCGGGTTCAAACATTCTAAACAACTGAGCAAACGTGAGCTAACCACAAATGAATATTGTAAAAATTATTATGTTGTTTATTTATTTTACGTTTACGTTAGTCTTCAGAAATGTTTCCTGGTTAAACCTGTTGACGCGCCCGCTAGTTACTAATCTAGATCGATTAAGCAGTATATGCAGACGTTTGTTCAGGTAGTTGAATCGTTTGGATCCGATTCTAACTCGACTTTTGACTCGTCGAATTGAGATACTCCAATCAACGCGGCTAATTGTATTCAATTTAGTTTTTATTTTTTTATGACGCAACTGGTGAGGTCCAAACGATTTTAATGCCTGAGCAAACGTGAGCAAACGTCGCCCGATGACTCCACATATTTGGATTTGCGAAGTTCAGGGTGGGGTGGTTGGCGTGAAGATAGTGGGGTGGCTCACTATATAAATTAAAAAAAAATGAGGAGTTGGGTCCAAACGATTTAATGGTGTGAACAAACGTGAGCAAACGATTATCTTACCGTAATAACTAAGAAAACGCGGGAAAAGTGGTATGGGGTGGTTAACGTGAAGTTGACCACCCCCATATTCTTTTAAAAAAAAACGGATGTTAGAATCGGGTTCAAACGTTCTAAACATCTGAGCAAACGTGAGCTAACCACAAATGAACGATATATATATTGTAAAAAATATTATGTTGTTATTTATTTTACTGTCATCATAGAGATAAATTAAGTCTTCAGAATTGTTTCCTGGTTAAACCTGTTGACGCGCCCGCTAGTTACTAATCTAAATCGATTAAGCAGTGTATGCAGACGTTTCTTCAGGTAGTTGAATCGTTTGGATCCGATTCTAACTCGACTTTTGACTCTTCGAATTGAGATACTCCAATCAAAGCGGCTAATTGTACTCAATTTCGTTTTATTTTTTTATGACGAAACTGGCGAGGTCCAAACGATTTTAATGCCTGAGCAAACGTGAGCAAACGTCGCCCGATGACTCCACATATTTAGTTTTGCCGATTTAAGTGTGGCGTGGGTAGTTACTAGGAAGACAGCAACCCCAATTTAAAAATTAAAAAGAATATGAAGGGGTTAAGTCCAAACGATTTAATGGTGTGAACAAACGTGAGCAAACGATTATCTTACCGTAATAACTAAGAGAACGCGGGAAAAGTGGTATGGGGTGGTTAGCGTGAAGTTGACCACCCCCATATTGTTTAAAAAAAAAAACAGATGTTAGAATCGGGTTCAAACGTTCTAAACAGCTGAGCAAACGTGAGCTAACCACAAATGAACGATATAGATATTGTAAAAATTATTATGTTGTTTATTTATTTTATTTCCATCATGTAGACTACTGAAGACTTAATTTATTTAAATTAAGTCTTCAGAATTGTTTCCTGGTTAAACCTGTTGACACGCCCGCTAGTTACTAATCTATAAGTAGATCAATTAGGCAGTGTATGTAGACGTTTGTTCAGGTAGTTGAATCGTTCGGTTCCGATTCTAACTTGACTTTTGACTCTTCGAATTGAGATACTCCAATCAACGTGGCTTATTGTATTCAATTTCGTTTTTATTTTTTTATGACGAAACTGGTGAGGTCCAAACGATTTTAATGCCTGAGCAAACGTGAGCAAACGTCGCCCGATAACTCCAAATATTTGGTTTTGCCGATTTAAGGGTGGCGTGGGTAGTTACTAGGAAGACAGCAACCCCAATTTAAAAATTAAAAAGAATATGAAGGGGTTAAGTCCAAACGATTTAATGGTGTGAACAAACGTGAGCAAACGATTATCTTACCGTAATAACTAAGAGAACGCGGGAAAAGTGGTATGGGGTGGTTAGCGTGAAGTTGACCACCCCCATATTGTTTTAAAAAAAACGGATGTTAGAATCGGGTTCAAACATTCTAAACAACTGAGCAAACGTGAGCTAACCACAAATTAATATTGTAAAAATTATTATGTTGTTTATTTATTTTACTTTCATCATATAGACTACTGAAGACTTAATTTATCTAAATTAAGTCTTCAGAATTGTTTCCTGGTTAAACCTGTTGACACGCCCGCTAGTTACTAATCTAGATCAATTAGGCAGTGTATGCAGACGTTTGATCAGGTAGTTGAATCGTTCGGTTCCGATTCTAACTTGACTTTTGACTCTTCGAATTGAGATACTCCAATCAACGCGGCTAATTGTATTCAATTTAGTTTTTATTTTTTTATGACGCAACTGGTGAGGTCCAAACGATTTTAATGCCTGAGCAAACGTGAGCAAACGTCGCCCGATGGCTCCACATATTTGGATTTGCGAAGTTCAGGGTGGGGTGGTTGGCGTGAAGATAGTGGGGTGGCTCACTATATAAATTTTAAAAAAATGAGGAGTTGGGTCCAAACGATTTAATGGTGTGAACAAACGTGAGCAAACGATTATCTTACCGTAATAACTAAGAAAACGCGGGAAAAGTGGTATGGGGTGGTTAACGTGAAGTTGACCACCCCCATATTCTTTTAAAAAAAACGGATGTTAGAATCGGGTTCAAACGTTCTAAACATTGAGCAAACGTGAGCTAACCACAAATGAACGATATATATATTGTAAAAATTATTATGTTGTTTATTTATTTTACTGTCATCATAGAGATAAATTAAGTCTTCAGAATTGTTTCCTGGTTAAACCTGTTGACGCGCCCGCTAGTTACTAATCTAGATCGATTAAGCAGTGTATGCAGACGTTTCTTCAGGTAGTTGAATCGTTTCGATCCGATTCTAACTCGACTTTTGACTCTTCGAATTGAGATACTCCAATCAAAGCGGCTAATTGTACTCAATTTCGTTTTTATTTTTTTATGACGAAACTGGCGAGGTCCATACGATTTTAATGCCTGAGCAAACGTGAGCAAACGTCGCCCGATGACTCCACATATTTAGTTTTGCCGATTTAAGGGTGGCGTGGGTAGTTACTAGGAAGACAGCAACCCCAATTTAAAAATTAAAAAGGAAATGAAGGAGTTAAGTCCCAACGATTTAATGGTGTGAACAAACGTGAGCAAACGATTATCTTACCGTAATAACTAAGAGAACACGGGAAAAGTGGTATGGGGTGGTTAGCGTGAAGTTGACCACCCCCATATTGTTTTAAAAAAAAACAGATGTTAGAATCGGGTTCAAACGTTCTAAACAGCTGAGCAAACGTGAGCTAACCACAAATGAACGATATAGATATTGTAAAAATTATTATGTTGTTTATTTATTTTTTTTCCATCATGTAGACTACTGAAGACTTAATTTATTTAAATTAAGTCTTCAGAATTGTTTCCTGGTTAAACCTGTTGACACGCCCGCTAGTTACTAATCTATAAGTAGATCAATTAGGCAGTGTATGTAGACGTTTGTTCAGGTAGTTGAATCGTTCGGATCCGATTCTAATTTGACTTTTGACTCTTCGAATTGAGATACTCCAATCAACGTGGCTAATTGTATTCAATTTCGTTTTTATTTTTTTATGACGAAACTGGTGAGGTCCAAACGATGTTAATGCCTGATCAAACGTGAGCAAACGTCGCCCGATGACTCCAAATATTTGGTTTTGCCGATTTAAGGGTGGCGTGGGTAGTTACTAGGAAGACAGCAACCCCAATTTAAAAATTAAAAAGAAAATGAAGGGGTTAAGTCCAAACGATTTAATGGTGTGAACAAACGTGAGCAAACGATTATCTTACCGTAATAACTAAGAGAACGCGGGAAAAGTGGTATGGGGTGGTTAGCGTGAAGTTGACCACCCCCATATTGTTTTAAAAAAAACGGATGTTAGAATCGGGTTCAAACATTCTAAACAACTGAGCAAACGTGAGCTAACCACAAATTATTATTGTAAAAATTATTATGTTGTTTATTTATTTTACTTTCATCATATAGACTACTGAAGACTTAATTTATGTAAATTAAGTCTTCAGAATTGTTTCCTGGTTAAACCTGTTGACACGCCCGCTAGTTACTAATCTAGATCAATTAGGCAGTGTATGCAGACGTTTGATCAGGTAGTTGAATCGTTCGGTTCCGATTCTAACTTGACTTTTGACTCTTCGAATTGAGATACTCCAATCAACGCGGCTAATTGTATTCAATTTCGTTTTTATTTTTTTATGACGAAACTGGTGAGGTCCAAACGATTTTAATGCCTGAGCAAACGTGAGCAAACGTCGCCCGATGACTCCACATATTTGGTTTTGCGAAGTTAAGGGTGGGGTGGTTGGCGTGAAGATAGCCACCCCACTTTAAAAATAAAAATAAAAATGAGGAGTTGGGTCCAAACGATTTAATGGTGTGAACAAACGTGAGCAAACGATTATCTTACCGTAATAACTAAGAAAACGCGTGAAATGTGGTATGGGGTGGTTAGCGTGAAGTTGACCACCCCCATATTGTTTTTAAAAAAAACGGATGTTAGAATCGGGTCCAAACGATTTAACCAACTGAACAAACGTGAGCTAACGATGAACAAACGATACCGATATGCCATTTGCGGGCAAATGATTTGGGGTGGTTGTCTTCACGGCAATCAACATGTTGATGTGCCTAGGTAGATCAAATTGTAATTATACCGAGGCTCGTAGGGAGTACGACGTAATTTACGCTCGCCCGCACAATAGGCCACTGCCTTCGTGGGCTGCGTTTCAACGCTTGCACATTCGTGTGTACAACACGGGCAGTTTACACGTGCCGGCACATGACCGCGCCGACCCCGGGCGTCTGCGGCTTGACGACGACATCGAGGAAGTCGTGTTGGCGCGGTTTGAAGAGGATCCCACTTGCAGCACGCGCTCCGTCGCGCGCGATCTCGGCACGAATCACATGCGTGTGTGGAGAGCACTGAAAGAAGACGGCCAACACCCTTTCCACTACCAGAGGGTGCAGTCTTTAGAGCCGACTGACTATCCAAGACGAGCGGCATTTTGCCAGTGGATGATGAACAAGGTACGGAGGGACGCGAATTTTATTAAAAAAATCTTGTTCACCGACGAGTGCTCATTCCACAGGACGGGTGTCTTTAACAGCCACAATGAGCACGTATGGGCATTAGAAAATCCACATGCCATGAAACCAAGTCATTTCCAATATCGGTGGCGCATTAACGTGTGGGCCGGTATTGTAAATGACACGGTGATAGGCCCGGTTTTTCTGAACCAAACATTAAATGGCCAGAATTATTTGGACTTTCTGCGTGGTGAGCTAACCGACAGGTTCGATGACGAATTGCCCGTCGCCTTACTCCGGGACATGTGGTTTATGCACGACGGGGCGCCGCCCCACTTCGCCCGCGCCGTACGAAATCATTTGGACGAAGAGTATGGCGAGCGCTGGATCGGACGTGGAGGACCCGTGGCTTGGCCTCCGCGTTCGCCTGACCTGACCCCTTTAGATTTTTACTTGTGGGGTGCCGTGAAAGAACACGTTTTTCGGAAAGTCTGCCAGACGGAACAGGAGATGCGGGTCAGGATCGTTCAAGCGTTTGACAAAGTCAGATCCGAAGTCGACAGAGTTTTGCCCACGGTCCGCGAAAACCTGCGCAAACGGTGTTTGGCATGCATTGAGGCACGCGGTGGCCATTTCGAGCATTTAATTCATTAGACTCGGTTACAATTTGGTTCATCTAGGCACATCATTTTACATTTTTAAAGCCCTTTTAAGGGCTGCTAAAGTCCTTTTAAGGGCTGAATCATATCATGTTTCGCATGACGTTGATCAATTCCAGAAATAAAACCATAGCGGTAGTATTTCTTATTTGAAAGCAGCATTAAAACGGCGGTGGTGCGAGGGGCGGGGCGACAGGTCAATGGCCCCGCCCTTGCGCATGCAGCGACGTAGTAAGGAGGGGCGAATTTACGCTACCAGGGGTAAGCAACCTTTTTCGAATAGTTTTAATTGTGTTATTTTTTTATGCATGGCTGTTTTTTTTTTGTCTAAAAAAAATAAGGAAGTGATTTTCGGATTCGCAATTCGATAGCGATGATTATCTTTAATTCTTCCCATAGTATTTATGTTACACCCGTATGAGAGATGGGAGGCAATGATTCCGTTTTTTACCGACTTCAATAGAAGGAAGGAGGTACTCAGTTCGTCTGCATGTTTGCTTGTTTTTTTTTCTTTTTTATATATATATGTGTATGTTCCCCGATAACTCTTGACCACGTTGGCCGATTTTTAACCGACTTCAAGATTTCAAAAGAGGCAATTTTCAATTCGGTTGTATGTTTTTTTTTTTTTTAATGTTTGTTACTCCATAACTCCGTCATTTCTTAACCGATTTGAAAAATTTTTTTTTTGATTGTATGTATATATATCCAAGTTGGTCCCGTTTTTGTCAAAAGGCAGTTCTGATGATGGGATCCATGAGGAATTGAAGGAACTCCTCAAATCTTTAAGGCAAACATATAGTGATTTTTGTGTTTTTATCAACAAGTCAAGCATTTGCATCCAAAAATGTGACATTGGATGAAGTGGAACTGCTGATGATGATCAGAACAGAACTCTTCAACGACGAAAAGTTCACGTTTGGCGATTTGTCCTCCTAGCTGTGTTTGTTAAGCAAGTTCTATTTTCACGATTAATTTTTGTCATGCTCGAGTTCTGATGATGGGATCCATGAGGAATTGAGGGAACTCCTCAAATCTTAAAGGCAAACATATAGTGATTTTTGTGTTTTTATCAACAAATCGAGCATTATCATACAAAAATGTGACATTTGATGAAGTGGAACTGCTGATGATGATCAGAACAGAACTCTTCAACGACGAAAAGTTCACGTTTGGCGATTTGTCCTTCTAGCTGTGTTTGTTAAGCAAGTTCTATTTTCACGATTGATTTTTGTCATGCTCGAGTTCTGATGATGGGATCCATTAGGAATCGAGGAAACTCCTCAAATGTGAAAGGCACACAAATAGTGATTTTAGTATTTTCATGAACTAATCAAGCATTTTCATTCATAAAAGTGACATTTGATGAAGTGGAACTGCTGATGATGATCAGAACGGAACTCTTCAACGACGCGTAGTTCACGTTTGGCGATTTGTTCTCTTCGTTTTGTTTGTCAAGCAAGCAAGGTTTTTCCATGATTTCATGAGGAATTGAGGGTACTTAGTCTTCTACCATTATAAATATACTTATAGCCATTTTTGTAGTTTATTGTATGGAATCTAAGAGTGCACCATCTAAGATTAATAATCTTTCACCGGACTCCCCCATTGAAGTCGGTTTTTTTTTCTTAAAAATTATGATAATTCTTTTTTGGTTTCAAAGCAGGTACCCCGACATTGGTCCCATATAAATTTGGTGAGTTCTGATGATGGGATCTAGGAGGAATCGAGGGAACTCCTTGAATTTGATAGGCACGCATATACCGATTTCGGTATTTTCTGTAGGTAACCAAGCATTGGCTCACGAAAACCACAAATTGTGGCATAGCGAAGTACAAAATTGGAGTCGGTTTTTTTTGGTATAAATTATATACCACGACGGTGGCTAACAAGCGTACGGCCTGCCTGACGATAAACCGACACCATAACCTATGGACGCTTATGTGAAGCTGAAGTGTCACTTACGTGTTCGACCTTTCTTGAAATTCCTCTAATTGGCAAAGCGCTTGATTCGAATTAGATGCAAAGCGGCTTTGCATCTTCTTTTATAATACGCACTTCTAAGGTTTGGAATTCTCTGCCGGCGTGTGTATTTCCGAGTTCATATAACCTAGACCTTTTTAAGGCACGAGTGAATAGGCATCTTCTGGGTGAGCTCGCTTCATCGTCGGCCTCATCTTTCCCCCCCGGCTAGATGCTGGCACTGAGCAATCCCATTTTCATCGATTCAGTCAAATGAAATCGCACGAAGTGGTTATAAATCCATTTATTATTCTGATTCGAACATGCTCGTACTGCTATATCGCACAACCCTGTTGATATAATTTCGAATTTCGATACACAAAATTTCCACAATTTTGGCGTGACTCCTAACACGAGGGGTTTAGCCAACAAATCTAAAGTATAAAAAGGAAAGGGATATTAGTATATTATTAATAGTTAACGGGACGCCATCCCGCTGCATGAGGATTGGAGGGCGTACCTTTTTAACCGACTTCAAAATTTCAAAAGAGGAGGTTATCAATTCGGTTGTATGTTTTTTTTTTTTTTTGTTTTTTTTTTTAATGTTTGTTAGTCCATAACTCCGTCATTTCTTAACCGATTTGGAAAATTCTTTTTTTGATTGTAAGTATATATATCCATGGACCCGGGTATGTCCTAAAACTACGACCAAGACCACCGGAGGATGGGCAGCAGCATCCCTGGAGTGCGGTGGAGACACTGCGATCGCCAACCCGCATGCCAAGCGTGGCGATTATGGCATTTACCCCCTATGAAAATGACACAAAGGCCACGGCCCCGAGGTTCCGGCGGCCCCCGGTGCCCTGGTTTTGGTAGCGGCCAGGGTACTAGCGGGGCCAGGGGTGCTAAGAATCTCCGGTTAAGATCCGGCTACCACCACCGACGACTTCTGGCCCTGGCAACATACAACACACGAACACTGCGGACCGACGAAAAGATAGCGGAACTGGAGGAAGGATTGAGCAGGTTGCGTTGGGATATCGTAGGGTTATCTGAAGTCCGAAGAGAGGGGGAGGACACGATAACCCTGAAGTCCGGCAACTTGCTCTATTTCCGGGAGGGCGACCAACAGTCCCAGGGAGGTGTCGGGTTTATCGTCCACAAATCCCTCGTGAACAACGTGGTGAAGATCGAGAGTGTGTCGGCTAGGGTGGCGTACCTTATACTCAGAGTATCCGAGAGGTACTCGTTGACGGTCATACAGGTGTACGCGCCGACCTCGGCACACTCCGACGACGAGGTGGAGGCTATGTATGAGGATATATCAAAGGTCATGCATAGTTCCAAAACCTACTTCACCGTTGTTATGGGGGATTTCAACGCGAAACTGGGCAAGAGAGACGGCGAAGAGCCGAGAGTGGGGCAATTTGGAGTTGGAAGTCGGAACCATCGGGGCCAACTACTGGCTGGTTTCTTGGAGAAGGAGGGACTCTACATGATGAACTCCTTCTTCAAGAAACGCGAGCACAGGAAGTGGACCTGGATGAGTCCCGACGGTGCAACAAAAAACGAGATTGACTTCATCATGTCAACGAAGAGGCATATATTCAATGATGTCTCTGTGATCAATACGGTTAAAACCGGAAGTGATCATCGTCTGGTAAGAGGCACATTGAATATATGCGTCAAGCTAGAGCGCTCTCGACTGATGAAGTCCACGCTCCGTCCAGCAGCAGTCCAAATCCAAAACCCCGAGAGCTTTCAGCTGGAACTCCAAAACCGTTTCGATTGTCTAGGCGGCTATGTGGACGAATTCAACGACGGGTTTGTGGAAGCTGTCCATAGCATTGGGTCTAAGTTCTTTAAGGCCCAACGAACTCCAAGAGCCAAAAGGCTTTCTATCTCCACTCAGAGGCTCATCGAGGAAAGGAATGAGATGATTCTGCAGTCTTCAGCCGACGCGAAATTATACAGGCAGCTCAATAAACAGATCTCTAAGTCCATTACCCGCGATCTGCGCCAATTCAATACAAATCGTATTGAAGAGGCCATCGAGCAGAATAAGGGCTCTAAAGTTTTCTCAAGAGATCTGTCTATTGGGCAGAGCCAGCTCGCCAGATTAAAAACTGAAGATGGTAGAATCGTTTCGTCCAAACCTGAGCTTCTGAGTGAGATAGAGTGCTTTTATGGACAGCTATACACGTCAACTAGCAGACCCGAAGTTGGTCTGGCGGAAGACCCTAGAGCTAGATTAACCCGGCACTATACCGAAGATATCCCGGACATCAGTCTGTACGAGATTAGAATGGCTCTTAAGCAGCTGAGGAACAACAGGGCACCCGGTGAAGACGGAATTACAGCGGAACTCCTGAAGGCGGGTGGAAAACCGGTCCTTAGGGCCCTTCAGAAGTTGTTCGACTCCGTCTTACTGGAAGGGAAAACTCCAAAGGCATGGAACAGAGGTGTGGTGGTGCTGTTCTTCAAAAAGGGTGACAACTCCTTACTGAAGAACTACCGACCCATCTCACTTCTGAGCCATGTCTATAAGCTGTTTTCAAGAGTCATTACGAACCGTCTCGCACGCAGGCTAGATGACTTCCAGCCTCCCGAACAAGCCGGTTTCCGAAGAGGCTTTAGCACCGTAGACCACATCCATACGCTCCGTCAGGTTATACAGAAGACTGAAGAGTATAACCTGCCCCTCTGTCTAGCGTTCGTGGACTACGAGAAAGCCTTTGATTCGATTGAAACGTGGGCTGTACTACAATCTCTCCAACGGTGCCAAGTGGACTACCGCTATATCGAAGTGCTGAAGTGTTTGTACGAGAATGCCACTATGTCAGTCCGACTCCAGGACCAGAACTCAAAACCTATTCCGTTGCAGCGGGGAGTCAGGCAAGGAGATGTTATTTCTCCTAAACTGTTCTCCGCTGCACTGGAGGATGTTTTCAAGACTCTGGACTGGAGAAGGATGGGCATCAACATAAACGGCGACTACCTCACTCACCTTCGGTTTGCTGACGATATAGTTGTCTTGGCTGAGACCATGGAGGATTTAAGTACAATGCTCAATGATCTCAGTAAAGCCTCCGAGCGAGTTGGTCTAAGGATGAACATGGACAAGACGAAGATCATGTCAAATGTCCATGTCGCACCAACTCCTTTAACAATCGGACACTTTACGCTCGAAGTTGTAGACGATTACATATACCTAGGACAGACTGTCCAGTTGGGTAGGTCCAACTTCGAGAAAGAGGTTAATCGTCGAATCCGACTCGGCTGGGGCGCGTTCGGGAAGCTACGGCACATCTTTTCGTCCAATATTCCGCAGTGTCTCAAGACAAAAGTTTTTGACCAGTGTGTGTTGCCAGTGATGACATATGGCACTGAAACGTGGTCGCTTGCTATGGGCCTCATAAGAAGGCTCAAAGTCACCCAAAGGGCAATGGAGAGAGCTATGTTGGGAGTTTCTCTGCGTGATCGCATCAGGAATGAGGCCATCCGCAGCAGAACCAAAGTGACCGATATAGCCCTCCGAATCGCTAAACTTAAGTGGCAGTGGGCGGGGCACATAGCACGTAGAACCGATGGCCGTTGGGGCGGAAAGGTTCTCGAGTGGCGGCCACGTACCGGAAGGCGTAGCGTGGGCAGGCCCCCCACACGGTGGACTGATGACCTGGTGAAGGTCGCGGGTGTCCGCTGGATGCGGGTGGCGCAGGATCGGTCATTGTGGAAGTCTTTAGGGGAGGCCTATGTCCAGCAGTGGACGTCTTTCGGCTGACATGATGATGATATATATCCAAGTTGGTCCCGTTTTTGTCAAAACGCAGTTCTGATGATGGGATCCATGAGAAATTGAGGGAACTCCTCAAATCTTCAAGGCAAACATATAGTAATTTTTGTGTTTTTATCAACAAGTCAAGCATTTTCATCCAAAAATGTGACATTGGATGAAGTGGAACTGCTGATGATGATCAGAACAGAACTCTTCAACGACGAAAAGTTCACGTTTGGCGATTTGTCCTTCTAGCTGTGTTTGTTAAGCAAGGTCTATTTTCACGATTGATTTTTGTCATGCTCGAATTCTGATGATGGGATCCATTAGGAAACGAGGGAACTCCTCAAATGTGAAAGGCACACAAATAGTGATTTTAGTATTTTCATGAACTAATCAAGCATTTTCATTCATAAAAGTGACATTTGATGAAGTGGAACTGCTGATGATGATCAGATCGGAACTCTTCAACGACGCGTAGTTCACGTTTGGCGATTTGTTCTCTTCGTTTTGTTTGTCAAGCAAGCAAGGTTTTTTCATGATTCCATGAGGAATTGAGGGTACTTAGTCTTCTCCCATTACAAACATACATTATAGTCATTTTTATTTTATTGTATATCTATCTAAGAGTGCACCATCTAAGTATAATAATCTTTTACCGGCCTCCCCCATTGAAGTCGGTTTTTTTTTCTTAAAAATTATTAATAAAAAAATAGATGCGTTGTGTTGACAGCTCCTCACTCACCACCAGGATCATAACAACACATACATACAGATCAAGTACCTATGTCAATAGTGGTATAGTTTTTATATAACAAAGGTAAAAAACTACGGAGCCTATGAACGCTTGGATTCCAGAAATAGCCACGAGCCTCGCGTTCCTCACCTCGAGTTTTTTCCTGTTTCACATTGAATTCTGTTTCAATATTATAATCGAAATCCCTCAACGTAATCAAGAGGAAAAAACATGTTTATCAGTCTAATAATTATAACCGTTAGTTTCGAATAGGTACTTATGTACATACGCGAACAAAATAATAATAATAATCCTATAGCATTTATTTTCGAACCGTGAGTTCTTCGAGAAGACAAAGTACGGTTGCCATCAGTTTGTTGCACTTTGTGCGGAGAAATGATGAAATAGTTGAGTAATGCGTTGTTGGAATGTTTTATCTTTTATCAACTCAATCGTAAAAAAAATAAACTAGGGTACTTCCCTATGTCCTAAAAAGCTGAAATTTGGCATGGAGCCTCGGATTGACATACAAAGAACAGAGGAATTAAGAAAACTGAAATCTTTACCCCGGCTCCATCATAAAGAGGGCCCCGCCCCAATGGGGGCGGCGGATTTGTATATAAAAATAGTAAAACTAGGTTACTTCCCGAGAAGTACAAGAAATAGTAAAATTACCCTCCCACCCCGATAAGAGGGGAAGGCCGGCCGATATGTATTTAGAAATAGAATAATTTATATCAAAACAAAACCCGAAACCAATTTGTGGTTTCCGTAAGCGTGCGCTTGGTTACCTACAGAAAATACCGAAATCGGCATATGCGTGCCTATCAAATTAGAGGAGTTCCCTCGATTCCTCCTAGATCCCATTTATATGGGATCAATGTCGGGGTACCTGCTTTGAAAAAAAAACGAATTATCAAAATCGGCCTACGTGGTCAAGGGTTATCGGGGAACATACATACATAAATAATTTTTAAGAAAAAAAAACCGACTTCAATGGGGGAGGCCGGTAAAAGATTATTATACTTAGATGGTGCACTCTTAGATAGATATACAATAAAATAAAAATGGCTATAATGTATGTTTATAATGGTAGAAGACTAAGTACCCTCAATTCCTCATGGAATCATGAAAAAACCTTGCTTGCTTGACAAACAAAACGAAGAGAACAAATCGCCAAACGTGAACTACGCGTCGTTGAAGAGTTCCGTTCTGATCATCATCAGCAGTTCCACTTCATCAAATGTCACTTTTATGAATGAAAATGCTTGATTAGTTCATGAAAATACTAAAATCACTATTTGTGTGCCTTTGACATTTGAGGAGTTCCCTCGATTCCTAATGGATCCCATCATCAGAACTCGAGCATGACAAAAATCAATCGTGAAAATAGAACTTGCTTAACAAACACAGCTAGAAGGACAAATCGCCAAACGTGAACTTTTCGTTGTTGAAGAGTTCTGTTCTGATCATCATCAGCAGTTCCACTTCATCAAATGTCACATTTTTGGATGAAAATGCTTGACTTGTTGATAAAAACACAAAAATCACTATATGTTTGCCTTGAAGATTTGAGGAGTTCCCTCAATTTCTCATGGATCCCATCATCAGAACTGCGTTTTGACAAAACCGGGACCAACTTGAATATATCAAAAAAAAGAATTTTCCAAATCGGTTAAGAAATGACGGAGTTTAGGACTAACAAATATTAAAAAAAAAACCGAACAAACCGAATTGATAACCTCCTCTTTTGAAATTTTGAAGTCGGTTAAAAAAGAACAAGCAAACATGCAGACGAACTGAGTACCTCCTTGCTTCTATTGAAGTCGGTAAAAACCACATGACTTCGGGAAATAAAAATCGGCCAAGAGCATGTCGCGCCATGCTCAGTGTAGGGTTCCGTAGTTGCCCAATGAGCTTAATTATAAAAAATAATAACAAGCAAAAAGGAATACCTTCGCAGCGTTTCATCCGTCTTTTACTAAGAACGGAAGACTTTTTACGATAACTCAAAACCAGCTTAACTGATTATGTCTGCTATAGTTTTCGTTGAAAGTCTTTATTAAGCTTTACTTTCATGATCTTTTTCATATTTTTTTGGACTCATAATTCAAACGTTCCTCTAACTTTGTATTTCCGAAAATATGTACTTTATCAAAAAATGTTTGATGTAGACCTCTATGCATTTTGAAAGACCTATCCAACAACAACCCACAACATAGGGTTGAAGCAAAAAAAAATCATCCCCACTTTTCGTGTAGGGTGCAAGGGAGGTACCCTTAAAAAATGTTTTTTAGATTTTATTTTACCACTTTGTCAGATTTATTGAATTGCAGCAATCCATGCCAAATTGCAGCTTTCTAGCACTAACAATCACAGAGCAAAGACAGACGGACATAGCGAAACTTTAAGGGTTCCTAGTTGACTACGGAATCCTAAAAAGTATGGCTTGGCGGTTTCATTGATATATTGAATGTCACAGTATTGAGGACCTGTGACGTACATAGGGGCAAGCCACCAAAAGATGAACAATTAAGCGACTACCCCAGCTTTAGGATTTTTTTCTGTGTATACCTACCTTATACAATTTTTTTATATAAATTGGTATATTGTTGAGATTACATTCGATTATTAAACCCTCCTATTACAAAACAGCATTTAAGAAATAGTATATTACTACAGAGGCCGGGACGAAAGGGGTTGCCGGCCGAAGACATATAGACGGCCGAGCGCAGTAAGGCCGGATAGGTCTAAGGCGGGCAACCCCATATTTCCCGCCGAGGTATGTATAGTGCTTTCCTCAAACATGCAATGAAATAAATAACAGAAAAATCAAAGTTTTATTTTTTTATACGCATAGTGGCAGAATGTCATGATGCCTGTGCCACAAATTTATGTGGAATGGAAATTAAATAATTTTTAAGAAAAAAAAACCGAATTCAATGGGGGAGGCCGGAAAAAGATTATTATACTTAGATGGTGCACTCTTAGATAGATATACAATAAAATAAAAATGGCTATAATGTATGTTTATAATGGTAGAAGACTAAGTACCCTCAATTCCTCATGGAATCATGAAAAAACCTTGCTTGCTTGACAAACAAAACGAAGAGAACAAATCGCCAAACGTGAACTACGCGTCGTTGAAGAGTTCCGTTCTGATCATCATCAGCAGTTCCACTTCATCAAATGTCACTTTTATGAATGAAAATGCTTGATTATTCCATGAAAATACTAAAATCACTATTTGTGTGCCTTTCACATTTGAGGAGTTCCCTCGATTCCTAATGGATCCCATCATCAGAACTCGAGCATGACAAAAATCAATCGTGAAAATAGAACTTGCTTAACAAACACAGCTAGAAGGACAACTCGCCAAACGTGAACTTTTCGTCGTTGAAGAGTTCTGTTCTGATCATCATCAGCAGTTCCACTTCATCAAATGTCACATTTTTGTATGAAAATGCTCGATTTGTTGATAAAAACACAAAAATCACTATATGTTTGCCTTTAAGATTTGAGGAGTTCCCTCAATTCCTCATGGATCCCATCATCAAAAATCGAGCATGACAAAAATTAATCGTGAAAATAGAACTTGCTTAACAAACACAGCTAGAAGGACAAATCGCCAAACGTGAACATTTTGTTGTTGAAGAGTTCTGTTCTGATCATCATCAGCAGTGCCACTTCATCCAATGTCACATTTTTGGATGAAAATGCTTGACTTGTTGATAAAAACACAAAAATTACTATATGTTTGCCTTGAAGATTTGAGGAGTTCCCTCAATTTCTCATGGATCCCATCATCAGAACTGCGTTTTGACAAAAACGGGACCAACTTGGATATATATACTTACAATCAAAAAAAGAATTTTCCAAATCGGTTAAGAAATGACGGAGTTATGGACTAACAAACATTAAAAAAAAAAAAAAAACAAAACAAAAAAAAAAAACATACAACCGAATTGATAACCTCCTCTTTTGAAATTTTGAAGTCGGTTAAAAAGAGGACTTTGCCGGCCTAGGCCTGCAAGATTTGTATGAAATTCCATTAACGACCTCTTGTCCTAGCCGCACCTGAAACGTCATACTTCGCAGCCTATTATAAGGAACATAACATTAATATTTCATTGCATGTTTGAGAAAATAATATTTTATGTCAAATAGGCTAATTTGACCAGAAGATGAGACCTTACGAAGCCTCCATAGCCAAACTACCGTTTACCAAAAAAACATCTAGTAATTACAAGCTTTTATTTAGTTTCACCTGCCCCGTTGTCTGTCTGTCGGTCTGTAATCAAATCTTGCAAGTTAAATTTGATCCACTTCCCGGTTTCCGTTTGAGCTGAAAGTTTACATGCATGTATAAATCGGATGACAATGCAATATTATTATGACATAGAGCTGATCTGATGATGGAGACAGAAGGTGGTCATAGCAATTCCTAAACTACACAAGATAAACCCATCGTGTTTGGGCTCATTCGAACCGACTCAACAAATAGTTTATGTTTGGAAAAAAGTACAGTCGGCAATGAAAGAATGTACCATAAATGAAATTTTTGACCAAAAACCTTTTTTTTCAGAGCGGCCACCTAGTCTCTAGGCGAATTAACTACCTAAACCAATGGTCGGAAGCCATGTCGTACAAGACATTCTGCGTGGAGCTTCGAGTCAATGTTGATGCCGACGGCGCCATTGCTGGCGAAGAGCTGGTGTATAAGCAGGTCTACGGCGTTTATAACGGGGATCAAGCCGTGAAGACGAAGGACGATGTTGCTGCAGGAGGTGAGTCATGTATTCGTAAATTACATTTCACATTGCAACATACAAGACTAAACAAATATTTATTGCAATAAACACACAATAGGAATATACACGGTACGAAACAAAAAATAAACTAACTTGTCTATATAATAAAATAAAAATAAATCAAAGAAATTTGGCTCCTCTGGCATGGTGCCAAGGATGCTGTTAGCATTTCCCCTGTGTATTGCTATGCTAATACGTTGTGCGAGAAAGCTGCCAGCTCTTCGGTCACCAGTGAAGTCGACCAGTATTTTCGAAAGCCTTACAAACTTTAGAAACATTAGGACCAAACTAGATATATATATCGGATAGTTCGTAATTAGTATGTACCTATAACCTAACCCTGGTGGAGCGGGAGCGATTGATAGGTATTTTGTTGTTTGACGCGAGTGTACTGATGTGAGATTTCCTCACTTGACGAAATACTGTCAGTATTACGTGTGCTCAGTACTAATACCATGCGCAGAAGTACAGTACCTACTGCATTCGTATCGGTTGACACTGACAGCTGACAGTTTTCTCATATCGTACCAAAGAGTACATTATTTATTGATCGTACCGCCTCCGCATCGACAAATCAGGAAAGAGCCGTTCGATATGCTGTTCTCCTCGCCCGCGCGCGGTAACATGAGAAAATCATAATAAAACAAATGTTTTATTAAAACAGGTCATTATTTCTGAAAAGTATGACAAAAATAGTTATTTGTTATACAAGGGTGCAAAGTTGTATTTTACCCGCGAGTGTGGAATTGAAACACGAGCCAGCGAAAGGATTCTATAGTTGAAAAGTTCTAAAATAGGATCCTGAGTGTAGCGAGTGTTTCAACACACGAGAAGTAAAATACAACTTTGCACCCGTGTGTAACACAAAACTTTTCTCCTCATTATAGCGAGGAAAGTGCAACATGCAAAAAAACACAGTTCCACAGGCATGATTTTCACTGGAATCACTGATTTTTTTACTATATTATAACAGAAAACTCTAAAAGTTTTGTATAATATTTACGTGAGTCGGAGTCGGTGACAAGTTGTGTATATTTTAGTTGACATTGACAATGATGACATTTCTGACGATGCGTTTTGAAATTGCATCGAGTCAACTTGTGCGTTAACAATTATACTCAATATCATTATATAAAAAAATGTTACTTATAGAATTTTAAGATTTAACAACATACATGCAATACATGCAAAAAAACAAAGTTCCACAGGCATGATTTTCATCACTGGAGTCACTGATTTTTTTACGATATTACAACAGAAAACTTTGAAAGTTGTGTATAATATTTACGCGAGTCGGAGTCGGTAACAAGTTGTGTATATTTTAGTTGACATTGACAATGATGACATTTCTGACGATACGTTTTGAAATTGCATCGACTCAACTTGTGCGTTTACAATTATTCTCTGTCATTATAAAAAAAATGTTACTTATAGAATTTTAAGGTTTACGACTTAAATCATTAAATAAAGCTAAATTTGGTATTTTTTATTAAATTCTCAAACCATTTATTTAATGATAATTGATATCAAACGAACCATTATTATGAGCGTTTTACGTTTTGTTATCTGTCAAAAGCTACTCAAACACGCTCCAAGGTCAAATTACTTTCCCCACTTGTGGATAAAATGCGTTTTTACCCGCTTGTTTCAAAGGATAAAAGACGGCTTTCCGAGCTAGTGAGGGGAAAACCATTTTGCTTAACACTACGGATCTGCTGGTATTATTAATCTAAGATTTTGACTTACCTCGTCCCACAGCTATGCTATTATCCTGTTTCTTCCTCATCCTGGTGTTGGCGGCGTATGCTGTGCTTCCTCAGAAAAGGAACCTGCCTAGTCTGATGTTGATGGCGTACGTCTCCTGTCTTGCGACAGCGTTCCTCTTCATAGCGATACAAGTGTTTACGGAGGGACGTCTTACCAAGATGCAATGCATATGTATAGGTAAGTGTAGGAATCCCATCAAAAACATAAATGTTAAAATAGAAGCCAAGTTCAATATTAAGAATACGAGTATGCGATGCGTGGTTGTCGACTTCGCCGACAAAAGAATTTTGATCTAAATGGGTGCCAAATTCGTAGATTATCCTGATATTTATTTATTAAGAACACAACGTTCTGCAATAAATTCAAAACACATGTTCTTTTTTTTCTGCTACAACAATGTTTGTTATTTCAAAGTAGGTATAACTTCTTAAATTTGAATACTCGAATTATTTACATACCTACTTATAGCAGATAACTTATGATAAAATTAAGCTCAAAATTTCACTCGGCTAATCTCCATTTGCTCAATCTTGGGTAGTTTGGTGTTTTCCCCAAATGTTTTTTTTTTATGTTTCCATTTTGTGACTGTCCATGCAAAATACGTGTATTTGAATCGAACACTTGGGAGTCTGGGGACACTATTGAAACTTCGGATGCTTGTCAAACGCATGGAATTCGCATGAGACACATTTTGAAAAACGTTATGCTATACTACCTACATTGCTAGAGGAAAATAAGTTCTTTTTAAAAAATATTTTGATGGTACAAAACAAGGCCTCAAAATTAAACTGTAAGGAGGCATGTCAATCAGCGGGGATTCAAGTATTTAGCCAAGTGTTATTAGCCATGGTAAAAATATTAAATTATCTCCAGCCTTTGAGTACCTCGCTACGTTCAAGTTCCTAACTTTTGAACTCAGTGTATAAATTGCAGGACTGACGGTGTACTACACGCTACTGGCGAGTTTCACGTGGCTGAACGTGATGTCGTACGACATGTGGTCCACGACATGGTATGTATGGCCTACCGTTTTTAGCAACCGCTTCGATTGCTATTGACGTCTCCCCTCTATGCTTATAGCGTTGCTTGAGCTACCTATTTCAGTAATTATGCAATCAAACCAATATTTACTTAGCAGCTAAATCATCAGCTGATCAGTTGAGCTAATTCAATAGAGCTAATAAAGTTCAGCAGCACATACTCGTAGGTACCTACCGATTTCGAGAAAATCAAGTAACACTGTCATTAACCGACTGCAATAGAAGGAATGCGAATTCAATGTTCAGCGAATTCAATGTTTAGTGAGTGGTTGGACAACAATGGGGTTGTAAAAGCAATTCAAGGTGTATAATTTATAGAGAACTGGATTTGGTATTACTTTTAGCTAATTATGTATTTAATTTTAATATAATAAATTGCCAGGCATTTTAGTTTGGGGGAAAAGTAGTGCCAGGTTTTTCAAGAGAACGAGTTGAAATTAACAAATAATTATGTGATAGTGTCGGGTTTTGGACGCTTTCACATACTTATTTGTTGCATGCGGGCGATTCATCAAGGGCAAATTATTTAAGTAGGGTAGGGAGGGAGTTATTATGTATATAGGAGGAGGGTATTCGCTTTGCCTGGGGTGTTCACTATTCCCGACCTTCCCCTAACCATGTGTGTGGCATGATGAAGTACAAAATTGGATTCATTATAGTACTTGCGCCTACGCCACATCTTGGAAGCGGTCCCTGGGTTGGACGCAACGCTAGGAGAATAATGAGAATAAGGAGATTAATTTAATTTATTTGCAGCAAATCCCTATCACTTCGCTGGGAGCCCCGTCGCCAGATCCTGACGAAGTTCTGCTGGTACAGCCTCTATGGCTTTGGTGCACCGCTTCTCACTACGCTGTTCCTGGTCCTGATTGACTATGCCGACCTCACCGCCGTGCCTAACTTCGTCAAGCCACACTTCGTGTTTGGGCCGGAGTATATTTGTACCTTTGAGACAGATAACTTTTATATTCGGGTATGTTTACACGTGTAACCGCTACATTGAGAGTAGTACGTACATATTGGTAGAGAGTTAAGGTCCGGAAAGTGGGGAATTGAGCAAGTTCATCGAGCAGAGGACCGCACTTTGTGGCGCGCCTTAGGCTCTCCCAATAGCATAGGCATATGCCTATGTTCAGCAGTGGACTGCAGTGGGCTGATGATGTTGAATTAATCATAATGTTTTTCATCACATTTACGAGAAAATAAATCCAAAGCCAAAATTACAAATTGACGAAATCGGCAACTTCACCTCTAGTATCAGTGCATGATCGCTGGGGCGTCCTTGCGAGAGGAGCGCGCCGTTTCAATATTTAAACAAATCACAAACCTGTATTTTTGCGGCGTGCGGCCAACTAGCTCGCATCACCTAACGAATGATATTTTTTAAAGTGGTTGGATGGTTTTACGTACAGAATGCATGAAGTTCTGTGTGGTTATGGATAGGCCACCGTCTTCTGTGATATTTCTTAATTTTATAACTTTATTAATTAATGAAATTATATAATAATATTAATGAAATGATTAATGAAATAATACTTAACCAAAATAATATAAATAAAATTAGAACTACCAAATCTAAAACAGGCCCTTGGGGAATTATACCGAGGAGCATCCTTTCCGGCATTTCCTCGCTGTATCGCAATGCTGATACGTTGACCGAGGGAAAGCTCTTCGGTCACCAGTTACTTTATCAATTTTATATTTGTAAACAGTATCTCACCAAAACTATTTTTCATGTATAATCTAGCCAAGACGAACTTATTAAAAATGGGATTGCTCTTGGCCAGCATCTAACCAGGGGGCAAAGATGAGGCCGACGATGAAGCGAGTGATAATAACCATATGACTCGCTCTGTCAAAAAACCGGCGTAAGAAACTACAGTATACTTAGTGGTTAGATAAATAAATAATAAGCTTGTAGGAAATAATTTCTGGACCCGGGTATGTCCTAAAACTACGGCCAAGACCACTGGGGGATGGGCAGCAGCATCCGTGAAGTGCGGTGGAGATACTGCGATCGCTATCCCGCATGCCAAGCGTGGCGATTAATTATGGCATTTACCCCCCATGAATTTGGGGGAGGCCTATGTCCAGCAGTGGACGTCTTTCGGCTGATATGGAAATAATTTCAATAATTGATTTCTTTAAACGAAATTCGTCTCAAAAATTTTGACCATAGGTATAAGGTATATTCTCAAAGAAAAACTATATTTAGACTAAATATTAAAATACAAGAGTAAAAATAATAATAAATAACTATATTAGATCCCCCAGATCGAAACCTTGTGGGAGGGGTTAAAAAAAACCGACTTCAATTCAAGATGGTTCTGCTACGTAATCTTTTCACCGGTCACTCCCACTGAAGTCGTTTTTGTTTTTCTTAAAAATTATCAAAAGAGGAGGTTCTTAATTCGGTTGTATGTTTTTTTAATGTTTGTTACTCCATATTTCCGTCATGTCTGAACAGATGAAAATTCTTTTTTTTTATTGTAAGTATATCCAAGTTGGAGAAGTTGGTCCCGTTTTTGTCAAAACGCAGTTTTGATGATGGGATCCATGATGAAACGAGGGAACTCCTCAAATCTTAAAGGCAAACATATAGTGATTCATATGTTTTATCAACAAATCAAACATTTTCATACAAAAATGTGACATTTGATGAAGTGGAACTGATGATGATGATCAGAACAAAACTCTTCAACGACGAAAACTTCACGTTTGGCGATTTGTCCTCCTAGCTGTGTTTGTTAAGCAAATACTATTTTCACGATTAATTTTTGTCATGCTCGAGTTCTGGTGATAGGATTCATGAGGAATCGAGGGAACTCCTCACATGTGAAAGGCACACGTATAGTAATATTAGTAGTTTCATGAATTAATCAAGCATTTTTATTATAATCTTTCACCGGCCTCCCCATTGAACGGTTTTTTTTTCTTAAAAATTATCTTGAAGAAGTCCTTGGTTTCTTGCGTCGACAGAAGACGAACGCCGGCTGTACGTGAGCGTGCCTATGCTGGTGGCGACCGCCATCAACATCGTCTTCTTCGTGCTGACGGGGCTGTACATCTGGCGGCACAGCACCAAGCCTGGCGGCACTGGAGACAGCAGGAACACTAAGAAGGACCAAAGCAGGTCAGCTCTAACTGAAGATTTTACTCCCGAGTATTCCTGGGAAAAGAAAATCTCCCGCCCGGGTTGTCAATTTTTAAATTTTTCACTCCGGTTGGAAATTACTCTTTGAAGGTTCCGATGCGATAGAAAACAGTCGCTGTGGCCAAATACGGCTAAGAGATAATGGTCCCCGAACTGAAAATATTTCCCATACAACGCTGGAATATTTCCAGAAATGGCATATCGTTTGGTTCCAAAGCAATTTCCTTCCGCGACCTGGCTGAGGAATGATCTTGCTGCCAAGATTTTTCCGAAGGATTACAGGAGTTTGCAGATTTTTGAAAGATTGGCAACACGTCTATAGACTACGGTATCCGCTTAAATGAACATAGTCTTTCATGTTGATGAGACTGTACACCTGGTGGGACAGCACCAAGCCAGGCGGCAGTGGAGACAGGAACACTAAGAAGGACCAAAGCAGGTTTGCAAGGCCGTGGTCTGGACGCCAGCAGGGCGACGAGTTGGCGTTCATAGATCCAACTGCTGAATGCTGTAAAGAAAACACTGCGGTACAAGACAAGGATGACTTTACATTCCATTGATTTTGAGACGCATTGAATCGCCGTGGGGTTTTAATCCAGTCATTTCCCGACGAATGGATACTAGGCTAGTATAGCTTACACTGTCACGTTTTGGTATATTTCGGCCATAAAAAATGAAGGTATCTATAAGCTATCGTGCTAGCTAGGCTGGTTCGCAAGTTTTCTCTGCAATAACATCCGCAAATTTTTTAGAAAATACCCATTTCTCATTCCAGATTCATCATTTACGTGAAGCTGACCCTGATCATGGGCGTGAACTGGATCCTCGACGTGCTCTCGGCCTTCTTCAGCCCCGATTCCTGGGTGTGGTACCTGCCTGACGTCTTCAACGCGCTTATTGGGTTCTTCATATTCATCATCTTCGTGTGCAAAAAGGATATGATCATGCTGTTGTGTAAAAGGTAATTTACGATAGATGTCTAGGTAGCATCTATGTAAATATGTCTGCACGGCTAGCACAACTTGGCGCGCGAGCTATCTCACGCGCGAGATAGACAACCCGTCTCTTTCTGTGTGTACCAATTAGAAAGAGGCGGATAGTCTATCTCGCGCGTGAGATAGCTCGCGCGCCAAGTTATGCTAGCCGTCCTGTCGTGCCAATTGGATGTGATCTCGGCTTTCTTCGGTCTTGACTCCTTCGTGCGGTACATACCTTGCCTTTCGTCTTCACTTCAATCGCTTACTGGGTTCTTCATATTGATTATTTTCGTGTGCAAAAAGGATGTGATGCTATTGCTTTGCCATGTTAAATGTACTTATAATTACGCGATAGATATTTATGTAAACTTGTAGAGACTACGAGTAGATGGTACTCGTATAGTGACTTATAGATCCATCAGCCTCGACTTAGACTAGGTACTCTCTATGAATAATTATCTTTTTTGTTTCAGATTCTCGATCAAAAACCGATTCACGCGACAGTGGGAGTCAACAGTGGACACTAGTGTCTCTGTAAGTCTGTAGGTACAGAAAAATATTTTTCACCAGGGGTTATAAGGGGTTAAATTCCATGCTGTTACGCACACCATATCGGCATCGGAACAGCATCGCCTCACCTCGGCACAAGCTAGTAATCCGGGCGCGGTGCGCGGGCAACTCGCAGTCATCGAGCTTACGTCGGGCCGCTGCCGCGCTTGCGTCTCGCCGCCGGAACGGGGACGGCGCGCATACCGCCATCGTTCCCCCCGCGGCCATTAACGATCATCGACCACCAGCTCTAGCCGCTGCCTCGCTAAGCGCGCTGTCGTCAGGCGCAGCCGCGCGGGCACCTCGGAGGTGCTGAGCCGTTTCCGTTACGTGCTTAGGTATGGTTGACGGCGAGCCGATAAGAGGCAGCGCCGATCCGGTGCCGAGCGGTTACGTGTGCGACAACCTTAAGGCTGCAGTCTTCTGTAAGGTGAAGGTATTTCTCTAGTTGAGCTGCTACAAATATGAATGCGATGACGTTCTGCTGTGCCCTACCTCTGTTAATTGTCTATTCTATTTCGAGATTTCTTATCACTCCTTTTAATTATAATTTTTAAGAAAAAAAAACCGACTTCAATGGGGGAGTCCGGTGAAAGATTATTAATCTTAGATGGTGCACTTTTAGATTCCATACAATAAAATACAAAAATGGCTATAAGTATGTTTATAATGGTAGAAGACTAAGTACCCTCAATTCCTCATGGAATCATGGAAAAACCTGGTTTGCTTGACAAACAAACCAAAGAGAACAAATCGCCAAACGTGAACTACGCGTCGTTGAAGAGTTCCGTTCTGATCATCATCAGCAGTTCCACTTCATCAAATGTCACTTTTATGAATGAAAATGCTTGATTAGTTCATGAAAATACTAAAATTACCATCTGTGTGCCTTTCACATTTGAGGAGTTCCCTCGATTCCTAAGGGATCCCATCATCAGAACTCGAGCATGACAAAAATCAATCGTGAAAATAGAACTTGCTTAACAAACACAGCTAGAAGGACAAATCGCCAAACGTGAACTTTTCATCGTTGAAGAGTTCTGTTCTGATCATCATCAGCAGTTCCACTTCATCAAATGTCACATTTTTGTATGATAATGCTCGATTTGTTGATAAAAACACAAAAATCACTATATGTTTGCCTTTAAGATTTGAGGAGTTCCCTCAACTCCTCATGGATCCCATCATCAGAACTCGAGCATGACAAAAATTTATCGTGAAAATAGAACTTGCTTAACAAACACAGCTAGGAGGACAAATCGCCAAACGTGAACTTTTCGTCGTTGAAGAGTTCTGTTCTGATCATCATCAGCAGTTCCACTTCATCCAATGTCACATTTTTGGATGCAAATGCTTGACTTGTTGATATAAACACAAAAATCACCATATGTTTGCCTTAAAGATTTGAGGAGTTCCCTCAATTCCTCATGGATCCCATCATCAGAACTGCCTTTTGACAAAAACGGGACCAACTTGGATATATATACATACAATGAAAAAAAAAAATTTTTCAAATCGTTTAAGAAATGACGGAGTTATGGAGTAACAAACATTAAAAAAAAAAAAAAAAAACATACAATCGAATTGATAACCTCCTTTTTGAAATTTTGAAATCGGTTAAAAAGTGACACTAATAAGTTAATTTTTAGTGCTCTGCCTACTTTTGTAAATACAGATATATATATTTTTATTTATTGCAGAAAGATATGGCATTAAAAATTAAATGAATCTTAGCATTTTAATAACGTAACGTTCATTCTATTTATCTTCTTCCGTCTGTATTTTAGTGCTGTTTTGTATTTCTCTTCTTTTGAGGTTTTCAATAAAGACTTTGTAGTTATTATATAGTATTCCATTCATCATCATCATATCAGCCGAAAGACGTCCACTGCTGGACAAGGCTTCGGCCGCCGACGAAACTATGCTACGTAACCGGTTACTTGAGAAGAATTGCTTTTCTTGCTACGAAACCAGTTACGTACAAAGAGGTTTTTTTCTTCCTACGAAACTAGTTCGAATTGAATTGAAACTCGATAGTGTAATGTGTGGCAAACAACCGAATATTTTTAAGGCATAGCCAGCATGCGGTAGATATGAGAGGCAACTGAGAATTGGTAATGGCGAAACCGACTCGGATCGCGGATAGGTTAGAGGTCTTCGAGGTTTTTTTTTTATAAAAGAGCGGAGTAACTTGTTTTTAAAACATTTGTAAACCTATATGACGAAAAAATATTATACTTTGAACTTTATGAAATTTATTATTACTTGCCGCCGCCGAATTGTTTTTTGAAATCGCGCGCGTTCTGCAGCCGCATGCCGTAAGTCTCCGTCAGCACGGGGACGGAGTGCTTCGCCAATTTACGGCAGCGACTGAATCCACCGCATGCTGGCTATGCGTTAAAAGTATTCGGTTGTTTGCCACACATTACACTATCGAGTTTCAATTCAAATCGAATTAGTTTCGTAGGAAGAAAAAAAACCTCTTTGTACGTAACTGGTTTCGTAGCAAGAAAAAGAATTCTTCTCACGTAACCGGTTACGTGGCACGGTTTCGTCGGCGGCGGAAGGGCTGGACAATGACCGGCGCAAGGATCTCCACAATTACCGGTCTAGCGCAGCTCTCATCCGACGGTTTCCCGCGATCTTGACCGGATCGTCGGTCCACCTTGTTGGGGGCCTTCCTACGCTGCGTCTTCCGGTGCGTGGTCGCCACTCAAGAACCTTTCTGCCCCAACGGCCATCGGTTCTACTAGCAATGTGCCCCGCCCACTGCCACTTGAGTTTTGCAACTCGGTAAGCTAATGTCGACAACAGTGGTTCTCCTACGAATCTCCTCATTTCTGATTCGATCTCGTAGGGAATCTCCCAGCATATATTGGTCATTGTATTGCATTTTTTAAAAAAAATTAACTTTCTCAATTACAGGTATCGAAGAGACAACTGTCAGATAAAGAATCCGGATCAACTTGTATGGTTTCGAACGGATTTTCGGAAAAACCAGCGGGTCTTTACTAAACTGCGCGAGATTGTAGTAATGTTATTCTTACTAAACGGGGGGCTTAAATACAAATAATAATTGGGGGGACAATCTTATCTACACATATCGACCTAGTCCTAAAAGCAAAGCTTGTTCGGAGACTAGTCTACGAGATTAAAGCTCAAAACGCACCTACAGAGGGGGCGCGATGCGTAGTTTTGCATTTTTGATGTTTTCGAAACTGTCGACTATCGATTACTGCTTCATATGACACACACGCCGCCTCCGCTCTACCGCGCTATCGAAAAATATTTAGATTTCTTTAATAATAGTATGTAGTATGTATGGTTTATGGTTTAAGAATTTCTTTCTCTAAAAGAATGTTACAATTCACTTAAACTAGAGAAATACAGAATTATCTTAACTTAATATCTTAACAGTGTACGAAGGTAGTAGCTAACATTATACAAAATAGTAGTTTCTACACCTTAATTATAATTTAACATACAATATTTGCAAATGTGGGTACCGTGTTTATCTTGTTAGCTGGTCGTAGCAACCACCCGCGCGAGCGCGACCCATCTGAGATCTTTAACCGACCAGCGTAACTTGAGCGAGAGATCCGCTGCCTCAGTGCGTTATCGGAAGACGTTCATCTGAGCGGTCGTTCCAAGCGACTTGAATAGCTACCTGAATAGCATACTGTATGTAATTAATTAGATTGACCAATTTATAATGTATTCTGACATTAAGTTTTAATTATCGCCATATTGTTGTTTACATAATTCATATTTATAAATAGCTATATTACTAGATATTTGTAATTATATTATCATGCTCTCAACTCTGACATCTCAATTATAATAACATTGTGAAAATGTTGCATGCTAGATTATAGAGTAGTACTGCTAGATTATAGAGTAGTACTGCTAGATTATAGAGTAGTACTGCTAGATTGTAGAGCCTACTGTTAGATTTTAGTGTACATTATGCACGCTGCAATTAAGCTAAATGTGTGCCCCTTTTAAATTATAATACTTAAGACCTTTTGTTAACCACATCCAATGCAATAAATAGCTTTTCTCAAACATGCAATGAAATATTGATGTTATGTACCTTATAATAGGCTGCGAAGTATGACGTTTCAGGTGCGGTTAGGACAAGAGGTCGTTAATGCAATTTCATACAAATGTTGCAGGCCTAGGCCGGCATAGTCCTCTTTTTTAATTTCCATTCCTCATAAATTTGTGGCACAGGCACCATGACATTCTGCCACTATGCGTATTAAATTAATACTTTGTTTTTTTTGTTTTTTATTTCATTGCATGTTTGAGAAAAGCACTATACATACCTCGGCGGGAAATATGGGGTTGCCCGCCTCAGACCAGACCTATCCGACCTCGCTTCGCTCGGCCGTCTATATATGTCTTCGGCCGGCAACCCCTTTCGTCCCGGCCTCTGTAGTAATGTACTATTGTAATATGGGCCGCAGATGCCTGAAATAATAGCACATTACTATAGAAGCCGGGAAACGAAGGGTTGCAGGCCAAGTGGATATAGACTGTATAGAGATTGAACTGTATCGAGCTTGGACCCGGGTATGTCCTTAAACTACGACCAAGACCACCGGGGGAATGGGCAGCAGCATTCCTAGAGTGCGGTGGAGATACTGCGATCGCCAACCCGCATGCCAAGCGTGGCGATTATGGCATTTACCCCCCATGAAATTGGGGGAGGCCTATGTCCAGCAGTGGACGTCCTAGGGCTGATGTGGTGGTATAGAGATTGAAAGATTCGTCACCTCGGGAAAACCCACGGTAGCCCAGTTGTAAAAAGCGATAGACGGATTCTAGAGATCGCGGGTTCAAATCCCGCCCGGGGTGATCAATTTTTCATTCTCGGTTGGAAACAACTTAATTTTTTTATCAGGTTCTGAATTGAGGGTGTGACCCCATTAATCGTTTTCCAGGCATAGTGCGAATTATCGAACGCATATTTTGTCAATTGAATATCAATCTTAGTTCTCCGATTCAAGGTTGAAATTAGACTGCGTTTACGTAAATAGTAACGTATTTTGAATACATATTTTGTTTCTTGTAAGGCCTTCTGGATTGGTACGGCCTGGAATTTTAATTGCCATATTAAAATATAATGGAACGGGTCACTCACGTCTTGATGGTGGTTATGAAGGCAAGTACTAAACGAGCCGCCGCCGCGATAAGTGCTCATGATCAAAGACCGCGAACCGGTCCGAAACAAGACGAGTGACCCGTTTCATTATATATTAATGTCTGAAAGTCACTGGAGTTTTCTATATAAAGAAAGAAAAAAGAAAGAAAGAAAATAGCTTTATTTAGCATTAAAACAAAACAATTTAAAGTACAAATATTAAACGACTAAGAACCATTATGGCCTTAACAAAAACTCGCTTTAACATAATTTTGATTACGTCCTTGCACATATTTTGGAACGCCACTGTACCATCAGGCATACGCTATGTACCATCTTTGTATTAAAAAAAAACTTCGGATTCACGTAATCTTGCTTGTCTCTTGTGTACTTATAAATGTAGAAGAAAAAGTACTGGATAAATAAATCAAATTTCAATATTTAGTAAACAGGTGTTTTATTTGTCTGACAAAACATAACGAGCATATGTAGAATACAACCACTATTAAAATGAACCTCCCTGACAGACTCAGGAACAAACATTCGGGTTGATCATACAAAAAAATACCCTGACCGGGATCCGAACCCGGGCCAGCTTCGTAGGCCACTGCATCTAGGCTAAAGAGGTCGTCAAATCAATACATGATTAACAAACTATATAATAGATTAAACGACAAAATAGTACAGTCAACTGCAAAAATATGGGTGCATACAACTTGCTCAATAGTCAATAATGTGTCCTATATAGCTCTTATGACGACGGATTGAGGTCGCGGCACGTATTTATGAGAGAATTAAATTGATATGTATTTTGCAGTTGACCGTACAAACAAGAAATCTTAATGTAAGTATTCTAAGTTTAAAACCATTTAAGGAAGTTATCAAAATGCACTCAGAGCGGGACGGCTTAATAAAATAGAATCCTGAGTGTAACAAGGCCCAAGGGACTCTTTAAGTGTTCAGCTGTTCATAGTACCTTCCTTAGTCTTGCCTTCTCATTCGCAATGTGATTAGTAAGTAAATATCAATAATTGGAGCCTCGTCTGCCAACAAATCGCACTGTGGTTTGGCAGAAGTGTATAATTTGTATTTTTTTTGTGAATAAACTGTTTTATTATTATTTTTACAACGAGCCCTGTACGAGGCGCAGAACACCATGGAACATCGCCGCAAAGTTGCTAGTCTTTCGGCTTTCTATCGGTTGCATTTCGGGGAGTGTGCTGAGGAACTGCACAGTATAATACCCCCCGCCCCCTTCTACCATCGGACGACCAGGGATACGGCAAGGCGACATCGTTTTACGGTGGCAGTTCCAAAAACTCGCACGAAGCGTTTCGCTTCCTCTTTTATTGTGAGAACAGCCAAGCTGTGGAACTCCTTGGCGGAATCCTTGTTCCCTGAAAACTACAACCTTACGGTCTTCAAGACGAGAGTGAACCGGTTTTTACTAGGTAAGCGCGCTCCATCCTAGACCGCAATGTCGCTTACCATCAGGTGATTTGTGGTCAAGCGCAAACCTATCCAGAGTAAAATAAAAAGAACCATGAGCGTAGTGAGTAACTCATAGGGTCAAATAGAACGCATGTATGCTGCTTATATAAACAGCTGGTACTGCTGATTGGCAAAACTACAGCAGAGCGTAGACTCTGCTGTAGTTTTGCTCGAGCCATATACCTACTTAAAAAAAACTCGAGCGTAGTGAAGGATTCAGTTTATTATAATCTCTCTAAAGGTTGCTGTAAGCTAATAACTGATTTCAGTAGGCAACGATTTAAGAGGGCGCAGTACGCTCGGTCTGGCTCGTTTCTCCATACAAACGTATTTACCCTCTCATTTTAAAACGCCATGCTAGAATAACATGAAAATTTGTATACACAATGGGATCAGGCATATCTAGGTCGGACCATAGTTTCTGTTGCTAGAAATTGTAAAAGAAAAAAAATACAGCGGCTTTTTGAGTTTTTTACGGCTTGTATGAAAACCTTAATAATCGCTATAATTTTTCTCCAATATAATTTCAAGCAACAGAAACTATGGTCCGACCTAGATATGCCGGATCCCATTGTGTATACAAAGTTTCATGTTATTCTAGCCTGGCGTTTTAAAATGAGAGCATAAATACGTTTGTATGGAGAACCGAACGTACTGCGCAGTCTTAAACCCTACCACAGCCTCTTTTAACCCTACCGCTGCCAACGTAAACAGCTGTTACTCCTGCACTCTGCTGGCAGTAGTCACTAGAGTCAAAATGTGAAAAAGAATCTCGAGCGCAGTGAAGGATTCAAAGGCTATCATAACCCATCTAAAGGTCCCCGCTGTTAAGCCAATGGCTGATTTCAGTAGGCAACGCTTTGAACCCTGCCACAGCCTCGTTTAACCCTTCCGCTGCTAATGTGAACAGCTGGTACTCCTTCTGCACTCTGCTGGCAGTAGTTTCGCTGGAGGCGTAGATGGAGTCTGAGCCTCGTACAGGAACGAGGAGTTCTAAAGCTTGGAGGTGCTCAAACGCTTTTAGGATCACGGGGCGAGGTACGGTTTGTGTTGATGAGTTTGCGGCAGCGAACTTCGTGTATCTGAAATGACAGAATATAAAAAAATGTGGACAATCTTACACGAATCGGTTTAGATAATCATTTTTAGTACTTTGTCGCACTAACGTAATAATCTAATAACACTGCGGCAGTTCGGATGCGTCAAAGTAGTAAAATGACATGGTATTAAAATGATCATCTACTTCTGCTGTTGACTGTAATATGGGTACTAGGCAATTATACACCGTGACCGTTAATAACCCGAAAGATTTAAGCTAACGATATTAGAGCCTAATTAGAGTATATAAAGTTATGTAACATATAGTCCAAAAAGTCATAATTAAGGAGATATTAATTATTTACAACAAATCAAAAGTTAAAAAATCTCCAGTGTAACACACCTTAAGGGCGTGAGCATGACGTAGCCACCTATTTCTTTTACACGTAGATACACTAACTGTATGGTTGTTAGCCAGTTTCATAAAGAAGTTGGTATCTATCTACAACCTCTTATAACTGGCTAGTTTGAAATTGATTGTCACTAAAATGACACATTACAAATGATAACTAATTGTCACGCAACATAAAATAACATTGGGTTCCCACCTAAAGGCTTGTTCACAAAGAAGCGGGCAATTAATCAGATTTAATTCGTACTGAAATGGTAATTTAATTAAGACACATAATTAGACCCATGTTGATATAACATTATTTACTCGTACAGTCGTCAAAAATATGTGGTTTAAATCTTTCGGGTTATTAACGGTCACGGTGTATACATACTAATATAGATAGGTAGATAAATATTATAACTCGTGTGTGCATAAGTTTTGAAACTACTAACAACTATATTCTAATATATATAATTTACTCTGTTTGGTTTAAGGTTGACTGGTAGAGAATGCTTAATGGCATTAAGTTCGCCTTTTGTATCTGTAACTGTTGTGCAAAGAATTTTTATAAATAAATAAATTGACCGGTCATTGTTGAAGTCTTTGGGGGAGGCCTTTAGTCTGGCCAAAAGTGTAGAAAATTAATATTTTTTAAGAAAAAAAAACCGACTTCAATGGGGGAGTCCGGTGAAAGATTATTAATCTTAGATGGTGCACTCTTAGATTCCATACAATAAAATACAAAAATGGCTATAAGTATGTTTATAATGGTAGAAGACTAAGTACCCTCAATTTCTCATGAAATCATGGAAAAACCTTGCTTGCTTGACAAACAAAACGAAGAGAACAAATCGCCAAACGTGAACTACGCGTCGTTGAAGAGTTCCGTTCTGATCATCATCAGCAGTTCCACTTCATCAAATGTCACTTTTATGAATGAAAATGCTTGATTAGTTCATGAAAATACTAAAATCACTATATGTTTGCCTTTAAGATTTGAGGAGTTTCCTCGATTCCTAATGGATCCCATCATCAGAACTCGAGCATGACAAAAATTAATCGTGAAAATAGAACTTGCTTAACAAACACAGCTAGGAGGACAAATCGCCAAACGTGAACTTTTCGTCGTTGAAGAGTTCTGTTCTGATCATCATCAGCAGTTCCACTTCATCCAATGTCACATTTTTGGATGCAAATGCTTGACTTGTTGATAAAAACACAAAAATCACTATATGTTTGCCTTTAAGATTTGAGGAGTTCCCTCTATTCCTCATGGATCCCATCATCAGAACTGCCTTTTGACAAAAACGGGACCAACTTGGATATATATACATACAATCAAATAAGAATTTTTCAAATCGGTTAAGAAATGACGGAGTTATGGAGTAACAAACATTTAAAAAAAAACCGGCCAAGAGCGTGTCGGGCCACGCTCAGTGTAGGGTTCCGTAGTTTTTGTAATTTTTTCAAAAACTATTCAACCTATCAAGTTCAAAATAATTTTCCTACAAAGTTTTTATAAAGTTCTACTTTTGAGATTTTTTTCATATTTTTAAAACTTATGGTTCAAAAGTTAGAGGGGGGGGGGGGGACACATTTTTTTTTACTTCTGGAGCGATTATTTCCGAAAATATTAACATTATCAAAAAATGATTTTAGTAAACCGCTATTTATTTTTAAATACCTATCTAACAATATATCACACGTTAGGGTTAAAATGAAAAAAAAATCACTCCCCACTTTACGTATAGGGGAGGTACCCTAATAAAATATTTTTTTCCACTTTTTATTTTACCACTTTGTCGGCGTAATTGATATACATATTAGTACCAAATTTCAGCTTTCTAGTGCTAACGGTCACTGAGATTATCCGCGGACGGACGGACGGACAGACGGACGGACAGACATGGCGAAACTATAAGGGTTCCTAGTTGACTACGGAACCCTAAAAAAAACATACAACCGAATTGATAACCTCCTCTTTTGAAATTTTGAAGTCGGTTAAAAAGTGACAACACTGTTAAGTTAATCCTTTCAAATCAATGTAGGAAAAAAGGGACGACACTACAGTGTTGCCACTTTTTAATTTCTACACTTTTGCCAGACTGTATGTCCAGCAGTGGACGTCCTTCGGCTGATATGATGATGGTGATGATAAACAATGATTAATTTATTCAAAATATAACTTGTTTACGTTACGGGTATGTAAGGTAACTTACCTATGTAAGACCATTTCGAAGTTCATAGGCTGACCGTCGAAGATATCCATACCGTGCTTCATAGCGATGACCAGAGACAACTCCAGGATGGACAGAGACTGCAGCAGTTTGACTTTATGCTCGGGCGCCACTGTCTTGTCTATGGCTGACGAGAGCTCCGACGCTTCGATGTATGGCTTGGTCGGTGAGAGAGTGCAGACTACTTGGAACTGAAATAAGTTTTTGGTCAAAATTTTCATTTTTGGTACAAGCTTTTATTGCCGACTGTACTTTTTCCACAATCAAACTACTTGTTGAGTCGGTCCGAATGAGCCCAAACACGACGGGTTTATCTTGTGTAGTTTAGGAATTGCTATGACCACCTTCTGTCTCCATCATCAGATCAGCTCTATGTTATAATAATATTGCATTGTCATCCGATTTATACATGCATGCAAAATTTCAGCTCAATCGGAAACAGGCAAGTGGATCAAATTTAACTTGCACGATTTGATTGATTACAGACCGACAGACATACAACGGGACAGGTGAAACTAAATAAAAGCTTGTAATAAAAATATATTGTTTGTACAATATAATACGGATACACACCGCCATTACGTTAAGACTTCCGTCGATTCTTCAATTCCATTGTGCTCAACGTGTATTTTGAAGAGTAGGTATGCATTACTGCGTGCGATATTGTAAAACACTAGCGGCCCGCCCCGGCTCCACATGGGTATTTAACAAAATATTTTTTTTTCTCTTTATTTTGGTACAAACAGTCATTACAAAGCGTTAAATTTTGTAAATAACATTACATAGAATGTCGACAAAAAAGTACCGAATAAGATAATATATTATTACATTTAATTGTTGGATCGGACCTGCGGTGTGAAAAAATTAAAGAGACGCTCACTCACATAATAAAAATTATATTACACACTAGGAATTCAAAATAATTATTCTAATAATATACTATTAGCCTATCTCACCCACGGATAGTGTGCACTGAGCATATAATCACTACGTAGTGTGGCTTCCCAACGGTGGAAGAATTTTATGAATCGGTTCAGTAGTTTCGGAGCCTATTCAATGCAAACAACCAATCAAATCTTTCCTCTTTATAATATTAGTATAGATAGATAATAATAAGTAACTAGGTAACTAAAAGAAAGGAAAAAGTATAAATTAAAACTACGCCCCGCTCTGCGTCATGCTCGAACCAAAGGTCCCCAAAATGCTTGCGGCATTGCCTCGCAGCAATTGAGACCTGTTGGACGAGCCATGACCCAGAGCGGGGGTCAAGGCCCCTCTCCCTCAAACGTCTGCCTAACTCCTTGAAAAGCCCGAGAGCCAAACTGCCCCAGGGCCCAGCTGTCTCCACAGCAACCGGAACGAAATCGTAAGTTGGTTCCAAGGCACAGTATTTGGTGTTTGAAAATAATTTTTAAGAAAAAAAACCGACTTCAATGGGGGAGGCCGGTGAAAGATTATTATACTTAGATGGTGCCCTCTTAGATTCCATAAAAATAAAAATGGCTATAAGTATGTTTATAATGGTATAATACTAAGTACCCTCAATTCCTCATGGAATCCTCCATCAGAACTCAAGCTTGACAAAAATGTGTCCTGAAAACCTAGCTTGCTTGACAAACAAAACGAAGTGAACAAATCGCCAAACGTGAACTACGCGTCGTTGAAGAGTTCCGTTCTGATCATCATCAGCAGTTCCACTTCATCATATGTCACTTTTTTGGATGAAAATGTTTGATTAGTTCATGAAAATACTAAAATCACTATTTGTGTGCCCTTCACATTTGAGGAGTTCCCTCAATTCCTAATGGATCCCATCATCAGAACTCGAGCATGACAAAAATTAATCGTGAAAATAGAACTTGTTTAACAAACACAGCTAGAAAGACAAATCGCCAAATGTGAACTTTTCGTCGTTGAAGAGTTCTGTTCTGATCATCATCAGCAGTTCCACTTCATCAAATGTCACATTTTTGTATGAAAATGCTTGATTTGTTGATAAAAACACAACAATCCCTACATGTTTGCCTTTTAGATTTGAGGAGTTCCCTCAATTCCTCATGAATCCCATCATCAGAACTGCGTTTTCACAAAAATGGGACCAACCTGGATATATATACTTACAATCAAAAAAAAATTTCAAAATCGGTTAAGAAATGACGGAGCTATGAAGTAACAAACATTAAAAAAAACATACAACCGAATTGAAACCTACTCTTTTGAAATCTTGAAGTCGGTTAAAAATAATAAATAAGAATATTTTTGATTTACACAAATTAAGCTATTTTATTAATGAACCATAAAACGAATTAAAATATCTTAAAAATAAATAAAATATTAAGGTAAAATTAAATGTAAATTATAAAAACAAAACAGCGTCCAGCTCTCCTTGTTGTGGCATTGATCCCAGGACCCTATCGGCATTAACCCTTAAATTAAAATAATAAACCCCGAAAGACAGGGGGGGTGGGGGGGGGGGAAGGATAGATAAAAACTTTTTAGACATGACAGTTTTGGAAACATACAAAAAGCGTATAAAAAGCAATTCTAATGTCAGTGGAACTGTCAACATTGTTGATTTCAACACACATCAACAATTGTTTACTATAAAAACTAATAATTATTAGCCACTAATTTATTAAGTTTCATTTGTAAAAATGACACAATCGCCAAAGAAATACGTGTCTACTTTCACTAGTTCGACCACGAACCGCGGGGTGGAGGCGAAAGAGATAGAAATAGGCAATATCCAGCTGGACTCCTCGTCGCAGTATCAGGAAAGTGATGTGGAGATTCGGTCGCAGGCGTCGGGTGGGTTGAACTGTCTAGGTATTGCCAGCAACGCATATACTCGTATGCGTACATATGCGTTCGTATCTATATAAGTATGTTTATCGTCGTCTAGTACCCATACGAGGCTTGCACTGAAAGTGGCGGGAATCGAATACTTATTAATTTATTTTTAACATGTATTATACCTTTTTATAATCTCTGAAGTTTCCTTATCTCAACACACTGGCCACTTAGAAAAAAAAAAGTATGGTTCGGTTTCAATTGTTTATTGAAGTCGTCGAGTCACTGCTTAAAATGGAATTGTGCCGTGAAAATTTCAGAGCTATGATTTATTATGACTTTAAAAGTGGACTAACACAAAAACAATGTGAAGAGCGGATGGTTGCTGCTTTTAATATTGAAGCTCCTTCAAAGACTACAATATACAGGTGGTATTCAGAATTTCAACGTGGCCGTGTATCCCTCACCGACGAAGTGCGTGAAGGTCGACCAAAATCGGCAGTCACGCAAGAAAACGTCGATGTTGTGCGTCGTCTGATAAATGAAGACCGACATGTGACATATCGGGAAATTCAAGAGCACCTGGGTATTGGAATGAGTCAAATACAAATTATTTTAAAAGAAGAATTAGGCGTGAAAAAGTTATTTTCCCGTTGGATACCTCACCTATTGTCTGACGAGCAGAAAATAGTCTGTGTCAATTGGTGCCGCAAAACTTTGAAAAGATTTAACAAGGGACGCTCAAATGCTGTTTTTAGCATAGTATCAGGTGACGAGTCGTGGATATACGCTTATGAGCCTGAAACTAAAAACCAATCCCGAGTATGGGTCTTCGAAGACGAGCTCAAACCCACAAAAGTTGTTCGTTCTCGCAGTACGGCTAAGAAGATGGTGGCTACGTTTATCTCTAAATCTGGTCACGTAGCTACTGTGGCTCTTGAGGATCGTAGAACAGTCAATGCTGATTGGTACACCACTATTTGTTTGCCGAACGTCTTTGCTGAACTCCGAAAAACAAACCCTAGTCGTCGCATCATCCTTCACCACGACAACGCCAGCCCACACACCGCTCGGACAACAACTGAGTACCTGAACGGTGAAAAAGTCGAAATATTGGACCACCCTCCATATAGCCCTGACTTAAGTCCCAACGACTTTTTTACATTCCCCAGAATCAAGGACAAACTGCGTGGTCAGCGGTTTCAGACGCCAGAAGAAGCAGTGGAGGCCTATAAAATAGCCATTTTGTCGACCCCTACTTCAGAGTTCAAAAAGTGCTTTATGGACTGGTTTGAACGCATGCATACGAGTAAGTGCATGAAATACAAAGGAGAATATTTTGAAAAACAATAAAAATAAATAAACTCACTTATACTGCATATTTTCTTCTATTCCCGAAACTTTCAGTTTTACCCTCGTAGTACAAGCTTTGCTTTGTTTGGGACTAGGTCGATGTATAAGATTGTCCCCAGTATTTATTTTTGACTTAGCGAGCGAAGCGTCTCCGTTTCAGCTTTCGACAAATATTCTTTCCTATGCCTGTCTGTCTGGATGTTCTCCTCTACAGGTGGCATTTCTCAACTGATTCTCATGAAATTTTGTGAGCAAGTTCGATAATTATATATAATTTTTTTAATTATTTTTTATTTCGGACTTCGCACATTTAGGGTTTCGTACCAAATCCATATTAAATCCATATTATAAATGCGATAGTATCTCTGTCTGTCTATGTCTGACTGTTACCTCTTCACGCTTAAACCGATGTAGACGAAATTTGGTATAGAGACAGTTTGAGTCCCGGTAAAGGACATAGGATAGTTTTTATTCCGGAAAGTAGTAGAAGTTTGTATGGGCGAGCGATATTTAAGCCTGCGCCTACAACAATTTATTAGGAATTATATTTATATAAAAGCTCAGAGTTATTAATATATTGGTATTTGTTAGTAAAATAATATGAACATTACCACAAAATTTCAAGTTCATAGGTCAATGGGAGGTTAGGAATTATTTGAAACGAAATTTTGTAAAAATTGATCTCATTCCTTTGTTTGCCACTATTTTTTAACCGACTTCAAGATTTCAAAAGAGGAGGTTATCAATTCGGTTGTATGTTTTTTTTTTTTTTTTTTTTATGTTTGTTACACCATAACTCCGTCATTTCTTAACCGATTTGAAAAATTATTTTTTTGATTGTATGTATATATATCCAAGTTGGTCCCGTTTTTGTCAAAAGGCAGTTCTGATGATGGGATCCATGAGGAATTGAGGGAACTCCTCAAATCTTTAAGGCAAACATATAGTGATTTTTGTGTTTTTATCAACAAGTCAAGCATTTGCATCCAAAAATGTGACATTGGATGAAGTGGAAATGCTGATGATGATCAGAACAGAACTCTTCAACGACGAAAAGTTCACGTTTGGCGATTTGTCCTCCTAGCTGTGTTTGTTAAGCAAGTTCTTTTTTCACGATTATTTTTTGTCATGCTCGAGTTCTGATGATGGGATCCATGAGGAATTGAGGGAACTCCTCAAATCTTAAAGGCAAACAATTAGTGATTTGTGTTTTTATCAACAAATCGAGCATTATCATACAAAAATGTGACATTTGATGAAGTGGAACTGCTGATGATGATCAGAACAGAACTCTTCAACGACGAAAAGTTCACGTTTGGCGATTTGTCCTTCTAGCTGTGTTTGTTAAGCAAGTTCTATTTTCACGATTGATTTTTGTCATGCTCGAGTTCTGATGATGGAATCCATTAGGAATCGAGGAAACTCCTCAAATGTGAAAGGCACACAAATAGTGATTTTAGTATTTTCATGAACTAATCAAGCATTTTCATTCATAAAAGTGACATTTGATGAAGTGGAACTGCTGATGATGATCAGAACGGAACTCTTCAACGACGCCTAGTTCACGTTTGGCGATTTGTTCTCTTCGTTTTGTTTGTCAAGCAAGCAAGGTTTTTCCATGATTTCATAAGGAATTGAGGGTACTTAGTCTTCTACCATTATAAACATACTTATAGCCATTTTTGTATTTTATTGTATGGAATCTAAGAGTGCACCATCTAAGATTAATAATCTTTCACCGGACTCCCCCATTGAAGTCGGTGTTTTTTTCTTAAAAATTATTTAAACAAAAAATACAGTATTTATGTATTCAACGAGCTCTTAACAACGATATCCCACTGGATGGGCAGTAGGTCATTATTTTTTCGTCCCCCTTTAGATAATAAATAAATATTAGGGGGCAATTTTTACACAAATGGAAGTACTCCCATACTCCAATTGTGCATGATGCATGTTACGTAAGTAACATATACTGTGAAAATTTGAAAAGTGTAGCTGCCGTTTTGCTGTGTAAAACTTGTGTGACAGACGACGGACTTACTGATACATGAGTAAAAGCAATTGGAGTCCGTTTGGACCCTTCGGGTACAGAACCCTAAAATAGGTCCCACATTATTTCGATCGGAATTAGGATTATAGTGTCATGGCACAATATATATGATCTTATCGTGAATAAAACGTTAAAATAAACGTGTTTTGTATGGACATCTTTTTCTGGAATCATAAATTAAAAAATACAAACACATTTTTTCGTGGTTGTACTCGGTCACTAAATATCATTAATATCACAACCATCAATTCCATTTTGTCTGAAATTTCCACGCAATAACAAACGAAAATTTTCATGAAACAGTGGTGTCTCTGGATGTACACATTTACCGCCCGTTGCCTATCGAAAAACCGTCTCTACCGGCCGACAGTTCGATATCACTAATTTGTGTAAATATAGTTGTGTAATTTAGCCTCCCAAGCCTACTCATCATCATCCTAGTGTTATCCCAGTTACGTAATCCCAAGAATCGGCGTAGTTTTTACGGAACCTTCCAACCCAAGGGGGAAACTAGACCTTATTGGGATCAGGCTTGTCAATTGAGTGGGCAACTTGACTGTTAGAAGTTCCTAAGCAGCCCGAAGGCCTCTAACTTGGCTTAACGACTGCTATCATAGGCAGCAGCCGGGATCAACGGCTTAACGTGCCTTCAAAAGCACGGGAGCGCTCAGTTAGTAACCACTCAAAGCGCTCATTCGTCCAAGGACTAAACCCCGGCCGACATTGCTTCACCTCACATACCGCAAGCGGTACGCGGACGCCGCTAGACCACGAACGCTCCTAGGGTCCAACCTACTAAGACTTAGTAAATCCGCCATTTTGAGTCCTAAATCTTCAGCATTCCGTCCGCTTTTTACCAATAATTAATTTTTGTATGTTTGTCATTTTACCGTGTTTTATAAAAAATAATAAAGCAATAAATACATACATACATACATAACAGCAATCGGTTTTAGGTGACACCGGCTCTTATCTACAAGTCGTTGTACAGAAGCACAAGAAGAAGGAACCAATAGCCGCAGCCACACAGACCTCCCCACGTCTGCCCGTGGCTTCCAGCCCTATCAAAGCCCCTAGAAACGGCTCCGGAGACACCCAACTATACCTACTACAGCACCCAATGCTACTAGCTTACCCCAACACACAGAAGACTGTAGAAAAACAAGAATATACTCATAAGAAGAAACTCTCAACAGTGACAGAAGAACGCCGATCGTTTTGGACCAAGTTTAAAGAGGCAACCAATGAAAATTCACCAGACAAGGTTGATCTTTATTATTTCGAGAGGACGAATGGAGAATATTTAGCAAGCTCTGATGGCACATTCACGTATACTGAAAGTTTCGCGCAACAAATATCTAGAATCCCTAATAGAATAGTCGCGGAGATATTCTCTATACCGCAAATCGTGGCGGGGATTCCTGTAGCCATATTTCTGAATGTAGAACGTTCTATTCTAATAATACTTCGAAGTTTAATAGTAGGGAGCGTGCAGATATGGTCGGATTACTTTTTGAAACCAGTTTTGACGCTAACGTTTAACGCTATCATACAACCGCCGCTGGTTTTCGTCGGGAATGTGGGGAGAGGGTTGAGGGACGCAGCGACGCCTTTAGCGCAGATTGTAGGGGACTTTTTGGAGCCGGTAGTGAAAGTGTTAAGTGCTATACGACTGGTGAATGTAGACCAAAGTGGTTCGCATAATGTATAATGTGGGTTAGTTTTACAAGTAAATATTGAAGTGTCAAGTTTGCGATTTCGATTATATATTTACTAATTCTTTCGCACAGAGTTAGGATTTGAATAATTCTTGAGAAATATACACACCAATATCCATACTAATATTATAATTGCTAAAGTGTTTCTCTCTGTTTGTTACCTCTTCACGCTTAAACCGCTGAACCGATTCAGATGAAATTTGGTATAGAGATAATTTGAGTTCCCGGAAAGGACATAGGATAGTTTTTATCCCGGAAGTCATCCCTTAAGGGGCCCCGCACCGCACGCTCGACTGAACTCGATTCTCCATTCAAACATAGTTTCGCTCTCATTTTAAAACGGCATGCTGGAATAACATGAAACTTTGTATACACAATGGGATCCGGCATATCTAGGCTGGAAATTAGTTTTTGTTGCTAGAAACCGTAATAGAAAAAACATACGAGTTATTGAGTTTTTTAGGTCTTGTATGAAAACCTTAAAAAAAACTGTATTATAACCTGCACGCTCGATCAGTGCCGTTTGGGAAATTCAAATACACCTTTGAATTTCTACGCACAAAATTTCATCACCTAAAGCTAACGATAAATTCCAATACGATTATATAAACGATTGATACTTCATACCGTACATATGGTACGAGCCCGGATTCGAATCCACGACCGCCGCTTGCCAGCCGCATGCTAGGACCACTAGGCTACCGACGACTTTGACGACCACTCTGGCTCAGTTCTCAGTTGGTAGTGACCCTGCCTACGAAGCCGGAGGTCCCGGGTTCGAATCCCGGTCAGGGCATTATTTGTGCATTTACCACGAATATTGTTCCTGAGTCTTGGATGTTTCCTATGTATTTAAGTATGTATTTATCTATATAAGTATGTATATCGTCGCCTAGTACCTAGTCCCAAACTAGACCGAACCGATTTGTGTAAGATTGTCCTCCAATATTTATTTATTATATTTATATTACAGTAGCTTCACTAAAAAGATTTACTCACCAAAATATCCTTAAATATCTGCTCATTGTTAGTGTAATAGCACAGCTTCTCAAACGCATCTGCCATCTTCTCATCGCTCCTCAGAGCGAGTATGTGAGCGTTCCAGTCTTCTGCGAAACTCGGGTCCAGGGCTGAGAACTCGTGAGGATCCACTTTGCATCTGTGTAATACTTCTATGGGGATAGAATTGTTGGAGCCATCTGTTTCCATGGGCTCGGACGCTGAAAATTAATGAAGAAGACGTTAAGCAACGATTATTTACTAGTGGCTGTGTGAGTGTAGACATAGCATTTTTTTTTTTATTTCACAATTTTCAAAAACAAGCAAACAAGCAGACCTCCTTCGTTCTATTGAAATTGGTTAATTGACCGAGCGAGCGAAGCGTCTCCGTTTCAGCTTTCGACAAAAATTCTTTCGTATGTCAGTCGGTCTGTCCGGATGTTCTCCTCTACAGATCGCATTTCTCAACCGATTCTCGTGAAATTTTGTGAGCAGGTTCAGTAATTATATAGTTTTTTTTTATTGGTTCACTTTTTGGAAATATTGAAATTTGAAAAAGAAACTTTTGCTAGGTCTACAGCTCAGCCACTAGTTTATTTTTTATGGCTTTTTTCTAAAAACCTATCGTGTGTGGTATAATATGAAAGGGCTTTTTGACGCGATTCTAAAAATATACCACATCGTCACATTACATTTCAAACATTAAAAAAAATAGTATATGCCTGTGTCGGTTTAGGGGCAAATTTTTGCCACTGTGTATAGAGGAGAGTAAACTTACCGACACTTTTCTTCCTTGCCCGTTTCTTCGCCTTCTCTACCTTTACTGGCACCGAGAGCAGTTGAACGAGTGCGTCTAGAAATGTCGCCTGCGGGCTCGCGCCCTCGCCCGGGAATATAAAGATGTGCCGGTGGGAGAACCGGGACTTGACGCGTTTCTCTAGAGTCTCCATCACGTCCAGCCGGTTTGTTATGCCTGGAGAAAAAAAAACAAATACACAGAGTGACGTGAGTGAATGATGACCTGTTCAGCCTAGTTGGTAGTGACACTGCCTCCGAAGCTAGAGGTCCCGGGTTCGAATCCCGGCCAGGGCATTATTTGTGCATTTAGCACGGATTTTGTTCTTGGGTCTTGGATGTTCTCTATGTATTTAAGTATGTATTTATCTATATAAGTATGTATATCGTCGCCTAGTATCCATAGTACAAGCTTTGCTTAGTTTGGGACTAGGTCGATTTGTGTAAGATTGTCCCCAAATATTTATTTATTTATTTATTTATTTAGAGTAGGAACACAACTAAATTAAAAGCTAAACAAAACAATAGATATAGACGATTAAAAGGTTGTTTGGTCAGTTAATCAAAGATGTATTCAGACAAAATTTAGAAAAAATTGTAGTCACACAGCTGTTTAGGTTAATTTTTAGGGTTCCGTAGTAAACAAGGAACCCTTATAGTTTCGCCGTGTCCGTCCGTCATTCTGCTACTAAGCTTAGTAACCGTTACTACTAGAAAGCTGTAATTTGGCATAAGTATATGTATCTCTCACGCCAATAAAACGCTAAATAGTAATCTAACGGTAGGTCACCTACATGTAGTGGGGATGCATTTTTTTTTGAAAACCCGTCGTGTGGTGTGACGTTTGATAGCTCGCTTAAAAAGAATGTGAGCCTTCTTAAACCATTTTTTTGTTCAAGCGTATCTTACTTCGTCTTCTTTTACTACTTCTTACTATCGTACTTCCCAAAAATGATTTCAGTTGATCAGTTAGTAGGTCCGTTGATGAAAATCGTTGTCCGAAGAATGTTGTCTCTAACTTACCTAATACACACATGGGCGCCTGCCTCGCATGCGTTATGTCAAACAAGTTGTATAGTAAAGTCTGCGCTCTAGCCGAATGACAGAACGCATGGAACTCCTCCAAAATGAACACCATGCTGCGACTGCGGTGGTCAGCGCTGCGGAGGCACGAGAGGAGGAACGAGAGGTTCTCTGCAAATGTTCCGAACACGCGGTCGCCGACTGCGTTTTCTAGTTGCATCTAGAAGATTGGAATTAAAATAAATAAATAAATATTAGGGGACAACAAAAACATATTTATTTATTTAAATACAATTTAAGTTCACAGCATACAATCACACCAAAGCACTTACACGATAAATTATGAGTATTATTACATATAAAGAAAACGTGAAAAAGCATGTCAAAAGAATAAATTGTCAAACAGAGAACTTTAAAATATACAAATTACAGAATACATTAAAAGTTAAAGAATTTACAAATATAATAAATAATCATTAATTAAAGATGTCAAGGAACTGCTTGGCAAAACGGCATAATTGGGTGAAACGATCAGCAAATATGTCAGGCTCGGCGTGCTGAGTGAGCATTACGTGATCGATATGACAATATACTTCATTTTGCGTCAGCCCAGTGCTGTTATTCTGGTCTGAAAGGGGTCAGATTGTTCTACAAATCGACCTAGTCTCAAAGTAAGCAGAGTATAAATACATAGGAAACATCCAAGACTTAGGAACAATATTCGTGATAAATGCACAAATAATGCCCTGACCGGGATTCGAACCCGGGACTTCCAGCTTCATAGGCAGGGTCATTACCAACTAAGCCAAAGTGGTGGTATTATAACTTATAACACAATATCTTGGTCACATGGAGACGGAACATTTTATGCCACCATTCAAAGCTTCTATAGTTATGTACAACACTAGAATGGAAAACTCTATGTTACAATACAATACACTTTATTGCACACCTCAAAAAAATTACATTTAGCTCAGAACAGCATAATGAGGTACAAGCAGAGGTAAACAACATACCACTACTATATTATGAGAAGACCCTACAATCCTATTTATTAGGTGATTCATCTGATTATTTTAGCACTTAACTGTACAATACCTGAGCTGTGATGGACTTTAGCGCCACTTTATCATCCTGGTGCATGAGTCCATTGAGCTTCACTATGACTGCATCACTCGCAAGGTCTGCTTCCTTGCCCAAGCGGTGTAGAACTGAGTTCACTAACTAAAACATAACTGCTTATTTAGTACTAGCTTTAGCAGGGGAGTTCGGCTTAGAGAAACAAATGCAGAAGAGGTGGGGCACAGCGGAACGTCATCATGCTTATATTTCGAGCAAGCAGCCCGACTGGGGAAGACAGCAATAATAACAACACAACTTGCACCTTAGGTATGTGGTGTTGTGCTCCAGGTGGTGAGTAAGGTGGCCAGAGCTGCCAAGGATATGTTGTGTTGAGAGTGAGGGCCCTTCATATGTCTCTCGCTGTCAGCACACTGAATCCTCAAGTTAAGAAAGGGATGGCAACCTGCTTGTGATTCTTCTGGTGTTGCAAGCGTCTATAGGTGACAGTGTCAGCTTTCAGCTTACCACCAGGCAGGCTGTAATTTTTTTGCGACCATCATAGTATATAAAAAAATGTTAAATATTTTTGCTGCAGGCTTTATTTTCAGGGTCCCTTAGAATCTTCCATTCCCCTTTTCACCTCAGGGATGATTTCTAGCATAAAAACTGTGACAGACGGATTGACATGAGTGGTCACATAACATAAGTGTTCTGTTGGATAAATTTTTGAACCCTAAAAAATCTCCATACCAAATGTCATCTAAAAGGTTCTGGTACCATCTTGGTAAATTAAAAATAAAGTGAGTTCCAGCCTCATTTGCGACTTGTAGAGCAATAAATACCTAGGAAATGATTAAAAAGGCATTGAAAACATACACAAGCACTGTTGCCTTATCAAAAATTGATGTAAAGTTTAAATCAATAAAAACAATCATAATAGATTTTTTAATACAGTTGCTCAAAAAGTGCTACTTTACGTAGCTGTTTAGCGTGCGGAAAGTTGGTTTTCGCGCACTAGTGCTTTTCAGTTTTCCAATTTTTTTAAATTTATGCTTGTTCCAATGCATGACTCCTTATTGCTGGGTGTTAAATATTAGTTTCCTTTAAACGTCGTAATCAACATAAAAACCTACTGTTAATATCAGAATACGAAAAATATACACATTTCATATTTTATTACTTACCTCTTCATCATTATAACATGTTTATTTTTTAATATTGAATATTGAAAAACCGTTCTTAATAAGTTGTCTGAGTGGAACGGAATAGCTGCCGAAACGCCTGTCAAAGAAGAGGCGTTTTTACTTACTGCAAGCATGTTTTAAGTTTCTAAAGGCAACATTCGATATTGTTTTTATAAATATTACTTGTTGTTTTTCTTATTTTTTCGCAACTGTATTAAAGAAGTAACGAAATGTTTATTGCCTCGAACTTAAACAAACAATAATAATAATAATTTGATACAAACAATACAAATAAATATCCAGGCAATGGGCACCAGTCTCAGCGTTTGCTGAACATAAGTCTATCCAGCGCTGATTTTCAGACTGATCCCTATTTTTATGTGGTTGTTGTTGGTGTGGTGGGCACGACGACACACGACCACTTTATAGGTTCTTGGCGTTCAAAGGGTAAAGCATGAAAATTGAAAACATAACAAACATGGTTGGTTTCACATTTATAATATTTGAATAGATTTATTTCGTGGTTACTATGCATATCGTAGTATACAAATACAATGCATATTCGGAATGGAGCCAAAAGATATGAATCTTTGTTATATTTTCAAGCATAGAATTCTGGTGCTAGCATGCAAAATGTAATTAAAACACTTACGGTAGTCTTCCCACTGCCTCTAGGCCCTATTAGTAAGGCAGAGTGCGATTCGCCTTGCAAAACAGTTCGTTTCATCAAATCGTATACATGATTCCGTTCCTGTTCGTGTCCGCGAAATGTAACGTTGTCCTCCATTATTCTCAACTTCAGATATTTCCTTATCAGCTTTATTTGCTTGGAAATAAATATTCCCGAAGTTAACGCGCACATTTTTAGTTTAATAATTAATAGATTAAACAGATACAGGATACAAACAAATACATAACCTAAGCTTTACGTTTCACAGCTTTTCCCGCCGGTTTTTTCTGACAGTGACAGTAATGTAATTGTAATGTAATAAGTATCTGACTGGACCGGACAGTTGACACTTGAGTCTTGACAGTAGAATGGATGACGCAGAGAATGTATTGCAAGACTTAAAAATTGAATAGATTAAATGAATCGATAGTTTTAAAATTTTTATATCGATAACTACTATACTATAGATAGCCTAAGTTTAGAGCACTTTATAATTTAATGTAAAGTTTTTTTTATATTTAATTAAACCTTGCTAGTTTTAAAGTATGACTAGGTAACAACAACATGATTGATGGAGTACTTATCTCTGATGTCTAATAACCCTTCTGCGCATGTGCTAACATTCCTACCTGCGCAATGCGTGGACATAACTGGTCAATATGTAAACCGCTACACATAAGAAAAGAATCGCGAGGTATATCTTTAGACTCCATGATAATGTTCTGCAGGCAAAATACCGACAAATAAATAATATTTATTATTTTGCTGCGTGTAACAGGTACAGACTGCAGTAGGTATTTAATTTTATTTTTAAAATCATACTCATAAGTTAATGCTTTAAAAAACATAATAATAGGGCTTATGTTTTAATACTTATTTATTTACTTATGTAATTGGATATTTTTTTCCTGAGGGCCTACTCTAAATTTCGAAAATCGAACTTCGTATCGTGCCGTCCTTTTCCATTATATAGTAATATAACACGAGAGTGAAAGGGAAGGCGCGACACGAAGTTTGATTTTCGAAGTTCGGAGTAGGCCCTCTGGTAAGTGTACGTATGTAGGTTACGAAGTACTTATGTTAATTCTTATGAAATTTTAAGTTTTCATGTTTCTTTAGGGTTTCGTACCTCAAAAGGAACAAACAGAACCCTTCTAGGATCATATGTGCGTCTGTCTGTCTGTCTGTCCGTCCGTCTATCCTAGCCAATGTTCTCCAAAACAACTGAACCGGACCGATTGAGTTAAGATTTGGTACACACATGTAAGTCGGTGACTCAAAGATATCTATAAAGTATATCCCACCAAAACCATTTCATGTAAAATGTTGCCAAGACGACCACATAAGGTTTGCCCTGTGAAAAAGATATCAGATTAGTATCAGAATAGTTAAACTTTACCGTGTGATTGATATGAAATAAAAGACGTTGTTGTGATCATCTCAAATATATTTTTTATAATTATGAGATAAATAATTTTAAAGGGAATGGTAATAAGATTAGTTAATGTAGTCAGAACTCATATATTGCGTAGTTAGCCGTTTCATATTAGTAATTCTTCTAAAGTCCTCCATGGCTAAGGCAATAAGTATCAGAATTTGACATAGAATACCTTCACCTCAGGCTAAGCAGAATGAAAGCGAAGCAGATGATTCGTAGACTGCATTGTGGAATTGAAGTAGGATTCAACTGTCCTATCGTTGATATAACATAATCCTTCTCACTATGTCCTCAATCATATCGCAGTCTACAGAGATTCATACGAGGTTATAACATACATTGTGTTGTATAATGTAAAGTGTAACATTCCCATGAAGAAGGGGCGTAGCAATATGGTGGAGATGCTGGGATATTTGAATGTATGCCTGTTGTTTATATTAATATTGATATGATAGTTAGTTTGTCTATCTTAGAGATGCACTGAATATTCGTTACTATTCGGTATCCGGCCTATCCGGCCCTTATTTTGATATCCGGCCGGGTACCCGATAGTAAACTTGATTTTGGGGTAAAAAATGTAATAAATGAAATAGTCACGATCATAATCGAACTAAGTTATTCTTATGAACCAATTTTATTTCTACTTAAATTGTTTTAAAATAAAACTATTTTAAGTAAGATCGGTGATCAGTAAAAAAGCGAGTTATTTGTATTTAATATTGGAAATCCACTAAAGGCAAATTGTGATGTATAAAACGAACGTTCACTACGAAACAGGTCAAAATCTGCACGTCGCGCACCTGAAAAACTTAAAATATAGGTATAGTGCCGCTGGTTGAATATTCGGCGGCCGGATACCGAATATTCAGCAGGTGGTCAGGTTGAATATCCGGTATTCCTGTATCCGGCCAAGCAACTATCAGTTGCATCTCTAGTCTACCTATTTTCCTTCCAACAGATATATCTGAGTATCTGTTATGGTAACTTTGGTGTTGTAAAAAAATATGGTTCAGCGAAGTTTAATTACTTGTCTTATGGCAGTCTACATAAACTAATGCGAGATTATAACGTTGTATGATGTAAAGTTTAACATTCCTATGTAAAGAGGGCGTGGCGATAGAGACTAATTAATTTAAAGTTGTATCGCTTCCATTTTGGTCCAGAAGTTCACTAGCTAAAAACAATTATGGCATTAAATCCGCGTTTTGTTAGATGATTTCCATTTTTGCAATAAAGATTAAATAAATGAATCAACTAGAACCTAATTTTGTGATATGATTTGCGGCACTGTTGTGTTATCGTTTAGCAGTGAGAAGCAAATATATTTTGGTCATATACATTCTACCTATCGCTTAAAGATTATGTATTGCGATATCAAGTATACCTTACCTATGTATTGGCATTTCTGCGATCCAGGGACTGAAATATCATTCGCGTTGCCTTGATCTTAAGCTCTTCTCTTTCCTGCATCCCACTAACCTACATATCCCATCCCTTTCTTGACCTTAAACTCTTCGCTTATATACCACTGCTCCACACGAGATAAATGTATCAACGGACTAGATTCGCATACAATTTTGCGTTCTAATCTTAGTTACTCGGTTTATTTGAGTAAAATCTATATGTTTTGAGTCAAAATTAATTGTATACCACTATCTAGTTCTGATAGAAGATGCTTGTTCATATACAAAAACATACGTGCTCCTATATTATTGCCATGTCTAATTAGTGGCACAGTTTCGCAGTTCCTTATCCATCCGGTATTGCAAAATTTCGTGAATACATTAAAACAGTTACAGTGAATTGTGTTGTTTGTTGAAATTTCTTGAAATCAAACCATTTGGAAAGTGATATTTTACTTTTATTTTCGGTCGCATAAAAAGTGAAAAATGTGTTTTCGTAAAAAGTGCATCAGGTCTTAAGTTCAATTAAATTACATATTGCAAGTCTGCACTCGACACAAGCGATTATAAATCACAATGTAATCATTGTACATATATAAAAAGAGTAGCACTGCTTTCCGTGTTAAATAATTTAACAGAAGCTAATTAATTGCTTAATAAATGCTTCAAATTGTAAGTTATTATTACTTACATTATAATTCAATTTAGCATTTAAGTTCACAATAGCTATAATTGTAATGTTTTTTTTTGCATTTTTTTCTGCTTCAACTTAGGTATATATGTTATTTATACAAATGATGCAAGCACGGTTCTTAAATAGAAAATAAAAAGTAATATAATTTGATATATTATTATATTTTTTGTTAGATTCGTAACATAAGTGTGTTATGTTCAACTTGTCTCGGATCGATGTTGGGCAAACCTATATCTATAATATAACATAAGGGCAAAAATTACAAAATCAACGTCCTCTTATTGTCTCAGTTCCTCCATTCGATTTGTAGTTCTGCTGTTACTGAATTTAAGGGAAAAGTTATATCGTTTTATTTTTCCGTAAAATTGAATATTATCTTTTTTGCCTTTGATCTCATTTGAAAGTTTGTAAATATGGGTCATATGAGTCTAGAGTAAAATTGCATAAAATTGTAGGTAGGTAAAGTTTTGAAGAAACAACAATTTTTTACAGTATTTTGCGAAATATCTACTAATCGATACTCAGCACAATTCATTCTAAAAATCAATCATTCACTCAAAACATACCCTAACAAAATTAAATAGCATCTAAACACGCGTAATTCTCTATAGACACTTGGCACAGGATATTTGTTTGAAACTTTCTATTGAAATAGTTCGGGTAATACATATATTATTTTATTTATAATAAGTCGGATGGTTTGGGTTTGCATTTGCATTGTGTTTGCATTGCTCGTCGTTGAGGAGCCGCGCGATTCAATAATCAATTTGTTTTGTAAAAACACAATTATTTCGGTTTATTGGCGTCATAAGCATGGCGTCAAGCTATAATTTGACTTCCACTTGTAAAACGAGTGTCAATTTCTTTGTGTACTTTGCTCTAGTCCAGTGAAATTTTAAAAAGTTTTACTTTTTTTTATCACTCATTCACATCTTTACACTAATGTGACGAAGTCGAAGCGGTCATACATTTATATTTCATTAAAGTGCGTCGTATTCGCGTATTGCAATTTATTTATTTATCAAGTACATGCAGTGTCGTACATGACGTAGTGTTGTGCTCCCCTATACTTACTAAATTGGTTAAACGCAGTTCTAACGCCTACAGGAATTACCAGAATCCGTCACCGACAAAGAACACTAAGTGAGAATTTTATATCGTGTGTGTCTAAAGCAATATTGTAAAATACTAAACAATCACAGTTAAAGTTACTGCAAAAGTAAGTGTACTCATCTCTCATTTGTAATATAGAAACTAATTAAATTACTTATAATAAATTTCCATTTGAAATATTGACATCAGGTTTTACTACAAGTTTCTCAATATTTTAATTTACTATAAATAATACTGATAGCAAGGCTTTGTTTGTTTCACTCTTTATTGATAAGATAACATGTCACCTATATTTATTTTAAATTTACTTGAGTCACATTAATTGCATAGCCAATTAACAAATTCAATCAAAACAATGTTATATCTAGCTTAATCATCCATTTATACAAATTCATTCAATTAATTACTTTATAGTAGGATCATCATGTCTTTAGGCAAGCAGTTAATCTAGTGTGCTGGTTTGCATTTAGTTGGATGAATAGTGGAACTGAAAGGACATTTTCTTGATATATGGATTCCAATCCATAACTACTATATAGAATATGACTGGCTGTTTTTTACAGTTTGTAGAAATTATAATATCTTTAATTGAAATAATTCTGTCCATCAGCTGATCTATCTTGATCACATTAAGGTTGGACATGTAAGTGTGATGGGGATTAATACCAACATAATTGAACGCAATCACTGTAGCTAGGTAGGTGGTCGAAATTTTGGTCAGAGTATAGCAAAAGGGTCCCAATTTTAGGACTAGGAATTTACAATCAAAAATTTTAATTTTGCATTTTTTTTAGTTTGTTTTTTAAAGTTTAAAGAAAGCATTAAAATAAGCATCTTTAATTGATTGAAGTTTTTTTATAAACTCACCCATTTAGGAACTAGAGCGATCTGAAGTCCTAAAATCCTATCTAAATTTCCACTGGTTGCATAAGCGGTGCTTATTTTTTCTGTTGGTTTTGTTTCTTTAGTTAGTGCAGGGCTGGTATCTGTAGTGCAGGGCTGGTATCTGGTAAAAGCTATTTATTTTACTTAAATTCAATTTCAATTCAATTCAACATTTATTCATAAACAATGCAATGATTGTGTTTGAAATTTGTACATACACTTATTATAATAGAAATAAATACTATAATCACGCACATAATTTAGACCGACATTTACTAAAAAACTATTCTTATTTTAATCTTGTGCAAATATTTCTTCAATACTGTACTTAGAAGCACCCCCTCAACAAATATGCTTTCAATAGGTTACTGAACATGAGACCGTTTGTAATCATTTTTAAGTTAGTGGGAAGCTTATTAATAGTACATTACTACAGAGGCCGGGACGAAAGGGTTTGCCGGCCGAAGACATATATAGGATAGGTCTAAGGCGGGCAACCCCAAATTTCCCGCCGAGGTATGTATAGTGCTTTTCTCAAACATGCAATGAAATAAACAACAAAAAAAAAAAATTTTTTTTAATACGCATAGTGGCAGAATGTCATGATGCCTGTGCCACAAATTTATGTAGAAAGGAATTAAAAAAGAGGACTTTGCCGGCCTAGGCCTGCAAGTATTGTATGAAATCCCATTAACGACCTCTTGTCCTAGCCGCACCTGAAATGTCATACTTTGCAGCCTATTATAAGGAACATAACATCAATATTTCATTGCATGTTTGAGAAAATATATTTACTGCCTGGTTTCTAGTGCAATGCTGCTCTATTTTGTGCTTAGGACAGAAATTAGGCTTTAAGTTTTTGGTGCGCGAAAGTAACTTAAAACTACAATTACCACAGTAATTATATTTCTGTGTGCCTTCTAGCAAAGCCCTCCCCCAGTCTTCTCCACTCCTACCTGTCTGTGACCATACTGGTCCATGTCCACAGAATAAGAAATAGTACTATGTACAGTCAGTATCAAAAGTAGCTATGCATATGAATGATTCAAAAGCTCCTATTACCTTATAATAAAGACTTTCGAACTTTTCAAATGTGCAGCTACTTTTGATGCTGACTGTACCATGTCCATAATTTAGTTTTCCCATCTTTTACATTGTCTATATCTTGGGTTTCAGTTTGCAGCCTCTTGGGTAAAATGTTGGCAATGATTTGCTCCATTTCCCAAGTATTAAAATTATAGTTATTTAATCTGTTGATACTATTTAACAATTCATTTCTTGTTGCACAGTGTGTGAAGGGTGACCGCACCATAAGCAAAATGGCACTTGATTGAGCTTAAATGGCACACTAGCATCCCTCCGGCACCAGTTTGTATGCCATCATATATGAATATATCAGAGTGCACAAGATATTCACAAATATCTGGACAATGCTCAATTTTCAAAGCATTAAAGTGCATGTTCTGATATTTTTGAGCACCTTGAACATCATTTTCATTCTAGCATTATCCCATTACAGTTGCATTCTAAAGGAGCGCTCGTGTCGTGGCCCCGCGGCGCCTGCGTACCGCGTGCGGTATGCGAGGTTAAGCAATGTCAGGCGATATCAGTCCTTGGATGGGTGACCGCTTTGAGTGGTTACTAACTGAGCGCTCCCGTGCTTTGGGAGGCACGTTAAGCCGTTGATCCCGGTTGCTGTCTATGATAGCAGTCGTTAAGCCAAGTTAGAGGCCTCCGGGCGGCTTGAGAACTTCTGACAGTCAAGTTGCCAACTCACTTGACAAGCCTAATCCCAATAAGGTCTGGTTTCCCCCTCGGGTTGGAAGGTCAAATGGCAGTCGCTTCCGTAAAAACTAGTACCTACGTCAGTAAAAGCACTAGTTTTTTAAGGAAGCAACAACACAAGGATTCAATATTTTAATGTTTGTATATGAGAGGAGGCCTGTGCTAATGATAATGATGATAATTATGGGTGCTTTTCCGAGAGTTTCAGAAATTATCTTTTTGTATTTAGCACAATTATTATAATTAGAAAATTGCCATGAAAACAGATACTAGATGGGGTCAACTCTCTTTATTCATTCTGTGGTTGGGTTCCACAAATCATTGAGTAGAATATTATTTTGCATATGTCAACTCAATCCTGAGTTCTAAATAATATGTATAATAAGAACTGAGTGTTTGGTTTGCTCAGCAAACAAGCTAATGAAATGAGCAGCCTGTTTTCAATTACATTAAAATATGGATTTGCCCCTCAGAACAGCTCTGCCCTTAAATGCTAATTACCCTAGGCTAAGCACCCAAGAGATAAACGCATTTAATTTATTTATATATTATATCGTTTTAGAGCTGCCTCGCGCTGATAAGTCTAAATAATAGTTCACTAAGCTTTAATTCCATGCTTTAGATAGTTTGTCAAGTCTATTTTTAACCCCCGACGCAAAAAGAGGGGTGTTATAAGTTTAACGTGTCTGTCTGTGTATGTGTGTATCTGTCTGTGGTATCGTAGCTCCAAAACGGATGAACCGATTTTCGTTTAGTTTTTTTGTGTCATAGATAATTTTATCCTGAGTGTTCTTGGCCATGTTTCATGAAAATCTGTTCAGCCGTTTTTGAGATATTGAGCTTTGTAATGAAAATGTCGGGGGTTTTTCAACTTTTCGAAGTTGTAGTTAAACTGAGTTCACAACTTGGGAGGGTGATTAATTGTTCCAAGGGGTGATTGATGTTTCACAATTCGGTGCGCAATAAAGGATTTGCCGATATTTGTATTATGTCTTGTTGGTGTTAGTTTAAAATTGTGTCCTCTGCGCGTGTTTAGATGTTGAGTGAACAAGTCGGTCAGTTCTGGACAGTCGTAACATTGTGTTCCAGATGTGTCACATAAAAGTAGGTGCGATCGAGAAGCATGGCGGAGGAACAGGCGTGCCTCGTGCGCGCTCGCTCTGACTCGGAGAACTCGTCCAAACTGAGCTTCGGTTCGATACCGCGAACCATGGCTTATACAGAGGACAGACTGACAGGTAAGTCGCACGCATATTTAATGTTCCAGATGTGTCACATATCACTAGGTCTGAGAGGAAAAATGGTGGAGGAACACAAAGAACAAGCCAAGTGTTTAAAATTATATCTGTTCCTTTGCTCGTATTTTTGTAAGTTTCCGCAGTTTTAAATGCCATTTTTGGCTGTTTCAAAATAAATGATATCGTGGTGTCCAGCCTTCACAGTAGTTGAGACGCTCGGGGAATAAGCCATACTAGAACCAGGTGTACTTATTATAGGCCTATAGTTGAACTTGGGCGATGCTTGCGCGGCGCAAATAGACGGACAGAGACCAGTTCTGTTCCCCCGTCGGCTACACTTTGACCCCCCCCCCAGTCATTATTTCCTTTTTTTATACAGCGAAGGTGGCAAACAAGCTTACTGCCTGCGTGATGCGCGCTTACGACTCCAGAAAAATCCTAAGCGTAGTGACGAACCTTTATCGACTAGAGGATTCGTTGTGTTGAGAGCTAGAGGCATATCCCGTCATATGTCCCTGGTTCTGTCTAATCAGATCTACTGCTTAATCAAAATTTTAAAAGATATCGTCTTCATACACTCTTCAATGGAAATCAGTCAATTCAAGTTAATATAGGTCTGAAGATGTAGTGAAGTGAAGTGAAGTTTGAAGAAGTTTAGAAGATTGGTATGTATTAACTTGTTGAATTATAATATGTTTTTTTTTCAGACGGCACTGGCGAGCCGGGCGCTGCGGGTTTAACCGTCAATCCACCCGAGCCCACAGACAATGAAAGCGGCGAGCTCATAGATTATAGCGACACCAGCGCTCTAGATCAGTTCCACGAGGACGCGCTTAGACAGGTTAATTTTGTTCATTGTTATCTGATGTTCCAGAAATGGAACAAAGGAGCCACTTCGTGACAAACGCCTTTCTTTTTCGCCACTCTTTATTGACCTCTTGTATTTTTACAAGATTTTGCCCTGTTAGTATGTCTGTCCATGTGTGGGACAAATCCTGCAACTGAATTTTAGACCAGTTATATATAAGTATATTAGACAGTATATCAAACGATTGACCTGAAATTTGGTATACTTATTTAAGTTTGGTGACAATGCAATATTATGGTTTCAGTATCACCGAACTGATCTGATGATGGAGACAGAAAGTGGCCATAGCAACTCATGAACTACATAAGATAAAAGTGTTTGGTTTCATTGGAACCGTCTCAGTGAGTAGTTGATGACTGTGGGAAAAAAAGGACTGTCGGGAATAAAAGCTTGTACATAAATTCATTTTTTATCGGGACCCACAGAAAACCAGCGTCGGGACACCTTTTGTGACCCGACACATGCTGAGTCGGCTCCATTTTCATAACTTTAGCGTTAAGTATTTTTAACTTGTATAATTATAATTTTTAGCATGGTTATCGAAATAAAGTTTTTTCTATTATTTATAAAATGATTGTGTTTTGAAAGAAAGTTATTCTAACTTTAATGAAGCTATTTAACATATCTGGCCTAATAAGCCATTTAACCAGATTGTCCAAAAATCGCTTAAACAGTTCACCTGACTTGACATGTTTAAGTATCCTCTTTATTTATAATGAATACCAGTTTTTAAAGATTTTAATACATTTTCAGGCTGGTTGCGGCATCGCCCAGGTCAAGGTTTATTTAGCGTGTAGCTTGGCGATTGCTGGCGCTACGCTAGAGCTGTCGGCTGTGCCTTTTGTGCTGCCTTCGTGTGAGATCGAGCTGTGTATATTGCCGCATGAGAAAAATTGGCTTGGTGAGATACCGTTTTATTCTATTCAAAAACTTATACTTAATAAACAAATTAATCATCAGCCTGTGCACCTAGGCCTCTGGACATAGGCCTCTCCCATGGCACGCCTCTGAGCTCGGTCTTCAGCTCTTCTCCTTCAATAAATTAATCGTATATGTTAATTGAATATAATAGAAATATATTAAAAATTGTGTATTAAATTATTTCCCAATCCGTGCTTATTTATGCTTGCTTCCTTTTAAGAAGTTGCACATTTAATTATTTTATTTTAGCATATTCTTCGGCTGGACAAAGGCCTTCCTCTCGCCGAGATTTTCTAAGTATTTGAAATGTATGAATGTTGTTAAATTGCAGTGTTGATCAGCCTAGTAGGCGGGTCTCTGGGCGGAGTGGGGTGGGGTGCTCTCGGGGCTCGCTTGGGTCGTCGGCGCGCGTTGGTATCTGCACTGGCGGTGAACGCAGTGTTCGCTGCCGTTGCGGCGTTTATGCCCACATATGGCACATTCATGATGGCCAGGTAAGTGTCACGTTCCACATACGGAACATGATGAACAGTAATTGTGTATTAGTTAAATTTTAGGCATCACATAATATTATTAAATGGAATTGGGGTCAAACGCCCTAGTCTAACTTGATGAAAAGTTATGACAAGGACTAAGATGGAACACGCTCACCTAGAAGATGCCTGTTCACTCTTGCCTTGGAGACATCGGTAGTTTAGATGTGTCGAAGTAATTTGAATTTGTCAGTAGAATTATAGTGCATTGTTTAACGAGACCCGTGGGGCGTAAGTGGAAAATTGCGAACAAGAGTTAAGTCTTTTTATGACTCGAGTTTGCAATTTTCTTAGGTCCCGAGGTAATCAAAATGTTTTCATTACATTTGCGAGGAAATAAATAACTCCAAACCTAATCAAAATTGAAGAAATCGCAAAATTACAAAACAGTATTCCCGCGGCGCGCAGCCTACTAGATTTGTCAGCTTCAATATTTCAACCAACCAGAGAGCAGTATTCTTGTGGACCGCGGCCAACTAGATTTTTTAAACCAATCAGATCACAGAGAAACTCATAACTCCCTAGGGAGTTATGAAAATCCATAACTCTCGCTGGAGCTAAATCGGATGTAACTACTCTATGCGCCTGCGTACAATAAGACCCTTTACGAGCAAGTGTGATGAAAAAATGTAAATGGGCATCATGCAGATTCTGCTCAGCCATCGGGTCGGGCGGGCTGGTGCCGACGTGCTACGCGTACTGCTACGAGGTGTCGGCGCGGGCGGCGCGGCGGCGGCTGCTGGCGGCGCTGGCGGCGGCGGCGGGCGCGGGCGCCGGCGCCGCCGCCGCGCTCGCGCACGCCGTGCTGCCGCCCACCGGCGCCGACGCGCTGTTGGACGATAAGGAGCATTTCTCCGCGTGGCACAGGTACTGATCTCATTCTCTCTCACTCGGTTCGTCTGCATGTTTGCTTGCTCTTTTTAACCGACTTCAAGATTTCAAAAGAGAAGGTTATCAATTCGGTTGTATGTTTTTTTTTTAATGTTTGTTACTCCATAACTCCGTCATTTCTTAACCGATTTAAAAATTCTTTTTTTGATTATAAGTATATATAAATCCAAGTTGGTCCCGTTTTTGTCAAAACGCAGTTCTGATGATGGGATCAATTAGGAATTGAGGGAACTCCTCAAATCTTAAAGGCAAGCATATAGTGATTTTTGTGTTTTTATCAACAAATCGAGCATTTCATACAAAAATATGACATTTGATGAAGTGGAACTGCTGATGATGATCAGAACAGAACTCTTCAACGACGAAAAGTTCACGTTTGGCGATTTGTCCTTCTAGCTGTGTTTGTTAAGCAAGTTCTATTTTTACGATTAATTTTTGTCATACTCGAGTTCTGATGATGGGATCCATTAGGAATCGAGGGAACTCCTCAAATGTGAATAGTGATTTTAGTATTTTCATGAACTAATCAAGCATTTTCATCCAAAAAAGTGACATTTGATGAAGTGGAACTGCTGATGATGATCAGAACGGAACTTTTCAACGACGCGTAGTTCACGTTGGGCGATTTGTTCTCTTCGTTTTGTTTGTCAAGCAAGCAAGGTTTTTTAGACACATTTTTGTCAAGCTTGAGTTATGATGGAGGATTCCATGAGGTATTGAGGGTACTTAGTCTTCTACCATTATAAACATACTTATAGCCATTTTTATTGTATTGCATGGAATCTAAGAGTGCACCATCTAAGTATAATAATCTCTCACCGGCCTCCCCCATTGAAGACGGGTTTTTTTTCTTAAAAAATATTTTTATGTATGTATGTATGTTGACCGATAACTCTTGACCACGTTGGCCGATTTTGATAATTCTTTTTTTGTTCCAATGCAGGTACCCCGACATCGGTCCCATATACATTTGGTGAAGGTCTGATGATGGGATCTAGGAGGAATCGAAGGAAATCTTCTAATTTGATAGACGCGCATATGCCGATTTCGGTATTTTCTGTAGGTAACCAAGCATTGGCTCACGGAAACCACAAGTCGTTTTTTTTTTTGGTATAAATTATTATTTTCACTAGTATGGAAAGAAGGCCAGGTCAGAAGTACCCGCAGCTGACGAGCTGATGTGAGGCAGAGAAGTGATTGAAGCGAAAGAGGTATGTAAGGACCGTATTATTTAGTTTCTGCCTACCCTAATGGGAGACGAACGTGAGTAAATGTATGTATGCATGAAAAATATTGTTACTTCTAGAAATAACCCTATAAAAGATCAGCCATGAAAAAAACGGTAACAATAAATTACTTAAAAGTCGGAAAAAATATTTTAGTTAATTTAACACATGCTATATACCAATGAAGATAAGTCACACAACAAGTAAATTTTTAACAAAAGACACTGACTCCAAATTTGCCATATCCTATCCTCCTGTATAATTATCCCTATATAATTTGAGGAGTTCCCTCGATTCTTCCAAGATCCAGACTTGGTGGCAATGGAACCAACTAGAAAACATACCCTTTCAAACAAAAAAAGAATTTTTGAAATCGATCCACTAGTCTCCGAGTAATCTGTGAACATACATTAAAAAATATATATTCTGAGGAATTGAGAACCTCCTCTTTTTTTTAAGTCGTTTAAAAATAGACGATGGATGTCTAAGATGTCGTAAAGATTGCCAGGGCATGTGCTGATTACAAACATACACTTTTAGCCTATCAACAAAACTACAAATCTGATAAAAGTAATAACGCTATTATTAATTATTAATGTAATTTTTTTTTATAGATATTTATTACTCTGCACGCTGCCAATCCTCGCTTCACTCGTGTCTTTAATTTGGACGCAGGAGTCGCCGCGTTACCTTCTAGATGTTGGTAGAGAAGTGGACGCCATGCTTGTATATCAGGTATGGTATAATTGACATGTTATAAATAAATATTTGTTAAACACCTTACGCAAATCGACCTAGTCCCAAACTAAGCAAGTACTATAGGTACTGGACGACGATATACCTACTTATACACACATAAATAACGTATTTTTATTTATTTTTTTATTTATTTACTATTCAATTAGCACTAACAGTTAAACCTTACGTGCTAATTGGCATTAAGATACTTAGTGTCTAACATGCATTAATTTCTATAATAAAAATAGGCAAACATTAATTATTAATTAAAGGAGTGGCTTGTAAATGCTGACATGATGCCTTTTGTTTTGACCTTTATCTAGACTTAGAAATAAACTTTTTTATTTCAAATTAAAATTTACATTTAACATTAAAAAGGTAGTTCATAATATAAGTAAAATAACATAATAAAATTAAATCATGGTCGAAACAAATAATAAAAAATAACAAATGTCAAATTCAGTTTTTTTAAATATATTAGGCAGTCTATGTTAATACATTTTAAATGAATCTGTTTTAAATAATTATGTTAATGTCAAATCGAATTAATAATGAATAATAACAAATTAAAATATAATAACAAATGTCAACTATAGTTTTTTTAAATTAAATAGTAATATTAAATATGTAAAAGTCATTCCAAATAAAGCTATAATAATTATAAAACGGAGTCATTTAAAATTCAAAAAATTATACTATACAATATTATACCGAATGCTATGTGATGGAGCTAGTAGTAACGAGTGATTCAATATAGCGACAAGATACAGCTAGGAACTTTGTCTCAGCCGTCACAAAAATATCGAGCTGGTCATCGCTTGCCAAGATGTCGTTAAGTAGCATCTGCATTTGGTGGAGAGGAGAGTTAGCAAGCGTGCGGGTGCGGGCAGGTGGGGTTGCGAAGAGACCGCAGCGCCGAGGACGGAGCACTTTGGCTGTGAGACGGGGGACACGGAACGCTATTTGTGACAGTAATTGAGGGTTAGTTACTGCCCCTCGTATTAAATGTAAGGCATATTTAACTAGGTATATACTTCTACGAGTTTCGAGGGACGTGTAGCTTACCATACCTAGTACGAATAGTGTTGGATATAATAGCGGATAATAGCCGTATAGCTTCTTGTACAGGAACCTTACGAAGGATTTTTGTACTCTTTCAACTAATATCGTGTATTGCTTTTCATGCGGGTTCCAAATTATTGCATTAGTTTTTGACGACAAATAATGTTATATCAACATTATTTGGAAACAGAAGTCATTTCTCAACACTTGAAGTTTTTTTAGTCCCTATTGACTACAATAATTAAAAATCGTTAATCGTTTGAGCAACGCTTTGAAGCGCTCAATGGCAGGTCAGTGGTAGAGTTACTCTTGTCTAAAAGCCATATTACCCGTCGAACTAACCACCTCGTGATTATACGGCTTATTTTGGACCCTAGTCATACAATCTACTATTTCTCAAACATGCAATGAAATATTGATGTTATGTTTCTTATAATAGGCTGCGAAGTATGACGTTTCAGGTGCGGCTAGGACAAGAGGTCGTTAATGGAATTTCATACAGATCTTGCAGGCCTAGGCCGGCAAAGTCCTTTTTTTAATTTCCATTCCACATGAATTGTGGCACAGGCACCATGACATTCTGCCACTAAAAAATAAAACTTTGATTTTTTTGTTGTTTATTTCATTGCATGTTTGAAAAAAGCACTATACATACCTCGGCGGGAAATATGTCAGACCTATCCGACCTCGCTTCGCTCGGCCGTCTATATACCTAGTTGGTTACTAAGTTATGTTACTGTAATAATCCTTATCTACATAAAATATACTAACGAAAGTTAAATAAATTATATATTAAAATGAAGTACACACAATCAGGATTTACATTTGTCAATTTCATTCAAAATGGCCTCCTTGGGCCTGAACACAGGCCTTCAGACGACGAGGCCAGTCATCAATAGCGGCACGCACTGTTGTATATCTAATTCCGTCACTGTCTTGACTATGGCCCGCTTGAGGGAGTCAAGATTTGTGTGGGGTTTAGCACAGGCTTTCTCCTCAATAACCTGCCATATAGCATAATCCAGGGGGTTGAGGTCCGGGCTGGAGGAGGGCCAGTTTTCGTGGGCAATGAAGTCAATTTTGTTGCTTCGAAACCAGGCTTGAGTTGTTTTTGCCTTATGTGCAGGGGCTGAGTCTTGTTGAAAGACCCAGGGCTGGTTTAAAAATAGAGAGTGGCTTAAAGGCTTCACTATTGGTTCCAGAAAGGTTTCCTGGTAAACTTTAGCCCCAGTTTTGACACCTTTTTCACAGAAATGGACCTGTGTTAACCCTGAGTATGACACACCTAACCAAATCATGACATAAGAGGGATGATGGCCTCGTTGCACTCTCGGAACAGCTACACTCGCTTCTTGACTGTTTTTTGCATACACTCTGTCATTCTGGCGGTTACAACAACATTCTTCAATGGTAAAAATTTTTTCGTCTGTAAATAATATATTTCGGTGGCCATTTTGTGCGTACCGCTTCAGTAGCACGCGACTTCTATTCAGCCTCATAGTCTTCAATCGTCCATTAAGCAAATGACCTTTCCGTCTACGATAAGCGTGTAGTCTAAGGTCTTGATTGATAACTTTTTTATGGGAGCTTCTCTTCACAGACATCTGAATTGCCAACAACTTTTGCTTCCGAACGGGGTTTCTTGCGATTCTCGCCTACACTGCCTTTATTAGAGCTGGGGTCCGAACGGTGCGTGGTCTTCCAGACCTCTTGCGGTCATCAAAGCTCAGGGTACTATTGTACCTATTAATGGTACGATAAACGAATTGTTTGTTGATTTTCAGATTTTGAAGCAACTTCAAAATCACGTTTGGCGGATGCCCGCATTTGTGCAACGCAATTACAGCGACACGATTTTCTTTTAGACCCCAATCCATTATAAATATGACGAGATAAGTGTTGTGTGTGCTATAAAATTATAACTGACAACCCGCCATTATATGTCATTTTTTATTTTTTCGGTAGCATTTGTTTTAACGCAAGAAAAGAGTTTGCAAATCGAGTAACAGAACTTAGTAACCAACTAGGTATGTCTTCGGCCGGCAACCCCTTTCGTCCCGGCCTCTGTAGTAATGTACTATTGTATGGTCTCTCAGCTGTGACTTGTTCATTGCCAGAGCCTGCACAGCAGCAACCAGTCGCGCCCGTGCGGCGGCGCCCGCGCCGAGCCAGACTACCGGCTCGGCGCGTTACAGCTGCCCCCTAAGAGACCTGCGCCCGCGCTGCACCATGTGCGGCACAGCGTCAAAATGGTACGTACAGTCAGCATCAAAATTAGCTACGCATTTGAAAAGTTCAAAAGTCTTTATTACAAGGGCATAAGTGATTTTGGCCCCTTCCTATGCGTAGCCACTTTTGATGTGTACTGTACTCTCTATATAGAATAGCGTCAAATGTACTCAAGAGCGTCGCCAGCAGATGGTCCAGGGGGGATCTTGATATGAATGGATGTATGAATTGTGGGTAAGAGCCGGGCCAGACTGCTCCGGTGCGTTGTGTTTATGAATAGAATCAGGATGATACCGTGGGAACCTATTCATGAACGCAACGCAACGCAACGGAGCAGTGTGGCCCGGCTCAAATCTAGAGCATTTTGAATATCTAAATCCGGAATCCGGACATACGATAGCATTTTTTGCTCAACATAAAACGGAGAAACTTCGCTCGCTCGGTCAATAACTAGATACTTAAATATATAGAAAACATCCAAGACTCAAGATCGAATATTGGTACTCATCATTTAATCATTTATCATTTAATCATTCAAGTATTGCTTTGTGTGTACAAAGGGGGTCTTATCATTAATTTAATGTATCAGCAACAACCCTGCAAGGGCACTGCAATAGTAGCTTACCTATTACAATTAAATACTTACATTATTATATTCATCTACCATGCATCGACATTTTAAATAAATATTATTTAACCAACTAATCAAGTCCGTTTTACTATTCTTTTTGTATACAGGTTTTATTATAGCTTGTTTTAACTTATCTGGAAAAATACCTTCAGAAAAGGATTGGTTAATTATGTAGGTCAAGGGAGGAGTTAGACAATCTGCACAGACCTTGATCAGTGTTGATGGCAACTCGTCAATTCCATAGCTTGGTTTACTCTTTAGGCTTTTTATTAGGTTATACACTTCGCGCGAACACTTCATACATATACCTTGACTGGGATTCGAACCCAGGACCACTAATTTCGTACGTCAGGGTCGCTACCGACTAGGCTAATGTGGTCATCAAAGTTGTACAGTAAAAACCCCCAGAACATAATGCTATACCACAGATTTCCATATCAATACACATAGTAACCACACGGTGTATTTGTCCACAGTTCTGGCAAGCCTTCTTCCAGCTGTTCTCAAGTGCCTACAGAAACACAACACTCTCCCTTGGTGGAGTTATGCTGTTCTCTATGGCTATACAGGTATACCACTACAATATACAGTGGCAGAAAAGTTGGCCCAAATTTGGTTCGTTTTCATACATTTTGATACGATTTATACTTAAATATATGGAAAACATCCAAGTCTGTGGAACAAATTATGGGCGGTAGTCACACCGCTGCGGTTTTCGGACGGTTTCCGCAGTGCGAGCGGGATATCGCTATAGACATGCATAGCGCTGTCCCGCTCACACCGCACTGTCGTCCGAAAACTGCATCAGTGTGACAACGGCCTTAGTGCTCATCACACGAACAAATGTCCTTGCCGGGATTCGAACCCGGGACCTCCAGCTTCGTATGCAGTGTCACTATAGTGGTCGGCGGTTAAGAAGTCAATCCTGACACCTATCATCAATACAGTTTATAACCTCGAAGTGGCTTTTAGATTATAAACTGTATGGAAATTACAGGTGTCAGGATTAACTTCTTAACCGCCTACTAGGGCCTATAGGCCAGGGCTCGGAACCGGTTAATCTCAAAATCCTGAAATAGCCAAATATTTTAAATTAGTTTATGCTCTTTATGTAGGACTCAATAATGTATTTGGGTTATTACTTCATATTGTTAGATTGCCTGATTAAACATGAAATAGTAGACGAAAGAACGATAAGAACTAAAAAAATACCGGTATTTTTGTATGGACAGAATACCGGTTTCCGAGCCCTGCTATAGGCTAAACAGGCAGAAATATTAATAAGAAAATTTTTCTTTCCAGTTCTTCCTCGCCTCATACATCCCATCAGCAGTACTGTCGATCGAGAACCAAGCGTTCGAAGCGTCGAAACGCATCGTTGAGAACACCACATACGAGAATCTCCACTTCAACGAGACATTGGAGAACGTGGAATATCGAAATGTGACTTTTTACAAATGTACTTTTCGAGATATGATGTTGTCTCATGCTGCGTTCAGGAACTGTTCCTTTTATGAAGTGGCGTTCTCTAATATCAAGACATCTTACGCGTATTTCACGGGGTCGTTGTTCGTCAATACTACGTGAGTATTATAGAGTGTAGTCGCTAACTTCGGAATTAAATCCCCCGTATGTTTGACTGCACTCGATTCTCAATACAAACAAAGTTTCGTTCTCATTTTAAAAAACGCCGTGCCGAAATAACATGAAACTTTGTATACAAAATGGGATCTGCCGTATCTACGCCGGAAATGAGTTTATGTTGTTAGAAACTGTAATAGAAAAATAATACAGCGAGTTTTTGAGATTTTTGGGTCTTGTATGAAAACCTTAATAATCGCTGTATTGTTTCTCCATTATAATTTCAAGCAAATGAAACTAATTTACAACATCCCGAACAAACTAATTTACATTTGGACCCGGGTATGTCCTAAAACTACGACCGAGACCACCGGGGGATGGGCAGCAGCGTCCTTGAAGTGCGGTGGAGATTCTGCGATCCTCAATCCGCATGCCAAGCGTGGCGATTATGGCATTTACCCCCCATAAAATTGGGGGAGGCCTATGTCCAGCAGTGGACGTCCTTGGGCTGATATGGTGGTGGTGGAAACTAATTGCCGGCCTAGAGAGGCCGGATTCCATTGTGTATACAAAGTTTCATGTTATTCCAGCATGCCGTTTTAAAATGAGAGCGAAACTACGTTTGTATGGAGAACCGAGCTTCCTGCGGACTCTTAAGTCGCTAACTTAGGAATTATAAAAATCTAGAAAGTATTGGAGCTTAAAGCGTACAGTCGGCGGCAGATACCTAAGCAGTATAAACACGCTCAGAATGTTCTACACAGATCCTACGCACGCGGACAAAGAATCCGGATCGGTAAAATACCGTCGTATATTCATAAAATACTACAAGGTTTTGCAGTTTTTAGGGTTGCGTACCCAAAGGGTAAAAACAGGACCCTATTACTAAGACTTCGCTGTCCGTCCGTCTGTCACCAGGCTGTATCTCAAGAACCGTAATAGCTAGACAGTTGAAATTTTCACAGATTGTGTATTTCTGTTGCCGCTATAACAACAAATACTAAAAACAAAATAATAATAATAATTAGGGGGGGCTCCCATACAAAAAACGTGATATTTTAGCCCTTTTTCATGGCTACCACTCGCCGGGCTAGATCTCAAGAACCGTAATAGCTAGACAGTTGAAATTTGCACAGATTATGTATTTTTATTGTGGCTACAGCAACAAATGCTAAAATAAAAAAATTAAGGGGGGCTCCCGTACAACAGAGTAGTTGTTGGTGTTTTTTGCTGTATCTCATGAACCGTAATAGCAAGGAGGTTGTAATTTTCACAGATGTTGTATTTTTATTGCCACAATATAAACAAATACTAAAACTAAAAGGGGTTTCCATACCACAAAAGTATTTTTTTACCTTTTTTTTCTGGTAAGTTAACCCTTCGTACGCGAGTCCGACTCGCACTTGGCCGGTTTTTTTTAAATTCTGTCACTTATTTTTAAATTTTACATTTAAACTGCAAAAATAACAGTTAAAAAACGTTTAAATTGGGCTCGTAAAAGCTGTTGAAAAAAAAACAACGTTATCGGAGCGAGATATCGCAAAAAACGTCAATTTTGGATATAGTTGGGTTGGGTGGTGGTTGGTAATAGTACTAATAGTATATTATGTAACTATAAAAAAAAACCTTATTGCGGTTATCAAATTCAGGATGACCCAAAATTTTTGACCGCGAGTGTAATTGGGTACCTGCCACATGTTAACCTTTTGTACGCCACGGTCGGCCATAGACGTCAACGTAAAATCGTCACCCCGACGCCAACGACGGCACTGGCCGACAATTTTTTTTTATGAAAAACTACTGAGAAGCTGCCCAATTTTATATTGTCATTATTTCTTTACACATCATTTTTTTACCGTTGTGGCGTCAGGGGCACGGCGAATTACTTTGACGTCTGGCGGCGAAAAGGTTAATATTTATAACATGGTATACGCATGGTAAACCATCAAAAGCGAAAAAGTCGTTCTTGGGAAATAGTATCAAATTCTACAATAAAATTCCAACACACATTACTGAACTTAGCAATTCTAAATTCAAATCTGTAGTAAAACAAACACTTATTTGAAAAGCATATTATAAGATAAACGATTACATCATGGATAGGGATGTTTGGCAGTGATAGCGTCCTGCACGTGTAATCTATCGCGAAAATAGGCTTTCTACTGTAGCATTGTTGTTTTGCAGTAGCTGACACTGTAATTTTATATTTAACTATACAATACGCCGGTTCCTACGCCGGTTCTTCTCGTGGCAGAGGTTTATTTTTCCGGACCGGTTTTACTTTTACTTTAATTTTACTTTAAAATATAGCAATAAATTATGAATTATTAAAATCTATAAAAAGATATGAGTAAAAAAGAAATTAAATTCCGATTCCGATTTTTTTATATCATCCAGGAGTAAATTAAATGATACCAATTTTGCTGATAGTCAAATCAGAAACTTTTTACGAAACGTCAAAATCTCGGATATTAGTTGTAAAAATAAACTTTATTATGGACGTTTCTATAAAGGAGAACTTATCCCATTAAGGGATCTCTTCCAGCTAACCTTTAGAGCCAACCGTTAGTATGAAGTTTGTAATTAAATGTGCCTAGTGACGTCACAATTGTCTATGGTCAAGCTGCGTCCTTATTTTCATTTTTATTTATTTAAAAATCTTTGAAATTGCATTTATAAGCTGAAATTTGATTTTTTCCGAGTGTTTTTATGGATTCGATTACGGTGGCGCCCTGCCACACATCGACTAAATTTAGATATATAATTTCCAATCGAAATTGAAAAATTGATCACCCCGGGTGGGATTTGAACCCGCGACCTCTGGAATCCCTCCATCGCTCTTTCCAACTGAGCTACCGCGGGTTATCCCGAGGCGACGAATCTTTCAATCAGTTCACTCTTTTTAATTAAGCCTTAGGGTGACTTGTAGCGACACATCTACCGTCAAAGTTGCTACAACTTTTTTTAAAAACGGCACCACCGTCTCAAGTTACATTGAGAATCATATATTTTTTATCATCAATATATTTTGTACCCACATATTCAATTTAAATAAACTCTATTTACTTATGGAATGTGTTTGAACCATGTTACCTTCCCCCAGCATCATCGACACGGACATAACTGTGGGCCGCGAGATCGACGCGTGGTCGGAGCTCCGCGGGTCCGTTGTGCGCGGGATGAGGCTGGCCTGCCTCCGGGAAGCGCCCCTCACTTGGAGGCTGGCGGGGGCGTTGAGGGAGCAAGCGCATACGGCGCTGGCTACTATACTGGCTGGCTTGTTCGCCGCCATTTTTGCGCCAACGCTGGCCATCGGTGGGAAATTCGCGCCGAGAGGTAAGCTTGAATCCTTCGTGCCGCTCATGTCCGTATCCTGCCACCATATCGATTTTTAGCGTTTGTGAGATATTTGCTGTCAAAGTCGTAAAAGTATCCCTCCCCCCCCCCCCCTAATTTCTAAAGTTTCTTACGCCGGTTCTTCTCGTGGCAGAGGTTTATTTTTCCGAACCCGTGGTAGTTTATTGACGTTCATAGGTGCATGTATATTATGTCTAATTTGAAGAATAAACTACTTTTACTTTTACAAACGAAGTTTAAAAATCTGAAGAATAATGAGGTACATTAATAAATTATTTCAACCATTTTTGGTTTGGACAAGGTAGATTGAACGGTTTTTAATGACGAAAATAAAAATATTGAAGATTTCTCTTAAATGACTGAGCGAGCGAAGCGTCTGCGTTTCAGCTTTCGACAAAAATTCTTTCGTATGTCTGTCTGTCCGGATGTACTCCTCTACAGGTCGCATTTCTCAACCGATTCTCGTGATATTTTGTGACCAGGTTCGATAATTATATAGGATTTTTTTGTCGAGTCTGTTTTTGGAAATTTTGGTATTAAAAAAAATATATATATTTTTTGCGGGGTCTACAGCTCACAGAGCCACTAGTATAATTTGCGATTGTATTTTTTTAATAATTCTATTATTTTTTTCTTGTTACAGTGATCCTGTGCGCGATATGCATATTTCTGTCTCCCTCCATCTACTTTGTGCAGAGCGAGACGGCTTTATACGTGGTGGAGGCGATATACAGGGTGTTTCTTACGCTGGTGTTTTACATCGCGTGTGTTGGGATCGTGGACTCGTTTTCTGCCAATTTGAGGTAAATATAATACTCTTATTTTATTTTATTATAGCTGTCTAGTTTATTTTATTTGTCTCTAATTAATGTAACTGTCATATGGAAACTCCCGTTGTCTCTGTCTATCTATATGGTGCATAGAGAGACTGCGAAGCAATTCAAAGGTGTGTGTGAAATCCCCAACCCGCATTGGGCTGACGTGGGGTCTACAAATCCCTCTCATCTATGAGAGGAGGCTTGTGCCCAGCAGTGGGGCTAATATAAGGCTGATGATGATTATGATGATTTTTAACCCTCGCCTGGGGTGTTACAAATAACATGTATCCGTGTATCTGTGTATGTGTGTGTCTCTTAAAGGGGGGGATTTGATTGCGGTTTTCCAGCGATTAATCTTAGACATGTTTCAACAAAATCGGTTCAGCCGTTTTTGAGATATTAAACTTTGAAATGAAAAGGTCGGGAACTGTTCAACTTTTTTCGTTGTCCGTTAAGTGGTTTTAAGTGGTCCGTTATGACAAGTTTTAGATAGAACACTTTTTACGACTTTGACTGCTAATATCTTACCAACGGTTGACTTAAGTGGACAAGAGTTTTAGATACCTCTATAACATTTTTAAAGTCACATCCATAAATACCACACACGCCTATGTGCATTTAAAAATAAAAACCATCCACCCGTTACATGTAAGGGAGGTATTCCACTCATCCAATATCTTTGTCCAATAACTTTGATCAAAGAAATTGGATGATTTCATCCAACTTGGATGGGACCCCGACATTTGATCAAAGATTCTGATGACAGTTAAATCAATATGGCAACGCATGAGAATAAAAAACTTGGACAAAGATATTGGATGAGTGGAATGGGCCTCCGTCAAAGAACTTTGATCAAAGATTTGACAAAGAAATTGGACCAAGATATTAGATGAGTAGAATACCACGCCGTATTCAATTTATCCAATATCTTTATCAAAGAAATTGGATGATTTCATCAAACTTGGATGGAACCCCGACATTTGATCAAAGATTCCGATGACAGTTAAATCAATATGGCTACGCATGAAAAAAAATAACACTTGGACAAAGATATTGGATGAGTGGAATGGGCCTACGTCAAAGAACTTTGATCAAAGATTTGACAAAGATATTGGACGAGTGGAATACCACCCGGGGTGCCCCCTGTAATTTAATATTTTTTCGTAATTTTACATCACTTTTCGGTAGCGGTTCGTACAAAACACCTCCTTATCAAATTTCATTATTGTTGCAGTTTCCGAGTAAATCGGCTGTGACGTACGGACCGACGGACGGACAGACATGACGAGACTAATAGGGTTCCCTTTTTGGCTACTGAGCCCTAAAAAGGTACAGTTGGAATTAAAAACTTGGTACCAAAAATATTTGACAGAAACGTATGACTTGTTTACAGATGCACAGCGCATGGTCTCATAATGTCGGTGGCGTACATGGGCGGGGCGGTGGTGCGTGGGCTGGGGGAGATGGATCCCCTGGTGGCGGCCATCTTGTGTGCCGTTTTGGCCGCCGCGGCCACAGCCGCCGCCGTTCGCTTGCGATAGAGGTAACACTCCTAACCCTTCGCTCTATTTAATAATAATTGTTTAAACACTCTTAATCCCTCACTCTGCTCTAGATTATATTTTAATTATTTGCTCTGCTTAGAATATCTTTTTAACACCTCGCTCACTTTTAACTTCTTGCCCTTAAATTTAAACTACTCAAAGCGTCTGAGCCCTCGCTCTGCTCTAGATTATTAAATATTTGTAATCCCTCTTGTTCCTCTAACTAAACGCTCTTTTTCACTCGCTATGCTCTAGAATCTAGATTCTATTTTAATTACTCGCTTCGCTTAGAATCCCTTTTGAACGCCTCGCTTTGCTTGCAAGTCACTTTTTAATCCCTCGCTCCATATATCATTAATTTATTTATAATCGGTCTCTTGTGCCCTTACAGTTACCCAAAGCGTCCACAATATAGTTGTATGATTCCATAAGGTACTAAGCGCTAATTACATTACTAATTATTATATACGAGTATATAATCTATAAGTACATCTACATGTTAAATGTATGGAAACCTATAGGTAAAATCAGCTGCAAAGAAACCTGACACCCGATACAAACTTCTATGCAGAGTTTCTCTTCAGTTGACTGTACCTGAAAGTACAAACAGAAATGTATTATAACATATTTATAAATATGATGTATTCTTAATTTTTCAGATAACGCCTGGTAAAAAATCACCATGACATGAACTGACTGCATTTTGGCTGCAGAGTGTATGTAAATAATCCAATAATTGTAATAACTATAGCTTTTGACTTATTTAGAAACCTAGTGATTGAATATAAAATAATGTTTTCTACTTCGTAAAAATACTGCAACATTGCCCATGATGTCTGACTTTGCCCATCCTGAAAATAAGAAAGTTTGTCTGTATTGGTTGTATATATTTTTATCTACAATATTCTTCCCTTATTATAATTAATATCCAATAGCATGTTTAATAAAACAGCTATTTGAAAAAAAAGGCAGATTTATGGTAGTTAAAGTTAATCCTCATAAGCAATGTTGCAGCAAGTGATGATTACAAAGTAAACTCAACAATCGAATCAGTAGCTTCATTTTAAATTTTAACTGCCCAGCGTCAAAATTAGTTGCAGTCTTCAACGCAATAAATCAAGGTTAAATACTTAAATTATGTAATTCACACCGTATTTTGTATTTGTTTCATATATGTACTAGGCAAATGCGGTTAAAATGTTAAATTACTTTAGCTATGCCTCGAACACAATTATTGTATGATTTTGTATGACTTGACTCGATCGCAAGCATTCCATAAGCTCCAGTGTCTGTTCACCACCAGGCCACCAACTTGGGGATGGTACATTAATCACGTGATGCTTTTTTAGCAAAATATTAACCCCCCGTTCCCTCTGGTCATACACGGTGAGGTTTTAGACTACCCCTCGCCCTTATCATCACGTATTTATTTGGTACGCTAATTTTATTCAAAACATGTTTAAAAAGAACAATGTCTAGGCAGTCATTCATTAAGTTTGCGCGGTTCCATTGCGTTGCGATTTCACTGATCTAGAATTACTGTTCAAAACGGGGTATTTACCATGTATGGTAATATTGTTGAGTTTCCGATATTACGGCGCTGTTGCAAGCACCATTTTCAAGGATTAACTGACTGACTGTGCTGCGAGTTTTATTTGTGGTCTACCCACACTCCATAGCGATCTACCCTCTTCTTGGTTCGTTTTTTCCGTGATCAGTGATGATCTTAAACAAAATCGCACGGTCATTAAAATAATAAATACACGTGACATCACTGATATCTCCCTACGCGAAACAGCTATTGGCTATGTGCATGTCAGAAACGTCAAACGTCATAAGTCCCGGGGCAATGTCAAACTCAGAGATGTCAAATAATGACACATGAATATTTTACATGCTTGTCGCATGCTACTGCAACTGCACTAGCATGTATGAGAAGATGTATGGATGTGATTGAAGCGAAAGAAGTATGTAAGGACCGTAGTATTTGGCGTTCTTTGGTCTCTGCCTACCCCATGGGATAACGGCGTGAGTTTATGTATGTATGTATGAATATTTTATTTGATTTAGTCACAATTTTAGTAAGCGAGAAAGACCCGCTATTGGAAATTTTACTGAAATAAATACAAACGAAACGAATCGTAGGAAACCAATAGGAAATGTCAAAGTAAATTTGACATATATGTCCCCGGAAGCCAAACATTTCTGCCATGGTGTGCGCTGCGATCGCTTTACTTACCCCCACCACCTACTTCGCAAATAGCCAATATCTTCATATTTGTTTGTTTAATTGAAAAAAGAGAAAATACGTGTTTAATGTAATTGACGGACTAATTAAACTATGGACACTGTCAGGTGAGAATCATCAAGTTGGTGGAATAGAGGTCAGACAAACCGTATGCTTTAATGCCATCGTCATTCATTATTTTTGTAAAAAAGAGGAATTGTAGTACTAACAAATCCCATATAGTTAACATTCCTTGTTGTTGTGATTTTAGTTGACAACTTGCCATTTCTAACTTAAACCAAAGTTTGTATGACTGATTCTATGATACTCAAGGTGTTTGTGGATATTCAACGCAGTGCTAGATTCTACTATGGTTGTATGGATGAATTGGATTATATAGTGTAAAGACGATTTACAACTTTGCCCAACTCACGTTACAAATATTACAATTATGCCCGTCTCGCGACTACTTAACCCGTTGGAAATATTGTTTGAAATTCGGTTACTTCTTAGTATTGGGTTTCTGTCGTTTAATCGCCTCTTTTTCAAATATTTTAATACGCGTTATCACGGTTTTCTCATTGTTTTATTTTTTAGGAAGTGATACTTCTATCATACATAATAAATTGAATAAGCGAAAATACTATAAAGTTCCTGTGAATTGCTAAAATCGGCACAGAAAAGATAATATTTTTTGCTTTTACATAAGCGTTACGTTTCATTACTGGGAAAAGTTGAATGACCATGAAAAGTTGTAATACGTTATTATAATGAACTACTTGCGTTGTGTAGCTACCAGCACAATAGATTTAAGACGGCCATCGAATCGTTTAAAGGATTACTGTATCTTTATATTTGTCAATGAAAAGGTAAATTTTGTAATAGATTCTTCTTATTATTATAGAACATAGCAATAATCGAAGTATCAGTGCATGGGCAATCTTGGAGAGAGATGTACATATTATGTAATAGTGTAATACAGTTATAGTTCTGAGGGTAACTATTGGGTCTTAAATGTATTGTATCCTATGGTAAAAAAGGGGTAATATTCACCCTTTTTCGGGCCTGCATTTCAATATTACTAATCGAAATCAGTCTTGGGGTAGGTTGTAACAACTTACGATTACATACCGATCAACGTTAAATATGGCGCCGGTAGCTGTCCCGTAGAAACTTGTCAAACTTTACATACAATCAGATTTTAGGCTAAAAGGTTCAATTTGCAAAAAATGTTACGATGCAAAATTCTATCGTATGCTGAATTCCTTACTGGAAATACTTGTAGACGGTAATTTGATCCTACAATTACGCGAATATTTATATTATTAAACAATATGGTAGTTCTAAAATTGTATAGTTAATAGCATTTATGTAATGAATGTATCATATGGTAATTAGTATCTTTCAATTATAACGTAGAATATTAGGTAATGTTAGTAGAAGTGGACGCTAAGGCTGAAATACCGTAGGTACGTGGTTGCTTCCGTTTCGATTAAAATTATGAAAACGGTTTTTTTTTTTCATTTTGTGCAAGGATCTTTGAGTCACATGTGTTAAAATTATTATTACCATCGCCAATAAATTATAATTACCGTTGCGCTTGTCAACTTTGCCCGGATGGGACGTTATATTTGCTCATAATTTAAAATTATTATGCATTCTAATTATTCATGTGTCGACTTTGGCTAGACATATTTATTTTTGAATATTTATTTGCTCAATTTACATTTATTATGGCTCGGAAAGCGACTAATTTAAAGTGGGACTGGTCTGGTCAGGTCTGCCGCATGCCGAGTTAGCTGTGGGCAAAGATCGCAACTGACTGGCAGCTTGACAGCTCGAAACGGAGACGAAACAGTTTTCGGATAGCGCGACGATCTAGAATAAATATCTAGATTCGTTTAAAGGATTGGCCAGAGGATGGTCACGGAGCGGGGAGGCCTTGCCCAGCAGTGGGACACAACAGGTTCCCAATAATAATAATAATAAATACTTATGCATTCTCATTATTGCTTCGCCCGTCAACTTTGCCCAGATTATATTTTTGATTGTCTTATGAGCAAATGCTCATAATTCATAAATGTTGCACAGTATTCAACACCGCCACCACTTCAAATGTGTTTTGTTAACGTTTATTTATATATTGACGAGTTTCAGTGATTTGGGATAAAATCGGGGTTATGAGCTGTAGTGAATTAAGATTTTTAATTGAGGCAGGTTTTTGCTATAGAATTCGAAGTTATTGGGTAATTGCGCCGGTTACGAGACCAGCTAAAGTCATCGCCAATCTGAAGATTTCTTCAATCTGAAATAAATAAATTATCTACCGACCATAAAAAACAGTAAGTGGTATGCAATTTTTTGATCGTTTTATAATATGAATTTAGCCAAAAAATGCCTGTGGTCGCTAATCGACGCAATAACCTCATACTGTACAGATGTGTAGGAAGGCAGTTAATATTAGTAATTCTAGTAAAAGTTCACTTTATTTGCCATATCCTTTAGTGATACTTATAGACTGTTTATTTCGTAATTTTACAAAAGACATTTTTATCACACCTCAAATGTATTCGTAGCTTGATTTAATTTAATTCGGTATTTATCCCAATATCAATACTTTATTAATTACGTTACACATAAAAATCACACATTATTTTACATTTTATTTGAAAGTGAAATATATTAAATAATCTTTAGTATAGGATACCTATTTGTGTGCATTCCTTATTCGTGACTAATTGGTGAATATTTAGCCATAAGCCTAGTCAAAAGCCATTTCCCTTTTGGTAATTTAATTAATGTACTTTTGGGCAAATATTTTAGATCCACAACTTTGCCCAGTAACATAGAATAGAAGACATTAATGATTGATAATTAGCAATGTTAGAAAAACCTGTTGAAAATGGTCCTGGTAATTATACAGACCGATTGTTCTTAAATAATTTTAAGCCTTATATTTATTTTTTTAATTTTCTATTGGAGCGTAATAAAAATACATTTGATATAGTATATTAAGGCTTATATAAAGATCCGCTAGACTATTTGTCGCTAGCTATGTCAAAAAATGTACTGAGATACCAAAATTTGATCTCACAGATTTTTATAACACCCGGCTTGAAGTAACTAACGAAAAGTGTGGGTCTAAAAGATTGTCCAGTTATATTATGGCACAACATAGAGGTTAGGTATACTTAAAACTAGATATGCATGTTTTCGTTTCAGTTTTTCGGCGATTATTCCTCCGTGGTATGTGCGATTTAATTTATTTTAATATCGAAACCATCGTCATAATGTCACCTATCGACGTGCAAAATGTGACCTTACAGCCCATGTAAGAAGATTCAAAATCTAACGGCAATTATATGAAATGTCGGACATTATAAATAATTTTAATTATACATAAGGTTCGACGCTTGAGGTTTTGTCAATAAAATATTTGTTATAAATTTTGACAACTTCTATTGGACTTTGCTGTATCTTCTGTTTTGTGCCATAATATATATAATTATTTACATATCTTTAGTAAGTAATATTAATATTACACTATTTTAGTTACGTAAATCGAAAGTAATAAACTGACAAATAAGTTGTGAGAATAAATTATTACAATTATTGTCTGTGCTGCTTTTGTCGATTACATAATTGGCAACGAAAAATGGATTTTTCATATTTATTACAATTAGTTTTGTCTAAAATATTATTTCGTAATCACTTTGTACCTTAATTACATATCCTTTTACATTTGACTGATGTGTATGTACTGTTCTGTCTTTAGAGTTTAAATTATACGAATTAGCAGGATTTTTAGAAACATAAGTTACATTTTAACAAGTCTACGCTTGCATCACTGGTCAAACGGTCAATCGTTATTAAAGACCTTATTGTGTATTATACATTATACAAAGCCCGATATCTTTCAAAACCTTGACATATAAAAATGAACTTTATATGTGTAAGACAAGGCTGCTTTTAAATTAACCATAGATAAGCTGAAAAACGAGTCCAAAAGAGACTCTTTGACTTAGCGTGTCCATCTACCACACATTGCCATATTAAAAGCATATACATATATGTACACGTATATTGATATAGTTATTACTCATATTAGAAAGGGACACACTAAGACTAAGTGAGTGTCTTTCGGTCTCACATTTTCGGCCACAGATGGCATTGGTACTCTACTTACTTAATAAGTATTATCTCCTCTATGGTCGTGATCGGTCGAGTGCCGCAGAGTTGCAATTTTGAAGTTATACAATACGGTATTTAATTGATAGCCCAGTTAGCAACATTTTGAAACTGCTCGGTTAGTATGAAGCTTGTAGGGAAATATGACTAATGACGTCACAATTTTCTGTCAAATCGAGTCCTATTTTTAACCCCCGACGTGGAACGCAAAAGAGGGGTGTTGGGGTGTTATAAGTTCAACGTGTGTATCGTAGCTCTTAAACGGGTGAACCATATTTGAATGCCGTAAAAGTAGGTTTTCCAGCGATGGTTCTTACACATGTTTTATCAAAATCGATTCAGCCGTTTTTGATATATTGAACTTTGAACAGAAAAGAGGGATTTTTTCAACTTTTCCAAGTTGCACCTATTCATGTTTATGTATTTAAATATGTTTAAAATTGGATAAATAAGCTGAAATTTTATGTTCTCCGAGTATTTTTGTAAGTGTTGTTTATTGGTAAGGTAAAAATATTTTTACCGTTGTTACCGTATTGTAACTTGTAACCTACATTTTACAAGTCATAGCTACGCTAGCAACACTTACCCTTGGGCAATAACGAGTGGCCGTTTTATCAGTGTTGCCAGGATGAGAATTATAATAACATGTAGCTGATAAAAAGCCCCACTGATTTATATTAAAAAATGTATCGGATAAGGTAACCGTTTCAGTGCTGGGCACTAACCCAATACTTGGCACTCAATATTTTAATAACAATAGAGGTGAACAGATGACAACTATTAGGAAGATTATGAGATCTCAACCATTGGAACGTTTATCTTATTGTTTTTTTCCTTAAAAGTTTATCATTCAAATAAATGTGTTGTGTTAATATCATAAAAGTGGCAATAATTTCGTAGATTTATTAAAACTATATAATTACCTATCTTTACTAAAAATATTTATTTACTATAGTTAAATTAAATGGTTGGTAAAGATTGACGGCAATAACAATATTTATATAAATCTAAATTATAAATTTATGTCAAAAGTGATTAAAAAATAAAATAAAATAGTTTTTTAACTATGTACTATGTATAACGTAATCTTTATTTTTTAGCCCTTTGTATATAAAGTACGGTCGCCAGCTCGCCACCAGATATATCGGAGCAAACAAGGTTCACTAATATATAGAAATCGAAATTCGGATCGATATTTACTTAAAATTGCCTAATTCCCGGAAAAAGATAAGCAAATATTGAATCTGCTTCATAAAATAATCATTTTAATAATATTAGGTCCGAGATTTCGGGATTGTACAAAACGTCACGAGAATGCATCTCCCGGAGGACCCATTTGACCCCTGGCGTTAATTATTAGTAAATGGAGGCGCCGCTATAGAAGAAAAAAATATTCCTTTACTTGAAAAAAACTGCAGGTACATTAAATAAAATTTATATAGTAGATCTATACATGGAAAATAACTTCAAATAGTTCATTACTCGTACTTATCTATTTTAGGAAATTTTATTGATATAAGTGAATTGAGTCCGCAACATACAACTCAACATCGACGCCGCTGCCAAAATGTAAGTAAATATCGATCCAAATATCCGATCCCTGCCGTGCCAATATCTGAACACGACTGACACCTTAAAGAAGACAGTCAGCTGCCGGGAAACCTTACCCCTTGCATACTAACTTCACTTAACTTCAGGGGAGTCACTTTTCTATGCAGCGGACTGTACACATCCACAGTCGAGTTCATGACTGCATGGACAGATGTTGACCGTATTGCTCTAGAATTAGGGTTGAAACATGTCCAAGCACTGTTGAACCCCACTGTACAGTCGAGTTCATTTGTGCATGGACAGATATCGCCGTATTGCTGAAGAGAGAGAAGTTAGATTTCATATTTGAATGGGTTGCTGTCAGCCGGTCGGCTGCTGCCGGCTCTGCCGCTGCCGTTTGGATACGAAGTCTAGCTTCTGTATAGAGGGTTCGAATTCCTTTGACTCTAGTGGGGTGCGCGCCGACTCCGGCCGTTTGGTGTGAATCGTCCATAAGGGTTGAAACATTGTCCATGCACTTTTGAACTGTAAGTACATGTATGATGTAGATCTGAGGGCGAATGTGCCAATGCAATTTATGTTTAGACGGATTTATTTAGTATTGATACTATTTACGATTTATATAAATATTGTTCGCAACGGCAGCATTGGTGTAGTATGGACTGATAAATGTTTGGAAATAGATATTTGTATATATATGTAAGTCAATAAAGTTGTCATCCACAACATCATAGTATCTTTTATTAGAAATCCTACACGTATTGACCTACTCCCAAACTTCCTCTGTAGGTACAGTCAAGGACTTCATTTTGTGCCCACTTAAGGGTCCCCCGCACGCTCGACTGAACTCAATTCTCCATACAATTGTAGTTTCGTTCCCATTATAAACCGCTGTGCTGAAATAACATGAAACACAAAATATTTTTTAAGAAAAAAAAAACGATTGCAATGGGGGAGGCCGGTGAAAGATTATTATACTTAGTTGGTGCACTCTTAGATTCCATCCATACAATGTCACATTTTTGGATGAAAATGTTCGATTTGTTGATAAAAACACAAAAATCACTATACGAGGGTAAAACTGAAAGTTTCGGGAATAGAAGAAAATATGCAGTATAAGTGAGTTTATTTATTTTTATTGTTTTTCAAAATATTCTCCTTTGTATTTCATGCACTTATGCATGCGTTCAAACCAGTCCATAAAGCACTTTTTGAACTCTGAAGTAGGGGTCGACAAAATGGCTATTTTATAGGCCTCCACTGCTTCTTCTGGCGTCTGAAACCGCTGACCACGCAGTTTGTCCTTGATTCTGGGGAATGTAAAAAAGTCGTTGGGACTTAAGTCAGGGCTATATGGAGGGTGGTCCAATATTTCGACTTTTTCACCGTCCAGGTACTCAGTTGTTGTCCGAGCGGTGTGTGGGCTGGCGTTGTCGTGGTGAAGGATGATGCGACGACTAGGGTTTGTTTTTCGGAGTTCAGCAAAGACGTTCGGCAAACAAATAGTGGTGTACCAATCAGCATTGACTGTTCTACGATCCTCAAGAGCCACAGTAGCTACGTGACCAGATTTAGAGATAAACGTAGCCACCATCTTCTTAGCCGTACTGCGAGAACGAACAACTTTTGTGGGTTTGAGCTCGTCTTCGAAGACCCATACTCGGGATTGGTTTTTAGTTTCAGGCTCATAAGCGTATATCCACGACTCGTCACCTGATACTATGCTAAAAACAGCATTTGAGCGTCCCTTGTTAAATCTTTTCAAAGTTTTGCGGCACCAATTGACACGGACTATTTTCTGCTCGTCAGACAATAGGTGAGGTATCCAACGGGAAAATAACTTTTTCACGCCTAATTCTTCTTTTAAAATAATTTGTATTTGACTCATTCCAATACTCAGGTGCTCTTGAATTTCCCGATATGTCACATGTCGGTCTTCATTTATCAGACGACGCACAACATCGACGTTTTCTTGCGTGACTGCCGATTTTGGTCGACCTTCACGCACTTCGTCGGTGAGGGATACACGGTCACGTTGAAATTCTGAATACCACCTGTATATTGTAGTCTTTGAAGGAGCTTCAATATTAAAAGCAGCAACCATCCGCTCTTCACATTGTTTTTGTGTTAGTCCACTTTTAAAGTCATAATAAATCATAGCTCTGAAATTTTCACGGCACAATTCCATTTTAAGCAGTGACTCGACGACTTCAATAAACAATTGAAACCGAACCATACTTTTTTTTTTCTAAGTGGCCAGTGTGTTGAGATAAGGAAACTTCAGAGATTATAAAAAGGTATAATACATGTTAAAAATAAATTAATAAGTATTCGATTCCCGCCACTTTCAGTGCAAGCCTCGTATGTTTGCCTTTAAGATTTGAAGAGTTCCCTCAATTTCTCATGGATCCCATCATCAGAACTGCGTTTTGACAAAAACGGGACCAACTTGGATATATATACTTACAATCAAAAAAAGAATTTTCCAAATCGGTTAAGAAATGACGGAGTTATGGAGTAACAAACGTTAAAAAAAACATATAAACGAATTGATAACCTCCTCTTTTGAAATCTTGAAGTCGGTTAATTACACAATGGGATCCGCCATATCTAGGCCGGAAAATTAGTTTCTGTTGCTAGAAATTGTAATAAATAAAAAAAAATACGCGAGTTATTTAATTTTTTATGTCTTGGATGAAAACCTTAATAATAGCTGTATTTTTTCTTCGTTTTAATTTCAAGCAACAGAAACAAACCGGCCTAAATACGAGGGTAAAACTGAAAGTTTCGGGAATAGAAGAAAATATGCAGTATAAGTGAGTTTATTTATTTTTATTGTTTTTCAAAATATTCTCCTTTGTATTTCATGCACTTATGCATGCGTTCAAACCAGTCCATAAAGCACTTTTTGAACTCTGAAGTAGGGGTCGACAAAATGGCTATTTTATAGGCCTCCACTGCTTCTTCTGGCGTCTGAAACCGCTGACCACGCAGTTTGTCCTTGATTCTGGGGAATGTAAAAAAGTCGTTGGGACTTAAGTCAGGGCTATATGGAGGGTGGTCCAATATTTCGACTTTTTCACCGTCCAGGTACTCAGTTGTTGTCCGAGCGGTGTGTGGGCTGGCGTTGTCGTGGTGAAGGATGATGCGACGACTAGGGTTTGTTTTTCGGAGTTCAGCAAAGACGTTCGGCAAACAAATAGTGGTGTACCAATCAGCATTGACTGTTCTACGATCCTCAAGAGCCACAGTAGCTACGTGACCAGATTTAGAGATAAACGTAGCCACCATCTTCTTAGCCGTACTGCGAGAACGAACAACTTTTGTGGGTTTGAGCTCGTCTTCGAAGACCCATACTCGGGATTGGTTTTTAGTTTCAGGCTCATAAGCGTATATCCACGACTCGTCACCTGATACTATGCTAAAAACAGCATTTGAGCGTCCCTTGTTAAATCTTTTCAAAGTTTTGCGGCACCAATTGACACGGACTATTTTCTGCTCGTCAGACAATAGGTGAGGTATCCAACGGGAAAATAACTTTTTCACGCCTAATTCTTCTTTTAAAATAATTTGTATTTGACTCATTCCAATACCCAGGTGCTCTTGAATTTCCCGATATGTCACATGTCGGTCTTCATTTATCAGACGACGCACAACATCGACGTTTTCTTGCGTGACTGCCGATTTTGGTCGACCTTCACGCACTTCGTCGGTGAGGGATACACGGCCACGTTGAAATTCTGAATACCACCTGTATATTGTAGTCTTTGAAGGAGCTTCAATATTAAAAGCAGCAACCATCCGCTCTTCACATTGTTTTTGTGTTAGTCCACTTTTAAAGTCATTATAAATCATAGCTCTGAAATTTTCACGGCACAATTCCATTTTAAGCAGTGACTCGACGACTTCAATAAACAATTGAAACCGAACCATACTTTTTTTTTCTAAGTGGCCAGTGTGTTAAGATAAGGAAACTTCAGAGATTATAAAAAGGTATAATACATGTTAAAAATAAATTAATAAGTATTCGATTCCCGCCACTTTCAGTGCAAGCCTCGTATGCCATTTTAAAATGAGAGCGAAACTACGTTTCTATAGAGAACCGAGCTTCCTGCGGACTGAACCGAACTTCCTGAAGACGTTAACAGTCCCCATAAAAATGTTTAAGAGGGCTTTAACGTGTCCACAAGCGCCACTCTAAAATAAAAAAAAGTAAAGGTGTCGTGATTATTTCAATTTAACGATAGATATTGAATAATTTTTAAGAAAAAAAAACGAAGAGAACAAACAAAACGAAGAGAACAAATCGCCAAACGTGAACTACGCGTCGTTGAAGAGTTCCGTTCTGATCATCATCAGCAGTTCCACTTCATCAGATGTCACTTTTATGAATGAAAATGCTTGATTAGTTCATGAAAATACTAAATTCACTATTTGTGTGCCTTTCACATTTGAGGAGTTCCCTCGATTCCTAATGGATCCCGTCATCAGAACTCGAGCATGACAAAAATCAATCGTGAAAATAGAACTTGCTTAACAAACACAGCTAGAAGGACAAATCGCCAAACGTGAACTTTTCGTCGTTGAAGAGTTCTGTTCTGATCATCATCAGCAGTTGGGTCATTCTAAAATCCGTTGCAGAAAATGATGTCCCGAAACTAAAATACTTTCTTTTCGCTGAGATATAAGAAACATTTTTAGAATTATGGGATCATTCGTTAAAGGACACATTATTTAACAACTTTCTAAACATATATACACTTTTAATATTAATTAATTACAAATTTTTCAAGTAACAGAGTAGTCATTCATGGTAACAGAGTTGTTTTTCATACAAAAAAATATGTGTCCCAGACCGCAGACCATTATACTGTAATCGTGATAACATTTTATCAAACCATATGGATCTTTTTGTTTAAACTCTATAGTAATTAAGCAATTTCAACATTTTTAACAACACGTTTTATTCCTAGTAGATACTATTTATTGATCCACTTATGATTACTTCAAATTTTGTCCCTTTTTATTTCAAATAGTAAGCTTACGCTCTGTTACCATATATATTTGACAGTTTCCAAGAGACGGTGCAACCTTTTCAATGGAAACAGTTGTGTTATTATGTCTACTGCTTCATCGACACTGTTCGTTGCAAGTGAGATGGGGGGTATACGAACCAGTTGTCCGTTGGCTATGAAGTCAGGCGCGTGGTTTTATTCTGTGTCTACTCTGTTACCGGCGTTTTTAGTAAGTATTTCTATATTTCTATGCACATTTAAAGCTTTAATGTTTGTCGAATAGAATAATTACCTATGTGTATTTAATTTAACATGATATTGTTTTGTTTAAATAATAAAAGCATTAAATTTACTACTCTGTTACTGCTCAAACCTGTTACTTCTATCGAGTAACAGAGTTGTAGACGAGTAACAGAGTTGTTATTATACATATTATTTAACTTTTTGAAGCTTTGTTCATCGTTAGTCTGTCTGTATATTGAATAATAAATTAAACAATTTGTTCTAGATCATTATTAAGCATTATATAAATATTGGAAGACAATCGAAAAGAAAGGATTTAGACAGATATCATAAAAAAAAAACGCTTGATAAAAGACATTATGGCGGATGCGAATGCGGAAAGAAAAAAATGGTAAAGAGCGCTACGAATAGTTATTAATACGCCTGAATCACGCCTGGAGCTGAGACACCACCACCTCAGGAGGTGCATCTGATAGGGTTACAACTGGGTTTTCATCAAGATTTGCCACTCCTCGTCGACTCTCTACTCCTGAGCCTTCGACCCCAAGATACAGCAAGTCCTAACCTGTTTGCAAAAGCTTATCGTAGAAAAAGTAAAGAGAGATTGATCTAAACTATTTAGAGAAAGTTTGAAAGTGAGAGAAGAGTTAGACAAAATTTAATAAAACATGAAAAATATAAGAAAAGATACAATAGAATTCTACAAAAAAATTAGGGAAGTCGCGCACGTGACGACAGATACAATGCTCTATAAAATGCTTTTAAACAGCAGTATAAGAAAATTAAAAATATCGAAGGGGAGACGCATTATTCAAAATATTATTAAAGAAGATAACGCAATCAAGGAAGAAAGTGTAAATAATCAAAGACTGTTTAAATACTAATCCTGGTTATTGTAGAAAACACACACAAAATAATGAGAAAAGCGTACGAGTTAAACTACACGAGTATTTCAATCGTGACGACGTATACCACGGCGGCGGCTACCGCGAGTAAAAAAGAAACTGTGACCTATAAATAGTCAAATTGCAAAAACGCTATCTGTTGGACAGTATAAAGAATCTATTCCATTCATTTCAGCGAGAAAACGAGACCAAAATCTTGTTACCGAAACTTCACTGCCTCCCTCCTTTGGTAGATGAAAGAGAACCATGTCTTTGCCGACTCCATACTAACATGTTGAAGCACCTTTCAAGTGCTCTTTTTAAGACCAAGCTCATTCCTACATCTAATTTAAACAAGATTATTCAAGAACAAATTTACGATCAACATTCATTGCCACACTTTTTTTCATGTCTTAATGTATAATTATTATAAGAAATATATTTTTTCGTGATCATATTTCATAAATTAGTTGCAAAAGTACAATTATGTTACTGTTCCTACAACTCTGTTACTATTATGTCCCTATTTTTAAAAGAGTAAAGTTTGATTTTTTATAATAAGTTGGTACATGATTGAATATATTTTATATGTCAGATGTTTACTAATTTTATTTACGAACAATAACTTGGGTATATTATTATTTATCATTCAAATTAAGCAATTTAAGGAAAAAAATTGTGTCATAAAACATACAGAGTAAAAGAGTATCCATAATTTTAAATATTATTCATATTTAAGGAACAATAATCTTATTTTTCATGTCAAACATTATTAAAAAAGACTTAATTTATATTAATTTCAAAGAAAAATAAACAAATATATTTTTGTTGCTTAACTAATAATAAATAAATGATGGTAACAGAGTTGTTATTTTTTTGTACCCTGATTCAGGAAATCCGCCAAAAATCAGAAAATAGAGACAAAAGATTATAAAGTTATGTACATAATATGAATATCATTACACCAAACTTAAACAAAATTTTATTTTTTATAGAACTTAGATTTATTGCCATGTTTTTCTGCAACGGATTTTAGAATGACCCAGTTCCACTTCATCAAATGTCACATTTTTGTATGATAATGCTCGATTTGTTGATAAAAACACAAAAATCACTATATGTTTGCCTTTAAGATTTGAGGAGTTCCCTCAATTCCTCATGGATCCCATCACCAGAAATCAAGCATGACAAAAATTAATCGTGAAAATAGAAATTGCTTAATAAACACAGCTAGGAGGACAAATCGCCAAACGTGAACTTTTCGTCGTCAAAGAGTTCTGTTCTGATCATCATCAGCAGTTCCACTTCATCCAATGTCACATTTTTGGATGAAAATGCTTGACTTGTTAATAAAAACACAAAAATCACTATATGTTTGCCTTAAAGATTTGAGGAGTTCCCTCAATTCCTCATGGATCCCATCATCAGAACTGCGTTTTGACAAAAACGGGACCAACTTGGATATATATATACTTACAATCAAAAAAAGAATTTTCCAAATCGGTTAAGAAATGACGGAGTTATGGAATAACAAACATAAAAAAAAAAAAAAACATACAACCGAATTGATAACCTCCTCTTTTGAAATGTTGAAGTCGGTTAAAAAGGAGGCCATCTGGTAATGTTTTTTGTTATATATACTAAAGAGTCCATGGATTTTACGAAAACAGCTCCACCTACCGAAAACGCAGCACAATAGTAACAATATTCGCTAACTTGGCTGTGGGAGAAACTAGGCTACTCACCACTAGGTGTCACGCAGCGCTAGTGCCGTGTTGCCAAATCACTACCGCTAGTTAACAACAGATGTCGCCGAAGTTTACTGAATATAATTCCTTCACTTTCATTTCAAAACTAAAAGCATTTTTATTTTAACAGGATAATTTAAATATTTGTGTGTAACCTAGTTACATATAGGTACAACAGAACAATTGAAATAAAATGCCACTTCTGTTATTCTGTAGCCTGGTTAAAAAGCATTTTTTTTTTGTTTCGTGTAGGTATTGGGAACCAGTTATGTCTCACTGTTGGGCAAAGGCCTTCCCCCTCCGTTTACAGGCCTCCCGATCCTGAGCAGCCTCTAGCCAATCCATTTCACAATAGATTCTCCGATTTTTTCGAACCAGGGCAAAACCTTGATGGTGGCGCCCCCTCCCTTCAGTGTTTGAGAAAAATTGTTAAAATTGCTAGATTTGGCGACCCCATGAAACTGCCGCCCGGGGCAAGTGCCCCGGTTTGCCCCCCCCCTCTTAGATCCGGGGCTGCGAATGCGGATGAAGGGGTCTAGTATTAATTTTGAATCGTCGAATGATATAGGTCATACGAAGACTTACAATCATCATGTTAGTAATCCATATTCCCGTATATGCATATAAAATTTCCCTTAGGAGAGGAGTGCTAAGTCATTTCTTTTTTGTATGACATTTTTTTAAGACCTGTTGTGTGTGGTAGTAAATGAAAGGTATTTATGACGCGATTCAAAAAATCTACCACATCATTATATTACAGTCATTTTTTATAATTAATATTTAAAAAAAAACAAAAATATTTTTTTGTACGATATACTACAAATGTCACGTGATATCCTCATACCTAACCCCAAGAAATCAATTTTGAAAATAATTTCATTTAGTATTTTTTTTTACAAAAATATAAAGTGACCCCGTTCTAATTCAGTACCTATTTTACGAGACTTATGGAACTGTACTGAAGATTGATACCGAAAATATATTTAAATAAAATCGGCCAAGAGCATGTCGGGCCATGTTCAGTGTTGGGTTCCGTAGTTGCCCAATTGACTTACTCTAAAAAAATATCTCAATAACAAGCAAAAGGGAATACTTTTGCAGCGTTTCATAAGTCTTTTACTAAGAAGGGTACACTTTTTACGATAACTCAAAAACGGCTTAACTGATCATATCCGCTATAGTTTTTATTCAAAGTCTTTATTAAGCTTTACTTTCATGTTTTTTTTTTCCATATTTTTTGGACCCAGTCCATAGTTCAAAAGTTAGAGGGGGGACACATTTTTTTTTCTTTTGGAGTGAAAATTTCCGAAAATATTCATTTTATCAAAAAATTATTGATAAATACCTGTATTCATTTTGAAAGATCTATCCAACAACACCCCACCCCACAACATAAGGTAGAAGCAAAAAAAAAACCATCCCCCACTTTACGTGTAGGGGAGGTACCTTAAAAACATTTTTTAAATATATTTTTTACGACTTTTTTCAGTTTTTTTGCTTTATACAGGGTGTGGCCTGTAATAGGAGCAAAAAATTTAAAGGCTGCTTCCTTAGAGCATCTGCAGTAACCTCTTGTGTCAAAAAAATATTTTTTTTTTCACTTGGGAGAAATGTTGATCTAAAGTTATGACCTCCAAGTAATGGATCTTGGCACCACGAAATTATAGCGCGGCAGTCACTGCTGATATTGAGGTAGAATCTAGTTATAACTCATAATCGTTGTTGCATTTTTGGTTTAAAAGGATATTTATGGGATTTTTTTTTAATATATCATTTTTTGTGTTTTTTAAATAAATAGTTATTAATATAGCTCCAGTAGAGTAAAAAAAAGTACATATAGGCTAATTGTGCGAGAAAAATAAAAAAAAAAAACCTTTTTTTGTAATTAAAACCATTTGGAAATAATAGCTGGGGAGCTCAATAGTGTACCGTTTAATTTTTTGCTCCTATTACAGGCCACACCCTATATAGTTATATATCCATACCAAATTGCAGCTTTCTAGCACTAACAATCACAAAGCAATAAGCATAGACTCGGACAGACAGACAGACGGACATGGCGAAACTATAAGGGTTCCTAAACTATAGTTGACTACGGAACCCTAAAAATTGGTCAAGTGCGAGTCGAGTCCGACTTGCGTACCGAGGGTTCCGTACAACGATGTACCCATTCCGAATATCCCGATCCCATTCATTCAGAAAAAATCTACAGCAACGCATCTATCGGCACATTTTGTTGCTTATTTGTGCGACTGAATAGCGTAGTATGTATGTTGGTTTTTCAAGGATAATTCTTTATTACGCGATCCGATTTTAATAATTTCTTTTTTATTTGCAATAGGAAAGGTATGTATTTTCATCATATTCCCATACGAGTTTACATAAAAAAAATCAGTAGATTAAATTACAAACTTAGTTGTGAGAATTAAAAAAAAAATCAAATCTAGATAGAGATGTAATTATTACACTTTGAACTTTTGACCCCCCCTTATATCGATCAATTTTCACAGAAATATATACACACATATTTATATATATATAAACATGTTGTGTTAGGCTTGTTTATAACTATTCCAAATTACTAATCGATAGCATTAGTAGTTCTTGAGATATTTAGCAATGTGACAAACGTGTTTTATTTTTAGAATGTTGAACTTGTATTTTCAAATTTATATAGTAGGTATTGTTGATGAATACATACTATGACAGACAGACAAAGCCATTTTTATATTTAGTTACGGAATCCTAAAATTGGTTACAATCTAGTTATAACTTGAAGTATCTTATCTAAAGCCGTAGTTAGAGTTATGTTCCGACTAAAACCACAGAATAAGTAATATAGTACACTAAAACTGTATAGGTAACCTAAGGTCGGATTCCAGACGGTCTGCAGCTAAAATCCTCGAGGCTAGTTACCCAAAAACATTCCCGTTACCTAATAAATGCATAATTACCACCCTAAGCCCCAAAATTTCATTTAAAACCTATTTACCTGCAAAACCATTACCCGTTTTAGTCCAAATTACTAGTAATAAAGTACTTACTCCGTAATAAAATACTTAGTCCGTGCTCACAGCTTGGCCGCAGGCTACAGTATTGAACGACTCATTATTGGATGGAATGAGTTTAAACTTTAACATATCAAAACAAACCAAAATAACCCGTATCCATCACAAAACAAAGCCCGAAATCCATACTCACAATTTTACCTCCAGTAACCTTAATACCATGCCAATTTAATCTCTGCTTAAGCCGGAAACATTTAAGGCTCATTATAGATTGCATTTGGTCGTAATAAAGAACTCCCTCTGAGGAAGGCGTGGCCTGTGATACCTCCAAAGCTAACATAACGTTGAATGTCAGTCGCCCGACGCCCGTACGCGAAGTGAGTGCAGTGCAGTGAAATGGAGTCCGAGATAAGCAAAATGCCTACCAAAATACCGCCTAAAAACTTCTCAATCGAATCAATCGTCGGCATCAACGAGCGGAGATCACCAGACATCGATATCGAGAACACAATCTCTCAGGATTACGCCGAAGACGAGGAAGCGAAGATTCGGGATGCGAAGATGGGGTACTATTTTCAACAGAATCGGGTGCCGAATTTCCCGTTTTTCATGTCTTATGAGAAGAGATTGGGGGGTTATTCGGAAGCACAGGGGGAGGAGTTGAAGAGAGCGAGCCCTGGGAGCGCTAGGAGCGAGGTGGATAGCGATGGAGTGGATGAGAGACCGCATGGTAAGTGGAGAATTATATTTTATTTAACTTTTCTTTCTAGATAATTACGGTTTTCCGGCTGTATCTTAGAGGAGCCAGGAGTCCGCTTTGGTACCAAAAAGCTTGGTTTTATGAAAGCGATTGCTATCGGAGCTTCCGAGTCTTTCAACGAGAGAGAAAAGTCGGCATTTCCTCACGACGTTTCCCTTCACCGTGCGAATTTTCCATAGTTATTAGTGTAAACTAGCTCTCATAATCGTCAGCGCGCATTTTGCGCCACCACACCCGATCCAAGGCTTGCCGTATCCAAACTAGCTCTAACTGATGGCAATCATGAAGGAGCTTTATATAGGTAGCTATAAGCGTTAAGGAATAAAAAAAATCCCACCAAAGTTTTAAATGCTCACATTTAACAAAATCAGGGTTATTTATTAAAGTAAATATGAAGATAACATATGATAGCGACAACAGTAATCTGAATTGAAGTAAATATTCCCTAAGACTTAAGGTATGAGGTATGACATCCACCGACGGTCCACGGACGGACGGGGGACTTGCATTTAGCTTTGTAAATGTCCAACTTAGTTGCCTATTTCTAATGTATGCCATACGATTAAATGAATAATACCACCGACGGTAACTGTGTTTTTCCGCCGATATGTACCAATAATAACATATAAACATAGATTTGCTTAAAAACTGACATCATCCAATAAACATTATTGTAAATTAATTGATTTAATAAACATTGAAGATGTCGGAATCCTGCACAATTCGATGTATTTTTTTCTCTATCAATAATAATTATTATGCCTAGGTACACTTTTTTTAATCCAGCATATTTTTATCTGCATAGATAAAGATGGATATCTAAAAAATGCACTGTTAAGGTCTACCTAACTTTTTCTTAAGTTTTTTTGTAGATTTACTTACCTTATACTTGGTTTTATTACTAAGTACCTCTATTTGTACCCTAATTTTTTATGGTTTCGACAAAAACAATAACTGTCGGCATTTTCTAATATTACCGTATTGTTCACGTTATCGTATAGCGGTAAACCTTAAAGATGGCGGCCGTACCGATACCGGCAAAGGTTTGTTTTGCCGCTAAAAGGTTTATTACTTTCGAATAATAAACCTTAAACACATTTAAATCATTGTCCCTTAAATAAACATAGACATTAAACTTATTTTACTAATTAACTGTGATCATCGGAAAGTAGTAAGTACTTACTTATACTTTATTGTAAATTATTTTTAAACCTATATAAACATTTGCATTATTATAAATCCACATACTATAAAAATAGGTAGATAGGATTGTAAGAAATATATAACAATATTTATTTATTTATATAATAAACATTTATCAAGACAATAATAGGCATAAGGTCAGTTATGTTATGTGAGATTATGACTAAAGTAATTTTACCATATCTCGTCAAACATTTTTTAACCGACTTCAAGATTTCAAAAGAGGAGGTTATCAATTCGGTTGTATGTTTTTTTTAATGTTTGTTACTCCATCCATAACCCCGTCATTTCTTAACCGATTTGGAAAATTCTTTTTTCGATTGTAAGTACATATATCCAAGTTGGTCCCGTTTTTATCAAATGATGGGATCCGTGAGCGATTGAGGGAACTCCTCAAATCTTAAAGGCAAACATATAGTGATTTTTGTGTTTTTATCAACAAATCGAGCATTTTCATCCAAAAATGTTACATTTGATGAAGTGGAACTGCTGATGATGATCAGAACAGAACTCTTCAACGACGAAAAGTTCACGTTTGGCGTTTGTCCTCCTAGCTGTGTTTGTTAAGCAAGTTTTATTTTCACGATTGATTTTTGTCATGCTCGAGTTCTGATGATGGGATCTATTAGGAATCGAGGGAACTCCTCAAATGTGAAAGGTACACAAATAGTAATTTTATTATTTTCATGAACAAATCAAGCATTTTCATTCATAAAAGTGACATTTGATGAAGTGGAACTGCTGATGATGATCAGAACGGAACTCTTCAACGACGCGTAGTTCAAGTTTGGCGATTTGTTCTCTTCGTTTTGTTTGTCAAGCAAGCAAGGTTTTTCCATAATTCCATGAGGAATTGAGGGTACTTAGTCTTCTACCATTATAAACATACCTACTTATAGCCATTTTTATTTTATTGTAAGGAATCTAAGAGTGCACCATCTAAGTATAATAATCTTTCACCGGCCTCCCCATTGACGTCGGTTTTTTTTCTTAAATATTATTTTATACCACGTCGGTGGCAAACAAGCGTTCGGGGCGCCTGATGGCAAGCGGCCGCCGCAGCCCATGGACGCCTGCAACTCCTGGGGTGTCACATGCGCGTTGCCGACCCTTTAAAAAATTATACACTCCTTTCTTGAAGAACCTCATACTGTAGTGCCTCGGGAATACTTCAGCATGATGTGGAGCTCATTCCACAGTCGAAGCGTCCGAGGGAGGGGGAATTTTATTAACCGTAAACCGATTAGTACGGTACGGTAAACCGATTAGTTTGGCGTCTTTGGACATCAGTTAAGGGCTAGATGGTCCAATTTTTGGTTGGACTCTTGATAGTCATGATGCGCATTATAAAAAGCATCTCCGTGAATAAGTAAATCTAAAGTGCTCAGGCGCGGATCCAGCCCTCAAAAGAGGTTGTGGTCACAGCCACCCAAAAATCGGCCAAGTGTGAGGCGGAATACGAACTCGCTCATGAACAATCATGACTCATAAACGACTTTTGAATTTGATTATATCCTTTTTCCTACGCATCAGGACTTTGGCTTTAGGAATGGAATTAATCATCGCTTACCATCAGGCGATTCGTCTGCTCGTTTGCCTCCTGTCATAAACAAAAATCTTGGAGGAAGTCACCAATTTCAATCTTTTTTTTTTTCTTCTTTTGTGTAGCCTGCAAGGCAATAGGCCCAGACTGGGTAAATAGGTATCTTGACGCTGTCTCAGGAGTCGTAAGTATGACCAGCAAGTGACTTCTATTTTCTGTTCTGTTACGGTCAGTTTCAATTTCAACCTTCGGTGTGTATAATTAACATAAACAATTACGTATAGGTATAACGTATCCCATACCTACTCAATCGACCACTCATTTAGATTTGACTAAAATGTTTATTATAATTTTCCAATCTACGAAAAAAACTTCGATATTTTCTTCGAATATCTTTGTGATACCTATATATTTTTCAAGAAAATTCTTAAATTTGTAAGTCAAAATCCTTTTTTAATCATTGATTTATCGTTCGATTTTTTTAGTAATTCTGAAATATATTAGGTAGTATCTTAACATTTTTTTAAGTCTAGTCTCGTCGTGAGTAAACGAAAAAAATCCGGGAGCTCTCCCTTACGTCCGCACTCACATAATAGAAAAAGACTATAAAATACGATCCAATTAAAAAATAAATATATAATTGTTCAGTCGAGATAGCATGAAATGCCCCATAAATATGTACCAAATAATTTAATTAGCGGGCCTTTATAATATTAAAAGCACAGCTGCAAGGCCTGCGAGAGTAGCCGTTGGATTCAATTTAATAGATAGGTACTTAGTTATCTATTAGTAGAAGCCACAAAAACCTCCCCAAGAAAACAAACCAAAACGCCTGCGCGAGTGTGCCCCTTCAGCCAATAATTATATCTTTTTTTAACCGACTTCAAGATTTCAAAAGAGGAGGTTATCAATTCGGTTGTTTTTTTTGTATTTTTTTTAATGTTTGTTACCCCATAACTCCGTCATTTCTTAACCGATTTTAAAAAATTCTTTTTTTTATTGTAAGTATGTATATCCAAGTTGGTCCCGTTTTCGCAGTTTTGATGATGGGATCCATGAGGAATTGAGAGAACTCCTCAAATCTTAAAGGCAAACATATAGTGATTTTTGTGTTTTTATCAACAAATCGAGCATTTTCATACAAAAATGTGACTTTGATGAAGTGGAACTGCTGATGATGATTAGAACAGAACTCTTCAACGACGAAAAGTTCACGTTTGGCGATTTGTCCTTCTAGCTGTGTTTGTTAAGCAAATTCTATTTTCACGATATTTTTTGTCAGGCTCGATTTCTGATGGTGGGATCCATGAGGAATTGAGGGAACTCCTCAAATATTAAAGGAAAATATATAGTGATTTTTGTGTTTTTATCAACAAATCGAGCATTATCATACAAAAATGTGACATTTGATGAAGTGGAACTGCTGATGATGATCAGAACAGAACTCTTCAACGACGAAAAGTTCACGTTTGGCGATTTGTCCTCCTAGCTGTGTTTGTTAAGCAAGTTCTATTTTCACGATTAATTTTTGTCATGCTCGAGTTCTGATGATGGTATCCATTAGAAATCGAGGGAACTCCTCAAATGTGAAAGGCACACAAATAGTGATTTTAGTATTTTCATGAACTAATCAAGCATTTTCATTAATAAAAGTGACATTTGATGAAGTGGAACTGCTGGTGATGATCAGAACGGAACTCTTCAATGACTCGTAGTTCACGTTTGGCGATTTGTTCTCTTCGTTATGTTTGTCAAGCAAGCTAGGTTTTTCAAGACACATTTTTGTAAAGCTTAAGTTGTGATGGAGGATTCCATGAGGAATTGAGGGTACTTAGTCTTCTACCATTATAAACATACTTATAGCCATTTTTATTTTATTGTATGGAATCTAAGAGTGCACCATCTAAGTATCAAAATCTTTCACCGGCCTCCCCCATTGAAGTCGGTTTTTTTTTTCTTAAAAATTATTCCAATACAAGTATTCATGTGCAAAAAAGAAAAAGATAATATGTTGTCAAAAATGTGACATAACGTGTCAGCATATCGTCTATGGCTCTTTCTTTGCTGCGTTCCGAATCACACACGATTCATGATTTATTGTTTTTTGGCATTGCGTTTAATACCATCACTCATCAGCCTATCGATCTCAATAGACCGTGAAAGTGTGACGTCACAAGTCTAATAGGGTTGTGGGCATGCCCATCGTGCCCACAACGGTGGATCCGCCCTTGAAAGTGCTCTACATGCACATCAGCGGTTAATTGACTGAGCGAGCGAAGCGTCTCCGTTTCAGCTTTTGATAAAAATTCTTATGTGTCTAAATGTCTGTCCGGATGTTTTCCTCTACAGGTCGCATTTCTCAACCGATTCTCGTGAAATTTTGTAAGCATGTTCGATGTAGATTTTTTTTGTGGACATTTCGAAATTTGAAAAAGTAAATTTCTTTTTGCGAGGTCTACAGCTCACAAAGCCGCTAGTTACTTAATGATCAGAGGACGATGACTTTTGTTTTTTCAATTTGTATTATGCAAACATCAACAAGTAAATCAAACAATCCTCTCGACTAGCAATTGAAAAAGTACGGATTATAATTAGCTTAAAACAGAATTACTCTTTATTCCCAAACAATGTCACCCTAAGCGTCGGCCCCTAATCCTGTTTATTTATCCTCCAATTGAGCATTACACTGTTTACAAAACAGTGTAAAAAGGGGCCCACGCCCTGGGGACGCGGGCTCAATGAAGTGCTAAAAAAGGGGCTCAAATCTCAATTATTTTAGAGAATCAGGTGTTTGTCGGCAAGTGATTAAGTTAAATAGTTGTACACACTTTTCAAGTTAGCGTCGACAAATTATTTGTTAAATTCATATTAAACAATATGTATTAAGTTTTATTTTGTATCACAACTTATGTATGCACTACAATATTAAACAATTTAAACTAGACCTAAAATAAAACTAAAAACTATAACTAAATAAAATTAAAATAAATCTAAAAAAATTGGCCCCTTTGGCATGGTGCCAAGGATGCTGGCAGCATTTCCCCTCTGTATTGCGATGCTATATATTAAGTAGAATAGAATAATTTATAGAAGAAACCTTTATAGATAAATAGTCAATATTATAGATAGCAAATTAAAAGCTAATAAAACGCCTCAAAAACTCTAACATAAAACCAAATAAACTGGTATTTCCAATCCAATCCTGAGATGAAAATTTATACCTACGATTTTATTACACGTTATCTACTAAACATACTAGATTAAACATTAATTTGATAAAGACGAATAGGTTTTTTAATAATTAGCTACTTAACAAATATAAATATATTGAAATTTTATCATCAATCCCTTTGAAGTCGGTGGCAATTGGAAAAGAATTTAAAATACACTGGCCTGCAAAAGAAGGTATAACAGTTTTTGTTCAAGTCACGTTTATGAGTGTTATACCTCCTTTTGCAAGCCAGCCCGGCTAGTATGATAGCTTATACCATCACGTTATATGGCCAAAATGTACTGAAACGTCACATATAACGTGACGTTATAAGCTATCATACTAGCCGGGCAGGTAGTAGATGACTCATGTGCAGCATAACTAGAACTAATAGCACCATCTTGGTAAATTCGAGAAAGATTTGACACCGACTTCAAAGGGTGATCAAAATTTAAGAAATTGTAATTATATGTGTTAGGTAGCTAATTATTAAAAACGTATTTATGCTTTATTCAATTTAAGTGTTGAATTAAGAATTGTGTAATGAAATGATAGGTATACATTAAATGGAAATCTGTTACTTTCCACTTTTTTTGGGTTCGGTGCCCAAAGGGTAAAACGGGACCCTATTACTAAGACTCCGCTGTCTGTCCGTCTGTCTGTATCTCATGCATGAACCATGATACCTATACAGTTGAAATTCTCACAGATAATGTATATATTTCTGTTGCCGCTATAACAACAAATACAAAAAATTAAATATCTACAATAAATATTTGTACGGAGCTCATATACAAAAAAAAGTTAAATAGTTTCTCGTTGTGTTCACCATCAGGCGCTGGGAAAACTAAAATCCGACTCGCACTTGACGTAAATTCTACTTGATATTATTTAACGTTCTTATTATAATTACTGTTTTTTTTTTAAATATTATTATATAACTTAAATTAATAAAGGTATAATAAAGCGTCTAATGATGTATACATAATAGTCCGGAACCCTTCGTGCGCGAGTCGACTCGCACTTGGCAGGTTTTTTATAGGGTTTTTTTTTATTTCGCTCTTTTTAGTTTATCATTGCCAGAGTGCATCTTAGGACAATTCCTATAAGCTTAAACATGGCTAAGCTAGGTAGGTACCTACCTACGCTGTTTTATTATTTATTACGGAGTTCTGTCAACTGCTTTCCGCCTTCAATCTTCAGGTGAGGTTGATGGTAACATTACATCAGGACCATTTAAATTGACTTCATCATAGTCGCTTCTCTATCTTGATCAGAATATCTTAGCTTTTATTTGGATGACCATTCGTGTTCTTTTTCATCAGTTCCAGTTCACCAAATGGGTGAATTGCAATAAAATTGTACTTAGAGTTAAGGACTTACTAACTTCCGTAACACAAAGGAATCAATTAAGTTTTCTTAACTAAAGCCCTTAACTATGTAAATAATTTTTACAATTGACCCAAATGCTACTTTCTGAATGTAAGTGGATAGTGTTACAGAAAATACTAAAATCGCTATACTTATATGGTTCCCTTCCCTTGAAGTTTTAAGGAGTTTCCTCAATTACTTCCTCATGGGTCCCGTCATCAGATCTGGTCTCTGGTAACAAAGGGACCAACCACGAAGTAAATGCTTTCTGAAATATGAAGAATTTTCCCAATCGGTTCATAAATGCCGGAGTTCTGAGGTAACACACATAAAAAGGAACTTACAATCAAATAGAGAACCTCCTTTTTAGGAAGTCGGTTATAAAGTGATTTATATATATGAGATGTAGGGCTACATCGAAATAAAGCACCATTGAAGATTCACGATTGTATTCGGAATGAAAAACAAGACAGCTGACATTGTCTGCTTAAGCCAACCAAAAAGGTAAACGTAAATAGGTGGTACCTACACTACATCTTCACTCCTATTCACTAAACACCAACATCACTATCACAAGGTAACTAGTCAGTCATATATCAACAAAACACTAAAAACTAAACTTAGTAAGTATGTATTAAGTCGTTTAACCCTTAATAGAGCAGAGGGTAATCCGATTTTTCATTGGTCTTCCATCTTATCTTACAGCAATAAGGTTCAAAATCAGGTGGTAACTATTTTACCAGTGCCCTAAGGGATAACAGGGAGGATTATTCAATCGGCATTGACGGGTAGGTCGCATACGGGACGGCAAGGCGCTCGACGAACTCTACCTCGCACGCGAAGCTAACTGCCCTGGAGACCCTGGAGTTTCCGCTGTCGAACTGGTTGATACTACGATCCAAGAGTGAAATATATATACATACATTTATAGGTTAGACAATGTGCTGTCTTTGTTTTCGCCTTTTCGGTAAGTTTATTTGGTCCTAGAAAATATCTACTTTTGGGCAAATCTCTCCAATCACACTGTCTGAGTAATCACAATATCGTCCCGATTTATAATTTAAACATAACACTTTTTTAGGTAAGTAGGTACCTACTTAAGAATCTTAAGACTTAATTACATAATGACAGAGCTTCCTAAAATAATTTGGTACTCTAGGTAGGTGGGCGGTACTTGGTTTGGTAAAGTCGATGAATCATAATTTGCACCTATTCATCGAATCGGTGCAAATTCTATTGCGTTTACCTAATAACATCACCTAATAAATAAAGATACAACTGTCACTAACCTAAATAACCTCGAAAATAACCTAGTAGTAAAATACCTCGGCAATAAACTAACAAATCAAAAGGGTAGTTTGCTACCAAGTATACACGTTCACGCTTAATAAAGACAAATTAAAAACGGTAGCACATATTGTTCCTCGCCTCTTGTATTGTATTGTCCGCCATCTTCGCTGCGTGACGTCTGTCAACTTTGCCGCCAAAACGAAGAAAGGAATCCATAGACAATAGATTTTTCTTTTGTCGGTTGTTGGGCCACAACTTTTGTTTTGCTCAATTATGGACTATTTATTTTGACCGCGCTGTCAACGAAATTTCTCTTTTATGGTGCCCTTCGGTTAATTCTCTTGTTTGGTTACTATTTGGTTTTATTGCTTCCACATTTTTGGTGAATGCCGTGTTCTGCGAAATACTTTAGTTCCATCGGTAAGTTTTGGTTGAAATTACATATTCTTTTTACGCTAACTATTGCGAAAAGAAATCCTAATTGTATCATATTTTAATTCTTCATAAGTATCTATATATTATAGAGGCTGGCTGTAGTAACTGTACTTGATAATAAGAGGTACTCGATTTATTACTATTTGAAACAAAGATCTAAATAATACAAGGAAACATGATCGTAATGTAAGTAGTTACTAGTTTAATTTTGTTTTAAAGTAGCAAGTAGTGATACTCGTAGGCAAGTAGGTATTTTATTTAAAAACAACTTTTAATAGATAGGTAATAAGTATAATATATTTTGTCTGTAATTAGTATTCATCTTGTGCAAATTTATTAATGATTCAAATATTCCTTAGTTCTAGTGCGGATTAGTAGCAAATCATGACTTACTTGGTATTGCAGGAAAATAAAGTTAATCTTTTTACGACCCATTTTGTCAAATGAGTATATTAAAAAAAATGATATCACAAATAAAGGTAAAAAGCTGAATTCGTGAATTAAATACATTTTCTATCAGTAAAAAAGAAGAGTAATAATTCTGCTGCTCACCGTATGTTTTTGTGGATAAGCTTTTTTCTGTTGTGTGGCTAGTGTTCATTACGGCGATTTTATTTTATTTTATAAGATAGGTCGAGGGTATTACATGCGTACCTAGATTAATCTATTTTATCCAGGACTCGGAACCGGTTAATCTCAAAAGCCCGAAATAGCCAAATATATTAAACTAGTTTATCCTCTTTATGTAGGACTCAATAATACACTCGCGGACAAAGAATACGGGTCGGTTAAATACCGTCATATATTCCTAAAATAGTACAAGGTTGTACAGTTTTTTGTAATCCTGCCATAATCTTTATTAAATTTTACATTTAAACTGTAAAAATAACAGGAAAAAAATATCGTTACCAGGTTTAAATCGGGCTCGTAAAAACCCATGAAAAAAAACAACGTTAACACGGAGCGAGATATCGCAAAAAAAGGTCATTTTTGGATATTGATATTTTTATGATTTGTTTCCGGAAATTACTTATATAGTGGGGTAAAGTTGGTTTGGGTGGTGGTTGGTAATATGTATTATATTATGTAACTATGAAAAAAACCTTATTGTGGTTAGGTATTAAATTCACGATGACCCGACATTTTTGACCGCGTGTGTATTTAGGTTATTACTTAGATTGCACGATTAAACATAAAATAGTAAACGAAAGCACAAAAACAAAACCGTTTTTTTGTATGGAGAGAATACCGGTATCCAAGCCCTGTTTTCTGCGCTTTGGTAATAATTCTAGTTTACATTTGTTTAAAGGACAATTGAGAGTACCTAACTACCTATTGCTCGTACATTACATAATAGTAGATTAAGATTACTGCAGATGCCAAGAAAGAAGGGCTTGCCGGCCAAGTAGGTATAAATATATACGAGGATAGGTAGGTATACGAGGCCGGCAAGCCCTTTCACGCCGAGGCTTGTATAGTGCTTTTCTCAAACATTGTATGATTAAAATAAAAACTCGTAGAAATCAATAGGTATTTTATTCGTAACTAAGTTACGGCAACTAAAACTAAACTAGACCTAAATTATATCGCAATTAACACGTAGGTATCAACCTTCGTTTTGGTGGCTTCTAGTTAATATCACTATATCACCATGGAATTCTGTGTCATTGGTAGTGATATTCGACAACTCGATTCCTCTACATGCATCATTGATAGTATTGATACCAAGATCAAAGCAACATGCAGAAAAGTTAATAAGTGTACAATTTTAATAATAGTTATTTGTTATACAAGGGTGCAAAGTTGTATTTTACCCGCGAGTGTGGAATTGAAACACGAGCCAGCGAAAGGATTCTATAGTTGAAAAGTTCTAAAATAGAATCCAGAGCGTAGCGAGTGTTTCAACACACGAGAAGTAAAATACAACTTTGCACCCGTGTGTAACACAAAACTTTTCTCCTCACTATAGCGAGGAAAGTGCAACATGCAAAAAACAGTTCCACAGGCATGATTTTTATTACTGGAATCACTGATATTTTTACGATATTATAATAAAAAACTCTGGAAGTTGTGTATAATATTTACGTGAGTCAGAGTCGGTGACAATGACAAGTTGTGTATATTTTAGTTGACATTGACAATGATGACATTTCTGACGTTCTGCGTTTTGAAATTGCATCGACTCAACTTGTGCGCTTACAATTATACTCAATATCATTATAAAAAAATGTAAGTTATAGAATTTTAAGGTTTACGACTTAAATAATTAAATAAAGCTAAATTTGGTATTTTTTATTAAATTTTCAAATCATTTATTTAATGATAATTGATATCAAACGAACCATTATTAGGAGCGTTTTACGTTTTGTTATCTGTCAAAAGCTACTCAAACACGCTCCAAGGTCAAATTACTTTCCCCACTTGTGGATAAAATGCGTTTTTACCCGCTTGTTTCAAAGGATAAAAGACGGCTTTCCGAGCTAGTGAGGGGAAAAATCTATTTTCAGTTTACGCCAAGTAGGGAATAATCCTAAATTTATTCCATCTATTTTACACCAAATCCAGTTTTTATTTAATTAGTTTTCATTTTATTGTGTAGCGTTTATTATTATGTAATTTGTTGTTCTCATAAATAAATCTTACAAATAAGATAATATCATCAAGTTTTTAAGTATCAACTAGTACAATGGAACTGTTTTTTTATGCAAGTATAGAGGAATATGATGAATTCAAAAGTAAGCATACTTTATAAGTACCTGATATATTTCATCAGGTGTGCCTGTGTAAGAAATGTTTGGACATTGTCACACGTAATATCTTCGATTTTTCAGTAATCAGTCATATATTTGCTAGAACATGGTACAAACAGGTGATTTTCTAACAATATATTAGAACTACATGTTTGGTCACAAGGACATGCAAATTTTTAGTCATGTGTATCGCGTGCATAATTCACTTAATACTAATATCTTATTTTTTCACCTTATATCTGTTATTATATTTTAGAATAGAGTAGAATCTCTCAATTCCGGCGGAGTAGGTACAATCCATATTGATTTCTACTTTTGAGTTTTCGTCGGAAATTATTCTATTTCGTCATGTTTTACAAATCGACAACGTACTCAATGAAATCAATCTACACAATGAAAAGTTTCAACTTTCCCAGCATAAAGTTATATTTGTTCACAAACTCCAATTATTTAAGCTGAAATCTGAATTTCTATGGTTACTGAATAAATTTTAAAGTGTTTTTAATATTGTTTATGGTTTCTGGTTACATTTATACATAATATTCGTAATTCTCTGAATTTATTTACCTAGTAACTAATATAACAAAAGAGATTCAGGTTCTTAAGAGCGCTTTACTAAAATATATCGGGTCTAGTGGACCCGTAAATGAACGATACATGAAACTAATTTTGCGTTACTGGATTTGGCGATTTATGCGTCAAAAGTAAAAACGACCGTTTTATTTTTGAACTCACAGATCGACGAATCCAGCAACGTAAAAACTAGTTTTATGTATTCAAAAGGAACTTAAATACGAAATATTTTTCAATATCTATCGGTAAATTTAAATAAACACAATTATTTACGAGTGGCGCTAGTGGTCCCGTTACATTTTAGTAAAGCACCCTTAATTTCAGCTCGTGTGGCCTTTACCGCGGATATTTTTTTTTGCTGACGATCCGATCATTAAAAAAAAAACAAAATGAATGTCGTTGTGCATGCAATAAAAGTACAATGTAGTATTTCCTACCCGTTTCAGACTTAAATCTAATCAACATTTTTATTGAATTAAAATTAAAGCATAAACTGGTTATTATTTTATTTTAGTGTTTAGGTAATATACAGTACACTTCCAGGAATTCACTAATAGATCAACTTTTAAATTTGTCATAACATTTTTGCTATATTAGCATTAGATTAACGCATACCAATTTAAACAAAAAAGCCTAAAAAAGGAATGAAACCATAAAAGCCCCGTTATCTTAATCCCAGCATGTCCCCACTGCGAGCGAAAGAGACAGAAGGCGAGACGGCGAACGCCCCGCCCTAATTGGAGGGGATAACTGGACACGTTATTGGCTAGAAGCGTTATAGATTTTTAGTACACCCACTTGCTACGATCGCCTTAACGGGTGCCATAGACAATCTTCTTTTTAAGCGCACTTAAAAACGTTTGCTAGTTTGTGTACGGCCAGTATAATCTAGTTTTTCCTTTTTTTTTCACGTTTGAGTTATGGAAGCGTTCAGTAATTATAGAATGGATCATAAGCTGTTGACTGTTGATTTGATGACGAAACCTTATGATGTCACGCCTCCGTCATCGCCGAAAAGCAAAGGTATTTATTACTCGTAATTTTATGATTATGTAGTTTAACTACTAATTCAATAATTGTCGGTCTGTTTAGGTACCCTAGTTGGTAGTGACACTGCCTACGAAGCTAGAGGTCCCGGGTTCGAATCCCGGTAAGAGCATTGTTTTGTGGTGAGCAGGAACATTTGTTCCTTAAACTTTGATGTTTTCTATGCATTTAAGTATATATCTATTTAATATATCGTCGTCTAGTACCCATAACACAAGCCTTACTGAGTTAACTATGGGACTAGTTCGATTTGTGTAAAAACCGTGTGTGTGTTTTCGCTTCGCGGCAGCAGCTGTGTTTACGGCCCATCATAAATGCATGTTGTACCTAGATTATTATAGATCCTTGATCAGCTCTCATGCGCACATGACTGCGCATAATGATATCTCAGTCTAGACTTTCTCAAGCTCATGAAAGGTTCATTATTCTCAATAGTCTCAATGAACAAGATGTCGCTGGCAGTTTGAGTTTGATGTATAGTGCATTCAATATTATCTAGCGTGTTTCCACTTGAGACAGTCATTAGCAATTACAATAGGCTCAACTCGTGGCGGGTGAATTTTTTGTAAACACTTGCTAAACACGTGCGGCAGGCCAGGCGTTACTTCAATTGATGTTTTTCTATTCCCATGTTATCTTTCCGTCTAATAATATTAGTAAATAAAACTTGAAAAATATACCTAATTAATGAGCTTCAAATTTGTATTTAATACAACGCCGAAAAAAAAAAAAATGTAATATGTGAAAATCAATATTAGTATATGCGGTTGCGGTTGGTATATTGCAGGTATAATGGCGACTAAGTACAGGCATGCCATGATATTTCCATCCAACTTCCAAAAAAAGTAAGCTAAGATTAATTTCTCATAAAAACCAACATATTGTCTATGAATAACGGTCACATTTAAATTTACCTTTCATTAGGCAATTGCTTAGCTCCAGTTCAGATATCTAAACAAAGTGCCATAAACACATAGATAACACCCAGGTAGATAAACAATTGCTGCTTAACCTTCTAACACACAAATATGAGCCTTAATCCATTCAACCAAGGCTTATGAATATTAGATACGTGTTTTTGAGCTGTAAAGTTAACTTTGCCAAAAATGCTAAAGTAATTATGATCTTTTTACAACACCTTTGAAAACGCCGCCTTCTTTTGTTAGGTTATAACATCCAAAATCTTCGGTACCGTATTCTTCACAATAATTTCGAGTTTAATATTTTTATTAGTGTTTTATTGCGTACCGTTAGGTTAGGTTATCGAGACAATCATGTTATGGCCATATTTTATGGCCTTTAGAAATGCCGACAAATTTGCTCATAATGTTCGTCGGAGATTCAAGAAGCAAACAATAAAGATGATTGTTAGCATGTCATTATAATATTACAATACGTACATGTATTTATACCTCATTTCATTAGGTTAAAAATTCTTACATTGCCTTGTTTGTATATTTACGAAGTAGTAAATTTTGTGACCCATAACCGTAGCTTATTTGGCAAAAAATATAAATGTGCACGCCTCCAGAACAAAGGCGATGTCAAGTAATACAGCTTTATTACAAAAAAGCATACTTGGAATGGCCCACAAAATCTACAACAAACTACCACAGAATATTGTTGGAAAAACAGAAAATGAACTTGATTTTAATCTCTTAAAAGTGTTTCTGATAGGTAAATCTTATTATTCGATACAAGAATTTTTAACGGATCGACTGAATGAATATTAGGATACAATTATTTGATTTCAATTTTCCAGTACTTAGATATGTAAGAATCGAAGACTATATGTTAGATAGAAGACATCATTAGTTTATGCTGCATGCAAATGCATGTCACAAAAATATTTGTATGCCCCAAGGCACGACATAGTGATACAGAATCAAAATGTAACACCTTAGATTAGACCTATGTTGGACAAATAAATGTTTGAATTTGACTATTATAGTGCGCATTAGGTACTATGTTTAGATAATACTACACGTACACATATAATATAATAATGATGTGTAGGCAATTAGGACTAATTTTATATTAAATATTAACAATTCAACCCTCAACAGCTCTATACATATTTTCTTTAATTTTTACTCTATTCCGCTGCCAAAACACACTTTTGGGACACCGCGTCAATTTAGAGTAATAGTTTATTTAATCGCATCATTTAACCGTCACCTAGCTACCCCACAAGTCAAGAGCGTGAGCATACGTCACGTTGGCAATTTAGCAAAGCTAAATGGTACAATTAACATCAAATAAAGCCGTAAAACTGGCCACAGCTGCCAACACCGCCAAATTAAATCAAAGCCGAAATCAATGCATTGTCTATGGTAGAATAAGTTAACTGCGCGGGTGGATTCCCGCCACAATTTGACAAGTGGCCATTTTTAATTGTGCACACGTTTACGATACTACCAACTCAACAATGCAGTTTATAAAGAGTGCTAGTGTCAAACAACGAGGGTATTTTGTTCAGTTCTGAATTTCGCCACCGGTAAATATAAATTTGTACCGAAGCGAGGGTCGACAATGTAATATGTCTTGTCAATTGGGCTTAAACTGATTTTGTTTTTATTGCACGGTGCTCCCTACTGAGATATTTATCTTCATTATATCGTTGCCGACTAGTAGATACGAATTTTATTATGAAAATTGTGTAGGGGAGACCGGAGACAGGGTAGCGTATAATTGGGTCCGTACAGGATAATTGTTCAAATGGTTGTTGCAAATTGTTTCTATTCCTTTGGGAGTTCGATCCTTCTGGCACTATTCAGCGTATTGTTTTAATGTTTAAACTAATTTATTGTTGATGCATAGTAAAATTTATGTAATAACAGAGAACAGTCTGATTAGCTTTTTTTATAGCTTTTTTTTTAGTCTTTACTAATAAATATATAGGTTATATATTCTGTCGTATTGGGCATATGCCTGCTATAAAGTTAGATGATTGGCATTTCTTTGTTTAAAAAGTAACATTTTGTTTTCAGTTGTATACGAGTATTGTGTAGCAGGGTACACATTATTTTTACTAGGTAATTTCTGTTGCGTTTACCGCATTATTTATAATTATATAGTTAATAAAACAAAATGTATGTTTTTTTATCAATATAACTAATCAACATAACACTGCGATACAGTAAAGTTAATGTTAAGTAACTTCTGAACTCAAAATTGACTTTATAATCCGCTATTTAAAACATATCGTTAAGTTTTTTCCAAAGAGTTATTTCAAGATAAATCTCATCCAATCAACATTAGTGTCTCGGCATTGTAATGGATTTAGCGTAACGATCTGACCAGGAGCCATAGACATTCGGCTATTAAGCATCAACACGATACAATTACCGACGCGTGGCGAGGGGATCTATAATGCCAATACGAATTTAGCTAACCGGCTTATCTTCCTAAATTATTCGATATTCAACCTTTGTACATGGTATTAAGGAGCTTAATAGTCTTTATTATACTGGTTGGTGACGTTTATATTGAATGTCACTATTATTAATGAAGCGTTGGATTGGGCGTTCTTCGGCATTTATGGCCAATTAGCTACCTCCGTTAGTTTTGATTGACTTTTAACATTTTAGTGCTTTATGACAAATACTTTAGCGATGCAGGTAGAAAGTAAATTAAATATAATTAACTTTTAGAAACCGTGTGTCGATTTAGCTAGTTTTGAATATTTTAATAGATAAACAAACCTAATGTTGGTTCACCATTGTAAAGATCGCTTGGAATACCCATACTTGGAATATCTATACTTGTAATATAAATTAAGAGTTTTAAATGAGATTTTGTGTTAGGTAAAAAATATTAGTCCGTTGTATGTCAGGATCATAATACATATAGCAAATCCGTGATCTCTGCTTACCCCTCTGGGAAACAGGCGTGATTATAAACAATTTTGAGATCTAATTCTGTTTATAAGTATTGTTAAGATTTAAAAATATATATATATGGGATTGCTCTTGGCCAGCATCTAGCCAGGGGGCAAAGATGAGGTGAGAGATATGAGAGAAAGAAATATGTTTTTTTCCGTTGGTCAATCTTTGGAATTTCCCAATTTGAATTGCGAATGATGTATAATATTAAGCGTACCTAGGTGTATAGGCATGCGCCCTGTAGCCCGGGTATAGAATACGGCTACGGTATCCTCTGCCTGTCGTAGAAGGCGACTAAAAGGGGGTCCTTGGGGTCGAAGACGGTCACAGTTGGGGGCTGTGATCGCCTATAAAAGCAGATGGTTAGACCCACAGACTCTAGGGCGGCACTGGTGCGTTCCGAAGGAGATCCCAGAGCCGCCCGAAATGAGTTGAGGAGGACGATCGGGGGGTTTTTAGTCGGTGCAAGTCCGACATAACCACCGCACGGTGTCCCCGTGGTGCGGTGGTATCCATAAAGGATTTTCCCCACGGGGAAAAAAAAAAAAAGGTGTATAGGCATGCATACTTCAGGCATGAGATTGTAGGGCATTTGAGTTCTACCTTGACGAAACCTAACTAATTAAGTTAATCAACAAAAAGCGTCACAAACATTTCAGCAACAAAACCCCGTTTAAACTCAAACGTTGCATAATCAAATTATTGTCAATTGCGCAGGCGCTAACCATAGACAAGTCATCGTTAGACGAATGATGGGCGTATGTGAAGAGGTTGTTTTGTAACAATACGCTTGGGTCTATGAATTATCACTGGTTTCAGTTTACCAGCAGTCGGATGCTTCGCCGTTATCAAATACTAGCTCGTCTGTGTAAAAGTGGTTAATTTGTCCTTTACACACCCACCTTAGGATATTAATTCCGAATCAGAATTACAATATTTATTTTGTTAAAACATAGGTCACAATGAAAGATATCAAAGATGGTACATAAACAAATATGTTTGAGCACTATGTTTTTTTCTCCCAATATGGAGAGAGATATGTAGACAGCTCCATACTAACTACTTCTACATCATTCCACCGTTTTTAAGTTTCTATGTAGTCTATGCAGCCTTATGTAGCTAAATTTCAACTTCTTTAATCATAAGAAAGATGTGTTCCGACTCTGATAGTGGCGGCTTTTTCCTCAGGGCGAGCCGTTGACACTGTCAATTAGCAAGAAACAAAGCTGGAGAAACATTTCGAAATGATTCTCGTAAAGACTGACGACCTGACGTGTGTCATCGTCATTATGCTCTTTACAGCTAAGTGCATGAAGTACACGTTGTTACTGTAAAACTTTTGTCTTTGGAAATATGTTACTTTACTTGGGACTCAATCACAAACAATCTTAAAACCTTAAATAACAATCTATAAAACTGTTTTTTTATCAGAGGCATTACAACCTCAAATAATATTTGTATCTGAAAAAGATCAATTATCAATCTGAAAACGAAACGGAAATACGCGCTTAGCAGGTTTCTTCTTAGATAAGTTTCATATTTAAACAATGTGTTTTCACATTGAAACGGTTATAAAACAACTTAATTTATTAAAAAAATAACACTAACGGAAACCGACAAACGGAAGCTTTTTAGAACCGTATTCCATTTCCTCGTTCTTTTTTCAAAAACGCCACACGCCATAATAGCGCAGCTGGTGACCATAGAGTCACAGAAAAGGTTACGGTTGAAAAAAGATTGTTTGACAACAATCTATTGATGGAAGGAAGCCTGGCTAGACGTTGCAAATTGCTTTAAGTACGCTGTCGCCACCCAGCATGGGAACGGCTCAAGTGGGCCAGACGCCGACCCGATTAAAAAAACATCATGTGTTCAAAATATTCAAAGTGGTGATAAATTCTCCATAACGATGTCTTAATGTGGTTGCAGTTTTTTTCAAGACCTAATGTTCAAGTTTTTAGCGACATCTATGATTAGAATTCTAAAAGCGTCTTAATTTACCGTTTACCATAGACAATGGAGTTAAAAGTGTTTTAACTGCCAGTGTCAATAGCGGCCGCGTTTAAATTTAGAACCACTTCAACATAATCAGATCTGTAAAGTCGGTGTTTCGGTGGCACTTTTCTTAAATTGAGCGGCAATGGTTGACCGCTTCGGTTTCTTTGTGGCCAGGCTATAATGGCGCGGGAACACACATGGGAAAACATTTAATTATACATCAGCTTATTTGTGTTTGCATTGTGTTAATGTATTCCTTTTGAAACGCTGGCTGCGTTCAATTAGCACCTTCGCCACTGCTTCCGAACTTTTTTTTGATAACTCAATTCCATAGACTAATTAGTTTTTTTTTAAATCGCGGCTCGCTTTGTGTTTCTGGAGTCTGGTGTAATTAAGATTAGAGGGCTGAAGAGCGTACTTGTACAACCCTTTATGAAATGCGGGAGCTTTACGAATAGATAATCGGTCCTCTGGAATACTGAACTTTAAGATTCTATTTTTGAAATGTGTCCCGATTAGGAGCGTTTTTTACTTATTTGGAATTTTCTTTGTCCACAGAGTCTCTTAGTCCGCAATCTGAACAGATGACCAACTCTAATTCAGCGCCTGACCCAAATATAAGGTAAGAAATTTACATCGTCGTCGGTTCTGCGGAACCCACGAAATTCACATACATTTTTGTTTCACGACTTTATCAAGTGTTAAGAAGCTCGTAAGGTATCACAAGAAGTAAAAGTTAAAGATAACTCTCTAAGTTTTTATAACTCCAAAACTACGCAATCTACGCATCCGATAAAAAAATACCAATATGTAGAATGAAAATAGAGAATAAACAGATTGAAATGATGATGATGAATGAAATGAACAATGAATGGACATAGAGTATATATATATATCTCCTCATGTGTTCTTTCTTGACTATAATGTGATTCTTATAGACTCGCATTCTTAGCCCAGCACGGTGGTTGTTTACCAGTAGGCAGACGGAATGTATTTCTTGCCACTGTCCTAGTATTAAAAAAAGTTCGTAGCTGTGATAGCTGCCAATGGTGGCTAGCGTTTACGTTTCTAACCCATAATATCTCCTCAGACGGTACCGCACCGCCTTTACCCGGGAGCAACTGGCACGATTGGAGAAGGAGTTCTTCAAGGAGAACTACGTGTCTCGCCCGCGACGTTGCGAGCTCGCGGCGCAGCTGAACCTACCAGAATCCACTATCAAGGTATGTTCTTGTTCTTGACAGCTTATGATAGCCTGGTAGTGGAAAAGACACCTGTACCTTGTTTGTTTTAATCTACTTATGAACGCCCCACTCTTAATACGAAAGACAACAGGTACTTAAATGAGTGCGCAATCCAAGGAAGAATGCGTTCTGGAAAATGATCCATAATTTTTTTATCCTATTGTCCTACATTTTCTAAGTAGTACCTAGTAGTTGTATAATGGTTGCACCATTAAGATGTAGATTTATAATAAACCAGTACCAACATCAAAATTGACAAAAATAAAAATTATTAGTTTTTTTTTATGTTACAATATCTTGGCTTTGTGTAAACGGGTAGACCCAATTAATTATGCCTAATTTGAAGAATAAATTAGTATTACTTTACCCTTTTACTTTTAATTTTATCATGTTCAGGATTTTTAAATACGTTGAAACTACAAACACCTAAGTATGTTTCTCTGCATGCCTTTGTAACTTTCGTAAGTTACATTGTAACTTTAGTAAGATTTACAGTTGCAATGTTCAGCGAAGCCTACGCATGGCCTAGATGAGTGGCCTTTGTCAATTACTGTTTCAGTGACAATTTCGTAATGTGGTTATCACGACGACATTGTGCAGTCACGATTAACTGCCTACACCGGCATAATATACGTAGGTACAGGTCGATTCACAAGAGCAGGCGCGGAATGTCTATGAAATTAATGACAGTTTCATACATTTTCCGCGCCAGCTCTTGTGAATCGACCTATAGTATAAGGTGAAGTATAAATTAAATTAGAAATCAGAAGAAAAAAGTATTTTTATCTGTTATCGTCTCATTTATACAGGGTGTTGCCTGTAATAGGAGCAATAAATTAAACGGTACACTATTGAACTCTCCAGCAATTATTTCCAAATGGTTTTAGTGTAGTGGTAGGTTATATGTACTTTTTTACACTACTGGAGTGATATTAGTAACTACTTATTCAAAAAACACTAAATAAAATATATATTTTTTTAAAATCCCAAAAATATACTTTTGAACAAAAAATGCGACAACGATTATGAGTCATAACTTGAAGCAACCTTAAAATCAGCATTGACTGCCGCGCTATAATCTCAAGGTGCCAAGATCCACTTGGAGGTCATAACTTTAGATCAATATTTCTCCCAATTGAAAAATGATTTTTTTTTGGACATGAGTTTACTGCAGATGCTCTAAGGAAGCGTCCTTTAAATTTATTGCTCCTATTACAGGCAACATACTGTATAAATAGAACTTCGTAATTTTTGCGTCCGGTAATTACAATAATAAGATGTAACAATCTAGCTGTTCCGGTGAACTTCGTGCCGCCTCCGAACCTTTCCGTACAAAATGTATGAGATTATGTTTTTTTTCCGTGTTTTTTACCTATATTTTGATAGTTATTCTGCTATTCGGAGCTAATACAAATCCAAAAAATCGAAGATCATAAAAATCGGCCTAGCCTTTCTCGAGTTATAAATGATGTAACTAACACGGCTTTGTTTTATATACATAGAGAAGATGTATGTATGTATATATATAATATAATAATAATTGCTTAAGTTCATAGAATCATCAATGTTTTAGTAGTCGTACCAAACGTCATACCTATGATGATATAGATGATTGATTATCCGACCACGATGATTTTGTTTGGGATTAGAATTGGAACGTCTGTTAATTGGGATGTTGACAGACGGACAAATTAGCAACTTTTTATGATGTACATCAAAAAATGCTGTATTTGTATCAATTTTATACGGAGATTGCAAAACGACTTTGCTATGGTCGAATAGCGCCTAATTTATGATTTTGAAGAATGATACTGTCCAAGTATTTTCGTAAGTTTTTTTATTATTATTTAACTACCGTATGAATTGGTAGCCTATTTTACGTACTATATTGAGTACTATGATATGATTACGCTATTTTCTTTGTCTTCGTCGCGGAAGCCCGTTTATGGCGGCGTATGATGCTTCAATTAGGAACACAATAATTTCCATCACGAACGTTTAATGGCCAGTCGATAATTCGCAGAAATCACGTAACGGACGTGTGAACACCGCATGCGCTAACATATCTGTTCCAAATTCAAACAGAAGTGCTAACTTCTACACAATGATTGAAGTTGTACGAACGCTTTGTTTGAAATTGATTGATACGCCTGAGAAAGTTTGTTACTGATCAAGTTTATTTAACTAAATTGCAACACCTTTATTCATAGAACACTGCCTTTCTCGCAAACACAAATATGAAAGTGACAGATAAAAAAAACTAATTTTAACGGCATTTGAACCAAGATAGGGATAATGAAGGTTTATATAAATAAGACCCATCCAGGTAGTACGACGTGTCCTATACATCCATAAAATCACTTTGCTTCCAAAAGGGGTTGTAAGATCAAATAAAATTAGATTTTCCGTGCCATTTCTAGCATTTGCGGGTAATAGTATTAGCAGATGGGGAACATGTGATATTAGAACTAAAATTAGTGTCGAATCAAATAATAAACCTTGAAGTACTTTTCTGATATGCTCGCTTGTTTTATAAATGATCTTGAGTTGAATTGAATTATACATTGTATTTCAAAATTTAATAACTATTTCGCCGAACTTATGTAGGTACCACCGCACTTTATGCACATTGTTGGTAATAAGAATAATAAGGGTCATGACTTTCGGAACGGAAACGGACTTTCGCATTACAACGAAATAGATGTTCTAAATTCAAACATGACAGGTATTTTTTTAAAGCTCGGGGCGATTAATTCCGAATTCCTGGAAAGTCATAATCTCAATTATCACTTCCAAGTAAAAAGAAAGCAGGCGGCCGAATAAAAACACGTGTTTTTATAGCACCATTCGTTTTACATACATGCTAATTTTTCGACTTACATAAAAAGCACCGGCCGAATTATTCAGTAGCCGGCCTCTAATGAACATCATAGCCAAAAAGAACGGCATCCTAACCATAAACCGGCTATTAGTGTGTATATGAAGACTTCATCGGTTGTCTATGCACGCATCTGTTTTATGGCGCTATACCAATTAAAAACTATTAAACCGTGGCTACCACATGATGCGTTATAAAAATCGAGATTTCTGGTTGTTTGTTTATTGTGATGAACCTTTATAGTAACTATAAACATGACATGGGTTTAATTTCGTTCGCACTTCATTTAAATTTTATTGTCAACACAATTAACAGCTTTGGACGTTTGGAGATCAACATTCTAAAAAGCGATGATCTTAGTCTATGGTTTTGACATTCGAGATTCGCGCCAATTAGCGGGCGGCGGCCATATTGTGAACAAAAGGTGTTTTAACTTTACGCGCGCTTTTGTGTGTACTTTGTAAAGAGCTATTATTTCGCGTTGATGATTTTAGATGCGCTTGAGCGTTTCTCGTTGTGTAAATATGTTCGTTTTATTGGTGTTTTAGTGCTCGCCGAAAAGCAAACATTTTGATTTCTCTGTTTGCGATTTCATTATGAAGTTACCCTTTATTCTTGCGTGTTGCGTTCTTTGAGGAGTTTTTTTATTGTTATGACTTGTTCTGTCCCAATCTTGTCCAATAATAATATATCTCGCTACTGAACAACTACCACGTTGAGTGAATGTTATATTGTTACTAACTTAGATTAAGTTTAACTAACATTATATGGATGTTTAACGTCTGAAATAAAGATATTATTATTATTATATAGGACCTAGGTATAAGATTGGTAGTTCTAGTTTTACTCTATTATTTTATCCTAAACTAGCTGCCCGGAGAACTTTGTAGGTACCGCATCCGACCCGTTCCGTACAAAATGTGTGAAGATGTTTTTTCGTATATTTTACTGATATTTTAATAGTTATTCTGCTATTTGGAGCGACGACAAATCTAAAAAAAACAAATATCATAAAAATCGTTCTTGAGTTGTAAATGGTGAAACTAACACGATTTTGGTATATATATAAATATATAAGATTGGAAAGATTATATTAAATAATTTGAATATGTATACATTCAAACCTAACCAACTTTAAGAAATTAAGGAATTTTGTGTGTTTTCGTCCATTTTCCTTTTAATAAGTGAGAGAGTTGTAAGGCGAGCCATGATACTAAATTATGCTAGTTATTCAAACTGCGTGAAACTTCTAAATGATTCACACCTCATTGTTTCGTATTTCATAGAACACTGCCTTTCGCCCAAACACAAATATGAAAGTGACAGATAATAAAAACTAATTTTAACGGCAGTTTAATTATTCTCGTATCATGAGAATCTCGGGAAGTCGAGAAAAAGACTGCTTTAGCACTTTGACTGCAAAGCACTGCACGCACATCGCACGAGTGGCTCTGGTACGCATTGACTATCAAATAACATTACAGTGTAATTCATTACATTCTTCTACAAATTGTACTTCGGCGAGTGTGCTCAGGAGCTCCATGAGCTTCCATCGGACATCCAGAGGTACGGCTGGCTACCATCCTTACCTGGTCGAAATTCGTCTAATTCGAACCAAGTGCATCATCTTTTATAATGCGCACTTCTAAGGTTTGGAATTCCCTGCCGGCGTCTATATTTCAGAGTTCATATAACCAATACCTTTTTAAGGCGTGAGTGAATAGGCATCTTCTGGGTGAGCTCGCTTCATCGTCGGCCTCATCTTTGCCCCCTGGCTAGATGCTGGCCAAGAGCAATCCCATTTTTAACAAAAATAATAATAATTTTCGTAGCAGTGCTACGAAAGAGCTACGCCACCGTAGACGTGCGACAAAGTATTTGTCAACTCCATTATGTTTAAAATACATATTTATAGAGCGACTTCAACTAAGTAATTGGACAATAACAAAAAAGTAGTTCACAAATGGCCACGATAGCATGTATCTATCTAACACAACAAAAATATTTGATGTAGGTCGACAGTTATTTATTTTATTTTATTATGCCAAAAGTTTAAGTCACGATATCACTTCGCTTAATCCCCGTTTCTCTTCCACAGGTATGGTTTCAAAACCGAAGAATGAAGGACAAACGCCAACGCATAGCCGTGGCGTGGCCGTACGCCGCCGTCTACTCAGACCCGGCATTCGCGGCGTCCATTCTCCAAGCAGCGGCTTCCTCCGTCGGCTTGCCCTACCCCTACCCCTCCCCCGCCCTATTACCCCCTTTCCACAACCCCCAACTCATCCCAGGCCAGTACCCTTACCCGTATCCGCGCTATCCCTACATCCCCCCCACACCACCCTCCCCTGTCAACCCTGACACGATACGACCACAGTATTCCAACTTCAATTTGAACGTTGACAAGTAGGTTTTTTAGGTTATTTATTGAGGCTAGTTTAACTGTTATAAATTATAAAATACTGGAAATGTAATGTGTTATACATAATTGTTTTTTAATGCTTTCAATGATACGTATAGCCTGGCCAACAACATACACCATCCCTTTAAAAATAATACTTAGTAATGCCATAAAAAAATTAAGTCGGTAAAAAAGATATACACTCTTGCGATTGGGATTTTCGGTTTCGTGATTTGCAATTTCAAGATGCAATTAAAAAAATGGCGGCCATAGACTCGCGCCTATTTTAAACATTTTTTTTATCAATGACTGCAGTAACTGTAAAAGACACGTTTTAAGTTAAGAATTTAATTTAATGTTCTTCCGATCCATTCCATGTAGTGATCACTATTTCGTATTAACAGTCGTTTCAAATGTCTATAGAAATTCAATTATATTATTTTTAACAACATCCTTATAAAATTAATTAGTAATTTATGACATTCTGAGAAGTGAGTGTTAATAATATCTACACAAAACAAGGATACTCATTCATTTGTAACTTGCATAAATTCATATTTTAGGAAAATAATATTTTATGTGAAATAGTACATTACGATACAAGGGTTGTAAAACAAAGAAAGGCCGATATCGCATATGTTTGAGGCCCGAGCCGCAGGCGAGGGTCATAAATATGCGAGAGAGGGCTTTCTGTTTTACGACCCGTGTTTTGTACAAAATTTTACGTCTCCACTTGGCCAAAAAGTGGGTTTTTCCGGACGCGCAGCGTGCGGAAAAACGCGCTTTTTGGCAAGGTGTGGTGTAAAAATATATAAATGATAGGATATTTCTAAAAACCAAAGCGTGAAAACACCTCATAGTGCAATACAAAATCGTGGAGGTGTTTTTCGAAATGTAAATAATTTTATTATCTTAATATCAGCTTTTAATGGCTGAATATTATAAGTTCCAATGCCTACTTGCGATTCGTTAAAAATGTCGACCATTTTTTTTTAAACATTAGTTTTTCAATTTGCAAGTAAGCAATGGAATTTTGTATAAAGCATGTATAGGTATATGATTAGTGTTCATAATAGATTAGTGAAAATGTTTTATTTGTAATAAATAAGGTAATTGTAAATAGTACATTTTAAATATAAAAGAAGTTATTTATAAATTTATTTTGTTGTTTCAATTGATGGTTATAGCTCGAAACGTACACAACGGGTGCCGCGCGGTGCGGGGCGGATGCGGTTCTGCATTTTTAACCGGCTTCAAAAAAAGGAGGAGGTTCTTAATTCGTCGGAATATTTTTTTATGTATGTTCACCGATTACTCGAAGACTAGTGGTCCGATATCAAAAATTCTTTTTTTGTTTGAAAGGGCGTGTTTTCTAGTTGGTCCCATTGTCACCAAGTCTGGATCTGATGACGGGATCTTGGAAAAATCTAAGGAACTCCTCAAATTACATACCAAGAGGATGGGGTAAGGCAAAAAATAAGGAACTCCTCAAATTATTTACCAAGAGGATGGGGTCTGGTAAAGTTTGGAACTTTGGAGTCGGTGCTTATTTGTTAAAAATTTACTTGTTGATCTTTTTGGAACTGTTGACTGTCGATTAATGCGTCATATGTCACATCGATTTTTTGGTGCGGCGAACCCCGACCGCGTTCGCTTTACCGCAAAACCACCTCCGCCCCGCAACGACGCGCTCTGTGCGTTTCAAGCTTATTAGTCCAATTTCCCAAATTTTCATAGTTTTTCAATTCATTCTTTTACGTAAACTACTATTTTTAACCTACAACAGCATACAGCCTTGGCCAGAAGTATTAAGCACCTCTTAATTTTTCTTTGTAACTTACAAATAAACCATGTTCTTTTTTAAATTACAAAACTACACATTGACGCAAAATAGAATAATGTATATAAACATCTAGAAAACTTTAGCAGATATAATTTCGAAGTAGCAATTTATCCTAGAAAACTCAACCCTAAAAATAATCGGGTTCGCAATAAAAGGACCAAAAGCCTTTTTTTAAGTGCAATTATTTTTAACGCCAATGAATAGCTAGTGTTATTGATAAATATTAGAACTTTCTATAATAAAAAATATAAATAGCTTTATTCAAAGTTTTACTTATATATGAAAAACGCGGGAGTGCTTAATACTTCTGGCCAAGGCAGTATGTACAGTCATCGGCAAAAGTAGCTAAGCAGTATAATGAATGATTCACAGTAAACCGTTCCGTGCCCGGGCCGGCCCGTTTTCTATGACGGCAAACGCAACGGCCGGCGTATTTCTCTAGAAGAAAACGGGCCGGCCCGGACACGGAACGGCCTACTGCGAACCATCCTTAACGCGTTCACAATTATCTACACAGAGCCTTTTTCTCTTGACATTAGTGTCTGTGTGTAGCTCATTTTGAGCACTAGGCCCGCGTAGCTACATCTGCTGACTGCATCTACTGACACAATTTTCATGCAGAATTATCAACTATTAAAAAAAACCGACGAATTGAGAACCTCCTCCTTTTTTGAAGTCGGTTAAAAATAGATATTAGCAGTTCAGAAATCGAGCAGCAGCCATCATAGATGACGTCATAGTTGGAAAATGTACAAGGTGGATATCCACCCAATTCTACAACTGACCTATTTTGATACAACATGTCTTTTTTTTATATACTACGTCGGTGGCAAACAAGCGTACGGCCCGCCTGATGGTAAGCGGTCACCGCAGCCTATGGACGCCTGCAACTCCTAGGGGTGTCACATGCGCGCTGCCGACCCTTTAAGAATTTATACACTCCTTTCTTGAAGAATCCCATACTGTAGTCCGACGGGAAAACCTCGGCAGGGAGCTCATGTCTACGAAACATTCCTGGAAAACCTGCTTTCAAATAAATAAAAAACCTCATTAATATCGGTTTATCCGTTCGAGAGGGGGTGATAGTGGAATCCGGCATATTTAGGACGGATATTAGTTTCTATGTTACTTGAAATTATAATGGAGAAAAAATACAGCAATTATAAAGGTTTTCGTACAAAACCTAAAAAACTCAAAAACACGCTGTATTTTTTTTCTATTAGAATTTCTAGCAACAGTAACTTATTTCCGGCCTAAATATGGCGGATTCCATTGTATATACAAAGTTTCGTGTTATTCGAAATTTGTTACAGAACGTCTTAAATGAGTGCTTGTCAATAATATAGTGTCCTCTAAATCTTAGACGTAATAAATGAGTCAATAAAGTGAGGTTTGAACACCTGCCTGCGAAATCACTAGCTAGCTCTCTCTTGCGAACTGGTCTTGTATACGTAAGAGTGGTAAGAGGGAGCGATCTTTACTCAAACTTCCAAAAACTGAAACGGCAAAAATCATCGAACCTGCTCACAAAATTTAATGAGAAACGGTTGACGAATGCGACCAGTCAGAAGAGAACAAATTTTTTTTAAAAAAAATTCCGAAAACTGACACGGTACGAAAATTATATATAATTATAGATCATGCTCACAACAAAGTAAAGGAGAACAAAATCAAAACTCAATAAGTTTTCGAAAGATTTGAAATTTGCAAAAATAGTTATTTGTTCAACAAGAGAGCTAAGTAAATTTTTGCTGCGAGTGTTGATGTTGAGTTCCGAGCAAGCGAAAGATTCTATAACTTCATATTCAAAATTAGAATCTTGAGCGTAGCGAGGGACTCAAAGACACGAGACTCTCGTGTGATACATACATACAACTTTTCACCTCAGCGGCGAGAACATATAACGCAAAGGAATAGTGATAGAGAGAATGAACTTACTTAAACTAACCTACGATATGAAAAAATAAAAAGTTAGTTATTTTGGTTATTCTAATGTTGTATGGTTCAGGAGAGGTAAAACTTCAACTAAATACGCGAACCGGGGGCTGCTGTGGACCTTCGAGCTTCGGTAATAGTAGGTATTTTATCTCATCTAAAATCTCATAACAGGTAATATGAATGAAATTTCACAAAATCACATATTTACCGAAAAATTTATCCTCAAAAAGTCATCTGGAAGAGGTCGCTCTTTAGCTATAAGACCACCTGTTGTTTTACCTCCGTCGCAATGTATCTTCTTTTATTCTTTTTTTTAACCAGGTCGGTGGCAAACAAGCCTATGGCCCGCCTGATGGTAAGCGGTAAACGCAGCCAGCGGGTAACGCCTGCAACTCCAGGGGTTTGACATGTGCGTTGCCGGCATTTGAAAAATGTATACACTCCTTTCTTTGCTCTCGTGTGATACATACAACATTTCACCTTAGCCGCGAGAACACATAACGCAAAGGAATAGTGATAGAGAGAATTAAGTTACTTAAACTAAAATACGATATGAAAAATTAAAATAGCTATTTATGCTACAAGTGCGTAAGTTTGTGATTTTCGAAGAGTGTCATTCTTATACACGAGCGAGTTTATAATGCGGCACGAGTCGAAAATCATCTTTACGCGCGCGTATCATACAAAGTTTCACTATCCATTGTGCGAGGAATTAAAATAAGTAATACAATCTAAAAGTTACTTCAAAATATATAGGTTATAATTTACCTTGCTCGATACGTACTTACTGTCTGGAGCTTCACTTATAAACTGCTTGACATAAGTAGATTGCTACAAAAGTTTACTCAAAACCATCGTTTTACTGTTTAAGAAATGCAAATATATAACACAAACTTTTTAGATTTCACCGTAAATAATATTGTTTACGTGTTTAATGTTGATTTAGCCGGCTAGTGACATTTGTTGGCATTTTGTGCTACTTGAATAACATTTTCTGAAGTTAAATTAATCCGATTCGTCACTTTCAATTCATATTTAACAAAAATAACACAGATTGACTTCGAACTAAACAAGAAAATAGTAAAATGAGAAATGGCGGCCTTTTGTTTTAAATACATGCGCGCTCAACATATCTACTACTGCGCATGTGCAAAAGCTAAAGAGGGAAGGCACAGCCTGTTTCCATTGTGCCAGGGATGTTTAGTGAATATTTATAATGTTTTTATAAGTAAAAATATAAATGTAAAATGATTAATAATACGTTTAACGAAGTACTAATATTTATGTACCATTGACTAATTTGTAAAATTTTGCTCAAATAATAAAAACTCTTAGCGTCGGGCTGACGTCGGAGTAAGAAATTAAAAAAAAATTGAAAAGTAAAAAGCACTAGTGCGGAAAAGTGGCACTTTCCGCACAGTTTGGCTGCTTAAAAAACTGTATTTTCGAGCACATACATTGTAATAGTACATTACTATACAAGGGTTGTAAAACAAACTTTCTGTTTTACGACCCGTGTTTTGTACTCAATTTTACGTCACCACTTGGCGAATAAGTGGGTTTTCCGGACGCGCAGCGTGCGGAAAAACGCGCTTTTTGGCAAGGTGTGGTGTAATAGTTATTTGTTATACAAGGGTGCAAAATTGTATTTTACCCGCGAGTGTGGAATTGAAGCACGAGCCAGCGAAAGGATTCTATAGTTGAACCACGAGCGAAGCGAGTGGTTCTAAAATAGAATCCTGAGCGTAGCGAGTGTTTCAACACACGAGAAGTAAAATACAACTTTGCACCCGTGTGTAACACAAAACTTTTCTCCTCACTATAGCGAGGAAAGTGCAACATGCAAAAAAACACAGTTCCACAGGCATGATTTTCATCACTGGAACCACCGATTTTTTTACGATATTATAACAGAAAACTCTGGAAGTTGTGTATAATATTTACGTGAGTCGGAGTCCGTGACAAGTTGTGTATATTTTAGTTGACATTGACACTGATGACATTTCTGACGATGCGTTTTGAAATTGCATCGACTCAACTTGTGCGTTTACAATTATACTCAATATCATTATAAAACAAATGTTGTTTATAGAATTTGAAGGTTTACGACTTAAATCATTAAATAAAGCTAAATTTGGTATTTTGTATTAAATTCTCAAACCATTTATTTAATGATAATTGATATCAAACTAACCATTATTATGAGCGTTTTACGTTTTGTTATCTGTCAAAAGCTACTCAAACACGCTCCAAGGTCAAATTACTTTCCCCACTTGTGGATAAAATGCGTTTTTACCCGCTTGTTTCAAAGGATAAAAGACTCCTTTCCGAGCTAGTGAGGGGAAAAGTAAGTTTTTTAACCCTAAGCTGAGTTCTAAGTTAAGTTAAAACCCTATACTCTCGTCCCTCGGGAAAACCTCGCCAGGGAGCGCATTCCACAACCGAAGCGTCCGAGGGAGGAAATTCCTCTGAAACCATTACGCGACCATTTAGGTTCTAAGGTGTGAGGGCGAATGTCCCACCGATGGCAAGCGGTGCGATGCACGATGGTAGAAAGCGGCCGTGGGCATCATGTCGAACAGCTTTTCGGAGCACAACCCATTATACAAGCGATAGAACACGCCCAATTCCTATGTGTGAGCAAGTACATGGCGTACGAGTACATGCTGATTTTATTAAAAATAATAATAATCGTATTGCATTTCTTTTCGAACCGTGAGATCTTCGAAAAGACAAAGTACGGTTGCCAGTTTATTTCACTTTTAGGACCACCCTGATTTTATTAAGAAATGTGCAATAGAGCAAGAAATGTGAGTATTTGTATTGTATTAAAATCCTACACGTCGAGGTAAATAAATCCTTAACGTGGCAAGGTCTCATCGGAGGGCGATTAATCTAGGGAAAGCAATTACCTGCCGACGGAGTAAACCGTCCAATGGCGTCCAATAAAACGGGGACGTAATGAGACACGCCTTATTGCATCGAGGTTCAGAGCGACAGGGCGTCACAGCGGCAAATAATTACAGGTCTAGGCTTTTTAGGGTTCCGTACGAAGGGTCCAAACGGAGCCCTATTGCTGTTACTCACGTGTCCGTATGTCCGTCATCTGCCATATAATAGGTTTTGCAGCCAAAATTTTCATAGTATCTCTAAGAAAGGAATACACTTGTAAAGTCACTATATTTCTTTAAGTGTTAATATGTCTCACGTTAGTATAAATTTATGTATAATCATCTCGTTGACCCAAAGTCGTGGTCTTGTCAAAACATTTAAATGTTTGGCTCCCACACATCTATAATGAATTTATTGTGCCTCTTTGACTTTGATATGCCTATTATGTAAACTTATTCTAGTATTTAAATTTAAAATTTTATATTGATTTTAACTTATTTTTGACTTTTTAATTTACTACTGTATATTTGCACGCTTGCATGCGAGCTAGATACAAGAAAAATTATATACTGTAACATCCTTATACTTTGTCTATGCAAATAAATAATTTCTGATTTCAAAAAACATTGTGCTACCCCATCGAATGGGACATTGTTGTTTAGAGCTCGTTGGGTGTTTAATACGTCTCATGCTTAGGGCAAATGACTTAATTATTGGCGCCTAATTATTGAAAAGTCATATCTATTTTTTAACCGACTTCAAAATTTCAAAAGAGGAGGTTATCAATTCGGTTGTATGTTTTTTTTTTTTTTTTTTTTTTTTTTTTTAATGTTTGTTACTCCATAACTCCGTCATTTCTTAACCGATTTGGAAAATTCTTTTTTTGATTGTAAGTATATATATCCAAGTTGGTCCCGTTTTTGTCAAAACGCAGTTCTGAAGATGGGATCCATGAGAAATTGAGGGAACTCCTCAAATCTTCAAGGCAAACATATAGTAATTTTTGTGTTTTTATCAGTAAATCAAGCATTTTCATCCAAAAATGTGACATTGGATGAAGTGGAACTGCTGATGATGATCAGAACAGAACTCTTCAACGACAAAAAGTTCACATTTGGCGATTTGTCCTCCTAGCTGTGTTTGTTAAGCAAGTTCTATTTTCACGATTAGTTTTTGTCATGCTTGATTTCTGATGATGGGATCCATGAGGAATTGAGGTAACTCCTCAAATCTTAAAGGCAAACATATAGTGATTTTTGTGTTTTTATCAACAAATCGAGCATTATCATACAAAAATGTGACATTTGATGAAGTGGAACTGCTGATGATGATCAGAACAGAACTCTTCAACGACGAAAAGTTCACGTTTGGCGATTTGTCCTTCTAGCTGTGTTTGTTTAGCAAGTTCTATTTTCACGATTGATTTTTGTCATGCTCGAGTTCTGATGATGGGATCCATTAGGAATCGATGGAACTCCTCAAATGTGAAAGGCACACAAATAGTGATTTTAGTATTTTCATGAACTAATCAAGCATTTTCATTCATAAAAGTGACATTTGATGAAGTGGAACTGCTGATGATGATCAGAACGGAACTCTTTAACGATGCGTAGTTCACGTTTGGCGATTTGTTCTCTTCGTTTTGTTTGTCAAGCAAGCAAGGTTTTTCCATGATTCCATGAGGAATTGAGGGTACTTAGTCTTCTACCATTATAAACATACATTATAGCCATTTTTATTTTATTGTATATCTATCTAAGAGTGCACCATCTACGTATAATAATCTTTTACCGGCCTCCCCCATTGAAGTCGGTTTTTTTTTCTTAAAAATTATTTAAATAAATTATAATAATTAAAATAAGCTTTAAAATTCCGAAATAATGAAATTAGTTTCTTGAAATGGTGTATATTTTGTGACTATAAAATAAAAATCATGGGTCAAAAAAATTAACAATGCTGATTGCTTAACAATAGTAATCCGTACAAGAATAATAATTTCACAGATTCGACAGTTGAACCAGGTTTAACCAAACAATTCGGCCGCTTACCGAACATTTAAAAACATGCCGAATGTGCTGAATGTGCAACAAATAATTAACGAAAATTCGGCGCATCTCTATTATATATATTATAAAGATTAATAATCCCCATATATCAAGAAAACACAGACGTATTAACGTTCCACTTGTTTCTATATTGCCTACGCGATTATATTCCGTGATAATAAAATAATACTCTCTCCGATGGTCGTAATTCACAAAGCCACACCGTTAAACCAATCTGACCCCTACTTACAAGTAATTGGTACGAATTGACGGGTCAAGTTATATTAGGCGCGTGCGTTAAAACTCGTTTATGAATAGCGCAGTCACAGATATCTAAATAGACTACTCAAACGCGTCTTCATATCAGAGAGAGGGTACAGCGGAATGTCGTCTCGCTTGTATTTGGAGCAGTGTATAACTGGAGAAGTATCCCCACAGTACAGAAGACCGCAGCCGTAATAACTCATTTATTCATTATCTAAAATTCACATGTAAAAGAGTTTCAAATAGTATAGTAGGTATAGTACATTACTACAGAGGCCGGGACGAAAGGGGTTGCCGGCCGAAGACATATAGACAGCCGAGCAAAGCGAGGTCGGATAGGTCTCAGGCTGGCAACCCCATATTTCCCGCCGAGGTATGTATAGTGCTTTTCTCAAACATGCAATGAAATAAACAACAAAAAAATCAAAGTTTTATTTTTAATACGCATAGTGGCAGAATGTCATGATGCCTGTGCCATAAATTTATGTGGAATGGAAATTAAAAAAGAGGACTTGGCCGGCCTAGGCCTGCAACATTTGTATGAAATTGCATTAACGACCTCTTGTCCTAGCCGCACCTGAAACGTCATACTTGGCAGCCTATTATAAGGAACATAACATCAATATTTCATTGCATGTTTGAGAAAATTAATTTTTTATAATAGTATAGTAATAATTATATATACTTAGTCAAATTCCAATAAAATCGTATATACAATGTACAAGTAAACTACGATGTTTATAAGAATTCATTATACTTATAGAACCGGCGCTCAACAAGTTAATGTTTGAGGTGACACTTAAAAACTGGATGTGTTTGGCGTCTCCGTTATGGACAGGTGTAGTTTTTTGTATAGGGTAGGTAACACCACTACTTGCTCTGCAAGTATGCGATGTTTCTGGTGGTGTGTAGGTAAGGTCGCAGTCAAGTAAGGATCGGCAACATGTCTTTTGATTCTTCAGGCCCTAGCTTGTTTGTCACCGTCGTTGTTTAAAAAAATCTGGGTTCGTGATAAACCATGCATACGGCATCTATTTAGTTTTATGTCTGTGAGGCAGTCAATTTCCATTTAAATAGACAGGGCGATAATAATCTAGCTGGCAGTGAAACTGTATTACTCAGAGCATATTACACTGTGATATTACATTGTGATATCACGGCTATCGGCATCTGATAGGACATGAGTGATAACGCCCGGGAGATTCGTAGGGGTGACCATGTTTTGTAAATTTGTGGACTGTTTCTGATATTATGTTTGAAGAGTGTTACTGTACTCGTAAAATTTACTCAATTATCTCAACGTAACGTAAAGTTTTTTTGTTAGTATAACCCCAACATTTGTTATAAACTGATTTAAAAATATTTGCTATCTTTGAAAGCCAACAAAAAAGTAATTTCTGAAGTTGTGGTGCCTGGTTAGAATACCAACTCTCCCTATGTTTGATGGGTAAACAACCTATAACTGGAATAGCTACTAATCAATAGTATATAATTATGTATGTATATTTAATGTATATATGTATATATATATATATATATATATATATATATATATATATCTATGTATGTATTCAGGTATATATTTGGTTAAGTAGTTTAAACACCTTTTTTGTAATTAGCTCTACCTTAGGATTTTTTTTTGTTTTTCTTACCTAGTTTGTCTCTTGCACCTTCGCTATTTCTGTTTGGCTCCTTGGTTGACTGGTAGAGAATGCCTTGAGGCATAAAGTCCGCCATTTGTACCGATTTATTTGTGCAATAAAGTTTAAATAAATAAATAAATAAATAATCACATTTTATCCAGATGGCAGGCCCCCACAAGGTGGACCGATGACCAGTAAAGGTCGCGGGAGACCGCTGGACGCGGGTGGCGCAGGACCGGTCACTGTGGCACTCTTTGGGGAAAAGCTATGTCCAGCAGTGGACGTCTTTCAGCTGATATGATGATGATGACATTTCCTCCTGCTAGAAGCGGTATTTAAAACTAAATGTCATGAGGAGGGGACACTGAAGAGGCGTTCAATTGTTTTAAGGCAGCAGACAGTCAACAGCAAAAGTAGATGATCATTTTAGTACATTGTCACTTTCACTACTTTGACGCATCCCAACTGTCGCAGTCTTGTTACGTTAGTGCGACAAAGTACTAAAATGATCATCTACATTTGCTGTTGACTGTACACACACACGAGACTCGCAGTTTCATTACATTGCGGGTTACCGTGGTATAATGAGTTCAATCGATCTGTCAAAACGCGCAATGTAGTGGAACTCGCATTTGAGTTTCGCAAGTACGTGTGTAAATAAGGCAGTAAATAAGGCTTAAGGGGCTCCATACGTTTATCACCGATTTTCGACGAGCTTTGAGTTGATATCCCTTCGTCAAAACTTAAGATATATATATATGGCATTAAAGATTATCGGTTCTTCAATCCTTCATCTACATTTTCAAGAGCCGAATTTGGTAAAAAGTGAATACTTATTTTTTATAATTTATTCAAATATGGTCCAGAAAAGCTCCATTTTCAATATAAGTATGTTGTTTATGCACTTATATATATGGAATCATTGAATGTATGGAATGTACACATAACTGTTTCTTATTGACGTCTCTTAAAACACAAGAGAGACTTTTATTTTAAAATAATTTAAAAATTTACATGCATGCATTTGCATTTTTTGTGAATATAAATTCACAAAAGTTACGTCCAAAAAACTGATTTATTGGCCTATAATTGCCAAAGTTTGCAGCCGTATATCTCGAAAAGAGTGAGTTTTAAGGAAATATGGGATACTATTTCGGTAAATCTCGTTGTTGTTAATACGATAAGCGACGACACGAGAAAACTGAGAGCTAGAGATCGAAGGTCATTAGGAAATAGAAGCCCCTTAACTCTATTTGAACCTTTAATTGATACATATTAGATTGCCAATAACAAAGCCATAAAATGTCCTGAGGCAGAAGTAATGACTCAATTAACCATCGTTCAGACAGACAAATATAACAATGATAATATTGCTACTAAAACATGATTATATGTCAGTAAAATCAATGGTTTAGGGACAAATAAAATAGTCAGTACTGTGTATTGCTCCACACCTACTTCTATTTAATAATGTAGCATTGGATCATCTTTCATAATGCGTACTTGTAAGGTTTGGAATTCTCTGCCGGCGTCTGTATTTCCCGGCAATAAGCTGGACCTTTTTAAGGCCCGAGTGAATAAGCATCTTCTGGGTGAGCTCGCTTCATCGTCGGCCTCATCTTTGCCCCCCGGCTAGATGCGGGCCAAGAGTAATCCCATCTTTTATTTAAAAAAATGTGTTAGTAATAGGTACCTAATTGTAACCTATAACACACTTGGTTAATAAATAAAGTAGTGGCTCTGTGAGCTGTAGCCCTGGCAAAAAAAAATCAAATTTCAAAATATCCAAAAACTGATTCGTCAAAAAATTCTATATAATTATCGAACCTGCTCACAAAATTTCACGAGAATCTGTTGAGAAATGCTACCTGTAGAGTAGAACATCCGGATAGACAGACTGACAGACATACGAAGATTTTTTGTCGAAAGCTGAAACGGATACGCTTCGCTCGCTTCGCTCGCTCGGTCTATAAAAGCGATGGCAGTGATTACCTATCAACCAAATACTAAAGAATAATACTAATACTATTTCGTTTGGGTTTTTTTACATTGATGTTTTTTTAGGTTCCGTAGTCAACTAGGAACCCTTATATTAGTTTCGCCATGTCCGGCTGTCTGTTCGTCTGTCTGTCCGAGGCTTTGCTCTGTGATTGTTAGAGCTAGAAAGCTGCAACATAACACTGCTTGAAACATTTTTTGATAAAGTGAATATTTTGGAAATATACACTGCAAAAGAAAAAAATTGTGTCAAGGGGGGTGTTTGTTAAGGGCCCTCTAACTTTTGAACTATGGGTCCAAAAAATATGAAAAAAATCATAAAAGTAACGCTTAATAAAGACTTCCAACGAAAACTATAGCGGACATGATCAGTTAAGCCGTTTTTGAGTTATCGTAAAAAGTGGTTCCTTCTTAGTAAAAGACGTATGAAATGCTGTGAAACCCTACACTGACCATGGACCAACATGATCTTGGCCGATTTTATTTTATGATCGACTGACCAGTGATTGGCCTTAGTCTCACCAGATGGAAAGCGATGACAAGATGTTGATCACTGGTTCAGTAATAGCCTATTCACTCTTGTCTTGAAGACACCCAAATTGTAAGTACGTGTCAGGAAATACAGACGGCGGCAGCAAATTCCAGTCCATAGCTGTTCGCAGTAGAAAAGAAGAAGCAAATCGTTTCGTGCAAATAAATGGTAGAACTCGACAAAAAAAAATCTATATAATTATCGAACCTGCTCACAAAATTTCACGAGAATCGGTTGAGACATGCGACCTGTAGAGGAGAACATCCGGACAGACAGACAGAGATACATACGAAATATTTTTTGTCGATAGCTTAAACATAGACGCTTCGCTCGCTTCCCTCGCTCGGTCGATAAAAACTTTGTGTAAGTACACATGTCCTACAATAAAAAAATGTGGACAATCATACACAAATCGACCTAGTCCCAAACCAAGCTAAGCTTGTACTACGGCTACAACGATATAATTACTTATATATATAGATAAATATAAATAGAAAGATATTTATTCGGATAACACATTACAAGTAATACAGTAAAACTTAAGAACTGAATGTGCTACCGAAAAGGCATCCACTCAGCAATGCAGTTGACACAGTACTGCCAACGGCGCTGGTTTTCAGTGGATCCCGTAAGGTGTGCGGGATAGCATACTTACCGCAAACTTTGCGACCTGTTTTAGGATATATAAATACATAAATGAACAAATAAAATTAGCATAAGATCAATATGAGTTAAATAATTCATAAAAACTTAAATACATAGAAAACATCTAAGACTCAGGAGCAAATATTCTTGCTTATCACACAAAAAATGCTGACCGGGCTTCGAACCCGGGACCACTACAGCTTCGTAGGCTGACTCACCAACTGGGCTAAAGTGGTCTTCAATTCAAAAATTTGGTACCTATATTGTAGTACTCATTAAGTTGATGGAGCCAAGATGTAGAACTTGTCAACGTCTTTTGTTTTGATGTTGTATTGATCTAACGAGTAATGATAGAGCCATAAATAAAAACACTAGATAAAAACGCACACATATAATTATTCGAAACAAACATCAAATTAAAAAGCGTTTATTTGAATTAAAATTGAAAACTTGTACTTTTTTGAGAAACCATATTTTTCTGTTTGTTTACCTACCCTGTATGTAACTTTTTGATTTCATTGTGTTACGAATAACCGGTATTTTTCATTGTGTTGAGTTACGAATAACCGAAATTTTTCATTGTGTTGAGTAGCGAATAACCGATATTTTTGATTGTGTTTAGTTACAAATAACCAATATTTTTCATTGTGTTGAGTTACAAATAACCGATATTTTTAATTGTGTTGAGTTACAAATAACCGGTATTTTTCATTGCGTTGAGTCACAAATAACCGATATTTTTCATTGTGTTGAGTTACAAATAACCGATATTTTTCATTGTGTTGAGTCACAAATAACCGATATTTTTCATTGTGTTGAGTTACAAATAACCGGTATTTTTCATTGTGTTGAGTCACAAATAACCGATATTTTTCATTGTGTTGAGTTACAAATAACCGGTATTTTTCATTGCGTTGAGTCACAAATAACCGATATTTTTCATTGCATTGACTTACGAATAACCGATATTTTTTATAGACTACGGGTTGCAGATTGTAATCGTATGCGCTGTTCGTTAAAATCTGACTGTATGGGAATGGTTGGCGCGATATTTAACGTTCATCGGTCAGTAATTGTAAGTTGGTACAACTCGCCCTTAAACAAATCTTTATAAACAGCTTGAGACACTTAATTTCTTCTAATTAAGTGACACAAGTTATATAATATTATATGGCAATAGGTACGTAATTACGTATGATTCCAGAACATTAAGAATCATAAGGAATAACCAAATATATAAGACCCTCACTCAAATAAAGCCCCAAATCATCCGGCACTTATATTATTTTGTATCTCATTTACCCGTTGAGTTCACATAACTTTACCATATACGCTGATTTTGAACTTTGTATGTCAATAATAAGAGCGAAAATTGATGAGATTTTTTTACTGCTGGATTCGAAAAGTCTTAAACGCCGATTCGGTAAAGTATATTTTGCATTGGTGGCCTCGAACATGCTCGGCCAATAAACATGGTGCGTAATAATAACATGAGATTCGTCTTATATACGATGTCAGTCATAGATGAGAATTAGCGGATGATACGAATTGCTGTAGGGTGACTGTTTTTCGGTGAAAATGGGACAGTCCCGTTTTAGTAATGTGTATGGGGTACTCTCGCTACGGTAGCTTAGTGGTTCAAGATGTCAAGTAGCGGTCGTGTGTTTGAATCCCGGCGCGTATCAATGAGATCTTATGTCAGGTCATCTAATATATCCGGCCATTATCATCTAAACAGTTCAAACATCTTCTTTCAGTTCAAAATACTTACGGTTATGCGTCCGTAACGATAAAATATTTTTCTAAAACATACAATGAAATATATATTGATGTTATCTAAATATATAAAAGAAGAAACTGACTGACTGACTGACTGACTGACTGACTGACTGACTGACTGACTGACTGACTGACTGACATATCAACGCACAGCCCAAACCGCTGGTCCTAGAGATTCCAAATTTGGCACGTAGGTTCCTTATAAGGTCTAGGGGTGCACTACGAAAGGATTTTTTAAAATTCAACCTCTAAGGGGGTGAAATGGGGGTCCGAAGTTTGTATGGGGAAACAAGATTAGTTGGACTATTTTATTCGAAACTTCACAGGAGTATTTCTAACGATAAATGAGTAAGTACGTGTTTCAGGTTTTTTGAGAAATCAACCCCTAAAAGGGGGAAAGGTGGTGACAAATTCTGAAAATCGACATGCGTATTGTTTTTATGATATACCGGGTCGCTGATAACGAAAACAACAATGATTTTAAAATCTCACGTGGAGGACGCGAAATACCATCCCCCTGTTGGGGTGGGAGGGGGATGAAATGTCTAAATATTTATATGGGTGTCGTTTTTATGGTTTTTTGGGACGTTAATTACGAAAATGGCATCGGTTTTGAAATTTAATATTGTGGACATGAAAACTTTTGAAAGTTTGTGCCAAATTTCAAGAAATAACTGACTGACTGAATGAGTGACATATCACCGCACAGCCCAAACTGCTGGTTCTAGAGATTCCCAATGTAGTATGTAGGTTCCATATAAGGTCTTGAGGTGCATTAAGAAAGGATTTTTCAAAATTGAACCCTTAGGGGTGAAATATTGTATTTCTAACGATAAATGAGTAAGTACGTGTTTCAGGTTTTTAAAGAAATCAACCCCTAAAAGGGGGAAAGGTGGTGACAAATTCTGAAAATCGACATGCGTATTGTTTTTATGATATACCGGGTCGCTGATAACGAAAACAACAATGATTTTAAAATCTCACGTGGCGGACGCGAAATACCATCCCCCTGTTGGGGTCCGAGGGGGTTGGAATGTCTAAATATTAATATGGGTGTCATTTTTATGGTTTTTTGGGTCGTTAATTTCGAAAATGGCATTGATTTTGAAATTTAATATTGCGGACATGAAAACTTTTAAAAGTTGGTGCCAAATTGCAAGAAGAAACTGACTGACTGAGTGACATATCAACGCACAGCCCAAACTGCTGGTTTGAAAGATATCAAATTTGGCATGTAGGTTCCTTATAAGGTCTAAAGGTGCATGAAGTGCCGTGAGTTCCCTATGAAGATACTACATTTTTTTATTCAATGTATTTTAATTGGTTTTATTAATCAGTGACGTCCGATACGATTTCGACATAAATCGATATTTGAGCGTCCGAGAGGACTCTTAATAGGAATCCGAGATACCTAAACTTTGAATAAAGTAACGGCCATATTGATTTTCTTCATTTCCATCCCGATTTCGTTCAAAATCGATATCTGAGCGTCCGACAGCTCCCCTAAATACGACTCCGAAGTAAAATTTGAAAAAAGTCGCAATTATATTGATTTTTTCTTCGTTCCGATTTCGTTCAAAATCGATATCTGAGCGTCCGAGAGGTCTCGTAACGAATCCGAGGTAAAATTTAGAAAAAGTGGCGGCCATATTCATTTTTATCATTTCCGTCCCGATTTCGTTCAAAATCGATATCTGAGCGTCCGAAAGAATTCTTAATACGAATTTGAGGTAAAATTTAAAAAAGTGGCGACCATATTGATTTTCTTCATTTTCGTCCCGATTTCGTTCAAATTCGATATCTGAGTGTTCGAGAGGTCTCTTAATACGAATCCGATGTAAAATTTGGCACTCCATACATGCCTGTATGCAAAAAAGTTTAATGTTACTATATAGGCGTTCGGGGTATCTATGGATTTACTTTTAAAAACGACATTGAAGTTTCGATATTTTTGTCCATTTATATCAACATTTAGATTTTTTTTAATCGTATGGCATTTATTTACGAACCGTGAGATTTTCGAGAAGACAAGTACGGTTGCCAGTTTTTTTTGTACTTTTAGCACCACCCCGGGGTCACGTGTAGGGTAACGGTGGGTACTCCCTACGGACGTGGTGCAACTTCGACCCCCCTTTGTCAAATGAGTGGGCAACTTGACTGTTAGAAGTTCGCAAGCCGCTCGAAGGCCTCTAACTTGGCTTAACGATTGCAGCCGGGATCAACGGCTTAGCGTGCCTTCCAAAGCACGAGAGTCAGTTAGTAACGATTCAAAGTGGTCACCCATCCAAGAACTGACCTGCGCCCACATTGCTTAACCTCGCACACAGCACGCGGTAGGCGGCTGCCGCTGGGCCACGAGCGCTCTAAATTATTGATAGTTTGTGCCAAAGTGCAATTCAATCGGTCCAGTAAAAGCAACTTGGTTGTAACAGACGGACTGACAGTAAGGAGTGCGAATGGAAAAGAGGCCAAATTTTCTTTTTGTACGCTCCAATGGGAACTGGCAAAACCTACCTAATAAATTCAATTTTAGGAAAAATAAATGTTACACGTGATACTGAACTAGCCGTATTTCTGTACTTCAAAGGACCAGAGTTTATGACCGCTGCGCGCTGCTTGGTCGTTTACAGACCTATTGGTGTTACTGTAGTACACAGATACTTTTACTAAGGGCCATTTAAGAAATGCTTTTATTTCATCGGCCCTTTTCCCTTCGGCCTCTTGGAAATGTATGATAATAATTTTCGATCCTTATTTTTGCCAAAATCAAATGAAATTCAACAGTTTGCCGGTTCTCAGAATGTATACTGACTTTTCATCTGTTCATCTGTTAATAAATCACAATCACCAAATTTCGTATACCGAAACCCCCAGAATGTAACAACTACTTTTCTGGAGACCGCATCTAAATCGGTTCAGCCAAATGCGAGATAATCGTGGACAAACATACGAACCTGTTTTTTGTAGACGGTTAAAAATTTTGCTTAGTACGCGGGCGAAGCCGCGGGCAAATGCTAGTGTTCCTTATAATAGGCTGTAAAGTATGACGTTTCAAGTGCGGTGTTAGAGAAAAGCACTATACATATCTCGGCGGGAAATATGGGGTTGCCCGCCACAGACCTAACTATATGTCTTTGGCCGGCAACCCCTTTTGTCCCGGCCTCTGTAAAAATACTATTGTGTCAAAAGTTGTCTCTGCTATTGACGGAAACGCCGTTTATACCGATTATGAGTTCTACTAAAAAAAAATTATATTTTTAATGGAAAAACTCGATACTAAATACACGTTCCCTTCTATTCGTTTAATAAAGATAGTAGTTGAGAGTTACACAACATAAATTCTCCAATAGACTGCGTAAAATAAAACCCACGATTACGGGGCTAATGGAAAATAAACATGAATATCACCCGCCTTAGCCAGATGGAGTCCGTGAAAAACGCGCCGCCATTTATTATTAGGGCCACGGGGTAACGCTGGGGAAGTAACGGAGAAGACAACAGAGTCGTTGAGACGACGGCTTCGGTAGCTCCAGAGGATGCGATGCTGTGAAATTTTCGGCAACTGGCAACCGTACTTGTCTTCTCGAAGATCTCACGGTTCGAAAATAAATGCCATACGATTATTATTATTATTATTGTGAAAATTTTCCGCTCGCTAGCTCGATATTCCGATATGCGCGGTGTGATGCAATCGTTTGAGCAACGCTTTGAAGCGCTCAATGGCAGGTCGATGGCGTTTATTCGCGGAGTCCTTATCTGTTCTATATTTTCGGTGTCTATATTTTCTACGTGTCAAAGCAGTTTATATAAAAATGCCGCAATTGCCGCCAAATTATGCATAGGTATGTTCACCGTGGAATTCATTGTTCTATTTGGGAGGATAATTCTTGTTTATAAATTTTCTCGTAATCGAAGTAAAAAGTAGAGAGTAGGACTAAAAGTCATCCATATTAGACTCTTGTCATACAATCTACTATGTTACTACACCGCGCGTAGGATTCGCCTTAAGGGATTTTATCTCTATAATTAGCTTTATAGCCGTCGTCGACACAACGAATCCTCAATTCAATAAAAGTGTTTCCATTATAAGCTCCATTCTCTCTACTATGTACGCCTACCATCGTGGAGGCCGTACCCTTGTTTGCCACCGTTATGATAAAAAAATGCGTGTGATGGTGGTAAAAAAATATATATTTATAATAATAATAATATTGTTTATTAAAAGTCCAGAAACTCATACATTAAAATTAAGAATAAAATTAAAACATCTTCAAAATAAAATAAAAATGTTTGGTACTTCCTATTCACACAAGTCACAACTCACAACTTTTATTTATTTATTTATTTGGCTCACAAAACAAGTTATGGACAATTACATGATATGAGGTACAAGTATAACATAATGGTTCAGATCTGGTCTATAACTCTAAGCATGTGTGCACAGAAGGAAAAAGAAAATTATTAAATCAGAACATGAGCGCTAGAGAGGTGAGATGTCATCTGAGCGTACACACCACATATGGACAAGTGGTTTTAATGGAAAGGTTCATACAAAAGTTGCGTTTGCTGGTATTTACTTAATCTAAATCTATAACTAAACTAAAATTTTATAACTAGACTAAACCAATAAACTATACTAAACACAGGCGATTAGGGTACAAGACAAAGGTAAGTGTGAAAGCAGCTTACTTACGGAAGACCTTTTTGATTATAGTTTAAAATGAAGGCAAGCTGCATTTAAATATGTCTATGGAGGGATTCTCGGTAGTGATTTCGTTGTATAAGCGACACATTCTTGTTACAGGATTATAAAATGAGGTGTTATTTCTATAAATTTGAAGCTGAAATATTTTATGTGAGGGATTGCGAGATTTGTATCGGGTGATAAAACTGAGAAGACACAGGAGAGAGGGACAGTCAATTTGGGAATGTATAATTTTATGGAGTACAAGTAAGTCGCTGCACTTCCTACGACTTGTAAGCGATGGAATATTGAAATACTTGAGCCTACTGGCGTATGATCTGAGGCTACGACCGAGCTGGAGCCTGAAGCTGAGGATATTGAAAAACTCCTAAAATTAAATTGATACCTAACATGTATAGGTAGGTTACAAGTTCTATGCCATTTTTTATACCGTTTGTGTTGAGGTGCACGGAAGTCCAGTGCCATTAGTATTTAGTGCAGTTAGGTAGTATCCTACTACTACTAAGGTAGTATCCATTTGTTAATTGGTTATCCATGTAGAGAAGCACAGTAAATGCAAGTTAATACCAGTTACAGCCAAAAAGTATGTGCATTGAAATGAATCACTACTGTAAAAGGTATACTGTATGCGAAAATAATCATCAGCGTAAAACGCATACTATTATGTGAAAAGAATTATTAGCGTAAAAGATATATAATTCCGTAACGGAATCCGGACGTAACTTTTTTCAAAAACTGATAATTTTATGGTTCCACCAAAAAAAATCACATTCAGAAGCCTGACATCATCTTTTCTCTCCATCTTGCATTATTCCCGTCCCAAAATGCCAGTTAACAAACATTACAATGTATAATTTGACATGGTATCAATTAACATTTCACCAGAAACACTCACCGTTCTTAATCTATAACAAAGAGGTTGTATTTCTTGTCATAGACAAAGTAGTTTTCATTGGTGAGACCATAGACAATAAATGTTTTTGGTCTCCGAAGTCCAGTAGCAATCATTGGGGCTGAGCTATTGTTTATTTCATTGTGTCTGTTTTTTTTTGTTTAGTCTGCCTTGTGTGTGTTTTATAAATAAAGGTTTACCACATTCAGTTTGTTTATGGTTTTTAAATAGTTGTTTACGCATCGATTATCAGAAAAAAGTCAAATAGGAATGCATATTAGTGTTCTTAAAACTTGATTTATATTTATAACTATATTGTTATAGCTTTAAATTTAATAAAATACTTTTATTAAAGTTTAATACAAAGCAAAATTATAAACGCTAAATAACCATACAGTCGTCAAGGGTTATTTTTGAAAAAGTTATTTATTCCGGCTGTTCTCCTCAACAGGTCGCATTTCTCAACCGATTCTCGTGAAGTTTTGTGTACAGGGTCGATAATAAGTAATAAGGTACATAAATTGTTTTTTTTATTCAGTTTTCGAAGTTGAATAGCGGAGCCAACAAACGTAAAAATATCACTCGTGAAGTCTATAGCTCACAGAGACACTAGTTAAGTACTTAGGTAACATTTGTATAAAAAGTGTCATGAAACAGTCCACCAGCCAATAAAGATTAGTTGTTTAGTCATCTCCGCGATTTTCACTCCCGCGGCTTAAAGAAAATCTGGTATAATTGTCCTAATATTGCAATTTCTTTCCCGTTCCAAACATTCACGTATACGTCCATACCACTTAACTCCAAAACGTTCGAACCACAACGAATTATAAATGGTTCTTACGTCCTATTAACGAATTAAATACAGGCGCTTGTGATGTTTCCCGCAAATTCGAATAAAGAACAGAGCGCGAGCAATTTGTTTTGGCCAATCACAAGCGGCGTAGTTTTTTTGAAACAACCAATAGCGGGAGAGAGATAAAAGCCTGTTCCGCTCCGAGATTCCTGCTGGAAAGTCCATGACCTTTTACCCATATATTTACCAAGGAAAAGCGTTCAGTGAATTCCGGCCCGCATTGTATTGTATAATCAGCCATCATGGCAGGCGAGGGCGATTCATGAACGAAATTTAGAAGCAAAACGGCGTATTTCGCCCGCTTTTCCTCTCTGTGCGTAACTGAGATAGTGCTATATGAAAGTTCGTGAGGGAAAGGGACGCACTGCGCAGTCAGTTAGGCTGTTACGTGGGGAAGTTGGGGTAAAGTAATTTTCCGGCTTTTATTCAACGTGCTACGAACAATGTTCCGTATTTGGGGAACGTTTTCGTTCTAACGTCGGTTTCGAAATTCGAATTTCTTTGGATGTAGGTACAAGTACTTAGTTGAGTCATAAAAATGTTTAAATATTTAAAACCTTCGACAATTATATTTATGCAATATTTAGGTATTTACCACGTCGGAGGCAAACAAGTGTACGGAACCGAAGGTCACCGAAGCCTGTGGACGCTTGAAGCACCAGTGGTGGACCCTTTAGAAATGTAAAATCAAATGAAAAATTCATTGGAAAACGAGTGCAAGGCGGCAGCCGAATTATGGAGATATTCAATAAATAATAAATTCTTATCGGAACTCATTTGCTTCAATTTTGAAAGTGTTTTAGGGAGTTCCAATCAAATATTATTTTTGTGTGATTTTTCTCTCTCCATCTATTGTGAAAGAAAAATATAAAATATATATATAGGTTTTTATCCCAATCGGAGACTAAATTAAGCATCAAAATGAGGATGAATTTTTTGGTCGATTTTACACAATTATTTAAACACTAAATCTGACCTTATTTTTTGCTTAAGCTTCACATCTCGCGAGAAATTTCAAAATCTAACCTACAAAATGGGAAATGAACACAATATAATCCGGCAAGGCAACAATGTAAGCTGTTTACACTTTAATGGCGCATCGTAAAACCTCCCGCCATCCAGTTTCCACAGACAATGATGGCAGTTTATCCGCGCTCTGTGCGAACTTCTAAATGACGTTAATTTTGGCGCGAAACGACCCCCGCGTTCGAATTGGCGCTCAATTCGTTTGTCTGACGGATCCCTCTGTTGTTTATGGTCGGATTTATTTTGTTGAGGCTCTAATAAATTCATAAAGCTGGTAAAGAAACTCAAAGGTCGGTGTGCAAAGAGGTTGGGTTAGTTTACCTATTTTATTAAAAAGCTCAGAAATTTATACGAATTTGAACGTGAATGAATTATATTATCACTTCCAAAATTCCTTGACGATTAAATGTCTTGTCTTATTAAAAGAGAATTGGTTGAGTAAAATTGTATGAAAGAGAAACTGTCAGGAAAATTTTAGTGTGTAGCTGCCGAGTCCCGTCAACTACAAATTGATTGACCGTTCTGAAAAGAACGCTTTCGATTGACGTAGCGACAAAATGATTGACCGTTCTGAAAAGAACGTTTTTCGATTGACATCAAATATAATCGATTGACGCAGTGCTCCAGGAAACAGAAGTTTTGTTTGGCTGTGACAACAGCCGACAGACGTGCGTTCCCGCCGAAGATTCCTCGATACTGACTGCACTGCGCGCGCGACAGGGTGTATTTATTCCCTTGGTCTGCGCATGCGCCAACGCGCCGCAGTCGCTCCCGCCTGCCTTCGCGAGTTCTACGCATGCGCACTACGAATCTACAGCGCGCGTTAGTTTCCCGCCAAAACTTGTATGGCTATCCTTGTCTTGTATAAATGTAAATAGTGAAATAGCAATAGTTAAGTTTTAGTATATAAGAAGCCATTCTGTAAATACAAAACATTCCATTATACGATCTTCAAGTCAAGACATCTTTTACTAGGGGAAACTCTGCCCAATCATCATCCCCTAAAGTGGTGACCCAAGAAAGAAGAACATCAAGCAACAACATGAGCCCAAATCCAGAAAATAATGGAGTCAACCAACAAGCCGAAGATCCGTCGCGAGTCCCGTGTACGCCTGCCGCTGCATCAACGCCGGAGCCTGCACCTCGCGAAGTCGCCGGAATCTCCCTCAGTCTACGCATACCAGCCTTTTGGCGCGACAAGCCGCGTCTCTGGTTTTATAGCTTCGAGTCCGCAACCGACGAACTAAAGAAGACCCAGAACCAACTCGCACAGATGGTAATCGCGCAGTTAGACAAGCAAGACATCGAGCAACTGACCGACATCTTGTACAACCCACCTGCGCACAACTACTACAACGCCATCAAAGAACGCCTGATCGCCGTCTATGAAGAATCCGACAACCAGCAGATACAGAAGCTACTCTCGCAAATGGAACTCGGCGAACAAAAGCCTAGCCAGCTGCTAAGAAGAATGCTCGATCTCGCCCGCAACAAATTCACCGACAGCACTATCCGAATAATGTGGACGAATCTCCTGCCGCCGTACATCCGCTCAGTCCTCGTCGTCAGCGAAACCTTCAGCCAGAAAGCCACACTCGACGAAATAGCGCAGTTAGCCGACAAAATGATGGAAGAATCGCCGAATTCACATCAAATATCCGCCGTGTCCACATCTTCGCATAGCCAGCCACAACATCACCCGCAAGCACCACAACCATCAACATCACAAGCAAGCAACGCCGACATCCAATATTTAATCAGCGAGATGCGAAAGCTCGCGCTAGAGGTCGCCGAACTACGCGCTCGCCCGCATCCCGAGCCACGCCAAAGTCGCCCTTTTAGCCGCCATCGCTCGAAATCTCGTTCCCGCAGCTATTCGAAGACCGACGATAACAGAGGCAAATCACCATCACCATATTGCTACTACCACCGTCGCTTCGGAATGGACGCAATGAAATGCAACCCGCCGTGCAGTTTCCGATCTCTCCCGTCGCCGCCGGAAAACTAGAGAAAACGCTGGCTGCGGCGGAACCCAGCGTACCGCAACACTCATACCGCCTTTTCGTAACCGACAAGAAGACGAAATTATCGTTCTTGGTAGATACTGGTGCCAACATAAGCGTCATACCAAGAGCTAAAGGCACACCTGCAACGCCGCTACCTTTTCAACTGTACGCTGCCAACAATACAACTATACCTACCTACGGCGAAAAGACTTACGAGCTCGACTTCAACTTACGCCGTCCCTTCAAATGGAAGTTTATCGTCGCCGCCGTGTCGAAACCTATCCTCGGAGCAGATTTCCTCAACCATCACCAACTGATAGTCGACGTGAAGAACCGAAGATTGATCGATGGCAAGACGCTTCTAACTACCAACGCACAACTATGCAGCTCAAATATACCTACAGTTCGAAGTATCGACGAGCACCAAACTTACCACGACATACTAGCCGACTTTCCTGGAATTACAAGACTCACATCGATGAAGCTCAGCCCGAAACACTCCGTCGAACACGTTATCGAAACCACCGGTCAACCCGTTCACTGCCGAGCCCGCCCAATCGCACCGCATCGCTATGAACAAGTCAAGAAAGAGTTCCAGAACATGATCGAGCAAGGCCTATGTCGTCCCAGCAAGAGCCCATGGTCCTCACCGTTACACGTGGTACCTAAGAAAAATGGAGATCTACGCGTATGTGGTGACTACCGAAGACTCAACGCTATCACCAAACCCGACCGCTATCCCATACCACGGATACGCGATTTCACCTACCAACTCGCCGGCAAGAAAATATTTTCAACACTCGACTTGAACCGCGCTTATCAGCAACTACCTATCAGCGAGCAAGACGTCGAAAAATCAGCCATAATAACACCGTTCGGATTATTCGAATTCCCGCGCATGTGCCCGGGATTGAAGAACGCCGGTCAAACATTTCAACGTTTTATACACGAAGTACTGAGAGGCCTGGACTACGTTTTCCCATTCGTCGATGATTTACTAGTCACTTCAACCACCGAAGAGGAGCACCGAACACATCTCCGCACCATTTTACAACGACTCGACGAGTATGGCATCACTATAAATCCCGCCAAATGTGTTTTCGGCCAGCCATCGGTGAAGTTCCTCGGATACGAAGTAAACAAAGACGGAATCCAACCACCTAAAGAAAAAGTTCAAGCAATAGTCGATTACCCTAAACCTAACACAATAGAAGAACTACGTCGTTTTCTCGGTATGCTTAACTTTTACCGGGAAAATATCAAGGACGCCGCAACCATTCAATCGCCGCTCTGCAAGTACCTACACAACGCTCGGAAGAGAGACAAGTCGCAAATCGAATGGACCGACGAAGCTACGCAAGCCTTCGAAGCGTGTAAAGTGAGCATACAAAACGCCGCTCTACTCGCACACCCACTGCATAACGCTTCGCTCGCTATCTTTTGCGACGCCTCAAATTCCTCCGCCGGCGCCGTGTTACAACAATCCATCGGTAACCAATGGCAACCTCTCGGATATTTCTCACGCAAGTTCACAGAAGCCCAGAAGAAATACAGCGTGTACGACCGCGAACTTCTAGCTGCCTACCTTGCCGTGAAACACTTCAGAAAAATGTTCGAAGGAAGACCGCTAATAATATTTACGGACCACAAGCCATTAACATTTGCATTTACGAAGCCATCAAACGACAGCGAATCTCCACGACGAACCCGACACCTACTTTATATAAGCGAATTCACCACCGATATACGCTACATAAGTGGGAAAGAGAACGCTGTAGCGGACGCACTCTCGCGCGTCGAAGCAATCAGTTGTCCTTCGCCGATCGATTTCCAGGAATTGGCCGCCGCTCAAGAAACAGATAGCAACATCGCACAACTACAGCAACAGAATAATATCACACTGAAGCAAATTACGATTCCCGGAACCGATCACAAGATATACTGCGAAACATCAACCAATACCAATCGTCCATACCTACCTGCCGACTACCGACGCACTATTTTCGACCTTATTCACAAGGTCAGTCACCCCGGTATACGGACTACGCGCAAGATGATTACAAGCAAATACTTCTGGCCTGCAATGAATACGGACATCGGAAAATGGGCGAAAGCGTGCATTTCATGTCAACGAGCGAAGATACAGCAACATACTACAAGTTCTTTATCAACGTTCAAACCTACAGCGCGTTTTGAACACGTACACTGTGACGTCATCGGCCCGATGCCCACTACGTCCGACGGTTACCGTTACTGCCTGACTATCATCGACCGCGCGACCCGTTGGCCCGAAGCGATCCCGCTAAGGCAAATAACCGCCGAAGACATCGCCAAGGCCGTCTACGAAGGATGGATGTCAAGATTCGGTTGCCCAGCAACAATAACAACCGACCAAGGCCGACAGTTCGAAAGCCGAGTCTTTGCTCACCTAACGCAATTACTCGGTATCAAAAAAACACGCACGACGCCATATCATCCAATCTCGAATGGGGTCATTGAACGCTCTCACCGAGTAATGAAGAGTGCGCTGAAAGCTAGACTCCTATCCGCCAACAGCTGGATTAACGAACTGCCTACAGTGCTACTCGGCGTGCGCGCAGCATTACGCACCGACACGAGCGTAAGCGCCGCACAACTTACCTACGGTTGCAACATTCGCCTGCCCGGAGACTTCCTCGCTACCGAATCACACAATGACGTCATAATGGACAGTACCTACGTCGAACAGCTGAGAGAAACCATCCGAAACCTGAAACCAGTACCAAACCAGCCGCATAGCAACAAGAAGCCAATATTCGTTCATCCTCACCTAACTACGTGCGAATACGTATTTCTACGTGTCGACGCAGTTAGGAAACCTCTGCAAGCACCGTACGATGGACCCTACAAAGTACTGAAACGAACAGACAAGATATTCACCATTCAATTACCTACACGTCAAGCAAACATATCCATCGACCGACTGAAACCTGCATACACCATCGCCGAGAACGAATCATCCGAACCAGCGCATACTCCAATAACAATAACTAACTACAACTACACAAATTTGCCGCCGCCGCCGCCGATACACCCGCCGCCCCCGCGCCCCTCGCGCTCGCAGTCGCCGCCGCCCCCGCCGCTGCCCCCGCTGTCGCCATCGCCGCCGCAGACTCCGAGATCGTCGCCGCCGCCGCAGACTCCGACATCATCGCCTGCGCACATCACTCCGACGCCTGCACCGCCTGCACACACCACTCCGACGCCTGCACATGCACAGCAACCACGAGTGACCCGCAGCGGACGCACCGTACATTTCCCCGTACGCTATCGCTAAGGAGGGAGCTATGTAGCTGCCGAGTCCCGTCAACTACAAATTGATTGACCGTTCTGAAAAGAACGCTTTCGATTGACGTAGCGACAAAATGATTGACCGTTCTGAAAAGAACGTTTTTCGATTGACATCAAATATAATCGATTGACGCAGTGCTCCAGGAAACAGAAGTTTTGTTTGGCTGTGACAACAGCCGACAGACGTGCGTTCCCGCCGAAGATTCCTCGATACTGACTGCACTGCGCGCGCGACAGGGTGTATTTATTCCCTTGGTCTGCGCATGCGCCAACGCGCCGCAGTCGCTCCCGCCTGCCTTCGCGAGTTCTACGCATGCGCACTACGAATCTACAGCGCGCGTTAGTTTCCCGCCAAAACTTGTATGGCTATCCTTGTCTTGTATAAATGTAAATAGTGAAATAGCAATAGTTAAGTTTTAGTATATAAGAAGCCATTCTGTAAATACAAAACATTCCATTATACGATCTTCAAGTCAAGACATCTTTTACTAGGGGAAACTCTGCCCAATCATCATCCCCTAAAAGTGTTTGCCGAATCACCTGCATTTTGAACAGTGTTAAGCCTTTTGTCCACTTATAAAACTACTCCTGAGACTAAAGTAGGGTCGCTAGGCCAGTTACGCGACCAGCGTCAGTTTGCGACCACCTAAAGGACGAGATATTTGAATATTAATTTTTTTACTTAATGAAACAGTCAGTTGTATGCATTATATTTGGTAGGTAGAGTGGAAATCCATTAAAACACGAGAAAATATCCTTTCACTTACATCCACTAACTAACTCATCCACTTGGTCGCACGCTGGCACACCAAATTAGCTGGTCGCTAATCGACCTATGGACCCTACTTCAGTCTAAGTAAAGAAAATGGTACAAATATAATTATGATATTATGAATGGTGTAGCAAAAAATACTGCCAAATAAAGACTGTAATAGTTTCAAACAAACTCACACGTTTACAAGTTAATAAAAAGAAATAGTAACAATTTCTCCTTAGCATATTTTTACTGGCATAATGAACAATGCCCTCGACAAAAACAATAAATGCGCGGGAAACATTTTGACGTTTCGTGAAGTTTATGGTTTGCTGCGATTGTTCAAAAAAGGTTTTATTGCGATAATGGCCGACGCCCGCTGTGTCGACGGTGTTGATACGCCGTTCGGTAGCAAATGATTAGTTTCGGTCTGTGTATAGTGTAAATAATCTTGTTTGAATTGAATTACTTGTTTAGAGTGTATGACTAAACTCTTTGGTTCTGCTTTGCATTTGCTTCGAAATTTCAAATTCTACGAAAGTTGCTACGTTTTTTGGTGCGCAATGGTGACGCCTCAAGAGACTTTTTATCTTTATTTAATACCACGTCGGTGGCAAACAAGCGTACGGCCCGCCTGATAGTAAGTGGTCACAGCAGCCTATGGACGCATGCAACTCCATGGGTGTCACAGACTTAATCTGTAACAGAAATTTATATAAATTTTAAGTTATTGAGGGTCTATCTAAAGACGTCTGAAATAGTTCTTCTATAGATAAACCCACGGCCGATTTGCCGCCTTTTTTAATTTGCGAACTTAGCTGACAGTGTGCCCTGTGTCTAGATTTGTGTCTCTTGATCTCTATTGAGACGAGAGGTAGGGTCATTACGTCGGTTAGTGACCATCTAATTTTGTGTGCCGGTTTGCGACCACTTGTATCAGTTGGCGCAGTGAAAAGATTTTCTCGTTTTTACCCACCGCCACTACCACTAACACCACTGCATGGACTTTAGGTATGTAGTGTTGTGTTCCTGGTCATGAGTAAAGTCGCCAGAGCTCCCGAGGATGTGCTGTGTTGATAATGAACGACCTCTAGCTACACCGAATCCTCAAGGCAATAAAGGGTCGTCAATGCGCAGCCTTAAGGAGGCTTGTAGCGACACCTACCGCAAAGTTGCTACAACTTCTGAAACGGAACCAACGTTTCAAATTACACTGAGAATCGTTACTCCAAGGCTCGAACTTTTCGTGCCGATGACGTAAAATTGCATATTGGTGATTCCAATTGGTGTTATAGTAATTATCAATCATTAATCATCAATCATTTAATCATGCATTTATAATGGTCTTTTTTCAAATACGGCCTATTGCATCCGAGGATTATAAAGGATTTCTCTTTCTATTTAGAATTTTAATTTATAAGCATGTTAGGATCTCACATTCTTTCAAGTTTTAGAACAGTTTATAGCAATGTTAAATCTAAATATCAACGTAAACTCTCTGCATTTATGATGGTATTTTTTCAAATACGGCCTACTTGAAAAAATAACATCATAAATTCATGATTAAATGATTGATAATTACTATTACACTAATTGGAATCATCCCATCAATTTTACGTCATCGGCATGAAAAGTTCGAGCCCTGGTCGTTAGAAACAATGTTCTACCGCATTTTAACTGTAAATATTTTTACAAGCGGAATCGGAAATATATTTATAATAAGTTTAGTGACATACAACATACAGCCCGTGTCAATATTGTTTCTCTTTACGCCTAGGCTCGTCTCTGCATATCGAAACTGTTTTGAATATCCTTAACCCGTTCGTCACCTACCCTACCCAAATAAAACATATATTAGGGGCCGTCCCCCGGGGCCACTGCAACATTTTCCCGGGAAAAAATAGTGTAGATAGTGGGATGATTGCCCCGGAATATCCGTGATGCCCGGCACGGGTATTTACGAGCGGCCCGGATTAAAAAATAACCCGGGTTTTATACCAGGGAGGTGACACGGTGGATTATTTATTTAGCTCTTTGAATATATTGACTTGAGGACAGGACGGTATTATGTGGGTTTCTGTATTAATGTACAAAATCTTTGTTGAGCTCGTTTGTACTGCGTTATCCTTCAATTAATTCTCCAACCAATTTTAAAATGAACACCATTCTCCTACTAGTGTGTTACGTGCTATATGCTTATGTCAGCGTAGCTAGCACGATAGCTTACCGTCAAATGGTTAATGTATGGGAATCCTTTAAAAAGCGAGAAAATTATCTTTTCAGTAAATCAACTTATCCAAGTACTTAGTCGCAAACTGGCACACTAAATTAGCTGGTCGCTAACCAACCCACCGACCCTATAAGCTATCGTGCTAGCTAGGTAGATGTGAGCAGAGACACACTGAAGGGGCGTTCAGATTAAGATTGGTTTTACTCTACCTGCAAACATGAAACCGTAATCACAACTTCCAAATTGTATAAGCCCTTCAACAGCTACTCCTAAAATCCATAACAAATCTAATTACGCCCCAGACAATAAACCCCTCGAAGTAATAACGGAACATCATCCCCGCTTATTCCCTAATATAATAACAAGATTGTTACCTCATTTATTATTTAAATTTTCGTCACATCTCTCAGCCCTGCTCCCCAAACGGTCATGAAAATAAAATCATGGCACCGGCCGGCGAAAATTGAATTCAAAATTGGAATCAAAAGACAATCCTTTTCTTTTTTTATGGCGACGAATGGCGATCGCGCTCGGGTTGCCAGAGGTAAATTTTATATATATTGTGAGAGGGCCGAATTGGTAATGGAAATAAACGCTGGTTTTTGTCGACGTTACGTAAATAAATAAATAGATTGTTCGCGGTAGAGGTGTTCACAATGGGCAATCACATATATTGTTGACACGAGCACTTTGGCTACTTCCTGACTACTGGCGGAGCGCAACCTGCTTGCGGTATTTTCTACTTTACCGATAGCATAGCTACTGACGTCACCTAGATATTCTTACTAATTTGTATGCGCAAATTAAAGGGACAAATTGAACAATTTAATGCTCCGAGCAGGATTTCCCTCAATCAAAACAATCAATCATTCTTTCTTTTTCAATTTTTCCCTTTAATTGGAAAATTTCGTTAGCAGCGTTACTGCTTTAGTACAAAATTAATTTGTATGCTGTCAGTATTACGTTTGAACAGAAGCGGAACGGTACCGATACAGTACTGCATCCGCACATCCCGCGCTTACTGATATCGCACCGACCACGCAACGCCCAATGGGGAAGTAGCCTTAAGCTTGCCTTAGTTAGTTGTGCTCCTGTCTACGAAGCTAGTGAGCCTGGGTTCGAATCTCGGTAAGGGCAAATATTTGCACTGTGATGAACATGAGTAGGTATTTGTTCCTGAATCGCTGATGCTTTTATGTACCTACATAATGACTTAATAATAATTACTAGTGACTCTGTGAGCTGTAGACCTCGCAAAAAAAAGATAATCAAATGTCAAAATTTCCAAAAACTGACTCGGAAAAAAATCTAGGTATATAATTATCAATCCTGCTCACAAAATTTCACGAGAATCGGTTGAGAAATGCGACCTGTAGAGGAGAACAACCGGACAGACAGACAGACATACGAATGAATTTTTGTCGGAAGCTGAAACGGAGACGCTTCGCTCGCTCGGTCAATTATTATTTATTACAACCATGATAACATTAATGTTTTTTTTTTTAAATTAAAAAAATACCAAACACTGACTCTACATACAAATTCTATACATATAATAATCGAACCTGCTCACAAAATGTCTAGAGAATCGGTTGAGAAATGCGACCTGTAGAGGAGAAAATCCGGATAGACAGACAGACAGACATACGATTTTGTTTTTCGAAAGCTGAAACGGAGACGCTTCGCTCGCTCGGTCTATTAGTATTTATTGCAACCCTTATAATTGATAAAATACACTTGTTAAGAAAACAGTTGCACGCATCTCGTGGAACCTGGCGGGGAATAGCATTTATAAAACTTTCAACTAATATGGTTGTTTTTACTACGGGTAATGTATTACATTCTCGTTTAGTTATTGTTAAATTTGATGCGCATTATCGTTCTTATTTTACACACATAAGACTTTTGTTTTAACTGTTAATATAAATAAAGGCTAAATATTAAACAATAACGTTGTATTACATACACATGGTCCTTCGAACCGGATTTAGTTAACGTATTGTTGACATACCCAATACTTCGTCTTCATGCTGTATGGTTGGATTGTTAGGTGTAATAAATGTTACCTACCAAGAAACACAGTGACCAGCACGTAAATGGAAAGAGCTTAGAAATTTATTGCAACCATTAACCACAAACCTAAATTATGAAATACGATGCCAAATTTGACCGTCAAAGCTTACCGACAGCCTTCAAAGACAATAACAATCCTCTATTGTCGTCAAAATAACACGATAGACAATGGAATACTAAATTTTATTGCCCACAGAATTGCGGTAGTCGGTAATGAAGATACGGTCGCAATATACCAAAATACTACTGTAAAATAATAAAATTGGAAAGGACAGCCTTGGGGAAAATGGCGGCGGGCATAGACAAGCGTCACGCTTTTTAAAACCGTACAATAGGGGTGACAAAACATTTTTCCGTTCTTTGAATTGAATCTCGCGTCCCTTACGCTAAGAAATCGGTGCCGTAAAGGGTTTTTTTTCCATCTCTAATTGGTTGGTAAAGAAAGTTGTAACTTTTTAAATAGACTGTGGTCAGGTTATAGTTTTGCGTTAAATACGTAATATATTTTTTCTCGTATAATAATGAAGTTACTGAAGTTTAGTAAATATGATACCTTCGTGACGCGACAGTAGCTATCGCCAGATCTAAACCAGAAGTAGAAACCGTCGACACGAGAAGAAGAAGAAGACTCTGGTTATAAAACAATAAATAGCATTTAATTTTATATGACAACTACCTTTTGCCCGCGATTTCGTCCGCGTACAACTCGTTCTTTTTCCATACAATCTTTCTCAAGCTTAGATGGTTGGAAAACGTCTAATAGGGCACCAGCACCTTAGGGGTGACATGTTGGTGAAGGAAAGCCACGAATAGATCGGACTGGAGAGATTTGCTTGACCAGGCTAGGGCCCACCCGCGGCTGTAACGCCTCAGATGATGATGATGATGATACAATCTTTCACCCTTCTTTACAACACCCCCCTAAGAAATGATTACAGTCAATATGATATTCTCTATAAATCCTATTGTCAAAAACAATGATTAAGTGCTTATTTCGGAATATCGAATGTACCTATTCTAGACAAATGAATCTCGTCAAAAACATTACATGCACAATGATAAAAGTCTCACTACGCAGTTCTGCCGTAAAACGTTGTCCCAACAGAGCGAGTTCTTCGTGTAAGTATGATGGCCAAAGGCCGGAAGCGGAGCGGCAAGGCATCGAGAGTATTCACACAGAGCGGGCTTCTTATCTACGGCTGAGGGCCGAAGGCCCGAATTTTTCGATTATCTTCCATGTACAGACTTTCCATCCTCTTCAGCTTTACATATCAACAGAGGACTAATTATAAATGGATAAAACAAAAACGTAACTAAGGACTAAAACTAATCCAAATAAATTAATGGTATACTATGGGGTCGCCCCGAGGCATGCTTCCGAAGATGCTGGCAGCATTTTTTTTTGTTTATTTCATTTTCCAGATGGGCGCATACTGACGCTGGTCGCGTAATCAGCGTAACGACCCTAATTGGTTCATCAATTTGACTAGGCAACATAATTTTTACGTTTAATTCCTTATTTCGTCCTATTCCTGATTGGCCAAATTTGGCCTAAGTATGTGAACTTACCCCGTATGTGGACCCGGGTATATCCTAAAACTACGACCAAGACCACCGGGGGATGGGCAAGATCGCCAAGCCGCATACCAAGCGTGGCGATTATGGCATTTACCCTCCATGAAATTGGAGGAGGCTTATGTCCAGCAGTGGACGTCCTTCGGCTGATATGGTGGATGGTATGGATGTGAACTTACTAACTAACTACCTAATTATTTTGTAATCCTGCGCCGCTTTCAGCCAATTGTCGACATGAAACTGACTCAGATCTGCCTCCACGCTGTCTTGCCAGCGGCAGCGATACCCTGGCCGACTGGATTCTATTTTAGTTATATTTTCAATGTATATTTTAGTCGAGGCCTGTTAGGAGGCAATTGCAGGCTGAGGAATAGTTTTAAACGGACGGCCTTAGGAGTCCGTTAAATTAATACGATGCCCGCAATTGACATTCCAGCCGAGCCTAATATACTTAGTGCTTTTCTTGAAAATGGGGAAAAAAATTATAAATTGGATTTAATCTTGAGAAACATAACCTTAAAACGTCAAAATGTTTATGCTCTCCCACAGTTTCTTTTAACAGAATCGGAATTGTATTTTTCTACTGTAAACCGCAAATTATTTCAGACACGGACAGAAACGTCGCGTTTTCAACAGAAAAATACGACTTGAATTAGCTGTATACGACCTGAGGATGTACCGCGAACTTCGTAAATCGAACTTCGTGCCGTGCCATCCCTTTCACTCTCGTGTTATAATTTATATGACGGAAAGGGACGGTACGATACGAAGTTCGATTTTCGAAGTTCGCGGTAGCACCCTTGTGCTACCTTTATTATGGCTGTTTATTATTTTTAAAAAGTTTAACAAATAACGCCTGTCAATACATCCAGGCTTAGCTAATTATCATCGGCACTAATTTAATGGCACATCGACACATCTAAACCATCCCGCGCCGGCTGAATCCACCCTAATCCAGTTAAGACCAGTTAAATCCGGATTAATAGTCTGTCAGATTGCTGCGGGGCGCCACCTGCGCTCGCTTGGCTCGTTTTTTTGGGGAGGATGTATGGCTCGGGGGCTCATGATTCAATTGGTTGATAGTGTTTGTCTGTTTATATTTAGCGCATCCGAGACAATATACAAAAAAAACCGGCCAAGTGCGAGTCGGACTCGCGCACGAAGGGTTCCGTTCCGTGCTATTATCTATACAACATTAGACACTTTATTATACCCTTTTTTAATATAATTTAAATAATACTTTTAATTTTTTTATCAGTAATAAGATCGTTAAATATCAGGTAGAATTTTTGTCAAATGCGAGTCGGATTTTAGTTTTCCCATACATTTTGAGACCTAGCGCCTGATGAACACATTGAGCACCTTTTTGAAAGTTTTTTTGTATGGGTTTTTTTTTGTTTTTAATATTTGTTATTATAGCGGCCACAGAAATACATCATCTGTGAAAATTTCAGCTGTCTAGCTATCACGGTTCATGAGATACATCCTGTTGACAGACGGACAGACAGACAGACAGACGGACGGACAGCGGAGTCTTAGTGATAGGGTTCCGTTTTTACCCTTTGGGTACGTAACCCTAAAAACAGAAGAATTTATAAATACAACATTAGGATTACATCGAAAAAAAAATTAAGCATATAACCATAAAATATTAACATCAAATCCAAGTTTATCGTCCCCAGCCTACAATTTTTTTAAAAGCATACGGTGATACTCATAATGCCACTTTCAATCAAAATAATTATTCTAAAGTTGAAAAATATTAAAATAAATAACAAATTGGCACATTCACCTTACGATGACAGACCCAGCAACTCATGGCTCCGGCAGTGGAAATTTTATAGAAACTTGACAAACTTTCCGAGAGAGATTTTAACAAACATCGCAACCCTTTAAATAGGGCAAAGGTCTAAAAAAAGACCCCCCTAAAACATTATCCTTTTGTATTTTATTCTTGTACAGAAATTTTAGGACTATACATGGGCGATGAGGCTAGAATTCGGGATTTTTTTCAGTCTTGCCCGTTAAAAGATTAAGATTAAGATAGACGTTTTGGTACAACACTTGCGTGCAATTTTGATTACACTGCACGGTTTGATCGTTCTCGTCTTACCTTGGTACCCTGCAATCCCGCAATGAAATGAAAATTTGACGACCACTTTAGCTTATAGTGACTTTTTTGTAGACACAATTTTATTTACAATGGAAACCCTAAAAAAAACTCTACCTATGAGCACGAATATTTGTTTCTGAGTCTTAGATGTTTTCTATGTATTTAACTATGTAAGTATGTATATCGTAGTAACCATAGTACAAATTTTGTTGAGTTTGGGACTAGGTCTGTTTGTGTAATACTCTGTCCCGCAATGTTTAAAGTTATTCTTATACCTCCACACACTTCCGTTCTATACAAATTTCCGGGATAAAAACTACTTTATATTTGCTATAATACTGAATTTTATCCTAATCGGTTCAGTGATTTAAAGACCTTTCGTTGAGATCTTGGTTGGTTGGTGAGATCTTTCGTTGTCGTAAGTAGGTATACTAGTAGCTCTGTGAGCTGTAGACATAGCAATTTTTTTTGTTTTTTTTTTTTTAATTTCAAAATTTTCAAAGAGTGACCCGACAAAAAAAACTATATAATTATAGAAGCTGCTCACAAAATTTCTCGAGAATCGGTTGATAAATGCGACCTGTAGAGGAGAACATCCGCACAGACAGACAGACGTACAAAAGTTTTTTTGTTGAAAGCTGAAACGGACACGTTTCGCTCGCTCGGTCTATTTATATTTTAGTCACTGACTATAGGGTGCCATAGGTGTACATGTACAACTTTACAGAAGACAAGAAAATAATACAGCAATATTTCTTTGTACCGACAACATTCCCGAAAAACTTACTGTGATGTGATGGCAGTAGGATATATTGGAAACGACACACCAGTTGGAAAACACTAATTAAATAGGAACACTAATTAATTATGTAATAAAAAAACAATAACTTACATGCCAAAGGTACATTACTATGTTTACAAGATAACTTACTAAACTAAGAATACATGGACACTAAGCATCATCGCGTGTGTGTGTGGCCGCTTCGTTTAATTATTCATTATTGACTTAATGTATTTAAAAATTTCTGTAACCTGACGATGTATGATTGATACGATTAAATGAATATGAATATGATTATGTACCAGATTGTTTAACTAAAACCAAAAAGTAATTATAATTACATAAAATCTTGCACCTTTGTATTAGAAAACACAATAAAATAGTGATTTGTGATAAAATTTCGCCATTTTACTGTCATGTTAACAAGCTACAGCTAATTATATGCCAATAATATAAGTCGATAACTTGCTATTTATATAACCACTTCTCTACATAACAAAATGTTATATTGTTAATGATTAAGAAAGTCGTCAAAAAATAGAAACAAACTTCTATGTTGTCGTATTATTAGTTTTATAAATAATTTAAAGAAAGTTTTCAAATTACCTACGCATTATTTTAATTTTAAAATACAGAGACAATGTTTCACCACAAATATATGACATGCATAGGATAAGTACCGCATTTAAAATTTTCTTTCGATGATCTTATTAATACTGAAACCGTTTTGGGAAAAATATATAAAACAAAACCATTCAAGCTCAAAACTAACTGAAGAATGAATTTCCCGCCCAACGCGATTAAAAAAGTTCCCCTCACAACATTATGGCACTCGAAAAAAAGTTAACCACTCTTAATATGTCACAGTTAAAAGTATCAGCCAATAAAACCACAATTAGTGTTCGGAATTCAAAATATAACTCGACAAACTTATGACAGCATGCGGGAAAAAGTTGAACTGATACCGTTGCATACTTTTTTTCAAGCTAAACTTGGATAGTAACGCCGCTGTCACTCGCAAATGTAACATGGTAACTATTTAGACTAGGGGAGCATAATGCGATATCCTTGTCGTTTAAAAAGTTAGAGTAGTCTATGGTGTTTTTTTAATGGTTAATTTTAATTTAAACATGCACTTATGTTTCGGAAATGTCTTTGATGGTTGATAACTTGCAAGGATGAAAATGAATGTTGCGGGTTTAAATCAGGCATAAAAATAAATCTACCATTTTCATTTTAATAATTTAATTTGTTGCATTATTCATTAGGCAACCAGCGTTAGTTTGCTATTTACCTCATGAAGGACAAGATGTTTCTATAAACCTTTAAAAAACAGTGAGTCGCATGCATTTTATTTAGAAGTTATTGAATGGGAATCTATTAAAAAATCGAGTAAATATCCTTTTAAACCACCAATTCATATAAGTGGTTGCAAAAAGGCACAATAAATTAGGTGTTCAATATTACAACGGCTTTACGATCCTACCGAGTTTTCAAAGTAATAGACAAAAATGATTTACAAACAATTTTAACTTAGACAGTACACTATGAAAACTATAGTAGTCTGCGGTTAAGAAGTCAATCCTGACACCTGGTCATTTCCCCCTTTGCGGTTATAAACTGTATGGTAATGACAGGTGTCAGGATTGACTTCTTAAGCGCCGACCACTATAATACTCGTATGAGAATATCATCGTTATTAATTTTATAAATGCGAAAGTACCTAATTCTTGTCTGGTTGTTACCATTTCACGCTTAAACCGTAGACGGATTTAAGTTGAGACCAAGAGAAAAAATTCATTCTCAGTAGTCCCGTGGAAGAAGTTCCGTGGTGGAACTAGTGAGACTTTTTTCCCAATAGTTCCGTCAATGATACAAAGGGGTACAGGACAGGTAAATTACTTTCGAGACGTTTTTGCATTTGTAGTTGTAACCTCTGTGGCCAGCATGTAGCCGGCCTCACACACACACACATACCCGTTTCTGTGCACGTCAACGTGTACGTGTGTCCCTGTAAATATACAAATATTACTACAAATGCAAAAACGTTTCGAAAGTAATATGCCTGTAGTTAGGTACGACGACGAGCGCAGCGAGGAGTGTTAGTAGAATTTTAGAAGTGGTATTCTTTTGTATTTTAGGGGTGGTACCTAAAAATACAATAAATTACCAAGAAATATAATTAAGTTAGAAGGATTGATAGATTTTAAAAAAAACTTGATACATTCCTAGTTAGAAAAAACCTACTGTTCATTAACGGAATGCTTGACAAATGAAGAATTGTAATTGTTTACGCATGTTTCATCTTGACTCAAAATATTTGTATGCCTTGTGGCAAAACATGGAGATACAGTCAGATACAAATAATTGTAAGACCTATGAACCTATGTTTACAAATAATTATTTTGTCTTTGTATTAGAAATGTGACCCTAAAACGCACGAGCGTGCTGCGGTAGCGGCCGGCGAAGCGCCACAACCGTACTTGGGAATGGAACTATTGGGAAAATTTCTCACTAGTTCCGCCACGGAACTACTTCCACGGGTTTATTGGAAACAAACGAAAAATAGGATAACTTTATCCCATAAATCATTGCATAGGGTGGAAGTTTTTATGGGAGTGTTATATTAAGCCTACTTCTAGAATAAATTAAAAGCAATTATTTCGATTACGGCGACAACGAGTTCTGAGGAAAGTCGCGGGCAAAAGTTAGTCACAAATAATATCATTCTCATTTAAAATGTCTTAGTGGATCATAATCCTTGATATATGCAAACGAGCAAACCTTTTCATAATTAGTTCAATTGTGTTTATAATTGCACCTAATAAGTTGTCTTGTTAATACATACATTGTCGCTGCTCATGTCTAAAGTGTCTACTCGTTAAGCTCCTTTTGTTATAGTCGAGACTAATATAAATTGCGAAGTACTGGCTCTGCCCGTGGCTTCGACTGTGTAGAAGTCGTTATAAAAATAACTCTATCTTAAAAAATTCCACCTATTTGATCCCATTACAGTGACTATAGCCGTCAAAATGTTGTAACGCTTGCTCACTAATAATATCAGCTTGATATGTTGTGCTGGTTGCCCGTCCGCGAAACTTGTTGAAATTGGAATAATAATAATAAACCTCTTTAATTCCTTAATTAAAAGATTTTTTAAACGACTTCAAAAAAGGAGGAGGTTCTCAATTCGTAAGAATATTTTTATTTTTTATTCTTTTTTATGTATGTTCACCGATTACTCGGAGACTAGTGGACCGATTTAAAAAAATCTTTTTTTGTTTGAAAGGGTGTGCTTTCTAGTTGGTCGCATTGTCACCAAGTCTGGATCTGATGACGGGATCTTGGAAAAATCGAAGGAACTCCTCAAATTATGAACCAAGAGGATGGGGTAAGGCAAAAAATAAGGTACTCAAATTACCAAGAGGATGGGGTCCGGCAAAGTTTGGAGTCGGTGTTTTTTTGTTAAAAATTTACTTGTTTTTACATATTGTTGTGACATTTAAACTTATACTCAAATATTAACTAAGGCTCTTCCGGGTAAAGGTCTCCTCCAATTTTTCCCATAAACTTCTATCTTGAGCAGTTCCTGTGCAGGTGCTGCCAGCCACTTCAACTATCTCGTCTGACCATTGAAATTGGAATACATATATATAATATTTGTCTAAACGGATGTTTATTTGAAAAAATTGAAAAATCTACGTTTTATTTAAAAAAAAACCGGCCAAGTGCGAGTCGGCCTCACGCACCGAGGGTTACGTAATTTTTTAACCGACTTCAAAATTTCAAAAGAGGAGGTTATCAATTCGGTTGTATGTTTTTTTTTGTTTTTTTTTTTTTAATGTTTGTTACTCCATAACTCCGTCATTTCTTAACCGATTTGGAAAATTCTTTTTCTGATTGTAAGTATATATATCCAAGTTGGTCCCGTTTTTGTAAAAACGCAGTTCTGATGATGGGATCCATGAGGAATTGAGGGAACTCCTCAAATCTTAAAGGCAAACATATAGTGATTTTTGTGTTTTTATCAACAAATCGAGCATTATCATACAAAAATGTGACATTTGATGAAGTGGAACTGCTGATGATGATCAGAACAGAACTCTTCAACGACGAAAAGTTCACGTTTGGCGATTTGTCCTTCTAGCTGTGTTTGTTAAGCAAGTTCTATTTTCACGATTGATTTTTGTCATGCTCGAGTTCTGATGACGGGATCCATTAGGAATCGAGGGAACTCCTCAAATGTGACAGGCACACAAATAGTGATTTTAGTATTTTCATGAACTAATCAAGCATTTTCATTCATAAAAGTGACATCTGATGAAGTGGAACTGCTGATGATGATCAAAACGGAACTCTTCAACGACGCGTAGTTCACGTTTGGCGATTTGTTCTCTTCGTTTTGTTTGTCAAGCACGCAAGGTTTTTTCATGATTCCATGAGGAATTGAGGGTACTTAGTCTTCTACCATTATAAACATATATTATAGCCATTTTTATTTTATTGTATATCTATCTAAGAGTGCCCCATCTAAGTATAATAATCTTTTACCGGCCTCCCCCATTGAAGTCGGTTTTTTTCTTAAAAATCATGTTTTTAGTATTTGTTGTTATAGCGGCAACAGAAATACACAATCTGTGAAAATTTCAACTGTCTAGCTATTACGGTTCTTGAGATACAGCCTGGTGACAGACGGACGGACAGCGAAGTCTTAGTAATAGGGTCCCGTTTTTACCCTTTGGGTACGGAACCCTAAAAACCGCCTCCGCCCCGCACCGCCTCGCGCCCGCTCTGTGCGTTTCGAGCTTTATGAACAGACACATTTGCAAAATATCATAAGAATGTGTATAGATTGTCACTTTTCTTGTGTGTTTAAGTATCTAAGTACTAATTAAGGTTTCCATTGTAGTTAATTACACGACCACAAATAGAAAATCGCAAGTTATAATGATTAGCAATAGCTGTCATTATAATTTAAATGTTACAACATATACGATGAGATTTATTTTAAAGAGTTGTTTTGTACATTAATATTAATATAAATTACAAGACGAGAATTCCTATTATTTTAATAATGAAAGTTGTTAGTAAAAGCTTAATAGAATTGTACAATTACGTACTCTAGGGTTTCGAAAAGGAGGCAAGAAATAAATACCGCGTTTAATTATATACAGTCATTAACTCTCGTAAAAGTTTCAACAACTTCAAAACTAAACTAACCTTATGAAAACTACGGTAAACAAACGCTTGCGCGTTGTAGATATCGGTCCGCACGTAACAGGGCCATCTACCGTGTACTTGGGCAAACCACCCTGTGAACTGCTCTGTACAAAAATAGTTATGGTCTTTGACATTGCTATTGAACGTATATATAATGTACTCTTTACGTGCGAGTCAGACAATCAAGTGTTAGAGTTTAAATATCGCTGTCAGATTGTTTGAAAGAGGTAAGACACAATGCAGGTTCATTCTGACCACAGCACATCCTCGGGAGCTCCGGCGACCTTACTCACCATCAGGAACACCATAGCACATACCTCAAACTCGAAGAACTTCCCCAGTTGGGCTCCAAGTATAAGGATCATTCCGCTGTGCCCCGTCTCTCTAAACCCGATTGTTACCTATTCTAGAGCTATAGTAAATTTACATTTCGTTCCTTCAAATATGGAGTAAATATAAGTTTTCGACATTTTAAATCCTCATAATGTACGGACGACGCCGGACGGCTACGGAACCCTACATTGCGCGTGGCCCGACAAACACTTGGCCGATTTTCGCGATTACTTCCGGAGGACAAGTCTTAAAACAAGTCACCTTTTGAGCTGAATCACTTCTGGTGAGGTTGTAATCTCCGAGGCACGCTGAAGGCATTATTGTTTAATAATTGAGCATTATTTTGCAGTGAGGTACGGCGGACGACTCAAGTTTCTACCAGTAACATTTATATATTCTGCGACGGTGGCAAACGAGCATACATTAGCTTGGAAGGCGGACACCGTAGCCTTTGGTAGCTCAGGAGCCACACGTTCCTTATCGAATCTTGGAGGATTCCTTGTGTTGACATGCTAGAGACAAATGCAGGTCCCTCTCAAGACAGAGGTTCCTCTGGCTCCGGCGCATAGCATAACACCTACAGGCTCAAAAGGTGATCTTTCCGTGTATGAAGAGCATCTTTCTCATTAGGTACTCATCTTTCTTAGTATTTATATACCAATTGTACTACAGGCTTTGCTTAGCTTAGTTCGATTTGTGTAAGATTGCCCCCCAATCTATGTCCAGGCCCAATCGGGCCCTATTTTAAAACGTCTTACCAATAATAAATGCCACAATCGCCAGACAAAACCTTTGTCGCCCTGTGTACACAGCTATGAATTTGGGCAAATTTAATCTACCCGATGAACAGAGCGCTACACACGACGTAACGAAAGATTAAACGTATCCTTAGACATCGGGGAAATAAATGGGTAAAATAAAAAAGGTTTGGCGGCGCGCTTGTGGTTGTTCTGGAGGGATCCAAAGGCTACGGTGTCTGCTTTAAAGTACAGCAAGGCAGGCCGTAAGCTTGTTTGCGGCCATCGTAGCAATGCGAATGCATAGCTGGATGTGCAGGCTACGTAAAATGTGCATGTCGCAAAATGTGCAAGTCGCCAAATGTGCAAGTCGCAGAATATGCATGTCGCAAAATGTGAAGATCGCACAATGTTCGGTTCTGGCGCTGTGCCGGCCGCTGTCGAGGCACGCACGCTTCGCTCGCTCTGCTCGCGCGTTGTAGCAGTTCCACTAACACAACTCCTCGCTTAGCTCGTACAAAGGGGTAGTTAGGTAAGACGACGAGCGAAGTGAGGAGGAGTGTTAGTAGAACTGCGACCCTACAACGCGCGAGCCGAGTGAGTGAAGCATCAGAACCGAACATTGTGCGATCTACACTTTTTGCGACCTGCGCCTTTTGTGACCTGCACATTTTGCGATTTGTGCCACTGCACATATTGCGACTTGCATATCCAGCTATGCATCCCATTAAAGAAAACTGGCACGCATTTTTAACATATTTTAATCTACATATTTATGGAGGCATATTAGAACACACAGGTCAAATCAAATTAATTAGAGAGGTAGGGTATCAGTAGGAATATCATATTTGGAGCAGGCCAATTGGGAAAGTACCTCCCTTATACAGACTACAACTATAATAACACATAACTTGCTGTATCTCTCTGTCTCGTCTTCAACCTTGAGCTACCCAATGCTAAGTAAAGGTCTCTTAAATCATCATCATCGTCCTAGCGTAATTCCCAGTACAGTTGCATCCTGAAGGATGTCTGGGGTCCGCTACCTAATCCCAAGAATTGGCGTAGGCACTAATTTTTACGAAAGCGACTGCCATCTGACCTTCCAACCCAAGGGGGAAACTAGACGTTATTGGGATAAGGTTTGTCAAGTGAGTGGGCAACTTGAATGTTAGAAGTTCTCAAGCCGCCCGAAGGCCTTTAACTTGGCTTAACGATTGCTATCATAGACAGCAGCCGGGATCAACGGCTTAACGTGCCTTCCAAAGCACGGGAGCGTTCTGTTAGTAACCACTCAAAGAGTTCACCCATCCAAGGACTGACCGCGCCCGACATTGCTTAATCTCGCATACCGCACGCGGTACGCGGGTGCCGCGGGCCCACGAGCGCTCAGGTCTCTCAAATGTTAGCCCATAATGTGCGGTCCTGTGCTTTACTCATTCAATCCTTCCCAGCCACTCGTATCAAATCGTCAGTCCATCTCGCGGGTTGCCTTCCCACATCTCTGCGCTCCGTTCGCGGTCTCCATTTCGTCTCGACTCAACTCCGTCTCCTTCGATTTCGTCTGGTAAAATAAGGAATATATTTTTTTTCTCCACAGTCGCAAACGAGGCTTGATCTCACTTTTGAATAATTAGTCAATAAAAGGGAAGCAAACCTGTCACTTACCATGTCCTCAATACAATGTCCATAATTTAAAGAAGAAATCCCGGTCGCCAGACGTCACAATTCAAAATGGCGGCACGATCCTTAGCTTTTCCATCGCTTCTTGTTATAGGATAGGATACCTCTTACCGTATAAGTTCGCGAAACGAAGCTATAGCTCGGACTACGGAAAACCCCGGGATCCCGGTTTCTGGAGATTGAATGCTTTTTAACGAAGATCCGTAACACCTTGTATGAAAACCTAGATAATCGCTGAATTTTTTCGCCATTATAATTTCAAGCCAGAAAAACTAATTTCCAACCTAGATATGCCGGATCCCATTGTTCATTCCCAGCATGGCGGTTTAAAATAAGAGCGAAACTACGTTTGTATGGAGAACCGAGCTAGCATGAAACACACAGGGGCGTTATTCAGAAACCGATCGTCCTCATTTATTTTTTCTTTCCCTAGCTTTTCATGTTGGTCCCCGAGAGGAACCTTAACAAACTACACTAAGACTCGTCCTTATCTCACACCTTACCTGTTTTTATATGGAAAGTGTCGAAATTTAACAATTGACACTCCGTGCGTTCCCAGACTTATAGTTCATTTCATTTTTTTTATATGTTTTATTTAAGTTAAGTGTAATCAAAGTACTATGGAGATTTACCACCACCAAAAAAAAAGAAAAATATTTTTTAAGAAAAAAAAAACCGACTTCAATGGGGGCCGGTGAAAGATTATTATACTTAGATGGTGCACTCTTAGATTCCATATAATAAAATAAAAATGGCTATAAGTATGTTTATAATGGTAGAAGACTAAGTAGCCTCAATTCCTCATGGAAAAACCTTTCTTGCTTGACAAACAAAACGAAGAGAACAAATCGCCAAACTTGAACTACGCGTCGTTGAAGAGTTCCTATCTGATCATCATCAGCAGTTCCACTTCATCAAATGTCAGTTTTATGAATGAAAATGCTTGATTAATTCATGAAAATACTAAAATTACTATTTGTGTACCTTTCACATTTGAGGAGTTCCCTCGATTCCTAATGGATCCCATTATCAGAACTCGAGCATGGCAAAAATCAATCGTGAAAATAGAACTTGCTTAACAAACACAGCTAGAAGGACAAATCGCCAAACGTGAACTTTTCGTCGTTGAAGAGTTCTGTTCTGATCATCATCAGCACTTCATCAAATGTCACATTTTTGTATGATAATGCTCCATTTGTTGATAAAAACACAAAAATCACTGTGTAGACATTAGATGGTGACTAGGTGCAGGGAAGAAGAGTGCAAGAGAAACACACAAGTAAAAATACGAAAATAAGATATAGCGACCGCGAGGGCGACAGCGGCTATCCGTGACAGTGGTCATTTAGCAACTGGCGATCGGGCTTCACACAGGCACGTATTACATGCATGTATATAAGCTCTGTATAACTAGGTGGACACAGGTGTCGCTCGCGCTCACTATAATGCGTAAGTATGATTTATTTCTATAACAACTAGGTTAAGTAGCAGGTAGGTACATCATCAATATCATCATATGAGATATAGTATAGACAAGGTAAGTATGTAAGTATTCTAGCTCTAATAATATAGTTTTAAGGTCTTTTTCAGAACCGAGAAGCATCACCACAACGTCTGCACTTTACAATCTCCACCCCAGTGCTGCTTAGGCAGTACTCACACCGGTAGGCGTACAACGCGAGCGGCCGGTCTCACTAACACGTTTGATTTGGTTGTAACATGAACTGCTCGCACTCTGCCGTCCTTGCCGGGGCACACTTCTTGCACTACTCCGCGAGCCCAATGGTTTCTAGGGGCATTTGGGTCAACGATTAGTACTAGGTCGCCCATTTGTAGTGCACGGCACTCATCGTGCCATTTCTGACGTGGCAACATTGCTGGCAAAACTTCTTTCACCCATCGACTCCAATACATATCAGCCAGTCTTTGTGATATGCGCCATTGTTTTTTCAGGAAAAAATCGGAGTCATCAAAGGATCCCATTAGAGGTAAGTTTGATGAAGTTCCAAGAAGAAAATGGTTAGGCGTCAATCCTTCTGGGCAATTTGGTTCTACCGAGACGTGAGTCAAAGGCCTGCTATTTGCCATGTTTTCCGCCTCTGCTAGGAGGGTAATTAAAACCTCCTCACGCGGTGCCCTCTCTTTCAACGTCACCTTCAGGGTAGTCTTAATCGAGCGTACTGTATGTTTGCCTTTTTAGATTTGAGGAGTTCCCTCAATTCCTCATGGATCCCATCATCAGAAATCGAGCATGACAAAAATTAATCGTGAAAATAGAACTTGCTTAACAAACACAGCTAGAAGAACAAATCGCCAAACGTGAACTTTTCGTCGTTGAAGAGTTCTGTTCTGATCATCATCAGCAGTTCCACTTCATCAAATGTCACATTTTTGGATGAAAATGCTCGACTTGTTGATAAAAACACAAAAATCACTATATGTTTGCCTTTAAGATTTGAGGAGTTCCCTCAATTTCTCATGGATCCCATCATCAGAAATGCGTTTTGACAAAAACGGGACCAATTTGAACATATATACTTACAATCAAAAAAAAAAAATTCCAAATCGGTTAAGAAATGACGGAGTTATGGAGTAACAAACATTTAAACAAAAAATTACAACCGTATTGATAACCTCCTATTTTGAAATCTTGAAGTCGGTTAAAAAAGAAAAGGTACTATGGGCATTTGCTTTGTTGTATTCCTGAAAAAAAATTGGTTGTTTGTAAAGTAGGTTTACGATCGAGATGTTTACGTGATAACGTCTTACTTCACTTGCACTTCACTTATACCTGCGATCGCGCTCGTGAGGTTTTGGTGTGACACAAGTTTCTGAACATGTCACCCGACTAAAACGATTTTAAAGACGTTATCACGTCAAAAAACCGAGATTATACAGTAATAGCCGATTTTTCGTCCCATAAACCCTCACACAGTAAATCTCGTTGAAATCGTGCGATACGTACCTTTATGGTGACATTTTGTTCTATTCAATTCCATGAAAGAATACTAGAAAGAGACCACAATTGCCTTCGCATCATTATAACTCGATAAAAACATTTTAAGAAACAAAAGTTCAACCCCATGATTTCTGCTAGAAAAAACTATGATCAAGAAGATGATCCCGGTAAATCCCGTGAATCCCGGGATCCGCCTCCCTAAACCCCCTAGGGGCGGGGGAGGCGCTAGATTATATTTTAATGCAATATTTCTACGTGATCATACAGCGTTTACGATGTTTTGCGCTGTAGACACGAGATAGAGCACGGAGACTCGTCTAAAGATAATAAATACCCAAGTATAATAACACTACTTGCTTTGTCCCTGTGTGGTGCCGGTTTAGAATAGCAGCCCCTTTCTTCCCTTGGGTGTCGTGTCGTAGGTTGAAGTGTCTTATTGGCTATGTGCACGTCTGAAACGTCAAACGTCAAAGGTCCCGAGACAATGTCAAAACTCAGAGATGTCAAATAATGACACATGAATATTTTATTTACTTTAGTAAACGAGAAAGACCCCGTATTGGAAATTTTACTGAAATAAATAAGAGAATAAATAAATACATACAAAAGAAACGAATCGTAGGAAACCGTTAAGACACCAATAGAAAACGTGAAAGTAAATTTGACAGTGGTCCCCGGTAAGTACACATTTCTGCCATGGTGTGCGCTACGATCGCCTAGCTTACCCCCACCACCTACTTCGCACATAGCCAATAAGCGATGGGCTAGTAACCTGTCATCACTGCAATACATATTTTCTCCATCCCATACACCTACTCGTACATTTGATAAAAGTGGCACTGTTTATTTTCGTGTGCTCTGCCTACTCCTTTGTCGAATATAGGCGTAAATGTATGTATGTTGTTTTACTAGTATTGCATACTACTAATCTGCATCATCTTCCTTGCGTTTTCCTGGTTGTGTTCTAGGAGGGCCCGGGTTCCTCATTGGCACCTAATCTTAAGATTTGGCGTAGACACTAGTTTAACGAAATCGACTGCTTTTCAGATGATAAATGCGTCGCACTCACGTATGTATATAGTGTAGGCTTTTATGCAAAAAAGAGCCGTGCGGAACAAGGCATCTTACAATAAAAGATTATTTATAGCGCCATCTGTTATTGAGTAGAATATCATACTTTATGTGTTTTGTGTTAATTGACAACAGCGCCATCTTGTATCAAATAGTAAAAAGAAATGGCGGTACAGTTAGGCAAATTAGTAGTTGGTACGTCGCTGCTGTTACAATTACTAGGTATTTAGTGTAGATGTCGCTACAAGATGACAACAGTCTCGATTTTAAGGCTCCGCACTTCACAAGGATAAAACGGAACCCTTATCTTATAGGATCACTCATATATCTATCCGTCTGTCACAGCGAATTTGCTCCGAAACTACTTAACCGATTGAGTTGTTTGCACTTTTGTTATTTGATTGGTGTAACAAAAAAGCCGTGGATCCGATTTAGGCAATAATTGGAATCTGGTATCGCATTCAGACTAGAAGTAGGTAAAAAATTTGACATATGTCAAAATTTGTCAACCAAAAAAAATCGAGTTAAAAAGATTTTCAAGCTACTCATTTCTAGTCAAAATGCGACACCAATTAACGCCTTAAACGGGTCCACGGCAATTTTGTTACATCCTGTATGTAAAATCGGTGACCAAAACACGATCATTTAATTATTTTAAATATGGGCTAGTTTTAGGGATTTAAATATAAATAAATAAATTTTACAAACTATATCGTGTGACATATCAAATGCAATGTGAGGATCTCAAATACATATTATTTTTAATTATATGAGAAATTGTTTTAAAATTATTTACGAAATTAGGCGAAAATTAACCATTCCCCCGCCTTATTTCAGTAACTAGAGGGAGATATTTTGAACAAAAAAATGTGAATAATTGTTCTTTACCTACAGATTACAGGGAAACCTAAATATTGTTTCTTGCAAAGCCTTCTAGATAGAAACGGCCTGAAAAATGGTTGTTGGCTTATGAGTATGTTAGTGGTTTCTATATATAGATTTATTAAAACGGAGACTCCGTTATTACAGTTTAAAATTTGGCTTCGTAGTAATAAACTTGAGATATGTACACAGGGGAGACACGTAATCTGTGTAAGGGTGGTATTCCACTCATCCAATATCTTTTTATTTTCATGCGCAGCCATATTGATTTAAATGTCATCAGAATCTTTGATCAAATGTCGGGGTCCCATCCAAGTTGGATGAAATCATCCAATTTCTTTGATCAAATGTATATTGGACAAAGATATTGGATGAGTGGAATACCTCCCTAAGACCCGTATTTGTTTTTACTTTTAGCTCTTTACCCTTTGAACGCCATTCTCCATGAGTACGCTCATGGAGAATGGCGTTCAAAGGGTAAAGACGTACGTTCAAAGTTCAAAGGGTTAGTGACACATTACACGCCAACCTGACGCCAACTCGTCTTCCAGAAGAGAAATAAATGAACTTTATTCTGCAAGCAGGCCGCAATGGCACTTTTACAACTCAAAATCTACTAGATTGAATGAGAGATGAACCTTAGCGTAAAGCACTAAGGTCACTTGGCAACGTACGTCATAACACCTATAGTCGTTCTTGGCGCCGATGGCACGAAACACGCGACGCTTTTAGGCGTTCTTGACGTTCAAAGGGGTATTTTGTCATTTAGGATGTGTAAAATGATACAATTTTTGTTTTTGATTGAGAAAATATATTCTTTTTCCATTTTACCTACAACCAAAATTCAATTGAACATAAAATACTAACTATTCTAAATATCTATGAAAACTGAAATATACAGGATGTGGCCTCTAATAGGAGCAAAACATTTAAAGGACGCTTCCTTAGAGCATCTGCAATAACCTCTTGTGTCCAAAAAATCTAAAGTGATGACCTCCAAGTAATGGTGGATCTTATTACAATGGTGGATATACACCACGAGATTATAGCGCGGCAGTCAATGCTGATTTTGTGGTAACATCAAGTTATGACTCATAAATCGTTGTTGCATTTTTGGTTTCATTATATTTTTCTAGTGTTTTTAGGATAAATAATTATGAAACTTATGAATATCACTCCATTAGTAAAAAAAGCACAAGTAAGCTATATATTTTTTAATTGAATCCATTTGGAAAAAATGCTGGAGACCTCAATTTATAGTGTAACGTTGAATTTTTTGCTCCTATTACAGGCCAAAACCTTTATAATTATAGAATTGAATCTAAATATATCTAGCCCAACAACTAGGGACATCAATAATTTTTAAGAAAAAAAAAACCGACTTGGATGGGGGAGGCCGGTAAAAGATTATTATACTTAGATGGTGCACTCTTAGATAGATATACAATAAAAAAAATGGCTATAATATATGTTTATAATGGTGGAAGACTAAGTACCCTCAATTCCTCATGGAATAATGAAAAAACCTTGCTTGCTTGACAAACAAAACGAAGAGAACAAATCGCCAATCGTGAACTACGCGTCGTTGAAGAGTTCCGTTCTGATCATCATCAGCAGTTCCACTTCATCAAATGTCACTTTTTATGAATGAAAATGCTTGATTAGTTCATGAAAATACTAAAATCACTATTTGTGTGCCTTTCACATTTGAGGAGTTCCCTCGATTCCTAATGGATCCCGTCAACAGAAATCAATCGTGAAAATAGAACTTGCTTAACAAACACAGCTAGAAGGACAAATCGCCAAACGTGAACTTTTCGTCGTTGAAGAGTTCTGTTCTGATCATCATGAGCAGTTCCACTTCATCCAATGTCACATTTTTGGATGAAAATGCTTGACTTGTTGATAAAAACACAAAAATCACTATATGTTTGCCTTAAAGATTTGAGGAGTTCCCTCAATTCCTCATGGATCCCATCATCAGAACTGCGTTTTGACAAAAACGGGACCAACTTGGATATATATACTTACAATCAAAAAAAGAATTTTCCAAATCGGTTAAGAAATGACGGAGTTATGGAGTAACAAACATTAAAAAAAAAAAAAAAAACAAAAAAAAAACATACAACCGAATTGATAACCTCCTCTTTTGAAATTTTGAAGTCGGTTAAAAACAAAGAAGGGTAGGTACCTAACCTTCTTTGTTTTTTATTTAGTACTAACATAGCAAGCTTTTGACATTTCGTTTTTTAAGCGAGCTTTTTCGATTAAATCAAATTATAGAGGATAAAAAATTAAAAGTAACCACATTTTTAAATTCTCGAAAATATCCTGATTTCATATTAAAAAAATCAATAAAAAAAAATTTAGCCACCACCTAGCAACGGATAAACATCCATGGAAAATATTTTTCCGTTAAACAATTATTTAAAATATTTACATCGCTAATGTGGCTGATTTTCCGCTACACAAAGGGAAATATATAGACTACGTGCACGCTAAGCAACTTTTCTCCGTGGAGACCGCAGCCCTAGACCGCATGATACGGCTCTGAGAGGCGAGCGCTGTTTTGACACATGTCAGTGCATGAAAATAACAATGAAAAATTGTAAATTCATGATCTTTTATCATTTATTTAGTTTACACGTGATAACTATATTGTTATAGTTTATAATAAACAATGAAATATAGTGTTAGAAATCATATCTTCTCCGTTTTATATCAGTGAAGTGACAGCGTTGGGTGTTTGTATGCACTTTTTTTCTACTATTTGTACGTATTTTTAAGCCTTTCTTGTTTTTTCTACATCTTTCTATGAGTTCGCAGCCATGTACTGGTTCAGTGGAACTATTGAAATGTCCTCTGTGTGGAGACAACAAACTTTACAAAGGTAATCGTGGCCTGGCAATCCATACCGCCCGACGACATGCTTTTCGTGTAGCTGTCGAACCACCCCTGCCCAGCGCTTCACAGCCTGCGCCCTCAGTTGCCACAGACGCTCATTCCAATAGTAACACTTCTTTTGCAGTAAAATTAGGATCACTAAAAAGAAATGTACCCATCATAAAACGAATACCTCGCGGTGCGCGCCGAGCTGTAGCCGTTTGTCTCACGGAATGTGTCGCCAAGGTTGTAAGAGAGAATTCTTTTCAAGCGTGGGAACGCTTGCTCACATTCTCGTACTCCGTCCTCCACGCAAACAAGTCCCTGAAAGATTCTTTGACCAAACAGATCAAAGATAATACCTTTTCTATTTCTATTCTGCCTGAAAATGTATCAAACCATTCTTCAGTTAATCCTACACAATCTCGTTCTTACTCCAAAATAAAATCAATAGAAAACAAAGTGTCAGAAGGGAATGTAGGAGCTGCTGCTCGCCTACTTTTTTCCAGTGACGACTTGGCGGCACATTCTGCCGAAACTTTCGCCGCTCTTTGGGAAAAACATCCGGTTCCTTCAGCCGCTACTCAGTTACCAGAACCTCCTTCTTCAGAAGACGTTAAGGTAACAGTTTCTGAAGACGCTGTGCGTCAAGCCTTATTATCGTTCCCAAATGGTTCTGCGGGTGGTTTGGACGGCCTGTCCCCGCAACATCTGAAGGATTTGATCTCCACGCCTTCCGGGGACAATGGTTCGGCTTTACTCAAAGAGTTATCAGCACTAATCAATCTCATGCTAACTGGTCGTGTTAATGCTGAAATCATCCCGCTCCTTTACGGCGCTAACCTGGTAGCCTTAGCTAAAAGAGATGGTGGAATCCGACCGATTGCTGTCGGATGTACCTTTAGACGTTTGGCTTCAAAACTTTGTTGTCGAAAATTTAATCATAAACTCACCAAAATCTTTAAGCCTCGACAACTGGGTTTTGGTATCAAGGGCGGCTGTGAGGCTGCGGTACACGCTGCGCGCACTTTTCTTAGTCGCCCGGATTATGAAGTTTTTGTAAAAGTTGACGTGAAAAACGCATTTAATTCGGTTGACCGTGGTGCCCTCTTAGCGGAAGTCAAAAAAGAACTTCCTGAAATTTATGGCTATCTATGGCAATGCTATGGAGCGCCATCAAAATTACTATTTGGTGACAAGATTATTTTATCAAGCACAGGCTGCCAGCAGGGAGATCCACTTGGACCAGCTATCTTCAGTTTGGCTATTCACCCTCTCATAACTGCACTAAATTCTAAATTTAATCTCTGGTATCTGGACGATGGCTCCCTCGGTGGAGACGCAGAAACTGTTCTGCAGGACTTGCAATTGATAATAGCCAAATTTGCAAATATAGGTCTCTCGCTTAACTTCACTAAGTGCGAAATTTTTCTACCCGATCACTTACCCACAGATAGAAAAATTGAAATATTGACAAACTTTAACGCGATATTACCTAACATTTCTGTCCATTCCACTTCATCTCTTACACTTTTAGGGTCTCCAATTTTTGACGAAGCGATCAGTCCAGTTGTCAATTGCAAGTTAAATCAGTTTAACTGTACCTCTAACTTACTCCACGAAATAAATCCCCATATGGCCCTTTTTATCATCCGTTTTTGCCTATTTACGCCAAAATTTATGTACTTACTCCGTTGCTGCCCGATCTGGAAATTTCCCTCCATTCTATCATCTATTGATAACACGCTCCAAACAACTCTATCCAAACTTCTAAATGTCTGTTTTGATTCAACTTCATGGTCCCAAGCAGTTTGCCAGTAAGGTTCGGTGGTCTGGGTGTTCGCTCCTCGTGCAGCGTGGCACTTCCGGCTTTCCTGTCCTCCGCGTACAGTTCGCTGTCTCTCGTCGGTATTATTTTAAATAACCCACAGATACTCGACGTTGAGATGGCGAGCTTGGTGGAGGCCAGGAGGGCCTGGTGCGACTCGTGCCCGGAGCAAACATTCCAGACATGAGGCACATACAGAGAGTTTGGGATACACCTCGCCTCAAAGCTATTCACGCATCCCTAATCGACAATAGTCCGGACGATTCGGAACGCGCCCGACTCTTGGCTGTCTCCGCACCAGAGTCAGGGCACTGGTTAAATGCCCTTCCCTCACGTAACATAGGCACGGTTCTGGACCCAGGTACCTTAAGAATAGCAATAAGTTTAAGGCTGGGTTCTAAGATTTGTATTCCCCACACTTGTGTTTGCGGCAAAGGTGTGGACCAGCTGGGTCGACATGGCCTTTCATGTAACAGAAGCGCCGGCCGCATGTACCGTCACGGTACCATAAACGACCTGGTGCGTCGGGCGCTCGCTACCGCCTCCATACCCTCGTCATTAGAACCGGCAGGTATGACAAGAGACGATGGCAAGCGCCCTGACGGAGTAACATTGGTACCGTGGAAACTCGGGAGGGCCCTGGTGTGGGACGCAACGTGCGTCGATACGTTCGCTCTGTCCCACATTCAAGTAACCCGTTCCCAGGCCGGCGCTGCGGCTGATCAGGCCCAAATACTCAAACGCCGCAAATACTCCTCTCTAGTACAGAGCTACGAGTTTGCGGCGCTTGCAGTGGAAACCATGGGACCCTGGTCAGCCGACATGAAGAGCTTCATGAAGGCCCTGTCCTCGCGGCTGGTCCACGCCTCAGGGGACCCCAAAGCTGGCGCGTACCTCTCTCAACGGATCGCTCTTGCGGTTCAGAGGGGAAACGCTGCCAGCGTTTTGGGGTCCATGCCGCAGGCAGAACTTTTGGATGGAGTTTTCTTTTTGCTATTTGTTTTTTTTTTTTTTTTATTTATTTAAGTAGTATAGTAGTAGTTATAGCTTTAAGTGTTTTCATACTTTTCCTATACATGTTAATTGTTGTTATATTTAGTCTGTAAATTTCTTGTTGCTTTAATAAAATTGATAACCTCCTAAAAAAAAAAAAACAAACGTTATTTTATATGTCAATTCTACATAAATAAATTGATCTTATGATAAAAAAAAAACTCATTCTAAAAGAGACTAAGTGACAAATAACGCGTCACAGCGTATAAAATCATACAGTAGTTCTATTAGTAAGGCGGATTTACTAAAGAAAGAGTACTTCTTTTGTGCGTTGTGACTGTCACAATTCAGCCTTGTGACGTCATATAGACGATGGTAGGCTTTCTTCACATTTTCGTGGATATCTAGAAAACGATAAAAATACCAAAAAAGTATTTTTGGGTTTCTTTTTAACAGGTTCACGTAATGAGTTAATATTTCATACTAGGTGCTACCTGCTATATAATTTGAGGAGCTCCCTCGGTTTTCCCACGATCCCGTTATCAGATCCAGACTTGGTGACAATGGGACCAACTAGAAAACATACCCTTTCAAACAAAAAAATATTTTATGAAATCGGTCCACTAGTCCCCGAGTAATCGGTGAACATACATTAAAAAAATCCGACGAATTGAGAACCTCCTCCTTTTTTTAAGTCGGTTAAAAAATAAAAATGGTTTTAGTTCATGCGATTTGGTCAGAAGAAACGCCGCAGCAAACTCACCGATAAAAGTTGCGCGGTGACGTATGCTGACGGTATACCGATGACGTAGCCGTGCGGTGGTGCTGTGTGTGAGGTGCGTAGCTAACACCTCCCCCCTAAGAGGAGCAACTATTTGCTAGGTTTAGTGCAAATGTTGCGGCCTTCTGCAGTTCTATGTTTTCTGGCTTTGTTATCTCGGCTTTGGTTGTATTTCGATACTTTCTATACGTTATAAAGGCTATTGCACCTGTTCCGAGTAATATGATGAGGTATAGTGGTATTGTAGTATGATAGATACTTGAAGGTAAGATTTCGTCGACTTCGATTTGTTTTTCCATAGATAGGTGCTGTTCGATAGCCTCGAGATTTTTCAAATTTGTGGAATCCATTTTCAGGATAGTGTTAGATTCTTGCTGTCTAGTTTCCAGTGGTATCGACATTATCTTCAGGGGTTGACCGCGAAGTTTGTTGTTGATATTCACGATGGTAAACTGTGGCGATTTTATAGAACAGTGTTGTAGGATAGTTGCGACGTAACTTCCATTCAATATGATATTTTGTTCTTGTTGGCAGCTGGTCTTGACCTTGGTTGGGTGCGGGAATGTAATGGCGTAATTTTGATCGTCCAGCTCTAGTAGAGCTTCCTTAGTCAGAGAGATAGGCGTGTTTTTGCATGTTCCATCTATCTCCTGAGAGTTAATTGGTTTGTTGATGCAATCTTGCTCGGTGCGTATTTGATGACTCAGTTTTTGCTCACAGATGTACCACTCGCCGGATTTGGGGCATTCTGCCTCCATGTACACATATTCTATTGGGTTGGTTGCTAGGAAAGGATATGGAGGGATAAGGATGCGCCCATATTTATTTGGTAAGGGGCATAACTTATACAAGTCAAATGAACCGCGGTAAATAATAGGTACTTTTAGGACAACGATTACATTATTCTTCGAAAAATAAGAACCTATTTTAATAAAATTATAGTAGTCTCTTACATCTAAATCTTACTCTGTGCTATAAATTTCGTTTAGTGTTCTAATCATGTCTTTAAGTGTATTAGTGCTTAAAATAGAATGGTGCACATTCCTTGATCTACTAAAAGCTAATAATATTCTCTATAATTCGTAAAATAAGAACCTATTTTAATAAAATTATAGTGGTCTCTTCTGTATTTAAATGATCTGTGCGCAACCGGGACAATACATGATTGACACGTGCTAATTAGGGTGACTCATCCTCACGATGACACTTAGTCTCAGAATTGAATATTTCAACGCTAACCGACTGAGTTAGCGTGAATATCATATCGCGTGGGAATGTTTTGCAGATTTCGAGGAAGCTTTTGTTATTGTTAGCGGCACTGATGCAATTACTTATAATGCAATTGCAAAGTACTCGCCGTTCCACGAAAATATCGCCGTTTTGAACATCTACTGGAACTTCAATTAATTTGAAAGAATTTGCCAGTACATATTATTGTTTCAAGTAAATTTAGATATCCTGTGGTATACATCTGTATGGGGTTAATAGAATACGGGGTTTTAAATTGTCGGGTTCCGTAATTTATCTCTGCTTGCCATTGCTCAAGCAAATCACAAACAATCCGTCCGTCGAAATAATTATGAATTAATACAAAAATAATTCAATGTTTGTCACTGTTGAATTCTGGGAAAGACGGTTACCTGTTTTGTTACTCGTTAATAGTTGGAACATGTAGGTATGTTTGTCATTACAAACGAATCGTATTGTAATGGGTATTGGGCATAAAATTGATTGACAGATTGGGGACTCAAAAAGATTTGTTAACTAGCGCCCGTATCAGTTAACAACTTAAGGGGTAGATTAATTTGGGGTCCAAAGTTATTATTGTTAGATGAATGCTGCTCTGGCTGTGAAAAATTATTTGGATTTTGTCTTGGAAAATAAGGCTTCTGCGCAATTTCGTATGCTTTGTTTTTATTTTGCAAATACATGACATTTAGCTCTGCCTGTGCGAACTCGAGAGCTTGTTCCAAAGAGTTAGGCCTCATACATCTAATGCGGGATCCTAGAGGTTCCGAAAGACCTCGCAAGTACGTCTGTAATGCAAGATTTTTGTACAACTCTCTTTTTGCTGTAATTGTGGACTCGACGGGTTCGTGCAATTGAACATACGTAACTATTGTGCTAAGCATATGTTGACATTTTTCGTAAAATACTTGGGGTGTGTCTCTACATTGCGTCATCATTGATAAATCAGTGTACAGTGCAGTTTCGTCTCTGCGATCGGAAAAAATATTGATTAAAGATTCTCTTATCCCAGCCCAGGTGTTGGGAATTCCGTTGTTCACAAGGGTTCGCTGTGCGGAACCAGTAATTTTATTTAATATTCCATTCAAAACAGACAAATTGTTTAAATCATTCCCAGCACTTGGTCTCACATATTTCGCAATTATCTGGTCACAAATATTAATAAATCTAACCAAAACGTTCGGATTTCCATCAAATTCGGGAACTACTCTAAGAGCTTTGAAAATATTATCTAATTCATCTTCTGCCATATCGATTTCTTCTGCTATACTACCTAAATTTCTAAGTAAATCACTGCGCGCGGTGCGCTGATCCCTACGATTATTATCTCTAAAACGGTCGGAACGTGGGTGAAAAATCTTGGAAATTGGGGATATACACAGGAATGCAACCAAACCCTATGTGTACTCACCACCACATTTCACGATTCTTCTCTTCTCCTTGTTCAAGCGCCAACTTGATCTCCTCGTCTGTGCTGCTGAAGTTCTTTTGATGAGTCGATGCACACGTAGATTCGTGCTCAGGACGGGATATCGATGCTAGATTTCGCGTACCGATCGATCGACTCAACTCTCGACTGCGCCAATTATATAGGGAGGCAGCAGTGGAGGAGATAAATTATATTCGTGATGGCGAATAAATGAAGTTTTAATTGATATAAAAGTTACAATAATTAACTTAATCTAACACGAACGATTTCGTGTGTCCCTAGACCCGATGTTAGGTATCTAAAAAGGCTCGCGGCGAACGTGTGCTTCCGTTTTATTAAGGAGATCAGAGTGATTGCCCAATATTGATGACGCGCTGCGGTGCCGACAACGTAATGGAGTGACGTAGGCGCATACGGAGCCACGACGTGGTGCTGATGACGTTGCGCGGTGACGTATGCTGACGGTATACCGATGACGTAGCCGTGCGGTGGTGCTGTGTGTGAGGTGCGTAGCTAACACGTTGATTAGTCATCGTTATTTTTCAGTAATTTAAAAATTGTGTTTTAATACTGCTAATTGTTCGTTTCCCTAATCATTTTGGCTATTCATATGGACTTTGACTTGCATTACGATTTGGATTAGTGTTATTACCTGGAATCGACGAGTTGGCATCATTTAACTGGACTTGAGTTTGCGTGTAAGTGATCATGTTTACTTCACGTGATTACGCAGAAATGCATTACTATTACGGTTATGCTAGGGGGAATGCGGCGGAAGCTTCAAGGCTGTACCGGGAACATGTGGAACGAAGAGGCGGGCCTCAACCTGAAACGTTTCCTGACTATCGCATGATCTTAAGAGTACATAATGCGTATTTGGAAGGTCACATACCGGGTACGAAATCAGGCCGTATGGCCACTATGCCGGATCCTGATGTAGTAGATGCAGTTGTTGAAGAAGTAGAAAGAGACCCGTCGACCAGTGTGAGAGTTACGGAACGTCGTACCGGACTTTCTAAATCTCAGGTACACCGTACACTACAGACCGTAGGATATCATCCGTTTCACATTAGAAAAGTGCAACAGTTGAAACCGGAAGATTACAATCGGCGAATTGAATTCTGTCAGGAAATGCTGAGGAGACTTGCTTGCTTGCTTGAGCTTGCTGAAAACGAAAATTTTTTGAACCAAATTTTGTGGACGGATGAATCCCACTTTAGACGCAATGGGATTTTTAATATGCACAATTCTCACTCATGGGCAATTGAAAATCCGAATTAAAAAAGGGAATCGACATTCCAAGAACACTTTAGTGTTAACCTTTGGTCTGGCATACTTAACGGTAAGTTAATCGGGCCCTTTCAGCTGCCAGACCGCTTGGGCGGCAATCACTTTTTAAATTTTCTACGCGTCGATCTGTGCCCCTGCTGTTAGAAGATGTGGATTTGGAGACACGCAGAAACATAGTACTGCAGTGTGATGGTGCACCATGCCATTTTGCCTTGGACGTGAGAAACTATTTAAATCAAAGATACCCTGAAAGATGGATTGGTCGTTGCGGCCGGGGTGACGCCTGCCTTATAGCCTGGCCTCCACGTTCCCCCGACCTAAACCCCATAGATTTTTATCTATGGGGATATTACAAAGACCTCGTCTACTCGAGAGAATGCCGCAATTTGGACGAGTTAACCCGGAAATTGAGAGTAGCAGAAGAAACCATTAAAAATAATACAAGTGCATTCAGACGTTTAAAAGACAACTTTTTCCGGCGATGTCGCACTTGCATTGAGCAATAGGGGAGCCATTTTGAAAATTTATTGTAATTAAACACCTTGTAATTGGTTTTACTTCGCTCGCATTAATCATTATGTAAATAAAAATTTTGCACTTAGCACAGTTAGATTTCAATTTTTTGATTGAAGCCTTATTAATAATAAAATGAAATTTTCAGGGTAGCTACCTGATAGATAGAGCAAGTTTTTAAAAGCCAATCGGTAATTATTTTTATGTGATTTTATTTTTTTAAGGGCCCTTGAAGTTGTGAACATACTGGGTAATTTTATCTTTCTTGGCATTTAATTTTTTTTATGCCATTCAAAGATCTAACGATAGTAAATGTTACCATACTGAATTAGCCTATCTATCAGCTTAGCACACAAAAAAAAAATCAAGCATCTACCGCAATAATTCACGTCACCATAAATAAAAATCTCATCGTACGCGGCGATAGGTGAAAAATTAAAAAAAAATTCATAACTCCGAAAATACTAAAAATCGCGGAACATACATGGGGGTGATTCAGATAGCCCTCTAGGTCCTCTACCTCCCAGCTTCAGTATATCACTACTTCTTGGGACACCCTGTATATAGGCGAACCCTGGTTACTATACCTCTGTTTCTTGGTCGTCTGCCATGATCACTCGCGCCCGATAGTACCGGCCATCGGAGAACCGAGCCGATAGGAGCTCACCCGGCGCCGCAACCAGCTGCCGACAAACAAATATAAAATTACTATATATTTGACACAACTGTTCTAATAAATATTATGTACAAATCAAAAATATATACAGTATTTACAAGAATAGTAATAACGAAAGAAATATTTAAAGAAATAAAACTAAGGCTACAAAAAAAAACATGACGAATTCATTAAAAAACTAAAAAACCCGATTGCTATTCTGTGCAATTTGGAATTCGGCGCTTCCGAAAAAATTCGCCATTTTGTTTATTTATTTATTTTGATATACCCAGTGTCACTCTTCCAGTAAATACGAATCTAACGACACGTCTCAAGCTAAAATCCAAACAATTATACACACATACTCTCGAAAAACATAACCCTCCTTCTGGCGCAGTAAAAACAATAATACTATAAATAAAAAAGTTGAGTCAAATCGGCGCCAGGCGGTAAGGTGCCCAGGAGGCTGGCCGCGTTGCCACGTTGTATAGCAATGCTAATACGTTGGGCTAGGTATGAGGCGGCCCTCTGGTCACCAGAAGCGTCGACAAGGCGTTTTGAAATATCTTTATTAAAGTCTTAGAGCGCTGGTGCCCCACGGCACGGTCTTGACTCTGAAAGGCTCAAACACTTAGCCACTGTCGATGGAACTAGTTACAAGCGGATATAGGAAGGACGTACATACTTAAAGTCAACGTAAATACATAACCCTGCTTTTAGGCTTCGCCAAAGTTCGGTAAGAAAAAAATTGTACCTGAAGAGGTTTGGAGTTGGGAGCTGCTCGGGTCATCTCATCTACGAGGTTAGACAGAGACATCGGCTCCTCTGTAAAAAAAAAACATAAGCAATGAAAACGAACAGCGTGTCCAGCCAAGTTCACCCCAGAAACTGGCGGACAGCAGCCGTGTGTTATTTTACACGAACCGTTTGGAGCCACTTTTGACCCCTCAATAACTCCAAATCTATTTAACATAAAAAATGAAATTTGGTACATGTATTAAGATCCTTTAGAACAACTAAAACCCCAAATTTCATAAATATAGGTTTAATAATTATAGAGATATTAAATTCCAAAAAACGGCATATATCGACGAGGTGAGGCTCATGGATATGGCTTGGATCGATAATTTGTCAAATTCAAAATATTCTTTATTCAAATAGGCCTAGCAACAAACACTTTCGAATCGTCAGTTATAACATGCAAATATTCATTAATTATTTAGAGCAATTTATTGATGCTATTCTTAAAAATAAATATTGGATTGCTGTAGACATGTCAAAATTAAGAAATTGTTATGTAGTAGAATTTACAATAGGATCGTCAAAACATAAATAATAATAATAATAATGTATAGAACATAGAAATCTCTAGACAGTTTCCAGAATAAAATCAAAAGCCAAAAGAAAATGTCTCAGATGACATGGCTTGTTTTATGCACTTGTTGTACTATCGGCCAATCGTCTGCAGGCTGGCCGTTTCTGTTGATATATAATTCAAATAGAGAACGCTGTGAAGTACATTCGAAAATAACCCTAGAGATGTGAACCAGTAGCGTTGGCCGATAGTACAATCTACTATTTAGTACTATCAAGTCACTCACCAGGCTGTTCGAAGTGCACATACAGTAGGCACGTGCTGTCCACTTGCGTGACCTTGACCTTATGGCTCGTGCCGGGCGCGGGCAACACCGCCGGCCGACACTTGACCGTCACCGACACGCGGTCTAGCGTCCAGCCATCTGTGGATTGGAAGACAGTTTTTTAGCCCAACCAAGCCCATGATAACGTACACGTACAGTAGAACCACAAATATAAGTTACAACGCACAGTGTTTGATAGCACTCAAAAAATTTCTCTATGCTGTTTACCGCATGAATCGATCAAGAAATGCATTTCAATTGTAAGACTAAAACACCCACGTGTCTATTTCAAATACTTTTTTTTATAAAAAATAATTTATATTTCGTGACCTTGACGTAGAAAAAAGATTAAATAAATTCTGTAAGCGTATCTGATCAAGATATATGTTTTTGATTAATATAGTTTGATAAAGGACTTTAGGGCGCATATTTTGCAGTTTTTACTTTTCGAGAATCACCTCTGGTTACTGCGTTATTAATTTTTATTCAGATTTTAGTCTATATTTTTTTTCTCCCATAAAACTCAAAAGTGCTACTTGTGACCAGCATTGATAAATACCTCTTAATTAGGTCTATCATTGATAAAAAAATCACGTCCCATTATTGCGGCGTTTACGAGTATTCGAATTTCAAAACATGGTGTTAGGGTTGTTCAAGGTCACGAAATATAAATTATTTTTTATAAAAAAAAATATTTGAAATAGACACGTGGGTGTTCTAGTCTTGCATTTAAAATGCATTTCGTGATCGATTTATGCGATAAACAGCATAGGGATATTTTTTGAGTGCTATCAAACCCTGTGCATCGGCAATCTTCGTTCACGCAGACGAGTGCAGACAAGAACCGAATGAAATCGAATGTATGTCCAATTCAATAAAGGCCTCATTACATTAAACGTAAGGTAGAATATGCCATGATAGGTGAACTCCTGCTGTTTCGGTACGCGCAGCCAGACAAAATGGCGGCTAAAACATTTTCAAAAAATGCTTTCTGCGCAGGTACGTCAAACTTATATTCGTGGTACAGTCACCAGCACCAATATCTGCCACAACAAAGCGCGCATAAATATCTGACACGACTCTATTTGTTCTTTTTAAGAAGATTGGAACTCGACGAATAAAGGCATTTATTTATATGTAACATTTTAGTCGCATGGGGCGAGCCTGCAATGTTTGTTTTTTTTTTTAATTAATGACTGACCATAAACTGCACACTTCGTCTTCCAATATGTAGCGGGTAACGTCCACTTCTACGGCCATTTTTGAGAAAAATAGATTTACCTGGATGCATCATGACGTGCCGTTTCTTACACCGACTTCCTTTGAAGCAGCCATCACCACCGGTATAGTGTTTGCAGATGTCCATCTCATCCCGGTTGCTGTAGCCCTGTTTGAAGAAATATGGTCAAGAGCAAATGAAATGGGTAAACTTTGTAGCAAATATCCTTAATGACTACAACTTAGAAAAGTTGAAAAACCCCCGACATTTTCATTTCAAAGCTCAATATCTCAAAAACGGCTGAACAGACTTTCATGAAACATGGCTAAGAACACTCGGGATAAAATTATCTATGACACAAAAAACTAAACGAAAATCGGCTCATTCGTTTGGGAGCTACGATACCACAGACAGACAGACAACACGTTAAACTTATAACACCTCTCTCTTTTTGCGTCGGGGGTTAAAAATTGACACGTCTTAATTGCTCCTGTGTCAGAAGGAAGGAACATGAAAATAAATAACTATATAACATTTCAAAGTTCAACATCTCAAAAGTTTATGTTTAGACTCAGGTTGTGATATTGGCATGTATTGGTTTTCATCGGGTGTGGTAGGTATGTTGTTTATAGGGGATTTTTCTTTTAATTCTGGTTTACCTGTAGAGAAGTAAATAAATGTTTAGTCCAGTGTTTTCTTGCTTTAGCTATTATGATGTTTCTTATAAATTACGAATACACCCTAAGATCTTCATACACGACGTACATTGACGACCACTTTGCCTTAGTTGGTAGTGACCCTGCCTACGAAGCCGGAGGTCCCGGGTTCAAATCCCAGTCAGTGAATTATTTGTGTATTTATCACGAATATTGTCCCTGGGTCTTGGATGTTTCCTATGTGTTTAAGAATGTATTTAACTATATCGTTGTCTAGTACATACCCATAGTACAAGTTTTGCTTAGTTTGGGACTAGGTCGATTTGTGTAAGATTGTCCCCCAACCCAATATTTATTTATTTAGTTATACAATTTTTTAATCTAAAAGTAGTTTATAGAGAAGCCTTTATAATAAAAAAAAACCGGTCAAGTACGAGTCCGACTGGAGCACCGAGGGTGCTGTACAAGGATCGTGTTCCTGTCCCGACCCCATTCAGGAAAAATCTAAACAGTGCGTTGTGGACATTGAAAGCCATGTATACAACGCCATCTATGTAAGTAGATCCGCCATCTATGTATTTAATTACTAATTTGCGCGACTGAATAACGTACTATGTATGTTGGTTTTTTAAAGATAATTCTTTATCACGCGTACCTACTATTTATTGGTATATTGGAAGAATGTACTTTAAGCATAATCTCACATCAGTTTACAAAACCAAAGTACATACAAAGGGGATTAAATTATAAACTTGGTATAGAAATGCTTTTTGATGATAAACAAGCAAAAATTAAAAAAAAAACCGGCCAAGTGCGAGTCGGACTAGCGCACGAAGGGTTCCCTGCCAGTTGTTGGCACAAAATACACAATCTGTGAAAATTTCAACTGTCTAGCTCTTACGGTTCTTGAGATACACCTGGTGACAGACGGACGGGCGGACGGGCAGCGAAGTCTTAGTAATAGGGTCCCGTTTTTACCCTTTGGGTACGGAACACTAAAAACCCCGACTGCGTAAAAAAAGTCTAGTGACATTTGGACAATTAAGAAGAATCGAGTGACGTAAGAATCATCACAATCGGCCGACGCGTTTGGTCTCTTGAGTGCCACAAAGGAACAAACATACATACATGATACATAACATACGACAAAACCTTAGGAAAACAAGGCTTTAATCAGCATAAAACATTACATAGGGATATACATGAATAGAATTGACAAAAAAGTTATGACAAATACATGTCAATACATAGACTGTTAAACACATTACCCTCCTTTGCGTCGCGCAGTCGGGTAAAAATACGTAATCTAGATGGAGATACAATTGCATTTTTCTTTTAATATTAAAAGAAAAATAAAAATAAAAAAAATAAAAAAAATAATAAATTTAATTAATAAATTTTGATATTAAAAGTTATGTAATAATTTCATATTTTTCAGTTAGTAAACTTCGGAGATAAGAGGAGCCCCCCACCCTTAAAATCGGTCATTTTCACAGCCGGTCTTAGATCTAGCCTCCAACTAACTAAAATAATTTACCTACTTTTGTTATTATGTGTTGTAGTTTTTGTTATTATGTTCTGTATATTGTTTGTTTTTGTTTTCTGTATGCGTTTGTGACACCACTCGTTAGTTTTGTAAGTCAGGCCCCCACTGAAAATAAGCGCCGCGGCTTGCCGTGGCATTATGCTGAGTGGGGTCCTTTTTAGCGTTATTTCTTTTTATGTTATTTGTTGTGATGTATGTTCTTATGTATATGCTAAATAAATGTATTTTCTTTCAAAATTATAAAATTTTAACACATTCACTGCGTAATGCATAACTATTCTTAGAAACTAGTAATAATGTTGACTGGGGAATAAACAATTTATTGCGATACTGCGAGCGTGAAAGGGTTTTTAATTTTTCCTTTACGCGATTAAACATATGTTGATTATGTTACTTACTTTGAGCCAGCGCTTGTACGAGTAGCTCGTTAACACTTGTTCCATCTTCGTGGAACAAGTAGACAGCAACAGGCTTCGCAGAACTGAAATATGATAAACATTATGAAAATATCGAAACAAGGTACAACCACTAATAGTACTACTAGTGGCTCTGTGAGCTTTAAGAATTGGAAAAAAAATTTTTTTTCGTTGAAATGTTACAATTTCCAAAAACTGACTCGACACAAAAAAGCCTATATAATTATCGAACCTGCTCACAAACTTTCACGAGAATCGGTTGAGAAATGCGACCTGTAGAGGAGAACAACCGGACTTAAAAAAAAAAAAAAACAAAATTTCCAACATCTGACTTGACAAAAAAAAAACTATATAACATTTCTAATAACAAATACGACCTGTAGAGGATCACATCGGGACAGACAAACGGAAAAAAAAACATTTGTTTTTCAAATTTAGATATGTATTTCCAAAAACTGACTCTCCAAAAAATTCCATGTAATTATCGAACCTGCTCACAAAATTTCACGAGAATCGGTTGAGAAATGCGACCTGTAGAGGAGAACATCTGGACAATCAGACATACGAAAGAATTTTTGTCGAAAGCTGAAAAGGAGACGTTTCGCTCGCTCGGTCAATTACTATTAATAATTCTTTTACAAGTAACAAGCTTTTTTTCATGTACTAATAGTACATTACTACAGTGGCCGGGACGAAAGGGGTTGCCGGCCGAAGACATATATAGGTCTAGGCGGGCAACCCCAAATTTTCCGCCGAGGTATGTATAGTGCTTTTCTCAAACATACAATGAAATAAACATAAAAAAAAAAAATTTTTTAATACGCATAGTGGCAGAATGTCATGATGCCTGTGCCACAAATTTATGTGGAATGGAATTAAAAAAGAGGACTTTGCCGGCCTAGGGTTGCAAGATTTGTATGAAATTCCATTAACGACCTCTTGTCATAGCCGCACCTGAAACGTCATACTTCGCAGCCTATTATAAGGAACATAACATGAATATTTCATTGCATGTTTGAGAAAATTAATTAAAAAACTTACTTGTCTTCAACGTCATCCGTTTGTCGTTTCATTTTCATTTTTTGTCCCAGGAATTGTTTAAGGAATTCATCATGCCTGTCTTCTAAGTTACTATCTTCGGTCTGATCCACCTAGCAAATAAAAATCATTACAAGATGGGTTAGTTACCTCGAAAAATTTAATTCCGAATGATTATGAAAATTTCGAAAACAAAAAGATTTTAAATTTTTAAAGGCTCGGCAACTAGCACACTGGGCGACACGAGAAAATATCTTGTTTCGTACCACCACCACCATATCAGCCGAAGGACGTCCACTGCTGGACACAGACTTCTTCAATTCCATGGATGGTAAATGCCATAATCGCCACGCTTGGCATGCGGATTGGCGATCGCAGTATCTCCACCGCACTCCAAGGATGCTGCTGCTCACCCCCCGGCGGTTCCGGCGCAGTTACAGTACAATTTAAACTAGGTATTTATTTTATTTTGTGTATGGCAAGTACACAGTTTTGCTACAAAGTTAAAGGCAGTCGGTCCAATCACTTTGAAACCTCTAAGTCAGCTTGGTGGATCTTGGCGATACTACCCTGGATGGCAAGCTGCGGGCAGTACTCGGTAATATGGGACATAGAGTGAATCTGGCCGCAGGAACAATTTGGGTCCGACCTGAAGCTCCACTTGTGCATGGGTAAGGTACGCAATCCAGTTTGCTGGTTGCAAATGTTGAGCTGAGCGCGTCTGCCAGGCCTCATACTCCCTTTATTTTACATTGTTTACATCAATTTTGCGCGTGCACGATTTTTTACATTGAAATATACGGAAATTCAGTTTTTCAGTGATTATTCCTTCGTGGTATGTCCGATTTTCAGCTTTTTAAAATCTAAACCATCGTCATGATGTCACCTATCGACATGCAAAATGTGAGCGTGATCGGTTGAAGCGTGTAGGAGGACTACGAACTCAAGCGAAATACATTTGTCGCCTAAAAATGAGCTTCGCTTCGCTTAGCTCAATAAAATAAAATAAAAATCCAATACAAACAGTCGGAAGCGTGCAAGCATGTTTGCTATAGAATCTTGGTATAGAAAACTGTTACTCACATCAGCTAGAAGGCAGAGGTGTGCCAGTGCCGGGACGGAACAGAACCTGGGGTGAAGCGGTCGCAGTCGGCTTTGTAATGCTGGCAGGTATTCCCCCGTGTCTACTAGGAATACCTCAGGATCATCCTGTTAGGACAAAACAATAGAGTATTTCACAACACAAGACATGAAGTCTGCCAATTCTACTTTTTTTGTATTTGTGCAATAACGTTTAAATAAATAAATGAGCTCAATGGGATACCGGCAAGTGGCTGAAAATAGGATAACAAATTTTTATGACTACTTACAAACTTAATTACATGCAAACAGAGAAAGTTAAATAAAACTTGTAATAATTTATGCCAATAAACAGACTCCAATTTTCTACTTCACTATGCCACACACACGACATTTTTACATATCCTTCCCACTTCACCACCTGTACTGCTATTCGATAGCAAATGAGGTGGTTACTACAGATCCCAACCAAGTCACTTTATATGGGCCGATGATATTTGAAGAGTTCCCGTCGGTTTTCGATGGTCGTAAAGTCCACGATGAGGCATGGTTCGGGACAGTCGCAGATAAACGAGCCAAGAGACATCGAGGTAACATCAGTTCGCCACGGGTAAACTTTACCTGCAAGGCTTGCGGTCGGGTATGCCGCTCCCGCATCGGTTTACACAGCCACGAAAGTTGTCTGCCTACTTGACACCTGCCTATGACTAGTCTGTAATAGACTCCAAGGCCATTGATGATGAGTTGCTACGTCAACGAAATTTTAATGTGAAGTGCCTACATCATTAAGGAGTTCCATATGACAACTGTGACCATCATCGCCAGTTCCGCTACACCAAATTTGTGGTTTCTGTCAGCCAATGCTTGTGTACCTACAGAAAATACCGAAATCGGCATATGTGTGCCTATCAAATTCGAGGAGTTCCCTCGATTCCTCCTAGATATCATCATCAGACCTTCATCGAATTTATATGGGACCACCTTGGGGGTACCTGCTTTGGAACAAAAATCATCAAAATCGGCCAACGTGCATGGTCAAGAGTTATCGGGGAACATACATACATAAAAAATAAAAAAGTAAACATGCAGACGAACTGAGTACCTCCTTCCTTCAATTGAAGTCGGTCAAAAGGAGTATGTGCCGCTCGGCCCACCTAGGGTGTAAACACTTGAATCCCTGGTAACGCTCTACATTCTAGTTTACAATCTTTCGCTTCACTCAGTATTCAATATACCACTCTCGCCGTAAATGTATCACTTTGTTTTCTTGAGACACAATCTACTATAGCATGGTGATTCACATACCTCCGAGTATAAATAAAGTGCTCGAAGGAAGCACTTAGTCTCTTGTTCATCAAAATATGCACAGAACATGTCTGGGACAAAATCTTGAATCATCTCCTGGTTTTTGTAATATTCGGTCATTTCCGACACAAGACTGAAAAGTAAAAAGTTAATTTGAGGCATGAGGTCATTATCATCAGAAAAAACAGTTGCATAATAAATAATGTATGGTAATCCATTCTCCCACCAGTCAAAAAATCATTTTTTTTGTATGAAATTCCTTTACAGTTCTCAGAGTTGTTCCGCCTGCAGCGTGATACTTTGAAGCATGTTATAAGTTTATAACGCACGAAATAACAAAATTTCATTGCATGTTTGAGAAAAGGCTATTTTTAAATCATGTCTATATCTACTTGGATTGCAACCCTTCGTTTCCCGGCCTCTATAGTAATGTACTATTATTTCACTTTAAAAAAACATTGGCTAAAATAAGGTGATAGACATATACCAAACATGAATATATTAAATTTTTATCCTGTATTTGATTTCATTGGAAAATACCAACAAAAAAAAAGAAATGTTGCGAATTCCGTCCTTTATACCACGTCGGTGGCAAACAAGCGTACGGCACTCTTGACTAGCGGTATTCTTTTATCTCCTCTAAATACTCACTTGGTAAACAAATCGTCATCAACCAGCAACCACAGTTGACCTCCGCTCACATTAATAATGGTCGCTTCACACACAGGCTCCAAGTTAGGTTGGAGAGGCAGCCCTAGCGGTTGGCGACCTGGAAAAATGGATCAGTTAAACTTTTATTCTATAATAAGGGGGGGAGGGAACACGCACCAAAAACCAAGTCAATACAAGTCGTAAGTTCATTGGAACCGTCTCAACGAGTAGTTGATGAGTTGGTGACTTAAATTTTTGACATAAACATAAATATATAAATTTTTGGGGACAATCTTACACAAATCGACCTAGTCCCAAACTAAGCAAAGCTTGTTTTAAGGGTACTAGACGACGATATACATACTTATATAAATAAATACATAGGAAACAACCAAAACTCAGGAACAATATTCGTGATAAATGCACAAATAATGCCCTGACCGGGATTCGAACCCGAGACCTCCGGCTTCGCAAGCATTGTCACCCACTAGACTAAAAGGATGACATGTCACTTCATATTTACCGTCAGCTTTTCGGTGAAGCAAAATATCGTGAGGACACACATCGACATCTGCAAATAAAACAAACATGCATATGCAATCAAATATCATTTCACATATATTACAATTAACCTTTTCAGCGCTCTGTCAAATACAAATGCTGTCACTCTAGTGTCACTCACACTCCATAACATAGGATGGGAATGTCAAACGCGCAGTTGAACCCTATAGAAATGCATTGCATTGGACGCCAGGACGATATGCGTCGGTGGCGTCGAACCGATGGTGCGCATATATACGTCGTTGACGTTGAAAAGGTTAAAATTTATTTGCTTTAGCTCTAGGTTGACCGATAAAGAATGCTTTACGCCATATATTTTATATATCCACCACCACCATATCAGCCCTAGGATGTCCACTGCTGGACATAGGCCTCCCCCAATTTCATGGGGGGTAAATGCCATAATCGCCACGCTTGGCATGCGGGTTGGCGATCGCAGTATCTCCACCGCACTCAAGGAATGCTGCTGCCCATTCCCCGGTGGTCTTGGTCGTAGTTTTAGGACATACCCGGGTCCCGGGTATTTTATATATATTTTTCTAAAATTTAAAATAAATAATTAATTCATTCAATCATAGAATTTAACTTTGCATCGACAACTCCACTGCTCTCCATGTCCGGCCCCTGTAAATATCAACATAAATCAAATAAACACATTATAAAAACGCAACTTCGTGGTGTCAGGTAAGGCTCTGCTCTCTTATTCTATGCTATACGCGACGTCTGACTAACGTCACAATGCTTTTTGCTTACTATATAAATTTACTGTAGTGGTCTCTTCCAAAGGTCGACGTCGGCGTCTTGCGTCCATAGAAATGTTGACGCTAATTCAGACGTCGTGTATTGCATAAAATAAGAGACCAGCCTAACTTAACCGACCACGTCGGATATTGACTCCCTCAGTCAAAATATTTCCTTGGTGAAGGTCGATAGATGCCCTGACGTGGGTCGTGAGCTTGAACCAGTTATTTAACAAAACACTCGGTGCCCGTTTCTTATATAAAGCTACAGATTACTTCACAATAAATTGGGTATTACAAAATTTTACCAAAATCATAAGATTTTTGTTTATCGTTCAAAAGTTAAATAAAGGTAGGTACCAAAAGAGTTCTTGTATACATATATTATATATATTCTTTACTATTTTCTAATGCAGTATTTGACTACTGAAATAGCAAAATATTTATTTTCCCTTAAAACGGTTGGTTCGATAACTTGCTTGTGTCTTCATAACCAAGTGCCAATTTGGAGGAGCCGTTTCGGGAGCTAGGTTAGTCCCTAATTTTTGTTGTTGTTGATCCCCTATAGACATATGATCGTCTCTAAAAACTGGTTGGAATGGCACAGTAAAATAAAATTAGTCAAATTTCGTAAAATGACCTCTGTCAGTGGCAAAGTTCGTAATCAATCATACTTTATAGGTATAGACTCAAAAGTAATGAAATGTTTACAAGTTTAACAATAAAATTGCGACTGTCGTTTTGGACTTTTTTGTTAACTTTTTGGACGCCAACGACGCATATATCCCATCGGTTCAACACCAACAATGGATATATCGGTCACGGTGTGCAGTGCGATAACAACTTTGCATATCTATAGGGTTCAACTTCACGTTTGACATACTGATTTCATGTTGTGTAAGTGACAGCTTTCGTATATATCCTAAGGCGCGGAAATATGCATCATTGGTGTACAAAAAGTTAAAAGCTAAAAAAATCACTTTTAAAACGAAAGAAGGTATAAATCACATTTATAATACCTGTAGTCTCTGGTCCAAAGTGTTCACTAATTTTCTTTTTCTCTGCTGATCCTGAATCGCGAAACTCTTTTCTTGCCTGTTCCCTTGTCCCAGAAGCTTTTGTTTTAGGTGACCTGCATGTGTTGAAGTGAGGGCTTGTTTTGGTATGTCTTTTTGATTTTTGAGTTGGTGCAGAATTTTTGTATGCATTTGGGCCCATGCTGGCGTTCTTTTCTAAAAAGTTCAAAAATATAATATGAAATAAAATTAATCCTTAAATCAAAATTGAACGCTGTGTGCTTTACCACTCAGCTATATGTTGCTGAATTATTGCATAGAAATAATTCAGTAACATATTAGTTTCAACATACCGAGGTTGCTTGCCATCAGGTTGAATTCCGTCATATGGTACATAAACTCATCCAGCTGCTTCATGCAGTGCAGGAAACGGGTCTTGATCTCTCTCGGCTCACCATAAAGCTGGTCTAAGAAGCTCCTTGCCTAGAAACAACCATCCAAGTTTTTTATTGCATCAAGCATGCTATAATGTTTAAGCCGGAGGATACAGATGTGTGTACTGTACCCAGAAAATATTAACAGCAGCATTCAAGGGTGATTAAAACTTTGGATACTGGAAAGGTGGTGCAACTTTTTTCTCTGCTGAATCAATCTCAAAAACTTCTATTATTGAGGTGATACATGTGTATCAATATACGTTTTTGAATGCCTAATATTGTATTGTTCGGAAACCATTTAAAAAAATAACAATTACCGATTCACTCGCTAATTTTTTATTATGGTATTGGTCCTGCACTAGACTTCATTTATTTATTTATTTGCTCCAGGCAACAAAAGGCCCATATTAACACATACCTTACAGACTAACATACATATCACTACATAATATTTAAGACAAAATATGGACTGAATTGAATTGAATTGAATGGACTTCCAGGGGGGAGGCCGGTGAAAGATTATTATACTTAGATGGTGCACTCTTAGATTCCATACAAAGAAATAAAAATGGCTATAAGTATGTTTATCATGGTAGAAGACTTAAGTACCCTCATGTCCCCATGGAATCCTCCATCAGAACTCAAGCTTGACAAAAATGTGTCTTGAAGACCCAGCTTGCTTGATAAACATAACGAAGAGAACAAATTGCCAAACATGAACTATGCATCATTGAAGAGTTCCATTCTGACCATCATCAGCAGTTCCACTTCATCCAATGTCACATTTTTGGATAAAAATGCTTGACTTGTTGATAAAAACACAAAAATCACTATATGTTTGCCTTTAAGATTTGAGGAGTTCCCTTGATTTCTCATGGATCCAAACGGGTCCAACTTGGATATATATACTTACAATCAAAATAAGAATTTTCAAAATCGTTTCAGACATGACGGAGTTATGGGGTAACAAACATTTAAAAAAAATACACAACCGGTTAAAAATATTCTTTAACACTAAAACACATAATTTAGAGGATTTGAAAGAGTCCCAGTATGTAATAATTTGCGAACAGTGTTTTTATTTACAATATTGTGAGAAATAAATATAAACTTTAATTGGTATAAGTGTGATAACATGTATAATGTATATGTGATTTACAGTTTTATAGCTTAAAAGCTAGTGAATATTTTATTTGTTTCTATAAAACATGCAAGTCTATATTATAAATGGGTACTGCTGTGTCAAAAGTAACATGTAAGGACAAGGGCATTTCTCAGTGTTTCAACCACTGCGTTGCCTAAGGGTGTGATTCCAGTGGTTGTATTATTGACTACGCCTTTAGGTTTGTGGTCCGTTTTGAAAATAATGATTGCATTCCCCGCCTGCTATACTACAACTTGAAACCACATCTGACTCTGTAGAGATGCTTTCAATAATGCGACACCAAAATCACATCCGTTAAAACATTCAGAGAAATTCCCGCAAACACTGTAAGTATAGGTCGATTCACAAGAGCTGGCGCGGAAAATGTATGTAACTGTCATTAATTTCATAGACCTTCCGCGCCAGCTCTTGTTAATCGACCTATAGTGCCTCTTGATGAGTGATTTACCTGGTCTTTTAAATGTCCAATGTGATTAACTGCCATTTCACATTCACTGTCAAACCTTCTGATTCTTTCCTCCATCTCACGCTGATGATATGTTTGAGAATTCCTGAAACATTTTTAAGAGTAAGTAATTTATTACACAAATTTCCCATACTACGCTAATTAAGATGTGGGGAAGTTCATGATTTAGGAAAAAATCCAAGATAACCAATGTTGTTTTGTTTGTGTTTGTAACTGTTTCAATTGTGTTGTGTGAAGTGTGGAATAAGGAGCATTTGTATTGTATTGTAGTAAAAGAAAATAACTCACATTGCGTTTGTCTTATCTTGCTAGTGAATATCCAGAAAAATTACACTTATAAATGTGCTAAGTCAACGAATAAGCAACGCAATGGTAATCACTAAATCTGGGTTTGATAGTTAAAATGTGATAACCTCCTAACACTACACAACATTATTCACATGTTTGCATTGCAGTTAAAATGGTAAGTCCCTGCTAATTTAATGATTAATGAAATTCAAATTTGCGCGTGCTTTTCCCACTGGCTTTTACGAAATTGAACAAAACAACTAAAAATGAAAACAAAACAAAACAAAACAACCAAACAACCTAATGGCTATGTGCACGTCTGAAACGTCAAACAAAGTCAAACGTCAAAGGTCCCGAGACAATGTCAAAATTTAGAGATGTCAAATAAGGGCTGTGTTCCGAATCACGCTCACAGCGCTCTGAGCGCGCTCACGGTCGGACCGATTCACTCTCACAGCGCTTACACGAGATTACGTGACGTCATTGATGACATCATGGACGGCGCTCACGGTGCTCACACTCCCAGCCGTAAGCACCTTGAGCGCAAACGTCAAGTTGACGTTTGACACGTTATGACATCTCATTATAGGCGCGAAAAAACAAAACTTCACAGGTTATATTAGTTTATTTATTACTATAATAATAATAATCATTTATTTCACCATCTCCTATGCTACGAGAACAATCTCAATTTGGTACTGGAACATGTCGTTCGGAAACTGCTGTCACAGGATTCCGGAATTGAACTAAACAGAAAACATAGGCTGATAGTGTTGACCCTATCAGTTTATGCTTTCTACGCGTCTACGCAGACTTTGGTTTACTAGGCGAAAACCGAGAAAAGGTGGAAATGTCAGCTCGAGAATGTTGGATCAAGAAGCAGCAAAAGTGGGGCTCAGGATTAATCATGGAAGACGGAATACCTCCACATGCGTTTCAGAAACAGTCGTGCCAAACGAGAAGTCCTACTTGTAGGGGAAAGAAACCTCTTACAAGGGAGTGTCCAAATTAATACCTCGGATGCATTGTCACTGATACGCATGCTAGAGAGAATGAAATTAACACCCGTATCCAGAACACCTTACGCTGCAGTGTTGCTCTGAACAGAGTGTTGGCGTCCAAGCTCCTCAGTAAACGATCTAAACCTCGGATATATAAGATCGCAATCCGCCCCATCTTAATGTACCTATATGGGTGTGAGGCCTGGACGCTAACAGTTAGGGAGGAGCACAGCCTGTTAGGAGGAAAACGTATAAGGTGTTCCGAAAAATCCTGGGACCAGTGAAAAGAGACGATGGGAGTTGGATGATACGTTAAAATGCTGAAATAGAAGAGCTGGTGGCCGAACCAAATATTATGGGTGAAACCAAAGCGCATCGTCTTCGCTGGCTTGGTCACTTCGAGAGGATAGAAAAAGATCGACAGGTGAAGAGAGCATACTTGGGCCGACCGACCGGACGGCGTCCTGTGGAACGCCCCAAGTACCGCTGCAAGGATTTGGTGGCCGAGGACCTGGAGGTCTACTCCGAAATTCGAAATCCGAACTTCGTATGGTGCCGTCCCTTTCACTCATATAGTGTTTGACAGGAGAGTGAAAGGGATGGCACCATACGAAGTTCGGATTTCGAATTTCGGAGTAGACCCCCTGTGTGAGCTTGGAGCCGGTGCAAGCTGGCGAAAAATAGCGCAGGGCCGAGAAAAGTGGCGTGCTCTTGTCTCGGAAGCCAATACACATTTTGGGTCGTCGTGTCAGCCTAGTTAGTTAGTTTTATATTAGTTAGTTGCAGATTACGATTAATTTCAATTTTCTACAAATCAAAAACCCAGCCCAGAATTTCCTACTACGATTAATTGACGAACTCAAAATTCAAATTCAGTTGACGTTGACATGAACATGACAGTGAACACGCTTATGACTGGTCCGAAACAAAACCCCACTTACGAGGCCTTGAGCGCGCTAACTGATTCGGACCGGCCGCCAACACTGTAAGCGTTGTGAGCGTTGTAAGCGTGATTCGGAACACAGCCATTTTATTTACTTAAGAAACCAATAGAAAACGTGAAAGTAAATTTGACAGTGGTCCCCAGTAAGTACACATTTCTGCCATGGTGTGCGCTACGATCGCCTAGCTTACCCCCACCACCTACTTCGCACATAGCCAATATCTATGGCTGTGATCTATGGAAACAACGAACTTTTGTTTTTTTCTTCTTTATGGGCCCAGTTACATGGTCACTATTATCACGCGATCCAGGCATATCATGATACGTATCACGTGAATATTGACGAGTATCGCAGTATCGTGATAATATCGGAGCAAATCCGGATATTTTGAAATCCGCGATATAAAAGGGGCGGGCCTTCAATAATATTGTTCATCCAAAGGCATCATGATAATATCATGATATTATCTGTCACATTTTGCCAAATCTTGTGGGATTCCCGCGTCACTGGCTCAGGCATGAGCATGAGTAAATTATTAAATACTTAACTATAAACCACAGGAAAATAATTATTAATTTATTGACTTTAAATAAACTGAGATTAGTGATAAATGAAAAGCGAATGATTCTAACTTCCAACCAACGACAAACAAACAAACTGAACCGGGGAAATAAAGCATTAATTCAACCAAGCATTAATCAAGCATTAATTCAAGATAGAAGGCATAATTCATTAAATTAATATTTAATAAAGGCATATTTCATCAAATTAATATTTAATAAAGGCATAATTCATTAAATTAATATTTAATGAATTATGCCTTCTATCATGGAATCTGCCCAGATCCAGATAGCATCGCCATTGTCCATGTCAATGGAATATGCTAGTTAGGATGTTCTCACTCACTGTTCCCTGGCCTCCACAACAAGAGATACTATGCCTAACCATGTCAATTTCACTAGGAACACCATATTAATGGAGCCTCTGTTGGCAAGATCAGTGGAAGCCAGTGGAATACCTCTATTTCTGCCAAGATGTACACACATACAGAAAGGTGCATACCTTGTAACACCACCACCAAGACGAATTAATTATTTGTGGTGATTCTAATGACAGAACTGCTGTCTAAGACCACTCATTATTTTAACATGTTCCCTGTCCTGGTGCCTGTAACGATAGGTCACACAACTCCTTGCCAGGAGTCCATGCTTCCGCTAGTCTTATCCTCTTGTCTTTACTAAATGCAAGGTTGGACTTGGGACTACATGTTAAATTATCTATGATTATTATATATCACGGAAACTCTTCTCGCTCAATGTTCCGAGTAACGAAGCCAGGCAAGATTAACTCACTTTTTATCGGATCAATGTTGTAATAGTCCTATAATACTTTTGTTTTATAGTGGTGTGTACTAACTACGCCGTAATAATAACGTACCGAGCACTAAAAGTAACTCCGACGCTTAAATAAAACGTAGTGATTATATTCTCTTTACTTGCGTCGAATGTTAGGTTAGAAGTGTCACAGTTGAATAACAACTTAGTACTGACGCGTGATCGGCGTGATAATATTCACTGTGTAAATGGCCTTTTCAATACAACTTCAATAATGAATATTGCTGATAATACTGACACACCAGTATCATAAGTAATAATAGCCGTGTAACAGACCCCAATATCCGGATTTGCTCCGATATTATCACGATACTGCGATACTCGTCAATATTCACGTGATACGTATCATGATATGCCTGGATCGTGTGATAATAGTGACCATGTAACTGGGCCCTATGGATTTTGCTTCAATATTCACGTGATACTGGGATATTAAAAATAAGGGTGGTATTCCACTCGTCCAATATCTTTATCCAATCTTTGATCAAATTTCTTTGACAGAGGTCCATTCCACTCATCCAATGTCTTTGTCCAAGTTTTTTTTTCATGCGTGCGTCAGTGTCAGTGTCAGCAAGCGCGGCACCCATCTTGCGGAAAGTTTTTTCATACTTAAAATACTATGTAAGATACGAAAAACTCGTTCAGATGAAATGCGTGCCATCTCGGCCATCTCACATATCTTCAATCGATGGTCATCCAAAACAATATCGTGGACTTTATTCACGATGTCATGAGTGGTCACTTCAATCGGCCTTCCAGAGCGTACTGCGTCATTGGTAGTGTTAGAAGAGTCCACAACGAAATTATGTAAACCACTTGTGTACCATTCCATGAGATGGAGCAGATTCCCCATAGTATTTTTTTTAACCGGTCTTTAGTCTGTTTGATATAGTTTTGCCACGTAAAAAATAATGTTTAATTAGCACACGAAATTCACTTTTCTTCATTTTCCAACAATTTCCCGCTCTAATCTGACATATGACTCGATTTCTTTTTTATTTTCCCATATAAAAGCCAGTAACCAGAGTTAAAAATTAGAATAAAAAAGTTTGTTTGTGACTTATCAAACCGCCCTCGTAAAGTTTTCTGCTACGTGCCGTCATTTGACGAAAAAAGATCGTGGGCTCCTATGAGGTTGGCATTGTCACCATGTGTGCAAAAGCCTCTTTAAAAACTTTGAATAAAAAAAATATAAACCATAGTAGTCGGCGGTTAAGAAGTCAATCCTGACACTTGTCATTTCCATACCGTTTATAACCTAAAAGTCATTTTGAGGTGGAATGTAGGTAGTTCAAGTATGGGGTTGTTCAAAAACGGAGTGGTTACATTTTTAAAGGGTCGGTAACACGCATGTGACACCCCTGGAGTTCCAGGCTGCGGTGACCGCTTACCATCAGGCGGGTCGTACGCTTGTTTGCCACCGACGTGGTATAAAGATTGTTCTAGTAAGTAAGTCAAGTCAATAACTTAACTTTGTGACCCACTTAAGGTCCTAACTACCTACAGTCCTGGCATACGTATGTATCTACTGTGTTATAATTTTTAGGAAAAAAAAACCGACTTCAATGGGAGAGGCCGGTGAAAGATTATTATACTTAGATGGTGCACTCTTAGATTCCATACAATAAAATAAAAATGGCTATAAGTATGTTTATAATGGTAGAAGACTAAGTACCCTCAATTCCTCATGGAATCATGGAAAAACCTTGCTTGCTTGACAAACAAAACGAAGAGAACAAATCGCAAAACGTGAACTACGCGTCCTTGAAGAGTTCCGTTCTGACCATCACCAGCAGTTCCACTTCATCAAATGTCACTTTTATGAATGAAAATGCTTGATTAGTTCATGAAAATACTAAAATCACTATTTGTGGGCCTTTCACATTTGAGGAGTTCCCTCGATTCCTAATGGATCCCATCATCAGAACTCAAGCATGACAAAAATCAATCGTGAAAATAGAACTTGCTTAACAAACACAGCTAGAAGGACAAATCGCCAAACGTGAACTTTTCGTCGTTGAAGAGTTCTGTTCTGATCATCATCAGCAGTTCCACTTCATCAAATGTCACATTTTTGTATGATAATGCTCGATTTGTTGATAAAAACACAAAAATCACTATATGCTTGCCTTTAAGATTTGAGGAGTTCCCTCAATTCCTCATGGATCCCATCATCAAAAATCGAGCATGACAAAAATTAATCGTGAAAATAGAACTTGCTTAACAAACACAACTAGGAGGACAAATCGCCAAACGTGAACTTTTAGTCGTTGAAGAGTTCTGTTCTGATCATCATCAGCACTTCCACTTCATCAAATGTCACATTTTTGTATGATAATGCTGGATTTGTTGATAAAAACACAAAAATCACTATATGTTTGCCTTTAAGATTTGAGGAGTTCCCTCAATTCCTCATGGATCCCATCACAAGAAATCAAGCATGACAAAAATTAATCGTGAAAATAGAACTTTCTTAACAAACATAGCTAGGAGGACAAATCGCCAAACGTGAACACTTCATTGAAGAGTTCTGTTCTGATCATCATCAGCAGTTCCACTTCATCCAATGTCACATTTTTGGATGAAAATGCTTGACTTGTTGATAAAAACACAAAAATCACTATATGTTTGCCTTAAAGATTTGAGGAGTTTCCTCAATTCCTCATGGATCCCATCATCAGAACTGCGTTTTGACAAAAACGGGACCAACTTGGATATATATACTTACAATCAAAAAAAGAATTTTCCAAATCGGTTAAGAAATGACGGAGTTATGGAGCAAACACAGTTTTAAACATAAAAAAAAAACATACAACCGAATTGATAACCTCCTCTTTTGAAATCTTGAAGTCGGTTAAAAAAGAAAAAAAATGTAAAATGCGTCCCAAATAAAGGAATGCGACTATACTTTAGCCTTCTACGCGTCAGATATTTTTTCCTGCTTTGTCACATCAGTTAAGGGGCTCTATGCGTTTTGAGTACGAGTTTTGAGTTGATAGTTTTTCCTTCAAAATATTATTGCACAAACGGTTCCATCCTTTCACGGTTCAATCCTTTTTCTACATTTTGAAGAGCAGAATTCAGAGAATTGCAATATCTATTTGTTTACTATGATTTATTCAGACATGGTCCAAAAAAGCTCTATTTTCGATATTAGTATATTATTTATGCACTTATATCACGTGAAATCTACTTTTCAAACCACATGCTCGACAATGCCGAATTATAGGTCATGTAAACCCTACCGAAAGCAAGACATTAAATCCCTTGGTATTAGCCGGGTTATAATGTTGTACTGAATTTCATTATAACCCGCTGGTTAATAATATGATTTCACTTTTCATAATTCTTATTACTATATGCATAAAGTTTAATTTTGCTAAACACAATTTGTCCTAGGCCATGGCCTACTTGATTTGACAAAATAAATGAAGTTTGCCTCCGTGTGAACCCCGGTCCGGAGGAGCGCGGTGTTCGAAATTCGAATTTCGAATCTAGGACCACGGCTTGTGCTTTCGAATTTGGAACGTCGCGCGCCTTCATTTGTTCACGCGTGACGAACAAATCGAGTTCTTGTAGGTGCCTATAGAAGATTTAATTTCAAAAATAATATTGAAAATGTCGAGTGATGATAGTGTTTTTTGACTCCTGAGTTTATCAAATTAGATGCCATAGGCATTGTCAACAATCTGCTGCCAGAGAAGTCAAAGGAAAAATACCTAAAAGCCTACAACGATTTTGACAAATGGAAAGCTGTAAAAGGCGTAAAGTCTGTGTCTGAATCAGTGCTTCTGGTCTATTTTGAATATTTGTCAGCTACAAAGAAGCCAAGTAGCCTGTGGTGTATATCTACTGAGCCTGTTTTTGTGTCTCGCATAAGGTGTGAAAAGTAGAGTATACACCTCGGGGATAAGACTGTTTTAGTCTTGGGCGGTTGAACCCCTCACTGCACTCAGGACTCAGTCTTAATTCCCTCGCTTCGCTCAGGAATTAACTTATAACTCCCTCGCTACGCTCAGGAGTTAAATTATGAGTCCTTCGTTACGTTCGGGATTCAATTCGCTCCCGTGACATAAAACAGTGCTTTATCCCCTTAGTGTATAATCTACTATTATATTATATCTTTTCCTTATTGACGTCTCGAACAACGCAACGGAAGAGAGATTTTTATTTTTAACTCTTTTTCAGAAAGTTACGTCCAAAAAACCGTTTTTGGCTTTAAATTTCCACTAGATGAAAGCCCGGCTTCGCTCGGGTGAAATAAATAAGAAAGAAATAAAGAAAACATTTATTCGTGACAGTAATGCAAACGACGAAAGAAATAGTGTACAAAAATGTATAAAACAAAAACATTACAACAACGGATTATGATGAAACTTCGTATACAAATAAAGTTTGTAGTGTGGATTAACATATGAAATCGGGAGTAAAAGATTACGCTGACGAAGTCACGGGCAAAGGCTAGTATCTTTATAAGTTAATCCTAAGTATTTTTATAAGGCTAGTATTTAAAGGCACATAAAAAATTTGACACCGTAATCAGTACTGATTTGTATAGCTAAAATACTAATCGTTCATTAAAATTCGGTTCAGATGTGCAATTGTTAAATATTGATATGCCAGTCAGTATTTTTGGTGCGAAGTCAGAGCTGCTACCGCGAACGAACACGTATGAAGTTCGTGTATCTCCCTCTGTCGCACTTGAAAATTCGAGCGACACAGAGGGAAATAAATACACGATGTTCGTTCGTTTTCGTTTCGCGGTAACAGGAAGTCTACTACGAATTTCGAAATCCGAACTTCGTATGGTGCCGTCCCTTTCACTCATATGGTATATGACAGGGGAGTGAAAGAGACGGCACCATACGAAGTTCGAATTTCGGCGTATCTCCTCTCTATTCTCCGCCAAATTCTATTCAGTGGGGCCCTTTACACTCAAGATTATGTGTCAATATTATCGCGGTTTTCAAAATTGTAGGGATGTTGCTTTTTTTTTTTTTTTTTTTATACCACGTCGGTGGCAAACAAGTGTACGGCCCGCCTGATGGTAAGCGGTCACCGCAGCCTATGGACGCCTGCAACTCCAGGGGTGTCACATGCGCGTTGCCGACCCTTTAAAAATTTATACACTCTTTTCTTGAAGTATCCCATACTGTAGTTCCTCGGGAAAACCTCGGCAGGGAGCTCATTCCACAACCGGAGCGTTCGAGGGAGGAAGTTCCTCTGAAACCGTACCGTACGCGACCATTTAGGTTCTAAGGTGTGAGGATGAATGCCCTGCCGACGGCGAGCAGTGCGATGATAGAAAGCGGCCGTGGGCATCATATCGAATAGTTCTTCGGAACACAACCCATTGTACAAGCGATAGAACACGCACAAGGAGGCAAAGTTTCTCCTTAAACTTAAAGGTTCAATATCGCTCGTGAGTTTGGGATCGTCCACGATTCGCACAGCACGTCTCTGAAGCGAGTCAAAAGGCCCAAGCTGGTATCCAGGTGCTCCCGCCCAGAGGTGACAGCAATACTCCATGTGGGGACGAACTTGCGACTTATATAATATAAGTCTCTGTCCCAGGGTGAAGTACCGCTTCGCTCTATTGAGCACACCTAGCTTTTTGGATGCCAGCTTGGCCTTGCCTTCTAAGTGGCTTCGAAATTGGACGTCGCTGGAAATGTCGACGCCAAGGATCCCAATACTCTCTGAGATGGAGAGGGTTGTGTCCTGGAACTGTGGGGCCACAGTGAACGGGGTTTTCTTAGCGGTGAACGCACATACTTGTGTCTTGGTGGGGTTGAACTGGACCAGATTATCCTGGCCCCACTCAGAGACTCTGACCAGAGTGCTCTCGATTTCGGACACAAGTTGTTCGCGACTCTCTAACACAGAGGCACGAGGAATGTTGGCACGGCCCGTATAGTAAGCGTCCCCGGTGCTGTCATCCGCATAACAATGGATGCTATCAATAGACAGCATGTCATTTATATGCAGCAAAAACAGCGTCGGGGATAGCACGGAACCTTGTGGGACGCCAGCGTTAATGTCCATGCTTTCGGAGCAACTGCCGTCTACTACGGCTTTTATGCGTCTGCCGGACAGAAAGCTGGCGATCCATCTGCACAAACCCTCGGGCAGTCCGTACGATGGTAGCTTCGACAGAAGACCTCGGTGCCAGACCCGATCGAACGCCTTCGCTATGTCTAAGCTGACCGCTAACGCCTCTCCCTGACTCTCAATGGCTGAGGCCCACCGGTGTGTAAGATACACTAGGAGGTCACCAGTCGAACGATCGTGACGAAAACCGTACTGACGGTCGCTGATCAGATCGTGCTCCTCTAGGTATCTTAGGAGCTTTGTGTTGATGACACGCTCCATCAGCTTGGAGAGAAGGGAGGTAATAGCAATAGGCCTGTAATTCGATGGGTCTGATCTATCGCCCTTTTTAGGCACCGGGTGTACGAGGGCAGTCTTCCACGAAGACGGAACTTGGCTTTTGCGGTAAGAGAGCGCGAAAAGTCGCGTTAGGACGGGACACAACTCAAGAGCACAACGTTTGAGCACCACCGCTGGTATGCTGTCCGGCCCGCTCGACTTGTGGACGTTTAGGGACAGCAGCTCCCTCCGGACATCCCTCTGTGAAAAGTTAATTTCCGGCATGGAATACCCACATCGAGGGATAGTGGGAGGTACGGCGCTGCCGTCGTCGTCCAAAGTGGAGTTCGAGGCAAAGAGGCTACCCAATAGATCGGCTTTCTCTTTTGCACTGTGGGCCTGATCTCCAGCTGTAGTTCGCAGTGGTGGTAAGGACGACTGACAGAAGTTTCCCTCGGCAGCTTTGGCGAGCGACCAAAAGGCGCGACTTCCGGAGGGATAAACAGAAAGTTTCTCGCCAATTCTGCCGATGAAATTGAATTTAGCTCTGGCAATAACTCTCTTGCTAGACCTCGAGGCAGCGTTCAACTTCCGTTTCACATCAGAAACGTTTGGATCGTTACTAGCTTTGGCCTTGGTCCAAGCCCTGTATGCGATTTGCTTACATGCTGTAGCATACTTACAGGGCCGGTTAAACCAAGGTCGCTTTTTGGCTCCAGCAGCGACCAGCGAGTTGGGAATAAAACATTCCATACCCGCCAGGATCGTCTCAGCGACAGCGTCTGCACAGGGGTCTGGATCTTCTGATGTGAAGCAAAGCTGCCTCCATGGGTACGATGCGTAAAATTCACGCAGTCCATCCCAGTCTGCTGACCTATACTGCCACATGCGCCGTAGGCTAGTTGGTCGCGGCGGTTCCGGCCTCACACATGGTGCCTTTGTCCGGACGAGGCAGTGATCGGACGATCCGAGTGGTGCATTCACTGAGACGGAATACCCGTCCGGACGTGAGGTCAGCAGAAGGTCCAGGAGAGAGCTGGTATGGTCCTCGACGTCTGGTATTCTCGTAGGAGAACGTACCAGTTGCGAGAGTCCATAGGCCAGAGAAAATTCGCGAGCAGACCTACCCGCGTAGTCAGTGGACCGAGAACTGAGCCACTCAACATGGTGGGCGTTAAAATCTCCTAAGATCACCAACTCCGCGGAGGGATACTGCTCGAGAACTCTGTCAGATGTCAATTGCAAGTGCTTGAAGAGCCGAGTTGTGTCCATGTCACCGCTATGAGACCTGTAAAGGCACGCGTAGACGCGGGTGTGGCCGCCGCAGTCAACGCGCACCCACAGCACGGACAGATCTATCTCTTCGTAGGCCTGAAGGCGGCGACAGCAGATACCCTGCCGAGCATACATACATACACCGGCACGTCTCAAGAACTTATGTTCGAGCGTGTATCCGGGATACAGAAGGTATGAAGTATCAGCCGGGCAGGATATCTGTGTCTCCGTAAGGAATAAAAGGGTCGGTTGCGCAGACTCCAGATGCTGATGAACCGCATCTAAATTTGAGTGGAGTCCCCGGATATTACAAAAGTCCACGTGTGTGGAGGATGGTACCGCTGAGAACCTGTTCCTTTTTTTACTTGGCATGGCATATAATTTTAAGAAGTGTATAAAAGAGGATTCGCTGTGATGACGGCTGTAGGGACAAAAGCACGGTAGAAACCTGGCAGAGGATGATGCAGGTAATACGGTTTGTGGGCACGGCGTACGGAAGGGCCCCCGGTCCCCCCCTGTTGCGGCAGCCGGGTCCACTCCGGTCTCCTTCTCCGGCACGACTCCCACACCAAGGACTTTTCGCGAGGCTGGCGGTTCAGCCTCCCAGGGTGGAGATTAAGTGACCCCTGGGTTCGGGAACCCAACTAACCTGCGGGCGGCCAGCGGACAACCGTTTCACCGGGTCTCCCTGATCGCCGCACCCACACTCCGGGCCTACACGAACCTAAGGCAGTGTTGTGAGTACCGTAGGTCCCCTGCCGTCAACACAACGAATCCTCAAGGAGCTCTGGCAACCTTACTCACCATCAGGAACACAACACCACATACCTACAAAATAAGTAGTGGTGCTATTATGGCTGCGATCTTCTGTAAAGCGGAGGTACTTCCCCAGTTGGGCTGCTCCAAATTCGAGCGAGATGTCATTTCGCTATGCCCTACCTCTCTGGAACCTTGGAAGTCTTGTTGCTTCAATATTCATCAATATTTACGTGATACGGATCGTGATATGAGTATTCCGCGTGATAATAATAACAGTTGGTAATATTTTCTTCAATTAATGGAACTTATTTAGCAACTTGTTCCGTTATTTTGCCAAAGGTATTTTGCATTCCGATACGCGCACCATCCAGGAATAGGAGCCGTACGCGCACCAACCAGAGGGCCTACCGCGATCTGAAAACGAAGTATTTCCCTCTCCGCGCTCGAATATGCAAGTGCGACAGAGAGGCATGTATTTCGTTTTCGGTTCCCAGTAGCACTTCAGTCCGAGCGCGGCGGTCGGTCGAAGAAAGTCAAAGAACATTCCGTGTGTCGTCTGTCACACATATTTTTTTAACTGAACTTGAAATTAGGTGATAATGTTTAGTGTGACGTATATTTTACCAAAAATACCAATATATTGAGAAATCACATTTGTTTTTTTAGTTGTATGGAACCCTCGGTGCGCGAGTCCGACGCACTTGGCCGGTTATTCTCACATTTTGAATTTTATTTCTCATATAATAAAATACCCTATTCGTTTCAAAGTGGACGCCTGAGGAACTAACGCGAACCAAAAACTAATTATCTCCCTCTCTATCGTTCGAATACTTCGAATATGCATGTGCGATGGAGAGGCAGATACTTCATTTTCGGTTCGCGATAGCGCCTCTAACGTCCGAGCGCGGCGAACGGCATGAGCAGTACTACTAAGTTATGAGATAGAGCGAGATAGGGATAGAATTTTGCTAGACGTTTAAAGGCCATAAGTCACCTAGTAGTTTGTCACAACAAAATAGAGATGCAGCTTTAAGATGGCGGACAGACTCAGAAAACATTCTAGTGGTGTCCTTTACACGATTAATATTATCACAATACTGGGGAGTCAATATTGTCACAGTTTTCAAATTTGTATAGTTTCTGCTTCAACATTCACGTGTCACGTATCGTGATATGAACGTATCACGTGATACTAATAACCATGTAACAGGCCCCATACATTCGCTTTGAAGGCGGTTATTGTGACAATCTGATAGGTGTATAGAACGCTTTAAAACCACAAAAACAAAACCTTCTCCATAGAAGCGACTTGCCGGATCCACACAATGGGCGACGATGGCCCACCACTCAGCAAAATGGCCAACATACCGGACGCAAAAATAGTTCACGATTTTCGAACGTAGCCGACACTGTCAACCAACAAATTTAATATGGTAATATAGTCTGTGGACAATATGGCCGACGTTTTGTCATCAAATTAACACTTTTTAATGCAAAATACGCGATAATCCGAATTTTGCGGATACATATGTTCAACTCGAAATTGTTATTTTTATACGTTCTTCAATTTGAGACAGGTCTCGTTCGGGTCTACCGTACCCCTGCACGAAATTATTAATATAGAAACGTTGATCCCATGTATGTCGAGATTCTGAGACGGAAGTATTCTGAGACAGAAGAGACAGTGAGTTTTGAAGTAAATAATGGAAAACTATTTCGGTAAACCTCATTGTTTTTAATACAATAAGCCACATAAACGAGAAACAAGACTAATTATTTAAAAAAATGAAACCTGTAATTTGGATTAATTAATTTGGCGCCAAAAATCCGCCATTTTGTTTATTATATTTTATTTTGATATACCCAGTGCTGCAGTGCTACTCTCACAGTAAATACGAATCTAACGACACCTCTCTACCTAAACTCCATCGATCCGTTCACGCTGCAGAGCGTGCCAAACAATTATACATACATACGTTTATACATTATATACTCTCGAAAAACGTAACCTTCCTTCTGGCGCAGTTTGGTACAAAAGGGACAGTTACATATCGAAGGTCATCGGGAGCTACGAGCCCCTAAATGCAGGTGACTGTACGGCACCGGATGACCGTGTCTCGAAGCAGCACAAATTGCGTTTGGAGCACTCTGCGTCAGTCAGGCGGCTGCCCGTCACACTGAAACAAGCATTTACATTAGGACCCATCGATCGCACACAGCGAATTTACTTACTTACTTACCGTTTTCTTTGACAGCAAGACGCCGGCCATTGCGCGGCCTGCCCGCGTCTGGGCCCTGTGGTGACGCTCGGAAGAGTCGGATCGAAGAGGTCGTCGGGTGACGAAAATCCGCAAGACTCCGATGGCTCGAGCACTTTGTCCAAATGGGTATTGGAAACTGGGGATCTTGCCACTTGACCTACTAACTTTTTCCTAATATATCATTAAACCTAATGTTTTACTAGACCTAATACATTTTTCTTTAATACAGTGAAATTCTTGGGTTTTCTTTAAATATCATCAAATAGAAGTCATTAGGTTAGGTTAGGTAGTTTAGCAATAATCCTACAAAATTTACTATTCGAGAAAAAATGCATAAGGTCTAATGAAACAGGTCAAATGAAGCATTAGGGCTAAAGTAGTTAGGTCTATTTAACAAGGGGGAGCCGATATATCATAATTTATACTAATAACAATTTTTAAGAAAAAAAACCGACTTCAATGGGGGAGGCCGGTGAAAGATTATTATACTTAGATGGTGCACTCTTAGATTCCATACAATAAAATAAAAATGGCTATAAGTATGTTTATAATGGTAGAAGACTAAGTACCCTCAATTCCTCATGGAATCATGGAAAAACCTTGCTTGCTTGACAAACAAAACGAAGAGAACAAATCGCCAAACTTGAACTACCTACGCGTCGTTGAAGAGTTCCGTTCTGATCATCATCAGCAGTTCCACTTCATCAAATGTCACTTTTATGAATGAAAATGCTTGACTTGTTGATAAAAACACAAAAATCACTATATGTTTGCCTTAAAGATTTGAGGAGTTCCCTCAATTCCTCATGGATCCTATCATCAGAAATCAAGCATGACAAAAATTTATCGTGAAAATAGAACTTGCTTAACAAACACAGCTAGAAGGACAAATCGCCAAACGTGAACTTTTCGTCGTTGAAGAGTTCTGTTCTGATCATCATCAGCAGTTCCACTTCATCCATTGTCACATTTTTGGATGCAAATGCTTGACTTGTTGATAAAAACACAAAAATCACTATATGTTTGCCTTAAAGATTTGAGGAGTTCCCTCAATTCCTCGTGGATCCCATCATCAGAACTGCATTTTGAAAAAAACGGGACCAATTTGTATATATATACTTACAATCAAAAAAATAATTTTCGAAATTGGTTAAGATGTGACGGAGTTATGGACTAAAAAACATTAAAAAAAAAAACATACAACCGAATTGATAACCTCCTCTTTTAAAATCTTGAAGTCGGTTAAAAAAACCCACTCCAATTTTGTACTTGCTAAGTATGCCAGAATTTGTGGTTTCCGTGAATGCTTGGTTACCTACAGAAAAACCAAAATCGGCATATGCGTGCCTATCAAATTCGAGGAGTTCCCTCGTTTCCTCTTAGATCCCATCATTTGATCTTCATCAAATTTATATGGGACCAATGTCTGGGTACCTGCTTTGAAACAAAAAAAGAATTATCAAAATCGGCCAACGTGGTCAAGAGTTATCGGGGAACATACATACATAAAAATAAAACAAGAAAACATGCAGACGAACTGAGTTGAGTACTACCTACCTCCTTCCTTCTATTGAGTCGGTAAAAAATGCGGATTTAGTTTTAATTTGAAGGCACGCTACGGTGTGATAGCGCGCCAGTCCGTGTAAAATACACACATATTCCATACATTGTGCTTGTTTTGCTTCCTCTGTGTCTGCATTTTGCATGTGAAAAGTTTAGATTCGATTTTTATGCGGAACTACAAAGGGAATGTAACATTTCTATTTCTAACATTGTCACGTGCATTGTTTCTTTGTAGGAAGAATTTATTTGTGTGTGTTTTGACATGCATTTACTTACCTTACATTTTAATTTAACCAATTTCTGGTAAAAGAGTGTCGTCTAAAATTGAATTTCTTATACTAATTTAAGCAAGTATTGATTTAGATCTGAATTGTTCCTTTGTGGGGGTCTATCTAATAATTGTTTTGAAGTAATATAATTTCAACTACTTATTCTTTTAAGTGCATATATATACATGCGTGTATATATATACATACATGCGTGTTATGTGGTAGTGGGTTATTTGTGAGTTACTTTTATGTTTCCGTACCTCAAAACGAGAAAAATGGAACTCTTGAAGGATCACTCGTGTGTGTGTCCGTCCGTCCATCCATCTGTCACAGCCAATTTCGTCCGAAACTACACGACCGATTAAGCTGTAAGTACAAATATGTAAGTCGGCGACTCACAGACAGACATGTAACGTAAATAAATTAATTTTAAAATGGGGCCACTTTTGGGGGGTTGTTAGAAAAAAAAGTTTTGCAAACTATATCGCGTGACATCAAATAAAAGGGCTCGGTGTAAGAATCTCAAATATTTTTTTATAACGTTAAGATAAATAATTTTGAAGTGTTTTAAAAAAATAGGCGAAAAATTGACCATTCTCCCTTTTATCTGAAAAGCTACTGGTACTTTAATTTTGGAAAAAAAATGCAGGTACGTTCTTTACCTACAGATTACAGAACAACTGGTCCTTACAACTTCAATATAAGTACGTGAACCATTTTTCATTTAAAATAATGCCTCAATTTAGAGTTATTCTGTGTGTGTCTTTGCACAGATCAAAGAATACTAGAACCTTAGTGGGTATTATTATTAAGGATGAATAGGAGTCATATTATAACTACCTATCAATCTCATATTATACTCTTTCATTCAAACAAAACGTTATCGTTCAAAACTAGGCATTGCCGCCTTGAGATAAGGTCCACTGAATAAAAGTACGTAACCCTCTAAATAACACCCTCCGATTGAATGGGCAAACATAATGTTTGGAAGTGCAAGTCACCGCCTCGATTTGTCGCAACTTATAACGGCTTGGGCAATCGAAAAAAAAACGTCCCATTCAGCGCTTATATACTATCGGTGTATGATAAACAATCGGTAAAGCAGACTTCTAATCTGGAAGTAGCGGGTTTGGGCCCAAGCTCGTACCACTGGGTTTAAAAAAAAATGTGAATGTGATAGTTTGATAATAGTGTCTCTGTCAGCTGTAGACCTCGCTATTTTTTCATATTAAAAACACTGCAATATGTGACTGGATATAAAGAATATATAAAAATCAAACCTGCTCACAAAATTTCAAGAGAATCGGTTGAGAAATGCGACCTGTAGAACAGCGGGAAATCGGTCATCCCGGCCCGACTTAAGAAAGCATTTTCGCCGAAGCTGAGACGGAAACCATCGTTTCACTCGGTCAAATAGCTTTTCGGTGAAGAAAAACATCGTGAGGAAACCGGTCTTATCCCAAGAAGGTCTAGTTTTTCCTCTCGGTTGGAAGGACAAATGGCAGTCCTTGGGGTCTTGGAATTAGGTGTCATACTCGATCCTGCGCTACTTCCTGCCAATGGGGAATGTCTGAAATTTTTTAAAGTCCTTGATTATTTTTCTAATGGGAGGAATAACCGTCGCCATTAACAGAAAAAAGTTTCAGATTTTTCGGTTGCACCATATATTTTTTAAAAATATAAACATTTTATATCACCTCGCGTCTGCCCCGTATCGGGCTACTAAGACATTTCTAAGTCTGTCGAATAATATGATTTCACTTTTCATAATTCTTATTACTATATGCATAAAGTTTAATTTTGCTAAACACAATTTGTCCTAGGCCATGGCCTACTTGATTTGACAAAATAAATGAAGTTTGTCTCCGTGTGAACCCCGGTCCGGAGGAGCGCGGTGTTCGAAATTCGAATTTCGAATCTAGGACCACGGCTTGTGCTTTCGAATTTGGAACGTCGCGCGCCTTCATTTGTTCACGCGTGACGAACAAATCGAGTTCTTGTAGGTGCCTATAGAAGATTTAATTTCAAAAATAATATTGAAAATGTCGAGTGATGAAAGTGTTTTGACTCCTGAGTTTATCAAATTAGATGCCATAGAAGCCATAGGAATAACCCTCGCCATGAACAGAAAAAAGTTTCAGATTTTTCGGTTGCGCCATATATTTTTTAAAAATATAAACATTTTATATCACCTCGCGTCTGCCCCGTATCAGACTACTACGACATTTCTAAGTCTGTCGAATATTTAAAAAAAAAACGCCTCCTTGGATCTGTGGTACGCAATGACATTGACAGTTCAAGTCATACGACCAACCTATGATGAACTGTCAATGTCATTGCGTACCACAGATCCAAGCAGGAGTTTTTTTTTTAATATTCGACAGACTTAGAAATGTCTTAGTAGCCCGATACGGGGCAGACGCGAGGTGATATAAAATGTTTATATTTTTAAAAAATATATGGCGCAACCGAAAAATCTGAAACTTTTTTCTGTTCATGGCGAGGGTTATTCCTACCATTAGAAAAATAATCAAGGACTTTTAAAATTTTCAGACATTGCCCATTGTAGCTCTGAAGCTAATAAAAATTGTCCTGTATAAGGTTATACAGATTTACTCGTACACGGCATTATAAGTGGCTGAACACTTTGGGACTCTGTCGTTTTCATCCGTTAGACCATTAGTATGATAGTTTAAACGTGACATTAAAGCGACCAGGTACAAAGGTGTTTACGTTAAGCCCCCTGTGAGGCCGACTGTACCATCGATACCACTGCCGTAGCGCTCGTAGCGGTAGAATGAAGACCAATCGCTCTATCGTTATCCTGTAAATACTTATATTTAATGATTAATGACAAGCTATTTTCTAAACGACCTTAATAACGTTATTTAATATTATAAAGTTATGATTTTGCTATGATAATACCTATAACAAATCGTTATGCGGGATATTGATTACGATGTAACAAAAAATTAAAACCTAATAACTTTAATCTAAGAAGGTACATATATGTCTACTAACAGAGTTATATCACAACTATAATGTTTTTTTCAAACCACATGCTCGACAATGCCGAATTATAGGTCATGTATGTAAACCCTACCGAAAGCAAGACATTAAATCCCTTGGTATTAGCCGGGTTATAATGTTGTACTGAATTTCATTATAACCCGCTGGTTAATAATATGATTTCACTTTTCATAATTCTTATTACTATATGCATAAAGTTTAATTTTGCTAAACACAATTTGTCCTAGGCCATGGCCTACTTGATTTGACAAAATAAATGAAGTTTGTCTCCGTGTGAACCCCGGTCCGGAGGAGCGCGGTGTTCGAAATTCGAATTTCGAATCTAGGACCACGGCTTGTGCTTTCGAATTTGGAACGTCGCGCGCCTTCATTTGTTCACGCGTGACGAACAAATCGAGTTCTTGTAGGTGCCTATAGAAGATTTAATTTCAAAAATAATATTGAAAATGTCGAGTGATGAAAGTGTTTTGACTCCTGAGTTTATCAAATTAGATGCCATAGGCATTGTCAACAATCTGCTGCCAGAGAAGTCAAAGGAAAAATACCTAAAAGCCTACAACGATTTTGACAAATGGAAAGCTGTAAAAGGCGTAAAGTCTGTGTCTGAATCAGTGCTTCTGGTCTATTTTGAATATTTGTCAGCTACAAAGAAGCCAAGTAGCCTGTGGTGTATATCTACTGAGCCTGTTTTTTTGTCTCGCATAAGGTGTGAAAAGTAGAGTATACACCTCGGGGATAAGACTGTTTTAGTCTTGGGCGGTTGAACCCCTCACTGCACTCAGGACTCAGTCTTAATTCCCTCGCTTCGCTCAGGAATTAACTTATAACTCCCTCGCTACGCTCAGGAGTTAAATTATGAGTCCTTCGTTACGTTCGGGATTCAATTCGCTCCCGTGACATAAAACAGTGCTTTATCCCCTTAGTGTATAATCTACTATTTCGTCACGTTTTAAGGGTCGATTTCCAGCCAGTAACTTCGCTGTCATATATATTCTATATCAACATCATTCGCGTCAAACCCTCTGTAGCCAAATTGATGCGCTGTCCGATTTTGAATGGAAAGCGATTTCGATCGCCGCGTGTGGCGGGCGCTTAAGCGCTGGTACTGACAAGGCTGTTATGATTATGAAATTCCGTTTAGAGTAAACCATTTTTACAAGAATTTTTTTAACAAAAAAACATCGACTCCAAACTTTGCCAGACCCCATCCTCCTGCTATATCATTTGAGGAGTTCCTTCGATTTTGCCTTACTTACCCCATCTTCTTGGTATATAATTTGAGGAGTTCCCTCGATTTTTCCAAGATCCCGTCATCAGATCCAGACTTGGTGACAATGGAACCAACTAGAAATCACACCCTTTCAAACAAAGAAGGATTTTTGAAATCGGTCCACTAGTCTCCGAGTAATCGGTGAACATAAAAAAAAATATCTGACGACTTGAGAACTTCCTCCGTTTTTTGAAGTCGGTTAAAAATGAACGCCTTCCTCAAACGAGTCAGTGCTTTGAGACAGTTTTATAATTCGGAAACTTATGTACTCTTTTTAACTGATTTCAATAAAAGGAGGAGGTTCTCAATTCGCCGGAATATTTTTTTTATGTATGTTCACCGATTACTCGGAGACTAGTGGACCGATTTCAATAATTCTTTTGAAAGGGTATGTTTTCTAGTTGGTCCCATTGTCACCAAGTCTGGGTTTGACGACGGGATCTTGGGAAAATCGAGGGAACTCCTCAAATTATATAGCAGGAGGATGCATTGGGGTCTGGCAAAGTTTGGAGTCGGTCGGAAAACGGAACTGCGCAATACTCGATATTTATAACCGACTTCAATAGAAGGAAGGAGGTCTGAATCTCAGTTCGTCTGAATGATTTTTTGTTTATGTATTATATTTTCCGATAACACTTGACCACGTGGGCCGATTTGGATAAATCCATTTTTTTTATCAGATTTTTATAGTGAAATGAAATGAAAGTTTATTCACAGGAACATATGGTACTTATACAATAGATCGTATAAACAATAATTAGGTCCTTGATATGTTCAGCCGTTAGGCATGTGAAAATTATTTTGGGTTTAAGTTAGTACTACTTAATGTATTATATTATAACTATTATAAGCCACATATTTATGTTTTTTTTCGTCTTACTACAGGACATCAAAATTTCATTTACATTGTGATATAGCATGCTTTTAGTACAAATTTAGATTAAGAGAATGTCAAGTCACGATTATTACTAAATTAGCATCATTATTCATTACATATAAAATAAAAAAATAAAAAAAGCCTTTTTATTTCTTGCAAATTACAAAATAAATATAACATCTTGAAGCTATTGAAGCTGGATACGGTTTCTGTCGCACCAATTATGTTCGAAGGTTCAGTTATTCCGGTCTCGAGCCAAGTCAAAGATCTCGGCGTTGTTTTAGATAGGCATTTATCTTGGGATGGACAGTTTTCCGAGGTGAGTCGAAAGGTCACTGGTACTTTACGTGCACTTTATCGCTATAAAAACTTCCTACCGGTTAGCACCAAAACTTTGCTTGTGCAGGGGTTAGTTCTACCCCTCATCGACTATGCTGATGTGTGCACTACGAATATTTCCCAGGACTTTCTTACCAGACTCGATCGTTTGCTTAATAATACCATTCGGTTTATCTTCGGCCTACGCAAGTTTGACCATATCTCTCATTTTCGCCGCAAGCTGAACTGGCTCCCGATACGTCAACGCAGGTCTCTCAGGATCCTTTGCACGCTTTTCTCCATCCTGTTTGAGCCCTCCGCTCCTGGATATCTCAAACGTAAATTTAACTTTGTCACCCCTCGTCCAGGCTGTGAACTGCGTTCCTCCCGATCCCTCAAACTATCTGTACTTCCTCACCATAGTGGTTTCCTTACATCTTCCTTCGCTGTTCAAGCAATTCGTCTCTGGAATGCACTCCCTCTGACGATAAGACAGGCCCCAAGCAAATTTGTTTTCAAACGTATGCTCTTCAAGCACTTGCTAGAACATTCCTAGCGGAAAAGAGATTTGTAGTCGTAAGCGTGTGTGCAATAGTATATAATTATGTATGTATAATTAATGTATATATGTATATATATATATATCTATGTATGTATTCAGGTATATATTTGGTTAAGTAGTTTAAACACCTTTTTTGTAATTAGCTCTACCTTAGGTTTTTTTTTTTTTGTTTTTCTCACCTAGTTTGTCTCTTGCACCTACCTTCGCTATTTTCTGTTTGGCTCCTTGGTTGACTGGTAGAGAATGCCTTGAGGCATTAAGTCCGCCATTTGTACCGATTTATTTGTGAAATAAAGTTTAAATAAATAAACATCTTAAAATAGTAGCTTGTTTTTTCTTTTCTTCGAGTTTTCTATTATAATATTTTTTATTTTATTTTTTAGCATTCTATTCAGCAAGAACCCCTCCTGTGAAGGTAAAGGCCTCCTCTAGTGATGACCAGTGCTCTCTATCTTTGGCGTTTATTACATATAGTTAATAATACATTTAATCGAGATCTGACTATACAAGTATTCCTAATTAATAAGTGAATATCATTCGAGTAGCAATTATTAAAATACGTCAAATTAATAAAAAATGTCAAACTGAATAGAATAATATGGATCATTACAATTAAATCAAAACTTGTCTAAAAAATAACCAAATTTATATGGGACAAACTTGGGTGAAGTTGGTCCCATATAAATATGGTGAAGGTCTGATGATGGGATTCAGGAGGAATCGAGGGAATTCCTCAAATTTGATGGCAACGTGTATGACGATTTCGGTATTTACTGTAGGTAATTGGAGTCGGTTTTATTTGGATATAAATTATTATGTTACGGGTTTAAGGTATTAAATATGATTTACATGTAATTTCTCTTTTATATATTTTTTGTTTTAAAGTTGAGTTGAGTGGGACAATAAATAATTCTGATTCTGATTCTGTTGAATTAATAAAACCGATTTAAAAAAAATAAGTACCCTGTACCAGTCGAGGCCATAAATATGATTGATTACATTTATGGAATGGAAAAGTTGAAAAAAAAAAATTAGTGCCCTTGACTCTGTTCGGTTACGGTTACAATTCGATAATGAGTACCCGGCTGAAATGATTGCATCTATGTCGGTCGTGTAACAATCGTCCCTCTCCCACTTATACACGTACTAGGAAGGGACGGAATATATCTCCAACAAAAACGCAATCGAGCTTGGTAGGCTAGTGTATTGTGTATGTGTGTGTGTGAAGTCAAAGAACGTGAAAGGAACGCATACTCGTGGCTGCTACGCACTTTTCAACAACTGTGTGCGTTTCCATTGCACGAATTATCAATCCGACACTACTTTAAATTTTAAAGCTGCCTGTAGCTGATTACTTTTTTGAATGTTAATATAAGTTACTGATTATTTAGTATAAGACCGTCTCCTAGGTCGTGGTATTATTATTTAACGTGTACTCTCAAATCAAATGTGATTTACCTCAGAATATCCGTTATTTATGAACCGATTTATAAAATTCTTTCTTGTTTTGAAAGCATCTGCTTCCAGGTTGGTCCCATTGTTATTATAATCCAGTTTCGATGATGAGATCTTTGGAAAATTGAGGGAACTCCTCAAAAAATCAAGGGAACTCCGTGGCGATTTTATTTTCGGCAATAAACTAAGCATTTGTACATTTAGAAAATAGCATTTGGTAAACTGAAACTCATGAAAAAGACCACGGATGGTCATCCAAAACTCCAAGTTTTCATGGGTGGCGCTAATATTTTCAGTCAAGATAGTCCTGGTGTAATGTTACCATCAACCTGACATGATGATCGAAGCTGGAAGGTAAGCAACGGAACTCTGTCATACACAAAACATGTGCATTTCAAGAATTGTCATGAAATGCACTCTGGTAATGATTCACTAAAATGTGTCAAACAAATTATTTCTAATAAAAAACCCCGCCTTGAAAAAAAGAGAAAAATAAACCCAGAAGTCCAATCCAACCATGTGATGATGTAATCTACACGAAATCTACTAAACATTCTGCAATATTTAAATTAAGGATGAATTTTATAAACACAAAATACGATTTTAATAATTATCTACGAAATAAATATACAATTTCGTAAAGTTTTTGGTGGTCTTTATTTGCAAGAATACTTAATTCTAAATACACCGATGTTATTGTGTAAGTGTAGGTTACTACTTTTAAAGGATACAAATATAGCTCCCCTACGCTGGATATGCCCCCCCCCCCCCCTCTGACTAGAATTCTCCCCCTGAATAAAATCCTGGGCTGGCCTTAGTCGGCTTGGTCCCTATACATATGGTCCCTGCATTAAAATTGACGCAGATTGTATGGTGACGCTTACTGCAATAGTGTTCGTGGGGATTAAAAGACCGAGGCTTTAAGTTGTCGTGACGTGTGACAACGGGAACGCGTGTTCGTTAGCGAACTCTACGCACCCCTAACGCACACTCTCCGCCATTTTACAACTTTCAGGAAAATAACCTGAATTAAAACATTTCATGTACCACGGGCAGTTCTTGTCCCTAGGGCAACTGTACCTATACAGCATTACAGAGACTCATGGATTAAATGAGAGGAAAAACAATTTTTAAATGAAACTCTTTTCTTAATCACTGTATGTACCTACGAGTTTTTTTATTAGGGAGCGGTGATGTTGTGTTCATATCTTCCGCATTTTTTTTTCCCTCATTGCTTTATGTTTAAATTGTGTTTTATTTGTATGGTGCTGTATGTTGGTTTTGTCAATAAATGTTTTTTCTATCTTCTATCTATCTATGTCTGAAGACAGAGTGGCTAAGCGCATATTTTAAAAACTGCAGGATGGCAAGCGGAAGGACGGCCAACTTCTGCGGTATAAAGTTGCGCTGAAGTGCCACACGCCGTGATGTGATATTGGACCATCACGCTGAGAGATTTCGGTTCAGGATCGGTCAAAATGGAGGTATACATAGTGAAGGTTAATGTGCAAGCTTTCAAAGAACGAAGACGAAGTGAACTTGACGCTATGCGCGAGGAATTGAAGGCCCGACCGCGGCCATCCAAGTGGGAGAAGAAGTCTTCTTCTTCTCGTGTCGACGGTTTCTACTTCTGGTTTAGATCGAATGGGACCAGAAGCTGGCGATAGCTAAAGCCTTGTCTGTCGCGTCACAAAGGTCTTGCTCGGAGTAGGAGTACGGGCACGCCGAGCAAGGCAACATATGCCTCATAGTTTGTGGAGCCGTCCCGGACACACACCGAGCGTTCCACCCGCTTAGGATTTTTTAACCGACTTCAAAATTTCAAAAGAGGAAGTTATCAATTCGGTTGCATGTTTTTTTTTTTTTTTTTGTTTTGACGTGATAACGTCTTTAAAATCGTTTTAGTCGGGTGACATGTTCAGAAACTTGTGTCACACTAAAACCTCACGAGCGCGATCGCAGGTATAAGTGAAGTGCAAGTGAAGTAAGACGTTATCACGTAAACATCTCGATCGTAAACCTACTTTACAAACAACCAATTTTTTTTTTATGTTTGTTAGTCCATAACTCCGTCATTTCTTAACCGATTTGGAAAATTCTTTTTTTGATTGTAAGTATATATATCCAAGTTGGTCCCGTTTTTGTCAAAACGCAGTTCTGATGATGGGATCCATGAGAAATTGAGGGAACTCCTCAAATCTTCAAGGCAAACATATAGTAATTTTTGTGTTTTTATCAACAAGTCAAGCATTTTCATCCAAAAATGTGACATTGGATGAAGTGGAACTGCTGATGATGATCAGAACAGAACTCTTCAACGACGAAAAGTTCACGTTTGGCGATTTGTCCTACTAGCTGTGTTTGTTAAGCAAGTTCTATTTTCACGATTAATTTTTGTCATGCTTGATTTCTGATGATGGGAACCATGAGGAATTGAGGAAACTCCTCAAATCTTAAAGGCAAACATATAGTGATTTTTGTGTTTTTATCAACAAATCGAGCATTATCATACAAAAATGTGACATTTGATGAAGTGGAACTGCTGATGATGATCAGAACAGAACTCTTCAACGACGAAAAGTTCACGTTTGGCGATTTGTCCTTCTAGCTGTGTTTGTTAAGCAAGTTCTATTTTCACGATTGATTTTTGTCATACTCGAGTTCTGATGATGGGATCCATTAGGAATAGAGGGAACTCCTCAAATGTGAAAGGCACACAAATAGTGATTTTAGTATTATCATGAACTAATCAAGCATTTTCATTCATAAAAGTGACATTTGATGAAGTGGAACTGCTTATGATGACCAGAACGGAACTCTTCAACGACGCGTAGTTGACGTTTGGCGATTTGTTCTCTTCGTTTTGTTTGTCAAGCAAGCAAGGTTTTTTCATGATTCCATGAGGAATTGAGGGTACTTAGTCTTCTACCATTATAAACATACATTATAGCCATTTTTATTTTATTGTATATCTATCTAAGAGTGCACCATCTAAGTATAATAATCTTTTGCCGGCCTCCCCTATTGAAGTCGGTTTTTTTTTCTTAAAAATTATTTTATGTCTAGTGCCGCATTTTATAAGGTTCTCCTTACTGCGGCCTACCTGGGAGCGTAGTTAGGTCCGATCCTTAGATCTCCAGGTAGGCCACAGTTGTTTGTGCCCAGTGGGAAGCGGCCATCCACTGTCGGAGGGGTGCTGATGCTGATCTGTAGGGAGTATGTTCGCACATTTACTGCGAAGATAGGCTATGAGAGTAGGGCGAGCTAACGAACGGCACTCTCACTAGCCAGTTTTAGTAGTTCAAGCCACGAAACGGTCCCATCTCAGCATGGTGCTAGCATGATGGCCAGCGCTGATCTTCCGATGGGACTTTTCCTTTTTGGCTACGGAACCCTAACGAACTTCATCTCCTAGTAAGACATTGTATCAATGCGTGAGTTACTGTATGTTGCGCCTGCGCCTATACTCATCTTTACGACGGAAGTGACGCGGAAACATTATGAAGGGGCGTTCAGGGTAGGATGGGTTTTATTCTAAGTCCTATTCTCAAATTTAAGCGTAGTAATATTTTGTAAACTTATCTATCTATACAGGCTGTGGCCTGTAATAGGAGCATAAATTAAACGGTACACTATTGAGCTCTCCAGCAATTATTTCCAAATGGTTTTAATCCCATTTTGAGCAATCCCATTTTTAATAAAAAAAAAAATTGAAAAAAAAAGTTTTTTTTCGATTTTTTGTTCTCTCAAAAGTAGCTTATATGTACTTTTTTACTCTACTGGAGTGATGTTAATAACTATTTATACAAAAAACACTAAAAAAAAAAAAAAAAAAACCCAAAAATATCCTTTTAAACAAAAAATGCGACAACGATTATGAGTCATAACTTGAAGCAACCTCAAAATCAGAATTGACTGCCGCGCTATAATCTCTGGGTGCCAAGATCAATCAAGGAGGTCATAACTTTAGATCAAAATTTCTCCCAATTGAAAAAAGATAATTATTTTTGGACACAAGATGTTACTGAATATGCTCTAAGGAAGCGTCCTTTAAATTTATTGCTTCTATTACAGGCCACACCCTGTATATTGTGTTATTGTACTTATATCTGATCTCACTGCAACTTGCGTAGCCAATGTTATGTACTCCGTAACTGTCATATATATCGGATTAAATACCTCCTAAGATACTAGCTTTAAGTGTAATGTAATATATAGGATGAGGATGTACTGAATAAATAAATAATAGTACATTACGATACAAGTGCAGAGAACAGAAAATTCGCAACGAGTGGTGATAAATTGAAACACGACCGAAGGGAGTGTTTTAAACCGACACGAGTTGCGAATTACCTATTCGCACGTGTATCGTACAACGTTTTACAGTACATGTGGCTCTTTAAAGTTTCGACATATGCACGTAATCTGCTGATTACCGCACTCGTGCGGTAAAATAGCACCATATGTACTGTAAAAACATTTTTTTATCCCTTATTAAACTCGGTGCTAAACACAATTTGAATAAGTAATAGATGACGCATGTGCAGCATAACATTAGTTTAGAATTACTTACGCCATTTAGGAAACTTAAAGAAACATTTGGCACCGACTTCAAAAGGAGATAAAAATTGAGAAATCGTTTATTTGTCAGGTAGCTATGAAGTCGGTTAAAAAAAAATTGTAGTTGGGTCAAAATTGCGAAACTTTTCTCATAGTCGGATGTTGGTTACTTATTGATTATATGGCATTGAATGTAGTTACTGGATTCAATTTAAACATATCACAAATAAAAATAAGGATAGATAGAAATAGAGCATGGGAATTTCTAAAAATTCCGTGTAGGGAATATCCTAATATGGAAACTTTCAATGTAAAAAATCTATTCGCTTTTTTAATTAATTCTAACACCCATTCTGCAATATCAAATAAAATAAACATTATCTGTTACTTAAACCTTAAGACACATAATAAATCCTTTCTGAGTCTTAGATCATAATATCATAACCCTCGACTTCCCCCAATAGTCGGTTAAAGGTGTAAACCAACTATAACTAGCTACCCCAATGACATATACCTACGTGTCAATATATGCGCGCGGACGCGTGAATTTTCACACCCCAGCCCTGGTTCGCTTTTTTTTAATTACAACCCCACTGCGCTATTGTAGTGCTCTAGGTAGAGGGATCTAGCATTAGGGTTGTCACAACTGATTAGAATACAGATAAAGAAGGTTTTGATATCGGCCAAAACAAAGCATGCGCTACTAGCGGGTATTTGATTGCAGTCAATGTTGAGCATTTGTTTTTGTTGTTTTATATCAGAGTAGCGCCATCTATTGATACTGCTGTCAACACACTGTTTTTATTTATTAAAATTAAAGGCTTAGGAAGGCACATGCAGCGCCAAGTGGCGCAAGCGGCGTAATAAGCAGTGCAACCTCACAGACGGAGAGGAATCCGAGGAGGCGATGCAGGAAGCTAGAGGGTCTACTATGTTCATGACTTAGACAGGGAACAACCAAGAGGTGCAGGCCGGAGGAACGTCACAAAGTACTAATTTGCCTACGTAGAATCATTTTTAGTAGTTGGAGGCGCAATTAGCATAGGTAACGTCAATAGCGTAGGTAGATGATGGCACAGTGGTAGCAAGGAGGCGCAAGGTGGCGCAAGTGGCACAAGGTGGCGAAGGCAAGAGCGTCGCCAGCCGGCCACCATTCGTTAGGGGGGGGGGGGGGCAAGATATAAATAGGGTGAGGAAAGTATGAATTGTTGGGCGAAGGTGACGCAAGGTGGCGTAGGTGGTGCAAATGCTAAGGTAGCATAGGGGAGCAGGAGGTAGCGCTCGTGCTCAAAATACAGGAGACGTGGCGCAGATGGCTCAAAGGAGGGGCAAGTGTCATACAGTGGCGCAAGTGGCGCAAGGTGGCGCAGGCGGTGCAGGTGGCGTAGGTGGGTTACAGTGGGATATTAGTGATGCAAGATATCGCTAACGGAGGCTAAAGAGGCGAAAAGCGGCAAGAACAAGGTTTGTCATGTATTTTATTTTAGTTGGTCAATTATAATGTTCACTAAATTTTAGAAATGATTTTATTGGTTCTTCTTTGCTGATTAGTTCCGAAATTACAATAAGGTTAATATTGTTTGTACTACACAATAATTTCTTGATCCTCTCTGGCTTTTGCGAAATAATAGCAGTTTGTAGTAAGTGAGAAAAATTGACATGTGAATTGTCATAAGGGCAGCTGTCAGTTTTTCTTCGGAAGTAGCAATCCATATTTAAAAATAATATCATTATAAATGCCTGACTTCATGATTGATATTAATATAACAACCAAATGTAACTAACCTATATGCAGTATTGTGTCAATTTTACGTACCCGGTACCCCAGACCCATATAAGTACGACCCCTGGTAATGCAAAATATATCACTTTTCGGTTAGCATCCAAACTGGTGGTTTTGTTATAGGTTTTTTTAAATGGGATTGCTCTTGGCCAGCATTTGGTTGTGAAAATTAAAATATAGTGATAACCCTAGCCAGTGGGTTATCGAACTGGGGGGCCGTCAAAGAGCCCCACTACCACGGTAATATAAAAATACACATACAGCTCTATTCATAGCCCGGCCGCCGGAGAAATGCTCCAGATATGCTTTTTACGCACGACATTTTTCCTATCTAAACCTAATCGTAATCATTAAGGGTGTGCAATTAATAATATCGCGTTCATTGAAAACTCCCTTCTGATCCGATCAGGAAATTAGAAATGCTGATTGTTTCTCTGATTCTGAATCTTGACTATATTATTGTTTCTGTGATAATGACAGAAACATGACCGCTTAAACTACCACCCTCGCCTCTAAATAAATAAATGTAATTAAACCGCATCAAATAAACAACATGAACCACGCACGCAAACACAAATACAAAATTTTGCACACACATTGACCATACAGGTAATACAACTATCCCTCGAGCATCTTGTCAACAATAGAGTAGCGACCATTCTCTCAGGGACCAGTTCAAAAACCAGCGCTGGGCTGCTAAGCTTTTCACATGTTGAAACTGGGACACATTTGCCACACTTGCATTCTAGTTTTTTAACCGACTTCAAAATTTCAAAAGAGGAGGTTATCAATTCGGTTGTATGTTTTTTTTTTTTTTTTATATGTTTGTTACTCCACAACTCCGTCATTTCTTAACCGATTTGAAAAATTATTTTTTTGATTGTATGTATATATATCCAAGTTGGTCCCGTTTTTGACAAAAGGCAGTTCTGATGATGGGATCCATGAAGAATTGAGGGAACACCTCAAATCTTTAAGGCAAACATATAGTGATTTTTGTGTTTTTATCAACAAATCAAGCATTTGCATCCAAAAATGTGACATTGGATGAAGTGGAACTGCTGATGATGATCAGAACAGAATTCTTCAACGACGAAAAGTTCACGTTTGGTGATTTGTCCTCCTAGCTGTGTTTGTTAAGCAAGTTCTATTTTCACGATTAATTTTTGTCATGCTCGAGTTCTGATGATGGGATCCATGAGGAGTTGAGGGAACTCCTCAAATCTTAAAGGCAAACATATAGTGATTTTTGTGTTTTTATCAACAAATCGAGCATTATCATACAAAAATGTGACATTTGATGAAGTGGAACTGCTGATGATGATCAGAACAGAACTCTTCAACGACGAAAAGTTCACGTTTGGCGATTTGTCCTTCTAGCGGTGTTTGTTAAGTAAGTTCTATTTTCACGATTGATTTTTGTCATGCTCGAGTTCTGATGATGGGATCCATTAGGAATCGAGGAAACTCCTCAAATGTGAAAGGCACACAAATGGTGATTTTAGTATTTTCATGAACTAATCAAGCATTTTCATTCATAAAAGTGACATTTGATGAAGTGGAACTGCTGATGATGATCAGAACGGAACTCTTTAACGACGCGTAGTTCACGTTTGGCGATTTGTTCTCTTCGTTTTGTTTGTCAAGCAAGCAAGGTTTTTCCATGATTTCATGAGGAATTTAGGGTACTTAGTCTTCTACCATTATAAACATACTTATAGCCATTTTTGTATTTTATTGTATGGAATCTAAGAGTGCACCATGTAAGATTAATAATCTTTCACCGGACTCCCCCATTGAAGTCGGTTTTTTTTTCTTAAAAATTATGTTATGTTATAAATACCTAAAGTCTAGTTAAGTGAGTTGAGTCAATTTTTTTCTGTTTTCTTTATTTTTATTTGTCTCATCCTATTGTATGTGTTCTTCTTAACGGCAAATAAAGAAATTCTTGTTCTATTCTTATTGTTAAACATTTCTCAAAAGGAAAAAAAAAAACATCAAAAGTTGAGCCTTTATATTTCTCCTCGCCCTACTCAAAAATTACATTATTAAAAGATACCTACAATCAAGTTAACATATTGGTGTTTTAGCTCATCTAAAATCTCATGGGAGTAAATATGAACACAGCTTCATTAGATGATCATCAGACATTTATCGAAATTTGTCCCAAAGATGCCATTCCTGAAGAGTGTTGCATCTCGATTTCTCTTGCGCGGAAGGCATAAGCATGTCTCTTAAACAAGGGGCGTAGTTTGCAGAATCTAGGCATTGTACTTAATCCTTAAGCTCAAAACGCACAGACCGCGGCGCAGCGTCGTTGCGGGGCGGAGGCGTTTTTGCGGTAAAGTAAATGCGATTCGGGGCACGTCGCACCAATAAACCCCGCGGTATTCAGTTTATTTAATCGTATGGCATGTATTTACGAACCGTGAGATCTTCGAGAAGACAAGTACCAGTTTTTGTTGCACTTTTAGCACCACCCAGGGGTCACGTGTAGGGTAACGGTGGGTACTCCCTACGGACGTGGTGCAACTTCGACCCCCCTTGGTCAAGTGAGTGGGCAACTTGACTGTTAGAAGTTTTCATGCCGCCCGAAGGCCTCTAACTTGGCTTAACGACTGCTGTCGTAGACAGCAGCCGGGATCAATGGCTTAACGTGCCTTCCAAAGCACGGGAGCGCTCAGTTAGTAACCACTCAAAGCGGTCACCCATTCAAGAACTGACCTGCCCCCACATTGCTTAACCTCGCATATCGCACGCGGTATGCGGGCGCCGCTGGGCCACGAACGCGGTATTCAGTAGCGCGGTAGAGCGGAGGTGGCGTGTGTGACATATGAAGCAGTAAGCGACAGTCGACAGTTTCGGAAAGATCAAAAATGCAAAACCGCCTCCGCTCCGCTCCGCGCCGCGCCCGCTCTGTGCGCTTCGAGCTTGGAATCGTGATAGCTCTGCCGTATTACGACTTACGAGTTCGGAAAACGCGACTATGAATACGCACCGATGCGAGGAGGAGCGGTGTTGCTGCAAATCGCATAATTAGACGGAAAACAAGCAGATACCTAGCACTAGTACACAGATGTATAATGTGACAGTAGCGCATATACACACGCGCGCGTTTACGGTTCCGTAGCCAAATGGCGATAACGGAACCCTTATAGTTTCGTCATGTCTGTCCGTTCGTTTGTCACAGCCGATTTACTCGAAGACTATAAGCACTACAATTACGAAAGATAGGAAGGTGTATTCTATAAACCACAACATAAAAATGACGTGAAATTACGAAAAAATACGACTACCTACAACTGACTTATTTTTAACCGACTTCAAAATTTCAAAAGAGGAGGTTATCAGTTCGGTTGTATGTTTTTTTTTTTAATGTTTGTTAGTCTATAACTCCGTCATTTCTTAACCGATTTGGAAAATTCTTTTTTTGATTGTAAGTATATATATCCAAGTTAATCCCGTTTTTGTCATGCTCGAGTTCTGATGATGGGATCCATGAGGAATTGAGGGAACTCCTCAAATCTTTAAGGCAAACATATAGTGATTTTTGTGTTTTTATCAACAAGTCAAGCATTTTCATCCAAAAATGTGACATTGGATGAAGTGGAACTGCTCATGATGATCAGAACAGAACTCTTCAACGACGAAAAGTTCACGTTTGGCGATTTGTCCTCCTAGCTGTGTTTGTTAAGCAATTTCTATTTTCACGATTAATTTTTGTCATGCTTGATTTCTGATGATGGGATCCATGAGGAATTCAGGGAACTCCTCAAATCTTAAAGGCAAACATATAGTATTTTTTGTGTTTTTATCAACAAATCGAGCATTATCATACAAGAATGTGACATTTGATGAAGTGGAACTGCTGATGATGATCAGAACAGAACTCTTCAACGACGAAAAGTTCACGTTTGGCGATTTGTCCTTCTAGCTGTGTTTGTTAAGCAAGTTCTATTTTCACGATTAATTTTTGTCATGCTTGATTTCTGATGACGGGATCCATTAGAAATCGAGGGAACTCCTCAAATGTGAAAGGCACACAAATAGTGATTTTAGTATTTTCATGAACTAATCAAGCATTTTCATTCATAAAACTGACATTTGATGAAGTGGAACTGCTGATGATGATCAGAACGGAACTCTTCAACGACGCGTAGTTCACAATTAGCGATTTGTTCTCTTCGTTTTGTTTGTCAAGCAAGCAAGGTTTTTCATGATTCCATGAGGAATTGAGGGTACTTAGTCTTCTACCATTATAAACATATATTATAGCCATTTTTATTTTATTGTATATCTATCTAAGTATAATAATCTTTTACCGGCCTCCCCCATTGAAGTTGTTTTTTTTTTCTTAAAAATTATTTTAACCGACTTCAAGATTTCAAAAGAGGAGGTTATCCATTCGGTCGTATGTTTTTTTTTTAATGTATGTTACTCCATAACTCAGTCATTTCTTAACCGATTTGGAAAATTCTCTTTTTGATTGTAAGTATATATATCCAAGTTGGTCCCGTTTTTGTCAAAACGCAGTTTTGATGATAGGATCATGAGGAATTGAGAAAATTCCTCAAATCTTTAAGGCAAACATATAGTGATTTTAGTGTTTTTATCAATAAGTCAAGCATTTGCATCCAAAAACGTGACTTTAGACGAAGTGGAACTGCTGATGATGATCAGAACAGAACTCTTCAACGACGAAAAGTTCACGTTTGGTGATTTTTCCTCCTAGCTGTGTTTGTTAAGCAAGTTCTATTTTCACGATTGATTTTTGTCGTGCTCGAGTTCTGATGATGGGATCCATTAGGAATCGAGGGAACTCCTCAAATGTGAAAGGCACTTAAATAGTGATTTTAGTATTGTCATGAACTAATCAAGCATTTTCATTCATAAAAGTGACATTTGATGAAATGGAACTGCTGATGATGATCAGAACGGAACTCTTTAACGACGCGTAGTTCACGTTTGGCTATTTGTTCTCTTCGTTTTGTTTGTCAAGCAAGCAAGGTTTTTCCATGATTCCATGAGGAATTGAGGGTACTTAGTCTTCTACCATTATATAAACATACTTATAGACATTTTTATTTTATTGTATGGAATCTAAGAGTGCACCATCTTAGTATAATAATCTTTCACCGGCCTCCCGAATTAAAGTCGGTTTTTTTTCTTAAAAATAATTACTTTTTGAAAGAGGAACATGTCAATGCTTGTATTCTGCTACCATATATATATCGATTATTATTTGAAATCAAATTAATTTGTTGTCGTAGAAGAATTGTTGTATGCAACGTTACATAATTATTAGGTCTTAAAATTTTCGACGACATTCCATACAGGTAACCGGGGAATGATTAATTTAAGAGGACGCAGTACGCTCGGTCTGGCTCGGTTCTCCATACAAACGTATTTACCCTCTCATTTTAAAACGCCATGCAAGAATAACATGAAAATTTGTATACACAATGGGATCCGGCATATCTAGGTCGGAAATTAGCTTCTGTTGCTAGAAATTGTAAAAGAAAAAAAAATACAACGGCTTTTTGAGTTTTTTACGGCTTGTACGAAAACCTTAATAATCGCTGTATTTTTACTCCATTATAATTTCAAGCAACAGAAACTATGGTCCGACCTATATATGCCGGATCCTATTGTGTACTCAAAGTTTCATGTTATTCTATCCTGGCGTTTTAAAATGAGAGCATAAATACGTTTGTATGGAGAACCGAGCGTACTGCGCACTCTTAAGTCAACCGTTGGTGGGATATTAGCTGTCAAAGTCGTAGAAAGTGTGCCTCCTCTAATTTCCAAACAATGATGTTAAATATATAAAAAAAAATTGCGGTGGCGAACATTAATAAAGAAAAATCTAAAGGGAGGGTCCATAGGCTACGGTGTCTGCTTATCATCAGGTAGCCCGTATGCTTGTTTGCAACCTCTGCAGTAAAATCACGCCGTAGCAAGAAACAGACATTCATTCAAACCAACATTAACACAAACGGCGAGAATAAATCTCGACAACTCCTCTCGTTGATCCTCACTAGAAGGAATAAAAAGAAAGATGGCGCCGTTTTATTTGCCACTGAATATGCAATAAGTACATAATATTGTGTCATGAAGCATAGAAAAATGGAGGTTCCAAGGTTTATATCTCTACACAGACTTTTTAGCTGAAAAGCAACAATACGTTTTTCTTCATACGCTGTTGTACTTATTTTGCAAAAAACTAACGTTATTTTCGATGCCATCGGCATTTTGTTTTAACAAATTTCCAAAAAATATATATTTTATTTTTTTGCAAAGGAAATAATAATTTGTAGGTAGTCTAACTTATGGTTGTATTATTGTACTCGTATATATACTGCTATCTATTTCAGCCATAAATGTCATACATCAAAGATGACATAAATTTTACTAGGTTGACAGCTGTCACCGGACTCTTTTTAGCTGAAATAGATATTAAGTAAGGTTTTACCCGCGACTTCGTTCGCGTAAAACTCGTTATCGCCTTGTGGCGTTATATATGCAAACTATTTGCTAATCAGCCACTTCAATATTTATGTCAAGATACGATGTTCTTTTATTAGGTTGACAGTTGTCAATAGGGAAAAATGTCCTGTATGATTTTTATGTTTCTGTTCTAACTTACTATATTATTGTCGATAAGAATATACTGCTATCAGTGATCTCCAGTATTTAATTCCTTCCTGCCGGCCGACCCTTGAACACTATCAATATAAACACGGGAGGCGTTGAACATCTCTCGCCCCCCAAATTGGTGACCCGCTTCGTTTGAATCAATTCGGCTTGGACTGAGGTGAGAACAGCTTCGCGGCACGACGCCGATGGTTCCCGGCGTTTGGAACAACACCGCACCGAGCGTCGTCAACTGCTCGCGCATAATCTGGACACCCAAGTAAGGAGTTGCAATTTTCACTTTTGACGTCTACCAACGGCCTACGACTTCGAACCGCCCCTGATAATTGGGCGGGCGGTCTGCTTCGTCAACATTTAAAACATTGTGTTTTTTGCGATACGGAAATCCGAACTATACAGTGTGTTTCTTTAATACTCGCATTTTCACGTAAAATCTTAACTATACAGTGTGTTTTTTAATACTCGCATTTTCATGAAAAATCTGAACTTTACTTATATATACAGTATGTTATTTTTGGACATTCAAGTAACTCACATGATTCTGGACATATTTTTGATACATTTTTGTGTTTAATTATTGTTAAATTTAATCCTTGTTTTGTGTTTGGTGTTATTATTTGCGTTCTTTTAAATAGTTTTAAATACTTATGTGTAAAATATTGCCTTTTTATGCTGATTTGTACATTATTGTGTTATTTGGAGGTTTGTCTTTTGTGTGCGTTGTGGTTTGGTCGTGGTATTCGCAGGTTAAAATGTCTGTTGAGGACCTGCAGGCCCAGCTGGATGCCCTGAGGGCACAAAACGTCGCATTACAAGCCCAGTTAACTCCACAAGAGGAGCATGAACCTCTTCCTGCTAAAGCTATCTGCGGAATTTCTGTCAAGTTGCTGCCGTTTTGGGCAGACAGACCTGCTGTTTGGTTCGTCCAAGCAGAGGCCCAGTTTCATTTGGCAGGTATTAAAAGCGACATGACGAAATTCAGCCATGTCGTTAGCATTATCGATCAAAGGCTCATCGGCGAGATCGAGGATATTGTTATGCACCCGCCTGAGGAAGACAAGTACAACACTCTTAAACAAGAGCTCATCCGGCGTCTCTCCATATCCGAACAGCAACGGGTGGAGCGCCTCCTCAGCGAAGAAGAACTCGGGAGCAGGAAACCTTCCGCATTCCTGAGGCACCTTCAATTCCTGTCAGGTAACTCTAAGGATGACAGCATCCTTCGTCAGCTGTGGATGCGACGGCTGCCGAGTCAGGTTCAGGCGATCCTCAACGCACAATCAGACCTGAGCTTAGACAAATTAGCTGAGCTCGCTGATAAAATAATAGAGGTCGCTCCTGGACCATCGCAAGTTTACACGGTTGATAAAAATGGACTTCCTGACCTCGCTTCTTTATTCGATCAGCTCAATAAGTTGAGCCAGCAAGTCGCGGCTCTTACCGATGAGCGTCAGCGCGGCAGATTCCGCGCCCGTTCATCGTCACAAAGTTCCAGCCGCCGTAGCACGCCGACCAGGCGCGCCGATACTGCTAGGATTTGCTGGTATCATAAAAGGTACAAGACTAGGGCAGCTAAGTGTATCCCGCCTTGCAATTGGACTTCGGGAAACGCAACCAGCAGTCAGTAGTGGCGGAATCTGACTGCTGCTCAGTTGATCCTCCTGGCCGCCGTCTTTTCATCACGGACAGGACCACCAAGCACCAGTTCCTTGTCGACACTGGTTCCGATCTGTGTTGCTTTCCATTCCGTTGGCTCCGTGAACGGAGAAGACCCACGGATTGGCAACTCAGCGCTGCCAATGGCAGCACCATCAAAACCTTCGGAACCGTCCAACTAAAACTTGACTTTGGACTACGGCGCGTTTTCACCTGGCAGTTTGTGGTGGCTGATGTTAATACAGCCATCATCGGTTCGGACTTTCTGTCCCACTACCACCTGCTGCCTGATTGTCACCACAAACGGCTTGTTGATGGTAAAACCGGCCTTAAAGCCACTGGTACTACTGCTGACACTTCGCTCTTCGTATGCACAAGTGCTCGCTGAGTTCTCTGACATCACCAAGCCTCCTGGATTTCCACGGTCTGTTAAGCACAACACTGTGCATCATATTAGGACTACCGAGGGCCCACCCATTTCCTGCCGTCCCCGTCGTTTGGCACCTCAGAAATTATCTGCTGCCAAGAAGGAATTTGAGGACATGGTGCGGAACGGAATAGCACGACCATCTGAGAGTGCTTGGTCCTCTCCTTTACATATGACTCCAAAGAAGGACCAGTCTTGGCGTCCTTGCGGGGACTACCGCGCCTTGAACGCCAGGACTATTCCCGATCGTTATCCAGTTCGTTACATCAACGACTACGCGCACAACCTTGCTGGAGCTACCATCTTTAGCACGCTTGATCTTGTGAAGGCATACCACCAGATCCCCGTAGCTGAGGACGATATCCCCAAGACCGCTATCGTTACCCCGTTTGGCCTCTTCGAGTTCCCTTTCATGACGTTTGGATTAAGGAATGCTGGCCAAACTTTTCAACGGTTCATCGATGAGGTCACGCGGGGTCTCGATTTCGTTTTTCCGTATGTGGACGACATACTTGTCTTCTCAGCTGATGAGAACCTTCACAAAGAACACTTGCGGATCCTTTTCAAGCGTTTGCAAGACTACGGTCTTGTATTGAATCCGTCCAAGTGTGTTTTCGGCGTTAAAGAGGTCGTATTTTTAGGTTATAATGTCAGTTCTGAAGGCACTCGTCCTCCTCAAGAGCGCATTCAGGCTCTTATTGATTTTCCTCCTCCAAAGGACGTTCAAGGTGTGCGCCGGTTTCTCGGCATGATAAACTACTACCGTCGTTTTATTCCCCACGCTGCGCAATATCAAGCTCCACTTATAGATGCAGTAGTCGCCATTAATGGCAAGGGTGCCAAGCCATTCTTATGGACACCCGAGCTTTTGGAACACTTCGAGGCATGCAAGTCAAGCCTTTCGAATGCAACTCTACTGCAGCATCCGGTCAACGACGCACCCCTTGGCTTGTTCACGGACGCTTCCAGCGTTCATGTTGGTTCCTGTCTTCAGCAACTAATTAACAACCAGTGGTGCCCTCTTGCATTTTTTAGCAGAAAGTTGACTCCTCAGCAAAGTCAGTGGCCAGCTTATTACCGAGAGCTTCTGGCGGTGTACGAAAGCGTACAGCACTTCCGCCACATTCTCGAGGTTCAACATGTAACCATTTATACTGACCATAAGCCGCTGCTGTACGCTTTTGTACAGCGTCGCGAGAAACTTCCACCATCGCAACTGAACCAGTTGTCATTCATCGGTCAATTTACGACGGACATCCGTTACATCAAAGGAGAAGACAACGTTGTTGCCGATGCGATGTCACGTGTGGAAGCCATTTCGTTGGAAGAAGACTACGAAGCCCTTGCTAAGTCTCAAGAAGAGGACCAAGAGCTCGCCAACCTGCGTCAAGGAGATTCCAGCCTTCAGTTTTCTCGAGTTGCTGTCCCTGGCACTGACGTCTCCATTCTTTGTGACGTATCCACTGGCAAGCCTCGTCCCTATTTGACCCCTTCGTTTCGTCGTGTGGTGTTCGACAAGCTTCACAACTTGAGTCACCCCGGCGTTAGGGCCACTACACGACTTTTGGTAGGACGCTACGTTTGGCCTTCCATTCGGAAAGACTGTCGCAGGTGGGCACAGACTTGTCTTGCCTGCCAGCGCAGCAAAGTTTCTAGGCATACTTCAGCTCCTTTAGGCAGTTTCGAGCAACCATCTGGTCGCTTCATTCACGTGCACATTGACATCGTCGGTCCGCTCCCTGTCTGCGATGACTACCGTTACTGTCTCACAGCTATTGACAGGGTATCCAGGTGGCCAGAGGTATGGCCTATGCGTACCATTACCGCAGAGGAAGTAGCTGATACGTTCGTGCAAGGATGGATTTCTCGCTTCGGTGTTCCTTCTATCATCACCACTGATCAGGGCACCCAGTTCGAGTCCGATCTTTTCCGGCGCCTTATGCACACCTGTGCTACTAAGCGTATTCGGACAACTGCATACCATCCTTCCGCGAACGGAATGATTGAGCGTCTACATCGCCAATTAAAAGCTGCACTTATGTGCCACTCCGGCTCCTGGACGCGCGCTCTTCCGCTCGTTCTACTCGGCATGCGTACCGCCTACAAGGAAGACTTGAAGGCTACTGCAGCCGAGATGTTGTATGGCGAATCTCTACGTTTACCAGGAGAGATGTTAGTATCCGAGCCTGGCAATGATCGATTCGACGATCCTGCTGATTTCGTCGTTCAGCTGAGACGCAAAATGTCGTCTTTTCGTCCAGCACCAGTTTCTCGCCATTCAACTCCCGCTATCTTCGTATCGAAAGAACTACCGACTGCATCTCATGTCTTCTTACGGGATGATACTGTTCGACGTCCGTTGCAGCCTCCCTATACCGGTCCTTATGCTGTATTACAGCGTTCGACTGACGGGAAAACCATGACGTTGGCTGTTAAAAACAGAGAGGTCGTGGTGAGCATTGACAGAGTCAAGCCAGCATTTGTTGACGTGGATAATTGTCCTAGCTCGGGCTCAACAGTTCCTTCTGTTTCGCCGCCTCAGGATTTATCTCTAGCGCAGCCAGCTGGTCTTGCACCTTCGCCGAATTCTGTGAATGCTAATACCACTACCACTACTTTTTCAAATCGACCACATACCACTCGTTCAGGTCGCCACGTGAGATTTAAGGGGAATGATAATTATTGTTATTTTTAGTTTTAAGTTTTGTACACTTTTATGTGCTTTTTCTTTCTCCGTGGGGGGGGGGGGGGGGGGTGGTGTGGCGTTATATATGCAAACTATTTGCTAATCAGCCACTTCAATATTTATGTCAAGATACGATGTTCTTTTATTAGGTTGACAGTTGTCAATAGGGAAAAATGTCCTGTATGATTTTTATGTTTCTGTTCTAACTTACTATATTATTGTCGATAAGAATATACTGCTATCAGTGATCTCCAGTATTTAATTCCTTCCTGCCGGCCGACCCTTGAACACTATCAATATAAACACGGGAGGCGTTGAACATCTCTCGCCCCCCAAAGCCTAAGAGTCCCCCCCCCCCGCGCCCCTCTAATTTCCAAACTATGAATTTTAAAATTCTGAAAAAAAAACAAGATGATGTACAATTATAAATACTTTCAAAAATTTTTGGTTTGAACAAGAGATAGGTTAAACGGTTTTTGAGTTATTGCTTAAAACCTGTCTTGCCCTAACAAAAGGGCCTAAGTGCCGTAACTTTCCTATGAAAATACGACCTTTTTTGATTTACTGTATTGTAGTGGTTTTAAATGTAGATTAGGAAGTGTCGGTACGGAACCTTTCTCTGTACGTGACCCGACACGCACATGGCCGGTTTTTATTTAGTTTCAGTTGTCTGTCGGTCTGTAATCAAATCTTGCAAGTTAAATTTCATCCACTTCCCGGTTTCCGATTGAGCTGAAATTTTGCATGCGTACAAATCGGATAACAATGCAATATTATTATGACCTAGAGCTGATCTGGTGATGGAGACTGAAGGTGGTCATAGCAATTCCTAAACTACACAAGATAAACCCATAGTGTTTGCGCTCATTCGAACCGACTCAACAAGTAGTTTATGATTGTGGAAAAAATTACAGTCGGCAATAAAAGCTTGTACCAAAAATTAAACTTTTGACGAGATTTTTTATCGAGTATAAAAATTTGCAATATTATAAAAAAAAACAATAACTTTTTAAAAAAATGATGCGTTTTAACAAAATAACTTGTAGTTTATTTTGCCAAAAGTGTTGATTTTGGCGAGCTTCCGCGCGTGGGCGCCAAAAACAGTACCACCAGCGAGCGAGTAAGACAAAATTTTGGCGACGGTCGAGCCTTAAGCGTGAAAAGGTAACATAGATACAGACAAACATACAGAGTTTCTTTCGTATTTGTGTTAATTAAATCTAAGTTCTATGTTGCCGAAGCCTGTTGCGGATTTCATCTCTTATGGTGTATGTGACAAAGCCTAGAGCCTATTTCCTATTCGCATTAGAATTTGTGAACCATTGAGACCAATATTCTGTAATACATTTATGGAGTTTATAATATTAATAATATAAAAGGCCGATCGTCAACGTATTGACGCTCTTGAAATGTGGTGCTGGAGGACAATGTTAGGAATTCACTGGACTGAGCACCGGACCAACGAATCCATACTGGCTCAACTCAAAAGACCGATGACACTCACCACCATATGCTTACGGAGAAGTTTCGAGTACTTTGGTCACATTGCTAGAAGGAGAACTGACAACCTTGAAAAGCTGGCTGGGGACTGGCAAAGTGGACGGCAAACGTCCCCGTGGTAGGAGCCCAACACGTTGGTCTGATCAGATCCGTTCCACATTAAACACCACAGTCTGTGATGCCATTCATGCTGCCGAAGACGGGGCAAAGTAGCACGATTTAGTCCGCGAGAAGATTGTTCGGGGAGTTCACGACCCTCAGCATTGAGGAAATACGACGCAAGGAGGAGGAGGATAATATTTTTTATTTAATCGTATGGTATTTATTTACGAACCGGGAGATTTTCGAGAGTACGGTTGCCAGTTTTTGTTGCAGTTTTAGCACCACCCAGGGGTCACGTGTAGGGTAACGGTGGGTACTCCCTACGGACGTGGTGCAACTTCGACCCCCCTTTGTCAAGTGAGTGTGGGCAACTTGACTGTTAGAAGTTCTCAAGCCATGCACCTGAAGGCCTCTAACTTGGCTTAACGACTGCTGTCGTAGACAGCAGCCGAGATCAACGGCTTAACGTGCCTTCCAAAGCACGAGAGCGCTCAGTTAGTAACCACTCAAAGCGGTCACCCATCCAAGAACTGACCTGCGCCCACATTGCTTAACCTCGCATACCGCACGCGGTAGGTGGGTGCCGCTGGGCCACGAGCGCTCTAGGATAATATTAAATAAATAAATAAATAAATATTAGGGAACATTTTTAACCGACTTCAAAATTTCAAAAGAGGAGGTTATCAATTCGGTTGTATGTTTTTTTTTTAATGTTTGTTAGTCCATAACTCCGTCATTTCGTAACCGATTTGTAAAATTCTTTTTTTGATTGTAAGTATATATATCCAAGTTGGTCCCGTTTTTGTCAAAACACAGTTCTGATGATGGGATCCATGAGAAATTGAGGGAACTCCTCAAATCTTCAAGGCAAACATATAGTCATTTTTGTGTTTTTATCAACAAGTCAAGCATTTTTATCCAAAAATGTGACATTGGATGAAGTGGAACTGCTGATGATGATCAGAACAGAACTCTTCAACGACAAAAAGTTCACGTTTGGCGATTTGTCCTCCTAGCTGTGTTTGTTAAGCAAGTTCTATTTTCACGATTAATTTTTGTCATGCTTGATTTCTGATGATGGGATCCATGAGGAATTGAGGGAAATCCTCAAATATTAAAGGCAAACATATAGTGATTTTTGTGTTTTTATCAACAAATCGAGCATTATCATACAAAAATGTGACATTTGATGAAGTGGAACTGCTGATGATGATCAGAACAGAACTCTTCAACGACGAAAAGTTCACGTTTGGCTATTTGTCCTCCTAGCTGCGTTTGTTAAGCAAGTTCTATTTTCACGATTAATTTTTGTCATGCTCGATTTTTGATGATGGGATCCATGAGGAATTGAGGGAACTCCTCAAATGTGAAAGGCACACAAATAGTGATTTTAGTATTTTCATGAACTAATCAAGCATTTTCATTCATAAAAGTGACATTTGATGAAGTGGAACTGCTGATGATGATCAGAAAGGAACTCTTCAACGACGCGTAGTTCACGTTTGGCGATTTGTTCTCTTCGTTTTGTTTGTCAAGCAAGCAAGGTTTTTTCATGATTCCATGAGGAATTGAGGGTACTTAGTCTTCTACCATTATAAACATACATTATAGCCAATTTTATTTTATTGTATATCTATCTAAGAGTGCACCATCTATAAGTAAGTATACTAATCTTTTACCGGCATCCCCCATTGAAGTCGGTTTTTTTATCTTAAAAATTATTTTTACACAAATCGAACTAGCCCCATAGTAAGCTCAATAAGGCTTGTGTTATGGGTACTAGACGACGATATATTTAATAGATATATACTTAAATACATAGAAAACATCCAAGTCTCAGGAACAAATGTCTCTGCTCACCACAGAAACAAATGCCCTTACCGGGATTCGAACCCGGGACCTCTAGCTTCGGAGGCAGTGACACTCACTACCAAGGCCGACAAATATAAATGTCGACAATGCCTTCTCCACGATAAGTACATATTATATGGGCATGTCATACGGAGGGATGAAAGCACAGACTAGTATTATCCTAAGTAAATGGGAAAAGGGCACAGGAATGATAACTGCCTTCTCCACCATTATATCGACTCTACGTCCAAATCGTCAAGTATTTTGAAGAACTCTTTATATTTTTAACGTCGTCCCTAAGGAAAAGGTCAACAAGTTCGTTCTGAAAAGATACATAATCGCCAAATTCTAACGTCAACAATCATGTAACTCTTTATCTTATTCCGTTGAGACAGAGTTGAAAGTTGTGTAAATATTTGCATGCTAACTTAAGCTCTTTTTAGAGTTTTTTCACAAGTGTATGAGTATTTCATTGGATTTGTGAACTTTGGATAACACTTGGGGTTTTTCAAGATTTTTGATGCTTGAAAATATGATTTACTTACTTTAAGTTATAATAAAAGTTTTTATATCTTTGCAATTGAGACTTAATATGTCTAATGGCTATATGAGCTGAAGACATCAATATTTTCTTTAAAATTTCAAAATTTCCAAAGATTCGACAATAAATCCATTTAATTATCGAACCTGCTCACAAAATTTCACGAGAATCGGACTAGAAATGCGAGGAGAACGGCCGGAAATCTGGACATACAAAAGCATTTTGAGCCGAAGCTGAAACGAAGACCTTCGTCAATAAATGCAAAAGTAGATCTGTTGGCTTTTACGGCTTTTTACGGCTACTGAACTAATTATGATTTATTTATTTATTTATTTATTTAAGCGAAAAATGTTTACATGACTTTACAGACAATTCCAATGCGTCATGAAACTTAAATTTAGTACACTACATTTATGTAAAAATCATTAAACAATAATAACAATGTAAATTAAAATTACTTAAACACTAATTACATGCTTACAGTAGTAGGCCCAGCATCCATCATCTCGCAGAGCTTCAGGCATTCACTTCTCACAGCCGATGATGAAATTTGTTGGACCGTTTTCAAAACGCGACCAGCCAACCAGTCAATACATTAAACCATTTAAAAACTACAGTAATTTCCTAAGTTCCTGTTCATTAATCGAAAGATTCAAAAGCAATTAATAAAGAAAACAATTTGAAAATTAAAACGATCATTTCCTATTAACAAAATCAAACAAAAGCATACACCCATTTTCAGACAATGCCTATTTTAGAATGGGCATAGACAAAGCTAGTCCATGGTTCAACGCCTCTGGAAGAGAGCGCCCCCATGCTGTAAGTTCTTTATTCGCTAGTAATTAAAGAGTTCCTATTTATTACCTATTGTGTAAAGTGCTTGTGGTTTTTAATTTAAAGTGTACACTTGTACAGGGTGGTAGGAACGAATGGTACCAGGAATAGCATACAAAACATGTTTTCTAAAACTGAGCGACCATATAATTCTGAAAATATATCTGAAAGGTTGGTAACTTTCCAACAGTTTTTTGGAAATGCTAGTCATAAATGGTGTAAAATAACAAAAAAAGTCATTTTGAAAAAAGGGATTGTAGTTCGCTGGACGCAGCTGCCCTTGTTGTACCTAGGCAATTACGGGTATTTGGTTAAGTAGGTACTGAATTTAAAAGGATTTTTACTTGTATTTTAAAAGTACACGTAAGAATGTATAAATTATATCACGCACGACAAAGTTCAAGTCAAAGGCAAGAAATACGAAATAGAATTCATACAGAAATGTACACACTTGCACTAGGGCACCTAAGCGGACAACTTTAAAATTATATGATAAAAAATATATTAGAAATTAGCAACGTCCATAAAGCTTCCTTTTAAACAAACCTTCGTTAATTTTAATGTGTTTTGTCCTTTTTTCACGTTGGTTCTCACAGTCACAAGTGTCAAAGTGATAGAATTCATAGAATGGGACAAACTACTTTATTTAAAAGGAAGCTTGATGGACGTTGATAATTTCTAATATATTTTTTTAACCGACTTCAAGATTTCAAAAGAGGAGGTTATCAATCCGGTTGTATGTTTTTTTTTTTTTTTAATGTTTGTTACTCCATAACTCCGTCATTTCTTAACCGATTTGAAAAATTCTTTTTAATACAGTTGCTCAAAAAGTCCTACTTTACGTAGCTGTTTAGCGTGCGGAAAGTTGGTTTTCGCGCACTAGTGCTTTTCACTTTTCAAATTTTTTAAAATTTATGCTTGTTCCAATGCATGACTCCTTATTGCTGGGTGTTAAATATTAGTTTCCTTTAAACGTCGTAATCAACATAAAAACCTACTGTTAATATCAGAATACGAAAAATATACACATTTCATATTTTATTACTTACCTCTTCATCATTATAACACATTTATTTTTTAATATTGAATATTGAAAAACCGTTCTCAATAAGTTGTCTGAGTGGAACGGAATAGCTGCCGAAACGCCTGTCAAAGAAGAGGCGTTTTTACTTACTGCAAGCATGTTATAAGTTTCTAAAGGCAACATTCGATATTGTTTTTATAAATATTACTTGTTGTTTTTCTTATTTTTTCGCAACTGTATTAAAAAACGTCGTTCAATACACGTGCGGAAATGTCATTCTTCACTCGTCCCGAGTCTTGCCACTCGCCTGCGGCTCGTGGCATCCCTCGGTACTCGTGAAGAAATGACATACTTTCCGCACTAGCATCGAAATGTACTATTTTTTGATTGTATGTATATATATTCAAGTTTGTCCCGTTTTTGTCAAAAGGCAGTTCTGATGATGGGATCCATGAGGAATTGAAGGAACTCCTCAAATCTTTAAGGCAAACATATAGTGATTTTTGTGTTTTTATCAACAAGTCAAGCATTTGCATCCAAAAATGTGACATTGGATGAAGTGGAACTGCTGATGATGATCAGACAGAACTCTTCAACGACGAAAAGTTCACGTTTGGCGATTTGTCCTCCTAGCTGTGTTTGTTAAGCAAGTTCTATTTTCACGATTAATTTTTGTCATGCTCGAGTTCTGATGATGGGATCCATGAGGAATTGAGGGAACTCCTCAAATCTTAAAGGCAAACATAGTGATTTTTGTGTTTTATCAACAAATCAAGCATTATCATACAAAAATGTGACATTTGATGAAGTGGAACTGCTGATGATGATCAGAACAGAACTCTTCAACGACGAAAAGTTCACGTTTGGCGATTTGTCCTTCTAGCTGTGTTTGTTAAACAAGTTCTATTTTCACGATTGATTTTTGTCATGCTCGAGTTCTGATGATGGGATCCATTAGGAATCGAGGAAACTCCTCAAATGTGAAGGGCACACAAATAGTGAGTTTAGTATTTTCATGAACTAATCAAGCATTTTCATTCATAAAAGTGACATTTGATGAAGTGGAACTGCTGATGATGATCAGAACGGAACTCTTCAACGACGCGTAGTTCAAGTTTGGCGATTTGTTCTCTTTGTTTTGTTTGTCAAGCAAGCAAGGTTTTTCCATGATTTCATGAGGAATTGAGGGTACTTAGTCTTCTACCATTATAAACATACTTATAGCCATTTTTGTATTTTATTGTATGGAATCTAAGAGTGCACCATCTAAGATTAATAATCTTTCACCGGACTCACCCATTGAAGTCGGTTTTTTTTTTCTTAAAAATTATATCAAATAATTTTAAAGTTGTCCGCTTAGGTGCCCTAGTGCAAGTGTGTACATTTCTGTATGAATCCTATTTCGTATTTCTTGCCTTTGACTTGAATTTTATGTCGTGCGTGATATAATTTATACTTTCTTACATGTACTTTTAAAATACAAGTAAAAATCCTTTTAAATTCAGTACCTACTTAACCAAATACCCGTAATTGCCTAGTTACAACAAGGGCAGATGCGTCCAGCGAACTACAATTCCTTTTTTCAAAATGACTTATGTTCAATCTACATTAAGTCAGTTACGTCATTTTGACATGAGTGTAAAAGGCCCTCCACAGTGAATGGGAGCTTTAATAATTGATTTGTTTACCCTACGTTGTGTTTGAGGTCCGGCGTGGCAAAGATTATTTGCTAGTTTCTGCCTAGTGTTGACGGTTATATTGTATTAGTGATGCACCAGACTGGCAGAGAGTGTCACTTGACATTTATACATTAATTTAGTTTTTTGCAAATACTTAAAATAGTAAAAGAAGTCCGTCAACTATAACAGACATTTCTTAAAAAAGTTACTAAACATGTGTAAACTGCGATCATTATTTTATTTCTATTCAGAATCCTGCGCTCGTTTCAACCCAATAGTACAAGAAAAATGTGCTAAAATTTCCATTAAAAACGTCATCATCATCCGAAAAACATCCACTGCTGGACAAACGATCTCCACAATGGCCGATCTTGCGCCGCCCACATCCAACGGCTTCCCGTGATCGTGACAAAATCGTCGGTTCTTGTTGGGGGCCTTTCTGCGCTGCGTCTTCCGGTGCAGGCTCGCCACTTAAAACCATTCTGCCTCAACTGCCATCAGTTCTACAAGCAATGTGCCCGCCCATTGCCACTAAGTAGGAATCTTCTCAATTTCGAAAAGAAACTCCGAGCATAGCGCGCTCCATGGCCCTTTGTTGAGCTGTGGCTTGCACCTGGGCCACAACGGAAGAACAGCGCTGGCTTTGCCAGCCTCATGCTGAGCTGTGGCCCTTTTCTGACAAACAGTGTTCGTCCTATTTTTTTGTAAACTTCTATTACCTGTGTTTGTCATTAATAAATGTTTTTTCTTCTTCTTTCTTCTTTCTTTGAGTGACCTTGAAATTTCTTATGAGGCCCATTGTGTACCGTACCTATGTCATCACTGGCATACACGCACTGGTTAAAAACTTTCGTCTTAAGGCAATGCGGTAATTTGGATGAAAAGATACCACGTAGCTTCCCGAACGCTGCCCACCCGAGTTGGATTCAACGAATTCTTTCTCGAATTTGGACTTTACAAAATAAATACTTAAAACCAATACCACCTTAAATTTCCATACATTTTTGGAACTTTATGTTGTAGCCATACAAAAGAATAAGAACTTTGTAAATATTACACATGAAACAAGAATTCTCACATTAAAATGTTTGTGTTGATATTCTGCAAGTCACTGACTTTTAACCGACTTCAAAATTTCAAAAGAGGAGGTTATCAATTCGGTTGTATGTTTTTTTTTTTTTTTTTTTTTTTTTTTTAATGTTTGTTAGTCCATAACTCCCTCATTTCTTAACCGATTTGGAAAATTCTTTTTTGGATTGTAAGTATACATATTCAAGTTGGTCCCGTTTTTGTCAAAACGCAGTTCGGATGATGGGATCCATGAGAAATTGAGGGAACTCCTCAAATCTTGAAGGCAAACATATAGTAATTTTTGTGTTTTTATCAACAAATCAAGCATTTTCATCCAAAAATGTGACATTGGATGAAGTGGAACTGCTGATGATGATCAGAACAGAACTCTTAAACGACAAAAAGTTCACGTTTGGCGATTTGTCCTCCTAGCTGTGTTTGTTAAGCAACTTCTATTTTCACGATTAATTTTTGTCATGCTTGATTTCTGATGATGGGATCCATGAGGAATTGAGGGAAATCCTCAAATCTTAAAAGCAAACATATAGTGATTTTTGTGTTTTTATCAACAAATCGAGCATTTTCATACAAAAATGTGACATTTGATGAAGTGGAACTGCTGATGATGATCCGAACGGAACTCTTCAACGACGAAAAGTTCACGTTTGGCGATTTGTCCTCCTAGCTGCGTTTGTTAAACAAGTTCTATTTTCACGATTGATTTTTGTCATGCTCGATTTTTGATGATGGGATCCATGAGGAATTGAGGGAACTCCTCAAATCTTAAAGGCAAACATATAGTGATTTTTGTGTTTTTATCAACAAATCGAGCATTATCATACAAAAATGTGACATTTGATGAAGTGGAACTGCTGATGATGATCAGAACAGAACTCTTCAACGACGAAAAGTTCACGTTTGGCGATTTGTCCTTCTAGCTGTGTTTGTTAAGCAAGTTCTATTTTCACGATTGATTTTTGTCATGCTCGAGTTCTGATGATGGGATCCATTAGGAATCGAGGGAACTCCTCAAATGTGAAAGGCACACAAATAGTGATTTTAGTATTTTCATGAGCTAATCAGGCATGTTCATTCATAAAAGTGACATTTGATAAACTGGAACTGCTGATGATGATCAGAACGGAACTCTTCAACGACGCGTAGTTCACGTTTGGCGATTTGTTCTCTTTGTTTTGTTTGTCAAGCAAGCAAGGTTTTTTCATGATTCCATGAGGAATTGAGGGTACTTAGTCTTCTACCATTATAAACATACATTATAGCCATTTTTATTTTATTGTATATCTATCTAAGAGTGCACCATCTAAGTATAATAATCTTTTACCGGCCTCCCCCATTGAAGTCGGTTTTTTTTTCTTAAAAATTATGTAATATTTATTTAAAAAATATAAATATTTAAATATTAAGACTTCTCGATTTTTAGCACAAACGCCTCATGGTATTGGTTAGAACGATCGCAGATAAAATAAATTGCTCTTATAAAATAACTAGGCGCAATTATTATTAGGTTATTGAGCTAAGCTGCGGACTGATAGACGGATACTACAAATAAATAACGTTTAAAATAGTTTTCTGGAAAACAATCCTAATTACATTTAAATATTTCCAAAAATGTATAAAAATAATATACTTTGCCCGCTCTAGTGACCAGTGCGTGCAGAAAAAAGTAATTGTTCATTGTCTATGCTTTAAGTAGTCCACTAATGTAAAAACCCAAAGGGCGTATTACAATAAAAAACACAATGACACTTAAGCCCTTTCTAAATTGAGTCTTACAGGGCAAGCATTCGAGACATTTTATTTTTACCAAATTATTTTTACCGTCATGTAAAATTTGTACAATCTTATGTACACGTAAATAAGGTTGAGAACTGCATGGTTTTTATTTTTCAACTGTTTAATATTAGGAAATGCACCATATTCTATTCTGGCTTGACCATTAACTTAAAGAGGGCTTGTACAAACACTTAAATTGTTTTTGAAATGCTTTGAAAACTTTTGAATTCTAAGAAATTAAAGGATATTAGGTTTGAACTAAGTGCATTAGCTATTGAATATTGATACGGTTAAAAAATTACATTCATTCTTTCAGTCAAGAAAAAAAATCCATAATGTCCAACAATTTATTTCGGAAGTTTACGCTCGCGAGCGACAAGAACAGCATATCGAGCTACCTCTAGCGAGCAAGCGAGACAAAATTCTAACGGCCACAATCGTCTTCATATGATATCGTTATCAATTGGTATTTCCAATAAAAATGGCACCTCTCAGCGGCAGGAAATCTGGCCTAAAATTGTATCAAAAAGTATGAAAACCGAACCAAATATTGGGCCCCTGAAGAATATCTTTCAATTGCTGACCGAGAAAAAAAATACAATATGGTCACTCTATACCGCACGACATTCTGTCATCGTCCGTACCTCATGTGTCAAAAGTGATAGGTTGTCCATGATTTCAGTATTTAGTTATTAATTTTTTACTCATATTACAAAAAAACTTGCCTTATTCGATGTAACAACTATTGCATCAAAAATGCGATCAATTATTGAGTCGCTATATTGATTTCTGATAAAGCCTCTGATTTAGCTATTGATATATTTTCCATACCTACTGTACTTACTTACTATAGTGTAATGGATTAAAATGTCGCATAAAAGCTGGTTCAATTGTGGAAATAACCGAGCTTTGAGCTTTTTACCCGATCGTTGCTTCGACGAGCTTAATATATCGCCACTTGATTCCTCCGCTGTGGTCTAAATCACAAGATTATTCAACTTACAATTATTGACCGAGTGAAACAAGGTCTCCGTTTCAGCTTCGGGATAAATGGTTTCGTATGTCCGGCGGATTTTCCGCTTTTTTCCTCTACAGGTCGTATTTCTCTTTTTTGACCAGGTTTGATTACATAAGCAATTAGTAAATGATTATGATTTTTTTTGCTAGATCTCTCAGTCGTCATGATCATGTCATCCACTGCTGGACATAGGCCTCCCCCGAAGAATTCCACAATGACCGGTCCTGCGCCACCCGCATCCAGCGGACACCCGCGACCCTTACCAGGTCATCAGTCCACCGTGTGGGGGGCCTGCCCACGTTACGCCTACCGGTACGTGGTCACCACTCGAGAACCTTTACGCCCCAACGGCCATCGGTTCTACGCGCTATGTGCCCCGCCCACTGCCACTTTTTTTCATGACATAGGAGGCTAACGAGCAGACGAATCGCCTGATGGTAAGCGATTAGCGCCGCCCGTGGACACTCGCAACACCAGAGGGGTTGTAATGTAAGTGCGTTGCGAGTAGGTACGCTCTTTTCTTGAAGGTTTGAAGAAAAGTAAGTTTAGTTTATCTCTCAGTGAGTAAATTTAATCCCATCAAAAACATAAATGTGAAAATGGGAGCCAAGTTCAATATTAAGAATATGCGATTCTTGGTTGTCGTCTTCACCGACAAAAGAATTGAGATCTAAATGGGTGCCAAGTTCCGTAGATTCTCTGAAATGGTGCCAAGTCCGGCACTACATTGTTTACCGTAAAACTAATTTACTGCGGCTTAATGCATTTTGAGCTTTAACTTGGCAGTTTTCTTAAATATCCAACAGCTGTTATGGTATTATAACATACTGCATAGAAAACTGCCAAGTTAAGGCTCAAAATGCATTAAGCCGCAGTAAATTAGTTTTACGGTAAACAATGTAGTGCCGGACTTGGCACCATTTCAGAGAATCTACGGAACTTGGCACCCATTTAGATCTCAATTCTTTTGTCGGTGAAGACGACAACCAAGAATCGCATATTCTTAATATTGAACTTGGCTCCCATTTTCACATTTATGTTTTTGATGGGATATCATTACTTTTTGTCAAACTTCATCAAATGGTGCTTTTCAAGAGCGAATTCATGAGTTACTATACAAAATACCCAAATCGCTATAGGTGCAACTCAAATATTTGAAGAGTTCCCTCGATTTCTCCAGGACCCTATGATCAGATTCTTACCTGATAACTATGGGACCACCTCTGAAGTATACCGTTTCAAACAAAAAAAGAATTTTCCAAATCGGTTAATAAATGACTGAGTTCTCAGGTAACTAGCATAAATAATAATAATAATAATAATGTGACGACCCCATCGCCCACTGGATTTCCAGTGCAGTCAGTCAACATAGGGCAGCTTGTGGCAAGCTGTTAGGGAGCAGCGACCCTATGTACCTGAGTGCTCCTGGGGGTGTCCTGTAGGTTGGTTGTATGAACAGGCCCCCCGCCTCTGGCTTGCCTTAACCGGCTGTCCAGAGTGGAGTCGCTAGAGCTGTTGCTCGGGGGTGGATGTGGTCACCTAAGTGGCGAGTTGGCTATATGTTTAAAGTCCAGTGCCACCTCTCTACCCCCAGCCCTCTGCACCGGTGTTGCCCTTAGGCCATTTTTAATGTCGCTATTTATAGGGGCCCATCTAGCAGAGGGCGAGTCACCGTCTGCCTGACATAAAAATGTGAGACAGTTTTATTAGGCAGACATCAGTTGTCTCACTCAATAGCCCAGCCATTAGTCCATCATATTCACCCAATAGCCCGGTTCATTTAGATTCCATCAACCAGCAATAGTTCCTGTACACCCTGGCGGGTGCTGTCTCTGTGTGCGTCCCATGACACGGGCAGGGACAGCATCCGCTCGGTGTACCCCTTGCATTTCATTAAATTGTCAAAAGGGCCTCTACGTGTTGGCTATGTGGTACTCGGTTGGTACTTGTACTACTCGGTACTTCGGCTCCGCGCACGCCTTCCAAAGGTCCGGGACACCATTGTCCCGTGAGCGGAAAAGACATACAATAATAATAAAATATTTATTTATATTTATTTATATAATCATAAAACTGGACCCGGGTATGTCCTTAAACTACGACCAAGACCACCGGGGGATGGGCAGCAGCATCCCTGGAGTGCGGTGGAGACACTGCGATCGCCAACCCGCATGCCAAGCGTGGCGATTATGGCATTTACCCCCTATGAAAGCGACACAAAGGCCACGGCCCCGAGGTTCCGGCGGCCCCCGGTACCCTGGTTTTGGTAGCGGCCAGGGTACTAGCGGGGCCAGGGGTGCTAAGAATCTCCGGCAAAGATCCAGCTACCACCACCGACGACTCCTGGCCCTGGCAACGTACAACACGCGTACACTGCGGACCGACGAAAAGATAGCGGAACTAGAGGAAGGATTGAGCAAGTTGCGTTGGGATGTCGTGGGGTTATCTGAAGTCCGAAGAGAGGGGGAGGACACGATAACCCTAAAGTCCGGCAACTTGCTCTATTTCCGGGAGGGCGACCAACAGTCCCAGGGAGGTGTCGGGTTCATCGTCCACAAGTCCCTCGTAAACAACGTGGTGAAGATCGAGAGTGTGTCGGCTAGGGTGGCGTACCTTATACTCAGAGTATCCAAGAGATACTCGTTGAAGGTCATACAGGTGTACGCGCCGACCTCGGCACACTCCGACGACGAGGTGGAGGCTATGTATGAGGATATAACTAAGGCCATGCATAGTTCCAAAACCTACTTCACCGTTATTATGGGGGACTTTAACGCGAAACTGGGCAAGAGAGACGGCAATGAGCTGAGAGTGGGGCAATTTGGAGTTGGAAGTCGGAACCACCGGGGCCAACTACTGGCTGGTTTCTTGGAGAGGGAGGGACTCTACATGATGAACTCCTTCTTCAAGAAACGCGAGCACAGGAAGTGGACCTGGATGAGTCCCGACGGTGCAACAAAAAACGAGATTGACTTCATTATGTCGACGAAGAGGCATATATTCAATGATGTCTCTGTGATCAATACGGTTACAACCGGAAGTGATCATCGTCTGGTAAGAGGTACATTGAATATATGCGTCAAGCTAGAGCGCTCTCGACTGATGAAGTCTACGCTCCGTCCAGCAGCAGTCCAAATCCAAAACCACGAGAGCTTTCAGCTGGAACTCCAAAACCGTTTTGATTGTCTAGGCGGCGACGTGGACGATTTCAATGACGGGTTTGTGGAAGCTGTCCATAGCATTGGGTCTAAGTTCTTTAAGGCCCAACGGACTCACAGAGCCAAAAGGCTTTCTATCTCTACTCAGAGGCTCATCGAGGAAAGGAATGAAATGATTCTGCAGTCTTCAGCCGATGCGACATTATACAGGCAGCTCAATAAACGGATCTCCAAGTCCCTTACCCGCGATCTGCGCCAATTCAATACAAAACGTATTGAAGAGGCCATTGAGCAGAATAAGGGCTCTAAAGTGTTCTCAAGAGATCTGTCTATTGGGCAGAGCCAGCTCGCCAAATTAAAAACTGAAGACGGTAGAATCGTTTCATCCAAACCCGAGCTTCTGAAAGAGATAGAATGTTTTTATGGACAGCTATACACGTCAACTAGCAGACCCGAAGTTGGTCTGGCCGAAGACCCTAGAGCCAGATTAACCCGGCACTATACTCGTACCGAAGATATCCCGGACATCAGCCTGTACGAGATTAGAATGGCTCTTAAACAGCTAAAGAACAACAAGGCACCCGGTGAAGACGGAATAACAGCTGAACTCCTGAAGGCGGGTGGAAAACCGGTCCTTAGGGCCCTTCAGAAGTTGTTCGATTCCGTCTTACTGGAAGGGAAAACTCCAAAGGCATGGAACAGAGGTGTGGTGGTGCTGTTTTTCAAAAAGGGTGACAACGCCTTACTGAAGAACTACCGCCCCATCTCACTTCTGAGCCATGTCTATAAGCTGTTTTCAAGAGTCATTACGAACCGTCTCGCACGCAGGCTAGATGACTTCCAGCCTCCCGAACAAGCCGGATTCCGAAGAGGCTTTAGCACCGTAGACCACATCCATACGCTTCGTCAGGTTATACAGAAGACTGAGGAGTATAAAAAGAAAATTACATACAAATACTTGAAAAAACATAGGTCAAAACAGTCACGATCGCAGCATCGTCACTTCATCCCTATGGCACATTGGATATCCGAAGTTAGAAACAGTGAAGGCCCGGGAGTATCTACAATACAATGCGTGTCGGATAATGTACCGGAATCGGACTGCCCTAAAACGGAGGATATAACACGCATAATAAGCGGCATGAGAAACGGAACAGTGCCCGGTACTGATCAAATTGTTCCGGAAATGTACAAAGCAGCCCCTCCAGCATTTATTGAACAAATAACGACTATTATGAAGGACGCCTGGAAGAATAATCAAGTGCCGCCAGAGTGGGTAATTACCAAACAGGTACCAATTCCAAAAAAGAGCGCTCCTAAAGCGACAGGGGATTTTAGAAAAATTTCAATTTGTAATGTGGGGTACAGGATATACGCAAACTTCTTACTAGAAAAGCTAGACGCAGCAATGAAACCTCTGGGTAACTACCAAGCAGCTTTTCTTACGAACCGATCCACCGATGATCACATCTTTACACTTCGCCGGGTATTAGACACGAATTGGCGGGAAGGAAACCGACTTTTTATCGCAGCCCTAGATATCGAAAAAGCATTTGACAACGTAAACTTAAACGCACTTAGGGACATAATACTATCCCGCACTAATGCACCTCTCACCAACAGAATTGTAGAAGCCTGCATGAAGGAGAAAACTTTCATATCTTGGTGCGGCCAGAACTCGGAAATTGTTCCCAAAGGAAAAGGTGTCAAACAGGGATGCCCGCTGTCTCCCCGGTTATTCACAATCCTTATGGATGACGTACTCCGCACATTGGAAGAAGAAGACGAAGCAGTAAGGTTAGACCAAGACAGTAAAATCACATTTCCCTTGATATTATCCTACGCGGATGACCTAATCATCCTAGGTCCCTGCATTAACGTAATAGATCGTATCGTAATAAGATTAATAGAACTCTTAAGTACGGTAGGACTCCAAATAAACATAACGAAAACTAAGCTGGTTATAAGAGACCCATGCGGAGACACCGTGAATGACGTTCAGCCTAGATCTTTAGGCGGTGTACCAGTACAACCGGTTAAGGAGATTAAGTACTTAGGTACGTACATTACGGCGTCTCATAGCAGAAGAGCTACGATAAAGACCCGCTGCGACAAGGCAGTAAGGAATTCTAAAATTCTGACCAGATTTATAAAAGACAAAAAAATTGAATGGAAGATAGCGAGGCTAATGTACAAAATGGTAATATCACCGGCCATGACGTACGGTCTTAATGTTACAGCGCTTACCAAAGCAAACAGATCACGCCTTAGAAAATACGAGAGGCACATACTAAAAGAAATGGTATTAGTGGCAAAAGATACCCCGAAGCAGAAAATCAGAGATATCTTAGAAGGCAAAACTATCACAAAAATAATCAAAGTCCGCCGACTGTCGTACTACGGACACGTACTTAGACGCGAAAGACCACATCTATTACACGCAGCCCTAAAGTATGAAGAACGTAAACGAAAGATTGGGCGGCCTATATACACATGGGAAGACTCGCTGAACCACGACATACGATATTATACGAATAAGTCGCGTACTTACTGGAAACATATAGCCCGTGACAGAAGTCGGCTGAAAAAAAACAGCGGAAAAAATATACAAACAGCCGGAAACGGACACGGAATCAGAACCAGATGAGAACTAAGAGACAGTGGACTTGATCTTAATCAACAACTGCGATAAGTGTGAAGAGGTTCATCGTCAGAACCCAAGGGTCAATATTAGAAAATGGGAGGGTCAAAGCAGTCACAAATTAATAATATATATTACACACCAAGTATAGAATCTATCTACCTTACGCTGGCTTCACGATGCTAGTATTCGGGTCGGCTCCACCTCCCTTCTCTCCTAATATCCCGACTGCGAACCCACATCTCCTTCCGTATGTACATGATGCTCTGGTTTCTCGGCCAAGAAGTTGCTGCCTGCGGCAGGGCGGCGGAAGTTGTTGCAAAAAGGGCAAGTGAACTCGCTTACTCCGATTATTTTAGTGTTTGCGGTTAAGTTAGCGCGCAGTTAAGGTTCACATACTCCGCTAACTTCCTGCCTCATATGCTACACTAGGAGGGGCAAGCGAGCTGCCTCCGTTATTTTGCTCTTAACACCTCCTCCTCTCCGTAGTCAGTTCTTCCGAATCCTTGCAGCAGAACTGCTGGCTGGATGCATCACCTGAACTGAACTGAACTGAACTGAACTTAGTTTATTATTTATTATACTTCAATAACCCGTGGCTTGCGCCGCAGAGCTCTCGTCCCTAATTAATTGCCCGCGCGGCCACTTAGCTCTGCGCTAACCAGGATAGCAGCCTATATTTATACCTTTTATACCATTCATTAGTAAAATCGTTTATAAACCAGCTGTTCCACTTCGGTTAGAAGTCGGTAACGGAGCCGCGTAGAAATTAAAAGATTTAGAAATCATACACAAAACATAAATTCGAAAAGACATATTCTCTTCTCTGCCGCAGTCACGTAAAAATCATATGACCCTGGAGTAAAACAAAATTTTAAAATAAGTTTCTTGAAACAAAGTTGTTATTTACAGTACTTAATTGAGCAGAGCGAAGCTATTAAGCTCCTTTTTTAGGCGACAGATGTATTTCGCTTGAGTTCGTACTCCTCCTAGATGCTTCAACCGATCACGCTCACATTTTGCATGTCGACAGGTGACATCATGACGATGGTTTAGATTTAAAAAAGTTCAAATTCGGACATACCACGACGGAATAATCACCGAAAAACCGAATTTTCGTATATTTCGATGTAAAAATTCGTGGAGGAAGCTCGCGACGTTAGCGAGTAACTTGTCAGGGAGTTTGAGACCGGGTAGACGCGCTCAGCTCAACATTTGCAACCAGCAAACTGTATTGCATATACCTAGTTACAATACTTATTGCCGAATGTATCTTGTTCCACATTAATCCATTACTCGTTGAGACGGTGACAATGAACCCAAACACAACAGGTCCATCTTTTCTAGGTACTTGTACGTCAGCCAAGTTCACCGACAAAAGAATTGAGATCTAAAAGGGCGCCAAGTTCCGTAGATTATCTGAAAAGTTGCCAAGTTTGGCACTAGATTGTTTACAGTAAAACTAATTTACTGCGGCTTCATGCATTTTGAGCTTTAACTTGGCAGTTTTCTTAAATATCCAACAGCTTTTATGGTATTATAACATACTGCATAGAAAACTGCCAAGTTAAGGCTCAAAATGCATTAAGCCGCAGTAAATTAGTTTTACTGTAAACAATCTAGTGCCAAACTTGGCAAATTTTCAGATAATCTACGGAACTAGGCGCCCTTTTAGATCTCAATTCTTTTGTCGGTGAACTTGGCTGCCACTTTCACATTTATGTTTTTGACGGGTTTAATCTCCACCGATTGAGCTAAACGTCACAAACCTAGCTAGATACTAATCTATAGCATCTAGGTCTCATCGTGGAGAATTCTCGTAAAAATGCGAAAAGATTCGTACCAAGCTCGGTCGCCCAGGTACACCTACTTATCACTCACATAACCTAACCACCTAGTTGGAGTGACACTGCCTCCGAAGCTAGATGTCCCGGGTTCGAATCCTGGTAAGGGCATTTGTTTCTGTAGTGAGCGGAAACATTTGTTCCTGAGACTTGGATGTTTTCTATGTACTTAAGTATATATCTATTAAATATGTCGTCGTCTAGTACCCATAACACAAGCCTTATTGAGTTTTCTTTTTTTTCTTTTTTATTGGGGACATCTTACACAATTCGACCTAGACCCAAATTTAGTTAAGCTTGTACTATGGGTACTAGACGACGATATACATACTTATATAGATAAATACATACTTAAATACATATAAAACATCCTAGACCCAAGAACAAATATCCGTGCTAAATGCACAAACAATGCCCTGGCCAGGATTCGAACCCGGGACCTCTATCTTCGGAGGCAGTGTCACTACCAACTAGGCTAAACAGGTCGTCAGTTTACTATGGGACTACACTAGGATGTCTCTAATCCGAACCCCGAAAATTTACCCCCTGTTCGGAATAGTGGAGCGTTCGGAATATAGTATAGTGGATGAAAAAAAAAGTATAATGAATTTATAGGGTATTTTTTATAAAATAAACGACCATATTTTGAAATTTTAAATGTCTATTCATCTGTAGACATCAAAGTCAAAGTCAAAGTCAAAATATTCTTTATTCAAATAGGCCTAGCAACAAGCACTTTCGAATCGTCAGTTATAACATGTATTAACATATATATTAATTAATTATTTAGAGCAATTTATTGATGCTAGTATTATTCTTTAAAATTATTTTGTAGTAAAATTCACAATAGGATCGTCAAAACATAAATAATAATAATAATAAAAAAATATATAAAAAATAGAAATCTAGACAGTTTCTAGAATAAAATCAAAATAAAAAAAAAGATCATATTAATATTTAATGCCATAATGATTAATTCATTAATATTTCAGTCACAATTAATCCCACGGTGTTTTATCATTCATGTAGTCATGTGTGCTATAATATGCTTTCGATATGAGTTGACGCTTTACATAATTTTTAAATTTATTAATAGATAATTCAGTTACGTTTCTTGGAAGCTTATTATAAAACTTCACACCATTACCCATGAATGATTTTCTAATTTTCTGGAGGCGAGTGGTGGGCACCGCGAGTTTGTGTTTATTTCGAGTATTAATATTATGTATGTCACAGTTCTTCCTGAAATTTACAATGTTTTTATGTACATACACAATATTATCATAGATGTATTGACAATGCAATGTCATTACATTAATGTTCTTGAACTTATCTCTAAGTGAGTCTCTATGGTTCATTTTATATATTGCTCGAATAGCCCTCTTCTGCAGAACAAAAATGGTATTAATATCTGAAGCACTGCCCCACAGTAAAATACCATACGACATAATACTGTGGAAGTAACTAAAATATACTAATCGAGCTGTCTTCACGTCTGTCAGTTGGCGGATCTTGCTCACGGCAAAAGCTGCAGAACTCAGTCTATTCGAGAGATTAGCAATATGGGGACCCCATTGGAGTTTGGAATCTAATGTTAATCCAAGAAAAACTGTACTATCCACTAGTTCCAATTCCTCATCTTTCACAATGACACTTGTTTGATTGTGCTTAACGTTAGTCGTGACAAACTTGATACATTTGGTCTTTTTCTCATTTAACAATAAATTGTTGACATTGAACCAATTAACTACTTTAGCAATAGCATTGTTTATATCATTATTAGCTTGTTGCTGTCGTTTGACTTTGAATATAAGAGAGGTATCGTCTGCAAACAATACTATATCATGGTGGGTCTTTACGAGGTATGGCAAGTCATTTATGTAGATAAGGAATAGGAAAGGTCCCAATATTGATCCCTGCGGTACACCCATCGAGACCACTGATCCCGGTGATCGCTGTCCATTCACATCGACCCTTTGTATTCTACCATATAGATAAGATTTTAGCAAATTCAGTGCCGATCCTCTAACTCCATAGTAGTGCAGTTTCCTGATTAATGTTTCATGACATACGCAGTCGAAGGCCTTGGACAAATCGCAAAAAATACCTAAGGCATCCTGTGACTCTTCCCAGGCATCGAATATATGTTTAGTTAGCTCAACAGCCGCGTCGGTTGTCGAGCGACCCCGCGTAAAACCAAATTGCTTATTATGCATTAAATTGTTTGTATTAAAATGTCTTATTAATTGGGACAAAACTAATTTTTCAAAAATTTTACTAAATGTTGGTAGCACAGATATTGGTCTAAAATTAGTAGGGTCAGAAGTGCTACTGACTTCTTAAAAAAATCCAATATTTTACTTTGTCCGGTGGTATTTAATGAGAAATAGCTTTGTCTCACATTTTTCGTAAAAGTGGGCGGGTGAGGGCATTCGGATTACAGAGGGGTTCGGATTAAAGAGGTCCTGCTGTAGTTCGACTTGTGAAAAAAATTGAGGTCTAATATTTATTTATTTTTAAGGTCCGATATCTGATACATGTCAAAGAGTGGTAAATTCGACTTTAAGTACGTCAGTGACCGGTTTCATTGAGCGAAGCCGACTCTTAGCCCACGAATGTAAATCGCTGGTGGTTCTACTCCTCCGAAACGGCTAACCGATCTGCTTCTTTGGCAAAATGACAAAGTGGATAGCCTTGAGGGCATAAATCTGAAATTATAATAATCGGACTGAGCACGGAGGAATACTCACTGATAGCAAATTGGACGCTCGCCGCTCAACATTTGCAATCACCAGAATGCATTGCATACCTACTCATATATTAACACCAAAAAACCGGCCAAGTGCTTGTCAGGTCACGCACAGAGAAGGGTTCCGTACCGACACCTCCTAATTTACATTTAAAAACCACTATACAATACAGTAAATAAAAAAAGGTCGTATCTTCATAGGGAAGTCACGGCACTGACGCCCTTTTGCTTGGGCAAGACAGTTTTTCAGCAATCATCATCATCATCATATCAGCCCTAGGACGTCCACTGCCATGCCACGCTTGGCATGCAATACTTAACTCAAAAACCGTTCGTTACACGTGTGTTGTTCAAACCAAAAATCGTTGGAAGGATTTATTATTGTACACCATCTTGATTATTTCAGTATTTTAAACTTCATAGTTTGGAAATTAGATGGGGGGGGGAGGGTTCACATTTTTTACGACCTTGACAGCTAATATCTCAGCAACGGTTGACTTAAATTAATTTTTGAAGGCCTATACATTGATAACCCACACGCCTATGTGCACTGAAAAAAAATAATGACCCCACTGTTACATATACTTTTTTCGTAATTTCTTATCATATTTCTGTAGCGGTTCATGGCATACACCTTCCTCCCAAATTTCATAATTGTAGTGCTCATAGTCTCCGAGTAAATCGGCTGTGACATACTGACGGACGTACGGACAGACACGACGAATCTATAAGGGTTCCATTTTAAACATTTTGGCTACGGAACCCTAAAAATGTGTGATAACAATTAAACAGTATATGTGACGTAACAATACATGAACACGATTGAACACCGGTTTTAATAGAACTAAAACCGCACAACAAATTTATATTTATCCCACATCAAACCCATTAATTAATACACCACTTTAACAGTGAAAGAGACCGCATATATTTTCCCGCTGAAAACTCGCATGCGGTCTGACAACACAAAATAAAATCTCTTTAGGTACGCATTTTACGAAGGTATAGAAATTTTAGAATGGGTAGATCTTTTTGTAAATTAATCATGTGATGCTTTTTATGAAAAATATTAAAAAAAAAACATATTCAATGCATCTGGGTTCCGAATTTCAATTCGATAGCAAAAGTAGTTCTTGAAATATTTAGCAATGTGAGAGACAGACAGACAGACAAAGCGGCACCATATTATGGCATTAGATATTAATGTGTTAACTTCAATAAAATACCTTGATGATATTTAACTTATTTATTCCACAAACTGCACTTCACAAGATCCAGTTGCACAATGAATAAAATTATGTCAAACTACCGCTTTTATACAAATCATTTTACCGCCTACATAAAGTAACGGAAATCAATACAAATACTTTCAAAAATTAAATATAATTGGCTAACATTCGGCCGTCCTGAATTCTTTCACGTCCCGGGAATAATATACATAAGTATTGTTTATGAATTTTATGATGACGTTATAAAACATCACTCATCAAAATTCCTGCAATTAGCCAATTACTACAGTTAATATATGTATTGTTTTGTAACTAAGTACTATACCTATTTAAATACTACTATATCTTCCTTAAAGTTAAACGTCATTCTCTAATCAGTTTTACAAAAACTCCAATACATCAAATCAATTAAACTCTTATTTTACACTTGTGTTGACAGTACAAGAATTATGATACACAGTGATATACTCGTTTTTAATGAACTTGTAATACGTTTAAATAGTATAATTAAATGTAATTGGCGACTAGCCTTGTGTTATTTTACTCTTTCATTAAAAATAGTATACCATTCCAACAAAAAATCATTATATCCACTTATTATACGATTCATTTATTATATATTGAAGCCTCACATATCTTCAATATTTTATCTGAGTACTAGAACCTCATACATATTTCTAGTACAATACATTGACTTAATACATGGGAACCTCCTTCATATTCCCCATGCATTCTGTAATCATTACAAGTTTAATACTAAAACCTCCTTCATATTTTAGTATAAACCTCTTATATACATGTATATATATAGAAGCCTCATTCATATCTTCTATATAGTCTAATAAAATCTAGTATTACACATGGAAGCCTCTTGCATATCCCCCATATATGTGATATGTATATAAATTGCGTCACAATCTCATACCTATTAGTAAGCAATATAATATACAAATTAATATTTTTTTTATATATCTTAAATCATTCAGACATTTCAGATTCCGCATTAAGATATCCACCACTAACATCATTCTCATCTTCATCTTTATCATCAGATCTGTTAAATACCAACCATGGGTGGATTTTATCGACAGCAAATATGCTCTTAAATGGTCTATTACCCTTCCTGGAAAGGGGTGTATCCTCCACCTCATACCTATCAAATCCTACTGCTCGAGTTATGCGATACGGACCCCTTAGTTTGGGAATCAATTTCTTACTTTGCCCCGTAGACTGTACTTCTCTTTCAATTCTAACTAAATCTCCAACCTTATAACTGACATGTTTTCTTTTCCTGTCATATCTATCCTTTTGCTTTTTCTGGTCAAGTTCTATGTGCTCTGTTATTTCTTCCCTAATAACATCCATATCAATGGTGTCTTCCTCTAGAGATACTCCTAAACGTAATAACGCATCTGACATTCCAGATAAATTAGTACCAAATAATGCCTGAGCCGGTGTTTTTCCTATGCCCTTGTTAAGAGTATTATTCATGCCCCATTGAATTTTAGAAATGTGTTCGTCCCATAATCGTTCTGGTTTTCCTATATTACACGCCGTTAATGCTCCTAACAAAGTTCTATTGTATCTTTCTACCTGGCCATTGGCTCTTGGAGTAGCAACTGCATTAAGCACGTGGTTAATATTTAAACTACTTAAAAATTCCTTAAATTTGTTTGATGTAAAAGATGTGCCCCTATCAGAAATAAGCCGTTTTGGCACTCCGAATGTATGAAAGTAAGCTGTAAGTGCCTTGATGCTACTATTAGTTCTCGTATTCTTAACAGGGGTTATAATAATGAACTTTGTGAATGCATCGATTATTAACAAAAGGTGGGTATTCTTGTGCTTGCTTTTAACAAATGGACCTAAATGATCAATATGGATCGTGTGAAAAGGTTCGGCTACTTTCTCTATAGGACGCAGCTGACCAGCCTTTTTAGCAACCGGAACTTTGGCGTGAGCGCACTCCAAACATGACTCTACGTACTTTTTAATAAATCTTCTCATTTTGGGGAACCAGTAAGTGCCTTTAATTCTGTCGTAAGTTTTGTCAAAGCTGAAATGTCCTATATCATCATGATTTGACTTCGTAATTTGCCATCTGACACCCTTAGGTACAACCCACCGATTACCCTCATTAGTGATCCTATATAATAATCCCCTTTTGACAACAAAGTTTTTGGATATCTCTATTATATTGTTTGTTTCTTTATCGTTAAGTAAGTTTACAGTGCGCTGAACTTCGGGGTCATTTTGCTGAACAGTTGCTATCCAATCTACTGTAATATTATTAACTTCAAAGGATATTTCACAAACCGGATTGCGACTCAATGCGTCTACATGAGCCATTGTTTTTCCGGGCTTGTAGTTGATTTCAAAGTCGTACTCTTGAATTACGTTCCACCATCGTGCAACCCTAGATATAATATCCTTTTTCTCAAATGACGATGGTGAAGTGTATGCCTAATAAATAAACCCGGAATCGCTGTAAGGACGCGACTACGGCTAGTGTCTCCAAATCGTAAGAAGTAAAATGCATCTCCTCCGGCGATGCTTGTCGACTGTAATACGCAAAAGCCTGAAACGGTTCAGCTTTATCTTTTCTCTGTAATAAAATACCAGCTACCCCCAATTTAGATGCATCAGTGTGTAATTCTATTTCATATGACGGGTTGAAGAAAACGAGTATAGGTCTATCTGTCAGAGCATTTTTAAGTTGAACAAACGCATTTTCTTCTTGCTTTCCCCAAGTAAATTTAGTGTCCTTTTTTAAAAGCTGTAATAATCGAAAAACTCCTCACAAAACGCCGAAAAAAACTGGCTAACCTTATGAATTGTCTAATTTTGTGTTGATCAGTTGGACGAGGAAAACCTTTTACTGCTTGGATCTTTTTCTCACCGGGCCTGATGCCACTTTGATCAACTTCAAATCCTAAATAATCTATAGATTTCATAAAGAAATTGCATTTATCTAAGTTTAGTGTCATACCAGCATCACGGAATAACTGTAAAGTGAGCTGTAGCTTATGGAACCCATCTTTTATATCTTTGGATGGTATAATAATATCATCCATGTACGCAAATGCATGTTTGAAACGAGCATTACCTAAAATATTGTTAATAGTACGCTGAAAATTGGCTGGAGCATTAGATAATCTGAAAGGCATACGATTAAATTGATAGTGACCATCTGGAGTCACAAATGCTGTTAAATGCTTTGAAGGGTCTGCTAAAGGTATCTGGTAATAGCCAGATGCCAGGTCTAATGTAGTGTAATATGTGTATCCTGCTAAACTATCCAATTGATCGTCTATTCGGGGCAACGGGTAGTGTTCCTTTATTGTTTTTTTATTTAATGCCCTATAATCAACGCACATACGATATCCTCCATTTTTCTTCTTCACTAATATAATCGGTGAAGCATAATCGGACTTTGACTCACTAACAATTCCTGCTTCCTTTAACTCCTCAACCATATCACGCACAGTCTCTCTTTCCGCATATGACAGACGATAAGGACGGTATACCACCGGGGTTTTATTATTAAGCTGAATATTCATCGACGTGGAGCTACAACAACCTAACTCCTTAATATTAAATGCAAAACATTTGCGATGTTCATTTAACATGTTAACTAGTTGTTCTAATTCTTGTTCGCCTATTGATTCGTCTACTTGTGTTTTAGCTAAAGTTATTGGATCTTTATTGTTTAATGATGAATCAAAATCTATTCGATTGACATTGTACGCTTTGGCCTCGTTAGCAATACATGCACGAGTAATAACATTATCTTGTAACAACTCAAAAGACTTTGATGTTAAACTTTTAACTATCAGTCGTCCATGACCATTTGAGACCGTAATTATACCTGGTAATGTTTCATATTCCCTTCCAGGTTGTAGATTTAAACTGTATTCCACATATATGTTTCCATTTACAATGGGCTTAGTATAAAACTCTACTTCAGTGGCATTATTAACAATCAGCGAAATAGATTTGTATTCATCATCCTTGGATTTACTGCTAATATTCAGACTGTTACTAGTTTTAACCGTTACTACGTGTTTCTGTTCAGTATACGTTTGGCCTATGAGTAAAGGTGTGCTCAGATAGCTATCAGGTACAATATAAACTTCTACAGTGGCTTCAACAGAGTCAATCACAATATTCGTTATAGACTTCCCTATTGTATGAACTACGGAATTTCCAAAACCCTTTAGAATAGGTAAATTACCTTTTGACCAATTATCAAAAATATTATTTGCATCGCATTGCCTCATGAGAGTACATTGACTTCCAAAGTCTATAAAACATGGCAAACTTACTTTGTTTACAAACGCAGTTTTATAATATTTTTGATCATTGGCACTCACTACGCCTAGTCATGACACCGATTTAATATCTAAATTCTTTTTGATTTTACAATCAGAGGCAACATGTCCAATTCTAGAGCAAGATTCACACTTCTTAATCGGTTGCTTACACCTGAAATGAGGATGTCCTTCTTCCCCGCAATTAAAACATTTGACTATATTTCTGTCTGGTTTTGGTCCCCGATTAGATTGTTTGTTGTCAATGCTATTATTGTTATTCAACGGTCGAGAAGAAATCTTAGATTTATTAGTAACCCTTTGGTTACGTAAATAAACAAGCAGCTAGTCGGGTTCTGTAAACTGAGCTGCTTCAGCGCTGGTTTTTACAGCTCTGTCATCAATTCCTAATAGAATACAATCTACTGCATCGGTGCCCGTTATCTTACACCTATTGAGCAACATAACCTTATCGTAAAAGTAGTCTTCTAAGGAATCTCCATACTTTGCGCGCTTTTCGAGCATTTCCGTTAACAACAGACCGTAATTTTCTTTGCTTGGAAACAGTGGCGGCTGCTGACTACGAGAACCGGTGGTGCGCTAATTTATGGATTTATGTAATACTATAATATATAACTCAAAAATTGCAATACAACCACATTTTCCTACTAACAATTTAATTTTTTATGTATTTCCTCAATTCGTCGATTTTGGTCAATGACTAATCTCGTATTAAGACATGACCTTGGCGGCCCAGTCGATTTTATTTGTAATTTATCAATCACTAAAAGTTTTATTATTGATTGTTTTTAATATTCTCGATATTCAAGTTCACACTTATTTTTTCCATTAAATACATAGTTCGTCACTTCATAAAAGATAGTCACACTCACTTTACAAAAACAAACAATAAACACAAAATACAAATGATGGCGCGATACGAGAAAAGTGCAGGCCATGTTATTATTATTAACCAACTAAGCCAACTTGACAATTGGCGCACAAGAAAATCTTTATATTTTAAGCGTTTACTTCGCTTGGTCGGGTAATACCTCCGTGCGCCGCACCAGATTTACCTATTTCTTCATAGACTTTGTACGGAGTATCTTCCGTCTCACGCGCCCGGCGTTCTAACGCAATTCTCATAGAAATTTTACTGGCTAGTGCGTGCGCTCCACGAAGCGCACGGAGAGGTTTTTTGAGACTGAGCGAAAAAGAGTTTTAATGACTACGACATAGCGTAGTGGTTTCTTTGCATTTTTTAAAATGTAATTTATGTATGTATAGTACTATAGTATAGTATGTATAGTAGATAATTGCGATTGTTTTATTGATGACGATGGTATTGATGGTGTTAAATTTTTGGTAGTGCAACGCACGAGCGCACTCAAGGTACAGCCGCCACTGCTTGGAAATGCAGTCTTTAATTTAGCCTGCCACTCGAACCACGTGTACTTTAAACTCGGCAAACCCTGATACCATTTTTAAGCTACTCCCGCTAATTTAGGGAGTGCATAGTGAATAATTTGACGCTCAGTCCAATTATATATACCAGCAGTTTCATTCACTTTGGTCAACCATACATCAATAGTTTGACTCCTATTCGCCGGGTTAAATTCAGGCAACACATTCATTACAGGAAATCTTTCAACATGATCTGACATATTCTCTGTTCTAACCGATCTAAATAAATCCTTTAACGTATCTAACAAGTCATTATTACGTTTATCACCATACCTCGACTGACTTCGACGACTCCGGCGCGAGCGCGAGCAGCTACGGCTGCGGCGCACGCGTGATCGACTGTGGCGCGACGGGCGCGAGGGGCTGCGCTGCGACCGCATCGGGCTGCGGCGAGGGCAGCGGTGTCGCGATCGTGACCGGCTGCGGCGCGATTGCGACCGGCTGCGGCGATGCCTGCTGCTCCTCGACCCGTCGGAGTTGATGCGGCTGCTTCTCCCGCGGCTGCGTCTCGATCGACTCCTCTTCACACGACTACGCCTCTCTCGCTCGCGGTCGCGAGATCTGCTGTGCCTGCTTGAAGCAGGCGCTGCCATCGCTTGACTTCCATCAGGATAGTCGGATGGGAGAGGAGGCGTCCGTATAACTCTTCTATCGTGTTCATCCATACTGAAATATGAAATATTTACACAAGCGTAACTGTTTTAATTTTATTAACCTACCTACTTATAAAAACTATTACGATATATTTTCCTATAATCACTGTATTAGTAGTAGTTACACTTTAGTAGGACGATTCTTAAGTCTTGCCTTTATATAGTGCTAAAAGACAATCAATTTAACGTTTCCATAACACCAAATCGAAATCGTTGTAAATATGGCAAAATAAAGTTGAGCCACCAAACAAGCTTTGTAAAATAGTCACTTATAGGTACAGCGTTACGCGTGTCATCAATGTATTTAGTCAAATAAGGTAAAACGTAGTGGTTTTCGAATCACATTTACATTCCACACTATTTTTTTCAACTGATTACAAATTTTGTAAATCTTTTAACGTCAAGAAATCCAATTACTTACCTGTGGCGTTTGATCGATCCCGTTTCTGAAGTGTTAACTTCAATAAAATACCTTGATGATATTTAACTTATTTATTCCACAAACTGCACTTCACAAGATCCAGTTGCACAATGAATAAAATTATGTCAAACTACCGCTTTTATACAAATCATTTTACCGCCTACATAAAGTAACGGAAATCAATACAAATACTTTCAAAAATTAAATATAATTGGCTAACAAATGCCCTATTATTATCTTTTGACATTTTGATTTTATTCTAGAAACTGTCTAGACTTGTCTTTTTTATATATTTTAATTATTATTTATGTTTTTCTTGAAGATCCTATTAACTAAATAATAATTTCTTAATTTTGACATGTCTCCAGCAATTCAATATGTATTTTAAAGAATAATAATAGCATCAATAAATTGTTCTAAATAATTAATATAATAACATGTTATACTCGTATTATAACTGACGATTCGAAAGTGCTTGTTGCTAGGCCTAATTGAATAAATAATATTTTGCCTCTGTCTTTGTTATAAAATTTCGTTTTTAAAATTTTGGTACGGAACCCTAAAAATTATGTCCAGACAGTCAGTTTGCGCGGTTCCGTTGCGTTTACACTTTTTTTGTGGTACACTTTTTCGCCTTATAAAAAAATCGCGCGCTCAACAAAAAATAAATACCCGTGATATTTCACTAGACTCGCCATCTTGTGCTCTTTGGTGATAAGATAAGTGTCGGACACACTTGATATTAAAGTCATGTTTCACAGAATATCAGGGTAAAACAGATCCGCTCATTTAAGTTGAACAATATCTGTACATCTGATCTATTGTCACTAATGCATAAATCAGTAAGTTACATAGACACAAATAAGTGATATCTGACAGGTCTTGCCCTGTCAATGTCTCCGTTTTCATAACTGCAAATTGTACTGAAATGACGTTTGTGACGTTTTGCTTTATATGGGATCTGACATTTTGGTTAGCCATAAAACGGAGACAGTCCGAAAAAGTATAAAGGCCATAGATACTATCTCTACTCGGTCATTTGGGCTAAGCATAATAAATAAATCACGGACGGAGATAACTATATGAAATTTCGTCTTGCTTAACGCTACGGATGTGTTGATATTATTAATCTAAGGATATTTTACATCAATTTAATCTTTTCTACATTCCGTATCCCTGTTTGCACTGTAGTTCTATGTAACGAGGGTTTTTTCTTTAGGTTGGCTGAATGAGTTTACACGAAGAGCCCTCACGTTCCATATAATTTTACATAGTTTATGAGAACATGAATGCCTTTGCTGCCAAGTTGGCATTGTAAGATGTTTCTTTATGGTATTTTTGCTTTATGGCAGTGAAATGAAGATGATTTTTTTTTCTTTCATGACCGGCATACAATTTAAGGCTTTAAATTTTGCGAGAATAATTATACTATTGGTAACTTTAAATTTAAACAATAAAAAATTTATATATCAATGCATTTTTTAATTTTGAATATGTTATTTAACAATTTATGGTACACAATCCATATGGTGACACCTGTGAGGTGAGTGGTGACTAACGTGAGGCAATTGTAAAATTATAGAGACGCAGAATATAACCTCAAAACATTTTGTATTTTTTTCTAAAATCGAAGCGAAGTGTTTATTAACTGCCAGCGCGTAACAAAAGGCAACTACAAACTGCTTCAAATTAAATCAAAACATCAGCATTCAATTTTAAACCCTATTCCACCTTTGATACAGTTGAATATCGACTTATGATGTAGCGTAACGTATTTTCGTCACTGAAAACAAAAATCTGTCAATACGGATCGCAACGAACCATAAACAGAGTTTTTTTGGTTTTGTAAAATAGATTTTACTTTATTTGAAATTTTCAATAAGTTTTTGGTTGTGCCTTATCTCTGATAGATTGTTTTTTTGTGGGTTGCGCGGTATGTTGAGTAAATTCAATTTTAAAATGAACGCCTTTCTTATAGCGGACATTGTTTTAATGTGTAAACAATATGACTGAGTATTATGTCTAGTACCTGGGTCAAGGTCTTGCTCAGCATCATCAGTGTTTTCCCGGAGAATAGGAGTTTTCCGACTACCCCCACATTGCCAATTTCATGGAAATCTTTAGTCATTTCTAGCGCTGGAATTTTTGGTGCCGATGACGTCATACCATACATATTTCAGATATTATTTTCGAAAACAGTTAAGTGCACAAGGTATTTAAGCAACGATATCGTCACTTGAAATAAGCAGTACATGATTTTGAGTGACATTGTCATTCAGATGAACCACAGACGAACAATGATTATTAATTGACGTTGTATAGTTGTTTTGTTTAGTTCTTGTATTTTCACAGTTATATGTAGTATTTATTTTTACTTCTGTTACACGTCGCTAATCAATGTCAAACTTACAAGAATATTGTTACTTTGATTATGGGTACAAATAAACTAAAACACACAATTTATTAATGTAACCAGTGTAGGTAACCAGTTTCATAAAACTTATTTTATTAATATAGTGTGCAAAATGAAGTAATTTCCACTACAAGTTCGAGCCCTGGAGTCATTTTTCCGAGATTCATTTTTTGGTAGAAATTAGTACAGGAATTATGTCTCTCGCTCGTATTAGGAACAGCACACCACTTTATGCTTTGCAGATACGTAGTGTTGCGTTCCTAGTGGTGAGTACGGTCACCAGAGTTCCCGAGGTTGCACTGTGTCAATAGTGAGGGACCTGCAATTGTATCTATTAGTCGGCTGGTCGAAACTTTAAATTAAAGCGACGACAATGTAAGATTCCTGAGACGCAAGCATGTAAACACTACGGTGTCTGTTTACAATCGGGTTGTATGCTTATTTGCCACCGTCTAGGTATATAAAGAAACTTTAATTATACACGTTGGACTTGGAAAGTTATTCACATACTTATATAATTCATGCAATCGCATATAATAACTCATGCAAATCTAAATCCACAAACGGCCTAGCTGAATAAAAATGCTGCCACGGCACAACTTGGAAAGTTATAAAGTCGTTTTATTATACGCTGAATAACATGCCTTATGTACGTTATTCAGAACATCTATAAGATATATGGAGGCGATATTGCTTGAATATTGTTGCCAACTATATTCGCCATCACCTCACATCGCCGATAAGCTCCAAGAAAATCGGCTTCGATGGTTTGGGCATGTCAAAAGAAGGCCACAAGTATACATCGGCAACAGAACTCTTGGTCTTGTTTTGCCTGGAGCGCGGCGAAGAGGGAGACCCAAGTTATGTTGGCTCAATATCGTAACCAAAGACCGCAAAGTTATGGACTAACAAACATTAAAAAAAAAAAAAAACATATAACCGAATTGATAACCTCGTCTTTTGAAATTTTGAAGTCGGTTAAAAACCGCCTCCACCCCGCAACGACGCTGCGTTTCAAGCTTTATACTTGGAGCAGACGAAGTACCTCCACCTTACAGAAGAACCACCACCACTACTATTTGCTCTTTCGGTATGTGGTGATGTATTCCTGGTGGTGAGTAAGGTCGCCAGAGCTGATGAGGATGCGCTGTGTTGAAAGGAGACCTGCATAAGCTTTTAGCTGTCAGCCCAACGTAGGTATCAACAAATCCCCAACCAATCAGCAACGAGCTTGTGACTACTATGGAATCACAATCGTCCCTAAGCTACGGCATCTGCTCATCATCAGGCATGCCGTATGCTTGTCTGCCCTGTCGTCATCTATGAAAGCGAGTGCTGTATACAGTTTGCTAACAGCAATTTAATTGCCCTATATTATCCACTTTCCAACCCCCCGTAATACAACCACTTTTTCTGAAAATTCCCCTGAAAGTAAGACACGAGTGAAGCTTTATTTACACACGTATGAGACTCGTAAGAGAAATTTACTACATTGCGCGGTTTGTCAGATCGATTGAACTCATTATACCACGGCAACCCGCAATGTAATGAAACTCGCATGTGAATCTCGTACTCGTATGTGTGTACAGAGGCGTTAAGTATGAAGCTCGGATAACATACGTGGTAACTTTTTGTTATTCGCATTGTGAACGACAAGATTTCCTTTTATAACCCTGATTCAGACGCATGGTGCGGAAAAAAGGGATATTGGCGCCAAAACTGTGTTTTGGAGGTAATAGTACATTTCGATGCTAGTGCGGAAAGTCTGTCATTTCTTCACGAGTACCGAGAGATGCCACGAGCCGCAGGCGAGTGGCAACACTCGGGACGAGTGAAGAATGACATTTCCGCACGTGTATTGAACGACGTTTTTTAATACAGTTGCGAAAAAATAAGAAAAACAACAAGTAAGGAATTTGAAACTTTTATATTATTAATTCTGTAACATCATTTTTTTTTTCCAAATGCATGTTCTATAAGACATTATCAATTGTAAATATAAAACATTGTACTATTATTACCTAAGTATCGTTATTTACGATTATTTATGTATCGTATATTTATAAAAACAATATCGAATGTTGCCTTTAGAAACTTAAAACATGCTTGCAGTAAGTAAAAACGCCTCTTCTTTGACAGGCGTTTCGGCAGCTATTCGTTCCACTCAGACAACTTATTAAGAACGGTTTTTCAATATTCAATATTAAAAAATAAACGTGTTATAATGATGAAGAGGTAAGTAATAAAATATGAAATGTGTATATTTTTCGTATTCTGATATTAACAGTAGGTTTTTATGTTGATTACGACGTTTAAAGGAAACTAATATTTAACACCCAGCAATAAGGAGTCATGCATTGGAACAAGCATAAATTTAAAAAAATTGGAAAAGTGAAAAGCACTAGTGCGCGAAAACCAACTTTCCGCACGCTAAACAGCTACGTAAAGTAGCACTTTTTGAGCAACTGTATTAAAAAATATTTTAGGGGATTCTTTGAGACCGAAAGGTACACAACCTGCACACTAGTGCTGTCAAGGTAAATGGTAAAGTACGTATACTACGATTACTTTGAGTTTACCACTGACATTTTAACCCACTGGATAGTCTACTTTAACGCATATGTAATAGAGTTTCTATTCCAAACATACGATTTTAAGACAGTGTCTATGTAATAGAAACTCTATTACATTGATTTTAAAGTAGATATCCAATGAAATACGAGCATAATATATTTCACTGGTAAACTCAAAGGAATCGTACTGTATTCGCTTTGATTGTGACGACTAAGATTACGTATAATAGGTATAATTTGAACATAAAATTAAGTTTCAAATTAAAGGGAAAAATTTAAAAAAATTGTGCTCCGAGCAGGATTAGAGCCTGCGACATCTGGCACGTACGCAGCCAATCGCTCTAGCCACTATCGGAACAATCAAACTCAGACACGAAATGCTTCACTAATTTCCTCTTACAACGTCTTAGGGAGGTGTACAAATAATACATTCTCTCCGTTTCAGCTTTCGACAAAAATCATTGTAAGAATGTAATGTATACATGATATGTGCTTACTACTAGTAGGTACCTAACTTAATAATATTTTGACGAGTAACGTTGGTACACTGACGAAATATAAATAAATTCAATTTATTCTTTTTTTTTTTTTAGTTTTTAATTAATTTGTTATTTTTTGCTTAGTTGTTTTTTCGATAATTCTACTGCGTTCTTCAACTTTTTGCAAGTTACATCTTATATAATCCAAAAAAAAAATCTTAAACTATTATAAATTATGTTTGATCATTATATTGAACATTACATTGTACCTATTACACTAGATCTAATACTAACTAAAATAATAGTTGAATAATTTTGTGACCATGACTTTTTTGTGTTTTTGTATTTTGTGTTGATTCAGCAATAAATATTAAATAGGTAGTTAGGTATGTCAAAAGTAATACCAATCCACAAATCTGGTTTAAAAAGTGTCATTAAAAACTACAGGCCAATCGCAATACTATCTATATTTGGAAAGGTTTTTGAAAGTGTTCTCTACTCTCGCATATACCAACAGCTTAAGGGTAAGTTTTGTGATGAGCAGCATGGCTTCTTACCAAAACGATCAACTTCGTCCAACCTTTTAAACGCATCAACTCTAATCGCCAATAGTTTGGATAATAGGTCACAAGTCGATGTGGCCTATTTTAATTACAGGAAAGCGTTCGACAGAGTTAATAATGACACCCTACTGAAAAAACTGGCTGTAGCCGGACTGTCTCATTCGCTTTTAACGTTATTGGCTAACTACTTATCAGGAAGGCAACAGTATGTCGAGTACGGTCAATGCAAGTCTAGTTTGTATCCAGTTTTTTCAGGAATAGGACAAGGCAGTAACCTTGGTCCTCTCCTATTTCTCATTCTAATTAATGACTTGCCAGCATCCATTAAGCACTCGACCTGCTTAATGTTTGCTGATGATCTAAAATTAGCAAAACCTGTTAACAACCGTCTCGACTGTGCCAAGTTACAAGAAGATATCAACAGTGTTTGTGAACGGAGTGCCCGAAATCAATTATCCCTCAATGAGGATAAATGTACAATAATGTCGTATACGCGTGCACACTACCGCTTACACTATGATTACAAGATAGAGAACAACCCTCTTACGCAAGTCTCATCTGTCAGAGATCTCGGCACTTTGGTTGATCCACACCTCACTTTTAACGCATATTATCCGCACTTGCACTGCAGCAAAAAATGCTTGGGTTTTGTAATCCGCCAATCCAGATATTTCAACTCACAAAAGGCCCTTAGTGTATTATATAATGCGCACGTTCGAAGCCGACTCGAAACTAATGCGATTATATGGAGCCCACACGAACAGCAGTACACTCTCATATTAGAAAGAGTACAAAAATGTTTTGTTCGCTTCCTTTTCCTCAAACTCTACGGGTATTACCCTCTCTGTACGTTTACCCCACTCTGTACGTTTTGGGGATGGTAAACTATACGTCTCTTGAAACCCGTAGGAATCTCATCATCATCATCATCATGTCAGCCGAAAGACGTCCACTGCTGGACATAGGCCTCCCCCAAAGACTTCCACAATGACCGGTCCTGCGCCACCCGCATCCAGCGGACACCCGCGACCTTCACCAGGTCATCGGTCCACCGTGTGAGGGGCCTGCCCACGCTACGCCTTCCGGTACGTGGTCGCCACTCGAGAACCTTTCCGCCCCAACGGCCATCGGTTCTACGTGCTATGTGCCCCGCCCACTGCCACTTAAGTTTAGCAATTCGGAGGGCTATATCGGTCACTTCGTAGGAATCTATTCTTAATAAAATATTTCTTTCACTTACTGCGAGGCCAAATCAGTAACCCTTCGTTACTAGCTTTTATCCCACTCTGCGTGCCCTCTGTCACAGGTATAGGTATTCAGCTCCGTCGCCGGCGCGCACTGTTCGCTGTCCCGCCGGCACGGACCCAAGCCCTTTCTTACTCTCCACTACACCAAGCACTTGCTCTTCTGAATGGTATACTAGACAGTGACAGCGACCTAGACTTATTCTACACCTCTGAATCTCGTTTTCTCACTATATCTAACCGGTACTTGGATTCTATTTCTACTCCTAGTTCTATCAATATGGAATAGACTTACTTTTTAAGACCACTTAGTTCATTGTACGATATAAAATTTATAATGTTAGCAATAACACCTTACGCCATGTTATCTTTGTAATAATTTTATATTGTCCTCTCCAGTTAGCACGTGTAGCTTGACTGTAAAGTATTAATTTTATGGAATAAATAAATAAAGAGAAACGCGCCAAGAAACTCACAGGAAAAGACTCTCTTTGCAATGCGAGACTGCACAGTTTAGAACATCGCCGCAAAGTTGCTAGTCTTTCGGTTTTCTATCGGTTGCATTTCGGGGAGTGTGCTGAGGAACTGCACAGTGTAATACCCCCCGCCCCCTTCTACCATCGGACGACCAGGGATACGGCAAGGCGACATCGTTTTACGGTGGCAGTTCCAAAAACTCGCACGAAGCGTTTCGCTTCCTCTTTTATTGTGAGAACAGCCAAGCTGTGGAACTCCTTGCCGGTATCCTTGTTCCCTGAAAACTACAACCTTACGGTCTCCAAGACGAGAGTGAACCGGTTTTTACTAGGTAAGCGCGCTCCATCCTAGACCGCAATATCGCTTACCATCAGGTGATTTGTGGTCAAGCGCAAACCTATCCAGAGTAAAATAAAATTTAAAAAAAAAGAGTGAACAGACGATGAAAATATCGATGATCAAATTTTATCCAAGGCAGGACTCGAACCTGCGTCTTTGCCAATCCAGTGCAACATACTATAAGAGTAAAACAAATTTTAATATAAAATGAACGCCTTTCCCCTAGTAACACTGAGTTTCTGTCGCCGACATGCTTACGTCAGATGTGAGCGAAAATATTGGCGTTGCGTTAAGTTTAAGACTTTACCTTTAGCCCCCTATAAGTAAGGCTAGTATCATACAGTTAGTCCGGTCCCCACACGGATAATGCACATTAATGCGTGCGTGTGTTTAATCTAACAAGAAAAGTGCACCGCCGCGTCGCGATCAAAGGCGGTTGTAGAGTTAACAAAGTATCTATAGACACGCGGTAGCGTGTCCAGCCAAGTTCACCCCAGGAACTGGCGGACAGCAGCCGTGTGTTATATTACACGAACCGTTTGGAGCCACTTTTGACCCCTTAATAACTCCAAATCTATCAAACATAAAAAAATGAAATTTGGTACATGTATTAAGATCCTTTAGAACAACTAGAACTCCAAATTTCATAAATATAGGTTCAATAATTATAGAGATATTAAATTCCAAAAAACGGCATTTTTACCACTGACTGACTGACTGACTGACTAGTAATCAAAAACCTAACCCACTTCCAGGTGACCTAGAAAGCTGAAATTTGGCATGCAGCTTGGTAATTGTGTGTGTACACCAGAAAAAACAGAAAACAGTGATTTTTTTATTAGTTTTATTATTATTATTATTTATGGTAGTTACCTCAGAACTCCGTCATTTATAAACCGATTTGGAAAATACTTTTTTTGTTTGAAACGGTATACTTCAGGGGTAGTCCCATAGTTATCAGGTAAAAATCTGATCACAGGGTCCTGGAGAAATCGAGGGAACTCTTCAAATATTTGAGGTACACCTATAGCGATTTGGGTATTTTGTATAGTAACTCGTGCATTCGCTCTAAATGTAATGATATCTCATCAAAAACCTAAATAATGTGAAAATGGGAGCCAAGTTCAATATTAAGAATGTGCGATGCTTGGTTGTCGTCTTCACCGACAAAAGAATTGAGATCTAAATGGGTGCCAACTTCCGTAGATTCTCTGAAATGGTGCCAAGTCCGGCACTACATTGTTTACAGTAAAACTAATTTAATGCGGCTTAATGCATTTTGAGCCTTAACTTGGCAGTTTTCTATGCAGTATGTTTTAATACCATAAAAGCTGTTGGATATTTAAGAATACTGCCACTGCTCGTGAGTCACGTTTAAACCATACCACGGTTATAATTCACGCATAAATACGGTATTAAACTGATAGTCAAATCAGCTACTTTTTACTAAAAGTCCAAAACGCTCGTTCAGTATGAAGTTTGTAGCCACATTTCGTACTTAATGACGTCATAATTTTCTATAATCAAACTGGGTACTTTTTTCATGTTTAGTACACTGTCGATATACAGGGTGTTTGACAGATGGATGGACATACCTATAAGCGGATAGATGAGGTCATCTGCTACGTGGTCTAGCACAAAAAAGTTACTTGGGCCCAAAGATTTTCTTATTAAAAAAAAAACATGTTTCCAAATAACTGAATTTGTGAGATTCTGGAATTAGTCTACATTCAAATAAAATATACCTAAATGTTGTTGTTTTATAATCCGACCATTATTTCCGAGCATGCTTAAGAAATAAAATTTTTTTTCTCATACATGCAATGAATAGTACATTACTACAGAGGCCGGGACGAAAGGGGTTGCCGGCCGAAGACATATAGACGGCCGAGCGAAGCGAGGTCGGATAGGTCTCAGGCGGGCAACCCCATGTTTCCCGCCGAGGTATGTATAGTGCTTTTCTCAAACATGTAATGAAATAAACAACAAAAAAACAAAGTTTTATTTTTAATACGCATAGTGGCAGAATGTCATGATGCCTGTGCCACAAATTTATGTGGAATGGAAATTAAAAAAGAGGACTTTGCCGGCCTAGGCCTGCAACATTTGTATGAAATTGCATTAACGACCTCTTGTCCTAGCCGCACCTGAAACGTCATACTTCGCAGCCTGTTATGAGGAACATAACGTCAATATTTCATTGCATGTTTGAGAAAATATTGTTGTATGTTCCTTATAATAGGCTGCGAAGTATGACGTTTCAGGTGCGGCTAGGACAAGAGTCCTCTTTTTTAATTTCCATTCCACATAAATTTGGGGCACAGGCATCATGACATTCTGCCACTATGCGTATAAAAAATAAATCTTTGATTTTTTTGTTATATATTTCATTGCATGTTTGAGAAAAGCACTATACATACCTCGGCGGGAAATATGGGGTTGCCCGCCTTAGACCTATCTATCCGGCCTCGTTTCGCTCGGCCATCTATATGTCTTCGGCCGGCAACCCCTTTCGTCCCGGCCTCTGTAGGAATGTACGATATCGATAATGGTTTACCGCGGTTTATTTTATTAGCTATTATTGGTTTTTATGTTCTCTTTTCATTGTTTCTTTTGATGATCTGTTTTTTTAAACGTAAGGTACTATGTAATAATAATAAATAAAATAAATATATCTGTTTAATAATTGACCGAGCGAGCGAAGCGTCTCCGTTTCAGCTTTCGACAAACATTCTTTCGTATGTCTGTCTGTCTGTCTATCGGGATGTTCTCCTCTACAGGTCGCATTTCTCAACCGATTCCCGTGAAATTTTGTGAGCAGTTTCGATAATTTTTTTTTGTCGAGTCAGTTTTAGGAAATTTTGCAATTTTTTTTTTGCGAGGTCTATAGCTGACAGAGCTACTAGTGTTATCTGTTTAGGTTGTCAAATACCTTGCACTTACTGTAACCCTCTTCGGCTTGTTATGTTTGCAGAGATTAGATGTCGACCTAATCTGAAAGGGACAGTGTGGGAAAGCGAAACCTTATTACGCTCAACGGCTTTTGTCAAGAGAATACTGTTGAAAATTTTCATGCGGCTCTTAACACAACAAACATAATATAAACATAGTTCAACATAAACAGTAAAAATAGCTTTTAAGATACCCTGTCACTAAATTAGAAACGCACAGAGCGGGAGCGTCGCGGTGCGAGGCGGAGGCCGTTTTGCATTTTGATCTTTCCGAAACTGTCGACTGTCGATTACTGCTTCATATGTCACACACGCCACCTCCGCTCTTCCGCGCTACTGAATACTGTGCCCCGGACCGCGTTCGCTTTACCGCAAAATCGCGTCCGCTCCGCAACGACGCTGTACCGCGCTCTATGCGATCCATTAGGATCGATTTGGTCTGAAAGTAAATAAGAATACTTAAAGTTTTGAATGGACTATTAATTAATCTGTGGTTTTGAGAAATTAATTCTATTATATCTGATTGAAAAGTAAAAAGCGTCCAGATAAGACGGAAAACGAAAGTTATAGATGCCTTACATTATGCTCTAAAGCAAAAGTGGCGGTGGGCTGGACATATAGTAAGACGCACAGACAAAAGGTGGACACTCGAGACAACTCTATGGGAGGGACCAACAGGAAAAAGGACAAGAGGACGTCCTAGAAAAAGTTGGATTGAAGAAATAAAAGCGATAGCAGGAACCGAATGGATAAAGAGAGCAACAGATAGAGATACCTGGAACAAGCTGGAGGAGGCCTGTACCCAAGAAGGGGTTCCGATCAATGGTGATGGAAAAAATTAAAACGCATGTAATAGTAACTAGGAAATAAATGGGTTTAATATACAGGGTGTCATCGGAGATGTGATCAGAAATTATTTGACTCGATGAAATATTGAAAGACAAACTCAATAAAGATGATATCACAGTTACTACTTGTAATATTGACTATTATTCCTCAAACTATTAACAGAAAAAATAATGTTTAATACTGCTTGGTCACCCTACACCACAAAACGTCGTGTCATCCCTCATACAACGTGTGTCAAAAGTGATAGGGTGACCATGATTTAAGTATGGCGTTATTATTTTTCTACTAAAAATTTGAAAAAATAAACTTGTTTTATTCGATGTAACAACTATTGCATTGAAAAGGCGATCATGTGTAGAGTCTGGAAAATTAGCTTCTGATCACGTCTCCGATGTCACCCTGTATAATAATAATATCTGATTGATAAATTTTAGTGTAGCTGTATTCTGGTTGGTAGATACCAAATACAAAGATTTTTAAATGAAGTGTATTTTACGAGTGTGTTTGTGATTAATATGGTGAAGTGTTTTAATTTGTCAAATTAAAATGTTTTTAAATCATACATACTTATATGTATACATTTTTTCTATAGGCGTGAATGTACTACTTTAGCCGCGCTTGATAATAATATGACATACTTTTCGAGAATGATAAGTGAAAAATAAAATTAGTATCTCTGTATGTTTGTAAGTCTACATGAGCTGACGCCCGAGAGTGCGGCGCTAATAGGTGTTTAGCCGCGCCGCATAATGTCCCTATCTAGGCCTAGATGCGGCCTAGAAACGCTTGTTTACCCCCTACACAGCTGCCGTATTGAACCTAGTACTATTACATGTCGCAATAGATAGAAGACGGGTTGTGAAGACTGAACAGCATCACTAAGTTTTCAAATCGGTCACGACATGTTCGCAGAATCTCACTCAATAGATAGGCGTGGTATTTATTTTATTTGTCGTGTGGCAATTATTCCGAACTGTGAGATCTTCGAGATGACGGTACGGCTGCCACTTTGTTTGCACTTTTAGCACCACCCAGGGGTCACGTGTATGATAACGGTGGGTACTCTCTACGGACGTGGCGCAACTTCGACCGTTTGCCAAGTGAGTGAGCAACTTGACTGTTCAAAGTTCTCAAGCCGCCCGAAGGCCTCTAACTTGGCTTAACGACTGCTGTCAAAGCCAGCAGCCGGGATCAACGGCTTATCGTGCCTTCCAAAGCACGGGAGCGTTTAGTTAGTAACCACTCAAAGCGGTCACCCATCCAAAAACTGACCACGTTGCTTAACTTCGCATACCGCACGCAGTACGCGAGCGCCGATGGGCCACGAGCGCTCCGCAGCATAGGCGTGGCGTGAAGAGCAAACGGCAGTCTTAAGTTTTCAAAAGGACCATGAATGTGGTAAGTATAATTTAATCTGAGACTAAGTATTTTTGAAGATGACAAATAGGCCACGACCCAGCTCTACGAATCTGGCATGAGTTAAAAACAGTAAGTACAGGTGATATAAATAATTATATAACGACTACATTTAGATGCCTGTCTGAATTACTTTTTCCTACTATGCAACATTACAGTCATTAAAAACGAGTAACTTACGTATAAAAAAAAGTCAAATCTAATCTAGACTAGATAATAAAGTCTAACGTAACCTATTTCTACGATAAAATAAATACGAAATCATAGATATATAAGAATCATCTAATTTTAAAATTCCTGTTTGGAGTCGAATGAAAATATTTTCTCAATACTGAAAACACATAAATTCTTGTACTTTAACTTCATAAGCCTTAAGAACTATGAGTGCATTACATGTATACATCTAATAGCACAGCCGTCAACCCTTTTAAATATCTTAAAAACCAGCTTAACTATGTGCCAGCCCCTTGCCTAGATCCTAGGCGAGGGCGTCACCCCTATGTAGAAGCTCTTTTGATCTAACTGAATAGAAAATATGCCAAGACGCCATCTTGGGTGTGCGTGAAGGGGAAGCTAGAGGTTGAAACTAAGGTTTTTAATCTGAGACTGATATGTCAATAAGTGACTGGATTCGACTAAAGAAGTATAGGTCGATTCACAAGAGCTGGCGTGGAATGTCTATGAAATTAATGACAGTTTCATACATTTTCCGCGCCAGCTCTTGTGAATCGATCTATAGTTACAGTGTAATGTAATATAATCACGTTCGTATTTGGAGCAGTTCAACACAGAAAGGTAGGTATTACTTTACAGAAGACTTCAGCCATAGTAACATACTTGCTCGGTAGATATGAGGTGATGTATTTTTTTTATGAGTAAGGTCGCTGGCGTATGGTGGTTGCCATTTTTAACCGACTTCAAGATTTCAAAGGAGGAGGTTATCAATTCGGTTGTATGTTTTTTTTTTTTTTTTTTTTTTTAATGTTTGTTACTCCATAACTCCGTCATTTCTTAACCGATTTGGAAAATTCTTTTTTTGATTGTAAGTATATATATTGTCAAAACGCAGTTTTGATGATGGGATCCATGAGGAATTGAGGGAACTCCTCAAATCTTTAAGGCAAACATATAGCGATCTTTGTGTTTTTATCAACAAGTCAAGCATTTGCATCCAAAAATGTGACATTTGATGAAGTGCAACTGCTGATGATGATCAGAACAGAACTCTTCAACGACGAAAAGTTCACATTTGGTGATTTGTCCTCCTAGCTGTGTTTGTTAAGCAAGTTCTATCTTCACGACTGATTTTTGTCATGCTCGAGTTCTGATGATGGGATCCATTAGGGATCGAGGGAACTCCTCAAATGTGAAAGGCACACAAATAGTGATTTTAGTATTTTCATGAACTAATCAAACATTTTCATTCATAAAAGTGACATTTGATGAAGTGGAACTGCTGATGATGATCAGAACGGAACTCTTCAACGACGCGTAGTTCACGTTTGGCGATTTGTTCTCTTCGTTTTGTTTGTCAAGCAAACCAGGTTTTTCCATGATTCCATGAGGAATTGAGGGTACTTAGTCTTCTACCATTATAAACATACTTATAGCCATTTTTATTTTATTGTATGGAATCTAAGGGTGCACCATCTAAGTATAATAATCTTTCACTGGCCTCCCCCATTGAAGTCGGTTTTTTTTTCTTAAAAAATATTTTCTTAAAAATTATGTCATTTATCGTCGTAGATAAAACACCCGTCGCTCTCCCACTAAAAGAGAAGCGAAGCGAAGCTCATTCTTAGGCGTCAGATGTATTTCGTTTGAGTTCGTACTCCTCCTAGACGCTTCAACCGATCACTCTCACATTTTACATGTCGATATGTGATATCATGACAAAGGTATAAATTAAAAAAAAAATATGTAAATTTGACATATCACGGAGGAATAATCACCGAAAAACTGGATTTCCATATATTTCAGTGTAAAAAGTCGTGCACGCGCAAAATTGCTGTAAACCATGGTAAATAGTTTGAGACCATACGCGCTCAGCTCAACATTTGCAACCAGCAAACTGCATTGCATACCTAGTTATTCCTATTTCGAATAATTTAAACTCAGATTAGTACATAAAGCTCCAATTACATATTTTTAGCGGCTTCAGTCTGCGAATCGTTCAAAAACTAGAAACATATTCTTTTTAAACCTATGTATGACCTAAATGGAACGCGGCTTCGACTAACTACAGAAGGATAGCTAAATTCAATAACCGCTGCAGCGAGGTGAGGTTAGCAATAATGGATGCCGGCCGCCATTTTGAAATGATGCACGCCACACAGCTGACTTACATAGAGCTATTATGTTATGGAGAATATTTTTGTGACAATTATGTTGTGACAAAATGTAAAACACAACGTGACAAGATGTATGCCTAATGCGTTCTACACACCTAATAATTTGACAACATTTCATTTTTTTAAGCAGGCTTTTTTCCGATGAAATCAAATAGAGCAAGGATAAAAAGTTAAGTAAAACCACATTCTTAAATTCTCGTAAATATCCCAATTTCATATAAATAAATCAATTTCAAAAATTCCTCATTCTAAAAGAGAGTAATGACAAGTAAGGCGTAATAAATCATACAGAAACACTGTTACTAAGACAAATTTACTAAAAAAAGTGAACTGGTGTTCTTTTTGTCCGCTGTGACTGTCACAATTTCATAGTAATGACGTCATTACTACGATATGGGCTTTCTTTACATTTTCGTGAATATTTAGAAAACTAATGACTATAAAAATAAAAATAAAATATTTTGGTGTATCTTGTTCCCAAATTAACGAAATGAGTTAAGATTTCATACTACTTAAAAAATTTAAATGTTGTCAATTTGTCGCAAAAACCGCTTTGACAATGATTGAATGATTGTCTTATTCCATCTTATCTAGTGTCTTTATCTGTTATCTAGTGTCTCTTCTCTAGGTAGTTAGTGACAAATTTACAGGTGTGTACAACCACCACTACCACCACCATATCAGCCGAAGGACGTCCACTGTTGGACTTAGACCTCCCCCAATTTCATGGGAGGTAAATGCCATAATCGCCACGCTTGGCATGCGGGTTGGCGATCGCAGTATCTCCACCGCATCCCAGGGATGCTGCTCCCCATCCTCCGGTGGTCTACAACACTTAAGCTTGAAACGCACGGCGGAGGCGGTATTGCGGTAAAGCGAACGCAGTACGAGGCACGCCGCTACAAAAAATCGCGCGGTATTCGCGCGGGATAGCGGAGCGGAGGCGGCGTGTGTGATACAAGTATATCAAGCAGTAATCGACAGTTTTGGAAAGATAAAAAATGTAAAACGCTTCCGCCCCGCACCCCGCCGCGCCCGCTCACTGCGTTTCGAGCTTCAGAGTACGGTCATACTCATATCTCATCCTCCTAGCGATTTTTCCCGGTACCTTCCCTGTTAGCTTGCTCCTGAAAAGAGATTTTGCTGTGCCCTACTTATCTAAGATTCATATGCTTCCTCCATTTCTTTGTATCTCATAGAATGTATAATGTATGCTGTCTATGCGTTTTCAAGCCAGAATACTAAAAATAAAATGAATCCTCCTTAATAGGTATAAGGTAGAATGCTTTATGAAGTATAATGCTAAGTAGAGTAAATGTAGTAGAGAGGATGGATGAAAGAAGATTGACAAAACGAGTGTATGAAGTAAGAGTGGATGGCGAAGTTGGAAGGGATAGACCTCGGCGGGCTCGGCGAACGTACTCCGACCAGCTCGGAGACATTCTACAGAAAGGCCAGGTCAAGAGTACCATAAATCAGCGCGTATACATGAACAATGTTACGAGAGTTCACGAAGCGAAAGTTGTATTTCATGATCGTAGCAAATGGAAATCTGTGATCTCTGCCTACCCCTCTGAGAAACAAGCGTGATTATATAATATCGTAGATATAATAAATAAATAAATATAGGAGGACAATCTTACACAAATCGACATAGTCACAAACTATATGTAAAGCTTGTACTATGGGTACTAGATGACGATATACATACTAAACTAGTGGTGACTAGTGGCTCTGTGAGTTGTAGACCTCGCAAAAAATAATGAATTCCAAAATTCCAAAAACTGACTACAAAAAAAAACTATATAATTATCAAACCTGATCACAATATTTCATGACAATCGGTTGAGAAATGCGACCTGTAGAGGAGAACATCCGGACAGACAGTCAGACATACGAAAGAATTTTTGTCGAAAGCTGAAACGGAGACGCTTCGCTCGCTCTGTCAATTAATACATAGAAAACATCCAAGAGTCAGGAACAAAATATTCGTGCTCATTACACAAATAATGCCCAGACTGGGATTTGAACCCGGGACCTCCGGCTTCGTGGGCAGCGCCACTACCAACAGCGAAAGTGGTCGCTATATTGTTTTAGTGTGTCAGTTTCTGTGAAATGTGCGGTGGAGATACTGCGATCGCCAACCCGCATGCCCAGCGTGGCGATTATGGTATATACCCCCCGTGAATATGGGGGAGGCCTATGTCCAGCAGTGGACGTTCTTTGGCTGATATGGTGGTGGTGGTGGTTCCTATGTAAGTATGTAATGTAGGTAAATAAAATATGTATAAGTATGTACGAGTACGAGAGTTGTCATTAAAATTTTCTTTCTCATGGATGTCGTCATGTGATCACCAAAATTATATGACACTAACTTAGATTGGAGGTTACTTGCTGTCTAACAAAAAAAATCGGTTTATAAATGGCGGAGTACTGAGGTAACAAACAAAAAAAAGCGAATTGAGAACCTCCTCCTTATTTGAAGTCGGTTGAAAAGGAAACACACCAGTTTCAAACAATTTATGTTTCGTTAGGGTTCCGTACCCAAAGGGTAAAACGGGACCCTATTACTAAAACTCCGGTGTCCGTCCGTCTGTCTGTGCGTCTGGCACCAGGCTGCATCTCATGAACCGTGATAGTCAGACAGTTGAAATTTTCACATATGATGTATCTCTGTTGCCGCTTTAACAACAAATACTAAAAAACAGAATAAAATAAATATTTAAAGGGGTTCCAATACTCAAACGTGATTTTTTTGCCGTTTTTAGAGATAATGGTACGGGTCCATTCGTGCGCGAGTCCGACTCGCACTTGGCCGGTATTTTATTTTAGACAGCAATGGTGAAAAATACACATACGCTCTGCCCTCTTATTCACAAAACGATTCATCCTCACCTGTCACCTCACACCTCACCCGATTTATATGGAAACTGTTAAATATCATTTGTCAAATTTTGACAGTTTCCATATAATAATAATTTATACCAAAAAAATCCGACTCCGATTTTGTACTTCACTATGCCACAATTTGTGGTTTCCGTGAGCCAATGCTTGGTTACCTTTACCTACAGAAAATACCGAAATCAGCATATGCGTGCCTATACAGCATGAAATCCAGAGCTCCCTTAATAACTTCAAGGCTGAAGTAGACCGCAATATAAATGCCCTAGCCACCGATCATAGTGTGCTAAAGTCAAGAATCGACGCTTTAACATCGCGAATCACTACTCTTGAAGCAGAACACTCTTCACTGATAACTGAAACCCAGATAACGAACCCTGAGTCCAATGTTAACGCATCTATAATAAACAGCGCTTTTGCACCGACTTACGTGCCGGAGAGCAACAGTAGGAAAATAGTAATTTATGGCTTTACTGAACACTATAAAGAACCCGAATGGGACCTCCACGATAGAATAATTGGGGCCTTCCGAGACATCTTGCAGGTGGACTTGCTGGGCTATATTGAGGAGACGTACAGAGTGGGCCGAAGGAGTACTAGAAATCGCCCGCTAGTAGTCGAGTTGATCAGCAAAAGAATGGCCAAATACATCATACAAAATAATCAATATATACGCGGAACTGGACTATCTATATCCGAATTTTTGGATGCAAATGCACTTAAAGACCGGAATACCATGCGTGAAGAAATGCTCGAGGCTAGAAAAAAAGGTTTACATGCGGTAATTCGCAACAATCAATTGATTGTAGAAGGGAAAATTCATTCCCTATCTCACACCTCCGAAATGCCCACTGGTCATAATTCTACGAAAAGAGAAACTCTCACCAACAAGAATAAGCCCCTGCTAGAAGTAAACGAAAACCCACATGGCATGGAACCTGCACTCTATGCTACAGTATGCTCATCTAGTCCGCAGCTCGCTACTCTAGCAGCGGGGGATACCTCAGTCAACTCTACTTTTCGTAACTAGTTCTAGCATTCTCTTCCAGAATATACAAAGTGTGTGGAATAAGGCCCATCTTCTTGAAGAGTTGACGGAAGTATTTCTACCGCAGTTGGACGTGATTTGTATCTCTGAATCGTGGCTAAATGCTGGAAAAATCGAATTATTTAAGTTACGTAATTATAATGTGACCTCTTCCTTTTGTCGTGATCAACATGAGGGAGGCGGTGTTCTTATACTGACTAAAAATACAATTGAATGTTGTGAGCGGCTGGATATTACTTCCCAATCTTTAGAAATGATTTTAGAAACATGTGCAATTGAAATTCCAAAAAACAATCTTTTAATTATAAACATATATTGGCCCAACAGTAAAAGGGAAATAGAAACATTTTTTTCGCGTCTAGATGACATTTTAAAACTCATCTCTCTTAAAGACAGTAAAAAAAACATTATTATAGGGGGAGACTTAAATATAGATTATTCCAAAAATAACAAACTAAAATCCAGATTGTCGGACCTCATGTTATCCTATAATTTTCACCAAAAAATTAGGGAGCCAACGCGTGTGACATCAACAAGTTCTACGTGCATCGACTTGCTGTTTACAAACTTCAAAATTACCAATCTAGAATTAAATGTTCATGATTATGGCCTGTCAGACCACAAAGGCATTCTATTATCAACGCCAATTATTATGTCTAAACTACATCATTTAACTTCCTATAAGAGAATATACAATACCAGTAATATACAAAAATTTAAAACGGAACTTCATAAAATACACTGGGATCGTATAATATTAGTAAATAAAACTGTTAACGAAAATTATAATATGTTCGAAAAAACTTTGATAGAGACACTGGATAAGTGTATTCCAAAGAAAAATATTAAAATTAAATTATTGTCTAAAAAAACCTTCCTAACCCCAGGACTAAAGGTGTCGTGTCATAATAAAAGACTCCTAAAATCATTAGTAACACAAACCAAAAATCCCATTCTACGACGTTATTATAAACAATATTGTAAAGTACTCAAAAAAACCATATACGCATCAAAAAAAATTGATAACAAACAGGTATTTCAAATTTCAAGTAACAAAACCAAATCAATGTGGCAAATAATAAATAGAGAGACCAAGAAAAACACATCTAAAATAAGGAAAAATATTCAAATTAAAACTGCAGACAACATTACATTAACTAACCCACGGGAAATAGCTGATTTCTTCAATACTTTTTTCTCCTCCGTAGGCAACTCCCGTATATATTCTAATTCTAGTTTTAATAATGTGAATAATACTGATAAAGTCCCCTCAACTAATACAATAAATAATTCTTTTTTTCTGAGCCGCGTTGAACCTAGAGAAATATTTATGGTACTAAAAAATTTAACAAACAAATCCTCGTCTGGGATTGATGAAATCCCACCTAAATTAATAAAAAGCTGTGCCGAATTACTTACCATTCCGTATTCCCAATTAATAAACCAGTCTTTCTCTGAAGGTGTGTTTCCTGACGCACTGAAAATAGCTCTAGTTAAACCCATACATAAAAAAGGCAAGATTACCGATGCAAATAACTACCGGCCTATAGCACTTCTACCAACATCTGCAAAAATATTTGAAACCGCAATGATGAGACGCCTCTATCCTTTTTATGAAAAGTTTAATATTCTGCATGACAGTCAAAATGGCTTTAGGCAAAACCGCTCAACGACACTAGCAGTATATAAATACGTCCAACAAATTATTAAGGCAATTGATTGCAAAAAATACGCGATAGGGCTCTTGCTCGATATGAGCAAAGCATATGATAGAGTCTGTTATAAAACTCTATTGTACAAATTGCATAATTCAGGAGTCAGAGGAATGGCCCACGATTGGTTCAAATCTTATCTAAGTAATCGCGCACAATATGTAGAAATTGAATCCACGGACTTCCAGACAGGAAAATTAAAACGTACTAGATCCGACAGAATCCCTATAAATGGCTCTATCCCTCAGGGAAGCGTCTTAGGGTGTTGCCTGTTTCTCATATATATTAACGATCTCCCAAACATACTTGACAACCATTGTGTGCTCTTCGCAGATGACATTTCTGTACTTCTGCCCTGCTCAAGCATTATAGAAGCAGAAAATAAATTAAATATAACTTTAACCAATATTATAGACTGGCTAGATATTCATAACCTTAAACTTAACTTAAATAAAACAAATATTATCCAATTTAAACCCCATCAAAAACCCGCGTTACCGTTAGAATACAGCTATAATAAAACAAAAATTGAATCTGTTAATTCTGCTCCCTTATTAGGAGTGGAACTGGACACACATCTTAGCTGGAAAACACACATTCAAAAATTAGCTAATAAACTCTCTTCTTTCACATACGCGCTCCAGCATCTCAAAAAATTGACAGACTTTGAGACAGCTCTCACAGCTTATTACGCTTTTGCCTATTCAAGAATGTCTTATGGTCTAGTACTGTGGGGACAATCTTCCGAACTTAATAAAATCTTCGTACTCCAAAAGAAGTGCATCAGAATTCTAGCCAATATAGACCAAATGGTATCCTGTCGGCCTTACTTTATTAAATTTAAAATGCTTACCTTAATTTCTATGTACATTTTGGAATCCAGCAAATTTGTAAAAAAATACTTTGAACTTTATTCCCCAAAAACAGACACTCGGAGAAATGATAGAAATCTTAATAAGCTTAAATTACCTTTTTCTAGAATGAAAATAGTCACGTCCAGCCCTCACCACATGATGATCAAAATATATAACCATCTACCTTCCTCAATTAAAAACCTGGAGAAAACAACGTTATTTACCAAATATCTAAAAATATTCCTCATCGGTAAATGTTTCTATAACTTAAGCGACTATTTTGAAGAAAATACCAATAATTATAATATAATAGGATATTGAAAAGATATATACTTGTTATGTTTTGTATTCATGAGCCATTATTATTCCTGTATCTAAACATTATCTTCAATTGGTAGCCCTTTCAAATTGCTGTGCCCTTGCAGGGCGTCACATGTGCCTATATACTTATTTTGTAATCCCACCTCATGTATAAATGTGATATGCAATAAATGTTTGATGTTTGATGTTTGATATCAAATTCAGGGAGTTCCCTCGGTTACTTCCTCGGTTTCCATCATCAGACCTTCACCAAATTCATATGGGACCAATGTCGGGTCGGGGTACCTGCTTTGAAACAAAAAAAGAATTATCAAAATCGGCCAACGTGGTCAAGAGTTATCGGGGAACATACATGAATAAATAAAAAAACCGGCCAAGAGCGTGTCGGGCCACGCTCAGTGTAGGGTTCCGTAGTTTTCCGTCCGTCACATTAAGTTGACATATTAAGTACAGAAACACAAAACCCTAAAAAGCACGTCATTTCATTGTGATTTTGTAGAAATGACAGGTACAATAAATACCTGTTTATACGGTTAAATTACAAACTTAGTTCAGAAATTATTTTTGTAATTTTTTCAAAAACTATTCAACCTATCAAGTTCAAAATAATTTTCCTACAAAGTTTTTATAAAGTTCTACTTTTGAGACTTTTTTCATATTTTTAAAACTTATGGTTCAAAAGTTAGAGGGGGGGGGGACACATTTTTTTTTACTTCTGGAGCGATTATTTCCGAAAATATTAACATTATCAAAAATGATTTTAGTAAACCCCTATTTATTTTTAAATACCTATCTAACAATATATCACACGTTAGGGTTAAAATGAAAAAAAAAAATCACTCCCCACTTTACGTATAGGGGAGGTACCCTAATAAAATATTTTTTTCCACTTTTTATTTTACCACTTTGTCGGCGTAATTGATATACATATTAGTACCAAATTTCAGCTTTCTAGTGCTAACGGTCACTGAGATTATCCGCGGACGGACGGACAGACGGACGGACAGACGGACGGACAGACATGGCGAAACTATAAGGGTTCCTAGTTGACTACGGAACCCTAAAAAGAACAAGCAAACATGCAGACGAACTGAGAACCTCCTTCCTTCTTTTGAAGTCAGTAAAACCGGTAGTCGGGTTGTGAATAACACCCGTGCCTAGATGGTAAGCAGACCGTAGGCTAACGCTTGTGACTCCAAAAGAGCGACACGTCTCGTGCAATGTCTTCCCTTTGTAGGTTTGAGGATTTGCTGTGCCAATAACTAGAGACAACTGCAGCCCTGAGTCTCAACACAGCGCATCCTCGGGAGTTCTGGCGACCTTACTCACCACCAGGAACACAACACCACATACATACAGAGCAAGTAGTGGCAATGAGGCCGCAACAGCATATCACTAATTATCATCATCATCATCATAATCATCCCCAAGTCAATAAAGGGCCGGCAACGCACTTAAAAAAACCGACTTCAAAGGGGGAGGCCGGTGAAAGATTATTATACTTAGATGGTGCACTCTTAGATTCCATACAATAAAATAAAAATGGCTATAAGTATGTTTATAATGGTAGAAGACTAAGTACCCTCAATTCCTCATGGAATCATGGAAAAACCTTGCTTGCTTGACAAACAAAACGAAGAGAACAAATCGCCAAACTTGAACTACGCGTCGTTGAATAGTTCCTATCTGATCATCATCAGCAGTTCCACTTCATCAAATGTCACTTATGAATGAAAATGCTTGATTAGTTCATGAAAATACTAAAATTACTATTTGTGTGCCTTTCACATTTGAGGAGTTCCCTCGATTCCTAATGGATCCCATCATCAGAACTCGAGCATGACAAAAATCAATCGTGAAAATAAAACTTGCTTAACAAACACAGCTCGGAGGACAAATCACCAAACGTGAACTTTTCGTCGTTGAAGAGTTCTGTTCTGATCATCATCAGCAGTTCCACTTCATCAAATGTCACATTTTTGAATGCAAATGCTTGACTTGTTGATAAAAACACAAAAATCGCTATATGTTTTCCTTAAACATTTGAGGAGTTTCCTCAATTCCTCATGGATCCCATCATCACAACTGCGTTTTGACAAAAACGGGACCAACTTGGGTATATATACTTACAATCAAAAAAATATTTTTTCAAATCGTATAAGAAATGACAACATACAACCGAATTGATAACCTCCTCTTTTGAAATCTTGAAGTCAGTTAAAAAAGAAGATCTCACAGTTCGTAAATAAATGCCATACGATTATTATTATAGAACCAGTAGCTGACTGTACTAGTAATTTAACTTGTTAGACTATCAGAAATACCGTAAGCATTCGCCTTGTTAACTAGGTATATTTTAATAAGATCGATGAAATATGCTATAACGTAAACCCTTTGCTACATTCCTGCCAAGTTCACGGTAACATCAGTGGAATACAGGGTGCGGCCTGTAACTGGAGCAAATATATAGAAGAACGCTTCTGTAGAGCATCTGCAGTATATCCTTGTGTACAAAAATGTTTTAAAAATATTCAATTCGGAGAAATTCTGAAGTTATGGCCTCCGAGTAGTGGATCTTGACACCACGAGATTATAACGCATCAGTCTATCTATGCGGTGTTTCAGGTTTTAGGTAGGTAGGTATAAATAAATAACTAAATAAATATTAGGGAACATTTTTTTTACACAAATCGAACTAGCCCCATAGTAAGCTCAATAAGGCTTGTGTTATGGGTACTAGACGACGATATATTTAATAGATATATACTTAAATACATAGAAAACATCCAAGTCTCAGGAACAAATGTCTCTGCTCACCACAGAAACAAATGCCCTTACCGGGATTCGAACCCGGGACCTCTAGCTTCGGAGGCAGTGACACTACCAACTAGGCTAAACAGGCCGACATATACAGGTATAATTATGAGTCATAAGTAATTGTTTTTGCAGTTTTGGTATTCAAGGATATTTTTGTTATTTTATCTATTTTTTTCAATTTTATTGAGCTTTTAAAATATATTGACATTAATATCACTTCAGAAGAGTAATAAAAATACACATAGGTAAGCTATCTTTCGGAGACTTCGTAAAAATCAGGAGGTCGAAGATCTAAAGTAGTGTCCGAGCCGAACATCATAGGAGAAACGAAATCCGCAAGACTCCGATGGCTCGGGCATGTAGTCCGAATGAGTGACGATCGTGCAGTCCGGAGAGTGTACTCGGGCCGTCCAGCTGGTCGAAGACCCGTTGGGCGTCCTAGGTACCGATGGGGCGACGGACGAAGTGCAGAGGGACCTGACTGAGGTCCAAGCCTTCGTCGAATGGAAGGAAACAGCGATGGACAGGGAAGCGTGGCGGTTTTTGGTGTCGGAGGCCAAGATCCACTTCGGGTCGTTGCGCCACAGCAGTAAGTAAGTAAGTAAGTAAGCTATCTTTAAAGAAAAACTTTTTTTTCCCTCACTAGCTCGGAAAGCCGTCTTTTATCCTTTGAAACAAGCGGGTAAAAACGCATTTTATCCACAAGTGGGGAAAGTAATTTGACCTTGGAGCGTGTTTGAGTAGCTTTTGACAGATAACAAAACGTAAAACGTTCATATTAATGGTTCGTTTGATATCAATTATCATAAAATAAATGGTTTGAGAATTTAATAAAAAATACCAAATTTAACTTTATTTAATGATTTAAATCGTAAACCTTAAAATTCTATAAGTAATTTTTTTTTATAATGACTTTGAGTATAATTGTAAACGCACAAGTTGAGTCGATGCAATTTCAAAACGCATCGTCAGAAATGTCATCTTGTCAATGTCAACTAAAATATACACAAGTTGTGACCGACTCCGACTCGCGTAAATATTATACACAACTTTCAGAGTTTTCTGTTATAATATCGTAAAAAAATCAGTGATTCCAGTGATGAATATCATGCCTGTGGAACTGTGGTTTTTGCATGTTGCACTTTCCTCGCTATAGTATATTACTTCTCGTGTTTCAATTCCACACTCGCGGGTAAAATACAATTTTGCACCCTTGTATAACAAATAACTATTTTTCTTTCAACTAAGACCACTTGGAGCTAATTGTTTGCCCGCCAAATAGTCCGTTTATTTTTTTGCTCCTGTTACAGATTCTACCCTGTACCTCTATAATTAATTAGTGAGCAACAGTAACCTAGTGGTTCAAGCAAGCTGTCAAGTGGCGGTCGTGTGTTCGATTCCCAGCTAGGTACTAATAAGTTTTACGGATCGTATGTGTGGAATATCATTTTAATGTTAACCGTTAGCTACTCTGAAGGAAATCATCGTGAGGAAACTTGGATACATGTGTGAAGAAATTTAAAGGTTTTTTTTTATGACATAGGTGGAAAACGAGCAGACGAATCGCCTGATGGTAAGCGATTAGCGCCGCCCATGGACACTCGCAACACCAGAGGGGTTGTAAGTGCGTTGCCTGCCTTTAAGATGGGAGTACGCTCTTTTCTTGAAGGTTTGAAGGTTTATGCGAAGTCGCTAATAGGCACTTGGCCAAATGTAGGGTACTAATGCCCACTTCTTATCCATAACAGGAATGTGTTCCTGGTGGTGAGTGAGGTCACCAGAGCTCCCGAGGATGCGGAGTTTTGAAAGTCGGGGACCTGTACGTGTCTCCTGCTCGCTATACCATGAATCTTTATATAAAATGGGGTCTTCAGCGCGCTACGTGGTAATATTGAGAACGGCACATTCGTTAAAAATATCTTTACGGGGTTAAACTTTATAAAAAAAGCGCCTAAAATAATTATGAAAGCAATGTTTACGATAATTCACTATAAATATTTACCAGGCACTTTGATCATTAAAAAAACACACAAAGAGCCTACCATGCAAAGGCGCATAACTGAAAAACGAACAAACGAGGTTATTCAACTTTGAATCCCCATGAAATAGATCCCTAGAAATGTTGAAGGGTTCTCAAAACTACATAAAAAGCAATGTTTTCACATAGTCATGGTTAAATTATTAAAAAATACAAAGTGCGTTACCTAGAGCAATCTAGTTTGAATCATAAATTAACGACGCAAAGTTAATTTTGCAATGTTTTTTCTATGGCGCTTAGTATCACTTAAAGTATTAACGGTCGAGTTCCTTTTGTGGTTCATATTAAAATCCCACACTGATCGTGTTTTTAAAGATAGGTGTGAATGCCGGCCATTTTTGTTTTGCGATGAATAGTGTTTTAGGGTTGCATAGGCAAGCTATGGAACCTTTTTTACCTGACTGCTGCTGAACGGGCAGTATGCATTTTCAATTATGATAATTTTTCAATACCCAAAAATAACATACAGACTCAAATTTTGTATTTGTCACACAATAAATGAACACGCGTTTAACTATTTGCTTAATTAACAAAAAAAATATATATTAAGGTTAACCCTATAGTTGACAATTTGAGATCTATGGATCACCTCTGAAATATTGAAAGTAAAATACCAAACATTAGGCACTGTCCGGTACAGTGACATTTACCATACACGAGTATGTTTCGAATTTTTGTCGTTTGGTGGTAAGTATATTTTAGGGATTTTTTTAAGTTTCCGGAAAAATCCTAAGTATCGCCAATGTGTGGTCTTATTGGCATTTTTTCTGAACTTACGAGTATGTACGGAATATAATTTCATATTTACCGTTAGCACCCGTTAGCTTTTTAGTGAAGGAAAACTTCGTGAGGAATCCTGCATGCATCTGCGAAGAAATTCAAAGGTGTTTGTCAAGTCCTCAACCCGCACTGGGCCACCGTCCTACCCAAGTCCAATCCTTATTGGATTCTCAATGAGATTTATGTATAATGTATAAAATCTTTGCAAATAAATAAGTACGAGTATGAGTATAGGCTGATGATGATGATGAAGTCTCAAAAGTATTTCACACCTTAGTACTCACCGTTTTTTTAATCGTAATCAGATCCTAATTGACACGCTTCTCAAGTCACAAAAACCTCAAAATCAATGGCGAGGTGTTAAAGAGGGTCCCATTGTTCAAATATAAAGGCATTGTCCTTTGACACATCAAGCACCAATCTTTACGGAACCCCGATTCCCCATAAAATCACCCCCTTCGACCGCAATAATTTCTAGAATTACAGGAACAAGGTAGACCAAGGAGTGGGTGTAAGTTTATATTTCGCGTTTTGTGGATATGTGAGTTATACTGCTTTGTCAAGAGGTGGGGCCGTGAGGGGATGGAATAATTGTTGAAAAAGTGAATGTACTTTATGTTGTAATGTTCTGATTTTTTTCACTTGAGGTACGTTGGCAGTTTTGAAAATTTTATATATTTTTTAATACCAAGTCGGTATCAAATAAGCGTTCGGCCCGCCTGATGGTAAGCGGTCACCGCAGCCTATGGACGCCTGCAACCCCACGGGTGTGATATGCGCGTTGCCGACCCTTTAAAAATTTGAATACTCCTTTTTTAAGTACAGTATGGGGTCTGTAGTCCTTCGAGAGAACCTCGGCAGGCAGCTCATTCCACAACCGGAGCGTAACCAATTCCATTGAAACCGTACCGTATGCGATCGTTTAGGTGTGAGGATGAATGCCCTGCCTACGTACTACGAGCGATGCGATGGTAGAGAGTGGCCGTGGACATTAGGTCGAACAGTTCTTTGAAGCACAACCCGTTGTACAAGCGATAGAACACGCACAAGGAGGTTAAGTTTCTCCTTAAGCTTGAAATGCACAGAGCACGGCGCAGCGTCGTTGCGGGACGGAGGCGGTTTTTAGGGTTCCGAAGTCAACTGGGAACCCTTATAGTTTCACCATGTCCGTCTGTCTGTCTGTCCGTCTGTCTGTCCGAGGCTTTGCTCTGTGATTCTTAGTGCTAAAAAGCTGCAATTTGGTATGGATATGTATATCAATAAAACTGACAGTCGTAAAATAAATCTAAAATAAATAAATTTTAATGGTAGGTACCTCCCCTACACGTAAAGTGGGGGTGATTTTTCTTTTGCTTTAACCCTATAGTGTGGGGTGTTTTTGGATAGGTTTTGTAAAATGAATAGAGGTCTTTATCAAATATTTTTAATAAAGTGAATATTTTCGGAAATAATCACTACAAAAAAATGTGTACCCTCCTCTAACTTTTGAACAATGGGTCCAAAAAAAGAAAAAAATCATGAAAGCAAAGCTTACTAAAAGACTTTCAACGAAAACTATAGCAGACATAATCAGTAAAGCTGTTTTTGAGTTATCGTAAAAAGTTTTTGCTTCTTACTAAAAGACATATGAAACGCTGCGAAGGTGTTTCTTTGCTTGTTATTTTTTCATTGCGTTCATTGGGCAACTACACTGAGCATAGCCCGACATGCTCTTGGCCAATTATTTTATGTTGGCATGCCACCGTTCCGCATCAGGAATGAGGCCATCCGCAGCAGAACCAAATTGACCGATATAGCCCTCCGAATTGCTAAACTTAAGTGGCAGTGGGCGGGGCACATAGCACGTGGAACCGATGGCCGTTGGGGCGGAAAGGTTCTCGAGTGGCGACCACGTACCGGAAGGCGTAGCGTAGGCAGGCCCCCCACACGGTGGACCGATGACCTGGTGAAGGTCGCGGGTGTCCGCTGGATGCGGGTGGCGCAGGACCGGTAATTGTGGAAGTCTTTGGGGAAGGCCTATGTCCAGCAGTGGACGTCTTTCGGCTGACATGATGATGATGATGCCACCGTTTAGACATTTCTACTATCCGCACCGCTAACACCTACTACACTACTACGAGTACTTACTCTGTAGGTACCTATGTGTTGTGTGCCTGGTGGTGAGTAAGGTCGCCAGAGCTCCCGAGAATGCGCTGTGTTGAGAGTGAGGGACCTGCATATATCTCTAGCTGTCAATACAAAATTCTCAATCATCAAAGGGTCACCAACGTGCGTAGTGATACTGACTCCTTTGGAGTCTCAATCATCCAGAGGCTACGGTGTCCGCTTTCCATATGTTTCTTACCACGGTTGTACAGAAGATAATCGGCTTCCAAATTTTCTGCCAAAACTCCTCTAAGATTAAGGGCAGGTGTTAAGACGCCTAACCCGATTAAATTTGCAATTACGTCTGCCGCCATAATCCAGGGCGCCGCCTTAAGTGGTTAAGAGCATATTAATTCAGAAACAGATGCAGTAAGGCTGTAGTGAACCAATGATGAGTTGAGCTACGATTACTCATAGTTATAAAGAACCTAGAGGTCAAGTGTACTGGTCGTAAAGGCTTCGGTAAGGAGTTAGGATATTAAGTTTTCTATTTGATACTCACCAAAGTCTTTAAGTTTCGGATATTGTACTATATAGGTACGTCCGAAGGCGCAAAGATCACGTCAGTCTTGGATCAGGTTTGGGGACGGCACTCGTAGCGTTAACAGGGCAGGTCTTAGGGAAGAGCAATGGCCGATCTAGGCGCCAGAAACTGTTGGTGCTAAAATCTTCTTCTCAGTCGTTCACTCTTGTCAGAGTGGTCGTGGCTGCTTGGATGCCGTACATAGCTGATGTTCGCTTCCGGCTTTGTTGTTGGTAATGGACTTCGAACTTTCCCGTGCGATGTCAAAATACGAAAATAAAATAAAATAGATGTCTGGAGGCGCATTTTATGTGCTCCTTCGTTCTTACACAAATTTATTTGATCATCTTACCAGGCAGTGGTTGTTGGATGAAGATAGTGTCCAAATACCTAGCAATTTTGAATGTTGATGGGGGAGCAGATAGAGGGAGTGTGGATTACACTGAGAGACAGAACTACTCTGAACACTGAACTCACTACAAATTGTTTATTAACTAGTGGCCTAAAATTTCTAAAAACTGATTGACAAAAAAATTTAGAAAATAATCAAACCTGGAATCCACAAATAGGACCTAGGAGGAGGAGGAGGAATAGGTAAAGGTGAACAGCGGGAAATCTGTAAGTCCGCCGACCGAAAATACGAAAGCATTTTTCCCGAAGCTGAACTGAACCGAACGGAGACCTTCGTTACACTCGGTCAACTAGCCTTACATACTATATAATAGTAATACATAATCATTAATCATCCATACAAATCGGACGCAAATCGATTTAGCACTACTCCTGAATTTGATATTAGCGGACACGCGGACAGGCCGGACTGTCCTTAGTCGTATATCAGACATTGCTGTGATCTGCATGTTGTCAAAATAAAATTAGATGTGCTCCTTTTCGACGCCAACGACGCATGTATCCGTCATGGCGTCCAATGATATATACACTGTATATCAACCGGAAGGCGTAGCGTGGGCAGGCCCCCCACACGGTGGACTGATGACCTGGTAAGGGTCGCGGGTGGCCGCTGGATGCGGGTGGCGCAGGACCGGTCATTGTGGAAGTCTTTGGGGGAGGCCTATGTCCAGCAGTGGACGTCATTCAGCTGAAATGATGATGATGATGATATCAACCTATTATACATACATTTCTGTAGGATTCAACTTCGCTTTTGACATCCTCCTGGTATGGCGTATGTGTGACAGCGTTTGTATTTGACAGGGCGCTGAATAGGATAAAATTTGGTACTAACCTAATAACGTAGTTTTTCATCATTGACATATACCAATGGACTGGGCATACCTACGAAATGAGCGTGTATACCTAAAGCGGGTGCTACTAATGGCGGCCTGTCAAACTGAAGGCGGTAGGGTTGGGGTAATCAAAGACCCATATCGACATTATTCAAATTCGTGTTTATACGTTATGTCAAAATTTTAACATTATGTGCTAACAAAATAATCGTCATGGACATAAAATATATGTAGGTCACTCGGGACCCCACTTATATTATTACGGAGAATTTTGACAAGTGGTTCGGTGGTAGATCTCCACATAATTGATCTGAAACGAATTTCGGGTCATCATACTCGTATCTTTGCGTTTGAGCATGACAATTCCTTCGATAAAACTACAAAATTAACTAATGTAAATAATTTGTATCGGTCACATGTTATAAATTGGCAACATTTTACTTAAATTTTGTGTTGGTCATCAATATTCACGCGATACGTATCGTGACATGAGTGTATCGCGTAATAATAATAACCATGTAAGAGGGCCCAACAACAGGCCCAACTCTTTTTGGAAATCTGATAAATTATAAGATAACTCATACTAGCATCTTTATTTGAAGTTAAACATGTATCGACAATAGTTGAGCGCAGCACTATCCAAGATTGTCAAAACATGGGTGCTAATAATGGCGTCGCTCAAAAGTCGGCACGCGTCAGTAGTTGTGTCAAACAGGATCGTAAGTAAGTACAACGTAACGTCATGCTATCTCTTTCACCATATGCAATTGAGCATTGGAATGAAAGAATTAACATATGTTTTCGCATTTCTATGTCGATTTTATATATATTTGCATAACACATTGTATCTATAGTAGAATAGGGCCTCTCCATGTATTTATCTACTCAAAGTTTTTCATACATATAGTTGTCATTTTCGGCTGTTAACGAATTGTCTCCATTTAAATGGAAAGCGGAGACACTGGCAGGTGAAGACGTGTCAGATATCACTTATTTGTTTCTCTCAAACTCACTGATTTGTGCATTAGTTGAGAATAGATCAGATATATGTACAGAAATAGTTCAATCTGATATCTGTGGTACTGACATAAACTTCTGACTGATTATGAAAATAAGTAACAATTAATTTTGTATAAATGAAATAAATGTTTTCTATTCTCTACTAGTCGCTGTGTGAACTGATTGAAAGATTCGTCGCCTCGAGTAATACCCGCGGTAGCTCAGTTGGAAAGAGCATTGGACGGATTCCAGAGGTCGTGGGTTCAAATTCCGCACGGGGTGATCAATTTTCAAATTTTCTCTCCGGATGGAAATTATAATTCCGCTAAGTGGACGGTTCCGCTTGTAAAAATAATTACAGGTCATCATCATCATCATCTTCAGCCCAACTGCAGTCCACTGCTGAATAGGCCTTTCCCAAGGCGCGCCACAAAGTGCGGTCCTCTGCTTTACGCATCCAGTCACTTCCCGCCTTCCGACATACGTCGGCTCGCCACCTGGCCGGCGGGCGACCCACACTACGCTTGCCGAGGCGCGGCCTCCACTCTAGGACACGCTTACACCAGCGGTTGTCAGTTCTACGACAGATGTGGCCAGCCCACTGCCACTTCAGTTTGCTAATTTTAAAAGCTATGTTAATAAAAAGCTAAAGCTATTTTAATTACAGGTAATAATACAAAACCTTTTTGAATAATCCAAAACACTGTCAACTTCAATTTCCAAATTCTGTCAAGTTCTTAAACCTAAAACAAAACAGCCCCGATGACACATTAGACACCGATCCCCCAACAAACAGAATTTCCATCCAAAATGCAGTTAAATACCATCTAATCTAAATTACAGTGCAAATGGAATAGTGAGCAAGAATGTATAAACCCTATTCAAGCTGTATTGAACTCGACTGGTACTTAAAACTAAACTCAAGATATTATGGATAAGGATGATGGTATGTATATACAATTTCAAACACAAACTTACCAGAATTTACACTATTTCTGATGGGCTATGGCACAAAACAATTAATAGTAAAAGTATATATACGCACAGAAGGTTTTCTGTCTAACAAAACTGATGTTTGACAGCTAGAACACCGAATCATGCTATCCCGCTCTACCGCATAGTACGTGCTCTGTTGTCTAGTTAGGGTTGTCTTGTTTGCGCCTTGTGGCATCGCTCCTGTCACTTGCCAATCTGATATGTTCTGCATCGCGCTATCGAAGTTTCTAAAATCATTTGCATAAATATAGCTTCCAACCAACTCCCTATGGACTTCGGTCCCGGAGAGATCTCTCTATTGTCGTCTACATTGGTGACCCCGACAATGGACGTAAGCGCAACTTTGAAGATCATTGACGCCACCTCCTCTTTCTCTCCCTCTGATTGTCCCACCTAGCATGCCTCTTCATGCCTGGTACACTCCGCTCCTAGCGATTTGACCTGTCTCTTCACTCGCTTGTGACCCTGGCTCTGAGCTTCGCTTGCCACGCTGACTCTGAGCACTCTCTATCTACGTCATCGCTGACTCCTCCATCTCAAAGAGGGGCTGATGTGGCGTCACTCCTGTCATCTGCCAAATCTGATACATTCTGCTACGCGCTGTCGAAGTTTCCAAAATCAGTTGCATAAATATAACTTCCAATCAACTCTCTATGGACTGAAGTTACTATACTAGCGAACACCACGATGATTTTGATTACAGATGGATTTGGTGCAACTCAACTCTGAGAAATAAATAGAAGATTATTTATTATTTACTTGGTTCAACAGATGACCAGCAAGATGAGACTGCCGGAAAGACTCGTTTCCCATGCCTGCCGTCTCTGATCGCCCTCCAGCATATGAGGAACCGCCTTAATACAGCACAAAGTGGCAGACGGTTGATGAAGTGGAAAGCTGTCGCTACTGGCAGGGAGCTGAGGAGGATTGCCAAAGATATTGCCTTGTGAGTGGGTAGTCAGTATCGTATCATAAAGGCCCTTGGCAGTGAGAAAGGTTTGCTCCGTATCAGTCAAAAGATCAAGCATGAGTTAAGCGTTGTGTAAAATAATCATGTCTCAGATTATCTTCCACAGATTCCTATATTTTTTTAAACAACTACTATAGCAAACAAGCTTATCGCCTGCTTGCTTATCAAGCAGACGTGGACGGATGGATATGCATTAGCATATCCAATCAAATTCATATTAATGGACGCTTGAAGATCATGTGTTGACAGCTAAAACAAATGTAGGTTCCCCACTCTCACGCGCATCCTCGGGAGCTCTGGCGACCTTGCTCACCACCAGGAACACGACGCCACGAGCAAGTAGTGTTGTTATTATGGCTGCGGTCTTCTGTAAGGTGCATCTACATTCCAGAATTTTATTGTCTATGAAGAACTAGGACTGTTAGGTAGAATTGTGAATCTGGCGAATTAAGGCGCAGGGGTGGGCAAGCTCTTTCCATACAAACTTTGTGTAAGTTTTTTTTCGTCTGTGTTTGCACTCCAGTTACTATTTTTGGTCCATATGCTTATTTTTTTGTTAGCTATGTCTTTTTAGGGTTCCGTAGTCAACTAGGAACCCTTATAGTTTCGCCATGTCTGTCCGTCCGTCTGTCCGTCCGTCCGTCCGCGGATAATCTCAGTGACCGTTAGCACTAGAAAGCTGAAATTTAGTACTAATATGTATATCAATTACGCCGATAAAGTGGTAAAATAAAAAGTGGAAAAAAATATTTTATTAGGGTACCTCCCCTATACGTAAAGTGGGGAGTGATTTTTTTTTTCATTTTAACCCTAACGTGTGATATATTGTTAGATAGGTATTTAAAAATAAATAGGGGTTTACTAAAATCATTTTTTGATAATGTTAATATTTTCGGAAATAATCGCTCCAGAAGTAAAAAAAAATGTGTCCGCCCCCCTCTAACTTTTGAACCATAAGTTTTAAAAATATGAAAAAAATCTCAAAAGTAGAACTTTATAAAAACTTTGTAGGAAAATTATTTTGAACTTGATAGGTTGAATAGTTTTTGAAAAAATTACAAAAATAATTTCTGAACTAAGTTTGTAATTTAACCGTATAAACAGGTGTTTATTGTACCTGTCATTTCTACAAAATCACAATGAAATGACGTGCTTTTTAGGGTTTTGTGTTTCTGTACTTAATATGTCAACTTAATGTGACGGACGGAAAACTACGGAACCCTACACTGAGCGTGGCCCGCCACGCTCTTGGCCGGTTTTTTTAATTTTAATTATTTTTTGTATTTTTTTTATTTAAATAATGAAAATTTTTAACATCAAGTTCTGCGTATATCCAATATGTACCAACAATAAATAAAATTAAATGCTGTAGTGCCAAAACTAACGCAAAAAACTTGCACAACCTTTGTATGGGGAATGGCTTGCCCTACCCTGCGCCTTAAGAATGTGTAGAAATGGTAAACGGGAATTGGGAATGTGTATGGAAATTGTTGTGTGTCTCCTATCTTCGACTGCCAATTCAGTCTATGAACCTGCCGCCTTCATGCATATGAGAAATCGTCTCAACACAGCACAAAGTGGCAGACGGTTCATGAAGTGGAAAGCCCTCGCTACTGGCAGGGTGCTGACGAGGATCAAGAAAATTGCCTTGTTATTGAGTCTCTTACATTTACATCTGTTGTTTGTTGCTGAATTTGTCTGTATTTTTAACCCCCGACGCAAAAAGAGGGGTATTATAAGTTTTACGTGTCTGTCTGTGTATCTGTCTGTGGTATCGTTAATTATCGTAGCTCCCAAACGGATGAACAGATTTTCGTTTAGTTTTTTTTTTGTGTCATAGGTAATTTTATCCCGGGTGTTCTTAGCCACGTTTCATGAAAATCTGTTCAGCCGGTTTTGAGATATTGAGCTTTGAAATGAAAATGTCGGGGGTTATTCAACTTTTCTAAGTTGTAGATTACCTGTGTTTTGTGTACATTAAAGTACTTACAATTACATAAATACATGTCTAAATAAATATGTGTACATCAGTACACATCAGTCACATCAGTGACTAATGAGTTTACATACATACATAAACTCACGCTTATATTTCCAAAAGGGGTAGGCAGAGAACAGGAAAATTAATTTTCAGTGCCACTTTTAGCAATTACAGGTTCATATATGGAGAAAATGTGATATTGCAGTGACAATGACTAATGAATTTAGGTATTTGTAAACCATAATGATTAATAATTGTACTGTTGTTTGCAGGATCTACGATTCCTTTACGCAACTTGTGAAAAACGCTTTCATTGTCCTCGCTAGATCTCGCTACTTCTATCCTAACTTGAATAGGATGGTAGTGGAAAGTGTTCCTACTAAGGTACTATTTTGTTTTACTTTTTTTTCGTTACTAAGACGATGGAAACCATATCCACCACCACCAGCCGAAGGGCGCCCACTGCTGGAGACAGGCCTCCCCCAATTTCATGGAGGATAAATGCCATAAACGCCACGCTTGGCACTCTTGGCAGGCGGATTGGCGATCGCAGTATCTCTACCGCACTCCAGGGATGCTGCTGCCCATCCCCCGGTGGTCTTAGAAAGCATACCAGCCATAGCATAGCATAGCGGCCAGGGTATTATTTGTGCATTTAGCACGGATTTGACGACCTGTTTAGCCCAGTTGGTAGTGACTCTGCCTCCGAAGCTAAAAGTCCCGGGTTCGAATCCCGGCCAGGGCATTTATTTGTGCATTTTTCACGGATATTTGTTCTTGGGTCTTGGACGTTTTCTATGTATTTAAGTATTTATTTATCTATATAAGTATGTATATCGTCGTCTAGTACCCATAGTACAAGCTTCGCTTAGTTTGGGACTAGGTCGATTTGTGTAAGATTGTCCCCCAATATTATTATTATTATTATATATATATATTTTGTTCTTGGGTCTTGGATGTTCTCTATGTATTTAAGTATGTATTTATCTATATAAGTATGTATATCGTCGTCTAGTACCCATAGTACAAGCTTTGCTTAGTTTGGGACTAGGTCGAATTGTGTCAGATTGTCCCCCAATATTGTCGCCCAATATGGCCTGCCTGATTTGAGGATTCATTGTATTTACAGCTTCAGACATGCAGGTCCCTTTCTCTCAACGCAGGTTATCCTCGGGAGCTCTGGCGACCTTACTCACCACCAGGAACAATTCACTACATACGTACAGACCAAGTAATGGTGTTATTATGGTTGTGGTTTAGCAAGGAGGTCGTGAGTGAGTCTGGTTGCTCTGTAGACAAGCGACGTGCCATTTCGACCTAATTGGTCGCGTACGGTACGGTTTCAGAGGAATTTCACTCCTCGGACTGGTGGAATGAGCTCCCTGCCGAGATTTTCCCGAGGGGCTACAGTATGGGGGGTTCAAGAAACGAGTGTATACAATGGTAAAGGGTTCGCAACGAGCATGTGACACCGCTGGAGTTGCAGGCATCCATAGGCAGCGGTGACCGCGTACCATCAGGGGCGGGCCGTATGCTTGTTTGCCACCAACGTGGTATAAGGAAATCAGCTGTAAACAAGAATAAACAAAAAAATGCGTAAATCTTTTTATTAATTCCGTTGGTTGACCGGTTAACTGAGAGGACTCGGGAGGGTATCGGAAGACAGTCATGGGCAAAACGTAATTAACAATTACTAACTTACTACTACTACTATTACTTACTGGAATTTGTAAGTTTTTTTTTTAAGTTTCTAACACAATGTTATATTGTTAAAGAAATAAATAAATAAATAAAATTTGCTGCTGCCGTCTGCGTTTCCTGATATATTGGCTATGTGCGAAGTAGGTGGTGGGGGTAAGCTAGGCGATCGTAGCGCACACCATGGCAGAAATGTGTACTTACCGGGGACCACTGTCAAAATTTACTTTCACGTTTTCTATTGGTTTCTTAACGGTTTCCTACGATTCGTTTCGTTTGTATGTATATATTTATTCTCTTATTTATTTCAGTAAAATTTCCAATACGGGGTCTTTCTCGTTTACTAAAGTAAATAAAATATTCATGTGTCATTATTTGACATCTTTGAGTGTTGACATTGTCTCGGGACCGTTGACGTTTGACGTTTCAGACGTGCACATAGCCAATACTGCCTGGGTCTCTCTTTTCTCCTACCACGTCGGTGGCAAATACTGAACCCGTTGGCAACATCTTAGGCCTTGTCATCGCTTTCCATCAGGTGAGACTAGGGCCAATCGCTGGTAAGTCAATCATGAAAAAAAAACCTTCGCTAGCACACGTTACTGCTTAATACAAAATTACTTTAGTAAATTAATCTATCTAATATTTGTTTCCAGGCTTGCGTGACTGTCGGATTAACTACCAAGAGCATCGCGGGATGCAAAATAACCTCATTCAATTTTGAAGATGTAAGTCTTTAATAGAAATAGAAAACATTTATTCGTTGCAATACAACAAATACAACACGACAAAAGAGAAATAGTAAAAACAGTAATAATAGGTATTGCACAAAATGGTTGCATCTCAGCTGTGTGCTGGCGCGATTACCAGCGCTGATCTTCCGATGGAACCATTAAGTGATTTCCCAGCAGGTAATACATAAAAACAAAGAAAAAAAAACCAATTGGGTCCTTTACTAAATTAATCTATATGAACATTACTAAGATTTAAAATGTATAAATAACCCACTCAAGATTGTCTAATGTGTTCTCCATACAAACGTATTTACCTTCTCATTTTAAAACGCCATGCTAGAATAACATGAAACTTTACACAATGGGACATATCTTGGTCAGAATTTAGTTTCTGTTGCTTGAAATTATAATGGAGGAAAAATACAACGATTATTAAGGTTTTCATACAAGCTGTAAAAAACTCAAAAAACCGCTGTATTTTTTTTTACAATTTCTAGCAACAGAAACTAATTTCCGAACAAGATGCCGGATCCCATTGTGTATACAAAGTTTCATGTTATTCTAGCGTGGCGTTTTAAAATGAGAGCATTAATACGTTTGTATGGAGAACCGAGCGTACTGCCACGTACTGCGCCCTCTTAAGTTGGGGAATGATGATGGTAAGAATGTTCATTGAATGCCTTGTTTTCGTCTCCCAAAAGTCCCCAGGCCAAGACCTAGTAGAACCGCCGCGAAACCTGCGTACCTTATTAAAATATGATCAAGGGCAGCATTGAAGATTAATGAATTCTGCACTAACCTGTTGTACATAACTGTGACGAGAAATCACGTCTTCTTGGAGCAAAATTCATCATCACATTTTAGAATGTCTCTTAATGTCCTTCCAGGGGAGATTCTCTGAAGCTTGAAATAATTTGTAATGTATTTAGATTTACACAATAGGGTATGATAAGAGTTATGTTAACCTTATGACCGCCACACTATGAATGAAATCACGTGCTCTGTACGCCACGGAACTGACAATCTAGTACAGTCAACAGCAAAAGTAGATGATCATTTTAGTACCTTGTCACTTTCACTACTTTGACCTATCCCTATGTCGCAATATTGTTATGTTAGTGCGACAAAGTACTAAAATGATCATCTACATGTCTGTTGTTACATTATGGCCATGTATTGATGACCGTGGCGTGTGAGGCATTCCATTGGCTGTGACGACTAGATGACTTGGGTGGTGAAGAGGTTAATATTAACATTTTACCTAACTATGGCTAAACAAAAAAGAAGAGTAATGGTTTAAATACATCGTTAAGTATTCCAACAATTGAAAAGATTTTAGATATTAGAAAATTCAACATAGCGGCCGTGAGAGGACCTCAAATCTGAAATCTTAACTGCTAGTTTTTCCATACTATCATACAAAAATATTTCTTTTTCTTCTTTAATAAAAAATCTTTAATAAAAATGCCGTAGGGACTAAAGAAGGTTTTAAAATAAATTAACCGGGGTCGTGGGGAAACATATTGGGACTAACGAGTCTTTACTGCTTGTATTCGCATTTATTAAGATGCGAATTTCTCGCCATACACCAGAAAGACATATAGTCTTTGCATCTAGCGAGGTAGGCTGGTAGATACCAAACAGCCTGTTTTAATGATAATTTTACGTCATTAACAGAACTGTCCAGACTCGTACCCCTGCTTGGGCATAGACAAAGGCGGAGAAACGATACACGAGGCGAAAATTCTGTGGCACGAACTGCTCAGGCGCATGATTCAGATCGAACAGCTCCGGTCCAACTTCATCACTTTGGATGTAGCTCATAGGAATGCTAACAAGTAAGATTATTGTAATTTACATATCAGTCGAAGGACGTCCACTGCTAGACATAGGCCTCCCCCAAACAGTGCCTCAATGAGCGGGCTTACGCCGCCCGCATCCAGCGAGCTCTTACGCCTTCTTACGACCTTTACCAGGTCATCAGTCCGCCTCGTGGGGGGCCTACCCACGCTGCTTTTCTGCGTATACTTATAATATACATGGTGAATTTTTTTTATTAAGTACTCTAAGCAATGGGGATAGCAAATTTCACTCAAATGACTTTCCATGCTTTTTAGATAGAGTTGATCCTTATGATTGACCCTGTCGATTAATGCCATAAAAGTACACGTTGTTTTTCCAACTTTAGCTGGTTCGAATCATGGGTGAAGCAAGCGTATTATCACTAATTTTTTTTATTTAAAAATAAAGACATGTTTCTTCGTGTGAAATTTTCTATTTTTATTGTTTAGATTACTTCTTTCCAGTTAGCAACAAACAAAAATCACCTATATACTACCAAATACTTAGTGTACTGGTAAACCGTATCAAAATAATAGCAAAGTTAAGGTAAATGTACCAGTCGTTGACATTGACATTTAGTGATTGCAATTCAAAAGACATGGCTAGCGTCGCCAAAAGGTTTTTCATAAAAGTATCTTGACAATTATCTTTCCTTAAATAAATAACGAAAAAAATATATTGGAATTAGAGGTTATGAATAGCTCTTGTGTAAGTTTCTCAAAAGAAATTGTTTTTGAGAGGAGTAAAAGTTTTTTGACGGTGTCAATAATTGGTACATGTGCCGTGTGTCCTTTTAACCTTTCGTTTGTGTTTGTCCAGTTCATCAACATCAGTGCCATCAAAAAACGCAATAACTCTATTTCCTTCAGGATTGACAGTGAATACACATACGAAAAGTTGAAGCCCAGTAGTAGTAGTAGTAGTACTAGTGGTAAAGTGAAATACTAATAATAATGACTAAAAGGGGCCTCACACCAGGAAAGCTGCCGGTGGATGCCTTCCGTCTACTTAACTATTAAATAATGGATAACATACTAACTAATATAGTGCTTAATGCTGTTTATTGGCACTTTTCAAATTTACTATATCATAATACTGTGGGTCTAATATCCACATTATCCTACCGACTGCGCCAGAACAAAATCTTATTTATTGATTCGGCCACTTAAGTATTAAAAAACGAGTCAACCTCGGATTGAGAGATATTAAGCTGTGAATTCAAATACACCTTCAAAAAGTTCTTCAAGGTATAAAGTCAAAAAACGGTTTTTGGTGATTAGATTATCTACGTTTCTTTAACTATAATGATATTAATATCTATTAGGGAATTGTAGAATATACAATTTGCGACCAGTTTTGTCTCAAACATTTTTGGACGCGCTTAACTACAATGAAGGTGTATACGAGTTTCCAACTTATTATCTAATTTGACTGTATCATATGACTTTCTTCTCTCTTATTTGACTCTAACTGAAAAAACATTGTTTTAACTTTTTAGTATATTTTACTTAAATATATTTTACATTAATAAGTCAGCAACCATGTATGATTTAAATAAATGCGCTAAAACGATTTTTAATGATACTTATACCCACCGCGGCCAGACATGAGTCCTATGACACTGACAGTGACATTACTGATAGTGTTGTGCAAGTTTCAATAATTATATTTTTTAGATTTCATTTCTTATGCACCCATGCTGGTTGACATGTCTATTAATATTATTGTATCTAAAACACATATAAATAACGTAGAGTATAGGTATTATTATAATATCTCGACTCAGAGTCAGGATTTCCATAGAGATGATGAGATGAGAATGAACTGTCGCCTGCGGTATTTCCGGACCGATTCGACCTTCAAACCTTAATAAAAGAGCGTACTCCCATCTTAAATGCCGGCAACGCACTTACAACCCCTCTGGTGTAGCGAGTGTCTATGGGCGGTGTTAATCGCTTACCATCAGGCGATTCTGCTCGTTTGCCTCCTATGTCATAAAAAAAGAGATTCCAATACGCATCCGAATTTGTATTAAACCGCTGATGATGACGACCATAGAATTCAACGTTGTCTTCTTTTTACACCATCTTGAAAGAATACAATTGAATAAAAAGCGCTATTTATTACAGTAACTTCAATTATCGACCTCTGTTTATAGATACACCCATTCCTTAGTCGATACAGACTAACGATATAACTTTTGCATTGCGTCACCAAATATATTCCGTTAAGCCTATTTAAGGAAATAAGGATCAAAACATTTTTTTTCTTACTATTATTAAGTAAATGCTACATTTCTACATTATCTAATTAGCTATATTATCAAAAGATGCTTATTAACATTTCGATGTGACAGCGACGCCGTTCCAAGGTTATATAAATGAACTGACACTGTCAGTGTCATAGGACTCGCTCATGTCTGGCTGCGGTGGGTATACTTTAAACAAAACACAATTTCTCCAGCAAGGATTTAAATAACTGGTTACATGGCGCAATTAAAGTTGTAGTTAATCAATTGTCATTCTAGGCCACTCTTTATCAATGTTTATAAGGTTGACTACTTATTGCGTTGCTACGGCGTAAAAAAAAACTAGCATTTTGCTTGAGAATGACACAATAGGGTAAAGTCGAGGACATAAATATGTAAGCACTTTTGGACCTTATTTCTATGGAACAATATTGGTGACCTTGACTGTAGAGTCAGCGTCATATATAGGTGCATGTAATATGCCTAATTTGAAGAATAAACTACTTTTACTTTTACTTTTACTTTTATATAGTAAGCAGCAGCCAAATTGCCCAAATAGTTCGGTACACGATACAAAATATATGGTGTACCGAACTATTTGCCCACTTTGACTGCTACGTACTATATGACGCTGACTGTACTAGACAGATTTAAATAATGATTATTAAACGATCGTTTGATGTAGCTTATAATTCATAAAACCTAAATAACTAGTTATATCTCAATGACAATGATTGAATATATTCATATTATTATTTTAATAATTTTGCATTTTTTTTATTTGTGAGTCATATGATCTAAACGACGCCATGTTGCTAGTGACTTCATAATAGCGTCATATACAACTCTTAGAAGAAGTACGTGGACAGGTCAGTTCATTTAATGGCAGTGTGACATCACACTACCACTGAATCGCGTTTTAGCGCGAAAATTTTGAATGGATTAAAAAAATATGGTTTTCTTAATAGGTGCACCTAAAAATTGCCAAGTACCCTATTAGTGGAAGTCACATGACTATAGTCTACTGTAATGTGCATATGATTTCGGGCTAAATACTATTTAAATTTTAATTACGACATTATTCCGCCTTTCCGTCCCTTAGAATAGTTATAAAATTTTAGTTTAGTTATAGATTTAGATTAAGTAAATACCAGCAAACGCAACTTTTGTATGAACCTTTCCATTAAAACCACTTGTCCATATGTGGTGTGTACGTTCAGATGACATCTCACCTCTCTAGCGCTCATGTTCTGATTTAATAATTTTCTTTTTCCTTCTGTGCACACATGCTTAGAGTTATAGACCAGATCTGAACCATTATGTTATACTTGTACCTCATATCATGTAATTGTCCATAACCTGTTTTGTGAGCCAAATAAATAAATAAAATAAATAAAAACCTCTCAGCATTATATAAAGCAATGCCAATGAGGCAAAATATGCATCATTCTTGTCTGATATATCATTATTATTTATTAGTATCTTGCTCCTTTGCTATCTCATGACTTTACTTATATCGTCTCATTGGATTCATCTTATTACCTTTTGGTCGACAGTTTAAGACGGAAACACTTAATTTTTTACACAAATTGAATTCCTTCCTTCCATCGGCAGTTTTACCGCAATGATTGAAAAAAAATCAATTAAAAATTGTCTACAGGAAGCGCTGGAGAATTTTAACAAATCAAAGAACTAAGCAATAATATATTCTGGAATGATTTAAGCACGAAGGACTTAAATACAATTACATAAGAAATATACGAAGGAGACTATGAAAATTTAGAAAAATGTTATGAAAAATCAATCAATATGCAAAGTTGAAGTAACAATAACTGTGGATGGTAATAAATTACAATCGTTGCGGAAATGGACCTTCGAAAGGAATGGAACATCGAAAGTTTCTGAAACTGTTTTTGAAGATGCATCTTCTACCCTTTTTATAGATACAATTGACTGTATTGAACATCTTTTAATTGATCTAATAGCATGTGGTAATTTATTTATTGAGAATGCGCATGATGGGAACGAAGTCTGTAACGCTAAGATAAGAGACATTTACAACCAAGATTTTGGACCACGGAACAATATTACTAAAGTACAAAAATTCCAGCACGATATAAATTTGGACAATTCTTGTGAACATTTATCCATGATTGATAAAATAAATTTGAATACTGTAAATGCCACAATAAATTCAAAACTTCTTTATAACAAAATTTATGATATCAAGATGTTAGCACAAACTATTGAACACGATCAAATAAAGTTCTGTGTTGAAAAGTTCGTCAGAGATTGCGAAACTGTAGAACAGACACTTATAAATGATAATCAAGAAGACGAAAACACTGCAATAATAAAATTAGATAAATCAACTTTGGACAAAATAGGACCATTTTTGCAGTCTTGCAAAACATTTAAGAAAGAATTAGGGCAATGTAAAGCAGAAATGAACTGTAAAAAAGAGTATTGTATAGATTCTAAGACAAATTTGATCCACCAAATTGATACTGTCATTGATTTAAGCAAGAGCAGGAAAGTTAAATCTGATCGTTTAACATTATTTATTAAAGCTTGCGAGGACACCATAAAATACTTACAACAGTATGGAAATAATGAAGTGAGTAAACCACGGCATGTGGAAGAAGTTAGGTATCTAAAAAGAGTAAAACATAAGCGCAAGCGCTCGTCTAATTATACACCACAGACGAGCGAATGTAACTATTGTAATGACGTACGCAGTCAAGAGAAAAATGATTCTGATACAGACTTTGTTAAATTGTGCAAGGAATGCTGTACTGAACCCCCAATAGAAGAAGAAGAAGAAGAACAAGAAGACGCGTGGAATGAAGAGGTTTTACCTGTCTGTATCTTAGCAACTAAAGTGCATAAAATTACTAGAATTACTCGATTCTTAAATCCTGATGGTACAGTTCAAGAAAATAAAGAAGTTACGACTTTTAAAGAAGTGCATCACGATCCTCCTGAAGTAGAAGACATATGCACATTTCAGGTATTGAATGAAAACGATTATGAGATTATTGATGAGAATATAGAAGAAATTGGAGCAGATGGTGTTAGCACTGTAAGGTCGCGTGATCTAGATGGTAGTCAGCTCGAGAGGAAAGACGTTGATATACAAAGTAGCCCCATCGCGATGTTGCGTAATCAAGATGAGGATTATCTTAGATTCGATGGCGGAGACGATGACATAGAAAATGGTCCTGTCAGGATATTGCGTAATCCAGATGAGGATATCCTCAGATTTGAGAGGAGAGATATTGATGTAAAAAGTGGTCCTAGCACGATTTCACTTACACCAGATCATGATCATGTTAAATTAGGTTTTAAAAAACACGGTAAAACGAAATCTGAAGATGTTGATTTACAAATTAGTACTAGTACTTTGGAGCTTTTGCGTAGACGAGATCTTGATAATCTTATATTCGAGATTAAAAAACGAGATAAATCAAGATTTGAAGACGATGGTACAATAGGACCTAGCATTTTACGTAATCCAAGTTATCATAATAAGACTGTAATAAAGTCAAATAAATATGATACGCCGAGATCTGAAGAAGTTGACGCTAAACGTAGACATAGTTCAATGAAAAATTATGATAGTCCGAAATCTAACTATGACTTAAATAATCACAGTTCTATGATGGGACTTACACAAAAAGATGATTTGAGAGCTAACGCTGACTTAAGAAGTAGTCGTAGCTCTATGATTGTACATAAAAGACGTGATAACATGAAACCGGGCGTTGACTTAAAAAGAGGTATTAGCAATATTATGATGACGTATAAAAAACCCACTAGAAGAGTAGATGTTGAAGTAAAAAGTAGTCGTAGTGCTTTGGCTGGGTTAAATAAACACGATAAATCTGAAGTGGCCGTAAGTAGTAGTCGCGGCACTATGATGAAATTTAAAAAACGCGATAAAACCAAAGAAGTTGAAGTAAAGAGTGGTCCTAGTACTAGCAATCTAAGGCTAGCGCGTAATCGGTTTCATAGTAATCTTATATTTAAAGACCGTGAAAAAACTGAAGCAGAAAAAGTTGATGCCAGCGCTTATGTACGTGATCCAAAAAAAGATAATCTTATATTTAGGATTAGAAAAAAGGAAAAAGCAAAATCTGAACACGTCATACAGGATTTCACGATGATACAACCGACGCTGCGTCAGTGCATTTCTGTGGATATACATGATTTTATATCTTCATCTCAAAATGACTCTTAAGTAATAAGCTCTTTAACAATTATGTAAATAATTGATCGGAAATAAAAATCATTTTTGATTAATGCTTGAATTTATTTTAACGACATTTTAAAGCATTAGAAAATACCGTACCTAGTACTCGTAAAATAAGATATCACTACCCTCTTCTCTTCAGAGACCTTGAGCTCAAATAATTACTTTCAATTATAATTTATTTTTTACTGATAAAATAGTTACAGGTCAGTTACAGAATATTTAAACATTTCACATAAGTGAACATAATCATTAGTGATAGTTTCCAGCATGCAGATTTGATAGCAAAGCGTATGTATGGTTGGCAAAAAAAAATACACGAGATTTTTCATATTAGGGTAAATCCGGCGTATTCGGCCATAGATTTTCTTAAACACTGTTAAATGTGATGTTACATATTACTATAAAAAAAAACTTATATTTCATTAAACTTTCAAAATTCAACTTTGACATTTTAAACAAGAAAGTGAAACTTTTTCTCATTCCATTTTTTTCATTCACATTACTTAGGAATGAATGCTTTAGCATAATTATTTGATCTAAACTACATTTGACTACATTTGGAACATATGTCTGCAAATTCAGCATTATTTTTATGACTCCAGAATTGGCACACTGCACTAAATCCAGTATTTCAAAGGAAGTGTTTTGTAGTAAACCTCACTGACAGAATTTTCGCGGAACATCCTTTTCCTTATTTTTTTTACTCGATAACATTATGAATGGGATAACGTCACTACTTTTAGGTAGCTTTTCTAATAAACGAACTTTATAACTTTAACTGGCTACAGGTGAAAGCACGACACGCGTGATCTTGAGGATAGAACAATACGTATACTCGGCAAAAAAGCCGTCTGTATTTCCTGATACAAGCAATCTGGGTCTCTTCAAGACAAGAGTGAATAGGCTATTACTGAATCAGTGAGCAACATCTTAGGCTTTGTCATATCAAAAAAAAATACAACAATCACACCCGCTTGAACCAATAACTCTGTAGACGACGCTAAAACCTGGAAACGCAAACCTGAAAAATAAAAAACAAAATTATTTGTTAGTAGGTACTTTATAGCTTCATAAAACAACATGTGGGTACTTACCGCCGCCGTTCCGTATGTATGTATGTGTTGAATAAACGTGTGCGCGAAGGCATGCACATGTGTGCATCGGCTGTCAGACAATCCTGATTCAGTTACCTTAAAGCTACCGAGCGATAAACGCATGTCCATGCACTCTAGCATTTTACCTAAAAAAAAACATACTTAATTGTTTTAATTTCGCTCCTCTCGACCTGTGCCTGCACCCGTCGCCTACAAACTCCCTATAAAATATTTACACTAGGCAAAACAAGGATTTTCCTTATTTTTTTCACTAAAATTTTCGTCGTAATTTTTTTGCTCCCACGCACGATTCTAAGCGACGGTAACAAGTAGTCAACTCTTCTAGGAAATATTTCGATTGGCCATATACCCCGAATATGGAAAAAACGATTGTATTTTTTTGCTAACCATACTTTGCTTTAGAAATCTGCACATTGACAACGATCACGAAACCGCCCGCGGCGATTGATGAGTCCTATGACACTGACAGCGACAGTGCATTTATATAACCTTGGACCGACAGCGTCGCTGTCACATCGAAATGTTAATAAGCATCTTTTGGGAATGTAGCTAATAAGTTTATGTAGAAATGTATTTACTTAATAATAGTATGAAAGAAAATTTTACTGACTCATTTCCATAAATAGGCTTAACCGAATATATTTGAAGACGTACTGCAAAAGTTATATCGTTCGTTTGTATCGACTAAGGAAGGCGTGTATCAATAAACTAACATGAATAATTGAATTGAATGTAATAAAATGCGCTTTTTGTTCAATTTTATTGTTTCGGCATTGTGTAAAAATAGAACAACGTTGAATTCTATTTTTGTTTATTTACCTTAATTTTATTTTCGATAAAGTAGGTAGGTAGTCCGTTTCCTTGCGCACTATTATTTGTTATTTGGATGGAGATACATATCGAACATTGTTAGAAGTGTGTATTAGGTACAATAAAATGAATAAACATGTCGACCGACATGAGTGCATACTAAATGTAATTTAAAAAATTGAAGTATTGATACTTGCACAACACTATCAGAAATGTCGCTGTCAGTGTCATAGGACTTGTCAATCGTCGCGGGCAGTATAATAATGATAAATTTTTAGTATATTCATTATAATTAATTATTAATTTATTACATTTCATTTGATCATTGACAAACGAATTCGTTAAGAAAATAATAGATTGATAGGTATTTAGTTTTATTTCAATTGTTTGTTGTGGTTTATCTAAATTGTATTATGCTAAAGTTTAGTGGCATACCATTTGTGGTAAACCAATTTTTCATATCAAGAAGAAAATAATTAACTTAGACTGCAATTATGAATAATTGTATACGCGATACAACTAAAGCACTATCATCTGCATAGGCAACTAACTTACCATGCCGTGTACATGAAGACAGATCATTCACTATCATGATGAAAATATAGTTGCCAATAACTCATCCTTGCGGGACACAGATGGAATCCAGTGACTGATATTAGTGATAGTTTCACTTCTCACTTCCCTTTATTTCCATTTACAGCAAACAAACAACACTGTTCCCCGTCGTTTAAAAATGACATAGATATATTTAAGAAGGTTCCCTGTACACCATAATGGTACAACTTCTATAGAGCTAATTCGTGGTCTAACGAGTCAAATGCTATCGATGGGTTGCCAAAGACCACTGTAACTTTGGGTCCCATTTCTTGACTATCAACAATAGTTTTTATTAGTTCCATAGTCCGACTCACTGTCGATTTTTGGGATTGATAGGCGTGTTGCTCTTTAGCCAGTATACCCGTACTTGATAGATGACACATTAGCCCATAAGCAATACATAACTCAAAAAAGTTTGTATATTTCCTCAACGGTAAACGGTTCTAATGATGAGCACAATGATGAGCATTCTCACAGACAGTAATAACACGACTAAACTTGCCGCTTGTCCAAAAAAAATGGATAAGTGAGATTATAACTGAAAATTCATAATAGGAATCCATTAGAATATATGTGACAAAAGACTTAAATGATATGCTGAATTAGCTTTAAATAGGTACCTCTTGAAAGATTCTGCTCCAGTAGAGTAGAGTTCGTTAATATGTGCAAGATAAATTGATCAAAAATATGTGAATACGACTTTATTATGAAAGGCATAAATCATGGGCTCAGATATTATTGAACCTTTGAGAACGTACATAAATTTATGAACTCGACTGTACATACCTAAATTGGTCAGATTCTGTACACCGTTGTATTTATTCAATTTTAGGGTTCCGTACCTCGAAAGGAAAAACGGTACCCTTTATCAGGATCACTTTGTTGTCCGTCCGTCCATCCGTCTGTCTGTCTGTCAAGATCCTTTTTCTCAGGAACGCGTGGAGGTATCAAGCTGGAATTTATATCAAATACTCAAATCTACTGTCCCTTAAATTTGTAAAAAAATCAATCTTCTAAGCCAACGTAATCAAAAGATACATCCGTTTCTGCCGCAACTTTCCGCAAATTTTCGACACTCGCAAGGGAATCAAAACCTGCAGGGTACTTTCCGGGAACTTAGAATCTTGAAATTTGGTACGAACGAATTAACGTCTTATAGCACAATCGTATGCGAAATGCGAAAATCGTAAATTTTTAAATTCATCATATAATAAAAATATTTTTACGGAACCCTCGGTGCGCGAGTCCGACTCGCACTTGGCCGGTTTTTTTGATATATTTCCCATAATTTGAACATTCGCGGGAACGAAATGGCCAAAGCTGCCGAGGGAAACTTCGGTCAGTCGTCCTAACCACCGCAGCAAACTAAAGCTGGAGATCTGGCCCAGAATGCAAAAGAAAAAGCCGATCTATGGGCAGCCTCTTTGCCTCGAACTCCACTTTGGACGACGATGGCAGCGCCGTGCCTCCGACTCCGTCAGTGAGGGTATTCCATGCCGGAAAATAATTTTTCGCAGAGGGATGTCCGGAGGGACCTGCTGTCTCTTAACGTCCACAAGTCGAGCGGGCCAGACGGCATACCAACGGTGGTGCTCAAACGTTGTGCTCTTGAGTTGTGTCCCATCCTAACGCGACTTTCTGCGCTCTCAAACCGCATAAGGCAAGTTCTGTCTTCGTGGAAGACTACCCTCGTACACCCGGTGATTATTAAGGGCAATAGATCAGACCCATCGAATTACAGGCCTATCGCTATTACCTCCTTTCTCTCCAAGCTGATGGAGCGTGTCGCTCCTAAGATACCTAGAGGAACACGATCTGATCAACGATCGTCAGTACGGTTTTCGTTACGGTTGCTCGACTGGTGACCTTCTAGTGTAGCTTACACACCGTTGAACTGCAGCCATTGAGAGTCAGGACGAGGCTTTAGCGGTCAGCTTGGACATAGCGAAGGTGTTCGATCGGGTCTGTCTGGCACCGAGGTCTTCTGTCAAAGCTACCATCGTACGGACTGCCCGGGGGTTTGTACAGATGGATCGCCAGATTTCTATCCAGCAGACGCATAAAAGCAGTAGTATAGGGCAGTTGCTCCGAAAGCATGGACATTAACGCTGGCGTCCCACAAGGCTCCGTGCTATCCCCGACGCCGTTTTTGCTGCATATCAATGACTAGCTGATGCCCGCGACTTCGTCCGCGTCTTCACTCCTATTGGTCGCAGCGTGATGTTATATGACCTAAAACCTTCCTCAATAAATGGACCATCCAACACAAAAATAATTTTTCAATTCGAACCAGTAGTTCCTAAGATTAGCGCGTTCAAAAAAACCTCTTCAGCTTTATAATATTAGTATAGATATGATGTCCATTGACAGCATCCATTGTTATGCGGATGACAGCACCGGGGATGCTTATTATACGGGCCGTGCCAAAATTCCTCGTGTTTCTGTGTTAGAGAGTCGCGAACAAGTATCCGAAATCGAGATCACTCTAGTCAAAGTTTCTGAGTGGGGCCAGGATAATCTGATCCAGTTCAACCCCACCAAGACACAACTATGTGCGTTCACCGCTAAGAAAACCCCATTCACTGTAGCCCCACGGTTCCAAGACACGACCCTCTCCATCTCAGAGAGTATTGAGATAGTTGGTGTCGACATTTCCAGCGACGTCCAATTTCAAAGTCACTACGAGGCAAGGCCAAGCTGGCATCCTAAAAGCTAGGTGTGGTTAATAGAGCGATGTGGTACTTCTCCCCGGGAAAGAGACTTCTATTATATAAGTCGCAAGTTCGTCCCCACATGGAGTATTGCTGTCACCTCTGGCTCTTGCGAATCGTGGACGATTCCAAACTCACAAGCGATATTGAACCGTTAAGTTTAAGGAGAAACGTTGTCTCCTTGTCCGTGTTCTATCGCTTGTATAATGGGTTGTGCTCCAAAGAACTGTTTGACAATCATGTCATCAGCCCACGGCTACTTTCTACCATCGCACCGCTGGCCGCCGGCAGGGCATTCATCCTTACACCTTAGAACCTTAATGGTCACGTACGGTACGATTTCAGAGGAACTTCCTCCCTCGGACGCTCCGATTGTGAAATAAGCTCCCTGCCGAGGTTTCCCCGAGGAACTACAGTATGGGATTCTTCAAGAAAGGAGTGTATACATTTTTAAAGAGGTCAGCAACGAGCATGTGAAACCCCTGGATTTTCAGGGGTCCATAGGCTGCGGTGACCGATTACCATCAGGCGGGCCGTACGCTTGTTTGCCACCGACGTGGTATAAAAAAACGTAAATCAAAATTTAGAAAATAATTTATTTTCAATTTTCATATTACTATGCCATTCAACCTAAGGTAAGTTTCCTTAAAAGCAGAAATGAAGAAAAAAGTGTAGGCATATAATGTATTTGATATACTTGTAAAATATTGTAGATGAGATTTCGAGAATTATTTGGTACATAATTAAATAATTGATATGTGTTTAATAAAAACATTAAATGTTTTAAAATAACTAAGCCAAACAGAGAAAATATTAGGTACTTCAGTACGAAATGACTGATGTAAATAAAGCCATACGAATAAATAGATCGGTGAGAAGAATTTCAGTTGGTTGGTTACTTCTTTTTACCAGTACTAAGGTAAACGGAATCGACCATCGGCAGCTTTTTTATAAGATTAGTAAGGAAATGTTCAAATAAAAATTAATTGTCCATAGGAAATCAAATGATAGAGGAAATCGTCTTACCAAGAATGATAAACTTCCATCGGAGTTAAGAGAATTAGAGAGAGAAGGATTTTGAGGTTGCAGAAGTTTCTAGAAGTAAATTATAGAAAAATAAGACATTACAGAAGGCATGAATGCAATTCAATAATAGAAAGGATATAATGAAAACGCCTGCATCGTCTCCAAAAACTGTTTCTGTGAAACCAATATTTAAATGATATATATATCAAAAAGAGTATAGATAACAACGAGAATAGAAACAAAGAATAACAATAATTAAACTGTGTGTATAAAACTAATCATTGAAATAAAGAACCAGAATGGACCGTATTCAACGAAACCTGTCCAATTCTTATATCGACATAATATCAAATTCAACTTTGTCTGTTGATACACTTGATTATATCGACGGTATTTTATATGATCTTACGTCATATAAAAAAGCTTTTGTCAGTAGAGCAATGAATATGATAGATTTCATCAGTTCGAAGGCCAGAAACCATAGTTTTCATTTAAAGGAGCCTGCTACACCTAATGTCGTCGAACAGTTACAAAGCGATCTTTGTAAAATTATAGACGTCAATCACGAATTTACGGATATGTCGGAATCTCCTGAGGCCAACGAAATTCATATTCAGCTTTCAGATATTCAAATGACTGAAAACTACAGAGATGAAGAATTGACTAGCGTTGAGCGGTTTATTAGAGACTACGAAACAAAGCTTGATGAATACAACCTAACAACTGAAGGGGCTATCAATAAGACTGAAGATGTGTCCACAATTGCATCAAAATGTGAAGCTAACGATGAGTTTCTACAAACATGCAAAGTTTTCAAAGTAAAATTAGACGAATATAAAAATAATCCTCTAGCTTACACGGACTCCTTAACAACATTGTTCGGGCAGATCGATAATGTTATGAACTTAAGTAAAAAAGTTGAGGAGATGGGTTCAACGTCTGTTAGTATGCACAACTTTATTAAAAATTGTCAGGATTTCAAAAAACGCCTACAACAACGTCATAATAGACAAAAGAAAGTAAACACCCCTATGAAAGTGGCTTCAGACCTAGTGTGTCATTATTGTACAGATGATAATGAATTGGATAACTTATCTAATGTTATGTGTGATCTTTGTTCTGGAAATATAAGGCCACGAACACAAAAGAAACCGAAACATAACCTGAAAAACGTTTGTGATAATTGTCCATCTCAACATTCATCACCCAGCAAACTAAAAAATTCTAGCGAAAGCAGTCGTGAAACTATTAGTTGTAAACATAATAAGCCTTTAGACGAATTATACGGAACAATTCGTACAATTACCAAAGTCACAAGATATTTGAATCACGATGGTACAATTCAAGAAGTAAGAGAAGTTTTAAAAATAAAACAAGCAAGATCTGATTGCAACAACAATTCGAGGCGAAAAAAGTTCACCAACAAAAAGTCTAAGAAAGATAGACATGAAGGTTCTAGCCATTTAGTTAGTTCCATAGGAAGTGCTTTAAAAGAAACACATGACTGTTGCGATTTGTGTGGCGAAGATATCAAACATAAAACCAAATCTCTGTCAACAGATCCTGGGAAATGTGGTCAAAGCGCTGATAAACATATACAAAATGAGCCATCTTGTTCATGTTATCATACACAATCTAAAGAACCATCTACGAAATCCATTAAAGGAGAAGAGCTCTGTATTAAACATAAGAATGTTATGGCACCTAAGACGCTTCGAAAGATCTATTTGAGTAAATCTAAAAGTGGCATTGTGAGTTACAGTATGAGTAAAAATGACACGTGCGAGGTTTGCGCTGTTGAAAAATTGGGAAAAATATATTTAACCGAATTACCACAATCCTGTACGTGTTCTAACACGGCGGTTAATATAAACGAGAACAAGACAGATATATGTGGCCAGAGTTCTGCTAAAAAAATACCAAAGTGCAACTCTGAGCCTTCGCCTGCTCTGTCTTGTCAAATTTATTCCGATCAAGAACATCTTGATGTAGACAAATATTTGCTTCATTTATGTGAGCTATGCTGTGCTGAAAATATTCGGTCTCAGAAATCTGGCATAGAATCCAAGGTAATGTCTTCTAATTCTATTAACACTGATGGAAGCCAATGTACAACTGCATCATCTGGCAGTCGATGCATTGCTAAAGGTCTTTTTCAAATTTCCTGTGACTTATGTAAAAACGAATTACATTCACAGACACACCCTGAAAGGCAATGCATCTCTAAAAATGTTTCAAAAACCTCCTGTAATTATTGTAACCAGGATATACATTCACATACTAGCCCTATTAGAAAACTTGATTCGTACGAGCTTCGTAAAAAACGTTTGGCGGCTAAATTAAAAGAACACCGCCACAAACAGAAACCCGTTGAATTAGATAAAGATAAATGTTGTAAAGAGAAAGAAAGCGAACTTTACAGCAAATCTGGTGGTAATCCAAATAGGAATGATTGCACATGTATTGATGAAGATTGTGTGCATAAAGTTCTATGTGATATATGCTTGACCAAAGTTATAATGGAGAAAATTGAAGAATTACTGACTACTGGGAAATTACGCAACTATACACATACCTCGAATTCACATCAATGTCAATACTGTTCAAGCCCTGGGGACCAGAAAGAGACAGCACAAGACTGGGACAACTGTGATCTTTGTCCTTCTACACATCAATTAACCCACAGATCTGTAACGTTACTTCGTAAACCTACAGAGCCAATGAAATCAATTGAACATGTAAAATTAATAAGATCAAATGGTCCAAATATACCCGAAATATTATATTGTCCGAAATCTGGTGTAACATTGAATTTAGAAGAAATAAAATGTACGTGCAAAGAGATAGACATGGATAATGTCTGTAAGGCTTGTAAAACTAAAACTAAAGAAAAAGAATGTTCGTGTCCATTACTCACGCTCAATGAGGTTCAAGGTCAACCCCCACCGCTACAGCATCAACCCGTGGCAAAAAAAGAATCTAAAATAAATGAGAAAGAAAGAGAATGTTCGTGTCCATTACTCACGCTAAATGATGTTCAACGTAAACCTCCACCCCTACAGCCTCAACCCGTGGCAAAAATAGAATCTAAAATAAATGAGAAAGAAAAAGAATGCCGGTGTCCACTACTCACGCTTAATGATGTTCAAGGTCAACCCCCATCCCTCCAGCATCAACCCGTGGCAAAAAAAGAATCTAAAATATATGAGTGCTACGATACTTGTCTACGCTCTAGTGAAGCCAGTGAAACAGAATTACTGATTAATGGGAACTCTAAATATCCACATTTATCGGGTTCGCAACAATGCCAGTGTTGTGCCCCTGGGGATCAGAAAGAGCCAGAACAAGACTGGAACAAGTGTGACCTTTGTCTTTCTACACATCAATTAATTCACAGATCTTTAACTTTACCTCCTAAACTTACAGAACCAATACAATCAATTGAACACGTAAAATCAATAAGATTAAATGATCCAAATATGCCCGAAATACTATATTGTCCAAAATCTGGCGTAGCATTGAATGTAGAAGAAAAAATATGCACGTGCAAAGAGATAGACCAACATAATGTTTGTAAGGCTTGTAAATCTAAAACTACCTACCTACCAATGGACTCAATGCAATCAACCGAACACGTAAAATCAATAAGACTAAATAATCCAAATATGCCCGAAATACTATATTGCCCTAAATCTGGTGTAGCATTGAATTTAGAAGAAAATATGTGTATGTGCAAAGAGATAGACACAGATAATGTTTGTAAGACTTGTAAATCTAAAACTACCAACGTACCTACGGGATCAATTCAATCAATTAAACACGTAAAATCAATAAGATCAAATGATCCAGATATGCCCGAAATATTATATTGCCCAAAATCTGGTGTAGCATTAAATCTAGAAGAAAAAATATGTACGTGCGAAGAGATAGACATAGATAATGTATGTAAGGCTTGTGAAACTAAAACTAAAGAAAAAGAATGTTCGTGTCCATTACTCACGCCAAAGGATGTTCAAGGTCAACCCCCACCACTACAGCATCAGGCCGTGGCAAAAAAAGAATCTCAGATAGATGAGTGCCATATTAATTGTCTATGCCCTAGTGACACTAGCGAAAATGAATCAGAGCAGCTCAATTATAACATCATAGAAAATAACCCAGAAGCAAAATGCTGTATCCTTTCAGAGCAATTTCCAGAAATTAAATGCTGCTCTAAAGCTCCACCAACGTCAGAATTCGGATTATTTGAGACTAAAATACGCGTTATAACTAGAGTATCGCGATTTTTAAAGTCCGATGGTACGATTCAGGAAAAACGTGAAGTTGTCACTATAAAACGTGAAAAACATGATCCTAATACAATGGAGATAGAAGATAATCCAGGAAAATTATATTGGGAGGATAGCAGTGTATATGAAATAGTTAGTGACAGTGCTAAAGACCAAAACTAAGGTAAGAGCGAATGTACTCATAAATTTCGAAGTCTTAAGTAGAAAGGAAACGAGTCACTTAAGTCTTTAACGTCGAATATTGTTCGACATGTTTTGAGTGCTAAACGCGTATACAATAATGCCTTATGAATCTCATGATTAAAAACCTCGTACTGGTTCCAAATATGCCGAGCGATATTTGATCTTAAAGAAGTGACTGACCCGCTTTAATATGTCTTAAATTCATGGGAGTTTTCTATACTTAATGGATGAACTCCTAAACAACATTATGTAAATACAATTGTGTATTATTAAGGAATCAATCGCCATACACACTATTACTCGTCCATGACAAATTGTAATTATACCTTAAAAGCAAGAATTGTAAAGCAATTAAATGCAACAATTTAATCAATAAATAATTGAAATGCAACTGTGCCTTTTTCAATTAATAGTGTAGATGTTTTCAATTAGAAATACAGGAACATTTCCGTCCCTCTCTTTCTTGAATCCTTCTATTATCCCTGACAAACAAAGGATTCCAGGATAGCTAGCCAAATAATAAAATTAATGTTACTTAATGATTAAAACAATTATACGAATTGTAGAATAATATGAAATGAAATGAAATGAAAATGTTTATTTAGACTTCAACACATTTACAGGGTGAGTCACTGGATCCCAAACTAGGCCGAGCCTGTATCTTGGGAACCGAAAATGTTGTTACATAAAAGTGACACGTGAGCTTTATATATAGAAAAACATGTTACAAAAGTGTGTTTTAAACATTTTTGGTAAATAGAAACTCTTAAAGTAAATATGGCACTGATTCTTAGGAAACTGGACGTACCTAATAGAGTATGTCATGAAAGGTTAAATACATATATAAAAATTGTATGAAGATAGAGTTCTTGTCAGCATGACATATATATGACATATATTTAGATTTTTTCAAATTATATTTTACTCTCGCCGCTGCATAAGTAGACGGAATCCACCATCCGCAGCATTGCCCAAAAGAAAATGAGATCACAAAGCAAATTTAAATTAAATTGTCAACAGGAAAGCCAATGTCTTGGGGAAAGTTATCATACCAAGGACACAGGTTACTATAAGATACATCTTGGCAGAATTGGAAGAATTGGAGAGAGAAGAATTTTTTAGACTAAAGAAAGTTCTGGAAGTAAAATATAGACATAAAAAGAAGAATCAACCGGGTGGAGAACCGTGTCCTGTGTGTGAAGAGGAGGAAGAAGAGCCACCGCCTCCACCAGCGCGGAGAACTCCGCCTCCACCGCCGGAGTCACCGCCACCGCCTCCACCAGAACTAAAAAAGCCTTTACCTCCTAAGGAGGACAAGCCCGTTGTCCTACCCCTTCCTCCACGACCACCTCCCCCGCCACCTCCTTTGCCAGTCGAACAATTTTGTATCATTTGCGAAGGCCCTATGCACCCTGAAGGACAAAAAAGAAAACTAACTGACGAACAAAGGAAACAAGAAAGTGCTGCTCTCGCGGAGTTAAAAGAGAAGCTCAGTAAAGTACTTGACGCTACGGCAGAATACGAAAAAACTGTCAAAGAAAAAGACAGCGTCAGAGAATTTAAAAAAACTACGGAGATATTAAGAAAGACGTTACGTGTACCCCCTGCGTCTATACCAGACAACGTAGATGTTGCAAAACTGTGTGATTTTTGCAGAGACTTGTATGATGAACAAGTAGCTAGGTCTAAATGTATAGTTTGTGGTGAACCTATAGTTGTAAAGGACGTTAGAATCCTGGCTGCAGCTAAGGAAAGCAAAAAACGTTTACAAGAACAACTTGATACGGTACTTGGTGTCATAATAGATTACGAGAGTCAAGGCTTACAGGATGATAAGCTCAAAGAATTCAAAGTCACAGCCGCTGAGTTGAAGAACAAGCTTTTAGGGCCACCTATACCTAAAAATGTGGATGTAAATAGACTCTGCAATAATTGTAAAGAGCGAATGCATGATGGATCAGTGTCTAGAGCATCTAGCAAAGCGCAAGCAACGCCTAAAACGTCAAGAGTGTCTATAAAGGAGCCAAGTGAATCTAGCGTGAAACAGACTACTTCTTTAGCCTCAAGCGCTCCGAGCAGCGGACAGAATTCTTCTGACCTACCTTTAGGAGTCTTTGAAACTGAGGAGATAGTAGAAATAATCCAAGTGCGGAATCCTGATGGAACGGTCTCTGAAAAACGTAGGACTATTACAATCAAAAGAAAGCAAGGAGCGCTCAGCTCCCCTGGAACATCCAGTTTTAAAGACAATAAAAGCGTTGGTCATGTCGTTGTTCATCACAGGAAGGGCTTAATGGAAAGACTCTCGAGAGACGTGCATTCAGAATATGCTATCACCTCATTACCAATGGCAGATCGGATGGTTAAAGCGTGTGTCTCTTCAAACTTCGGCTATTTTGATGAAGTCTTAGAGAGCATCACAGAGCTTGCAAGACCTGCATTAGAAACCTCACACGGTTCTCAAACTCATGCAGGCGAGGCGGAAATTGTGAAAAGCGTGATTTCTTCCGCGTCTTCACCTTTTGGAGATTTGGAGGAACATGATGATTCGTCAGCTTCTAAAGCACCAGAGGAAAATTCTCAGCCTCTCACCCGACCTAAGTAAATCTACGAGTCATAAATTTAATCATTTCAAGTAAAAATGCTCTCTTTGTCGATGTATATAAGGGCAGAGATACTGCTCGTAATTGTGTCGTCGCTAAAATTGCATCTTATGCATGTGTAGACTGACAAAATTTACTAGAATCTTCATGGGGACAAATAAATCTCAAAAAGTTACAACGGACGTGACTTGAAAAGATAAAAAATATATTTTTTTTATCTGCAAATGTGCAATCCGTAAGTGACTAAAATATGGAATTTTGTAACAGTTACTCCTGAAACATAAAAACATACGGAAAATACTGTTATTCTCGCTAATGTAGTTCATACTTTTGATCACAGTCCAAAAAGTCAATCTAAACTGGAATATATGTCCCGTAGCTGGATGACGTATTATTTATTACAAATGAGACTACCGAAATGGCAAAAGTCAAAATCAACTTAACGTAAATTTGCTTCGATCAATAATAAACCTAGATACACTATTTGCCTGTCAACGGCGTCCACGCTCAAGAGTGCTTAAAATCCGTTTAAGCACTCTTGCGTTCGCAGTCGCGCGCTAGCCATCGGCGAGTCAACATGCCTAAGTGCTCCGTGAAAAAGTGCAAAAACAACACGTTAACGACGTTAAAAAAGGATGGAATTTCGTATTTTCGGTGAGTATTTATTTAAATTTTCATAATTTATTGAATTTGTAGTTATATCAGGCTACTTACACTTAACTTTTTTACACATTTTGATACGGTTTTCACTTATATGTAGCTTACTAACCTAACTTACTATTAAACTTATTACAGAATTCCAAAAAATGAAATTGAGAGAGATAAATGGAGGCAAATTATAGGTAAAGAAAGAGGCGAAGAATATTTTAAACCAAATGATTCTAGCGCGTTAATGTATTCGTTTCTATAATATGTTACCTGATGAAAATTCTTGATATAATTTATATATTGAATAAATTACTTGAAAAAATCGTTGATTTCAAAGGCTTATTACAGGGTCGAGGACAATCTAACTGACAGAAATGCATGGCCCAAACCAGAGACCTAAATAGCATTAAAATTCATATTATGTATATATTCATTGTACCACGTCTAGTAAATTACTAAACACATGTTGTCTTCTTGAACATACATTGTAAATATTCTTTCCTCTTTTGTTTCCATACTCAGATTTATTTATATTAAGTAGGTTAAGTCTTATCATTGTAATAAGCATAATTTTTGGAAAAACTTACTGACTTTCGAGTTTCTTTTCGCGTTTCTTCTCGGCAGTGGTCTTCTATTGCAGAAAAGATATTAAAATTTGACTTGTGAAAGTGCCTTTGCGGCCTACTTGCAGAATAAAGTTCATTTATTTCATTTATCACTTGTTTCATTTAACTAAAAATGTCTTGTTGCAGTTCACTAATTCATTGAAGTGGTCGCTAACCGTAGTTATGAGCCAATATTGTGTTAGAAACATCGAATCAGTCCTCTAACGAATACTCAAATCAATAAAGAGACGGCAACGCGATTGTGACTCTTTTGATGTCAAAACTCTCTAAATCGATGTCAGTTTTATGGCGATAATTTGGCATGGAATACCAAGAAAAAATAACAACTTTTGCGTTTTTGTTTTGTGACAACGCATATAAGTGATAAAAATAAACTACATATTCAGTTTTCATTTAAATTAATTTCTTAATTATTGCCACTAAACTGACATTGATTAACTTTTTTTAACAACTCACACTAATTGGGTATACTTATTTCTGAAAATGCCCTTGTAACATTTAGTTAAAGCAAATTGTTCGTCTAAATATATATATATATATATAAATAAATACATAGAAAACATCCAAGACTCAGGAACAAATATTCATGCTCAATTGCTCACCACACAAATAAATGCCCTGATCGGGAATCGAATCCGAAACCTCCTGCTTAATAGACAGATAGGGTCGCTATCAACTAAGCCAAAGTGGTCGTGGTGGTATAAAGGATGATTCACAGTAGGCCGTTCCGAAGAAATACGCCGGCCGTTTCGTTTGCTGTCATAGAAAACGGGCCGGCCCGGAAACGGAACTTTCTACTGTGAATCATCCCTAAATCGACGTTACCACCTGACAAGTCGTGTGCTTGTATTCCACCGATGCCAATTAAAAAAAAACAATTTCGACTCCACAGCACACGATACGGACTCTGTCCCAATGTTGACATCTAATCAGTGGAAAATCAACACAAACGAAACTGAACCTAATTGCTCTTCATTTACGGTATACAATCTGTTGACATAATGCGGACTTTTGTGGAATTTTTCCACAATTTTGTGGAATTTTTCCACAATTGATACGTGCATTTTGTAATGTTATAACCGCCAAACACTATCATTTGAAATAAAACGTTATGTTTGTGACGTAAGGCTTAATATCGAATAAAAGGAAATGGTACTAATCGCATTACGTTTTTTTGTGTGTCTCCTATACACGCACACACTCGCAATGAAATTCGGACACTTTTTCGACTTGAATTTGCAGGTGATAGTGTATCTAGGTTTATTATTGATCGAAGTAAATTTGAGACTTTGTCAAACTGAGTCATGGACTTCAATTAACATAGATTTGATTTTTATTAAAGTAATTTAAGAAATGAATTGTAGTATATACTAGGTCGATTCACAAGAGCTGGCGCGGAATGTCTATGAAATTAATGACAGTTACATACATTTTCTGCGCCAGCTCTTGTGAATCGACCTATATCATATTTGATATATTTTGCATTAAGGGATATATTTGTATATTATTTAAAAAGAATGCTCAGTACCGGAAAAACTTTCTGTTCTCTCATGACCAGGCTAAAAATACTACCTTGACAAGTATCAATATGGTGATACTACGTATAAGTGGCATTAAAATGCAATGTATTTTTACAAGCTTTCATTTAACTTGCCCTGTTAGTTAGTATGCCTGCATATGTGGGTCTAATCTTGTAACTGAATATTAGACCAGAACCGATTGAGCTGAAATTTAGCAAACCCATGTAAGTTCGGTGACCATGCAATATTGTGGTACCACTGAGCTGATCTCATGATGGAGACAGAAAATGGCCATAGCAACTCAACTACACAAGATGAACCCGTCGTGTTTACTCATTGGAACAGTCCCAACGAGTAGTATGACTGTGGAAAAAATAGGGACAGTCGGCAATAAAAGTTTGCACCAAAAATTTAATTAACCGAAACTTTTTAACTGACTTCAAAAAAAATAGAAGGTTCTCAATTCGTCAGAATTCATTTTTTAGGGTTCCGTACCCAAACGGTAAAAACGGGACCCTATTACTAAGACTTCGCTGTCCGTCCGTCCGTCCGTCTGTCACCAGGCTGTATCTAAAGAACAGTTGAAATTTGCACAGATTATGTATTTTTATTCAAAATAATAATAATAATTAAGGGGGGCTCCCCTACAACAGAGTAGTTGTTGGCGTTTTCGTGCGCGAGTCCGACTCGCACTTGGCCGGTTTTTTATGTATGTTCACCGATTACTCGGTGACTAGTGGACCGATTTCGAAAATTCTTTTTTTGTTTGAAAGGATATGTTTTCTAGTTGGTCCCATTGCATCATCATCAAGTCTGGATGTGATGACGGGATCTTGGAAAAATCGAGGGAACTCTTCAAATTATGTAGCAGGAGGATGGGATCTGGAAAAGTTTGGCGTCGGTGTTTTTTTGACGTGATAACGTCTTTAAAATCGTTTTAGTCGGGTGACATGTTCAGAAACTTGTGTCACACCAAAACCTCACGAGCGCGATCGCAGGTATAAGTGAAGTGCAAGTGAAGTAAGACGTTATCACGTAAACATCTCGATCGTAAACCTACTTTACAAACAACCAATTTTTTTTGTTAAAATTTTACATGTTTTGATAATGTTTTCAGGGACACGGTGTATCCCATAAGACATTTAGATCTTTTTGAGTTCCTGTGTGAGCGACGTCGTCTAGACTGACCTGAAATAAAGACATACCTGTAATTGTTGGCACGGATGCAATAATTAGTGAAGTGTCTTTTTGCGATTGCATACTCTAGTGCGTGTTTGGAATGCTTGCGTAAATTAGGGCTGTTAATGTTGCTCCTGCATTTAACGGTATAGGTATTTGTCGTGAAAAATGTAAATCGTAGAGGTCGTTACGCGTATTGTACACGAACAGCGGCGTCAGTTGGCTCTCTATGCTCTCTGGTCCATAAAAGAACTGCTGAGCGTGCTTTTATAGTATACATTTTTCTTAAAAGCACTTAAGTTTTTTTTTTTTTACTTAGATCCGTATTTAAAATTAATTTTGTGTTCGTAAAGATAAAAGTGTAAGTTGATTCTTTTAAAAATGCACGTCAAGAAAATAATTGCACCCCAGAAGAAATTGCGTAAGTTGCACAATAACTAAGGGAAAAAAACATGGTGAGTGACAAGTCTACAAAATACTATTGATTTGAAATTTGAGTCGATGAAAAAGTATTGTATGCAATGGTGTATAAGTGTGGTCTAAAAACGCTCGTGGCGTAAACACAAAAAGGAAGTAAAGACTTGCGGTACTCGAAGATACTCGCATCGCCTTTTTATAAACAGTTGCATAAATACCATTAGTTACTGACTTAAAATCCACTTAAATAGTATAGTACGTACTATTGTAGGTTAGGTTAGAATTCAGTTTGCATACGTAAGAATTCTTTAAAGATTTCTTAACACGGGTCCAATACGATTTTTTTACCTATCGACGTTTCGGTGCGGATTGCACCGGTCTTGGTCACGGCAGAACTAGTGTCTCAGCGGTGATACGAATACTTTGGGACAGCCCTAGCAGCTGGCATGCGGCCAGTGTATATAGTACGTGACGTCTCAGCATTCCACGCGTCTGGTTTTGGCGGAAGGTAGTGGGTTCGAGTTTAAACTGTTCGAAAGGTAAGAGGTAAGCAACACCACATAATGAATAATTGACCGAGTGAAACGAAGGATACTCTCGCGATTTTTTTTATTCAAATGTAAAAAATTCCAGCTACTGACTCTACAAAAAAATCCATACTATAATAATATTAATGCGAAAGTAACTGTGTCTATCTGTCTGTCAGTCTGTTACCTCTTCATGCTTAAACTGCTAAACCGAATTAGGTGAAATTTGGTATAGAGATAGCTTGAATTCCGGGAAGGACATTGAATAATTTCTATTCTGGAAATGACTCCTTAGAGGCTGAAAAGCGGGTAGAAGTTTGTATGGGCGAGCGATATTTAAGCTTGCACCTACAACAATTTAACACGTTCCCTGTCCGAAGGCCCCCAATGTGGTTGTTCACGGCTACGAACTACAACTGTCACTTGGACTTGTGACATTGAAGGATAATTTTGTATGGGGACAGGGAACGTGTTAATAGCAATTATTTATAAAACATAACCTGTTTCAAGAGAACGGAGTCGCGGGCAAAAGGTAGTTCTATGTAATTATCAAACTAGCTCCCAAAATTTCACGAGAACCGGTCGAGAAATGCAATCTGTAGAGGAGAACGGCCGGAAATCCGGAAATACGCCGGATAAACGAAAGCATTTTTACCGAAGCTGAAACTGAGGCCGCAGTTTTGGACTGATCGTCACGAAACTTGGCATACGACGTATACCTCGATGTGATGGATTTTTTGTCGACAGGTTTCTTCGATTGGGGGGAATTTGGGGCAAAAAGGGGGGAAGGATTTCAATCAAATCTGGAGGAAATATCAAAGGAAAAGGTGGATGGATTGCGTGAGAGACGGTATGACGAGGAAGGATGTGAGTGACAAGATGACGGGCGACAGAGAGGCATGGAAGAAAAAACATGCCGCGCCAACTAAATGGGAAAAATGATGATTCTGATTCTTCACAAATTGTTGTGAAAAAAAAACTTCGATTGGAGGACAATTGGGGCAGAAAGGGGGCAAGTTTTTTGTAGCGTGATTTATGAACGGATTTCAATTATATTCGGAGGAAACATCAAGTAGTTGCTACCCTACGATAAGTGATAAAATGGCAACCATCATACGCCCGCTGGTCGTATTTCTCAACCGGTTCTCGAGCAATTTTGTGAGCAGGTACTCTTTAAATCAGGGGTTCCCAAAGTCCAAAGGTCCAGGTGGACCCGCAGGGGTCCACAGGAGACTCGACGGGGGTCTACGTTGGTGTGACAAAAAATGGGGGTTTTGGGAATATGGTAGGAATGTGGTGTAGGGGGTTTACCAGAACCAGTTAACTTTTGAAAGTGGTCTATGAGAAAAAAAAGAAGCTTTAAATAAAATTGCCAAAAACTGGTTCGACAAAAAAAAACATAATTATCGACTTCGCGAGGTTTTCAGCTCGGGCGATGGGGCCGTAATTGCCACTACCAGCGCTGACGCAAAGATTGACTTCGCACTTGGGTGACTCAAGTATTATAGCCATGCAACAATGCGGTTTAGGTATAGCATAAGACGGGCGGTATTGTTGCGAAAGGAATTACGAAAACAACGGACTTTATTCTAAAAGGATAATTTTCTTCTCATTATTATCATTTTTTTTTTATTGGCCGAGCGAGCGAAGCGCCCCCGTTTCAGCTTTCGATAAAAATTCTTTCGTATGCCTGTCTGTCTGTTAGTCTAGGCCCAAAACTGGAAAACGCGTCACTTCGTTCACCTGAAAGGCTTTTAAATAAGTATTCAGTTTACTCACAGTTTGCCATCGTCTTTCGTGAGAGTTTCGTATTACGGTTACCAGTTTGTGATCGAACAAACTTTTAATTTGCAATAGTATATTACTACAGAGGCCGGGACGAAAGGAGTTGCCGGCCGAAGACATAGACGGCCAAGAGTTGCGAGGCCGGATAGGTCTGAGGCGGGCAACCCCATATTTCCGAGGTATGTATAGTGCTTTTCTCAAACATGCAATGAAATAATTTTTAAGAAAAAAAAAACCGACTTCAATGGGGGAGGCTGGTAAAAGATTATTATACTTAGATGGTGCACTCTTAGATAGATATACAATAAAATAAAAATGGCTATAATGTATGTTTATAATGGTAGCAGACTAAGTACCCTCAATTCCTCATGGAATCATGAAAAAACCTTGCTTGCTTGACGAACAAAACGAAGAGAACAAATCGCCAAACGTGAACTACGCGTCGTTGAAGAGTTCCGTTCTGATCATCATCAGCACTTCCACTTCATCAAATGTCACTTTTATGAATGAAAATGCTTGATTAGTTCATGAAAATACAAAAACCACTATTTGTGTGCCTTTCACATTTGAGGAGTTCCCTCGATTCCTAATGGATCCCATCATCAGAACTCGAGCATGACAAAAATCAATCGTGAAAATAGAACTTGCTTAACAAACACAGCTAGAAGGACAAATCGCCAAACGTGAACTTTTCGTCGTTGAAGAGTTCTGTTCTGATCATCATCAGCAGTTCCACTTCATCAAATGTCACATTTTTGTATGAAAATGCTCGATTTGTTGATAAAAACACAAAAATCACTATATGTTTGCCTTTAAGATTTGAGGATTTCCCTCAATTCCTCATGGATCCCATCATCAGAAATCAAGCATGACAAAAATTAATCTTGAAAATAGAACTTGCTTAACAAACACAGCTAGGAGGACAAATCGCCAAACGTGAACTTTTTGTTGCTGAAGAGTTCTGTTCTGATCATCATCAGCAGTTCCACTTCATCCAATGTCACATTTTTGGATGTAAATGCTTGACTTGTTGATAAAAACGCAAAAATTACTATATGTTTGCCTTGAAAATTTGAGGAGTTCCCTCAATTTCTCATAGATTCCATCATCAGAACTGCGTTTTGACAAAAACGGGACTAACTTGGATATATATACTTACAATCAAAAAAAGAATTTTCCAAATCGGTTAAGAAATGACGGAGTTATGGACTAACAAACATTAAAAAAAAAAGAAAAAAAAAAACATACAACCGAATTGATAACCTCCTCTTTTGAAACAACAAAAAAAATCAAAGTTTTATTTTTAATGATGCCTGCTGATGCCACAAATTTATGTGGAATTAATATTAAAAAAAAACCGGCCAAGAGCGTGTCGGGCCACGCTCAGTGTAGGGTTCCGTAGTTTTCCGTCCGTCACATTAAGTTGACATATTAAGTACAGAAACACAAAACCCTAAAAAGCACGTCATTTCATTGTGATTTTGTAGAAATGACAGGTACAATAAACACCTGTTTATACGGTTAAATTACAAACTTAGTTCAGAAATTATTTTTGTAATTTTTTCAAAAACTATTCAACCTATCAAGTTCAAAATAATTTTCCTACAAAGTTTTTATAAAGTTCTACTTTTGAGATTTTTTTCATATTTTTAAAACTTATGTTTCAAAAGTTAGAGGGGGGGGGGGGGGACACATTTTTTTTTACTTCTGGAGCGATTATTTCCGAAAATATTAACATTATCAAAAAATGCTTTTAGTAAACCCCTATTTATTTTTAAATACCTATCTAACAATATATCACACGTTAGGGTTAAAATGAAAAAAAAATCACTCCCCACTTTACGTATAGGGGAGGTACCCTAATAAAATATTTTTTTCCACTTTTTATTTTACCACTTTGTCGGCGTAATTGATATACATATTAGTACCAAATTTCAGCTTTCTAGTGCTAACGGTCACTGAGATTATCCGCGGACGGACGGACAGACGGACGGACAGACGGACGGACAGACATGGCGAAACTATAAGGGTTCCTAGTTGACTACGGAACCCTAAAAAGAGGATTTTGCCGGCCTAGACTAGGCCTGCAAGATTTATATGAAATTCCATTAACGACCTCTTGTCCGAGCCACACCTGAAACATATACTTCGCAGCCTACTATAAGGAATAAGGAACATAACATCAAGGAACATTACATGTTTGAGAAAATAATTTTTTCTTATGAAAGTTTGCGCTAAAAGCAGACAGATAGTTTGCGCTAAACTGGAACATTTAGCAATTTTCGACGGTAGCACTCCATAGATGATTCCATATCTTCTTTCCTAGAGGTAGTAGAAAAAACATCTTAATACAAAAGTTATAGCAAATTTTATGATCTATGATTTTGCCAAACTATAATTTGCGCTAAAGTGCGCTTAAACATAAACATGAGAGGAAAACTGGACAAATGAACCAATTGTCGATGGTAACTCTCCATAGATGATTCCATATCTTCATTCTTAGAGGTTATGGAAAAAATATTCAAACCCAAAAGTTACAGCAAATTTTATCTACAATATTGTTGAATTATGATAATGAACTTCAAAGACAGTACAGGCAAAAAACTGAAGAAAGTGACAGCTTTTCCAAGGTGGCGGAGAAATATATAAACTGAATGGAAGAAAACTCTGGGTAGTCATTATTATATTGCCTTATTAGCCTATACGGGAGTCCCACATAACCACTCGGATCAATGGGTGGTATGCGTAAAGCATTCCCCCCCCTCCCCACCCTGAAAAAAGGTGGGTGGTTGGTAATAGTATATTATGTAACTATAAAAATACCTTATTGCGGTTATTAAATTCAGGACGCCCCGAAATTTTTGACCGCGAGTTTAAATAAGTAAAGTGACTTCCAAGACCATAATATTGTGGTTACCCCCCCTAGTCAGAAGTATAAGTTACTGTAATAATGCCGACTTGATTATGGCTTTATCGCCAAATAAGGCTAAGTTCTGTGCTAATGAGTCAGACTTAATTCTAAACCTAAGCCTTTTTCATGAAAAAGGCCATTTTATGTAAATATACGATAAATTTTTCACAAAGTTAGAAATTTTAGCTCATCCCTACCTAGACTTCAAAGCATTTTTATTTTTTTAAACTTTATTGCACATAATACCTACGAGTAAAAGTACAGTATCCATTTTTCTGGTTGAAGACATTTATCTCACTCAAAAGAAATATTACATTTCACTTAATGAGTAATTTTAAAATTTTAAAAAGAAATTCTTATTCGTGAGCGTTTACAAACAATATACACGGATATAATTTTAGGTTTGCCATCTACTCAAATTGTTGAATACGTTGTATTGTCTCCGCTGCCCAAACGTTGTCTGGAAGGGATCGGTCTTTAGCGATAATACCGCCTGTTGTTTACCTCTACCTTAAGCTTTATGTTCTCTATTGTACGTTCTTTTTTGAGGTGTGCAATAAAGTGTATTTGTATTGTATTGTTGTACACGACTTATGCCTAGAGCCTTTCTCTACTAGCCAATCATAGGGACAATCAGAAACTGTAGTGGTGCACATTAAGAAGCGAATGGAAACAAATTAATTTATTGACCCAGTGAAACGAAGGCCTCCGTTCTAGCTTCGGCAAAATGCTTTTGTATGTCCGGCCGGTGGATTTCCGCCCGGCGGATAACCAACTGTTCTTCTCTACAGGTCGCATTTTCAACCGATTTTTGAAAATATTACATTAAAAAAATGCGAGATCTGCATCTCACAGAGCCTCTAGTATATTATTTAGGTATAAATATTATAATCTCAATACACTTAGACATACATACAGACTTATAAATCATACATAAGCACATTACATTAATTATTCATCCTAATAAGAGAAAATCCTGTTCGTTTAATCCATTCTGTTACTTGTCTTCACCTGGAAGGGCTGGAAGTAAAGGAATGGAAACTTAAAATATCTAAGAAATAATTTTTAGAAAAAAAATAAAGCGATTTCAATGTTGGAGGTTGCTGAAAGATTATACTTATCTAAGTACCACCAAAACCAATTGTATGTAGATTCCATGCAATAAAATAAAAATGGCTATAAGTATATTTATAATGGTAGTAGACTAATATGTACCCTCAATTCCTCATGGAATCCTCCATCAGAACTCAAGTTTGACAAAAATGTGTCTTGAAAACCTAGCTTGCTTGACCAACAAAACGAAGAGAACAAATCGCCAAACGTGAACTACGCGTCGTTGAAGAGTTCCGTGCTGATCATTATCAGCAGTTCCACTTTATCAAATGAAATGCTTGATTAGTTCATGAAAATACTAAAATCACTATTTGTGTGCCTTTCACATTTGAGGAGTTCCCTCGATTGCTAATGAATCCCATCATCAGAACTCGAGCATGACAAAAATTAACCGTGAAAATAGAACTTGTTTAACAAACACAGCTAGAAGGACAAATCGCCAAACGTGAACTTTTCGTCGTTGAAGAGTTCTGCTCTGATCATCATCATCAGTTACACTTCATCAAATGTCACATTTTTGTATGATAATGCTCGATTTGTTGATAAAAACACAAAAATCACTATATGTTTGCCTTTAAGATTTGAGGAATTTCCTCAATTCCTCATGGATCATATCATCAGAACTGCGTCTTGACAAAAACGGAACCAACTTGGATATATATACTTACAATCGAAAAAAGAATTTTTAAAATCGGTTAAGAAATGACTGAGTTATGGAGTAACAAACATTAAAAAAAACATACAACCGAATTGATAACCTCCTCTTGTGAAATCTTGAAGTCTGTTAAAAATTGACACTTGTCCCCCATAGTTCTAAAATTCGGAGGACCGAGCTCTGTTAAAACTCTGAGAGAACGTACCCGGATACGAGACCATGTTTTTTTTTCGTGGAGAAAACTCACGTGCCAGTTTTAGCTTGTCAGCGGGCTACAACGAATCCTCAAACCAATGAGCGATCGGTAACGCGCTTGCGTCTCGTCTGGTGTCGAAGGTGTCCATACGGTACGCTGTTACACAGCTCGGAAGCGAGTGGACAATTATATAGGTATATTTAGTTCTTAATATGAGCGCTCCCGTGCTTTGGAAGGCACGTTAAGCCGTTGATCCCGGTTGCTGTCTATGATAGCAGTGGTTAAGCCAAGTTAGAGGCCTCCGGGCGGCTTGAGAACTTCTAACAGTCAAGTTGCCCACTCACTTGACAAGCCTAATCCCAATAAGGTCTAGTTTCCCCCTCGGGTTGAAAGGTCAGATGGCAGTCGCTTCCGTAAAAACTAGTGCCTACGCCAATTCTTGGGACTAGGTAGCGGACCCCAGGCATCCTTCAGGATGCAACTGTACTGGGAGTAACGCTAGGAGGATGATTTAGTTCTTAATATTTTTCAAAATAGCGCCGCCATTTTCAACAACCGACTCTACAAGAAAATCATTTTGTTAAATGAACCTGCTAACAAATTTCACGCAAATCGGTTTAGAAATGCGACCTGTAGAAGAGAACAGTTGAAAATCTTGAGAGACATACGAAAGCATATTTTCCCAACCTGAAACGGAGCACAAAGTACAATAGAGATATCAGTGAAATACTCCACATAGATCGTAGCGTCGCTGTAGTATTTAGTAAGAACTAACCGCACGACCGTTGCATCTCTGTCACTCCAATTTGCAAGTGCGTTAGAGATAGGGTTTGTTAGATGGATTTTCCGATATTTTTAATTTCTTGTATAAAAATTTCCGATCGCCTTTCCTTCCAGTATTTGTATTTTCTTGTATAAAATTTTCCGATAGTCTTTTTTCCGGTATTTGTTTTTTCTGTATAAAAATTTCCGATCGCCTATTTTTCCTGACACTTGATTTCCCACGCGTACAATTTCATATGCGTATATTTTACTTGTCGCAAAATATCGCATTAGCCTTTTTATCTATTCAGATGTTTTCTAATAGATTATATTCTCAATAGAAAATTATTACATACGCAATTTTGTCACTCGCGTTATAACACGATTAATTAGAGTTTGACATTTGGCAGTTTTCCGTCTCAGTCGGGCAAAGTTCGTTTTTTTTTTGGGTTCCGTGCCCGAAGGGTCCAAACGGAGCCCTATTGCTGTCACTCGCGTGTTAGGCTGTCGTCTGTCACACAGGTTTTACAGCCAAATGGTTGGAGCTATAAGTAGTCCTCAAATTTACACAGCATATTAGCATCTTGATTCTTGTTAGCCCAAAGCTATACATATTGTCAAAAAATATTATTAAATATTGAAAAAGAATTTTCAATCTACCCCATGGAGTAGGGTATGGTTTTTTAAAACTCGTTACGCCAATGGTTATATTTTTTGTTTTCAAAAATATTGAAAAACTAATGAATGAAAAACAGAAAAGTAAGCAATTACTCAAAAAAAATACGAATAATTTTTTAGCTTCCCATTCACCTTCACGCACTTAAAATTTGGTGATAATTTTTATTATTACGTATATTTTACCAACAGATACCAATATATTGATAAATCACATTTCTTTTTTAGTTGTACGGAACTCTCGGTGCGCGAGTCTGACTCGCACTTGGCCGCTTTTTCATATGAAGTAAAAACAACATTTCCACATTCATTTATTATTTATTATTATTTATTTATTAAAAATGGGATTGCTCTTGGCTAGCATCTAGCCAGGGGGCAAAGATGAGGCCGACGATGAAGCGAGCTCACCCAGAAGATGCCTATTCACTCGTGCCTTAAAAAGGTCCAGGTTGTATGAACTCGGAAATACATTACTATTTTTTAGCATTAAGGTGAATCGTTATTATTAACCGACTTAAATAGAAAGAAGGAGGTTCTCAGTTCGTCTGCATGTTTGCTTTTTAAATGTATGAATATGTTTCCAGATAACTCTTGACCACGTTGGCGGATTTTGATAATTATTTTTTTATTTCAAATGAGCTTCCCTCAATGCGGGTTTATAAAAATTTCGTGAAGGTATGATGATGGAATCTAGGAGGAATCGAGGAAACTCCTCAAATTCGATAGGCACGCATATGCCGATTTCAGTATTTTCTGTAGTAAAACAAGCATTGGCTTTCGGAAACGAGAAATTTGGTGAAGCGGACCTGATGATGATGACCACAAATGACATATGGAACTCCTCAATGATGTAGGTACTTTACAAATTCTGATAAAATTTCGTTGACGTAGCAACTAATGCTCGTCAAAACACATTTTGAAAGCACTAATTCTTAGATTAGGTAAGCGGACTCAGGGCAAGAATGTAACCGGGATAACACTAAGACGAGACGGACTAATTTGAATAACATGGATGGAAATATTGCATATAGTAAAATTAGACATAAGCAAAATATAATATTTACCAATTTTCTTCAGTGAAAAATTACAACAAAGAGACTACGCGTATGGAAATTATTGCGAAAAGTAAAGTATACGCATATGAAATTGTACGCGTGGAAAATCAAGTGTCAGGAAAAATAGGCGATCGGAAATTTTTATACAGAAAAAACAAATACCGGAAAAAAGACTATCAGAAAATTTTATACAAGAAAATACAAATACTGGAAGGAAAGGCGATCGGAAATTTTTATACAAGAAATTAAAAATATCGGAAAATCCATCTAACAAACCAGAGATAGCACCCAGTGACATCTGTTACAAACAAGTTAAACTAACATCGCCTTCTTTCGTACTTCGAGCTGAAATGCCCCTGAAACGGAGTACGAAGACGCTTTGCTCGCTTCGCTTGCTCGGTCAATTATTGGTTTACTGTGCATTATCTGTGCCGTCTTGACCAGAAATTTATACATAACCCTTTTACATAGTTCCTTGCTTTTTTTATCCTTTGATTCTATGTATTTTCAGATTCTTTGGGCCGCCATCTGTTGTATCTCCCATGTGCTTGTTAGCCCTTAGACGCAGGAAGTATCAAAAATTATACTACTGAAATGACACGTTGAAATCAACCTCAAGTCAATTTGGGACATCAAACTGAGTCCCAAAGTCTCAATTCACATAGATTCGATTTTTAATTCAGTCATTTCAGAAATACAATGATGTCACTTTTGATGCTGAATGCATCTAAGTGTTAAAAACTTTGACAATCGAGTGGTTAACTATTTATGCATTGTTTATTGTGTTTGTTCGATGTATCAATTTTTGAACTGGTTAGCTTTTGCTCCATTTAAGCTTTCGCAGCGTCCAAGGTCATATTGCGAAAGCTTAGCCTTAACAAAGCTCTGTCACGAACTCACTGACCGACAGTCCTTTCTATTATTAGATACTTGGCTATTGTCGTGTCATATCTTTAAATATGATCTATGTTATACTACTTATGAGCAATAAAGGCCTCATACACACATACGCGACTCGCATGCAAGTTTCATTACACTGCGGGTTACCGTGGTGTAATGAGTTCAATCGATCTGTCAAAACGCGCAATGTAGCGAAGCTGCGTACGAGTCTCGTACGTGTGTATGCGTCTACCCGGTCTGAAACTCCCTGACAGTTACTCGCTTATCATTGACATATACGGAAATTCAGTTTTTCGGTGATCGTTAACAAAAAAAGCATTTATTTCGGACTTTTTGATCCATAGATTGTTCGTATTACAAGAACTTAAATAACTATGTTAGTACCTAAACTTAAATGAAGGGAGATCCAGTGTAGGGTTGCCAGGTTTTTTTTGACAAATATAGTACATAGTGGTTTAAAGGTCTCATAAATAAAGTACAGTTAGAAAACATAAATATTTGTTTATTCTTCTTGAGTTCTTGAAAATAAAAATAAACACAAACTTTTTTGTCATTGTAATTACTACTTTATTTAGTAACATATTTTTTTTTAAGTTTTGTCGTTTATAAATATATTTTACTTACGTTTACTTCATCTACCACAAGACCACAACTTTAACCGCCAAATCAAATGTCATGAAACAGACATTTCAAAAGTGCTAATAAGGGGTTTACAGACGAAATATGATTGTATCAAATGTCAGTGTCACTGTCATGTTTTCTTGTTATGTTGCGTTCGGAAACTATTTTGTAATTTTAGTAAACCATAGGTATTTTCGTTGTTATTTGTTAATTTGTAATGTATGATAAAAATATAGTATTTTAGCGTACTTTATGTGCTTTGTATATTATAAAGTACGCGGAGCCAAAATACAGTACAATACTATATAATATAGTACGTCTGGCAACCCTAGTCCAGTGCCTCAGCAGGCTGCTGTCCCATCTAGTGCTGGCGCATTCCTCCGTGGTATCTTCGATTTGTCACCTATCGCATGCAAAATGTGAGCGTGATCGGTTGAAGCGTCTAGAGTGTACGAACTGAAACGAAATACATCTGTCGCCTAAGAATGAGCTTCACTTCCCTCAGTTCAATAAGTCTTCAGGTAGAGTAAACCTAATATCATCATCATCATGTCAGCCGAAGGACGTCCACTGCTGGACATATACCTCCCCTAAAGTATAGCCCTCTGAATTGCTAAACTTATGTGGTAGTGGACGGGACGCTTCTCCCTTGTTAGACCTAACTACTTTAGCCCAATATAAAAAATAATTAATAATGATTTTTTTCTTAAATAGTAACCCTTATAGGATTATTGCAAAATAAACCTAAACTAATGACATCTAAGTATTTTATGATTTTCAGAGGAAACCCGAAAACTCCAAAGCACAGGTATTACCCGTGGTCCCACTTACATGTCCCCCTGGGGGGTCCTCGGGTACTTTTTTTAACTCGTTGTCCTACCGTTCTAAAAAATGTTTGCCTGTGGGTCTACGGATAATTTATTTTTCCCCTTGGTCCCACATGTGTTTAAAAATGTTCGGTTCTGGCGCTTCGCCGGCCGTTGCCGCGGTACGCTGGCTTCGCTCGCTCGGCTCGCGCGCTGTAGGGTCGCAGTTCTACTAACACTCCTCCTCGCTTTGCTCGTCGTCGTACCTAACTATTCATCATTCTCTTGCCCTTTTACGATTTATTTGGGGCCGGCGCAGCATGTCTTTTTCTTCCATATATCTCTGTCACGCGTCATCTCTTCATTCACATCGTCCCTATTCATATCATCTCTCACACAATCCATCCACCTTTTTTTGGCCTGGCTCGTTTCATATCCAATACTTTTCTGGTTACATGGCTTTCATCCCTCCTCATTACATGCCCGTACCACGCCAGGCGATTGGCTCTTATGTATTCTGTAGAAAAAAACGGTGAAAACAAACATTTCAGTAAAAATTACGAACACAGACGAACCATGGTGGGAACATGGGGAAAAATAAATTACCCGTAGACCCACTGGCGGACACTGTTTAGAACGGTAGGACAACGGGTAAAAAAAATACCCGTGAACCCCCCAGGGGGACATGTTGGTGGGACCACGGGGCTAAAGTTAGTAGGTCAAGTGACAGGATCCCGGGCGGGTCACATAGCACTTAGAACCGATGGCCGTTGGGGTGGAAAGGTTCTCGAGTGGCGACCACGTACCGGAAGGCAGCATGGACAGGCCCTCCACAAAGTAGACTGATGACCTGGTAAGGATCGCAAGTGTCCGCTGGATGCGGGAGGCGCAGGACCGGTCAAACTAATATGAACTGCATTATTATGGGTGCGGTCTTCTGATCATCTAAAACTATACCATTTTTTGTACCACGATAGTGACAAGCAAGCATGCGCCTCTCTGGTGCAAAAGTGCTCTAACCTATGGAGGCTGGTGACTCCAGAGGGGCGCATTGCCCTCATACTGATTTCTGAAATCCTTTAACTTTCAACGAAATTTAGCTCGGTTTTTTCCGACTCACGGGACAGAATAAAGCTAAAAATGGTTTATCTATGTACCCATTTAACACAGGTGAAGTCTCGGGGAAGGCTAGTGTCTATTTATAACAAACTTGTTGGCAGCTGCTAACCGATATTCATATTTAGGTGCCGGGGATCATTCCAAGGCGTGATGTACTTTTGGTATTCCTGATTAGGGTCGTGTCACATTATCAAGTCGCTTCCTCTTAGAACAGTTTATTGTGGAGAAAACTTAGGTACAGTCTTTGTAAATTGTTTTCGGACCTATTATATTTCTCACTCGCTTGCTCTTACACGTTCTTATGCCAACGATTTCACCACCCGGAGACTGACGTCTGCGCACTAATGCTGAGGGCACTGGGATCTTTTAATGAACATACTGGAGCCTGAATATATATATTTTTTCTTCCGTATCTATGAACTTGCGTATTCGTTACTTTTACTAACCGACTTCAAAATTTCAAAAGAGGAGGTTATCAATTCGGCTGTATGTTTTTTTTTTTTAATGATTGTTACTCCATAACTCCGTCATTTCTTAACCGAAATGAATAATTTTTTTTGATTGTATGTATATATATCCAAATTGGTCCCGTTTTTGTCAAAAAGCAGTTCTGATGATGGGATCCATGAGGAATTGAGGGAACTCTTCAAATCTTTAAGGCAAACATATAGTGATTTTTGTGTTTTTATCAACAAATCAAGCATTTGCATCCAAAAATGTGACATTGGATGAAGTGGAACTGCTGATGATGATCAGAACAGAACTCTTCAACGACGAAAAGTTCACGTTTGGCGATTTGTCCTCCTAGCTTTTTGTTAAGCAAGTTCTATTTTCACGATTAATTTTTGTCATGCTCGAGTTCTGATGATGGGATCCATGAGGAGTTGAGGGAACTCCTCAAATCTTAAAGGCAAACATATAGTGATTTTTGTGTTTTTATCAACAAATCGAGCATTATCATACAAAAATGTGACATTTGATGAAGTGGAACTGCTGATGATGATCAGAACAGAACTCTTCAACGACGAAAAGTTCACGTTTGGCGATTTGTCCTTCTAGCGGTGTTTGTTAAGCAAGTTCTATTTTCACGATTGATTTTTGTCATGCTCGAGTTCTGATGATGGGATCCATTAGGAATCGAGGAAACTCCTCAAATGTGAAAGGCACACAAATAGTGATTTTAGTATTTTCATGAACTAATCAAGCATTTTCATTCATAAAAGTGACATTTGATGAAGTGGAACTGCTGATGATGAACAGAACGGAACTCTTCAACGACGCGTAGTTCACGTTTGGCGATTTGTTCTCTTCGTTTTGTTTGTCAAGCAAGCAAGGTTTTTCCATGATTTCATGAGGAATTGAGGGTACTTATATTAGCCCACAATTTTTAGCCCACAATTGAGGCGTTTTTTTCCTTAAGTGTTTTTTTACTTTTTTGTTTCTTAATTATTTGTTTCTCGTAATTGTGTGTACGTGTGCGTCGTCATGGCTCCGTGATTTCACCAAATGGTCACAGCGGAAGACCAGCGCTGGCTCTGCCAGCATTACGCTGAGCTGTGACCATTTTGTGGCAAAATGTTATAATGCAATGTGTTTGTTTGTAAATTGTATTGTTTGTCATGAATAAAAAATATTATTATTATTATTATTATTTTATTATTATTATTACTTAGTCTTCTACCATTATAAACATACTTATAGCCATTTTTGTATTTTATTGTATGGAATCTAAGAGTGCACCATCTAAGATTAATAATCTTTCACCGGACTCCCCCATTGAAGTCGGTTTTTTTTTCTTAAAAATTATCCAGTACTTTGAACGCCTCTGTAAATTCCTTGGAGCGAAGTGAGCCGAAGGTGTAGCGAAGCTTACCTTCACTCCATTACGTCGGGCGCTCCCTGCTTACGACTACTGAGGAAAATCGAACTTCGTGTCGTGCCGTCCCTTTCACTCTCGCACTATATGACGGAAAGGGACGGCACGATATTACGAAGTTCGATTTTCGAAGTTCTGAGTAGGCCCTCTGAGCTTCGCCCAGTGCCTTCGACGCATATGTATGCGAGTTCTATTAATTTTGCAATGTTCTACTTATGTCTCACTTATTTATTAGTATGAACTCATATGTGCATTTGAGGCACATGGTATAGTTGATTAAACTCACATGTACGTTTGAGGCATATAGAAAAGTGCAGCATCTGGCGAAAATCCAGGAAAACGGTAGCGAATATGTTAAAGAAAAACTACATAGTAAGTGTGATCAGACCCTGTACCGGAAAACGTCCAGATCTGAGTTTGACAGCCGGAAATCTAATTCGCCCCAACGAAAAGTTTACCCTTTTTACCCGACTGCGCGGAGTTGTATAGCTATTGTAGTGTTTTATTGTATGTCGAACATTGTTATGTCCAGCGGGCGTATAATGGTTGCCATCTTATCACTTATCATCGTGCATAAGACATTCGTCACGTTCTGATAAGTATGTGAGTGCGAGAGTGACGGGCGTCTTATCCACGACGATAAGTTATAAAATGGCAACCATCCTACGCCCGCTGAAATGAACCTTGAAGGCTTGCCTTTGATGCTAATAAATCTAGCGTTGGGATCGTATTTTAAATTAGGACAAGAAGAAGCAGGTGCGAAAACCTTCATTGTGCGTAGCCCGAAACGAACTTGGCCGGTTTTTTAAAGGTAGACCAGCATACAAGTTGCTACCTACGAGTTGTCAGTCCGTGTGTCCATCCGTGCGCAAGTAACACGCGTCAACACGCGATAGTGGATGGATAAAAAGTCAAAAATGTATGAAGATTGAGTCAGCTCTGAATGTGAAGGGTTCGGTAGAAAAATATTTATATACCTTTTTATATTTGCACAATTTTCACTAAACGACACTTAAACACGTATATTATTATATTTATTTAACTCGATGTATCGGATATGTTGCAATATTCTTGATCTTCGCAAAAAAAAAAAAACGAAATATCAGAGCCACAACACAATCACCACATACCAACACAACAAACCGAAAGTGTTCTTTAAATGTTAATGCATTGGTCAATTAAACCACATATCTATAGGTATGTTACACAAAACAAATCGCAGAGTTTATTCAGCACAATAAATAAATAAATACTAGGGGACAATTTTTACACAAATCGAACTAGTCCCATAGTAAGCTCAATAAGGCTTGTGTTAATGGGAATTAGACGACAACACGATATACAATACACGACGACAATATATAAAAGAGTACAGTTACAAACACTGAAATAATTGCGTGCTAGGCCCATAACTTTTAAATATTGACAATATTAAATATTGTAATATTGACAATATTATGAATAAAGAGTATGAGTATGAGTAACCTGATGTTTTGGTCAATTAAACCACATACATTATGCAAAATACATAGCAGAGTTTATTCAGTACAAGAAAACAAGAATACGAACAAAACTCTCAATCCTTACGTGACACTATGAAGTCAGCCAGGATTATATTAAGGTTTATGTCCAGGGAGCGAAATTTTGGTGCCGGTGACGTCATTATGACGTAAATTCACATACAGGCTGATTTTATATAAACTATATTGAAACACCCAGTGATTCTTAATAATGCTATAATGATACTTTAAATATTAATGTTTATTAATAAAAATGTCAAGTATTTTAATAAAAAATAATTTAAATATTAAAATAATGACAAAGCCGAAACGAAAACCATATTTTATTGGTTAATGTAATTGTTAGAATTTTTTTTATTTTCACAAGTAAATGAAAAGCAACAAATGTTTGAACTAGATGCTGGCCAAGAGCAATCCCATTTTTATTATAAAAAAAGTATGCGGAAAGCTTAAAATTCAAACACAACATCGCATCTGCTACCTTATTTACAAATTAACACGTACATTTAGGACAATAATTATAACTTTCGAATCTCCCGCCAGTTATAAAAAAATACGTTGGTCTGATCGTTATCCCTATAACTGCAACTGGAGCAAATATTATCGAAAGTCAACCGTTCTTCATCTAAATTGACTTCTTCTATAAACTAGATAAAACACTCTGTATGTAGCTTGACGTCATACGTCTGTCATCGGCACCAAAGTTACGCTCCCTGTTTATGTCAATGACTAAATTAAACCTCCAACAAAGGTTTGGTTCTGTACTCTACCTCTGTAGGCTGTGCTCTGCCTCTCTAGGCTGTTCCCTATAGGTACATCTTTATTCTGCTCCCTACTTCTCTGTGATATTGCTTACCTATCTACGCTATTGCCTACCTTTCTACTCTGTTCTCTACCTCTCAACGCTGTTTCCTACCTCTCTACGCTATTCCCTACCTCTCTCCTCAGTTCCCTACCTCTCTACGATGTTCTCTACCCCTCTACGCGGTTCCCTACTTCTTCGTGTTGTCTACTTTTCTACGCTGCAGCGCTGTTCTCAATCTTTTTATACTGTGCCGTACCTCCCTGCGCTATTCCATACCTCTCTAGACTGATAGCTCCCTATACTGTTCCCTATCTCTTATGTTCCCACTCATCATTATTATATCAGCCGGAGGACGTCCACTGCTGGACATATGCCTCCCCTAAAGAGCGCCGTGTATTAAGGGGCGCAGCGTGGTTAGACCCCTCCCTCCAAGTGAACTGATGACCTGGTAAAGGTCGCGGGAGTCCGCTGGATGCGGGTGACGCAGCAGTGATCTCACTTCACCCACATAATTTCATAAAGGTTCTGTTTCATACTTCAGGGACCCCTAAAAACAACACCAGTGGCGTGTCACGGGCTCACTCATCTGTGAGTTACACTATACGGCAGCACTAGCTCAGATGCCTCAAAAGTGACTGCTCTTTTTAGGACCTTGTCGTTTTTCAATAAGGTGGGAACTAGGAATGTTGTGCCACCACACTTAATTTATGTCTTCAATACATGTTTATTGAGTATTTTTTTAAGACGATGACAATTAAGCTTACAGCCTACTAGATGATAAGCAGATACCGTAACTTTTGGACTCTTGCAACTCCAGAAGAATCGCAAGCTCGTTACGGAATCTTAATTAACTTGAATTTTTTTTGTGTGACAGCTAGAGATATGTGCGGATCCCTCACTCAACACAGCCTATCCTCGGGAACTCTGGCGATCTTACTCACCACCAGGAACGCATCACCATACCTACAAATAGACACATATATACCTTTTATCCGGGAGGAAAATCCATTATGGATATCACCGCACCGCGGGGACAGTGCTGTGGTTATGTCGGACTTGCACCGACCAAAAACCCCCGATGGTCCTCGTCAACTCATTTCGGGCGGCTCTGGGATCTACAGACACATATATACCTAGAGAGCAAGTTGTGGCTATTAAGTTTGAAACGCACAGAGCGCAGCGCAGCGTCGTTGCGGTGCGGACGCGGTTTTTCGGTAAAACAAACGCGGTTCGGGCACATCACACCAAAAAACCACGCGGTATTCGGTAGCGCGGTAGAGCGGAGGCGGCGTGTGTGACATATGAAGCAGTAATCGGCAGTCGACAGTTTTGGAACGATCAAAAATGCAAAACCGCCTCCGCCCCGCACCGCGCCGCGCCCGCTCTGTGCGTTTCAAGATGGCTACGTTCTTCTGTAACGTGGATATACTACCCCAGTTGGCCTGCTCCAAATAAAAGCGATATAATGTTTCGCTGTGTGTTCAATGCTTGGCACTGAGGGGTTAAAATTACGTCATATATTCATCTGAATAGTTTATTTAGGTGTAAAGTATCCAAAGTGTGCCCTATTTTAAGCTTTCGGTTCATGTTTATTATTATTGGAAGTAGGACGTTCTGTGGATGGCGGAATGGGCGGAGGCGGTGTTTCCTGGCTGTAAATGTTGAGATTACACTGATGAAGTAGGTGGAGTAAAACTAAATACATTGAAACTGTACGCCCCGCGCATTGCTCATATTTCACGTAAGTAAATAAAAGTAATTCTAAAAATCTAATTTAAAATGCTGCTCGTTTACTGTGATTTAACTTATAATTCTCTTCTGAACAGCAAGCAGCGAGACTTTTGGCGGTTGGAATTCGGGAAGCTGGTTACTGGCTACATGCCCATCCTTCGCCAAATACCGGAACTTTCCTGGACCTCGCTTAGACTGGCGACTGGACTGCGACTCAGGGTCGCGGTATGTACCCCATATTGTGTTGTTAAAAAGTGCAGGCCGTTTTTTAAGACATGCGATGCTTAATGACATAGTCTGCCGGTCTCTTGCCACCGTCAATGTGGACGCCACTGTGGAAGCTCTTCTTGAGCCGACTGGCATGGTCTGATGGAGTGTCCTTAGTACTTTGGAGTTTGGGGCGCATGTTGGTGTGAGATGCTACCAGTGCAGACACACTGGCACCGTCCCACCTCTAACGGACTACAGTAGAAGCCACCCGCGGAGAACGCCGAAATTCTTAAGCGTAACAAACCAAAAAAAACTACAAGGGCCTCGACAGAGAGTACAATTTTGTACCTTTTGGCGTCCAAACTCTAGGTCCATGGAGTTCCAGCGGGCACAAGTATTAATATATCTCTCAGTAACTTCATCATATGAATGTCAACCTTTCCTTCATATTGGGCGTTTGCCTTTAATCATGTTTTCCGCAATTCTGGCGGCCATCTTCGTTTTTTCGATCATGTTTTCCGCAATTCTGGCGGCCATCTTCGTTTTTTCGGGTTAATAGCCGCTTACTGTGACAATTACGTCGTTTAAGAAATATTACGCCCGCCCACCACGCAGATATTAATAAAAAGCTTTTTTTATAATACGACGGTGGCAAACAAGCTTACGGCCTACTTGGTGCAAAGCTGACACCGCAGCCAATAGATGCTTGGAATCATTGTGCCGCCGACAGCTAAAACAAATCCTGTTATAAACTTATAATTCCTCTAATTCGAATCAAGCGCTTTGCTTCATCTTTCATAATGCGCACTTCTAAGGCTTGGAATTCTCTGCCGGCGTCTGTATTTTCGAGTTCATATAACCTAGACCTTTTTAAGGCACGAGTGAATAGGCATCTTCTGGGTGAGCTCGCTTCATCTTCGGCCTCATCTTTGCCCCCTGGCTAGATGCTGGCCAAGAGCAATCCCATTTATAATTTAAAAAAGGCATCGTGTACAGTCAGCGTCATATAGTACGTAGTAGTCAAAATAGCCAAATAGTTCGGTACACCATTACACCATATATGCATTTTGTGGTATTCCGTACTATTTGACCACTTTGGCTGCTACGTATAAAATAATATATTTTGCTAATAACATATTTTGACTAAGAAACGCCACTTCAAACAGCCAAATACTCGTATGATATAAACTTTTAAATTGCTATAGACTAAATGCTTTAAACGTGGCTTTCAGCTCGAAGTACGATTTTTCTATGGAAATTTTAGTTTAACTTGTTTGCATTTGCACCAGATGTCACTGAGTGCTATCCCTATCGCACTTGCATATTGAAGTGACAGAGATGCAGCGTTCGTGCGGTTAGTTCTTACTAAATACAAAACGGCGCTACGATCTATGTAAAGTATTTCACTGGTATCTCTATCTCAGTATATATATTGTACTTCAAATAACTAAAATGCCTAAATATTTAAACGGGATTTAATTTTTATTGATTTGTAATATATTTACAGTCGTTATATATTTTTAGAATTTTTTACTTTAGACTTATTATTTTATTTGAAAGTGGCACAATGAATCGTGCCGTGTCCTTTCAAAAAAATGTAGGCCTTCGAAGGCGAACTATTATGGGGTTTGACTTTCATATTTTGAGGTTATTTGGTTAGTTATTCATAATAATTTTATTTCGGCGTATTGTTGGAGAAAGCATTATAAGTATATGCCTCTGCGTGCAAGGCAATTCGTGGATGCGTCAAAATCAACTTGCCGCGAATTGCTTTTTTCCGGCATCTGCAATAATGAAACCACTTCAGCATGTCTATACAAAACTCTTTAATTAAGCTATTAATTATGAGTAACATAATAACTTTCGCGTGACAGCTACGCATTTTAATGACAGCGTTTTGTTACCACGGTAACTCGATCCCCTCTCGCCTGAGCGATTAACTCGTCAACAAGTCGAACGTGAAATCGAAGTGACTTGGGGCTTATGTGAGATTGACATGTATAATATACTTATGTAGAGAGCGAGTACCTAGTGATACAATGTTGTGCTACGCCTCGTATACTTTTCATAACGCGGCGGCGGCAATTTTGATGACGTCTTACTTCGGAGACCGACCTCTTAGCTTAGAGATTGCCTCCCGACAGTTTCACGGTCCAGGAGATATGCCTAACAACATACTACTTTTTTAAGGCACGAGTGAATAGGCATCTTCTGGGTGGGCTCGCTTCATCGTCGGCCTCATCTTTGCCCCCTGGCTAGATGCTGGCCAAGAGCAATCCCATTTTTAATAAAAAAAAATAAAACATGGCACTACTTTTTGAAAGTGAAGTATTTCTACGCGGAGCTACATGGAGTCAGTCCTGAGATATGGACTGGTCGTGTGGGGAAATGGGATTGATATCCAAAGTAAAAATTTTAAGTTTCAAAATTTGTAAAACATAATATGAATTTATTCAAAACAGCTCATGAAGTATTTCCAAGAAATACTAGAAATACTAACAAGCTTGTGAAGATAGCAGCTGAGAACAGCTAGTTTTAAGAAAAATAGTTAGTTACTCAATGTATGTCACTATTTACATTAAGCTTCTGAAGCATATACCTTACGAGTACGAGTAATATTAAAAGAAAAGCAAAACAGACAATTTACCTATTACAGCGCTCTTTCAATGGTTGTGGAGTAATTTAAATTTTATGCTGTAAATGAATTCCTAAGTTATAATGCATCTTTGACCTCTTATAAGTTGTAATTGACCGAGCGAGCGAAGCGTCTCCGTTTCAGCTTTCGACAAAAATTATTTTGGTATGTCTGTCCGGATGTTCTCCTTTACAGGTCGCATTTCGATAATTATATAGATTTTTTTGTAAAGTCAGTTTTAGGAAAATTTTGTAATTTGAAGAAAAAAACATTTTTTTCGTATGTCTGTCCGGATGTTCTTCTCTACAGGTCGCATTTATCATCAGAAATGTTATATAGTTTTTTTTTGTCAAATGAGTTTTTGGAAATTTTGAAATTTGAAAAAATATACAAAATTTTATCGTATGTATGTCCGGATGTTCTCCTCTGCATTTCTCACCCGATTCTCGTGAAATTTTGTGAGCAGGTTCAGTATTCAGTATTTTATTGCTTTTATAGGTACATAACATAAGGTGGTATATCGAAACAAGATCAGTTATGAGCCCTGTAAGGGCATTGCAATTTACATTCTTAATTAGCTTAGTAACTAACTAAACTAATAAAATAGAAATAATAACAAATAATAATTATAATCGATATTTATGTAGAATTTGTTTGTCAAGTCAGTTTTTGGAAATTTAGAAAAAAAAATGCGGGGTCTTTTTTTATTAAAAAAGGGATTGCTCTTGGCCAGCATCTAGCCAGGGGGCAAAGATGAGGCCGACGATGAAGCGAGCTCACCGAGAAGATGCCTATTCACTCGTGCCTTAAAAAGGTCTAGGTTATATGAACTCGGAAATACAAACGCCGGCAGAGAATTCCAAAGAAGTGCGCATTATGAAGCAAAGATCTACAGCTCACAGAGCCACTAGTCGTAAATTAGGTAATAGTAATAGACTAGACTTATGTGACTTGTTTTGGTAACATGACATTCTAACGAGCTTAAAACTACTTGTGAGAATATAATAGTACATTACTACAGAGGCCGGGAAAAGGGAAATTTGGGGTTGCCCGCCTTAGGCCTATCCGGCCTCGCTTCGCTCGGCCGTATATATGTCTTCGGCCGGCAACCCCAAATTTCCCACCGAGGTATGTATAGTGCTTTTCTCAAACATGCAATGAAATAAACATAAAAAAAAAACAAAATTTAATTTTAATATGCATAGTGGCAGAATGTCATTATGCCTGTGCCACAAATTTATGTGGAATGGAATTAAAAACGAGGACTTTGCCGGCCTAGGCCAGGCCTGCAAGATTTATATGAAATTCCATTAACGACCTCTTGTCCTAGCCGCACCTGAAACGTCATACTTCGCAGCCTATTATAAGGAACATAACATCAATATTTCATTGCATGTTTGAGAAAATACATTTACACCACACCTTGCCAAAAAGCGCGTTTTTCCGCACGCTGCGCGTCCGGAAATACCCACTTTTTGGCACAGTGGTGACGTAAAATTGTGTACGAAACACGGGTCGTAAAACAGAAAGCCCTCTCTCGCATATTTATGACCCTCGCCTGCGGCTCGGGCCTTAAACATCTGCGATATCGGCCTTTCTTTGTTTTACAACCCTTGTATCGTAATGTACTATTACAGTACATATGGTGCTATATTACCGCACTCGTGCGGTAAGCAGCAGATTACGTGCATATGTCGAAACTTTAAAGAGCCATAAGTACTGTAAAACGTTGTACGATATACGTGCGAACAGGTAATTCGCAACTAATGTACTATTTATTACAGTACATATGGTGCTACTTTACCGCACGAGTGCGGTAATCAGCACTTTACGTGCATATGTCGAAACTTTAAAGAGCCGTATGTACTGTAAAACGTTGTACGATACACGTGCGAACAGGTAATTCGCAACTCGTGTCGATTTAAAAACACTCCCTTCGGTCGTGTTTCAATTTATCACCACTCGTTGCGAATTTCCTGTTTTCTGCACTTGTATCGTAATGTACTATTGTAGCATGGTAGCAGGAAGCGAGTGAAGTTATCAGAAGATGCTGTTCAATAAAATATAGATGCTGAAAGTCACAGACAACTTAACGTTATATTACGATTATATTATTATTATGTAGTTTGATATCCAAAAATTATTTTAAAACAGTGCTGCTTGAAAATCCACATTCATTTAAAAGATTTACCATATTATGCATGACCAGATTTTTTCTTATCTACACTTTAGTTTAAATTGTACAGTAACAATATTATCTACGTAGGTATTGGATGAAATCTAGTTATACTCGTAGACAACGAGTATTGACCAAAGGGCATAGGGACACCTTGACGTTTTATAAGTCTCGCAATCATACCACAGACTAGACGAATATTTGTGTATCGTCTGAGCCTTTGTGGTTTAAATAAATACAATTACATCACTATGAAAGGTTTCCATCACAAATCGATAGAGTTTACAATCAAAGATAGTCAAAGGCACATAGCTAGTTAGTACCTTTTTTTTTTCATAAAAATAAGTACTAATTTGCATGGAACAATACATGGGAAAATGTGTAAAAACTTGAAGATATGAATTTGAGAATTTTCCTCAGTAGACTTTACTGCTAAGGCTATTTATGTGCTATTTATAATTTATCATTAAGTGATTTCAGTGAAGAGTCTCTCTATCTGATCATTAAGTGATGTGTGATCGTTGGATCGCGATGGCGTCACTAATGACCCTAATTACGAGTAGAGCTAATTTCTGGAAGTACCGTGTCAAGTCGGGAGGATATCACGGGCGGATTGCGTTGCGTTGTGAGACATAAGCGGCGAGCGGTAGACTTAAAACAATATTATTTATGGAATTCCACTGTAATGTAGACGGTTAGGGGTGAAGGTGTCTGGTTGTTACTAGGAAGGAAACTATTAAGCTCGAAACGCATAGAGCGGACGCGGTGCGTAGTGGAGGCGGTTTGGTATTTTTGATCTTTCCGAAACTGTCGACTGCCAATTACTGCTTCATATTTCACACACGCCGCCTCCGCTCTTCCACGCTACCGAATACCGCGAGGTTTTTTGGTGCGACGTGACCGCGTTTGCTTTACCGAAATACCGCCTCCGCGCCGCAACGATGCTGCGCCGCGCTCTGTGCGTTTCAAGCTTTAGATAGTCTCGAGACTACCACCACCACCACTATATCCGCCAAAGGTTGTCCACTGCTGGAAATGGGCAAATTCACGTGGGGTATATGCCATAATCGCCACGCTTAGCATGCGGGTTGGCGATCGCAGTATGTCCACCGCACTCCAGGGATGCTGCTGCCCATCCCCCGGTGGTCTTGGTCGTAGTTTTAGGACATACCCGGGTCCAAACTCGAGACTACGATGAAGAACATTTGTTTAACAGAGCGCATCGGTACATAATTGGCTGGAGCTAAGACAAGCAATATGCGTTTTAATAAAAATGTAACATTAGTAGTCTTTATTGGCGTAACAACGCACGTCACTATTAGGTGTTTTTTACGTTCTTAGAATTTGATTTTAATATGCTTTTCTCAAACATGCAATGAAATATTCATGTTATGTTCCTTATAATAGGCTGCGAAGTGTGACGTTTCAGGTGCGGCTAGGACAAGAGGTCGTTAATGCAATTTCATATAAATGTTGCAGGCCTAGGCCGGCAAAGTCCTCTTTTTTAATTTCCATTCCACATAAATTTGTGGCAAAGGCATCATGACATTCTGCCACTATGCGTATTAAAAATAAAACTTTGATTTTTTTGTTGTTTATTTCATTGCATGTTTGAGAAAAGCACTATACATACCTCGGCGGGAAATATGGGGTTGCCCGCCTGAGACCTATCCGACCTCGCTTCGCTCGGCCGTCTATATGTCTTCGGCCGGCAACCCCTTTCGTCCCGGCCTCTGTAGTAATGTACTATACCTGTATTAATAGCAGTCGTAAGGTAATAAATAAGGCTTTTAGTTCTAAAAATATAATTAGTCTTTCATTTCAGCTCGAACATATCTCGTCTAGAATGGTAGGCTTTCAACCGTTGCACTATTACTTATTCGGTGGTAATGGGCTGCAAAAGGATCCAAAATTTGAGGTACTTAAGAGCAGGCGGCTTCGTCGCACAACGTAACAGCATTGCAAAGTTAATTAAAATAAAATAAAAATAAATTAGGGGACAATCTTACACAAATCGACCTAGTCCCAACTAAGCAAAGCTTGTACTATGGGTATACATACTTATATAGATAAATAATATCCGTGATAAATGCACAAATAAATGCCCTGGGCGGGATTCGAACCCGGGACCTCTAGCTTCGGAGGCAGAATCACTACCAACTAGGCTAAACAGGCCGTCAACGTTAAGTTGTTTTAGTAGTTTCAGTTGAGGAGTGTCTTTTCAAGATTTATTTTCTGTAACTCTACTTCTAAATTGGACCTTAAGCTTTCTTAAGCAAGGTTATCTTTAGAAATACCGCTAAGACAAAAATATACCCTTTTGAAAAGACACTCCTCAGTTATTTTATTTCTTTTTAATTTTAGTCGTATGACTATCTATCAAGGCAAAGGCAGGCCAAGAAGGAGATGGCGGGACGACCTTGTTGGATTTTAGACAGATTGGCGGGATTTAGCAGGAGACCGAGACGTATAGCGTAAAACAGCCTTTACCCACATTGGAACAAGATATAGGCTACAAAAAATGTGATGTCATTATGTCATACTAGCTGTTGCCCGCGACTTCGTCAGCGTTATCGCTTCTATTGGTCGCAGCGTGATGTTATATAGCCTAAAGCCTTCCTCGATAAATGGACTATCCAACACAAAAATGATTTTTCAATTTGAACCAGTAGTTCCTGAAATTATCGCGTTGAAACAAACAAACTCTTCAGCTTTATAATATTAAGTATAGATTAATAAATATTTTGCTAACCAATAACCGCTAATGCCAGTCGCTTGCGCCAGATCGCAAAGCCGTCAGGTGCTCATCAGCTCGTCTGTCTGTAACCTGATAGCTCGGGAACCGGCCACAGCCGCCGAATTTACATAAACACAGCTACTGCAGTATTTTAACCTATACTAATATTATAAAAGGGAAAGTAACTGAGTCAGTTTGTAGCCCTTTTAATCGCCCCACGCGCAACGCAAACAAGTTAACAAAAAAACACCGACTCCAAACTTTGCCAGACCCCATCCTCTTGGTTATTTGAGTTCCTTTTTCTTTGCCATACCCCATCCTCTTGGTTTATAATTTGAGGAGTTCCTTCGATTTTTCCAAGATCCCGTCTTTAGATCCAGACTTGAAAACACACCCTTTCAAACAAAAAAAAATTTTTGTTTGTCCACTAGTCTCCGAGTAATCGGTGAACATACATAAAAAAATAATTTTTAAGAAAAAAAACCGACTTCAATGGGGGAGTCGGGTGAAAGATTATTAATCTTAGATGGTGCACTCTTAGATTCCATACAATAAAATACAAAAATGGCTATAAGTATGTTTATAATGGTAGAAGACTAAGTACCCTCAATTCCTCATGAAATCATGGAAAAACCTTGCTTGCTTGAGAAACAAAACGAAGAGAACAAATCGCCAAACGTGAACTACGCGTCGTTGAAGAGTTCCGTTCTGATCATCATCAGCAGTTCCACTTCATCAAATGTCACTTTTATGAATGAAAATGCTTGATTAGTTCATGAAAATACTAAAATCACTATTTGTGTGCCTTTCACATTTGAGGAGTTTCCTCGATTCCTAATGGATCCCATCATCAGAACTCGAGCATGACAAAAATCAATCGTGAAAATAGAACTTGCTTAACAAACACAGCTAGAAGGACAAATCGCCAAACGTGAACTTTTCGTCGTTGAAGAGTTCTGTTCTGATCATCATCAGCAGTTCCACTTCATCAAATGTCACATTTTTGTATGATAATGCTCGATTTGTTGATAAAAACACAAAAATCACTATATGTTTGCCTTTAAGATTTGAGGAGTTCCCTCAATTCTCATGGATCCCATCATCAGAACTCGAGCATGACAAAAATTAATCGTGAAAATAGAACTTGCTTAACAAACACAGCTAGGAGGACAAATCGCCAAACGTGAACTTTTCGTCGTTGAAGAGTTCTGTTCTGATCATCATCAGCAGTTCCACTTCATCCAATGTCACATTTTTGGATGCAAATGCTTGACTTGTTGATAAAAACACAAAAATCACTATATGTTTGCCTTAAAGATTTGAGGAGTTCCTTCAATTCCTCATGGATCCCATCATCAGAACTGCCTTTTGACAAAAACGGGACCAACTTGGATATATATACATACAATCAAAAAAAGAATTTTTCAAATCGGTTAAGAAATGACGGAGTTATGGAGTAACAAACATTAAAAAAAAAAAAAACATACATCCGAATTGATAACCTCCTCTTTTGAAATCTTGAAGTCGGTTAAAAACCGAAGAGTTGAGAACCTCCTCCGTTTTTTGAAGTCGGTTAAAAAGGGAAAGTAACTCTGAGTCAGTTTGTAGCCCTGTTAATCGCCCCACGTACAACGCAAAAAAGGGGTATTATATGTTTAACAGGTTTATCTGTGTGTCTGTCTGTGTCATCGTACCTTTTCAACGGGTGAACTGAATTGAATGCGGTATTTTTATTTAACACCATACTTCACCTAAAGTTTTCCATGCCCCATTTAAATGTAGTGATCCATTTGAGCAGACAGGTTGGCTGCCCACTATACTTCACGTAAAGTGTTCCTCCGAAGCCCCATACAAATTTAGTGATCCATTTGAGCCCACCAGTGATGCTCATGGCCTCACAGAGAACATTACGTGATCCCACCGGTGATGCTCATGGCAGCCAACGTGCTCAAAGCAGATTTTTCAGCAATGGTTCTTAGACATTTTTTTATCAATATCGGTGTAGCGGTTTTTGAGATATTGAACTTTCAATTGAAAATGTCGGGGGTATTTCAACTTTTCCAAGTTGTCATTTATCAAAGTTCAAAGTTCACGCATGTATTTGTTCAAAATAAGTAATTATATATATGTCTAAGGTGTTACATTTTGATTCCGTATCACTATGTGGTGCCTTGGGGAATACAAATATTTTTTGTGACATGCATTTGCGTTTGCATGCTATATAATCCATCATAATGTATTTCAGCATATAGTTTTCTATTCTAACATATATGACTTATATAAGTATAGTACTGAAAAATTAAAGTCAAATATCTGTAGACTTTTTTATCGCGCTTAAATTGCTCAATAAAATACAATTTGTCATGAGATAGATTGAAGACGGGAAAGACATAGGATAGTTATCATCCCGGAAATCACAACTTATAATAATAATAATAAGCCTTTTTATTTACTTGTTACTTAACTATGTTTTACAATATACTTGTTATTTATTTATTTTGTGTTAGTATTGATTTATTTATCATATATGTTAGAATATTTTATATTTAACTTGTACTTTTTTTTTTAGTTTGTTAAGTTTTACTATATATAATAAATATAATAATAATAAGTTTAAGTATTAATTGTATTTTCTTTCATTTTGCATTTAGCTATTGATTGGAACCCCTTTTTGGGTATAGGCCTCCTCCAATTTGCTCCATTTTTCTCGATCCTCCGCGTTGTTGATCCGTTTTCTTCCAGTCGTAGCTACGATATCATCGCTCCATCGTTTTAGTGGCCGTCCTAGCTTTCTTTTTCCGTCAGGTCCGTTCCATAGAGTCGCCTCTCTAGTCCACCTCTTGTCTTTGAGTCGAGCTAAATGTCCGGCCCATCGCCATTTTAGTTTAAGGGCATATTGCCCAAAAAATCACAACTTAAGGGAGTGAAAAGGGGGGTGGGACTTTGTATGGAAGAGCGATAATTAAACCTGTGCCTAAAATAATTCAATAGCAATGATTTATCTAAAGCACTTTTAACACAATGGTCCTGCTTATAGTGGTCGGCGGTTAAGCAATCCTGACAGTGACACCTGTGTCAGGATCAGGACACAGGCAGGTGTCAGGATTGACTTCTTAACCGCCGACTACTATAGATGAATACTCAAGCGAATGTTAGTCTTCCAGCCAGATATTATTGTATTTAGTTTTTTTTTGAGCTGTGAAGTAGTTGCGGGCTGAAAATCAGCGCTGTTCAACCTGTCGGAAATATCTGCGAACCTGTGGCTGGCTGGAAACAATTTGTTCGCAGCCAGGTTCGTAGATATTTCCGACGGGTTATACACAGGAAGTCGGCTCGCAGCAAACGCTGAGCCCGAATCTATTGTCACACCGATTTTGCTTAATTTAGTTGTGATTTTTTCTCTGTGTATTTGTATTTTATATCTTTTATGCGACAGTAAATATTTTTTATTATAAGTTCGAATAGACATTACATATTTAAAATGTGTAACATAAACACAACAAATGCTTATTCGAACACGCTACAACTAAATACAACAGGCGGTTAACTTAAGTTATTGACTCTTTACCTGTAACGAGTTCTACGTGAACAAAGTCGCGGGCAAAAATATTGTAAATAGGTCGATCTGCATTGGTATTTTGCATTCAAATAATCGAGGGTTTCAGTGCCATATGTCATCACTGGCAACACACACTGGTCAAAGACTTTTGTCTTGAGACACTGCGGAATATTGGACGAAAAGATGTGCCGTAGCTTCCCGAACGCTGCCCAGCCGAGTCGGATTCGACGATTAACCTCTTTCTCGAAGTTGGACCTACCTAACTGGACAGTCTGTCCTAGGTATATATGTAATCATCTACAACTTCGAGCGTAAAGTGTCCGATTGTTAAGGGAGTTGGTGCGACATGGACATTTGACATGATCTTCGTCTTGTCCATGTTCATCCTTAGACCAACTCGCGCGGAGGCTTTACTGAGGCCATTGAACATTGTACTTAAATCCTCAATGGTCTCAGCCAAGACTACTATATCGTCAGCAAACCGAAGGTGAGTGAGGTAGTCGCCGTTTATGTTGATGCCTAGCCTTCTCCAGTCCAGAGTCTTGAAAACATCCTCCAGAAACGTGGTCGCTTACTATGGGCCTCATAAGAACGCTCAAAGTCACCCAAAGGGCAATGGAGAGAGCTATGTTGGGAGTTTCTCTGCGTGATCGCATCAGGAATGAGGCCATACGCAGCAGAACCAAAGTGACCGATATAGCCCTCCGAATCGCTAAACTTAAGTGGCAGTGGGCGGGGCACATAGCACGTAGAACCGATGGCCGTTGGGGCGGAAAGGTTCTCGAGTGGCGACCACGTACCGGAAGGCGTAGCGTGGGCAGGCCCCCCACACGGTGGACTGATGACCTGGTGAAGGTCGCGGGTGTCCGCTGGATGCGGGTGGCGCAGGACCGGTCATTGTGGAAGTCTTTGGGGCAGGCCTATGTCCAGCAGTGGACGTCTTTCGGCTGACATGATGAATCGAGGGTTGCGTGGTCAAACCCGATAAATCGAAATAATTGCTTTTTTTAATAAAATCTCTATATTCCTAATATATAGTTCTATTTACAAAAAAATATTTTACGCGTTATGATACCATGTTTTTATATTCATAAAAAAATTTTGGGGGACAATCTTACACAAATCGACCTAGTCCCAAACTAACCAAAGCTTGTACTATGGGCCTAGTACCGACGATATACATATTTATATAAGTAGATAAATAAATACTTAGCACGTTCACCGTCCCCATACAAAATGAGCTGTCAATGTCACAAGTCCTAGTTTGCATTCAGTATGGGGATGTGACCCCATAGTGGAAGTATGGACCCCTGTAAAAGGTTCATGACCCCACGTTGGGGGCACCCGGACAGGGAGCGTGTTAAATACAAAGGAAACATCCAAGACTCCAGAAACAATATTCGTGCTCACTGCTCATTACACAAATAATGCCCTGACCGGGAACCCGGGACCTCCTGCTTCGTAGGCAGGGTCACTATATACCAACTAAGCCAAAGTGGTCGTCGAATTTATTTAAAATTTATACTTTACGACGGTGGCATACAAGCAGATGGTCTGTGTACGACTACGACTTTCGACTACAGATCAATCACAAGCGCGCTAACGGCCCTAAAGAAGATATATACTAACGTAAAAAGAAGCGACACCGAAGCATGTGTGCTGTAAACCCGTCTCGCGTGCGTGTGCTATGTGTGCGTGACCGGACGTGAGCGGGGGTGCGCGAGGGGCGCGCGGTGTGTGGACAGCTAGCCGCGGCAAGACGAATCGCAGAGGCGCCACTCGCTTGAACATTCGCTCGCGTGACGTGCACTCATGAACACAACAGAGATCGATCGGCCGGTAGCGGGAGTGACACTAGTTTTACTTGAAATTCGTTAGAATTTATCATTTGTAATTCAATGTAATCAACTAACTATGGCTGGAGCTTTTAATATTGCTGTGTCTACGGTTGTGGCAGTAATACCAAAAGTCACAAAGGAAAAAGCTACTTTAGGCTATACCTACCGATCCAAAAAAATGAGTTATAAAATTTTATGTGTTATGTCCTTCCCTACATTTAGAATTTAGACTTCACCTAAAATCCGTATTTTAATTCGAAAAACTGGGTAGAATTCTAGAATGATATAGGTTCCAGAATGATATGGGTAAGTTGGTATGGGTATGGATGCATTTTGACTTGAAATACATTAAGAAGTACGGAATATATTAAATAAATAGACTTTTAATAAATGAAATGGCGAAAAAGATGAAATGTCAATTGAGTCTGTTAAATTATACTTAACGCGGGTGTCGCGGTCACAGTGAATGACGTCATATCATGGCACACATGTTTTCAATGGACTAAGATTTAAAAAAAAATATATATATTATTGTTATTATTTTAGCATACATATATATAGCACGTGAAGCTTAGATTTACACAAGAAAAGTATGTTCCCATTATAAGAAGTTTGTAGGTATCTATTTTACGAGCTTTTAGTAAGTTTTCTCCTGACCCAATGCATCTGTGTCTGTAATCAAAACTTACAGATTAAATTTAACTAGCTTCCCGGTGTTTGATTGATGAATATCATGATCATTGAATAAACATTATTTCCTTTTGCCAAGGCAGCTACATTGCCAACCCTATGCAACAGACGTGACGTTACAAGGTCACCGGCGCTCGACTCACACCGATAGGCCGTGTCGCCCCCTGCCTATGTTGATATGAGGATCCGTTGTATCGAAAGCTAAGGACAATTGCAGGTCCTTTAAACTCAACACAGCGCCTCCTCGGGAGCTCTGGCGACCTTACTCACCACCAGGAACATAATACCACATACCTACAGAGCAAGTAATGGTGTTATTATGACTACGATTTTCTTTAAGGTGGAGGTACTTCCCCAGTTGGGCTGCTCTAAATATTAGCGAGAGGACGATCCGTTGTGCCTGATGAATCCGCGATGGCTGAGATACGCGTCATACTAGTGATCGCGTGCTGTTTGTGGAGTCCGGTCGGTTCATGCTTGCAAGGGCGTACAAAATAATAAATACTAGTGTTATTTTATTGTAGATTGACGAGAGACATAATCCTGTTCTGGATTAGTTTTATTGTTATTGACGCTTAGAGCCCTTATACATCTCTAACAATATTACATTTACTTATTTTAATTTTGGCGCTTAGAGACAATTCGTCTCTAAGAACTTTGAAATAATTGTTATTAACGGTATTTGGACGCTCAGAGACCATATACATCTCTGAGATATTAAATTAATTTTATATACTTTTTTTTATTCGGACACAGATCGTATTCAGTAAGTACGTCCTTAATATTTATAAATTTATTTTCATGGAATTGTTAATCACTATATTTTTTTATCATTATTATTAAGTAAGATTTTCAGTTTTTTTTTAAATTGTTCAATTCACGCTTTGACATGTAAAAGTGCCCTTGTGGCCTATTTGCAGAATAAATATTTGATTTAGATTTTTTGTTTTTGTCTTACCTGATCTATGTACTTAGTCAGCGTCAGAAGTAGCTACGCATATGAAGGGGCCAAAAGCTCCTATATAATCGCTTATACTTAAGACTCATGACATTTTCAAATGCGTAGCTATTTTTGATGCTGACTGTACCGTTCGCGTTAACATACGCCTCGATAACGTGTCAGAAAGAGACAGCTTGCAAAAAGTCGTGTTAAATCGACTCCTAGGTTGGTAGATAATTAAAAACAAGGCAGACATTTCCCGCGTCTCAGGAAATTGAGTTGGTAAAAGTTGGGAAATTGTCTCCAGAGTTAGAGCGAGTAAGATATCGCTAAAGTTGCGACGCTTTCATACATCCGCTGAGGGGAAATGCATTCTAAGATTTTTAAAATAAATAAGGCGCTTACGCGCATGCTGCGCGGTACGACAGACGCGGCAGTCATTTTTGATCTGGTAAGGAAAAGAGCCTGGGTGACCGAGCTTTTTCGGCATCCATCTTTTTTTCTCGGGAAACATGAGTTAGTAAACCCCTAAATTATAAATGTCATCGAAATCGTTCGAGCCGTTTTCCATGATCACCGAAAAAAAATGTATACCAGAATTGCTCGTTGTAAGATATTAATAATAATAAATTAGACACATAATTGCGAGTGCAGTGGAGATACTGCGATCACCAACCCGCATGCCAAGCGTGGCGATTATGGCATTTACCCCCCATGAAATAAATGAAGGGGGCCAATTTCCAGCAGTGTACGTCCTTCGGCTGATACGGTGGTGGTGGTGGTAAAGATGTCGGCCTGCTTAGCCTAGTTGGTAGTGACACTGCCTCCGAAGCTAGAATCCGGGTTCGAATCGCGGCCATGGCATTATTTGTGCATTTAGCACGGATATTTGTTCCTGGGTCTTGGATGTTTTCTATGTATTTAAGTATGTACCTATTAAATGTATCGTCGTCTAGTACCCCTAATACCAGCCTTCATTGAGTTTAGAATGGGACTTGTTCGATTTGTGTTAAAAAAATTTGTCCTTCAATATTTATTTGTAGATACATAATTGTTGCCCAAATCGTAGTGGTTTAAGATAAGACATAATTGATTTTGCATTTATAATATTAGTATGAATTTCTATTTATATATACATATACCCCATTGCTACTTTTAAAGCGAATTCGTCATAAATCATAATTAACGAGCTAATTATGGTAGAGAAGTTATTGCCGATGAGTGGGCTGCATAATGTATGCGACTAGTCGCCGCCCGCCCTGCCGGTGTTCCCATGACCAAGAGACATTTACACTCTACGACCTATTTACGACTTTACAATTGTCATTTGACAATGGCACTTGACAATGACAATCCAACGTATATTTCCGATTCAACAAGTATCGAAAACCTGGCAACCGTACTGTACAAACTGTCAACTTGTGATGTGTCAACTTTATGATAAACATGATTTCTTGCAAGTTAAAATAAATCAATTGTCTGGGACAATTGATTGAACGTCCATGTATGTAAATGTAGGTACTCGACTCGTGACTATTCACGACAGCTACAGTGGCCTATTCGTTCGTGGGCTGCACGTCCATCCCGGCTCGTACCACAAATATTTTTTTCGAACTTATGTACGGAATATGATATTTACAGTTCCCTCTCATCTATGAGGGACATATAGGTATAGTCTGATGATGATGATGATGATGACTCTTTATTGCTCCCCAAGAAAAACTATATATTGAAGCTTAACCTTGAATAGACATAGACATAGAAATATTTTATTCAACATCACAAGGCATGTCTTAACAATAGTCTTAACAATGTATATCTCAAGGTCAGACTTAACATATCAATTTAATATAAACATGCTGTTATGCTTGTGATGTTAAAAAGGGGCTTGCCTCAGCATAATGTTGCAGCAACTTCTACAACGCTGGTTTTCAGGCAGACCCTTACAACATCATAAATCCATTGCTTGCTGTTGGTTGGGAACGAAGTGTCTCATGTTATGAATATGTATAGACTGTATAGTGTAAATGTTTGTGTGTATATCTTGAAGTATAGAAGTAAGATTCATTCGAATACATTCATCCTCACACCTTAGAATCTAAATGGTCGCGCACGGTACGGTGTCAAAGGAACTTCCTCTCTCGGACTCTCCGGTTGTGGAATGAGGTCCCTGCCGAGGTTTTCCCGAGAGGGACTACAGTTTAGGATTCTTCATGAAACGAGTCTATAAATTTTTAAAAAGTCGGCAACGTGCATGTGACTCCCATAGGCTGCGTTGACCGCTTACCATCAGGCGGGCCGTACGCTTGTTTGCCGCCGACATGGTATAACAAAGAGCGATCTATCCCACACAACCTTTGATATATGTCCGACTAAAACTGCTAACTTGTCGTGTCGTAATCGTATCGTCCGCAGTACATTTTATCGACAATCAGTCGATTCTCTTTGACCCGACCATCTGGGCGACGCCGCCATTAATATTATATCGACCGGTCGATATAAGTACACTTTATGAAATTATACCATAAGTTCCATGTGTTTTAGAACTTTTGCTGAAATGAGGTCGATATACAGAGTGTTCGACAATTTTTTTCGGGGTGCACCCTTGGAACCTAGGTCCTAAGAGCATGGAGGTAGGATTTTTTATGTCCACCACCACCACCATATCAGCCCAAGGACATCCACTGCTGAACATAGGCCTCCCCCTAATTCATGGGGGTTAAATGCCATAATCCATGGGGGGGTAAAAGAATTGTACGACATGATGCCTACGGCCGCTTTCTACCATCGCACCGCTCGCCGTCGGCAGGGCATTAATCCTCACACCTTAGAACCTAAATGGTCGCGTACGGTACGGTTTCAGAGGAATTTCCTCCTTCGGACGCTCCGATTGTGGAATGAGCTCCCTGCCGAGGTTTTCCCGGCGGACTACACTATAAGGTTCTTCAAGAAAGGAGTGTATAAATTCTTAAAGGGTCGGCAACGCGCATGTGACACCCCTAGGAGTTGCAGGCGTCCATAGGCTACGGTGACTGCTTACCATCAGGCGGGCCGTACGCTTGTTTGCCACCGACGTGGTAAAAAAAATTGCTACGCTTGGCATGCGGGTTGGCGATCGCAGTATCTCCACTGCATTCCAGGGATGCTGCTGCCCATCCTACGATGATGGTCTTGGTCGTAGTTTAAAAGGACATACCCGGGTCCACATTTTTTATTTGTTTTTCGTAAATTACCCAAAATCTGACATTTGAAGCCCAATAACTTTTTGGCATAATTTATTTAAGGCGAAGGGGTGGGCAAGCTCTTTCCATACAAACTTTGTGCAAGTTTTTCTTTGTTTGTGTTTGCACTCCAGTTACTATTTTTGGTCCATATGCTTATTTTTTTGTTAGCTATGTCTTGATGTTTTTCTTTTTTAATTTTATTTATTTTTTGTATTTTTATTTTTTTTGAAATAATGCAAATTTTTTACATCAAGTTCTGTGTAGATCAAATATGTACCAACAAAAAATAAAATTAAATGCTGTAATGCCAAAACTAACGCAGAAAACTTGCACAACCTTTGTATGGAGAATGGCTTGCCCTACCCTGCGCCTTAATTGATTACGGGTACATACGTATGCGCGCTTGAAAATAAATGACATTTTTTTTGTTACAAATAGCACTAGAAAATGAAGACATCGGCCTTTTTATTAACAAACAGAATGAACTGTCTTTGTAATCATTTATTCAACAAAAATGATAAACAGGATATTTAAAACACAACAACTAAAACTAAATAAAAAACCGGCCAAGAGCGTGTCGGGCCACGCTCAGTGTAGGGTTCCGTAGTTTTCCGTCCGTCACATTTTTTTTTTTGAAAAAATTAAAAAAACTATTCACCCTATCAAGTTCAAAATAATTTTCCTACAAAGTTTTTATAAAGTTCTACTTTTGAGATTTTTTTCATATTTTTAAAACTTATGGTTCAAAAGTTAGAGGGGGGGGACACATTTTCTTTTACTTCTGGAGCGATTATTTCCGAAAATATTTACATTATCAAAAAATGATTGTACTAAACCCCTATTTATTTTTAAATACCTATCTAACAATATATCACACGTTAGGGTTAAAATGAAAAAAAAAAACACTCCCCACTTTACGTATAGGGGAGGTACCCTAATAAAATACTTTTTTCCACTTTTTATTTTACCACTTTGTCGGCGTAATTGATATACATATTAGTACCAAATTTCAGCTTTCTAGTGCTAACGGTCACTGAGATTATCCGCGGACGGACGGACAGACCGACGGACAGACATGGCGACACTATAAGGGTTCCTAGTTGACTACGGAACCCTAAAAAGGTCTCCAAGATCGGAGCCCTGTGGAAGGGTTCCCATAAGGCTAACAGCGTTTCCCTTTTAGATAGCTACCTACTTATATATGCCGATCCGCTGGCCAGGAGCTGGGCCAGGAGGCCAGCCTTCGGGATAGTTGCCCAAAAAGCCGGTGGGCACCCGCGCTCCACGGACCCTGTGTCTCCAGAGAAAATGCCACAAATACGACATGTATTTGCGGTTTGCAAGTCTGATGTATTTGCGGCGTCGGCCGCTGCGGCGGCTGGCCCGCCCGCTTTCAATAAAGTTGCGCCAAGGTGGGACGGCGCCAGGGTGTCGACACATGTTGCGTCCCAAATAAGGGGCCGTCCTAGTCTCCAGGGCACAAGGGTCATGCCGTCGGGCCTCTTGCCATTGTCGCGGCCAGGCCGCTCTAAAACGGCCGGCACGTTAGAACTGACAAAAGCCCGACGAATGACATAGGCAATGTCTGCACCTAGACGCAGGCCGATAGACAACCTCAGTGTATTGTTCCAGAAGGGTACCATAATTGGATGAAGGAAAAGCGTGTAGCCATGAGACTCCCTTTCCGATACAGCCAGTAACCTTGCTTTTTGCTGGCTTGTGGAGTAGGACTCCAACTAATGGGAATTTTTCATTTTCATTAATGAATGTACGATTGGTTGAAATTTGGTAATTGGGATGTAAGTCGGTGACCCGAATTCAAAATACAGGATAGTGGTTTTAAATGTAGAGTAATAGTAGTAGGTATGGAACCCTTCAGTGTAATAGACATAAATGAGATACGCACTTAGCGGGTTTTTTAAAAGATCCCATACTGTTGTCTCTCGGGAAAACCTCGGCCCTCATTCCACAAACCGGAGCGTCCGAAGCCGCTATAAAAATTCAAAATGTTTACTTATTCTCACTATTACCCGAAAGGACATAATTAAGCATTCTTTCATCATTATCGTTATTAGGACGCGCGGCCCGCCCGACCCGTGTACCGCCCCCGTTTATTTATGACTCCGTTAACCGCCATTTTGTTTTCATAATCATTGGATTTCGAATACTGTCTTCAGTGGATAGGAAATGGGTCGCCCCGATTAAAAAGAGCAATTCTAGGTCTGGTCCTCAACTGTTTCCTAAGCCTTGTACTCGTAATAAAGTAAAGACACTATTTCTGTCGTTGGCCTTATGTTCTTGGTGGTAAGGTGAGGATGGGGTCCGCTCTCTTGAGAGTGAGGGACCTGTATTTGTCTGCAGCTGTCGACATCATGAATCCACAAATCAATAAAGGTTCGGTAATGCGTCGGAAGCACAGAAGGTAAGTCTATACATATTAATATCTCAACTAGCGACTCTTAAGACCTTTTTAGACCTGCGCTTCATTGAACACCAATAAGCTATATCACGTATGAATTTGCCGCTAGAGAATAGAACTTTATACCGTCGTAGTATTAGGAAAAATAGTATTACAGTCAGCATCAAAAGTAGTTACCCATTTGAAAAGTTCAATCGTCTTTATTATAAAGGAATAAGAGCTTTTTGGCCCATTCATATGCGTAGCTACTTTTGATGCTAACTGTACCTACTAGCTGTATACGTTGCAACGCCACGTTAATATTGTAGATTATTAACGAAAAAAAAAATCATACACTTATAGTTTTTTCCGTCTATCCCACTAGTCCTATTGAGTTGTCCCGTCATGGGACAACTGAGACAATTACGTCCGAGTAGTCCCATGGGACAAGTGGAACTGATATTTTTGTCCCAAAAGTCCTATTGCCGATATCACACAGTGTTGTTCAAAAAGTTGGTAGCCGTTATCCTTAGTAACAGAAACATCACGAAATTAAAATCTTTTTGGTGACTTAAGTCTATCAGGAAAAATGACTAGGCATAAAAATGTCTAAATAAGCTTTGATATGGAAAAATGACAAATATAGGGTCGAGGAATAAAAATGTCGAAATAGAACTTAGTCGAAGTATTGAAATGACTAATTATTTCACTCTGCCTTGATTGATAATTGACGCGCAGTTAAAATTAACTGGGCTAACGCCCTTCGGGCATCTTGAAGATACCTAACGAACCTAACCTATCTACCTGATGACGGTAATGGGACTTTTGGGACAACAATATGATAAAAATATTAGTTCCAATTGTCCCATGGGACTTCTGAGCCGTAATCGTCTCAGTTGTCCCATGATCGAACAACTCAATGGAACTAGTGGGATAGACGTGATTTTTTGGGACAGAAACCGTCGCGAGTATCCCCAGAACATTGTCAAAGTTTCATCGCATTCTGATCAATAGTTCTGAAACGCATAGGGAATAAACATAGATTTTTATTTATATAGAAGATTAATATTTTTCTTTATGTACGATATATTTTTTACATAAATTGAAACAGAACACTAGAATTAAATTAAAAATAAATTAATACCATGAAACTAAGTAAATTTATAATTATTTTTACTAATTGAAGATTAATAAAAATTTACTTGAGCACTTATTACCCCCAAAACTAACTCCTTAAATTGGACAAAGCCCATTTTTGCTTCAGATATGTACTTCCATGAATTGCCATATCAAATCTGAGCTATAGATTTGTCAAGCGACATTCGAGAAAACTGCATCTCTGATCGCATAAGTCTTCCGTTTGAACAATCTTGGAAGGGAACATTAAAAACGTAAGTATCTATTACTTGTTAGTCAGCGATGGGCCCCAGACTGCACAGGTGGAAGGATCGCTAAAAGCGGTGTCGTGTCGGTGAAAGCCCTAGGGGATTCACTGCTGCAATGAAGTTCTCTTATTTAAGTTAGCTTTGATACACTGTAGGCGTATAGGTATCACCTATTAGGCGTAGGTATACACCTTTTAGACATAAGTATTCACCTGTATATTTTGATTCAATATAATGAAATAAGTGATGAAGCCCAATTTTTTTGGTATGTATGAATTCTCAAGACTTTTCAAATATGGATGTACTATGTGTAAAAAAGGGAGGCTTTTTCATAGCGTTTTATATAATTACCCATTACCAAGGGTACCGTACTGATATTTGAATCGAATTTTTACTGTTTCAGCTTCGGATAAAATGCCTTCGTATATCCGGTCGGCGGATGGCGGATTTCCAGATTTCCGGAAATCCGCCATCCGCTAGCCAAACTAAAACGGAGGCCTTCGTTTCACTCGGTCAATAAAATTTCCATGAGCTCGCGTCACTCCCAAATCGTCAGATTATTAAACAGGAGTTTATTTTGCTGAGTCTTGGATGTATTCAAGTATGTGCATATCGTCTCCTACCACCCATATTATGAATATGAATATTATATTACAAGCTTTGCTTAGTTCGGGACTAGGTCGATTTGTGTAAGATTGTCCTTAATATCCGGGTACCCGGGAACTCGGGTATGTCCTAAAACTACCACCAAGACCACCGGGGGAGGGGCAGCAGCATCCTTGGATTATTTGGAATGCGGTGGGGATACTGCGATCGCCAATACGCATGCCAAGCGTGGCGATTATGGCATTTACCCCCCATGAAATTGGGGGAGGCCTATGTCTAGCAGTGGACGTCCTTTGGCTGATGCAGTCCCTAATAGGTACATATACATATTTAATTTATTTAAACAGACTATTTGTATTGTATTCATATAGTCATGAATACAACACTGACTGACAGGGCAGCAACGAACATAAAATAAGTAGTATAATAACATCACAGAGTTCACGCATACGTCACCGAGATATGGAAATATATACGTTCTCGTCCAAATAGACTTTTATTAAAGCAAAAAATCGAAGCTTTTAGAAGCACAGCGGTATCCCTCTCATACCAGCACTGTACAGAAGTCCAACAACAAATGCAGCTGCATTCTCAACAGCGTATATATACCTATACCAGCGCATTATACCTAAACGCTGTGGAGAGTGCAGCTGCATTTGTATACGAATACGTTTGTAACGAATGATCATATCTAAAAAGATTCTGGAGTTGCCATATTCCAAATTTCAAATTTAATAAAAAAATTAAAAAATTAATGCTCCGAGCAGGATTCGAACCTGCGATGTCCGGCAAACGCTTCCAATCGCTCTAGCCTTGGAGCTATCGGAACAACCAAGCTCGGGCACGAAATCCTTCGCTAGTTCCCTCTTACAACGCCTTAGGGAGGCGTACAGCGACACCTACCGTAGAAGGCTTAGGCTTCTATTAACGGCAACAACGTCTCAAATTACATTGAGAAATCGTCAGTAACGATGCGCCATCCCATACTAAATTAATTATAATTAAAATTAATAAGTTTATTGCTATATTCCATAGGCTATCGGTGTCTGCTTACTTATAACTTAAAATTTCTGTGAAAGTGTAAGTGACTCAACTGTTTACATTATTAAGAAACAATCTTACAGTAAACGGTACCCGTTTTGCCCAAAACAGGTAAAATAAAGGAGCTTAAATAAACAATAACGCATTCAAATACTACTAAATATTGTTCAAATAACACATACAAAAACATACTCTAACTTGTATTCAATAAGGTTTAAACTAACGATGACAGTTTGGATCCCGCGGCTAAGGCCATTGCAGAAATGCAGTAGCTACTAAGAATTGTTTGCTATGCATTCGCATTACTAAAATAACAAAAGAAAGTGAAGTAATTCTATCCTCAATGCTGAAGAGCAAAAGGATTTTTATGTGTTGAAATATTGTTACAATATTGTACTTTAATCGTACGTTATAAGATTCAAATTTCTTCGGCAAACATATGAATTTGAATACCTTTAATAATATTGAGTTTCGTTGTACAGAGGTGTTAATAGATTTTTAATCTGTTGTTGAATATTTTCGCTTTAGCTTCCGCCTTATTGTGGTAAGTTCTTGGGATAAAGGTATTAGAAAACGACAGTGGTATTTCAAAATGGCGTATGAGTTAGAGAAGGTAAGAATATTAGGTTCTTTTTGGTGCAAGAAGGTTATTAAGTATCATCAGTTTCTACGCAACGGACCAGGTAAGTTGCTTACCTACTCAGGTATTTATGGGACGAATGGACAATGTCACAAAGTACCTTCTGAAATCATAATAAGGAATCGTCGTTTCGTCAGAATAGGTATTATATATGTACTAGAACGTTGGCAAACAAGCATACGACATGCCTGTAGATATGTGTTGTTGTGTTCCTAGTCACAATTAGTCATATATCTTATGAAAATTAAAGCGTAAATTAAATTAAGGCCTTAATTATGTACAATTTTCCTGCATTCCACCCAGCAGCATTAGCTTTCCCTGAAGTTTAATTTACAGATAAGTAGTACCTAATAATCCATACTTCTATACTAATATTATAAATGCAAAAGTAACTCTGTCTGTTTGTTACCTCTTGACGCTTAAATAGTTTGAGTCGGGAAAGGACATAGAATAGTTTTTCTCCTCACTAGCTCCGAAAGCCCTCTTTTATCCTTTGAAACAAGCGGGTAAAAACGCATTTTATCCACAAGTGGGGAAAGTAATTTGACCTTGGAACGTGTTTGAGTAGCTTTTGACAGATAACAAAACGTTTAACGCTCATAATAATGGTTCGTTTGATATCAATTATCATTAAATAAAAGGTTTGAGAATTTAATAAAAAATACCAAATTTAGCTTTATTTAATGATTTTAAGTCGTAAACCTTAAAATTCCATAACTAAAATTTTTTTTATAATGATATTGAGTATTATTGTAAACGCACAAGTTGAGTCGATGCAATTTCAAAACGCATCGTCAGAAATGTCATCAATGTCATCATTGTCAATGTCAACTAAAATACATATCTTCTCACCGACTCCGACTCACGTAAATATACACAACTTCCAGAGTTTTCTGTCATAATATCGTAAAAAAAATCTGTGGTTCCAGTGATGAAAATCATGCCTGTGGAACTGTGTTTTTTTGCATCTTGCACTTTCCTCGCGTGAGAAGAAAAGTTTTGTGTTACACACGGATGTAAAGTTGTATTTTACTTCTCGTGTGTTGAAACACTCGCTACGCTCAGGATTCTATTTAAGAACCACTCGCTTCGCTCGTGGTTCAACTATAGAATCCTTTCGCTGGCTCGTGTTTCAATTCCACACTCGCGGGTAAAATACAACTTTGCACCCTTGTATAACAAATAACTATAGGTATTATTCCGGAAATCATTCCGGTGAAAAGGGAGGTAGAAGTTTGCATGGGCGCGCGATATTAAAGCCTGCTACAGCAATTTAATAGCAATTATTACTATAATATAACGAGTTGCACGCAGACGGAGTCGCGGGCAACAGCTAGTTCTTAGATAAATAGTACCACAATAAATCCAAACTTTTATGTATTACACCAGTACTTCAACCGCTCTTTAAATACTAGAATCTTATAAAAAATCTGTTATCTACAAATATTGACACCAGATTTACACGATAACTACAACGGATTAACAAGTCAGTTTAACAAAGATTATCGTGTCCGTTATCAATGATACTGATAAGGGGTTTAGTGGTAGAGCTGGTCAAATAATACTTAATAACATTTACTGATGGGGAAATTTGAAATCGTTGAAAATAAGACATTTATTGAGATAGGTACCTATATTTCAGATATATATTTTTCACTTCTCATCCTCAAAAAGTGTGTGTGACTTTTATGAATGAAAATTCTTGATTAGTTCATGAAAATACTAAAATTACCATTTGTGTGCCTTTCACATTTGAGGAGTTCCCTCGATTCCTAATGGATCCCATCATCAGAACTCGAGCATGACAAAAATCAATCGTGAAGATAGAACTTGCTTATCAAACACAGCTAGAAGGACAAATCGCCAAACGTGAACTTTTCGTCGTTGAAAAGTTCTGTTCTGATCATCATCAGCAGTTCCACTTCATCAAATGTCACATTTTTGTATGATAATGCTCGATTTGTTGATAGAGACACACTATATGTTTGCCTTTAAGATTTGAGGAGTTCCCTCAATTTCTCATGGATCCCATCATCGGAACTGCGTTTTGATAAAAACGGGACCAACTTGGATATATATACTTTTTCTTTCCAAATCGGTTAAGAAATGACGGAGATATGGAGTAACAAACATTAAAAAACAAAAAAAAAACATACAACCGAATTGATAACCTGCTCTTTTGAAATCTAGAAGTCGGTTAAAAACTAATTTACTGCGGCCTAATGCATTTTGAGCTTAAACTTGGCAGTTTTCTTAAATATCCAACAGCTTTCATGGTATTATGTCATACTGCATAGAAAACTGCCAATTTGGGGTTCTAGTTCAAGGATCTTAATACATGTACCAAATTTCATTTTTTTATGTTAAATAGATTTGGAGTTATTGAGGGGGCAAAAGTGGCTCCAAACGGTTCGTGTAAAATAACACACGGCTGCTGTCCGCCAGTTCCTGGGGTGAACTTGGCTGGACACGCTGCCACGTGTCTAGATTACTCTGGTCTTTACCACCTCGTAGTTATATGGCTTATTTTAGACACTAGTCATACAATCTACTATTTCAAAACCTTCCTTTGTTTGATGGTACTTATGGATAAGTTCCGGAACTTGTACATTCTTTACCTTAGCCGTCCAACTGATGCAAAGCATACGTCGATAAGACTACATCTTAAAGCTTCTACCTTTTTACGGAGCTCTGCTTTCATTCGGATGCTTGCAAGGATAGCGTCGCATTTATAAGCGGGTCACAAAATCAACATGACTGCCACGACCACTCTGGCAAGAGTGTAACACCTAAGAATAATTGCAAGTCTCTTAACCGATCATAAAATGCCTAAAGACTCATCCCATACAAAACCTTCCGACGAAACCTTATAAATACACCCTCAAAAATTAATAACCCTCTCGACTGTCATTAAAACACAATGGTTAACCCTTCACCATAAAAAGATGGTTAAAATAATAATCCATACAAAAGAAGAAAGTTGTCGAATTGACAATGGCGTATGAAATATTGAAGTCATTGTGCAGTTAAGGAGATTGGGCAATTTCTTTTGTTGACGTAAAAGAGAGAGTAGTGATGTCATAGTGTCGATGGGATAGTCCATGAAATAAACTTTTTTATACAACGACATTGATAAACAAACTAACGGCCTGTCCGATGGTGAGCCAACAGACTCCAGACGAATCACAAATTCACACGAATGAAGTTGCCGATCTCTTAATGACTTGAGGATTCGTTGTGTTGACAGCTGGATACATTATGCAGGTCTCTCACTCTCAAAGCAGCGCATTTTTGGAAGCTCTGTGAACCTGTGGCGTTATATATGCAAACTATTTGCTAATCAGCCACTTCAATATTTATGTCAAGATACGATGTTCTTTTATTAGATTGACAGTTGTCAATAGGGAAAAATGTCCTGTATGATTTTTATGTTTCTGTTCTAAGTTACTATATTATTGTCGATAAGAATATACTGCTATCAGTGATCTCCAGTATTTAATTCCTTCCTGCCGGCCGACCCTTGAACACTATCAATATAAACACGGGAGGCGTTGAACATCTCTCGCCCCCCAAATTGGTGACCCGCTTCGTTTGAATCAATTCGGCTTGGACTGAGGTGAGACCTGCTTCGCGGCGCGACGCCGATGGTTCCCGGCGTTTGGAACAACACCGCACCGAGCGTCGTCAACTGCTCGCGCATAATCTGGACACCCAAGTAAGGAGTTGCAATTTTCACTTTTGACGTCTACCAACGGCCTACGACTTCGAACCGCCCCTGATAATTGGGCGGGCGGTCTGCTGCGTCAACATTTAAAACATTGTGTTTTTTGCGATACGGAAATCCGAACTATACAGTGTGTTTCTTTAATACTCGCATTTTCACGTAAAATCTTAACTATACAGTGTGTTTTTTAATACTCGCATTTTCATGAAAAATCTGAACTTTACTTATATATACAGTATGTTATTTTTGGACATTCAAGTAACTCACATGATTCTGGACATATTTTTGATACATTTTTGTGTTTAATTATTGTTAAATTTAATCCTTGTTTTGTGTTTGGTGTTATTATTTGCGTTCTTTTAAATAGTTTTAAATACTTATGTGTAAAATATTGCCTTTTTATGCTGATTTGTACATTATTGTGTTATTTGGAGGTTTGTCTTTTGTGTGCGTTGTGGTTTGGTCGTGGTATTCGCAGGTTAAAATGTCTGTTGAGGACCTGCAGGCCCAGCTGGATGCCCTGAGGGCACAAAACGTCGCATTACAAGCCCAGTTAACTCCACAAGAGGAGCATGAACCTCTTCCTGCAAAAGCTATCTGCGGAATTTCTGTCAAGTTGCCGCCGTTTTGGGCAGACAGACCTGCTGTTTGGTTCGTCCAAGCAGAGGCCCAGTTTCATTTGGCAGGTATTAAAAGCGACATGACGAAATTCAGCCATGTCATTAGCATTATCGATCAAAGGCTCATCGGCGAGATCGAGGATATTGTTATGCACCCGCCTGAGGAAGACAAGTACAACACTCTTAAACAAGAGCTCATCCGGCGTCTCTCCATATCCGAACAGCAACGGGTGGAGCGCCTCCTCAGCGAAGAAGAACTCGGGAGCAGGAAACCTTCCGCATTCCTGAGGCACCTTCAATTCCTGTCAGGTAACTCTAAGGATGACAGCATCCTTCGTCAGCTGTGGATGCGACGGCTGCCGAGTCAGGTTCAGGCGATCCTCAACGCACAATCAGACCTGAGCTTAGACAAATTAGCTGAGCTCGCTGATAAAATAATAGAGGTCGCTCCTGGACCATCGCAAGTTTACACGGTTGATAAAAATGGACTTCCTGACCTCGCTTCTTTATTCGATCAGCTCAATAAGTTGAGCCAGCAAGTCGCGGCTCTTACCGATGAGCGTCAGCGCGGCAGATTCCGCGCCCGTTCATCGTCACAAAGTTCCAGCCGCCGTAGCACGCCGACCAGGCGCGCCGATACTGCTAGGATTTGCTGGTATCATAAAAGGTACAAGACTAGGGCAGCTAAGTGTATCCCGCCTTGTAATTGGACTTCGGGAAACGCAACCAGCAGTCAGTAGTGGTGGAATCTGACTGCTGCTCAGTTGATCCTCCTGGCCGCCGTCTTTTCATCACGGACAGGACCACCAAGCACCAGTTCCTTGTCGACACTGGTTCCGATCTGTGTTGCTTTCCATTCCGTTGGCTCCGTGAACGGAGAAGACCCACGGATTGGCAACTCAGCGCTGCCAATGGCAGCACCATCAAAACCTTCGGAACCGTCCAACTAAAACTTGACTTTGGACTACGGCGCGTTTTCACCTGGCAGTTTGTGGTGGCTGATGTTAATACAGCCATCATCGGTTCGGACTTTCTGTCCCACTACCACCTGCTGCCTGATTGTCACCACAAACGGCTTGTTGATGGTAAAACCGGCCTTAAAGCCACTGGTACTACTGCTGACACTTCGCAGTCTAGCATCAGGTCAATTGGTTTACCGAACTCTGCGTATGCACAAGTGCTCGCTGAGTTCTCTGGCATCACCAAGCCTCCTGGATTTCCACGGTCTGTTAAGCACAACACTGTGCATCATATTAGGACTACCGAGGGCCCACCCATTTCCTGCCGTCCCCGTCGTTTGGCACCTCAGAAATTATCTGCTGCCAAGAAGGAATTTGAGGACATGGTGCGGAACGGAATAGCACGACCATCTGAGAGTGCTTGGTCCTCTCCTTTACATATGACTCCAAAGAAGGACCAGTCTTGGCGTCCTTGCGGGGACTACCGCGCCTTGAACGCCAGGACTATTCCCGATCGTTATCCAGTTCGTTATATCAACGACTACGCGCACAACCTTGCTGGAGCTACCATCTTTAGCACGCTTGATCTTGTGAAGGCATACCACCAGATCCCCGTAGCTGAGGACGATATCCCCAAGACCGCCATCGTTACCCCGTTTGGCCTCTTCGAGTTCCCTTTCATGACGTTTGGATTGAGGAATGCTGGCCAAACTTTTCAACGGTTCATCGATGAGGTCACGCGGGGTCTCGATTTCGTTTTTCCGTATGTGGACGACATACTTGTCTTCTCAGCTGATGAGAACCTTCACAAAGAACACTTGCGGATCCTTTTCAAGCGTTTGCAAGACTACGGTCTTGTATTGAATCCGTCCAAGTGTGTTTTCGGCGTTAAAGAGGTCGTATTTTTAGGTTATAATGTCAGTTCTGAAGGCACTCGTCCTCCTCAAGTGCGCATTCAGGCTCTTATTGATTTTCCTCCTCCAAAGGACGTTCAAGGTGTGCGCCGGTTTCTCGGCATGATAAACTACTACCGTCGTTTTATTCCCCACGCTGCGCAATATCAAGCACCACTTATAGATGCAGTAGTCGCCATTAATGGCAAGGGTGCCAAGCCATTCTTATGGAAACCCGAGCTTTTGGAACACTTCGAGGCATGCAAGTCAAGCCTTTCGAATGCAACTCTACTGCAGCATCCGGTCAACGACGCACCCCTTGGCTTGTTCACGGACGCTTCCAGCGTTCATGTTGGTTCCTGTCTTCAGCAACTAATTAACAACCAGTGGTGCCCTCTTGCATTTTTTAGCAGAAAGTTGACTCCTCAGCAAAGTCAGTGGCCAGCTTATTACCGAGAGCTTCTGGCGGTGTACGAAAGCGTACAGCACTTCCGCCACATTCTCGAGGTTCAACATGTAACCATTTATACTGACCATAAGCCGCTGATGTACGCTTTTGTACAGCGTCGCGAGAAACTTCCACCATCGCAACTGAACCAGTTGTCATTCATCGGTCAATTTACGACGGACATCCGTTACATCAAAGGAGAAGACAACGTTGTTGCCGATGCGATGTCACGTGTGGAAGCCGTTTCGTTGGAAGAAGACTACGAAGCCCTTGCTAAGTCTCAAGAAGAGGACCAAGAGCTCGCCAACCTGCGTCAAGGAGATTCCAGCCTTCAGTTTTCTCGAGTTGTTGTCCCTGGCACTGACGTCTCCATTCTTTGTGACGTATCCACTGGCAAGCCTCGTCCCTATTTGACCCCTTCGTTTCGTCGTGTGGTGTTCGACAAGCTTCACAACTTGAGTCACCCCGGCGTTAGGGCCACTACACGACTTTTGGTAGGACGCTACGTTTGGCCTTCCATTCGGAAAGACTGTCGCAGGTGGGCACAGACTTGTCTTGCCTGCCAGCGCAGCAAAGTTTCTAGGCATACTTCAGCTCCTCTAGGCACTTTCGAGCAACCATCTGGTCGCTTCATTCACGTGCATATCGACATCGTCGGTCCGCTCCCTGTCTGCGATGACTACCGTTACTGTCTCACAGCTATTGACAGGGTATCCAGGTGGCCTGAGGTATGGCCTATGCGTACCATTACCGCAGAAGAAGTAGCTGATACTTTCGTGCAAGGATGGATTTCTCGCTTCGGTGTTCCTTCTATCATCACCACTGATCAGGGCACCCAGTTCGAGTCCGATCTTTTCCGGCGCCTTATGCACATCTGTGCTACTAAGCGTATTCGGACAACTGCATACCATCCTTCCGCGAACGGAATGATTGAGCGTCTACATCGCCAATTAAAAGCTGCACTTATGTGCCACTCCGGCTCCTGGACGCGCGCTCTTCCGCTCGTTCTACTCGGCATGCGTACCGCCTACAAGGAAGACTTGAAGGTTACTGCAGCCGAGATGTTGTATGGTGAATCTCTACGTTTACCAGGAGAGATGTTAGTATCCGAGCCTGGCAATGATCGATTCGACGATCCTGCTGATTTCGTCGTTCAGCTGAGACGCAAAATGTCGTCTTTTCGTCCAGCACCAGTTTCTCGCCATTCAACTCCCGCTATCTTCGTATCGAAAGAACTACCGACTGCATCTCATGTTTTCTTACGGGATGATACTGTTCGACGTCCGTTGCAGCCTCCCTATACCGGTCCTTATGCTGTATTACAGCGTTCGACTGACGGGAAAACCATGACGTTGGCTGTTAAAAACAGAGAGGTCGTGGTGAGCATTGACAGAGTCAAGCCAGCATTTGTTGACGTGGATAATTGTCCTAGCTCGGGCTCAACAGTTCCTTCTGTTTCGCCGCCTCAGGATTTATCTCTAGCGCAGCCAGCTGGACTTGCACCTTCGCCTAAGTCTGCGAATACTAATACCACTACCACTTCTTTTTCAAATCGACCACATACTACTCGTTCAGGTCGCCACGTGAGATTTAAGGGTAATGATAATTATTGTTATTTTTAGTTTTAAGTTTTGTACACTTTTATGTGCTTTTTCTTTCTCCGTGGGGGGGTGGTGTGGCGTTATATATGCAAACTATTTGCTAATCAGCCACTTCAATATTTATGTCAAGATACGATGTTCTTTTATTAGATTGACAGTTGTCAATAGGGAAAAATGTCCTGTATGATTTTTATGTTTCTGTTCTAAGTTACTATATTTATTTATTTATTTATTTATTTATTTATTCGGGAAACAAACAGGCATTAAACAATTCATTTAGTTAACATTAATAAACATGCATAAGCCAAACAGTTTCCACTACTGGTTAAATAACAATTCTGTTGCTCAGACCAAGATAACAAAACTCTAAATGGAGTACATTAACACTAAATCATGCTAAGAATTTAAAACTAATTACATTGCAAATGTGATTCGAGAAAATTATACCTAATAATTAATGAATTCAGAAGCTACAGCTCATTTATAAAGGCAAACACCTCTATTGTTAAAATGTTCTTTTTAATTTTTCTTTTTATTGTTAGATATTCTTTTTATTGCAGAAACAAATTGTTGAATTGGCAAATGGAATATATCAATATCTGAATATTTGTCATTGTACATTTTGCACGCTCTGGCTAAGAACCTATTTCTTGCATATATAGTGTGTCCTAAGTTGATTGAAAGTAAATTGGTGGAACGAGTTCGCCGATCGGGACATCGTAGTGATATTTTTGAGAGAAGATTAGGGGAGTCAACTTGGCCATTTAAAATCTTGAATAGAAATATCTGGTCACGAATTTCACGGCGCGTTTCAAGAGATTCCAAAGCGTCCGAATCAAATTTATTAAATTTATATTTCATCCTTCTAATAAATTTATTTTGGATTTTTTCGATGGTATTAATATGGACATTAAAATGCGGATTCCAGGCTGTAGTGGCATATTCTAAATTAGATCTCACTAAAGAATTATAAAGTAGTAGTACGGTTTTTGGGTTTTTGAAATCTTTACTTTGTCGAAATATAAAGCCCAACATTTTATAGGCTTTGGTCGAGATTTTATTAATGTGTGATATAAATTGAAGTTCGTTGTCAAGATGCAAACCCAAATCTTTAACATCTGATACGATTTTTAGATTTTTGTTGATTAAGGAATAATTATGCGATATATGATTACGCTTTCGCGAAAACGTAATGGCACAGCACTTTTCGACGTTTAAATACAGTTCATTCATAGCACAGTAAGAACTTAACCTGTCGAGGTCAGCTTGTAGATCCAAGCAATCACTTTTAGACCTGATGATAGAATATATTTTTGTGTCGTCCGCATATAATAGCAACTGAGAGGACTGAAAACACCTGATTACATCATTAATATATATGTTAAACAACAAGGGACCCAGGTGGGATCCCTGTGGTACACCTGAGGTGATGGGAACGAAGCTGGAGATGTGACCCTTAATAGCAACCGCTTGCGATCTATCACGTAGGTACGAAGAAAGCCACCTCAGAAGATCTCCATGGATTCCAAAACTATACAATTTTTGTACAAGCAAAGAATGAGAAATTTTATCACACGCTTTGGAGTAATCCGTGTAAATAACATCTACCTGGTAGCCTTTATCCATAGCATTCGTTACATAATCAAGAAATTCACACAAATTGGACTCGGTAGAACGTTTGTTTATGAAACCATGTTGTTGATTAATTAACTTAGGTCGGACAGCGTAATAAAGTGAGTCGTAAATAATTTTCTCAAAAAGTTTAGGGATAACTGACAACTTCGAAATACCACGATAGTTTTTGATGTCATGTTTATTGCCAGATTTATGAATAGGTACTACGAGTGATCTTTTCCAACAGCTTGGCAGTAATCCCGATTTTAATGAGAGACTGAACAGCAGACTTAAGGGAAAGGCCAAAGTCGCCCGACAGTTCTTCAAAAAAATTGGATGTATTCCGTCAGGACCACATCCTTTATTAGTTGCCAAACCCTTAAGATAGTTTTCTACCAAAGAAGAAGTTATATTAACGTTACTGATCAAACTATCAGAATTATCATGATTATCTGGAGTAAAAAGAATTGATGCTGACATTGCGGATGGACAAAGCGGTAGAGCGCTATGACTGCTACTTATAAACACTGACTGAAAATAAGTGTTGAATAAGTCCGCAATCTCTTGGCCATTATTGCTAGCAATGTTATCCAAGTAAAGAGTATCAGGAATTGCGTTTGTATTCATCTTAGATTTCACGAATGACCAAAAAGACTTTGAGTTAAGGCGAATATTATTCTCAGTCCGAAGTATGAATAAATTGTAGCACGAGGCTTCCATAGCCTTAATTTTTTTACGTAATGTGGAAAATGCTATATAATCCGCTGTTCGTTGATATATTTTCCATTTTTTATGAATTTTTAATTTTGTCTTAATCATTTTTATTAAAGGACGAGAGTACCACACAGGAAATTTATGTTCACTAGAACTTATTGTTTTAGTGGGAATCAGATCGTCTATAATTCGGTTAAGAATGTCATAGAAACTGTCGACTGCACTTTCCATGCTATCATGTGACAGATGGAGCTCCCAATCAACCTTTTCCAACTGTGCGTTGACAATGTCATAGTCAGCAGCGAAGAAACGTCGAACTATACGACGCGCAGGTTTTAAGATATTATCATTCAGCCCTATATGAGTCTTCACACAGAAGACCGGGTGATGATTGTCTACAGGAACCATCGCTTCAATAGAAGATATACTACAATATTTATTTGATAAAACCAAATCTAATTGTCTGTTATTCTGATTGGGAATGTAATTATATTGATGCCAATCTGTAAAACACATAAATACAGACAACTGACTTGTTAAAACATCATAATTGGGATTCGCTAACTTCAAGTTGTTTTGACTGGGGTCGAAGGGTATCCAGGAAGCTCCCGGGATGTTAAAATCGCCCATTACAATAAAATAATCATCAGGAAAGTCCATGTAAATGTTAGACAAGAATTCGAAAAATGAACATTGTGATTCTACTTGATGCTTACTCTGTGGAAAGTAACAGTTTAACAGTCGCAATCTTTTATTGATAGGACCTAGAGAGATAGGTATATCAATCCAAGTGACATTAGCGTCAAGTAAGTCAACACTCTGGTGAATGTCACGTGACTCCGCTCGAAACTTGCGGTGCACGGCAATGAGCGTGCCGCCTCCCCGCGACATCCCTACGTTTTCATAGTCGCGATCAGTTCGAAAGACTGTATACCGGTCATCAAAAAGTTCAGCATTAAAAATTCCAGGTAGGAGCCAGGTTTCCGTGATACAAATAATATCATAATTAAATCTTAACACATTTCGATAGAATTCGATGGTTTTTGATCTTAGACCACGCGCATTTTGATAATAAATACTAATATAAGTATCCATTTTTTAAAAGTAAAAAGTATACATTTATGTTATCTGATTTTGTACTAAAAACACAGGCGCTATTGGCGGACACAGTTCCTATTTTACAAATGACTTGTGACGATATGCAAGAAATAGTATACATTTTTTAGTCGCAAATATGTTTTCCACTATCCAATTTAGAACCATAGTAATAGATAAGATTTATTTTGTTTCTGCAAACACAATAATAATTATATGTATAATAATTGTATATATATAAGTCAGTTAATTTACAATAGAAGAGTTCAAAAATGCACATGTTCCAATACGATATTATAACACTTATACAATTTTGTTTAAAGCTTCTTCAGAATTTATATATAAAATCGGTGATTTTTCATCTCTGCGGACCATAATAGTACAGTTTCGAACCCAACAAAAATTATATTGTTTTTGTTTAATTCGTTGTTTCGCTTCTTTAAGAAGATATTTATTGTATCCCGAGAGATGGTCGTTCACATAAATTCTGTTCAAACTGTTCTGAAATCCAATATCAGATGCTTTTAAATTTCTTAATTTACGAAGTGATGCCATAAAATCATCTTTCTTATATCGGGCTTGCATTTTGACTATAATGGGCTTCGGTTTGGCGCCATCCGAATCGTTTTGTACAGCAACACGCGTAACAAAATCAATATCGGTGTTCGCGTTCAGCGAGTATCCACTCAGGTCAGCTAAAGATTTTACAATGGTGAAAAGGTTTTCTCCCCTACTTTCTGGCACACCATTGATCTGTATGTTAGATCGCCTAACCCACTGGTCATTCTTCCGGGAGTCATTCATCACATCGGCGATGGCCTTTTTTACTTCGTCCAATTCTGATTTGCACTCCTCCAAAGCGCAGACGCGAGACTCAATAGTGCTCATTCTGCCAGCCAAGTCATTCAATTTGGAGTCGATACTGCTCCTCATCTCCGAAATATCACTCTTTACTTGAGATAAATCCGATTGTATTGAATGAATAACCGCAAATTGAGTCTGCAATGCCGACACTTTTGACAAAATATCATTTAATATTGTTTCCGGGCAAGAGGTTAAAGACGCGCTATTGTTTCCTCTGTTATAGTAGGAGTTAGGCGGAGTTACTAACATGTTACTGTTATTAGGAATAACTGTTTGTGGGGCCCTTTCTTGTCGGGAGTCATCCAGGCCCCCATCCAGCGACATAACAGAGTCATCCAAAGCTGGTGCCGATTGATAACTATGTATAGGGGTGTTATCATCCCTTCGACGTCTAATGGTGACTGAAGAACAAAGCGAACACAGCCACGCCGATCCCTTGCTTGAAACTTGCCCCAAATGTATACCAAGGCAAGTTACATCCCGCACATATCAGAAGAGAATTATCTGTAATCGGAAGATTGCAAGCTCCACACGACGGCATTGTGTATTCGATTCTGAACTGTATTACCGTAACACCAAGGTTCAATCTATAGTGCGTCGACAATGTTGCCGTATCTGTATCGCAAATTCGAGCCGGGTCGCTCAAGCACTCGTAGCGCAGTGGCACAGGCGGTGGACACGGAATCCGGAGGACGGGAGTTCAAATCCGCACAAAAACGCAAAAAGATAAATGATGTCCAACAGCGCTCCGGCTCAACACTTCGGTCACTATCGTCTTAGTCACCAGATTCACTCGCACTTTAGAGTAAGAGGTCCGACACTATCCAACATGGCCGACAAGCTAAGTTCGACCTCTCCCAAGCGAAACAAGGAGGGACCGAGTAACTAGAAATTCCAGTAAATCGCACCGAAACAAAACAAAAAAATTGAAATTAAAAAGATCTCGCAAATTCAAACACACGTCCACTCTGAGCAACGGTGCAACGCGAATGAGTTATTGTCGATAAGAATATACTGCTATCAGTGATCTCCAGTATTTAATTCCTTCCTGCCGGCCGACCCTTGAACACTATCAATATAAACACGGGAGGCGTTGAACATCTCTCGCCCCCCAAAAACCTTACACAACATTACGGACTTGAGTTAGTAGAGGTTTTTATACCACGTCGGTGGCAAACAAGCGTACGCCCCGCCTGATAGTGGAGGTATTATTATGACTGCGGGTCCTGTATGTGTATGGCGGAGGTACATCCCCAGTTAGGCTGCTTCAAATAGGACTTATAGTAAGAGGACGATCTGCTGTGCGCTACCTCTCTTAAAAGTTGCTCCGTAGGTATCGTAGACTCAGGTTATTCACCATCCTTCTAGCGTTTTCCCACTTTATATATTGCTTTTTTTACTGTGATTACCCCGATGATGGCAAACAAACATACGGGCTACCTGGTAAGCAGGCACGCTTGTTCATATAATTATGTATAAACATATACCTTCGTCTAGCACCCTGCTTATACTACTACATGCGAAAAAGTAGTGTAATAGGTTCGATTTAGTGTTACAATTGATTTCATGTGATGGCTTTAAAGATCTAGCCCAATAATGCGATAGAATGTGTGTTAGGAGAATAACCTGGGAAAATCGAGAGGAAACTGTATTTGACTTACACGCTGCATGACCGAAGTTTTATCGATACATTTATCGCCTTTTTCCCATCCCTACAGCCAGGCCATTAGCTCCGCTGTATCGCCGCCGAGTGACATCAATCATAATAAGCGGCAATCGGAAAATAGCAACCACTCGGCCCTATACCTATCCATGGACAAAGGGCTTAAACGCCCTTAAGGGTAAACATTGAGTTAGGGGTAGGTCACAACGGAATGTCATCTCTCTTATATTTGAAGCGACCCAATCGGGATGTACCTTCGCCTTACAGAAGACCGAAGCCATAATAGCACCACTACTTGCTTTATAGGTATGTGGTGTTGTGTTCCTGGGGGTGAGTAAGGTCGCCAGAGCTCCCGAAGAGTCGCTGTGTTTATAGTGACAAAATCAAAAATCAAAATCATAAAATTTATTCTGCAAATAGGCCACAAGGGCACTTTTACAAATCAACACATGAATTATACAATTAAATAAATTGACAAAGATAATTATTATGTTTTCAAAACAGAATTGCAGAACTAAAAAAAAGTAGACAATAATAATAATGATTTCAAAACTATAGTGATTAACAAACTCACAATATTAAATTAAAATAAACTTACAATACATTATATTAAAAAAATTGGTGACGTATATATACGGTCTCTGTCCGAATACACAAAAGTATATACAATAAATTTAATAACTCAGAGATGTATATGGTCTCTGAGCGTCCATTATTCCTAAGTCCTTAGAGATGTACATGGTCTCTAAGCGTCTAAATTAAAAGAAGTAGTAAATGAAAATAGCACTTAAGTAATTTAATATTCTCAGAGATGTATAAGGTCTCTAAGCAGGATCTGTATTCGTCTATAGCTGTCAATAGAACGACACAAAATTTTCATATAATTGAATCGAGTGAAGTGAGTCCTTCTCTCCGGCAAAAATGCTTTCGTTTGTACGGATTTCCGGCTATTTTCATCCACAAGTCGCATTTCTCAACTGATTCACGTGAAAATTTGTGAGTAGGTTTGATAATTATATGTTTTTTTTTGTCGAATCAGTTTATGAAAATTTAACCACCAAGAACACAACATCACATCCCTACAGAGCAAGAAGTGGTGTTATAAAGGTTGCGGTCACCTGTATGATGGAGGTACTTCCCCAGACAGGCTGCTCTAAATATAAGCGGAATCTTAACGTATTACCACTTAAACCCTTTGGCAATTAGCTTAAGAATTAATTTTGTACTAAAGCAGTAACGCCGCGGACGAAAATTTCAAATTAAAGGGAAAAATTGCTCCGAGCAGGATTCGAACCTGCGACATTTGGCATGCGCGGCCAATCACTCTAAGAGAGCCTTTAATTTTAAGCTTAAGAATTGTATAATGGGAGGGTCTCTTCAGTAATAAATAGTAGAAAAATTGGTATGTCTATTATTTATTTACCTTCACGTATGAAACTCGGGGTATTTTAAACCGACTTCAAAATTTCAAAAGAGGAGGTTATCAATTCGGTTGTGTTTTTTTTTTTTTTAATGTTTGTTAGTCCATAACTCCGTCATTTCTTAACCGATTTGAAAAATTCTTTTTTTTATTGTAAGTATATATATCCAAGTTGGTCCCGTTATTGTCAAAACGCAGTTCTGATGATGGGATCCACGAAGAATTGAGGGAACTCCTCAAATCTTTAAGGCAAACATATAGTGATTTTTGTGTTTTTATCAACAAGCATCCAAAAATGTGACATTGGATGAAGTGGAACTGCTGATGATGATCAGAACAGAACTCTTCAACGACGAAAAGTTCACGTTTGGCGATTTGTCCTCCTAGCTGTGTTTGTTAAGCAAGTTCTATTTTCACGATTGATTTTTGTCATGCTCGAGTTCTGATGATGGGATCCATTAGGAATCGAGGGAACTCCTCAAATGTGAAAAGCACACAAATAGTGATTTTAGTATTTTCATGAACTAATCAAGCATTTTCATTCATAAAAGTGACATTAGATGAAGTGGAACTGCTGATGATGATCAGAACGGAACTCTTCAACGACGCGTAGCTAGTTCACGTTTGGCGATTTGTTCTCTTCGTTTTGTTTGTCAAGCAAGCAAGGTTTTTCCATGATTCCATGAGGAATTGAGGGTACTTAGTCTTCTACCATTATAAACATACTTATAGCCATTTTTATTTTATTGTATGGAATCTAAGAGTTCACCATCTAAGTATAATAATCTTTCACCGGCCTCCCCCAATGAAGTCGGTTTTTTTTTTCTTAAAAATTATGTAATATTAAAACGTAATGAAACAGGTCACTCACGTCTTTAAGGTCGAATATCGCTTGACAAAAAACCAAAAAAAGAACCGCCGCCGCCATAGGTACTCATGATTAAGGACCGCAAACCGGCCTGAAACATGTCGAGCGATACTGGACCTTAAAGACGTGAGTGACCTGTTTCATTATATTTAAATATGTCTCAAATTCACGAGAGTTTTCTGTATTTTGTAATGTTAGAGGCTGTGAACAGAGTTCTTCGTTTATTATTCGTTTTTGAGAGTGGCCCAAATTTCTCAAGACAACTGAAAATTAATATTTGAGTAAATTTCTCTTTCAAAAAAAATGACATTTCATTTTCTCAGCATATCAATTTTTTGGGCTCAATCGACTCAGAATCAATAACGTTATCGATTCTAGAAGAAGAAAAAAGTGTCCCCAACAGTTTTATTACTTTCCATAAATTTTGTATGTAAATTTGGGGACACTGCTTTTCTTGTTCTAGGGTCGATAGCGTCTGAGATTCTGTGTCGAATAGTCCCAAAAACCATATTCTGAAAAAATACTCGAACGCTCCATTTGTTATGAAATTCCCCTTTTACACTTTTAGTTCGTCATCATCATATCAGCCAAAAGACGGCCACTGCTAGAGAAAGACCTCCCTCAAGGATTTCCACAATGACCGGTCCTGCGCCGCCCTCGTCCAACGGCTTCCCGCGATCCTGGCCAGATCGTCAGTCCACCTTATAGGGGCCCTCCCAAGCTGCGTCTTCCGTTGCGTGGTCGCCACTCAAGACTTTCTGCCCCAAAGGCCATCGGTTCTACGAGCAATGTGCCCCCTCCCCCCACTACCACTTGAGTTTTGCAACTCACTGCACACACACTCTTAGTTGCATTGTGTAATTCGCAATATTTGATTGTTTGTGATAAACACCTACTATGTTTTCATTATTAACTGCCTAACCGATTCGAAAACAAAACGTTGACCCGAATAGTCCCTGGTCATGTTTCGTGTAACGAACACTATTGCTTTGTTCTACATTTAAAAACAAATATCGTGTTTTAAATTCTATAACACAAACGATAAAATACAATAACTGTGTCACATATAACGTCTGTATGAACTAGCGTTGCAAGCTAATATAGACCTTATGTGCATGGGGTAGGGTTGGGAGTGTGAAAGTTTGTACAGTCAACACAAGGAGCTAATAAAGTCTAGACTCGCGCTGTGCGTTTTAATACCAAGGCATCTTCGTGTATAGTCGGGTTCATGTGGATTGGGTCGTATTGGCGCTTTTAAACGACTCCAGCTTCTGGCGGCTGGCAGGGTCTCATCTAATCTAGATAAGGGCCCTTCACTTTGATCCAATGGGATCTTTTATGCAATTGCCCCCTCCTTTATACCTACGCCAAGCTGCTCTCTAACATTTCCCAAACCCTACGATGGAGCTGGAGGTAGAAGTACTCTGTATTCCTTCGGTTCTGCGTAACCATTGCCAAAGTCATTCATTCTTTATCTGGCAAGGACGTGACATTCACGCAGCAACTGTTCTACTGTCTCGTCATCCTCGCAACACATCCTGCAATCATAAGAAATGTCTCCCCCGAGATCTCCAAATGACTGTGGAGTGTGGAGGGTTCATTACTAGTTAATTATTAAAATAGACAGGGCACAGTGAAACGTCATCTCGCTCATATTTGGAGCAGCTCAAGTGGGGAAGTACTTCCACCTCACAAAAGACCGCAGCCATAATAACCACCACCACCACCATATCAGCCCTAGGACGTCCACTGCTGGACATAGGCCTCCCACAATTTCATGGGGGGTAAATGCCATAATCGCCACGCTTGGCATGCGGGTTGGCGATCGCAGTGTCTCCACCGCACTCTAGGAATGCTGCTGCCCATTCCCCGGTGGTCTTGGTCATAATAACGCCACTACTTATTCGTTAGGTATGTGGTGTTGTGTTCCAGGTGCTGAGGTTGCCATAGCTCCCGAGGATACGCTGTGTTGGGAGTGAGAGACCTGCATACGTCACTAGCTGTTAACTCGACGAATCCATAAATCAATACGGTGTCGCCACACGCATGTGATTCTTTGAATTTTTTACCATTTAAAATAAAAAGTAAAAAAAAAACAATACAAACAAGTTACATAATTGAAAACAAACATGCACAAATATCGTATGTCTGCGTATTGAAAGGGTTGGAGACTCAGTGAGACCCCTGATTTTCAGTCTTTACCCATACCCAGTTCACCGTCATGACGACTAAATGATTTGATCTAAAAAGCCCTATAAATATAGCAGAAAAAGCCAGTCCAACACAACCTTACTACAGCACCTTGCAAGTCGCTCGAGGAATACATTTCTCGACTCATAAACTCTTTGAAGCGAGCTCAAAGCACATTGTTGACAGTATTAAACTCGAGTAATATAATACCTATAATAATAATACATTGTTACAGGCCAGAAATTATTGACTGACGGATTTATGCGAAGTCGAAAGATATAAGCCACGCATTTTTGAGGTCATTAGGAGAAAAATGTTTTACCAAATTCAGCAAAACCTTTTTTGGCGATTATAGTGGCAGAATGTCATGATGCCTGTGCCACAAATTTATGTGGAATGGAAATTAAAAAAGAGGACTTTGCCGGCCTAGGCCTGCAAGCTTTGTATGAAATTGCATTAACGACCTCTTATCCTAGCCGCACCTGAGACGTCATACTTCGCAGCCTATTTATTATAAGGAACATAACATCAATATTTCATTGCATGTTTGAGAAAATGTTATTTAAGAGGAAACACTACGGGCGAGAGAATTGAAAAATAGGTATTTGTAAAATCTATTGCCGTCGCGCTATGCCTCGAGCCTCCCCCCGTAAAGCGCTAGGGACAACTGCAGCTCGGGCCGAAATTACTTTTTTAAGAAAAAAAAAACGACTTCAATGGGGGAGTCCGGTGAAAGATTATTAATCTTAGATGGTGCACTCTTAGATTCCATACAATAAAATACAAAAATGGCTATAAGTATGTTTATAATGGTAGAAGACTAACTACCCTCAATTCCTCATGAAATCATGGAAAAACCTTGCTTGCTTGACAAACAAAACGAAGAGAACAAATCGCCAAACGTGAACTACGTACGCGTCGTTGAAGAGTTCTGTTCTGATCACCATCAGCAGTTTCACTTCATCAAATGTCACATTTTTGTATGATAATGCTCGATTTGTTGATAAAAACACAAATATCACTATATGTTTGCCTTTAAGATTTGAGGAGTTCCCTCAATTCCTCATGGATCCCATCATCAGAACTCGAGCATGACAAAAATTAATCGTGAAAATAGAACTTGCTTTACAAACACAGCTAGGAGGACAAATCGCCAAACGTGAACTTTTCGTCGTTGAAGAGTTCTGTTCTGATCATCATCAGCAGTTCCACTTCATCCAATGTCACATTTTTGGATGCAAATGCTTGACTTGTTGATAAAAACACAAAAATCACTATATGTTTGCCTTAAAGATTTGAGGAGTTCCCTCAATTCTCCGTGGATCCCATCATCAGAACTGTCTTTTGACAAAAACGGGACAAACTTGGATATATATACATACAATCAAAAAAAGAATTTTTCAAATCGGTTAAGAAATGACGGAGTTATGGAGTAACAAACATGAAAAAAAAAAAAAACATACAATCGAATTGATAACCTCCTCTTTTGAAATCTTGAAGTCGGTTAAAAAGCAGACAAAGTTAATCTCTTCAAATTTGTTTGCTGACTGTTTGAACACCGGGGAAAATGTGGCCAATTATTTTTGGCTTTTAAACGTTTATATCAATTATTTATATCCCTTTTAATAATTAATTTACCAAAAAAGGAAAACATAGGGACATGGCAATAGTAGCCATAGATTTTATGGAAAAAATATATTGTTCTTGTGGCATTATCCAGGGAGGAAACAGGCGACTACGTTTGTATGGAAAAACGGCCCTAGTGTTTCCTCTTAATCACTTTCTAAATAATGGGAGAATGGGAATATACAATAACTAAATCATATTTGTAACACTTGTAATATCTATAGGATGCGTGTAAACCGTTGTGTACACATGTACAACATGTTTGCACAAGTAGCTTGGTAGCTACTGTGTAAACTAATTGATAACACAACTTCCTTGGTGAGGGTAATCAATCTATTTTGAAGGGTTATGCTCGGTTTAGGGTTTCGTACGATAAAAGGACAGACGAAATTAAGAGGCACATGGCGATGGAGAAGCTAAAGATAATTATAACTTTGAAAAACCCCTGACATTTTCATTTCAAAGCTCAATATCTCAAAAACGGCTTAACAGATTGACATGAAACATGGCTAAGAACACTCGGGATAAAATTATCTATGACACAAAAAAAACTAAACGTAAATCGGTTCATCCGTTTGGGAGCTACGATACCACAGACAGATACACAGACAGACACGTTAAACTTATAACACCCCTCTCTTTTTGGCCACCAAAACAAGACTTGTCAAGGCTCTCATATTTCCAATGTTGATTTATGATGCCGAGACATGGGCCCTACGAGAAAGCGGTGAGGAGGCGAATTGATGGTCTTTAGATGTGGTGCTGGAGAAGAATGCTCGAAATATCGTGGACGGAATTCCGAACCAATGATTCCATTATTCGAGAGCTACGCATCAAACATAGGATATTAAGTACAGTCCATGCTCGTATCCTCACTTTTTTCGGACACGTATGGCGCGGGTGTGAATCTGTCGAACGTTTGGTACCTAGTGCAAGGCAAAGTCGAGGGCACCAGACCACGAGGAGGATCGCCGAACGGATCAAATCAAAATCGGCCAAGAGCATGTCGTCGGGCCATGCTCAGTTTAGGGTTCCGTAGTTGCCCAATGAACTATATGATGAATTCAAAAACAGCTTAACTGATCATGTACGCTATAGTTTTCGTTGAAATTCCTTATTAAGCTTTACTTTCATGTTTTTTTTTTCATATTTTTGGCCCATAGTTCAAAAGTTAGAGGGGGGGACACAATTTTTCTTTTCGTAGTTAATATTTGCGGAAATATTCACCGTATCAAAAAGTGTTTAATGAAGACCTCTATCCAACAACACCCCACATCATAGGGTTGAAGCAAAATAAAAATTCACCCCCTTTTTACGTGTAGGGGAGGTGCCCTTAATTAACATAAGAATAAGAATAAAAAACAGATATAAGTTAACATAAGAATTTAAATTAAATTGTAGTGACTTGGATTTAATGTTGTTAACTAAGTATTATTTGACTCTTTATTTTTTTTTTTTTATGTTCTGTCTTTGTGTGATATGTGATATGATATGGGCTAAGCCTGGAATAAAGTATTATTATTATTATCCTTATTTATTCTTTTTCACATGTTAGGTTTTTTACAATAAATTTATCAAATGTAAAATATAAAAATATACATACAAAATATAAAAGCATTATAAAAAACCTAACCTATTATTATTATTATTTTGTTTTTAGTTTTTTTTTACGTATTTGTCAGTTTAATTGATATATAACGGTTCCTAGTTGACTATGGAACCCTAAAAACCACCATCGACGTTCCTCTACACGAAAATTGTATACAAATATCTATGCAGAGGGGGTCACGTTTCTCTGCAGCTCAATGAAAATATAAGACTTAGCATGCCCTCCTTAAAGAAAAGAGAGTTAATGATAATTTTTAAGAAAAAAAAACCGACTTCAATGGGAGAGTCCGGTGAAAGATTATTAATCTTAGATGGTGCACTCTTAGATTCCATACAATAAAATACAAAAATGGCTATAAGTATGTTTATAATGGTAGAAGACTAAGTACCCTCAATTCCTCATGAAATCATGGAAAACCTTGCTTGCTTGACAAACAAACCGAAGAGAACAAATCGCCAAACGTGAACTACGCGTCGTTGAAGAGTTCCGTTCTGATCATCATCAGCAGTTCCACTTCATCAAATGTCACTTTTATGAATAAAAATGCTTGATTAGTTCATGAAAATACTACAATCACTATTTGTGTGCCTTTCACATTTGAGGAGTTTCCTCGATTCCTAATGGATCCCATCATCAGAACTCGAGCATGACAAAAATCAATCGTGAAAATAGAACTTGCTTAACAAACACCGCTAGAAGGACAAATCGCCAAACGTGAACTTTTCGTCGTTGAAGAGTTCTGTTCTGATCATCATCAGCAGTTCAACTTCATCAAATGTCACATTTTTGTATGATAATGCTCAATTTGTTGATAAAAACACAAAAATCACTATATGTTTGCCTTTAAGATTTGAGGAGTTCCCTCAACTCCTCATGGATCCCATCATCAGAACTCGAGCATGACAAAAATTAATCGTGAAAATAGAACTTGCTTAACAAACACAGCTAGGAGGACAAATCACCATCAGTGAACTTTTCGTCGTTGAAGAGTTCTGTTCTGATCATCATCAGCAGTTCCACTTCATCCAATGTCACATTTTTGGATGCAAATGCTTGACTTGTTGATAAAAACATAAAAATCACTATATGTTTGCCTTAAAGATTTGAGGAGTTCCCTCAATTCCTCATGGATCCCATCATCAGAACTGCCTTTTGACAAAAACGGGACCAACTTGGATATATATAACTACAGTAAAAAAATTTTTTTTTTCAAATCGGTTAAGAAATGACGGAGTTATGGAGTAACAAACATTAAAAAAAAAAAAACATACAACCGAATAGATAACCTCCTCTTTTGAAATTTTGAAGTCGGTTAAAAATACTGCAATGGCACAATATCTGAAAGGTGGTTGGAATTGGAACAGACACGTGCCGTTTCGTTGCCCTCCAATTTACGCAAACATCGGATAATTTAGAAAACCCATTATTTTGTCTAACTTTTATATTGAAACATCTAATTAACAGGTTAATTACAACATTCTAATTAATGAAAGGACGACTGTAAACAACGTTAATTGGGTCTCAATGATATATACTTAAGAAACGGTTTTGTCTGAAGCAGGGCATTTTTATTACGTCAATGTTTAGGGAAAAAAGTTTTACTGCTACATTTACAGCGTTCCTTAGATCAAATTTCAGGTATTCAAAGCCCATTTTATTAAACTAATTTTTAATCCCCGATGCAAAAAAAGAGGGATGTTATAATTTTAACGTGTCTGTCTGTGTATCTGTCGGCCTGTTTAGCCTAGTTGGTAGTGTCATTGCCTCCGAAGCTATAATAGAGGTCTCGGGTTCGATTCCCGGTAAGGGCATCTGTTTCTGTGGTGAGCAGAGACATTTGTTCCTGAGACTTGGATGTTTTCTATGTATTTAAGTATATATCTATTAATTAAATAAAGCCAAGACAGTCTGGAAAATAATAAACACAGAGACTGGGAAGAGGAATAATAAAGAGTCCACAATTTCTTTGAAAGTAAAGGATAATTTAATAACTGATGCAGTAAAAGTAGCTACTACTCAAAGTTAGCATCGTCTACCACAAAAGCTGAATCCCTTCTGAATGACAACGTAAAATTAGAATCACTAACTAATTTCAAATTTCATCATGTTTCTCCTCTAGATGTACTGAAGTCCTTTGAAATGTTAAAAATAAAGAGCACTGAGGACTTATGGGGCGTGTCAGTCAAGGTACTGGAATCTATTCTGGAGGTCGTTGCACCAACTCTAGCTCTCATTTTTAATAACTGGATAGACTATGGCATTTTTCCAGACTTAATGAAATGTAGTAAAGTAGTTCCAATTTTCAAATCAGGTCATAGAGATAATCCTTCTGATTATCGTCCAGTTTCTATCCTACCTGCGTTTAGCAAAATATTCGAAAAAATAATGCTTACGCAATTGGTTTCTCACTTTAATTCTCACAATATTTTGCACGCACAGCAGTTCGGCTTCACGAAGGGTAGGTCAACTACTGATGCAGGTGCAAGTTTATTAAAATTTATTTTCCAGTCTTGGGAAGAGTCGCACGACGCCATCGGAGTGTTCTGTGACCTTTCCAAGGCTTTTGATTGTGTAGATCATGGTACTTTAATTTGTAAACTTAAGTTTTATGGCATCAGAGGGCATGCATTAGATCTCATGAAGTCATATTTAACACAGAGAAATCAAAAGGTAGCGATAAATAAAGCCATTTCGTCAGAGACAGTGGTAGAGATGGGAGTACCTCAGGGGTCTATTCTAGGTCCGTTCCTGTTCCTTGTTTATGTAAATGATCTGCCATATATGGTAAGCCGACGATCAGGCATTGTAATGTTCGCAGACGACACCTCATTACTGTTCAAGGTAAATAGGAGGGATACTGAACTCATTGAACCAAATAATACCCTCTCCATGATATCTGACTGGTTTGCTGCCAATAACTTAGTATTGAACCCGAAAAAAACGAAATGTATGAAATTCTCTCTAGCAAACTCATCAAACAGAAACTTAGATACAAATATTAAACTTAATGGTCAAACATTAGAATTTGTTACTTCTACTGTATTCTTAGGTATTACATTGGACTCAAAATTGCAGTGGGGTTTCCATACAACAGCGATAGGAAGTAGGTTGAGCTCTACTGCATTTGCAGTCAGGAGAATAAGGCAGCTTACCAATGTGGCAACGGCACGGTTGGTTTACTTTGCTTATTTTAATAGTATAATTACTTATGGTCTTATCTCATGGGGATCAGCTGCAGATATTGAAACTGTTTTTATTTTGCAAAAAAGGGCTATCCGAGCAATTTATAACTTGGGGTCGCGTGATTCATTAAGAGAATTTTTCAAAGAAATAGATATTCTAACCCTGCCGTCCCTATATATATTTGAAATAGTAATGTATGTTAGGAAAAATTTGGGACATTTTCCAACGAACGCTGATAAACCAATAGCCACGAGAAATACTGGGAAACTCAAAATAACCTTCTATAGACTAGTAAAGGCGAAAAAGTCGTTCTTGGGAAATTGTATCAAATTCTACAATAAAATTCCTAAACACATTATTGAACTTAGCAATTCTAAATTCAAATCTGTAGTAAAACAAACACTTATTTCAAGAGAATATTATAAGATAAACGATTACATCATGGATAGGGATATTTGGCAGTGATAGCGTCCTGCACGGGTAATCTATCGCGAAAATATATTTTCTACTGTAGCATTGTTATTTAAGTTATTTTGTAGTAATGTAATTTTATATTTAACTATATAATGTATATTGTTTTGAAAAAATGACACCTCGCCGAGTTTCTTACGACGGTTCTTCTCGTGGCAGAGGTATATTTTTCCGAACCGGTGGTAGTTTATTGACGTTCATAGGTGCATGTAATATGCCTAATTTGAAGAATAAACTACTTTTACTTTTACTTTTAATATATCGTCGTCTAGTACCCATAACACAAGCTTTATTGAGCTTACCGTGGGACTAGTTCGATTTGTGTGAAAAATGTCCCCTAATATTTATTATTATTTATCTGTCTATCAGTCTGTGGCATCGTAGCTCCCAAACGGATGAACCGATTTTCGTCTAGCTTTTTTGTGCCATAGATAATTTTATCCGGAGTGTTCTTAGCCATGTTTCATGAAAATCTGTCCAGACGTTTTTGAGATATTGAGCTTCAAAATGAAAATGTCGGAGGTCTTTCAATTTTTCTAAGTTGTAGTTATGAATTTAAACAGTGACTGCTGGTCACGAAAATAGATATCAAATTGAAGGTAAGAATTGAAAATTTAGGGCTCCGAGCAGTATTCGAATCTGCGACATTTCGATTCTGATTTACTGTGTTTTAATGTGTAGGCTTGAAACGCATAGAGCATGGCACTGCGTCTTTGCGGAGCGGAGGCGGTTTGCGGTAAAGCTTACGTGGTCCGGGGCACATAGCACCAAAAAAACCGGCCAAGTGCGAGTCGGACTCGCGCACGAAGGCTTCCATACCAAAAAAAAATACGCCAACAACTACTCTGTTGTATGGGAGCCCCCCTTAATTATTATTTTTATTATGATTTTAGTATTTGTTGTTGTAGCCACAACCCCGTTGGACCCGGGTATGTCCTTAAACTACGACCGAGACCACCGGGGAATGGGCAGCAGCATTCCTAGAATGCGATGGAGATACTGCGATCGCCAACCCGCGTGCCAAGCGTGGCGATTATGGCATTTTCCCCCCCATAAAATTGGGGGAGGCCTATGTCTAGCAGTGGACGTCCTAGGGCTGATATGGTTGTAGCCACAATAAAAATACATAATCTGTGCAAATTTCAACTGTCTAGCTATTAAGGTTCTTGAGATCTAGCTCGGCGAGTGGTAGCCATGAAAAAGGGCTAAAATATCACGTTTTTAATATGGGAGCCGCCCTTTATTATTATTATTCTTTTGTTTTTAGTATTTGTTTGTTAAAGCGGCAACAAGAAATACACAATCTGTGAAAATTTCAACTGTCTAGCTATTACGGTTCTTGAGATACAGCCTGGTGACAGACGGACGGACGGACGGACAGCGAAGTCTTAGTAATAGGGTCCCGTTTTTACCCTTTGGGTACGGAACCCTAAAAATCACGCGGTATTCGGTAGCACGGTAGAGCGGAGGCAGCGTGTGTGACATGTGAAGCAGTAATCGACAGTCGACGGTTTCGGAAAGATCAAAAATATCAAAGCGCCTCCGCCCCGCAACGCGCCGCGCCCGCTGTCTGCGTTTCAAGCTTGAACTCTAAATACACTAACGGAGTGTTCGTTTTAAAATTTTACTTCAATCTACTATATAAGTCTACTGTCTTCCTTTAAGTGATCTTTAGTAATTCAAGATGTCTGTCCTAGTTTCTTAAGAGGGCGCAGTACGTTTGGTTATCCATACAAAACTCTAAAACGCCATGAATAACATGAAACTTTGTATACACAATGGGATCCAGCGTTTCTAGGGCGGAAATTAGTTTCTGTTGCTTGAAATTATAATGGCGAATAATTTTTAAGAAAAAAAAACCGACTTCAATGGGGGAGTCCGGTGAAAGATTATTAATCTTAGATGGTGCACTCTTAGATTCCATACAATAAAATACAAAAATGGCTATATGTATGTTTATAATGGTAGAAGACTAAGTACCCTCAAGTCCTCGTGAAATCATGGAAAAACCTTGCTAGCTTGACAAACAAAACGAAGAGAACAAATCACCAAACGTGAACTACGCGTCGTTGAAGAGTTCCGTTCCGATCATCATCAGCAGTTCCACTTCATCAAATGTCACTTTTATGAATGAAAATGCTTGATTAGTTCATGAAAATACTAAAATCACTATTTGTGTGCCTTTCACATTTGAGGAGTTTCCTCGATTCCTAATGGATCCCATCATCAGAACTCGAGCATGACAAAAATCAATCGTGAAAATAGAACTTGCTTAACAAACACAGCTAGAAGGACAAATCGCCAAACGTGAACTTTTCGTCGTTGAAGAGTTCTGTTCTGATCATCATCAGCAGTTCCACTTCATCAAATGTCACATTCTTGTATGGTAATGCTCGATTTGTTGATAAAAACACAAAAATCACTATAATTATGTTTGCCTTTAAGATTTGAGGAGTTCCCTCAATTCCTCATGGATCCCATCATCAGAACTCGAGCATAACAAAAATTAAACGTGAAAATGAACTTGCTTAACAAACACAGCTAGGAGGAAAAATCGCCAAACGTGAACTTTTCGTCGTTGAAGAGTTCTGTTCTGATCATCATCAGCAGTTCCACTTCATCCAATGTCACATTTTTGGATGCAAATGCTTAACTTGTTGATAAAAACACAAAAATCACTATATGTTTGCCTTAAAGATTTGAGGAGTTCCTTCAATTCCTCATAGATCCCATCATCAGAACTGCCTTTTGACAAAAACGGGACCAACTTGGATATATATACATACAATCAAAAAAAGAATTTTTCAAATCGGTTAAGAAATGACGGAGTTATGGAGTAACAAACATTAAAAAAAAAAAAAAAAAAAAAAAAAACATACAACCGAATTGATAACCTCCTCTTATGAAATCTTGAAGTCGGTTAAAAAATACAGCGATTATTAAGGTTTTCATACAAGCCGTAAAAAACTCAAAAAACAGCTGTATAAGTTTTTTTTTTCTTTTTCAATTTCTAGCAACAGAAACTAATTTCCGACCAAGGTATGCCGGATCCCATGGTGTATACAAAGTTTCATATTATTCTAGCATGGCGTTTTAAAATGAGAGCCTAAATACGTTTGTATGGGGAACCGATCCACACCGATCGTACTGCGCCGTCTTAAGTTAAAAGCCATTACTAAATGTATTTCGCTTCTGTATCAAATAGGTAACAATGTAGCATTTAGCGATCTCAAAATGAGCATCAGAATACTCTGTTCCCTATACTTAAGACAGGTTTACCTAGGTTAGGGCACAGGACACCGTTCTTAGGCTTATTTAAATATCTATAAGTGCACTCATCTCTGCTCTTCACATCCATTTAAGCTGATATATTGATACCCAATAAATATAATTTTCATTTTCAGTATTCATAGTCGTCGGCAGTCAGGTAAAATACGGAATTTTTGAGCACCGTTAGGTCAACCGTTTTCGAAACCATAAACCTTTACATTTCTTCCCATCATAAACTATCTGTTACTCATTTCGCCATTTCCAACGCTAATAGACCCGTTCCCAAAGCAATATGACACTAACGTCTTGGAGTTTTGTATACAATAACACTTTCTTGTGAATGATGGTTTTATTGCGGTCCTAACCCATTGATGGCGGGAAATTTTGATAAGGAAGCGCTTTTATTGCACTTTTGTGTTGCAGTTGGGTAAAAGGGGCTCCGACTTGTCCTTAAAAGCATTTGAATTGACAGAGTTGTGTAAATTTAGCCCGTTCAATAATCAACTTTACTGCCCAAGCAAGAAGATTCAAAAGTAACTATAATTAGATTTTTTTAAGAAAACAATAAAAGGGGTAAACGAAATAAAAACTATTCAAATAAACGGCCCGTTGTCGCTTCCGGTGCAAAGGTGCTCATAACACTGGCGATGTTTCCTCGCCGGATTGTCATAGACAACCTTTGCACCAGGAACGATTCGGCGCGGGGGTCCTCTCCCTTTTGCTGGAGTCGACGGCTTATGTCATGTACAATCATTATTATTTGAGCGGTACTCCTCTAGTACCAATTTTTTATATTATTTCATTTTTATTACATTCTGACATATGACTTATTTTCATTCATTCTTTATTGTTTTATTTATACTCATTTCATTTGTTTCGACTTTGATGTTCTGCGTACATATTATTATTTTATGTGCTGCAAACTATAAATTATTTGCTATTTTAATTCTTAAGACACTTATTGCAAATTATTATTGTAAAACGATCGCTATATGACCAGTAGAATAAGCAAAATGTGTTGTTTTATATGAAATTTGTATAATGAGATGAATAAACTAAAACTAAAACAAAGTTCTTCGCGTCCGCACCCCAGCACCCAGCAGTTTCAAAACCCAAAGGGGTAAAAATTTAGGATGATGCCATCGGAGCGTACTTAGATTCAAAATGTAATGGCAGTGTAATAAAATTCTGACCTTTTTAGTAATTTCAACGAGTACTTGGGTTTAGTTGATTAAGCGGGAGCAGTTTTTTATACAATGACGGAAGCAAACAATCTTACGCTCTGCCTGATGCGCAGACACCGTAGCCTATGGACGCTTACGACTGCTCCAGTGGAATCACAAACACGTTTCCCTTTCTTGACTCGAGTATTCGTTGCGTTGACAGTTTGAAACATAATGCAGGCCTTAAATATCGCTCGCCAAGCTTCAGACCGGTTCGCGGTCCTTAATCATGAGTATTTATCTCGGCGGCAGTTCTTTTAGCACTGCCTACCCTGCCTGCTCGTATGCAGCGTGCGGGCGGTGGCGGCGGAGGCGAGACACTCTTAACAAAACGTATCCTCGGGAGCTCTGACGACTTTGCTCACCACCAGGAACAAACACAACACCACATACCAGACCTCTTACCCTCATCTGCCCATTTTCGCTGTTTTACTGGATCGTGGAGAAGAACTCTGGAAGGACACTTAAGACTAATTTCTACTCTCATACCGAATCCTGTTAGTAAAGGACACTGGACACTAATTTCTAGCTGTGACCTATCTTAAAGGTATTTAAAGGGAACCTGCATGTATGTGACGTAACAACATAGTTGTAACAGCGGATATATCGGGCGTGAAAGCTATGCTGTCGTGTTGGCAGCGTGGCTGACCCGAAGACTGAAGCGATGATAAGTATCTGGGGACATATCTGGAGATATCTATGAATGTGTACGTAATTCAATTTGAATTGTAATTGTGCTATACATTTCAAATGCTAAGCAGACAGCCTTATAATACAAGTAATTTTTTAACAAAAAAACACCGACTCCAAACTTTGCCAGATCCCATCCTCCTGCTATATAATTTGAGGAGTTCCCTCGATTTTTTCAAGATCCCGTCTTTAGATCCAGACTTGGTGACAATAGAACCAATTAGAAAACACACACTACCAAAAAAATATTATAAGAAAAAAAAAACCGACTTCAATGGGGGAGGCCGGTGAGAGATTATACTTAGATGGTGCACTCTTAGTATCCATACACTAAAATAAAAATGGCTATAAGTATGTTTATAATGGTAGAAGACTAAGTACCCTCAATTCCTCATGGAATCCTCTATCAGAACTCAAGCTGGACAAAAACCTAACGTGAACTACGCGTCGTTGAAGAGTTCCGTTCTGATCATCATCAGCAGTTCCACGTCATCAAATGTCACTTTTTTGAATGAAAATGCTTGATTAGTTCATGAAAATACTAAAATCACTATTTGTCTGCCTTTCACATTTGAGGAATTCCCTCGATTCTTCATGAATCCTATCATCAGAACTGCGTTTTGACAAAAACGGGACCAATTTGAATATACATACTTACAATCAAATAAATAATTTTCAAAATCGGTTAAGAAATGACGGAGTTATTGAGTAACAAACATTAATAAAAACATACAACCGAATTTATAACCTCCTCTTCTGAAATCTTGAAATCGGTTAAAAAAAGGTATTTTGAAATCGGTCCACTAGTATCTGAGTAATCGGTGAACATACAAAAAAAATGTATTCTAGACGTTTTAGTTTTGTAAGAATAATTTATAATTGAGGTGTTCCCGAACGAAAGGGGCACAAGTTTCCGAACGTACACGGGCGGCCGGATGGAAAAAGGTAGAATTTCGATGAATTGTGCTGTACTGTTCACGTATTTTTCTATTATTTTAATAAAGTGATAGTGATTAAAAAAGGGTGTTTATTATTAGGGCATATGATGCCTAATACACCACAAAATGGCGACGAGCGCAAATTTTATAATTAAAACTTTTGAAGAAAAAGATGACATTGACTGTTTTTTGGAGCGCGTGGAGCAATATATTATTGCAAATTCAGTGGAAGAACCGAAGAAAGTTTCCATGCTTTTAATGTTAATAGATGAGAAAACATATAAAACACTGAAAAGCATTTTTCATCCATCTCTGCCAAAGGAAAAGTCGTACAAAGAGTTGGAGGATGCTCTCAAATTGCGGTATCGGGTTAGAGTGTCTTATTTTAGAAAAAGAGCCTTATTTGACAAAATTTCTAAAGAAGAAAATGAGAGCATATCTACATGGTATACCAGAGTCAGGGAAACAGCTGCGGACTGTGACTTCGGAGCCTATTTTGAGGACCGTGTTAAAGACAAATTTGTGACGGGTTTACGAACAGGGCCGATTTTTGAGAGGCTCTGTGAAGAGCCAATCACACGCAAAGTAACAGCATTACTGGACATTGCATTGAACAAGGAATCTGTTATGGTGGAACAACGGGAAACATTTGTTAATAAAGTTACACAACAGAGAATGGATATAGGCAAGAAAACCACCAAAAGTGACAGAGAAAGTAACATTTTGAAATGTATTCACTGTGGCAAATCAAACCATTCGTTTGCAAGATGCAAATTCAAAACATATCAGTGCAAAACATGTGGCAGAATTGGACATTTGGCCGCAGTATGTAGGAGCAGCAAACCTACCAATGTGGTGGAACTAGACCAACAGGACCCGGAGGAGGATAAATGGGTTTGTTGAAATTTTTACAGTTGAACATTTAGTGCCACATGTTAATTACATCTCTCCATATAGTGTTGAGTGTTCAATTTGTGCTCATAATTTTTCTATGGAATTGGACACCGGTGCAGCTGTTTCATGTGTTCCGGAGGACTTTTATAACCGTTATCTTTCTAATTTTCAGTTGCAACCAGCGAATTGTCAGTTAAAAACCTACAATGGGCAAATAGTGAAGCCAATAGGTAAGATAACTGTTCCTTTGATATGTTTTGGTAAAACATTAAATTGTACATTATTAATTGTAACAAATGGTAGCAGATGCTTGTTTGGAAGGGACTTAATTGACAAATTTAAGTTAGATATTCAAAATCTTGTCTCATTACATGTGGTTCAAAGTGAAGCTGAGAAAACATTAGATTCTGTGTTGTATAAATTTAAAAATGTTTTCATGCCTGAATTAGGTAAAATTGAAGGGGAAAAAGTAAGATTAGAGTTAAAAGATGAAAATGTAAAACCTATTTTTCATAAACCAAAATCTATTCCTCATGCGTACAGAGAAAAAGTTGATTTGGAATTATTGAAATTAGAAAATGAAGGTGCTATAACAAAAATTGAAAATTCAGAATGGGGAACCCCGTTAGTACCTGTCATAAAAGAAAATGGAAAAATAAGGCTTTGTGCCAATTATAAAATTACCGTAAATAAATATTTAAAAGATGTAAATCATCCATTGCCTCGAATTGAAGACATTTTTGCCGCTTTACAAGGGGGTAAAAAATTTACTAAATTAGATTTGCGAAATGCTTTTAACCATTTAATAATTGATGATGACACTGGTAATATGTTGGCTTGGTCAACTCCTAAAGGAATATATAAATTAAATAGATTACCATATGGTACCAAACCGGCAAGCGCCATTTTCCAAGCAAAGCTTGAAAAAGTTTTATTAGGAGCAAACGGTGTGGTAAATTTTATTGATGATGTACTAGTTACGGGATCAAATGATACAGAACATTTAAAAAATTTAGAAGAGGTTTTGAGACGATTTGAAAAAGTGGGAATTCGCTTAAATAAGGCAAAGTGTTTATTTTTTCAGGAAGAGGTCAAATATTTAGGCCATATTATTTCAAAAAACGGATTAAAAAAGGATAGGTCAAAATTAGATGCAATTTTAAACGCACCACCACCAAGCAATGTTACAGAGGTTAGATCTTGGATTGGCATGGTAAATTATTACTCTAAATTTATTCCACAGATGTCAGTAAAATTGAAACCATTGTATGAGCTTTTGCGAAAGGACTCAAAGTTTATTTGGTCACAAAAATGTAATGACAGCTTAGAATTGATTAAAAAGGAAATAGTGTCTGAAAACATCTTAATGCATTTTAACAGAGATTTACCTTTGAGATTAGCCTGTGATGCTTCTCAAAATGGTGTTGGAGCAGTGCTCAGCCATGTTATGCCCGATGGCTCAGACAGACCTATAAGTTTTATATCAAGAGTGTATAAACCAGCTGAAAAAAATTATTCAATGATTCATAAAGAAGCTTTAGCAATCTACTGGGCGGTGCAAACATTTTATCAATATTTGGTTGGTAATAAATTTGAGTTACAATCTGATCATAAGCCTTTACAGGCTTTGTTCGGAGAAAATAAAAGTTTACCTCAAATGGCTGCAGGCAGGCTACAAAGATGGTCATTATATTTGGCAGGTTTTGATTATACCTTTAAGCATATCAAGGGAACAGAAAATGTTAAAGCTGATTGTATGTCACGATTACCGTTATCCAAAATTGACTCAGATATTATTACAAAGGAATGTGATTACATAAATTTTGTTGAAGGGCAAAATGTTATTGATCTAAATATGGTTAGGTCAGAAACAAGAAAAGACCCAATTTTGAGCACTGTATACAATTTAATTAGATATGGGTTTCCTAAAATTGTTAATGATGAGGCCTTAAAACCATTTTTTCAAAGGAAAGACCAATTGTACATTGATCAAAATGTAATTATGTGGGGTTATAGAGTTGTGGTGCCAGATAAATTAAAATCAAAATTGCTAAAAGAACTTCATTCAACTCATGAAGGAATTGTAAAAATGAAAACAAATGCCAGATCATATTTTTGGTGGCCAGGATTAGACAAGAGTATTGAAAATGTGTTAAAAAATTGTAATATCTGTATGTCAGCCCGACCTGAACCACCTAAAGCGAACATTATTTCATGGCCAAAATGTAATACTCCATATGAAAGAGTTCATGCTGATTTTCTAGGCCCAGTGGATGGTAAAATGATTTTACTGATAATAGATTCATATTCAAAATGGCCAGAAGCATTTGTAATGAAAAACATCGAAGCTAAATTAACTGTAGAAAAATTTAGAGAATGTTTCAGCAGGTATGGCCTGCCGAAAATTGTAGTAACTGATAATGCAGCAACTTTTTGTAGCAGGGAGTTCTCAGAATTTTTACAAAAGAATGGAATTAAGCATCAAACTTCTCCACCATTTCACCCTGCTACAAACGGACTTGCTGAAAATGCTGTAAGAAGTTTTAAATCAGGAATGTTAAAATCATTAAAAGAAAAAAATAATGTTACTTTTGAAACATTAATGAATAGATACTTATTCCATTATAGAAACTCTATTCATTGTACCACAGGCAGTTCACCGGCAACATTAATGTTTCAAAGGAAGTTAAGGACTAGATTTGATTTATTGAGTACAAAAGATAAGGTGTGTACAAAAGAGGAAACTGAGAAGGGCAGGGGGAGAAATATTGTATTTAAAGAAGGTGATAAAGTTTACTGCAGAGATTATAGACATCCTAATAAGAAACAATTTGTCAAAGCTATGATTGAAGAAGTACTGGGAAAAAGAACGTACCTTTGTAAAATAATTGATGAGGATTTAATTTGGAAACGACATGTAGATCAAATAATAACTTGTTTTTCTCAAGATTCTGATCATTCTTCAACGGAAGTAGAGCAGGGGGTGGATAATAATGGACATAAACAAGATTTTAATAAGGACAATTGTTATCCTAAAAATGTAGAATTCCAGATAAACGAAAAAGTTACTGATAATGATAATACCATGATTACTAATAGCCCGGAGGCAGATATTGAAACTGACCATGCTCAAACGGAGATTGCTCCTGTAGTTTCGGTACCTGTATCCCCAATTGTACGTGAGGATACTTTAGTTCGTAGATCATCTAGAATAATAAAACCGCCCCAACGATTAAACTTATAGGGGAGAGTATTGAGGTGTTCCCGAACGAAAGGGGCACAAGTTTCCGAACGTACACGGGCGGCCGGATGGAAAAAGGTAGAATTTCGATGAATTGTGCTGTACTGTTCACGTATTTTTCTATTATTTTAATAAAGTGATAGTGATTAAAAAAGGGTGTTTATTATTAGGGCATATGATGCCTAATACACCACAATAATGATATTGTATGTTAGTCTATAAGGTATCTAATAATAAGGGCCTTTGTTGCCTGAATAAACTAAATAAATACATGAATGCATAAAACTAGTGGCTCTGTGACCTGTAGACCTCGCGTTTTTTTAAATCTCATTTTTTTAAACAGCCTGTCAAAAAAAAACGATATGATTATCGAACCTGCTCACAAAAATTCACGAGAATCGGATGAGAATTGCGACCTGTATAGTAGAACAACCGGAAATCCGGACATCTGGACATTAGGACATCCGGACATACAAAATCATTTTTGTTGAAGCTGAAGCGGAGACAGTTCATTTTACTTGGTCGTAATAATCCTCAGGTTGATCCTGAGATATGCCACCCCGCGTGTACCGCGCCAGTCTGGCGTAAGTGTTACTACGCGCGTACGTCTGCCCGCTCCGGAATTAGACTGCAACAATTCCCAGACTAGACAATCACGAGCAAATAAACACTGTTGTGTATATTAACGGATGTAACAAGGGTAGAGATGTAGTGGCGGTTACACCTCTATGCTGTTTTGAGGTTATAACTGACTTCAAGGACTTTGGACATCCTTCTAGCGGTCTCCCAGTTGCATTCTAAAGCAGCCTGCGTCCTCTCTATCATATAAACTCAAGGATTGGGGGAGAGTCTAGTTTCAGGTGGGTTTAAGGCAAACGACTGTCATCTCTGCCAACCTACAGGGGGGAATAGGTATACCCTCACTTTGTACTAGGTATGCAATGCAGTTTGCTGGTTGCAAATGTTGAGCTGAGTGCGTGCGTGGTATGTCCGATTTTTTAAAAAATCTAAACCATCGTCATGATGTCACCTATCGACATGCAAAATGTGAGCGTGATCGGTTGAAGCGTCTAGGAGGAGTACGAACTCAAACGAAATACATCTGTCGCCTAAGAATGAACTTGGAAAAAAATAGGAATCGCCATGAGAAATATTACAGTCACTTGTTGTTTTTAACAGACTTCAAAAAAAGGAGGAGGTTCTCAATTCGTCGGATTTTTCTTTATGTGTGTTCACCGATTACTCGGAGACTAGTGGACCGATTTCAAAAATTCTTTTTTTGTTTGAAAGGGTATGTTTTCTAGTTGGCCCCATTCCCATTGTCACCAAGTCTGGGTTTGATGACGGGATCATGGAAAAATCGAAGGAACTCTTCAAATTATATACCAAGAGGATGGGGTAAGGCAAAAAATAAGGAACTCCTCAAATTATATACCAAGAGGATGGGGTCTGGTAAAGTTTGGAGTCGGTGTTTTTTGTTAAAAATTTAAAAAGCCGATATTTATTAGAGATCATAAAACAATCGCAACACACAACCCATTACCAAATATTTAAAAAGAAGAAAACTATTAAACTTACCCTTTTGGCGGCTGTTTATTTTTATTACCTTTGCCTGCTGCCTTAATTTAAAAAAAAAAACATTAGTCAGCAACTTTAGAAAACCCAACCTTAATATAAACCAAAAGAGTTGAAATTCGAACGGACGGAAGCGGTACGATCAATTCCCAGTTCCAAATTTGAATTCCCAGCATCGTTACTTCTAAAAACGGTCTTAGTGCCTTGAATTAAGATATAAATTGCAAATGGCAATTTTCGTACAAAATTACGATGACTTTATTTTCTCTTGCCGAAAGGGTGTAATAAAATGTTTCTCTGTTTGTCTATTGTCTAAATACAGTTACGTAAAAGAGAGATAAGGATTAGTAAAACACGTGCACTTTCTATTTGTAAAATTTGTCATACCGTTAAACTGTTTTGTTTGTCGGTTCTCTTTGCGGAGCTGGTCCCAGGTTGGAAGTCCGTTGTCCTGTGTAACTTATAATAATTTATATCAAATTAAAAACCGATTCCAATTTTGTACTTCGCTATGCCACAATTTATGGTTTCCGTGAGCCAATGCTTGGTTACCAACAGAAAATACCGAAATCGGCATAAGCGTGCCTATCAAATTCGAGGAGTTCCCTCGATTCCTCCTAGACCCCATCATCAGACCTTCACCAATTTATATGAGACCAACTTGCCCCCAAGTTGTATCTGCTATGAAACAAAAACAAAATTATATATCAAAATCGGCCGACGTGGTTAAGAGTTATCGGAAAAAAAAACAAACATGCAGACGAACTGAGAACCTCCTTCCTGCTATTGAAGTCGGTTAAAAATGAGTAGTTTTGTAACCATTTATTTCTACTTCAGCATTCTGTCAATGAAATGACTGAGAGCAGTTTTAATACAATAAACTTTTTATACAAATACAAGTCTATACATATACCATAGACATAGACAAGTCATTATATGACTGATGGGAGATTCAAAAATATACGTAATATACGAGTATGAACTCGTGATCAGCCCGGCTAGTATGATAGCTTATATGTCGGACTTATAGCATTCGTCCCTCTCGCACTTACATACTTGACAGTACGGGACGAATGCTATATGTCCGACATATAAGCGATCATACTAGCCCCTCAGGTGCTGTTTGTGGAGTCCCGTCTGTTCATGCTTGCAAGGGCATAGTAAATACCCTTAATACTAGTGTTATTTTATTGTATCGTACGAGTATGTAGATTGACGAGAGACATAATCCTGTTCTGGATTAGTTTTATTGTTATTGACGCTCAGAGACCATATACATCTCTGAGATATTAAATTAATTTTATATACTTTTTTTTATTCGGACACAGATCGTATTCAATACGTCCTTAATATTTGTAAATTTATTTTCATTGAATTGTTAATCACAATCAGTATATTTTTTAATCATTATTATTAAGTAAGATTGTCAGTTTTTTTTAATTGTATAAATTCATGCTTTGATATGTAAAAGTGCCCTTGTGGCCTATTTGCAGAATAAATATTTGATTTTGTTTTTTTATTTGATTTTATCAAAATGGATTTTCACATATTCAAGAGGCACACGTCAATGCCCGTATTCCGTCACCATGTTGATTTATAATTTAAAAATCAAATAATTTTACTGTCCCACAAAAATCATTGTATGCATGCATCGTTTCATAATTAGGTCTTAAAAGTTCTCGTTACGCTCGTTTTGTTACAGCGACTCTAAGTTCAAAACAGGCAGACACAAACACATAGCGGTGAAACTTATAAGACACCTATTTTTTCTTCGGGGGTAAAAGAAATCAGACGGGAAGCTGACTTATGTATTATTAGATCGTACCTACATACAGTAATTATGATGTTGCATGAATCACTTTCTATGATTTATAAACATAACGTTCAGAGAACAACGCATGCGCGAGATTCCCACAGATTTGTAAACAACATTGACGCAAATGAAGTTGTTTGCGTACAAGCGTTTTATGAGAAATGTCGTTTGATGGGGCCACGTTACGTCGACTTTCAGAGATGTAACACACAATAGAATGTCATCTCGGTCATATTTCGAGCCCAATTCTACTCTGAATAGGTTTGCGCTTGACCCCCAATCACCTGATGCAGATAAGCGATGTTGTGGTCTAGGATGAAGCGCGCTTACCTAGTAAAAACCGGTTCACTCTCATCTTGAAGACCGTAAGGTTGTAGTTCACAGGGAACAAGGAGTTCCACAGCATGGCTGTTCTCACAATAAAAGTGGCGAAGCGCTTCGTGCCACTTTTTTCGAATTGACACCGTTAAACGGTCGCCTTGCCGTATCCCTGCTCGTCCGATGGTAGATGGGGCCGAGTTGTGCAGTTTATTTTTTTATTCTACGACGGTGGCAAACAAGCTTACGGCCTGCCTGATGGTAAGCAGATACCGTAGCCTATGGACACTTGCGACTCCAGAGGAATCACAAGTGCGTTGCCGACGCTTTATTGACTTGGGGATGCGCTGTGTTAAGAGTGAGGGACCCGCAGATGTCTCCAGCTGTCAAGCTAGAGACATATGCAGGTCCCTCACTCCCAACATAGCGCATCCTCGGGAGCTCTGGTGACCTTACTCACCACCAGGAGCACAAAACTACATACATACTTAATGGGCGACATATATACCTTCGTCCCCATCTGAGAGCGAACATTAGCTCCGACGTTCGCCTAGCACGGTTTACGGATTTCACATTCAACTTTTTCGTAGATATATGCAACCTCACGATGTTTTCCTTCACAAAAAAATTGTAGGAGCCGGGATTCGAAGTATTCGAACCTTCGATCTCCGCCTGACCACCAGAAACGTGAACTTGTAGCTTTTAGAACAACTTATTATATTCTAATCCACAAATTTATCAGAACACAGAACACCTCAATTTGGAAGTCGGTTAAAAATAAAACGGGCCAGCGTCCAGCTAAGCGGGGCTTGCAACCACTGCTTTACATCAGAATGTGGTATAACCAACCCTTTTTAACCGACTTCAAAATTTCAAAAGAGGAGGTTATCAATTCGGTTGTATGTTTTTTTTTTTAAATGTTTTTTTGTTTAAATGTAAATGTTAGTCCATAACTCCGTCATTTCTTAACCGATTTGATAAATTCTTTTTTTGATTGTAAGTATATATATCCAAGTTGGTCCCGTTTTTGTCAAAACGCAGTTCTGATGATGACATCCATGAGAAATTAAGGGAACTCCTCAAATTTTCAAGGCAAACATATTAGTAATTTTTGTGTTTTTATCAACAAGTCAAGCATTTTCATCCAAAAATGTGACATTGGATGAAGTGGAACTGCTGATGATGATCAGAACAGAACTCTTCAACGACAAAAAGTTCACGTTTGGCGATTTGTCCTCCTAGCTGTGTTAGTTAAGCAAGTTCTATTTTCACGATTAATTTTTGTTATGCTTGATTTCTGATGATGGGATCCATGAGGAATTGAGGGAAATCCTCAAATCTTAAAGGCAAACATATAGTGATTTTTGTGTTTTTATCAACAAATCGAGCATTTTCATACAAAAATGTGACATTTGATGAAGTGGAACTGCTGATGATGATCAGAACAGAACTCTTCAACGACGAAAAGTTCACGTTTGGCGATTTGTCCTCCTAGCTGCATTTGTTAAGCAAGTTCTATTTTCACGATTAATTTTTGTCATGCTCGATTTTTGATGATGGGATCCATGAGGAATTGAGGGAATTCCTCAAATCTTAAAGGCAAACATATAGTGATTTTTGTGTTTTTATCAACAAATCGAGCATTATCATACAAAAATGTGACATTTGATGAAGTGGAACTGCTGATGATGATCAGAACAGAACTCTTCAACGACGAAAAGTTCATGTTTGGCGATTTGTCCTTCTAGCTGTGTTTGTTAAGCAAGTTCTATTTTCACGATTGATTTTTGTCATGCTCGAGTTCTGATTATGGGATCCATTAGGAATCGAGGGAACTCCTCAAATGTGAAAGGCACACAAATAGTGATTTTAGTATTTTCAGGAACTAATCAAGCATTTTCATTCATACAAGTGACATTTGATGATGTGGAACTGCTGGTGATGATCAGAACGGAACTCTTCAACGACGCGTAGTTCACGTTTGGCGATTTGTTCTCTTCGTTTTGTTTGTTAAGCAAGCAAGGTTTTTTCATGTTTCCATGAGGAATTGAGGGTACTTAGTCTTCTACCATTATAAATATACATTATAGCCATTTTTATTTTATTGTATATCTATCTAAGAGTGCACCATCTAAGTATAATAATCTTTTACCGGCCTCCCCCATTGAAGTCGGTTTCTTTTTTCTTAAAAATTATCTCTTGATACTTTGCCTACTCAGCTCACACACCCGGCGCCCCGGCGTGTTAATTCACCCGAACGCGGCTAACGCCGCCGGTCAGTGGCAATATCGTTCAACGAGGTTGGGTAAACACGTTTAGGTGTTTTCGCGTCAATGACGGCGTTAACGCAAAAACGAGACCCTAACTAAACAATGGAGCACGTTATATGCAGTGTCGGATTAGCCAATAAGCAAATTAAGCAATTGCTTAGGGCATCACGTCTTGGGGGCACCATAAACAGCAATTATTAAGATTTATGAAAATTTGATTCTGTTTAACTCAAAGCCAAAATTTTCATTTACTACTCTTTTTTCTCTGATTTGTATCAAAGGTAGGTAGTTGATTATTTTAGGTATAAGAAAGTATTTCAAGATTATGTTGCAAAAAAATATTTGAGAAATCTTTTAAATAAAATAAGTTACGATTTTTTTAAGGCAACGAAATAGAAAATTCGACATGACACATGCTAAAAACGTTGGACTTATAAACTATTTTCCGCGAATTTAATACCCGTAAAAGTCACAAGACACATTTCAATAAATAAATAAAGAACCCTTAGATTTTTATTGTATGTAATACCAACTCCCCATATCTCTATCGTTTTTCATAAATATTTTAAATTACGTAATGATCTATTTCGTTGTAATAATTCCTTTGGTTTTTTTTATAGACCGATACTAGGTGACTTATGCATAGGGAGGGGGGGCCCACAGATTTTAATTGCAATATAGCACTTTAAACTCTCGCGCTTTGTACACATTCTTATAAACAATCCCTCCCCATTCCCATTCGCACCCTCCCCCCCTGAATTCGGTGGGAATTTTCCGTTTTATGTCCCTTCACATTTTTATAAACAAATGTGGGATAAATATTGTGTATCCATCTCTCTGTTAACAAACTTGCTGAGACGTCAGCCTGCCGCGACCATGACCGGTGCAACACGTGTGGAAACGTCGGTAATTAAGGTAAATAACAAAATTTCGCTTTATACCCCGACCTATACGAATATTTTAAGATTTTAATTGTGTTTCATTTCATTTATTTATTTTCATAGTAGGGTTTCACAATCTCTTTATGACGTCAATCCACCACCACCATATCAGCCCATAGACGTCCACTGCGGGACATAGGCCTCCCTCACTTTCATGGGGGGTAAATGCCATAATCGCCACGCTTGGAGTGCGGGTTGGCGATCGCAGTATCTCCACCACATTCCAGGGATGCTGCTGCCCATCCCCCGGTGGTCTTGGTCGTAGTTTTAGGACATACCCGGGTTTATGACGTCAATAATAACAAACAATTTACATACATATTCGTTAACAAACAATTTACATAGTGTACATGTTCTTTAATAAATTACTAATTATTAAAACATACATATTAATTCCACGGGTCGCGTTCATTGATATAGTTAGATATTTTATAGTATGTGGCTCGTAGTAAATAGTAGTATATCTATATAACATATATGGCTCGCGAGAGACACTCACTAAAATGTGCCTAAAGCGGCAATTACACTTCGTCGTTCGCCCCAGCATGCGGCGAACGCAGAAGTGTAAAGAACACGCTAACGTGTCGTCCGCAACGTGTCGTGTCGGCCGCATTCAGCGATCGACGGCTGCCAACGCTTATAAGTAGGCGGACAGACTAACTAATGTAAGGACGACGTTTGTTGGCCTAAGTAGTTTAAAATGAATGCGGCGACCGCATTAGGTGAACGACGCAATGTAATGCCGCTTTAGTGTCGCGACTAATTTCGCTTCGCGCATATGCCGGCATCTTGGTAGCCGCACTGATGAGTACCTACCTAATGAATGCTGAAAAGTTTTCTTTCTGAATAATCACGAGAAATGGAGATACGTAAAAGCTTATGTTTTTTTTTAAGTTGCTGAGATGAAAAGTTGTATGTGTCACACGAGAGAAAACTTATTTACATCTCGTGCTATTGAGTCTCAAATTCTGACTTTGAACCACTCGTTACGCTCGTGAATCAATTTTAGAATCTTTCGCTTCCTCGGGACTCAAAGTCAGCACTCGCATCAAAATACAACTTTGCTCTTTTGTTGCACAAATAACTATTGTTAAAAGTCTTTTACTACGTTTTAGCTTGAAGCAAGATCTAGACAGACAAAACTTTTAGCCCGCCTGTCTAAAAATAAACACAGCCTGGATTTCAGTTAGTTTTGTATGTGTTCAGCCGTTCCGGGCCGAGACCTGCACATAATGTATTTAAATATAGCTTTTAACTAAAAAGGTACTCCAATCAACGCGTCGTGAATTATTCATGCGAATGGGGCCGTCAAAAACTTTGATTATCTCTATCAGTAAAATAAAGTTTTTCCTTATTGGCAAAGTATTTTACGAGTGACGTGATTGATTCAATTTAAGGTGTGAAAATAATGATATCGTTTTTTATACCACGTCAGTGGCAAACAAGCTGACGGCCCACCTGATGGTAAGTGGTCACCGTCGCCTATGGACGCTTGCAACTCCAGAGGCGTAACCCGTGCGTTGCCGATCCGTAAGAAATATTTTCACGCCTGGACGGCTAGCATAACTTGGCGCGCGAGCTATCTCACGCGCGAGATAGACTATCTGCCTCTTTCTAATTGGTACACACAGAAAGAGACGGATTGTCTATCTCGCGCGTGAGATAGCTCGCGCGCCCAGTTGTGCTAGCCGTGCTGTATTGAAGAGTCCCATGCTGTAGCCCATTGGGAATACCTCGGCAGGGAGCTCATTCTACAACTTAAGTGTTCTCGGTATAAAGTACCTATTGAAACGTACCGTACGAGTACGCAATGGCTCCAAGTTGTGGGGATGAGCTCGCTGGCGATGGCGAGAGGTGCGATGATGAAAGGTAGCCGCGAGCATCATGCCAAACAGTTCTTCAGAGTGCATCCCGTTATACAAGCGGTATGGTGGCGGTGTGATGTTATGGTGTGGTTAGAATCCGCACTTTATCCCCGCAGGTCGAGTGCAAGACAGTACGTTAGATTTTACCTCATGACCACACACTACGAATGAAGTGACGTGCTCTTCACGCCACGGAACTGACATTCTAGTACATTACGGTCATGTATTGATGACTGTGGCGTGTGAGGCATTCCATTGGCTGTCACAACTAGATGACTGGGGCGGTGAAGAGGTTAATCAGCATGAGAGTGAAGTGGTCTATCATTTTTGAACCTTAACATGGCTGCCATGAGCATCACCAGTGGGATCACGTAATCTTCTCTTTGTGACCATGAGCATTACCGGTGGGATCAAATCACTATTATGGATCACTGAATTTGTATTGGGCGTGTGAGCAAAACTTTCGATGAAGTATGGGGCGTGGGAGCAAAACTTTCGATAAAGTATGGGACATGGGAGCAAAACTTTGGGTTAAGTATGGTGGGCAGCCAACGTGTTAAGACGGCGCAGTACGATCGGTGTGGATCGGTTCTCCATACAAACGTATTTAAGCTCTCATTTTAAAACGCCATGCTAGAATAACATGAAACTTTGTATACACAATGGGATCCGGCATACCTAGGTCGGAAATTAGTTTCTGTTGCTATAAATTTAAATAGAAAAAAAATACAGCGGTTTTTTGAGTTTTTTACGGCTTGTATGAAAACCTTAATAATCGCTGTATTTTTTCGCCATTATAATTTCAAGCAACATAAACTAATTTCCGCCCTAGACAAGCTGGATCCCATTGTGTATACAAAGTTTCATGTTATTCTAACATGGCGTTTTAAAATGAGAGTCATCCCATAGACACTTGGCAAACATACAATCAGATTTTGACTAAACACCTCTTACGATTACAGTGGACGTCAGAGATATTTTTTATAATACGATAGTGGTAAAGAAGAAATTGTAAAAGAAACTAAATACAGCGATTTTATGAGTTTTTTACGGCTTGTATGAAAACCTTAATAATCGTTGTATTTTTTCTCCATTATAATTTCAAGCAACATAAACTAATTTCCGCCCTAGACAAGCTGGATCCCATTGTGTATACAAAGTTTCATGTTATTCTAACATGGCGTTTTAAAATGAGAGCATAAATACGTTTGTATGGAGAACCAAACGTACTGCGCCCTCTTAATGAACGCAAAAGTGGGACCAATTTCATGGCTTACTGTACTCTACATATCATTATTGTGAGTAACGATCTTTCGAATATATTGTAGGTAAAAAAGAAGAACGACCCACTTACCTTTTATCATGGGAAGTTTATTTTAGTTTTTAATTTTCATTATTCACTATGTCCCCATTTATATAACAAAGCATTTGTTCACCAGTTCGTAATAGGTATATGTTTATGAAATTATCGGGCTATAAAAGTGATTCGCGTTCGGCAAACAGAATGGCCGACGCTAAAAAGTGCTAAAAGCTATAAGGCTGCTTACACACTGGACTGGTATTGCTGCACCTACTGCGACATCGCCAATGTTTATATATTTTTCAAACCCAGGTATCCTCATACTCCCAAAAATCCTCATAAAGAGAAAAGCGCTTGTGATTGCTTGCAGTGGCAGACATCCATAGGTTGGTGTCTGCTTGGAATAGGCAGGCCGTGTGCCTGTTTACCGTCATCGTTGTGTAATAATTTTTAAGAAAAAAAATCCGACTTCAATGGGGGACGCCGGTAAAAGATTATTATACTTAGATGGTGCACTCTTAGATAGATATACAATAAAATAAAAATGGCTATAATGTATGTTTATAATGGTAGAAGACTAAGTACCCTCAATTCCTCATGGAATCATGAAAAAACCTTGCTTGCTTGACAAACAAAACGAAGAGAACAAATCGCCAAACGTGAACTACGCGTCGTTGAAGAGTTCCGTTCTGATCATCATCAGCAGTTCCACTTCATCAAATGTCACTTTTATGAATGAAAATGCTTGATTAGTTCATGAAAATACTAAAATCACTATTTGTGTGCCTTTCACTTTTGAGGAGTTCCCTCGATTCCTAATGAATCCCATCATCAGAACTTGAGCATGACAAAAATCAATCGTGAAAATAGAACTTGCTTAACAAACACAGCTAGAAGTACAATTCGCCAAACGTGAACTTTTCGTCGTTGAAGAGTTCTGTTCTGATCATCATCAGCAGTTCCACTTCATCAAATGTCACATTTTTGTATGATAATGCTCGATTTGTTGATAAAAACACAAAAATCACTATATGTTTGCCTTTAAGATTTGAGGAGTTCCCTCAATTCCTCATGGATCCCATCATCAAAAATCGAGCATGACAAAAATTAATCGTGAAAATAGAACTTGCTTAACAAACGCAGCTAGGAGGACAAATCGCCAAACGTGAACTTTTCGTCGTTGAAGAGTTCTGTTCCGATCATCATCAGCAGTTCCACTTCATCCAATGTCACATTTTTGTATGAAAATGCTTGACTTGTTGATAAAAACACAAAAATCACTATATGTTTGCCTTAAAGATTTGAGGAGTTCCCTCAATTCCTCATGGATCCCATCATCAGAACTGCGTTTTGACAAAAACGGGACCAACTTGGATATATATACTTACAATCAAAAAAAGATTTTTCCAAATCGGTTAAGAAATTACGGAGTTATGGACTAACAAACAGAAAAAAAAATACCTACAACCGAATTGAAAACCTCCTCTTTTGAAATTTTGAAGTCGGTTAAAAAAACAGTTATTGCCCGCCAAAATGCAAGGATAGGTTAAAAATAAGCCAGGTAAACCCAAAGCATTTAAAATGCCTGATTAATAAAAAACCGACATTAGATTTTGGCTGTTATAGGCTCGGCAGAAAGGTCGCTTTTTGAACGGACTTATTTGCTGCAATTAGCTCATTTCAAATGATTTTAAGTATGCTAGTTAAAGCCCCTTGAACCGACCTGCTACAGAAAAGTGTAATAAAAGAGTAGTAATCCTTACCAAAATTTCTGGCTATCAATGGGTTAGGACCGCAATAAAACAAAAATTCACAAGAAAGTGTTATATTGTATACAACACACCAAGACGTTAGTGTCATATTGCTTTGGCAACATGTCTATTAGCGTTGTAGGATAATGGCGAAATGAGTAACAGATAGTTTATGATGGGAAGAGAGGTAAATGTAATGTTTCGGTAACGGTGCTCAAAATATCCGATTTGAGTGTTTTACCCGATTGATAAGGAAATTAAATTGAACGACCCTTCATTATATTTTCCTCACATCTGATGTTCCTCAAAGAGAAAAATTAAAAATATTTATTGTCAAAAAACATGTTAGGTACATGAAACATAAAAAAAAAAATGTCACAAAAAATACTAATACGTAATAACTAATAACGTTAACACAACTGAACTAAGTAGTAACTCTGTGAGCTGAGACCTCGCAAAACTTTTTTTTTTCAAATTTCAAAATTTCGAAATGCTGACTCGACAAAGAAGTTATATAATTATCGAACTGCTCCCAAAATTTTACGAGAATCGGTTGGAAATGCGACCTGTAGAGGAGAACATCCGGACATACGAAAGATTTTTTGTCGAATGCTGATACGGAGACGCTCCGCTCGCTTCGCTCGCTCGGTCAGCTAGGAAGTGCACGTGTTATACTAGTCCTTATCACTTTTTTACGTAACTATATCTAGACAATAGACAAACATTTCATTAAGTACACCCTTCCGGTGAGAGAAAAGAAAGGTATCGTTATTTTCTAGGATGCATTCATTTTCACTCAAAATGGTAGCTTATACTTTTTTCTTACAATTTGGGAACTGTAGTTTTTTCATATTCATAATCATGAAAACGCTTGATCTTGATAAATAAGTAAATAAAATGACCCTAATTTTCATGGTTTGGGCGACGTTGGTCGGTTTCTTATTTAGTCAAATTCGTGATAGGTCAGATTCATTCTTTGTCAGATTCAGACTTGGGCAAATTCTTACTTTGTCGGATTCGTAGGAGGTCAGATTTTTATTTTGTCGGATTATAACTGGGTCAGTTTCTTCTAGACAGAATAAGAAACTGGCCTAGTCAGAATCCCACCACCACCATATCAGCCAAAAGACGTCCATTGCTGGACATGGGCCTCCCCCAAATTCACGGAGGGTATATGCCATAATCGCCACGCTTGGCATGCGGGTTGGCGATCGCAGTATTTCCACCGCACTCCAGGGATGCTGCTGCCCGTCCCCCGGTGATCTTGATCGTAGTTTTAGGACATACCCGGGTCCTTTAATAAAGTAATAATCTGAACTACTACGAATACGACAAAATAAGAAAACCAACCAACTTCTCCGAAAATACCTCTTTTCGGAGTGTTCGGTTGTTTTTTAATTTTATCGAATTCTGGGTTGTTCAGTTTCTAGTGTTGTCGGATTCGTAGTAAGTCAAATTATGGTTTTGTCGAATTCGGACTAGGTCAGTTTCTTCTAAAAAAAATTGAATCTGACCTACTACGAATTCAGCAACATACGAAACTGACCAACTTAGACTTCGACAAAATAAGAAACAGGCCAAGTCAAAACTCGACAAAATAAGAATCTGACCTTGTACGAATTTGACTAAATAAGAAACCGACCGACGTCGCCCAAACCATTTTCATTACCATGTTGACTTATTTCATATATTTTGTACGGACCGTCACACAGTTTCAGTGCGTGACGATTTTCTCAACATATCCTATAAAGATTGACGCTTGATTCTTCTGCAATCTGGAGTCGCAAGTGTCCATAAGCTACGGTACTTACTATAATTAGGCACGCCGTAAGATTGTTTGCAGCTTTAGGTGGGGTCGGCTTTCCTAGTTAGTCGGCGCCCGGACAGTCTATCCTGGGTTGTCGGGTCGGGTAAATTCTCCGCTTTCAGTAGCTTTGTCGTACTAGTCCACCAGGTAGCAGGTGGGCGCCCTCGCCCTTTTTTACATTCGGGTAGGCGCAACGCTTGCTTAACATGTTCCTCGTCTCTCCTCATTACATGACCATACCACCGAAGTTGACTTTCAGCGAGTTTTTCACTTTTCGGGCCACTTTGAAACTGCCACGTATGTGCGTATTCAGGACTTTGTCCAATCGCATTACTCCTGACAATCTCAACATCTTCATTCGTTAGATTGTTTACCACCGTCGTTATAAAAAAAAAATTGACGGTCACACACAGGAAACCTTAAAAAAATGCATGGGGAACAGGGGACCACCACCACCACCATATCAGCCGAAAGACGTCCGCTGCTGGACATAGGCCTCCCCCAATTCCATGGGGGGTAAATGCCATAATCGCCACGCTTGGCATGCGGGTTGGCGATCGCAGTATCTCCACCGCACTTCAGGGATGCTGCTGCCCATCCCCCGGTGGTCTTGGCCGTAGTTTTAGGACATACCCGGGTCCAATTCTCCAACAGGGGACCATTTTTTTAAAAATATAGTCAAGCCAAGTCTTGAGAAAGAAAGTAAAATGAACAATTCTGAGTGGAAAACGCCATTGACCGGTTCAAATGTCTGTCCGTGTGTAATCGCCCTAACAGCATGTAGGCTATCAATAAGGCAAACAAACAAACACCGCGCTCATGTTACTAATGCACCGGGCTTTAAGCAACCCTTGCAGACGCCATTTAAAAAATATAGCACTCATACTTTTAAACCGACTTCAAAAAAGGAGTAGGTTTTCAAATCTCTTTTCAGGGCTCCGTAGTCAACTAGGAACCCTTATAGTTTCGCCATGTCCGTCTGTCTGTCTGTCTATCTGTCTGTCTGTCCGTCTGTCTGTCCAAGGTTTTGCTCTGTGATTGTTAGTACTAGAAAGCTGCAACTTGTAATGGATTATATAAGGTGTTAATTTATTAGTTGCAGATATTTTAACAGATGATACTTTACTTTAAAACAATTCGCTTTAAATAGAAATTAAGAAACCTTTTCATATATATTTTTTTGTTTTCATTTACCTAACAAAAAATTAATTTGTAATTTCGTCTAAAAATAATCACCATAGTGCCTGATAAGACGTTTAACACTATCTGTCATGTCACTCATGTCAACAATTGTTTGTCTTAAATGTCATTATGGTTCGGCGGAAAAACTACAAATGTAGGATGTATTGTAGGATGGAAATTGGGGCTGTCGTGTTAAAACTAGTCAAGAAAATCCACCCATTAGGATAGTTAACTAATACTAGCCTTTGATAAGTGAGTTAAAGTAATTTTAAAAGCAAGCATGAAGAGAAGAAGGCATTTCAAAATAAGTAAAATTGATCCAAAAAAACATCGTAAAAGCCATAATGTTTCATACTTAAATATACTCCAGGGACCGAGTACTATCAGCTGTAAAAATATCTGCAACTAATAAATTAACACCTTATATAAAACGGACAAAGTCGTAACATAAAATCTGAAATAAAATTTCTCCTACACGTACAGTGGGGATGACATTTTTTTTTTGCTTCAACCCTGCGGTGCGGGGTTTTCATTGAGCAACTACGGAACCCTATACTGAAAAAGAGCATGGCCCGACATGCTTTTGGCCGATTTTTACCTTTTTTGTAAATTAATACTTACTTCTTTGTTAGCAGTTCAGCAGCATTTAGTGATGTAAATAAATAGGTAGGCAAATTAAGGATAATTTCCACCAAACGGCTCGCATCGCATCGGATCGGAACGGATTAAGGATGATTCACAGTAGACCGTTCCGTGTCCGGGCCGGCCCATTTTCTATGACAGCAAACGCAACGGCCAGCGTATTTCCCTAGAAGAAAACGGGCCGGCCCGGACACGGATGGCCTACTGTGAATCATCCTTTATACAATCTTGTATTATTATTATTGGCTAGTTGTGGGCCATTTTATGCCGTTTCGACCAGTAGTTGATCTTTTGTGGCAGCCCTTATAGTTCGTTGCTTATACTATACCCACAGCTTCCAAGAATTTCCAGACTCTTTGGGCTGCAAGTTGTTGTATCTCCTCTGGTTGCATGATGTGCGTCCCTAGATAGATACTTCTTTTGCGCATAAGTGGTCCACACGAGCAGAGGATGTGAATGGCTATCTCCTCTGACAATCTTGTAACGATATTAAATCATGTACACAGTACCGTAAAACGGGGTGAGGTGAGGAGAGAGTAGGTTTCGCGGGGAGAGTTGGGTTATGAATGGGGAGAGAAGGTTTGAGAGGGGGGTGATAAGGGATTTTAAGGCTACTGCTACAAAAATAATGTATTCCATATTAAAATGGGGCTATAGTAATACGCATTATAAAAAAATCGATCCAACAATCTTCCAAAATCACCTTTGTATGAAAAACCCTCTCACCCCAAATACGAGGCACTACGGGGTGAGGTGGGTTTTCCTCTTTATCGACAAAGTTATGAAATGGAACTACCCAAAATAAAATACAAACTAAAATGCAAACGTACGAACCACTTATTATAAGTATACACCATTCAGTTTACGCATGTAAAAATAAAATTTTATCGAGGTTTGAAAGTCAAATTTCACCCAACTCACCCCATTTTACGATATTTAAAGTCTATACTCACACTACATTGTGCGTGGCCCGACACGCACTTGGCCGCTTTTGTTGTAAATGATTCCAAAAAAATTTAGCCTTTTAAAGTATTTTTATAGTCATCATCATTCATTCGATTTCGATTCATAAACTTAATCAAAGTACAAAATTAACCTTAATAAATTTATATCAAACACACTAATGTTTTTTACTTAAACTTTTTTTAATATATACATATATATATATATATATATATATATATATATAGAATAGAATAGAATAGAATAGAAAAAACTTTATTTCGACAACCATGCTAAAAAAATATAATATACAATTTAAAATAACTTAATACTACAGTTGCGAAAATGGGGCCCACTCAGCATGTGTCGGGTCACAAAAGGTGTCCCGACGCTGGTTTTCTGTGGGTCCCGACAAAACAATGAGTTGTGCGACCGATCCACACAACTGCGCAAACAATGCATAAATTTACACTAACACTAAAAAATTACAAGAAGGAAATTACACCAGATTAATAAGAACAATAAAAAAGATATTAATTCGAAAATGTTATTACTCTATTGACGACTTTTTTAAAGATAGCCAATTCGATGTTTAATCAATTATTTATTCTATTATTCCTATTATTATTCTAATTATAAATCTGACATGCTATAATAGATAATTACTAATAATACTTTAATTCTTTAATTTTATTGTACTGTTTGTCATTTAATTTCATTATATAATCTAATTTCAAATAAAAAAATATATATATATATATATATTGCGGAAAGTTGGATTTATCGCACTAGTGCTTTTTACTTTTCCAATTGGTTTAGATTCTCTATTGTTCCAAGCCATATATCCAATCAAGTTCAACCACTTTATTATTTTTTGGATTACGTTGTTTTGCATTGAAACTATACATTTAATATATTTAAGTTTAATATTTGACAAGGACATCTAATATATAAAAAAAAAAACATTAAATTAATTTTAATAATGTTGGCTGATTGAGTAATACTCAAAACTAATACCAATAATGTTTTAAAAACGTCGTTTCATATACGTGCGGACGTGTCTTTTTCACTCGTCCCGTGTCTTGCCCTCGCTCTGTCGCCTAAGAATGAGCTTCGCTTCGCTCTGCTCAAAAAGCATTTATATATCAGTTAACTTATTTCTCATATATTTCTATGTTATTTCAATACTTTCCCTTAATATATGCCTTTGGCCCGGGCCTCCCCTAATTATCTGAACATCACCTTCTCAAAAACCTATAATATGTCTCTCTTATCAATACACCCGTCCCCCTTCCACCCATTAGTACTAATTACATTAAAATAATACTAATTATAACGTTAAGCCATGGGAATCGGACCGGAATAAGACGATTGACGAATTCATAAGGCTTTGCTAATTGCGTCACTGAAGCAAGGATACAGGGTGTTTGGTAACTAGGTGCGAACACTTTCAGGGATGATAGAGGAGGTAATTTGAAATATTTTAGACACAACATGCGTTGTACAAACTCTTTTAGTTTCTAAGATATGTACCATTTTATTTTGAAAATTGTATGTTGGTGGCCTGTTTAGCCTAGTTGGTAGTGACTCTGCCTCCGAAGCTAGAGGTCCCGGGTTCGAATCCCGGGCAGGGCATTTATTTGTGCATTTTTCACGGATTTGTTCTTGGGTCTTGGATGTTTTCTATGTATTTAAGTATGTATTTATCTATATAAGCATGTATATCGTCGCCTAGTACCCATAGTACAAGCTTTGCTTAGTTTGGGACTAGGTCGATTTGTGTAAGATTGTCCCCCAATATTTATTTATTTATTTATTTATTTATTTTTTATAAATATGCGAGAGAGAGCGTTTTGTTTACGACCCGTGTTTTGTACACAATTTTACGCACCACTTGGCCAAAAAGTGGATTTTTCCGGACGCGCAGCGTGGCGCTCTTCGGGGGAAGGTGTATGTAATGTGTAATGATACATACATACATACATACATGATTTAACAGTTGTTTTTAACCGACTTCTAAAAAAGGGGGAGGTTCTCAATTCGTCAGAATATTTTTTTTATGTATGTTCACCGGTTACTCGGACTCTATTGGACCGATTTCAAAAATTTCTTTTTTTGTTTGAAAGGGCATGTTTTCTAGTTGGTCCCATTGTCATTAAGTCTGGTTCTGTTGACGGGATCTTGGAGAAATCGAGGGAAATCCCATGATCCCCGATGGGACCCACAGAGGTCTGACACTGGTGCGTTCCGAGGGTGGCATTGGTGCATTCCGACGGAGCCGGAGGTCCTACAGCCGTCCGAAATGAGTTGAGGAAGACGATCGGGTGGTTTTTAGTCGGTGCAAGTTCGACATAACCTCCGCACTATTCCCGAGGTTCGGTGAGGTGTTGTGCGGTGGTATCCATAATGGATTTTCACCCTGCTTAGAAGGTCAGGTGGTTGTCGCCTTCGTAAAACTGTCTTCGCTAAGTCAGAGGTTGAGACGCTAAAACGGACCCCGTACCTCTAGGGCAGGGGTCGGCAAACTGCGGCTCGCGAAAATCTCGTCTCGTCAAAAATATAGTGAAAAACTGAAACGGGTATTTTTGACTCTCTGAGGTTCCCAAAAGACTACAGACAGACAAGCGAATGACAGCAATATGGCTCCGTTTTGACCCTACGGGTACAGAACCCTAAAATCCATAAATATAAAAAATTCGAGAGCTACGTGTTACGTATCGGATATAGTGTATTACGGTACATAATATATTATAATACAGTTATCTTACTATCTAACACAACTATGACATGTTACTTTGCTACCATTTCTCATCGGAAAACTTGTTTACGGAGAAATAAGAGTTTTTACTACTAGGTACTGTAGGTAGATCTATTCGTAGAGACTAAAATATAGGTAAATAATGTAAAAAATAGGATAGAACTTTGTCCTGCGTAGCAAGGGTGGTGTTACACTGCTATGGAAAAAGTACAATATAGAAAGACGCAGTATTATTCTATTCTACCTATATCCACTAACGTTACCGCTGCGTTCACCGCCCTAAAATTCATAGATTCATACCATCCGGTCTCGCATAATGCCGACGCTTTCAAAAGCTCTACACTGAACGCGCCCGAAGGGGACGCGGCTGCGCGGGGCGAGGAGAGGGGCGGCCGCATGCGTACCGACTGCATTCCAGCCAGTACTCTGGTCGCCGCCGAACGAAACGCACGTTTTTGCGTCGCGCCGCGTCCCACCCCCAATACAAAGAACACCTCAGTATTGTAAAAAATCTGTGATGTATTGATTAATTCCAACGTTTTCGCTACGCGTAAGGATTAATACGTTATTAGTGAAGTGTTTAAAGTAAAGTGTTTTGGGGTGTGTAAACGCGTTTTGGATCGTTTTGAAGCGGCCACGTACCATGGAATTCCTTTTTATCGATGAATAGGATCTCACAGCGGACAAGAAATATGGTGGACTCGCTGCTTTGAAAACGGATTTGGTTGTGTTTTATGTGAAAAGTGTTGTGTTTTTAACATGTGTAGAGCGAGATAATGTGTTTGTGCACGAATTATGGATTGGTAGCATCAGTAGCGCAAGCTAAATAGTCTGTCGATCGAATAATGCTTGTGAGCGTTTAAGCCAACAGAATGGTGTCCCTCGCTTACCTCGGGCTTCGCCAAACGCCGTGGACCGTCATTGTACTAATATTCTTCGTAGAAAGCGCGATGGGAAACCTCGCAAAATCCTTCTACATACATTGGAACACTACTAACAGCATATTTAGAATAGACAACACAGATCATGTATTCGACCTGAATAATGGCAATCCGCAATTCGAATACGACCAAGTGAACATAATATGCCCTGTGTACACTCCAGGGACGTATGAAGAAGATACAGAAAAGTATATAATATATAATGTGAGTAAAGAAGAATATGATACGTGTAGGATAACGAATCCGAATCCACGTATAATAGCTATATGCGATAAGCCGCACAAATTGATGTTTTTCACTATAACGTTCCGGCCGTTTACGCCTCAGCCTGGAGGTCTGGAGTTCCTGCCGGGGAAGGATTATTACTTTATATCGACGTCTAGCAAAGATGATCTGCATAGACGGATCGGCGGGCGTTGCCTAAGCCATAACATGAAGCTGGTGTTCCGGGTTTGCTGCAAGCCCGAGGAGCAATCGCCGGCGCCGCCGCCGCAGCCAACGCCGCCGCCGCCCCCACCACCACCGACTACCACCACAACAACCACCACAACCACTATGATTACAACAGTCAAGCCGAAGAAGACGCACAAGTATGATAAGGGGCAGAATGAGGTGGTTAAAAGTGAGGAGCTGAGTTATTCCCGCGGGGCGGCGCTAGCGTCGTCGCTGGCTCTGGCCCTGGCTGCTAGCGCTGTGCTGGCGCCGCTGGCTCGGTGAATGTGCGCCAGGACGCGAGCACCGCGCCCAGACCTCATCGGCAAGCCGCCCCACACCACACAACTACACACACTGCATCTCCGCCCTGACTCTTTAGTCTATTCATGAAGTGAAGTGTAGTGGACAACGTAAGTGAAGTGATTAAGGACAGCCTAATTTAATATTAAGTGTATCGGGCCTATTATTAATAATCGAAATAACTTATGTACGATACAGTGACGTTCGTTCTAGGGAGCATAGTTATGGACTCAGTTAAATATATATATATATATATATAATGTTAACATGTATAATGGTAAAATAGGTTTCTTAAACCATTAGGTATAAAGCATTTTTTTAATATTTTCATTAATGCAATGAAGGATATTTGATTACGACTTAGAATCTGAAAATCGAATATTAGGGGGAAAATCTTAATAGAACGAATTAGCTAGTTTGTATTTAGTTCGAAAGACATTTTTTTCCTGATAAAGTATCTGTTAGAAATTATTTATACGAAAAAATATGGGACAAGTTGTGAAATTGTCCAGAAATACTGTGATTTTGGTTTTATTTAGGATGTAATTAACTCTTTATGCTTTTATTATGTGATATAAGTCTACATATATCAAAAGAATGCTTAGTTTCGCCTAAGAATGAACTTTTCTTTAAACGACTGATTTCGCATTTCAGCTTTTTCTAGATAATTTTGAAGCGAGCCAACTAGACTTAACTGCTTTTGCTCGATGTAAAAAATAATTTTAACAACACAAGAGTCTTGTTTTTACAACAGAACTATATTAATCAAGACTAGGTAAGAAATCCCATGGTTTGATTTGTTGATAAAAATTCTTCAACTTTGCAAATGTTTAGTAAAAATCGCTTGTTTGAACTGAGTATGCGTTTACCTAAAATCTTAAACTGCTGATATTTTACGCAAAATTGGAACATTTTTACGGAAAATGCAAATTTTCCTTCTTTGATTGATCTTTTAGACCAAAGAAAAAATTCTTTGGTCTAAAACGAAATTAAATTTAGATTTTAGTAGACTCAGTCCAAACTTGCTGAATTCAACTAAGGAATTGTGTCCAAAAACGATATTGCGTACTCATCAATGAAACCATGGAATAAAATCACAGCATTTAGCACACCGTGCCATGAGTGTGTCAGATAGACAAACATACAGATATAGTCAAATAGTTGAATAGTTCAAATAGTCCGGGTTCAGTTAGCCATACGCATTTAGACAGATAATTTAGGTAGACTTTAAGAACGGAACTGTTGAATTTTAAACTATACAGGAAAATTTACAAAAATTAACGAACTATGTCAAGATGTTTATAATCTTTAATGACTAGCATTTTTAACAAGGCCTAAATACATAGAAATAATTCGAAGTTGACCATTTTCTATTGTCGTAGCGTCCTACACATAGTACATAGGCCCCAATTAACTTTACTCTTTGTTAATCTGACAGAGTAAGTCGCCAGGCATAAAAATATTTTATTTAAGTACTTATTTAAAATATTTACGAATATGAAGCTTCTTGCTCTAAAAATAACTCTTCTTTTCTAATGCGCACTTCTAAGGTTTGGAATTCTCTGCCGGCGTCAGTATTTCCGAGTTCATATAACCTAGACCTTTTTAAGGCACGAGTGAATAGGCATCTTCTGGGTGAGCTCGCTTCATCGTCGGCCTCATCTTTGCCCCCCGGCTAGATGCTGGCCAAGAGCAATCCCATTTGTGATTTAAAAAAACGTGTATGTTACTGTTAAAAGCTCTATGGTAGAAAGCTGGGTTCGTTCAGTTATTCTATCTACCTACACTAGCTGGATTCAGAGATCACTACATAAAGACCATTAAACGTCTAGATCATTAAAAGTGTAAGTGTAAACATGTCGTCGCTGTAATGGAAAACTTTCAAACCCACCTTAACGCATTTATATTTCGTATCTATTCTCCTGTCAAATGGTACATTACCTAGTTTGCTGTCGCTGTCTCAATAAGTTTAAACGGATTCAGAAACGGCTGGGACTCGAATCCACGACCTATGGCTTTAGAACAGGGACCGGCCAAACCTGTTACAAACTTGATTACAGTTATTTGCATTCTCAACGCCATATTGCTTTTAGGGTGCCATACAGCTTTTGATGCAGAGATATACTAAAGTGACGGATTTTTGAATATTCTTCTGTTTAATTCAAGTAAAATGATTAATTCTCAAGTAAAAGGTCCCTGTCCCCCGCAATATAGGATGACAGAAATGTGTGTTAATCCAGGGGAAGGCCTTTGCGCAGCGGTGGGACACTTTAATAGGCTATTAAAAAAAGGTCCTCCAATGTCAATAAGGTCGATTTTTAATTGAATTTGTAAGGTACTCCTTAATGACACAGCGTAAAATTATCCTTTAGCGAGAGTCAAATGTTGGTGTCTTTTATAACTTGCATAGTTCCAGAGTGTATGATGGATCGTAGTTCTGGGATTTCTTAATGATATAATCTTGACTGGCCATTTCCTATCATCCCATCATCAATGAGAGGAGCCCTGTGCTCAGCAGTGGAAAGACTGGAAAGTATAAATCCTGATGATGATGATAAGCATGTCTTGACGTAGTCATCATATCGATTGGGCATACAATCTAAGTAACTATATATATCGTCGTCTAGTACCTAACACAAGCCGAGTAGTACAAGCTCTGCTTAGTTTGGGACTAGGTCGATTTGTGTAAGATTATCCTCATACCTTCAACTTCATACAGGATTAACAGTCAATGTGATGTCCACGTCTTGACAATCAATTAAATATGTATTTCAAAGAGATCCGAACCAACGACACAAAAGTTGTGCTATTTACAGCGTTATGATAACTGACACATTCTTTTCTAAACTCTAAATTAAAACTTCAATAAGAGTTAAATTCAACATATAATTGTATAATCTTTGAACTAAAACCTAAGAGATAATAAAGTATACCTAAAAAAAGTTACACATTATAAAATAAAATTCATCCTGAACTCCATTACTGTAGTTTAATAAACTATTTCGCCTCACGTTTCAAGCAGTTAATATAATTTATTGGACACCATATAATCAATTCAAACTACTATGAGACAGCAAAACTGACAGACAAAGATAAATGGTCCTTCGGGCCCTTTCATTTTTTCCAAGTCTCCATTGACAAAAGATAGGATAGGAAATGATGCACGCAGGTAGAGAAATCTGAGAATTACTCGAAATAACCCAGAATTTGTTTCTTTAATACTCTAATTTAAAAGTAAAAGTTGAATTGGTAGAACCTCGCGCAAATTAAAGGAAAGGATCTATTACAGTCTGCCATTTATATTTTAAAGTGACGTCATTAAACTCTTTAAATCTGTGCTAAAACGAAAAAATTGTGGTCTAATTGATAGGGGACTGCAAAATTATCCAACATAAATGTTATTTAATAGTAGGAAAATAATAAATTACTTTAAACAGTAAAAAAACAGAATAATCAATGCAAAACGAGCTACTTGTACTTTTAAAAGTACCAAACAGTATATATTATGTAAATAACACTGTAAGCCAAAACGCGCTGTTGATTTGGTTTACTTACGTTTCAAAAATGTTGTCATTATGGTGGCATAGACGTTTAGAGGTGTTTTATAAAATTGTAAATGATTACATTGATTAGACACTTCGATTCATCAATTCTGGACTTAAACATTTAAATCATATGCATAGCAGAGTTATGATACATTACAATAGTGAGAACGAATTTAAATCTATTTGCAGAAGCATTACAACTGTAAAAGAAAGTGAATGCGACGTATTGTAATAAAATGTTGTATTTATTATTTAATTCATTCATAATATATTATCATTGCTATTTTGTTTATTGATAAATTACGAAGAAATATGACTGCAATAGATATTCTCTTTATACTTGAACTTTTATATCAATTGGTAATTAGTTCAGGAATTGATTGTGTTTTTATTGAAATTAGTAATACAACAACTGCTTTTCACATTTTTTTCATGTGTGATTTTTATTCCTTCTAAGCTTATTGATTTTAATGTTCCAAATCGACGTAACGACTATTTTTAAGATCGTAAAAGCGAACCAAAACAACGTCAAATTTGTTAAAACAACCCGAATCCTGACATTGTCTTAATGCATTGTGTTCTAAACACAGAATTAATGTTCTTTTATAGCCTGGGGCTATTAACTCGCTTACCTTCTGAGTGGATCTATTTTTATTTGAAACTAAGCAAACCAAAATGCCGTTGTAGGCAAAAGGTCATAAGTACCAGTGACGGATATGTCCTTTAAGTTGTTATAAATATTGTGCGCTTGAGAAATGTTAAAAGGGTACATGATGTCAAATTAAATTATTTTACTTAGCTAGATTCTGGAATGACCGAAAGATCTTTCGCAACTGAACAATGTAATCGTAAGTATATACTAGTATATATAAATATACAACATGAAGCTACTCTCAAAACACTTCAAACGAGAGTTTTGTCTGGATAAGTCATATCTTTTACAGTAAATTCTCTAAAAATCCCTAATTTGCCGATAAAATATCAGCAAACATTCCTCTTTTATATCTTTTGTCACTCCAATGAGCAAAGTTGAGAGCAAATCTTTTTAACAAATACAATACATTCTCGATATTATATTTTCATTTTGAAAAGAAATACAAAATAAACTTATTCCCGATCCAGATGTCTCAAGCGTGCATTTGTTTAGAGTTTTGGCTATTTCTGTTCCCCAACGAAGGATTGAGGAGGGATAATGACTGACCTGACGTTATTTTAACCGAGTTTAAACCTTAGATTATATTTCGGTGATTAATTTTAAAAAGCGCAATTTACGTTGATGATGCATGATGATCCTCTTAAAATAACCAAGCCCCTTTAAATGCCGATAAGAGTGGTTTACTCACGTATGTTTTGACGAAACTTCTTGTATTTTTGCTGAAACGTCAGACTTTAGATTTACAATTTAAAACATCAAAAGAACTAGTAGGAATTTATCAAAAGTTTATATTAAATGTTCAAGTAAAAAAACAGGTTCATAAATTAAAACTAAATATAACTAAATTTATGATTAATTAAAAACTAAATCCGGTACTTACAAAAAATGAGGATTCAACTCGGTTGCGTTGTAAAGAGAATAAAGTTCTAATAGTGAAACGCAAAAATAACTAAAAATGTATGCGTTTAAAATAAATTCAAGCTTTTCAGTAATTTTTTTTTGTTATATGCTGTGACATTTCTGATGATTTACCAATTGCTTAAGCTAATTATGGTGTTTAGGGAATAATGTTTATTATAATTTATTGTTCACCTCTACAATAAAGTACAAATTCGTCAAGGAATAATTCAACTTAGGCTCTTAGTATAATAGCAATTACTGAGCATAATAGGAAATTCACAATAATTTGTCCTAATAATGAATATGTAAAAGGTATTTTTTTATACAATGATTACAATGAATGCCACAAAAAATAACACAATAAAATAACTTGTAATAAAATTTCATTGTAACATTCAAATGTGACATCTGTATTTCCTTGATCGCGAAAACCAAGTCAAAAATTAACCCTAGAAAATAGATTAGCCCATTCTTCATGTTAAATTAAATATGTCAGTTTACGTTTGTAAAATGCCCGGTGACATTATTTATCAAGAGTCATTTTCTTAAGAAACGGCGGTTGAGTTAAATGTGACATCAAAGAATTCTAACCATGATAAATGTATGACAGCTTAATATTATTTTTGCAGGAAGTGGAGCGTGGATTATAAAAATAGATTTTGGATAACTATCTTTGCTGAAAGATATTTGCCTATTGGGATGATTCATATTTTCCATCTATTACCACCAATTTGTTATCACTTGTACCAATTTAGGCTTCCATTCTTTTTTACCGTTAACTATTGTGACATAAAAACAGATTAAAATCTCAATGGCTGCCACTAAAATAAAGGTGGTTATTACCTTTCGTGGTCGCAGATAGGATTTTTCCCCAGTAGTTACCACTGATAACATGTAGGGAAACTCCTAGTAGTTAGCAATGGTAACCAATTGGTGATAACTGGTGAAAATAAATCATATTGTTCATCATCGAAAAAAAAGTTGACGTACATTGACTGAGTCATGTTTTTATATTACTTACATTCTGAATAACGTAGGTACGATGAGGTTTTTGTTACTTAATGGTTCATCGAAACATTATGGTTAAGACTTGTCGAAACAAGTTTTTATAATGACTTAAAGCCTTTGGCTGTAAAAAAGATGTAAGCGTCAAAACTTTCCTGTTTAATTTCATTTGATCTTTTCATTAAAGAGGTATTCCTTAATACTTTACTACAAAATCATTTGACGGCGATTAGAATTTATTTATTTCACATAGAAATATGCTTTGTTATCTAAACTACCTATTTAACATAGGGGAAACAATAGCTTAATCATATGTGGTAAACCGCACAGGATTATTGCAAATTGAAATAATGATGTTACAAAAAAACCGCGTGAATAAACTTGAAACACTACTAGTTTAATGTTAATGCGTATTTAAGTGAGATTAGTTTAGTAGTTCTGATAAAATTCATGAAATTATGTTAAATCTGGTTTAAACTGGTAGGCCTATCAACAGCCTTTATTGCACGATGTGGACGAAATAGCGCATTCGCCACTTTCTAACAGTTCACGAGAGAAAGAAACAAGGTTATCATCACAATATCGGTTATTATATTGTCGGCCTGTTTAGCCTAGTTGGTAGTGCCACTGCCTCCGAAGCTAGAGGTCCCGGGTTCGATTCCCGGTAAGGGCATTTGTTTCTGTGGTGAGCAGAGACATTTGTTCCTGAGACTTGGATGATTTTCTATGTATTTATGTATATATCTATTAAATATGTCGTCGTCTGGTACCCATAACACAAGCCTTATTGAGCTTACTGTGGGACTAGTTCGATTTGTGTAAAAAATTGTCCCAATATATATTTATATTAGACAATAATAAAAAAATATATATTGTGGATGAAATCGCGAATCGTAAGATGAATCACAGCAAAGGCCGCCGTTAGGAGACCCTAAAGGCGGCACACGTTGGATGTGAAATTAAATCTTTTGATTCGTGATATCATCCAAAAACAAAAACTAGTATTTTTAATATTCTTACTTTTCGAATATAAGTACATTTTGAAGATTAGATTAAAAGTTATATTTCATCGTCAGTGACTTTCCTATTCGGCACATTCGTGAAGACATAAACTTATCTGGGAATAAAAAAAAAACAGCTATTGTTCATTTGATCAACCAAGAAAAGAGTTTATACCAAGGTTAAACTACACTATTTAACATCTAATCTCAGATTCCATTTAGTCACATTGGATGTGACTTAACTGAACATATCTGAGATTAGACAAAATGTATGGTCTAATCTTAGTATAGTGCAATTCTTCTTTTCTTCTAAATCCAAGATATATCTTATCTCAATCCAAGATACAGTCATGCCTGTATTTCTACAAAAGGTAGATAGAGGGCATGAAACCTACCAATAATTCAACGAATTATTTTAACCTGTATAGTTTAAAATTCAACAGTATGCATTTTTATAGTAATCTCTCTCATCATAGTTTTTGATTAGTTGTGCTGTGTACTTAGATTTAATAATTGCCTAATTAAAAAGGCCTCATTTTGAATCTCTAATGAAAATCAGTCCGCTAGAATTAATTGAAAGGCATAATAATAAAATAATTGTGTAGGTGGTTTCCAAACAGAACGCGTCTTTCATATTGTTCTTTGTAAAGGACATAATCGGATATAGAACTTGTTTGTGTAACCGGTTTACATTTTGTAAATGCAATACGAAGAAATACTAGTTATGGCTTGGAGCGAAAGGAATTAAGGTTATATCTTAAAATTAAGTTACCATAATCCTATACAAATGTGGATACAGTCGACAGCAAAAAGATGTATCTAATAAATCTAATTTTTCATTTCAGTTAATGCAAATAAGATGTAAGGTCAAAAATGGATACATCTCATTGTAAACAACTGTACATGCATGGTTACATACTTTGATATAGATAACTGTAGATTGTCAATTTTGTAAAGTCATTATTGTGCAATAAAACCTAAACGAACATTCCTTTGACATAAAGTTATTGTTTAAGTTCAAATTACTGTGTTGCACAACCATTAATTATTATGACTATTTAATTCGTATCAAGCGCCATTTAACTGTTGTCGTTTCGCGGGAGCTTATCAATTAACCTTCTGACCATGACTATGATGCAATGTCATTATTATAAACCGAATATAAGCCATATTTCGATAGTCCTTCGATTGCATTTCACTTGTACTACACGAAGAAAAATATAATCTAACGGATTCTGAACTTATCAACGAGGCAAACAATTAAATACATATGAATCAACTTCTGATTGGAAACGACCTGCAGATAACCTAAAATAGTTTGTCATTTAATTTGACATGAATATTTATATGAATTGATAAAACCGTTTTAGTAATGTAAGATAGAAGAGTTACTCCTATAAACGTGCCTAATTTTATTGGTGATTTCTTGGAGCTCTACTTTTATCTTGTCTTTTATAAAATACAAATTAATTTATACTTTTGATTTTAAAATTGGAGCAGTAAATGCATTGTTATTAAATTAACAGAAAATTGTCTCAATGAAACATAAAGCAGTACATCAAATAAATTTGTAACTTAATTATACACGCAAATAAAAGTTTATAAACGATATAACATACACTCTAAACGGGAAACTCGTAAATCATACAATAAAACTGCATAAGTGACGTATGATTATTTATAGCTTTCAACATTTATAATTTGTGGCCAGCCGCAATGTGTCACACAGCTGACATCAAATATTTTGATTGAATTCTAACACCACATGTTGATTCATGTTTTTGTTTCATGAATAATCGGTGCGCTATAAACTATTTTTATTTTGATCAGATTTGACATGAGTATTCTTGTAATAGTTCATAGGAACCTAAAAAAACGAGAGTTTTACAAATTTTTTAATGATAATATGACTGAGATGTTTGCTGAAATGTTAGTTCATTGACAAGACAAGATATTTATGATTTGTGTATAATTATAACTTTTTATGACGAATGACGATGCAAATGACGAAGTACTGTGTGGCTTCTATAGAAGTCGGACGGATATAATATAGGTTTGTGATAATTTCTCACAATTAACTTGATTAAGCGGTAATTAATCGTGTAAAATTATAAATATATCTACACGCAATTAAACCCGTATTAACGAGCATCGTAAGTTATAAAATGTGACATTAATGAGGATAAACTAACTCATAGTATAATATACAATTTGTACTTAATAAAGAACAATAAAAAGTCTAGCTCCATTAAACAGACCAATGAAATGGTTAATTTGCTCAGTGGCGGTTGTAATTAATATGTATATTTATGATCCCATTCCATTTTTTTATAATTACGGTTATCTACTGAGTGAATTTTTTACTAAAAAAGTCCATCCAATTGTTTATATTTTGGGTTTTAGTTCTGAATCAAGAACAGATTTACAAGAATACAAAAAAAAAAGTTATTTTTCACATCCAACACTTCTAAGTAAATTCATGTAATGGATATTACATTTAATATCCCTGACATGAATTGAGTGTATGAAGAGGGAGATTAATTTAATAGTCTGATATTTTATGAGAAAACGCCAATTCACATATAAACTTGAAATACAGTTTGATCAAATTTACCTTCAGTTACAGGTATTTCAACAAGTTTAATGATCTTGTCATTCTGCAGTGCCTGCGTTAAAGTAGGTACTAATAATTTAATGCTAACATTATTTGGCGTCATGATAGTTCCTAAAAAACTTTAATTTGAAATATACTTATTTAGTATAGGCATATTTTCTTTTTGTGATTCAGAACTGAACATCATTTTGTATATAATTAAAATATTTAACTTTTAATTTAAGTTTCAATTCGTTTTATTTCTAATTTAAACCATTTTATATATTCGCATTGGTGCTAATAGCAGTGGCTAAAATAGTACAATTATTTCATTTTAAGTACTTACTTTATTTTATTGTGTTTCGACTTATATACATTGATAACGTATATTGATCTCTTTGCCTCGAGTGAATTTCCGTGCCAATAAAGATTCAAAAGTGGTCACTTTCGCCCTATCTCTCTCAAGCTACCTCACTGTGTCTATACTACTAAATTCGTACGGTACGAGACAGTAGTATATACAAAGTAAGGTACGAATCGTATCTTATGCCATGCTATAGTGCAAGCTGTCATCTTAAAATCTATTATTTATTGGAACGGGTTATAATAGGAAATTGAAGCATGTACTTTTTTATATCTTATCGTCATAGTGACAAGCTTAAGAGCGATTAAGAAAAGTGTTTCAATAATAATGATATAATCAATGTGTATATGTTTTTATATCCTACTTAATTCTGCTTTAATATTACGTACTTAATTTGTGAGTTAGTGCAAAAAATATTAGAAATTAACTAGCATGAGCTACCTCTTTCAAATGTTCTAAAGGTATTTTTATATAAATAACTAATGTTAATGTTAAGCTCGGCACTATCTTATATTACTAGAAACGGTTGAAACTATCCTAAAATAATAAAAAAAAGATTTTTCACATTTTCCTAATAAAAATGTTGGATATTTAAAATATGGATAAAGTTGCGGATGCCGTTGTCACAATATTACTTTAATATATATTTGATAATGTATAATAAATAGCCAAGTAACTTTTGCAGAATTGCATTGATAATTCACAACATTTAACGCAATCTTGCCCCACCCGTTATTATTGCAAAAAAATGTATACAATTGAAAAATACACTATGCTATTTCAAATGTCCTATGTTAAGGACGTATTCTTACAGAGTGAAAAAAGTGTTTTCATTATGTAAATAATTACGAGTATTCGTTACGCTTGCCATCGATGAATAAAAGTTGCATAATGAAACCACTGTTAAAATTTTGAAAATGAGTTGCATTATTAATTCAGTGACGTGAGACGTCAAGTTTGACTTATCGTAGCTATGGCCTTCTAAATACTTAGTAGGCAATAGCAACGATAAATCAAATATATTTACCCTATTATAATATATATAAATTCTTTATTTCGGAGCACAAGACTCCATAGATGTTAGTAGACAAGACAAGAAAATCTATTGAGAAGTATTTTTAACTTATTGGGAAGTCCCAATAAGGTAAAAAAAAGTTTTTGTTGATGGCAAGTTGTTATTACATTTTTTGGAAATCAAGCGTCGAGGCAAAGTTTCTTGTTTAACAAAAGCCCTTTAAAAAGGACAATGTATGTCTGACAACGGCATCTCAACATTAACGTACTTAGGTAGGCAGCAGTATAGTGTTAAATATATTTTTTGCAACAGTAATTATGTATTTGCTATTACTAAAATGCGGCCATAATCAAATATAATTTTATAATACTGAAGACAGAGACATTTTTTAAATGTATATAGACATTATGTGTATAAAATTGTGAACTTAATATTGAAATGAATTGTAAGCCCTAAAGGTCCTGGAATGTAAGGATTTTAGGGTATTTATGTCGTAAAAACTAGTAAATATCTGGATAAATATTTAATACCATCGTATGATATGTTTGCGATGAACTATGTACTTGGGAATATTCATACACAATTTTACTCTACGTATATTAATTAATATATAAATTGTGAGTTGGGTGCAACAAATAATTCAATGCATTGTGTTAACTAATGATAAACTCTAAATTGATAACATTGTTCATATTTGATATTCTGGATAAATTGCTGCAATTTTGCCCATATTCCAACAACTTATCTTAAACTTAAAACTTGGTTATTTTAACTTACCATATTGAAATAGATGTTAGACTAATTTCAACTACCTACCATTATAATTTATAATAACTGTATAAAACTTTGGGCAAAGTTGACAACAGAAAGGCATTGGGGACCAAATAGTTCTCCATTTGCTCTTACATTGTGATAAAGAGTGATTTTTCTAAAAGAGACCGAATAAAGTCGGAAAACCAATAAAATTGCACCAGTTTATCGCTGATAAGTACGGGTGCAGCTTTCAGTGCCATTCTGTGACAGTAATGTCCAGTTATCTAACGTCCCACTTTATCTATAGCACTGAATCCAGAGCAATTTAGGTAACCTAACTCTGTCTAACCAAACTATGCGTTTAACAAGAGAAGATATTTATGCAGTTTTAACTCAAATGCAATCAATAATAACATCTTGTGTTAAAACTACATAAATTACATCGTTCATGTAAGCAGTAAGAAGATAGACAGTTCTATACAGCATTTTCCACATCAAAGAGAAAGGTAATAACCGTTTACACAAATCGTTACCGAATTCACCTGATTCGGAAGAATTATTTAAGCTTCTAGAACTAAACTACTTGATTGAACTAAAACGTATTTTTGCTTATTACGAGCACTTACACTGTATCTTTTGTATTTTCTTTGCTAGTCTGGTAGAAACAGCTACGAAGCATTATATTTCCTTTTAATATAATAAGACATGTGCAATAATGATAATAACAGTGCTTTTATAAATAAACACACTGACTTTTCTGGGCCTATTAATTCTATGATTGTAGCGTTTATTGGATAAATACAGAATAAAACATTCGTCTCTCTCTCATTGTACTTGATAGAATGAGATGGATGCTTTACCTGACTAGCTCGCATGATTGCGATGAGGTCTGTCTTGAAGCATTCTTGGCCTCATATACTTGTAAGTGACATAAACACAGTCATGCTAGCTACTCGGTTTTTAGTGTCCTAAACGTCATAAGGTGGTTAGCGCCATCCTAATAATTCGCATAGGTTTAATTTACAAATTGTAAAAATGCCTCTGTCTTAGTATTGATTTACTCATTGGTTAAGATTATGAAATTGTAAAATAGGGGGGGAGGTAACCTAACTGTACCTACTAAGTATAATAAGAGGTGTAAATATGTTGTTTATCTAAGGTAGACCCTGTAGTATTTATTTGTACGATTTGGGCCTCTGTTGAAATCCAAAGTTTTTTATTTATTTTTCGACCAATAAATGTTGGAGAGAACTATTTTGTGATTTTATTTCTCAACCCTTGTGTAGAAAACAGTCTAGTGCATAAATTACTTAAAAATATGTGCCACTCTTCTAATATGTTAATGTTACCTCTATACAGGGTGACATCAGAGACGTAATCAGAAGCAAATTTTTCAGACTCTACACATGATCGCCTTTTCAATGCAATAGTTGTTACATAGAAAAAAACAAGTTTTTTTTTCTTCAATTTTTTACTAGAAAAATAATAACGCCATACTTAAATCATGGTCACCCTATACACATAGACACGTTGTATGAGGGATGACAAGACATCGTGTGGTGTAGGGTGACCAAGTTGAATGAAACATTATTTTTTCTGTTAATAATTTGAGAAATAATAGTCAATATTGCAACTAGGAACTGTGATATTATCTTTATTGAGTTTGTCTTTCAATACTTCATCGAGTCAAATAATTTCTGATCACGTCTCCGATGTCACCCTGTATAACGATAAATGTATTTTACACATACATTTTGACCGGTTTCGGTACATATTTATGAGAGGATTTTTATACCAGGTCGGTGGCAAACAATCGTACGGCCCGGTTTATGGTAAACGGTTACCGCAGCCTATGGACGCCTGCCATAGACTGCGGTGTGTTACATGCGCGCTGCAGACCCTTTAAAAATGTAAACACTCCTTTCTTGAAGAACCCCATGCTGCAGTCCCTTGAAATAACCTCGGCAGGGAGCTCATTCCACAACCGGAGCGTCCGAGGGAGGAAATTCTTCTGAAACCGTACCCTAAGCAACCATTTAGGTTTTAAGCTTACATATTTTTGCACTTCACTGTACATAGGGCGTCCAGTAATCAATTAAGTCATTAAACGCATTGATATGGATACCTAACATTTAAAATTTCCCAGTAGTATGAAATCTAAACTCATTTCGTTAAGTTGTTATCAAGAAACACAAAAGCATTTTTTTTTATAGCTATTATAGTATTCAAGATATTTATGAAAATTTGAAGAAAGCTTATCATCACCCATGTACTTAAATATGACGTCCATTGGGATATATGCGAAAATTTAAAAATGTGGTTATAGTTTTTCACCCTCTATTTGATTTCATCGGATAAAAACCAGCTTAAAAAAGAAATGTTGTCAAACAGAGTACAGTCAATTGCCGTTAACATTACCTATGGAGATTAACTTTGCCTGCCTCAAAAAACTGTTTTTTTGTTAAGTAGCCAGAGAAATCCAGTAAAAAATATAGATATAAAATAGTTTGTAGGGTAGGCAAAGATATATCATGAGCAAATTTGCAGCATTTTGCTAGAGAGCTAATAGAAAGCATAGGCACTGCCGTTTGGAAAGTAGATCCGAAAAAGACATAAGGAAGGTGACACCAATTTCTCAAGTAAATTGTACTCGTAAACGGTAAACGGTGTTCATTATAGTAGTTTATGTGACTGCTATATAATGAAAGGCATTAAAACACGAGTGTAGGTTTATGAAACGAGCCGAAGGTGAGTTAAGAGAGATAAGATCACACATTATGTACAGTCGCATTCATAACTTTATCTACATGCATATCATAAGTTTCTACAATATGTATGTATACATATGGCCTGCATTTTCAAGTTAGCCAAAGCAACCCGCAGACTCCTTTAATTAGAATAGAATACAACCGTGAAACATTCCAAATATGATTAATATGTTTAAGATTGTATGAAATTTGAATGTAATTAAACTAATAAATGTATCGATTAGGATCAGGTGTCAAATAGGACCCCAGGCTCCTTTAGAATACAACTTTTCTTTTTAAGGTGTTCCATATTTGAATGTATTCGAAGTATCGGTTAGCGATACTAAACATTAAGATGCAACATGCATATACAGATTTCTTAATAAGTAGGCCATTTGCTTATCGCTTCTGAAGATATTCCAGGAAAGTTATTATATGGATGTATATAAAAATCTGTATTGCAAATTTGACAAGTTTCTATGGAGTGACAGCTGCCGGCGCCATATTTAAAGTTGCTCGGTATGTAATCGTAAGTTGGTGCAACCGTAAGTGTGCGAGTGTAAAACAGCTTCACAGTCATTAAACTTGAACAACGACCGTTGTTACATAATTATGATTGATGATCACTATCAGTCGATCTGAGTATAGTGTTCGTTTGTCTGTTGACGCGCTCATAAAAGTAAAATAGGCCGTGCGGATGAAGTGGGCACAGAGCACCAATAACACTTATTTCACTAGGTATACTAGGGAACTACTTCCCTGCTGTCAAGACATAATAAAGTAAAACCACTGGACGTGCCTCCGATTTACTTCATCAATACAAAATTTAATGTTGTATTATAATCCTTGAAATAATTATAAAAAAAGTGCAGTAGAGTGTAGTCAACAGCAAAAGCAGATGATCATTTTAGTACCTTGTCACTGTCACTACTTTGAAGCATCCCAACTGTCGCAGTACACTTTTCCGCATTAGTGCAGTACGAGAAAATACTGTACAAAGGTTGTCGGCACGGTACGTATTTCTGTTAAATATTTGTGACACTTGTTTAAATAAATTCAAGTTTGTTTTTTACAAATACATAAGTTTCTAATATGAAGAGATAAGGTAGAGTCAACAGTTTTTTTTTAAATATGGAACTCAGCTATCCAATTGATGCAGACCACACATTGATCTTATGCACCGTTTTTGTGCTTTGAAAACGATCTCCCTGTTGGTCGAATTCCCCCAATATATAAGACCATAGCGGAGGGTTGACCCAACATAACCATGATATGCGGCAATTACTGCTTCAATGCTTACCAGCTTCGATAATCTGTAGACTTCGATATCTTTTGAGTAGGTACGGAACGTGCAATGCATAAGTACGTATGTTCATCCATCTGCCAAACAACCTGTATAAATATTATGTACAGTGGCTCTGTGAGCTGTAAAAAAAGCGCTCTCTCTAATATTTTTTTTCTTTCAAATTTCAGAATTTTCAAAAACTGTCTCAACAAAAAAAAATTATAATCATGGAAACCTGCTAACAAAATTTCACAAGAATCGGTTGAGAAATGCGACCTGTAGAGGAGAACATCCGGACAGACAGACATACGAAATAATTTTTGTCGAAAGCTAAAACGGAGACGCTTCGCTTCGCTCGCTCGGTCAATTATTAGAGGCCATGTCATAAGCTGCCATTAGAAACAATCGAATTGCATCTTTGATCTGTATCAGGGCATGACCATGTCTGTCCGTCTTCCTATCGCTCTCTAATACTTACACAAAACATTACGTCAATACGAACATCATTGCATCGAGGAAGTACAATCACGTTTAAAAACATGTATCCCCTTTAGAACTTAAGTGTGGAGGTTAGAATTCAAAATTGTATACATATTTTTAGATCCAACCACAATAGAAAGTGCAATGATTAGATTAACAAGGTATATTTTTCAGGGAAAGTGATTGTGTTGAGTAGATTACAAACAATCTATAGGTATGATCTCGTTATAATGAAAGAAGATTGACAAAACGAGTGTATGAAGTAAGTGTGGATGGAAAAGTTGGAAGTGGAAGACCTCTGCGAACGTACTCCTACCAAATCGGAGACATTCTGCAGAAAGGCCAGGTCAAGAGTACCTACCCTAAATCGGAGCGCATGCATGAAGAATGTTATGAGAGTTCATGAAGCGAAAGTTGTATGTCAGGATCGTAGCTATGGAAATCCGTGATCTCTGCCTTCCCCTCTGGGAAACAGGCGTGATTATATGTATGTATGTATGTATAATTAAATATTACCTCCTTGAAAGTTGAAGAATATAGGAAACTTACCTCCGTACTTAGGCGAATTCGTGTCTTGGCGGGGTGGGAGCAATACGAGTATGTGATGTTCTTTGACGTGAGTATACTGATGGGAGATTTCCTCACTTGACGAAATACTGTCAGTATCGCGTTTGCGAAGTAGTAATACCATGCGAAGAAGCGGGGCAGTACTGCTTTTGTATCGGTTGACACTGACAGCTGACAGTTTTATCATGTCGTACCGACTCCGCATCGACAAACCAGGAAGGCGCTTTACTCTAGCGTTACACAAGTACAGTAGCAACCTGTTGGATCACCCGCGTGCATACAAAGTAAAAAAAATACTGTAAGGTATATCGAAGGTACACAAACTGTTTTTTGGGTTCGATTCTTTATTTACCACCACCATATCAGCCGAAGGACGTCCACTGCTCGACATAGACCTCCCCCAAATTCACGGGGGTATATGCTATAATCGCCACGCTTGGCATGCGGGTTGGCGATCGCAGAATATCCACCGCACTCTAGGTATGCTGCTGCCCATCCCGCGGTGGTCTTGGTCATAGTTTTAGGACATACCCGGGTCCATTCTTTATTTAATAAGATATAATAATACATATGACAAAAAATGCCGTTTTGCGACATATTTACAACAACCAATAAACATGTAGGAGTAATTGGTATTTTTTGTAATTTTAATTCAATATTTTTTGTATTAGGTACTTAGTGGAAATTTCTCTTTCAGTCAACATAATTATTAATTGTTAAAATCATTGCATCTGTTAACCTCATTTAAGTTTTTTAAATATTTTTTTGGGAAGTGGCGCCATCTCTCTTCCTAAGCGGTGTAACTTTGGTTGCCTCAAAAAATATAACTTATTTTTGTTCTCACTGTGCAAAGCGGCTTACTTTTATCACAAAGTGCAGGTTTTTTGTCATAATTACTATGACTAAGTATATTGTTTAACCCCTCTCAAAGAGCAATTTACATAGTTCCGTTCCGAACTCTACCTCTTTATGATGTAGTATTATAGAAAAACTAATAACAAAACTATCGAATGACATTGACTCAACAGATTGTGACATGCAATATTGCATATTGCTCAATATCGTAGACATTTTCGGGCCGCAATAGATGTCCATTGTCCGTAATGACGGTTGCGCAAGAGTTGAATTGGTTTCTAAAACAATATCGATGTGGAAGTGGCCTCTATTTGACATGGGTAATCATAATTTCAGCTCAAACAAAGGGAAATGCCTTAGGGCTCGGCAATTTTCCAATACGAGACATTTTAAATATGTCTTAAAATAATAATACGGGCGCGGGGCGACAATTGATGCCAACTATTGGGAATTAAGCTATCAAACAAACACGCTGTGTTGAGAGTGAGGGACATATGTCTGTTGCCGTCAACACAACGAAATCTCAACTCAATATTTGCATAAAATAAGACAATGCCATTGACATTATAGCTATGTTACGAGCTATCTTTAAAGCGACTAGAACTGAGCCCTGTATTCAGTTTCATATTTCCTCTCCTGTTGATGAAAATTCATGGAAACATCTAAGGGAAGCCTTGTGAATGTAAATTTCATTCGTACCTACACTTATTCATTTTGTGAGCCATCTGAGGTCTTTTTAGGGTTCCGTTATTAAATATCCAAACTTTCACAATATACAGAGTATAAGAAACACATTACATCATATCATTAGTCTGTATACTTCGTCCCACCGTTGGGCACAGGCTCCTCTCATAGATGATCTGACCCCATGCTGACCCAGAGCGGGTTAAGGACTTGATCTTCACCATTGAATTTCTTCGAAAATCGATAATGTATTGTAGGTTTTCTTGCGATGTTTTTTTAAAAGCAAGTAATAACGAACTGAAAATTTGCGTCCTGGTTTTAGACCATTATCGTGAATTGACATCAAGTACAAGCCGTCGAAAATGTCTGCGAACCTGGCTCCAGGTTCGCAGGTTATTTCCGACGGGTTGTACATAGGCTTTTTTCGCGATCCCGAAATTAAAACAACATCGCCATTTTCCTGTAAAGACCTGAGAGATACAGTAATGATTAATATTTTTTTTAATACAGTTGCTCAAAAAGTGCTACTTTACGTAGCTGTTTAGCGTGCGGAAAGTTGGTTTTCGCGCACTAGTGCTTTTCACTTTTCCAATTTTTTTAAATTTATGCTTGTTCCAATGCATGACTCCTTATTGCTGGGTGTTAAATATTAGTTTCCTTTAAACGTCGTAATCAAAATAAAAACCTACTGTTAATATCAGAATACGAAAAATATACATATTTTATATTTTATTACTTACCTCTTCATCATTATAACACGTTTATTTTTTAATATTGAATACTGAAAAACCGTTCTTAATAAGTTGTCTGAGTGGAACGGAATAGCTGCCGAAACGCCTGTCAAAGAAGAGGCGTTTTTACTTACTGCAAGCATGTTTTAAGTTTCTAAAGGCAACATTCGATATTGTTTTTATAAATATTACTTGTTGTTTTTCTTATTTTTTCGCAACTGTATTAAAAAAACGTCGTTCAATACACGTGCGGAAATGTCATTCTTCACTCGTCCAAGAAATGACATACTTTCCGCACTAGCATCGAAATGTACTATTATTCAAGAATAATAAGTACATAATTACGACGATTTTACTCACACTATGTTTTTAAATGTGTTGAAAGGCTGACGGCTTACCTGGTAAATTGAATAGTATGTCAAATCAGGTCAGCAAATTATATGTCCCTCTGTCGCTCTAATGCAAATTTGTATTAGTACGACCGTTTCGATTGATAATGATATGTCGAGTCTGATTAAGTCTGAATTCGTGACGTAACCTCTACTGGACCCGATTTAAATTTAACGCCTCACGCTTGACCGTCACGGTAAATTGCTTTACAAGAACCTTCGGCATTACATCTTATTATAGAAACTCAAGACTAGACTTTTCAGAACCGAGTGAAACGGGACGACATTCGGAAATTGAATGACATATGAAAATCGATCATTTGTACATGTACCTAATTGTATTTCATATAGACAAAGTCTCTACTAAGTTTCGTCGAAAACTCCGACCTTTTCCAATAATAAACCGGGACAGGCGAAACTTAGCTATTGACTCTATGAGCTAAAGACCTCACGATTTTTTTTTAACTTTTCTAAAAGTTACTCGGCAAAGAAATTTATAATTATCAAATCGATTCACAAGATTTCATAAGAATCGGTTGAGAATAGCGACCTGTAGACGAGAAGCCGGAAATCTCAAATCTCATGAATAACCACCACCACTCAATTGCCTTACCTTCCACTCAATTGCTCAAAGGTTAGCTGGAAGAGATCCCTTATAGGGATAAGCTCGCCTTTGTACTTTAACGCTTTGTGACCTCTTTATGTTTCAACCTGTAATTGTGTACAATAAAGTGCTTACATACATACATACATACATAACGAAAGCATTTTTGCCGAAGCTAAAACAGCTTCGTTTCACTTGGTCAAAAAAAAACTAGCACCTAGCTTGCTAAATGTGGACTCGTGATGTACTCGTGGAATCGTCCAGCGTCATCTGGTGGCGTTTAGTTAGGAGGTACCATGTTTCCAACATATACCCCTACCCCCTGCCAACTCCATGATCGATTTGGAACTAAATACATAGTACTTATAGTTTGTGTCTAAAGGGAGCAAAATTATATGTGTACGGCGAGTGGATGTGTGCGGTGTGTGAATTTTGAATCTTGAAATGTTTGAATCTTGAATCCTTAGTGAGGTGAAAAATTCTAAACTTAGAACTCTTGAGCGTAACGAGCGATTCAAGTGTTAACGTCCAGGACGGAAATAGTTAATATGCTACCAGGCACATACTGCTTTCCACATCTGCGTTTCAGAAAAAGTAAGTGTTGCCTCAAATGAGGGAAGAAAAGTACAACTGTGATCCCATCATTTGACGTCAATGAGTCTTTTCTGTAAATAAGTAAGAATAGAGAGCTAACTCCATATGACTTCATACATAATTTTTTACTTATTATTTCGTAGTCGACATCTAGCGTCAAATAGCGGAGTTATCAGTACTGCTACTCGATAATAGACACCGTGACGAACGAACAATCGAATGCTCAACCATTTTGAGCTAATATTATCGAATGCTCAACCATTTTGAGCTAATATTAACCGGAACTCTGTTTTGAACTCATTCTGCTTTAAATGTTAGTAGTAAATTGTTGAGAAATACACTTTTCGTCAGTAGCGATATACGTGACATCTAGTATCTTTATAGTAGTACTGATAATTCCGCTATTTGACGTTAGATGTCGACTACGAAATAATAAGTAAAAAATGATGTATGGAGTTAGCTCTCTATTCTTACTTGTTTGCTCTATGAGCAGGTGTGAAAAAATTGTCTCATTCATTCGCCGACGTTCCATTCCGATTTCCGAGTTAATGTCGCACAAACTGACAGTTCCATAGTTTAAAAAAATAAAGGCGCAACAGTATGACAACAGCGGCCTGACCGCATTGTGACTTTCGAAATCAGAAATCGTTTAGTCAAAACAAAAACCAAAGCAATTAAAAGTAAAACAATGGAACAACAGGCAATACAATGGTAAAAAGTTATAACAACAGATACACGGTGTATTCAAATATGGACCTTAAGTTCTAGGCGAGTAGGTGTAAGTTTGCAATGAAAGTTTTCGATCGTTGCAAGTAATTTCAATCGTACCTTGCAATCGTAATTTATGTTCTAAAATTTGCTTAACTAACATAGGAACATGAACCTTCAAGTTTGAATAATAGAGTCGAAGTTGATAGGATTATTTTGTTATAATTCGGCAATTCAAAGTCAAACACTGCATAGTTGATTTTTTTAAAGTCTGACAGTTTACCTTATCTGTTGCTGCAATTTGAACCGTCTAGCTATATGCAATTAAAGTCATAAATTAAACGCATTTGTTGGCTCCGATTCGGTAAACTCATATAAAGTCAAACTTACTTAGGGCTATTTTCTACTGTTACCGTGGCGAAAGTAAGTTCCGATAGTTTCCTCAAAAATCATTAGGTTAAATTGGTGTAGAGAATCGACATTAAAAACTACAAACTATAACATTAAAACAGCCCATCGTAAATTTGCAAAAGTGGAATTACAAGCCCGTTGCCTTTTGAAAGATGTACAAGGACATACTGTTTTGACAACAGACAGAATCAACGGCTCCTAATAGATAACAAGCTACTTTTAAGCGTAGCGTAAGTTTGACACGTTAAGTAATCAACTCATCATATCAACTGAAGGACGCGTCCACTGCTGGACATAGGCCTCCCCCAGAGAGTGGCACAATATCGGATCCTGCGTCATCAGTCCGCCTTCTCTGGGGTTTAATACCCATGCTGCGCCTTCCTGTACGTGGTCGTGACCTTTCTTGTTCTTTGGATGACTTTGAACCTTCTCATGAAGCCCATACTAAACGACCACGTTTCAGTGCCATACTTATGTTATAACTGACAACACACTCTCGTCTTGAGATTTGTATAATACTGCGGAATATTGGACAACGTAATCAACTATGTAGCAGGTAAAGCAAGCAAAGCAAGGTCAGATGACTAGTATTAAAAATCCGTTAAGAACCGTGACTACAGACAATTAATGTTCGGAACAGCGGGAGCCGTCGACAGACATCTTGTATTGATGTTTTATGTTTAATTTTAATCCTTGATGCGTAGGAGTTTATAAAATATTTTATTTTATAAATGTAGAATACAAGTGTGCGTCCGGCTTTACCACAAAGCGAGACATCTTCGGCCCGTTTAGCCTAGTTGGAAGTGACAATGCCTCCGAAGTTAGAGGTCCCGGGTTCGAATTCCGGTAAGGGCATTTGTTTCTGTGGTGAGCAGAAACATTTGCTCCTCGACTTGGAAATTTCTATGTATTGAACTATATAATTAAAAAAACATTTGTTTCAGACCTAGTGATTGATTCATAGTGGGTTAGTAACAATATTACCTTATGAGGCTAGTTCGATTTGTGTAAAAAATTGTCCCCTAATATTAATACATTTTATTTTACCTCGGACGAGGATGACGTATGTACGCCTGTACGGTACAAATTAGTAGATTGATAGACGACTCGGCGCCCGATCGGCCCACCAAGGTATCGCTGGATAGACGATGTCCAAAAAGACCTCTGCGGTCTTCAAACAGCCGGCTCTGATTGGCGATAAGCTGCCCAGGACACAGCACAGTGACGTGTCTCAGTGTCGGAGGCCAAGATCCACTTCAAGTTGCCGAGCCAGCTTAGTAAGTATGAGTAGGAGTAAGGCATGAGGAAGGGCTGCCACAATACATCACACGCTGGTTGTAGCAGCATACAAAGGTTCAGAACCAAAAAAATAATAACTAGGTCTGCAATGCAGTTTGCTCCGTGGTATGTCCCCTTTTAGGGTACCTAAAGGGTAAAAATGGGACCCTATTACTAAGACTTCGCTGTCCGTCCGTCCGTCTATCACCAGGCTGTATCTCAAGAACCGTAATAGCTAGACACTTGAAATTTTCACAGATTGTGTATTTCTGTTGCCGCTATAACAATAAATACTAAAAACAAAATAATAATAATAATAATTAAGGGGGGCTCCCATACAAAAAACGTGATATTTTAGCCCTTTTTCCTGGCTACCACTCGCCGAGCTAGATCTCAAGGACAGTAATAGCTAGACAGTTGAAATTTGCACAGATTATGTATTTTTATTGTGGCTACAACAACAAATACTAAAATCAAAATAATAATAACAATTAAGGGGGGCTCCCATACAACAGAGTAGTTGCCGCTAAAACAACAAATACAAAAAAAAACATTAAAACAAGTGTTTAACGGCACCAGCTTTTAGCCTTTCTGGTACGGAACCCTTCGTGCGCGAGTCTGACTCGCACTTGGTCGGTTTTTTAATCTATACCATCATCATGATGTCACCTATCGACATGCAAAATGTGAGCGTGATCGGTTGAAGCGTCTAGAGGAGTACGAACTCAAACAAAATACATCTGTCGCCTAAGAATGAGCTTCACTTCGCTCGTATAGTCAATAAGACATGAGGAAACCGATGTAAAACCGGCAAGGTCTAGTATTCTCTGAGTTGGAGAAGTCTGGGTTCCGTAAGGCAAGTAACTTTCAACCTGGAGGTCAAGGTACGCGTGTATGTGGTAGTCTCAATACTGTACATTTTTCTTTTCTCCTCACTAGCTCGGAAAGGCGTCTTTTATCCTTTGAAACAAGCGGGTAAAAACGCATTTTATCCACAAGTGGGGAAAGTAATTTGACATTGGAGCGTGTTTGAGTAGCTTTTGACAGATAACAAAACGTAAAACGCTCATTCATAATAATGGTTCGTTTGATATCAATTATCTTAAATAAATGGTTTGAGAATTTAATAAAAAATACCAAATTTAGCTTTATTTAATGATTTTAAGTCATACACCTTAAAATTTCATAACTAACTTTTTTTTATAATGATATATTGAATATAATTGTGAACACACAAGTTGAGTCGATGCAATTTCAAAACGCTTCGTCAGAAATGTCAACATTGTCAATGTCAACTAAAATAAAATTTTACTTTGAAACTTCTCACCGACTCCGACTCACGTAAATATACACAACTTCCAGAGTTTTCTGTTTTAATATCGTAAAAAAAATCAGTGATTCCAGTGATGAAGATCATGCCTGTGGACCTGTGTTTTTTTGCATGTTGCACTTTCCTCGCTATAGTGAGGTGAAAAGTTTTGTGTTACACACGGGTGCAAAGTTGTATTTTACTTCTCGTGTGTTGAAACACTCGCTAACTATAGAATAGACCGCGCTAATATGATAAGACATTCTGAAGATAGAAGATATACATATCAGTGCTTACTAAACTCGCATACGATAAACATCAACTGAAGGAACAATCAATTTTCACCTATCTTTAAACAATAAACAGTATCATAACTATAACTTAACTTATCCGTTGTCTCAACGCACTCCAACAGAGCATCCAAGTGTATGGGCTAACTGGCTCATACAGTGTGATACAAGAAACTATTAAAAATGTAAAGTTTCTTGACAGACAAACACACAGGATGTCTCAGTTTAAACTGGCTAAGTGTGACATGTCAAATACTATAAGCAACGCTTTTTGCACGGTCTAAACTCTAAATCAATATTTGTGTACATTTATTTACAAAGGGCGGTCGCTTTGTATGTAGCGTTTGGTTTCGAACCAATATTTGAACGATGATATTTGTCAGGATATGTTCGGCGCAAGAGTTTCTAAGCACGCGCGTGCGTACTCTAGGTAAGGATCGAGCATTTGATGCTTTTCAATTTAAGAAGGGTGCCTATCAGTAAATGACATGTGCATAAGCTTTATTAGACTTAAGGTTATTTTTCGTGTGAATTAAGACGTATCTTGATATTATCTCTTTATTACTATCTTTTTTAGGGTTCCGTAGCCAACTAGGAACCGTTACAGTTTCGCCATGTCCGTCTGTCTGTCTGTCCGAGGCTTTGCTCTGTGATTGTTAGTACTAGAAAGCAGCAATTTGACATGGATAGGGTACCTCCCCTACACGTAAAGTGGGGATGAATTATTTTGTGGTTCAACACTATGGTGTGGAGTGTTGTTAAATAGGTCTTTCTAAATGAATACAGGTCTTTATTACACATTTTTTGATAAAGTGAATATTTTAGGAAATAATCACTTCAAAAAGAATTGTGCCCCCTTCCCCCTCTAACTTTTGAACTATGAATCCAAAAAAATATGAAAAAAATCATGAAAGTAAAGCTTAATAAAAACTTTCAATGAAAACTATAACGGACATGATCAGTTAAGCTCTTTTTCAGTTATCGTAAAAAGTCTTCCCCTCTTAGTAAAAGACGTATGAAACGCTGCGAGAGTATTCCCTTTTGCTTGTTATTAATATCAAAATATTTTAAATTACCTTCATTGGGTAACTACGGAACTCTACAATGAGCATGACTCGACATGCTCTTGGCCGATTTTCTTTTTTGTCAAGTAAGTAGTTCAATTATTAACGCTCTCGTTCTATTTTTTTTCAGACATGTTTATTTTTTTTCAGACACGTAACGCTAGCGTGGCTTGAACTTTAGACTCGAAAGGGGTTAAATAACGGGGATTGATTACGGTATCCTTAATGGAAACACCCATACTCAGTATGACACACCCCATACATCGACGTGCTTGTTTCCGAGAATCCGTGCCCATTGATTACTAATACCAAGGTTATGCAAAAACAATTAAACGCTCTGGGAGATCGCTGTCGGTGATAAGGCCGGTTTTATTTCTTTGATTCCGTTTGTTTCTTTTATTACTGTCTGCAAACCGCTGAATCGATTTAGAACTTAGATATAAATAATAAATATTGGGGAACAATCTTACACAAATCGACCTAAGTCCCAAACTAGGCAAAGCTTGTACTATGGATACTAGACGTCGATATACATACTCATATAGATAAATACATAGGAAACATCCAAGACCAAGAAACAATATTCGTGAAAAATGCACAAATACCCTCATGACACCCAGCGTCCAACATATAGTACATAGGTCCCAATTAAGGCGCAGGGTAGGGCAAGCCATTCTCCATACAAAGGTTGTGCAAGTTTTTTGCGTTAGTTTTGGCACTACAGCATTCAATTTTATTTTTTAACCGACTTCAAGATTTCGAAGGAGGAGGTTATCAATTCGGTTGTATGTTTTTTTTTTTAATGTTTGTTAGTCCATAACTCCGTCATTTCTTAACCGATTTGGAAAATTATTTTTTTGATTGTAAGTATATATATCCAAGTTGGTCCCGTTTTTGTCAAAATGCAGTTCTGATGATGGGATCTATGAGGAATTGAGAGAACTCCTCAAATCTTTAAGGCAAACATATAGTGATTTTTGTGTTTTTATCAACAAGTCAAACATTTGCATCTAAAAATGTGACATTGGATGAAGTGGAACTGCTGATGATGATCAGAACAGAACTCTTCAACGACGAAAAGTTCACGTTTGGTGATTTGTCCTCCTAGCTGTGTTTGTTAAGCAAGTTCTATTTTCACGATTAATTTTTGTCATGCTTGATTTCTGATGATGGGATCCATGAGGAATTGAGGGAACTCCTCAAATTTTAAAGGCAAACATATAGTGATGTTTGTGTTTTTATCAACAAATCGAGCATTATCATACAAAACTGTGACATTTGATGAAGTGGAACTGCTGATGATGATCAGAACAGAACTCTTCAACGACGAAAAGTTCACGTTTGGCGATTTGTCCTTCTAGCTGTGTTTGTTAAGCAAGTTCTATTTTCACGATTGATTTTTGTCATGCTCGAGTTCGGATGATGGGATCCATTAGGAATCGAGGGAACTCCTCAAATGTGAAAGGCACACAAATAGTGATTTTAGTATTTTCATGAACTAATCAAGCATTTTCATTCATAAAAGTTACATTTGATGAAGTGGAACTGCTGATGATGATCAGAACGGAACTCTTCAACGACGCGTAGTTCACGATTGGCGATTTGTTCTCTTCGTTTTGTTTGTCAAGCAAGCAAGGTTTTTCCATGATTCCATGAGGAATTGAGGGTACTTAGTCTTCTACCATTATAAACATACTTATAGCCATTTTTATTTTATTGTATGGAATCTAAGAGTGCACCATCTAAGTATAATAATCTTTCACCGGCCTCCCCCATTGAAGTCGGTTTTTTTTCTTAAAAATTATTGTTGGTACATATTAGATATACGCAGAACTTAATGTTGAAATTTTGCTAAAAAATAATTAAAATTAAAGAAGAAACACATCAAGACATAGCTAACAAAAAAATAAGCATATGGACCAAAAATAGTAACTGGAGTGCAAACACAAACGAAGAAAAACTTGCACAAAGTTTGTATGGAAAGAGCTTGCCCACCCCTTCGCCTTAAGTTTTGACTTTTTGTCAATTTATTCTGACACATTTTGATACTCAGCCGTCAGGAGGATAATGCCCTGACTGGGATTCGTACCTGGGACCTCCGGCTTCGTAGGAAGGGTCACTACCAGCTAAGTCAAAGTGGTCGTCGTTGTATGGAAGTAGATGTTCATTGATGAGAGGACGCCTGTGCCCACCTGCTTAGTTCAGTAAAGGGATGTATATTCATACTCGTACTCATACCCATACAATACTCATGTAATAACGCTGATGATGATGATGACGGAGGTAGGTCTATGACAGCAGTCGTTAAGCCAAGTGCCTTCGGGCGGCTTGAGAACTTCTAACAGTCAATTTTCGCACTCTCTTGACAAGCCTAATCCCAATAAGGTCTAGTTTCCCACTTGGCTATGGAGGTCAGACGGCAGTCGCTTCCGTAAAAACTAGCGCCTACCCCAATTCTTGGGATTAGGTAGTGGACCCCGAGCATCCTTCTGGATGCAACTGTTCTGGGAGAACGTTACGAGGAGTTGAAGTATTGCGTTTACGCCGCCAAAGGATCCCCACTTTTATCTCCATAACATAAAGGAGAAAATAAAGGAACTATTTTGTTTCGTAATGACATTGAATTTCGACGCTCCGATCACTTATCAAAAAATAAAAATCGATATGCGATGTGTTGTTATACTGGTTTGTTTAATATTATTCATATTCAGAGTATACTCTTAACACAAATACAACCACATAATGGCAACCAAACAGTCAAGTCATTGTTAAAACGAAAAACCTCAGTATTATTCATCCAAGCTTACTCAACGAGTACAAAGAATTCGTCACATTTGCATACGAGTACTTTACATAGCTATGACATATTGTTAGAAATATTCACGACCACCAAGGAGCGTTCGTGGCCCAGCGGCGCCCGCGTACCGCGTGCGGTATGCGAGGTTAAGCAATGTCGGGCGAGGTCAGTCCTTGGATGGGTGACCGCTTTGAGTGGTTACCAACTGAGCGCTTCCGTGCTTTGGAAGGCACGCTAAGCCGTTAATCCAGGCTGCTGTGTATGATAGGCATGATAGCAGTCGTTCAGCCAAGTTAGAGGCGAATCAGGCGAAGACGGCTTGAGAACTTCTAGCAGTCAAGTTGCCCACTCACTTGACAAGCCTAATCTTAATAAGGTCTAGTTTCCCCCTCGGGTTGAAAGGTCAAATGGCAGTCGCTTTCGTAAGAACTAATGCCTACGCCAATTCTTGGGATTAGATAGCGGAACCTAAGCATCGTTCAGGATGCAACTGTACTGGGAATAACGCTAGGAAGATGATTCACGACCACCTACTTTGCTCTGTAGGTATGTGTTGTGTTCCTGGTGCTGATTGAGGTCGCCAGAGCACCCGAGGATGCGCTGAGTGAGGGACCTGCTTATTATTATACGAGTATCTCTAGCTGTCAACAGAACGAATATTCAAGTCAATAAATGGTCCATAGTATACAAGCGTACAGCAACCCACCACCACCATATCAGCCCTAGGACGTCCACTGCTGGACATAGGCCTCCCCCAATTTCATGGGGGGTAAATGCCATAATCGCCACGCTTGGCATGCGGGTTGGCGATCGCAGTATCTCCACCGTACTCTAGGAATGCTGCTGCCCATTCCCCGGTGGTCTTGGTCGTAGTTTAAGGACATACCCGGGTCCGGGTCCGGGTCCGGGTCGGGTCAGTCAACAACAAAAGTAGATAATATACAGCCAATCGCTGGTCAGTCTATCATAAAAAAAAATGATCAATTTGGTACCTTGTCACTTTCACTATTGTAAAGCATCCCAACTGTCGCAGTACTGTTACGTTAGTGCGATACGGTACTGAAATGATCATCTACATTTTTTCTTACCTGTAGGTACATAGGACAGACTACATGCTCATTTGACAATTTACTAGTAAAAAAATAAATCGTACGCTATTGAGCTCTCCAGTAATTGTTTCCAAATGTTTTCAATAGGGAAAAAAATGCAATTTGTGGAAAAAAATACGCAAATGTAGGTTTACATGTACTTTTTTACTCCACTTGAGTGATATTAATAACCTTTTATTTGAACTAAGTATTAATAAAAAACAAATGAATAATCCCAAAAATACGACACGAAACGATTCGATTACTCTTTATTGCACACCTCACACAAATGAAAAGTTACAAACAGAAAAAAAATGAAATATGTAGGTAGAGGTAGACAACAGGCGGTTTTTTCGCTAAAGAGCGATTTCTTCCAGACAACCCAGAAAATAACCTTTCAAACCAAAAATGCAATAACGATTATGAGTCATAATAACTACTTATAGATGCTACTTCAAAATTATATTGTCGTAGTGCCAAGATCCATTAATTTTTTTTTTAACTTACTTACTTACTTGCAGGTCAAAACTTTAGATCGAAATTTCTCCCAAATGAAGGCCACGCACACACGTTTTTTGCACATATTACTGACATTTGTTATATTATTTTTCAGATGGGAGTTACTAACACTATCCATTGTGTTAAAATATAAAGAGCCTTGGCGACCGAGCTTTGCTCGTGTTTTCCGGGAGAATACGAGTTTTCCCGAAGATAAGACCTAGTTAGATATTTTTTCGTTCCCGGAAACCCCTATATTGTAAATTTAATTACAATCGTTACAGCGGTTATCGAGATTTCAATTAAAAACAAATAAGTATAAAATGTTGCTTATTTAATATTTTAAAATATAAGTATATTATATATAGGATTGGGTTATTACGGAAGACCCACGCTGTATAGCTTTCTTCTTTTCTAAAGCCTGAGGCAGATCGCTAAGCTTCCAAAATAAAACTACCGTCATTATTTTTTCATAAAGCAGCTACTAAACGCTAATTACCGAAGTTTGAAAGGAATTCCGTTAAAAAACCCATTCAGCTTCGAATTTAAAAAGTTTATACCGCGTTCCGAATTTGAAAATAAAAGGCGGTCGTGACAGTGACCTCCTTAGTTGACCTGTAATATTTAACTGGATTGCTAACTATGTTCACTAGTATGGAACAAATAAAATATAGATGAGTGAATAATGCTTCCCAACCTGTACAAACCTTTTTCTTGTCTTTCCTATTCCTGTCTAAAAAACCGGCCAAGAGCGTGTCGGGCCACGCTCAGTGTAGGGTTCCGTAGTTTTTGTAATTTTTTCAAAAACTATTCAACCTATCAAGATCAAAATAATTTTCCTAGAAAGTTTTTATAAAGTTCTACTTTTGAGATTTTTTTCATATTTTTAAAACTTATGGTTCAAAAGTTAGAGGGGGGGGGACACATTTTTTTTACTTCTGGAGCGATTATTTCCGAAAATATTAACATTATCAAAAAATGATTTCAGTAAACCCCTATTTATTTTTAAATACCTATCTAACAATATATCACACGTTAGGGTTAAAATGAAAAAAAAAATCACTCCCCACTTTACGTATAGGGGAGGTACCCTAATAAAATATTTTTTTCCACTTTTTATTTTACCACTTTGTCGGCGTAATTGATATACATATTAGTACCAAATTTCAGCTTTCTAGTGCTAACGGTCACTGAGATTATCCGCGGACGGACGGACGGACAGACGGACGGACAGACATGGCGAAACTATAAGGGTTCCTAGTTGACTACGGAAACCTAAAAAAGTGATCCATAATACCTTGAAAAATATTAAACTCGATAGGTCGGTTCACAATCGGCTCATTTAGTGTTGGTTTGCGACCACTTGGATGACTTGACTCAACGGATATTTTCTTGTTTTTAATGGATTTTCATTCGTAACCGTCTAATTACACGGCACACTGTTTCTTAGGGTCTGTAAAAATGTTAATATATTTAGTTGAAAGAACTTCGTTCTTTAGGTGGTCGCAAACGGACGCTGGTCGCGTATCCGGCCTGGCGAACCTATATGCTCGTAGTAAAACATTATCAGAATAAGCTACCTATTGTCACATACCACGATGTACGTACTCATTATATGCAAATAAATTATATTCTATTTTCCAAAGTATTCTACAACGTAGCAAACAAGGTGCTAATAAATATTTTCACAAGACTCTATTGTAAGGGCGTTAGAGTACATTTTCAGATTTTTAGAACACCAAAGTGTACCGATATATCTGATGGCGACTGTACGTATACTGATGGGTTTTTTACACAACGACCGTGTAAACAAGCATAAGGCCTGCCTGGTGAGACCTACTGGTCAGCAGACACCGTAGCCCATAGACTGGTTGCAACTGCAGAACAAATCACTCGCGCTGCCGACCTTTGTTTGATATGAGGAATAATCCTCATATCAAACAATTAGCAGCTAGACAAATGCACGTCCACACTCTCAACACAAAGCATCCTCGGGAGCTCTGGCGAGCCCTTACTCACCACTAGGAACACGCCACCACATAACGAAAGAGCAAGTAGTGGTTGCATTTGAATGATTACATCTTCCTGATTGCCGAGGGATGCACGAAAGCGGGGCGGCATGATTAAAGTACTGCATACACGACTCCGCGCAATGTAATACTAATACAGAAAAATGAAAATGAAAATGAAAATAGTTTATTTGGTTAAACATTTACAGTGTAAAAACATTGTGTCTGGGGCCTCCTAGTAAGTACAATATACCTGTGGCAGGAGGCACCACTCTTCCAGTATTGGTTACAAGTTCAACCTTTTGTACTACAGAGTAACACTAAACTTACACGAAAATCAGGACGACATCAGTAAGATCTCGGCATAGTAGAAAACACTGTATACAGATTTAGCTCTGCTAAGTCAGAAAGCAGCCGAAGTGTCCCAAACGATCTGTCATAATTTGTCCAACCTACGCTACGCGTTGTCTAGGTTCAACCATAGAAGCACGAAATTCCGTTCCAAGCCAGCGATCCGAACACAACTATCGACGGCAGCTGACCCGTGTGAATCTTTGACATCGTGACGTTCGAAATTCAAAATTTAACTGTCATGGCCGCCCGGTCACGAACGAATCGAAAAATATTGATTACTTTCTCAACGTATTTTTGTTTAAATTGTTTAGATAATTGAGATGAGTTTACGAATGTACAGAAATGTTGAAAATAAATGTCATCATGCGCTTCAAAAGTTAGAATTTCAATTCTGAAGTGAGTCTTTATGAATAAGATGGTCTGTTGTTGGCCATTGTAGTACTTAATTGGCTGTGTGAGCTGTAGACATTGCGAATGTTTTTTTCCAAATTTTCGAAAAAAATCTATATTACGAGTATCGGTTGATAAATGCGACGTGTAAAGGCGAAGAAACCATTGATTTTTTTTTTAAAGGATGCAAGGTAAGCAACGTCCGCCCCAGTTAATTTTAGGATGGGCGACTGCTTTGAGTGGTTACTAACGCGCTCCCGTGTTTGGCTGCTGGCTACGACAGCAGTAGTTAAGCCAAGTTCTTATAACAGTCAAGTTGCCCACTCATTTGACAAGGGGGGTCGAAGTTGCACCACGTCCGTAGGGAGTACCCACCGTTACCTTACACGTGACCCCTGGGTGATGCTAAAATTGCAACAAACTGGCAACCGTGTGCGTATCGTAATTTATTTATTTAATCGTATGGCATTTATTTACGAACCGTGAGATCTTCGAGAAGACAAGTACGGTTGCCAGTTTTTGTTGCACTTTTAGCACCACCCAGGGGTCACGTGTAGGGTAACGGTGGGTACTCCCTACGGACGTGGTGCAACTTCGACCCCCCTTTGTCAAGTGAGTGGGCAACTTGACTGTTAGAAGTTCTCAAGCCACCCGAAGGCCTCTAACTTGGCTTAAAGACTGCTGTCGTAGACAGAAGCCGGGATCAAAGGCTTAACGTGCCTTCCAAAGCACGAGAGCGCTCAGTTAGTAACCACTCAAAGCGGTCACCCATCCAAGAACTGACCTGCGCCCACATTGCTTAACCTTGCATACCGCACGCGGTACGCGGGCGCCGCTGGGCCACAAGCGCTCACGCGTATCGTAATGAAAGACGGGCTTAACAATCGGTAATCATGCTTTCACAATTCCAAATACCTATAAAAAAAAACATGTTATTTACACCCCTTTTAGTGGCATCTCAATTTCATCCCCCGAGGTTTGGAGACCCCTTTTAGGATTAGGACAGATTTATTTTGCATGCGTATGTTTAATATGATATCAGATTTGGGGTAGGTTGCACCAATCAGCCTATAAGCGGCGTTCGTTAAAAATCGGTTTGTTTGGAAAGTTTGGCAAGTTTGTGTGGGATGACAGCTGCCGGCGCCATATTTATTACAAGATCGGGATTAGTTTACGATCGGAATAACTGTAGTACCAGCCATCCTAGAACCCGTTATGTTTTCAAAACAGAATTGCACTAAGTACTAAAAAAACCGGCCAGGTGCGAGTCGGATTCGCGCACGAAGGGTTCCGTTCCGCATGATCTATAAAAAGAGTCCGACTCGCGCTTGACAGGTTTTTAATATTTATTGTTATAGCGGCAACAGAAATACATAATCTGTGCAAATTTCAACTGTCTAGCTATTACGGTTCTTGAGATCTAGCTCGGCGAGTGGTAGCCATGAAAAAGGGCTAAAATATCACGTTTTTTGTATAGGAGCCCCCCTTCATTATTATTATTATTGTTTTTAGTATTTGTTGTTATAGCGGCAACAGAAATACATAATCTGTAAAAATTTCAACAGACAGATTTTGACAGAGTGACGGACGGACCGAGAGCGAAGTCTTAGTAATAGGGTCCCGTTTTTACCCTTTGGGTACGGAACCCTAAAAAGTAGCCAGCAGACGGCAGGGAAGGGTTCGAATTCCTTTGACTCTGGTGGCGTGTGCGCCGACTCCGGCCGTTTGGTGTGAATCGTCCATATTAAAGTTGATCGGTCTGTAACCGTTAGCTGGTGCTACTCGCCCTTGGATGCATCATGACCGGATCATGTATGCATGTAATGAGGCTTATTAGGGTTCTTAACTAGGGTTGAACATTTTAGACGGCGATAAAAAAAATTTAAACGGTAGTGCGTTAATATAAAAAACGCCAACAACTACTCTGTTTTATGGGAGCCCCTTTAATTATTATTTATATTTTGATTTTAGTATTTGTTGTTGTAGCCACAATAAAAATACATAATCCGTGACAATTTCAACTGTCTAGCTATTACAGTTCTTGAGATACAGCCTGGTGACAGACGGACGGACGGACGGACAGCGAAGACTTAGTAATAGGGTCCCGTTTTTACCCTTTGGGTACGGAACCCTAAAAATCGGGGTTGTTTATTGACCGAGCTAAGCGAACTTAGTCTCCGTTTCAGCTTGCTGCTTGCTTGCAAAAATGCTTTCGTTTGTCCAGTTGTTCTCCGCTACACGTCGCATTTCTCAACCGATTCTCGTGAAATTTTGTGAACAGGTTCGATAATTATGTAGACTTTTTCTATCGACACAGTTTTTTTTTTAATTTTGAAATTGGAAAAAGCATCGCGTTTGCTCTTGGCCAGCATCTAGCCAAGGGGCAAAGATGAGGCCGATGATGAAGCGAGCTCACCCAGAAGATGCCTATTCACTCGTACCTTAAAAAGTCTAGGTTATATGAACTCAGAAATACAAACGCCGGCAGAGAATTCCAAACCTTAAAAATGCGCATTATAAAAGATGATGCAAAGCGCTTGGTTCGAATTAGAGGATTTTCGACCGGGTAAGGATGTCCGATGGAAGAAGGGGGAAGGCGGTATGAACTCATAGAACTCCTGAGCACACTCACCGAAGTACAATTTGTAGAAGACGCACAGACATTCTACTTTGCGTCTATGTGCTAGGCTCTGCACTAGTCACTAGTTAAATGAATCCCAACATTGTTTCAACTTTGTGAACAATTAACAGTTACCTGAACCCCTTCGAGGATTTAATCTGAACATATGTACGTGTTTACGATTTATCAGATTTGGACGCAATGTGTTTCGGATCTTTATACACGGGGGACGCTAGGGTTGTCACTGATTTGTATTGTCAATAATAATGATCATAGGGCTGTTAGAATTTGATATTTTTATATATTATTTTTTTAAATGGATAAGGTAATAAAATATTGATTTAAATAGGTCTAACGCGATATTTATTTATTTATGTACCATTATTACCGACGTTTCGACATGGCTTGCGCTGGCCATGTTCTCGGCAGAAACTGACGTCTCAGCATATTGTCAACGGATATATTAGGTACACAACATTTAACTACCCTACTATTCTGTAATTAACTGTCTAGAGCATGACATACACAACTCACAGCATCCGCGCACATATCCGAAGATTTTAGTTTCTGTGTCACTGGTGCTAATTGTCATTTTTCGGGTGCTTCTTGACTTCTCGTACCGCATTCCACCTTTTAGACACCGGGTTTTTGGTACAGGATGCCATTTTTTTGGACTGCGCAACTGATTTGCTACTTTGGACAACGGCGTGTATATAGTGCAGCAGCGGCGTGTGCATCTTAATGGAGAATTTTGGGTAGTGTTCCAACTTTCTCTGTTACCCTTTCACATACCGAAAAACGTTGGTTGATTACTAACCATTCTGATGTCTTTCTACGTCAGTCAGAGCCTTTTCGATTAGATTATATAGGTTCATATATGCATCGGCAAAGATTTTAAAAACAATTTAAGAATCAAATGTGATATGGGAAAATTGTATTTGTATTTATTTGATTGCTTACATGTGTGTTACAGGTGGTAATTTGAGTTACTTAACAGAATCAACATGCACCCATTTTGGGGATTGCAATATACTTAACCTAATTAAAGTTAGAGTTCAGCACATATGAGACACATTAATTTTAAATCATTACAGTGATTCAACATATTAAGGCAACCAATTCAGATTTATTGAATTACATTGCTGGCATTATTAAAAATATTATTTTTATTACATAGCATTCTATTTAGTACTTTAAATTTCAAAATCACTCATATATTCATTTAAAGGATAATAAAATTTCCGTACTAATAACGACTTCAACTCTTTGTGGAACAAATTATAAGTAAGTAGTGATTTAATACAGATAGGCAATTTGTTGTGTACTTTTACAGCATTGAATTAAGGGCTATTTAGCAACATTTTGATTTTGGCAGCTGGTTGAAAGAGCTGGTATTTATATCGGGGGTTACTATTTTCTTGAAACTTGTGTTTATTTTTCCGAATATAGATAGCCATATGCCATGATATATTGACATTGACAAGTAAATAAAACTTACTAGTTTTATTTACTAATAAAAATACGGCATGAATAAATTTGCATGAAAATTAATGCTGAATATAATAAATTGCGTTAATAATTGTAGCTTAGTGACAACCCTACCCGTTTATAAATCGAATGACCGATTCGAGCAAATCCGCTCGAATGCGATTCGATTAACCGAATTTTACGGTTCGGAGGAAATACAGCCCCTAGTGTTTCATTAGTACCGGGCATTAAATCAGTTCATCTCTTTCAATCGTATTTTAATCTAGATATGTAGGGCACAGCGGAAAGTCCTCTCGCTCATAATTTCATCATCATCATCATATCAGCCGATGGAACTGTGCGTATACTCCATTAAAGAGTTTTTAAGCACGAAAACCAGTAGTAGATAAACGTTATGGAAATAGTTTAGGTTTTAGAATAGGTACCTAAGTGCAGATAACTTCATTTTTAACCGACTTCAAGATTTCAAAAGAGGAGGTTATCAATTCCGTTGTATGTTTTTTTAATGTTCGTTACTCCTTAGCTCCGTCATTTTTTAACCGATTTGGAAAAATCTTTTTTTGATTGTAAGTATATATATCCAAGTTGGTCCCGTTTTTAGGGTTCCGTAGTCAACTAGGAACCCTTATAGTTTCGCCATGTCTGTCCGTCCGTCTGTCCGTCCGTCCGCGGATAATCTCAGTGACCGTTAGCACTAGAAAGCTGAAATTTGGTACTAATATGTATATCAATTACGCCGACAAAGTGGTAAAATAAAAAGTGGAAAATAGTAGATTATACACTAAGGGGATAAAGCACTGTTTTATGTCACGGGAGCGAATTGAATCCCGAACGTAACGAAGGACTCATAATTGAACTCCTGAGCGTAGCGAGGGAGTTATAAGTTAATTCCTGAGCGAAGCGAGGGAATTAAGACTGAGTCCTGAGTGCAGTGAGGGGTTCAACCGCCCAAGACTAAAACAGTCTTATCCCCGAGGTGTATACTCTACTTTTCACACCTTATGCGAGACAAACAAACAGGCTCAGTAGATATACACCACAGGCTACTTGCCTTCTTTGTAGCTGACAAGTATTCAAAATAGACCAGAAGCACTGATTCAGACACAGACTTTTCGCCTTTTACAGCTTTCCATTTGTCAAAATCGTTGTAGGCTTTTAGGTATTTTTCCTTTGACTTCTCTGGCAGCAGATTGTTGACAATGCCTATGGCATCTAATTTGATAAACTCAGGAGTCAAAACACTTTCATCACTCGACATTTTTAATATTATTTTTGAAATTAAATCTTCTATAGGCACCTACAAGAACTCGATTTGTTCGTCACGCGTGAACAAATGAAGGCGCGCGACGTTCCAAATTCGAAAGCACAAACCGTGGTCCTAGATTCGAAATTCGAATTTCGAACACCGCGCTCCTCCGGACCGGGGTTCACACGGAGGCAAACTTCATTTATTTTGTCAAATCAAGTAGGCCATGGCCTAGGACAAATTGTGTTTAGCAAAATTAAACTTTATGCATATAGTAATAAGAATTATGAAAAGTGAAATCATATTATTAACCAGCGGGTAATAATGAAATTCAGTACAACATTATAACCCGGCTAATACCAAGGGATTTAATGTCTTGCTTTCGGTAGGGTTTACATGACCTATAATTCGGCATTGTCGAGCATGTGGTTTGAAAAATATTTTATTAGGGTACCTCCCCTATACGTAAAGTGGGGAGCGATTTTTTTTTTCATTTTAACCCTAACGTGTGATATATTGTTAGATAGGTATTTAAAAATAAATAGGGGTTTACTAAAATCATTTTTTGATAATGTTAATATTTTCGGAAATAATCGCTCCAGAAGTAAAAAAAATGTGTCCCCCCCCCCCTCTAACTTTTGAACCATAAGTTTTAAAAATATGAAAAAAATCTCAAAAGTAGAACTTTATAAAAACTTGGTAGGAAAATTATTTTGAACTTGATAGGTTGAATAGTTTTTGAAAAAATTACAAAAATAATTTCTGAACTAAGTTTGTAATTTAACCGTATAAACAGGTGTTTATTGTACCTGTCATTTCTACAAAATCACAATGAAACGACGTGCTTTTTAGGGTTTTGTGTTTCTGTACTTAATATGTCAACTTAATGTGACGGACAGAAAACTACGGAACCCTACACTGAGCGTGGCCCGACACGCTCTTGGCCGGTTTTTGTCAAAACGCAATTCTGATGATGGGATCTATGAGAAATTGAGGGAACTCCTCAAATCTTTAGGGCAAAATATAGTGATTTTTGTGTTTTTATCAACAAATCGAGCATTTACATCCTGAAATGTGACATTTGATGAAATGGAACTGCTGATGATGATCAAAACAGAACTCTTCAACGACGAAAAGTTCACGTTTGGCGATTTGTCCTCCTAGCTGTGTTTGTTAAGCAAATTCTATTTTCACGATTGATTTTTGTCATGCTCGAGTTCTGATGATGGGATCCATTAGGAATCGAGGGAACTCCTCAAATGTGAAAGGCACACAAATAGTGATTTTACTATTTTCATGAACGAATCAAGCATTTTTATTCATAAAGGTGACATTTGCTTAAGTCGAACTGCTGATGATGATCAGAACGGAACTCTTCAACGACGCGTAGTTCACGTTTGGCGATTTGTTCTCTTCGTTTTGTTTGTCAAGCAAGCAAGGTTTTTCCATGATTCCATGAGGAATTGAGGGCACTTAGTCTTTGCCATTGTAAACATACTTATAGCCATTTTTATTTTATTGTATGTAATCTTAGAGAGTCGTGTTTTTTTTCTTGAAAATTATGTTTCTTAATTTCCGTTTAATAAACAAAATAACTTTACCTAATATTTATTAATAAAGTCACTTTCGCATTTATATTATTTTTATTTTATTTATTAGTATTTAGGACGGCAACAGCCGTAGATGTAACTATTACATAATTAGTAATTACGCAAAATAAGGCCAATAATAGTCATCCATTAAATTATATAACTAAGTGGACAAGTAACCGGACACCATGGGACCCTTTCGCTCTGACCCGTTAGAAATTTAGTATAACATTTTAAACATGACGTTAAAGCGACACGGTACCAAGGTGCTCGGCCCCTTACGAAGCCGTTCGCACAAAGTCGCTTTCTTCATACAACAGGTGATTAAAGCAGCAGTACTACTCAGATAACTCAAAAATTAAATAAAAAATGACATAAAGCTATACAATTATATAATTAGAAGAAATATAAATAAAATTTTAATATAAATACAAATATTATTAGTAATAATAGTAGTTTATAGTAGCTGTTTAGTTTTTGAAGGGTCGGCAACGCGCATGTGACACCCTTGGAGTTGCAGGCGTCCATAGGCTTTGCATGAAACGTTTATGTGTATACGTAGCCTATTTATTATTTAATCGCATACGGTGACCGCTTACCATCAGGCGGACTGTACGCTTGTGTGCCACCGACGTGGTATAATTTTTTTTATTATGGAATTATGGATTATGACTTGTAAGTGGAAGTTGCTTTGGAAGGCACGTTAAGCCGTTGATCTCGGTTGCTGTCTATGATAGCAATCGTTAAGCCAAGTTAGAGGCCTGAGGGCGGCTTGAGAACTTCTAACAGGCAAGTTGCCCACTCACTTGACAAGCCTATTCCGAATAAGGTCGGTTTCCCCCTCGGGTTGGAAGGTCAGATGGCAGTCGCTTCCGTAAAAACTAGTGCCTACGTCAATTCTCGTGATTAGGTAGCGGACCCCAGGCATTCTTCAGGATGCAACTGTACTGGGAATAACGCTAGGGGGATGATGATGATGGATTTTGACTTGTTATGTCTTTCTCCTAGCCGTTTGCCGGCTACGGCGACTGCTTCAACTCCGCTGTTGGTTGCGTTCGTGTGCTCTTATGTGGCTTATGTAGCCGATCTTAGTCACGAAGACCAGTACAGTCAGCTAAAGAGAAACGTGACCCCCCTTCCATAGCAGTTTGTATGCAGGGCAGGTCGGGTTCCTCTGAACTGACTGCATGTACACAGCGGGCACGTGAGCACACCATTCCTGTAATGGTAGCTGATTGCCGCTGGTGGTCGGGCTTCCAGCTCATCTCGTTTGACGTCTAGCTCTGTACGTCGACTAGACCAGCGTCTGTATTTCCAAGTTCATATAACCTAGAACTTTTTAAGGCACGAGTGAATAGGCATCTTCTGGGTGAGCTCGCTTCATCGTCGGCCTCATCTTTGCCCCCTGGCTAGATGCTGGCCAAGAGCAATCCCATTTTTAATAAAAAAAGACCCCCATTAAAGGATGATTCGCAGTAGGCTGTTCCTTGTCCGGGCCGGCCCGTTTTCTATGACCGCAAGACGCCGGCCGGGCCCGGTGACGCTCGGAAGCGTCCCAACCGAAACAAACCTTTGACACCCGATCTAGTTTTGGCCGAGGCTCGGTAGCCGCCTGGTTTCGGCCCGTTTCCGAAACGGAATGGTCTAGTGGGAGTCATCCTTAAGACTGCGCAGTACGTTCGGTTCTCCATACAAACGTATTTATGCTCTCATTTTAAAACGCCAGGCTAGAATAACATGAAACTTTGTATACACAATGGGATCCGGCATATCTAGGTCGGATCATAGTTTCTGTTGCTTAAAATTATAATGGAGAAAAAATACAGCGATTATTAAGGTTTTCATACAAGCCGTAAAAAACTCAAAAAGCCGCTGTATTATTTTTCTTTTACAATTTCTAGCAACAGAAACTATGATCCGACCTAGAGATCCCGTTGTGTATACAAATTTTCATGTTATTCTAGCATGGCGTTTTAAAATGAGAGCATAAATACGTTTGTATGGAGAACCGATCCACACCGATCGTACTGCGCCCTCTTAAAGCTTGAAACGCAGAGCGCGGTGCAGCGTCGTTGCGGTGCGGAGGTTTTATCGGTAAAGCAAACGCAGTCCGGGGCACGTCACACCAAAAATACCAGGCGGTATGCGGTAGCGCGGTAGAGCGGCGGCGGCGTGTGACATATGAAGCAGTAATCGATAGTCGACAGTTTCGGAAATATCAAAAATGCACAACCGCCTCCGCCCCGCGCCGCGCCGCGCCCGCTCTGTGCGTTTCGAGCTTTAATTATATAAGTAAAGTAAAAGTAAGTAAAGTATAATTTATTATCGAAGTAAGTAAAGTAATAGTACATTACGATTCAAGTGCAGAGAACAGGAAAATCGCAACAAGTGGAGATAAATTAAAACACGACCGAAGGGCGTGTTTTAAATCGACACGAGTTGCGAATTGTCTGTTCGCACGTGTATCGTACAAACTTTTACAGTACATATGGCTCTTTAAAGTTTCGACATATGCACGTAATCTGCTGATTACCGCACTTGTGCGGTAAAAAAGCACCGTATGTACTGTAAAATTTATTATCAATGTAAGTAAAATTTGTTTTCAAAATAAGTTTATTCACATATTATGCCATGAAAGATACGAATGATCAAAATTTCTGTGACAATGTTTATTGTTTATGTTAGCATAGCATCAGGCGGGCCGTTTGCCTGTTTGCCACCGTTGTTGTATAAAAGTTGTGACTCAACGAAACCTAAACTACATTACAAACTTCTACAACCGTAGATAATGACATGGTAGAGCTATCAAAGCACATAGACTGTGTTTACCGTTTTTTGGAACTCTATTTAGATCGGTAATGATGGGTTTGTGACGGATTTAGGTAGAGTTAGGAAGATGTAGAGCTGCAGAGCTTGGCAGAGGAGGTTGAAAACAATTCTATATTTGAATATAATTAAGCAATTATCTCACAATGAGTGCAAAATGAACCGAAATAATTTAATTTTAGTTCAGAAATGCTCATCTGTTTTCTTTGTAAATTGAAACGTAGCTTGACATTTTTATAGTTTCGCCATGTCCATCTGTCTGCGATCAGATCTGAGCTAAAAATGTGACTGGGAAAGTTGTTTCGCGGAATTATAGTACATTGTTTAACGAGGGGCGTAAGCGGAGCCCGACGCTGAAGGCGGAGGGGTTTAGATGACTCGAGTTTGCAATTATCTTACGCTCGAGTTAATCACAAAGTTTTCCATCACATTTGCGAGGAAATAAATCCAAAACCAAAATTCCAAACTGACAAAATCGACAACTTCACCTCAAGTATCGGTGCATGAGAGGAGCGCGCTACTTCAACATTTCAATAGCCAACTAGATTTCTCAGCTTCAATATTTCAGCCAATCACAGAGCATATTATTGTGGAGCGCAACCAAATAGATTTTTTAAACCAAGCAGATCACACAAAAACTCATAACTCGCACGGGAGTTTTATGAAAATCCATAACTCCCGCGTGAGGTAAATCGGCTATAGGTAGCTGCTCTATACGTCTGCGTACAATAAGACCCTTTACGAGCAAGTGTGATGAAAAAGATGTTGGATATTTTGATCTAATCTAACCACTCGCATTGACACATTTACGTTACAGTAGATGTTTACTTTTTATTTTGTGGTATTTCTACAAATTCGTATCGCTATCAATCTAAAACAGAGCCCGGGGTTAGGTTGCGTATGGAAGAAACGAAATTATTAATAGTCACCAATCACATAGGGCTATTGTGCCTTTATTACATGTATTGCCCACTTACCCGGCTAAAGACACGTGTGTAGTGAATATAGGACATACTCATATGTATGTAGCAATATTTTATGTAGTCAATCAATGTTGGTACATACAAACACATTATTAGAAACATACGGCGGAATGTCAGCTCGTTTGTATTTGGAGAAGCCGAACTGAGGAAGTACCCCCCCCCTCCCTCCCCAACTTACAGACTAGTGGCTCGGGGTGCTGAAGAACTCGCAATTTTTTTTAATTTAAAAATTTCCAAAAAATGTATTGACAAAATAATCTATGCAGGATGTTTTTATTGATTTTCGATCCTTTAATTATATAGCCGTGCATAGCTATATAAACGACGTAGCATATTTAGTTTTACAAAATTCAAGAAGAAAACAGTTTTTTACATTTTCATACAATATAATTCATTATATCACCAAGGATGAATACAAAACGGCCTTAAGGGGTAACGTGGAGTTAAGCTAAAGTTAATGTCAAGTCTGACAATGTTCGAAATTCGAATGACACCGCACGTGACGCACGTCAACATTGTTTATTTGTTAAGGATGTTTTATACTACCCGGACTTTGGACCCGGGTATGTCCTAAAACTACGACCAAGACCGCCGGGGAATGGGCAGCAGCATTCCAAGAGTGCGGTGTAGATACTGCGATCGCCAACCCGCATGCCAAGCGTGGCGATTATGGCATTAACCCCCCATGAAATTGGGGGAGGCCTATGTCCAGCAGTGGACGTCCTAGGGCTGATATGGTGGTGGTTTTATACTATACTAGGGGTGTTAATTAACGAAAATGAATTTTTGAATATCTTTGAAGTGGTACGGATTGGGGTATATACTAGTGTCTTAGAGAAGATTGCTTTATTTCATCTCAGGAATGTGCCCTCGCAATTAACGGAATTCACTAAAAACATCCTAACTTCACGAGAATCGCTGAATAAATGCGACCTGTAGAGGAGAACAACCGGAAATCCGGACATCTGGACATCCGGACATGCGAAATCTTTATTGTCGATGCTGAAGCGGAGACCTTATCCGTAATACTAGCTGCTTTGTTAGGTGGTAAGTTGTTATCTAGTGATTTTTCTAGTAGGTAAGTTCGTCAGAGATTGCGAGGATGCGTGAGAGACCTGCATATGTCTGTGGCTGTCGACACAACGAATCCTCGGATCATTTAAGGGTTGACAACGAGCTAGTGATTCAGTAAAGCTTCCTTAGGCTGCGATGGTGTAAAGGTACTTTCTGAGCTGGGATACTCATCATCATCCTCCTAGCGTTATTCCCAGTACAGTCGCATCCTGAAGGATATCTGGGGTCCGCTACCTTATCCCAGGAATTGACGTAGGCACTAGTTTTTACGGAAGCGACTGCCATCTGACCTTCCGACCCGAGGGGGAAACTAGACCTTATTGGGAATAGGCTTGTCAAGTGAGTGGGCAACTTGACTGTTAGAAGTTCTCAAGCCGCCCGGAGGCCTCTAACTTGGCTTAACGACTGCTATCATAGACAGCAACCGGGAGCAACGTCTTAACGTGCCTTCCAAAGCACGGTAGCGCTCAGTTAGTAACCACTCAAAGCGATCACCCATCCAAGAACTGACCTCGCCCGACATTGCTTAACCTCGCATACCGCACGCGGTACGCGGACGCCGCTGGGCCACGAACACCTGAGCTGGGATACTATATAGGTAAAAAACTTAAGAAGATGACCTGTTGTATGCCGTGTTCGAATAAACATTACATTTTAATAAAAAGTGCAACACAAATAAAACAAGCACCTATTCGAACACCCAAATATATTCCACTGTAACACACCCAAATATATTCCACTAAATAATATTAGGGGGACAATCTTACACAAATCGACCTAGTCCCAAACTAAGCAAAGCTTGTACTTTGTGTACTAGACAATGATATACATACTTATATAGATAAATACATACTTAAATGACGACCTGTTTAGCCTAGTTGGTAGTGACTCTGCCTCCGAAGCTAGAGGTCCCGGGTTCGAATCCCGGCCAGGGCATTTATTTGTGCATTTTTCACGGATATTTGTTCTTGGGTCTTGGATGTTTTCTATGTATTTAAGTATGTATTTATCTATATAAGTATGTATATCGTCGTCTAGTACCCATAGTACAAGCTTTGCTTAGTTTGGGACTAGGTCGATTTGTGTAAGATTGTCCCCCAATATTATTATATTATATTATAAATACATAGAAAACATCCAAGACCCAAGAACAAATATCCGTGAAAAATGCACAAATAAATGCCTTGGCCGGGATTCGAACCCGGGACCTCTAGCTTCGGAGGCAGAGTCACTACCAACTAGTGTTACTAGACATTCCACTGTAACACATCCAAATATATTTCACTGTAACACACCCAAATATATTCCACTGTAACACACCCAAATAAATCAAAAACAGAGTCATCATCATCATCATCCTAGCATTATCCCTGTACAGTTGCATCCTGAAAGATGCCCGGGGTCCATTGGCTAATCCCAAGTATTAGCGTAGGCACTAGTTTTCAAATCTAAAACGGAGTAAATAAATAAAATAGACAAATGAGTTCTTACGAGTAATGCTTTAAGCACGCTTTAAGCATAATAATGCTGTAAATATCGCCATTAAAAGGATGTAACAGTGTATACGATACATATGTTGTTAGTACGTTTTAGTTTTGAGTGGTATAATGCGTAAATGCATAGTCAGTGAAGAGTAACCGCGTGAGTCACGGAGATAAGGGGAAGCTTTTACAAGCCAATGGTGGCAAACGAACATTGCATTTTGGGGAACATACAAATCCTATATTATTATTATACTATTATTAAGTAGGGCGACGAAATGGGGGAACGAGGGTATGCTCGCGCGCGTTCTTACCTGGTGCAGAGGTTGTCCATCGCCATTCAACGTGGTAACGCGACAAGTGGGATGGGTGCCTTTGCGCCCGATACAACTCACGGGGGTGGGGCGACTAGGCTTAAAATGTTTTAAGTCTCATTTTTAGTGTTTAAACGTTAATAAATAATAAATAATTTAGTCTATTCTTATATTATATTATATACTATTAAAAAAAGCAACATTTGTATATTTATTTATTTATTTGTAATTGCAAAGTCGAAAACCGCTCTTACGATTTTATGAAATTGATATATAGAGATTTCCGGGAACGAAACAAATATCTAAGTTATCTTCGGCAAAACTCGTATTCCTCTGGGAAAACACGAACTTACCTCGGTCGCCTCGGTACTGTCATTATATAGTCTGGCAATAAAGAGTAGAATTTAAAAAAGTGGCAACACTGTAGTGTCGTCCCTTTTTTCCTAGATTGATTTGAAAGGGATGACAATACAGTGTTGCCACTTTTTAATTTCTACTCTTTCTTGGCAGACTATAAGTAGGTATATGTAGTCTAACTTACTTTTAACATATTTTTAAATTATATGTTTTTTTTTCATTCACTGTTTTTTATGAACCAAAGAATAGTGAACCAAAATGACTAAAAAGTAAACACGAGTTCATATAACCGAGACCTTTTTAAGGCACGAGTGAATAGGCATCTTCAGGGTGAGCTCGCTTCATCGTTGGCCTCTTCTTTGCCCCCTGGCTAGATGCTGGCTTGCTGGCCAAGAGCAATCCCAATTTTAATAAAAAAAACTATAGCTATAGGTAAATTATTATTTTTTAAGTGTTATTTCTGTAATTCTTTCGATGATTTCTGTCAAGATATATGAATCGTCACTGAGTACAATATACTTTTTTATATATATTTTATATATCTTTAATTTTTATAGCTTCCCCTTAACATTTTGTTATTTTGTCACCGCTGCCTACCCTCCCCGTCACGGTATTTAGGCGCCTACTCGACCCACGGACACAATTGTCCGTTGGTATGTCTGCCCTGTAATAAATAAAGTTACTTGACAGCTGGAACCCTGTTGACAAGCACATGAGATACTTAAGGTTCCCATGGCTCTTGCCCGCGACTTCGTCTCCGTGGGGCTCGTTTTTATCGTACCATCATACATACTTCTGCCCCAATTTCACCCCTTTAGGGGATTATTTACTGATCTCCTGTAAAAAACAGTAGATCTGGCAACACTTTGTTATGTCATGATTGTCATGTTACATAATATGTAGTTTTAAATTCTTATGCCACAGACAAAGAACATGTCCGGTCTCGAACCGGGTTTATAAGCCTATAATGAAGCATTTGTTTTACTTTCTTGTTTAAATGGCGTGCATGAAGAATGTTATGAGAGTTCATGAAGCGAAGGATCGTAGCAAATGGAAATCCGGGATCTCTGCCTACCACTGTCGGAAACAAGCGTGATTATATGTATGTATGTATGTATGACCTTACTCGCCACCAGGAACAGAACACCATATACGTAAAAAGCAAGTTTCAATTAACCCAGATATGTTCCCACACTAACCCCTATACCCTAATAAGATTATTTTTTAGCCAAATTGGATTAATATTATCTAATATCCTACTATTGGATTTACATTATGGTAAATATGCATAGGGGCATTCGGTGCGGGCGAAAGTATGATATAGTTTGACATATGGAAGTGAGTTCAAGAGGTTATGAGATCGAGAGTTATCAATAAAGTACTAGTCGCCGTCAGATACATGGGACCACTCAAAGTGCTTATAAACATCTGAACACGAGTCATATGAGCGATTTTTAGGGTTGCGTAGCCAAAATGGCGAAAACGGAACCCTTATTTTATTAATAGTCATACGAGAGGAAGATACGAGGGACTTTCCTGCAAGTATGTTATCAAGTAATCGTTGAATGGACTTGTAATCATTGAAAGCTTGTGTTAAGAGTCGCCAGCACGATCTATGTATGCTTCATACAAACGTAGTTTGGTTCTCAATTTAAAACGCCATGCTGAAATAAAATGAAACACTGTGTACACAATGGAATCCGGCGTGTCTAGGTCGGAAATTAGTTTCTGTTGCTTGAAATTATAATGGAGAAAAAATACAGCGATTATAAAGGTTTTCATACAATACCTGAAATACTCAAAATCTCGCTGTATTCCTTCTATTTAATGTACGTATTATGGTAATAAAGTACCTAGTGAGTTTTTAAGATTGAGTGTGATGTTGTGAGATTGAGTGTGAGGTTTTGAGATTCAGTGATATAATGCCATTTTAATTTGCCGTCCGGCGGCGGCCGCTTTTTTGCCTTTTACTTTTACCAGACTTTTTAATTTTGTACTTTCAGACTAAATCATAAGTAATATTTATTTTCTGCCGTGCAATAGGATTATGTAATCAGGTCCTTGCCTCCCCTTCCCTGTTCACTATCCTTTTATGTCATCCTTCTTGCACCGTGCGTCGCGCAGGCACTGAATTAAACGGTGTAATTATTATCCTGCGCGTAGGTATTCAAAGAAACCAATAATGTAAGTCCTGACACAAAATATCGTAAAAGTAGAAATCAACTGACTGACACACAAGTGATTCGCAATTGAACTTTTTAGCGCGTGCCTTAAATCACAAATCAAAAGTAAAAGTGCTAAAGAAAGTCTATCATCATTTGTTACACTTAAAAAATCATTCAGCCATCTTTAAAAAAAGCTTCCCTAATATCAAAACCGTCCACAAATTCTACCATATCGATAGACACGTATTCATGGACGGTTTGTTATAATAACATACTTATAGTCTGCTTACAAAGCCGTCAATGGATTTCGAATTTAGAGAAACTGCTATCATGGTACCCTATTATTCAAATTTGGAACATCGAATCGTGTGTCAGAATCGTGACTATACGGAAAGCATATGATCCGGTTACTTACGGAAGCTCGTATAACTTATTACTCATCGCTTGGAATTTGAATTCTATTTAAAAGTGATATGTTGGTTTTTGGAGTAGAGAAATATCTGTTTTGTGAGGTGCGTTGAGTGACAGATACGGATGACGGTAAATCGATATTTAAAAATTCGAACATAACATGGCCAGTCTTCGTGAGAAATGGCTACAGTAGGTACTTTAACTAAATAGATTGTATACTAAAACTCTTATGTGCCAATTTTTACGGTTCAGCGAACCGCGCCATTTGAATGTTTTTGCCAAAGTTTTATTGCTATTATATACCTATTTATTGCTCTAAATAAATGTCCGACGATAAAATTGTTAATGAGATACCAACATTTCGGATTATTTTTTTACGTGCATAATACTTGTGCTTTCTTAGTTAGTAAGTATCAGAATTGAACTGAGGTTACGCCGCCTTTAAGAGGAGTTAGCAATACTTACCAAATGCCAGCGAATAATCCAAAAAAGTTTAAATAAAATGGCTTATCTGAACGTAAGAATTTTTTGTAAAACATTAAATACTTTGTCAAAATATTTTCACGGATCCTACAAAATAAGATTTGTATAATTAATTCGTTTACTTATCTAAATTAGTATGACTTAATTTTTTTTTCAAATGTCAACTTTTCGAAAAAGGACTCAACAAAAAAATCTATATAATTATCGCACCTGTAGGGAAGAACATCCGGACAGACAGACATACGAAAGATTTTTTGTCGAAAGCTGAAACGAATACACTTCGCTCGCTCGGTCAACTAAATGTGTCAGACATATAAAACCATAGTTTTAAAAAGTCTCCGAGACTTATCTATGGAAACGAGCCACACAACCAAGTCTTTTTCACTAAGATCTAAAATTACTGAAAATCCCAGCCTTTGAAATCAAGTAATACGCCCAATAATTCACAAATATCGTTCCAACGTTTTCAAAGGGACTTTGTATACATTTATCAACGTAGATAGCATTATGTCCAGTACATTAACCGTGAATAGATTGTAAGACCGAATTCGGAATCAGATAATACATAAAGACGGTTTTGAAGTTTAGTTATAATGGGTTTGAAATTATAGCTTAATGTGGTAAATAAGTGAGATATAATTTGTAGGTAATATTAATGTTAGCAAGAATTTAAGTTCTTGTGTTAAATAGGTAAATAAGGTTTGTAATGTTTCGAAGAAACGTTAAGTTGTGGAATGAGCTCTCTGCCGAGGTACTCCCAATAGTTACAGCACGGGATTCTTAAGAAATGCGTGAAAAGTTTTCTTACGGGTTGGCAACGCGCCTCTTTAGGTTGCAAGCGTTCATAGGCGACGGAGATCACTTACCATCGGGTGGGCTGTGAGCTTGTTTGCCACCGACGTGGTATAAAAAATCAAGCACAGGTCTGGTCATGTATGGGATGGATCTGCTAAATATCACCTAGCCGCTTTAGACTCAATTGACAAGCGTGCTAGGAAGCTCGTTGGTAATTTGTGCATTCGTGTATTGCACCTTTTTTTATACACCGGTGTGAAGTTAGCGGCCAGTTAGCGGCCGCCTATAACTCGACCAAATTAAGTGGTCAGGTTTTCCGTAAATTTTAAAAATGTGCCTATTATGTTTATTAACATTACGGCGTTTAGTTTGAGAGTAGATTAGTTTGACTCGAATTGTCTGTACATAGCTTAAATCCTATAAGTATGGATTTAAGCTCGGTCTCTCGTTGGCATGAAACCGCTATTTATGGAACTGAATTCACCATTTATCTTTATTATACCTTAAGTTTTTATTCAAATCAAAGAACCTAAGAATAAAAGACAAAAAATCATCATCAATTAATTAAAAAAACAATAAAAAGTCAAACAGTAGTCAATAATACAGATCCACATAAACCTTTCAAAATGATACACTCGAATAAAAGAATCGATCGGAATTAGCATAAATAGATAATCGAATCGATCAAAATCGCTTACAGACCGCTCATTACGCTAAACGGAACGTTTTCTGCGAATTTTTTGAATTTGGAACAGCGTTTTAAAGTTTTAACGTTTGAGAAAAACTACGAATGTTGCTGTACGGCCAAGTTTGGCTTAAACGGCAATTCCGATGAGTTCAAGATGAATTAATCATGGTAAAGTGGTTTATAAGAACTTTTATATTTTTAACAATGTGTGTTGCTAATTATAAATGAGAGCATAAACATAAAAAAATATATATATTTGAAAAAAAAAATGTAACAAACTATTATATAGCCACAATAATACTAAACCAAAATAACTTTAATACTATAAAAATATTAAAAATATCAATACAACAAACCTATTAAAACATGTTTTATAATGGATTGGGTTCACGGTTGTCATGTCTTTAATGCATTTCCAATGTATTTTATTTCTTTGATCGAAATTACAAAAAAATCTAGTTTGGATACCCGGGGGTATGTCCTAAAACTACCACCAAGACCACCGTGGCATGGGCAGCAGCATCCCAGGAGTGCGGTGGAGATACTGCGATCGCCAACCCAACGCATGCCAAGCGTGGCGATTATGGCATTTACCCCTCATTAAATTGGGGTATGCCTCTGTCCAGCAGTGGACGTCCTTGGGCTGATATGGTGGTGGTGGATCGTAGTTTATCGTAATAAAAAAAATATTGTAAGATTTGTAAGACCTTTTTAGAAATTAAATGTTTATTTTTTGTGTATAAAAATAATAAACTTGTTTTCGTCTACAAATAGATCTATATGATCCAGATTTTCTTTCATATCCTCTCAATGCCAAGTGGCATATTTAATCAAATATTTACACAATGCAAAGGAACATGTGCCTACAGGCTTGAAATGAAGCAAGTAAATGTTTGGGATATCCTAGTAAGTATCACAGAATAATTGACCAAGTGTAACGAAGGTCTCTGTTTCAGCTTCAGCAAACATGCTTTCGTATGTCTGGCCGGCGGATTTGGGACAGACTGTAAGTATTAAGATTCATGGATTAGGATAGCTCGCTCCACCATTAACTGCAAGTCGTTATATCGCACACAATAAGAGAGTAGGTACAGTAATAACAGTAATAAGCAAAAGTAATAGTTTTTTTTACAGAAACTCAAATTTATTCAAAACTTTTTTATACTCGTACATACTCGTATAATCACACCCATTCCCCAAAACTTCATATGGAAAACCTTTTATTTTTTTATAAATAAAAAATAAAGTAGGTATGTATATTCGATACATAGTAAATATCCAAGAATCGAAAACAAGTAGTCACGCTCACCACAAAAATATTTCGCTTACCAGATTTGAACTCAGGATCGTCCGCTTACTAAACTAACCAACTTTATTACTTTTACTTTTAAAACTTGGCTTATTTTTTCCACAATCCTTTTCCAAATTCACAATCCTATCCCAACACTATCATTTGACGTTTGCGTTCCGTTTCGTTGTATCACATGTTTTTTTAATTTTTTTTGGCGTCCCATCACCGTCCATTACCAGTCATTATGTTACGGCGTCCCTCTGTGTTGGCGTCCCGCTGGTCTGGCGTGTTCTTTTTTAGTAAGGCTGTGGTCCGGATATGAAAATAATTTATGTTTTGTTTTAGAATTAATATTCTTCGGAGATGTACGAAGCTGTTTTTGTAATAATATTTGACACCTGCCTCATCTCATTAAGCTAATCGGCTAGGTGTCAAATTGGAAGTGGTCTTAGGTAAAATATATATAGTAGATTATATGATAAGGGTCTAAAATAAGCCACATTACCGAGGTTTAGTAAAATAGTTTGAGGGGTAATTCGGGAATGTGGTAACTGTCTTTCATTTACGTGTAAGTAATTATAGCATTTGCATAAAACTTTTCTAAACTGAATCTTGTACTATGTACTATTACTTATTCTGTGCTTGTACATACCCACCCAAACGCTTCCGCTACCCGCTGCCCGTTTGACCACAGCCTAGCAAATTCAGAAGACATGCCTATAATCCGACAAAATAAAGTACAAGCAACACTATATCTCTTGAATTCATAATACTTGGCTATAACCTCAAATAAACCACGTAAGCTGACCTTTGGTCACACGGAGTTATTATGAACTTAAGGGCCAAGATATACCGGGACTTTTAGAATCAAGTAAAAAGGTGAATCAACCAGCTCTCGATTACCTTACCATATAACACGATCAATTATCATAAACGCTTGGGTACTTCAAAAACGTCGTATCACAGTAAATTAGCCATATAAATATACGCCAGTGTGAAGATAAAGTTAAAGTAATCCCTTGAGCAATTGTAGGACCTTATTTTGTATGTCATAAAGGTAATTTTGGCATGATTATGCGTAATTGCAGTTGCTAAATTATTACATGAAGCTGTACATGAAAATCACTTTTATTTTTGACTAGAATTTATCCTTGAGAATGGATTATGGCTGCCCGTTGATACGCATCGATAGAGCGGGTTAAGCAACTTTGTTTGAAGTTTGTATGGGAGCTTCGATTGCGAATGTGTCAGAAAGAGACAAAAGGACACATTGAGCTGCGACTGTGATGAGCAAAACATTGTGTCCGCAGTAAGCTCGGTTCTCCATACAAACGTAGATTCGCTCTCATTTTAAAACTCCTTGCTAGAATAACATCAAACTTTGTATATACAATGGGATCCGGCATATCTAGGTCGGAAATTAGTTTCTGTTGCTTGAAATTTTAATAAAGAAAAAATACAGCGATTATTAAGGTTTTCATACAAGACGCAAAAAACTCAAAAACTCGCCGTATTTTCTTTTCTGTTACAATATCTAGAAACAGAAACTAATTTCCGACCTAGATATGGCGGTTCCCATTGTGTATACAAAGTTTCATGTTATTTCAGCAAGGCGTTTTAAAATGAGAATGAAACTACGTTTGTATGAAGAATCGAGTTCAGCAGAGCGTACAGAGGGCCTACCGCGAACTTCGAAAATCGAACTTCGTGTCGTACCGTCCCTTTCACTCTCGTGTTATACGTCGGCATGTTTAGCCTAGTTAGTAGTGTCATTGCCTCCGAAGCTAGAGGTCCCGGGTTCGATTCCCGCTAAGGGCATTTGTTTCTGTGGTGAACACATTTGTTCCTGAGACTTGGACGTTTTCTATGTATTTAAGCATATATCTGATCTATTAAATATATCGTCGTCTAGTACCCATAACACAAGCCTTATTCAGCTTACTGTGGGACTACTTTGATTTGTGTAAAAAAAAATGTCCCCTAATATTTATTGTTATTTTTCACCTTATTTATTTCTTTTTCTTAGGTTAGATTTTTTACAATAAATTTATCAAATGTAAAGTATAAAAACACACGTACAAAGTATAAAAGCATTATAAAAAACCTAACCTAGAGTGCCGCCGGCAGCGAGGCGGGCCTAAGCTACCGGTGGTTAGGGCGACAGAGAGAGGAACCTCCGGACTATCCGCGCCGTGTCCAGGAGTACCGCCTTCTGTATTTGACCCTTGACCCAGCCATCTAATGAGAGTCTCTTGAGATGTTGGTCGAGACTCTTCGCTATTAGACCGTTCACAGTTATTATTATTATTATTATACACAATAATGACGGAAAGGGACGGTACGATACGAAGTTCGCGGTAGAACCTCTGGGGACTCTTAAACACAGCCATAACACAGCGCATCCTCAGGACCTCTGGCGACCTTACTCCCCATCAGGAACACAACAACACATCCCTAAAGAGCAAGTAGTGTAGTGATGTTATTAAGGTTGCGATCTTCAGAAAGGTGGAGGCGCTACCCCAGTTGGGCTGCTTCAAATCCAAACGAGATGACGATCCGCTTTGCTCTACATATTTTTTGTATGTGGCAATGTGTGGTCTTTAATTTACTAATTGATTAAACATCATTATTTAAGTTATTTTCATTAAATATTGTATTAAAACGATCACTATACGATAAGTAATATAAGACTAATGTAAATGTATTATATGAACATGGTATAATGAGATATAATCTATACTAAACTAAGTATTTTTTTCATAGGAGAAGTGAAAAGAAGAGTAGTAAAATTATTTCAAACTCAGGCTTTGAATCTAGCGAATAGCGCTTTGAATCCCTCACTGCGCTCAGGATTCCAAAATAGAATCCCGAGCGTAGTGAGGAAGAGGTTCGTTTCGGTCGAATTTCAACGCGCTAACCTTCGATGAGATATTACATTTTGCTCCCTTGTACTTGTAATACAATATTGAACATGAGAGCCACTCCTGTGAGTCCTGTGGTGAGACCCAACTACAGCGGAAGCGGTAAGAATAGGCTTTCCTGCGTCAACAACGGAATGTTTACCTAAGTTTATAATTTATGCAGCTATCGTTGATATTTTAACACGAAGAATACTTGAGAAGTATAGTAACGGATCGCTAAAAATCATGCCTATAACTTTGCATACACCATTGTTAGTGTTATTATATTTTCGCGCATGCGCACAATAGCCGCTGCCGGCGCCGCGATAATATTGTTCCAACAATATTTAACAAAAAGTAGTAAACGACTTGTTTTTATTTTGACGATACGATCTTTTGTGAGAACGCGATTATATTGTTTCAAACACACAACTTAAAATGTGCCTACCTAAGCAAAACACTTGTATTTACTAATAACATACGACCTTTTTGTAAGAATGCGAAAATATTGTTCGTAATATCACCAAGCTACTTTTCAAAAAGTCGTAAGCAACTACAGTATTAATAATTTATACCCAAAAAAAAATGGACTTCAATTTTGTACTTCGCTATGCCACACACATGACATTTTTTTTAATATATCCTTCCCACTTCACCATCCGCACTGCTTTCCGATAGCAAATGAGGTGGTTAGACTGGTTACTACAGATCCCAACAAAGTCCATTTATATGGGCCGATGATATTTGAGGAATTCCGTCGATTCCTCAGGGAACCCATACTGACCTTCAGTTTCTCATCATAAGTTCCACATTAAAATGTGTATTTTTACGAGCATTTGTTGCTACGTCAACAAAATTTCATCGGAGTAGGAAGACTCGCGATTGGCCGCTTTTTTGATACCTATTGGACAACCAGGTGGTCTTCATCTTCCTTTGGATGGCTTGGGATGCTTACAGCTTTCCTCACTGAATAGATTTCGTCTCAGCGCATAATATATGTACCTAATATGTCCATGACATCCGGCTTTCCGTGATTTGAATTATCATCATCATTATCATATCAGCCGAAGACGTCCACTGCTCGACAAAGGCCTCCCCCAAGGATCTCCAACAAAGACCGGTCTTGCGCCGCCCTCATCCAACTGCTTCGCGCAGTCTTGACCAGATTGTCGATTCACCTTGTTGGGGGACTTCCCAGTTAATTATACGTATAGTACAGTAGGTACGCCTTAATAATGCTGAAATACAGCAGTCATGCAACCTAAAAATTTCTAACTTTGCAGTAACTTTCTGATTCGCACTGCTTCAGTCTGGAATTCTCTTCCGGCGTCTGTATTTCCAGAAGCATATGACCTCGATGTGTTCAAGGTAAGAGTGAATAGGCATCTTCTGGGTGAGCGTGTTCCATCTTAGACTTTGTCTTAACTTTCCATCAGGTTAGACTAAAGTCAAACGTAATCCCATTAACAATTAAAAAAAAATAACTTTACCTTTTGACTGCAAATCATTGAATTCCATCTTCATGTTAATATTATTGTCCGACTGTAGTGAACGCCTGTGATGGGTACTGTCGAAAGCGGCAGCATGTGTTTATATTGCATTGTTTTTCTCAATAGTAGTTTATCTCGACATGACAAAGATGTAGTATGCTGGATGTAACTACGGCCTTGTTTTTTTCTGAGGTTTTTTTTTGAGATTCCGTAGTCAACTAGGAGCCCTATAGTTTCGCCATGTCCGTCTGTCTGTCCGTCTGTCTGTCTGTCTACATGTCTGTCTGTCCGTCTGCTGTCCGAGGCTTTGCTCTGTGAGTATTAGTGCTAGAAAGGTGCAATTTGGTATGGATATAGAAATTAATAAAACTGAAAAAGTAGCAAACCAAAATCTATTTTTTTTAATGGTACCTTCCCTACACTTAAAGTGGGGATGCATTTTTTTTTGCTTCAACCCTACGGTGTAGGGTGTTGTTGGATAGGTCTTTAAAAATGAATACAGGTTTTCATCAAACACTTTTTGATAAAGTGAATATTTTCGGACATATTAGCTCCAAAAGAAAAAAAATGTTGTTCCCCCTCTAACTTTTGAACTATGGGTCCAAAAAATATGAAAAAAATCATGACGGTAAAGCTTAATAAAGAAGTTCAAAGAAAACTATAGCGGACATGTTCAGTTGTGCTGTTTTTGAGTTATTGTAAAAAGTCTTTCCTTCTTAGTAAAACACGGACACGTATTTTCATACGCAGCGTTGCGAAGGTATTCCCTTTTGCTTGTTATTGGTTTTTTTAAGTAAGTTCATTAGGCAACTACGGAAGCCTACACTGAGCGTGGGCCGACATGCTCTTGGCCGATTTTTTATTTCACTATATGCATGTCGGAAGGGCGCAGTCCTGTGGCGAGTGTGCCTTTAAAAGATAGACTACCTGATGATAACTGACGAGCACCTCTCTTAACTAGCCAGTTTCCTCTTCTTTTCGAGTCGATGGCTCCGGGTTAGATTGCGTTGGACCAGAATCCAGCGACGTCTATTGCGTGTTGGTTTGCGGCCATCAAATCGTCAACAGAATCAAAATCAAAATCAAAAATTTTATTCTGCAAATAGGCCACAAGGGCACTTTTACAAGTCAACACATGAATTATACAATTAAATAAATAGACAATGATAATTATAATGTTTTCAAAACAGAATTGCAGAACTAAAAAAAAAGTAGACAATAATAATAATGATTTCAAAACTATAGTGATTAACAAACTCACAATATTTAATTAAAATTAACTTACAATACATTATATAAAAAAAAATTTAGTGACGTATATATACGGTCTCTGTCCGAATACACAAAAGTATATACAATAAATTTAATATCTCAGAGATGTATATGGTCTCTGAGCGTCCATTATTCCTAAGTCCTTAGAGATAGAAATAGAAATAGAAAAGCTTTATTCATGGCAAACAGACAAAATGTTAAAAAAGTTTTACAATTTTCAAAGTTTACCATGAAATGGTCCCGCCTCAGCATGGTGCTGACTCAGGAGTCAGCGCTGGTCTTCCGGCAGGACCATTGATGGGTCACGATCTGTGCGGCACAGCCAAGTTCACACACACGTACACACTTCATAAACAATAAATAATAATAATAAGGCACAAATGCGTGTACGTGTAAGTGAACCCGACTGTACCACACGGCCTTATACAAAAATTGAACGCATCCAGGCATCTAGCTCGAAGCTAATCTGAGTGCCTACCGCGAACTTCGAAAATCAAACTTCGTGTCGCGCCGAGATGTACATGGTCTCTAAGGAGAACAGGATGTAGGCATGCTGGGCACTGTGTGAGGTGTTCCATAGTTTGCGGTTAGATGAATTGATGTGTCGATGATACCCTGTGCCGATGATTGGATTATCAAATAATATTTGGGATTACGATGGTCAAGTGGATGCAAGATGGTCGAACTTGGCTTAACGATTGACGAAAGCGCTTACCCATCCAAGAGTTGACTACAGCCGACGTTGCTTAACCTGGCATACTCCAAGCGGTAGGTACACGGGCGCCGCTGGGCCACGTCCGCTTCTCTAAACTATCAAATCTTAAAAACAAAATAATAATAATAATTAAAGGGGCTTCTATACAAAAAACGTGATGTTTTAGCCCTTTTCATGGCTACCACTCGCTGAGCTAGATCTCAAGAACCGTAATAGCTAGACAGTTGAAATTTGCACAGAATATGTATTTTTATTGTGGCTACAACAACTAAAATCACAATAATAATAATAATTAAGGGGGGCTCCCATACAACAGAGTAGTTTTTGCCGTATTTTTTCTGGTACGGAACCCTTCGTGCGCGAGTCCGACTCGCACTTGGCCGGTTTTTTTATAAAATAATATATATATAATGATTCTCGTCACCTCCAGTATAGTTTCTAGATCCTTGTTGAACAATAACTTCGGGTATGGCCAGAAAATGGCCGATTACTTTTACTGCTCATTGTCCGGCTGCGCTTATTTACGCTTACTTACGCTTACTTACGCTCACTTACGCCTATCGCTTTTGTTGAAACGACCCGTTGTCAATGTAGTCAAAGGACAAGTTGCAGTTGGATGTAGTCATTCATGATTTCTAAAGTTATTGCGAGTCGTGGGAAATCGTTTTTAATATTGAGGTGGCAAACAAGCATACAGCCTGCCTAATTGAACTGCACTGTAGCCTATGGACGAGTCATACAAAGCGATGCCGAATTTATTGAATTGCGGATTCTATAAAGATAAATGCAACTTTGTCTCAATAAAGCGCCTCTATGGGAGCTCTGCTACTCATGCATGTGCAATATCAACAACACAACACCATGTATCTAATCTACTAGTGGCTCCGCATTCTCCGCAAGCTGTAGAGATCACGATAAAAATAATTTTTAAGAAAAATTAAGAAAAAAAAACCGACTTCAATGGGGGAGTCCGGTGAAAGATTATAATCTTAGATGGTGCACTCTTAGATTCCATACAATAAAATACAAAAATGGCTATAAGTATGTTTATAATGGTAGAAGACTAAGTACCCTCAATTCCTCATGGAATCATGGAAAAACCTTGCTTGCTTGACAAACAAAACGAAGAGAACAAATCGCCAAACGTGAACTACGCGTCGTTGAAGAGTTCCGTACTGATCATGATCAGCAGTTCCACTTCATAAAATGACACTTTTATGAATGAAAATGCTTGATTAGTTCATGAAAATACTAAAATCACTATTTGTATGCCTTTCACATTTGAGGAGTTCCCTCGATTCCTAATGGATCCCATCATCAGAACTCGAGCATGACAAAATCAATCGTGAAAATAGAACTTGCTTAACAAACACAGCTAGGAGGACAAATCAACAAACGTGAACTTTTCGTTGAATGACAAAGTTATGGAGTATGGTTATGGTTATGGTTATGGACTCCTTTTTCCGCACTTAGTCCGTGAGAGTCGGACCATTGTGCGTGACGTGATCGCTGGCTAGGGATCTAGCCAGCCTAACTCCGCCCATAAGCGCAGGATCCTCCTGGTGTCACCACAGGCTTCGCGGAGTGACCTCGGTGCGTTGAGGATTTGAGTCCGTTGTGTAGCTACACCTTCGCATTCCAGGATGACGTGGGGAGCTGTTTCATCGGCCGACAGGCATCCCCTGCATAGGGGGCTGTCGGTCGTACCTAGAACATATAAATGTTTGTTGAGTGAGCAATGTCCAGTGATGGTGCCTACGATTATACGTAGTGACGCTCTGTTAAGAGAGAGCAGACGCCTGGTAAATCGTGCCTCCGGGTGTGGCACTATTTCCCGGGATTGTCTGCATGTACTGGTATTTGTCCATCGATCAGCGTTTTGTTCAGATGTTCTGCGACGTAGCCATGATCTTAGCTGGTTAAAGGGTAGCGGGAGTATTGGGCTAGGGCCAAACGCCGGCCGGCTAGAACCTCTCCTGGCCAGCTCGTCAGCTACGTCGTTACCTAGAGAGCCACTGTGCCCTTTTATCCATTGCAAGGTGACAGTGTTTGTTTTCCCTATCACCTCCAAGGCTTGGTGGCACTCTAGGATGAGCCCAGACTGGATGAGGTTGCTATCTAGGGCTTGTAATACTGCAGCGCTGTCGGACACTATGCGTACCTTCTGATCTTTGATACTCCGATTTGCTACTGCTTTGGCAGCCTGTGTAATGGCGATGCACTCACATTGGTAGATTGAACTATATTCGCCTAAGGCTATTGATATGTTAATGTTTATCTCAGGTGAGTACACTCCTGCGCCCGATCCTGTCTTTGTTTTAGAGCCATCGGTGTAAATGCGCAGTTCCTGTGCTCCAGACCGATCGTATTTTTCTTCAACTAGCTGTATTGCATAGCTTTTGTTGAAGATATGTTGTTTGGGTACCTTGTCATTAGGAGCGGCTATCATTGGTTGGTAGGTGACAGCTTCCTTAAGAACTTCGGTATGAGTCCCGTTTGTTACACCCCAGAGGTTAAGTGACTTTAGCCTGATGGCCGCCGAGGCTGCCTCCTGCTGGATAAACAGATCAAGAGGCGGCAGTCCCAGCAGTACCTCCAGTGCTGCTGTGGGTGTAGTTTTCATGCAGCCAGTCACCGCTGTACAAGCTAGTCTTTGGAACTGCTGCAGTTTATTTTTGGCCGTGGTTAGTCTAGTTCTCTGCCACCAGACTACTGCGCCGTAGGTGATTATGGGTCGTATCACTGCGGTGTAAAGCCACATGGTGATTTTGGGGTGTAGGCCCCAGGTTCTCCCAAGTAGCCTTTTACACTGCCAAAATATGACACAGGCCTTTTCCAGTTTGTTGCTTAGATGTTTGTTCCATAGCAGTTTGTCGTCCAAGGTTCGGTACCTAGGTATTTTACCTCTTTTGTAAGAGCTAGTGTAGTGCCTTGAAGTTTTGGTAAGCTAAGGTTGTCTGGAGTGCGCTTCTTTGTGAACAGTACTAATTCGGTTTTTGATGGGTTCACTGACAATCCATGTTCAGAACACCATCGTTCGACGATTTTGAGTGCCCCTTGCATAAGCTCGCATAGGACCTTCTCAAACTTTCCTCTTACGAGGATTGTTACATCGTCTGCATAGCCAACAGTGTAGAAACCAGCCTCGTTTAGGGATCTGATAAGGTCATCCACTACGAGGTTCCATAGGAGCGGTGAAATGACGCCTCCCTGTGGGCAGCCTCTGGAGACAATGGCTCGTGTGGTCCCATTCACTGTCACTTGCACTGCCCTGTTCCTCAGCATGCAGTCGATCCACCCAGCTGTGGTCCGATCCGCGCCGTGGTTGAGCAGCGCGTGGCTAATGCTGTTAAATTGCGTCTTGTCAAAAGCCCCTTCGATATCTATGAAGGCTGCAAGAGCAGATGATTGTGTTGATAGTGCGTCTTCTATCGGCGAGATAACACTGTGGAGCGCTGATTCCGTTGATTTGCCTGCACAATAGGCATGTTGTTGGTGGTGTAGAGGATTTCGCGCCAGTGCCCTGTCTCTGAGATCCCGATCGCACAGTCTCTCTAGGGTCTTCAGGAGGAAAGAAGTAAGGCTTATTGGCCTGTATGCTTTGGGCTGCGTGTAATCACTCTTACCGGGTTTGGGTATGAATACCACTTTGACTTCTCTCCATTTTAAGGGAACATAGCGGTGCTCAAGGCATGCTCGGTAGATTCTAACTAGATGCGGAGCGATCGTGTATTTGCACCATTGTAGAATACCTGGAAAGATGCCATCTAAGCCTGCCGCTTTAAATGAAGAGAAGCTGTTGATTGCCCATAGCACCTTTTCCAAAGTTACTATTCTATGGGCAGTGTTGGTGGCTTCAACGGTTGGGTTGTTAAAACCCTGTTGATCTTCCTCATCCCACGTAGTGCTTTCCGTGACGGAGCATTCTGGGAAATGTGTATTTAGTAACAGCTCGCACATTTCGCTGGAGGAGGTTGTGTAGCTGTTATCTGGTTTTTTTAAGGAGCCTAGATTTCTGTTTAAAGTTATGGAGTAACAAACATAAAAAAAAACATACAACCGAATTGATAACCACCTCTTTTGAAATCTTGAAGTCGGTTAAAAAAACACGTCGGTGGTAAATAAGCGTACGGCCCTGATGGTAAGCGGTCACCGCAGCCTACACTGAAAAAAAACGATTTGTTAACAGTAGCCCAAATGTTAGCTGCTAGTAACTAAATCGGAGGAGGCAAACTGAGAGTTTACTATTAACCAAATTAGTTGTTGAAAATTAGCATAATTTTGGTTACTACTAAGCACAATTTGGCTATTTCTCAAGTAGCCAAACTAGTTGAGCTATCCTTTTTTTTTAGTGTATGGATGCCTGCGATGCCTGCAACTCCAGGGGTGTCACATGCGCGTTGCCGACCCTTTATCAATCAATCAATCAAATCAATCAAATATTTATTTGCATAGAATACAGTACAAAGGGATGTCACAGTATTACATAATATAGTGTCATGTATTCAGCCGGTCTAGGCGTGCAAATATTCATTAAAATCTAACATTCAATTCAAATAATTATTTCCATTACACACATTGCTTAATGTCAATTGAAAATAATAATAATACAATCATAATTAATTCTATACTAGGTTCTAGGTATATAACTAAACAATTTTATATTGCTCCAGAAAACATCTAACACTATAAAAACATTTATCCAACAGCCAGCTATTTAACTTTGATCTGAACAAATTACCATCCAACGTCCTTAATTCCTCGGGCAGACGGTTGTGGATGGCAATACACATATTGAATGCATTCCGCTTGTAAATATCTTTGTAAGATTGCGGCTTCAGTAAGAGGTTTTTTCCTTTAAGTCTAGTCTGCCTTTGCGAATTTTCCCCCCGTTTATTAAAGTAGTATTGGTGTTTTTTTACAAATACGCATACGTCTCTGAGGTATAAACAAGGCAAAGGCAGAATGCGCAATTTCTTAAATATTGGGACACAGCTATCATCTAACCACGCATTGCTAACAAAAATTAAAAATACACTCCTTTCTTGAAGAATCCCACAATGTAGGTAAAACCTCTCGGGAAAACCTCATTTTTAACCGACTTCCAAATTTCAAAAGAGGAGGTTATCAATTCGGTTGTATGTTTTTTTTTTTTTTTTTTAATGTTTGTTACTCCATAACTCCGTCATTTCTTAACCGATTTGAAATTTTTTTTTTTTGATTGTATGTATATATATCCAAGTTGGTCCCGTTTTTGTCAAAAGGCAGTTCTGATGATGGGATCCATGAGGAGTTGAGGGAACTCCTCAAATCTTAAAGGCAAACATATAGTGATTTTTGTGTTTTTATCAACAAATCGAGCATTATCATACAAAAATGTGACATTTGATGAAGTGGAACTGCTGATGATGATCAGAACAGAACTCTTCAACGACGAAAAGTTCACGTTTGGCGATTTGTCCTTCTAGCGGTGTTTGTTAAGCAAGTTATATTTTCACGATTGATTTTTGTCATGCTCGAGTTCTGATGATGGGATCCATTAGGAATCGAGGAAACTCCTCAAATGTGAAAGGCACACAAATAGTGATTTTAGTATTTTAATGAACTAATCAAGCATTTTCATTCATAAAAGTGACATTTGATGAAGTAATAATAATAATAATATTTGGGGGACAATCTTACACAAATCGACCTAGTCCCAAACTAAGCAAAGCTTGTACTATGGGTACTAGACGACGATATACATACTTATATAGATAAATACATACTTAAATACATAGAAAACATCCAAGACCCAAGAACAAACATCCGTGAAAAATGCACAAATAAATGCCCTGGCCGGGATTCGAACCCGGGACCTCTAGCTTCGGAGGCAGGGTCACTACCAACTAGGCTAAACAGGTCGTCGTGGAACTGCTGATGATGATCAGAACGGAACTCTTCAACGACGCGTAGTTCACGTTTGGCGATTTGTTCTCTTCGTTTTGTTTGTCAAGCAAGCAAGGTTTTTCCTTGATTTCATGAGGAATTGAGGGTACTTAGTCTTCTACCATTATAAACATACTTATAGCCATTTTTGTATTTTATTGTATGGAATCTAAGAGTGCAACAGCTAAGATTAATAATCTTTCACCGGACTCCCCCATTGAAGTCGGTTTTTTTTTCTTAAAAATTATTTTATTAATAATGGGATTGCTCTTGGCCAGCATCTAGCCAGGGGGCAAAGATGAGGCCGACGATGAAGCGAGCTCACCCAGAAGATGCCTATGCACTCGTGCCTTAAAAAGATCCAGGTTATATGAACGGAGCGTCCGAGGAAGGAAATTCCTTTGAAACCGTACCGTAGGCGACCATTTCTTTTTTCAAACATCAAAATTTCCAAAAACTCACTCGACAATAAGTATCTAGATCGGCCAGACATACGAAAGCATTTCTCAACCAATTCTCGTGAAGTTTTGGGAAGAGGTTCTATAATTATAGGGTATATAATTTTTTTTGTCAAATATTATTTTGGAAATATTAAAAAAAATTTTTTTTATTATTTTTCCTTTGTTTTCGCGGGCGGATTTCGGTTATTTCTCCTCTGAACGTCACATATCTCAACCGAATCTCGTGAAATATAGTAAACAGGTTCGATAATTATATAAAAAGTATTTACACCACCCCTTGCCAAAAAGCGCGTTTTTCCGCACGCTGCGCGTCCGGAAATCCCAATTTTTGGCCAATTGGTGACGTAAAATGGTGTACAAAACACGGGTCGTAAAACAGAAAGCCCTCTCTCGGATATTTGTGACCCTCGCCTGCGGCTCGGGCCTGAAACATCTGCGATATCGGCCTTTCTTTGTTTTACAACCCTTGTATCGTAAATAGCTATTAACGAGTCAGTTTTTTGAAGTGTGAATTTTGAAATAATTTTTTTTCGCGATATTTGCAGCCCACAGATTCATATAGTTATAATGAAATCAAATCGATGTCTAAATAGTATCAATTTTCGTTATTTTGGAAATATTTTTAACATATTTTCAGGGCTGCTTTACCTAACTCTGTAACCAATAACAAAATTAACGTGGAATTTCTCTAATAATAATAATTGATAGTAAAAAAGATAGTAAATGATGTTAAGCTACATGAGTTGGCATAACTACACTTTATTATCAGTTCTAAACATAAGAAAACAACGATTACCGAAAAACTGTTTATTCATAAATCGCTCACTTCTTAGGAGGGTTACAGGCTGGCAGAGGTTTGGTAGGTGGCGGAATTTGAGGCAGGTCCCTCTCACAAGGCACTCTTTCCCTCAACGCCCAATCTGTTTGAAAATAGAAGTTATATACAGGAACGAAGGCTTTACCAAGCATGTACATCAATGTTCTCGCCGTCTCATCAGTCTCCCGGGGGCAGCAGATTGTCCCGGTTACAAATAAGCCTATACCAGTGTAGAATAGCTTGCGAGGAATCGTTTTTCCAAAGCGAAAACCAGCTAGCGCGCCAGCGGTTAGCAAAAGCACACGCAAATTTGTGTTTTCTGGACTTCTCATCTTGTTAAACAGCATCGTTCTTGCTTTAAAGAAGTCGTCACTGACTTCGGTGACGGTATCAACCATGTCTGTTTTTAAGCCGTGGAGGCTACTAGCGATTTGCTTGCGGTAATCCGTGACGATTGGGTGGAAGAATTCATGGATGGTTTTTCGGTTCTGATCCGGACAGCCGGTTTTGTCGTTCTCAAATTCTTGGTAGCGGAGATGAGGGCAATCGTAGATGGGGAGATCCTTGTATTTCATGGGGGGAGGTCGTTTAGGAGTCTCATCTTTAGCGGCAGCGGAAACAGTCGGTATGAAGCAGTACTGAGCGCCCGCGAGCACTGTTTTCAAAGCAACGACGCTCAGTTTTCCGGCGATGTATAAATTTCTTTCATGGTTTAATTCAGTGTGAGCGATGTTATTATCTATTTTTTTCATTTTCGTGTTGTTACTAGAAATTTTGAAATGACATTGTCAAATGACAGTTCACGTTTACAGTTTACACGACAAAACAATACATACTCTTTGACCATGCCAGAAGAAAATAGTTTGCATATGTGTGTAACATCGACTAGTTCAGTCGTCTGGAGGTTTTCTGCCAGTCATGAAGTAATATCCACTAGCAACCGCTTGGCCTGTATGGTAAGAGAAATCTCTAATGATCTTATCAGTTTCTTTAGGAAAACAAAGCAAGCCCGTTGCAGTGAGCCCACAGGTCGATTTAAACAGTCTCGTTGATAAATTACCAGATTTTAAAAACCCTATAACACCTCCTGTAGAAACTAAGAGCTGTCTCGTCCTCAGATTCTCATCATCTCTGAAATACTTTTTGATTCTGTCTCCAGCTTTATACAAATCATTCGTTACCTCATCAACCGTATCGTTTATCTCTTTTCTAGCGATTCCTATTAACTCTTGACAGCTCGTTCTCACTTTTCTCACGTAAGGTAGCAAAGTTTCAAAGACCTGTCTCGTATCACATGGTTTTTCTTCCAATAACGGTGGACAATCATAAATTGAAAGCTCAGAGAGTCTTAGCTTCTTTGTTTTGATGTCTGTAGGGCAAGGCTTGATTTGATTCGCACAAGCAGCTATAGGGCAAAGCGTTGACCCTACCAGAAAAGATCTGAGTGTGTAGATCCAGAGTTTTCCCAGGGCTCCTACGTTTCCGTGGAATATCTTGGACTCAGAGTAGTTCATGTCTTGAGAGTCGATGTTCCACGTCTCCTGACATGTTCTTGTTTTGTCGACGGACATGTTTGAGCCTGTTCGCACCGTCCGTGAGCGCGAACAGGCTGTTTAACTAGAATTTAGTAATTAGACCAAAATAGTATTGTTTACGCAATAGCAATTGACAATAAATGAAAGCACAGTTGACAGTTTAGTTTTTTGATTTACGGGGAGGGGAGTATGCATTGGTTTCGGTGAAGGTTTTATACAAGTAATCTCTATATTAGACAAGACAACACAAATGTGTTTATTTGTTAGACATAGGTTGTTACAGAGGTGGGAAAATAATAAAATAGTACCACCATGTTTTGCCTTCCGGTGTACAATAGTTATTTGTTCAACAAGAGAGCAAAGAAGATTTTTGCTGCGAGTGTTGATGTTGAGTCCCAAGGAAGCGAAAGATTCTATAATTCACGAGCGTAGCGAGTGTTTCAAAATAAGAATCTTGAGCGTAGCGAGGGACTCAAAGACACGAGATGCAAATATCTTTGCTCTCATGTGGTACATACAACTTTTCACCTCAGCGGCGAGAACATATAACGCAAAGGAATAGTGATAGAGAGAATGAAGTTACTTAAACTAACCTACAAGAAAATTAAAAAGTTAGTTTTTTTCACGCTCGCAGCAAAATTGCATTTTGCTCACTGTTTTTAAGCAGCAAAACTGCCATGTTCAAGCCCGCTCTGTACGTTTCGAGCATTACGCCTAGCTTACATACTGACAATGTATGTATGTATGTATGTAAAACAGCATTTTACTCCAAAGATTCATAGAACCAATAATCCACCATCGGTGGAAATAAAAGCAGGTCGACGGGTAATGAAAACCCATCTGCAATTTGCACAGGGCAGATGCTACCAGTAAAGTACGTGAAAATATCAAGGGATAGTTAAAGGTACTTCCCCAATTGGGCTGCTCCAAATATGAACAAGATGACGTATCGCTGTTCACTTGCATGTGCCTTACCTCTACACATTTTAAAACCAGGTTTAAAATTAATAGGTGTGTGAGTTTCGGTTTTTTGGGCCTACTTATATGCCAAGGTCAGCTGTGAGTGGAATAGAATAGAATTGTGTAGAATACAGAAAATTATGTATTATAGTACAGGATGTTAAGGTAGAGTACTATAATATTCAGTGGTAGAACGACATGCGAAATTTACTAGGAGAGAGATTTACATCATTATTGTTAATTTTATTATTAATAGTTATGTATTAAAAATACGGAAGTCCATTTATTTTTGTGAAATAGAGTAATTCGTTATTTCATACGTCTACTCTACGGCCTCTTACAAAGGGTCTCGAGGCTGCCAATTTACCTTAAAAATAATAATACACTAGTCGTCTAATATGTAATTTTTTATCGGAATTATTCTATTCTCAATGTGACGTACTTTGCATCCATCAGATTTTGTTTTTGATATATACTTACATGTAAGAAGTGCGAATGAAACAAGTTAAAAGGTATCTAACTTCTGAAGCAATGAACAAGAATATACCGCCCTTACTGCCTTTATCTATTCTGTATCCAGCGAATCGTTCCAAGTACAATTCAATTAACAACCGATACGCTCAATCTGAAGCTGTCGAAAAAAAACACGTGACAACCCTATTTGCTACCAAGTTCGCTTCACGAATTGCCAATGAGACTATAGACCTTAAGTCGACAGGGTAAGGTTTAGATTTGGATGCGAGCGAGTGTTTTGGATTGGTGTTTGTCCTCGGAGTTAGGGTTGATACTTGGTCTTAAATAGAGTGTTACAGGTTTGGTTTGAAAAGGCCTTCATTTTAAAAATTTTTTAAGCGAAGGATTTAGTTAGAATCGATAAGTCCACATTTGAGGGGCCCTTCCTGGCGCAGCGGAACTAATGTTGCCTCACTAGTATATGGAGCAGCCCAACTGGGGAAGTACTTCCGCCTTACAGAAGATTACATCCATAATAACACCAGCACTTGCTCGGTAGGTGTGTTTCTGGTGGTGACTAAGGTCGCCAGAGCTTCCGAAGATACGCTGTGTTGAGAGGGAGGACCCTACATTTTCCGAGCTGCGAATACAACGAGTCCTCTATTCAATAAATGGTCGGCATCACGCTCTTTAGTAAAACTAGTGAGTAAAACTACCTGAGCTCCTTTGGGATATTGGGATACATACAAGCGGGAAAACTTCCTTGTTATCTTTCTAAAATCAAAAGCCTCCATAGGCTACGGTGTACGCGTAGCTACGCTTGTTTGCCATCTACTCAGTAAAAAAAACCTTTGATACATGTCTCCTCGCGTGTATTAGTTAAGAAAGCCCATTATACCGTGACGTCATGGACAGATAGGTTCAATAACAATTCATTCGGTTATCAGTGGTCGTGGGTTACATTAGGAAAGCAATATGGCGGCCAAGGCACGGGCGATGGCGGTTTCAATATCATGAGCCTATTTATACGTCCCAGACAGACTAGACTCTCATTTATTTATTTATTTACACAGTATTACAGTCTTATAACGAATACACTGTAAAAATACATACCTACTTAAGTTAAAACACTAAACTGCCTTTTGTCCGTCGCCTCGCAAAATCTCAAGCATTCCTGACACACAGTCGCCCATCGCAGCGCCAGTAGGTCACACTCCAGTGCTGATACCAGGAGCGCATTCAGAAGAGCCAGGGCCCGCAGGATCGGCGAGGTTCTATGTGCCACCGTACGCGCCATGGCACAGATAACAGAGGCCGCAGATGGTTATGTTTTTCAGATCAGGCACAAACAGCCTCACAAGCCTCTCTACCAGTTCTGGGCAGGCCGAGTTACCTCGCAGAACCCATACACCGCAGATAACACATCGCTATCTCATTGCGGATTTTCTTCGCTGATGTATGCAGGTTTCCTCATTGTGTTTTCCTTCCTGTGAAGAAATATCATTTGATATTACCGTTGGTTTTTACAGAAAAACACACTTGACACGCATGCTTGTTCAAACAATATAGTTTTAGTGGTTCTACTAGGCTACCGTAGTTAACTGATAGCGGTTGAAAATGTAACCTACTACATTACTTATGGTGCTCCCATACTGGCTGTTATAAATGTAATATAACAGCAACTATATTTCTTCAACATCATAGTCTTAAATAACTTTATCCTTGTTACACTATGTTATATAACATTTATAACAGCCGGTGTGGGAGCACCATTACTCAGAAAGATCATTATTTTACCAGCGACGTTCTCCGAGTTGGGGACAATCCAGCGTTGGCAGGTACGAGTATGTATTTTATGTACATAATTTATTTATTATACCGATTATAAATAATCGTGTATGATTATTTGTGTATACCTATATTGTTTCATAAATTAATAAATGAAAATGACATGTAACGACAGTTGAAAAAATCGCACCACAACCTTATCAGTCGAAGGACGTCCACTGCTTGACATAGGCCTCCCCCAATTTCATGGGGGGTAAATGCCAAAATCGCCACGCTTGGCATGCGTGTTGGCGATCGCAGTATCTCCACCGTACTCCAGGAATGCTGCTGCCCATCCCCCGGTGGTCGTGGTCGTAGTTTTAGGACATACGCGGGACCCGTCCACGGAATTGTGTCGTACACGCGGATCGTACATAGTTGAGTTGATGCCGCAGTGGTGTGAAGTTAATATTATTATACTTATAATTTTTAAGAAAAAAAAACCGACTTCATTGGGGGAGGCCGGTAAAAGATTATTATACTTAGATGGTGCACTCTTAGATAGATATACAATAAAACAAAAATGGCTATAATGTATGTTTATAATGGTAGAAGACTAAGTACCCTCAATTCCTCATGGAATCATGAAAAAATCTTGCTTGCTTGACAAACAAAACGAAGAGAACAAATCGCCAAACGTGAACTACGCGTCGTTGAAGAGTTCCGTTCTGATCATCATCAGCAGTTCCACTTCATCAAATGTCACTTTTATGAATGAAAATGCTTGATTAGTTCATGAAAATACTAAAATCACTATTTGTGTGCCTTTCACATTTGAGGAGTTCCCTCGGTTCCTAATGGATCCCATCATCAGAACTCGAGCATGACAAAAATCAATCGTGAAAATAGAACTTGCTTAACAAACACAGCTAGAAAGACAAATCGCCAAACGTGAACTTTTCGTCGTTGAAGAGTTCTGTTCTGATCATCATCAGCAGTTCCACTTCATCAAATGTCACATTTTTGTATGATAATGCTCGATTTGTTGATAAAAACACAAAAATCACTATATGTTTGCCTTTAAGATTTGAGGAGTTCCCTCAATTCCTCATGGATCCCATCATCAAAAATCGAGCATGACAAAAATTAATCGTGAAAATAGAACTTGCTTAACAAACGCAGCTAGAAGGACAAATCGCCAAACGTGAACTTTTCGTCGTTGAAGAGTTCTGTTCTGATCATCATCAGCAGGTCCACCATATCAAATGTCACATTTTTGTATGATAATGCTCGATTTGTTGATAAAAACACAAAAATTACTATATGTTTGCCTTTAAGATTTGAGGAGTTCCCTCAATTCCTCATGAATTCCATCATCAGAACTGCGTTTTTACCAAAACGGGACCAACTTGGATATAATATACTTACAATCAAAAAAAGAATTTTCCAAATCGGTTAAGAAATGACGGACTTATGGACTAACAAACATTAAAAAAAAAAAACATACAACCGAATTGATAACCTCCTCTTTTGAAATTTTGAAGTCGGTTAACAAGTAGTGTGCGAAGATCTCAAACTGCCCCCTGCTGCCTGCTGACTCTTGTGCCTTGTACCACATTAACTTATGCCATCTAGAATGTGGGACGGTATATGTCCGTACAGTTGACATAGTAAACAGTACACATTGGATATATTGCTATCCAAGCTTCCCAGAGGCATGCACCTACAATATTCAAGGTGAAAAGTTGAAAACACACCACTTCAGCGGTCAGTTACAGTTCTTATTAACCGACTTCAAGATTTCAAAAGAGGAGGTTATCAATTCGGTTGTAAGTTTTTTTTAATGTATGTCACTCCAGAACTCCGTCATTTCTGAACCGATTTTGAAAATTCTTTTTTTGATTGTAAGTATATATATCCAAGTTGGTCCCGTTTTTGTCAATACGCAGTTCTGATGATGGGATCCATGAGGAATCGAGGGAACTCTTCAAATCTTAAATATATATAGTGATTTTTGTGTTTTTATCAACAAATCGAGCATTTTCATACAAATATGTGACATTTGATGAAAGTGGAACTGCTGATGATGATCAGAACAGAACTCTTCAACGACTAAAAGTTTACGTTTAGCGATTTGTCCTCCTAGCTGTGTTTGTAAAGCAAGTTGTATTTTCACGATTAATTTTTGACATGCTCGAGTTCTGATGATGGGATCCATGAGGAATCGAGGGAACTCCTCAAATGTAAAAGGCATACATATAGTGATTTTATTATTTTCATAAACAAACCAAGCATTTACATTTAAATAGGTGACATTTGATGAAATGGAACTGCTGATGATGATCAGAATGGAATTCTTCAACGACGCGTAGTACACGTTTGGCGATTAGTTCTCTTTTTTTTATGACATAGGTGGTAAACGAGCAGACGAATCGCCTGATGGTAAGCGATTAGCGCCACCCATGGACACTCGCAACACCAGAGGGGTTGTAAGTGCGTTGCCGGCCTTTAAGATGGGAGTACGCTCTTTTCTTGAAGGTTTGAAGGTCGAATCGGTCCGGAAATACCGCAGGCGACAGTTCTTCGTTATGTTTGTCAAGCAAGCTAGGTTTTCAAGACGCATTTTTGTCAAGCTTGAGTTCTGATGGAGGATTTCATGACTAATTGATGGTTCTTCCATTATAAACGTACTTATAGCCATTTTTATTTTATTGTATGGAATCTAACCACGAGTGCACACCAGTACACCATCTAAGCATAATAATCTTTCACCGGCCTCCCCCAAAAAAGTCGGTTTTTTTTTCTTAAAAATTATTTAGTGTTGAATATTATAAAAATAACTAGAAAATATTAGTGATAAGTGATGGTGGCTGTATTGAAACAACAGTGCGTATAGTTTTTAGTGTGAAGCGAGCTGACTTGCGCGAGACACAAAAATGTGTTTTATTCTTTCTTTGCGTTACAGATATTCATTAATGTTGAATTGTATAAAAATAACTATAAAATGTTAGTGATCAGTGATGGATATAATTTAACAACAGCGTTTAGTTTTTAGTGTGCACGCGAGCTAAATGTGTTTTTATCTCTCTTGCGCTACCCATATGTGTTAAATATTGTTCAAATAACTAGAATATATGAGTGAAATCAGTGATGAAAACGGTATTTTAACAACAGTAGGGCTAGTTAGGGTTCCGTAGCCATATGGCAAAAAACGGAACCCTTATGGATTCGTCATGTCTGTCTATCTGTCCGTACGAGTATGTCACAGCCGATTTACTCAGAGACTATGAGCACTATAGTGCTCATAATAGGACCTTCCTAGGTGTATGCTATGAATCGCTATAGAAATATGAAGCGAAATTTAGAAAAAAATATTAAACTGGGGGGACCCCATACATGTAACGGGGGGGCCAATTTTTTTTAATGCACAAAGGCGTATGGGGTATCTATGGATAGGCCTTCAAAAATGAGATAGAGGTCCCTACAATTTTTTTCCATTTAAGTCAACCGTTGGCGAGATATTAGCTGTCAAAGTGGTAAAAAGTGTGTCCCCCTCTTTAATTTCCAAAATATGAAGTTTAAAATTCTAAAAAAAAATCAAGATGATGTAAATTAATAAATACTTTTAAAGATAATTGGTTTGAACAAGATAAGTTTAACGGTTTTCGAGTTATTGCTTAAAAACGGTCTTTCCCAAACAAAAGGTCGTAAGTGCTGTAAGTTTCCTTTGAAGATACGACCTTTTTTCATTAAATGGATTGTATAGTGGTTTTAAATGTAGATGAGGAGGTGTTGGTACGGAACCCTTCGTGCGCGAGTCTGACTCGCACTTGGCCGTTTTTTTAGCGTGCACGGGATATGCCTCGCACGAAACATTCATAAGTACTGAAATGAGTGAAATGTGCTCAAGTGTCGCGACTAATCTCGCGTTGTGCACAAGCGGGCGTCTTAGTTGCCGTACTGCGGAGTAACTAATAAATGCTTTGTCGGCCTGTTTAGCCTAGTTGGTAGTGCCATTGCCTCCGAAGCTAGAGGTCCCGGGTTCGATTCCCGGTAAGAGCATTTGTTTCTGTGGTGAGCAGAGACATTTGTTCCTGAGACTGGGATGTTTTCTATGCATTTAAGTATATATCTATTAAATATATCGTCATCTAGTACCCATAACACAAGCCTTGTTGAGCTTACTGTGGGACTATTTCGGTTTGTGTAAAAATATCCCCTAATATTTATTTATTTATTATTTATTATTATGCTTAATTAAGTTTTCTTCCTGAATTATCAAGAGACATGTAAGTAGGTACATAAAAGCTTATGATATTTTTGAAGTTAAATGAGTTCTCACTGCCGGGGTGAAAAGTTGTATGTGTCACACGAGAGCAATGTCATTTTCTCGTGTTTTTTAATCCCTTGCACAAATAGTAACTATTGAGCCTACTACAGTTACATGGCTGTTTCAACTATGGCTTGTAAATGTACGAAAGAAACATTATCCCGCCAAAAATAGCCTAAATGTCTATTTTTCCCTTAAAGGTGAACTGACATGAACCCATAACTAGAACCCAAAACATAGTCCATTTCTTTGTACCAACATAGCACCTACAATTTATATTTTATCGTCGACAGTCGGACTTGAATCAAAAAATTGTATGAGACACTGATTTAACCGACCGCATACTTAACTTTGCCGCGCTACAATAAAAACTTATCTTTAGATTGAGACGTATGATACAGCGCTGTGACGTCATTTAACCAACTAAGCGCTTATTCAAACAAATTTGAACCTTAACTCAAGGCATTAGCGAACTGTCTGAACGCAAACACATTGTAATCTATTTATTTAATGCACAGTTTTATGAGCGGCCAGTTTTATATTGTTGTCTTTCGAGTTCTTATTTCAAACTGGACTAATTTTTTCAATCAGTTCGATAAACGTATGCCATTTAAAACTAGACTTTATTCCAAATGTCTAAGTACCAGCGTCTGATGAATGAAATGCATTTGTTAAGTTTGTTTTCACACTTGATTTTTTAAATTTTATTGCTGTGTACACGGCTCCTTGTCGCATAATGACATTCTTTGATTTTTCTCTTTTTTTTAATGTCAAAGGCCGTGGGTACCTGTGGTTAATGTTGACAAGATTTTTTTACATAAACTTTAATCTGGACATTAACATACATACCTATGTGCTATAGATAATAATTCCCCACGTCTTCAATTCCCATTTACGAGTAATACTGTGCACATAGCTAGGTGAATGAGAAGTATCCATCTCAAATTGAACCCTAAGAACCCAGAATCATTCACTTTGATCGTCTACAATTTATATGTAGTTAGCTACATATATGATGGAAGTATATGGTGTCTATAAAATGGCGATGTATTTATCACCTGGGTACTTGGGTAGGCAGAAACAATTACAAAGAACGTTTTACCCTATAGTATTAGTACTATAAATGTGTGTTACATTGTACGAGTAACTGGCATGGTTGCTGGAATGTGAACACTTGAACTATATGAGTTGTATACAAGTTTTTAAAGCTACTTACACAACAACTACAACAGATGCTGCACGACCCTGGGGACGACACATACTCTTTATTGCGGTTATTAAATTTAGGCTAAATAAATAAATATTAGTAGACATTTTTTATGAAGGGATCAAAAGCGCTTATTCCATGACAATAAAGACTTTTGAACGTTTCAGAATCCGTAACCTCTTATTTACAAAAAAACTTCTAAGTCTTATAAAAGTTATAAAGTAATAAACAAAAACAATTTTCGCCTCTCAACAAAACTTTTTGTTACAAAACTTGCCTTTAACCATAATTCTATTCATTCTCAACACAACCTTGAAAAAATAACTTTTTGCGCAAAAACTTATAATAATTAATCAAAGCCGTTTTTTAAAAGTTTTGCATCGATGCATTGACGCCATTGAAAGTGTCGGGAAGACGTCTTGATTTATGATTTCTTTTGTGGCAGCTCTGGGCTGGTATTCGCAAAGGTTGACTATTAGTCTAAGAATAACCAGTGAAAGGCGCCTTCCTGATTTGTCGAAGCCACAGATATCAGAGTAAAGCAAATCCGCTCATTTAAGTTGAGCGATATCTGATCTATTCTGTTCTCACTAATGCATAAATCAATAAGTTCGAGAGAGACAGATAAGTGATATCTGACAGGTCTTTACCTGTCAGTGTCTCCCCTTTCATAACTGCAAATAATAATAATAAATAAATATTGGGGGACAATCTTAGACAAATCGACCTAGTCCCAAACTACCTATAAGCAAAGCTTGTTTTATGGGTACTAGACGACGATATACATACTTATATAGATAAATACATACTTAAATACATAACATCCAAGACCCAAGAACAAAATCCGTGCTAAATGCACAAATAATGCCCTGGCCGGGATTCGAACCCGGGACCTCTAGCTTCGGAGAAAGTGTCACTACCAACTAGGCTAAACAGGCCGACTATTAATGTACTGAACTGACGTTTGTGTTGTGTTAGTTTATATGGAATTTAACATTTTGGTGTGCTTTTAAATGGAGACAAATCGTTAACAGCCCAAAACGATCATTTTATCTGTCCCATTCTAACTCGACTTGGTTAACCTTGTGGATTCAAAGAGATAACTATATGAAAAATCATCTTGCTTAACACTACGGATCTGTTGGTATTATTAATCTAAAGTCGATGCGCAGGCGGTAAGGTATGAGAAACATGACAGCTGTCAGTGTCAACCGATACTAATGCAGTAACTGCCTCACTTCTGCGCATGCATAATACTGACAGTTATTTATTAGAAATTTCAGTAATCGGAAATCGCCAAATGGCTGAAATGGGCTGAAAAAGGGATTACAAAATTTGATGACAGCTTACATACATATTTACATGCTTGCTTATAAACAGTGGAAGATAAATAAAAGCTTGTATAAAGTCAAAAAAAACCCACGAATCTCTAAATATATAGGGTGCCAACTTAAGTGACTCTAAACATGTTATGAATTTGGGGTTGCGAAACGCCATTTATCGCTAATGACAGTAATGACGTTTAAATCCAAAATGGCGGCGTGTAAATCTTATTTGCGTTCATTGAACTGGTTCGGTAATTAGTTATTAAGTTTAGCGGTACCTGTGAAAAAGGCTTTTAAATAGCTTTTCAACAATAGGACGACCGGTTAAGCCAAATGGGCAGTGACCTAGTGACCTTGCCTACAATGCTGGGCTGGGTTCAAACCCGGTAAGAGCAAATTTTTTATACTAAGACGGTTGCAAATAAGCATACTTCCTGCCTGATGGTAAGCAGACACCGTAGCATAGACACTTGTACACATACATACATAAACTCACGCCTATATTCCCAAAAGGGGTACGCAGAGCACATGAAAATTATTTTTTAATGCCACTTTTAGCAAACGCTTGTGACGCCACATAATATCATAAGCGTGTTCCCGACCCTTTCCTGACTTGAGGATTTGTTGTGTTGGTAGCTAGAGACAGAAGGTTCCTCACTCTCAACAAAGCGTATCCTCAAGTGCTCTGGCGACTTTGCTACACTTACCTTCAAGGAGTACAACTTATTAATTATCATACCAGGGTTGTCAAAAATTTCCAACATATACTTTCATTCCTTTTATTAGGGTTCCGTAACCCAAGGGTCGGAGCCCTATTGCTGTCACTCGCGTGTCTGTCGGTCCGTCCGTCTTTTGTCACAGCCGAACGGTTGGAGGTAAAAGTCTTTAAATTTTCAAATTATCAGATTATCACAGTATTGCTTATGCTGACTTTATCCTATTCACCGAAAGCCATACAAATCGTTAAAACTGCTAAGGGGACGGCGCGAAAAAAATCTTGACGTACGCCATCAAGTGGGGTACCGTTGTTGAGAGCTCGTTGAGTAAATAAATAATTTATTAAACATTAATAAACTAGTGGCTCTGTGAACTGTAGTCCTCGCAATTATTATTTTTTAATTTTCAAATATTCCAAATATTGACTTGACAAACAAATTATATATAATCATCGAACCTACTCACAAAATTTCATTAGAATCGGTTGAGAAATGCGACCTGTAGATGAGAACATCCGGACAGACAGAGTGATACGAATGAATTTTTGTCGAAAGCTGAAACGGAGACGCTTCGCTCGCTCGGTCAATAAAGGAAAACAAAGAAATGAAAAGCCATCAAAGTCAGCTTTCCTTACAAAATTTTGTGCAGTATTTTCATTTTTTCCCGTTGACCTATGAACTTGAAATTTGGTGATAATGTTTATTGTTACGTATATTTTACTAACAAATACCAATAGATTGATAATTTGGTACGGAACCCAAAATGTACGTAGTCCGACACGCACGTGGCCGGTGTTCAATAAAACAATGCGACACGTTTATCAACAATAAGTAATCAACATTTTAAAAATGCTTTTAGCATCTTAAAGAAAACACGTAAAATATAACCCATGGATGTATTTTTGCGAGATCAATTTCTTATGTGTAATAATACAATTATGTCAGACGTTACTTATTAATAATGTCTTTTTACAAAGGTCAGATAGGGTCGTTGTGCCGGTTTGCGATCACCTAGTTGGGGTCGGTTTTTGTTACGGTTCCGTACCCAAAGGGTAAAAACGGGACCCTATTACTAAGACTTCGCTGTCCGTCCGTCCGTCCGTCTGTCACCAGGCTGTATCTCAAGAACCGTAATATTATATATAATAAATTTTCACAGATTGTGTATTTCTGTTGCCGCTATAACAACAAATACTAAAAACAAAATAATAATAATAATTAAGGGGGGCTCCCATACAAAAAACGTGATATTTTAGCCCTTTTTCATGGCTACCACTCGCCGAGCTAGACCTCAAGAACCGTAATAGCTAGACAGTTGAAATTTGCACAGATTATGTATTTTTATTGTGGCTACAACAAAAACTACTAAAATCAAAATAATAAAAATAATTAAGGGGGGCCCCCATACAACAGAGTAGTTGTTGGCGTTTTTTTTCTGGTACGGAACCCTTCGTGCGCGAGTCCGACTCGCACTTGGCCGTTTTTTTTTAAAGTAATATCTCTGTTTTGTCGATTTCTCGCTCCTATGCCATACCTACGTTAGTTCTAATAAATTAAGTGTAGAAACCAGACGCGTTTGCTTTAAAAATCACCTACAATCTAAAGTGAACCTTATTGTGATGAGAACAATCTCAATAATTATTAAACGTATATTTATGAAATTTGGGGTTCCAGTTGTTTTAAAGGATCTTAATACATGTACCAAATTTCATTTCTTTATGTTAGATATATTTGGAGTTATTGGGGGGGTCAAACGTGGCTCCAAACGGTTCGTGTAATATAACATACGGCTGCTGTCCGCCAGTTCCTGGGGTGAACTTGGCTGGACATGCTGACGGGTGTCTAGATCACTAAATCTGCAGTTCATAGGTCAATGGAAAAATGAATATTCCTCAGAGCAAATAATATTTGTAAAAAAAAACCACTTTGGTGGCTTTTCATTCCTTTGCTTTTCAGTCCACAACTTTATCCTAATAAGAAACCAATGCAGAATAAAATTCTTAAAATAGAGGTAAAAGCGGTCTTACCGCTAAAGAGCGAGCTCTTCCAGACAACAAAGTTCGTATCACGAAAATGTTAAAACTAAGTTTTAACTTGATTGACATTTAAATTTAAAATCTTTTTAACAAAGCTTAATTTTTAACCGACTTATAATAGGGGATTTTTCTAGCTGTGTTAGAAATGTTAGAACGGCACCGGTCAGGGGTGGAAATAATAATTGGAATCGCCTAGAGGCAGTTTTATATGCTTCTATGGGCGCAGCAGACTGACTATTAATTGTTAGGGTTGTCAAAGACTAAAAGTAATTTTTGTTAAAAATATATTAGTGAAGGTAGTTAGGGTAGATTCTGGCCCCCGTTGCCAGCCCGCGCCAAGCAGCCAAGCAGCCTGGGCACGGGCCTACATTGCTAAACAGGCCACCGGGACCAGCGCTCATGGTTAATTACTACGCACCGGACCGAAACATGTCGAGCGGTATTCGACCTTAAAGACGTGACTGACCCGTTTTATTATATACAAATATTTAAAAAAAGATAGTTTAATGGAACAGACGGAGCTTATGTATTTATTTATTTTAATTATTTGACATCTGTTGTAATCGTTTCATTCATAATAAGTGTAAACGCCTGCAAAGGCAGGGTTCAGTGTAATTTTAATGCGCACTTTGTGGTTGCTATATTGCAGGTTTTCCTAGGCTGCGGTGTCTTCTTGCCATCAAGCGGGTGGTATGGTTGTTTGCCACCGCCATAAAATAAAAAAATGGTACTGACTCCAGCCCGTTACTAAAATTGTATAGATTAGTGGTATATTTACATACCCTTTTTTACTATACGACTTAATGCAATCTGACCGTAAGTAAAATATTATCCATATTGTTTTTTACATTATTTTATTTTTCTATATAACATTTATTATTTAAAAAAATCCATATACATATTTGCCTCTCATAGGTATTTAATTGATGTATTTTCCAGTTAGCCTTTGTAAGTCGCTGTTGTGTCACAACTTATGCATGTCAGCCGAAGGACGTCCACTGCTGGACATAGGCCTCCTCCAAAGAAAGCCACAATGACGTTCCTGGGGGTAAAATGCCATAATCGCCACGCTTGGCATGCGGGTTGGCAATCACAGTATCACCACTGCACTCCACTGGTGGTCTGTGCAGTGGTGATAGCACTAAGTAGCTGTTTTCTGAAACTAACTAAATTTCTCATAAAAAACATCATCACATGTACATTCAACTGCTAATTCATATAAATATTTTGCCAATGACTTCGCAAATCCCAAAGAAACATAATCATAAAACACAACGAACATCGCGAAATCACACATTCAGTCAAAAGATAAATCACTATTTACAATACAGCTTCTTAGAAACTCAAACAAAAGGTTATAAAATAAAAAAAGGAAAAAAAAAGTGTTAACTCGCTTCTGCCAACCCTGTGTGCGTTTTTACCAGTCTGTGGAAGAAATTTGAAAATTGAACGCGGATTCAGTTTGGAATACACTGGCAGTTGCCGGTGAATTTTTGAATAGAGAACGGCTTTTGGGGCCGCAATCGATGTAGAGCGTTCGAAATGTTGGAATTTTAAAATCGCGCTTTGGGGATCTGTGGCGAAATGAAATCTAATGGTTTTAAATAAATAAATCATAAATAATGTTTTATGTACTTTCTTGGTAAAATGTTCATTCAATGCTATTATAATTATAACATTTGACGGCCTGTTTAGCCTAGTTGGTAGTGAAACTGCCTCCGAAGCTAGAGGTCCCGGGTTCGAATCTCGGCCAGGGCATTATTTGTGCATTTAGCACGGATTTTGTTCTTGGGTCTTGGATGTTCTTTATGTATTTAAGTATGTATTTATCTATTTAAGTATTTATATCGTTGTCTAGTACCCATAGTACAAGCTTTGCTTAGTTTGGGATACTAGGTCGATTTGTGTAAGATTGTCCCCCAATATTTATTTATTTATTTATTTATTGACTTTGTATTGTGCTCCATTTTTAGTGTAAGGCATAGATTCTATCTTATTGTGTTGCATAATGTCTACGGGCCACAAAGCCGCTTCGGTAAAGTCGGCCTAGAAAGTGGTTTGGAAACTTTTCGACTCTACGAGTATTATTACTATATAAGGTTTATTACTAGTTTGAATATTCCATGTTATTGAATAAAAGATTGTATGACTAGGGTCTAAAACATGCCAATTTACTAGAAGATGGTTATTTTCCCGAATGAATTGAGCGAAGTAGTTCGAAGGGCTAGGGGGCTTTAAGACTACAGTTATACACACTAATTGTCACTTCGATTGCGAGAAAATAAATGGGTTCTAATCATATATATGTATACATAGTTTCCCTAGGGGTTAAAGTCTATTCGAGCATGAGAAGTGAAAAATATATTATATAATACTAAGCAACTAATACCTAAATGGTGAATAATAAGGAAGGGTACTTAGCGTTCTTCGTGTCAGGGGCAAAGTACTTTGGATAATCTCTACTTATATTATAAAGCTGAAGAGTTTGTTTGATTGTTTGTTTAAACTCGCTAATCTCAGGAACTATTGGTTCGAATTGATAAAATCTTCTTGTGTTGGATAGTCCATTTATCGAGGAAGGCTTAAGGCTATATAACATCACGCTGCGACCAATAGGAGCGAAGACGCAGACGAAGTCGCGGGCAACAGCTAGTCAAGAGATGTATACAATTTTGATCCTTGTTACAATGCAATAAGATGAAGAAATGGATATATCTCTTTGTAGTCGCTTGTACGATATGCTTTTTATTCAAAAATATTACACCGTGCACTTGAAAATGAAAATGCCCATATAAGTAAATCGAAACCCTGCTAGGTATAACCCGGTTCGCCCTTGACGTCCCGCCCCGTTCCGTTCCAGGGGCGTTCCCCGTTTTTGTAACCTTCACAAATTGAGAATATACCTTTTGACCGTGAAAAGGAACGTATTTCATTCGATTCAACGATAAAATATGTTTTTGCATGTTACAATGTTATTTGTGTTTTTTTTTTGTTTCTATTAACTTGTATTGGATTTTTTCTGTTTACTGTCGGCCTTATTTAAAAAAAAGGTGGCATACTAGCTTACCTCCGTAGAAGTAGAGCGTTACCGACCCATTGTCGACTTGAGAATTCGTTGTGTTGACAGCTAGAGACAAATGCAGGGGGTCTAGTCCGAAATTAGAAATCCGAACTTCGTATCGTGCCGTCCCTTTCCGTCATATAGTGTACATAACACGAGAGTGTAACCGTAAGGGTCGGCACGACACGAAGTTCGATTTTCGAAGTTCGGAGTAGGCCGTTTGAGCTTGAATGGTTCCGATAGCTCAATGGCTAGAGCGATTGGCCGCGTATGCCAGGTGTCGCAGGTTCAAATCCTGCTAGGAGCAAAACTTTTATAAATTTTTCCCTATAATTTTAAATTTAGAATTTTCGTTAGGAGCTTTACTGCTTAAAATTAAATATTGGGGGACAATCTTACACAAATCGACCTAGTCCCAAACTAAGCAAAGCTTGTACTATGGGTACTAGGCGACGATATACATACTTATATAGATAAATACATACTTAAATACATAGAGAACATCCAAGACCCAAGAACAAAATCCGTGCTAAATGCACAAATAATGCCCTGGACGGGATTCGAACCCGGGACCTCTAGCTTCGGAGGCAGTGTCACTACCAACTAGGCTAAACAGGTCGTCAAAAAACGAAATTAGTTTGCCTACTACATAACGTAATATAATTTCACGTCAGTGTTTCTCCGGGAACTGAACCCACGACCCCAGCTTAATGCATTAAAGCAACAATACGCAACAATTTGTGAGCGATTAAAAAGTTGAAAAGTTGAATAGTTGTAATTTGGTTGTAATTTAAAATAACTCGTTAAGGCGGTGTGTCATCAATCAATACTGGTGACGGGTGTTAAGGGGGGTGCACACTGGCAGTGTTTTTGACGCGTAAAAAGAACGGCTGTTTCTTTGATATCTTGCGGTTTGTAGTTTTTATATCATATACTAGCGCATCATTATCATCCACATCATATCAGCCGAAAGGCGGGGCCAATGCTATCGCAGTTACCAGTTGAAATGATTATTAAATAAATTAGGCGATTAAAAAGACTCAAAATTGTAACAACAAGTTTCGGATGAGATCAGTCAAGATATACCGAGCGTCATGGTTTATTGACAGTGTGCGTCTGACTTAAGAAGTAGAATGGTTATACGTTTTAATTATTGGTAAGTCAGTTATAATGGGCGCTTAACTCAAAAGGGATCGTCAACCTAACGGGCTACTTTTTAACTTAATAGGTATAAGTTTTTGCATTAATATAATGACTAATTATATTATTCACTTATTTATTTACATTACGGGTGTGGGAACACAAGGGAAAACAACGGCTTCGTTTTATTGAAGAAGTCAATTTTTTTGCAAAAATATTAATCAATATACAGACGATCAATAGACGTTACATTATACGTGTAGCTTGTGGGCCAAATGCACGCAGAGATCTCTCAATGCCTTACGCGTCCAATACAATAATGGTTTCAGGATGTTGTTGGGGCTGCCTCGCTTTTGTAGTGCATCAGGCATGTTTGCAGAAGCTAGAGTTGATAGCTTTCAAGCTATACTTCGTAAACGAGTTGCATCCCTGATGTGCCGCGTGCGAGACAGTACCAACAGCCTCCTGTACAGTATTATTGAAGAATTGGAGTGCCCAATTGTGAAGCACTGGAACACTGTCCATGTTGACTCACGGAAGTGCATGGTATTAATGTAAAAATATGTATATATATTGTAATCCAATTCTAACTAATTTTATTGTTACTTTAATCTAGTTTGTGTGTTTATTTGTTATTCTGTTTATTTAATTTAATATAATTTAAAGTCAAAGTAATGTTTTTAGATATGGACTGTATGGTTCGAAATAAACGATTATTATTATTATTATTATTATGTAAATTATGATATATAAGAAAAAACCTATATAAATTTCACAAATGATGTATAATAGCCTAGCTAGATGTCTGAAAGCTGTTTTTCATTAAGTACACCTAAAGGAAATGGCTCTGGATAGGATAAGGTGCAGGGAACGGCAACACCGATAAGTGTTTTTTTCTCAAAGATTCTTGGGAATGCTCCTGTTACGTTCGTAATTATAGGTCTGTAGGGTCTTATTCCGGGGCACACTTAGCGCGAGGCGTGTAAAAGATTTTTTATACAGCAGTTCATCACTAAGCCAGTAAGTAAATTGGGGCGCCGCAGTAGCGGCGGCCGCCGCCGCCGCCGCGCGGAAGAAGGGCTGTGACATGTCTTTTTATTACCGACTTCAATAGGAGGAAGGAGGTACTCAGTTCGTCTGCATATTTGCTTGTTATTTTTTTATGTATGTTTGTTCCCCAATAACTCTTGACCACGTAGGCCGATTTTAATAAGTCTCTATTTGTTTCAAAGCATGTACCCCGACATTGGTACCATATAAATTTGGTGAAGGTCTGATGACGGGGTCTAGGAGGAATCGAGGGAACTCTTCGAATTTGATGGGCACGCATATGCCGATTCGATTTTGGTATTTTCTGTAGGTAACCAAGCATTCGCTCACGAAAACCACTAATTGTGGCATAGCAAGTACAAAATTGGAGTCGTTTTTTTTGGTATAAATTATTACTGAATCCTTAGAATATCGTTTGGATATCATTTTTTATTTTTTTCAAGTTTTTACGAAATCTTTAAGAAAATCACTATGCAACGTTCGACCATAAGGACCATCCTGGCCTCGTATTATAGCCGGACCTCGCATTCGGTTCGGCCAGCTAACTCGTACTCGTCCAGGATGGCTTACTTACTGGTCTCTGCAGTAATGAACCATACCATTAAATTCATGATGACGTTTAAATGCTCCTAAAATTCAACACACCAGGGAAAGCCAGGTCAGGACAGATCGTAACGGACATCGTAATACGTACTTTAAGAAATATATTTAACTATTTATTGTTGTGTTTCACTCAAGTACAATAAAGAATTATACATACATACATACATTATATTAGTACGTTACGAATTTATAATGCTTCGTTTTCCAACAAAACTTTTCTATTATATAAGGAGCTTCCAAATTCGATACCAATCCTTTGAGAGATGTTACATCAAAATAATTTACTTTAAAAAGGAATTAATAAAAACAATAAGTGAGAAAAAACAGAGGTTATTGAATTTGTAATCCAAAATCAAACCAGTTAAAAAAAAACCTGCATTCTTTTTACCAACAAATTTATTTTTGCATTTTTGCCAGGCTATTAATTCACTGCCCAATCCACCCAATATATAATAACAAAAATATGCAAAAATTAAAACTTACGTATGGTGTATCAATGAAAATGTTGTCGACCCCTGGCACAAGATTATGACTTTTGTTTAGATATTTAATTTTGGACAACGCGTGGCTACCGCTAGTTTCTAGCAGAGATGGCTCCAAGGGATAAGTCTTTTGTCTATTAAGACATATGGCTTTCATAATTACCTACACTTGTAACCAACTAACTTCATAAGTATACCTAATATTGTATACGTTCCTAAAGCTTTAAAGTTATCTGAGCAAACTTATATAAATTTGAAACCTGAAACGGTGTAATAAGGTCTAAAATGATATCTGCCATAATATATCCGTTTATGTTTTTCAACCCCCGGCGCGGAACGCAAAAGAGGGGTGTTATAAGTTTAACTTAGCAGGTGTATCTGTGTTTCTATGTATCTGAGTACGTTTTTTTTTATTTACAATAGAAAATTGATTCATTGGTATAACGGAAAAGTGTCGTTAAACCCTATCGGGTTTGTATCGACACCGAAATCGTGAACAATATTGTTAATAAGCTTACTTACGAGCTAATTGTATGACACATTGGAAAGAAAAAAAGAACTATTATAAAATTGTTGTTACAGTGTGAGTGATTTAATTGTGTTGGGAGGTAGTGTTACGTAGTTATAATATACGTGTGTGTCTGTCTGTGGTATCGTAGCTCTTAAACGGTAGTTCTATCATTCTATGCTACTGCATAGATAGTTGTTATAATACCATGAAAGCTGTTCGATATTTAAGAAAACTGCCAAGTTAAGGCTCAAAATACATTAAGCCGCAAAACAATAGTTTTACTGTAAACAATGTAGTGCCGGACTTGGAACCATTTCAGAGAATCTACGGAACTTGGCCAACCATTTAGATCTCAATTCTTTTGTCGGTGAAGACGACAACCAAGCATGGCATATTCTCAATATTGAACTTGGCTCCCATTTTCACATTTATGTTTTCGATGGGATTATAATTACCAAAATATAATTACCATTAAAGTTATCATCTGTATAGTGTATGGATAGGTTGTGTCGTGTAGTTTACCTGCGTGTCTATTTCAGTATTTTCAGTATTTTCAGTATTTATTGCTTGCTTTCATAGGTATACAGAAGGTGGTACATTTTTGTAGTTCAACTATGAAACCCTGCAAAGGCACTGCAACATCTAGTAGTCTGGATTCGGTAATGTAAGGTATGGGTTTATCACCAACCGGCATCGTAACGACTCTATTCCCGTTTATTAAGGCGCTCCACTCACGGTCCGGTTGTAAATATACAGGATGATTTCGAGGTAGTAGTAATCATGAATCAGTTTTTCCGACTTGGTATCTGTTAGCCATTTAAAAAGAATAATGACACGAAACAAATGCATTTCATGTTTAATTTAATTTGATGACAATGAACATGCGAACTCTCCAAAAAACATGGTTACCTCATTCTCTTTGACCGACAGTATGGAAAGTTGACAGTAAAGTAGGGTGACCAAGTTATATGAAAAAGTATTATTTTCATTGCAATTAAAAAAAGCGTTTTTATTTTTTTTATTGGAAATGGGATTGCTCTTGGCCAGCATCTAGCAAGGGGGCAAAGATGAGGCCCACGATTAAGCGAGCTCACCCAAAAGATGCCTATTCACGCGTGCCTTAAAAAGGTCTATGTTATATGAACTCGGAAATACAAACGCTGACAGAGAATTCCAAACCTTAGAAGTGCGCATTATGAAAAATGATGCAAAGCGCTTGGTTCGAATTAGGTAAGGGTGGTAGCCAACCGTACGTCTGGATGTCCGAATTATTTGAGTTTTTAACCTTCATTTGACCATGTACAATCATTCCGGATCACGACCCCAAAATCACCCTGTATAAATAAGGTAAACGGTATATTTAATAGCTATAAATAAATAATTAAATACTTACATGAATGTATGTTGAATAGACATACATTTCCAAGTGAATAACGATTCCTAGGGAGATATTTATTTATCTAGGGAGAGGGGGGGGGGGGGGGGGTTATTTTTGTTTATTTACATTTCTTGACTTACATTCATGTTTTCACGATCATGATAACAACGTTCTGTTTTAATTTTGACATGTATGCAAATTTATACTGTATTCTGTTTCAAGAATATTTATCCGGCACTGTTTGTATGAAAGATGTCCTGAAAATTTGCAATCCCTTTTTAGCCACTTGCCGGTATCTATGTATAAAAAAGTATCTATGTATACCTATGCCAAGTACCTACAATATTCTAGTGGTAACGGTTACTGAGCTAAGCCACGGACAGGCGGACGGACGAACGGACATGACGAAACTATATGTATAAGGGTTCCTCATTGTTATGTATCTGTACAAACAACAAACAACGGAATCCTAAAAAAACAACCTATTTAATTAATCATAGAGACTTTATAACATGTTAGGATTTAATTGCGTACATGTGATTTCAAATTACGAACTTAAATCGCATACCATCCGCACGTGAACAGCCACCTTACCCCACCCTGTCATCGCCTCTGAATAAAGCATGTCCCGTGAAAGCGTTTATCCTGTACCCTGTTTACTCAACCACCCATTCACGATACGACTTAACCACCACACACCCCCACACAGTTACGACTTTACTCATCAAACTTGAAATTTCAAAATGGCGTAAGTACCGTCTTGTTTAAGGGGACTTAAGGCGTTTTGTGAAGGTTGCAGTGTAGTATAATAAATTATAATTGATTACCATTTATAACGCCATTTTAAAAATATATTAATCTTAATAAACTCGCGATAAAAATAAAGAAACTGGAGGGTACAAAATTTAAAATTGCTCTCAAATCTGGCTATTTAGCAAAGCGTTTTATGATAGGTACTAAGGAATATTTTGCTCAATGAAAAGGATGTTTGAATTTTATTTTTCGCCATGTAATTTGAATTTAGTATAAGTTAACTCATCACTATTGTACGTCCGTAATGGGCAAGCTATGGAGACTGTATCCTTTGTCACTACCATACAGTTACACGATAAAGTTTATTTCAATTTTTAACCTTCATTGTTTCACTTTTTCAAATAAAGATTTGTTTAGTCAAAAAAAAACTAAAAAGTTAAGGATGTGTAGACTGTTTAGTGGTTTAAGTGGGTAATTACTTTCCCTCTTGGAACTTCGTACAACCTGAAAAAGTTACAAATTCGCAAAATAATGACTTTCTACTACATATTAACTAGAGATAAAGATACCACACTTATAAATAATACTCAAACATAAATTAATATTAAGGATGATATTACGCTTAAAACATCTAATTCCCGACCTGTCTATAAACAGTTAATAGAAAACAATAAATTAGCAAATGGCGGCGCCAATTTTCAAAATGGCTGCCTCTTCGTTAATAAAGTCTTATAACACGACTTGTTAATTGTGGTCGCTCTCGGATTGGATTGCTACATCTGGAGCAATCTGACATTCACGTTTCCACATTTTAATTTCTAAATCACAAAACGTCGACTTCCAGAGCGATAACCACAAACATCGAATTTCCAATATCTCTGTCTCAAACAGCGAAACAGATGCCTATCAAAAAAACATCATACTTAATACAAAAACTTCGTTAAGGTGTTAAAATTGTAAATAGGTTTATATTTGTCTCTTTAAATGTAATTTTATAAAGTAATCAAGAATACTTACTTATTTTAAGATTTGTACATACAATTCTGACATTTAATTTTAGGTGAAGTGAAGAATTCCTGTTTGGGCGAAATTAGGCCTCAGAAATGTTAAAATATTATCAATTCATATTATGTCAAAACATTGATAAATCCGTTAAACTGATTAAGTAATGGATACGAGAGCTTCCATTTGTGTTTAAAATAATAATTTAATAATAATTTGGCGAAAAAACTGTATTTAATAGGTCGATGTTTAAAACCACGTCCCTTTACAACAAAATACATGAAGTTTACATTATTAGATCGCAATAAACATATGAGTAATAGGGAAAATGACAAATTCACACAGAAAATAACCTGATGAGCGGAATAAGGACATCGAAGGACATAGAGCGGTGAAACTCAAGTAGCCGACTAACACCAAACAGATGCCTGCCGGTTTAAAAAAAGAAAATTATTACTTCATAACAGCAAAATGGTGTCTTTACGGTGCTACAGTTGTTAATTTTTATCTTTTTAAATTACAAATGGAGAGAAATATTGGACGAAACGATCTGAAGGCGGTTTATGAAGTTTTTTTAATTGGGTTTGCGGAAATGAAAGAAATGTGGCTTTGATAAAAATGCCTTATTGTGGCCATGGAGATTTTATACGTCCATTTTTAGGGTTCCGGAGCAAACACGGAACCTTGTAGTATCGCCATGTCCGTCCGTCCGTCCATCTTTCCGTCTGTCCGCGACGTAGCTCGGTAACCGTTACTATCATATATCATATCAGCCGAACGAAGTCCACTGTTGGACTTAGGCCTCCCCCAAAGAGTTCCACAATAACCAGTCCTACGCCACCCTCAACCAGCGGACACCCGCGACCCTTACCAGGTCATCAGTCCACCTTGTGTGGGGCTTGCGCACGCTACGCCTTCCGGTACGTGGTCGTCACTTGAGAACCATTCCGCCCAACGGCCATCGCTTCTACGTTACGTGCTATAGGTATATGTGCCCCGCCCACTGCCACTTAAGTCTAGCGATTCTGAAGTCTTCCGGATTTTTTGGCGCGATAATGACTCTCCTTTGCTCTTTGGGTGACTTTGAGCCCTCTTTGAAATAACTTTCCGCAATTATGCACCGAGGTAAGATGTAATGGTCCGATAAAATCAACCCTAAAATCAGTGAATTAGTGTCATTGGCAAATGAACTCGTCATGACGGGTTTATCCGTCATTAAAGTCGTCGTTAACGTGTGTTTAACGTTCGAACCTGCTAATTCGGACACCTTGGCTTTACGACGCCGGAGATAGAGTTAAGATGATAAAGAGATGATTAATTATTACAGTAGGATCTAGTTGTGTTAATCCAATATGGTCCATTTTGTGCAATCTTCATAGTTACAAATACGTGTTAGTCACTGAATTTAATTAAAAAAAAAACGTAATAATTAAACCGACTTTGATTCATATTACCATCAGACCACCAACCTGACCAACTCGAAGGTACCTCCTCTAAAACTAAAAAAAATAAAATAAAAAAATACAGCCAAATTGAGAACCACTCGTTTTTTGAAATCAGTAAAGAAGTAGCGCGGGACATTCATTGGGCCATATCATGACATTGGTTACTCGTATGACGTCACAGTTCGAGGTAATGTTAGAATACGTTAGAAATGCTGTTGGCCAATGTTTTTCAAACTTTTTGTTATCTTAATTTTATGATATCAGAATTTCTTCGCGACCCCCAGGACCTGCGATTAACCTCAGAATCCTATCTTTAAGTAACAGATTTGGCACGCAGCCTTCCATCATTTAACTTAACTATGCGTTTTGGAGTGCAAACTATATTCTATCGGAAGGTACTTAGGTGGTTACTGTTTGCCCACCTACTTAAGGATGATTCACAGTAGTCCGTTCCGTGTCCGGGCCGGCCCGTTTTCTTCTAGAGAAATACGCCGGCCGTTGCGTTTGCTGTCATAGAAAACGGGCCGGCCCGGACTCGGAACGGTCTACTGTGAATCATCCTTTACCCATGTTTTTCTTCTTTCTTTCTTTCTTACTGCGGACTCTTAAAGTGGCATATATTGTATGTATCAAGTTCAGGTGTTTCCTATTTTTAACAAAGAAAAAAAAAAATTTAACAATAGAAAAAAATTTTAACAATCAAAAAATATATTTTTAACAATGAAAAAAAAAAAAAAATAGTTCAAAAAAACAGTCATCTGTGAGCTATAATTTAGCTACACGACATAAAATAAATGTATAGATCTTTAAGACATATTACATTAAGAACACATCCATTTAGCGGATATAATTGTAACACCGAGAAGAAAAACAATAAAGACCTTTCTTTCTTCTTCTTTCTTACCCATGTTTTGATATTAAAAATCAAATCCTCTTGAAATAAGACTGCCATTTTAGAGATTGTTTAGCGACAAATAAAATAAGACCCGTCTGGGATGTCTGGTGACGCAATCATCAATTACATATATCAATATGATATTATTTTACTTACTGGGCGCCCATATTTAGTAACTGTTCGGAGTGCATTACTTAAGTATAAGAAAATTTTGTAATGCGGCTATAATTGATAATATTCCAAGATGTTAACCACCATATCAGCCAAAGGACGTCCACTGCTGGGCATAGGCCCTTAGATTCATGGGGGGTAAATTCCATAATCGCCACGCGGGTTGGCGGTCGCAGTATCTCCACCGCACTCCAGGGATGCTGCTGCCCATCCCCCGGTGGTCTTGTTCGTAGTTTTAGGACATACAATAAGGGTCCAAGATATTGACAATATCACATTAATGAACAATTAAAACAGATTTTTACCGTCATTTCTATCAGTTCGTCTGTCTGTGTGTCTGTAAGTTCGGCGAGCAACGTTCTCGACTGTAAATATTTACGCATGAGTCAGAGCCAGCTAAAATGGCGCTTTGAATGAGTATAAAGGGTTTATTAGCCATACAAATAAAGATACACATTATAATATAACTAATCAACTTGGAAGAGTTGAACGCCCGACATTTTCATTTCAAAATGGCTGAATAGATTTTGATAGTAGATGTCTAATAACCCATTTAAGAGCTAAGGTGCCTCAGACAGAAACACACACAGACAGATACACGCACAGCGGTTAAACTTATAACACCCCTCTTGTTTCACCGATGTTAAGTTCTCAGATTTGGTTGTTTTTTCTTTTTTTTTAATGTTTGTTTACCTCAGAACTCCGTCATTTATGAGCCGACTTCAATTTTGTTTTTAGAAAGTAGATGCTTCGTTCGAGGTTGGTCTCATTGTTACGAGAATCTAGTTTTGATGATGGGATATATGAGCAATTGAGGGAACTCCTCAAAAATTCAAGGGAAACATATACTTACCGATTTTACAAACCAAGCATTTTCAGTCAGAAAGTAGCATTTAGTCAAGTGGAACTGATGAATAAGACCATGGCTGGCAATCCAAAACTCCAAATGTTTCATGCGTGGCGCTAAGATATTTAGATTAAGAAAGTGAAGTGACTATGACAAACTCAATTTAAACGATCCTGATGTAATGTTACCATCAACCTGACCTGATAATTGAAGCCGGAAGATAGGCAACGGAACTCTGTAATAAAACAGAGTAGCTTAGCCATGTTTACGCTTATTGGAATTGTCATGAGATGCACTCATCAATGATTCACTAAAAAGTGTGAAATAAAAATAATTTTCAATAAAAATCTGCCTTCAAAAAAACATAAAAGCTAAAACTAAACTGCGATTTCCAATCCAATCTTAAGAGTGCGCAGTACGTTCGGTTCTCCATACAAACGTATTTACGCTCTCATTTTCAAACGCCATGCTAGAATAACATGAAACTTTGTATACACAATGGGATCCGGCATATCTAGGTCGGAAATTAGTTTCTGTTGCTTGAAATTATAATGGAGAAAAAATACAACGATTATTAAGGTTTTCATACAAGCCGTAAAAAACTCATAAAATCGCTGTATTTAGTTTCTTTTACAATTTCTTCTTTACCACTATCGTATTATAAAAAATATCTCTGACGTCCACTGTAATCGTAAGAGGTGTTGTGTCAAAATCTGATTGTATGTTTGCCAAGTGTCTATGGGATGACAGCTGCCGGCGCCATATTTAACTTTGATCGGTCTGTAATTGTAAGCTGATGCAACCGGTCATAGTATTATTAGTTTACATTAAGAGCGTCATTTTATCGCCATCGTCTGATCGTTTGATCAACGTTTGTTGCCGCGGATGCTTATGAAACTTATTGTTACTGAAACAAGCAAATCCATAGAGTTGGGTTGTTATCCTGTACAACTTACTATATTTATGCACATATCATAAGTCGGGTGCAGGTTTAAAAAAAAAATATGAATGCAGTTTTTCTTGTCAGTAAAATCGATGACATGGTTCCTAAGAACAGATCTTCGTATCTATATAGTTGCAGACTTGTCGATACTGACCGATCTAAATGTTAGGAGTACCTATACCCGGTATATACATACGAGTAGACACTAAAATAACATTATCCAGTCTCACACAACACGTTCATAAATATAGAAAATAAACCCCAAACATCCATAGCGTGCATTTTACCAACAAATTAAAAAAAAATACTAACGACAAAATGGCGTCGTGGTTTTTATTCACTCTAGGCATGTAATGTCGTTGTTGTGAAAATATTTGACAGCTCACTCGTAAATACGGATTAAAGAGCAGATTAGAATAATATACGGGTTTTTATTATGTTATTGCTGTTTGATTTTGGGTTAAGCTTTGAATGTTCGAATATTCGGTATTTACCAAATTTTAAGGAAATATGATATCGATTCTATTTCGTTTATCTACCTAAAGATAGACAAAGAAATGCCTGAAAACGCTAAGTACATCTTTGAGTCTGACTTTTTCTTTAGAGAATTGTATTTTTTTTAACTAATATTAGTATTTGTCAATGTCATCTTAATCAATTATTTTTGTATTAACTTACTGAAACGTAAGTATTTTACTGCTAGAATCTAGACTGAAAGAAGAGACTAGAAAATACCGGAATATTGAAATAACAGACTAACTTACATACTTTATACCCAAATAAAACCGACTCCAATGAACTACCTACAAAAAATACCTACCTATAGTAAAAAAAAAAGAAAATACCGAAATCGCGTGCCTATCAAATTTGAGGAATTCCCTCGATTCCTCTCTGGATCCCATCATCAGACTTTCACCAAATTCATATGGGACCAACTAGGGGGTATTTGCTTCACAACAGAAAAATAATTATCAAAATCGGCCAAAGTGGACAAGATTTATCGGGGAACATACATACGTAAAAAAAAACATGCAGACGAACTGAGAACCTCCTTCCTTCTATTTAAGTCGGTAAAAAAGTTGGAAAAATTGTTAGGTAAGATGAAATTTGCGACACTCTCCTTCACACCCGTAAATAACCAAGCAATATTTGTCTCCACTGACAGGCAATTAAATGACGTTTGACATCTATATTATAGTTAGCAATTTTGCACTGTTGCGCTATAAGTAAATAATACAATGCTGTTAAAACTTTTTTGCATGCTCTTGTTTATATTTTTTTGGGAAATAAAGCAATTTGTATTTGTATTTGTAAAAAGTTTTAGTCCCGACCTTCACGGGCCATGCTCTAAAGTCCTACTTGCTTATAAAAATGCTATATTTTTTATTTAGGTCCGTGCATGTTTGATACTTAATCACACATAATCGGCTGGACTGATATTGATGAAGTTTGGTACACTTATAGTTTAAAATCTGGATTAACATCTGTTATCCTGAAATTTAAGGTACCTCTTTGTGAAATGTCAATAAGGCCGATAGGTTAGGCTGTAAAGGAATCCTTTGGTTGAGACCCACACAAATATAGAATACGGTATTTCTGATAGTCAAATCAACAACTTTCTACGAAACTTCAAAAATACTCGGTAAGTAGGGAAATATGACTAAGGTCTCACATTTGTCTATGGTCAAACTGCGTCCTTTTTTAGGGTTCCGTAGCCAAAATGGATAAACCGGAACCCTTATAGATTCGTCGTGTCTGTCCGTCCGTCCGTCCGTTCGTCCCTATGTCACAGCCGATTTACTCGGAGACTATGAGCACTACAATTATGAAATTTGGTAGGCAGGTGTATGCTATGAACCGCTAGAGAAATATTATGTGAAATAACGAAAAAAATAATAAACTGGGGGGCACCCCATACATGTAACAGGGGGGTCAAAATTTCTTTTTTTAATACAAATAGGCGCGTGGGAAAAATTTCATAGAGGTTTCTAAAAAACTTTTCCATTTAAGTCAACCGTTGGTGAGATATTATTAGCTGTCAAAGTCGTAAAAAGTGTGACCCCCCCCCTCTAATTTCCAAACTATGAAGTTTAAAATTCTGAAAAAATCTAGATGATGTACAATTACAAATACTTTTAACGATTTTGGATTTGAACAAGATAGGTTTAATGGTTTTTGAGTTATTGCTGAAAAACTGTCTTGCCCAAACAAAACGGCTTAAGTGCGGTGACTTCCCTATGAAGATACGACCGTTTTTGTGTTACTGTATTGTATAGTGGTTTTTAAATGTAGATTAGGAGGTGTCGGTACGGAACCCTTCTCTGTGCGTGACCCGACACGCACTTGGCCGGTTTTTTCATGTCTAAAAACCTTTAAAATATCATAAGTAATCTGAAGTTTGATGTTTTGAAAGTATTTTCGTAAAATTTGTTTATTGGTAACTTACAAAAATAGTACATTTCGATGCTAGTGCGGAAAGTATGTCATTTCTTTACGAGTACCGAGGGATGCCACGAGCCGCAGGCGAGTGGCAAGACTCGGGACGAGTGAAGAATGACATTTCCGCACGTGTATTGAACGACGTTTTTTAATACAGTTGCGAAAAAATAAGAAAAACAACAAGTAATATTTATAAAAACAATATCGAATGTTGCCTTTAGAAACTTAAAACATGCTTGCAGTAAGTAAAAACGCCTCTTCTTTGACAGGCGTTTTGGCAGCTATTCCATTCCACTCAGACAACTTATTAAGAACGGTTTTTCAATATTCAATATTAAAAAATAAACGTGTTATAATGATGAAGAGGTAAGTAATAAAATATGAAATGTGTATATTTTTCGTATTCTGATATTAACAGTAGGTTTTTATGTTGATTACGACGTTTTAAGGAAACTAATATTTAACACCCAGCAATAAGGAGTCATGCATTGGAACAAGCATAAATTTAAAAAAAATGGAAAAGTGAAAAGCACTAGTGCGCGAAAACCAACTTTCCGCACGCTAAACAGCTACGTAAAGTAGCACTTTTTGAGCAACTGTATTAAAAAAATTGTTTTAATAACATGAGGGGACAATTTTATACACAAATCGAACTAGTCCCATAGTAAGCTCAATAATGCTTGTGTATGGGTACTAGAAGACGATATATTTAATAGATGTAACTTATATACATGTATAAAAAACATCCAAGTCTCAAAAACAAATGTCCATGCTTACCACAGAAAGAAATGCCCGTACCGGGATACGAACCCGGGACCTCTAGCTTCGGAAGCAGTGACACTACCAACTAGGCTATTACAGGCATACAGGTCGAGAAACAAAAAATATATACTTAATTTATTACTAAATGTCAATAAATGTGAAATGCATGGACGGTGAAATTTTGTATGGAATCGCGAATGTTCTTTCTCTAACCACGAACATAACTAGTTAGTAACAATTTAAATAATTTAACAATAACTTGATTATTTAGATGTTTATCTTAGTATTGTCAGCTGTCATTATTAATAGTAGCAATAATTTATGGTATGGATATCGTTTATGTTAATTTATGTATTTTATTATAATAATAAATGTGCTAATAATATAAGCATTAGTTGTTTGCAAAACGGTTATCATATACAATATATCAAGAGATTAGTTTTTAGGGTTCCGTAGTCAACTAGGAACCCATATAGTTTCGCCATGTCCGTCTGTCTGTCCGAGGCTTTGCTCTGTGATATAATAAAATCGGCCAAGAGCATGTCGGACCATGCTCAGTGTAGCATTCTGTAGCTGCCCAATGTAAGTAGAGTAAGTACTCTAAAAAATCAATAACAAGTAAAAGGGGAAAAAATATCCCTACTTTACGTTTACGTTACGCTTTACCTTATTTTTTAATTTTTTTATGACTATTTTATTGATATATATAGCTATGCCAAATTGCAGCTTTCTAGCACTAACAATAAGCAAAGCCTCGGACAGACAGACAGACAGACGTACAAGGCGAAACTAGAAGGTTCCTAATCGACTACGGAACCCTAAAAACTGGCAGCTCTGTCAGTGTCAACCGATACGAATGCAGTACTGCCCCACTTCTGCTCGTGGTATTAGTGGTATTACTTACCCTGGTATTACTACTGCGCAAAGGTAATACCGGCAGTATTACGTCAAGTGAGGAAATCTCACATCAGTAAGCTCACGTCAAGGAGCAAAATACCTGCGACATATCGATCCCACTCCACCAAGTCAGGAAGTCGCCTTAGAATAATTTGGTGACAATTTGCGATAGCTGCGATTAATATGGCAAAATGAGTTACAGGCCAAGTAACCAGTGTTTTTTTTAGCGGGAAAAATATAATAATAATATAATATATTGGGGGACAATCTTACACAAATCGACCTAGTCCCAAACTAAGCAAAGCTTGTACTATGGGTACTAGACCACGATATACATACTTATATAGATAAATACATACTTAAATGCGTTACGCATAGCACCCGAGCGCAGGGGGTGATCCGAGTGGTTATGTGGGACTCCCGTATAGGCTGATGAGACTCACGGTGTACCCACTAAAACTTCTTCACACTTTTGCCGCCTCGTCGCCTTATGGCGAGGTCATGGGAACGCTTGCGCACACATCCACGACCCCGCCGGCGACAGCCGCTCCCAAACGGCTCCATCGCGGATGCCCGAAGGCCCTCCACGTCAGGTACGCCAGATGTTTTGGTGTGCCTTCCTCCTCGACCTCCCTCTTGTACAGTAGCGGACCCCCCTGAGTCCCCCTGAGTCTGAGGAGGTCATGGGTGCCGAAAAACTTCCGGTACCCGGTGGCGGCGCAGGTCGGTGATTCCGCCACGAACCACATCTCGGCCGCAGAGGATAGGGAAAACATTTCTCTTCCTCTGCGGCCCCACCAAAGCCATTTCCGCGGAACGGCCGCGCCAAGTTCGCGGGGGGTAGGAAGAGTGGCGCACTGAAGTACCAACACGCCTCGCCCCCATCGCCGCGATCCCGCCTCGGCCACAGAAGAAAGGGAGAACGGCGCACCGAAATACCGGCACTCCTCTTCTTCTGCGGCCCTTCCTCAACGCATCCTCAGCGGGCTAGCTAAGCCCGCTGGGAGCGCCCTCCTCGGGCCAGCCGGCAGCCCAAACAGGCCGGCCTTGGGTGCCTCATAGCTTCACCGTGGATGACCCAGTCCACGGTTACTAAGCCCCCCGCCTCGGCAAGGCAGGCCCTTGGGGCAGGCCAAATGACCACGGCCGAAGTTGCTTAACTTCGCGGTATGTGGGCGCCGATGGGCCACGAGCGCTCCATAATCACAAATTATACATACAATTAATAATATTTCGGATCTTAAGATGCATCTGATTGTAATGATATTAATAAAAGATAAAGTATTTTCTAATTTGCAAGAAGCCATTTCGCTTGATCGTAAAATCATCATCGCTTAACTATTTCTATAAGTCATATATTTAACGAACGAATTATAATCAGGTCATAAAATATACAGCCATAAAAGAGTTAAATTGGGTATAAATTAATTTAGAAGATTAGGGCCAGTGGTATTTTTATAACCAAGGATTAAAGACTTTGGTTAAAAACAGCTACGATCACAAGGAAAGTCCTACTCGCCTTTTAACCCACGTTAAACAAATAATGGACAGCAAAGAAAAAAGATACCAAGATTACTCTTTAGTTTTTGGTAAGGAGCCGAATTAAATAAAAATATTCTTTTTTTTATCAGTAATAAAAACGCTTCATAATATCAAGTAGAATTTTGGTCTTGTAGGGAAAATGGTTTTGTAGGGAGCCAGCCATAAACAAGAAACTTCATGTCTTCACTTGAATTACTGTTCAAGACGGGATATTTACCATGTATGTTAAATCCCATCAAAAACATAAATGTGAAAATGGCAGCCAAGTTTACCGACAAAAGAATAGAGATCTAAATGGGCGCCAAGTCAAAACTAATTTATGTGTGGCTTAATGCATTTTGAGCTTTAACTTGGCAGTTTTCTTAAATATCCATCAGCTTTTATGGTATTATAACATACTGCATAGAAAACTGCCAAGTTAAGGCTCAAAATGCATTAAGCCACAGTAAATTAGTTTTACTGTAAACAATCTAGTGCCAAACTTGGCAACTTTTCAAATAATCTACGGAACTTGGCGCCCATTTAGATCTCAATTCTTTTGTCGGTAAACTTGACTGCCATTTTCAAATTTACGTTTTTGATGGGATATCATTACTTTTTGTCAAACTTCATCCAATGGTGCTTTCCCAGAGCGAATGCACGAGTTAATATACAAAATACCCAAACCTCTATAGGTGCACCTAAAATATTTGACTCGATTTCTCCAGGACCCTATGATCGGATTCTGACCCTATGACAATCGGACCACCCCGGAAGTATACCGTTTCAAACAAAAAAATAATTTTCAAAATCGGTTAATAAATGACGGAGTTCTTAGGTAACTAGCATACATAATAAAAATTATAAAACTATAGGTAATAACAAAATCACTGTTTTCTGTTTTTTTCTGGTGTATACACATAATTACCAAGCTGCAAGCCAAATATCAGCTTTCTAGGTACTCTGGAAATGGGTTAGGTTTTTGATTACTAGTCAGTCAGTCAGTCAGTGGTAAAAATGCCGTTTTTTGGAATTTATTATCTTTATAACTATTAAACCTATATTTATGAAATTTGGGGTTCTAGTTGCTCTAACGGATTTTAATATATGTACCAAATTTCATGTTTTTATGTTAGATAGATTTGGAGTTATTGGGGTGGTGGGCAAAAGTGGCTCCAAACAGTTCGTGTACACACGGCTGCTGTCCGCCAGTTCCTGGGATGAACTTGGCTGGACACGCTACCGCGTGTCTAGATACCCCGTTTTGAACAGTAATACTAGTGTTAGTGACCATGTTAGCTTGAAATCGTATTTCATATCTTCATTTCGTGATATTAACGCATACATTTCGGAGCTAGTTTGAGAAAATTAAGATTTATATTTCGTATAATTACTCGTATTAATCAATATATGAAAAAATTGCTTAACCGGGGTTTAGTTCAACCGGCCCGGGCCCGAGCTGAGGGCGTAATCAAAGGTAAAGATTAACTTCCCTGTAATAATATTTACTTTTTATTTTATTGTTGGCGGACCCATTCTAGGTACAGTCCGCTTCAAAGTTTATTGCAAAAAAAAGATTTTTGGTGGAGTCTACACGACTATGTAGTAGGTACTGGTATATTGATTTTTCTCAAACATGCAATGAAATATTGATGTTATGCTCCTTATAATAGGCTGCGAAGTATAACGTTTCAGGTGCGGCTAGGACAAGAGGTTGTTAACGGAATTTCATACAAATCTTACAGGCCTAGGCCAGCAAAGTCCTCTTTTTAACCGACTTCAAGATTTCAAAAGAGGAGGTTATCAATTCGGTTGTATGTTTTTTTTTTTTTTGTTTTTTTTTTTAATGTTTGTTACTCCATAACTCCGTCATTTCTTAACCGATTTAAAAAATTCTTTTTTTGATTGTATGTATATATATCCAACTTGGTCCCGTTTTTGTCAAAAGGCAGTTCTGATGATGGGATCCATGAGGAATTGAAGGAACTCCTCAAATCTTTAAGGCAAACATATAGTGATTTTTGTGTTTTTATCAACAAGTCAAGCATTTGCATCCAAAAATGTGACATTGGATGAAGTGGAACTGCTGATGATGATCAGAACAGAACTCTTCAACGACGAAAAGTTCACGTTTGGCGATTTGTCCTTCTAGCTGTGTTTGTTAAGCAAGTTCTATTTTCACGATTGATTTTTGTCATGCTCGAGTTCTGATGATGGGATCCATTAGGAATCGAGGAAACTCCTCAAATATGAAAGGCACACGATTAGTGATTTTAGTATTTTCATGAACTAATCAAGCATTTTCATTCATAAAAGTGACATTTGATGAAGTGGAACTGCTGATGATGATCAGAACGGAACTCTTCAACGACGCGTAGTTCACGTTTGGCGATTTGTTCTCTTCGTTTTGTTTGTCAAGCTAGCAAGGTTTTTCCATGATTTCATGAGGAATTGAGGCTACTTAGTCTTCTACCATTATAAACATACTTATGGTGGCGTAATAGATCACCAATATTGTGTAGATAATGGATAGGTGTGTACTAGGCAGCGGGAGTTGTAAATAATAATGCACCAACTTACAGTTCCATGTATAATGTCCGGTACACACGAAATCGATACACAAGCAACAGAAGGCACAGAAGGGTAGAAAGCACAGGCACTATTATTAGATGAAAGTCTTAAAGCAAGAATACAGTTCGGAAGATAGGAAACAGGAAAGTAAACAAGTAAGCGAGTAGCAAGCACATAGATCGCGGCTATTGTCTTAGCGGTCAAGAGAAACATGCGCTCCGCGTCGTGACTAGGCTCTGACTGACTAATGACCTTCGATGCGCAGACGCCGCGCCTAGCGATGGAACCAGTTCCCGCCAGTGCGGTGGCGCGGTCGATCTAGTTTATCGATAAGCTGTCTATCGATATCGACAAACTGGCTGGCGTAAATATGTGTTTGTCATTGTGTAATATTAGTGTTAGGTATAGTATATAATTAAAATATTTGTATAAGTATAGGTATATGTGTATAAGTGTGTATAATATGTATATAAAGTATAAAAGTGTAAATATATGTGTTTTAGCATGTGAGTATCGAAATGTATTTGTGTAAAGAGTAAAATGTGTAGAAGTTCCCTACACCACCCCCCACCAGAGTCCCTCAGGGACGATAATAATTTGGAAATTGAACTACGCGACCTGAACGAGTTGTTTTGTTCTGAGGTACATCTGGCGCGGGAGTATCTTTGGCAGTGTCTAGTGTAAAAGCAGGTTTGAGCCGGTCAATGGAGACCGTAACCTCTTTACCATTGAGACGAATTTTAAAAAATTTGTCTCCTCTGGTGATGACTTCATGCGGGCCGGAGTGAGCTGGGGTAAGGGAACCTCTGGTAGTGTCATCACGCAGGAAGACATGACTACAGGTTTCCAGTTCCTTATGCACGAACACTCTAGGCTTACAATGGCGCGAAGCGGGAACGGGCCGTAACTTTTCTACGAAGCTTCTGAGTCTGGCCGAAAATTCTGACATATCAGAAGTACAGCCAGTACTCGGCTCCCAGAACTCACCGGGGAGTCTCAACGGCTCTCCGTAGACGAGCTCGGCCGAAGACGCTTGTAAGTCTTCTTTGAAAGAGGTGCGGATTCCCAAGAGGACCCACGGCAACGACTCAGTCCATCTGTCATTTGCATGACAGACGATAGCCGCTTTTAGTTGGCGATGAAAACGCTCTGCGAGCCCGTTGCAAATCGGATGGTATGCTGTCGTCCTTTTATGCTCGAACCCGGCTATCCTAGACAAGCATTGAAATAAGGCCGACTCAAACTGACGGCCACGATCAGTTGTAATGCTTGTAGGGCAGCCAAATCGAGCAATCCAGGTAGACAGCAGTGCTTTTGCAACGGTACGTAAGGCCTGGTAGCCAGTGTGCTGACATCGCAGTACAAAGGAACTTGGCATCCAGGGACATGACGTTTCTGCAGCTGCAGTGATGAGCCCTTTTCCAAAAGTTCTTGGAGTTCAGGGTCGGAGGCTTGCTGTTGGGCTATTATCTCGAGGCTGGCAGGTGCTTCTAACTCCTCAATTCGCGACAAGGCATCCTCGACCACGTTATCTTTGCCACTTATGTGGCGGATGTCTGTCGTGAATTGAGATATGAAGTCCAGGTGTCTATACTGCCTGGGCGAACAGTTGGTCTTCCTTTCATGGAATGCGAAACTGATCGGCTTGTGGTCAGTATAGACGATAAAATGGCGAGCCTCGAGCATATGCCTAAAATATTTTATTGCCTCATAAATGGCCAGCAACTCCCTGTCGTAAAGTGAGTATTTAGCCTGTGAAGGACTTAGCTTCCTAGAAAAGAAGGCTAAGGGCTCCCAAGCACCGTCTTTACACTGCTGGAGCACTGCACCAATAGATTTATCAGACGCATCCGTGACTACTGCTAACTTTGCAGTGCAGTCGGGATGGGCCAGCATGGCTGCGTTTGACAAGCTCTCTTTGCATGCCTGAAAAGCTTCTAAGGCATCCCCTGTGAGGTTGACCGGATGAGATCCCTTGCCTGAACCTGTTAACAGGGCGTGCAGTGGGGCTTGTATCTGGGCTGCACGTGGAAGAAACCTTCTATAAAAATTCAGCATCCCTAAGAAGCCTCGGAGCTGCTTGACATTGGTTGGAGGTGGGAAGTCCTTAACAGCTTGCACCTTCGACTCTAGTGGTCTGCATCCACTGGCTGAGATACGGTACCCTAGAAATGTTACCTCTTGAGCCCCCAAGACACACTTTGAAGTATTCACCAGCATGCCGTACTCCTTTAGCCTACCGAAAACGACTCGTAGGTGTTGCTCGTGCTCTGCTTCGCTCCTTGAATAGATTAAAAAATCGTCCAGGTAAGCATATACAAAATCGAGGCCCCTGGTAAGCTCGTCGACGAACCGTTGAAACGTTTGTCCTGCGTTTCGGAGACCGAACGTCATAAACGGAAACTCGAAGAGTCCGAAGGGGGTCGTTATCGCAGTCTTGGGAATATCGTCGGGGCTGACAGGTATCTGATTATAAGCTTTTTCAAGGTCGAGTGTACTAAATATCTTACTACCTGCAATGTCGTAGGAGATATCCTGAATATGCTTAATCGGGTACCTGTCAGGCACCGTGCGAGCATTCAGGCTGCGATAGTCTCCACAGGGCCGCCATCCGTTGCCCTTCTTCGGAGCCAGGTGGAGAGGTGAAGACCAGGAACTTTCGGACGGCCTGGCTGTACCATTAGCCAGCATGGTCCGGAACTCTTCCTGGGCGATCTTCAGCTTGTCGGGAGCTAAACGACGGGGTGGCAAAGAAACTGGGGGGCCTGGTGTCGTACGAATGTGGTGAACTGTGTTGTGTGGTGTAATGGTGTTATGCCTACCAGCTGGTCGAGTAATTTCGGGAAATTCCTCAAGAATTTTATGATACCGAGACTCGCCAGTTGCGACTTTATGGGAGGACACGTTCCTACAGTTGGCTACAGTGGCAATGGAAGTAATAGAAGTTAAATTATCTATTAAACGTCTGTTACGACAATCCACAATTAAGCTGTAGTAATTTAAAAAATCTACACCAATAATTGGCTTGGTTACATCGGCCACCACAAATCGCCATACAAAAGACCTACGTAAGCCAAAATCTAAGTTTAAATTTACATAGCCATAGGTAGCAATATCTGAACCATTTGCCGCACACAATGTATATCCAGTCCGAGAACGACGATCACATAATGCCGACCGTGGATAGACGCAGAGGTCGCTTCCAGTATCGACTAAAAACTGCGTCTTTGAAGAGCGGTCGGTGACGAACAGGCGACCAGTAGATGTTGATGGGCAATCGTCAGTCGCCATTATCGACTGCCCCTGGAGTTTTCCGCCGGCTTGAAGTCGCATGGTCGAACGCACTTACTGGCCTTGTCGCCGAACTTCCCGTGGTACCAGCAGAGAGGGTATCTGCGGTAATTCGACTGGGATCGTTGCCTCGAAGCGTTACGCTTGCCTGGAGATGCACGCGTTCTCGATCTGCTGTTCCTGCTCGATGTGGACGCCTGGAACTGCTGGAACTGCTTCCTGAGCTCTGCAATTTCTCTGGCGAGGTCACTGGGAACTGAACCTGGAGCTGCACTACTCACGGCGGCGACCTTCGGCGAAGAACAGGCCAAATCGTTGACGCGGTCCGAGCGAAGTCGAAGCTGGTTGACCTGCGAGCACCATCTGCACCCCATGCGGGAGGCGGTTTGTCCAGATAGACTTGATGAAGTCGTCTGGTACTGAAGGGCCTGCTAGATCCTTCAGATGGCGGAAGAAGTGCGACGGTTTGCGGTCGCCGAGCTCCTCATGCATCAGCAGCTGCTTGGTCTTCCGCTCGTTGGAGATGCCCAGCCTCTTGATGAGCTCCGATTTAAGCTTGTCGTATTTCTGTGTCGCAGGAGGGCTTATAATTATATCTTTAACCTCGCGAGAATATTGGTTGTCGAGGTGGGCGATTACATAATTAAATTTCGTGGCATCGCTGGTGATTCCAGAAATACTAAATTGGCCCTCGACCTGCGCGAACCAAATCTCCGGTTCCTCTGCCCAGAACGGTGGCACTCTTACGCCGACCTTAAATACGTTGCTCGCTTCTATCGACTCTGTCCCCTCACTATTCTGTGCTGACGTGCCTGGCCCGAGTGCATTTTTAAATTCCCTTTCTTGGCTCATATTAGGGGTCACCAGTATGGTGGCGTAATAGATCACCAATATTGTGTAGATAATGGATAGGTGTGTACTAGGCAGCGGGAGTTGTAAATAATAATGCACCAACTTACAGTTCCATGTATAATGTCCGGTACACACGAAATCGATACACAAGCAACAGAAGGCACAGAAGGGTAGAAAGCACAGGCACTATTATTAGATGAAAGTCTTAAAGCAAGAATACAGTTCGGAAGATAGGAAACAGGAAAGTAAACAAGTAAGCGAGTAGCAAGCACATAGATCGCGGCTATTGTCTTAGCGGTCAAGAGAAACATGCGCTCCGCGTCGTGACTAGGCTCTGACTGACTAATGACCTTCGATGCGCAGACGCCGCGCCTAGCGATGGAACCAGTTCCCGCCAGTGCGGTGGCGCGGTCGATCTAGTTTATCGATAAGCTGTCTATCGATATCGACAAACTGGCTGGCGTAAATATGTGTTTGTCATTGTGTAATATTAGTGTTAGGTATAGTATATAATTAAAATATTTGTATAAGTATAGGTATATGTGTATAAGTGTGTATAATATGTATATAAAGTATAAAAGTGTAAATATATGTGTTTTAGCATGTGAGTATCGAAATGTATTTGTGTAAAGAGTAAAATGTGTAGAAGTTCCCTACATACTTATAGCCATTTTTGTATTTTATTGTATGGAATCTAAGAGTGCACCATCTAAGATTAATAATCTTTCACCGGACTCTCCCATTGAAGTCGGTTTTTTTTTCTTAAAAATTATTTAATTTCCAGTCCACATAAATTTGTGGCACAGGCATCATGACATTCTGCTACTATGCATATTAAAAATAAAACTTTGATTTTTTTGTTGTTTATTTCATTGTATGTTTGAGAAAAGCACTATACATACCTCGCCGGGAAATATGGGGTTGCCCGCCTTAGACCTATCCGGCCTCGCTTTACTTGGCCGTCTATATGTCTCCGGCCGGCAACCCCTTTCGTCCCGGCCTCTGTAGTAATGTACTATTGCCACCAGGAAAACAACACCACATACGTAGGAGCTACAAAGCAAGCATTGTGTTGTATTAACGCTGCGATCTTCTGTAGGGTGGAGATGCTTTTTCAGCCAGGCTGCTCCCAAGCAAAACTGGATGGCAGTGTGCTGTGACCTTAAAATTTTCATGATTACAAAACTTACAATGTGATGTACCCGTATTACTTCACAGAAAAACTATTATTAATTAGTGGCTCTGTGAGCTGGAGACCACGCAATTTTTTTTTCAAATGTCAAATTTTCCAAAAACTGACTCGACAAAAAAATCTATACAATTATCGAACCTGCTCACAAATTTTCAAGAGAATCGGTTGAGAAATGCGACCTGTAGAGCAGAACATCTGGACAGACAGACAGACATACGAAAGATTTTTTGTCGAAAGCTGAAACGGAGACGCTTCGCTCGCTCGGTATTGTGAGGTATTGGGGTAAAATCTACTAAGTAGGTTGGCTGCGCAGTCTTAGAATTAGGTGCCATAGCGGACCGGGCATCCTTTAGGGTGCAACTGTACTGAGATAAATCTAGGATGATGATGATGTTGATCTTCTGCATAAGTTTTTTTTAAGAACCCAGTGTTACGAATACGGAGTTTGAACCCACGACCAAGCAGATTGAAAGTCGAATCCTTGCCACCTGTGTTCACTGTTAATTAGTGTCCCTCTAAAAGGCATAAAACACGTTAATAAATTGTTTGTAGTTGAACCTATGACCTGTGCTATCTTTGTTGCATTTTAGCTGCACCAAAATGGTGTATAAATTATGTCTGTAATTAACATTACGAGTAACACTGTTTCTCAATTTATATAGACGACCGCTTTAACGTAGTGGTTAGTGACCGTGCCTACGAAGCTGATGGTGCTAGGTTCGAGACCTGGTTAGGGCAAATATTTGTGTGATGATCTTGAATATTTGATTCTGATTCTTGGTTGTTTTCTATGTGTTCAAGTATTTATATTAAGCTATATTATTGTAAAGTTTCATTAAAATCCATTCAGTAGTTTTTACGTGAAAGAGTAACAAACATCCATCCATACATACAAACTTTCGCGTTTATAATATTAGTAGGATATCGTCGTCTAGTACCCATAACAATATTGAGTTATATTTGTGTAAGATTGTCTCCCTAATATTCATTTATTTATATTGATCTATACTCCTGCGATTTTTCCACAAAGCAGCCCTATAACCTACATAAGTACCAACTAGAACTTTCAAGACGAAACTACTAAAATACCTGCAACTTACTTCCATTCCGTAGCCAACTGTACGTAATGATTGATCGTGACAGACGCGCAAACTTCGGCCGAGTGTACCTTCTCAATACTTTGTTGTACCAGATGGCGCTTAACTTTGATATAAGGAGGTATTTACGTACTATTATTAGATGTGACTCCGCCTACGTAAAAATCTATAATCACAGTCTATACAAACTTCCACTGACTGCTGTTTTTCTTGTTTTAAGGCAATTTCCTGACTTAGCGGGGCGGTAGCGAAAGAGGAGGTTATCAATTCGGTTGTATGTTTTTTTTTTAATGTTTGTTAGTCCATAACTCCTTCATTTCTTAACCGATTTGGAAAATTCTTTTTTTGATTGTAAGTATATATATCCAAGTTGGTCCCGTTTTTGTCAAAACGCAGTTCTGATGATGGAATCCATGAGAAATTGAGGGAACTCCTCAAATCTTCAAGGCAAACATATAGTATGTGACATATGTGACATTGGATGAAGTGGAACTGCTGATGATGATCAGAACAGAACTCTTCAACGACAAAAAGTTCAAGTTTGGCGATTTGTCCTTCTAGCTGTGTTTGTTAAGCAAGTTCTATTTTCACGATTGATTTTTGTCATGCTCGAGTTCTGATGATGGGGTCCATTAGGAATCGAGGGAACTCCTTAAATGTGAAGGGCACACAAATAGTGATTTTAGTATTTTCATGAACTAATCAAGCATTTTCATTCATAAAAGTCACATTTGATGAAGTGGAACTGCTGATGATGATCAGAACGGAACTCTTCAACGACGCGTAGTTCACGTTTGGCGATTTGTTCTCTTCGTTTTGTTTGTCAAGCAAGCAAGGTTTTTTCATGATTCCATGAGGAATTGAGGGTACTTAGTCTTCTACCATTATAAACATACATAATAGTCATTTTTATTTTATTGTATATCTATCTAAGAGTGCACCATCTAAGTAAAATAATCTTTTACCGGCCTCCCCCATTGCAGTCGGTTTTTTTTCTTAAAAATTATCTCATATCGTACCGCCTCCGCGTCGACAAATCAGGAAGGCGCCTAAGGTGACTTCCTGTTTTAGCGGGCCGGGATCGGTATGTTGAACCCACGGTTGAACCTATGACCTGTAATATTTTATTTTTGCTGCATTTTACCTGTACCATAATGGTGTATTAAATTATGTAAAATTAATCCCATCAAAAACATAAATGTGAAAATGATACCAAGTTCAATATTCAGAATATGCGATGCTTGGTTGTCGTCTTCACCGACAAAAGAATTAAGATCTAATTGGGTGCCAAGTTCCGTAGATTCTCTGAAATGGTGCCAAGTCCGGCACTACATTGTTTACAGTGAAACTAATTTACTGCGCTTTAATGCATTGTGAGCTTTAACTTCACCGAGCGAGTGAAGCGTCTCCGTTTCAGGTTTAGACAAAAATTATTGAGTTGGTGCATAAGTTCTTGGACACTCAAACATAGTTATTAAAAATAATTTTATTTATTACTCAAGAAATATTAATCCACAATATAATGACCGTCATGTTCAACGACATGTTTGATGACCATCTCTCTGGCAAAGACATTATACCGTGTTCCCAAAAAGCAGGCGGCTGGTGGTCAAAAAACTCAGCGATGTCGTCTCGGATTTGTTCATAATTTTCAAACTTCTTCTTTCTTAGATGTAACTTTAGAGCCCGAAACAGACAATAGTCCGACGGCGCAATATCAGGGCTGTATGGCGGGTGAGGTACCACTGTCCAGTTCAGCTTTTCCAAAATGTGGCGGACAGACTTCGCAATATGTGGTCGAGCGTTGTCCTGAAGAAGTGATACAGACAGCCTTTTTGGACGCTTAGTCGCTATTTCTGAGGCTAACTTTTGCAGTTGCTCTCTATAAATAGTAGCGTTAATAGTCTGCTTCTCGTCCAACAGTTCCCAATAGAGAATGCCCTGCCAATCCCAGAAAACTGATAGCATTATCTTTCGTCCATAACGATCTGGTTTTGGTTCTGTTGGCGCCTTTTCTCCGCGTGGGACCCAATAGGCCTGCCGCGTTTCGTTGTTATAGTGAACCCAGGATTCGTCGACAGTGACAATAGACCTGAGAAGGCAAAGACCAAGGAATGCCAAAAACTACGGTGCTTACATCTTTCGCTTCAAACACATCCATACATCTCCTCATAAATGCTCGTCAACCTAATAGTAATAAGTGTAATAACACGCGCGGAAGCAGGGCAGTAGGTACTAATTTTGTATTATTAAATTACATTGGTTTTGAGAAGTCTAAAAATATAACCCTCCTTCTTTAGCAGTCGGTAAAGCTTATTCTCAGTTTACTGCATTCTGCAAGTCAGTCATAATCCTTTAAAATCCTTATTAGTATGAAAAAACCGTTTAAGTAGCCGTTCGACTTAACGCGGCCATTTTGGAGATGTGTCCGAAAATGACAGTGATACTAATTTGCGATTGACCCTTTATTAATGTTACATACTATAATGTCTTATGTACACTTATATTTAGAAGGAATATAAACTTTATGTTTATGGAGATTCGGTTTAAATAAGACTAAGAATTAATGTGAGATGGAACTTTGTGTTAAAATCATGATTTTACAGAGGTTTAATTTTCTGTGCTTTACACTGCACGATACGATAACGATACGACTACGCACAAGTTACGTGTAAGTTAATGATTGTCTTTCATTTTTTTTTAAATTGTAAGTGGGATTACGTTTGACCTTAGTCTAACCTGATGGAAAGTTAAGACAAAGTCTAAGATGGAACACGCTCACCCAGAAGATGCCTATTCACTCTTACCTTGAAGACATCGAGGTCATATGCTTCTGGAAATACAGACGCCGGAAGAGAATTCCAGACTGAAGCAGTGCGACTCAGAAATGATTTGTTAAACCGCGAGGTGCGGCATGGAGGGAATTCGACTACATGTGGGTGAAATCCCATACGGTGCCTAGTACTCCGATAAAGAAAAGTGGGGATAAGGTCATGGAGCTCAACAGTACACTCTCCAAAATACAACCTATAGAAAATTGCCAGACAGGCGACCCTCCGCCGACGCTCCAAACTTTGGAGTTTCTTTCTTTCTTTCTTTTCTTTTTCTTTCTAACATTCTGTGTTTATTACAAGAAATAAGATATAATTAATACATTTTTCTACTCCAGCATTATAATCTGTCAATTAAATGACTGAGCAATTGTTAGTATTTTTTTTTTCAATTGCAATTTAATTTTATTTTATAGAAATGGGATTGCTATTGCTTCTATGCCATATACAAGTCATTACGTATATGACTGTGGGAGAATCAAAATAGATTTCCAAACATTATTAATCAACTATTGTTTATATATTTTTTTAAAAGAGGCACACGCTAATGCCCGTTTTCTACCATCATATCGATTTTTAATATAATACAAATTATTTTGTTGTCGTAGAAAAAATGTTGTATGCAACGTTACATAGTTAGGTCTTAAAATTCTCGAGTCTTTAATAACAAATGTCGCTACGCTCGTTTTGTTACAGCGTCTCTCGAATTTTCTCGTGGCATCATTCTCTACCATATCATAAAATACTATTTTATGATAATTATCTCATAGGGAATGATGCCACGTTTAAAGAATGAGTAGGAAGACTGAAGACTTTAAAAGGCTGTAGCCGTGTTTCTATACAAAATTAGCCTTTCTATCTAATGTTCCACTTATTTTATTTTTAGATACTCCTTATAGGCAAAGCTCTGTTCCCAAAAGAAGAATCATGTACACTTGTCAGTTTTCGTAATATGGCTGTTTTTTTTTTCACTAATTAGGATTAATTTTATTTGTAGTTAGTTTTTGGCATGAAGTACCAAAGCTACTATTTTGAGTTAATATATGTAGTAGGTCTAAAGATGGGCACTTCATGAAATAAAAACTGTAGGTGCCGCTATACCAGAACACCAAAACATTGACATATTATAGTTTCCATTATCTTGACATATATTTGAACTAATGTTTCAGACAATATTTTTTGTAGCCTACCAAAAACTCAAATAAATCGCAATGACCAAATTCAAGAAAATAATTAAAAAGTAAAAAAACATACCGCCATATTACGAAAAGTGACAAGTGTACATGTTTTTTTCTTTTGGGAACAGAGCTTTGCCTACAAGGAGTATCTAAAAATAACGTAACTAGAACATTTGATAGAAAGGCTAATTTTGTATATAAATACGGCTACAGCCTTTGCTACAATAGCAGATATCAGAGGTATGGTATCCGATTTTGGAATCCACCTAAACACTCAGTGCCGGGAATCCCCTTGGCGGACGCTTGTCTCGTAGGTATAGGCGCTTTCCTCTACAGAGGTTTTCGCATGTTAATGACTACAAGCGTAGCGCTATAGCTTATACAGGGTGTTTTTATTGAGTTCCGTTAATTGCGAGGGTACAATTCTGAGATGATATAAAGTAATCTTCTCTAAGACATTAGTACCCCAATTCGTACCATTTCGGAGATATTCAAGAATTCATTTACGTTAATTGACATCCCTAGTATAGTATAAAAGATCCTTAACAATTAAATAATGTTAACGTGCGTGTCATTCGAATTCCGAATTGTCGTACTTGACATTAACCCGTCAAGCGCGCTAGTATCACCCGTGTGTTCCTAACGAATTTTAAATTTAGAACTTAAATTTCTTATATTTATAATTGAAATTACAATACATTTTTTATTGACAAGTCGTTCCACGGGTTAACTTGTGCTTAACTCCACGTTAACTCTTAGGGCCATTTTTCATTCACATTTGGTGATATAATTATTTATTTAGTATGAAAATTCTTGTATTTTGAGAAACTAAATATGCTACGTCGTTTCTATGGCTATACACGACTATACGCTTGAAGGAACGGAAATCAATAAAAACACCCTGTATATAAGTAATGAAGATATCCTCCTTGTAGTCTGGTATATATTTTTGGTTAGAAAAGAGCGTCATTTGATTTTTTTAAATTAAAAAAAAAATAGTCCATGAAATTTTAAGTATAATACAATATATTTATTTCAGATATTTTGATCGCTTATAAATTTTCAAATCCCTCGAAAATCACTCCTTTTACCCGCGCACGATCATGTATGTCCTAACCACTACCAGGAACAATACTATATACAGGTTATTTGGTTAACATGGCTTATTCTACTTTACCACGATTTAGCTGTATTTCATGCCCTCGGAAGGTCAGCGAGTTAATCTACCGACAGATATTGTTTACGACAAACTTTTATTACTTCAATTAGGAAGCTTGCCAAAAGCTATTGATGAAGCTCAATCCGTGACCGGAGGGAACTAAAGCTCTTATTCTTTCATTTATGTTCGGGCTTACAGAATGTATAAATCATTAAATCAAGTAATTTATGGGAGCAGGCGTTACTTTGCGGAATTCTATGGAACAATTGATTCTAGAACACTGTTGAGCCGAAACCACAGAACATTTTAGTACCTTGTCACTTGCACTACTTTGACGCATCTCAACTGTCGCAGTACTGTTATGTTAGTGCGACATAGTACAAAAATAATTATCTACATTATTTTTATGATAGACTGACCAGCGATTGGCTTTAGTCTCACCTGATGGAAAGCGATGACAAGGCCTAAGATGTTGCTCGGTGATTCAGTAATTGCCTATTCACTCTTGTCTTGAACAGACCCAGATTGTATCAATTGTATGTATCAGGAAATACAGACGGCGGCAGCAAATTCCACTCCTTAGCTGTTCGCATTAGAAAAGAAGAAGCAAATCGCTTCGTGCAAATAAATGGTAAACTGACAACGTAAGGACGATTATCTAAGGGCGATAAACCGCGGTGCGCGCTTTGAGTGGTTAACTAACTGAGCACTCCCGTGCTTTTGATCCCGGCTGTTGTCTACGACAGCAGTCGTTAAGCCAAGTTAGAGGCCTTCGGGCGGCTTGAGAACATCCTAACAGTCAAATTGCCCACTCACTTGACAAAGGGGGTCGAAGCTGCACCACGTCCGTAGGGAGTACCCACCGTTCCCTACACGTGACCCCTGGGTGGTACTAGAAGGACAACAAACTGGCAACCGTATTGTCTTCTTGAAGATCTCATGGTTCGAAACTAAATGCCATACGATTATTATTATTATATTATTACTAGGCCACTTCATACCTTGTCACAGTTGTCACAGTGACAATGATATGAGATTAGCAGCTTTAATATTGATTTTCTCTGTGACAAGGTACGAAGTGGCCAAGAAATCAAATCGGCTGACTGTACGACCGTTTGACCGTGTTAAGTTTTGTCGTGACATGTAAAAAGATTTTAAGAAATATTATAAACTGCAAAGTATTATATTTCAAAATCACTATAATTAGATTAGGCCTGAGCGTCGTTAACAGCCGAGATACTTACCTGAGTTCGATCCTAAGCCCATCATGAACATATAATATAGTATTTTTTTTGTCACATTAAAATATTTTTCCTTTGGTCAACATAATATACACGGATGAAGTGCGGTGGAGATACTGCGGTCATCGATCCGCAGGCCAAGCGTGGCGATTATGGCATTCACCCTTTACCCGCCATTAAATTGGGGGAGGCCTATGTCCAGCAGTGGACGTCCTTCGGCTGATATGGTGGTGGTGGCGGTTGATTGGTCCACCTCATGGTGTACCTGCCACGTGGTCCCGTGCCCTCAACACTGCCCTGATACCTGCCCTGACTCTGTCTACTTATCTACCAAGTGCCAAGTTCCGTAGATTATCTGTCAAGCATTGCGGTTTAATGCATTTTGAGCTTTAACTTGGCAGTTTTATTAATTATCTAACAGCTTTTTTGGTATTATAATATACTGCATAGAAAACTGCCAAGTTAAGGCTCAAAATGCATTTAGCCGCAATAAATTAGTTTACTGTAAACAATCTAGTGCCAGACTTGGCACCTTGTCAGATAATCTACGGAACTTGGCACCCATTTAGATCTCAATTCTTTTGTCGGTGAAGAGGACAACCACGCATCGCAAATTGAACTTGGCTGCCATTTTCACATGTATGTTTTGATGGGATAGGATTTACTGTTCTAAATGAATTTGAATCATTTTCAATCGGTATTAGGTTCCATTTGCTTTGTTCGTTTATTGTGGCCGTGTCGCTTCCCAAATAAAGCCAGTGGAATATCGTTCATCAGGTCAAAAGTGACCCCACAGGACATTAACCCCATACAACGGTCATGACTCTTAAATAAGTAGCCAAATCGCACAAAATGCGTGGCTGCGCGATATTAACTAACTGACCCGGTTATACTACTTATTACGGAAGGTATGTGTTACTATGGAAGTCAAAGGCGGTTAGGGCTTTTTAAATGACAAGGGTTACGAGTTACAGTTGGTCGAAAAGGGCGTAAGTTGCGAGAATGAATGTGGTTAAGTGTGAGAGAGCTTCGTCTATTGGTGGTTCCGTATCACATCGCCTGCCCATCTGCCCTGCTACGCCGTCTATAGCTACGAGAATCGTATGCTGTCTATCGATTGCTGATGCATTGCGCATCCACCGTTCTACTAATCTTTCCCTAGTGTCTCTTGTCCATCGGTCTTTACATCGATCTATCCGCAATGATATATTTTGCAAATTAAATTACGAAACATAACATTATTTTTTTTGATAGTAGAATACTAATGTACCTAATTGTGAATCGTATTTGTTATTAATTGGAGCCTCGACTGCCAACAAACCGCATTGTGGTTTGGCGGAAGTGTGTGATTACTAAAATTTGTTTTATTGGCGTGAATAAAGAACATTATTATTATTATTATTATCTCTGTATTTATTTTCGTACTTAAGCTAGGTTTTTTTACAATAATTTTATAAAAGTAAAATATATAAACATACATACAAAATATAAAAGCATTATAAAAACCTAACCTAGGGTGCCGCCGGCAGCGAGACAGGGCCTAAGCTACCGGTGGTTAGGGCGACAGAGAAAGGAACCTCCGGACTATCCGCGCCGTGTCCAGGAGTACCGCCTTCTGTATCTGACCCTTGACCCAGCCATCTAACGAGAGTCTCTTGAGATGTTGGTCGAGACTCTTCGCTATTAGACCGTTCGCGGAGACGACTATCGGGACAATGATCGTTGAATCAATCGATCGTTATTATTATTATTATTATTTCGATCACTTGTGTCGCATGCATCCAGATAGGCAGGCTTAGCGACTTCCTGACTTGGCGGGGCGGGATCGATATGTCATAAGTATTTTGGTGCTTGACATAAGCTTACTGATGTGAAATTTCCTCACTTGACTTAATTACTGTCACTATTACGTTTGCGCAGTACTAATACGATGCGCAGAAGTGGGGCAGTACTGCATTGATATCGTTTGACACTGACTGCTGATAGTTTTCTCATATCGTACCGCCTCCGCATCATCAGGAAGGCGCCTTATATTCGAAATTCAATTGATGGCTAAACAAGTGAATGCCGCAAGGGCGGCGCAGACAGCAATACAAATACATTATGACGAAAGTATATTACGAATGCCTGTTTTTTTTTTTTTTTGTGTACCTACTCATTTTTTGTATTTTTACGCCATTTCCACTTCCCAAAGGTTGCCTGGAAGAGATCGCTATTTGGCGTTAAAACCGCCAGTTATTTTTTTCTATTTGTTGATTTATTTTCTTTTGCTAAACAATAAAGAATATTTGTATTGTATTGTATACGGATGCCATGGCATTCAAAGAGAGCTCTCCTCAAATTTTCGGTCAAAAAATTCATTTTTGGTACGACTGTACTTTTTTCCACAATCATAAACTACTTGTTGAGTCGGTTCGAATGAGCTCAAACACAATGGGTTTGTCTTGTGCAGTTTAGGAATTGCTATGACTCCATCATCAGATCAGCTCTATGTCATAATAATATTGCAGTGTCATTCGATTTATGCAAGCATGCAAAATTTCAGCTCAATCGGAAACCGGGAAGTGGATCAAATTTAACTTGCAAGATTCGATTACAGACGACGGGACAGGTGAAACTAAATAAAAGCTTGTAATAAAAGGGAGGGGCTTTGCCCAGCAATGGGACCTCCAAGACTTAAGGCAAGGGACTTTAAGGCTTATAGGATCGACCGCTTTGGGTACGGAACCCTAGAAAAGCAGCCACTTACGTCATTTAGCAAGAACTTGGTTATAGTGTAAGAGCATGGCGGCTTGACACGCGATACGCGGTTACTTATTGCTTCAGTCAGTCATCAATTATAAAACAGGGTTTTACGTATCCTCTAGAGCTGCAAGCGTTCATGGACAACGGTGACCACTTATGTACAGTCGGGGAATTTGATATCTGGGCCACTTCGTACCATGTCAGAGTGACAAGAATATGAGATCTCTAGCCTAGGAGCATTCATATTGATTCTCACTGTGAGAAGGTACCAAGTGGCTCGGAAATCAAATTCGACTGTACCATACGCTTGTCTGCCAATTATGGTATAAAAATAGATTTTACACCACACCTTGCCAATAAGCGCGTTTTTCCGCACGCTGCGCGTTTCGGAAAAACCCACTTTTTGGCCAAGTGGTGATGTAAAATTGTGTACAAAACACGGGTCGTAAAAAAGAAAGCCGTCTCTCGCATATTTATGACCCTCGCCTGCGGCTCGGGCCTTAAAGATCTGCGATATCGGCCTTTCTTTGTTTTACAACCCTTGTATCGTAATGTACTATTTTAATACAGTTGCTCAAAAAGTGCTACTTTACGTAGCTGTTTAGCGTGCGGAAATGGTTTTCGCGCACTAGTGCTTTTCACTTTTCCATTTTTTTTTAATTTATGCTTGTTCCAATGCATGACTCCTTATTGCTGGGTGTTAAATATTAGTTTCCTTTAAACGTCGTAATCAACATAAAAACCTACTGTTAATATCAGAATACGAAAAATATACACATTTCATATTTTATTACTTACCTCTTCATCATTATAACACGTTTATTTTTTAATATTGAATATTGAAAAACCGTTCTTAATAAGTTGTCTGAGTGGAACAGAATAGCTGCCGAAACGCCTGTCAAAGAAGAGGCGTTTTTACTTACTGCAAGCATGTTTTAAGTTTCTAAAGGCAACATTCGATATTGTTTTTATAAATATTACTTGTTGTTTTTCTTATTTTTTCGCAACTGTATTAAAAAACGTCGTTCAATACACGTGCGGAAATGTCATTCTTCACTCGTCCCGAGTGTTGCCACTCGCCTGCGGCTCGTGGCATCCCTCGGTACTCGTGAAGAAATGACATACTTTCCGCACTAGCATCGAAATGTACTATTACAGTACATTTGGTGCTATATTACCGCACGAGTACGGTAATCAGCAGATTACGTGCATATGTCGAAACTTTAAACAGCCATATGTACTGTAAAACGTTGTACGATACACGTGCGAACAGGTAGCTCGCAACTCGTGTCGATTTAAAACACACCCTTCGGTCGTGTTTCAATTTATCACCACTCGTTGCGAATTTCCTGTTCTTGCACTTGTATCGTAATGTACTATTTATCTGCACTGACTTTTGAGTCTCCTTAACTATCAGCAGTTCGGTTTGTTGCCATAACCGAATTGATGTTTTTTTCTTTTTTAACGAGCTATCTAACGATACCTATTTACGATGGGATTCGCAAGAACAAAAATTGCATCCCCACTTTACGTGTAGGGGAGGTACCCTAAAACTTTTCGTCGGCGTAATTGATATGTATATCCATATCAAATTACAGCTTTCTAGGATAGGCGCGTAAAATTAGCAAAACCTGGACATAATTCGATAACTGTAATTTTCTTTTTCTATGATTTAAAGTATTGTTAGTTGTACTTAAAATATAAAGAATTAAACATTTTAACGCTTCGCGTCAATGTTAAAAAACAAAAAAACTGAATTTTTAACACATTTTGATTTCTTAAAAAAGCTATAATAAATAACTTTGTGAAAGTACCTGTATTATGATATGAAAAAATATCATTTAATCAATTATCGTGAATATTTTTTGTTTAATATAAATAAATAATAAATAAATATTGGGGGACAATCTTACACAAATCACCCTAGTCCCAAACGAAGTAAAGCTTGTACTATGGGTACTAGACGACGATATACATACTTATATACATAATTATATACTTAAATATATAGAAAACATCCATGATCCAAGAACAAAATCCATGCTTAATGCACAAATAATGCCCTGACCGGGATTCGAACCCGGGAGCTCTAGCTTCCGAGGCAGTGTCACTACCAACTAGGCTAAACATACCGTCAACATTTTATTAGTACTATAAGAACCCATATTAAACAAAAAATATCCACGATAATTGATTAAATATTATTTTTTCTTATCATAATACATGTACTTTTACAAAGTTATTTATTATGGCTTGCTTACGAAATCAAAATGTGTTAAGAATTTAGTATTTTGTTTTTTAACATTGACGCGGAGCCTTAAAATGTTTAATTCTTTTTATTTTAACTATAACTAACAATACTTTAAATACTAGAAAAAGAAAATTACAGTTATCGAATTATGTCCAGGTTTCGATAATTTTATGCGCCTAGGAGTAACGGTTACTGAGCTAAGCTGCGGACAGACGGACAGACCGATGGACGGACGGGCGGACGGACCGACGGAAGGACGGAAGGATGGCCGGACGGACGGAAATGGCGAAACTATAAGGGTTCCTTGTTTACTACGGAACGCTAAAAATGTATCAGTAGTTCAGGCCCAGACAAATCAACCGAACTACTGAAGCTAGGGGGCAAAATTGGCATAGTCATGAAAATACTGTCACGACAGTATAGTAAAATACACTTGAGAGCAATAGTACATTACGATACAAGTGCAGAAAGGTGGTGATAAATTAAAACACGACCGAAGGGAGTGTTTTAAATCGACAAGAATTGCGAATTACCTATTCGCACGTGTATCGTACAACGTTTTACAGTACATATGGCTCTTTAAAGTTTCGACATATGCACGTAATCTGATGATTACCGCACTCGTGCGGTAAAGTAGCACCATATGTACTGTAAAAATATTTTTTTAAAGATTAAACGGTTTTATTTTTAAGACAATTTGTATTAAAAGAAATATACATACACATGGTAGGTACACTCACAGACTTTAATTGTTGAGCCATTTAGAGCTCACTTCATACTGGGCTTCATAGTTAGCTTTAAAGTGACCAGTATAAAGTGAGCTCCAAATGGCTCAACAATTAACGTCCTTGACCGTACGTATCAGGTGCCAGTCTTCATAACATCGGTAATTTAATGTATTGTTATTCACCAGCAATAATTTAAACAGGTTAGGTACATAATTAATAGTCACAGTATCATAATTAATGTATACTTGTGGCGTCACTCCTGTCATCTGTAAAATCTGACATTCTGAAACGCGCTATCGAAGTTTCTAAAAATCTGTTGCATAAATATAATTTCCAACCAAACGGTTTTATTTTTAAGACAATTTGTATTTAAAGAAATATACATATGGTAGGTACGTATCAGGTGCCAGTCTTCATACATAACACTCCTATTATTAGTCTACCTAGGTAATTTAATGTATTGTAATTCACCAGCAATAATTTAAACAGGTTAGGTACATCATTAATAGTCACAGTATCATAATTAATGTATACTTTTGGCGTCATTCCTGTCATCTGTCAAATCTGACATGTTCTGAAACGCGCTGTCGAAGTTTCTAAAAATCAGTTTCTTAAATATAACTTCCAACCAACTCTCAATTGACTTCGGTTCCTGAGAGATCTCTCCATTGTCGTTCCTTCTTGTGTCTCCGATCTATTGTATACAGGATGTGGCCTGAAATAGGAGCAATAAATTTAAAGGACGCTTCCTTAGAGTATCTGCTGTAACCTCTAGTGTCCAAATAAAATATCTTTTTTCAATTGGGAGAAATTTTGATCTAAAGTTATGTTATGACCTTCAAGTAATGGATCTTGGCACCCAGAGATTATAGCGCGGCAGTCAATGCTGATTTTAAGGTTGCTTCAAGTTATGCTATATTCATAGGTGCATGTAATATGCCTAATTTGAAGAATAAACTACTTTTACTTTTTTTTATGACTCATAATCGTTGTCGCATTTTTGGTCTAAAAGTATATTTTTGGGTCTTTTTTCATATTTTTTTTGTGTTTTTTGAATAAATAGATATTAATACCACTCCAGTAGAGTAAAAAAGTACATATAAGCTACTTTTGCAAAAAAAAAACAAAAAAAACTTTTATTTTTCAATAAAAACCGTCATCATCATCCTCGTAGCGTTATTCCCAATACAATTGCATCCTGAAGGATGTCTGGGGTCCTCTACCTAATCGCAAGATTTTATTTCAATTAAATCCATTTGGAAATCATTTGCTGGAGAGCTCAATAATGTACCGTTTAATTTTTTGCTCCTATTACAGGCCACACTCTGTATATGCATACTTATAGCTTGTAGATAACCCTTTACTGTATTATATACAACCTTGTGCATTATTCTACATACTTAAGGTTATTTTTCTAGCCGATGGGCGGCAGGACAGCGCCCTTAAAATAATGATTTTACATAGTACGTCACTTTTCTTCAAAAATGATAAAGGGTTGCAAACGTTTACGTATACCCCTTTGACACACCCTTGACAAATTAATCTCGAGCTGACTCATTAATCCAACCCTGCAGATGTCCAGTCGGGGAGATTGTGCTTTAAACAGTACAGTTCCAGGCTGTGGCTGTGGCAGCGGAGATGGTAGCGGAGCGGACGGCATTTCTGTAAAAAGATATTATGAAAATAATACCTTTGTATAATACGTGCTTGAAGATGCAAATTAATATAATTTATTCGAAATTAGGTAATATTTCATTATTTACTTTTATGTATTATTAATGATTATCTAAGTTTTTGACATGGTTTATATTTAAATGAAAAAAATCATATTGAAGCGAATCTGGCGTTCATTATTATAATACTAGCACTAATATACCCCATTAACCCACGTTCTCCTATTATATTTTCTATATGTTTCTCATAAATGACAATTTCCTTAACTAGTTAGCGTGAATAGACAATAGAATATTTTCGAATGTATAATATAATCATTATTCCTTAGTCCGTATAATTTCGGCATTTATTTCACTAGTGGCTGTGTGAGCTGCAGAAGTGTGGACCTCGCATTTTTTTTTCAAATATAAAAAAATTCAAAAACTGGGTCACGCACACATACGCCAAACTAGATACCACACAAACGTATCACAACCACCGACAGGACGCCATTTGCAAGCCGCCATTAGTGCACTGGCGACAGTGAGCGAGAGTGCGCGCGTATCGGTGCTACAGGTCGAAACGTGTTTTGTTGTAGTCGCGATCTAATTTTTCAAGGGTGGATTTGTACGCATAAAATTGTAAGTAATAGTCTGTGTTTTTTGTTGTTTTATAATCTTATTGAAGATTTTATTGAGCATCGTGTTATATGTCGCTTGGTACTTGAATATTGACGTGTGTTTTATTAATATTATTTTTTTGCACAGTTGGTGTTCGGGGCAAGCCGGGGCCAACCGTTTGTGTGGCCGGTGGGCACATACTGCTTGTGCCGGTGTGGATGACGAAGATCCAGAAGAAGTCCTTATTTGTTTGCCTGTGAGGAGGATTAAACAGGGAGCCAAGACCCAAGTGGAGGCAAGACGGTGTACACCCCATCTTGTCTCCAATTGACGTCCCCATCTTACCCCCATACATGGGGTAAGATGGGGTTTTAGTACTTTTTGCAAAAAAAAAATTTTTTAATTCTAATGATTATTGATCTCATTTAAACTTGTGCCAAATTAATATTGATTAGTTAAGGAATGTGCTTTAAATAAATTATAATTATGCAACTTAAAGAACCCCGATTTTTTACTGTTTTACCTTAGCGTCCCCGTCTTATACACAGTTCCCCTAATTATTTAACCTACGCACAAAATTTTACGACAATCGGTTGAGAAATGCGACCTGTAGAGTAGAATATCCGGCCTGACAGACAGACATACGAAAGAATTTTTGTCGTAAGCTGAAACGGAGACGTTTCGCTCGCTTCGCTCGCTCGGTCAATAATTTAATAAATACATTAGAAGGAAGTTGGATGGGTGAAGGCGAACGTACTCCGCCGACCAATTCGAAGACATTTTGCAGAAAGGCCTACTCTCAACTTCGAAAATCGAACTTCGTGTCGTGCCGTCCCTTTCACTCTTGTGTTATACACTATATGACAGAACGGAACGTCACGATACGAAGTTCAATTTTCGAAGTTCGGAGTAGGCCCCCAGGTCAAGAGTACCCGTCGGCGCGCGTGCATGAAGAATGTTATGTTATGAGAGTTCATGAAGCGAAAGTTGTATGTCAGGATCGTAGCAAATGGAAATTCGTCATCTCCGCCTACCCCTCCGGGAAACAGGTGTGATTATATGTATGCATTATTATGCACATGTAAATGAATAGTTTTCCTCACACAAATCCAAGACCACAACCTTACCTTGATGGATAGCGTAATAAAATTTCAATTTAAATATTATTTTTGTCTGCTTGTTTACCAACCCTGCGGTCGCTGCTTATATTAATAATATTAATTATTTTACCGCAGCCATATTGGTTTTGGCTATTTGATATTTCTGCCAAACCTAAACGAAAAAAAGCATAAGTAACAAGGATGCCATAACCATTAAGTCATTTTTTAAATACTTCAAATAAATATGTGAGGTTTCAATTCACTAAGCAAAAGGAAATTCGTTGCAAATATTGCATTTATTGGTCAATATTTAATGTCATACACATTATTACCTACATCAAGGCTTCTTTGATGGTTACGCGAATGGTAAAGCGAACGCGGTCCCGGGGACGTCGCACCATAAAACCGCGCGGGATAACGGGGCGGAGGTGGCGTGTTTGACATATGAAGCAGAAATCGGGTCGACAATTTCGGAAAGATCAAAAACGCAAAACCGCCTCCGCCTCGCACCGCGACCTGCCCGCTTTATACGTTTCGTTTTTTATTGGCTAGTCAAGCTTTTGCCCATGATTTTGCCAATGTTGAATCGTTAATTGCACTTCTATACCATTTGATTCTCACGGTGAGTAATCTAGGAGTTTCAAGATAAAAATATCTTATTTATGGAGAACCATGACACAAACCAACGTTTTTGCGAGACCAATTTTTATTATAGATGTAGTTTGCTCTACTACTGTGTCTATATCTAAGAGAAAAGAAAAAAAACCGGCCAAGTGCGAGTCGGACTCGCGCAACAAGGGTTCCGTACCAGAAAATAAAAACGCCTTCAACTACTCTGTTGTATGGGAGCCCCCCTTAATTATTATTTTGATTTTACTATTTGTTATTGTTGCTACAATAAAAATACATAATCTGTGCAAATTTCAACTGTCTAGCTATTACGGTTCTTGAGATCTAGCTCGGCGAGTGGTAGCCATGAAAAAGGGCTAAAATATCACGTTTTTTTGTATGGGAGCCCCCCTTAATTATTATTATTATTTTGTTTTTAGTGTTTGCTTTTATAGCGGCAACAGAAATACACAATCTGTGAAATTTTCAACTGTCTAGACAGTATTGCTAGCAATTACGGTTCTTGAGATACAGCCTGGTGACAGACGGACGGACGGACGGACAGCGAAATCTTAGTAATACGGTCCCGGGGGCGTAGGCGCCCCCCTACGGTTTTGGGTACGGAACCCTAAAAAATTGACACCAAAATGTTCGTCATCCATCCAGAAACGCTTTCAAAGTATCCCGACAAAGGATAATCCGAAAAATTGCATCAAAACAGGATTTAAAATGCCTGATTGGGGAATTTTTCACTTTAAGTGAATTGCGTTCGGGCTGGCCAACGCTCATAATTCTTGACCAATTTAATGCGCCCTCACTACTATGACAAACAATTTAACACGACAATATACTCGTACAAAGTATATTGTATGTAAACTCGTTAAGCCCCGTTTTTGTTTAAAGCTGGCAACAAATTCGCCGTGACTGGTCGAATGTGGAAATAATTAAATACTTTCATAACACGGCAACACTGGGCGCACCTCCCATAAATCACGGGGAGAGTGCGTTTTCGTTGCTGTTATGGATGCGGTACGATACTTTAACGTCCTGAGGCCCGACCTTCGAAAATTGTCAACGCAATCTCAACCTTAATGAATGTATAAATAAATATGGTTTTTTTATGAAGTACCTATACTACACGGAGCCTCAATACAATAACTTATATTATATATATTACATCTATGAGGGTGGCATGTGCCTAGCAATGGGACGTATCTGATGATAACAATAATGATGTGAAGTAAGCTAAAGGTTGAGCGTATTTGGAATTATTTTACGCAATATTTTCTACCCGATTGTAAATTAATTCTAAAACTCTTTCCAAGTACGAAGTAAGCACGAAGGTGGATTGCAAAAAAAAAACTAAGTATTGTTCATCTGGCTGACGCGTGCTGGATCTTCTAATTTTGGTATTTCATTTTGCTAGAAGAGGTAGGGCACAGCGAAACGTTTGGAGCAGCCCAACTGGGGAAGTACCTCCGCCTTACAGATGACCGCAGCCATAATAGCATCATTACTTGCCCATTAGCTAGGTATGTGGTGTTGTGTTCCTGGTGGTGAGTAAGGTCGCCAGAGCTCCCGAGGATGCGCTATGTTGGGAGTGAGGGACCTGCATATGTCTCTAGCTTGACAGCTGGAGACGGAGAGGTCCCTCACTCTCAACACAGTGCATCCCCAAGTCAATAAAGGGTCGGCAACGCACTTGTGATTCGTCTGAAGTCGCAAGTGTCCATAGGCTACGGTGTCTGCTTACCATCAGGCAGGCCGTAAGCTTGTTTGCCACCGTCGTAGTATAAAAGAAAACAATATAATTGTGTATTTGATAATATATAAAATTGTTGAACGCTCTTTGTGTCATTTTCAAGCGAAACTTTGCACTTTGTCGATGTCAACAATGATGATTTTTAAATGAGTAAAGACAATAGCATCTTACTGACACCATCAAAAAGTTTTTTGCTTGAGAATTAAACATTTTTAATCGATTATAATACGTTAAAACTTTAAAATTAATGGTGTCATGGAAACGCGCCCATCATGAGGGGTAAATTCATAACCACCGACAACTCGCCTTAAGGGCGGTTTTGCACTGTACTAAAAATAACACAATATTGCTATGTTTAACCTTAGCTCTTATAGACATGGCTATAAGGGTGATAATTAAATGGTTTCAAAGTCATTGTTGTCAATTTGACAGTGTGTAAAAAGTTTTGAATGAATTAGTTTTTAATGATCGAGGGTTCCAAAGTCATGTAAGTATGTATATTTAATAATATGTAGCTCCAGAGCTCGAAAGATCCCGTGGATTCGCTGTGATGAGAGTCAAGTGGGACACCTGCAAGCATGTTTCTATAGCTGTCGATACAACGGATCCTCATATCAAAAAAGGGTTGGCAGCGCGCTTGTGATTATTCTGCATTTATAGGCTACGGTGTCTGCTTACCATCAGGCAGGCCGTATGCTTGTTTGCCACCGTTGAACAAAGTACACACAGTTTTATATGTATATCAGAAGATGTATCGGAGATTTTTTCGAAATCTCTCCCAATATATAAGAGAAGTAGAGAGAGAAGAGAGTGGAAATGAGAGCGCTGAGAAGTATGTGTGGCGTTACTTTGAGAGATAGAGTGAGAAACACCGCTATAAGACGGAGGTGTGGAGTGAATGAACATATAGTGACGAAAATTGAGAAAGGTATGCTTAGATGGTTTGGACATGTAGAGAGTATGGATGCAAGAAGATTGACAAAACGAGTGTATAGGTATGAAGGAAGAGTGGATGGAAAAGTTGTAAGGGACATCGGAGACATTCTGCAGAAAGGCCAGGTCAAGAGTACCCTAAATCGGTGCGCATGCATGAAGAATGTTATGAGAGTTCATGAAGCGAAAGTTGTATGTCAGGAATGTAGGATCGTAGCAAATGGAAATCCGTGATCTCTGCCTACCCCTCTGGGAAACAGGCGTGATTATATGTATGTATGTATATAAAGACCTTGTATTATATACTTGGTGGCAAACAAGCCTACGGCCTACTTAGTGGTAAGCGGTTGTCGAAGACTATGGATTCGTGCCACAATCTATGCTCACTGCCAATCCCAAAACAAGGTAGTACCTAAACAAAAAAAAACACGGCCTGACTGTTAGTAAACAGACACTGTAACCTATGGACTTCAGAATATTCAAAAGCACTTTTGCGACCATGAAATGGTTTGAGGATTCGATGTCTAGATAGAAAATGCAACTCTCAAACAAACAATACTTAGAGAATATCAAAAACGATATCGAATGGTGCAAAAAACTCGCTAATACGATTAGCTTCATAAACACCGAATAGAATACAAATTACAATCTGATAAGAAAAAAGCTAATCCTAATTTATGACTACTTAATACATGTCTAGACAAAACATTACAAAACCAAATTACTTATATTCGTTCGCATCCACCTTATTATAGAGACGTAGGGCTCAAAACTATCTGCGCACATTTCTATAATCATTTGCATATTAAATGGCAAAACCAAATTATTTTTACACTCACATTGTACCCTCTGTGAAAGCCGTAAAGCTCAAAATCGTAGAAATCGGAACAATTACTTTTATGAACGTCATTAAATTGGCGGGTAAAAATTACATACCTAGTTGTGAAGAATTCAAATTTGGTTGTCTATAAGAACACAATTACGACTGGCAGATATTAAAAAAGCGGCCTTAATTTTTCTACGGCTTAAACCTTATTCAAGTGTGATAGAGTTGAAATTAGAACGAACGATTTACATTTTAATTTTGGATCTAAATTGCTTGGACAAAAGGGCGTATATTTATAGACCTATCAGATCGCTTACGCCCTTTTGGTAAGAATGGAATAATAAGATGAACTAATTTATATCTGCAGGCATGTACTTACCTTATTCTAAGGTATTAGAGTTGAAATTCGATTGTTTCATTTTTAGGGTTCCGTAGTCAACTAGGAACCCTTATAGTTTCGCCATGTCTGTCCGTCCGTCTGTCCGTCCGTCCGCGGATAATCTCAGTGACCGTTAGCACTAGAAAGCTGAAATTTGGTACTAATATGTATATTAATTACGCCGACAAAGTGGTAAAATAAAAAGTGGAAAAAAATATTTTATTAGGGTACCTCCCCTATACGTAAAGTGGGGAGTGTTTTTTTTTTTTTTCATTTTAACCCTAACGTGTGATATATTGTTAGATAGGTATTTAAAAATAAATAGGGGTTTACTAAAATCATTTTTTGATAATGTTAATATTTTCGGAAATAATCGCTCCAGAAGTAAAAAAAAATGTGTCCCAGCCTTAGTGTATCTAATAGTAGCCTATGGACACAGCAACTCCAGTGACGTCACACGCGTTGAAACCGACCCCTTATTGATATGACTATTCGTTGTGTAGACAGCTATAGACAAATGCAGGTTAACTCTTTAATATAGTGCATTCTCGAGAGTTCTGGCGACTTTACTCACCACCAGGAACACAACACCAAAAACCTACAGAACCAGTAGTGATGTTATTACTACATATTTTAAACCTTAAACTATGTACTTTACCGTCTTATTAACAAAATAAAAGAAAAAACTTGAAAGATAAGACGCAAGTATAAAAAAATTATATTCATGAGAAATAAAAACAAGAGTTGTACAAGCCCTACACCGGTACCGCAGACAGCCAGGGTTGGCACATTCGGGGAAATAAAATTTGAATTTAAACTTTCGTGAAATTACTAAAAATATATTTTTACTCAGTATTTTAATCTGTCAGTTAAATGACTGACAGCAGTTTAAAAAAATACACTTTATACAACACTGCAAGTATATATAGCATAGTGAATCTCGGATTTTGATAACCCTTATTTATTATGTACTCATAACTATTGCATAAAATAAGTTGCGTTAAAGTCACGTATTAAGGTGAGGAACCAAACCGTCTGTAAGCGGTGTTCGTAAAAATCAGATTGTTTAGAAATTTGTCAAGTATCTATGCTGCTATACGAGCCACCGCCGCGATCAATACTCATGATTAAGGACCGCGAATCGGTTTGAAACATGTCGAGCGATATTATACCTTAAAGACGTGAACGTGAGTGACCCGTTTTATTATATTTAATATCTGAAACTTACCAGAGTTTTCTATATAAAATAAAGTGTCTATGGAATGAGAGCTGCTGGCGCCATATCTAAAGTTGAGCGGACACTACGGATGACAAGTTTCGAACCCCTCGGCAGTTCATGTGAGTTCGATTTTCTTGTCATTGACCAGTGGAGGTCATTGATCTCTTGCCGCAACCTCATTTAACTCCTGTGCAAGACTGAATTCTAGAATAAGAATGAATATAAACACTTGTGACAGCAGCATCTCTTTTACTCGTACATTGTACTTTAGTATTCTTTACATTTATAAACTCTTCGACCCAATATGAGCCAATTTTTCTACCGCTGTCGCATATTTGAAAAGTACAGTTTAAATAAAAAATACCGATTCTGGAAAAGAAAATACTTTTTTTATGTCTATTATTTTATTTATTAAGCTATCTAAAAAATATAGAAGTTCACAGTTTTATGCTTGGATTTTGTAAAAAAACCTATATTTATGGGATAATCTGAGGAACGACGTTCTCCTGAGTGACGAAATTATAACGAATTTCTTTTTATGTAGTCGCACAAAAACAAATTTACAATGGTCAAATGGTATTCTCTACTACCTAGTCAACCACAGAGATTAACAGACACGCTTAAAGTTGGTACAATAAAATTAAAGTAAATCTAGAAATGGAGAGAGTGAGAAACCGACGTTAATTAAGATATATCGGTCGATGAGATAAAATTAAGATTTAACTCGTCGGCATAATACTGAGACAGCGACCGATTCACTGCCGCCAAGACATACACGCTACATATGTGTTAAATGTATTGTATCTTTCATGCAGTGAATGAATATCTTCTATTCTATTCTGTTCTATTATATTCCTACTCAACACAACACAATTTAAAACCGGTTTCTCAAGCAGTGGCAACCCTGACGCGTGTATTGCGGTTCTCATACCGCGCAGCGCACGCGGTTAGTGCCGTGTTAGGTATTATTTAATACCTTAAACAGGTCGATGACCCGCAATCGTCTCCTGCGCAGGTTTCATTCAAAATTGATGTAGCGATCTTAGGTCAATATTAGTACAGGATACTTCAAATTTCTCTCTCTGGGTTGGGCTCTCATGTCAGCATTAGAGTGCCTTTCCACCAGAGATGTGCTGTGCTACGACGCTATGGATTCATTGGTCCACATAGCATAGCACTGGTGGAAACGGGTTTTCGTAGCGTAGCTTTCACATCCTTGCAGCATAACATGTAGATCTCTGGTGGAAAGGCGCCCTTATTAGGGTTGCATCTGGCGCGGAGGATTTACCTCCACTGGTTTCTAGCCAGCGCATCTCTTACAACCGTGTAGAATTTGGAGGACGACGAGTCCTTTACTTGATCGGTCCATCTTGTTGTTGAACGACCGCGCGATCTTTTACCTACGGTATTCCCAACCACATTTTTTTTTATGATAGACTGACCAGCGATTGGCCTTGGTCTCACCTGATGGAAAGCGATGACAAGGCCTAAGATGTTGCTCGCTGGTTCAGTAATAGCCTATTCACTCTTGTCTTGAAGAGACCCAGATTGGATACGTATCAGGAAATACAGACGGCGGCAGCAAATTCCAGTCCTTAGCTGTTCGCATTAGGAAAGAAGAAGCAAATCGCTTCGTGCGAATAAATGGTAGACTGACAACGTAAGGATGCAACCGCTCACCACGTCTCGACGTCCGGTGATGGAACGGGGAAGGCGGAACTAAGTTATGTAATTCCTGTGCACACTCTCCAAAATGTATCCGATGGAACACAGACAAACAAGCAACTCGACATTCAGTTTTTGTAAATTTTCGCCACCTCTGCGGGCTGTCTAGTACTAGCATATGTAAGGATGCGTTGTTGGCATGCGGTAGACAAGCTGGTTTTTATACGAAGACGGGTCAGGATAAATGCATTAGTGCGTATCGCTGTTGAAGAAGCATTCGCACATTTGCAAATGGCAAAAGATGCTATGGCCCGCTTAAAGATTATCTGTAACAAAAGAGGAATCGATATCAAAACCAAGATCAGATTGATACGAGCCTTGATATTCCCTATATTCCTGTATGGTGTGAAAACGTGGACAATTCTGGCCCGAGAAAAACAACGAATTGATGCATAATTAACTTAGTTAGACTATTATCATTGTAATAAGCATATTTTTGGGAGATAATCATTTACTGTCAAGTTTGTTTTAGCGTTTCTTCCTGACAGTGGTCCTCTTTTTAGAATCAATAGCAGGTCTTTGCCATTACGGTTAATTTGCAGAATAAAGTACTTATACTTATTTCATTTCTTAAATACTGTCAGCTAAGTAAAGAAAATGTTCTATTTTACCACTTTTCGATTCTTTCAGGTATGTATCAGTTAAAACGCTCATTCATTTTTGCAAGCTTTTATGTAACTTCCACTTTTCGTATGTAACGACATGTGAAGGTAAGTTGTGATAATTTGCAATCCTTTTTTCAGCCACTTGCCGATATCCGATTGAGCTGAAATTTGAAATACTTATGTACCTAAGTTTGGTGACAATACAATATTATGGTACCACGGAGCCGATCTGATGATGGAGACAGAAGGTGGCCATAGCAACTTCATCTTTCATAATGCGCACTTCTAAGGTTTGGAATTCTTTGCCGGCGTCTGTATTTCCAAGTTCATATAACCTAGACCTTTTTAAGGCACGAGTGAATAGGCACCTTCTGGGTGAGCTCACTTCATCGTCGGCCTCATCTTTGCCCCCTGGCTAGATGCTGGCCAAGAGCAATCCCATTTTTAATAAAATAAAAAACTCCTAAACTACACAAGATTAACCCACCGTGTTTGGGCTCATTTGAACCGTCTCAACGAGTAGTTGATGATTGTAGAAAAAAGTACACATACAAAAGGTCGTATCAAAAATGAAATTTATGACAAATACTATTTTCTGTTTCTATGAATATTTATTTGTCATAATTTGAGTTAAAAATATGTAAGGACTTGCTATTCCTATACAATGACGTAACGCTTTAAGGATGATTCACAGTAGACCGTTCCGTGTCCGGGCCGGCCCGTTTTCTATGACAGCAAACGTAACGGCCGGCGTATTTCTCTAGAAGAAAACGGGCCGGCCCGGACACGGAACGGTCTACTGTGAATCATCCTTTAAGGTCTCTTTTCGTAACGCACGCATGTAATGTAACTTTTGCGTGTCGTGGACTTGCAAAGCCGTGATCATGTAAACGCTACTAAGTACGAAATTACCCATTATTGCTCTTTATTACATGGTGTGGTGCCATAAATGTTTTTGAATTTGTTTTAATGGGAAATTCTGAAATTATTATAAACGAATGCGAGTTGGACATGCGTGTACAACCAATCTTAAAATGATCGCGCATCTAGCATGTTTCCGATAACAACTGACGTTAGTATTTGGACACTGGCGCTCGTTTTAAAAGGCGTTCATTTTAAAAATTCGATCTATATTTAAAATTAAAATAAATTAATGTAAATTAAAAATTTAATTTTAATTTTGAAGAGTCATAATGAAACTAAATAAATTTAAGCTTGATTTACTCCGTTATAGTGTTTCGGAAATTATCAACATCATAATATCAGCCAAAGGACGTCCACTGCTGGACAAAGGCATCCCCCAAGGATCTCTACAATGACCGGTCTTGCGCCGCCCTCATACAACGGCTTCCCGTGATATTCGATGGCCTACAATAAAACTTTAAAATATTGCATGAAAATTAAATTTAAGATAGAATTTATGTTAATAATAATTGAATAATACTTAGTCGCATAAATTGTAAATATTTTACATGCCATACTTGATGGCTGATTAAGGAGGTGCTGAATATTTTGTACTAAGATCATTACAACCCTTTTTCTTGCAAAATAAAGTATTTGTATTTGTACATTTTTAATAGAAATTATCATTGAAAAATAAAAGTCGGGGTAGATGAAGGGTAGAAATAACCCGAAATAAAAAGAAAAACATTTACCAAAATTGAATTACTTACTTGAAACTATGAGGTCCTCTTAATGGGGTAAACGAATTTTGACTTAATTACTGTGCAGACATACCTCAAGCTAAAGGTCTGAGCATATTATCGTTTGTGAATCGCTTTCTCGCTACAGTGCTATGTGTCGTAATTGATCTTGTCATATTGACGTCATGGGTTGCACGTGCACGCCCATCGCAGGATACAGGGTGGTGGTTTTTGATGAGTTCCCCGCAAGCTCGACTGAACTCGATTCTCCATACAAACGTAGTTTGGTTCTCGACGCCATGCTTAAATAACATGAAACATTGTATACACAATGGGATCTGGCATATCTAGGTCGGTAATTAGTTTCTGTTGCTTGAAATTATAACTTAGAAAAACAACAGCATGTTTTTGAGTTTTTTAGGTATTGTACGAAAACCTAAAATAATCGCTGTATTTTTTCGCCATTATAATTTCAAGCAATAGAAACTAATAATTTCCGACCTAGATATCCCGGACCCCATTGTTTCATGTTATTTCAGCATGGCGGTTTAAAATGAAAACCAAACTACGTTTGTATGAAGCATCGACAGTGTTAGCGATTCTTAATTCATTTAATTTGATTTTGTTTATCACGAATAAATGATTTATTTTGAATTTGAATTAAAAGAATGTTCTCAGAAATTTTTAGCAGTAGCATGTGAAGCTTTCAATTTGAAAAATCTGATCAATAAGCGCACAGTCCGATACCTAAGACAACGCAATTTCAATGTGTTACATGCCAATTGCACGTACTTGAAAGACATTCATCACCATCATCATCAAACTCGTATAAGCCGAAGGATGTCCACTGCTGGACGGACATAGGCCTCTTCCATGGAGTGCTACAATGACTGATCCTGCGCCACCCGCATCCAGCGAACTCCTGCTACCTTTACCAGGTCATCAGTCCACATTATAGGGGGTTTACCCACACTGCAACAAAGCTAAAAGTTACTGAAAGATATTATCCAATCAAAAACATAAATGTGAAAATGGCTGCCAAGTTCGCCGACAAAAGAATTGAGATCTAAATGGGCGCCAAGGTCCGTAGATTATCTGAAAGTTGCCAAGTTTGGCACTAGATTGTTTACAGTAAAACTAATTTACTGCGGCTTAATGCATTTTGAGCCTTAACTTGGCAGTTTTCTATGCAGTATGTTATAATACCATAAAAACTGTTGGATATTTAAGAAAACTGCCATGTTTCAAAATCGAACTTCGTATCGTGCCGTCCCTTTCCGTCATATATAATATAACACGAGAGTGAAAGGGACGGCACGACACGAAGTTCGAAGTAGGCCCTCAGGGCAATTATTTGTGCATTTAGCTCGGATATTTGTTCTTGGGTCTTGGATGTTTTCTATGTATTTAAGTATGTATTTACCTATATAAGTATGTATATCGTCGCCTAGTACCCATAGTACAAGCTATGCTTAGTTTGGCGCTAGGTCGATTTGTGTAAGATTGTCCCCTAATATTTATTTTATTCATTTATTTATGGCTGCAGTCTTCTGTAAAATGATAGTTTCAATGACTTTGTTGAGCCTCAGTCTTGCGATCGCCACGCACATCGCTGTGGTACCTAAGTGTCAAGTGTCAGGCTTGTATGGAGACGCTTACCTCAGCGGCCATGGCGATCAAGAAACGAGGCTTTAGGTACACAATCTTACAGAAGCCATGAGCGGAAGCGGATGAGTAATGAACGGGACCCTAAAGGTCCTTATCTTTAAGGTGACCTATGCAAATGAGGCGTAAATCCTCCAAATCTGACACCGCTTATGGTTGCATAAGTAATACGGCAAATACGTTAGCTGCCGTACTGCAGACTATACTTGTATACCTACAGGCCCTACAGCGAGTAAGGTCACGTAAATGGACAAATGGAAAACCAGTCTACATAATGGTAAAAGATTTCTGCATTTCTGCTATTCGAAAAAGAGTGTTTTCTAGCCCGTTTAGAGGGAGCAAAACTCGATTTTCCTCCCTGTATTTTTTTTCTATTTTTCATTCCTGTCAAGCTAAAACACTACTTTCCACAATGGCAAATTACATGGAGCATAAACGAGTTTTGCTCCCTCGAAACGGGCTAGAAATAGTAGATTGTATTACAAGGGAGCAAGTTCAAATCGGCACGCCCAGTAATAAATATTTTTTCTTTCTAATACGTATATATGTATATATTTGTATATGGCAATGTGTTGTACTTAATTAAAAATAAAATATTTTTTTAAACTTAACCTGATTTTTTCACATATTGTATGTATGTATGTATTGTATGTATGTATTGCTTTATTGTACATAAAACACGGTAAAATGACAAACAAACAAAAAGTGGAAGTACAAAGGCGAGCTTATCCCTTTAAGGGATCTCTTCCAGCTAACCTTTGAGCAAATGAGTTGAAAGAAAACAATGGAGGATGAAGATAAACCACCTGTGAATTATGCACTGAAACAGAAATTGAAAACAAAACAAATTCATTTTGAATACACATTACCTTAATACTAAATAAGAATATAAAAAACGCGAATCAGTACGAGTATATATATCAAGAGAAAATACGACAAAATATTTTGGGTATTATAAAATAAAATACTTACAGCCGAAAGAAAAAAAAAAGTTGTGTGTGTGAAATAATTATGTTTATATAAACAATAAATATATAATACGATACTATACTTAATAATAATAAAATAGTCAGGAGTCGGACAGCCATATTCTTTTTAATGCAGCCTTGAAGGATGCTATAGTTTGGGATTGCCTCACGGACACCGGTAACCCATTCCATAATTTAACAGCCCGCACAGTGAACGATCTTTTATAAGCACGCGACCTATTAAACGGAACGCTAAGAGAGAGATTGGCATTAGCATTAGAACGAAGGCGGTAACCGGTGTTGGCTGCCAGAAAGTGGAATCTCTCAGAGAGGTAAGGAGGGGAAGCAGGGTTGAACAAGACATTGAAAAGCAATGTCAGGACATGCACATCTCTACGACGACGAATCGGAAGCCAGCCGAGTTGTGAACGAAAGTGGGATACATGATCAAACTTGCGCAGACCAAATATATACCGAATGCAGATGTTTTGCAAACGATCCAGCTTGTCAAGTAACTCCTCTCTAAGGTCAACAAATGCAATGTCACCATAATCTAGAATTGGCAAAAGGAGAGATTGGGCGAGAGTAATTTTTGTTTCAAGGGGAAGGAAATTTTGCAGACGCTTCAAAGAGTGTAACGAAGCAAAAATCTTCCTACTTACTTCCGAAATAGGAGGTGACCAGGATAGCGTTTGGTCCATGATGATACCCAGGTTCTTAACAGAAGACGATAAAGGAATGGTCACGTTATCAAAAAGGATATCGGGTATCACCAGCTCGGAAAGTTTGGACACAAAGTGAGTGCTGCCAATAACAATATTATATTTGACATGAAACTTAGCTAAATCTCTATTTGAAAGATTATCTGCTTCGGGTTTCTAAATCTAGTTACAATTCACTTGTTATAATTCTCCATTATTTTTATGCAACTGTTTTTTCAGTATATATTTAATCTTATGGGGTTGGTCCTACAATTATTTATTGAATATTGTTTCTCAGAGGAGAAGTGAAAGTAAGATTGTATTACACAGTAGCAAAATGATTTCTAACTTAGGCGCAGCGATTTGAATCCCTCACTACGCTCAGGATTCCACGTTTGAATCCTTCGTTTCGTTCGGGATTAAACGCGCCAACCCTAGATGTAATATTGCATTTTGCTCTCTTGTAATATAATCTCCTATTTAAATCAGATAAATTTTATACTTTCGGATATCACTACCGACAAAATAAACTTACAAAGCTACAAAATCAGAAATCTCCGTTTCAGCTTTCGACAAAAAATATTTCGTATGACAGTCCGGATGTTCTCCTATACTCTTAAATTTTGTGAGCAGGTTCGATAATTATATAGATTTTTTTGTCGAGTAAGTTTTTGGAAATTTGAAACAAAAAAAATTTTTGGGAGGTCTACAGCTCACAGACTCACTAGTACATACAGTATAGAAAATAGATTCAATAACATCCTTTAAAAAAATATAAATATAAATATTGGGGGACAATCTTACACAAATCGACCTAGTCCCAAACTAAGCAAAGCTTGTACTATGGGTACTAGGCGACGATATAAATACTTATAATACTTATATAGATAAATACATACTTAAATACATAGAAAACATCCAAGACCCAAGAACAAATATCCGAGGAAACCCGGGACCTCTAGCTTCGGAGGCCGTGTCACTACCAACTAGGCTAAACAGGTCGTCAACATAATATATTATATTGTTTTCTGCTGTATAAGTTAATTTCGTAGTTTAAGTAGAGTTGTTAAAAAGATACTTTCGTCTTTGCATACGAGTATAAAATGATGTATTAATGTGGAATATAATATTATATTCTACAAAGCTAAAATATTCAAATGTTTGTAGGAAAGACACAATATTTTTATGATATATGAAACTTGGTACTTCTTACATTATTATCCTTTGTAGCAATTTACGAGTTAAATAACATAATAAAGTTTAAGCTGCACTTTACTGGGCGTGCATTCTACGACAATCATTGTATACGTATGCAATATAAGCCTAAATTCAATAAAAACGTACCTATATATACTGGTATTACCGTACCCAGTGATCGGGGGATGGATTATCGACGAAAAACTTCACGGGTGACCGCCATCTGCGCTCTAATGCGGAGAAGTCCAGTATCTCATATTAAACGCACTGGCATTGCTAAGTCACCACTACGGCACCTTACGAGTACCTTGGGGTGGGTGGTAGTAGTAGTACGTGACTACAACAGAGAGTGAGACCGTAGACGTATTCTTGACCGTGTCTACACAGGTGAACCGGTCTAAACATAACTAGGTCTAATTTTCCCTCTGAGTTGGAAACTCTGGCAGTCATTTTCGTAAAACTAGTACCTACGCCAAATCTTGGGATAATATGCCAAAACAGATTTCGAGTCGCTCTTTTTTTGCGTTGGGAAAATACATTTACAGTACATATGGTGCTACTTTACCACACGAGTTCGGTAATCAGCAGATTACGTGCATATGTCGAAACTTTAAAGAGCAACTAGTGTCGATTTAAAACACTCCCTTCGGTCATGGTTTTATTTATCACCACTCGTTGCGAATTTCCTGTTCTCTGCACTTTTATTTATTTTTATTTTATTATTTTCACACACAGCAACTTGTATCGTAATGTACTATTACGTATGGCAAGCCCGGTAAGGATCTGGGTGGGTATGACGGGCTATCCGGTTAGACCGTACTACCGTCTGAATAGCCAACGATAACCGGCTAAACCTTTAGTGGGACGCCGCAGGATCGCAGATAGCACTCTACTGCGACGCACTGGCGGGTGTCCCGCAAATTTGCAGACCGCTCTTCAGGTGAGGCATTCGCCTGGGTACTCCTGACCTCTATTTCTCCCGTGTGAGGTGTTGTGGGTCCCCCCGCCTCCGCACGGGAGGCAGCGGGTGTGCATATCGCTGGCGCCTGACTTCTCCCCTGCGCCTACGTAGCGGGTGTGCGGCAGGATCGCATTCCCGCAACCGCTCTACATCCTCCTTCTGCGAAATTACGTCTTCACAGAAAGAAGACACAGCTATCCAGCACCTATCGTTGTCGCGCATTGCACCTACTAAACTGAGCAGCGAGAGATCAGCCCCCACCTCGTACCTCAGTTCGGCTCGATAGGGTTCCCAGGCAGGGCACTTCTCAAGAGTGTGATACAGCGAGTCTACCTCGGCTCCACACTAATGACAATTGGGTAACTCCTCTCGTCCGATCCGGTGCAGGTACGTTCCGAAACATCCGTGCTCGGTAAGCATCTGGACCAGCCTGAACATAAGAGCCCCGTGACGCCGCTCTACCCAACGATCCAGGTGAGGGCGGATAGTCTGCTCTGTCGTAAGACCGTATGCTACTGTCTTTAGTTCTGCCTCCCATATCCCGAGTCCCTCTAGGATACAACCAGAGAAATGACCACTATTATACATTTTCATTACACGTGCCACTACTATGATACAAATATTGAATACTGAATACGTATTGAATCGTGTGTCCCTGAATGCAGGCGCTGTTTTATTGTGCTGTATTATTATCAAGGAGTTGTGAAAGCCGAGATCAGACAGGTTTTGAATCTAAGTATGAAAAAAACGAAAAATCATGACTTTTACCTGCGGTAACAATTAAGGATGCATGTACGATGTTATGTTTATTACGACAATGGCTGGGAAAGAAGAGATTGCCTGCCGAGTGTGGTATATACTTAAACTTAAATTATTTTTCTCATACATGCAATGAAATATTGATGTTATGTTCCTTATAATAGGCTGCGAAGTATGACGTTTCAGGCGCGGCTAGGACAAGAGGTTGTTAATGGAATTTCATACAAATTTTGCAGGCCTAGGCCGGCAAAGTCCTCTTTTTTAATTCCATTCCACATAAATTTGTGGCACAGGCATCATGACATTCTGCCACTATGCGTATTAAAAAATATTTTTTTTTGTTGTTTATTTCATTTCATGTTTGAGAAAAGCACTATAAATACCTCGGCGGGAAATTTGGGGTTGCCAACCTTAGACCTATCCGTCTATTAGATATAAGAATCTATTCTAAAGTAGAATATATTTATATTTGCACATCACACCTTCTATAAGGAAAAAAGTCATTGCTGCTTCTAAAGTAGAATCTTGAGCGTAGCGAGGCATTCAAGTGTTTACGCCGAAGACGGAAATAATTTTGCCACCGATTGGCACATAGTGCTATTCACACCTTCTATAAGGAAAAAAGTCATTGCTGTTTAAATAAGGGAAGAAAAGTAAGACTTCGTTTCTTCATTCGATGGCATGAATGAGTCTTTTCTGAATATCAGGTGTAAAGATATTAAATTATAAGATAAGACCTTTTGTTTGCCTCTACTTATTGTTATTACGTACTGTACTGTGTCCTTTAATTGAGGCGTGCAATAAAGAGTATTGTATTGTATTGTATTATATTTTTTTTAATACATAAGTTTTTTTAAACTCGGGGTTCGTACTCAGCACCTCCAGATTGCGAGTCGCGTGCCTCACCGCTCGACTACTGTGTACACAAAGCCGCATAGTCAATAGGTATCACAATTTACTCCCTAGGGAATAAGTGTTCTAGCCAGTATTCCTTAGAGGACCTATCCAAGCTGTTTTAGTTTAACCAGTCTGACTGACGTGCCTGATCAGTAAATATTGACAGTGTTGACAGTGTGCCCGAAATTGACAGTCCATTATGTATGATGGACTGGATTAACTATAATTATCATAAGTGGTGGAGGGTAACTGGGTTTTCTGCCGACAAACTGCTGTGCAGTTTGGCAGATATTTTAAACGCTTTTAAAAATGATAATATTTTTGTTGAAATAAATGAATTTAAAAAAAAAAACACTTTATACGCCAGCGTAGCCTTATAATCGTAGTAGTCAGAGTCGTCTCTTCCCCGGAGACGAACCGGCGTCAATTTTTAGACAGTGGAGAGCTCCGTATAACTAAAAGAACAAAATATGTAAATGGATTCGTCTAGTCACTAGCTAAGCGTTTCAAATAACATTGTTACTGTCCAAACGCCATCTAGTTATGCATTGCCCGCAAACTTCACACTTATGCTACTTTTCAATTTTCAACACCTTTATACTTTCGACATTTACTTACATATTTAAAATTGCTTGTTTTAACGAAATATCTCTTGTAGGTTTTTTATTTACTTATTTTAACTTTTTTGCCTTTTCTAAAATATATTCATTATTAATTACAGGTGGACATATTAAATATAATGAACTCACGGGAGTTTTCTATATAAAATTACAGGTGGACAGTTAGAAATTAACAAATTGAATATAAAACTAAAGCTAACTGCAACAAAATACGAACATAAACTAAAAATAATCAAAATGAATAGAATTAAATACAAAAACAACCCCGTCTGTTTGTTTTTGTCTTCGCGTTTTTTATTGGGTATGATGTTACTGTAGTATATCTATATGTATAATGAAAGGCACGCGTCTGTTCCGTAAGCGGTTTATTAGAAGACTGGCGGTGGGTAGGTATACAAGGTATGTCATGTCATTATACATATCAGTACTCTCTTCTTAACTACTAAAACGTGTAAGTACTATTATTTGTTTTTAAGTCTCAGTCGGCGAAAACTATTTTTTGAAGTTAAACATAAATTACATAATAAATTATTAGATTCTTACCTTACGTCACTAACCCTATGTTTACACAGCTACTCTTTACTCTCTTCTTAAAAAAAACTTAAATAAAACGCATCTATACTTACATCACCATATATATATATTCCGCGCCTAGCGCACCGATATCTCCTCATTATGCAATTCCCAGCGCTGAGTAAACAGGAAAAGTAGATGCCGATGCGCCGGCGCCCAATACCTACACATACTATTTATTTTGGATTATCTTGCTAGAGATTAACCCTTAATATTTATACAGATATGCTTTGTGAAAGTTACAACTACTACTACTTTCATGTTTGCAATGCACTGTGGAATACGTCTAAGGCAAGTTATATTTTCAATAAACACAACAGATTTTGAACCTTATCATAAATTATTTAAGACTCAGATTCTAAGTAGGTAATTGTAAGTGGTTGCTAAATCGCCTGTACCTTATAAAGGGTTAACTTTTAATATACAATGTTTTATTTAGTAAACAACTACTTTTCTAATTGTGCAATGGGTAATGGTTGCTTTTTTTTTATATATAGGTGCCTAGTGTACCCCTTTATTTGCAACTATTCATTACATTTCGCTTAGTTTTTACTTCTATTAACTAGTTGAAAAAAAAACTTAATACAATTGCAGGTCTACAACGGCATAAAAAACGCATGGCATTTTAACTTAAAACTAAAAATAAGGTAACACAAGGGAACACTACGTACCACTACAAGTATAATGGGTAATACCTACTTAGGTTAGGTAGTAGGCTAAAATTTGTATGTGGGTGGATTTTTGACCCTGCATTCTCTAATATGGCGGGTTTGAGGCGGTTCAGGTGGCGGCAAGGGCGACGGTTGGGGAGTCTGGCTGCCGCCTGAGGGAGGAGTCGGCGGTGTCCCGTAGCGCGCGCTCCCGGGTTGAATGAACTCGCGCGCGGGGGTATGCGGGGGTATTGATGACCGCGCTCGCGGTCGGTTGCACCCTGGCGTCGCTGGAGTGGGCGCTGCCTCTTCTGTCGTGTTCTGGTGTTCTGAGGGAATGTCCTGTGATGGGTGTAAAGCTGATGATGGATCTGGTGGACAGATTAAAACCCCTGAACGCCGTTTCAACTGATCGACATGCCTATGGGACCCCCTGCCTAAGCTATCGGCTACTGCGTAATCTGTTGTCCCCTCTCGCCGAACAATTTGGCCCGGTATCCATTTGGTGTCGCCCTGGTATTGGCGAACCCAAACTGGTTCACCCGGTTGAAACGTACGTCTAATACCTGCTGACCTAGACATTTGTTTTCTCTGGGCCTCGCGTACCTTGTTTTCACAGTCCGGCCTAATCGCATCTAGTTTTGTACGTATTTGTCAGCCTAGCATTAATGCCGCTGGGCTTTCTCCCGTCGTACAGTGCGCGGTATTACGATAGTGTAATAAAAATGTATTGATGGCAACATTTATGTTCTGCTTTTGCCTTATCGCTTTTTTAATTACCTTTTTAATAATGCGAACGGCATTTTCTGCGGCCCCGTTCGATGCCGGGTGATACGGAGCAGAAAACAAATGTTCAATACCGTTACCTGTCAAATATGCTGAAAACTCCTTACTAGTAAAAGGCGGTCCGTTATCCGATACCAATTGTCTGGGAAGACCCCATCGTGCAAATGCCTCACTTAGCTTTTCGATGGTGCTATTGGCAGATGTGCTAGCCCGTGGGAACACTTCCAGCCATTTTGATCGCGCATCCACCAAAATGAGGTAAGTTTCACCCCCTCTTGGACCTAGGAAATCCGCATGCACCCGAGACCATGCTTTAGCCGGGAATGGCCACGCAGCGGGCCCGTGTCGGGGCGGCGCGTCGGCCTCGGCCGCGCACACTACGCACTCGCGGCACATTCTCTCCACGGCCTCGTCAACGCCAGGCCACCACACGTAACTCCTGGCAAAGGCTTTGGTTTTGACTATACCCATATGGCTTTCATGCAATAAAGCCAATACTTTTTTACGGCACCCCTCCGGAATCACCACCCGGTGCCCCCACATAACGCATCCGAGTTCCTCATAAAGTTCACACTTTCTGTTATGATAAGGTCGTAAGTTAATTATGTCTATCTCAGCTGGCCAACTAGACCTTAAATAACTTAGAACCCGACCCAAAATTGGATCGCTCTGAGTTTGTTTTTTAACCTCGTGGTAGTCTAACAGCATTTCATTATGCACCAGATGCAAATAAGTTTGCTCCGGCGGTGGGCCATCCAGCGCCACTGCATTACTCACTGGCACCGGTAAGCGCGATAAACCGTCAGCACCGTTGGCATCTGTTCGCACGTATTCTATGTCGTAGGTATATGCTGACAGCTTGATCGCCCACCGCTGCAGCCTACTGGCTACCATCGCTGGAATGCCCTGTTTCGGACCGAATATGGTGACCAGGGGCTTATGATCAGTTCTTAACAGGAAACGTCTGCCATAAAGAAATTGGTGCAATTTTTCAACACTAAACACAATAGCTAGAGCTTCCTTATCAATTTGCGAATAATGGCGCTCCGCGTCATTAAGCGACCGCGACACATAGGCCACGGGCCGCTCGCGCGCCTCGCCGGCGCCGCCGCACGGCTGCGTCAGCACTCCGCTAATCCCGCGCGAACTGGCATCGGTTGTCAAAATCAATGGTTTGTTTTGATCGTAATGCATCAGTACCTCTGCGCTCACTAGTATCTCCTTAATAGTTTTAAATGATTTTTCACATTGTTTACTCCATTTCCACGCGACCCCCTTTCTAAGTAAATCATATAAAGGCGCTAAAATGGTGCTTAACCTTGCCACGAATCGCGCGTAAAAATTGACAATACCTAAAAATGATTTTAGTTCTGTTATATTCTGGGGTCGTGGAATTTTAACAATGGCCTCAATTTTGGCCGCATCAGTTTTAATACCATCCTTAGAGATTGTAAACCCCAAATACTGAACCTCCTCAGTAAGAAAAACACACTTACTTTTTTTTAACTTCATACCATGACTATGTAGTCTGTGTAGAACTTTGTCTAATATTACTAAATGTGACGCCACGTCTGTCGTTCCAATTAAGATGTCGTCTAAGAACACTTCCACGTGTGGTATGTCCTTCAGTAAATTAGACATAATCCTCTGAAAAATTCCAGGACTTGAAGACAATCCATAGACCAGCCTATTATACCTAAATAAGCCTCGGTGCGTGTTAATAACGGTAAATTGTTTTGAATCATCTAGTTCCACCTGATTGTAAGCTTGAGTTAAATCAATTTTCGAGAATACTCGAGCCCCGTTTAACCTTACTAGCAAATCGTCTATCTTGGGGAGAGGGTACCTATCGATCAGCAAATTTGGGTTCAGGGTTATTTTATAATCGGCACAAATTCTTAATCCACCATCAGCTTTACGTACCGGCACGAGCGGCGTGGCCCACTCCGAAGTGTCGACGGGTTCGATGACCCCGTTGCGCCTCATTTCGTCCAGCTCCTGGTCCACCTGGTCGCGCAGCGCGTACGGCAGCGGGCGCGCGCGACAGTACACCGGCGTGGCGTCCTCCCTCACGCGGAGCGTTGCCTTGCCGCCCGTGAACCGCCCCAAACCGCCGCTGAATAGCTCCTTATACCTGTCCAGTAATTTACACATTTCGTCATTACTCACAGATTGACAACTGAATATGGGAATCTGGATTCCCAGTTCCATCAACCAATGCCTCCCCAACAAGGATGTCGTGCCCCCTTCTATGACAAATAGCTCTAATGTTTTTAACTTGCCTTCGTATAGAACATCGGGCCTTATAACACCTAATGGTCTAACTTTACTTCCATCGTAAAACTTAAAAGTTAAATCAAATGGTTCAATTGGCCTGTGCCCAAAATATTTAAAATAAGTATCTTTACTAATACAAGACACGGCAGAGCCCGTGTCCACTTCCATGCTTATCACTTTATTATCTACACACAAGGACATGCTCACCGGTCTGTATCCGTTCAAGCACAGATGATACAAATCTTCTTCTATCTCGCTCGCCGACGAAATCTCCTCGTCGGGCCCTGGAGTCTCTTGTCCCGCCGCCTGGACGTGGTGCAGGGTGCGCCGCGGGCCGCGCCCGCCAGCTGCCGCGCGGCGCCCGCCCGCGCCCGCACTGCGCCCCTTGGTTGTGCCGTGGTTGCCGGCTGGCTCCCATGCCGGGCAAACCCGCTTCAGATGCCCCACAGCCCCACATCTCCTGCACGTGAACTTCTTATACCGGCATCCTGATTCTCGGTGACCTTGCCGGCCACAAACCGCACACATTGTCGCATCGCCGTGCATATTGGTACTGTTGTTTTGTCGGTTATTTGCATAACTGATATTTCCGCCACGTGATCGCGAAGAAAGTGAATTTACCGGTGTCATGTCCGATCCGGCAACGTTGCCTCTGCTCTCGCTCGCACTCGGACGTTCTACAATCGCTGCGTCTCGCTCCGCCGCTTCCAATGAGAGCGCGATGTTTACCGCATTTGTATAGGTTAGGATTTTCTCAGCAAAAAGACGTTGTCTGATAGTGTCATTCTTTAATCCACACGTGAACTGATCTCGGAGATTATCTTGTAATGACGCCCCAAATTCACAATGTTTTGACAACTTCTTTAGGTCTGCCAGATATTGTGCCGCCGTTTCTTCCGCACCTTGACGCCGCAGCCGGAAACGATACCTCTCAGCCATGAACGAAGGCTTAGGCTCCACATGATCGCTCATTATTTTGATTACCTCCGCATATGTTAAATCTCCGGGTTTCCGAGGGCTAGTTAGATTACTCAATAACGCGTACGCCTCTTCGCCCATAACTGCAATTAGCGTTGGTAATTGGACATCTGGCTTTATGTCGTTTGCCTTAAAAAACATTTCCAAGCGCTCCGTGTACATACTCCAGCTTCCCGATGAGACATCGAATGCTCCGAGTTTCCCAACCGCCATCTTTTCTTCGTACCAGATTAACACCGTAAAGCTGCAATAACGTCCCGTACCACTTTAGGCACTTAACACCGACTGTTTATCACTAATTTTAACTGCACGCTCTAATATAACATATATATATTTTTTTTTTATCCTCGATTGCCACTGTAGTATATCTATATGTATAATGAAAGGCACGCGTCTGTTCCGTAAGCGGTTTATTAGAAGACTGGCGGTGGGTAGGTATACAAGGTATGTCATGTCATTATACATATCAGTTACTTTTTAACCGACTTCAAGATTTCAAAAGAGGAGGTTATCAATTCGGTTGTATGTTTTTTTTTTTTAATGTTTGTTACTCCATAACTCCGTCATTTATTAACCGATTTGAAAAAATATTTTTTTGATTGTATGTATATATATCCAAGTTGGTCCCGTTTTTGTCAAAAGGCAGTTCTGATGATGGGATCCATGAGGAATTGAAGGAACTCCTCAAATCTTTAAGGCAAACATATAGTGATTTTTGTGTTTTTTTCAACAAGTCAAGCATTTGCATCCAAAAATGTGACATTGGATGAAGTGGAACTGCTGATGATGATCAGAACAGAACTCTTCAACGACGAAAAGTTCACGTTTGGCGATTTGTCCTCCTAGCTGTGTTTGTTAAGCAAGTTCTATTTTCACGATTAATTTTTGTCATGCTCGAGTTCTGATGATGGGATCCATGAGGAATTGAGGGAACTCCTCAAATCTTAAAGGCAAACATATAGTGATTTTTGTGTTTTTATCAACAAATCGAGCATTATCATACAAAAATGTGACATTTGATGAAGTGGAACTGCTGATGATGATCAGAACAGAACTCTTCAACGACGAAAAGTTCACGTTTGGCGATTTGTCCTTCTAGCTGTGTTTGTTAAGCAAGTTCTATTTTTACGATTGATTTTTGTCATGCTCGAGTTCTGATGATGGGATCCATTAGGAATCGAGGAAACTCCTCAAATGTGAAAGGCACACAAATAGTGATTTTAGTATTTTCATGAACTAATCAAGCATTTTCATTCATAAAAGTGACATTTGATGAAGTGGAACTGCTGATGATGATCAGAACGGAACTCTTCAACGACGCATAGTTCACGTTTGGCGATTTGTTCTCTTCGTTTTGTTTGTCAAGCAAGCAAGGTTTTTCCATGATTTCATGAGGAATTGAGGGTACTTAGTCTTCTACCATTATAAACATACTTATAGCCATTTTTGTATTTTATTGTATGGAATCTAAGAGTGCACCATCTAAGATTAATAATCTTTCACCGGACTCCCCCATTGAAGTCAGTTTTTTTTTTCTTAAAAATTATTTCTTTTCAATTTTCTTTTTTCTATTTATTTGCAATGAAGTTTAAATGAGTAAATAAATATTGTACTTATAAAATATAGGTACCTATTAGCGCTACTATATAGCTGATTTTTAATAAAGTGATAAATGCTTGAAAATAAAGCATTTCATTTTACAACAAAATATCTTAGAATATTTTTACAAGCGGAATCTTCTGCTAAGCGGAATTATAATTACCAAGCGGACTGAAAAAAATATTTAGGTAGTGGATTTAGAAATAAAATTCTCATCAGTAGCTGATATGTCTAAATATTTTTAAATTATTTATTAGGAAGGTACAACTTACAGACATCATACAATACATGGTACAGCTAATTCGCACGTGTTCAGTAGCTTATAAACTAGCATGATATCCAAAGCTAAGTGCATACAGCTTGATCAGTGACTTAGCGCATCATTGCCCATGTTTACATCAACACTAGTGACAAGTCGACCAACACAGATCAGCGTACACTACTAGATTAAATTCGTACATTTTCAACATTCTATAACAAATTTGCCCTACTCTATTTTGGCTTAGTCGACCCAATGATGCATTGACAATCTAAGTTTAGATTTAACGTAAGTAACATAAGTATGATCAGAGGCGATAGAAATTTTTAGCTACTAATAAACTGTGAATTCGAGAAATTTAGACCTTCAGGAACGAACTTAAATAGACAAAGCGTTCAGTGTAGGCGTTAAGCGGTTCTTAAGGGGGGGGGGGGGGGGGGGCAGAGAGGACGACGGCCGCCAAGATCCTCCTGAATTTGGTAAATTGACATATAGCGAGTGTTTTTTTTAAAGCCTGGCTAAGCCTCTCACAGACTGGCGCGGCCTAGGCCGCGAGGTCAATAGTAAAGTTGTCACTAGCTGTCAAATTTACTATTGGCCGCCACCGCAGGCTGCGCCTGTGTATGACACGCTTAAATCTGTCCTATCTTATAAAGCATAACCTTCTAGCAATTTCTCGGTTATATTTATATCCTAAAGAAATACAAGCCGGCTCCTTGTTGGGATTAGACTTAGACTAGTTTCCTCACGATGCTTTCCCACACCGAAAAGCTAACTGTGAAATATCTTTTTTTTTAAGACATTGGAGGAAAACGAGCAGACGAATCGCCTGATGGTGAAGCGCCGCCCATGGACACTCGCAACACCAGAGGGGTTGTAAGTGCGTTGCCGGCCTTTAAGATGGGAGTACGCTCTTTTCTTGAAGGTTTGAAGGTCGAATCGGTCCGTAAATACCGCAGGCGACAGGCAAGAAATTTCTGGAGAAACGATATTTCGTACATAAGTTTTTTTGAAATCCACATTCGAACCAGGTTTGAACCCACGAACTATAAAGTATATAGCCATTTACCTACAGTGGAAGCATAATGCTAATACATGGCTAATACTCTACAGCAATATGCATTTATTTACTCGCATTGTCACAATAATCCGAGTTAGGTTGTCTATTATCACACGTCTTCGACCGGCTTAGCCTCACTCCTTCTAAACGGTGTCACAAACTGGAGGTATATTTATATTCGTCGCTTCCAAACCCAATCGCGTTATAAATTGCTTTGCGTTCTCACTCACCCGCGCCGAGTTAACGGATCAGAACTGGCGCCAAACTGTAGTAAATAAATAAATATAAATAAATGAATATTATATGACAATTTTTTACACAATTCGAACTAGTCCCATAGTAAGCTCAATGAGGCTTGGTTATGGGTACTAGAAGACGATATATCTAATAGCTATAAACTTAAATATATAGAAAACATCAAAGTCTCAGGAACAAATTTTTCTGCTCTCCACAGAAACAAATGCCCTAACCGGGATTCGAACCCGGGACCTCTAGCTTCGGAGTTTCGGAGGCAGTGTCACTACCAAGTTACCAACTAGGCCAATCAGGCCGACATACTCGTAGGTGTAGTACATTCATATACTACATAGATATATAAGGTGTTAATTTAGTAGTTGCAAATATTTTAACAGATGATACTTTACATTAAAACAATGAACTTAAATAGAAATTAAGAAAACTTTTCATATATTTTTTTGTTTTCATTTACCTAACAAAAAAATAATGTGTAATTTCGTCTAAAAATAATCACCATGTGCCTGATAAGACGTTTAACACTATCTGTCATGTCACTCATGTCAACAATTGTTTGTCTTAAATGTCATTATGGTTCGGCGGAAAAACTACAAATGTAGGATGTAATGTAGGATGGAAATTAGGCCTATCGTGTTCAAACTAATCAAGAAAATCCAACCATTAGGGTAGTTAACTAATCCTAGCCTTTGATTAGTGATTTAAAGTAATTTTAAAAGCAAGCATGAAGAAAAAAAAGGCATTTCAAAATAAGTAAAAATTATTTGCAAACGACAATCAGACAGAAAATAACATGACATTAACAATCAAGTATTTGATTTATCGACGTGAAGTGGCCAGTTACAGTTAAGTGGTACGTAAAGGAGGTACTAGAATCGGTTCAATGAGTTCTCATTTAATAATCACATTAACAGGGTGTTTTTACGTAACAAATTTGTTTTTCAGTTTTCTCCAAAAAAACATCGTAAAAGCTATAATGTTTCATACTTAAATATACTCCAGGGACCGAGTACTATCAGCTGTAAAAAATATCTGCAACTAATAAATTAACACCTTATATATATTTTTGACTTTTTAGAGTACATTGCACGTAGAACTGATAGCCGTCGGGGCGGGACGGTTTTCGAGTAGTGACTACGTACTGGAAGGCGCACGCTCACAAGTTGGACTGACGACCTGGTGAAGATCACGGGAGTTCGCTGGATCCGGGTGACACAGCACCGGTCATTACGGCCCTCTTTAGGGGACGCCTTGCAACCGTACTTGTCTTCTCGAAGACCTCACGGTTCGTAAATAAATGCCATACGATTAAATGAAATAAAAGGGGACGCCTTTGTCTGGCAGTGGACGTCTTTTGGCTGATATCATCATGATGATGATGTAATGATGAGAATACTGGTATGCCACTCGTGCTTGACTGTAGATTTAGTGGTCGTTAAACCGCCATTAAAATAAGTTCTTACTGCTACATATCATTTGGCGCAGGCGCTAGGATCAAGAATAACTTACAGCGCGTCATAAAACACCAATATTTGCTTTGTAGGTATATGATGTTCTATTGACAAAGGTGATTATAGTCGCCACAGTTCCCGAGGATGCCGTCTTGAAAGTTGGCGTTCTACATAGGGCAGCGATCGGCCCAACGATATTCCACCACCACCATATCAGCCTTAGGACGTCCACTGCTGGACATAGGCCTCCCCCAATTTCATGGGGGGTGAATGCCATAATCGCCACGCTTGGCATGCGGGTTGGCGATTGCAGACGTATCTCCATCGCACTCAAGTAATGCTGCTGCCCATTCCCCGGTGGTCTTGGTCGTAGTTTTAGGACATACTCGTACCCGGGTCCAACGCAACGATATTATAGTAAAGTAAAGTAAAGTAAAGTAAAGTAGTTTATTCTTCAAATTAGGCATATTACATGCACCTATGAACGTCAATAAACTACCACCGGTTCGGAAAAATAAACCTCTGCCACGAGAAGAACCGGCGTAAGAAACTCGGCGAGGTGTCATTTTTTCAAAACAATATACATTGTATAGTTAAATATAAAATTACAGTCTCAGTTACTACAAAAATAACAAGCTACAGTAGAAAACCTATTTTCGCGATAGATTAGCCGTGCAGGACACTATCACTGCCAAACATCCCTGTCCATGATGTAATCGTTTACCTTATAATATGCTTTTGAAATAAGTGTTTGTTTTACTACAGATTTGAATTTAGAATTGCTAAGTTCAGTAATGTGTTTTGGAATTTTATTGTAGAATTTAATACAATTTCCCAAGAACGACTTTTTCGCCTTTACTAGTCTATAGAAGGTTATTTTCAGTTTCCCAGTGTTTCTGGTGGCTATTGGTTTATCAGCGTTCGTTGGGAAATTGCACAAATTCTTCCTAACATACATTATTATTTCAAATACGTATAGGGACGGCAGGGTTAGAATATCTATTTCTTTGAAAAATTCTCTTAATGAGTCACGCGACCCCAAGTTATAAATTGCCCGGATAGCCCTTTTTTGCAAAATAAAAACAGTTTCAATATCTGCAGCTGATCCCCACAAGATTAGACCATAAGTAATTATACTATTAAAATAAGCAAAGTAAACTAACCGTGCCGTTGCCAATAAGAATAGAATAGAATAGAATAGAAAGATATTTATTCGGATAACACACTATGACATTACAAGTAATACAGCAAAACTTAAGAACTAAAAATAACAGAGATGTGCTACCGAAAAGGCCTCCACTCAGCAATGCAGTTGACACAGTACTGCCAACGGCGCTGGTTTTCAGTGGATCCAGTAAGGTGTGCGGGATAGCATACTTACCGCAGACTGCGCGACTCGTGTTAGGATATATAAATGCATAAATGAACAAATAAAATTAGCATAGTTCATTTATAAGATCCACTATACCACCATATCAGCCCTAGGACGTCCACTGCTGGACATAGGCCTCCCCCAATTTCATGGGGGGTGAATGCCATAATCGCCACGCTTGGCATGCGGGTTGGCGATCGCAGTATCTCCACCGCATTCTAGGAATGCTGCTGCCCATTCCCCGGTGGTCTTGGTCATAGTTTAAGGACATACCCGGGTCCCGGGTCCGGGTTTCGCTCACTTAAAATGCAATTGGGGTGTGAAGGAGACGAACGGAATAGACGTATACAAAACGGCGATTACCCGAGGATCCCGCAATCTTCATACAACACGCGAAATTAAATTAAATGTGTCTTGAATGCTACAGTTAGTATAACTTTAGATCTAAACAGTATTAGTTGCTTTGGATTCAGTGGGTCTATTCGCATATAAACGTATATAATTTAAATTGATTTGATATTTTTTTCACATTATACGTATAAATGGCATTAGCATTCTTAAACCTAGACAAATTGTTGGATAAGGGTCAAAGCGCCCCTCGGCCCCAGGCTCCTTTAGGTATGTACCTACAACCTTAACATACACTTTGATACAATTAATCTCTAAATACCTGGTCTATAAGGAGAAGCGCGTTCATTAAAAATTTGGTTTTACTCCAAGTAACTATGGCATATATGTAGAATAGTCCCTACTTCTCTGCTCTAAGTTTCTATTTATTAATCATTTCTAAACTTACATCCATAAATAATTTAACCCGTAAGTAACCCTTTTATAAATAAAAACCTCAATACAAAATCTTAACAAAGCAAACCTTTTAAAAGTCTAAACTTTGAATCAACGCATTCAGAAATTATAAAATAGACAAAACCACGGATTCCAAAGGATGAATCATAAACTTCATAGCACTGTTTTGAACGCATCCATCCATTCTTATTTAAAAAATTCCGACCATTGAGCGAACTTTTTTTAAGGCAGGAGTGATTTCCTTTATGCCAGACACTTTTTCTCGACGATATTATTTAGAGGCGTAGAACCCGTTCCGTGGGCCGTGACCTTTTAGTGTTGTGCAGGATATATCGATTGTTGGTGAACTTTTTACAAATATTGTACACTTGGAATTTTAGATATGCAGTTATACGGTAAGTCACACTAAATATGGTGCATGTGCGTGAGTATCTTATAAAATAAAAGTAACATCATAGAATTGAATTATAAATTCTCTTGCAATTTAAGTTACGTAAATTTTACAGGTGTTTAGTCTGATTTATAATTAGTATTTTATTTTATTTTGATGTAATTAATACTCAGATCGTGGCAGGAATATTTATAACGTAACTTGTAAGTTGGTGCTTCATAACCTTTCATTTATACAAGATACTTTTTACAAGCTTTTATTTAACTTGGATTGTTTGTATTCTGGTCAAATCTTGGAACCTTTTCAAAGAGTACTTAAGTAAAAGATTGCACCGAAAATGTATTTTTCGACATAAACTTGTTATTAAGGATGTTATTTAGCTTACAACCCGGTGGGCCGTGACCTTCAGGGGTGTATAGGATGTCGGTATGGATTCCTGAACTTTTAGTTCGATATTGTACCCTTGGGATAGTGTACCTCTATATTGATTATCATCGATTTGTAAAAGAGTCCATAAATATTTACCTATTTATTTTTATTTATATGAGGAGATATATAGATGTGATCGAAGCGAAAGAAGTATGTAATAACCCTATTATTTGGCTTTCTTTGGCCTTTGCCTACCCCACTGGCATACGGGGTGTATTTATGTATGTATTGACATTATTATCATTACGTTCTCTTTCAATACAAACATCTTTATTTTTTAATCTTTTTTTTCTTTGAAATATGAATATTAATTAAAAAAACTAAAAATTAAAAATATTGGGGGACAATCTTACACAAATCGACCTAGTCCCAAACTAAGCAAAGCTTGTACTATGGGTACTAGACGACGATATACATACTTATATAGATAAATACATACTTAAATACATAGAAAACATCCAAGACCCAAGAACAAATATCCGTGATAAATGCACAAATAAATGCCCTGGCCAGGATTCGAACCCGGGACCTCTAGCTTCGGAGGCAGTGTCACTACCAACTAGGCTAAACAGGCCGTCAAGCATTTCATTAAACAGTTGAATTAATAAAACCGGCCAAGTGCGAGTCGGACTCCACCACCAGACGAAAAGGGATCACACCATGGACCAGAAAAAAAAACACCAACAACTACTCTGTTGTATGGGAGCCCCCCTTAATTATAATTATTATTTTGATTTAAGTATTTGTTGTTGTAGCCACAATAAAAATACATAATCTGTGCAAATTTCAACTCTCTAGCTATGACGCTTCTTGAGATCTAGATCTAGCTCGGCTAGTGGTAGCCATGAAAAAAGGCTAAAATATCACATTTTTTGTATGGGATTAATTATTATTATTATTTTGTTTTTAGTATTTGCTGTTATAGCGGCAACAAAAATACACAATCTGTGCACATTTCAACTGTCTAGCTATTACGGTTCTTGAGATACAGCCTGGTGACAGACGGACGGACGGACGGACAGCGAAGTCTTAATACTAATAGGGTCCCGTTTTTACCCTTTGGGTACGGAACCCTAAAATGAACTTAGCTAACGATAAAATAAACTATATCCTAAAAATATTTGGTTATCAATATTCTTTATGTAATACAGTCAGCATCAGAAGTAGCTACGCATTTGAAAAGCTCAAAAGTCTTTATTACAAGGGAATAAGAACTTTTGACATCTTCGTATGCTAAGCTACTTTTGATGTTGACTGTACAAGATCAAATTAAACATATAAAATGCAACAAGCTCAGGCTTTACATTATTAAAAATTAAATTGCTAATTTTGCAATTTGCAACCTTCCGATAATTTTCCCATCACTAGAACACGCGTCACTTTCGTGTTCATCTTTACACCTTCCATACGCCGTCTCGCTCGAACGGACCTCTCCTTCGCCCCCGTCGGGTCTTTCAACAAGTTGACTCCATGTTTTATAGAGGTTTTATACAATACATTGATCGAAATTAAAAAAACCATACTTATTATTGATACAAAATAAAAAATTGAGCGAGGGACCTGCTGTTATCTCTAGCTGCTTACACAGTGAATCCTCAAATCAATAAACAGTCAGCAACGTGTATGTGACTCCCATGAATGTGCGTTCATAGGCTATGGTGTATACAAAGTTTCGGACTGTGGAATAAGCTTCCTTCTATAGTTTTTCCGAAGGACTCAGGAGGTCCTTCATGAAAGGGGTGTACCTCTGTAGGTACACTACCTGTGTTTTTAAATGGAGTTGAAGGTGTCCATAGGCTACGGTAACCGCTTTCCATCAGGCAGGTCGTGCACTCGTTTGCCACAAATATGGTTTCAAAATGCGACAAGTGAAACAAAATCTTAACAAATTATACACCTAAAGCTTCCTCAAGAATCACTCTGATATTGACAGGTGTAAATCCGCTTAGTAGTTTAATCGCTTATCGCGAACATACAGACATACAAACAGACAGATAGACGCTGCGGGGGACTTTGTTTTATAAGGTGTAGTGATATAACAAACATGCATACGCTTTTTTAAAATTGCTATCATCGTGATTTTTTTTAAATGACAGTAAAGATCCGTTAAACTGAACTAAATGCCACGTCAGATGTATCGTACATGTGTCCGCCCGTATGTCTGTACGTCTGTCGTATTATTTACGCTCCAAGACGAAAGGTTGGACTCGTTAATAAGTTGCCACATGAACATATCAAGTTAGCGCAAGCGAGAAGCGAATGAAGGAAAGTATGAAATTTATATATTTTGACAAAGCTTTTCTCAGATACTTACAACTTATATCTTTCAAGACGAGAGTGAATATAAAAGCACTATTTCTCGTCACACTTACCAACTTACATTAGATAAGATAATTTTATTGCAAAAAAACTATGTACAATGTATAGCATGTCATATATATACAATATAAGTAGGTGTCAACAGTCTGCCCATTTCGAGCGTACAATACTGGGTTAAGTTTCAGTGAGAATTTGTAATGTTATAAAGCTATAATTCTTGCAGCATTAAGAAACTTACAATATCATGCAGCATAGGTAGGTCAAAAATCAAAATCAAATATTTATTCTGCAAATAGGCCACAAGGGCACTTTTACATGTCAAAGCGTGAATTTATACAATTTAAAAAACTGACAATCTTACTTAATAATAATGATTAAAAATATACTGATTAACAATTCAATGAAAATAAAAAAATATACTCATTAATAATTTACAAATATTAAGGACGTATTGAATACGATCTGTGTCCGAATAAACAAAAAGTATATAAAATTAATTTAATATCTCAGAGATGTATATGGTCTCTGAGCGTCCAAATACGATTAATAACAATTATTTCAAAGTCCTTAGAGATGTAAATGATCTGTAAGCGCTAAAATTAAAATAAGTAAGCTTAATATTGTTAGTGATGTATAAGATCTCTAAGCGTCAATAACTATAAAACTAATCCAGAACAGGTCTCTCGTCAATCTACATACAATAAAATAACACTAGTATTAAGGTATTTACTATGCCCTTGCAAGCATGAACAGGTATGTATTACTACTAGCAATTTATATTAAAATATAATCAAAACAGGAGTAAATTAAAAAAAAAATCACTACCATCATCATGTTATTAAATAAAATGAAATACATAAAATAGTCTAAGGTAATCTTATTCTCATTTACTTAGTTACGAAATGCCCTAAAGCCCATTTTTAAGCATAATCTATGTTATAACATATCCCGTACTATATAGTACGGGAGCCTAAGAGCAGAGTTTGGGATTTACACAAGCGCGGCGGATTAACATATGGGGGATACCTTGCACTCTGTTGACTACCTTCAGTAATAATAAGCTCTCTATATACTAGCCATAATAGTGGCTTTGTGAGCTGTAGACCTCGCCAACTTTTTATTTTTCATATTTCAAACCTGCTCACAAAAATTCACGAGAATCGGATGCGAAATTGTGAACTGTATTGGAGAACAGACGAATGTCCGGAAATCTGCAGGACACACGAATGCATTTTTTTTTTCGAAGCTGAAATAAATACCTCCCTTTCACTCGGTTAATGATTGCGCATCTAGGTGTAAATTAAATCGCCATGAGCTCGCGTCACGCCCAAATCAGATAACGAGAGCTTCTTTCGGGTGTAATCAAATAGAGGATGATCTCTCTTGCTATTTCCAGAAAAAAAAAACTAATATTTAGGTACTAGGTAGTTAGGTACTATGACGTTGCAAGCATGAAACCAATCCAAACGTCCTTTTAATAATTCTTAAAAGCTTACCAACTACACCATACAAAAAGATCATTTAGCGATAAAGAATGCCAACATGATTTTTTCACCACACACTGCAGAATACCGCGCCATTCCAAAACGTCCTAACCACCAGCAATTTATTACTAACCTACCACCTTTGCTTTTGAGAAGTACACAACTCTATTCCATACCGAAAGAGCGTAACTGCAAGGGTTTACTAAGCATTTTAAAACCTTTACTCTCAATGCGAATTGTATGAGTTATTTACGTTCGACCTTGGTAATATTAAAAGATTTTAATTTAGATAAAGCAAGTGATGATCGGAGATGGTTTTGATGGTTTTTAAATAATAAGCGGGTTCTAGTACTAGCAATTAACCTAGAAACTTCCAGGTAAGTAATTGGGATTGTTGATATATCATAACAACCTCCTGACGACCGGGTATCAAAATTTGCTAGAATAAATTATACTCTGTCAAATTGACAAAGACTTAAATCTTAATGGGGACCTATGTACTATGTGTAGGACGCGGGTCGTCAGTAGGTTAAGGCTCCGTCGCCAAAACTTTGTTTTGCTAGCTCGCTAGTGTTAGCTCAATACGCTGTTAGATGCTGTGCATGTCGCCCGCTCGCGAAAAAATAAGAAAATGTACATTAAAACAAGAATTTTTTGTATCATTTCAAAAATGGATGAATTAAAACCAAATTATTGTATATTCGCGGAATGAAAAAGTTCATTCGCTATATATCTAAATCTAAGAGAATTGAAAAGCGACGAGAATTAAGATTATATCTAAAAATAATTTATACCAAAATAAAACCGAATCCAATTTTGTAATTCGCTAGGCCACACACATGATATTTATCATATCCTTCCCACTTCATCACCTGTACTGCTTCCCTATAGCAAATGAGGTTGTTACTACAGATCCCAACCAAGTCACTCTATATGGGCCGATGATGTGTAAGGAGTTCCGTCGATTCTTCAGGGAACCCATACCTGAGCTTCAGTTCATCATAAGTTCCACTTCAAAGTCTGTTTTGACGAGCATTAGTTGCTACGTCAATTAAATTTCATCGGAATTTGTGAAGTGCCTACATCATTGACGAGTTTCATATGCCATATGTGGTCATCACCGTCAGTTCCGCTTCACCAAATTTGTGGTTTCCGAGAGCTAATGCTTGATTCACTATAGAAAATACCGTAATCGGCATATGCGTGCCTAGGAGTTTCCTCGATTTCTCCTATTATCAGACCTTCACCAAATGTATATGGGACTACTTTGAGGGCACCTACTTTGAAACAAAAAAAGAATTATCAAAATCGGCCAACGTGGTAAAGAGTTATCGGGGAACATACCTACATACATTAAAAAATTAAAAACAAACATGCAGACAAACTGAGAACCTCATTCCTTCTATTGAAGTTGGTTAAAAAGAAATGCAGGCAATACGAGTATATGAACAAAATCATCATTAACTTGTATGCGATTATGAGCTCATCTTCACACGTTCATTAGACGCAGAATACTTAGTCGCCGCGGGTGGTCCGAACGCCGTGTTATGATTAAAATTTACATGTTATGACAAGTGTTTAATTTTGCATTGAAAGGATTTCGACAAGATTCTTTAAAGGATTATGTTGATGTCAGGGTTCTGTACTGTAAATTTTGTACATATAAATCGCCTGAGAGCTAATCGTCTACGGTGGTATGGGCATGTTATGCGAAGGGATACAAGTGAATTAAAAAAAAAAACCGACTCCATACTTTTTCACTCTTACTCGGCCTCTCCAACTATATAATTTGAGGATTTCTTTGATTTCTCCAAGATCCCGTCATCAGATCCAGACTTGATGACAATGGGATCAACGAGAAAACATATCCAATTTTTTTTTGATATTGCTTTAATAGTCTTTGATTAATCGGTGAAGATAAATAAAATAAAATAATCTCATGAATTGAGAACATCCTCCTTTTTTTGAAGTCTGTTATAAAGTTATGTGACAAGAAATCCGAAAGGTATTAGGCATGAATGTGGAGGGATGTAAGAGGAGGGGAAGTCCAAGGAAAAGGATGGATTGCTTGAGAGACGATATGAAGAGGAAGGATATGTGCGTGAAGAGATAACGGGGATAGAGAGGTATGGAAGAAAAAAAATATGCCGCGTCGACTCCAAGTAAATGGTAAGAAAGGCATGCGAATGATGAAACCACCTTGTAATAATTATTTAATACAGAGAACAACATGAATGCGGTAAAATTTTCATTGTAATTGTTCTTATAATTGAATATTTGATAGTGATATTCCTTTCGCTATGATTGAGCCATTCGCCCATCGGGCATTTGAAGCTACCTACCTTAACGTAGTGTTTTGCGATTGCAATGGGTTTCCTACAAGGAAAACCGGCCAAGAGCGTGTCGGGCCACGCTCAGTGTAGGGTTCCGTAGTTTTCCGTCCGTCACATTTTTTTTTTTGAAAAAAATACAAAAACTATTCAACCTATCAAGTTCAAAATAATTTTCCTACAAAGTTTTTATAAAGTTCTACTTTTGAGATTTTTTTTCATATTTTCAAAACTTATGGTTCAAAAGTTAGAGGGGGGGGGGACACATTTTTTTTTACTTCTGGAGCGATTATTTCCGAAAATATTAACATTATCAAAAAATGATTTTGGTAAACCCCTATTTATTTTTAAATACCTATCTAACAATATATCACACGTTAGGGTTAAAATGAAAAAAAAATCACTCCCCACTTTACGTATAGGGGAGGTACCCTAATAAAATATTTTTTTCCACTTTTTATTTTACCACTTTGTCGGCGTAATTGATATACATATTAGTACCAAATTTCAGCTTTCTAGTGCTAACGGTCACTGAGATTATCCGCGGACGGACGGACAGACGGACGGACAGACGGACGGACAGACATGGCGAAACTATAAAGGTTCCTAGTTGACTACGGAACCCTAAAAAACATTCTTGGCTGGCAACTGGTTTCATATGAAGTAGTAAAATATTTATATGTAGCGGTTACGAACTTATGCTGAGGTATGCAGTTTAAGGGGTTAAGCGCAAGCGCCATAGGCGTCCGTATGCTTGCTACCTTCGTACAAAAAAAGGATAGCAGTATTGTTGAACGATTATTTTTAAAATAAATGGATTTTGAAGATAGATAGATTTCAAGAGCAATCCCATTTTTAATAAAAAAAAAGAAATCAAGAACCCTCTTGCCATGGAGTCGGTTCCATACCTACATTAAATTCCAATACCATCGTTACACAGCAATTTCAACGCCGCAGTAAACGCTTAATCCGCCTGTAAAAACCGCATCAAAATGAGCGCAGCCGGCCGCTTAAGCATATTTAATCGGAAATTATTTTTGAATCGGGTATTTTTAGTTATATTGCAGAACGATTTGCATTTTTAGGTGCGGTTGCAACAGCCAATCTTATTAAATATCTATGTTATATTTGTCTAATGTCGGAAGTCTGGAAGAGATCCCTTATAGGGATAAGCTCGCCTTTGTACTTCCACTTTTTGTTTGTTTGTCATTTTACCGTGTTTTATGTACAATAAAGCAATACATACATACATATTAACATACATTTTTGGATTCCCTTTGAAGCTCTATGCCTCCGTGCATTGCCCGTCTCAGTTGCACTTAGGGTTAATAACAGACATCAGAGAAAAGCAGACTCGGAGTATTAAGCCAGATGTTTTCATATAGTTGTCTCTTTAATCCTTATGGTGCACCAAAATGAGTTAGAATGCGACAGATAGTACAATCATTTTTGGCTGTTAACGAGTTGTCGCCATTTGACAGCACACCGGGATGTTAAATCTATGCTATCTATACTAATATTATAAAGCTGAACAGTTTGTTTGTTTGAACGCGCTAATCTCAGGAACTATTGGTTCGAATTGAAAAATTATTTTTGTGTTGGATAGTCCATTTATCGATGCAGTTAGTCTATATAACATCACGCTGCGACCAATAGGAGCGAAGACATATAATCTTAACACACCACAACGTCAGTTCAGTACAATTTTTAGATATAAAGACAGCTGAAGACGTGTCAGATGCCACTTGTCTGTCTCTGTCAAACTTTCTGATTTGTGCATTAGTGAGAATAGATCAGATGTACAGAAATCGTTCAACTTAAATGAGCGGATCTATTTTACTCTTATATGTGTGGGGTGGCTTTGGGGGAGGTCTATGTCCAGCAGTGGACGTCATTCGGCTGAAATGATGATGATGATGATGATCTGTGGGGTTAATAGGTTTGAACAAACTTCCTGTAAAAACATATGTACCTAACAATTTATGTAAATATTGTACACAAGACACCAAGACGCAGGTACTTAAATAAAAATACAGAAGAATTCGGTTACATCAGTACAGAGGCGAACTTATCCCTATTAAAAGATATTTTCCAGTTACACTTTTTTGTGCGATTGAGTGGACAAAACGAATCCAAGGAAAAAATTAACCTAACTAACACGTGTACAAAGACGTATGTAAATAAAAACTGCATTAAAATTAGCGCAGCCAGCGGCTTTAAGAATATTTAATCGGATTATTTTTATATTTAGAATTATAATTCTTATTTTCATTTTTAGAGGTGACTGCGATTATCTTATGCTATCTTTTTAGGGTTCCGTACCCGGACGGTCCAAACGGAGCCCTATAGCTGTCACGTGTCACTCTGTCGTCTGTCACTCATTTGGTGATTATGTTTATTATTACGTAGGTATATTTTACCAAGAAATACCAATATATTGATAACTCACATTTGTTTTTAGTTGTACGGAACCATCGATTGGTGCACGAATCCGATTCGCACTTGGCCAGTTTTTTATATAAAGACGCAAAAAAAGCGCATGCGAGCAAGAGTTCCCAAGGATGCGCCGTGTGAGAGACCGAAATTGTTCTCTCATTGTTGACTTAACGAATTCTCGAATAAATATAGAGGTAGCCGCGTTTATGACTCTAAAATCGCAAGCGTACATAGTCTAAGCTAAGGTATCTGTTCATCATTAGGCAATCTGTATGCTTGTTTATCACCATCTTGTTATCAAAAAATAATACAAAAACTTAAATGCTACCAAACGGCGCCACTTGTACCACATCAAACATAAAATAAGTTTTTGTCAATCGAAATATCAAATTTACGACATCTCCCATGCAAATGTTGTATTTATATGGTTTTTGTTAGAATGTTTGTTTAGTACCGAAGAGGCGAGGCGCCATCCATCCGCTGTGACAAAAAATATACAATAATATACTTGAGAATGTTGAGATGTGTGAAGTTTTTGACGAATAATCGTAGGGAGGACTCGGTTTATGGTCAGAAGGCAGCGATCGGCGAATTGATACAAATATTTTGATAAACCACATATGCATTTAGCTATACGGAACCCTCGGTGCGCGATTCCGACTTGCACTTGGCCAGTTTATAGGGTTCCGTACCCAAAGGGTAAAAACGGGACTTCGCTGTCCGTCCGTCCGTCCGTCTGTCACCAGGCTGTATCTCAAGAACCGTAATAGCCGGTGAAATTTTCACAGATTGTGTATTTTTGTTGCCGCTATAACAACAAATACTAACAACAAAATAATAATTATTATTAAGGGCTCCCATACAAAAAACGTGATTTTTTTGCCCTTTTTCATGGCTACCACTCGCCGAGCTAGATCTCAAGAACCGTAACAGTTGAAATTTGCACAGATTATGTATTTTTATTGTGGCTACAACAACAAATACAAAAATCAAAATAATAATAATTAAGGGGGCTCCCATACAACAGAGTAGTTGTTGGCGTTTTTTTTCTGGTACGGAACCCTTCGTTCGCGAGTCCGACTCGCACTAGGCCAGTTTTTTTCTTTTATTGCAGAGTCAAATTTAAATTATATATGACGACAAATGGAATATATCAATATCTGAATATTTGCCAATGAAAATTTGGCATGCTCTGTCTAGGAACCTATTTCTTGTATACGAGTATAGTGCGTTCCAAGATGACGCGCGAGTTATATCGCGCGCGAGATAGACAATCCGTCTCTTTCTGTGTGTACCCATTAGATAGAGGCAGATCGACGGTCCCAATTAAAAGAGTCAGATCTACAAAATCGCCATTTTCGGTTTATTGCGTCAATGTCATTAAAAAACGCTATATTTTATTATTACATTCTCAGTTTTTCATTTTTTCAATTATTTTCCGAGATTTTCACGTTAAAAATGTCGGATCTTTTAAAGTGTCCTCTTAATATCGTCGGATGATACGATACGACTGTGTTAAAGGGACGCGGGGAGGGACGCCGCGGTCGGTAGTGCCAGTACCTACCATGTTGCACGGACAGACGATCACTTCGCGCGCTCTTCATAAAATATGTAGTTTGTTGATACAGTACACTCACTATATATTTCTGAATATTTAAGTAACACGATTTGTAACTCGTATATCCCTGCAACAATGTCGGATGTGGTAGTTCCGACAGTTTCATATGGAAATACCTTGAGTGATAGTGTCTTAAGTAACACATCCGACATTTTTTTACGGATATGAAGTATCTCCTTATGTCGTAAGTATTATATCCGACATTTTTATATGGAAACTAAATAACTTATTGTGTCGTAAGTAACACATACGACATTTTTATATGGGAACCAAATAACTGTAGATGTCGTAAGTAACACCTCCAAGAGTTCTGTATGGACACAAATGTCTGTTCGAGCACCTGCAATTAAGTACTGACCAAGTTGTCGATCAGTACCCTTCCGCGGAGCTGGTGATCTTAAGAGAATTTAACGCCCACCATGTTGAGTGACGCAGTTCTCGATCCACCGACTACGCGGGTAGGTCTGCTCATGAATATTCTCTGGCCGATGGACTGTCGCAACCGGTACGTTCTCCCACGAGAATACTAGATATCAAGGGCCATACCAGCTCTCTACTAGACCTGCTGACCTTACATTCGGACGGGTATTCCATCTCAGAAAAAGCATCACTCGGCTTGTCCGATCATTGCATCGTCCGGACACATACACTATGCGTGTGCTGGATCTGCCATGGTCAACTGGCCTAAGGCGCATGTGGCAGTATGGGTCAGCAGGCTGGAATGAACTGCGTTAAAACTGCGCTAATATGATGATTGTGATGCGCTGATTGTGATGATCTAATATTGATTATTGTTACCTTTTTATGTACGCACTTTCATATCATTTGTAAATTTTACGCTTCATTTACCTGTGGAGGCAGCTTTATTTTACATCAAAAGATCCAGACTCATGTCGCTCAGACGATCCTGGCGGGTATGTAATGTTTTATTCCCAAGTCCCTGGTAGCTACAGGAGCAAATAAGCGACCTTGGTTTAATTGGCTTCATAAGTATACTAGAGAACGTAAGCTAGCCGCATACAGGGCTTAAACCAAAAGACGAAGCTATTAACGATCCAAACGTATTTCATGTGAAACGCAAATTAAACGCTGCCTCGAGGTGTAAAAAATTCAACTCATCGGCAGAATTGGTGAGAAGCTTACTGGATATCCCTCCAGATATCGCGCTTTTTGGCCGCTCGCCAGAGCTGCCGAGGGAATTTTTTGCCAGTCATCTTTACCATCACTGCGAACAACAGCTGGAGACCTGGCCCATAGCACGAACGAGAAAGCCGATCCATTAGGCACCCTCTTTGCCTCAAACTCTACTTTGGACGACGACGGCAGGGCCGTACTTCAAGCTATCCCTCGGTGTGGGTATTCCATGGAAGAAATTAGATTTTCGCAGAGGAATGTCCTGCCTGAGGGAGCTGCTATTGCTAAAGGTCCACATTAAGCAAGTTCCATTCTCGTGGAAGACTGCTCTTGTACACCCAGCCCCTAAAAAGGGTGGTAGACCTGACCCATCGAATTACAGGCCTATCGCTATTACCTTCCTTTCCTTCAAGAGGATGGAATCATGTCATCAGCACAAAGCTCCTAAGATACCTAGTGGTACACGATTTAATCAGCGAATATCATTGAATCAGTAACCTTCTAGTGTATCTTAGACACCGGTGGGCTTCAGCCATTGAGAGTCAGGGAGAAACTTCAGCAGGCAGCTAGGACATAGCGAAGGCGTTTGATCGGGTCTGGCACCAAGAGCTTCTGTCAAAGCTACGATCCTACCGACTGCCTTAGGATTTGTCAGATGGATCGCCAGCTTTCTGTCCCGCAGTTGCATTAGTAGGTGGCACCTGCTCCGAAAGCATGGACATTCATACTAGCATCCTACAATGCTTTGTGCTATCCCCTACGCTGTTTTTACTACATGCTGTCTGTTATATAATAGTATGCATTGTTATTCCAATGACAACACCAGGAATACTTATTATACGGGCCGTGCCAATATTCCTCGTTCCTCTGTGTTAGAGAGTCACAAACAACTTATGTACAGTCTAGTCCAGTTAACCCCACCAAGATACAAGTATGCGCATTCACCACTAAAAAAACCCATTCTCTGTGGTACCATGGTTCCAAGACACCGTTCTTTCCATTACAAAGTATATTGGGATCCTTGCTATCGTCATTTTCTAATGACGTCCAGTTTCGGAGCCACTTAGAAGGCAAAGCCAATCTAGCATGCAAAAATCTAGGTAAGCAAACCTAGCTTTTTGGATGATAGAGCAAAGTGGTACTCCCTGGGAGAGAAACTTCCATTATATAAGCAACAACGTCTAAGGAGCGATATGTGATGATATTGACTATTGCTGTCACCTGAATACCAGCTGTTTGCAAATGTTTCATTTGTGTGAGGTGAGGTGTACAATAACGGGTATTTCAATTGTATTGTACCCGAAAAATTATTTACTTTCCAGAAGAGTGGTACTGCTTAGTTCATTGGAAAAAAGCAGAAGAAGAACCTTACATTGTGCATGAAATGGTAATGGTGACTTTTACAATGACAAAAGTGTAATAAAAAATTAAAAACTGGTTTTAATACATTACAATGAAAGAGTGTAATGGAAACTCCTAAAAGAAGTAAAAGTGAATAAGGAGCAAATACGACCGGTATTTGATTTTATTTTTGTCGTTTTTATGTTACTCAAAATAATATTTACCGAAAATTAGCTTTTTTATTTAATAACATAACTAATACAAAATATTCAACTATCATAATTGTCTCATCACAAGATTATACTACATACATACTTAAATATGTAAAAATGACACTTGAAACAGACTTAATAAAATGTATCAAATCAAAATAGTCATTACTTGTCATTAGTGACACTTTTGACATTCAAAAATCAAATGCGACATGATAACAAAAAGTCGTAAGTGGTACTTCCGACAAACGACAAGGACCCATATTCTGACAAAAATGTCGTAAGTGGCACTTCCGACAAACGACAATGACTCATATCCAGACAAAAAAGTTGTATGTGGCAGTTCCGACAAACAACAGTGACACATGTCCGGACAAAAAAGTCTTATGTGGTACTTCCGACAAATTATATTTATCAGATTCCGGTTAAAAACGTATCAACTCTCATTTCCGCTATTTGTAGTGATTTTTTTCTATATTCGTTTATACACAATTTAAGGATACTTAAAAATAACAACTGACTCCCAATTTCATAACATTATTCCAAATATCGACGAAATTATGCACTAAAACTTCTTTGGCAAACTTTGATCGCCTCTCCTGTAAAGTTGCCATTTTGCAGATCCGACTCTTTTAATTGGGACCGTCGAGATAGTCTATCTCGCGCGCGATATACCTCGCACCGTCTTGTGCTAGCCGAACTAAATTATTGGTGGGACGAGTTTGCCAATCGGGACATCGCGTCGATATTTTAATTTGCTAGATATATGAATATGACTCATCTACTTTCACAGCGTCATATATTATCGCTATATCTCCAAACATGCATATCTGTAAACCGTATAATTTATTTTCTCCTTACATTCTAAAGTCAATAATCACGATAAGCATATTCATTTGCGTAACGTATCAGCGAGGCCCACGCATTTTAAATTCGTCAGTAACCGGTCAAGTGTGGTCGAGCTTGCGATTTAGAAAAACTGTTACCTAAGTATTAGCTTTCGTATTTAACTTGCAATTTTTGTATGTAAGTGTTCCTCAAAATTTGCATTTTTTTTTCAGCTACGTACTTGCCAGTATTCGATTGAGTTGGCATTTGGCATACGTGTACTTATGTAAGGTCGGATCTCACCAACGGTTGAGTTAAATGGAAAAGTTTTTTAGTAATCTCTATGTCATTTTTGAAGGCCTATCCATTGATAACCCACACGCCTATGTGTATTGAAAAAAAAAAACATATTGACCTCGCTGTTACATGTATGGGGTGCCCCCCCCAGTTTAATATTTTTTTCAATATTTCACATCATATTTCTATAGCGGTTCATATCATACACCTTCCTACCAAATTTTCAAGAGTGTATAAATTTTTAAAGGGTCGGCAACGCGCATGTGACACCCCTGGAGTTGCAGGCGTCCATAGGCTGCGGTGACCGCTTACCATCAGACGGGCCGTACGCTTGTTTACCACCGACGTGGTATTAAAAAAAAAATCATAATTGTGGTGCTCATAGTCTCCGAGTAAATCGGCTGTGACATACGGACGGACGGCCGGAAGGACGGACGGACGGACGGACAGACATGACGAATCTATAAGGGTTCCGTTTTGCCATTTCGGCTACGGAACCCTAAAAACATACAGACGAACCGAGAACCACCTTCCTTCTATTGAAGTCGGTTACAAAGCGTCTCCAGTACAATCACAAGCCGCCTGCCTTTGTGGTTTGACGATTTGTTGTATTAACAGATAGAGACATATGCAGATTCATCCCTCTGAAACACCGCCCCAAATTCCAGCAAAAACTTTTTTTTTTATCATTTTGGCGCTCCAGTTTTTTCCGGTTGTTCAGAAAATATTTTCTTACTTATTTGATATTGACGACTACTTTGGCTTAGTTGGCAGTGATCCTGCCTAGGAAGCCGGCGGTCACGAGAATCCCGGTCTGGGCATAAGTTGTTTAATTAGCACGAATTCCTGAGTCTTGGATGTTTTCCATGTATTTAAATTTGAGTACATTGTATTTATCGAAGAATTAAATTTACATTTCTATGCTCATATATGTATATTTTCACTGTATCACGTCTAGTATGTATATTTTCGTCTAGTACCCATAGTAATGTCAACAGTAAATGTAGATGATAATTTTAGTACTTTGTCGCACTAACGTAACAATACTGCGACAGTTGGCATGCGTCAAGGTAGTGAAAGCCGAGTTTCTTACGCCGGTTCTTCTCGTGGCAGAGGTTTATTTTTCCGAACCGGTGGTAGTTTATTGACGTTCATAGGTGCATGTAATATGCCTAATCTGAAGAATAAACTACTTTTACTTTTACTTTTTACTTTTACTAAAGTGACAAGGTACTAAAATGATCATCTACGTTTGCTCTAGGCTGTACAAGCTTTGCTTAGTTTGGGACTAGGCTGATTTGTGTAAGATTGTTCCCCAATATTTATTTATTTTATTTCTTTATATTATAATAGGTATGTCAGGTACATATTTAATATCTGAGTCACTCGAATTGTAGGTGGTATGTTATTAAATCTGCTTTACGATTTCCGAAGTATTTTTTTTTAAACTTACCCGAAATCGCAAAAGGAACGATTATCTCGTAGTTTACGAGATACCGAAGAGCTGATAGACCGCAAAAGCAACGATTAAATCGTCTAGTTTATGAGAAAACGACAGACTGAGAGACCGCATTGTTGACTCACAACACTCTACTATATTATGACAAAGTTTACATGGGTAACTTATAAGGCCAAAACTTTTTTGTTTTGAATACTTTGCCAAACTGTAAACTATAGGTAGTGGCTCCGTGAGCTGTATGTAGACCTGGCAAAAAAAATTATTTTAAATTTTCAAAATGTCCAAAAACTGACTTGGCAACTAAATTTTATATAATATTTCTGATGAGAAATGCGACCTATAGAGGAGAACATCCGATTACAGCCAGAAATACTTGAAAAATAGTTTTTTATGTAAATTTCAAAATTTGCATTAACTAGCTCGACAAAAAATTCAGTATAAATATCGATCCTGTTCACAAAATTTCACGAAAATCGGTTGAGAAATGCGACCTGTAGAGGAGAACATCCGGACATACATACAATAAAGTTTTGTGTATTTTTTCAAATTTCAAAATTTCCAAAAACTGACTTGACAATTTTTTTTCTAATGTTATTTAAAAAAAATAGTACTCTTTTTTAAAGATTTTATTAAAATATGGAAAAACTGAATTGACGAAAAATTCATATATTTATCAACTCGCGATACCTACATCTCACAGAGCTACTGGTGTTAATATTATGTATATTATTAACGTTTTAAGTTTATTACAAAGCCAAGCTTTGTTCTAGGAAAATATTATCATTGAGTGACGCAGTGGCGCTTTTATAAGTATACGTATGTAAGAATAGGTTATACTAGACAGGGTGTCCCGAAATACATTTAAAGCGAAATCAGATGCTTTAAGGGATTAAATGGTCTATTCGAAAGAAGACCATCATCATTATATGAAAATCGTATTATCGATTTTAGATTTTCGAAAAAAATCATTAAAAAAATTCTATTTTAAATCATTCAAAAATATAACATTTCTCAAACATGCAATGAAATATTGATGTTATGTTCCTTATAATAGGCTGCGAAGTATGACGTTTCCGGTGCGGCTAGGACAAGAGGTCGTTAATGGAATTTCATACAAATCTTGCAGGCCCAGGCCGGCAAAGTCCTCTTTTTTAATTTCCATTCCACATGAATTGTGGCACAGGCACCATGACATTCTGCCACTAAAAAATAAAACATTGATTTTTTTGTTGATTATTTCATTGCATATTTGAGAAAAGCACTATACATACCTCGGCGGGAAATATGGGGTTGCCCGCCTCAGACCTATCTATATATGTCTTCGGCCGGCAACCCCTTTCGTCCCGGCCTCTGTAGTAATGTACTATTGTTAGTACCCTTCATTTAAGCTCCATGTTAGGGCATCATCATCATCATCATCCTAGCGTTATCCCAGTTCTGTTGCATCCTGAAAGATGCATGGCGTCCGCTATCTAATCCCGAGAATTGGCGTATAGGAACTAGTGAATTATAACAATTTTAATAACATAATATAATAAATAAGTGCAACCCTATTTTATGAATTGAAAACAAGAAATGATCGTTAAATACTTACGTAATGTTTGTCTTAGTATCCCCCACTCTGGTGAGAAAAATAACGATTTCTAGTGATGAATGATAATCCTTGTCAAATACCACCACCACCACCACCATATCAGCCCTTGGTCGTCCAGTGCTGGACATAGGCCTCCCCCATTATCATGGAGGGTAAATGCCATAATCGCCACGCTTGGCATTCGGGTTGGCGATCGCAGTATATCCACCGCACTCCATGGATGCTGCTGCCTATCCATCGGTGGCATTGGTCGTAGTTTTAGGACATACCCGGGTCAAATACATTGCCTTACCTACCGTATACCTTGTCAAATACATTACTAATAATACCTTGTCTATGCTAAATGATAAGAGATTTTGTGACTTTATTTCAAAATAACATTTATTAAAATGTGGCGAACACCACCTATATCACCAAGAAAACTTCGTCCGCGCAAGGAGAAATTCTCAAACGGAACCCCTGATAAGGACGCCGATAATACACCGTGTCAGATTGATGATGTCCAGCAGCAACAAACTAATAAGACTTTCACAGTCGACTTCGGTAGCCTGAATTTCGGAGAGTTTACGGAGCCACTGCGGACACCTGAGATGACACATGAGATCTCGAGTTCTGAAGATATGAGTCCGCTCTGGCTGAGCGAGGAAACTCCTTTGATTCGACAAGGTACCAATCGAACGGACCGGTTTTGGATGACAATCCAAAGTAATCTAAAGCAAATAATCTCCGAAATGCACGTGAACCAATATTTTACTCAAGCGAGCAAGGATGCTATTGATGAATGCTGCAAGATAATTCACGAAGCCACTGACTGTTTCCTTAAGGAGATCGAGAATATTGGGACTGAGGATACCCCAGCCAGAACTTTCTCAAAGCCAAATAACGGCAACTCTATACACACGGTTAGAGTCTGCGAGAACATCATTGAGGAATTGCAAACACAACTAGCCAAAATCAGTACAGAACAAAAAGACATGAAAATCCTATTGGAGACCGCACTCCTCGAGGAGGACGACGAAGGCTATACGCCCGTTGTCAGCAAGAAGGCCAAGAGAAGGGCTCGGATCACAATCGATACCGCCGCCGCAGCAACCTCGACTCCAACCGCTGCTGAAATCCCTGCCACTAAAAGAGGGGATACAATAGGCCCGCGCAACCCAGAAAGGAACACACCCTCTAAACCGGCAGCTTCTCCAGCCACCAGTTACGCCATGATCTTAGAGTCAATAGACCCCCGGCATGGCTCCAAAGATGTCCTTAATGTTGTTAAAGAGAAAATTAACATGGTCGAACTGGGTGTTGGAATAACTAATATTCGACACACTAAGAAGAACAAGATCGTGGTCAGCTGTGACTCTAACGAAGACAGGCAGAAACTCAGCTCCGCAATAAAATCAAAAACCAACGAAATCACAGTAGGATTGCCACAATTGCGCAAACCAGCCATAAGGGTCATAGGGGTTATACCTGAATACGCCTCATTGACTATAGAAGACGCCATTATCAAGCAAAACGCCCGTTTACTTGCTAGCGTAAAAGAAATACACATAATATTCATCAGATCTGTCAGTGGAACAAACAGTGCCGTGAAAAATGCTATTTTAGAAGTAAGTCCAGAAGTATGGAGGGCGTTAGTTAACCAGAAGTTAAAAATAGGTTATCAGTGCGTACTAGCTGTAGATCAGTCCCCGGTGCTTCAGTGTTTTAAATGCATGCAATTCGGCCATAGGGCAGCGGAATGTACTAATGAATCGGTGTGCGGCTTCTGCGCAGGATACCATGACACCCGACAATGCCCCAGAAGTGGAACTGAACCGTGTTGTAATAACTGCCACAAGTATGGGCTACCTGCACACCACCCTGCTTATAGTCAATCATGCCCTGAATGGCAGAATCGGGATCACATGGCCCGCACCGCCGTTCGCTATTGCTAAGGGCCTGCCTACAAAAACAAACCAACATTCTCACAAGTGCATACAAATTAACCAGGGCCGTGGCAGAAACGCGTATCATGAAACCATTGTCGCGCTAAGTGATCAAACTAACAAAATAGACTTTGCTTTTATTACTGAACCATACCTCCAGAAAAACACTAAATCTATGAAATCCCCTCCAGGACTCACTACCTACCAATTCAGTCTACCTGACCATCCAATAAGGGCGGCACTATGTATAGGCAATAGTTTCATCTCCACTCTTGGGGTCACCAAGTTCTCTGATCCCAACCTTTGTATTGTACAGCTCACAGAAAGGTCAGGGAAGAAAATCTTCCTGACGTCCATTTATGTAGAACCTGGACACGACTCTGCAAATACTATCAACAAATTAGAAGCATTTCTGAACGAGACGGCAGACTCAGCGCACATAATAGCAGGTGATTTCAACGGCTGGCACAGCCTCTGGGGAAGCCGTACTAACAATCGCAGAGGCAACTTAATCGCTGACATGATCATTGCTCACGACTTGAAGGTCTGTAATATCGGGTCAGATCCTACCTTCGAGGCAGGTACAGGTGGCAGACCACGTGTATCAATTATAGACTTAACTTTGATCGGGAGTCCAACACGACATGGTCAACAAACAATCAAGGTGCACGATTGGAAAGTAGAGACACATATTTGCCCCTCGTCTGATCACCATGCAATCACATTTTCGATATCCACTGCTCCATACAAATCAGCAAAATTTAAATACAAATCCAAGCTATCGACATACAGATATGATACTACAATCGTCAAGTGGGAAGAACTGTCGAATGACTTCGAAAATGCCCTCAGACCTGAAATGCCATCCATCGAACATATCCATTCATGCTCAGAGGAACAGCTGAATCTTGAGATCCTGCACATGATAGGGGGTATCCAAAAAGTATGCGACGAAATACTCCCAAGATCCAAAGGACCACCAACTCAACCTCCATGGTGGACAGATGATCTTGAGGCCAAAAAGAAAGCAGTGATTCAGAATCATCATAAACTAAATAAAGCTGTACGGCGAAGGCTTCCTCTCGACGAAATTCTCAGGGAAAGGAAAATGCTAAGAAAGGACTACTCCAACGCATGCTGTGCAGAATCAACCACAGCATTTCGGAAATTCTGTCAACGACAAGGGAAAGAAGACGTATGGGCTGTCACAAACCGCCTCATCAAAACTCGTCCATTAACCCAACCACCGGCCACGTTAAAGCTTCCCGACGGCACCTACACTAACAACAGCTCAGATACTGCTAAAGCGATCTTACAATCCTTCTACCCAGACGATGACAATGCTTCAGATACCTACTACCAAAGCAGTATTAGGGACCAGATGTTAATTCCCCCCAAAACATCTAATGAACCACCATTTACTAGCACCGAGATTCTTGAAACATTAAACTCAATAAGTCACAGGAAGGCGCCTGGGTCTGACCATCTGACCGCCGATATCTGTCTCCAGGTTACCAACCATTACCCAAACGTCGTAACAACTATAATGAACCGATGCCTTGAACTCAATTATTTCCCAGACTGCTGGAAAGTCACGACTACCAAAATAATCCCTAAGCCTGGTAAGAATGATTATACGAAAACCTCTGCCTTCCGCCCGATAGGTCTGGTAAACGTCTTTGGTAAGCTTCTGGAGAAGTTAGTGATCAACCGTCTGGTATTCCACATGCATTTGAACAATCATATAGCGCAGAGACAGTTTGGTTTCAGGCTGCAAACCTCTACCAGCAACGCTATCCACCATGCGTTGCACAATATCAATGCAGCAAAAGATAGCGGCAAACTAGTCCTAGCGGCGTCATTAGATATCAAAGCGGCTTTTGACAACGCATGGTGGCCAGCCATCTTCAGACGGCTAAAACTTATTAACTGCCCCAATAATATATACAGAATATTACTTAGCTACCTAACCCATAGGCGAGTACTGCTCGCTTTTGCAGACTGCACAGCGGAGAAAACAACATCTCGGGGCTGCATCCAGGGGTCTGTTGTCGGCCCTGTTCTCTGGAACCTAATACTAGACGATCTCTTAGATATTCCTATGCCTGACGGCTGTCACATCCAGGCCTACGCCGATGACATACTCCTTGTATGTAGCTCCAAAACAGTATCAGAACTGGAGGAACTGACCAATTCCGCACTCCAAATGGTGGTTAACTGGGGAAAAGAAGTAAAACTTGATTTCGGCCATGAAAAAACTCAACTTGTGGCTTTTACGCCCAAAGCGAAACAAGCACAAATTTTCTTAGGTCCTTACTTAGTTGGCTTCTCGAAGCATTTTAAATATTTAGGGGTAATTATAGACGGTAGACAAACATATGTACCGCATATTTTGACCAAAATAGAAAAAGTAAAAAAGCTATATTACAAATTGCAAATTTATATAAGACCAACGTGGGGAGTGCACCCAGGAAACATACGGACAATTTACGAGCATGTTGTCGAACCGATAGTCACATACGCAGCATCTATATGGTCTGAAGCTCTAAAGTACAAATATATTAAAACGAAACTTCTTTCCTTACAAAGACTATTGGCGAATAAATGCATACACGGCTTCAGAACATTAAGTACGCCTCTCTCGATAACATTAGCTGAACTGACACCTTTACCAGCCAAAATCCATTACGCTGCTGAAATAGAACTTACCCGCATACGTGGCCACAGTTCCCTCTTACCCAGTGACCTCCCCATTGAGTCCCCTGTTCCACCCTCGCAACTCTTACATCCGGCTGATAGGACAACTATTTCTCATGCATCTATAACAACCCAGGATGAACTTGAAGAGCTCATCCAAGCACAAAATTCCACAGATTTTACTGGAGAAATTTGGCAGATTTATACTGATGGCAGTCGCTTAGAGGGTAAAGTAGGGTCGGCTTTCGTCGTGATTAAACCAAACCCAAGTCCCATCATCAAAAAGTTGAAATTACACAACTGCTGTTCCGTGTATCAAGCTGAACTGTTGGCCATGTCAGAGGGGCTCCGATTTGCACTCGAGGGACAAGCACGCCCACACAAAATTCTTGTGCTCAGCGATTGCAAGTCCGCACTCACTGAGGTGGCAAACCCCAATAGCTACAATTTCTTTGCAAACCAGATCCACAAACTCTTGCATAAGTACAAATCCCCAATCGAAGTTGTATTTTACTGGACCAAATCTCATTGCGGTATCCAAGGCAATGAGCTCGCGGATTCCGCAGCGAAGGCCGCCACTAAGCTACACAGGGCACCCGATTACGAACACATCCCAGTCAGTCACATAAAATACCTCCTAAAAACTAGTCTCAAAGAAGAACGAGCAAATCTTTACGACAACCCGAATAATTGTTTATATACAAAAAGTCTCCTTCCCAACCATAATGATCTGTTGAACTACCTTAGCAGCCATAAACTTTCCTTCTCCGCAACACAATTTCTAAGTAATCATGGATATCATAAAGCCTACTTGGGACGATTTAAAGTAACTAACAATGACCACTGTCCTTGTGACCCCGGATCCACCATTTCTCAGACGTTCTCCCATTTAATCAACAGTTGCCCACGATTCTCCTCTAGACGATTAAATCACACCATTATCTGCCAGAACCTAAACATTGATCCAAGAAAATTCACCGACATGATAACGAACGAGACTACCAGCAATAGTTTCCACTCATTCTTAAAACATATAGTTCGTAACCTAAAATCATTTAATGGCACCTAAAGTACCAAATCTCATCCCTTTCGCATCCTTCTTTGGCCCTCGCATATTTTATAGTTCGTCTTACTCACTAGCTAGGTACATTTCACACACACTAATAACACTTTCCAATTACTCACCAACAATACACTTAATGTACACACCCCCGGAACATACATTACAACACACCTATACACCCGGAAACAAAGCGTATACCGATAGCGCTGCGTTTTCGGCAACATTTCACACTGCACCGGGTGGAGGTTTTAGTCCGTAGGCGACTGGGCCAATTCCCAGTTGAGTCGGGCATGCTCACGGAACCGGGCCGGTAGTATCCAATGAGGATTCCCTCCACCCACGGAAAAAAAAAAAAAAAAAAACTATTACTTTCTTAATAATTATACTGCTACTGCTTTCTAGGGTTGCGACTACGAGCATTTGTTGACTTTGATGTTTTTTTATTATTGCTTTTGGTTATTTTTGTAACACGTTGTATATACTGTTTGAGTCACTCAAATTCCTAAACACATGTCCCATAACTTCATCTAGTTTACGATATCCGCAGACATTTTTTTAAACTTCTTATACCGCAAATACAAAGAAACGATTATAGTGTAGTTTACGAGATGCCGACGGATTGGCAGACCATATTATTGAGTCACTGTGGTTATAGGTGCAAAATAATTAATAGTACCTAAAGGTACAGAAGGTTCACTGCCTTAGTTTATTGATTATAGATGTCAAACTTTCACCATAACCAATACTAGAATACACGATGACTTAAGCGAGGGTTGAATCGACAGATAAAATGAACATTCTATGGATATTTTTTCATTCTTAGATACATTGTATTAAAAATATTAGTGAAAGTAAATAACTGGTCTTCTCGAAGACTTCACGGTTCGAAAATTAAATGTCATACGATTATTATAATTATTACTGGTAACTTAAACAATTTGAAAAACCCTCGAAGTTTTTAATTCAAAGTTCAATATCTCAAAAACGGATGAAGCGATTTTGTGAAAACACGTCTAAGAACTATTGCTGGAAAACCTGTTTTCAAAAAAACGGTCAACTCGTTTAAAGGCTACGATGCCACAGTCAGACTTACAAATACACAGAAACACAGATACTCGTAGACATGTTAAACTTACATTGTAACACTCCTCTTTTGTCTTTAGCCCCAGGGTTTAAAACAAGGGAAATTTATTTATCTATTTTACTTCTTTCACCAATTCACTTAAATTTAAATACTTGCGGCGTTGTTCGATATTCGGTGTAAGAATTACCCTGACCACTTTTACTCTCAGAAATTACGAAGTTACCACGCAATCGTTTGGTAGGACGGGCTAAAGAAAAAATGTTTACTCTTAAAGAATGTTACTTGCAGTTTCTTTCTTTTAACTTAAGAAAGGTAGAGCACAGCGGAACGTCTTCTCCCTCATATTTGGAGCAGCCCATCTGGGGAAGTACCTCCACCTTACAGAAGACCGCAGACATAATAAATGATAACACTACTACTTGCTTATTTATGAACAACGAAAATATATACAAGAATACTTAACAAAAATAATATAAAGAAAATTAAAACTAACTTAAATCTAAAACGGGCCCTTGAGGCATTGTACCGAGGATGCTGGCGGCATTTCCTCGCTGTATCGCAATGCTGATACGTTGAGCGAGGAAACCGCCAGCTCTTCGGTCACCAGTTACGTCAACCAGACGCTTCGCAAATTCTGCAAAAATTTCTACTTGCTTCTTAGGTATGGGGTGTTGTGTTCCTGATGGTGGTGAGTAAGGTCGCCAGAGCTCCCGAGGATGCGCTGTGTTGAAAGTGAGGACCTGCATATATCTCTAGCTGTCAACAACGAATCCTCAAGTCAATAAAGGGTCGGCAATGCACTTGTGATTCTTCTGGAGTCGCAAGCGTCTATAGGCTACGGTATCTGCTCACCATGCATCATGCCATCCTCGTCGTATAAAATTTCTACTCGCATTTAAGTAAGCATATAGTCGCAATACGCAAAAACTCGTACAGTGACACAATGTCTAGGAGAGGCTTTCATTTTAAAATTGGTTTTACCTTAACCGATTTTACAAAAAGAACCATTATTATCTAGTTTATGAGATACCAATAGACTGACAAACCACATTGTTGACTCACTGTGGTTATAAATACAGTTAAAGTTATACTGCCAGTATATTGACTCTAGATAGTATGCGCTACTAGAAATATGCTACACTTTAAGCAGATATAAGAATAGCCTGGTAACGCCCACCATATAAAAAAGTTCTTTAGAATATATAGTTGAATTTCATTATTTCTTAAATTGAAATAAAACAAAAGATATACAACTTATTTAATGTGTAACTCCAAATAACAATATTTTAAATAATAATATTTTAATGAAAATAATTTTAAAAAATTAATATTATTTTAATATTATTAAGTTTTCTTTTTCAGTTTATCAAATCGAAATAACGCCATACCTCTAGTTGAGATACTTCTTCGAAGGCACTCGCAAAGATTAGTTAATTTACAGCAGTGCGACGTCACAAAGCCACTGGATCGCGTTTAACAACACTCTTAATACATTAAAACCGATTTAAAAAAAATCAAGTACTCCATTGCCAACATGGTAAAATGGGGTTTAATAAAAAAAAATGGATAAATGTTCCCCGTTCTCCCTTCCGCTACCCTTTGACGTTTGAGTTAATCGGTAGGTCTAAATAGGCTAGTGCACTTATATCGAAAGCATATTATAGCACACACGACTACATGAATGATAAAACACCGTGGGATTAATTAATTGTGACTGAAATATTAATGAATTAATCATTATGGCTTTAGATATTAATATTATCTTATTATTTTCTTTTGACATATTGATTTTATTCTAGAAACTGTCTAGATTTCTATTTTTTATTTATTTTTTTATTTATTTTTTTATTATTATTATTTATGTTTTGACGATCCTATTGTGAATTTTACTACATAATTATTTCTTATTTTGACATGTCTACAACAATACAATATTTATTGTAAAGAATAATAATAGCATCAATAAATTGCTCTAAATAATTAATTAATATATATGTTAATACATGTTATAACTGACGATTCGAAAGTGCTTGTTGCTAGGCCTATTTGAATAAAGAATATTTTGAATTGAATTGAATTGCATGATAAAATACTGGCAATATTAAAATAACTGCGTTTTCAGCAGTAAGGTAAATTATGCTGTCTTTGGCATTGCGGTTAGCAGTGACATTTACTTTAACCACGTGGTTACTTTATCACCGGCGATAAAATAAACGAGTGGTTTAAAATCAACCACTTTACCGCGGACTTTTGTTGTGTAGTCATAGTCAATATTTATACTTAAATTTAGATATATTTAAAAACTTCTAACAGTCAAGTTGCTCACTTGACAAGCCTAAGGCTGGGTTGCACCAAACCGTCTGTGATCGTAAGCGGTGTTCGTTAAAATCTGATTGTATGAAATGTTTGACAAGTTTCTATGGGATGACAGCTGCCGGCGCCATATTTGACGTTGATCGGCCTGTAATCGTAAGTTGGAGCAACCGACCCTAATCCTAATAAGGTATAGTTTCCCCCTTGGGCTGGAAGGTCAGGTGGCAGTGGCTTTCGTAAACATTAGTGCCAATTCTTGGGTTTAGGTAGCGGACGTAAATTATACTGATATTATTACTATTTATTTATTTATTTATTTACTGTTAATAAATTGTACACTGTACTTCACTTATTTGTTAAAAATATGCATGAAGTGTTATTATCGAACCCTATTATGGACCCGGGTATGTCCTAGAACTACGATGAAGACCACCGGGGGATGGGCAGCAGCATTCCTGGAGTGCGGTAGAGACACTGCGATCGCCAACCCGCATGCCAAACGTGGCGATTATGGCATTTACCCCCCATGAAATTGGAGGAGGCCTACGTCTAGCTGTGGACATCTTTGGGCTGATATGGTGGTTATTATCGAAATAAGTTGTAGGTAGTAAGTTAAGTTATTGATAAAGTGATTGATTAAGTAATTGGGGTACTTACATAAAAATCCAAATAATAATTTTGCTACAGATACATTTATATATTTAGCTTATGTACCTACTTACTCTGTTGGTGTACAGTCAGCGTCAAAGTAGCTACGCGTTTGAAAGGTTCAAAAGTCTTTATTATAAGGCAACAAGAGCTTTTAACAGCTTCATATGCGTATCTACTTTTGATGCCGACTATACCGAATAACATAAAAAAAAAATATTTTACACCACACCTTGCCAAAAAGCGCGTTTTTCCGCACGCTGCGCGTCCGGAAAAACCCACTTTTTGGCCAAGTAGTGACGTAAAATTGTGTACAAAACACGGGTCGTAAAACAGAAAGCCTCTCTCGCATATTTATGACCCTCGCCTGTGGCTCGGGCCTCAAACATCTGCGATATCGGCCTTTCTTTGTTTTACAACCCTTGTATCGTAATGTACTATTACAGTACATATGGTGCTATATTACCGCACGAGTGTGGTAATCAGCAGATTACGTGCATATGTCGAAACTTTAAAGAGCCATATAATTATGTACTGTAAAACGTTGTACGATACACGTGCGAACAGGTAATTTGCAAATCGTGTCGAATTAAAACACTCCCTTCGGTCGTGTTTCAATTTATCACCACTCGTTGCGAATTTCCTGTTCTCTGCACTTGTATCGTAATGTACTATTACTTTACGTTGATTAAACGTAAGAAAAAACTCACAGGTATCTATACTGCCAACAAGTACACAAATATTTTACCTCGTAGTTAACTCAGACTTGTGTTCATTCAAACATTTCTTAAGAAAACCTCTTTACAATTCAACCAACGTAATAAGGATAGAAATAATTGAAAATAGTCTTTATTGTCATGGAAATAACAGCTTTGAATTGTTATAATTAAGTTTGTACAAATATCTCTTTATTAATTAAAAAAATAGCTCGCGGTTGTCGAAATGCAATAAGAAAGTGAAGATAGCTCAGTCAAAAAAGTGTTAGCATATTTAAACATAAATAAATATTAGGGGACAATTATACACAAATCGAACTACCCCTATAGTAAGCTCCTATAGCTTTTGTTATGAATTCGAGACGATATCATATGTAATAGACATACGATAAATACATTTAGAAAACATGAAATATATTGCTCTGTCCGTGTCGAACCCAGGACCGTCAGATTCGTGCAGGGTCACAATCAACTAGGCTGAACCGGTCGTCAAAATTTAATATTATAAAAAGCGTCGTCAAAATAGGATTTGCGGTGGAACCGCAATAACCATTGTAACTACCATTGTTGTATTGGAGCATAAATAACATTCAAAACATATCAAGAATATTCATCACCATCAGTCAAACGTCCACTGCTGGACAGGCCTTTTCCAGAGACTGCCAATACGATTATTCATGGGCTGCCCGCATTCAGCGAACTCCCGTGATCTAAACCAGATCAGCACCCCACCTCGTCGGGTGCCTTCCAACGCTGCTGTGTAGTACGTTACGCCACTCATAAAAAATATCAACACGCATTAAAACAGTAGAAATGAAAACAGATACTTATTTAAAATAAAACTAGCCAAGTGCGAGTCGGACTCGCGCACGAAGGGTTCCGTACCATTATCTATAAAAACGGGGGGAAAATCACGTTTGTTGTATGGGAGTCTTAAATATTTTTTTCTCTCTTTTTTACTATTTGTTGTTATACCGGCCACAGAAATACATCATCTGTAAAAATTTCAACTGTCTAACTAACACGGTTCATGAGATACAGCCTGGCGACAGACGGACAGACAGACAGACAGACAGACGGACGGACAGCGGAGTCTTAGTAATAGGGTTCTGTTTTTTACCCTTTGAGTACGGAACGCTAAAAAAGACCGCTACAAATTTAATTGACTACCCAGAGTTTAACTTTTGACATATTCCCGACTTATCCTGTCAATTATGAACTCGCATTTCCATCGAAATCAAATCCGTCAACGTCAAAAACAGCAAAAATACAAGCAACTGAAAATATGTTTATATTATCTCTGTGGTTGGTAGGTTCCAAAACCTTGGAGTCCATGAATTAAAAGTCCGAAGGAACGATAACAACACGATTTAATGCACTCTAACACGTACATATAAAAGAAGGAGAAAAATTATAATTTTGCCATAGAATGTCCGAAAGCACAAAGGAGAAAAGTCAAAGGCACAAGCACAATAATCAAATAACAATTTCAAAGCGCAAGCGTATAGCGGAGCGAGTTAATTTTTGCATACGAGCAGCGTGCGGTCAGCGCTGTAGCGACATGAGTACTGGCGCGGCCGCGGCCGGCGGGCCGGCGCGGGCGCACGGCCGGTGGCCACGCGCAGGTAACGTGTTCGCTGCATCTAATGTGAAAATTAGTTCACTCGTCCGCGCATCACACGAAATATTTTATATTGACAATTTGTTTTTAGCAAATAAGTATTATTGTTAAGTACATATTTAAATGCATGTTGTTAACACTTAATTATATATATATATATTTATTTATATAATAATAAGTTTTTAGAATTAAGTTTAGTTTTAAGTTTTATATTAAGTTTATACATTTAATAGGTAAAACTTGTTTTATTATTATTATTATTATAGTTAAGAGTAGGTAGTAAGTACACTACATCACCCCTTCCCAGAGACCGTCAAGGGCGATAATAGTCGGGACATTCTGTCCACCTTTGACATCAGTGTCTGTACCTGCTGGGATAATGCCGCGACCTCCTGGCTCAGGGAATGTGGGGCTGACGACGTTGTAGCTGCTGCTGTCATCGATACTGCCGCTATTTGCGGTCCTGGTGGAACGACCTCATGGATGCGGTCAGCTAACTCGGCTACTTCGTCCAGGGGTAGTTTCGTTTGGGACGCGATGATGGTCTGCGTACTCGTGGGTAGTCTGCTGGTCCATATCGATCGCATAAAATCTTCAGGAACGTCCTTACCGGCCAGGCTCTTCAAATGCCTGAGGAACTGTGACGGCTTCCTATCTCCCAACTCTTCGTTCGTAAGAAGCTGATGGATCTTCTTCTCCCGCGAAACTGATAACCGCTTAATAAGTTCGGTTTTTAATTGCTCGTACTTATCTGTCGCTGCCGGTGCAGTAATTATGTCTTCCACTATTGATGCTGTAGGAAAATCCAGCTGAGCTAAGGCGTAATGAAATTTTGTAGCATCCGTTTTTATATTGGCCAACTCGAACTGACTCTCGAGCTGCATGAACCATAACACCGGATTATCGGGGTAAAATGGCGGTACCCTCACTCCAACTCTGCTAACTTCGGTATCGCTTCCTGGCATGATGTGCTCTTTCTCGGGGTCACCAGTGTGGTTGGTAGGTTCCAAAACCTTGGAGTCCATGAATTAAAAGTCCGAAGGAACGATAACAACACGATTTAATGCACTCTAACACGTACATATAAAAGAAGGAGAAAAATTATAATTTTGCCATAGAATGTCCGAAAGCACAAAGGAGAAAAGTCAAAGGCACAAGCACAATAATTAAATAACAATTTCAAAGCGCAAGCGTATAGCGGAGCGAGTTAATTTTTGCATACGAGCAGCGTGCGGTCAGCGCTGTAGCGACATGAGTACTGGCGCGGCCGCGGCCGGCGGGCCGGCGCGGGCGCACGGCCGGTGGCCACGCGCAGGTAACGTGTTCGCTGCATCTAATGTGAAAATTAGTTCACTCGTCCGCGCATCACACGAAATATTTTATATTGACAATTTGTTTTTAGCAAATAAGTATTATTGTTAAGTACATATTTAAATGCATGTTGTTAACACTTAATTATATATATATATATTTATTTATATAATAATAAGTTTTTAGAATTAAGTTTAGTTTTAAGTTTTATATTAAGTTTATACATTTAATAGGTAAAACTTGTTTTATTATTATTATTATTATAGTTAAGAGTAGGTAGTAAGTACACTACATCTCAATTATTAATGTGTGAATGATTACATACTTTCATTTTTATGGTAAATTTATAAATGGTTTGTTATTTTGAAGTGAAACTAAAGTGTAGTAACTAAAGTCCTCGTTGATCGGAGTATTAACACTGCAGTCATAAACGGGGCGGTGCGTCAATCCGAATCAACACAGATGCTATTAACGCGGCCCATCACCAGTCCGAGAGGCAGACCCGAAAAATACCGACTTGAAAAAGACATTAATTCTGGTGGCTGGTGGTAACTGGTGGTGACTGGTGGTGACTAGTGGTCTACGGGATTGGTAACGGTGTTGTGTTCCTGGTTGGTCTCTGTCTACACGATTGGCAACACGCTTTTTCCACAAAGGTGACCTTGCTGTTTACAGCCGCATAGCCAACGGTTGGCGCCGAAATTCGGGGAAATCGACATCACCAAAAGGGCTTGTGTTGTGTAGCCAGAGCTTGACCCTTTGAACGACAAACACTTAAAGGTGTTGCATTTTGTCTTACCTACGGCCCCAATATCAGGTATGACGTACAACCTTAACAATGATATAATCCGCCGGTCTCTTGCCACCGTCAATGTGCCTGCTCTTCTTGAGCCGACTGGCATGGTCAGGGACGATGGTAAGAGACCTGATGGGGTGTCTTTAGTTCCTTGGAGCGTGGGACGGATGTTGGTGTGGGATGCTACCTGTGTAGACACACTGGCACGTTGTTGACGTAACTGGTGACCGAAGAGCTGGCGGCTTCCTCGCTCAACGTATCAGCATTGCGATACAGCGAGGAAATGCCGCCAGCATCCTCGGTACAATGCCTCAAGGGCCCGTTTTAGAAGTATTTTGTATATATTTTCGTTGTACATAAATAAATGATTATCATTTACCTTAACAATAAGGTTCATATTCTATTTCTTATGGAAAATGAGTAGGCGTGAAATTGTCACTGATGTTCATGAAGAATGGCGTTCAAAGGGTTAAAGGCCGCCAGAGCTCCCAAGGATGCACTGTTACGAGTGACCTGAATATGTATTTAACAGTCATGGATGAAACAAATCAATTACTTAATGCTCTGCACTTTTTACCAATTTTAACTAATATTTTAAGAACCTACCTCTTAGCCTACATTCGTGATAACCTCTTATATATCAAGCGCACAGACACGCCCAAAATTTAGATTGCAATGTTCCTTTGCCCGTGTCCCTTATCACTTCGTAATAAGGTCGCTTTTTGCGAAACCCGTTTTAATAACGGGTAGCAAAATGAACACCGTACATTTGTTATTTGTGAATTTTTATTAAGTTTAATCTGTACAGTCAATATTGGGGAGTTATGTTTTGAAGACAAGGTGCCTGTTATAAGAGCGAATAGTAAAAAGGTTAATTCTTGAATGAATGAATGTTGTTCTTGGAATGCCATGGTTATAATGCAAATACCTACACGTAAAGAGTCCCCTCCCAAGGTAAAATTTCAAAATCATTGTCAGATTCAAATCATCTTCATATTTTCTATCACCTATTAGAATTCACCTTCTATTCTTTACTACTCTATCATAGGTACATGTTATTGGATTGGTTGCCACTTCTGAAATAAAGCGGCCAAATCAGTGTCTGGCCACGCGCATTGTAGGGTTCCGTAGCTATCCACCCGTGACAACGTTGACTTAAAATGTCACAAGCGTATATTTACTATGCAGGGTGTTTTTATTGAATTCCATTAATTGCGAGGGAACAATTCTGGGGGGAAATAAAGTAATCTTCTCTAAGACACTAGCATCCCAATTTGTACCATTTCGAAGATATTCAAGAATTAATTAACAATCCTAGTATAAATTATCCTTACCTATTAAACAATGATGACGTGCGGGACATTCGTATTCCGAATATTTTCATATTTGACATTAACTTTTGCTGAACTCCCAAGTTAACTCGTCGCGTGCACTTAAGGCCGTTTTGCATTCAGCCTTGGTGATATATAATTATTTTGTATTACATTTAAAAAATAGTTTTTTCTTGAATTTTGGGAAACTAAATATAAGTATGCTACGTCGTTTCTATGGCTATACAATGCTAAATGCTTGAAGGAACGAAAATAAAAAAAAACATCCTATATAAAATTACTGACGCATATCTAAGTTACGAGTATCAATGGATATTGTACAAAAGCTTGGCTTTATTTATTCAAGGATGGTGACAAATGAGCGGTGGCTGATTCCGTAATAGCCTATCCTGGACACCTTGCGACTTCAGAAGAATTACAAGAGCCATTTCGATCCTTTATTAACTTCAGTATTGATGTGTTGACAGCTAGAGACATGCAGGTCCCTCCCTCTCAACACAGCGCAACCTCGGGAGCTCTGGGGACCTTACCACCACCACCACCACCACACTCGCCACCAGGAACACAACACCACATACCGTACCGGATGGGTTCCCTACCATTATCTATAAAAAGGGGGAAAAACACGTTTGTTGTATGGGAGCCCTTGATTTTTTTTTAATTTAATTATTTATTTTCAAAATGGATATGTAACTAAACATTCTGTGAATATTTCAAGCGTCTACGTGTTGCCGTTATCAATATCGAACAAAAACGAGCAAAAAAATCACGTTTTTTGTATGGGAGCCCCCTTAAATTTTTATTTTATTCTGTCTTTTAGTATTTGTTGTTATAGCGTCGACAAAATTACATCATTTGTGTAAATTTCAACTGTCTAACTGTCACTGTTCATGAGATACCGCCTGGTGACAGACGGACAGACAGACGGGCGGACGGAAAGCGGAGTCTTAGTAATAGGGTCCCGTTTTGCCCTTTGTGTACGGAATCCTAAAAATCAGGTAGTGTTTTATGGCTGCAGTCTTCGGTACTTCTCCAGTTTGCCTGCTCCAAATATATGTAAGTGATATGACTTGCCGCTCTGTACCTCTCTGGGTACAGAAGTGGTGCAAAAACTACTTATAGTGTCTATTTATGTGAAAGATGTACGAGTATGTGTTGTATTATGTAAATATTCAATTGTCCCAACTGGTTTGTACTACCGCAATGCCCTCATAATGTGAGCGTATTGTCACTGCGCGCGCAGGTAGGTTAGTATGGATTTTACCAACAAATGAAGGGCTCCATTTACTCAAAGATCCTGACCACACCACACTGGCTGTTATAAATGTTATATAACAGCAACTATGTTTCTTCAGCATCATAGTGTTACATGTCCTTGTTACACTATGTTACATTTATATAATAATAAATATTGGGGGACAATCTTACACAAATCGACCTAGTCCCAAACTAAGCAAAGCTTGTACTATGGGTACTAGGCGACGATATACATACTTATATTATATAGATAAATACATACTTAAATACATAGAGAACATCCAAGACCCAAGAACAAAATCCGTGCTAAATGCACAAATAATGCCCTGGCCGGGATTCGAACCCGGGACCTCTAGCTTCGGAGGCAGTGTCACTACCAACTAGGCTAAACAGGCCGTCAAACATTTATAACAGCTAGTGTGGTAGCAGCATTAGGTATGTTGTGTGGTGAGTCAGGTCACCAGAGCTCCTGAGGATGCGCTGATTTTAAAGTGATCAACACTAATCCTCAAGGGAATTAATGGTCGGCAGCGCGCTTATAATTATTCTACGGTCGCAAGCGTCCATAGGCTACCGTCTGTGAATACCATTAGGTAGGTCGTAAGGTTGTTTGCCACCGACATGTAAAACAAAGATGGCAATGATGTTATCATCGCCTTTTACGCCTCACCACACTATCTCGCCGCCATTTTGTTTACATATCATAAACGGCACAATGCTCTAGCATTGTAATGAGTGCGCCTACGCATCGAGGGTCTTAAAGCGGTTTATGACACGAGCGCGAGCGGGTATCTTAAGAGGTAGCGGATGTTAGATACTTGAACTTTAGAGTTTTTTCCTCTTAGCGTTCTCCTAGTTGTATTCCTACGACTAGGACGATTTGTGTAAGATTGTCCCCCATAAAAAAAACTCTCAGTTATTTTTAGTTCGGAAAATGACATTTAGGCGACTTCCTGATTTGGCGGGATGGGAGCGATATGTCATAGGTATTTTGCTCTGTGACGTGAGCTTACTGATGTGAAATTTCCTCATTTCATGAAATACTTCTGACAGTCTTACGTTTACGCCGTAGTAATGGCGCCGTAGATCTACCTTCTGCATGCTTAAAAACGTTGCATAATCAGAATCATCCCGCCAGGCTACAGTTCCGTACCTCGAAAGGAAGAAACGGAACCCTTATAGGATCACTTTGTTGTCCGTCCGTCCGCCTGTCTGTCTGTCAAGACCCTTTTTCTCAGGAACGCGTGGAGGTATCTAGCTGGAATTTATATCAAATACTCAGGTCTACTGTCCCTTCGAGCTGTGAAAATATCAAACTTTCCGTTTACGCCGCAAATGTCCGCAAATTTTCGACACTCGCAAGGGAATCGAAACCTACAGAGTACTTCCCGTGAACTCAAAATCTTGAAATTTGATACGAAGATAAAGGAAAAATTGCGAACACCGTAAATTTTTTGTTACATCATATAATAAAAATAATTTTACGGAACCCTCAGTGCGCGAGACTGAATCACACTTGGCCGATTTTTTTTGTTAAAAATTTACTTGTTTCTAACAACTGTAGAGAAGATTTTCTGAACGCAAGACTTTGGAAACGATACCTCTCTTGGACCACACTCTTCAACAATAAGTTACCGTCTACCAAGTTCATAAAGAGGCAGTCAAATGCACCTACATATATGGAAGTATTTAAAGTATTCCATCTGATGTAGGTGTTAAAATTGTCAGCTGTGTCATTTTACGACTACTGCACCACGGACTTTGTGGTTGTTTGCCACCGACAACCAAAATATCTTAAAACATGTATCTCTATGGAAGTTAGTAAGCAGTTTCCTAAATTAGAATAAAAGTAAGTAAGTATTTATTTGTGATACACAGGTTACAATAATAGATGACAATAGAATAAAACATACCTACAATATGCTGTGATCTGCCTACAAGGTGTACAAACATATAGTAAGAGAGGGTGTTTAGATGGCCGAGTTTTTGTGAGGTATGTTAGTACTTGATGCCCGCTAGGTTATCCCTATTTCTGCCAAATTATCACCTTATCTTTGACCCGGACACTCACAGGAACGAGGAATGTCAATTCATATATTGCAGTCTTAAAATTATTGTTTAGTATCTGTGGTTTAGTTTAGTAACTACATTTAATGTAGCCACCATTGTTTATTTTACCTACTACCGATCCAATCCCAAAAAGGTCTATAGTTTTCCTTTTGAGTTGAAAGGTCCTTTCCTAAAACTAGTGCCTACGCCTTATCTTTGGATTACGTGTCATAGCGACCCCTAGGCTCGTTTAGAGCACTAAAAGGATGTTGACTTTGATATCCCAAAATGCAAGATAATTCCAAATTAAAGGGAAAAATTTAATGCTCCGAGCAGGATTCGAACCTGCGACATCTGGCATACGCGGCCAATCGCTCTAGCCTCTGAGCTATCGGAACAACCAAGCTCATACACGAAATCCTTCACTAGTTCCCTCTTCAAACGCCTTAGGGAGGCGTACAGCGACATCTACCGTAGAAGACTTAGACTTCTATTAACGGCACCAACGTCTCAAATTACATTGAGAAATCGTCAGTAACGATGCGCCATCCCATACTAAATTAATTTTGTAGTAAAGCAGTAACGCTGCTAACAAAAAATAAATAAAGGGAAAAATTAAAAAATTTAATGCTCCAAGCAGGATTCGAACCTGCGACATCTGGCATACGCGGCCAATCGCTCTAGCCTCTAGCATTACATTTTTCAATTATTCCCTTTAATTTGAAATTTTCGTTAGCAGCGTTACTGCTTGAGTACAAAATTATTTTTTACAAGATAATTGCAGAATTAACAAAATGTCGTAGTTATTCAGACATGAGGCCTAATTGCTAAACTCTCCCTGATTTCCTTCGATCATCATTCTTCTAATATTTTCCCGGTTGTATTCTAAAAGCCGGACTCCACTCTGGCACCTACTTAATCCCAAAATATGGCGTAGGTCCTAGTTGTACCAAAACGACTGCCATCTGATCTTCTCCAAAACGTAAAATCTACCCCTAACCTTGTTCGGAATAAGATCGCTTTCTTTACGATGTATGTATTCCTTTACCGAAAGGTTATAGGTATACAATATCAAACTAGTGGCTCTGTGAGCCTGTAGAACGCGCAATTTTTTTTTTCTAAATTTCCAAAAACTGATTCGACAAAAATATCTATATAATTATCGAACCTGCTCACAAAATTTCACGAGAATCGGTTGAGAAATGCGACCTGTAGAGGAGACCATCCGGACAGACAGACAGACATACGAAAGAATTTATGTCGAAAGCTGAGACGGAGACGCTTCGCTCGCTCGGTCAATTAACATTTCGTACTTAAATATTTACATAAGTTTTTTCTTTAGAAAACCCAGTGTTTTTATCTCGGGCACGAACCTAGGATCTCTACATGGCAACTGACGTGTCTATACCACTCTGCTACCGGGCTTTTTATTTCGATCGCAAACCATTAAAATCAATGTCGTCAAACTAGTTACGTCTAAAATCATCAAACCCATTGTCAGTGATTTCGTTGAAAAAATTCAAAATGGCGCCCGTTTTTGTGTCCGGAATTAATGTTTGCTCAGTTAACAGAACTGATTGCTTTATTGGGAACAAATATGGAAAGGTTGAATTTTTGTTTATTAATGTGTCAGCTCAATGATAGGTTTCATTGGAGGGTTAATGGAATCGTCAGTTTGTCTGTGAAACCAGCACTAAGAGGTGCGGGATCGTTGCGATATCATTTTGCTGTCAGTATCGGCCTGTTGAGCCTTATTGCTAGTGACACTGCCTCCGTAGCTAGAGGTCCCGGGTTCGAATCCTGTAAGGGCATTTGTTTCTGTGGTGAGCAGAAACATTTGTTCCTGAGACGGATGCTTTCTATGTATTTCAGTATATATCTATTAAATCTATCGTTGTCTAGTACCCATAACACAAGTCTTATTGAGCTTACTATGGGATTAGCTCGATTTGGGGTAAAGAATGTCCCCTAAATATTTATTTATTTGCAGTTGCAGTGGCAGTGGGCGGGGCACATAGCACGTAGAACCGATGGCCGTTGGGGCGGAAAGGTTCTCGAGTGGCGACCACGTACCGGAAGGCGTAGCGTGGGCAGGCCCCCCACACGGTGGACCGATGACCTGGTGAAGCTCGCGGGTGTCCGCTGGATGCGGGTGGCGCAGGACCGGTTATTGTGGAAGACTTTGGGGGAGGCCTATGTCCAGCAATAGACGTCTTTCGGCTGAAATGATGATGATGATTATTATAGTGTCAACTGCCAGTTGAGACGGTACAGATTCCCTAATTTTCTGACTAACGTGGGACGGTAATACTGGCAGTAAACTGGTAGGTGAGGAAATCTGGACGACATGAGGAAATCTCAGTAAGTAGAATGCTGCGTCCAGGTTCCGCCCCGCTATGGCAGGAACCAGCCTGTAGTACTCGTAGCTTAGCTTGAACGGAAAACTGCAGCCATATCAAAACCATTACTTTTTTTTATTATTAAAAATGGGATTGCTCTTGGCCAGCATCTAGCCAGGGGGCAAAGATGAGGCCGACGATGAAGCGAGCTCACCCAGAAGATGCCTATTCACTCGTGCCTTGAAAAGGTCCAGGTTATATAAACTCGGAAATACAGACGCCGGCAGATAATTCCAAACCTTAGAAGTGCGCATTATAAAAGAAGATGCAAAGCGCTTGGTTCGAATTAGAGGAATTTCGACCAGGTAAGGATGGTAGCCAGCCGTACGTCTGGATGTCCGATGGAAGAAGGGGAAAGGCGGTATGAGCTCATGGAGCTCCTGAGCACATTCACCGAAGTACAGTTTGTAGAAGACGCACAGACATGCTACTTTGTGTCGATGTGCGAAGTGCTACCTTACCTACCTTTTTGCGGTAAACAGACACGCTTGCGTTTTGGTGGCGTTGAAACTAACCAGATTGTTATCACCCCATTGGGAGACAAGACTTAAGGTTGAGTTAATTCGCTCTACCATTGTCTCTCTCTCAGACTGAACTTACTTTACTTGCTCTATATGTAGTGTTTGTTGTCTTCCTGCGCGCGTATGACGGTAGCAATTTAATCACATGTCGTGGATAAGATACCCGTCACTCTCGCACTCGCATACTTACCAGAACGTGACGAGTATCTTGTCCACGACGATAACTGATACACACCACCACACGGCAACCATTATACGCCTTCCTGGTGATGGGTAACGTCGCCAGAGCCCCCGAGGATGCGATGTATTGTGAGCGGGGGACTCACAAGCATCCATACCCATGGGCCGTATGCTTCTTTGCTAATACGATTCCATAATGTAACACGTTTCTGGAACGTTCTCTGTAAATGTCAATGACGTAACAGTGGCATAAGCACGTTCTCCTCCCAATTAGAGCAGGACATCAATTCGTCGCGCACGCAACTATGCGACAACTTCGACTCAAGTTACCATCGTCCAGTTTAACTTGAATCGTAGTTCGGCTACAACTACGCGTGGTCGGATGTCAACTACGTTGGTTTTAAGGCTCGATAACCGTTGTGTATATCATCGTGACTACTGATTAGGATTGGATTGGGTAATAGGATAGCTAGCAGTTTTTACGAAAGTGGCAAGCAAGCATACCGCCTTAATTTAAGCCATTGTAGCCAATGGGTTCAAGAACAAGGATGTGCATTGTCGAGAGATACTTTAGCTGTCTATACAACAAATTCTTATATCATTAATTTATACCTAAAATAAAACTGACTCCAACTTTGTACTTCGCCATGCCACACACATGAGATTTTCACATATACTTCTAACTTTACTACATGTACAGACATGACACACACACACACAGAGACCACATGACATGACATATATAGATCGATCGATTTTTGTAACTTTGGGTGGATCGATCTCTTTGTAGTGACTGTACTGCTTTCCGATAGCAAATGAGGTGGTTACTACAGAAAATATTCAAGTCAAAGTTCCGTCGATTTCTCAGGGAACCCAAACTGACTTTCAGTTCGTCATCATAAGTTCCACTTCAAAATGTGTATTTAGACTAGTTACGCAACTCTTTCATAATTGACGACCTGTTTAGCCTAGTTGGTAGTCCGAACTACACTCCTTTTTTTGAGAAGCCCCATGGCTTCTCAAAAAAACCGGCCAAGAGCGTGTCGGGCCACGCTCAGTGTAGGGTTCCGTAGTTTTTGTAATTTTTTCAAAAACTATTCAACCTATCAAGTTCAAAATAGTTTTCCTACAAAGTTTTTATAAAGTTCTACTTTTGAGATTTTTTTCATATTTTTAAAACTTATGGTTCAAAAGTTAGAGGGGGGGGGGACACATTTTTTTTTACTTCTGGAGCGATTATTTCCGAAAATATTAACATTATCAAAAAATTATTTTAGTAAACCCCTATTTATTTTTAAATACCTATCTAACAATATATCACACGTTAGGGTTAAAATGAAAAAAAAAAAAAAACACTCCCCGCTTTACGTATAGTGGAGGTACCCTAATAAAATATTTTTTTCCACTTTTTATTTTACCACTTTGTCGGCGTAATTGATATACATATTAGTACCAAATTTCAGCTTTCTAGTGCTAACGGTCACTGAGATTATCCGCGGACGGACGGACAGACGGACGGACAGACATGGCGAAACTATAAGGGTTCCTAGTTGACTACGGAACCCTAAAAAGGAGTGTAGGTATACAATTAAATTGTATTTGGCCGGCTTTGCAAATATGACATTCCTGGATTTGCAAGCGTTTATAGGCTACGGTGACGGCTTACCATCATGCGAACCGAATGCTTATTTTTATTTACCACGTGGTGTAAAATATAATAATGTTAACATATTTTCCTTATTTCTGAGATTATGTTCATTATGATATGAATGACATTTTTATAACACCTAACCAGCAATTAAATATACTCAAAACTCTTCGTTGAAACAAACCGACATTTAAATACGAAAATACTTTAAATATCGGTTACCAATCCGCCTCTTTCTCCTTAAAGAAGGATACATCTGGTACAAAAAAAGGATTTATTACGTTTTGAAGGCGGGTACGAGCCAACCACACTAGTCCAATACGCGTCAGGCATAGCTCCAACAGTATCCTAAATGCGACAGCAGGTAGCTTTGATCGTCTTATTAAAAAGTTTTGGGTAGGACAAATAAAAATTTGTGGCCCAATTTGAATGTTACTAACTTTGATTTCAAGACTCTGGACTGGAGAAGGCTAGGCATCAACATAAACGGCGAGTACGTCACTTACCTTCGGCTTGCAGACGATATAGCAGTCATGGCTAAGACCGTCGAGGATACATACTACAATGCTCGATGGCCTCAGTAAAGCCTTCGAGCGAGTTGGTCTAAGGATGAACATGGACAAGACAAAGATCATGTCAAATGCCCATGTAGCACCAACTCCCGTAACAATCGGACACTTTACGCTCGAAGTTGTAGACGATTACATATATGTACCTAGGACAAACTATCCAGTTAGGTTGGTCGAATCCGACTCGGCTGATTTTCGCAATAGAATGTGATGTCCGAATAAATAATTAGTAACGTGTGGATGGGAGCTGAACGACGCTCGAGGTTAGCGGTGCGGGGGGAGGGATACGCTTACCTATCTTATCTCGACCAATATTGTAAATTAGTCGCACGCGCATTTCCGCATGAGCGGTCGTGCACTTCCGTGTTGTATCTCTCGTAAAGACGCGCAATCGTGAACGAGACACAACAATGTTTACGAACCGGGAGTACCCCGAACATGCAGGGCAATTCGCGATGTATGTTTTTTTACTAGATTTAGACGTAGCGTTATCGCCACCTATTGCAAAACGCGCCACTGCGGTATCCACAAACGCATGGTTTTTTAGGATATCTTTCAGCTGCTCTGACATTTTTCTCTGTATATTTTTACGTCATGCCATATTAAATCCGGAGCAGTGTGGCCCGGTTTTTAGTGTATCGGCGGTTCTGGGGCAACCAACCGGACCCTTCATCAAAACTGACAACACAGCGGAGCCACACCGATACGTCGTATATGTAAACTTTTTAATGTTGTTTATCATATGGACCTTTGTTGTCTGATACTAAATGATTTATTATTAAGTATTAAACATTGGTTCGAAAGGCGGCATAAAAAATAGTTAGGCAGCCAAATATGCCCTTCTCGGAACGTGCGGTCGGTGCGTACCCGCGCCGTTATAAAGGCAGAACATAACCGCCAATCCACCTCGACACCTACAATTATATTTTCAAGATATTTATATCTCTCGTCATAAATTATATGAGACGGTGGTGGTAACACGGAAACTCAACTTAAACTCGCTTAGGTTGGGTTGTGCCAAACCGTTCGTAATCGTTAGCGGTGTGTTCGTTAGAATCTGATTGTATGGGAAGTTTGACAAGTTTGTATGCGATGATAGCTGCCGGTGCTACATCTAACGTTGATCGGTATGTAAGTTTATCCATCTCCATAGTACGCTGAATAAGGCTTGTGTTATGGCTACTAGACGGCGTTAAATGTAAGAATAGAATAATAATAAGAGGTTTAGTGTACACACCGTGGGCTCTTATAACACGAAAGATTAACCAACGATTCTAGAGCCTAATTAGAGTATACTCGTATAATGTGGTATAACATACAGTCCAAAAACCCGTAATTTAAAAGATATTAATCATTTAAATTTTAAAAACAAATCTCAAGCCCAACACACTCTAAATGCGTAACGTAGCCACCTATTACTGTTTTGACATGACATTTCTTGTCTTGAAAACACTTACATGTTAGTCAAAAATACGTGGTTAAAATCTTTCGGGTTATTCCCCAATAACCCCGCGCTGTATATAGGTACTTAAATACCTACATAGAGAACGTCCAAGACTCAGAAACAAATATGTATGTATGTATGTCAGAATCAGAGTACAAAGGCGAACTTATCCCTATGAGGGATCTTTTCCAGCTAACCTTTGAGGGATTGAGAGGAGATTTTTAAAAAGAATGAGATAGACAAACTTACACCGTATACAACAACGTTACAATGAGTGAATATAATTTGTAGCTAAACCATAACTAAATAAATACCATACAAAATAAATATACATATATAATGAATTAAAAAAAAATACATATACCTATAATAAATACATAAATACAGAATAATTATATTCAAAATTACAATATATAAATAATTATATTACTCAACCAAATCACAGATCGTTGGAGAGCCATAATTTCTTCAAATTTTTCTTGAGTGACGCAACATACTGGGACAGTCTTATTGACAAAGGTAACAAATATTCATGCTCATCACAAAAATGTTTGCCCTGACTCAGCCCCTGGCCCTGTTTCGAAGCCAGGACTATCAGTTTCGTAGACAGGGACAACAACCACTAGGTTAAACCAGTCGTCTTACGGGTCAGTTAAAACAAGTGAGTTCCAGTAGTTACCCACCTTTCCCTTCGAACTAAATACTCGGCGTACGATTTTGACATTTCATTTACAGTTTACAGTTCGCTGTAAATGTCAAACTGTGATATATGCAGGTAACGGAGTCCTTGTGAAATTAGCCATATTCACGGCTTGAATTCACATGACATATACATAATAAGCTTTCTGTTACGTACCTACCTATAGGTACGTAACAGAAAGCTTATTATGTATATTATTTAAAACAAAAAAGGACGAAGCATTAACTAATATACCAATACACAATGTTTTGTTATTGGTTGTTGACATGACCGGTAGTACTGAAATTTCATATTATAACAATTATTGATTGAACTGGTAAGATTGGTTGGATATAACAAGTACACTTTTTTCTTATGCAAGGTATAGGTTGCAAGTCTACAATAAAAAAATATATAAAAATAAAATAACGTTAGCGTCGTTGGCCCAAGAGAAAAGGACACAATTAAAAAAAAAAGATGTATATTATTGCCATATAACATGCTGTTTGCAGCGACATTATCTCAGGTCCAAATAGGCAATAGGCAATAAAAACTTTGGTAAATCATCTTTATTAAATTTGTTATTCAATACATTTCTGATCTCATTTACGTATAATAAAATAACTGCTCACCACCGTAAAATGGCACCATCTCAGCGGTATCAATTTTATGTATAGTTTTCCTCTCTGAGTTCACACCACACCAGCCAGTGGCACATTTTCCCTAAAGACAGGGCGAAAAAGAAGTTAATTTTATGACAGAAGCAAAGCAACGGCCTACGTGCATTGTCCGGGACTCGAACCCGCACGGGAGCGGTAAGACTCGCTTAATGTTACTGGTATGTAAAACGAGACGGTTGGCTGCAGGCATAGGTATAAGCGATAGCGATTTTTCGACTAATTAATTTAGAATCCCTCCTGCCCGCGACCTCTTAAGTATAACACCGTATACGTATACGTGCATATATCAGAACAAAATTTCACGTTTATAATGTGCTAGCTATTGTCCGCCACTTCGTATCGGTAGAATTCAGTTTTCGGACAACTAGCGTAACATTTAGGTTTTGACGAACATACAAAACGACAATTAATTACATAGGTATGCACATTAAGCTTTTTCATGAAACACTCCGTCCTGGTGAAAGTCATATGAAATTCAGTAGTTTTCAAGTTTACTGCGTGTAATAGTGGAGTTACATATTTATGTACATAATACAGACGCGGCGGACACTTCTTATAATATGTAGTTGTTTAGTGATATTAGATATTAGACAATAGATAGTTGGCGGCAAATAGAAAGCGAGAGAAATATTCCACTCTCAGTAATTATTTATTTGTCCCACTTGCGGTGGAAACGACCGGTTGTTGGGGTACAGAGGCAAAGAAGTTCCTGAGGGAGATTGGTCGTCGGTTGCGGGAGAGGGGACATGACACCCGTTCCGAGTCTTTCTTGGTGCAGAGGCTGTCCATCGCGATACAACGCGGCAACGCGGCGAGCGTGTTGGGAACGTTTGCGCCGGGAATGATTCGGGTTCCACCAATTTAAGGGAAACTAAAAGTAAAAAGAAGCCTTGAGTGTTATTTATTACCTATTCTGTGAAATTAATGTATGAAATTGGTTCGGAAAAGGATTTATCGTAGATATAAACATAGTGAATCAAAAAATTGAATTGGTATCTGTAACCCATTAAAAAAACTGTTGACACGAAACAAATGTATTTCATTTGTAATTTATTTTGATGACAAAAATACATGGTTCGAAAATAACACGTGGGGTAGGAGGGCGACCAAGTTGTATGAACAAGTATTGTTTCTCATTCAAATCTGAACAAAAAGAGAAAATAATCTGAACAAAAAGTGATAATACTTCATACCAACTGTGAGGTTTTCTACTTTAAATTCAAAAATCTAAAAGTAAACAACATCACTGTGGTTTACTTTCCGTAAAATCAAGGATGATTCGCAGTAGGCCGCTCCGTGTCCGGGCCAGCCCGTTTTCTTCTAGAGAAATAGAAATAGAAATAGAAATAGAAAAGCTTTATTCATGGCAAACAGACAAAATGTTAAAAAAGTTTTACAATTTTCAAAGTTTACCATGAAATGGTCCCGCCTCAGCATGGTGCTGACTCAGGAGTCAGCGCTGGTCTTCCGGCAGGACCATTGATGGGTCACGATCTGTGCGGCACAGCCAAGTTCACACACACGTACACACTTCATAAAATACGCCGGCCGTTGCGTTTGCTGTCATAAAAAACGGCCCGGCCCGGACACGGAACGGTCTACTGTGAATCATCCTTCATTCCGGATCACTACCCCAACATAATCCTGTTGAGTCTCCGCTCCCGCTCCCGCTGCGCCTATCACCGAGCCCTCACCCTCTATTACACATGGTAATTATGACAAAACAATTGGCAATTAAGTCCCGACTCGAACTGCGTTTTAATTACTTAACACCGCACGCATATTAGCCTGTACATTAGCAGGTAATGCGGATTTAAGGCTCCGTAGGCATTGTGTACCTTAATTGAAAGTGTTAAAACTGTTAAATTAGAAAAAACTGGCCAAGTGCGAGTCGGACTCGATCACGAAGGGTTCCATACCATTATCTATAAAAACGGCAAAGAGTCCGACTCGCACTTGGCCGGTTTTTAATATTTGTTGTTATAGCGGCAACAGAAATACATCATCTGTGAAAATTAAAACTGTCTAACTATCGCGGTTCTTGAGATACAGCCTGGTGACAGACAGACGGACAAACAGACAGGTAAGTCTTAGTAATAGGGTCCAGTTTTTACCCTTTTGGTACGGAACCCCAAAAAGGTACCTAATCATCATATAATATGAAGCTACGGTAACTTAGCGGTTCAGGCATGCGGCTGTCAAACGGCGGTCGCGGGTTAGAATCCAGGATCGTACCAAAAATTTAAATAAATTATTGGCTATGTGACCTCATGAAAGTTTTTTTTTTTAATTTAAATATTTGCAAATACTGACTCGACCATAAACATCTGTATAATTATCAAACCTGGTCACAAAATGCTACATAGGTGAACCCAACAGCTAGTTTGATATACTTAATCTACTAGAAACCAATAAAAGTCCAAAATCACCTTTAAACCGAAATCATGGCCGTAATTTGTGTATCAAAATAAATAAACTTTCGACTTTATAACTATCAATTTAAGGTGTATATTGGGTTGGAGCGTAGGTGTGAATTGCATTATCTATTTTAATATTGTAATTTATTTTGACAGGTTACTGGCGTTTGGAGGTATCGTCGGTAGGGTGACCAAGTTGTTGGATGATAAGAGGATAAGTCAAGGTTTTAAGGTCCGTCCACACCGGTATTCAAAACACGGTGATGGTGCGGAATCGCAGTGAACGAGAGGGAGAAACATACTTGGTAGTGCAAAAAGCCAATTGCAAGCAAACGCGCATACCAGTTAACTGGAGTTGTAGTTGTTTATAGGCTGCCGATTGTAGGCGCTTACCATCAGGCGCGCCTGAACTCTAGGCACGCCTGATGGTAAGCGCCCTTCAGGCCCTGAAGCTTGTTTGCTACCAACGTTATAAAAAATATATATCACTAGCTGTCGCAGTGTGCTGTTTTATAGCCTAAAGCCTTCCTCGATAAAAGGACTATCCAACACAAAAAGAATTTTTCAATTCGAACCAGTAATTCTTGAGATTAGCGCGTTCAGACAAACAAACAAACTTTTCAGCTTTATAATATTAGTATAGATAATACTACGTGACAGATGGAAACAATAACGTCAAAATATGATTGATATTTCATTTTACAATGTGAATCTCATTAACTAATTATTGATGAACATAATTATTACGCTCTGCAAAAACAAGGATAATTGAAAAAAAAAAGGAAATATGCTATACTATATTTTATTAATTATGTATAAATATATTTTTATTTTGGCTATAGCATATATTTGGAAGTGAGGAGAGACAAAGACCTCTACGCAAATATTAATTACGAATTTTTAATTTTCTGTATCTGGAAATTATGCCTGACAGTGTTCACATTCACCCTGTAGAGAAAGAAGTCAAGAGATCCGGAAATTATCTAAGTAGGTACACAATATTGAGTCCTGGAGTTCCAATGAAATGTGGTCACCCTAAGACTTAGGCTATTTAGGTTTCCTGAAGACCGATTATTTATAAGAAATATATGGCTTAGAAATTAAACTCAATCATTATAAATTGAGCTTCATCATATAGTGAGGGTTATATATTTGAATCCATATTATCGTGTGTGCATATATTACACTAACTCGTGGCCCAGCGGTGCCTGCGTACCACGAGCGGTATTTGAGGTCAAGCAACGTCAGCTCTGATCAACTCTTGAATGGGTAACTGCTTTGAGTGGTTACTAACTGAGCGCTCCCATGATTTGGAAGGCACGTTAAGCCGTTGACCCGGCTGTTATCTGTGACATTAAGACAAGTTACAGGCCTCGGGCGGCTTGAGAACTTCTAACAGTCAAGTTAGCCGCTCACTTGACAAGCCTAATCCCAATATGGTCTAGTTTTCCCCTGGGAGGTCAGATGGTAGTCGCTTCCAACGCTCCATCAGGTTAGACTAAGGTCACACCATTAAAAAAAAAAACATTAGTTTATTCGGAAGCGACTGCCATCTCACCGACTGAAAATTAGCGAAGCCAAATAAGGCCATGATAAGTCAGACAAATAACCTTCTTTTTTAATTCAGCTCTACAAACCTGTCAAAACAAACCAAAGATAAATCTTTATAATTATCACCTATAGTGACCGATTCGCTTAAAAAATCATTAGTGACCCCAACCCACGCGAAAAACCCAGAATCCATCAATTGATATCAAACCAATATCAAGAAAACATAAAAAAACTCAGTTTAACATGGTCCCTTCTTCAAACAATTCTTATATTAAGATAATACCTTGTGTCACTAGAAATAAAACAGACTCCTCAAACAAATACGTAACGTTAACAAGGTATTATCTTTATACTATACTTACAGTATGATAAGTCCTTGTCATAATAAAAGTATGATAAGGAAACCAAGTATCACTTGTCTTTGATAGAAGCAAGCGGGAAAAGCGGCCTAAGTATACGCTTAAGTTAGCCGAGGTGTGTCAAAGTAATCCGTCCAAAAACATACTTTGCTACCTAAGTAAAAAGGTACTAAATGCAATGTATTTTTTTGAAATCTTGGCCAACATAGACCAAGGCAAGTTCATCACACATGTCACTATTTCCAGTATAAGTTGACATTCAGATTAGTAATGAATACCTAGTTGGTTACTAAGTTATACCTAGTTGTGTTATGTTACTGTGTTATGTGTCTATCGTTGTAATAATCCTTATCTACATAAAATATACTAACGAAAGTTAAATAAATTATATATTAAAATGAAGTACACACAATCAGGATTTACATTTGTCAATTTCATTCAAAATGGCCTCCTTGGGCCTGAACACAGGCCTTCAGACGACGAGGCCAGTCATCAATAGCGGCACGCACGGTTCGGTCACAGGGAGTCAAGATTTGTGTGGGGTTTAGCACAAGCTTTCTCCTCAATAACCTGCCATAAAAGCATAATCCAGGGGGTTGAGGTCCGGGCTGGAGGAGGGCCAGTCTTCGTGGGCAATGAAGTCAATTTTGTTGCTTCGAAACCAGGCTTGAGTTGTTTTTGCCTTATGTGCAGGGGCTGAGTGTTGTTGAAAGACCCAGGGCTGGTTTTGAAATAGAGAGTGGCTTAAAGGCTTCACTATTGGTTCCAGAACGGTTTCCTGGTAAACTTTAGCCCCAGTTTTGACACCTTTTTCACAGAAATGCACCTGTGTTAACCCTGAGTATGACACACCTAACCAAATCATGACATAAGAGGGATGATGGCCTCGTTGCACTCTCGAAACAGCTACACTCGCTTCTTGACTGTTTTTTGCATACACTCTGTCATTCTGGCGGTTACAACATTCTTCAATGGTAAAAATTTTTTCGTCTGTATATAATATATTTCGGTGGCCATTTTGTGCGTACCGCTTCAGTAGCACGCGACTTCTATTCAGCCTCATAGTCTTCAATCGTCCATTAAGCAAATGACCTTTCCGTCTACGATAAGCGTGTAGTCTAAGGTCTTGATTGATAACTTTTTTAAGGGAGCTTCTCTTCACAGACATCTGAATTGCCAACAACTTTTGCTTCCGAACGACGGGGTTTCTTGCGATTCTCGCCTTCACTGCCTTTATTAGAGCTGGGGTCCGAACGGTGCGTGGTCTTCCAGACCTCTTGCGGTCATCAAAGCTCAGGGTACTATTGTACCTATTAATGGTACGATAAACCAATTGTTTGTTTATTTTCAGATTTTGAAGCAACTTCAAAATCACGTTTGGCGGATGCCCGCATTTGTGCCACGCAATTACAGCGACACGATTTTCTTTTAGACCCCAATCCATTATAAATATGACGAGATAAGTGTTGTGTGTGCTATAAAATTATAACTGACAACCCGCCATTATATGTCATTTTTTATTTTTTCGGTAGCATTTGTTTTAACGCAAGAAAAGAGTTTGCAAATCGAGTAACAGAACTTAGTAACCAACTAGGTATACAGTTTTCGGAGACCTCACTTATATTGATTATGTGAGCTTGGTAAGTTGATAGGTTGGTAAGTTATGAATTTATCTTGGTGGTAAGAAGGTTTTCGTGAATGTATTTCTAATTTGGTTGTGGGATATTAAGTTTAATCAAAAACCTATAAAGGAGACACAAAATTGTGTCTGTTATAGTATGGACTTACTCGTAAGTATAAGAAAAAGAGATACGAAGGAATGAAAAAGAACTCATATATGTTATATAATAGAGAAGCGCCTAAAATGGGTTTTACCGAATACGGCATTCTGCCGAATTATTCAAGAATCGAATTATGCCGAAATGTTCAAGAAAATGCCTTTATCAACTGTTCATAGAACAGACTAATCCAATCCTATGAACTTGTCACGAACAGGAACTTGTCAAGGTGTTGGCCTAGATTTAAAAAAAAGAACTAGCAATCATTGGTACGTAGCAATTTTGTTCATTTTAAAGTTGTTGAGTGTTTGTGTATTGACCATTCGGTAGTTTTACCTGTGAGAAGATTTGGGAGTTTGTGTATGGACCAATTCAAGTTAGAGAATAAAACAATAGCGTGAATCTGCAATGTTACATTTAATCTCAAAAGAAATTAAGAATATAAGACCCAATAAAACATGGTGGCAGCGGTGGGATACGAACCCACGCCTCCGAAGAGACTGGTGCCTCAAACCAGACAACACTAAAGAAGACTGTGGACAATAAAGTACCTTAAAAATCAATAATAATCCGTTAAGAATGATAATTGAACAGTGTGATTACTCACCGAGTGAAACGAAGATCTCCGTTCAGCTCCGGCAAAAATGCTCTCGTATATCCGGCTGTTCTCCTCTATGGGTCGCATTTCAATATCCCGTACCGGTTAGAGCCACACTTTACCAGCCTAACCGATATAGGTTACCCTCACGAGTACATCGCTCTAACCGGTGAATATCTCGGAGCGATATTAAACTGCGAACAAAATCCATTTACCAGTTAGAGAGCCGTTTCACTGTGTAAGCAGGTGAATGACCGCTCGCTTAAGAATATAGGATTAGTTTGGTAGTATTACATTAGGTTTTTGATTAAGTTGACAGTCATTACAGTGAACGCACGCGTGCTCGTTATTAGCAAGCTTCTTTCGCCTACCATTATATCATTGACTCAGAAGACCGGTGCGACAGCAGTCATTGATTCCGTATCCAAACTCCGAGTAACCGGTTAGGGAGCGCTTCGAAATAACGTTCCCAAATCAAATCGTTCGAACATGAATAAATAAATAACGGTTTATCCTACGTAAATACCGTTAAATTCGTAACCGGTTACAGGTGTGGATACTCAAGTCGTCGAACAAACATTTATGCATACTTACTTGTAACTAGTGGCTCTGTGAGCTGTAAACCTAGCAAAAAACTTTTTTTTAAAAACTTTATAAATTAAAAAAAAAATTACTGCCTGAAAAAATTCTATATAATTATCGAACCTTCTCACAAAATTTCAAGAGAATCGGTTGAGAAATGCGACCTGTAGAGGAGAACATGCGGGCAGACAGACATACATACGAAAGAATTTTTGTCGAAAGCTGAAACGGAGACGCTTCGCTCGCTTCGATCGCTCGGTTAATTACTAACATACATATTACAACCAAATTGTTCCAGTAGACTCGAAGAACTTCACTCGCATCGAACGCTTGTTCAACAAGTTAGTGTTAAAATGATAATTAAAATATTTATTTCAAGTAATTCAATTAAGTTAAACAAAATAAAGTCCCCACTAACGACACGAAAGCAATTCCATATATACCGCCATTCGGCCGTGCTGGCGGATTTAATGTCGTAAACAGGAATCGTTCGTGAATGGGAATTTTACGTGCGTTTTATCACCTGTGTACTCAAACACGTTTTTGGTTTTCATTTCGACCCCCTGTGGTACAGTCGGGATACGAAAAAATTCGTCACCTTGCGTGGCTTGCACCAAGGCAATGATCTATTCTGCCAACGTTTCATTTCCAACGAAACCGAAATATCGCATTGACGTTTGCAATAACAGGCTAATCGACTGATAGTGACAGGATTACAACAGAAAACATTGACACTGACAAACCCCCACATCTGCCGAGGGACGTCCACTGCTGGATTACCGAATTATTTATCTCATGAGTGTATTTTGTTCGCAGACGATATATCAATTATAATAAAATGTAATGATTTAATTAAATATATTGATGATATAAATTTGACATTATCGCGTGCAATTGAATGGCTAAATAATAATAATTTAAAAGTGAATTTATCTAAGACTAATTTTATTCAATTCCATACTGGCCGAGGTGACTCACAAAACTTAAATATCTGTTATGATAATGTTTCCACTGAAGAAGTACATCACATAAAGTTCCTAGGCATAATCATTGATTCTCATTGCAATTGGAAGAACCATGTGGATAGTATCTGGAGAAAGTGAATAGTTATGCACTAAGAAGTATTGCGAAGACCGTTTCTGTACAAGCTGCTCTAGTTGCATATATCATGGTTATGTCAACGCTATTTTTCGATATGGAATAGTTTTATGGGGTAATTGCTCTGATAAAGACCAGGTACTACTAGCACAAAAACGTTGTATAAGAGCAATATTTGGAACAGGTCGAAGGGAATCATGCCGACCGTTTTTCATTGATAGCAAAATCCTGACCGTTCCGTGTCTTTACGTTTTGGAGGTATCGGTTTTCGTTCACAAGTAAAAAATCCAGTTTGTGGAGGTACAGCAGCTGCGTACCCGCAAGGTTCGAACACAGTACAGGCATAAGCTATATAGACCTGCTGCCAAGTTAGCACTCTCCTCCAAAAACTTACATAATGTGCATCACAATCTATAATAATCTACCTGATAGTATTAAGTGTCAGAATTTAAAATTATTTAAGAATTTGGTCAAGAACTTTCTCATAGACAAATGTTACTATAATATTGGCGATTTTTTGAATGATCCCTTTTAATTTTATTGTAAGGTCTCTCTTGACATTTATTTTATTCTACGTATATGGAAATACCGTAACCAAATGTATGTACACCTGAAAAGGTAGGGATTGGAGACCCTACTAAATTAAGTGCAACTGCAACTGCAAAATTGTAACCCATTTCCCACAAACATAATAAATCATTTCATTTCATTTCATTTCATTTGGACAGGCCTCTCCCAATTTCATGGGGGGTACACAAACAACACACACATATACTATTTTGATTCTTGCTGTCATATTAAGTAAGTATAATTTTATATGCACTAGTCTACTTAGTATTTTGATTTCAAAAGGTACTAAGAGTCTATGACTCATAATTCGAAGGAATTTAAGGAATTAATTTTATATGTAACTGACGAAGGTTTTCGTATTCCGACTGTACCGTAAAATGGGGTGATTAGGGTCAAAACTGAAATTCAAACCTTGATAACATTTTATTTTTACATATGAAAACTGAATGGTGTATATAATAAGTGCTCCGGACGTTTGTATTTTAGTTTTTATTTTATTTTGCGTAGTTCCATTTCATAACTTTGACGATAAAGAGGAAAACCACCTAACCCCGTAGTGCCTCGTATTTGGGGTGAGAGGGGTTTTCATAAAAAGGTGATTTTGGAAGATTGTTGGATCGTTTTTTTTTATTATGCGTTACTATAGCTCCATTTTAAACTGGAATACATTATTTTTGTAGCAGTAGCCTTAAAATCCCTTGTCACCCCCCCTCTCAAACCTTCTCTCCCCATTCATTACCCATCTCTCCCCGCGAAACCTACTCATCCCGTTTTACGGTACTAAAAATATTTCAATTACTTACCAGCTTTTTAACCGACTTCAAGATTTCAAAAGAGGAGGTTATCAATTCGGTTGTATGTTTTTTTTTTTTTTTTTTTTAATGTTTGTTACTCCATAACTCCGTCATTTCTTAACCGATTTGAAAAATTCTTTTTTTGATTGTATGTATATATATCCAAGTTGGTCCCGTTTTTGTCATAAGGCAGTTCTGATGATGAGATCCATGAGGAATTGAGGGAACTCCTCAAATCTTTAAGGCAAACATATAGTGATTTTTGTGTTTTTATCAACAAGTCAAGCATATGCATCCAAAAATGTGACATTGGATGAAGTGGAACTGCTGATGATGATCAGAACAGAACTCTTCAACGACGAAAAGTTCACGTTTGGCGATTTGTCCTCCTAGCTGTGTTTGTTAAGCAAGTTCTTTTTTCACGATTATTTTTTGCCATGCTCGAGTTCTGATGATGGGATCCATGAGGAATTGAGGGAACTCCTCAAATCTTAAAGGCAAACAATTAGTGATTTTTGTGTTTTTATCAACAAATCGAGCATTATCATACAAAAATGTGACATTTGATGAAGTGGAACTGCTGATGATGATCAGAACAGAACTCTTCAACGACGAAAAGTTCACGTTTGGCAATTTGTCCTTCTAGCTGTGTTTGTTAAGCAAGTTCTATTTTCACGATTGATTTTTGTCATGCTCGAGTTCTGATGATGGAATCCATTAGGAATCGAGGAAACTCCTCAAATCTGAAAGGCACACAAATAGTGATTTTAGTATTTTCATGAACTAATCAAGCATTTTCATTCATAAAAGTGACATTTGATGAAGTGGAACTGCTGATGATGATCAGAACGGAGCTCTTCAACGACGCGTAGTTCACGTTTGGCGATTTGTTCTCTTCGTTTTGTTTGTCAAGCAAGCAAGGTTTTTCCATGATTTCATAAGGAATTGAGGGTACTTAATCTTCTACCATTATAAACATACTTATAGCCATTTTTGTATTTTATTGTATGGAATCTAAGAGTGCACCATCTAAGATTAATAATCTTTCACCGGACTCCCCCATTGAAGTCGGTTTTTTTTTCTTAAAAATTATTTTATGCTAAAGTTTTCGAAATATAGTTTTTTGGTACAAACTTTAATAGCGGTTAAGTCTTAATTAATACAAGCTTCTATGGTCGATAAGTTTTGTTAGTATAGAGCAATTCACGAAATGATTAAGGGTGCTTTAACATGTCCGCTAGAGCCACTCGTAAATAATTGCGACTATATCATTATTTTCAATAACATTCGTTAAATTTAAATAATCACAATTATTTACGGAAGTCGCAGGTTCAATTCCGGCGTGGCTAATACATTATTATTTTTCATTTTTATTGGGTATTCACTACGTGTTAAAATGTATAACACGGTGTCACTTTGTAATAAACCATAACATCACAATTAATTGTAAATTACATAAACTTACCAAGATCATAAAAAAAAAACTTTAAAAATTATGAAAATTGTATTTTTTCTTTATCGTCTAAATGTCGAATATAAAATAAAATCAATCGAATCAATAAAATAGGAACGGTATCAATAGAATTCGTATGTAAAAATAAAACTTAAGAAGTAAATGGTTATAAATACAAAAACAGTAATAATATCATCAATATCAACATCTTTATTTAAACCGCCAATCACAAAAACAGCATTACAATTATACTGACAGTTAATTAACCAGAACCAATCAGGACACGTCATAAAATGGCGTCATAAAATTGTAATAATACGACCATTTTTCCGTTCAATTTTTAAATTTATACGCCAATTGAGGCCATTTGGCCTTATTACACCCAATTACGGCCTGCGGTAAAATTTGAGGGTATATTTAAATAATGTATTGGATAAGAATCAGATTGGTATTTTGAGAAGACTCATCATTCTCATCAACCTATCTTATTTATCCCAAAAATTATACTTTTAAATAGCAAACATTGTTGTAGCAGAAAAAACAAGAACTTGAGTTTTTAATTTTTTTTTTAAATGTGTTTAAAAAAAATATATCTCTCATTTATTTTGTCGGTGAAGTGGAAAACCACGCATCGCATATTCTTAAATTGAACTTGGCTCCCATTTTCACATTTATGTTTGTGACTGGATTTAAAGTTACAGTATACAGTACTGTACAATTACAATGCTACAGTAGAAAAGTGGTAGAAAACCAATTCAGCTGCTTTCAGCAGCTTGTGATATTGGCAATGTCACAAGCTGTCCAAAAATATAGCTGAATAGCGCCCCAAGTCATCCAAGTGGCTTCTCAGTACATGTACAGCATCGTAGACATGCACGAGCCATCGATATGTGCTCAGTAGGAAGCAGGCATGTTAATATGCAAAGCAGAATGCGCTGTAATAGTCGTGTAGTGAGGATATAGATAACTGGCTACTAGTGCCGAATTTGCCGGCGGAAATCAAATAAGCTCCTTGTTATTGAACTAGTATGAAACTTTTTTTATAAACTTTAAAGAGAGCTTTTGACGAATTTTGTAATTATAAGTAACAAGCTTTTGCTCGCGACTTCGTCTGTGAAGAACTCGTATCCGCCATAAATCATTGCTTTTATATAAATTTAGACCCAGGTTAAATAATAATGCGAATGGTTCGGTATTTAAAATGAAAAAAATGAATACATATTTCTATATATTTTTAGTGTACTTTTTGGCTCGTGCCTTTTTAAATACTTTTAGTTTTTTGACTGTAAACATTCAGTGTATTTCATTCCCCTGCCGCCAGAAAGCGCCATTTTCTTTAAACTTGAGCCACCTACATTTTCATTAGGTAGATCCTTTTCAAACTGATCCCTCCAGCAAAATGGCAAGGACCCGGCTCGTATTTATTAGTTTTAAGGATGATCCACAGTAAACCGTTCCGTGTCCGGGCCGGCGCGTTTTCTATGACAGCTGTTGAAATATGGCAATGTAATTGCACTCTGTTTTACGTAGTGGCAATAATGTTACTTTAAAAAAAAATAAAAACTCCTTCCTGTTTCGATCTGTCATGGTGGTCTAGCGGTTAATCCCTAATTAATAAATATAATTACTTTTTGCTGAGTAAAACTGTTTTCTTTATTTAATCCCATCAGGTTATGGGCTCAGGCACATATTCCTGCAAAAGATTACATTAAGAATTCAGGAAGTTCGTCTCCTTGAGAAAAAGTGTCGGCGTGTGACAAACAAGTGAGGTTAGGTCTGCACGTGAACGGCGCTGAAAGAAATAATACTTGTTCTACTGGTGGAGCAAGGCAAGACGGCAAAATGGATTTGAATCTTAACTCAAATAACAGCGTTATGAAGCTGGAAGGGTCAAGTAACTGGAACATATGGAAGTTTCAAACCACCGTATTACTGAGGGGTCAAAACTGGTTAGATATTGTGGAAGGAACGGTTGTGAAACCCGAAGATGGTGCAGCTTTAACTACTTGGCAGACAAAAGATGCGAAGGCCCAAACCCTATTGGTTACGAGGATGACAGAAAGTGTCATGCTGCATATTATTTCATGTTCAACCTCGGCTGCAATGTGGAAGAAATTACATAGTGTCTACGAGCAAAAGACAGAGACAAGTATTCACATAATACAGCAGCGCTTCTTTCAATATAAGTATGAAGCAGGGACTGACATGTCCATATTCTTGTCTAAGATCCAGGAGATGCAGAATCAGCTCGAGCAGATGGGTGAAAGTGTATCGGATAAGTTTGTAATTACAAAAGTATTAATGTCGCTGCCTGATGAATACAAACACTTTATATCTGCTTGGGAATCCGCCTCAGATGATAAGCAGACTATCGATAACTTGGTGGCAAGGTTGCTAGTGGAGGAAGAAAGATTAAAAGAAAAAAATGAAGCGTTTCTACAAACTCCGGCCTCATCTGCATTTGTAGCAAAGAATAAAAAGAACATTAAGTGCTTCAAGTGCAATAAACTTGGACATATGATCAGTGAGTGTAGAAGCAACATTAGTAACAACAGGAGTGAAGGACATAATAATAAGTGTTTTTATTGTGGTAAATCTGGACATAGCAAAGCACAGTGTTGGTTTAGGAAGAACAAGGAACAAAAGAAAAGTAATGCGTTTTTGGTGTCTAATTCACTAGGACAGTATAAACAATCTCAATGGCTAGTGGATTCAGGTGCAAGTGAACATTTTTGTTGCGACCGTGAACTGTTTTCATCATTTACTAGCGCTAAACCAGAATCAAAAGTAATTTTAGGTAATGGTGCTGCGATTAGTGTGCTAGGTTACGGACAGATGGCGGTAGAAGTGCATAATGGAATTGAATGGATTGAAACAACCATAGACAAAGTTTTGTTCGTTCCTGAACTGAAGACAAACCTTTTCTCTGTGAACTGTGCGTCAGATAAAGGTTATGTCATTGTAACAGATGACACTTCATGCAAATTCTATAAAGACAATGACATTTGTGCGATAGCAAAACTTGTTGGAAGCTCATATTATTTAGAATTTCGTTTTAAAAACAAAACGTCAAGTGTCGCTAAAATAATGGACAGTAAATTAAGCGAGTGGCACGAAAGATTAGCGCATCAAAACTTTGATCAAGTGAGAAAAGTGCTTGCGAAAAATAACATAAGTGTGAAACAAAGTGTTGTCCCTAAATGCGAAAGTTGCTTGAAAGGGAAAATACATCGCTTACCTTTCGGTCATAGCGACAGTGTTACTACAAAAACGGGCGAATTAATACATGCGGACACTTGCGGCCCGATGGAAGTTTCATCAATCAGCGGTTCAAGATACTTTGTGGTATTAAAGGATGATTTCTCAAACTACAGAACGGTTTATTTTGTTAAAAATAAGTACGAAGTGAAGCACTGCATTGAGAATTTTGTAAACAAGGCTGAAAATGTGACTGGAAATAGAGTCTGCGTTTTTCGTAGTGACAACGGATTGGAGTTCGTAAATAAAGAAGTCGCGGAATTGTTCTCGAGACGCGGAATAGTGCATCAGACGAGCGTACCCTACACCGCCGAACAAAATGGGAAGGCCGAGAGAGAAATAAAGACACTTGTTGAAGCTGCAAGAACGATGTTAAGCGCTAAGAACTTGCCAAAGGATTTGTGGGCAGAGGCTGTGGCAACAGCAGCATTTGTCTTAAATAGAACAGCAAAAAGCAAAGATGATGAGAAATCACCTTATGAAGTCTGGTCAGGGAAAAGTTTTGACATTCATCAGTTGAAACCCTTTGGTACTCCAGTATATACACATATTCCGAAAGAAAAAAGGAAGAAGTGGGATGAAAAGGGTGAAAAAGGACTGTTGGTAGGATATGGAGAGACCGTAAAAGGCTACAGAATATATTTTCCACATAAGAAGAGTGTAGAAATAAAGCGAGACATAGTTTTCTTGAAAAATAAACAAACAGATGATGACAGTAATGAAATAAAATTAAATTGCACAAGAGAAGATGAAGGTAGTAAAAGCGAAGAGCTTTGCAATGAGTCAGAAGAGAAATCACCAAGCAGTGATGAAAGTACAGTGACCTTGAAAGCAGAGGACTCCGGAAGTGAATATAGCCCTTCCAGCGATGAGGAGAATAGCTCATTAGAGTCAACTGATATGTCTGCGACACCTCAAAGAGAACGCAGCAAGCGTGTGAGGAAACCGCCAATTTTTTACAACTGTCAGAACGTTCAAACTACAGAAAATGAGCCCACAACATATGAAGAGGCCATGATGCGACGTGACGCTGACAAGTGGACTGAAGCCATTAAGCGAGAAATGAAAACACTAGAAGAAAACAATACTTGGGAACTAATCAATGAACCAGTGAGTGAAAAGGTGATCACCAGTAAGTGGGTCTTTAAAATTAAAAGAGGTAATGATGCTCCTCAATATAAAGCTAGGCTGGTCGCTAGAGGGTTTGAGCAGGATGACACTATAGACTTTAACAATATTTATGCCCCAGTGGCAAAGTTGTCAACTCTCAGGCTCTTTGTGGTGATTGCATCTAAACTTGGATTACCTATTGTTCAAATGGACGTGACAGGGGCATTTTTGTATGGAAAAATAAATGAAAATGTATATATTAGGCTGCCTCAAGGAGCCTACTCAGGCAATAATGTTGTAAAATTAAATAAATCCCTGTATGGACTTAAATCTTCACCAAAGTGTTGGAATGAAAGGTTTACTTCTGTCATGTTTAAAGAAGGTTTTATTCGATCAAGTAGTGACTCTTGTCTCTATACAAAGTGTAATGAAAATTATCAAACTTATTTGTTACTATATGTGGATGATCTTTTGATCTTTGGTTCAAATGAAAATATTGTAAGGCAGTTAAAAGATACCTTGAAGAAAGAATTTCAAATGAAAGATCTTGGTCTAGTGACAGATTTTTTAGGCATAAATATTAAACAAAATTTAGAGATTGGTGTCACTGAACTGAGCCAACGGAATTATTTGGAAAATGTGCTCAAACGATTTAAAATGGAAAACTGTAAGCCTATGTTTACGCCAATAGATCAGAACATTAATCATAAAATATTTGAAAATGATACAGTAGACAAAAACATTGAAAAGTCCTGCCGACAAATTATTGGGTGTCTTATGTATGCCGTGTCTGGTACCAGGCCTGATTTGTGTTTTGCTGTCTCATTGTTAAGTAGGTACCAAACATGCGCAAGTGAAATATTATTGGCAGCACTAAAAAGAGTGCTAAGATATATCAAACATACTCTAGATTATAAATTGATATATAAGTGTCAGAATGATGTTTTAGAAGGATATTGTGATGCAGATTGGGGAGGTGATCTTAAAGATAGAAAATCTACTACAGGTTATCTCTTTAAATTCTCTGATTGTTTAATTTCATGGAGCTCAAAGAAGCAAATGTCTGTCAGCTTGTCTTCAACGGAATCTGAGTATGTTGCGATAAGTGTAGCAGCTAGTGAAGCCTGTTGGTTGATTAATTTGTTAAAAGATTTTAATATTTATAATGTGTGTCCAGTGAAAATTTACTGTGACAATCAATCTGCCATATCAGTAGCAAGCACAGATACAGTAAAGCGCTTGAAACACATTGATATCCAATACCACTTCATAAAAGAGTTAATCAAAAATAATAAATTATGTTTGAAGTATGTTGAAACTAGTAATCAGCCTGCAGACATGTTTACAAAAGCCCTAAATAGGGAACTGTTAACACGTTTTCTTAGTCTATGTGGTATAAGTAAGTGATAAAATTATAAATGTTGCTCAATCTGTTGTAACATTGTGTATGTATAGGCATAACTTTATTTGTAATTTTGAGAGTGTAATCACATTGAGAGGGGGTGTTGAAATATGGCAATGTAATTGCACTCTGTTTTACGTAGTGGCAATAATGTTACTTTAAAAAAAAATAAAAACTCCTTCCTGTTTCGATCTGTCATGGTGGTCTAGCGGTGAATCCCTAATTAATAAATATAATTACTTTTTGCTGAGTAAAACTGTTTTCTTTATTTAATCCCATCAAATGCAACGGCCGGAGTATTTCTCTTGAAGAAAACAGGCCGGCCCGGACACGGAACGGCCTAGCCTACGAACATCCTAGTGAAGCCTATTTTTGACCATGCACAAGAAGTAAGTACACGTTTATACAAAAAACATTCCTACTAATAAAACCAGCAAATAGCACTTTAGTTCGTGTCGCAATTATGTCAAGATACAAGAATAACCGAACTGTTCCGGAGTCTGAGTCATAAAATAACTAAACGGTTCCAGATTTCATTGGTAAAACCTTTCAGTCAACCAAAAGGTACTCAAAGCTAAGATTTATTATTGAATTGTACACAAGGCCGTTTTAGTAGCCGTAGCTTGACTGAAGCGAGAAATGAATTATAAACTCATAAGCTGAACCAATGAATAACTAACTAACCCTTCTGTGCGCTGTAGACCTCGTAAAAAAATGTATTTTTTTTACAAATTATAAAATTTCCAAAATCTGACTCGAGAAAAAATCTATAACATTTTCGAACCTGCTCACAAACTTTCACGAGAATCCGTTGAGAAATACGACCTGTAGAGGAGAACATCTGGACAGACAAACGAAAGAATTTTTGTCGAAAGCTGAAACGGAGACGCTTCGCTCGCTCGGTCAATTATCGCTTATTAGTTAAATTTTAGACTATTACACAATTCATCATCATCATCATACCAGCCGAAAGACGTCCAATGCTGTGCACAGGACTCCCCCAAAGAGTACCACAATGACCGGTCCGGCGCCAACCGCACCCAGCGGTCTCCCGCGACCTTTACCAGGTCATCAGTCCACCTTGTGGGTGGTCTGCCCAAGCTGCGCCTCCAGGTACGTGGTCGCCACTTGAGAACCTTTATGCACCAGCGGCCACCGGTTCTACGTGCAATGTGCCCCGCCCACTGAAAATATACATAACTAAAACATTTTTCCCCAGTTCAAACGAAACGGTAACAAAATGCAATAATTAATTTCAAATTAAAGGGAAATTTTTTCAAAATTTATGCTCCGAGCAGGATTCGGACCTGCGACATCTGGCATACGCGGCCAATCGCTCTAGTCTCTGAGCTATCGGAACAACCAAGCTCGTGCACAAAATCCTGCTCGGATAATATATATTTTTTTATTTTCTTTTTAATTTGGAATTTTCATTAGAAGCGTTACTGTTTAATACAAAATTAATGCAATACTTAAGTTAAACCAATTTCTGTTGAGCGCCCAATCCTTGCCGTGCTCACTACAGCATTAAGCATGCATGGCAGTGGTTCCTAAAATTCGGACAAAGCGATGAGGGGGGTTTATGGCTTCCGGCGACTTGCGCTAGCTAACTCGAGGATGACGTCACGGTGATCAATACTTCCTTGGTAATAAGTACTTGAAGATGCGATTAGCCTAGTAACGTTACCTAATAGAAGTTGCCAAAAATGTCAACAAGTCATTTTGACACTATGTAAAATAACCTTGGGTACTATGTAAAATAGGTAGGTGTGATTAATTTGACGTGGAATTTATCAGTATACTTTATTTTTATCCCCGATGCGGAACGCGAAATAGGGGTGTTATAAGTTTAACATGTGTATCTGTGTATATGTGTGTCTGTCTGCGCCATCGTAGCTTTTAAACGGATGAACCGCTTTAAGTGCGGTTTTTAATCGAAAGTCTTGATGGCGGCGATGGTTCTTAGACATGTTTTATCAAAATCGGTTCAGCCGTTTTTGAGATAATTAATTTGAAATGAAAATTTCGGGGGTGTTATCAACTTTTTTAAGTTGTCAGTTAATTGAGTTGTTCCGCAAGAATAATAAGTGCCAAAATTTAAAATCGCAATGGCATTTACGTCCTTGTTTCGTAATGAACAGTAAACGTGTTATATATATTTACAGTACATATGGTGCTACTTTACCACACGAGTGCGGTAATCAGCAGATTACGTGCATATGTCGAATCTTTAAAGAGCCATATGTACTGTAAAACGTTGTACGATACACGTGCGAATAGATAATTCGCAACTCGTGTCGATTTAAAACACTCCATTCGGTCGTGTTTTAATTTATCACCACTCGTTGCGAGTTTCCTGTTCTCTGCACTTGTATCGTAATGTACTATACCTATAATGGGGGGAGACACCTATATGTGGTTTGCAGTTTTCCTTGTTACTTACTTTTTTTTACTACGACGGTGGCAAACAAGCTAACGGCCTGCCTGATGGTAAGCAGGATGCGCTGTGTTGAGCTGTCAAGCTAGAGACATGCAGGCCCCTCACTCCCAAGTACTCCCAACACAGCGCATCCTCGGGAGCTCTGGCGACCTAAATCGATGACATGGTTCCTAAGAACAGATCTGCGTATGTCTTATAGTTTCAGACTTTCCCATACAGACCGATCTAAATGTTACAATGTCAATGAAATTACATTTTACTCATACTCATACTCATTTATTTGCAATGATTTACACATTACACGTCAAAATAATACATTTCATCATACTCGTATTTACATTAACATAAGTACTTAAAGGTCCAAAACTGTACCCATTAAATATGTCAGTGTCTCTTACAGTTAAAGTTAAATTACTAATTAAGATACAAAATTACATTACTATTACGATTATTGGATCAGTTAAATGTCACAACAATTCGGAAACATTATAATGAGCTTTAACAACGAGCCACGATTTTAATAATTTTATTGAATAAAATGCATATCAGATGATATGATGAAACTATAACGGTTCCGTTTTGGCCACTTTATCTACGTAACCCCAATGAATTGAGAATTTCCCTTTTGAAAGTCGGTTAAAAGTAGCTATACAAACAAACGAATAACACCATACATACACCGCCCACGCTATGTAAATCAGCTTAACAATATAATTATAATAAGTAATGTATGCGAGTGATAATGGTATGATTGATCAGTAGTGTGGGAGACCGCGTACTGGCGAGGACACAAGTGATCTCCGAACTATTTTTTTTTTAATTATTTATTTAACCAAATCTTAATATATATTTTACACGCGAATTAAAACCGGTTTATCTGTCTCTGAGTTGTCACTCGTACAACGACCGTTATACCTTATTCTGTGGTTATACTACATACTACTGCACATTAAAAAGTGTACTACACGGGTAAAAACATTGTTTTTATTATATTTTTACCGACTTCAATAGAAGGAGGGAGGTACTCAGTTCGTCTGCATGTTTGCTTGTGTTTTTTTTTAATGTATGTATGTTCTTGTGGCATAGCGAAGATTTTCACGTACCTCCTGCGGCCAAGCATTAAGCGCCGGTCGCGCGCGCGCTTGCTCTGCTCAACTCCGTACTCGTGGTGGCGCCAGCGTGTGATTTGTTTGAGAACGCGTTAGGACAATTGTTGGTTGAGTGCAAGAAGGTAATTGAAAGTGAGATGCCTGAAAGTAGCATACCTCTAGAATAAGACTGTCCCCATACAGTTTTTAATTATGTTTTTTATGTTGTATTATACGTGTTTCTTTAGTTTACCCTATAATTTGTGCCGTGTTGGCTATAGCTGTAAGGTACAAATTTCATGTTAAATAAATTAATAAATAATAATTAATAAATAAATTAAATAAAAACTACACTTCTACTTGGAAGTTGGTATCTGTAGGTATGCATCTCTAAAGAAAATTATGTATCTTTTTCTTCTATTCATTACTCAAAGAGTACATCTGAGGTTTTGTCTAACTAGACCAACTAGGATTTTTAGTTTGTTATGTAATGTATATGCTGAGTAGGTTCCCTTTTATGACTATGCCTGTGTTTGTTTGTTGTCTATACTTTTATTGTGCGTGTTACAATTAAATGTTTAAATCTTGAATCTTAATCTCTTAACAAACCAAATCTTGTATAGTTTTTGTCTTTTTCATTTTGCTTGATAAATTAATGATTTTATTAGAAACTATTAGTGACTTAGTCTTAAATAACATTAAAAAAACTGTTTTTTTTTTGTTGGAATTATTAATTTCCCAAGCATATCGAGCTAATATTAGCGAGCGAGCGCGACAGAAATTTGAGGCACCCGGCCTTAAAATTCCTGAGCTCTTCTATTCCCACCAGTACAAGTACAGTCACAGCCAGATTTCGAGCGTCCCCTGGTATTCCGACGACTTTTGTCTTCGGACACGTTTGCATGTCCAATGCCTCATTTGAAATTGTAATTTTACAATACTTTTTTTTAACTAAATACCGTTAAGATATTTTGCTATTGTTTATTTAATTTTAATATCCTACTGTAAATCATTATACCACGGCGACGGTGGAAAACAAGCATGATTCCCGCCCGATGATAGACATCATAGCCTATGGACTCCATTAGAAGCCACAAGCAAGCCGCAAGTTTGACTTGAGGATTCTCTATTTCTAGTTGCCATTCAGGCTTTGACGGTGAGCCGCTTTCGCTAAAACTAGTTACTATGACAGTTCTTGGGATTAGGTAGGTTAGCATAGGCATAGCAATGCACCGAGGAGAAGTTTCATAAGTTGCGAAACTTCTATGGAGAATATTCTCTGGAACTTAAATTTAATAAACAATCTTATCGTGTCAGGACCGACGTAGTCACATGCCATTTTAAAGATTATGCCTGCCTGGTTTACTAATATGTGGCGTGTAATATTATATACTACACAAAATGTTAAAGTTCTCATGGGAACATTCTCACAGAAAACTTTCCAAGTTTCTTTCACGTAATTTCTCGGAAATTTCCGAGTACATTTCTGCAATTTCTGCAATTTGTAGGTACATTGCTAGGTTAGCAATGTACCCGGGACTCGGGATAATGTTAAGGTTAGGAATGCAAAGGTTTTTGGTGAATTTTCACATCGTGATGACACCGGGATATACCTATTCAGTAAATTAGTTCAATCAATAAAAATATAACATGACGTTGTGCACTAAGCTTTTTTTACCATTCCTGACAATTGTTTATAACTAATAATTTTTATATTTTATCTGACATTTTACATTATTTATATATTTTTTTTTATTTCTTTTTCTTCTTTATTATCTGTTCTCAATTTCGTAGCTGATCATTGAATTTTTTTCTTTATTTATTTAATTCCTATATTGACATTCATGTGTAATTTTAGTGACATACTTAACCATAAAATTCAATGAAATTAGTATTTTTTTTATACAACGACGGTGGCAAACTAGCTTACGGCCTGCCTGATGGTAAGCAAACACCGTAGCCTATGGACACTTGCAACTCCAGAGGAATCACGTGCGTTGCCGACCCTTTATTGACTTGGGGATGCGCTGTTTTGAATATGAGGGACCCGCAGATTCTCCAGCTGTCAAGCTAGAGACATATGAAGGCCCCTCACTCCCAACACAGCGCATCCTCGGGAGCTCTGGCGACCTTACTCACCACCAGGAACACAACACCACATACCTAGTAGTGATGGTATTATGGCTGCTGTCTTCTGTAAGGTGGAGGTACTTCCCCAGTTGGGCTGCTCCAAATTTGAGCGAGATGACGTTTCACTGTGCCCTACCTCTTCTAAATCATGTTATTGTAGCGCATTTATGGCAAATTTGTGACGAACAACTGAACTTTTGTTATCTTTATGACCACCCACATTTAGACAATAAACTATTTGTATTAACTAGCTTCACCTATAAGTCCAATAACCATAAATAATGTAGGTATACCAAAAAAGCCGACCCGAAAGTTATACTCGTACTTCACCATAGGTGCATACATATCACATCCATGTATATTTTCACGTTAATTCAGATATCCTTTCCATACATGACGACCTGTTTAGCCTAGTTGGTAGTGACACTGCCTCCGAAGCTAGAGGTCCTGGGTTCCAATCCCATATATAATCCAATCCCAAGGGCATTATTTGTTCATTTAGCACGGATTTTCTTCTTGGGTCTTGGATGTTCTCTATGTATTTAAGTATGTATTTATCTATATAAGTATGTGTATCGTCGTTTAGTATCCACAGTGCAAGCTTTGCTTAGTTTGGGACTAGGTCGCTTTGTGTAAGATTGTCCCCCAATATTTATTTATTTATTTATACTTCACCATATGAATTTTTAACATTACAATCGCGAATACGGTGGTTCATACAGAAAAATGCCAAGTCACTATAAAAGGGACGATGATATTTGAGGAGTACCGACGAGTCCTAAAGTATACCATACGTAGGTACCTTGGTATACCCATATCAAAACATACGTACGTCATCACATTGGCATTAGGCTACCTCAACGAAATCTCGTCGGAAGTATAACAACTTAGAGGAATTATGACATCTGTGGTCATCATCGTCAGCTTTGACTACTTCACTGAATTAGTGGTTTTCGATTACGACTATTTGGTTTACTAGAAAATACTTACTGGAATCATCAAATCTTTTTTGAGGAGTACCCTCGATTCCTCCTTGATCCCATATCATAAAATTTATACGGGACCAAAACTAACGGTTTTTGAACAAAAAAATGTACCTAAATCGGACAGCATTACATAAACTCACGCCTATATTCTCAAAAGGGGTAGGCAGAGCACACGAACATTAATTTCAGTGCCACTTAACAATTGTAGGTTTATAGATGGAGAAAATGTGATATTGCAGTGACAGGTTGCTAGCCCATCGCCCACAGCACATTTCGACCTAGTTCCCACAGTCAACTCTTACGACACCCAAGGGAAAAGTTGTGGTGCTATTCTATTTCAAAGACGAGCTAAAAACCTCCAAAGTAAAAAACTGGACACTACAATGCCCCTATAAAGTTTCCGAGACACCATTTGTTTCGTACACGGCTCTACAACGATATATTTCAAGAAACAGCGCTAATGAAGACAAACTAATAATGGTTATTTAACTAATGATTCTTATTTCATTGTCAGCCATTAATACTAATACAAGTTTTCGCGTGGGCGAGGTTTGTTGGCCTTGTCCACGAAAACTCAGTTTTGTGGCTCAGATTTATTTTGAATTGGATTGGTTTTGAATATACATTCTCTTATTTTGAATTGTATAATAATTATCACGATATAGAGTAGATCATTTGGAAAAGGAAGAAAATTACTCCTGGGATTCTTACATTAGCCATATGCTGGAAGGGAGAGAATTATACATTCTCTCTCTTCCCTGGACGAGTCCAAATGTATACGCATATTTGTGAACATGACCGTGCCGTGCAAGCTCAATTGTAGAAAACATTACATTTAATTAGATGCACTCCCTCGCTTTTCTATATCAATTTCAACTTTAATAAAACAAGCTAACATTCACAAGACCACCTGTGGTAATACGATACAACTATGTCGGAGGTGTGTTGACTTGCAGCCAATGTAGTCGTACATTCGCTGCAAAAATTGGCTATGTCAGTCACCTGAGAGCGCACCAGCGACGCTCTCAGCAGTAAAAAGCAGTCGCTGTGGCCGAATGCGGCTAGGAGAGGATGGATGATAATAGTACATTACTGCAGAGGCCGTCCCTGTTCCGGCCGAGGATTGTATAGTACTTTTCTCAAACATGTTAGAAAAAAAAACAATAAGAAAACTCCGATGCAAAAAAAACTAAAAAATACAAAACGTCCAAAAATAGCAAAGCATCACGACAAATAACGGAAATTAAACAGAAACACGAAAATTGCTACAAAATACAAGCACCATTAAAAAAAACACGAAAAAACTAAAAAATACCAAAAAACACGTAAAAACTAAAAAAAAATACCAAAAAACCTGGAAAAACAAAAAAAACGAAAAGTACAAAAAAATACGAAAAAACTTTTAAAAAGTGCAAAATATCAAAAAACAAAAAACGCTATAATATACCACGAAAAACTAAATAAAATACATAAATACTCGAAAACTTCGAAAAAAAAAAACAACAAAATACAAAAATACAAGACCGATAAAAAAAACCGGAAAAACCTAAAAAAATACCAATTTACATAACAAATTAAAAATATATATACAAAATCGTGGCGGTTGGCTCTATGTAATATTTCCTTTATCAGTTTTTTAGTAAGCAAATTTAAAAAGTTAGAGCAGCGGACAATAATGTTAGATTCATACAGTCGAAACACGACCGGAGGGAGTGTTTCAAATCGACACGAGTTGCGAATTACCTATTCGCACGTGTATCGTACAACGTTTTACAGTACATATGGCTCTTTAAAGTTTCGACATATGCACGTAATCTGCTGATTACCGCACTCGTGCGGTAAAGTAGCACCATATGTACTGTAAATAATATGATACATATAATAAGAGTAAATATTAAGCTGCACTACCACTATCTATCTAAAAAAGATGTTTTTTTTTTTTGTTTAAAAGTAATCTGTAATTAATCTTGGTGGTGGCACAATAAATAAAATGTATTTACTAATATATTTTTAAGCCTTTATTTTGACGACTGTTTGTTAATCCTAATAGATTTTGTTTTTAAATTTCAAAATTTTTCAAAAACTAACTGGACAAAAAATCTATATAATTATCGAACCTGCTCACAAAATTTCACGAGAATCGGTTGAGAAATGCGACCAGTAAAAGAGAACATCCGGACATACGAAATAATTTTTGTCAAAAGCTGAAACGGAGACGCTTCGCTCGCTGGGTCAAAAACAATTTTCCCGCTTGGTTCTTGCCTGGTTCCCAATGCAGGTGCAACATGAGTGGGACTGGCGGATTGAGAGTCACTACAAATCCAATTTACATTTGAATGAAGAAGAGAATGGAAACATAGCCGATGATTACTATTAATTATGACTAGTTACATGCTGACGTTTTGTCTGGTTAAACTTAAATAAATATGATTAAGTAAAATATTATATGTGTCTTGTTTGTGTGTAGGTAGTCATGATTAAGTTTGTACCCAATTTTTTAAATATGTATCATGTTTTTGAGTTGGCAGTAATATATCTTATTAGTATTAGAAAAATCTATAAAATATTATAAAAGATTGTGATTTGCATTTAGAAGTTGTTACTTTTACTTACTGTTTCTCGTAAAAAATAAGGTAGATACGAACATTAACTATGTATACACTGAAGTAACTCTGTCTGTTGATCCAGTTTTATCAATACATAAATCGACATGAAAAAAATCAATTCCTAATTTTTATTGATATTAGAAGCCAAAAATGTATTTTATTATTTCAGTGTCTAAAAATGAAATATGTTTATGATTTATCTCACTCAGTCTAAAATAACCAATCCAAATACCGCAATACACGCAAATAATGATTTATTACCGGTAGACACAGACCGGTTTTCGAACGGTCGCGAAAATATATCAGCATAGGACATAGACGTTCGTTGTAATGAAGTTGTACCAAAGAACTGTCATTTATTTAGGGTCCAATAATTTATGAAACATTGTGGTCTATAAATTGGGCTAGAATTTAGATTTTGGCACCGTTCGGACGAAATTGCCATAAAGGATGATTCACAGTACTAGACCGTTCCGTGTCCGGGCCGGCCCGTTTTCTTTGACAGCAAACGCAACGGCCGCCGTATTTCTCTAGAAGAAAACGGACCGGCCCGGACACGGAACGGCCCACTGTGAATCATCCTTAACACTTTAATTTTGTTTCAATGTAAATTTCAATAATTATTCGTTACAAACTTAATTATACATGCAAGATATAAATAAATTAGAAAAACGGAAGAAAAACAAGAAACAGAAAAAGATAAAAACCGGCCAAGTGCGAACATTTGATAACATCAAGTAGAATTTTGGCCGAGTGCGAGTCAGATTTTAGTTTTCGCATACATTTAGAGACCCAGCGCCTGATGAACACAACGAGCAACTTTGTAAAAGTTTTTATGTATGGGAGCTCCCTTAAATATTTATTTTATTTTGTTTTTAGTATTTGTTGTCATAGCGGCAACAGAAATACATCATCTGTGAAAATTTCAACTGTAAAGACAGACAGACGGACGGACAGCAGAGTCTTAGCAATAGGGTCCCGTTTTACCCTTTGGGTACGGAACCCTAAAAAACAAAAAAAGAAGTACCTTACACACCTCTTCCTCGTTTTCTTATGACTGATGGTCGCGACAGTAATGGCCGGCAATATTCTTCACCAAAGTTCCCCATGACGTTCTATATTCAACTTTTCGGATGCCTGCAGGTTAGTTTGGAAGGCTTCCGTCACCGCGTCGGTCCATCGAGTGGGTGATCTTCCATGGCTCCTTTTATTACTTTCACCTGTCCAACAACAATACTTTTTTGTAGATTATCTAGAACTAAAACTAGAAACAGTAAAAAATACACTGCGTCTTGCCTTGCCTGATCCAAAGGTCCCCAAAATGATCGCAGTATTTCCACAATGGATGGCAATGGAGACATATTGGACCAGCCATTTCCCGGAGTAGCAATTATTGCCCTCTCTCCTACATAAAAAAAACGGCCAAGTGCGTGTTGGACCACACGAAATGAAGGGTTTAAAATTATGCGGATTTAAAATGTCAATAACTTATACTTACTCTATATTTGCATAATTCACAACAAAGTTAAGTGATCAATGGAAATTGTACGAAAGTTTGTTTTTCCCAATACATTTCTTAAGTTCTAATCAAACTAATTAATCTCTAATTACTCGTAGCTGTTATAGTTTTCCTTTTAAATCCATTATTTATACTACTACCATATTTTTTTTACATACCCAGAAGCAACAGTTTAGCTGGTAGAGGGGGGTACACATGACTCCAACAAAAATTATTGCAATCAGGGAAAAAACATTTAAAACATTTATTCATAGCATAACATAAAGATATTTAAACAAACGTAAGTAATATTCAAAATACGCAAAACACAAAGATAAAAAGTTAACTTTGAAATAAAACATAATTTGTACGTTTTGGCGTCGAAACTCTAGGTCCATGGGGTCCCAGCGCGCATAAGTTATTTGCAGAAATTGCGAAGCGTCTGGTTGACGTAACTGGTGACCGAAGAGCTGGCGGTTTCCTCGCTCAACGTATCAGCATTGCGATACAGCGAGGAAATGCCGCCAGCATCCTCGGTACAATGCCTCAAGGGCCCGTTTTAGATATAAGTTAGTTTTAATTTTCTTTATATTATTTTGGTTAAGTATTCTTGTATATATTTTCGTTGTACATAAATAAATGATATTTTTTAAACATAATAAAAAGCAAGTGCCACAAAATGGACCCGACTCAGCATTGTGCCAACCTGACTGGTCAACGCTGGCCTTCCGGTAAGGAACCCTCTCATTTCACTCATGATTAATCTTAACCGGTTTATGCTAATCCTTTTTTATTAACTGACGCTGTTATCCATTATTATATCTCACACATCAACTTGTCATAGAAATCCATACAACACTTTGGCATGTGGTTGTCATGGTTAATTAAAATTTCATGTCATCATTTTCATAAAGATGTTTTATAATTAAGTCATAAGATGTCTAACTGTATTTTATGATACATTTGACATTCTTGTAGAGTACGGTCAAATAAAAACGTATCGATTTGATCCTCTCGTAAATACGTATCGCAACCTTAATCCGCCGATATAAAAGCTATTGGATATATTTTTGAGCAAGTTTTTTGTACTTGACTGTACCATTTAAAAAAGTGTGAGCTCATAAAGCACTGCACTTTTAACTTGAATCTTTCAAGACGAGAGTGAATAGGCACTATCTAGGTACGCATGTAACACCCTTGACCTCATCATCACTAATTATCATCATCATCAGGTGCGATAGTGGTCACAATGCATACCTATTTTTTCTCAAACATGCAATGAAATATTGATGTTATGTTCCTTATAATAAATTTCGGTCGTTAATGGAATTTCGTACAAATCTTGCAGGCCTAGGCCGGCAAAGTAATTTTTTTTTATTTCCATTTCACATAAATTTGTGGCACAGGAATCATGACATTCTGCCACTATGCGTATTAAAAATAAAACTTTGATTTTTTTGTTGTTTATTTCATTGCATGTTTGAGAAAAGCACTATACAAACCTCGGCGGGAAATATGGGGTTGCCCGCCTCAGACCTATTCAGCCTCGCTTTGTTCGGCCGTATATATGTCTTCGGCCGGCAACCCCTTTCGTCCCGGCCTCTGTAGTAATGTACTATTAACCGACTTCAAGATTTCAAAAGAGGAGGTTATCAATTCGGTTGCATGTTTTTTTTTGTTTTTTTTTTTTTTTAATGTTTGTTACTCCATAACTTAGTCATTTCTTAACTGATTTGAAAAGTTCTTTTTTTGATTGTAAGTATATATATCCAACTTGGTCCCGTTTATGTCAAAACGCAGTTCTGATGATGAAATCCACAAGGAATTGAGGGAACTCCTCAAATCTTTAAGGCAAACATATAGTGATTTTTGTGTTTTTATCAACAAGTCAAGCATTTGCATCCAAAAATGTGACATTGGATAAAGTGGAATTGCTGATGATGATCAGAACAGAACTCTTCAACGACGAAAAGTTCACGTTGGGCGATTTGTCCTCCTAGCTGTGTTTGTTAAGCAAGTTCTATTTTCACGATTAATTTTTGTCATGCTTGATTTCTGATGATGGGATCCATGAGGAATTGAGGGTACTCCTCAAATTTTAAAGGCAAACATATAGTGATGTTTGTGTTTTTATCAACAAATCAAGAATTATCATACAAAAATGTGACATTTGATAAAGTGGAACTGCTGATGATGATCAGAACAGAACTCTTCAACGACAAAAAGTTCACGTTTGGCAATTTATCCTTCTAGCTGTGTTTGTTAAGCAAGTTCTATTTTCACGATTGATTTTTGTCATGCTCGAGTTCTGATGATGGGATCCATTAGGAATCGAGGGAACTCCTCAAATGTGAAAGGCACACAAATAGTGATTTTAGTATTTTCATGAACTAATCAAGCATTTTCATTCATAAAAGTGACATTTGATGAAATGGAACTGCTGATGATGATCAGAACGGAACTCTTCAACGACGCGTAGTTCACGTTTGGCGATTTGTTCTCTTCGTTTTGTTTGTTAAGCAAGCAAGGTTTTTCCATGATTCCATGAGGAATTGAGGGTATTTAGTCTTCTACCATTATAAACATACTTACAGCCATTTTTATTTTATTGTATGGAATCTAAGAGTGCACCATTTAAGTATAATAATCTTTCACTGGCCTCCCCCATTGAAGTCGGTTTTTTTTTCTTAAAAATTATTCATTAAAAATTAGAGGAAGGTTCTTGCTGTGTTCCTGTTTTTCTATTTTTAACCGACTTCAAGATTTCAAAAGAGGAGGTTATCAATTCGGTTGTATGTTTTTTTTTTAATGTTTGTTACTCCATAACTCCGTCATTTCTTAACCGATTTGGAAAATACTTTTTTTGATTGTAAGTATATATATCCAAGTTGGTCCCGTTTTTGTCAAAACGCAGTTCTGATGGTGGGATCCATGACAAATTGAGGGCAAAATCTTAAAGGCAAACATATAGTGATTTTTGTGTTTTTATCAACAAGTTGAGCATTTTCATCCAAAAATGTGACATTTAATGAAGTGGAACTGCTGATGATGATCAGAACAGAACTCTTCAACGACGAAAAGTTCACGTTTGGTGATTTGTCCTTCTAGCTGTGTTTGTTAAGGAATTTCTATTTTCACGATTAATTTTTGTCATGCTCGATTTCTGATGATGGGATCCATGAGGAATTGAGGGAACTCCTCAAATCTTAAAGGCAAACATATAGTGATTTTTGTGTTTTTATCAACAAATCGAGCATTATCATACAAAAATGTGACATTCGATGAACTGGAACTGCTGATGATGATCAGAACAGAACTCTTCAACGACGAAAAGTTCACGTTTGGCAATTTGTCCTTCTAGCTGTGTTTGTTAAGCAAGTTCTATTTTCACGATTGATTTTTGTCATGCTCGAGTTGTGATGATGACCATTAGGAATCGAGGGAACAAATGTGAAAGGCACACAAATAGTAATTTTAGTATTTTCATGAACTAATCAAGCATTTTCATTCATAAAAGTGACATTTGATGAAGTGGAACTGCTGATGATGATCAGATAGGAACTCTTCAACGACGCGTAGTTCAAGTTTGGCGATTTGTTCTCTTCGTTTGGTTTGTCAAGCAAGCAAGGTTTTTCCATGATTCCATGAGGAATTGAGGGTACTTAGTCTTCTACCATTATAAACATACTTATAGCCATTTTTATTTTATTGTATGGAATCTAAGAGTGCACCATCTAAGTATAATAATCTTTCACCGGCCTCCCCCAATGAAGTCGGTTTTTTTTTCTTAAAAATTATCTGAGTAGCTTCTGTGTATGAACTGCTGAGAGCTGTACTCGTAGGTATGATGAAACAGAATAACATAATAAGGAAATTTGTTGTTATAGCGGCAACAGAAATACATAATTTGTGAAAATTTCAACTGTCTAGCTATCGCGGTTCTTGAGATACAGCCTGAGGACAGACAGCGAAGTCTTAGTCCCGTCCAGTTCCCTCCGTCCCGTCCTCGTCCCCGGTCCCGTTTTTACACGTTGTAAAAACGGGACCGGGGGTACAAAACTCTGAAAAAGGGATTTTGCACGTTTATTCCAAAAGGGGTTCACTAAATTATATGCAGAGCAGAGCGCAATTAATATGGTGGTTGGTTACCCACGACGGAAAGGATAAGGTATAAAGATTTGGGGTGAATTAAGGGCAATAGGCGCAGATTCTCGAAATCGGCTAAACCGATTAAGATTTTTTGCAATATATTTGTAAAAATGTAAAAGTTCGTCGAAATTTAGAATGAATGATGCAAGTAAGTGATATTAAATTTGATGTGCTTGTGATAGAAAAAGGATGATGTGAGTGTCTACGTGGGCTCGCATATACTCGTAGTGCGTGTTCTGAAGAGGAGCTTAGGAACTTCGGCCCCACGCAGAACTCGGATCGGCTCTACTTTGAACATTTAGCGATAGGATAGTGCACGAGAGTCCCGTGTAGGCTCGCGTACAGAGTGTTACGGCTGCGGCTTTTAGGCACTTCGGGCCTTCTCACCTGCGCGGAGCTCAGCTTTTAGTCTTGCGTGCCTTGCCACTCACCTTTGCGCTTTTGGCCCTCAAATTTAATTGTAAAGACACAGGTGGATAGTGGTGGCTCGCCCTTTGGATCTTCGGCCCTCTGGCTTGCGGAGAGAACTCTCTCAAAGGACGCTCTGAGCCTTCGTCTTCCAGGTTCTCTTGTAAAACACTCGATAGAAAGGATCTACTTGGGCTCGCCCTTCAGGCCTCGGGCTGGCGTCGAGAGTGCTTTCTGATGAGACACTTTGGGCCTTTGTCCCTACGCTGAACTTACGCGTGCTTTTTTCCGGAATATATAGCGTTAAGTGAGAAACAACTATTGTTTTTTCTACCACGTCGGTGGCATACAAGCATACAGTCCGCTTGATGGTAAGCGGTTACCGCAGCCTATGGACGTTTGCAACTCCAGGAGTTTCAATGCGCGTTGCTGACTCTTTAAACATGTATACACTCCTTTCTTGAATAGCCCTATACTACAATATAATCCCTTAGGAAAACCTCGGGAGGGAGCTCATTCTACAACTGGAGCGTTTGAGTGAGGACCGTATAGACATTGCTCTCTAAAAATAATAAATTAAAACAAAATTAAAAATTTTGAAAAACCCACGACGGATTAACCTAATTGAAAAATTATAAAATAAAATAAATGTGAATCCCTCGACTGGGTATTTACGAAGTAAGTACATAGAGATAAAAAATAGATTTCTAAACCGGTTGTACCTATGGTCGCGAGGTATAGTTACAAAGCCAGAAAAATCCGTCGGCGGCTGCCATTGCCATGTCTATTCCTAATTTCATTAAAATATGAATAATAGTAAAGCTCGAGGTATATTACATACAGCAACTTAAATTGAAGTACATAACACGGACTTCGTAATCTTACTACATTTCAGGGCAGGCAATGGCAGCCCCCGACGGATTTTTCTGGCTTTGTAACTATACCTCGCGACCATACAACCGATTTAGAAATCTATTTATTATCTGTATGTACTTACTTCGTAAATACCCAGTCGGGGGATTTACATTTATTTTATTTTATAATTTTTCAATTAGGTTAATCCGTCGTGGGTTTTTCAAAAATTTTAATTTTGTTTTATAACATATTGGTTATGGATGATTAAGCTTTATCTCTGCGGTACTACAAAGCTTAAGTACAGCCAGTTAGCGTCATCAGTCATGTTTGTTTGCCGACTGTTTGTGATGGATCGGTTAGTGATAAGATAGGGTTACGATATTTAAGGAGCAGGTATACGAGCATCTATTATGGAACGAATACTTGGTGAATGAAATAACAGATAATTAATTTAAATTTTACTGAATACGTAATATAACTGGGTGACAAATTAACGCTTTAACTGACCATCCGATGAGGTAATGGTCAGTTAACTGTGATTATGATAGTATTAAAATCCCATATCAATAGCATGCGGCGGTCGTGGGTGCGACTCCAGGCTCGTACGAACGAGTTTTTCGGAACTTATGTATGGAATATCATTTCATATCATCATCATCATCATGCCAGCCGAAAGACGTCCACTGCTGGGTATAGGCCTCCTCCAAAGACTTCCACAATGACCGGTCCTGCGCCACCCGCATCCAGCGGACACCCACGACCTTTACCACGTCATCGGTCCACCGTGTGGGGGGCCTGCCCACGCTACGCCTTCCGGTACGTGGTCGCCACTCGAGAACCTTTCCGCCCCAACGGCCATCTATTCTACGTGCTATGTGCCCCGCCCACTGCCACTTAAGTTTAGCGATTCGGAGGGCTATATCGGTCACTTTGGTTCTGCTCCTGACATAGCTCTTTCCTTTGCTCTTTGGGTGACTTTGAGCCTTCTTATGAGGCCCATAGTAAGCGACCACGTTTCAGTGCCATATGTCATCACTGACACTGCGGAATATTGGATGAAAAGATGTGCCGTAGCTTCCCGAACGCTGCCTAACCGAGTCGGATTCGACATTTCATATATACCGTTAGTTTTTCGGTGAAGGAAAACATAGTAAGGAGAGTCCCCAACCCGCACTGGCCCAGCGTGGAGACTACTACCCGATCCCTCTAATCAATGAGATGAGGCCTGCGCCGAGCAGTGAGTATACAGGGTGTAACAAAAATTCCGTGGATAAATTTAATGCGTTAATTGGTATCGCATTCTGACGAGACAAGAATTCCAGAGAGAGTAGATTAATGAAAAAAAAATTGACTCGAAAGTGTTTTGGCTTTGTATAGTTAATTGCTAAATTTTACGAAGGTACACAAACAAAATTAAAAAGAAAATAAACTTAGGAAACAATTTGACTCAAAAAAAATTTTACCTACTTCAAATCAAACCAAAACAAATCAAATCAAAATACATTTATTACCGCAAACAAAAAATACAAGACAAAAGGTATACAGTAACTTATTTCTAGATAGGTACATATTTAAGTGCAAGGTAATGGGTACCATTCTCAGCGTATGCTAGGCGTGCTACCCAGCGCTCGCCCAGTCGTCCCTTTGACAGGATTGATTGCAACCCTTTGGGCATAATACACACACACAATATTTGTATATATAAAAAAAGGAGTAAATGCACTGGTACAATTCGATTTTGAGAAATATTTCGTGTAAGCTATAGTAAGTCATGGCTGTAGTTGTTTATGTGAAAGTTAGTGTTTTTGAGTAAGTGTCTGTAAGGGTGTGAATGAGGATATAGTTTTATTAAATTATTTATTTATTTAGAGCGAGTTTTATTTTTACCGCTGCGATTCAAGTAGATGCGTTTTCATCATTTACTTATTTCTATTCTAGTCAGAATGCGATACCAAATAACGCCTTAAACGGATCCACGACATTTTTGATACATACTGTATAGGATGATGATGATGACTAAAATCCCGTAAAAACGTTCTCACGTTAAATTGGCAAGTGTCATGTCATGACGACATGACGATGTGTGACGACGGATTGATGTCGTACATAATTTAGTCGTAGAAAGTGTAGTCATTGCTCGTAATGAGGCACTCGCTGTTACAGTGACGAAGATCAAGTGGTGCTAGATGTGTCAAATAACTTGCACGGGTCGTCGTTGCGTTTGGGATAGGGTAGTTTCCTAATGTAAACTTTATAACATATTGCCGTTATATGGATAGTCCACCATCAAATTAACACAATAAAATAAAAATCACAAAATAAAAAAAAGACTTGAAAATATCTAAAAAATATGTATTCTTTTATCATATAAAGGCTACCAATAAAATTTACATGATTCAATAAAAACTAAATTGTACAACAACTACCTTACTTAAATACAGTATACTTAAATGCTTAAGCACAGTGTATTTAAAGGCAGTATTTCACGATTAAAATAGCAATTTTCATGTTTTTCCATACGAATACAACGTTAGTACGGGGCTAGTGCGTCGTGATGTCATAATTTTCTGTATACTATGGAGCATTCTTGGCGTCCGGGAACAATATCCACCTTTGACCCTCATCTGCTGCTTTAATCGTAGTTGGTTCCATACAAATATTGAATCAACTTTAAAACCTGGTGGCAAAAAAGCATACGACCGACCTTGAATGCATTAGATCGCTCATTAGCGATAAGGCCGCCTGTTATTTACCAAAGTTGATGTTTAGGTTAAGCTTAATGTATTGTTTTTCTTGGTATACAATAATGAGTATATTTGTATTGTATTGTATTTTCAGTGGCAATACAATACAAATACTCTTTATGTACTCCTCACTCAAACGAATCAGTTACAAATAGGACCAAAACAGCAACGTCAGCAGATAAGTAGGTAGATGTAGACAACAGATGGTCTTATCGCTAAAGAGCGATCTCTTCCAGGCAACCTTTGGGTGGCGGAAAAAAAATGTACATTACATGTAGGTAGATGTAGACAAAAAAAGGTGGTCTTATCGCTAAAGAGACATCCATGCAACCATTAGTGGCGAAAAAAATTAAATAAATTGTGCAGTAAATTGTGGTGCATAAAACATGCATAATTTATAAAACATACATACATACTTAAATATTAAATTAAAAATAAGAAATGGTACAGTCACCAGCATTAATATATGCCAAAACAAAGGTGGCGAAAATATCTGACACGTCCTAACGGCCTTAGACATAGAGTCGTGTCAGATATTTATGCGCGCTTTGTTGGGGCAGATATTGGTGCTGGTGACTGTACAATAAAAATATACAGTTAGCCAAAACATCGGTAGCAATGTTATTAGGGATGGGAATATAGGCTAAATGGATAACTTTTAGGAACCAAAGAAAATATAAAGAAAATAGCTAACCAAAATTACTAAAAAAATTATTACTAGATGAAAAGAAAAAGAATATAAAACTATAGCTACATTATTTCTAAATATTATAAAATAATACCCCCTCCAACAGCTAAATTGGTATTACTTTTTGTGTCTAAATTTAATATGCCGCATCTAGAAGCTCTATGCGAACGGACAGACGGCCCGTTTGCCGCATCAAGTGTTATGCGGGTTTCCACTTAGCGTTGGATTATGCGTTCCTACAAATTTGAGCATAAGCATAAACCTTTTACACGGCTTTTTGGTGTTATGGGGGACTTTTTCAAAATTGACCAAGGTCATACTCACTTCGAAGCATTTCGCTTCGCTCATCTCAATTATACACTTACAAAAATATTCATTCATTTTTTATCTAGACTAATTTACGTTTAATTACGTAGCAAATACTGATATTATTTAGTAACATTGTTTGTGTGAACTGTGAGGTGTGCAATATAAAATAAAGCGTATGTCTATTGTATTGTACTGTAAATGAGAATGTTCTTCTTATATCTCTAGCCATAACGCGACTACTTGCGCTATAGCTATGTGGTGTTGTGTTCCTGGTGGTGAGTAAGGTGCCTCCAGGTGGCCCCATATTGCGCTATTTTGAAGAATCTGCTATTTGCTTTTATAACCTGTCCATCTTATACTTTCGGTAAGTAGATCTAACTGTAATGTTTAATATGAACAGGCGGGCAAGTGCGTGTTGGACCACGCACATTGAAGAGATAACAGATCCCTATCTTGTACAGCACGGCACTTACATCCTTTTGCTTGTGCGAGGCAGTTTTTCAGCGATAACTAAACTGTTAAAAATATCGTGTCGAAAACATATTTCGTTTCAAGCACTTTACCTAATCCATGATTGCGTCCATGACTTTTTTCATATTGTTTGATTCAACGGTTCGAAAGTTAGAGGGGGAGGGGGAGGGGGTCACAAAAATTGTGAAATATAAACTTACATCCGTTTTTAAAGACCTTTCGATTGATGTGCCACACTTTGAACTACGTAACCTACATTTCAACTTTTAGCTTAAGACACCCTATAGTTTTGAGTAAAATGCCTGCGACATACGGACAGACAGACAGGCAGATGACATTTAGATCAACCATAAGTACGCTCGAAACCGTTACGTAATCACCCCTGTATCTGTCGACATATTAACGAATTGTCAACTCAATAAATCGGCAATGCGGTTGCGACTCCTTTCAAATGTAAAAAGCTACGGCTGCTTACCATGCAGACTGCATGGTTGTTTGCCACCTTCTCAAAGACTTTTATTAGTCATTGTTTCCAAATCTGCGTAAAAACATTAGATGCGAAAGTACTTATTCGAAACAGTTTTACAACCTTAGTATAACATTGTTGGCTTGTTGTTAAAAGTTTTCTCACGCCATCGTTTTTGCGGACTGTAAAATGCATTCCTGGATAGTTTCAATGCACACGGGAGTAAAACTGGCGTTTTGTTACTTTGTCGTTTAATGCTATGCGATTCGAATAACATTAGGATTGAATTTGCGGACTACTTGCTAGCTGACAATTTTAGAATTACCAACTACTGATGAGTAATTTTCTGACCATCGCTCTGAAAATGAACGACTAATAGGCATTATAAAGATTAATTTTGTGAAAATAAATGTATTAATTTCAAGCATTTATAACGTTCTCGTTATTAATTTGTGTTTAATCATCATCATACCAACCGAAGGACGTCCACTGCTGGACATAGGCCTCCCCTAAAGACTTCCACAATGACCGGTCCTGCGCCACCCGCATCCAGCGGACACCCGCGACCCATACCAGGTCATCAGTCCACCGTGTGGGGGGCTACGCCTTCCGGTACGAGGTCGCCACTCGATAACCCTTCCGCCCCAACGGACATCGGTTCTACGTGTTATGTGTCTCGCCCACTGCCACTTAAGTTTAGCGATTCGAAGGGCTATATCGGTCTCCAAGGAGTGTTTTGTGTTTAATATTTCTTTAGACATATGATTCAATATGAAAGAAAATTCGATGGTTTGACGACATTAAAAATAGCATGGGTAACACCTGGATGACTAGCACGAGACCGGGGTCGGTGGCGTACTCGAAGAGAGGCCTATACGCAGCAGTGGGCGATTACAGGCTTCAAACCCCCCTTCGACTTTTCTGTAACGGAGCGGAGTATATACTAAGCGCCGTATTGGATTCCACCCACATGTAGTCGAACTCCCTCCATGCCGCACCTCGCGATTTAAGAAATTCTTTCTGATTCGCACTGCTTCAATCTGGAATTGTCTTCCGGCGTCTGTATTTCCGGAAACATAACCTCGATGTCTTCAAGGTAAGAGTGAATAGGCTTTACTTTGCTTACTTATGGGTGAGCGTGTTCCATCTTAGACCTTGTCATAACTTTCCATCAGGTTAGACTAGGGCCAAACGCAATCCCATCATCATCATCCTAGCGTTATTCCCAGTACACTTGCATCCTGCAGGATGCCTGGGGTCCGGTACCTTACCTAGAATGGGCGTAGACACTACTTTTTACGGTGCGACTGTCATCTGACCTTGACTTGACACTGGCAACATTAATATCATGAAATTAACGAACACTGAAAGGCAAGATTACCTTTTCACAGTACTAGTGTTATTATAATCGAATAGTACGTGCTTAAAATGCATATATTTGTATATTTGGATGCTTTTGCTTTCTAAAAACCAATAGGAAATGCTACTGAAGCCTTATTTACACACGTACGAAACTAGTATGCGAGTTTCACTACATTGCGTGGTTTGACAGATCGATTGAACTTGTTATACCTCGGTAACCAGCAATGTAATGAAACTCGCATGCGACTCTCGTATGTGTCTACAGAGGCCTTTAAAGGATGATTCACAGTAGGCCGTTCCGTGTCCGGGCCGGCCCGTTTTCTTCTAGAGAAACACGCCGGCCGTTGCGTTTGCTGTTATAGAAAACGGGCCGGCCCGGACACGGAACGGTCTACTGTGAATCATCCTTAAGTTGTCCTTTAAGGTGGAACGTTTCGTAAAATTTTCATACAATTTTCGTTCTGACTACACGTGGAACCTATCGACGTCACGGACTTGTAATTGTAATATTTAGACAATATACGAACCTCTGCTCCCGCAGTTTGAAAATCATCATACTCGTATGTAATGTAGCGATTTTGCGGAAAATTATGAATAACCACCAAATGGTCTCAGTGCCGCCATCTATTAGCAGAACTTCGACAGGAACCCGTGACGTTCCCCCTTAAGAAAGTGTGAACTTGTGAAGCGTAAGCGTGGCGCGGGAAGCGACTATGAAGTGCGTTTGCGCAGAAGCGCTGTCACAATGATTATGTATGTGCGTTTAAACTTTTAAACAATCAAATCAGCAAAACCTCATACATGTTTAAAGGGTCTGAAATGCGCAAATAAATTTTTACTTATATTATAAGCAAGCCTTATTTAAACGATATCCTCAACTTGCCTTTAAAGAAACGACGCCCATTTATGGCATCCAGTTAAGTTACAAGCCTCCATAGGCAACAGCATCATCACACCATCAAAGCGTACTCTACTTACATTTGTTTGCCAACACCGAACCTAAAAAAAGTTCGTCACTCATTCAAATATGTTTACCTCTTTGGGTGGTCCATCACTCTATAGACACCTAACTGCCAATAACATAAGGACGTAAAAACCATGTGAACTAGTATAAATTACGTCACATTTGTCCTGTTAGAGCGACAAGTGTTTAAACGTACTAATTTTATGTCACGGACCGATATTATGGTAAAAGCGTTGACTGTGTTACGCATTCTTGCGTTACCGAATTTTAAAAAGGTTGTTTGCTAAGCGGGCTTCTGTTTGATCCAGAATGTGTGAATCATCGCAGTACAAAGGTGGAAAACAAGCATGATGGCTAAAATGTACGACTTTTGACTCTCTTGCGTCCACGTCCGCTCAACAAATCCTCAAATCAGTATACAATCGGCAACACGAGACCCTTTTGAAGTCGCAAGAGACAATAGGATATGGTACCTAGTCACCATATATAATCGATACTGCTCACAAAATTTCACGAGAATCGATTGAGAAATGCAACCTGTAGAGGAGAACATCCGGACAGACAGACATACGAAAGATTTTTTGTCGAAAGCTGAAACGGAGACGTTTCGCTCGCTCGGTTAGTTATACAATAGATTTTCATGTCAAAGCGGAATCGATTAAATTTTAGACGAATAAAAAGCCTTAACGTATGAACAATTATTTGTTTAAATTAGTACCTTGATACGATGTCAATAAGGTCATAAATTATATGTATACCTATGCAATAACGGCTTAACTATTTGCCACAGTCGTATTATAAAAAAAATGCCTTTTCACATGGTGGAGCAAATTAGTATAGCGCCGTGTTAAGTACCTCAATTTGTATAAAAAGTAGTGTGTGTGTTGTTGTGTTCGGAAGATATTTTTTGCGGAGCCATGTCGAGTTACCGGGATACCTTAGAAGCCATAACTGCGTGGACACGCGATGTAGAAGTTATATCAGTGTGGAGGAGGCTTATATTTCTAACCTCACGACAGAGTTATTAACAGTGCCTAAAGGCACAGAAGCTGAACTTCGTAGTGATAACGTTAGCTGTCAAATTTAGCCATAAACAATACTAGAGTAGGATAACGCAAGCGAGGGTTACCGACAAATCAAATCAACATTGTATGAAATTATTTTCGGTCTTACGTTGTGTTAAAAATACTTAGAATACTTAGAAATATATATAAATTTCGATAAGTAGCAATATCATCATCATCACTCATCAGTCATCATTCCCTTAAGAGCTAGGCTCTTGTCGGTACAGCTTGATGCAGTTCTCTTCATCACTGTTTCTTGATGTCCTAGTATATACGACACGATTTCCACATCCTCCTTTATCTGGTAAAAAATAAAAAAGGTTAAGATTTTGCTTCAAGTAGTAATATAATGAGAGTAAAAGGGTTGATATTATATGTTTTTTTAACCATTTTAAATTAACTAATTCAATAATAATCAATATACAAATAAAAATAAACACAAAGAGAAACTAATAACTAACTAAAACTATATATAAAGGGCTCACCCAAATCACTTCCACTGGGCAGGGTTCCCATAAGGCTGGCTGCGTTGCCTCGCTGAATGGCAATGCCGATTCGCTGTGCGAGGAACGAGCCAGCCCTACGGTCACCCGAGGACCGGATGAGCAGATAACTTAATCTTTTAAAAGTTTAATTGCATCCAGTCCCCAAGGACCCAGAGTCTCCACCGCAAATGCCACAAATATGTAGCTTTCGCCAAGAGAAACATATTTGCGGCGCTTTGCTGCCTCAGCCACAGCGGCCGCTCCACCGGCCCTCAATGACATCGTGCCCAAGTGGGACGGCGCTAGGGTGTCCACGCATGTGGCATCCCAGACTAAGGGCCGTCCCTGATGCCAAGGCACGAGAGTCAAACCATCGGGTCTCGCCTTAAATGAAATAAAATGCTTACGAATGTATGCATTATTGGATGTGGCAATGACCCTAACAACTTAGACCTATTTCAAGAGGTTACCGCAGATAAGCGTCATTTCGCATGAAAATGACAGCTAGATAGGCCCGACCATAGCAAAATTATATTTTGTACAGTAGTTTTGACCCCGTGTCAATGAGTAAGCCAGGACAAAGTGTTACACTCAAAATAAAGGCTTCTAGCTTTATCCACAACTAAGTTATACCTACGGAATGCTTACCATCAGACAGGTCGTGACGCCGTGAGCTTGTATACCACCGTCGATGTTTAAAAGAACTAGGATAACTACAATTAAAAAACGCTAGGAAAAGTCGCCTCCACACTATCTGTGCTCCTGCGTCTTGGCCTTTCGCCGCAACCCCAGGATATGCGTGCCGCATTCTGTGCACAGGGTGATGCCAAAACAGTTAGCCTACTAATGCCCATTATAACCCTTATACCAGTCGCCATAAGGTAGAGAATCACCATTAAATGTACAATTAAGTAAGTACAACAGTAAGATCTTGATTTTGACATGTTTATTTGGCTTCTGTTTCTTTTACAAGCCATAAAATAAAAACATGAATTTTAACCCACTTTTAATCGAGTAATGCGAATTATGGTACTTACCTAACCAATATATTACTGAAATGGTTAAAACTCACGTATTAATTGGCATTCCGGGCGACATGTTTCCAATTGATATACTTTTAAAAACATAATTCGCTAAAGTTTAAGCAAATAACTTAATCAAGTAAAGCAGTCACTTTCGTGAAACGAGTGCCTACGCCAAATCTTGGGCATTTATATTGGCATCTAAACCAAGCGGACCCCGGGCTCCTCTAGGACATAACCCATAGAAGGATGATGAGGCAACCAAAAAGTTGGGTTTTGTGACATATCTTAGTTTTTAGGGTTTCGTACCCAAAGGGCCCAAATGGAGCCCTATTGATATCACTAGTTTGTCTGACTGTCATCAGTCACACAGGTTATACAGCCAAACGGTTGGAACTATAGTCCTCAAATATACACCGTATAAACATCTTGTTGACCAAAAGCCATAGAAAATGTCAAATATTTTTTCATCACACTTGCTCGTAAAATAAATAAAATAAAATAAAATTCGTTTATTTCAGACAACAGCAGTCCATAAAATTTGTTAGTTACATTTTATAAAACTTAAATTTAATGTTAAAGCAGTCTTAAGGTAAGTAGGGGTCAGAAGAGAAGCCAGACACACTCGCTTAGTACGTGTATGAAGTCATTATTGAGTGTACTCTATTCCAGTGAGTGAGGAGCTGACTGTCTAAAGTAAAGGGTCTTATGGAGTAGTTATAGCCAATTTAGCTCCCGTGGGAGTTATGAGTTTCTCTGTGATCTGATTGGTTTAAAAAATCTAGTTGGCCGCGCTCCACGAGAATACTGCTCTCTGATTGGCCGCAACATTGAAGGTGCGCGCGCAGCGCGCGCGTGCCATGCATTGATACTGGAGATGAAGTGGTCGAATTCTTAAATTTTGATTAGTTTTGGAGTTATTTATATCCTCGCAAATGTGATGAAAACATTGTGATTACCTCGGGACGTAAGAAAATTGCAAACTTGAGTCATCAAAAGGCCTCCGCCTTCGGCGTCGGGCTTCTGATAGACTCTGGTTCGCAATTTCCCACTTACGCCCCTCGTTAAACAATGTATTATTAAATGCTTAGAGTGGCGCGAATTTTTTTTATCTTACCCCATTGACAAGGGTATCGTTGTTTAGATCTTGTTATTTAAATAAATATTGTTCTATTGTTTCAAAAAATATTGGAAAAGAAAGGAATGAGAAGCCACCAAAGTCAGCTATAAATTCAAAATTTGGTTTCGAAGATTTTTTTAACGTTCTATTGACCTAGGAATTTGAAATTTGCTGATCATGTTTATTATTACGTATATTTTAGCAACAAATACTCGTACCAATATATTGATAAACCACATTTTTATTAGTTAGCCTAAGGATTTATTTCGCATCACCCTGTACGTATGACTATCGTGTTACGCGCGTGTTTTGACAGGCGTTTAGCGAAGCCCCGGCTCATTAGAGCGTGAACGAGACGGGACAAATCACGCTAGGCCCACCGCTGGGCAACACTTGTCCACTAAGTGGGCATAGCCTACATGGTGGGCAGCAAGGCCAATCCGAGTTGATAGTCATCAACAGCGTATATAGGTAAGTTTGAGCCACATCCGTGAGTACCGTGACGGACAAAGTGTTGAGTCTAAATATGTAATGACTTTTATAATATCTTTGAACTTAATTCAACAATGAACAGGCGTCGATTGGCCTCCAGTTTGCCACCGACGTGGTATAAAAAACATCTGCTCTATTTTACTCTTGAGGAGCTCAACATAAAAACCCGCATCTACACTATCTGTCTGAAAATGATTCTCAGTTTCTTCGGGCACTTGGCCGCGCGTGAGCCGAATAGTTTGGAAAAGCTGATGCTCGTCGGCCAAGTTGAAGGCAAAAGATGTAAGGGCAGAATACCCACCCGCTGGTTTGATGCATTCGAGGGAGTTACGCATTTGAAACACCAAAGTTCCTTGAGGAAAGCAGAAAATCGGGCAGTCTGAAGAGCACTGCAGACTAAAGCGACTGCAGACTATACCACGTCAGTGGTAAACGAGGGTACGGCCCGCCTGATGGTCACCGCAGCCTATGGACGCCTGCAACTCCAGGAGGAGGAGGATGTGCGATGCTGTGTACAGCCGACATTACATTTAATATCCTGCCAGTGAACCAAAACCTTAGTAAAAGTATTAATATGTCAAAATTAACTTTAATTACCGACATATAATTCATTTTTGGTACAAGTTTTTCTTGTTGACTGTACTGTTTTTCACGTGAATCAATAACGGTGAGACTGTTCCAATGAGCCCTAACGCCGGGTTCTTCTTGTGTAGTATACTTAGGAGTTGCTATGGCTAGATTCTGTCTTCATCATCAGCTCAGATGGTACCATAATATTGCATTATCACCGAACTTACATACGCATGCAAAATTTCAGCTCAATCTGATACAACAACGAATAGTCCAAGTAAAATTAAATCCTGTAAAAATCATATTATGTTTATGAGATCGTTTTGCTGGGCCATAGGGAAGCAGAGCTCTTATTGGTGGTGGGATATTATTCCAGCATCTTAGAGATTTTCTTTATTGACATAGACAAACGGTGTTGCTTGAAAATTACAGAATTAAACACAAGATAATACTCCACGTGAAGTTTATTTCCAAGTTAATTACAAAACCAAGACACTCGTAAAGCTATCTTTAGTAATTGCTTAAGGGTTTGCAGAAATTAACTAAGTATTCCGAAAATTTCAGTAAATTTCGCTCATATTAAAACGAATTAAGTATAAAAAGTCATTAAGTTTGAATATCAACTTTGCGTCATGTGATTAGGATTGAGATTGATTTGCAGTGAAATTATTGTTGATATAAGTAAAATTGACTCGGAGAATTTATCTGGGTTTGGTGGATTCGAGATTTTTCGATCGCTACAAATATCTCGGGCTACCAAAACCCTACAATCAGTAAGGTCGTCAGATTGAAGTGCTACCGCGAGCCGAAAACGAAATATAGGCCTCTCTGTCAGAGAAATACTTACTTAATACTTCGTTTTCAGTTCGCGGTAGGCCCTTTAGAGGACGCGCAGTGTTGAGAGTGAGGAACCTACATGTCTCGAGCAGGTAACGCAACATCAGAGAGAGTAAATCAGATCAGCTAATTTAATGTGAACGATTTCTGTAAATCTGATCTATTCTCACTAATGCATACAGTTTGAGAGAGACAGGTCTGACGTTTTCATAAATGCAAATTGTATTGAACTGACGTTTGTGGTGTTTTAGTTTGTATGGGATTTAACATTTTGGTGTGCTTTTAAACAGAGACAATTCGTTAATAGCCGAAAATGATCGTGCTATCTGTCGTTCTAACTCATCTTGGTTAACCGTAAGGATTCAAAGAGACAGCTATATGAAAAATCATCTTCCTTAACACTACGTATCTGTTGGTATTATTAATCTAAGCCTAAGTCAAGAAAGGTTCGTCAACGTGCTCGTGTTTCATCTGGCGTTGCGAGCATCCATAGGCTATGGTATTCTGCTTACCTGAAAGGCAGGCCGTAAGATTGTTTGCCAACATCGTTGTAGAGAAAAAATATTAGTAAAATTAGAGTAGATATCAGAGCAGGTGAATAAAATAATCTTTGTCTATAACGGGCCCCAACTCACGTCAGACACGCGTGGGCGGTGCGCTGTGATGTATATATAATTGTGACGCCCTGCACACGCCCATACGAATTTGGTGCACCTTGAGGAATAGGGGCTGTGGAGTCGACTTTGTCCAATATAATTTTAATGAGGAATATTAAAGCATTATGCTGACCCGTAGATGACCATGCGGAAGCATTAAGAGTTCCCTGCACGCTCTACTGAATTCGATTCTCCATACAAACGTAGTTTAGTTCTCATTTTAAAACGCCATGCTGAAAACCTTTATAATCGCTGTATTATATCTCCATTATAATTGCAAGCAACAGAAACTTATTTATGACCAAGATATGCCGGATTCCATTGTGTGTACAATGTTTCATGTTATTTCTGCATGGCGTTTTAAAATGAGAACCATGTAGACCAATATGAAGCATTGACTGCGCTGGCGACTCTTTAATAGTAGGGTAATAATAATAATCGTACGGCATTTATTTTTCGAACCGTGATATCTTCGAGAAAACAGAACGATTGCGCCACGAAGCCAGAAGTTGAACCACGTCACTCCCTACGGACGTGGTTCAAATTCGAACCCCCTATTGTCAAATGAGTGGCCAACAAGGTCTGATGGGTTTAAGTAAGGTGACTTTGGGCGGGATCGGTATTGTTCTTTGGAATGAGCTTACTGATGTCGAACAGACCATCTCTATTGCAGGGATACTGCCAGTACATTTGGGCGGTCGTGATATCATGCGCGGTAACTGAGCAGTACTGCATTTGTTGCTCCGCTTCCGCACATCCGCCAGTCAAGAAGCACTGATTTAAATGTAGGCGCGCAGTAAAAGCGGTACTTAGTGACAGCTGGCAGCTTATTGATACCGTAACGCCCCCGTACCGATTATTCAGGAAGTCCCTTAAGCGTTCTTAGTAACATTCTTTATTAATGTATGTTAGAAAATGAATTAATATAGGTTTAAATTTGGCGGAGAAAATTGGGGATTTGTCCCCAATTATTTTTTCTTTAATTCCTCTTCACAACTCATGTTTACTCTTTAATTTTATCCCCTCGATCTTTTTTCAGCTTAGAATTTGTTTTAACTTTGAATCGGAGTAGACGAGGGTCAATCGGAAGTACGGTATTTTACTCTACCAAATAAACAAAACTTACGAAAATACTAGGAAAAAATCAAACTTTAGCTTATAAATACTTATTTAAAGATTACGAAAATACTCCACAAAAATCAAATATCAATTATCAGCTTCTTAATGCAATATTAAAGATTTAAACCATACAGCTTGACCATACAAAATTATGACGTCATTATACATGCCCTACAAATTTCATAGTAACCGAGCATTTTTGACGTTTCGTAAAAAGTAGCTGATTTGAGTATGAGTAAAATACCGTATTCATTTATATAAAAAAAAAATCTCGAAAATATTCGACTCCATGCATTCCCTTGACCGGACACATAGCCGCGGCCATTCCCACGGCGCTCCCTCTAATTATTGACTTATTCTCCACAGACTAAACGGAACGTATCACTTTTAATTGTCTTTCAAAATAGTTGTCTATGTCTCGGTTAGAAACGCTTTGTCATTGGTGTAAAGAAACACTTTTTATAGTTTATAAGTTTCTATATTGATGGTGGACGGAAGCAAACAGCCTGCGTGATAGTAAGTGGACCTCGTGAGCTACGGACGGTTGCGATTCCAAAACAACCTCAAGCGAGTGCCTTGTCGCTCAGCTACCTGGCCTGTGGGAAATGTCATCGCTTTCCATCAGGTGAGACTAAGGCCAATCGCTGGTCAGTCCTTATATTAATAATACCAACGGATCCGTAGTGTTAAGCACGATGATTTTTCATATAGTTGTCTCTTTGAATCCTTATGGTTAACGAAGATGAGTTAGAACAGGACAGATAGTACGATCATTTTCGGCCGTTAACGAATTGTCTCCATTTTAAAGCACACCAAAAGGTCAAATCCCATATAAGCCAAAACGTCACAAACATCAGTTCCGTATATTTGCTGTTATGAAAGCGAAGACAATGACAGGTGAAGACCTGTCAGATATCACTTTTTTGTCTCTCAAACATTAGTGATGTTCAGAAATCGTTCAATTTAAATGAGCGGATCTGATTTACTCTGATATCTGTGGGTCAGTCTATCATAAAAAAATTTTTCGATACTGCCAAATATTAATTTGTTGTTACTAGCTGCTGTGATTATCTTTTCAAAAATACTAAATTTCCAAAAACCGACTCGACAAAATAATCTATAGTAATTATCAAACCTACTAACAAAATTTCACGTGTCTCTATACACGCAGAGCATGGAGAGCAGGCAAAAATCCGGAAAACAGTTTTTCCGAAGTAGAAACGGAGACGGAGACCTTTGTTTCACTCGGTCAAAAAAATTGTCCTAAATAATTTTAAGTTCCCAGAATCATCGAATATGTTTTAGTCATTGTTTGACAATGACAAAGTGTTATGACAAATATTAATGTTTTTACAGTAAATTGTTTGTGAATTCTCACCACGTCCGAGTATTCTGTTTACTGTCATTCCCGCTTCATTTTTGTTCCCCTGCAGTAATTAGCAGCCATCAACATTCAGGTTGGCCCGCTTTGTCTCAATTTTTAGGGATCCCTATCCCTACAATATTTCACCCTTTTAACCGACTTCACAAACAAGTTCTCAATTCGTTTGTATGTTCTTTTTTTATGTGTGTTACCTGAGAACTTAGTCATTTTGAACCGATTTGGAAAATTATTTTTCTTCACAAAACTCAACTGATAAATTGAAGGATGATTCACAGTAGGCCGTTCCGTGTCCGGGCCGGCCCGTTTTCATCTAGAAAAAGCCGTTGCGTTTGCTGTCATAGAAAACGGGCCGGCCCGGACACGAAACGGTCTACTGTGAATCATCCTTAAGACGTAATGGTCATCCGTGGCGCTAAGATATTTCGATGAAGATAGTGAAGCGATTGTGACGAAGTCAATTTAAATGATCCTGACCTGAGACACATCAACGATCAATCTGACCTGATGATTGAATACCCCTCCGTAATAAGTTATAAACTAGCACGATATCCAAAGCTAAGTGCACCCAGCTTGATCAGTAAATTAGCGCATAATTGCCCATGTGTACAACACTAGTGTCAAGTCGACCAACACAGATCAGGGTTTTAGATTAAGTTCATACATGTTCAACATTCTATAACAGATTTGCCCTACTCTGTTTTGGCCAAGTCGACCCAATGATGCATCTACAATCTAACGTTTCGATTTAACACAAGTGACATAAGTATGATCAGAGGATATACAAATTTTTACCTACTAATAAACTGTGAGTTTGAGAAATATAGACCTTTAGGAACGAACTTAAATATAAGTACTGAGGGTTCAGTTTTAGGCGTTAAGCGTAAATCAAGCATTACTTATAGGGGGGCGGGGGTTCCCTGGGGGGCTAATCCCAATAAGATCTAGTTTCCCCATTGGGTTGGGAGGTCAGACGACAGTCGCAGGGGACCTCGGGCATCCTTCAGGATGCAACTGTACTGAGATAAGGCTACAATGATTATTATGTATATATATAAACACGGTCCCACGGAACCCTCAATGTGCGCACGAGTCGAACTTGGCTGCGTTTTTGCGTGTGCAATAATCGGCAGACTGCCCGCGCGCGTTGGTGACAGCATTTTTGAGAATTAGTCTTTTTGTGTGGTCCGTTTGGTAATGCAATACAAATCTATACTGAAGTATATTCATGGAGTATTTCAGAAGTGTATAAAAATACCTACTATACAGTCAGAGCAAATAAAGTCACGAAATAAATAAATAAATAAATATTGGGGGACAATCTTACACAAATCGACCAAGTCCCAAACTAAGCAAAGCTTGTACTGTGGGTACTAGGCGACGATATACATACTTATATAGATAAATACATACTTAAATACATAGAGAACATCCAAGACCCAAGAACAAAATCCGTGCTAAATGCACAAATAATGTCCTGGCCGGGATTCGAACCCGGGACCTCTAGCTTCGGAGGCAGTGTCACTACCAACTAGGCTAAAAACCGCGTCTTGCCACTACACTACACACTTTGTATTTATCCTTCTGACGACTGGGTATCAAAATTAGCCAGAGTAAATTATACTCTGTCAGATGGACAAAAAGTCAAAACTTAATTGGGACCTTATAACTTTCTCACAGACTGACCCGTTTTAATTGGTCCTGTATAACAATATTATACAGTGTGTTACCGGCATTAAAATTCAACGGCTAAAGACTTGTACCCTTGTGATGTGCATATTGTGTGGCGTTTGTGTAGACACACTCTGGGTAGAAGAATTGAGTCGACATTATAAATGAGCACAGTGTGTTTACAGCCCCCGTGTGGAGCCGGGTTAGAATAGCACCACCACTTCCTTTGGATGTCGTGAGAGTCGACTATGGAAACCAAGTTAAAGTGTGTTGTGGGCGAAGGGCTAGCAACCTGTCACTGCAATATCACATTACCTCCATCTATAACCCTACAATAGGTAAGTAAAAGTGGCACTGAAATTAAGTTTCGTGTGCTCTGCCTACCCTTTTGGGATATAGGCGGGAGTTTATGAATGTAGGTATGTATGGAATACTAAAGTAAGGATGTTTCATAAATAAACGTTTGAATCTGAAACTTACCATCGCTTACTACCAAGCAACTGGTACCCATTCTTGCATATGCATTCCGTGGCATATAATTTATACCAAAAAAAAACCGACTCCAATTTTGTACTTGCTATGCCATAATTTGTGGTTCCCGTGAGCCAATGCTTGGTTGCAATACCGAAATCGGCATATGCGTGCCTATCAAATTCGAGGAGTTCTCTCGATTCCTCCTAGATCCCATCATCAGAACTTCACCAAATTTATATGAGACCAATTCGGGGTACCTGCTTTGAACCAAAAAAAAAGAATCAAAATCGGCCAAGAGTTATCGGGGAACATATATACATAAATAAAACAAGCAAACATGCAGACGAACGGAGAACCTCCTTCCTTCTATTGAAGTTAGCAAAAAACGGACTTCAAAAATATTACCCTCTTCATACACAGTCGGTTAAAAGGAAAACTTAGACACATTAGAGATCAAGCGATGTGACAGCTTCTGTAACGTATTGGGATATGTTAGAGAAAACAAGGTTATGTTCATATTGAGTGGCTGCTTTTTATTTTACTAAATATTTATTACTCTTTTTAACTGAATGATATTTTAACCGCTCTTTCAAGAAAAGAATGCACTATATGTAGTATTAAACGATCAATATTTTTTCACCTCAGCGGCTCAAAAATGGCGGTTTTGCTGCTTGAAACTTGTGAGCAAAATGCAATTTTGCTGCGAGCGTGAAAACGCCTTTTCCAGCTTGAAACCAGTGAGCGAAATGCAATTTTGCTGCGAACGTGAAAAAAACTTACTTTTTAATTTTTCATATTGTAGGTTAGTTTAAGTAACTTCATTCTCTCTATCACTATTCCTTTGCGTTAAATTATATGTTCTCGCCGCTGAGGTGAAAAGTTGTATGTATCACACGAGAGCAAAGATATTTGCATCTCGTGTCTTTAAGTCACTCGCTACGCTCGAGATTCTAATTTTGAATCACTCGCTACGCTCGTGATTCAATTATAGAATCCTTCGCTTCCTCGGGACTCAACATCAACACTCGCAGCAAAAATCTACTTTGCCCTCTTGTTGAACAAATAACTATTTATATGTATTTGTTATTGAGTTAACGAAAATGGTTCGAACGATATTAATGAAATTCGCGATAAAGGGGTTTACAGGAGTGAAAAATCGATCTAGATAAAACACGTTCTTTTTAGGAAACACGAAAATCACCGGGCAAAACTCGGTCTTCTCAGTTCATAATCTAAAACTTCATAGTACACTTTTTTAAATAATGATTTGGTTTGACAAAAATCTTATTTTTAACCGCCTTCAATAGAAGGAAGGTTATCAGTTCGTCTGTGTGTTTGTATGTGTTCCCCGAGAACTCTTGACCACGTTGGTCGATTTAGATATTTTGACATTGAAAATGTCTTTTCGTTCGCTCCAGTATAGGGTCCCATTTCACGAAATAGTGCGATCCCCTTATATTTCAAAGAGTTGTGAAGGTATGATATTCAAACTAGGCTCAAAAGACGCGTATTTACGAGATGTGTAAGATAAGATGCAAAGAGAATTATTTGAGAAAGTCCAGAACGAAAAAAGTTTTGGCCGAAATAGTGAAAAAAAAATTCAATTTCCTCCGATTTTTTCATTTTGGCACTCGATATTTTGGAAACGAAGAATGATATCAATATTTTGATCAAAGCTCCTCTGGAAAATTTAGTAAGCTACAATTTGAGTCTAAAACAAAGACGATCGGGTCAAGGGTTTGCGCTGTAGCCTAACCTTTTTGAAAGAAGTCAAAAAGTCAGAACGACTATTAGAAGGTAATATATATATTTTTTAATCAACACAATTGTACAATTGTAGTTAGTTTTAGTTTTATATTTCAAATTGTTTAAATTAAACATGTATTGTTTCTATAATAAATTATTATTAATTATAGTTCGAGCCAACAATAGCACATTATTGCAGTGCCCGGGAAATACCAATTCGTGGATAAGTCAATGATGTTTTGGAAGACCAATATCTTCCAAAACCTTGGCAAATAAAATAGTTGATTGAGATTGCATAAAACAAGCCATTTATCCGAGACAAGGTCGATATAAAGTAGAGGATAAAATGAGTTTTATACATGAGTTATACATCTGCTTTTCACTTCGATTGCGAGAAAATTAAACAAATAATCAAGGTTATGATATCATATAATATATCCTTCTCCTGGGGCCTAGGGTGTCATGTTGAATTCGACTTTGAAAATTCTTGTTATAGTTATAGTCGGAGTTTGGAGGTCGAGTTAATTTGAAGTCGCCGTTATCTTGCGTGAATATTAGTAAAGTGGCAAATGCCTTTTTATGTGGTTACCGTAACATGGCTGCGCTTTAAAAAATTGCCAAATTAATAGGAATTTTGTATGTGAGCTATGTTTATATATTATATATCAACCAAATTGGCATAACGTTAGCAAATGTAATGCATTTTTTTATTTTGTTGAGTTCATTTTCAATGTACCTTGATGGTCGTGTAGTGCACGAGATCTGTGAATTTTTTTATTTTCATTTAAAGCAAGTACAGATCTGATGGGATCTTGAGAGAACTCCTCAAAATTGATAGGCTCGCGTATGGCGATTACGTTATTTTCCTTAATTAACCATGCGTTGGCTTTCGGAAACCACAAATCTGGTGAAGCGGAACTGGTGATGACATGATGACCAAATAATATATGATTAACTCCGTAATGATGTAGGCCCTGGGTAACCGGGTATGTCCTAAAACTACGACCAAAACGACCGGGGGATGGGCAGCAGCATCCCTGGAGTGCGGTGGAGATACTGCGATCGCCAACCCGCATGCCAAGCGTGGCGATTATGGCATTTACCTCCCATAAAATTGGGGGAGGCCTATGTCCAGCAGTGGACGTCCTTCGGCTGTTATGGTGGTGGTTGTGGATGTAGGCACTTCACAGATTCCGATGAAATTCCATTACCTTAGGCACCTTCCTTATTTGTCGATGCGGAGGCGGTAAGATATGAAAAAACTGTCAGCTGTCAGTGTCAACCGATGTCAATGCAGTACTGCCCCAATTCTGCGCATGGTATTACTACTGCGCAAACGTAATACTGACAGTATTACGTCAAGTGCGGAAATCTCACACCAGTCAAACAACAAAATACCTATGACATATTTATCCCGCGCCGCCAATTCTGGAAGTCACCTTAGCAACTAATGCTCGTCAGTGTATTTTGACGAGCATACGGCGCAGTCACATAACGAATAGCGCGTGTGTGTAGTTCCATGGTCGTGTTGGAGGTTTCCCTGGATTTTTCACAGGCTACTTACTCTCTTTACGAACTCCTAATTATTTAATGGGCGCGACCTATAAAGCCACGGTTAGATTATAAAAAAATGGAACTGAAAATACCATCGAGCGGGTCGTATGTTTGTTTGCCACATCGGTATAAAATGTGAACAATGTGGACGTGTACAAGTTAGTGAGCTATGTGTCCGCATTGACAAGGGTCGGGAGATACGAGATAAACAAGTGATGGGCAAAGCAGACGGGCGGGTTTTTAACCGCCTGTTGTCGTTCTGATCTTGTAAGCATGAGTGTTGGATTATATGTTAAACTTGCGGCTATGTGAGCTATAGCCTCGCTAGTGATATTTTTTAAGTTTTCAACCCCATGGCCAACTTTGTAAAAATCCAAAAATTTAATAGACAAAAAATTATCAAACCTGCTTACAAAATCAACGAGAATCGGCTGTAGTGCGTGACTTGTAGAGGAAAACAGTCGGAAATCCACCAGACAGAAATACTAAAGCATTTCTACCCAAGCTGACAAAACTATTAAAATTGTAAAAAAAATATTATTATTATTATTTATCAGCGGGGCGAGATTTTTTTTTAATCTACCACATCGAGTAGGGTATTTAGAACAATAAATAATATTATTTTTGTGTTGGAAAGCGAAGAAATGAGAAACCACCAAAGACGGATATTTTTTAAACGACTTCAAGATTTCAAAAGAGGAGGTTACCAATTCGGTTGTATGTTTCTTTTTAATGTTTGTTACTCCATGGCTCCGTCATTTCTGATTCTGAACCGATTTCGAAAATTCTTTTTTTGATTGTAAGTATATATATCCAAGTTGGTCCCGTTTTTGGCAAAACTCAGTTCTGATGATGGGATCCATGAGGAATCGAGGGAACTCCTCAAATCTTAAAGGCAAAAATATAGTAATTTTTGTGTTTTTATCAACAAATCAAGCATTTTCATACAAAATGTGACATTTGATGAAGTGAAACTGCTGATGATGATCAGAACAGAACTCTTTAACGACGAAAAGTTCACGTTTGGTGATTTGTCATTGTTTGCTAAGCAAGTTCTATTTTCACGATTATTTTTTGCCATGGCCGAGTTCTGATGACGGGATCCATGAGGAATCGAGGGAACTCCTCAAATGTGAAAGATACACATATAGTGATTTACAGTATTTTTATGAACTAATCAAGCATTTTCATTCAAAAAAGTGACATTTGATGAAGTGGAACTGCTGATGATGATCAGAACGGAACTCTTTGTTTGTTACTCCATGGCTCCGTCATTTCTGATTCTGAACCGATTTCGAAAATTCTTTTTTTGATTGTAAGTATATATATCCAAGTTGGTCCCGTTTTTGGCAAAACTCAGTTCTGATGATGGAATCCATGAGAAATCGAGGGAACTCCTCAAATCTTAAAGGCAAACATACAGTAATTTTTGTGTTTTTATCATCAAATCAAGCATTTTCATACAAAAATGTGACATTTGATGAAGTGAAACTGCTGATGATGATCAGAACAGAACTCTTCAACGACGAAAAGTACACTTTTGGCGATTTGTCATCCTAACTTTGTTTGCTAAGCAAGATCTATTTTCACGATTATTTTTTGCCATAGCCGAGTTCTGATGACGGGATCCATGAGGAATCGAGGGAACTCCTCAAATGTGAAAGACACACATATAGTGATTTACAGTATTTTTATGAACTAATCAAGCATTTTCATTCAAAAAAGTGACATTTGATGAAGTGGAACTGCTGATGATGATCAGAACGGAACTCTTCAACGGCGTATAGTTCACGTTTGGCGAATTGTCCTCTTTGCTGTGTTTGTGAAGCGAAATAGATTTTCAAGACAACCATTTGTCAAACTCGAGTTTAGTCGCTGGTCCAGCATGATACCTAAATATTTAGTACTGGTAACCCTCTCAATCTCAGTGCAATCACAATGGGCTTCACTATTATTATTAACATTATTGATAAAAACAGAAGTTCACTTATGTATTTTTATTTTTAGGTTTTCACTCGGTTGGGCTTTATCCTTGTAAGTCCCCACGTACTTGTACAAGTACAAAATAATGATAGTACTTCAGACCTGACATTTTAACTGCCTAGTATAAATAACTGCCTAATGTACTTTACCAAGTACAAATTAAGGATGCGCTAAAAACCATACACATACTGAATAAAACAAAGGTCAAGAATTTAGACAAATTCGAAAACGTCGCGTCTGGGACCGAAGCACTACACTTAGTTTGTACTTGTGGTAGTACACTGGGTAGTTACGACTACTACATTTGAAAAACAAAGGACTTACGAGGCTATGATATGATATTATTTACTGTTACGTATATTTTACCAAAAGTACCAATATATTGTGATACCTAAAGCACCCTTGTTGTGCAAGTCCGACACGCACTTAGTCGGTTTTTTAAATAAAATAAATAAATAAAAAATACGTGTGTGTTTATCGTACTAAATATATTTTTTAAGGACACAAAGCCTTTTATGCACCGACTCAGAAATTTTAAACAAAACAAATTAATTTTGAATACACAGTACCTGGATACCAAATACCCAATAAAAAAACGCGACTATGTAGATATGCGAAAATACAATAAAAAAAAAACCTTAATACTACGTTATAATTTTAGCTTAAAAAGAAATATCACTGACCAACCGCCGGTTTGCCCTACCCTGTCAAAACACTCCATAAAAAATGTGTCGTTTTCCTAGACAGTAATTCAGTGGCTACTTAAGTCAGTTTTTTATAAATATAACCTTCTCTGCGAAAACGTACCTTAGTGCTTTGCAATAAGGTTCTTTTTGCCAAAAAAAGATAGATATCGACTGTCAAATGATCAAGTTTTTCAATAGTTTAATGAGGTGCGCTTGAGCATATTTGACATCGGTTGTTAGAGCCATTAATAAGATTGAATGAAATCGTTGACCTTAAAAACTCAGGTTTATACAGTGTGTGGCGTGTAATAGGAGCAAAAAATTAAATTGTACATTATTGAGTTCTCCAAGAATTATTTCCAAGTGGTTACAAAATTATGCAATTAAAATTACTTTAGAGTATTTTATTTACTCTTCTGGAGTGATATTAATCCCATCAAAAACATAAATTTGAATATGGGAGCCAAGTTCAATATTAAGAATATGCGATGCGTTGGTTGTCGTCTTCACCGACAAAAGAATTGCGATCTAAATCGGTGCCAAGTTCCGTAGATTATCTGAAATGGTGCCAAGCATACTGCGACTTAATGCATTTTGAGCTTTAACTTGGCAGTTTTCTTAAATATCCAACAGCTTTTATGGCATTATAATACTGAATATAGAAAACTGCCAAGTTAAGGCTCAAAATGCATGCAGTCATAACTAGATGATATCTCAAAATCAGCATTTACTGCCGCGCTATAATCTCGTGGTGCCAAGATCTCTGATATAGGCAGGTTCGCAGTAGATTGGAAAACACGTACACACTTTACTAAATATGTATTATAACATTATTACATTAAATTAACACAATAAAATAACTTGTATAATATCTTCCGTATTTTTATTTGATGGCGAATGACAGAAGTCACATCAGTTCTTTTTGAAAATCCCGAGTGCTTTAAACAGTTCAAGCTTCAAGGAGGCTAGCTATATAACACTCCCCCTCACGAGGGATCCTCTGCCAGTACTGCATAGTCCCAGGCGCTGACGTAGCTTTGCCAGTTTGGGCTGTGGAAGACTTTTCGTCATTAAGTCAGCTTCCATGTTCTCCGTTTCCTTGTATGAAACAGTCACGTCACCTCTCAGCACGCAGTCTCTTATAAAGTGCTCTTTAATGCTTATGTGTTTCGACCGTTTACCAGTCATAAGATTACTTGCCAGTTTCTGCGCCGCTAGATTGTCATTATATATCATAGTCGGTCCTTGCGCCACTCCAATTTCGCGTAGCAAGTATTTAAGATGTAGCGCTTCTTTGGCCGCTTCCGTCATTGCCATATATTCGGCCTCGGCTGTTGATAAGGCAACAACCCTCTGTTTTTTCATTTCGTAGCTTACTAGACCTCCACCGTACTTGAAGGTGTATCCAGTGTACGAGCGTCGGTCAATTGTACACGCCGCCCATTCTGCGTCGGCCATACCAATCAGCGGTTGACCGCTTTTCTTATATTTCAGGCCGATATCTGCAGTGCCTTTTAAGTACCTCAGGACTCTTTTTGCTGCTTGCCAATGTTCGCTTCCATAGCATGTGTTGTATTGGCTCAGGTAGCTTACTGGGAACATAATGTCCGGGCGCGTCGCTGTGGCTAGGTACATTAATGACCCAATCAGATTTTGGTACGGATATTTGCTCATTTCTTCTTTATTTTCACTCTTAGTCAACTTCAACCCTAGTTCCATGGGCGTTGACGCGGGTTTACAATCGTCCATGTTGAATTTTTGGAGCAAATGTTGTACAAATGTATTTTGCGACAGTGTCATCTCTCCCTTATATGGGTGAATTGTATACCGAGGCAATGATGTAATTTTCCCATATCTCTTATTTCAAAAATCTTTTAATTTTGTCTTAACTTCTTTCAAAAGTATTTCAGATTTATATGCAATAATCAAATCATCGACGTATACGTTAATGAGCAGTTTCTCTCCCCCTTTCTCCAAAAAATAAAGACAAGGGTCTGCTGTAGTATTTTTGAAACCGTTTTCCAATAGTTTCTCATGCAATTTTAGAAACCATTGTCTTCCAGCTTGCTTTAAGCCATAAATAGCTTTATTCAGCTTACAGACTCCATCATTTTTATATTTATTTAAGTCTTTTAACATTTCTTTGGCCTTCTGTACTATGATAATATCGTTATCCTCTGATATTATAAACTTTAAATATTCTTCCAATTTCTTTGGTATTTTCATGTAAATATTTTCATTGATATTTCCATTTAGGAAAGCTGTACATACATCCAGTTCGCATAACTTCATGTCATTTTCAATTGCATGTGCAACTATGAGTCGTACTGTACTCATTCTTGAGACCGGTGCGAAGGTTTCACTGTAATCGATTCCTTCCTTTTGGGAAAAACCTCGTGCTACGAGTCTTGCCTTTCTTCGGTCTATTTCTCCAATAGCATTGTACTTATAACCCAAGATCATTTTGCTATCGATCACATTCTTGCTCTCGCTTTTATGTACTATCTTCCAGGTAGCGTTTTTAAGATGTGAACTAAGTTCGCTTGCTATTGCTTCTTTAAACTCATCGCTGTTCTCATCAATTTCACAGAAATTAGATGCGAACCTCACATAATCTAGAAGCCACGCTGGTATTCTTCTTTGTCTTGTTTCACTTGAGGGAGTTTGCTCAATTTCCACAGACTCTTCATTGTCTACATCTTCAAATACATCATTTTCTACTTGAATGTCTTCATTGTTTTCACAAATTTGTTCTTCATTGTTTTCACAAATTTGTTCGATATCTTCATTTGTATTGCTGAAGCTAACTATCCCATCATTTGTATCATCATTTTTGTTTATTTTCTTTTCTTTGAAGAACACATCGATACCTCCACAGTCTTCGGCAATTTTGTTTTCATCTTCTTCGTTTTTCTTCTTATAAAACATTTTGTCAATCACTCTTACATCTCTGCTTATTATGACTTTGTTATTTTTGGGGATGTAAATACGATAAGCTTTCGAGTTTTCAGAGTAGCCCACAAAGATTCCAACAGTTGCTCTAGGGTGGAATTTGCTTTGCTTTTGCCCTTTATTAAGCACGAACGCCTTGCTGCCGAAGACATGGAGATGTCTGATGCAAGGGCTTCTTTTTACCCATCTTTTAAATGGTGTTGCATTGCCAATGCTACTGCACGGGCATCTGTTCGCTAAATAATTGGCGGTATAGATCGCTTCTCCCCAGAACTTCTCTGATATATTAGCTTCAATAAGCATACATCTTGCTTTCTCTAGAAGACTTCTATTTTACTCTCTGCTATTCCGTTTTGTTCTGGCGTATAAGGTGCAGAGAGCCTTCGTTTGATTCCATGATTCTTTAAATATTCGTTGAATTCATGGTTGATGTATTCCGTCCCATTGTCACTTTGGAGGTGTATTATTTTCTTCTTTGTATAGTTTTCTACCTCTTTCTTGTACTCTTTGAAATTTGTCAGTGCTTCATTTTTATTTTTCATCGTATATATTCTGCAATAACGGCTGTAATCATCTATAAAAGTGATAAAGTACCGTGAGCCGATCGTTGTCCCAACTCTCATCGGGCCGCACACATCAGTGTGGACGATCATCAATGCTTCACTAGTTCTATCCTCTTTCTCCTTATTTTCTTTAAAAGGTAACATGGTCGCTTCCTTCCAAACATACTTCACAATCTTTGATTGTATCCCTTTTATCAAATTCGAGGCCTTCTATATTTTTCTTTTCTAGAGCAATTTTCATTTGAGCTTCATTTATATGAGCTAATTTTCGATGCCAATTTTGTATAGCACTCTTTGCACAGAACTTCGCTTTTTCAGCATTTTTTTCGACGACATAATATAATCCATCGCTTTGTCTCTTAGCTTTCATCAATATCAATCCATTTCGCTTGACGGTTGCTTCTTCCTTCTTAAATAAGACAGTGGCACCCTTATCTGTCATTTTTCCTACTGACATTAAGTTCGTAGTTAACGTAGGTACATAAAGGGTATTGCTCAGAATAATGTCGGGTACATTAATGTTCAATTTTGCTTCGCCAATGCCTCCAATTTGTGCTGTACAATTTTCTGAGGCTAGTCTTAAGCTTTTCAAGTTTGTCTCTTCAAAAATAATGATTTTTTCTCTATTAAAAGACATGTGCAAAGTGTACCCGCTATCTAAACACCATGTATTTTCGTTTTTATCAGTATAGTTAGCTGAGAGACATGCTTCTTCGGCACAATATAGATTTCTATCATCAGCATTATAGTTTCTTTTATAGTGATTACCTTCTGATCGACATTCATTGGCCTTATGACCTTTCTTTTTGCATTTAAAGCATTCAACAATTTTTCTTCCTTTATTCTTTGTGTACATTGCTTCCTCTGCTTAGTTACTGCTTGTGCTCGCTATATTTCTCCTAGCTTCGGCTTCTTCTAATATTTTTATCTTTAAATTGTGTGGGTCTGGTGACTCATCTCTGGTTTCGATGGCAATGCGAAAGTTTTCGAATGTTTTGGGAAGGCTGTATAGCAGCATTATGCTTAAAAGGTCTTTGTTTATGTCTATCCCCATATCGGCTAATTTATCTACATTATCCATAAATTTATTCAAGTGGTCGACAATGTTCTCAGTGTCCATCATTTTCCGTACGACTAGCTCTTTGAGCAGCGTCGCTTTACGGGCAGGCCCTTTGCTTGCGTAGATATTTTCGAGCGTAACCCATAGTTCATTACTAGTTTTACAGTTTTTAATTTGCTTTAACTCCGAGGGTGCAATGATCAGCAGTAACTCTGATAAGGCTAGATTATCTTTTTCTAAGTATTTTGCCAATTCAATTTCGACAGTGGGTTTGTGAATTTTTCCACTTACATAATCAAATAAGCCACATTTAGTTAATAGCGCCTTTGCATGGATTCGCCATGTATCAAAATTGTCTCTTTTCAGCGATTCTACACGTACGTGTCCGTGACTCATTTTGAAAGAAAATATTTTTACTTACGTTGCTGGCCCATAACCTCTGATATAGGCAGGTTCGCAGTAGATTGGAAAACACGTACACACTTTACTAAATATGTATTATAACATTATTACATTAAATTAACACAATAAAATAACTTGTATAATATCTTCCGTATTTTTATTTGATGGCGAATGACAGAAATTTTTGAAAATCCCGAGTGCTTTAAACAGTTCAAGCTTCAAGGAGGCTAGCTATATAACAAGATCCATTATTTGAAGGTCATAACATTAGATCGAAATTTTTCCGAATTGATAAAAGATATTTTTAGACACACTCTTGTGCAGATGCTCTAAGGAAGCGTCTTTTAATTATTCATCCTATTACTAGCCACACCCTGTATAAAGGCTGAAGAATTTTATGGATCGGCAACCTACGGGTTCGCATTTCGACAATAGTCATAATGCGAACTTACTTGTATGAAGTCCTTGTGAGCGGTTCCTTGTTGGCAGCTTGTTTTCTGAGTTAGCTGCCTGCCCTTCTTTGTAGTCGTTCCTTCATGAATGAAGATCGTGATCATCTAACGTCTTTTTTTGCTTTCACCGGCTTCTATTAGTGGCCATCCGCGCCACATCGTAGAACTGCTGTTCTTCTCTTTAATTTGGTCGGTCCATCGCATTGGAGATCTACCACCGGGCTCGTTTACCTTGCACGTTTCCAACAGAAGTATGACCAGTTTCTCGAGGCTGTTGTCTCGGCGCCTTGCAACGCGGCCAAAGTATGAAAGAATACGGCGGTGGCATGTAGTGGATAGCCGGTCTTTTATTCGGAGTTGTATAGGGATCGACACATTAGTGCGTTTGGCAGTCCACGGTATTCGCAATATTCTTCGACAGCACCACATTTCGAATCCATCGATCCTTTTCCTTGCCAAAATAGTCGTCTTTACACCATACAAGAAAATGGGGAACACAAAGTGCCCGAACTAGCCGCATCTTCGTTCTGGTCGTGATTCCCCGTTTACTCCATATTCCTGTTAAACGTGCCATTGCGTCTCTGCCCTACACTCTATGTTATATCATGCGCAGTAGCTAAGCAGTACTGTCTTCGTATTACTCCCGCGCATTCCGCGCCAGTCAGGAAGCACTCATTTAAATGTAAGTGCACAGTAAAGAAGCGAGACTGACACAACTGACAGCTCACATTGACAGCTGACAGCGTTAAGCGACTTCCTGATTAGGCAGGGCGGGATCGATATGTCGTGGGTATTTTGTTCTTTGACGTGAGCCCACTTATGTAAGATTTCCTCTCATGACGAAATACTGTCAGTATTACGTTTGCGCAGTAGTAATACCATGCGCAGAAATGGGGCAGTAGGTACTGCATCCGTATCCGTTGACACTGACAGCTGACAGTTTTCTCATATCGTACGGCTTCCGCATCGACAAATCAGGCAGTCTCCTAAGTCACAATTGACACAATTTTATTTTTTTAAGCAGGCTTTTTTCCGATTTCAAAAGTTCCTCATTATAAAAGAGAGTAAGTGACAAGTGAGGCGTTACAGCGTAACAAATCATACAGAAGCAAAAAAAAACCGACTTCAATGAGGGAGGCCGGTGAGAATAAAATAAAAATGTCTATAAGTATGTTTAATAATGGTAGAAGACTAAGTACCCTCAATTCCTCATGGAATCCTCCATCAGAACTCAAGCTTGACAAAAATGTGTCTTGAAAACCTAGCTTGCTTGACAAACAAAACGAAGAGAACAAATCGCCAAACGTGAACTACGCGTAGTTGAAGAGTTCCGTTCTGATCATCATCAGCAGTTCCACTTCACCAAATGTCACTTTTTTGAATGAAAATGATGATTAGTTCATGAAAATACTAAAATCACTATTTGTATGCCTTTCACATTTGAGGAGTTCCCTCGATTCCTAATGGATCCTATCATCAGAACTCGAGCATGAAAAAATTAATCGTGAAAATAGAACTTGCTTAACAAACACAACTAAAAGGACAAATCGCCAAACGGGAACTTTTCGTCGTTGATGAGTTCTGTTCTGATCATCATCAGCAGTTCCACTTCATCAAATGTCACATTTTTGTATGATAATGCTCGATTTGTTGATAAAAACACATAAATCACTATATGTTTGCCTTTAAGATTTGAGGAGTTCCCTCAATTCCTCATGGATCCCATCATCAAAACTGCGTTTTGACAAAAACGGGACCAACTTGAATATATATACTTACATTCCAAAAAGAATCTTTAAAATCGGTTAAGAAATGACGGAATTATGGTGTACCAAACTTAGAAAAAAAAAAAAAAAAACAAAAAAGAAACATACAACCGAATTGATAACCTCCTCTTTTGAAATCTTGAAGTCGGTTAAAAAGTGAACTGCTGTTCTTTTTGTGCGCTGTGACTGTCACAATTTCATAGTAGTGACGTCATTACTACGATGATAGGCTTTCGTCCATTTTCGTGAATATTTAGAAAACTGATAGCAATTAAAATATTTTGGGGTTTCTTGTTAACAAATTAACGAAATGAGTTAAGATTTCATACTACTTAAAAATTTGTAATGTTGTCAATTACCATGTCAGCATGCCATAACTCGTCAGAAATGTCTAACACTAAATCTAACACATAAAGAAACTAACCTCTGAAAACAAAAAGCAGCAAAATAAAACTACCAGAGGGCCCACTCGGCAGCCTTTTAACAAAAAGAATATAGAAAATATCCATTGTCGCCTGGAAATGGCAAATAAAAAAAAAGCGACGCAAAAAGTAAAAAAGTTGACTTAGACGCCTTTGCCGCGGCCGTAACCGGTCCCGGGTTTTTATTTTATTGACTTATGCATTTGTTTTGAGGTGTGAGATATTAAAATAGAGTGGTAACTTGTTTTTATGGTCATGAGCGCTTAACGAAGGTTGAATTTGAGTTAATAGGTACGGTTGGGTACAGCAGGGTTCGAAATTATCAAGATAATTATATTCCTTGATGATTATTACAATGTTTCCTTGATGATTATTACAATGTCAACGATATTTATCCTTTTGAACACTGGGGTAGTCATAGCATCAGTAACCGATGATTCTGTTTACTACTTAGACACTAATTAAAAAAAAAACACATAGCGTAAATTGACATATTAAACTGAAAAACAGAAAGACGCAAGTGCCGTGAGTTTCTTATGGAGATACGACCTTTTTTAATTCACAGTAAGTCTAGGACTAGTAGTGAAGTAGTAGTTCCAGAACCCTTCATTTTGCGTGGTCCGACACGCACTTTGCCGCATTTTCTTTGTTTGGGGTGTATCCAGCAACCACAGGCTCCCGTGCTTTGGAAGGCACGTTAAGCCGTTGATCCCGGCTGCTGTCTATGATAGCAGTCGTTAAGCCAAATTAGAGGCCTAACAGTCAAATTGACCACTCTTGACAAACCTAATCCCAATAAGGTCTAGTTTCCCCCTTGGTTTGGAAGGTCAGATGGTAGTCGCCTCCGTAAAAACTAGTGCCTACGCCAATTCTTAGTATTAGGTAACGGACCCCAGGCATCCTTCAGGATGCAACTGTATTAGGAATAACGCTAGGATAATGATAATCCAGCATCCACAGGCTACGGTGTGCTACCAAGCCGTATACGAGTTTGCCTTCATCGTAGTCTTTAAAAATTATTTTATATTCCTATTTTTGTCCCAAACCGAATGCTCCCATAACATTAACCTGCGTTCCGGCGACCAGAACATGCTATTTTGGACTTTTTTGACTAACACGCCAGCGACATCCGAAGCGGCGTTGAATACAAGACGAAAAAGTAAAAAAATATGTTCCCATCAATGGGTTCTGTATAATTTGCAAGTGAAATGAAATGAAATGAAATGAAATTTATTGTGTGACATATTTAGGTTTCTACTGTTGCAGTTCTTATTGCTATTGCTACACAGCTGGTCCCATTAAATATTACCATAACAGGTGTACACACTTTATACACTACAAAACAAGATAAAAAATAGGTAATGAGATCATATTAAATAGGTCCTATGTCAGAATACATGTCAAATACTATTATTTTGTTATGATGAGTGGAATTAAATAATACAGTATACCATACAGAATAACACGTTTAAGGAATGTCCATAAAATATTCATTCAGACAATAAAAACATTTGTCCACTAGCCACTGTTTCATAACACGTTTAAATCTGCTGAGGTTCAGGTTTTTAAAGGAATCAGGTAATTTGTTGTAGATCTCTATACACATCATGTGGGTATTCTTGGAGATGAGTTTCAACCTGGCGGGTGGTCTGTTTTCAAGACACATTTTTGTCAAGCTTGAGTTCTGATGGAGGATTCCATGAGGAATTGAGGGTACTTAGTCTTCTACCATTATTAAACATACTTATAGCCATTTTTATTTTATTCTCACCGGCCTCCCCCATTGAAGTCGGTTTTTTTTTGCTTCTGTATGATTTGTTACGCTGTAACGCCTCACTTGTCACTTACTCTCTTTTATAATGAGGAACTTTTGAAATCGGAAAAAAGCCTGCTTAAAAAAATAAAATTGTGTCAATTGTGACTTAGGAGACTGCCTGATTTGTCGATGCGGAAGCCGTACGATATGAGAAAACTGTCAGCTGTCAGTGTCAACGGATACGGATGCAGTACCTACTGCCCCATTTCTGCGCATGGTATTACTACTGCGCAAACGTAATACTGACAGTATTTCGTCATGAGAGGAAATCTTACATAAGTGGGCTCACGTCAAAGAACAAAATACCCACGACATATCGATCCCGCCCTGCCTAATCAGGAAGTCGCTTAACGCTGTCAGCTGTCAATGTGAGCTGTCAGTTGTGTCAGTCTCGCTTCTTTACTGTGCACTTACATTTAAATGAGTGCTTCCTGACTGGCGCGGAATGCGCGGGAGTAATACGAAGACAGTACTGCTTAGCTACTGCGCATGATATAACATAGAGTGTAGGGCAGAGACGCAATGTCACGTTTAACAGGAATATGGAGTAAACGGGGAATCACGACCAGAACGAAGATGCGGCTAGTTCGGGCACTTTGTGTTCCCCATTTTCTTGTATGGTGTAAAGACGACTATTTTGGCAAGGAAAAGGATCGATGGATTCGAAATGTGGTGCTGTCGAAGAATATTGCGAATACCGTGGACTGCCAAACGCACTAATGTGTCGATCCCTATACAACTCCGAATAAAAGACCGGCTATCCACTACATGGCACCGCCGTATTCTTTCATACTTTGGCCGCGTTGCAAGGCGCCGAGACAACAGCCTCGAGAAAATGGTCATAGTTCTGTTGGAAACGTGCAAGGTAAACGAGTCCGGTGGTAGATCTCCAATGCGATGGACCGACCAAATTAAAGAGAAGAACAGCAGTTCTACGATGTGGCGCGGATGGCCACTAATAGAAGCCGGTGAAAGCAAAAAAAGACGTTAGATGATCACGATCTTCATTCATGAAGGAACGACTACAAAGAAGGGCAGGCAGCTAACTCAGAAAACAAGCTGCCAACAAGGAACCGCTCAAAAGGACTTCATACAAGTAAGTTCGCATTATGACTATTGTCGAAATGCGAACCCGTAGGTTGCCGATCCATAAAATTCTTCAGCCTTTATACAGGGTGTGGCTAGTAATAGGATGAATAATTAAAAGACGCTTCCTTAGAGCATCTGCACAAGAGTGTGTCTAAAAATATCTTTTATCAATTCGGAAAAATTTCGATCTAATGTTATGACCTTCAAATAATGGATCTTGTTATATAGCTAGCCTCCTTGGAGCTTGAACTGTTTAAAGCACTCGGGATTTTCAAAAAGAACTGATGTGACTTCTGTCATTCGCCATCAAATAAAAATACGGAAGATATTATACAAGTTATTTTATTGTGTTAATTTAATGTAATAATGTTATAATACATATTTAGTAAAGTGTGTACGTGTTTTCCAATCTACTGCGAACCTGCCTATATCAGAGGTTATGGGCCAGCAACGTAAGTAAAAATATTTTCTTTCAAAATGAGTCACGGACACGTACGTGTAGAATCGCTGAAAAGAGACAATTTTGATACATGGCGAATCCATGCAAAGGCGCTATTAACTAAATGTGGCTTATTTGATTATGTAAGTGGAAAAATTCACAAACCCACTGTCGAAATTGAATTGGCAAAATACTTAGAAAAAGATAATCTAGCCTTATCAGAGTTACTGCTGATCATTGCACCCTCGGAGTTAAAGCAAATTAAAAACTGTAAAACTAGTAATGAACTATGGGTTGCGCTCGAAAATATCTACGCAAGCAAAGGGCCTGCCCGTAAAGCGACGCTGCTCAAAGAGCTAGTCGTACGGAAAATGATGGACACTGAGAACATTGTCGACCACTTGAATAAATTTATGGATAATGTAGATAAATTAGCCGATATGGGGATAGACATAAACAAAGACCTTTTAAGCATAATGCTGCTATACAGCCTTCCCAAAGTTGACGTTGAAGAAGTCAACAGTGATGCCCAAAAACTTTGTATACCGCGTCTCTTGTATTGTTTCTCCTTGATAGTTTATGCTTAATTTACTCGTATAACCTTTAACGGTTCGGAATTGAATGTAATTGGTTTTAGCTAGATTTACTTTGAGGTTGTTGTCACTTAACCAGTTGATTGCTTCCACCAGGGTTGAATTAATAACGTCATTGTAGACCCGCTTGTCCTGTCCTTCAATTATTATGGTGGTGTCATCAGCGAATAATAAGCACTCATGTGATAGTACATTGGGTAAATCGTTTATGTAAAATAGGAAGAGAAGAGGACCCAGGATACTGCCCTGAGGTACACCAAATTCATTTTGGATAAAGGTTGATCTATAATTATTTACAGTTTTGTTCACTGGGCAATATCCTTGGGTTTCCACACACTGGCTTCTGTTGGTTAAGTATGACTCTATCCATTCTAGTGCGGGACCACGAATACCATATCTATATAGTTTTATTAGCATACGCTTGTGACAAACGAAATCGAATGCCTTACTCATGTCCATAAATAGGACAGTGACTGGGGACCTGTTCATTTTACTTGCCATGTCATCATTCACTTAAGAGCTGGGCTCTTGTCGGTGCAGCGTGATGCAGTTTTCGCCATTTCTGTCGGTCCAAGGCTAGTTTCTTGACGTCCTGGTACGACACGACCTCCACGTCCTCCTTTATCTGGTTCATATAACTTTTCCTCTTCCTCTTTTCCCATTTATTTTCCCTTCTATAATGTTCCTGATGAAGTGGTCGTGTCGTAGCAGGTGACATGAATGTACCCTAAAAAGTGTTCGTTTTCTAGAATCTAAAATATCTAGGTCATTACATCAATCGGTTGCCTTTATCCCATTTATTTGGGGTTGGGCAGTTTTTTCCATCCATACTTCGCTATCGCCCGTCATAGTGTTCTTCTCTTTCCCGTTCATACATCGTCTCTCACGCAGTCGATCCATTTTTTCCTTAGTTTACCCCTTCTCTTACATCCCTGCCTGATGACAAGTTTACATACATCATCATCATCATGTCAGCCGAAAGACGTCCACTGCTGGACATAGGCCTCCCCCAAAGAATTCCACAATGACCGGTCTTGCCCCACCCGCATCCAGCGGACACCCGCGACCCTTACCAGGTCATCATACAGGTCAGTTTACATATAATCTGCGTCAAAGATAGACATATCTATGACGTTGACTGTACTTTTCTAAGTTGATAAATATCGATGCTGTAGTGACCTCCTTTATGATCCAGAAATGTACCCTCGCGGACAAAAATAAGGGTCGGTAAAATACCGCATAATACAGATAGTTGATATTTTTATGATAGGATCCCGGAAATTACATATAGTTGGGTAGTTGGGTGTTAATTTATTGCGGTTGTTAAATTCAGGATGACCCGAATTTTTTTACCGCGAGTGTATGTCGCATTTTTATTGTCAGATACCAATTGTCAAGTCATAGGAGAATGCTGAAATAGTTATCGCGTCTCCACAGAACCCCAAAAATCACCAAAAAACAACTTACTTGAGTTCACCTCACGAACACCTAACAAGATAGGTGGTGTTAGCCATATCACTTAACATTGTGTCTACAAACTTAACTTTACAGTTATACAACCCCTATCAACAGTACCGTAAGGTTCAAAATAGAATGTATAATTTGTTGTAAAATGGTTTTTTGGCGAATTTCGACAAACTTAACTTTATAGTCAGACATTCCTTAACGCTATAACTTTAAGATTCAAAATAGATATTAATAAGAAGTGGTTTTTTTTTGACGAATTTCGTCGCTGTGTTGTTATGCCGATCTTGGGTTTTTGTCAAAGTTTAGGTCATGAATTTTAAAATTTGAGCGCCTTATATATTTGGTCTGTTTCAAATTCGCTAGACGGAAAAATGTGCTTAAAGAATTATTTTTAATATTACATATTTTTATTTAACTTGCACTATTCGTATGTAAGTAGGTATGTAAGTTGTCATCAAAATTTGCAAACTTTTTGTCAACACTTGCCGATATTTGATTGAGCTGAAATTTGCCATTAATGTAGGAATAGAAACTATTCCACTTATTTTAATGTTCATAATCTATTAAATGCTTTAATTTAGATGAAATTGAAAGAACTATTTATTGAAAACGACCACCACCACCACCATCAGCGAAAGGACGTCCACTGCGGGACATAGGCCTCCCCCAAATTCACGGGAGGTATATGCCAAAATCGCCACGCGGGTTAGCGAAAGTGAAAGTTAGACATGCGGGTTAGCGAAAATTACATACGCCTTTAATTATATACGATAAATTTTCATCGCGGTGAGGTAAAAAGTTGTGTGTTTTGCTCGGGAGCAAAGTTGCTTGGCGTCTCGTGCCCTGAAAGCCACGCTACGCTTAGGATTGTACCTACTTTTGAACCACTCGTTTCGTTCGTGATTCAATCTTACGAATCTTCGCTAGCTCGGCTCTCAATAGTCTCATACTCACTTTATTAATAAAATATAAAATTTTACATAACATAACATTTATCATCGTATGGCTTTTATTTTCGAACCGTGAGATCTTCGAGAAGACAGTATCGGTTGCCAGTTTTGTCGTTAAGCCAAGTTAGAGGCCTTCGGGCGGCTTGAGAACTGCTAACAGTCAAGTTGTTCATTCGCTTGACAAGGGGGGGTCGAAGTTGAACCACGTCCGTAGGGAGTAACCACCGTTACCCTACACGTGACCCCTGGGTGGTGCTAAAAGTCCATATGAATAACAAGCGCATTTGTAGTATATTATAAAATTTAGTAAATGACTTGTCTCCAAAATATTTCGCACGTCTGCTACCAAAAATCTCATTTTCCGAGTTATATAAAATCACTGGAATTTCTCTTGAAGCGGGCCTTGGCACGAATGAAGAAATTAATTATTTTAGCATTAAGGGTCCTGGCGCCTCTTCAATTATTTGGATTTAAATTTGAGTGGTTTCTGACTTACCCTGCTTTGGTGTGGAAGTAAACAACTTAAAACAAGATAGTGCACTATGTACACGCATGATTGAATACATTTATTTTTTTAAGTGGACCTTTTTCAGATGAAGTCAGATAGAGGATAAAACATTAAATATTATCACATTTTTAAATTCTCGAAAATAGCCCAATTTCATATAAAAATCTATCTCAAAAGTTCTTCATTCTAAAAGAGAGTAAGTGACAAGTAACGCGTCACAGCGTAAAATAATCATACGGAGGTGAAGGCGGATTTTCTAAAGAAAGTGTACTGCTGTTCTTTTTGTGTCGTATAGACGATGGTAGCCTTTCTTCACATTTTTGTGAATTTCATATCTTGAAAACTAATAGCTACTTATACTTGGGTTCTTTTTTAACGAATTGGCATGGCAATGCACTTAATTAACCCCGTTCAATACTTCATAACTTACATAGAAAACATCAAACACTCGGAAACCATTGCGATTGCTCATCACACAAATAAATGCCTGACCCATGAAATTTTTCATTAATTTCGAGCACAGATAACCTTTTGGAATTTCGAGTATTGATTTTAACGGGACCCGTAAATAAGAATATTTTATTTTTAAATAGCCAAGTGAACTTTCTTCACTTTATATTGTCTACAAAACGCCTCATTAAGGCGGGGACAGACCGGGGTCATACTTATACATAAGGGTGACTCGAGTGCTCCCATACACAGTCTCCCTCCCATACATACTTTCCTATTTTATAATTTAAAACTTTTTCTTTTATTGCTTGGTCAGTTTACGTGTTAGTTAATTCAACTGTATAGGTAAAAAACTTCAGAAAAGGACCTGTTGTATGTAGTTGTGACGTGTTTGAAAAGACATTTGTTTTGTTTGTGTTACACATTTTAAATATGTAATGTATATTCGAACACGTCACAACTACATACAGGTAAATTACTTTCGAGACGTTTTTGCGTCTGTAGTAGTATTTGTATATTTACAGGGACACACGTACACGTTGATGTATACAGACACACGTCAACGTGTGTGTGAGGCGGGCTATAAGCTGGCTACAGAGGTCACAACTACAAATGCAAAATCGTCTCGGAAGTAATTTACCTGTACAACAGTTCCTTATAGAAACTTTGCCTCCTTGTGCGTGTTCTATCGCTTGTACAATGGGTTGTGTTCCGAAGAACTATTCGATATGATGCCCACGGCCGCTTTCTATCATCGCACTGCTCGCCGTCGGCAGGGCATTCATCCTCACACCTTAGAACCTAAATGGTCGCGTACGGTACGGTTTCAGAGGAACTTTCTCCCTCGAACGCTCCGGTTGTGGAATGAGCTCCCTGCCGAGGTTTCCCCGAGGAACTACAGTATGGGATACTTCAAGAAAAGAGTGTATAAATTTTTAAAGGGTCGGCAACGCGCATGTGACACCCCTGGAGTTGCAGGCGTCCATAGGCTGCGGTGACCGCTTACCATCAGGCGGGCCGTACGCTTGTTTGCCACCGACGTGGTATAAAAAAAAAAAAAAATAGAAAACACCGCAATAATATGTGTTTTACATTTAAAAAAAACATCTCAAATTTTAAAAGTAGATAGGTACCTTTATTGTAGCAATCACTGCAAATTCAAAACATTATTAACAACAATAAAAAAAAAGTGTTAAGAGTGCATTTGTCCCTGTCAATGTAACAAATCATAACAAATAAGTTTCTGTCAGAAAATTCACTTTAAGGGTTCCGTAGCCAAAATGGCGAAATATCAAGCAGTTTGTTCTGTCCGTCCGTATGTCACAGCCGATTTCCTCGGAGACTATAAGCACTACCATTATGAAATTTGGCAGGAAGGTGTATTCTATGAACCGCTACTGAAAAGTGATCTACAATTACGAAAAAATATAAAATTAAATGGGCAAACTCGTGAAAAGTGTGTTCCCTCCCTGTAATTTTCAAAGTATAAATCGTAATTTTTAATTAATAAAAATACTGAGTTGGTGTACATTAATAAATACTTTCAACAACTTTTGGGTTGAACAATATAGTCTAACATAAGTATTCCAATTTTAAGCTCAAATCGTTGATGATAACTGGCCTAAAATTCAGTTGCAAGATTTGTTCCACACAGACAGACGTACTAACTAACGAAGCGACAAATATAATAGTGCGCAAGCGTCCATATGCTACGGTGTCTGCTTACCATCAGGCAGTCTGTATGCTGGTTTGTAATACGTTCCACTAGTGACACCAGTGCGACACCAGTTACAGTGCCAGCGGGAGAATGTGACAGTGCGAGCGAAACGGCTGCTTCCGCCGATGTGTTTGATTCACAAGTCATAAATAATCTTGCGGATAACGCAGTGTCCACAATCGCGCAATCACTTGCAGCCAGTTCTTTTTTGCAACGGCGGTGGCAAACAAGCTTACGGCCTACCTGGTGGTAAATACCGTAGCCTATGGATGATGGCGGCTCCAGAACAATCACTAGTACAGATACGAAGATATAAAGAAAAAAAAAATCTATATAATTAACGAACCTGTTCACAAAATTTCACGACAATCGGTTGAGAAATGCGATCTGTAGAGGAGAACACCCGGACAGTGAGACATACGAAAGAATTTTTGTCGAAAGCTGAAAGGGAGACGCTTCGCTCGCTCGGTCAAAAACAGAATAAAATAAGTATTTAAGGGGGCTCCTATACAACAGACATGGTTTTTTGCCGTTTTTATACATAATGGTACGGAACCCTTCGTGCGCGAGTCCGACTCGCACTTGGCCGGTTTTTTTTAACCTACGACGTAAACGAGTTTTATAAAGTTTGTGCGTGACGTCAAATACCGTATTGTGCAATTATGCTTCAGTGTGGTTGATCCCTAACTATAAATACTGCAAATAGCCAGTACCGGAAGGCGCGGCAGACAGCGTGGCACAGCTGCGCGGGAGTCGATTTGCTTGCAACAGTGTTATTCGCCAAATTATTGGTGTAGAGCCTCATTTACCTACACACGTGCCAGCTTTGGATAAAGCTACGTGTTAAAATTTATAGCATGCTGTTTCGCAATGAAGAACCATGAAAATATCACAATTAATTATAAATGACAAAATTTTACCATAATCATGAAGAGATGTAATTTCAAATATTCGAAAAATTTGTTATTCCAAATCGGTAAAGGTAGGTATCACCAATATAATCCTTATTACTTTTTTATATAGTAGCCTGAGATTAAAAACGTGATTAATAAACTTTTTTCTAGTATATTATATTCTATTATTTTTCTAAATACAGGGAAATATTCCGCCCACATTAATAGAGAACATACGAACCTGTTTTTAGTGTCTATCAAATTTTTGTATGGGACAACTTAGAGTTCAAGGGCACAATGAAAGGAAAATAATAGCGAAAACCAGACATCGCTAGGTGCCATGCTTCATACCTACTACACTTAGTAATTTTAGTTACAATTTTTCAATATAATTTTCGTGGGAATCGCCCACAATGGCCGCCGTAATGAATGCGAAAATACCTAATTATCGTCACTTGTACATTTCAAAAACAAAAACATAATTAGTCAAATAAACAAAAACACCACCCCACCAATTTACTTGCAAAAAAGTAAATGAAATTCAAATACAATTTTATATTTTCACTTCGTATTAAACAAAAACGCACTTGCACACAAACATTTAAAGGTTAAAAACTATTTTTTGAATTGCTTAAATAAGTTTGTCAAATGGTATCTCCAAACAGGCATGAAACAATTTTGCACATTAAAAAAAAACTAAAATGGCGACGAAATTATTCGAATTCCGTTGACTGTTGGATCTCGATCTTGTCTGAATAAGATATGGTGTATTTTTCTTTGAACTGGCATTTTTAAAAAGTGAATAGCGCGCCGAAATCCGAAAGAAATTTGTCCCCGCGGTTGTTTTTTTTTAAATGTTCGAAATGTTTCGCAAAAAGTTGACATTGTTGTGGTGGTGCCTTGAATTTGGCGCCAATTAATTATTGAAAGAAAAAACATAGAGTAGCTAGAACGCAGATCTATCACGCGCTACATTACGAGTAGTTAGCAATGTGATTGTAATAATTTTTTATAAAATATTTTAAAGAAATAAAAACCGACTTCAATGGGGGAGGCCGGTGAAAGATTGTTATACTTAGATGGTGCATTCTTAGATTCCGTACAATGAAAATAAAAATGGCTATAAGTATGTTTATAATGGTGAAAATACTAAAATCACTATATGTATACCTTTTACATTTGAGGAGTTCCCTCGATTCCTCATGGATCCCATCATCAGAACTCGAGCTTGACAAAATGATTGTTTTGAAAATCTAACTTGCTTCACAAACACAGCAAAGAGGACAATTCGCCAAACGTGAACTATGCGTTGCGTCGTTAAAGAGTTCCGTTCTAATCATCATCAGCAGTTCCACTTTATCAAATCTTTTTTGAATGAAAATGCATGATCAGTTCATGAAAATACTAAAATCACTATATGTGTGCCTTTCACATTTGAGGAGTTCCCTCGTTTCCTCATGGATCGCATCATCAGAACTCGAGCATGACAAGATTGAATCGTGAAAATAGAACTTGCTTAACAAACACAGCTAGGAGGACAAATCGCCAAACGTGAACTTTTAGCCGTTGAAGAGTTCTGTTCTGATCAGGCTCCAAGAATGTGCTGTATTGAATGATGACCTGCATAATATCTCTAGCTGTCAACAATGAATCCGGAAGTTCATAAAGGGTTGGTAACGCGCTTGTGTTTCTTTTGAAGTCAAGCGTCCTTAGACTACGGTGTCTGCTTACCACCAGGCAGGCTGTAAGCTTATTTGCCACCGTCGCCAAAAAATAAAGAATCCTATAGGTTACTTTTAATCCTCTATACTTTCCCTACTCTGCGTAGATTCCTGTGCGGCCATCTTATAACGCCGCCGCCATCTTGTCGATCGTAATCGCTGTTGATAAATTATCGAAAAAATGGAATTGATTATTTGACATCACCTGATTTTAATCGTTTCCAACTTTAATTGGTAATTATTCAGTTAAAAACCCAGTTTTAAGATTACTATCTATTCTTAAGTTTGGATTTTATCGAGGAGTGGATATTTATTGGGTACTAGCATTTGCCCGCGGCTTCGCCCGCGTACTAAGCGAAATTTTTGACCGTGTACAAAAAACAGGTTCGTATGTTTGTCCACGATTATCTCGCGTTTGGCTGAACCGATTTAGATGCGGTCTCCAAAAAAGTAGTTGTTACATTCTGGGGGTTTCGGTATACGAAGTTTGGTGATTGTGATTCATTAACAGATGAACAGATGAAAAGTCAGTATACATTCTGAGAACCGGCAAACTGTTGAATTTCATTTGATTTTGCCAAAAATAAGGATCGAAAATTATTATCATACATTTCCGAGAGGCCGAAGGGGAAAGGGCCGATGAAATAAAAGCATGTCTTAAATGGCCCTTAGTAAAAGTATCTGTGTACTACAGTAACACCGATAGGTCTGTAAACGACCAAGCAGCGCGCAGCGGTCATAAACTCTGGTCCTTTGAAGTACAGAAATACGGCTAATTCAATATCACGTGTAACATTTATTTTTCCTAAAATTAAATTTATTACGTAGGTTTTGCCAGTTCCCATTGGAGCATCCAAAAAGAAAATTTGGCCTCACTTCCATTCGCACTCCTTACTTCAGTCCGTCTGTTACAACCAAGTTGCTTTTACTGGACCGATTGAATTGCAAATTGGCACAAACTATCAAGAATTTAGAGCGCTCGTGGCCCAGCGGCACCCGCCTACCGCGTGCGGTGTGCGAGGTTAAGCAATGTGGGCGCAGGTCAGTTCTTGGATGGGTGATCACTTTGAGTGGTTACTAAATTACTCTCGTGCTTTGGAAGGCGCGCTAAGCCGTTGATCCCGGCTGCAATCGTTAAGCCAAGTTAGAGGCCTTAGAGCGGCTTGCGAACTTCTAACAGTCAAGTTGCCCACTCATTTGACAAAGGGGGGTCGAAGTTGCACCACGTCCGTAGGGAGTACCCACCGTTACCCTACACGTGACCCCTGGGTGGTGCTAAAAGTGCAACAAAAACTGGCAACCGTACTTGTTGATTTAAATAGAAAAAAATATCGAAACCTTTATGTCGTTTTTAAAAGCAAGTCCATAGATACCCACACGCCTATATAGTAACATTAAAATTTTTTTGCATACAGGCATGTATGGAGTGCCAAATTTTACCTCAGATTCGTATTCAGAGACCTCTCAGACGCTCAGATATCGACTTTGAACGAAATTGGGACGAAAAAAAAAGATAATCAATATGGCCGCCACTTTCACAAATTTAACCTCTGATTCGTATTAAGAGACCTCTCGGGCGCTCAGATATCGATTTTGAACGAAATCGGGTTGTAAATGAAGAAAATCAATATGGCTGCCACTTTTTCCAAATTTTACCTCGGATTCATATTAGGGGACCTCTCGGACGCTCGGATATCGATTTTGAACGAAATCGGGTTGAAATGAAGAAAATCAATATGGCTGCCACTTTTTCCAAATTTTACCTCGGATTTGTATTCGGGGACCTTTAGGACGCTCAGATATCGATTTTGAACGAAATCGGGATGAAAAAAAGAAAATCAATATGGCCGCCACTTTCACAAATTTTACCTCGGATTCGTATTAAGAGACCTCTCGGACATACAGATATCGATTTTGAACGAAATCGGGACGAAAATGAAGGAAATCAATATGGCCACCACTTTTTCCAAATTTTACCTCGGATTCGTATTAGGGGACCTCTCGGACACACCACAGATATCGATTTTGAACGAAATCGGGACGAAAATGAAGGAAATCAATATGGCCACCACTTTTTCCAAATTTTACCTCGGATTCGTATTAGGGGACCTCTCGGACACACAGATATCGATTTTGAACGAAATCGGGACGAAAATGAAGGAAATCAATATGGCCACCACTTTACCCAAATTTTACCTCGGATTCGTATTAGGGGACCTCTCGGACGCTCAGATATCGATTTTGAACGAAATCAGGTTGGAAATGAAGAAAATCAATATGGCTGCCACTTTTTCCAAATTTTACCTCGGATTCGTATTAGGGGACCTCTCGGACGCTCGGATATCGATTTTGAACGAAATCGGGTTGAAATGAAGAAAATCAATATGGCTGCCTTTTTTTCCAAATTTTACCTCGGATTCGTATTCGGGGACCTCTCGGACGCTCAGATATCGATTTTGAACGAAATGAGGAAGAAGATGAAAAAATCAATATGGCTGCGACTTTTTCCAAATTTTACCTCGGATTCGTATTAAGAGACCTCTCGGACCAATGATATTTTAAGTATAGATAGGTTATGCTCAAACATTACAAGCGCAAGAAATACTTCCAACATCGCGGCATCACACATTCACAGTTTGTTTTATTGCTTACAATACGCACACTTCATCAAAAGCGTAAAAGAGATAGCTTTATTAAAATAATACACAAGAAAGAGACAGCCTTCACCCGGAACACCAATCACCGCACGTTTGACATAGATTAAAGAAACTACTACTACTAGGCAGAAGGTGCAAACTGTTTCTACTTATTAATCAACGGATGATCCCGAGTGTAATTAGTGATAATACCGGTATCGAGTGGTTGTTTTACGTTGTAGGCACGTCAACGAATTAGAATATAACTAACTGTGACACAAGATTACTTAAAATAAAACTACTCGTATTATAAATAACTTACATATTATGTTTCAGCTGATTAAGCGAACAATACATCTCATTTACTAATAAATCTAATATATAAGTAAATGTGGCAATTTTGGATTGTATTACAATGAAATAAAGTCTGAAAGTGTAAACCAGCATCAGAAATATGTCTACATTTCGGAACTTCTGTCTGTGGTCTCAAAATTGTATACATATTTGTAATGCTAACTGTACATTGTCGCACCTACTAATAGGCACGATACATTTAAACCACTATACTACCTACAGCCAGCATCGTAAATATGAAATGTATATATAAGAATAAGAATAATTTATTAAAAACTCATTTTACAATTATGTTATTGTGTGTGAGCCTAAACTTATCTATAGAGAACAAATATCACGTGCCTGAACTAGGATGTTTCCTGTGTTTCAGGCAAATGGGCAGAGTTATTGCATTCATCTACAAAAATTAAAAACGCGTTAATTCTTATTATTTAGTACAATTACTGATAACAGAAAAAAAAAATATGGTTAGATTCTTATTATGTAAGTACAACTAATTAAGACTAAATAAACTAGGTATATACTAACATATAAAAGACAAAAAAAATAGGATATTTCATTTCACAATAGACAATAACTCCTCTGTATCTTCGTATGACATGTTGAGTAGTGCATCCCGGAGTTGTTTCTTACATTTAGTGTAGTGGTTTGTGTGTTTAAGTGGGTATATGTTAAACTTTGCATTCAACCTATTATAAAGAAATGGGCCAAGGAAACAAAAAAATCTGGACGAAAAAGCGTGTTTCTTTTTTATAGTTGTTGGGCAAACAATATCTTTACGTCGTTTAGTAGTGTGATCAGTGCTGTAAGGTATAGCAGTGTGCTGTTTTAAAGCTGTGGTCACCATGTATGTCGGTACCATGTCCCTATGTAGTAATTATTTATATATTTTAGGAAGTGTATAAATATTACACAAAACCTCCAACCCACCCACCTAAACCTAAAAGTTGTCTGGAAGAGATCGCTCTTTAGCGATAAGACCACGTTTTTTTGTGAACAATAAAGAATATTTGTATTGTATTTATGATCTTGACTGTACTAAAATATTGAAATTATTTTGAGTTTAACTGTACCTAACTTTTAAATATCAACATTTTAATATAGTAATTTCCACTTCATTCTTACTTATTAACATTATCATTACTGGTACACCAAGGTTGGAAGGTCAGATGGCAGTCGCTTTTGTAAAGACTTGTGCCTACGCCAATTCTTAGGTAGCGGACCCCGGGCATCCCTCAGGATGCAACTGTACTGGGAATAACGCTAGGATGATGATGATATTGATGATGATGGTTACTGGTAAGTACACCAAGGTCTACTGTAAAGAATAATATTTTATAGCTAAACCATTATTTTCTTACAAATAAAACCCAAGAAACGTATAGGGCATTAAGTTCAAGTTTACTATGTAACACATTATAACCTCGAATTGAATGAGATTTGGTATGACGCATCTGTTACATTGATCTATGTTCGTTATCTTTATCACTCTCATTGTAAACGACATTAGTTTGTCTCTTTCTCTGAGACAGCGTATTCATGGCGTCATATTTGGTAAGTTGAAAGAATAAATCGAAAAAATAACATAATTTCAGCTTATTTTACTTGTGGATTGTAATGCCTGTTGCCTTATTGCGTTTTAATGTATAATTAGTGCACTCAAGGATCACGCATAACAGCATTTTTCGGGTCAATCACGTAGTTAGCGGGAACTTGTGTCACCGTGCGCCTCTCTCGCTCGCCCGGGAGTGACTAAAGCGTTAGGCGATAATTAGCGTCTATTTAGCGCCTCACTTTAGGAATGCGGGTACCGTATCTATACTTAAAATATCATTGTCTCGGACGCTCAGATATCTATTTTTAACGAAATCGGGGACCGAAGGGGAAAAAATCAATATGGCCGCCACTTTTTCCAAATTTTACCTCGCATTCGTATTACGAGACCTGTCGGACGCTCAGATATCGATTTTGAACGAAATCGGGAAGAAATCAATATGCCTGCGACTTTTTCCACATTTTACCTCGGATTCTTATTAAGAGACATCTCGGACGCTCAGATTGCTATTTTGAATGAAATCGGGACGGAAATGAAGAAAATCAATATTGCCGCCACTTTTTTCAAATTTTACCTCGGTGTCGTATTCGGGGACCTCTCGGACGCTCAGATATCGATTTTTGAACGAAATCGGGACGAAAATGAAGAAAAGCAATATGGCCGCCACTTTTGCCAAATTTTACCTAGGAGTCGTATTAAGAGTCCTCTCGGACGCTCAAATATCGATTTTTGTCGAAATCGTATCGGGCGGCACTAATTAATAAAACCACTTACAATACATTGACTCAAGAAAGGTCGTATCTTCATAGGGAATTCACGGCACATCATGCGCCTTTAGACCTTATAAGGAACCTACATGCCAAATTTGGTATCTCTCGAGTCTCGAACCAGCAGTTTGGGCTGTGCGTTGATATGTCACTCACTCAGTCAGTCAGTTTCTTCTTGCAATTTGGCACCTACTTTTAAGTTTTCATGCCCGCAATATTAAATTTCAAAATCAACGCCATTTTCGAAATTAACGACCCAATAAATCATAAAAATCACACCCATATTAATATTTAGACATTCCAACCCCCTCGGACCCCAACAAAGGGGATGGTATTTCACGTCCTCCACATGGGATTTTAAAATTATTGTTGTTTTCGTAATCAGCGACCCGATAAACCATAGAAACCACAGTCATATCGATTTTCAGAATTTGTCACCACCTTTCCCCCTTTTAGGGGTTGATTTCTCAAAAAACCTGAAACACATGTTTACTGATTGATCGTTAGAAATACTCCTGTGAAGTTTGGAATAAAATAATCTAACTAATTTCGATTTCCTATACAAACTTCGGACCCCCATTTCACCCCCTTAGGGGTTGAATTTAAAAAAATCCTTTCTTAATGCACCTCAAGACCTTATATGGAACCTACATACTAAATTTGGAATCTCTAGAACCAGCAGTTTGCGCTGTGCGTTGATATGTTGGTCACTCAGTCAGTCAGTTATTTCTTGCAATTTGGCACAAACTTTCAAAAGTTTTCATGTCCACAATATTAAATTTCAAAATCGATGCTATTTTCGTAATTAACGTCCCAAAAAACCATAAAAACGACACCCATATTAATATTTAGACATTTCATCCCCCTCGCACCCCAACAGGAGGGGATGGTATTTCACGTCCTCCACGTGGGATTTTAAAATCCTTGTTATTTTCGTTATCAGCGATCTAATAAACCATAAAAACAATACCCATGTCGATTATCAGAATTTGTCACCACATTTCCCCCTTTTAGGGGTTGATTTTTTAAAAAACCTGAAACACGTGTTTACTCATTTATCGTTAGAAATACTCCTGTGAAGTTTCGAATAAAATAGTCCAGCTAATCTTGTTTCCCCATACAAACTTCGGACCCCCATTTCACCCCCTTAGGGGTTGAATTTTGAAAAATCCTTTCTTAGTGCACCCCTAGACCTTATAAGGAACCTACGTGCCAAATTTTGAATCTCTAGGACCAGCGGTTTGGGCTGTGCGTTGATATGTCAGTCAGTCAGTCAGTCAGTCAGTCAGTCAGTCAGTTTCTTCTTTTATATATTTAGAAGATTTTGTGTGAATTTTCGACATATGTTTTATCCTGTATCAATTCTGCGGTGGCAAAGAAGTATACGGCCTGCCTGATGACAAACCGATACCGTTGCCTATAGACGCTTGTTAACCTTTGTTAGGGTTCCGTAGTCAACTAGGAACCCTTGTAGTTTCGCCTTGTCCGTCTGTCTGTCCGAGGTTTTGCTTTGTGATTATTAGTGCTAAAAAGCTGCAATTTTGTATGTATAAATAAAACAATAAATCTGACAGTGGTAAAATAAAATCTAGGGTTTTTTTAAGGTACTCGTAAAGTGGGGATGAATTTTTTTTTTGCTTCAACCCTACGGTGCGGGGTGTTATTGGATAGGTCTTTCAAAATGAATAAAGGTCACATATAACATTTTTGATGAAGTAAATATTTTCGAAAATAATCTCTCCAAAATAAAAAAAAACTTTTGAACTGTGAGTCCAAAAATATTTTTAAATATTAACTATGAGTCCAACTACAGAACCCTACACTGAGTCTGGCCCGACATGCTCTTAGGCAATTTTTTTTATTTTGTTTTAGGATTGATTGTATATCCCACGACCAACGCACCCTCAGGGGGCCAATTCTCGGGTTCGATCGAGATGATCTCTATTCGAGATTCCATACAAGTGACACTACCATTCTATACAATGTCACGATAGACATGTATCTCGATCGGACCGAGGATTGGCCCCCAGGACTCTCCGGAGCTCTGGCGACGTTACTCGACTTCCTGACTTGGCGGGGCGGGATCGATATGTGGTATTTTGGTCTTTGATGTGAGTTTACTAATGTGGTAAACCCTGTTATCTTGTTGCACTGACGTTGCTTATTCGTAGGGGTTGAATGTTTGAAATCGACTATTAAAATGTCGATGGTGCAGTACTTAGATTTATATGTCATTGACAATGACGAGGTCAGACTCGCGCACCCAGGGTTACGTGAAAAATATTTTTATTATATGATGTAACTAAAAATTTACGGTTTTCGCAATTTTTCCTTTATCTGTGCTACAAGACGTTGCTTCGTACCACATTTTAAGATTCAGAGTTCACGGGAAGTACCCTGTAGATTTTGATTCCCTTGCGAATGTAGAAAATTTGTGGAAATTTGCGGCATAAACGGCTGTATCTTTTGATTGCGTTGGCTTAGAAGTTTAATTTTTTCACAGCTCTAAGAGACAGTGGACCTGAGTATTTCATATAAATTCCAGCTTGATACCTCCACGCGTTCCTGAGAAAAAGGGTCTTGACAGACAGACAGACGGACGGACGGACAACAAAGTGATCCTATAAGGGTTCCGTTTTTTCCTTTCGAGGTAAGGAACCCTAAAAAGAAGAAAAAAAAGTCTTGGGTGTCTGTTAGTAAGAAAAAAAGTTAAAGTAGTATATTCTGCAAATTAGGCATATTACATGCACCTATGAACGTCAATAAACTACCACCGGTAATAACTACTGTAATAGCTGTTTACGATACAAGGTTTGTAAAACCTCTCGCCTGCGGCTCGGGCCTCAAACATCTGCGATATCGGCCTTTCTTTTTTACGACCTGTGTTTTGTACACAATTTTACGTTACCACTTGGCCAAAAAGTGGGTTTTCCGGACGCGCAGCGTGCAATTAAAGATCTGTATTCTGTACTCTGTAGTTTATAGTACATTACGATACAAGGGTTGTAAAACAAATAAAGGACGATATAAGGTGTGGTGTAAAGTTACTTTACACCACACCTTGCCAAAAAGTGGGTTTTTCCGAACGCGCAAGTGGTGACGTAAAATTGTGTACAAAACACGGGTCGTAAAACAGAAAGCCCTCTCTCGCATATTTATGACCCTCGCCTGCGGCTCAGGCCTCAAACATCTGCGATATCGGCCTTTCTTTGTTTTACAGCCCTTGTATCGTAATGTACTATTACAGTAAAATCTTGTAGGAAACTATTTGTTAACATTATGACTTGCACATCCTTTCTTATAACACTCAGACATAAAAACTATACAAAACTATAATTAAAAATACATATTTACATCCGAAACCGATGAAACATAATTGTTGTAACTAAGAATTAAAGTTATTAAAAAAAATTAGTTCGAACAACCCTTTATGGGTTGGTATGTTAAAGGAATGGAAATCAAATGCTGTCAAAAAGTATTTTATTAATCAGTTATGATAGTCTAGAAGCAGCTTACTAAATAAGACGTGTTTTCCATAGAAACATATTTTGAGTCAAATATATTTATATTCTATTTTAATGCCGTTGAGTTCGAAAAGTAAGGAACTTTTTCATTCCGCAACTATACATGTCCGATTACAGATCACATTTCTGCACCGATTCCGCTGAAATTTTGTCAGCAGGTTCGATAATAGGCATCGAATATTTTGTCAAATCTGTCTTTGTTTTTTTTTTTTTATATTTCACTTGCGAGGTTTACAGCTCACAGCGCCAGGTTTACATACTCGTTAACCGAGTGAAACGAAGGTCTCCGATTCAGCTCCGTCAGAAATGCTTTCGTATGTCCGGCAGATACCCGGATTTTCGGCTGTTCTCCTCTACGCGTCGCAATTCTCAACCGATTCTCGAGAAATTTTCTAAGCAGGTTTGATTATCAGATAAAAATTTGTCGAGTCGGTTTTTGAAAAAAAAAAGCGAGGTCTACAGCTCACAGAGCTACTAGTAATAATGAATAAGCCTTTCTTGATTAAGTACTTTAATAAGCTGACAGTACATCTGGCAGCTGGCATCTGGGCTGACGGTAGTGCCCCCGCCAAGACGAGCCAAGCGAAGCGCAAGGACACTACCTACCTTTTCTCGAAGTGTTTCGTAGTTTTTTTGAACCCTCATAAAGTTGGTTTCCGGTGTACCAGATAGTTCATATTCTCAGGATATGATTTTTATAATAAACTAATTAAACATACAAAGTCTCAATTGAATAGCTCTAATACTTTAGATTTTATTGATATCTAAAATACACCGATTTCGTCACTGACACACTGATGATCATCAAAATGTTTGGCTACTTCCTGAAGTGCTAGAAAGCTGAAATTTGGTATGTAATCTAAGTTTAGTATACAACCAACAAAAAAATTCATAAACTTATAACTTTCGCCCCCCATCCCCTAAAATGGGGGGGTGGAAGTTTATATGACAATTAAGTTTACATGAAAGTTTACACGGGACTGAAGACAGTAACTAAAAAAACCTATTAATATTAATAAGACTGCCTAGCAACTTACAAAAGGAACTGAAATCCCACCAAAAACATTTCATGTAAAATGTTGCCAAGACGACCACATAAGGTTTGCCCTGTGAAAAAGATATCAGATCTCATGTAGAGCCAAGCTTCTGAATCTACACGGCCTAACTCTACCGACCCTAACTTCAACAAATTCTACATATCAGTAAATATGTATGGCTTGGCTGTTTCGTTACTTACTTCAGATCAGAAACTAAATATTCGCATCACCTCCACGACGGTAGTGAAACCGCGAAGCCATACATATTTACTGATATGTAGAATTTGTTGAAGTTAGGGTCGGAAGAGTTAGGCCGTGTAGATTCAAAAGCTTGGCTCTACATGAGATCTGATATCTTTTTCACAGGGCAAACCTTATGTGGTCGTCTTGGCAACATTTTACATGATAATACTTTTTCAAAATATTACGAGATGATTGAGGACGAGAATCAACACTCGCTCTCGGACTATACCCGCCCGGCTCTGCGCTCGCGCAACCCATAATTTGCCCGTCAAACACTTCTTAACAGACGTCATTCATTCGTTATCTGCTTTGTTCCATTTTTGAATTCAGCTTTGTTCGGCGATGATTGAGTTTAGTTTTCGATTTTAATGATTTGGAGTGAAGTGTGTTACAACTTTTGAATGATAACCATATAAGCTTAATAAACATGACTGTGTTTTAGTATAATACATGTTCATGTTATTATTATTGATAGATATATGTACATAAAAACTAGTGGCTCTGTGAGCTGTGTATGATTTTTTAAATTAAAATTTCCAAAAGCTGACTCGACAAAAAAATCCTATATAATTATCAAACCTGCGCACAAAATTACACGAGAATCGTTTGAGAAATGCGACCTGTAAAAGAAACTACTTACTTACTTACTCCTCTGGCGCAGTGACCCAAAGTGTGTCTTGGCCTCCAATACGAGTGCACGCCACCGATCCCGATCCTGCGTCATTTCCTTCCACGAGTCAACTTGAAGCTCGCATAAATCGATCTCCACAGCATCGGCCCAACGGTATCTAGGGCGGCCGACCGGGCGTTTCCCACTCGGTTTGCCCAGGTAGGCTCTTTTGACGGCACGGTCGTCACCCATTCGATCTAGATGACCAAGCCAACGAAGTCGACACGCTTTCGTTACCCCGATGACATTATTTACAGAGAGAGCATTATTTACAGTTTGGCAATAGTGCATTATCGCAGAGGCCGGGAAGGAATACGTGGATAATTATAAAAAATTCATTGCATTGTTTGAGAAAACTATGCCTCAGCAAGAGTGGCAATTTGTAGGCGTCCGCGAATTGCCGATACGCGTGTATATTCACGTAGCTTCGCGTCATCCGTCAAAATCAACTCCACGAGTTACATGTTCCCGACCTCCGAAATAATGTATTATTTCTTATTTGCAGAAATTGTGCAGCGTTTGGTTGACATAACTGGTCACCGAAGAGCTGGCGACTTCTTCGATCAACTTATCAGCATACACGTACAGCGTAGCAACAACGTAGCAGCGAGGAAATGCCGCCAGCATCCTCGGCACAATGCCTCAAGGGTCTATTTTAGATTTAAGTTAGTTTTAATTTTATATATATTATTTTGGTTAAGTACTCTTGTATATATTTTCTTTGTAAAAAAAAAATAGAATAAATTTATTTCTTTATTTCTTATCGCACTGCACGCACGGTGTATTTGCCCCGACGACTTTATGTATGGAAATGTAAGTATGAGGCACTTGCAGCATTCATATATCAGCGCCAGTATCTTGCCATTGTCACGACACAATAAGACGGCAACGCAGAGGTCGCGGGTTCGAATCCCGTTGCTATTTGAATATGAAACGTCACGTATGGGGTTAGTGTGAAATAATTTAAATATTTGTCTTTTGTGTGTGATTGTAGTTTGCAGTCTCAGTTCGCTTTAAAAAGGTGTCAAGTATATTACATGTCATATTATTACTAGTAGAAGGTCGGATGCGTTCAAACAGGAATGAAGACTTTTAAACCCCGTGGTACCTAAATGGACCACCGTGGGATGGGCAGCAGCATCCCTGGAGTGCGGTGGAGATACTGGCATATACCCCGCATAAAATAGGGGGAGGCCTATGTCCAGCAGTGGAGGTCCTTGGGCTGATATGGTGGTTGAATATAGGAAAAATAAGTTTAAGAGAAGGCGCAGCGTGAGGGCTGGCCATGCTGCGCCTTATATATATATATATATATATTTATATTAGGGGACATTTTTACACAAATCGAACTAGTCCCACAGTAAGCTCAATAAGGCTTGTGTTATGGGTACTAGACGACGATATATTTAATAGATATATACTTAAATACATAGAAAACGTCCAAGTCTCAGGAACAAATGTCTCTGCTCACCACAGAAACAAATGCCCTTACCGGGAATCGAACCCGGGACTTCTAGCTTCGGAGGCAATGACACTACCAACTAGGCTAAACAGGCCGACAACTCTTCTTGAACTTAAACTTAAACTCTGGACTGATGACCTGGTAAAGGTCGCGGGAGTCCGCTGGATGCGGGTAACGCGGGGCCGGTCGTTGTGGCACTCTTTAGGGGAGGCCTATGTCCAGCAGTGGACATCCTTCGGCTGGTATAATGATGATTTTTCGAGTATTACTTCAGGCTAGTTGGTCGATGTTAGTGACCCCGTCCGCGAAGCCGTTAGTCCCAGGTTTATTTGTGTGATGAGCACTAATGATTCTGTAGGAGTCTTTCCAAAAGGGCTCATTTTTCTGTAACTCTGCTTCTAAATTAGACCTTAAGTTTTCTCTAGCAAGATTCACTTTAGAAGTACCGCCATGACAAAAATAAGTCCTTTTGAAAAGACACTCCTTATAGATACTCGTATGTAAGTATATGTATTGTACCTACATATATATTCACCTAGTACCCATACTAGCTTTGCTTGTTTTGGGGCAAGGCCTATTTGCGTAAGTTTGTTCACAATTATTATTACTATTTTTAGTTTTGGTTGTTGGTAATTATGAAAGATTTATTTACTTTTAAGGTTCTCAACTACTACTTATATATTATCGTAACTTAAAGGAATAAAAGTAATTAACCAATGCTGTAAACTTATTGAGAAAATCTCATTTACAAATGTGACAAAAATATTTCAATCGCAGACTTTTTGTCCTCTTAAAACAAGAATCGTTGTGATGTCACGTCAAAACCTTACAAGTTATTTGAGCCGCAACAGATGTTACTTAAAAAACTGAAGTATGTACACAAAAACAAACAATTTCACCATATTGAGTTATTAACAAAAAAAACGTCAGAATATCTGTCTCCCGTGACTATGAAAAAAGTCTGGAAGCTAAAAAAAAGTTTTGTGTCGAGTTAAAGTTTAACTTATGTCGTATTGGTGACATAGATTGATTTTTTGTTGTAGTACAGTCGGCTTTAATACTAGTTTTGTTTATTTGTATCATCATCATCACAAACAGTTCCGAAAATTCTCATAAACAAAAGAAGAACGCTGAATAAAAGTTATGATTGCTGTTATTTTTGACCACCGACGCAAAAAGAGAGGAGTGTTATAAGTTTAACGTGTCTGCCTGTGTATCTGTCTGTGGTATCGTAGCTCCCAAACGGATGAACCATTTTCAGTTTAGTTCTTTTTTTATTTCATAGATAATTTTATCCCGAGTGTTCTTAGCCATGTTTCATGAAAATCTGTTCAGCCGTTTTTGAGATTTATTGTACTAGAAATGAAATTACCTTTTCAGAAATCAATTTAAAAACAATAAATTAAAAAGGTTCATTTAAAGACTAACGTCTAATATTTATTATTATGTAAACATTTTGCGAGTGCTTCTGCGCAAACGCGCTTCATACTCCGCTTTGTCGGCCTGTTTAGCCTAGTTGGTAGTGACACTGCCTCCGAAGCTGGAGGTCCCGGGTTCGATTCCCGGTAAGGGCATTTGTTGCTGTGGTGAGCAGAGACATTTGTTCATGAGACTTGGATGTTTTCTATGTATTTAAGTATATATCTATTAAATATGTCGTCGTCTAGTACCCATAACGCAAGCCTTATTGAGCTTACTATGGTTAGTATAGTTCGATTTGTGTAAAAAAATGTTCCCTAATATTTATTTATTATGTAATCGATATGATTATTAGCAGCGAAGGTATATATCATAATACTTGTTACTTTTGGAGCAAGATTAGATTTTTTTACTACTTTGGCTGTTCCCAACTATATGTCGCTGACTGTACCTAAAAAAACCCGCTGCATCTGTCGCGCCGCAACTACTGTGCGCCATTCACGCTTGTCTGTCTATCTGTGCTACCGAACCTGTGAAGTGCGGTGTGAATGTTTGTTTTTAGCGTTCCTTAAGTACTTCACAAAAAATATAAGGTTATACAACCGTAAATTATATTAAGTGGATTCTTACGTTGCCTACCTAGGTATTTATTGTCGTCACTATTTAGAATAAACATTGATGTAAAATGAACCCAAACAATATAGATTGTATAACGCAAAAGAAAATCGTCTACGGTGGTACGGACATATATTACAACGCCCAGAAGATCACTTTTCATTTTTTGCTCTTGGCCAGCATCTAGCCAGGGGCAAAGATGAGGCCGACGATGAAGCGAGTTCACCCAGAAGATGCCTATTCACTCGTGCCTTAAAAAGGTCCAGGTTATATGAACTCGGAAATACAGACGCCGGCAGAGAATTCCAAACCTTAAAAGTGCGCATTATCGTTGTGTTCGAATTAGAGGAATTTCGACCAGGTAAGGATGGTAGCCATTCGTACGTCTGGATGTCCGATGGAAGAAGGGGGAAGGCGGTGTGAGCTCATGGAGCTCCTGAGCACTCTCACCGTTGTACAATCTGTAGAAAACACATTGTCAAGTTAGCCCTGAACATGACGTAGAAGTCCGCCTGACACTTGTTGACGATAGATGAAAAAGACTTGAACGATGCTAATATAGACGCTGGAATAGCCAAAAAGTACTATGGGAGGAAAAGGACAAGAAAGGCCGACCCCAAGTAAATGGGAAAATGGTGAAAGAAGAAGAAGAATCCAGCGTTAGTCATCATCATATTAGCCGAGGGACGTCCACTGATGGACATAAGCCTCCCCCAAAGACTTCCACAATGACCGGACCTGTGCCACCCGCGACTAGCGTTAAAGACGGAACCAAAATTGAAAACGCTGAGTGTAGCTAACTCATATAAGCTTCTAACAAAGAAGTATCCACCAGAATTACTGTTCGAAACGGGGTATCCATGTATGTTAATATCGTTGAGTTTCCGATATTTCAGCGCTGTTGCAAGCACTATTTTCAAGGATTAACTAACGTGCTGCGAGTTTTATTTGTGGTCTACCCACACTCCATAGCGATCTACCCTCTTCTTGGTTCGATTTTTCCGCACAGTGCTACTGCCACCGTCCACACTCTCGCTCAAAACAGTAATTCTAGTGTTAGTGACTATGTTAGCTTGAAATCGTATACAGAAGTATCCGCTTCAAAAGAAAAAAACAGTATTATGAGTTTATGATGCATCTCCACTTGTCCGTTTATCACAACTTTGTGTTTCAGGAACTAGGTGCTTAGGCTATCGATTTGTAAATTACTAACAGTTGTCATATAGGTTGTTTTTATTGGTTTTCGTTCCTTTACGCTTATAGCCGTGTGTAGCCATAGAAACGACGTAGCATATTCAGTTTTTCTAAGGTGAAGAAAACATTTTTTAGTTTCATTTTCATACAAAATAATTAATTATATCACCAAGGGTGAATGCAAAATGGCCTTAAGAGTTAACGTGGAGTTAAGCGAAAGTTAATGTCAAGTATGACAATATTCGGAATTCGAATGACACGCACGTCAACAATGTGTGTGAACACGTGTTAACTAAAATGAATTCTCGAATATCTTCGAAATGGTACGAATTGGGATACTAGTGTCTTAGAGCACATTACTTTATTTCGTCTCGGGATTGTGCTCTTGCAATTAATGGAATTTAAAAAAAGGACTTTTATTTTCTTTGGTAAATCACCAGTATGAGGTGAACAAATTCAAAATTCGGTAAGGTAACTAGGTCAAGTGGAGTAACCTATATGAAGTTGCATATACAAAAATATTTAATTGCTTATTTTTTACTGTGGGTTTTCATTCAATGAAAAACGTACTTAATAAATAATACATTATTTACCATACCACTACTTCGGATTTTAAATTATGTACGTAATCCTTTGAAAATAGACCGGACTGTCCGCCCTTCGGCACTATGCGTCAGTCACCGTCCGTCTGTCTGTCTGTCCGCTGAATTTGTACTTATTTGCATGGACATCCTGCCTTTAGGGATTCGGTAATGCTTAGTGAATGTGGAAATTGATTTTATCGGGATCTTTAGGAATGGGTATCAGGCTTTTTGTGTTGCCAATAAGAAGCTATTGTCATTTCCATTACTAGGTGAATAGAAGTCGTTTATGGTAGAAAATGGGGTACCGTTTACTTGGGAAATGGCATTGAAACCCTCGGTCCGTGGGGTCCCGCGGCCCATGACCTCTTCAAAAAAGTGGCAAAGAGGTTGGTGGACACCACTGGTGATTAAAGGGCTAGCAGCTTCCTCGCACAAAGCATCAGCATTGCTATACACGGAAGAAAATGGGAGCCAAGTTCGATATTAAGAATATGCGACGCTTGGTTGTCGTCTTCACCGACAAAAGAATTCAGATCGAAATGGGTGCCAAGTTTTTTTTTTATGTCATAGGTGGCAAACGAGAAGACGAATCGCCTGATGGTAAGCGATTAGCGCCGCCCATGGACACTCGCAACACCAGAGGGGTTGTAAGTGCGTTGCCGGCCTTTAAGATGGGAGTACGCTCTGTTCTTGAAGGTTTGAAGGTCGAAACGGTCCGGAAATACCGCAGGCGACAGTTCATTCCACAGTTTTGCTGTCCGAGGCAAGAAATTTCTGGAGAAACGCACAGATGAGGACTTCCAACCATCTAAGTGGTGAGGATGGAAATTTTGTCGCGTTGGGCGACGGCGGAAGGAAGCGGCAGGGATTAATCCAAACAATTCCTCGGAGCACTCCCCGTAATACATGCGGTAGAAAATGCAGAGCAAGGCTACATTTCTACGCAGCGCCAAGGAGTCAAGCCGTTCCGAAACCCGCTGGCAGCCGACAATTCGAGCCGCCCTCCGTTGGATGCGATCTAGAGGGAGAAGCTGGTACTGTGGTGCCCCTGCCCAAAGATGAGAACAGTATTCCATATGTGGGCGGACTTGTGCCTTATAAAGCTGTAGGCGATGGGCCGGCGTGAAATACTGTCTCGATCTGTTTAGCACACCGAGCTTTTTCGAGGCTAATTTGGCCTTACCCTCTAAATGACCGCGGAACTGAAGTTCCGTAGATTCTCTGAAATGGTGCCAGTCCGGCACTACATTGTTTACAGTAAAACTAATTTACTGCGGCTTAATGCATTTTGAGCCTTAACTCGGCAGTTTTCTTAAATATCCAACAGCTTTGTCTCGTTTGCGCGTCATCGCTGTCACCTAGTAACGTGTTTACGCAACCTAGTTTAACGATGCTGTCACTGTCCGACTGTGTCAACCGTGTTCTGGTGAACAACACCCTGGGGGTGTATGAGAGCCGTTTTTCGGAGAGCCGAAGTGACAAGAAGAACAGACCTAATCGAGGCTGGTTTGTCTGTTTGTACAAAAACGAACGATTAACAAGGAATGCGCGTCAGCTACTGGCTAATTGGCCTCGCAGATAATTGTGTATTTGTTTTATTGTAGACTAAACACAAATAATTATGATAGGTACGAGTACTTTACTTGGGTCGATCGGTGCTTGTGTTTCCCATTCTAATGTTATACATTTAAATACATAAATATATAATTTATAAACCGTGTGTTACGTTTTTGTAAACAACATCAAAATGGGCAAAAAACTTAAGCAAAGGACCTGTTGTATGTAGTTGTGACGTGTTTGAATAGACATTCGTTTTGTTTGTATTACATATTTTATATATGTAATGTCTATTCGAACACGTCACAACTACGAGCACATACAACAGGTTCTTTTCTTAAGAGGGCGCAGTACGTTTGGTTCTCCATACAAACGTATTTATGCTCTCATTTTAAAACGCCATGCTAGAATAACATGAAACTTTGTATACACAATGGGATCCAGCTTGTCTAGGGCGGAAATTAGTTTCTGTTGCTTGAAATTATAATGGCGAAAAAATACAGCGATTATTAAGGTTTTCATACAAGCCGTAAAAAACACAAAAAACCGCTGTATTTTTTTTCTTTTTCAATTTCTAGCAACAGAAACTAATTTCCGACCTAGGTATGCCGGATCCCATTGTGTATACAAAGTTTCATGTTATTATAGCATGGCATTTTAAAATGAGAGCCTAAATACGTTTGTATGGAGAACCGATCCACACCGATCGTACTGCGCCGTCTTAAGTTTTTGACCTATACAACTTAACATATACTTCAATTACGCTAGATTCAAACAAGATCAGTCAATTCGATGTTTTAACTATGTTTACAAGAATACTTAACCAAAATAATACTAGTGGACTAGCTGTAGACCTCGCCCAAAAATTTTTTACTTTCAGATTTCAAAATTTCCAAATACTAGCTCGACAAAAAAAAACTATATAATTATCGACCCTGCTCACAAAATTTCACGAGAATCGGTTGAGAAATGCGACCAGTAGAGGAGAACATCCGGACAGACAGACAGACATTCGAAAGATTTTTTGTCGAAAGGTGAAACGGACACGCTTCGCTCGCTCGGTCAATAAAATTTCTGATGAGAAATGTGACCTGTAGAGGAGAACATCCGGACAGACATAAGAAACAATTTTTTTATTAATTTAAAAATTTTCGAAATTAGACTCGACAAAAAATGCTATATAATTATCGAACCTGCTCACAAAATTTCACGAGAATCGGTTGCAAAATGCGACCTGTAGATGAGAACTTCCGAACATACATACGATAAAATTAAGTATATTTTTTCAAATTTGAAATTTCCAAAAACTGACTTTACAAAATGTTTTTAACATTTCTGATGAGAGATGCGACCTGTAGGGGAGACCTTCCAGACAGACATACTAATTTTTTTTTTTTCAAATTTTCCAAAAACTAACTCGACAACAAAAATCTATATAATTATTGAACCAGCTAACAAAATTTCACGAGAATCGGTTAGAAATGCAACCTGTAGAGGAGAACATCCGGACATACATACGATAAAACTTTGTATATTTTTCAAATTTCAAAATTTCCGAAAACTGGCTTGACAAAAATAATCTATGTAACATTTCTGATGAAAAATGCGACCCGTAGAGGAAAATATCCGGAAAGACATACGAATATTTTTTTGTCGAAAGCTGAAAAGGAGACGCTTCGCTCGCTCGGTCAGTAAATAAATGAAAGCTTGTATTTAATCTTATTACAAGTACTTGCTTTTTAATTTATTTATACAACATGCGTCCAAATGTGCAAATTGAAGTCAACATGTGCCCTGTATTAAAATCAACTGGAAATGCAAAACGTATGCTGTATTGGTCAAATATAAATGTCAATCATTCACACGGCTGTCGATCATTTTCGATATTTTTCTAAAAACGTGTGCATAACTACGTGAAATTATAAAATAACAGACACTTGAAAAACACGTGTTTTCAAAGTAAAAACTAAACCAGTAGTACAAGCGATTAAAGCAGTCGTTCGTACGACTAATTGGATCTTTTTGCTACTAATTATTGTGTGTTAGGTTCGTGGCACACTGATACCAGAATACCGGAGCGTTCGTGGCCCAGCGTCGCCCGCGTACCGCGTGCGGAACGCGAGCTTGCAACGTGGGCCCAGATCAGTTCTTGGATGGGTGACCGCTTTTAGTGGTTACGAACTGAGCGCTCCCGTGCTTTTGAAGGCACGTTAAGCCGTTGACATCGGATGCTGTCTATGACAACTGCCGTAAAGCGAAGTTAGAAGCCTTCAGGCCATCTTTATATCCATCCTCTCTACATGTCCAAACCATCTCAACGTACCTTTCTCAATTTTCGTCACTATATCTTCATTCACTTCCACACTTCCGACTTATAACGGTATTTCTCACTCTATCTCTCAAAGTAACGCCACACATGCTTCTCAGCGCTCTCATTTCCATTCACTCGACTTTGATGTTTCTTCTGCCACACCCAACTTTCACTAATAAATAAATATATATTAGGATACAATTTTACACCAATTGAACTAGCCCAATAGAATAAGCTCAATAAGGCTCGTGTCATGGGTAGGTACTAGACGATCATCGTCTAGTACCTAGTCCAGGGCTAGTTTGATTTCTGTAAAAATGTGCCCCTATTCTTTATACATGATATTGTAAGACACACACTGTATAGCATACCCACTGTGCCACCGCCCTAACCACACTTAAGCAAGTTGACGGTGCAATGACGGTAATTGCCGTGCTACCATCGCATAAGGCTTTTACTAAAATAAGGTTGTATCTACTAACAGTTTGGATGGCGATTATGGCTGTCATAACAAGAAATCCACAGGGATCTTTCAAACCACCTTTCAAGAATAAAGTTATCCCTAAATTACTAGTGGCTCTGTGGGTTGTAAAACCCGCAATATTGTTTACTATTACCAAAACCTCGACAAAAGGTGTGTAAATAAAAAAGAAACCTGCTTTCAAATAAAGGGCGTGGTATTCTAGGTGTACGGATCGTGTCCGAATTACTACGCTGAGCTCCGAAACACGCAAAGTAGATGTAGGTGCAAAAACTGCCTGGCACAAGTGGGACTGGGCCGGCCACGTCTGTCGTATTTCGTATACATCCGGATAGGTAGGCTATTGTAACTACTAAGTGGGTGCCACGTGACGTGCGACGTAGACGGGGCAGGCCTAGACGGAGATGGCGGGATGACCTGAAGCTTGTCAGCAATTGGGAGGAAGAAGCGCTCAGCAGGGACGCATGGTCTTTGCCCAGCACTGGGGCACTCAATAGGCTATTTAAAAAAAGATCATCATCATATATTTAAGAGTATAGCTCTTGTCGGTGGAGTAATCGCCATATCGCCATTCTGTTCGGTTCTCTGCCAATGCTTTGAGCTCCTGATACGACATTACATTGACCTTCTCTTTGGCTTGATCCATAAACGCACGACTCGGTCTTCCCCTGCCTCTGCTCCCCTCTATCTTTCCTTCAATTATAGTTTTTATGTAATTGTCATGTTGTATCAGGTGCCCCAACATATTTCCTCTTCTGTTCTCAATCATCTTCAAAAAAGATGTAATGTACATAATGTTTCTTGAAATTATGCTAATTGTTATTTGGTCAAAGCAAACATTTGACACCTGATCAGCTACAGCCGAGGCTCGGAAGCAGACCAGTTTCAGCCCGCCAAATTATCCATAAGACGAACCGCAGTTCAATCAAAAATGATGGTAAAATTCTTTTGCCAAAAAAAAATCTAATTGATTTGTTCACGTTAGGGTCACTTTACACCAAGTTATATAAGACTTTGTTCACCTAAAGTGACAAAACAAGCTTAAGATATTCAAGTAAAAACTTGAAGTTCACATTAATGTGTCGTTTAAAGTGCAATAAAATAAATGGACGGATATGTCACTGGATCGACGAGTGTTTTTTACACCGTTTCAAACGAATAAGCTTACGCTTAGCTTGTTAAGCTTGTGAGTATTCAGATGTACTACTACTGGCCACAGGCAGTATAAATACAGTAATTTTTGTATCTTATGAATAGCAATTGATAATTCAGAAAAAAACCTTAACGGGATTAGTGTTGCGTACTCCAACACACAATATCACTATGTCGATTTCAGTACCCGAACTCTAAATGACGTCACAATATTCTAATATTTGGTTAAACAAATCCGAACACTTCATATTTATCATTCCATAGAAGGTACAAGTTCCAATAATTGACACTGATAAGCAGACACGTAGCCAATGGACGCTTGCTCCACAAGAATGGCAATCCCGTTACCAACCATTTATTGATTTGAGGATTCGTGAACTAGAAACAAATTCAGGTCCCTCGTTTATTGATCTTTACCTTACCCACCCAAGATCGTACACACATCTATAAAATTGTAATATACATACATACATATATATACTCACGCCCGTATCCTATTGGGGTAGGCAGAGACAAGAGAATGCCAAAAACTACGGTTCCTACATACTTCTTTCGCTTCAAATACATCGATACATCTCCTTATTAATGCTCGTCGGTTGCGGGTACTTCTGACTTGGCCTTTTTAGGGTTCCGTAGTCAACTAGGAACCCTTATAGTTTCGCCATGTCTGTCCGTCCGTCTGTCCGTCCGTCTGTCCGTCCGTCCGCGGATAATCTCAGTGACCGTTAGCACTAGAAAGCTGAAATTTGGTACTAATATGTATATCAATTACGCCGACAAAGTGGTAAAATAAAAAGTGGAAAAAAATATTTTATTAGGGTACCTCCCCTATACGTAAAGTGGGGAGTGATTTTTTTTCATTTTAACCCTAACGTGTGATATATTGTTAGATAGGTATTTAAAAATAAATAGGGGTTTACTAAATTCATTTTTTGATAATGTTAATATTTTCGGAAATAATCGCTCCAGAAGTAAAAAAAAATGTATCCCTCCCTCTATCTTTTGAACCATAAGTTTTAAAAAATTGAAAAAAATCTCAAAAGTAGAACTTTATAAAAACTTTGTAGGAAAATTATTTTGAACTTGATAGGTTGAATAGTTTTTGAAAAAATTACAAAAATAATTTCTGAACTAAGTTTGTAATTTAACCGTATAAACAGGTGTTTATTGTACCTGTCATTTCTACAAAATCACAATGAAATGACGTGCTTTTTAGGGTTTTGTGTTTCTGTACTTAATATGTCAACTTAATGTGACGGACGGAAAACTACGGAACCCTACACTGAGCGTGGCCCGACACGCTCTTGGCCGGTTTTTTTTATCCTAGAAATATGATCAAGATACCCTCGCCCTGGTCGCCCCCTTCCAACTCTTCCATCCATCTTCTGAATGTAAATCTTTTTAGACAGCCTGCTTTCACACAACTTCTCAATAAGCCCAAACCACCGAAGCATACCTTTTTCAATCCTAGTCACAATTTTTTATTCGATTACAGAAACGTACTCCTCACATTTTTTTTTCTTTTTAACCGACTTCAAGATTTCAAAAGAGGAGGTTATCAATTCGGTTGTGTTTTTTTTTATTTGTTTGTTACTCCATAACTCCGTTATTTCTTAACCGATTTGGAAAAATCTTTTTTTGATTGTAAGTATATATATCCAAGTTGGTCCCGTTTTTATCAAAACGCAGTTCTGATGATGGGATTCATAAGGAATTGAGGGTACTCTTAAAATCTTTAAGGAAAACATATAGTGATTTTTGTGTTTTTATCAACAAATCAAGCATTTGCATCCAAAAATGTGACATTGGATGAAGTGGAACTGCTGATGATGATGATCATAACAGAACTCTTCAACGACGAAAAGTTCACGTTTGGTGATTTGTCCTCCTAGCTGTGTTTGTTAAGCAAGTTCTATTTTTACGGTAGATTTTTGTCATGCTCGAGTTCTGATGATGGGATCCATTAGGAATCGAGGGAACTCCTCAAATGTGAAAGGCACACAAATAGTGATTTTAGTATTTTCATGAACTAATCAAGTATTTTCATTTCATTCATAAAAGTGACATTTGATGAAGTGGAACTGCTGATGATGATCAGAACGGAACTGTTCAACGACGCGTAGTTCACGTTTGGCGATTTGTTCTCTTCGTTTTGTTTGTCAAGCAAGCAAGGTTTTTCCATGATTTCATGAGGAATTGAGGGTACTTAGTCTTCTACCATTATAAACATACTTATAGCCATTTTTATTTTTTTGTATGGAATCTAAGAGTGCATCATCTAAGTATAATAATCTTTCACCGGCCTCCCCCAGTGAAGTCGGTTTTTTTTTCTTAAAAATTATTATTAAAGGAGCTTGTCACATAAGTGATCATGTCGCTCCATAAGATCAACATATCTGTTATTCAATCTAACTTATTCTACAAACAATAGCCTTACTCCTCACATGAATATTTTAATATATCCTAGCTATTAAATCATTTCAACAATTACCTTCCGTGACTTACAAAAAAACTATAACTCGACGTACTGAAGCGTTGAAACAATGTGTTATAGGTTATAAAAAAGTTAATCCGACCCGACACCGTCCGCCATGTTGTTATTTAAACTAAACATTCTCGCTTCAGCGAGCCTTGTTAACGTAGTCAGGGTTGCCGCCCATTGAGAAATCAATGTCCCATTAAAAGGAGCAGTATGGTTGGTAGGTTTCGGTTGTGTCCAATGCATTGTCCTATTGTGCGGTTTTGCTACCTCATCATCGTCCGTCATAAAATATAAGCATACTTTGTAGACAAAGACTGCATGTATTAACATTTTACCGGATTATCAACTCTACTACGGCCTTTGCCAAAGGTATAATTTGCTTTAATAGAAATGTGACGTTAGACGCATTCTAAATTTTATGACCGCCATTTACCAGAACACCTGAGAGCAAAATCATGTGGACCGCCATTTTTCTGTTAGTGCACTCGTCATCATCATCATGCTTACGGAGAGAATTGTTAGTCAATTTAACTTTCTAGGCCGCTGTAACGACTTTTTACATTATTATAATTTTGTTATTTTGCGGTTTTAGTAAATAAAGCCTTTGTTCCTTGTGGTTTGGAGGAAACTAAAACACAACTACCATAACACGTATTTTTGCTTGAAATGCTAAAGCTCATAAACCTTCATAAGCCTTTTAATAATTGGATGGTTGGAATTTGGGGTCGAATCGGTCTGCTTAGCCCAGTTGGCAGTGGCACTGCCTACGAAGCTGAAGTCCTGGGTTCGATTATATGTCTGATGTACATGAATATTTGTTTCCGAGTCTAGGATGTTTCCTATGAGTTTAACTATTTATAAGTATATATATTAAATGATTGTACCTTGTTTCGCAGACAAAAGTTTCATAGGTGTACTTATTAATTCGCAGAATTATTCATTTCATAGAAAGCTTTTTTCTCAAAAGGGTCGCAGTTCTAACCTAACCTAACCTACTTTTCTCGTAGACCTAAATGAGTTCTACACAATGACCTAAAAAGCCTACCTATAAATTTCACGGTTTCGGAAAAAATAGCTTTTTATGGAACTAATAATTCTGCGAATCAATACATCTATGAAACTATTGTCTGCTAAACAAGGCATCACACTATTAAATATATTGTCGTCTAGTACCCTTAACATAAGCCTTATTGAGCTAACGATTGCTTAAGATTGTCTCCCAAATATTTATTTATATATATGCGTACACGTTCACCTTTGACCTGCCCTTTCTGATGCCGCAGAAATCGTTTGCCTATAAGGTGGTGGTAAGCCGAGGTACCTATTTTAAACAGAAACAGTAGGTAGATTCCAGCATATTTTATTAATTTAATTTTTATATTTTCCTTTTTGTAATGCACATTCTTCCTAGTAGTCATTATTTGAATGTGTAACTTTCTTACTTTGAAAGTAACATGCATTAAATGATTTAAGATATGCTGTGTAATATTGAGGAGGACAAATCTTTGTTAGCAGCTTCTATGAAGGTCACTAATGACTAGGCAAAGCCAGTCGTCAAAAGTGTTTCCGTTTCTTACCAACATTTGAAAAAAATTTAGTAGTAGAATTGTGACAACCCTATAATAAAAAAAGTCAGAACAGGTCTACACCGTTTCGGTGGCATGAAGGAATCCGATACTCGCGATACGGCCCGGGTTCGATCCCGGTAGCTCTAGGTGGCCGTGGCGTGACCGGATTTCTACGTCACCTTGTATATTGCAAAAAGACGTCTGGTTTTGAGTAGCCAAACGCCAAAACCAGAGCTGCTACCGCGAAACAAAAACAAACGAAGTTCAAATATCGATAAATATTGACGACCTGTTTAGCCTAGTTGGTAGTGACTCTGCCTCCGAAGCTAGAGGTCCTGGGTTCAAATCCCGGCCAGGGCATTTATTTGTGCATTTTTCACGGATATTTGTTCTTGGGTCTTGGATGTTTTCTATGTATTTAAGTATGTATTTATCTATATAAGTATGTATATCGTCGTCTAGTACCCATAGTACAAGCTTTGCTTAGTTTGGGACTATAGGTCGATTTGTGTAAGATTGTCCCCCAATATTATTATTATTATTATCTCTCTCTGTCGCACTTCCTTATCCGAGCGATAGAGAGGGAGATATTCATAACAGATTAGACCAGCGCTATCCAGTGGATAGCACCATGCCGATTTGGGACCTTTTCGTGGCTGTGTTTTGTATTGTTATATACATAATTAATTGCCATACATACGATAGTACATAGTAGGTACATCGTTTAGCGAAAGGCGTAACCAGAAAATTGCGAACGAGAGTCTATCAGAAGCTCGACGCCGAAGGCGGAGTGGAGTTTGGAAAGAACTTTCAAAATGAATAGAGGTCTTCATCAAATATTTTTGACAACGGAAATAATCACTACTAAAAGAAAAAAAATGTGTGTCCACCTCTAACTTTTGAACTATACGTCCATGAATATGAAAAAAAAACATGATATTAAATCTCAGTAAAAACTTTTAACGAAAACTATAGCAGACAGTTAAGAGGGCGCAGTACGTTTGGTTCTCCATACAAACGTATTTATGCTCTCATTTTAAAACGCCATGCTAGAATAATATGAAACTTTGTATACACAATGGGATCCAGCTTGTCTAGGGCGGAAATTAGTTTCTGTTGCTTGAAATTATAATGGCGACAAAATACAGCGATTATTAAGGTTTTCATACAAGCCGTAAAAAACTCAAAAAACCGCTGTATTTTTTTTCTTTTTCAATTTCTAGCAACAGAAACTAATTTCCGACCTAGGTATGCCGGATCCCATTGTGTATACAAAGTTTCATGTTATTCTAGCATGGCGTTTTAAAATGAGAGCCTAAATACGTTTGTATGGAGAACCGATCCACACCGATCGTACTGCATCGTCTTAAGCTGTTTTTGAGTTATCGTTAAAAGTTTTCCCTTCTTAGTTAAAGACGTATGAAACGCTGCGAAGGTATTTATTTCCCTTTTGGTTGTTATTGTTTTTTTTTTAAATTAAGCTCATTGGGCAACTATGGAAACCTACACTGAGCCTGGCCCGACATGCTCTTGGCCAATTTTTTATTTTCTATTATAATCATATATTCCGGGAAAATAAATTCTTTGAATGTCAGATTCACAACTCAATTTGCCATTAAGTAGCACTGCTTTTTGGCAGGTCAGAAGGTCTGTCAACTCCGCTACCCAAGCAGCAAGCTCACGTTATAATGACGCGATTTATAAGTGATTATCTCTCCAGCGACGTCTTCTGGTCAATAATCACGGCAATATTTACGTGATTTTTAGTCGCGTGACGTCATTCGTCCGTTAGAGACGTTAAATTGACGCCATAAATAGTCGTTTGACGACATTCGTCTTTATGAGACGTTTAAAAAGACATCCCGAAAAGTCGCGTGACGACATTCGTCCTTATGAGACGTTTAAAAAGACGTCATGAATATTCGCGTGACGACATTAGTTCGTTAGAAACGTTTAAAAAGACGCCATGAAAAGTCGTGTGACGACATTCGTCCTGACGAGACGTTTAAAAAGACGTCACGAATATTCGCGTGACGACATTCGTCCGTTACAGACGTTAAAATGACACCATGAATAGTCGTGTGACAACATTCGTCCTTATGAAACGTTTAAAAAGACGTCATGAATAGCCGTATGACAACGGTCGTCCTTATGAGACGTTTGATATGAGGCCATGGATTGTTGTGTGCCGACATTCGTCGTTATGAGACGTTTAAAAGGATGTCACGAATATTCTTGTGACGACATTCGTCTGTTAGAGACGTTAAAATACCGCCATGAATAGTCATGTGACGACATTCGTCCTTATGAAACGTTTAAAAAGACATCATGAATATTCGCGTGACAACATTCGTCCTTGTAAGACGTTTAAAAAGACGCCATGAAAAGGTCGTGTGACGACATTCGTCCTTATGAGACGTTTAAAAAGACGTCACGAATATTCGCGTGACGACATTCGGCCGTTGGAGACGTTGAAATGACACCATGAATAGTCGTGTGACGACATTCATCTTTATGAGACGTTTAAAAAGACGTCATGAATAGCCATATGCCAACGTTCGTCCTTATGAGATGTTTGAAATGAGGCCATGGATTGTCGTGTGACGACATTCGTCCTTATGAGACGTTTAAAAAGACATCGTGAAAAGTCGCGTGACGACATTCGTCTTTATGAGACGTTTAAAAAGACGTCACGAATAGTTGTGTGACGACATTCATCCTTATGAGACGTTTAAAATGACGCCATGAATAGCCGTGTGACAACGTTCGACCTTATGAGACGTTTATAATAATGGCATGAAAAGTCATGTGATGACGTTCTTTTGTTGAGTCACCTTGAGACGTATAAAATTGACGATATAAAAAGAAGGATTTACACTGTTTACACATTTACAATACCTACACATTTTAAAATTACATCTGTAGCACTGCACCCGTCGGCCGGCCGGCTCCGCGCCATAGGTGTACGTACCTCGTACGTATTCGCTTTTATTCGATTTTGAAGGCGCATTGACAAGAACTGTACGCATATTATTAGAGCTGACTTCTGAAATAATACACCAAAACCATCCGGAAGAATCACTACACGTTGGTGAAAGCCGCATCTAAAACCATCAAGCCGTTTTAGAGTTTATCGCGAACATAGAGACAGACAGACAGACGCGGCGCCGGCGGGGACTTCATTTTTTTTATTTTAAATGTTATATAATATAGATAAGTACGTAAATTTTAATAAGATATAGTTTATTTAAGTGAATGAGTGGGTACAAAATATATATGGACACTATAATATCAACAATAATAAAAAATAAATTCAATCGATGTGTGGCAGGGCAGCAGCACCGTCATCGAAACCCGGCCATTTTGCCACGGGTTTAATTAAATTTGTGGCGAGTTACACGTATGTACATGCCGGTGTCACGTATGATGGCAACGCTTATTCGAGTTCTGAGCCATCCCAGTACGGTACTCAAGGTTCGATTCCAACGGTCTGCTATGGCTTTCTCCCATGTGTTTGATCAAAGATGACATTTGGGGTGCAAAGACGCCATCCAATGACGGTACTAATGGGGTGAAGGTAACGTGTCGAATTTCACAGGCATTTGCATATTTTCTGTGCTTTTAGTCCGCAGTCATTTTCAGAAATGTTTTTTGCGGCAGGCTTTTGTGACATTTCCCCAAGCTTGTTGACGTCAAAGTAAATAGTAGTACGTAATAGTAAAGTACTACTATTTAGTGGCTCCATGAGCTTGTAGACTTCGCGAAGTCGATAATTATATGGAAACTACACAAACTCGATAAAAAAAATCCATATAATTATGGAACCTACTCACAAGATTTCACGAGAATCGGTTGAGAAATGCGACCTATACTTAGGAGAACAGATCAATGATATTTTATTAAGTACCTACTTATAAAATTTCATTGGAACAGACAATCCGGAATATTGGAAATCTGGACATACGAAAGAATTTTTGTCGAAGCAGGAGACGGTTCGCTGGCTCGGTCAATTACATTACTTATTCTGTGGTATCAGAATAAATTAATAATCAATAACCTTGACCACCAGTGGGTAGGCCCCGCCTCGCATTTTTGGTTTTTTTAGTTTTTATTGTTATTGTATTTTGTAGACTTACAATTGTTAAAAATATTGTATTTTTATATTTTAATTTATATAACATAGCGAAACCTAGCCGAAGACCCTATTGAAAAAAAATCAATAATAATAATCGATAAAAAATTAGTCCCTATTAGTGCACGAAACCGGAACCATTTCGTGAGAGATCAAATTTATCAATACCGCGAAAAACGAGTGGTTCTCCGTCTCTTTTGCATTCGCATAGAATATCGTAGGTGCGAATGAAACGGAGAATTTCGCTTCGCAGTAACCGTCCACCAACCACAGACAGTTTGACTACTTAATAAATTAAACAACGAAAAAAAACAAAATGTTTTTTATTATGTATAAATTACGCGATTAATTTAAATATAGCATTGATATGAATTAAGTCATAGTAGTTAAAAACGTATTTCATCTAAATGGACACTGTTTTGAACTTTTGTCGTTTGAACTTATAGCGGGAGTGTGTTGACAGTGTTGCCATAATAATATGGTGAGTGAACATTTGTTACATAATTGCGTAACTTTTGATTTGACCCTCTCATGTACACGTAACTTTTAATTTTGAGTTATTTGATGGAACATTTCTAGCTTATAGATTTTTAAAACAGGTATGTTTAAACTTGTTTAAAGAGTGTTTAAATAGTAATCGTCTAAACTAAACAATGTATTTTCACCGCTCCGTTTCTTTCAATGTTTTGATATGGATAAAGTGTGTTCTACGACTTCAAATATATACCGATCGAAATAATCGTATTAAGATGGTGGTTGTATTAAAGTTAAAGTGAATGGTAACAGAAACGAGATAAAACAAAAACCGGCCACGTGCGTGTCGGGCCACGTGCAATGCCAGATTCCGTAGTTGCCCACCCGTTAAATTATAAGGACTAATAAAATAATCACACACTTATAATTCAAAATGTTTGACACAACTAATGACGTTATCTAAGTAATCAATGGAAATTGTACGAAACCGGCTATTACTCGTTAACTATAAATCTCTATTTACCTGTTATAGTTTTCCTTTTAAAATCATTATATATATAGGATGATTTCTGGGTCGTGAAGCAAGAGAGAAAGACATTATACAGAATTTAAAATGAGCCTAATAATGTTGATAAGTATTGTTTATCTCCAATAATGTTGATTATTTTTCAGATGAAAAGTAGAAAAAAACATTTATGCATACTATTTAGTCACCCTACTCAATGTGACGTCTTGTCGCTTTCCATAAAACGTATGTAAAAAGCAGGGTGACCAGGATTACTTAGTATAAGATGAATTTTACTTGAAATATAAGAAAAAATAAACTTATTATATTTTAATCAAATACTGCCATATGATAATGAGGATCATTTACAGAGTCAGAAAAAGTGGTGTTGGATCACGACCTAGAACCATGATTTTTTTCGCAGACCAAGTAGCATCCGTTTAACTCCATGACACATGACTCCAACAAAAATTAGCACTAAGGCTGGCCTTTATAAGTACACAGTCTGAATCCGAATCTGAATTCATATTATCAATTCAGAATGCACGGAATTGCATACAATTTAAGAGGATATACTCCGCACGGCGCAAGTCAAATCTAGGTATTTCTTGATGTTTTCCGCGACACACAAAGAAGTACTGCACATGGTGTACGCATGTGTTTGTAAACAACATGACGTATAAAACTACTCGTTCAAATTTGAACCTTAATACGATGAAATAAGGTCTACAATGATATCAGCCAATATAGCTTTGTATGCGGTAACAGGTTGTCGTATAACGCGAGGACATAATCTTGACACTTTTGCAGCGAAAATGATGTGTACAACTATATGTATACATTCATATCGTCATGTTTTTAGTATATACTTGTACATACATAAACTCACGCCTATATTCCCAAAAGAGAAGAAAATTAATTCCAGTGTCACTTTTAGCTATTGCAGGTTTATCGATGGGAATATTGTGATATTGTAGTGACAGATTGCTAGCCTATTGCCTACAACACACTACGACCTGGTAAGCATTGTCGGCTCTTACGACACTCAATTACTGTCGCAAGTTTTAAATTGACCACAAAGACAATAGATACACATAAAAATGCTGTTACACCTTATAGCTTGGCATGCTCTAAAAATGTACACACCATGAGCATACGGATATACAATCAGTTGCCAACTGAGTTAAAAAATTGCCTATTACTATTTTTTAAAATTATATTAAAATGTGGCTTTTTTATAATTGTTTTTATAATATGCATGAATATTTTAATTATAAGGATGACTATTATTGATCATTAGCTTACATATTTAATTGATTTTAATATATTTTCTTTCATTTTATTATAAATCACATTCAGGAGAGACTCCACTTTGACTAGTTATTTTTAAGATCTTTTGACCGTAACATTGTGCATTATCATTAATTAAATTATTTATTTTTAGAATTCTACTTTGTCGACTTTTTAGGTACAAAAATAATGTACACTATGTTATGTAAATTAAATGTTTTTCTATTTTCTTGCATGCTTAGTAAAGCAGAATGTATTGGTCATTAATGTTTGTAACACCTTGTTTTGTAAACTACATTCTTGCAATGAATAAATGATTATGATTATTATGACCCAAGGGAAGAAAGGGGGTGGTGCTGTTCTAACCCGGCACTACATGTTTATTGTGTATGAAGATGTATGATCAATGCAATGATATGATATGATATGATATACCGCTACGGTGTGTGTGGGTAGACTAACACTAAAACTCGCAGCTAAATGTGGGTAGACTACAACTAAGGCATTATAAATAAAAATAATAAAAATAATAAAAATATTTGAGTCCTAATAAAATTATAAATAAATTAAATCAACCAAGTATCATGATCGTTACTCGAAAATCAATTGACAATTGCGAGCCATTCATGACTTGTCTCGATTTAGCTCACGATTACGTCCCTAGTATGTAAGTACTTTGACTGCGACGTTCGTAATAAATACGTCTAATCGGAGGTCACAGGTTATATTGGTTTCCTCAGGGGAGTTGTTGTAAGCTTTGTGAAGAGTCACAAAAAAACGCTGTACACGTCCTCCTCTGACGGCCGCTCGGCCGGTACTGAGTCACTATAAGCGAGTCTTTGGGAAAAAGGTCTGTTTTAAATCATTTAAAATAAATATATTTTTATCTTATTTACTACTTGTGAACAATTTTGATATGATAAAATAGAAGTTCTTTTATCATACCAAAATGTTAAATGTTGTGTGTGTGTGTATGTGTGTGTGTTTTATGTTTTTTTGACGACTTGTTTAGCCTAGTTGGTAGTGACACTGCCTCCGAAGCTAGAGGTCCCGGGTTCGAATCCCGGCCAGGGCATTATTTGTGCATTTAGCACGGATCTTGTTCTTGGGTCTTGGATGTTCTCTATGTATTTAAGTATGTGTTTATCTATCTAAGTATGTATATCGTCGCCTAGTACCCATAGTACAAGCTTTGCTTAGTTTGGAACTAGGTCGATTTGTGTAAGATTGTCCCCCAATATATAATATATATATATATATATTTATATATAATAATGCATTAAAAAACATTTTTATAAGTTTGAACATTACTAAAACATGCAATGAAGTTTGTCATAAATAGGTAGTTTTCTGTGGTTCTTTTAGTTAAACGAAATTTTAAATCGTGAAAATTCAGTCGGTAGAAGAAATAAAGCATGTTCTGACGTGTTCAACTATATATAATACATAGTATGAATTAAATAGGTTACAGAATAAACAGAGTTGAAAGACGCCATGTTTTTGAATATTTCGAAATCGAGGGTGAGAAAAGTGCTCGAGATTCTTCAATATACGTTTAATTTCTAAATGTAGTCTGTAAAACCCCAAGTCAATAAGTTGTTCATTAAGGATCTGTGAATAATTATCCATAATTTTTTACTAATTCTGAGAAATAGCGTATTGAAAACATAGTAAAACGCCGAAATGTACCTTTTCCAGCGTATACCCTCTTAACTATTATCGACACACATTCTGATTTTTTCAGATTATGTATTTCTCAGATTGATGCTGTCATGAGAATATGAAAATTCCGATTATTAATTCCAGACGCACCTCTTTCTATACAATTAGTACAGACAAGCACACACATACTGGATTCAGATTAGAAATTCAGATTAATAATATTTACATTTTAACAGCTGTCATCCCAGTACAATTTATGTCACCATTGACGTTTGTTGCACCGGGTTGACACCTGTCAAACGCGAGATTACTGAACTGATTGAATTTTTTAAGACATGTGTGAGGCAAGGCTCCAGAATTCAGACTATGAATTCAGATTATGAATTCAGGTTGGGATTCAGACTGTGAAAGGCCGACCTAAAAATAAATATCACGCAAACAGATTAAAAAATCAAACAAATGATTTAGGAAAACCCACGGTACTTATACACGAGCGATCCAATAATAGGGCATGCATTTCAGAATCTCGAAATTCCGGAATCTCTGCCATTTTTTCCGATATTACAATTCCGGAATATTATTTTACCATCTAACCAGGCAATTGATTAATTGATTCCAGTTTTCAGCAATGGTTCGTTTAATAACCATCTTTAATATAAATGTGAAGATTTAATGATAGGAATCCTGAGAAAATGAGGGGACTCCTCAAATATAATAGGCACGCATGTAACGATTTCAGTATTTTCTATAGTAAATCACGCATTTGTTTGCGAAAACCAAGTGTAACTCCTTTTCGCTCAGTCTCAATAAACCTCTCCGTGCGCTTCGTGGAGCGCACCCACTAGCCAGTACAATTTCTATGAGAATCACGTTAGAACGCCGGGCGCGTACAAAGTCTATGAAGAAATAGGTAAATCTGGTGCGGCGCACGGAGCCCACACGAGGCGGCTGGTGGCGGTATTACCCGACCAAGCGAAGTCAAGTTAGCTTAGTTGGTTGATAAATATAACATGACCTGCACTTTTCTCGTATCGCGCCATCATTCGTATTTCGTGTTTATTGTTTGTTTTTGTAAAGTGAGTGTGACTATCTTTAATGAAATGACGAACTGTGTGTTAAATAAAAAAAAGTGTGAACTTGAATATCGAGAATATTAAAAACAATAATAAAACTTTTAGTGATTGATAAATTAGAAATAAAATCGACTGGGCCGCCAAGGTCATGTCTTAATATAAAACCATTTGCCATTGACCAAAATCGACAGATTGAGGTAATACATTAAAAAAAATTGTTAGTAGGAAAATGTGGTTGTATTGCAATTTTTGAGTTATATATTATAGTATTTCATAAATCCATAAATTAGCGCACCACTGGTTTTCGTAGTCAGCAGCCGCCAGCCCGCCACTGGTCATAGGTAACAAATTCTCAACCCTTCAGTGTAGGTATCATGCATAGTTTTATCATTTATCTAGAAATTCGCGTAAAACAACTTTAAATTTCCACCAACGGATATTTAATTAACTATTTTCTAATCATTTAAACAGCTAAATGTCTAATAGTCTAAATATATATTTGAATACTAGCTTTTCCCCGCGACTTCGTCCGCGTAGGACTCGTTCTCGCCTTAGATTTTTTTTCCCATTCAATCTTTCTTAAACTCAGATGGTTGGACGGCGTCGAAAAGGGCACCAGAACCTTAGGGGGGACATGTTAGAGAAGGAAAGCCACGAATAGATCGGACTGGAGAGATTTGCTTGACTAGGCTAGGCCCCACCCACGGCTGTAACGCCTCAGATAATCATGATGATACAATCTTTCACCCTTCTTTACACCCCTTAAGAAATCATTGCAGTCAATATGACATTCTCTAGTAATCCTATTGTCAAAACGAATGATTAAGTGCTTATTTAGGAATATCAAATGTACCGATTCTAAACGAATGAATCTCGTCAAAAACAATTACATGTACAATAATAAAAGTCTCGCTACGCAGTTCTGCCGTTAAACGCTGTCCCAATAGAGCGAGTTCTTCGTGTAAGTATGATGGTCGAAGGCCGCAAGCAGAGCGGCAAGACATGCGAGGCCGAAGGCCGAGCGTGCCAACAGAGCGGGTTCTTTATGTAATGATAAAGGCTGAAAATGCGAAACAGAGCGGCAAGAAATGCGAGGCCGAAAGCCGAGCATTCACACACAGAGGCCTCCTTACCAATGGCTGAGGGCCGAAGGCCCGAAGCATAGCGGCAAGGCACGCCAGTCCGAATTCCGAGCATCCCAACAGAGCTTGGCTCTTTTTGTAAGGCTAAAGGCTGAAGGCCCGAAGGGCGAGCCAACATAACACTACCTGTCCCCGAGTGTCTTATAAGCTAACCTGACGGCCCAAGGCTGAAGGAGAGCAGCAAGGCAAGCGAGGCTGAAGGCTCAGCGTTACATTATAGGGCACTATTTATGTATGGCTGAGTGCCGAAGGCCCAATGGGCGAGCCAACGTGGAGACTGTCTATCCCTGAGTGTCTTTTAAAAGCGACTTCGGCCCTCATGGTCGCTTTTATAAGACACCAAGGAGAGCGGCAAGGCGCGCGAGGCCAAAGGCTGAACGTACCTCTTCAACTTTATTATATGTATAGATAGATAATTTAATAGAAAGTCCGATAATTTAATAGTTTAGTAGGGAATTTAATAAGGTGAATCTAAACTTTGACCGGTACTGTAGCAATAAGCGCATTAACTATTGGGAAGCTGTTTATGTCAATATCATCATCATTATGTCAGCCGAAATACGTCCACTGCTGGACATAGGCCTCCCCCAAAGACTTCCACAATGACCGGTCCTGCGCCACCAGCATCCAGCGGACACCCGCGACCCTTACCAGGTCATCAGTCTACCGTGTGGGCCTCCTCACGCTACGCCTTCCATGGAGTCAAAAATAAATGAGGAAATATGTATTATGTTCACAAATGCACAAGGCGAAGTTCGAAATAGAAGTTTTGTTTTGGTATACATTATCAAAACAATAGCGTATCCTATTTGGAGGCAATATATATTGCCCATCAAAAAATTATAACTATCATAATTTAGGGTACATTGTATCGTAATTGATAAAAAAAGTTAAATCCCAATTCCGGATCCAGTTCCGGAATTCAGGAATTTGTTATAAATATAGAAAATCAGTTCCGGAATTGAAAACCATCAGATATTGCACGCCCTACAATAAGGATATAGCTTTTGCAAGAAAAGGAACTTTTTTATCAACATTTTATTCTACCGTTTTGTTGGCGTGATTGATACTTACATAAACTCATGCCTGTATTCCCGAAAGGGAAGGCAGAGCACATGAAATTCAATATGGCGTGATTGTTACATATGTATACTTACGCCAAATTGCAGCTTTCTAGTAAGGGTTACTGAGCTAAGCCGCTAAAACTATGGTTTAGATTAAAGCTCATGAATCAAACATAATTCCAACAGTATCAATACATAGCATCATGATTGATTCATGTGCTTAAAACTATAGTTTAAAGTTAATTCCAATATAATCAATACATCGCCTCCCAATCCATACTAATAATATAAATACCTTTTCACGTTTTCTAGTTTTTAAGATTAAAATAAAATCTGTATATTTTTAGGAGTTGATTTATAAACAAAAACCTTTTTTTATATAAATCTTTGATAAACTGTATGTATATCTATTTAATTTGCATTATTTATACATAAGTATTTCGTAATTTAAAAAAAAAACTACTTTATCTAAAATGGAACTTTTCAGGAACAGCGACGTAACTTTTTTAATTTAACCTGGCAACTTCATGGCCAACGCTAACGCCATTTTGTTTTCTATTTTCTACGTAAACCGCGCCTCCGCGCAAACGCATCGGTCGATCGTGGGTTTCGGTGAGTTATTGTGATTTTTGAACGCGAAGACAAGAATTGTATTAATGCATAAGTATATTGTAGCTGAAGAAGAGCTAGAAAATAATAATGATGGTAATAATAATAACGTTATTATCATATCTTCAATGTGGTTGACGCCACGCAAAGTTGAGTGTTTTTGGCCGAATTCGAAACTTTCGCAGCGGTACAATAAATATTTACAAAAACATCTACCACCAAAGGAAGATTGGCGACTCATTAAGCTTAAAAGGAAATTCTTTGAGACTGGTAAGTTAGCGTTTCTGGTCTAATTCAAGCCGTGCGTAGTACATATATAAATATAACAGATAGGTAGCTATTGTAAGTTCATTTTAATGTGTAAATAGGCATTATGACAGTTTTTTATTTAGTTATTACTGTAAGACCTCAATTTGAGACACATCCGTGAAAGCAAAACTTTCGGAGCATCAAAAGTCACCGAAATATCGCAATTTCAAAATCACTTTTTTGGACTTCCCCAGTCACGCCTGGCCTATTCCTAGGAACCTTATATGTATACGTTGTGTGAAACTTTGTTCGATTGCTATATAATATGCGCTTCTATGAAAACGGCAAAACAAATGTTGTGATAAAATATGTGATAATTATATTCAGTAGTATTTTAATTTTCAAATAATTTCATACTTTTCAAATGGACTTGCCCACGTAACTATGGACGATTCTCACCGAACGGCTGGAGTCTGCGCGCACCCCACTAGAGCCATGGGAATTCGAACCCTCCATACAGAAGTTAAATTTCATATTTGAATACGAAGTCTAGCTTCTGTATCCAATGGAGGGTTAGAAGTCCTTTGACTGTGGTGTCTCATGGATGAGAGGGAATGGGCTGTAGTCCCCACGCTGGCCTAGTGGGGATAGGGGACTTCACTCTGCTAATACCGATGATACAGAATCGTGCTATCGAACCAAAATGTTGCACATCGTTATTTTAATCATACATTTTGCAGTAATATCAATCTAAATCGTTCAATCTCAGGATTCGTCATCATGTCTTTTAGTTTTGTTGTAAACAGTGTACTTCTACCTAGTGTACCTGCAAAACGCGCTCATGCAAAATTCTTTACATTACATTCATACCTACTGTCAACTATAGGACCAATGTTTTTGTTTGAGATTGCGTGAGAAATCTGAGGCTCAATGAAAATCTGCTAAATGAAAGACATGAGCTTGTGGGTTTTAACTTTATAATCATTCTGCACTATTAACAATTGCAATTCCAGTTATAGCTGTTGCATTGCATTAGGTCCAAATTAGAAACAATAAATAAATAAATATTAGGGGATAATGTTACACAAATCGAAGTAGTCCCATAGTAACCTCAATAAAGGCTTATGTTGTGGGTACTAGACAACAATATATTTAATGTATTCATGCTAATTGCACAAATAAATGCCCTTACCGGGATTCGAACCCAGGGACCTCTAGCTTCATAGGATAGGCAGGGTGGCTACCCACTGGGCTATAGGCTCAGCTTCTGAGATAATAAGACTCTTTATGTTCTAGAATATATTATATCATTAACATAATGTTTACATAGATGATTTGATGCTGGCAAGGCGAAAAGCCAAGGAAGCGGAATGGACCAGTGATTTAACTGATGGTGACGAGATACCATCCATCCAGAAAAGAACAATTAGGCGACCAAGACCAGTCACCAGTAGTGATGACGAAGAAAATAACACAGATCTTTTTCAACATCACAAAATAACTATAAACAAAAAAAAGAAGTTGGAATTTTTTGAAAATACAGGTATTAACAATATGTGTCGTTATTGCTTTCATAGTTAAATACAAGATGGTACTTTTAACTTTTTTGGTTCAACAATTTTTAATACAAATTATTTATTTATTCAGTGTGCCCATTGACAGAGACCTTCACCAACTCCAGTCTGCACGAAGCTCCTTATGGTGAAAATGCAGGTAGTCATAGGTTTAATTTCTATTATTTTAGTAGGTATTTAGTATTTTATGACCACTTTATTTTTAGGTGCATTCCACCTGGTCTAGCATGTTTAAGATAATTGGTCTGTCAAGATAAGGTTCCAGGTTTGAAACATTACCACTGTTTGTAATACTCTTGGTTGATGCTGGTATTTTTGTATGTATGGTAAGATGTGTATTAACTTTCAGAACATGAACATACTGAGGCTAGATCTCCTCAAACACCTGACTTTACTGCCGCTGACTCCGCTGAGGCCACAATAATACATACTCAGGTCAAGACCCCTCAACCTTCATCTAAAACTGACACAACAGCAATTGGCAGTGCATCAGGTAATTGAAATTAGAATATTTTGATAATTGATAAACATTTTTATTTTATACTAGCTGTTGCCCGCGACTAGCCCGCGTCTTCGCTTCTATTGGTTGCAGCGTGATGTTATATAGCCTAAAGCCTTCCTCGATAAATGGACAACACAAATATAATTTTTCAATTCGGATGAGTAGTTCCTGAGATTAGCGCGTTCAAACAAACAAACTTTTCAGCTTTGTAATATTAGTATAGATATAGAATTTTACATTGAATACAACACTTTTTGTGTCATAACATTGACACATTCTGTTTTTAAAACCATGTTGGTGGCAGACAAGCATACAGTCCCTTTAAAAATAACATGACATGTTTTTTTACCATGTCGGGTTTTCTTGGATAATTTCTATGTATTTATTATCTATATAAGTATGTATCGTCACCTAGGACCCATTAGTACAAGCCTTGCTTTGTAGACTAGGTCCATTTTTGTAAGATTGTTATTTTATTCATTTAAACATGCATACGGTCTATTTGATTATTTTTGTACTAAGCAGTAACACCTGCTAATGAAAATTCAAAATTTTAAATAAACAGATAAGTTGAAAACAACTGAGCTATCGGAACAATCGAGCACAGGTTCGATGTATAACATATGGTAGCTCGATACATTAATGGTATATTAATTTTAAAATATTTTTGATATATTTTCAGGTTACGAATATAATAGTATGAAAATACTAAATACAATTTTAGAGCAAAACAATCAACTTCTGTCATGGATAAGGACTCAAAATGTAGCAGATATCTTAAAAACAAGAAAGACTCCAATGCAACTACCCGTAAACTTACCTATTGATAGTGAAGATGACATTTGTAAAATTGAGCATTTCTTAGAAGACCACAAGAACTTTTCAAATCTGGTGAGTAGGATTTTTTATGAATAATTTTTAAGAACTTAATCATCACATTACTTATACAGTTATAGCTAAAGTAATGTCAAAAAAGAAATTTTTCCCTCAAATGAGCGGATCAAAGTTATACTTTTCCCTGGAATGACTAGTAGTATTCTTCGTAGTTTTTCTATAGTTTTTCGAGGTGCAGATTCAATAAATGGTGACGTATTTCGGATCTAAAATGGGGTTCATGTAATTTTGTAAGACACTTGGTACTTGGTAGCAAAATTATTTCCGTCTTAGACACTTGAATCTTTCGCTTCACTCGGGATTCAATATATCCCCCTCGCCGTAAACAGGTAAATAATTTTGCTCCCTTGAAACACAAACTACAATTACCATGAGACCAACTCTGAAAGTAAAAAAAGAATCAGCTGTTCCATACAAAATTAAATACCTAATTTCAGAATATCGTCGGTGACAAGCGAAAGTCACTAAGTAACAAATACCTACTTAAAGTAAAACTCGTATCTCAATATCGATGTAGTACTGAAATACGAGGTTTTGAGTAGCAGTGACAGATATTTTAGTGACTTTTGCTTGTCACCCGACAATAATACAGGATTGCCCATTAGATCGGTCAGACTTAATATGAAACATAATATCTAAAATGAATAAAATGCATTGTATTTCACAGGCTTTAAATAAAAAATATGAAATACAATGCAAATTTTATCTTTAATCTAATAAAAAAAAGAGTTATTTTTATGGTTATTTAATTTTTTAATAAAATTACATTTATCAAAGACAAAGTCAAAATATTCTTTATTCAAATATGCCTAGCAACAAGCACTTTCGAATCGTCAGTTATAACATGTATTAACATATATATTAATTAATTATTTATATAGAGCAATTTATTAATGCTATTATTATTCTTTAAATTAAATATTGTATTGTTGTAGACACGTCATTGTATTGTTTACATTTTAGATGTCATGTTTCATAGTAAGATTTTCAGCCTACATCAAAATGTAGGGTTTTTCTTCAATATGACCGGGTTCAATAAGAACCAAGTACAAGTTTTTTTTTATTCATGTGTATACAGATTATGTTGTCACTAAAATCGATGACATGGTTCCTAAGAACATATTTTTCATGTATGTCTTTTAATTTCAGACTTGCCCATACTGACCGATCTAAATGGGCCAACCTGTATCCCATAGTAAAAGATTTTTATAAAATTAATAACAGTTTCATACATTGTACGTATATTTACTTTCTGTTATATAATCCTACCCGTTAACTTATTTAAGTCTACTAGTACTAGTTATATTTAAGTCTACTATCGCTAGTTTCGGTAACGATCTTATAAACAATTTTAGTTCAGTTAACATAGAAGTGTAGTACGGCTGACAGTTCGGTAATGTGTCTATTTTATTACTAATTACTTTTAGTGGTCTTTTTAGGGTTCCATAGCCAAAATGGCAGAAAAACGGAACTCTTATCGAGTCGCCGACGGCCACTTTAGCTTAGTTGGTAGTGACCCTGCCTACGAAGCCGGAACTCCCGGGTTCGAATCCCGGTCAGGTCATTTATTTGTGTGATGAGCACGAATATTTTGTTCCTGAGTCTTGGGTGTTTTCTATGTACTTAAATATGTATTATATATGTATACGTATGTATATCGTGGTCTAGTACCCATAGTACAGTCGAGGAATTTGAATAGAGTCCAAAAGTGAGAAACATTCAAATTCCTCGACCGTACAAGCTTTGCTTAGTTTGGAACTAGGTCGATTTGTATAAGATTGTCCCCCAATATTTATATTATATTATTAAATGTGTGTCATATAAAAAAATCATTAGATATTTTTTTACAGGTGCAACAAAAAAACTCCAAAAAGACAAAGAAATTGAAGACAGCATCAAAGTTTGGCTAAAACATGCACCACAGCGAACAAAACTAGAAGAGAAGAAATTGCTGGTTCGTATAAATCCTACTGTCTAGTTACTTGTACTTTATTTGCTCTAAATATTACAATGTCTGCTATTTTGAGCAAACTTCAAATTTACCGAAATGTAACGAAAAGATTACAAACTTCATGTAATAGCAATAATGTTAATAATGTTTCATGTTCACAGAGAACGCCAATTACGAATGAATCTGAAAGCATCAATTTCCCTCATGTTATTAGTGATGAAAGTAAATACAGAAAGGACTTATGTTATACTATTTTTTCCGAATCTCCGATTAGTAACTATTTTAATCAAGAATCTGATTCAATTGTCACGAATATGTGTAGTAAAAATACCATTACACATCATCCAGACTTACAAACTTTTTTAATGGAATGGACTTTAAAATATAATATTACCAATGCTGCCTTAACTGCTTTATTATAATATTTGAAAATAAATAATACTGACCTTATGTCTGATGCTAGAACTTTAATGAATGTAAATATTAAATATAATGTTAAGGTGCTTAAAAATGGAGAATACACACATTTAGGAATAAAAAAATCTTTGTTAGATTTTCTGAGCATGAGAAATGATGTAACAGAATAATATATTACCTAGACGGCCCATCCCTTTAACATGCTTGTAACCAAAATACTAGCTATTCTCGTAGTCGACATAGCGTCAAGTAGTGAAATTATCAGTACCGCTACTTGATTCTAAACCGACTACGAAAATAGCCAGTATTTTGGTTAAGGGATGGACCGTATAGGTATTATAGTTTATGGTTAAATCATAGGTTAAAACATTAGGTAAATGATAATATATATTCTAGAACATACAGAGAGAAAGTTGGGACTAGAAAGTCTTTGTAGGCAACAGATGTCTATTGAGAGACTGCACTATTTTTAAAGTTATTAATATTTAACTGATAATGACCAGTGGTCGTAATTTTTGTAGCATTTTCGGTGCAGCGTAGTGGTGTTAACGGAGTTGGTATGGACAAATACAATTTTAGCGGTTAGTTAAGGTTAACATTAACGTTAATGAATCATAAGAATTTAAACCATTTATCCCAATACTCTTAACACTACTACTACGCTGCACCGGAAATGCTACAAAAGTTACGATCACTGATAATGACAAAATGACTAATGAAGATTTTTTTTATTTATGGATGTTCTTCAAGAAGCTTACAAATATTTCTTGGTAGTGAACTGTCACAACTAACGCTAATAAATGTGTCAGATGTTATTTCACAACTTATAATGTCACCTTTTTTAATATTTGTCGTATTAACTTTAAGATACATTTAAGGTCAAATTTTGAAATAAAATTGTGTTTTGCGTGTTCTATACACATACGTAAGTAAAGTACAAAATATGCCTACCTGCATTTCAAAGTTTCCGACTTTTTTGTTTACAGATTTGTGATGTTGAAAAGGATGTTTTATTTTCTTATCACTCTTGACATAAAATAATACATTACCTAGACGGCCCATCCTTTGAAATTCTCGTAACCAAAATTCTAGCAATTTTCGTAGTCGATATCTAGCGTCAAGTAGCGGAGCTATCAGTACCGCTACTTGACCCTAGACCCACTACAAAAATAGTCAGTATTTTGGTTACACCCGTTTATGTATAAAGTTTATGGTTAAATCATTGGATAAAACATTAAGTAAATGATATATTCTAGAACATACCGAGAGAAAGTTGGGGCATCTAAGTCTTTGTAGGCTTCACGTGGCAACAGATGTATATTGAGACACTGCACTATTTTTAAAGTTATTAACATTTTAACTGAAAATGACAACATAATACTTTACGGTCCAAAATCTGAGTATAATGACTAATGTTTTTTTTTATCCATGTTCTTTAAGAAGCTAACAAATATTTCTTGTTAGTGAACAGTCACAACTGAAACTATTAAATGTGTCAGATTATATTACAAAATATATAATGCATCTTTTTTCTCAAACATTTACCTTATTTACCTTAGATACATTTATTTTGTGTGTGTGTAACCATTTTTTATTGTATTATTTCGGATTTGATCCAAATTTTGCGCGTGAAGATCTTTACTTGAGTGTTAGAAAATATTTTTGTCGTTCTTAACACACGAGTAGTAAAGATTTTCACGCGCCCAATTTGGCGCTAAGCCCTACCCTAAAAACGTCATAACCTGGTTATATTTTGAAAATAAATTGTGTTTTGTGTGCATAACCATTCTTTTATTGTATTATTTCAGATTTGATCCAAATTGTGCGCGTGAAAACCTTTACTCGAGTGTTAGAAATAGCTATTTACGATAAAAGGGTTGTCAAACAAAGAAATGCCGATATCGCAGATGTTTGAGGCCCGAGCCGCAGGCGAGGGTCATACATATGCGAGGAAGGGCTTTCTGTTTTACGACCCGTGTTTTGTTCACAATTTTACGTCACCACTTGGCCAAAAAGTGGGTTTTTTGGCAAGGTGTGGTGTAAATATTTTTGTCGTTTTTAACACACGAGTAACACTCTAGTAAAGACAATCACGCGCCCAATTTGGCGCTAAGCCCTACCCTAAAAACGTGTACGTTACAACGTCAATAGACGTCTGATATGACGTCGTACAACGTCATAACTCCACGCATTTAAGACGTTTATACTGACGTCTATTAATGTCGTCTCGTAACAGGGAAAATGACGTTGTGTGACGTTAAATTACACGTCTATTAACGTCAAAGGCGACGTCTTGAAAAATGTCGTTCTGACGTATTTTAAACGTTATACGCGACGTATCATTTTACGTACAAAATGTCGTCTTATAACGTAAACCATGATGTTTTGTGACGTAAAAATTGACGTCTTATAACGTAAAACATGACGTTTTAGAACGTAAAAAGGTACGTCATATAACGTAATAAATGGCGTCATGTTATGAAAATAAATGTCGTCTTAAAAACGTAAAACATGACGTTAAGTAACGTAAAAATTGACGTCATATAACGTAAAATATGATGTTATAGGACGTAAAAAGTGACGTCATGTAACGTGAAAAATGACTTCTTACAACGTTAAACATGACGTATTGTAGCGTAAAAAATGACGTCTTATAACGTAAAACATGACGTTATAGAACGTAAAAAGTGACGTTATATAACGTATAAAGCGACGTCATATAACGTTAAAAATGACGTCTTGTTATAACGTAAACAATTACTTTTTAGGACGTAAAACATGACGTTTTAGGACGTAAAAAGTGACGTGAGTTATCCCGTAAATATTTGTGACATCGGCACGTGAAACATCACGTAAACGAAGACTACATTATGATGTCATTTTTATCGTCTTTTGCTGCCTGGGTAGTGTTATTAAATATCAAATTCAGATATTATCAGCAAATATTCCTAAATGGAACAGGCCTCTGCGGTATGATGGTTGCCATTTTACCACCTATCATCGTGGATAAGATACTCGTCACTCTTGCACTCGCATACTTGTCAGAACGTGACGAAAATCGTATCCACGACTAAAAGTGGTAAAATGGCAACCATCCATCATGGCCTCTTATTCATTTACTCGTATTTGTCATGGATTCTTGAAGTCTCCAAAAAACGCTTACCTTGAATTACAATTTTAACTTATTCCAAAAATCTTTTAATCAGCAATATAATTAAAAAGCACCGCCTCAAAATTCAGCCATTCCGTTAAATTAAGAAAAAACTCAAAAACTGCGGTTTGCTAAATAAACAGTAATGAGATAGCATCGGACGGTAATGATGGGTTTTCTGCCCGCATGAAATATGCGCAGGCGACTATCGGTGATCTTAACATTCGTGGACTGGGGCGGCAATACGATCGGTTTTTGGTGGACACTATAAGTATAAATACGTTATTTTTCTTTATACAACGACAGAGGCAAACAAGCCTACGGCCTGCCTGATGGTAAGCAGATACCGTAGCCTATGGACTCCTGCGACTGCAGAAGAATCACAAGCATGGTGCCAAACCTTATTGATTTGAGGATTTCTTTGTGCTGACAGGCTAGAGGGAAAATGCAGGTCCACCGGCACTTTCAACACAACCCTTATCTGGCGACTTTACTCGCCACCAAAAACACAACACCACATACCTAAGAGCTAGTAGTGGTGTTATTAAGACTGCGGTTTTTTGCAAAGTAGAGGTACCGCCCCTGTTAGATTGCTCCAAATATGAGAAAAAGATATCATTCCGCTGCGTCCTCTTTCATGAGCTGAGGAGGAATATCCTCACACGTATTTTGGCATGGTCGCCCTAATAATTTGAATTATTTGCACTTGCGAAATTTTCGTTCCGCAAAAGTGTTATCAGGCCAATAAAAATAATAATAAAAATCAATGTTTAACCTCATCTCGTCTTACTGCATATTTTATTTGTCTTAATCTTATGTATAATATTAATAAAGTTGAAAGATAAAGTGGTTTCTTGATTTAGAAGAGTTTTCGTATCAAGATGCCTTCAGGAACACACCTTAATTCTAATACACTTGCCTCCAAAAGAAGGTATAACACCCATAAACGTGATTTTTTTAATGACGTAAGAGGCAAATGAGCAGACGAATCGCCTGAGACACTCGCAACACCAGAGGGGGTGTAAGTGCGTTGCCGGCCTTTAAGATGGGAGTACTTGAACAATAGTACATTACTACAGAGCCCGGGACGAATGGGGTTGCCGGCCGAAGACATATAGACGGCCGAACGAAACGAGGCCGGATAGGTCTGAGGCGGGCAACCCCATATTTCCCGCCGAGGTATGTAAAGTGCTTTTCTCAAACATGCAATGAAATAAACAACAAATAAATAAAGTTTTATTTTTGATACGCATAGCGGCAGAATGTCATGATGCATGTGCCACAAATTTATGTGGAATGAAAATATAAAAAGAGGACTTTGCCGGCCTAGGCCTGCAAGTTTTGTATGAAATTCCATTAACGATATCTTGTCCTAGCCGCACCTGAAACGTCCCAGCCTATTATAAGGAACATAACATCAATATTACATTGCATGTTTGAGAAAAAACTGTTATACCTTATTTTGCAGGCCAGTAGATTCCCCTTTTATATTCTATTGCTATATCAGTGGCTTCCTAATCTTTTGCGAAAACCCTATACAAACATTTTTGGAGTATATTTTTCCGCATCGTAAAATGCCGCAATTTTGGTTAAAATTCTATGAACAATGACGTTCAAAATTCTGAAAAAAATGGAAGTGGTGCACATTAATAAATAATTTTAACGATATTTGGTTTGCACACTATAGGTCTACCGGATTTTGAGTTATTGCTGAAAAACTATATTGCCCAAACAAAAGGCCGTAAACGCCGTGACTTCCCTATGAAAAAGCGACCTTTTTTGATTCAATGCATTGTATAGTGATGTTAAGTGTGGACGGTACGGAACCCTTCTTTGTCCGTGATCCAACACGCACTTCCTCCCATTAATTTGAGTTAAATTATTTCATATTTCTTTATTACTAATATTCATTAAAATTATATTCAAAGATATTTATTGTTAATTATAGTACCGCTTTTAGCAATTGCAGGCACTGCAGTGACTGGTCGCTAGCCTATCGCCCACAACACACTTCAACCTGGTTCCCATAGTCGACTCTTACGACATCCAAGGAAAGAAACGGGGTGGTGCTATTCTAACTCCGCACCACACGTGTATTAATTTTCATGGGCTCTGCCTATTGGGAAATATAGGCGTAAGTTTATTTATGTACTAGATGAAAGCCCGGCTTCGCTCGGGTGAAATAAATAAGAAAGAAATAAAGAAAACATTTATTCGTGACAGATATGCAAACGACGAAAGAAATAGTGTACAAAAATGTATAAAATAAAAACATTACAACAACGGATTATGATGAAACTTCGTATACAAATGTAGTTTGTAGTGTGGATTAACATATGAAATAGGGAGTAAAAGATTACGCTGACGAAGTCACGGGCAAAGGCTAGTATCTTTATAAGTTAATCCTAAGTATTTTTATAAGTCTAGTATTTAAAGGCACATAAAAAATTTGACACCGTAATCAGTATGGTGCGAAGTCAGAATATGCAAGTGCGACAGAGAGGCATGTATTTCGTTTTCGGTTCCCAGTAGCACTTCAGTCCGAGCGCGGCTGTCGGTCGAAGAAAGTCAAAGAACATTCCGTGTGTCGTCTGTCACACATATAATTTTTTAACTGAACTTGAAATTAGGTTATAATGTTTAGTATGACGTATATTTTACCAAAAATACCAATATATTGATAAATCACATTTGTTTTTTTAGTTGTATGGAACCCTAGGTGCGCGAGTCCGACGCACTTGGCCGGTTTTTCTCACATTTTGAATTTTATTTCTTATATAACCTGGACCTGGGTATGTCCTTAAACTACGACCCAGACCACCGGGGAATGGGCAGCAGCATTCCTAGAGTGCGGTGGAGATACTGCGATCGCCAACCCGCATGCCAAGCGTGGCGGTTATGGCATTTACCCCCCATGAAATTGGGGGAGGCCTATGTCTAGCAGTGGACGTCCTAGGGCTGATATGGTGGATATAATAAAATACCCTATTCGTTTCAAAGTTTACGCCTGAGGACCTACCGGGAACCAAAAACGAATTATCTTCCTCTCTGTCGTTCGAATATACATGTGCGAGAGAGAGAGGCAGATACTTCGTTTTCGGTTCGCGGTAGCGCCTCTTACGTCCGAGCGCGGCGAACGGCATGAGCAGTACTACTAAGTTATGAGATAGAGCGAGATAGGAATAGAATTTAGCTATACGTTTAAAGGCCATAAGTCACCTAGTAGTTTGTCACAACATAATTTTTAAGAAAAAAAAACCGTCTTCAATGAGGGAGTCCGGTGAAAGATAATCTAATGTTAATCTTAGATGGTGCACTCTTAGATTCCATACAATAAAATACAAAAATGGCTATAAATTTGTTTATAATGGTAGAAGACTAAGTACCCTCAATTCCTCATGAAATCATGGAAAAACCTTGCTTGCTTGACAAACAAAACGAAGAGAACAAATCGCCAAACGTGAACTACGCGTCGTTGAAGAGTTCCGTTCGGATCATCATCAGCAGTTCCACTTCATCAAATGTCGCTTTTATGAATGAAAATGCTTGATAAGTTCATGAAAATACTAAAATCACTATTTGTGTGCCTTTCACATTTGAGGAGTTTCCTCGATTCCTAATGGATCCCATCATCAGAACTCGAGCATGACAAAAATCAATCGTGAAAATAGAACTTGCTTAACAAACACCGCTAGAAGGACAAATCGCCAAACGTGAACTTTTCGTCGTTGAAGAGTTCTGTTCTGATCATCATCAGCAGTTCCACTTCATCAAATGTCACATTTTTGTATGATAATGCTCGATTTGTTGATAAAAACACAAAAATCACTATATGTTTGCCTTTAAGATTTGAGGAGTTCCCTCAACTCCTCATGGATCCCATCATCAGAACTCGAGCATGACAAAAATTAATCGTGAAAATAGAACTTGCTTAACAAACACAGCTAGGAGGACAAATCGCCTAACTTTTCGTCGTTGAAGAGTTCTGTTCTGATCATCATCAGCAGTTCCACTTCATCCAATGTCACATTTTTGGATACAAATGCTTGACTTGTTGATAAAAACACAAAAATCACTATATGTTTGCCTTAAAGATTTGAGGAGTTCCCTCAATTCCTCTTGGATTCCATCATCAGAACTGCCTTTTGACAAAAACGGGACCAACTTGGATATATATACATACAATCAAAAAAAATTTTTTTAAATTCGGTTAAGAAATGACGGAGTTATGGAGTAACAAACATTAAAAAAAAAAACATACAACCGAATTGATAACCTCCTCTTTTGAAATTTTGAAGTCGGTTAAAAATAGAGATGCAGCTTTAAGATGGCGGACAGACTCAGCAAACATTCTAGTGGTGTCCTTTACACGATTAATATTATCAACGTTTTCAAATTTTGTATAGTTTTCTGGGTAGGCAAAGTAAAGATTGATAGGCAATGCGAATTTTAGTGCTACCAGCTGCGCCTATTCATCTAGCGATGCCTAGTAATGCTCTTAGCGAAATGCTACGTTAAGTTTTGTTACACCCGGAATGTATAGGAAATCATACTAATAGACATTGATTACATAAATACCTTTTAGTTACATTGTTTGAATCAGGTTAATTATTTTCCTTGAAGTATTCGTTAAGTATTAAAAAACATGACAAATGCGAGTCGGGTTCGCGTACGGGTTCCGGACTAGTATAATATTTAAGAGGACTTTTAAAATGAGTTGAGCTCAAATTCTGAGTAAAGTATTGACTATTTCAATAAAATAAATGAAGTATACGAATCTTTTAAATTCTTAAAATGTTAGATAGTAACGGAGTAAATTTTTGCATTTATTTTGTGAAAGACCTTTATTAAGTTTAAAACAGTTTTAGCTTGAGATTTGAAGATTACAAATGATGTATGAAACGATGTTTCTTATTACCAAAACCTGGCCAAGTGCGGGTCGGGCCACGCGCAAAAAAGGGTTCCGTACCTACTCCTACTACACACATTTAAAACCGCTCCTATACTTTGAGTTGGAAAAGGTGTTATATTCATAAGAAACTCACGGCACTTACATCCTTTTGTTGAGACAACGCAGTTTTTCAGCTATCATTCAAAAACCGTTAGTATAGGCAAAGAACTACTTTGTGTATTATTTTCAAAATTTTAGGCCCAGTAGTTTCGGATATAAGGGGCGGTCAATTTTCATCTATTTTCTTCAATAACTTCAAAACTAAAAAGACTTCCTCGCTAAACGTATCAGCATTGCGATACAGCGAGGATATGCCGCTAGCATCCTCGCTACAATGCCTCAAGGATCTGTTTTAGGTTTAATTTTATTTATATTGTTTTGGTTAAGTATTCTTGTATATATTTTCTTTGTACATAAACAAATGTATCTGATAACTATTCTGTTCTACAGCATATACATCCGATTAGTTTTTGTTACAAACTAGACGATTGCACTTTAATAACTGAAAACCACCAGTAATTGCAGACTCGGAAACAGCGTATTAGGGAAACTGTAATATATACGAGCTATGTTCGTTTCTTGCGTAACATCTTTAAACATGAAGCGTGTTGTGGCGGTCATCTGCTTTGCTATAGCAGATGTGTACGGGAGTTATTTGAATAATAGTTTAGATGCTGTGGCAAATCAGCTTTTGGACTTCAAGCTAAGGCACCCGGTAAGCAGGCTAGGCCATTTTTCTTTACCATGTATTGTATAGTCAACAGCAAATGTAGATGATCATTTTAGTACTTTGTCGCATTAACCAAACAATAGTGCGATAGTTAGGACGCCTTTAAGTAGTGAAAGTGACAAGGTACTAAAATGATAATCTTCTTTTGCTGTTGATTGTACCTACATGTTTGCCCTTTCATATTTCTGTACCTAGTGTGATTAAGCCTTTTCTTGACAGTGTATTATACAACATACATATTTTTGGATAGTCTCTTAGCATTTTTTTTCTAGACTTTTTTTTTGTTGTACTCGTACATATATAGCGCAAATAAGGCTTGAACTCACATTTTTTTTAATTATTTGCCAATAAAAGAGATTCAATTAGAGTATCACTTTCAATAGTGGTAATATCTAACTACTGGAAATATTAATAAATCGATCAAATTAGTGATTTTCGACGACTTCCCAATTGGTATGGTAAATTGTATTCAGATTAACCACCGGTGTTACTAAAATATACATATATGTAGGCCGCAATATCACTTTAACAAGTCATAATCTACTAGTGTTTCTGATAATGAAAACCACTGCCGAAAAGAAACGCCGAAACAAACTCGACAGGTAGTTATTTATAAATCTCCCACAATATGCTTATTACGATGATAATACTTAATCTAATGAATATAAATAAACCTGAATATGAATATAAAGAAGAGGAATAATATTTACAATGCATAGTTCAATCAGTCTTGATTTCTTGTTGAATAAATGTAGTCTTCTCTTTTGATATATTTGTCAAAAAAGACGCCTATATGCATACCTATTAAGAGTGCGCAGTACGTTCGGTTCTCCATACAAACGTATTTATGCTCTCATTTTAAAACGCCATGCTAGAATAACATTAAACTTTGTATACACAATGGGATCCGGCATATCTAGGTTGGAAATTAGTTTCTATTGCTTGAAATTATAATGGAGAAAAAATACAACGATTACTAAGGTTTTCATACAAGTCGTAAAAAACTCAAAAAACCGCTGTATTTTTTTCCTTTTACAATTTCTAGCAACATAAACTAATTTCCGACCTAGATATGCCGGATCCCATTGTGTATACAAGGTTTTATGTTATTCTAGCTTGGCGTTTTAAAATGAGAGCATAAATATTTATGGAGAGCCGAGGGTACTGCGCCCTCTTAAATGTGAACGAAGGCACTGGAGGCGTTCTCACTTATCGGTTTTACTATATCCAAACAATATAATATGTAGTTACTTTAATTCCAGCAACCTATAGGGGTACTGACAACCTCCGCCGGCAAGCCGATTGAAGTCCGAGAGACTATCACCCTCAACACAGACGTTTTCAACAACCAGTACTTCTGGGACTTGCAATCTGCTATCGAACACGAACGGATCCCAGAACGCACCGTCCACGCGAGAGGAACAGGGGCCTACGGCTATTTCGAGGTCACCAACGATGTCTCCAAGTACACGAAGGCAGAAGTCTTCAATGGCATCGGAAAGAAGACCCCGGTTGTCGTCCGCTTCTCGTATTTAATCCAGAGCGTCGGGGGTGTAGACGTTGTTAGAGAAACCGGAGCGTTAGTTACCAAGTTCTACACAAAAGAAGGCAATTTAGATTTGCTCAGTGTATCCTTCCCGGTGTTCCTTTATAACCAACCTCATGAGTTCAGTCCTTTAGCGCATGCGTTTAAAAGAAACCCAAAGACAAACATCGTTGACTCAACATCGCGTTTAGATCATACGACTCATCAGCCTGAAATCATTCATCAGATATTATGGTTGCTGTCCGATTATGGCATATTTAATGGATACAGAAAATTTGACGCGTTCCCGGCTCATGCTTATGAGATTGTTAACAAAGACGGTGATAGTTACTTCGTAAGGTTCAACTTTAGAACCGAGCAGGGTTTGGAGTTACTCTCGGAAAGAGCAGCCGCCGCTATTAGGGCCTATGACCCTGACTACTCCACTAGAGACCTGTATGACAACATAGCTGCAGGAAACTTCCCATCCTGGAGACTAGACATGGACGTAATACCGAAGAGCCACATCCCCAAACTGAACTACAATCCTTTTGACTTGACCGTCCTTTGGAGGAACGGAACATATAAAACTGTAACAATCGGCCGCTTGGTCTTAAACAGAAACGTCGACAATGTCTTTAAGGATGTAGAGCAAACTGCGTTTAACCCTGGCAATCTGGTTCCAGGAATCCCTGGACCGGTCGACGATGTATTCAAAGTGAGAAGATTCTCTTACAGGGACGCTCAAAATTACCGCTTAGGCATCAATCATAACAATATAGAAGTCAATAGACCGAAATATGCCAAGACTTACAACCGAGATGGTGTGCCGCCTGTTTTAGACAACATGAGAGACGCCCCGAATTACTACGATAATTCCTTCAACGGGCCAGTTCCATATGTAGACGAAGCAAAACCCAAAGAGTCAGTATCAGTTAAGTTCCAACAATCGACGGATCTCGAGGAGTCAGCTTACTTCTACAAAAATTACGTGAATACGGAAGGCAAAAGGAATAGAATGGCAGCGAACTTAGCCAATATAATGATCAATGCGATACCGCAGACACAAAAAGAATGGTTAAGGATTTTATATCTCATAGATAAAGATCTGGGTAGCCGTACGGAGGCAGCTCTGCCTATTGCCCAAGCTCAAAGAATGCTGCAGCGCCCTAGGCTTCAATTGGTCGAAGAGAATCCTAAAACTTATGATTTGGTACCAAATGACGTTTGTCCTTAGGAACAACGTTAATTATTAATTTAAGAATTAGGCTCTTGTAAGTACAGAAATCTCGAAATATTTATTTCCTAAACCTTTCCTTTGACATTCTGATACGACACTTCGTTTACCATTTCCCTTAATGTGGTCCATATATGTTCTTCTTAGTTTCTTTCTCTCTCTTTCTTTTTCAATGGTTTTTAACAGGGATCTCCTTTTTTCGACAATGTTAAGTACTTCCTCGATATTTTTTCTCTGGTTGTCAAAAGTGAGTGCTTAGGACTAGCATGATCAAAACACACGTACCTTAACTGTAAATTACTGCATTTTCTAACCTAATTTTTGATCCTCATTTACCCCCTACATGAGGTAAATGTACGAAAAGCGTACTTGAAGAGAGGCCTGTAGCCAACAGTGGGCGATCACGAGCTGAAAATGATGATAATGTAAATGTCTCAGTATTCCACACTGACTCAATACAATGACACTTTTAATTTTAAGCCATAGATAACAATAGAGCTGAACAACAGCAGGATAATTACGCAGAATCCGAGCGCGCGCAAGGTACATGCTAAAAATGTGAATTAGCCGGGCCACACTCCTGCGTTGCGTTGCGTTTTGAATAAGGATGACGTCATCGTGGGATTCTATTCATAAATGCAACGCAACGCAACGTAGTTGAGTATAACCAAATTTCATTATTATTGACTTGTAAAAGTGCCCTTGTGGCCTATTTGCAGAATAAATTTTTAATTTTATCATTTTGTTAATTTTAGTAACCTACCCTTAAACATGTGCCATGCTCATACTTGAATTTAAACGTTCCTGAATCATGGATATATATAATCCACTAACATGGTTAAAACTCACGTATGTATGAATTGCAGTTATTGCAAATGTACAGTACACCTTCGCCGCGAATGCACTCATCCTGAGGAAGAAAACTGGAAGAGTTCAAAACATGTCGCCCGGAGTGACAATTTATACGTGAGTTTTAACCGTTTTAGTCTCATACCTGTTCTTTCTCTCTCTCTACAAATGTACTCTGTACTGATGCAGTCAACCTTATTGACTGCAATAAAGAGGCGCTTTTTGCTTGAGCTAGACACAAATTAAGAAGCACATCAATGTCACGGTGATAACGTGATCCCATCAAAAACTGCTGATACTTTACTTGACTGCACTTATGCAATTTGGGGTTCTAGTTGTTCTAAAGGGCCTTAATGTACCATGTACCATACATGTACCAAATTTCATTTTTTTTATGTTAAATAGTTTTGGAGTTATTGAGGGCTCAAAAGTGGCCCCAAATGGTTCGTCTAAAATAACACACGGCTGCTGTCTGCCAGTTCCTGGGGTGAACTTGGCTGGACACGCTGCCGCGTGTCTAGATGATGTAGCGTTCGTGACCCGAGTATCGCGTGCGATGTGCGAGGTTAAGCAACGTCGACCGTGGTCAAACTGTTGGATTGGATGGGTGACCGATTTAAGTGGTTACTAACTGAGCGCTCTCGTAATTTGGAAGGCACGTTAAGACAGTCGGTAAGTAAGAGACCTTCGGGCGGCTTGAGAACTTCTAACAGTAAAGTTGCGCACTCACTTGAGTTTCCCTCTTGGGTTGAAAGGTCAGATGGCAGTCACTTTCGTAAAATTTAGTGCCTACGCCAGTTCTTGGGATTAGTTTGCGGACCCCGGGAACTGTATTGGGAATAACGCTAGGATGATGATGACCAACAGAATTTTAAAATTTCGATTAAAGCTAAATTTGACAACAACTACGAGTATGTACTTAAAGGCAACATTTCACGGTTCCATACAACGATAGTACGGGACTACTCAACTATGACGCTCATTTAAGACGGCGCAGTACGATCGATGTCGATCGGTTCTCCATACAAACGTATTTAGGCTCTCATTTTAAAACGCCATGCTAGAATAACATGAAACTTTGTATACACAATGGGATCCGGCATACCTAGGTCGGAAATTAGTTTCTGTTGCTATAGTTTGAAAAAGAAAAAAAAATACAGCGGTTTTTTGAGTTTTTTACGGCTTGTATGAAAACCTTAATAATCGCTGTGTTTTTTCGCCATTATAATTTCAAGCAACAGAAACTAATTTCCGCCCTAGACAAGCTGGATCCCATTGTGTATACAAAGTTTCATGTTATTCTAGCATGGCGTTTTAAAATGAGAGCATAAATACGTTTGTATGGAGAACCAAACGTAGTGCGCCCTCTTAAGGGTCAATTAAGTACTAAAACGTTTTCAGTGTTCGGCATCGGCAACTACATATATGTGTATTTTTAATTTTGATTTGTATTTATTTAAGTATATAAATTTTTAACCCTCGACGCAAAAAGGAGGGGTATTATAAGTTTAACGTATCTGTCTGTCTGTGTATCTGTCTGTGGTATCGTAGCTCCCAAACGGATGAACCGATTTTCGTTTAAGTGGTCTTTTTTTGTATCATAGATAATTTTGTCCCGAGTGTTCTTAGCCATGTTTCATGAAAATCTGTTTTTGAGACCCAAAATTTGTTTTTGCTGTTTTTGTTTTTGAAGCTCAATAGCTTTGAAATGAAAATGTTGGGGGTTTTTTCAACTTTTATAGTTGTAGTTATATAATAATATTAGTAATAGCAAATATGGACTTGTTCTGGAATAAATTATTTTCATATCATTTCATTTCTTTTAGTGTTTTGTCTAGCTCTGGTTATAGTTGTCGCAAACAGCAGGCAAGGTTGCAGTAGGCATACAAACATTTGATCCTCTCTAAAAATGTTACCAACTGTGATAAAGTCATGGAGCCTATTTATAGTTTGTTATTGTTACCTACTCACGAGTATTTGCCTGTTTACGCGTGCGTAGAGAGACTCATTAACTGCATGCGAAAATTTAAGTGCATATGTACATCTCATCCTGCAGTGGAAGTCCATTGGCTGTTATGGTGGTGGTGGATTTGTTATGTAAGGATAAAATGCTGTTGCACGAGTCCTTGTATTCAAAGCTGAGCTCGCGAAGGTTTGTAAGATTGGAACACGAGCGAAGCGACTGCTTCAAAAGTACAATCCTGCGCGAAACGTCTTTCAAGGCGCGAGCGGCTTTTAAGCTACAATAAGTATTATTATTATCTACTGTACCTACTGCATTCTCTGATCTCTCATTCTACTTTAAAAAGTTGGAACTCATCATAGTGCGTTATTTTTGAATCATAGATTTTTTTTCTACTAGTGGATAAAATTTATCTATCGTAATGTGTAATGAATATCCCACTGGTAATATGACTAAATCCATATTACTAGTAAAATAAAACGTCCACTTTTAATCTTAATTCCTAAAAAAAGCGGCGAATTATGGGTGTGAATTGATGATCAAATATTGAAACGATTCATCATCAATTTTCAGCTTATCCTGGATTCTCACTTCTTTATATAATAAAGCTGAAGAGGAACTGTACATGGAACGTATTCGAAAAAAAGTTGACTCCGGGGATACGTAGCCGCTACACTCGATTGAGTTAAGTTTGCCCCTGAATCTTATGCCGCTACTTAGGAAAGAGGTGCAAACTTTTTTCAAATTATAAATAAGTTGACGTTTCGGTATGTAAAAGCCGAAGTATCATAATTCCTTCTGATTGTTAACGCCATTTTTGAGCATAACCTTTTAGCAATTAGTTATATTATTGCGTGTGAATCAAAATTAGTTTGCGATACTTCGGGCTTGTTTTTATTCATATGCTTAAATAAAAAAACAACTGCTTCAATGAAGACTTTGTATCGTCGGTGTAGGTACCGTTTAATTTTGTCGTGTATTGTTTTTAACGTAGGTAATTGTTGACTCTTCACACCGTAATAACTGTTTGATATAAGAGATCACTAGGGCTGGGCAGCCCAATCGTCAACATATAATAAAGCTGTAGAGGGTCGAAAATCTGTAGGTACACTGAAGATATTGGTAAAAAGTCAATGGAGGGCCCTTCGATAAACTTGGTGTTTATAACAGAACTCATTTCAACAGTTTTAATAATTTGTGGTCTAGGCATCACGTGAAACGAGCGAAGCGTAAAAACGGAGTATATTTCCTTATGAAGATACGACCTTTTTTTTATTCAATTCAACTTCTAAACTAGAAATACTTCAAATGTTTCTCGATAATTGTAACCGCATTCGTGAAGTAGTCGACGACGTAGTAATTGTAGATGATTTTAATTTGGGATTTATTAATTGGATAAAGGATTCAGATCCTACAAATTATGACAATAGTTTAGGATTAGCACTCGTGGATTTTAACAACCTTAAACAACTTAAACAGGTCAACCAAACCGTTAATGTGAACAATAGAATACTAGACTTCGTTCTAACAAATATCCCAAATACATCGATAAGTAATCCTGGAAATCCGTTAAGCAGGCTAGACTCTCACCACCCTCCACTACTTATTTCTCTAGACCTCTCGATAAGGCACATTCTGCCCAGGGTTCCTCGCCACGATTACGACTTCTACAAAGCCAACTACGAAGGTCTCAACAATGACTTAAATAAGATAGACTGGCAGAAGGAACTTGGGGCAGTTTCAGATGTCGACAAAATGGTCGAAGTATTTTACAGGATTATCCGTACGGCCCTATCATCGCACGTTCCCAAACGTAAAGCTCGCAATAATAAGCACCCACCCTGATTCACACGCAATCTCATAAACTTCTTAAATGAAAAGAATAAGCTGAGGAACCGCTATCGGATTTATTTATTTTTTCATCTTTGCTCCCTGGCTAGATGCTGGCCAAGAGCAATCCCATTTTTAATAAAAAAAAAAAAAAAAATAAAAAAAACAAGCCACGAGATAAATTAGAACACGACCTTGTTCGAAGGCAATGTGATAAACTCTATAACGCGTGCTACTCATCTTATGTAACCAAAACCGAAAAGGCGATATCTACTCATCCAAAAATATTTTGGAAGTATATAAAGGAAAATAAGAAAAACAACAACGAACTTCCGGCTTCCATGAAATGTAATGACACAATCTGCTCACGTGATGAAGATGTTAGGATAAACGGTACCACATTAGAGGAAGTTAATAATTTCAATCTTTTAGGAATTACTCTAGATGGCAAAATAGACTGGAAAGAACATATACTCGTACACGTACAGTTAACAAAATCTAAAATTTCTAGCTTTATTTACGCGTTATTCAACCTACGCAGACAAACAGATAAAAAGACTGCACTTTCGGCCTACCGCGCTTTCGCGCACTCGCACACGCATCTCGCTACGGCATTGCGTCATGGGGTGGTAGCACGGACGCCCACCACCTGTTCATCATGCAGAAAAAATGCTGCCCAATTAGCTGTAGACCTGTTTTTACAGAATACGGCGTCCTGACCCTATCTTGTCAATATAATATTCTGGCACTAGCTATCTATGTTCGGAAAATAGACAAAAGTTTCAAGAAAATAGAAACCACCGATATAAATACCAGCTCCTTCAACCAGCTGCCAAAATCAAAATGTTGCAAAATAGCCCCGAATTCACTTCTGTAAAAGTTTACAACAAATTGCCTATCTGTATTAAATCACTAGTTACTTATAATTTGTTCCACAAAGACTTGAAGGCGTTATTATTACGGAAATGTAATTATTCTTTAATTAAATATATGAGTGATCTTGAAATTTAAAGTACTAATGGAATACTATGTAATAAAAATAATATCCCTATTAATGCCAATGTAATTAAATAAATCTGAATTGTTTGCCTTAATATGTTGAATCTCTGTAATGATTTAAAATTAATGTAACCCATATGTGTTGAACTCTAACTTAATTAGGTTAAGTATATTGCAATACCCATAATGGGTGCATCTTGATTTTGTTAACTAAAATAACCACCTGTAATACACATGTAAGCAATTAAATAAATACACATACAAATATAGCCAATTTATTTGCCAGCCACTTCTCATCAACATTCTTACAATTGATGACAGACCCTTAGTAGCATCTGACTCTCGTATGTACTACGGTAGACGAAGTTAACTTGTACCTGCATACGTTACAGGTGCAGGAGCACACTGTATTGCGAGCCCTAAGACTACTCGATTCCAACAAAGGTGCGGGCCCTGACAATCTGCCGTCGCTCTTAATAAAACGGTGTGCTCGAAATCTGACTTTACCTTTAAAAATAATTATTAACAAAACCCTGAGCTCCGGAAAATTTCCAACGAAATGGAAAGAAGCGAGAATAATGCCTGTTTATAAAAAAGGAGACAGTGACGATTTATTTATTTATTTATTTATTTAACACGTTTACATGACATTACAGCGATACACCAATGCGTCACGAAACTTAAGACTAACAGTTACATTATTGATTTGGTACAGTCGTGCACCTAGTATCCATCGCCTCGCAGAACCTCAAGCATTCATTGCACACAGCCATCCATCGCCACGCAAACAAGTCGCATTCCGGTGTGGATGCCAGGAGCGCATTGAGCTGTGAAAGAGCGCGAGGCAGAGGAGAGTTTCTGTACGACACAGTGCGCGTCGGCGGCACCGCCAACAAGTCGCGTCGTCGTGGTCTGAGGGCTATTCGAGGGACATCCGGGACAAACAGTCGCACGAGACGCTCCACCAGTTCCGGACAGTCAGCCTCGCCACGCAAGGCACGAACAGCTGTGATCATTAAATGATTGTTTCGCCTGACTTCCAGAGAGTTGTACCCGAGAGTGCCCAGAAGATATTTAGTTGGGTACAGATACGGGTAGTACCCATATACTTTCTTATACAGAAACCGTAAAAATACTTTTTGTACCTTCTCAAGAAGAAGGGTATAAGTCGATTCATGGGGATGCCACACGACCGACGAAGACTCCAACTTACTCCTGACTAATGAGTTGTACACAATCTTTATTGCCACCGGATCATAAAAATCACGCAGGTTTCGGATTACAAAACCCAGTCTCCGATAGCAGCTCGTAGCGAGAGAAGAAATGTGCTCGTGAAAATTAAGCCGCGTATCGAAAACTACGCCCAGATCCTTAACGGAGAAGACTCGATTGATACAGATACCAGACAGACGATACCAGAATTACAGGCCTATTTCGATTCTTAACACATTTTCTTGGAAAATGAATGTGTTTGAATCCATAGTCTGTCCCGTCTTGACACACCACATCAAACCAATAATCATTGCTGAGCAACATGGAATCATAAGCAGCAGGGTCGGTAGTTTCTAATTTAACAAATTTCATAACGAACATAACAGACTACGTAGATAAAGGGGCCTAAGTCGATGCTGTTTAAACCGATTTCAGTAGCGCGTTCGATAAGGTTAACCACCGTATCCTGTTGCGGAAGCTGGAAAGCTGCGGTGTTATCGGGATAGTCAAAAAGTGGTTCGAATCTTACCTGAGAGGCCGAAAATCAACGGTTGTGACAAATGGTTATGCATCAAAACCATATGAGGCAACATTGGGATCCCACAGGGGTCACACCTAGGTCCTGTCCTAATTCTAATTTTTATCAATGATATTGCCGAAGAAGTACACCACAGCAAGTGTCTACTTTTTGCGGACGATATGAAGATCTATAAAAAAATTGAAACAATTAACGATGCACATCTTCTACAGGCTGACCTAGATCGAATCAGGGTATGGTGCATACAAAATGATATGTTGCTAAACCCATTAAAGTGCCTACACATAAAATTTTCTAGAAAAAAGAAACCCATTTCTACCTCGTATACAATAAACGCCCATCTTCTAGAAGAAGTTAAACAACTCAGAGGAATAGGAGTAATCATGGATACAGAGCTCAACTTCAAGGCTCACTATGATTCCATAGTTGTCAAAGATCTAAAATGTTGGGTTTTATTAAACGAAACACACACAACAACAAACAAAACAAAGTTCTAAACAAAGTTTAGAAGCATACACACAAGGATAGTGTTGTACAATGCGTTGATCCGGAGTTGCCTCGAGTTTGCCAGTGTGGTGTGGAGTCGGGGCTACCAGACCCTTTAGAAATTGCAGGTTTATAGATGGAGAAAATGTGATATTGCAGTGACAGGGTGCTAGCCCATCGCCCACTACACACTTAAACCTGGTTCCCATAGTCGACTCTTACGAGATCCAAGGGAAAAAAGGAGGTGGTGCCATTTGTCACCCGGCACCACACGGGCCATTTTCATGTGCTCTGCCTATTGCGAATATAGACGTGAGTTTATATATGTATGTACTCGTATGTACATTTGTTACCAAACCAGAAATACACAACTATTTAGTGAAAAAACTCAGTTTTCTGGGTAGGCAAAGTAAAGCTTGATAGGCAATGTTCCCGAATTTTAGCGCTACCTAGTTTCTTCTATTCATCTAGCGATGCCTAGTACTCGTAACGCTCTTAACGAAATGCTGCGTTAAATTTGGTTACACCCTGAATGTAATTATAGAAAATCATGCTAATAGACATTGTTTACATAAACACCTTTTAATTTCATTGTTTGAATCAGGTTAATTATTTTCCTTGATGTTATCGTTAAGTATTTTACGAAAACCTGACAAGTGCGAGTCGGGTTCGCGTACGGGTTCCGGACTTGCCCACAGCGGGTTCCGTACAAATGTGTAGGAACATATTATAAATAGTTCAGGAATCGAGTGTGTATATAATAGGTGCATGTAATATGCCTAATTTAAAGAATAAACTACTTTTACTTTTTTTTAATGATTTAATTAAAAATGCATAGTTTTGAGATTTTTCCCTGTACTTGTAGTTGATGAAGTTATTACTTGCAAAAATTCATAGTTTACGGTCAACGGAAATTACATTATAAATTTCGATGAGTGTTTGGTTTCAATTTCAACTCGATACCCTCCACGCAACCCCGAGAGAATGAGTCTTGACAGACAGACAGACGGACAACAAAGTGATCCTATAAGGGTTCCACTTTTTCCTTTTGAAGTACGGAACCCTAAAAACACTCTTAAGGCGAATGTGTGTAGCTATTGTATTACAAACCTACTTAAAGATAACAGTCAAGCAATTGATGGTTGGTGGTAATAGCTGGTTTAAAGTACTTTTCGTCATCTTAAATAAAACACACTATGCCCGAAAAAAAACTATGAAAACAAAATCTCATGTTCGTTTCCAAGGACACCGCCAGACAGTGACAGCAACGTCTAAGTTGATTGTGTAAAAACTCATGTAAACACCTTACTAGGTGACGGGGTTGACGCGCAAACGAGATAGCCCTAACTAGGTAACAGAGTACATGCTATACGCTAGAGAGCGTTAACATGATCCGGCGTTTCCTCTCTGTCAAACATGGGCATAGTTCACTAGAAAACCTTCTGTACGTTAATACTAATAACTATTCTTCTTTTTCTTTCCGGACAAGTTATTTAGTGAAATTGCGAAGCGTCGAGTTGACGTAACTGGTGACCGAAGAGCTGGCGCTGGCGACTTCCTCGCTCAACGTATCAGCATTGCGATACTGCGAGGAAATGCCGCCAGCATCCTCGCTACAATGCCTCAAGGGTCTGTTTTAGGTTTGATTCTATATATATTATTTTGGTTAAGTATTATGTATATATTTTCTTTGTAAATAAACAAATGTATCTGATAACTATTCTGTTCTACAACATAATTGCACTTTAATAACCGAAAACCACCAGTAATTGCAGATTCGGAAACAGCGTATTAGGGAAACTGTAATATATACGAGCTATATACGTTTCTTGCGTAACATCTTTAAACATGAAGCGTGTTGTGGCGGTCATCTGCTTTGCTATAGCAGATGTGTACGGGAGTTATCTGAATAATAGTTTAGGTGCTGTGGCAAATCAGCTTTTGGACTTCAAGATAAGGCACCCGGTAAGCAGGCTAGGTCATCTTTCTTTACCATGTACAGTCAACAGCAAATGTAGACGATCATTTTAGTACTTTGTCGCACTAACGTAGAAATAGTGCGATAGTTGGGACGCCTTCAAGTAGTGAAAGTGACTTTTGCTGTTTACCTACATGTTTGCCCTTTCATATTTCTGTACCTAGTGTGATTAACCCTTTTCTTGACAGTGTATCATATAAGATTTTTGGATAGTATTTTTGCATTTTTTTTCTAATTTTTTTTGTTGTACATACTTTACTATACCCAATTCTATATACCCATACAATATAGTATGTACTTTAATTCCAGCAACCTATAGGGGTCCTGACAACCTCCGCCGGCAAGCCGATTGAAGTCCGAGAGACTATCACCCTCAACACAGACGTTTTCAACAACCAGTACTTCTGGGACTTGCAATCGGCTATCGAACACGAACGGATCCCAGAACGCACCGTCCACGCGAGAGGAACAGGGGCCTACGGTTATTTTGAAGTCACCAACGATGTCTCCAAATACACGAAGGCAGAAGTCTTCAATGACATCGGAAAGAAGACCCCGGTTGTCGTCCGCTTCTCGTATCTAATACAAGGCGTCGGTGGTGTAGACGTTGTCAGAGAAACCGGGGCGTTAGTAACCAAGTTCTACACAAACGAAGGCAATTTAGATTTGCTCAGTCTCTCCTTCCCTGTGTTCCTTTATAACCAGCCTCATGAATTTAGTCCTTTAGCGCATGCGTTCAAAAGAAACCCAAAGACAAACATCGTTGACTCAACATCGCGTTTAGATCATACGACTCATCAGCCTGAAATCATTCATCAGATATTATGGTTACTGTCCGATTATGGCATATTTAATGGATACAGAAAATTTGACGCGTTCCCGGTTCATGCTTATGAGATTGTTAACAAAGACGGTGATAGTTACTTCGTAAGGTTCAACTTTAGAACCGAGCAGGGTTTGGAGTTACTCTCGGAAAGAGCAGCCGCCGCTATTAGGGCCTATGACCCTGACTACTCCACTAGAGACCTGTATGACAACATAGCTGCAGGAAACTTCCCATCCTGGAGATTAGACATGGACGTAATACCGAAGAGCCACCTCCCCAAACTGAACTACAATCCGTTTGACATGACCGTCCTTTGGAGGAACGGAACGTACAAAACTGTAACAATCGGCCGCTTAGTATTAAACAGAAACGTCGACAATGTCTTTAAGGATGTAGAGCAAGCTGCGTTCAACCCTGGCAATCTGGTTCCAGGAATACCTGGACCGGTCGACGATGCATTCAAAGCGAGAAGATTCTCTTACAGGGACGCTCAAGCTTACCGCTTAGGCATCAATCATAACAATATAGAAGTCAATAGACCGAAATATGCCAAAACTTACAACCGAGATGGTGTGCCGCCTGTATTAGACAACATGAGAGACGCCCCGAATTACTACGATAATTCCTTCAACGGGCCAGCTCCATATGTAGACGAAGCAAAACCTAAAGAGTCAATATCGGTTAAGTTCCGACAATCGATGGATCTCGAGGAGTCAGCTTACTTCTACAAACATTACGTGAATACGGAAGGCAAAAGGAATAGAATGGCAGCGAACTTAGCCAATATAATGATCAATGCGATACCGCAGACACAAAAAGAATGGTTAAGGATTTTATATCTCATAGACAAAGATCTGGGTAGCCGTACGGACGCAGCTCTGCCTATTGCCCAAGCTCAAAGAATACTGCAGCGCCCTAGGCTTCAATTGATCGAAGAGAATCCTAAAACTTATGATTTGGTACCAAATGACGTTTGTCCTTAGTAGCAGTGCTAATTATTAATTTAAGAATGTCGAGATTTTTTTCCTAAGTCTTTCTTTTGACATTATATGATAAGACACTGTTTCCTTAATTTGGTCCATATATGTTCTTCTTAGTCTCTCTCTCTCTCTTCTGATTTCAATGGTTTCTAACGGGAACCTCCTTTCTTCGACAATGTTATACTTCCTCGATACTTTTCTCGGTCCAGCTCCTGCTCGGCCGGTATCTACTATCTCACTTATATTCTGTCTCATAGTTTTCTACCGGTTGTTGGCTTGAAGCTGACGAGATCCGTTTCGACGTTATTCCTTCAACTACACCTACTTCCAACCAGTCGGTCGACCTGTCGGCGTGGAAACTCCACTATTTTGCCTAAAATACCGCTTTCGTTATCCTAGGTCGGAAGATCCAGTTACGCTCTCTTGACGGCTCGATCCTCTCCCATTCGCAGTAAGAGTAGATGACGAACCAATGTAAGTTGCTCCTGAAAACTCTTCTGTCTATTGTTTTCTTTGCGGAAATCTTCTATATATTGTCTTCATCTTCCGAATGGTCGCCACATAGTCGGGACGCCAAGGTATTGCTTGAAAGACACTCTAGACTAGAGGAGGACAACAGCAGGATAATTACGCATTATTTCCGAGCGTGCGTAAGGTAGATTAATAAGTTATACCAAAAAACTGGCCATGTGCGAGTCGGACTCGCGCACTGAGGGGTTCCGTAATTTTCTTTTTTATATTCCCGTGAACTGAGAATTTTGAAATTTGGTACGAAGCAACGTCTTATAGCACAAATAAAGGAAAAATTTCGAAAACCGTAAATTTTTAGTTACATCATATAATAAAAATATTTTTACGGAACCCTCGGTGCGCGAGTCCGACTCTCACTTGGCCGGTTATTATTATGGAAAATTTCATTTAGATCTACCTGACGCATGGTCAATAGCGTTACATTATTACTCTGCAGTTTTCTTCTCTTGGGTATTGAGCAGAGAAACGTGTCCCCTCCTGCATAGAAGTTTGTATGCAGAGGGGGAGAGGTTTTTTTGCAGCTGACTAATTATATTACATTCATAGAACGTGTTATGATTAAGCATAGTCGCCAATACGGTATTTGACTGATAGTCAAATCAGCAACTTTTACGAAACGTCAAAAATGCAGCAAACTATGAAGTTTGTAGGGAAATGTGCCTAATGACGTCACAATTTTCTATGGTCAAACTGCATCTTTTTTCCATTTATGTATTTAAAAATAATATATTATTACTAGCTCTAACCCGCGGCTTCGCTCGCGCACGTTCTCTTTAGAACTTCTTTAACCTGTCTTTATAGGTACTTTATTAAAAAATCTCTACGTTGTCTAGGGTAATTCATAATATTTCTTTATATACTATATAAAAAAATCATTCTTATTGGATGCCTTCATCATAAAAGGAATACGAAACTTTAAGTTTCTAGCCCCAAGGGTTTGGTCTGTGCGTTTATAACTTTCAACCCCTATTTTACCCTCTCTGCTACCTCTTAGGGGTAAAATTTTGAATAACGCTGAAATACTCGAATTATTATTTTTGTACTCAATTTATACGAAGTTTCATGCAAATATGTCCAAGGAATAAAAAAGTTTCATACAAACTTTTATCCCCAATTGAACCTCTTGGGGGTTGAATTTTCAAATATCCTTCCTATGTGGATACCTGCGTTATAAGAGGAATACGTGTACGAAACATTAAGTTTCTAGACCTAAGGGTTTGGCCTGTGCGTTTATATAAAGGTTTAATCCCCTATTTTACTCATTTGGGGGTCGAGTTTTTGAAAACGCTGAAATACGTGTGTCATTCTACCATCGGACGACCAGGGATACGGCAAGGCGACATCGTTTTACGGTGGCAGTTCCAAAAACTCGCACGCAACGTTTCGCTTCCTCTTTTATTGTGAGAACAGCCAAGCTGTGGAACTCCTTGCCGTAATCTTTGTTCCCTGAAAACTACAACCTTACGGTCTCCAAGACGAGAGTGAACCGGTTTTTACTAGGTAAGCGCGCTCCATCCTATACCGTAATATCGCTTACCATCAGGTGATTTGTGGTCAAGCGCAAACCTATCCAGAGTAAAAAAAAAGTCATTATTTTTGCCGTACTCATTTATTACCATTATTAATACAAATATGTCAAACAATGTACAAATGTTTCCCCCCTATTTCACACCCTTGGGGGTTGGATGGCTATGCCAATCCGCTGGGCAAGGAACAAGCCAGCCGGTTCACGGGTAACTTTGACTTATACTTTTAAAATTTGTCCAAAGAGTTTGTGAGCGCTTGAGCTCTAGGGTCCGAGGGTTTTTATATGATTTGTTTATTGGTGACGTAAAAAATAATTGTGTTGTGAAACACCCTATTCGTAGTTGAAAATATGTTAAAGTTGTTGTTATTGTATTTATTATTCTGTTTATTTTTGTCACCTATCCTTTAAAATGTGCCGTTCTCATACCTGAATTTAAAATGGTTAAATCCACGTATACCTAAATTGCAGTTATTGGCAATGTACAGTACACCTTCGCCGCGAATGCACTCATCCTGAGGAAGAAAACTGGAAGAGTTCGAAACATGTCGCCCGGAGTTACAATTTATACGTGAGTTTTAACCATTTTATAATTATAGTGGTATAGTTAATCTCATACCTGTTCTCTCTCTCGCTACAAATGTGCACTGTACCTACTGATGCAGTTATTTCAAAGCTCAATATCTCAAAAACAGCTGAACAGATTTTCATGAAACATGGCTAACAACACACGACATAAAATTATCTATGATACAAAAAAACTAAACGAAAGTGGTTCATCCGTTTGGGAGACGATACCACAGACAGATACACAGACAGACACGTTAAACTTAAAAGCTCAATATCTCAAAAACGGCTGAACAGATTTTCATGAAACATGGCTAAGAACACTCGGGATAAAATTATCTATGACACAAAAAAACTTAAACGAAACTCGGTTCATCCGTTTGGGAGCTACGATACCACAGACAGATACACAGACACACGCGTTAAACTTATAACACCCCACTCTTTGCGTCGGGGGTTAAAAAATAGAAATAATACGAAAAAGAGGCGCTTTTTAATTGAGCTAGGTACTAAATGACTAAGATCAAGCACATTATCAATGGTGACATAATCATCGTGAGATGATGATATGGTGATGAACCGTTCGTGGCCGTACCGCGTGCGGTGTGCGAGGTTAAGCAATGTCGACCGTGGTCAAACTGTTAGATAGGTGCCCGCGTTGAGCGGTTACTAACTGAGCGCTGCCGTACTTTGCTATCCAACCGAAAATTAAAAATAGATCGGCCCGGGCAGGATTTGAACCCGCGACCTCTGCAATCCGTCCATCGCTCTTTAGGGTTCCGTAGTCAAAATGGCTAAAAAGAACCCTTATAGATTCGTCGTGTCTGTCTGTCCGTCCGTCCGTCCGTATGTCACAGCCGATTTACTCGGAGACTATGAGCACTATAATTATGAGTTTGGTAGGAAGGTGTATACTATGAACCGCTACAGAAATATGATGTGAAATTACGAAAAAAATATTAAAGTTTGGAGAGCACCCCATACATGTAACAGGGGGGTCAATTCTTTTTTTCAATGCACATAAGCGTGTGGTGTATTTATGGATAGGCCTTCAAAAATGAAATGAGAGGTTTCTTAAAAAAAAACCATTTAAGTCAACCCTTGGTGTGATATTAGCTGTCAAAGTCGTAAAAAGTGTGTCGTCCCCCCCCCCTCTAATTTACAAACTATGACGTTTAAAATTCTGAAAAAAATCAAGATGATGTCCAATTATAAATACTTTCAACGATTTTTGGTTTGAACTCTTGTTCAACGGTTTTTGAGTTATTGTTGTAAAACTGTCTTGCCCAAACAAAAGGGCTAAGTGCCCCGTGACTTCCCTATGAAGATACGACCTTTTTTATTTACTGTATTGTATAGTGGTTTTAAATGTAGATTAGGAGGTGTCGGTACGCAACCCTTCTCTGTGCGTGACCCCACACGCACTTGGCCAACTGAGCTACCGCGGGATTGCCGAAGTCGGGCGGGCGGGTTTTTACAGCACGTTAAGACAGTCGGTCAGTTAAGTTAGAGGCCTTCGGGTGGCTTGAGAACTTCTAACAGTCAAAGTTGCCCGCTCACTTGACAAGCCTATCCCATTGGAAGGTCAGTACGGTGCGGTAATAATTTTCTGTCAATTAACAAGTATGAAAACGTTTTTGGTGTCCGTGAACAACATCCACCTTTGACAGACATTTGCGGCTTTTGTTGTGTTTTAATCTTAGTTGGTCCCACACAAACATTTAATCCCCCTTTAACAACTGGTTCGAATGGCATCGTTAATATTTTTTGGAAACTAGCCTATTGCACTATTTATTACATTCATAATGTGGCTCATGAATTCCAGTAGCGAGTATTTAGATTCACATAAGATGTAAGTTTATTTTTATGATTTATGTATGAGTATGACTGTACCTATCATGCATGTTATGATAAATACGGGTAATTTTAGCAAAAAACTAGGCTAGGTAATTAACAAAAACCGGCAAAATCGATTCTCTGACGATTACCTGAGCTCGTAAACAATGTTGTAATCTAAAACACGTAAATTATATAATTGGTGTAATTAGGCGTTTATTTATTTACCTATTTATTTTTATACCACGTCGGTGGCAAGCAAGCGTACGGCCCGCCTGATGGTAAGCGGACACCGCAGCCTATGGACGTATGGGTGTCACATGCGCGTTGCCGATCCTTTAAAAATGTATACCCCATACTGAAGTATCTCTGGAAAACGAGCTTATTCCCCAGTTGGAGCGTCCGAGGGAGGAAATTCCGCTGAAACCATACCGTACGAGACTATTTAGGTTCTAAGGTGTGAGGATGAAAACCCTGCCGACGGCGAGCGGTGCGATGGTAGAAAGCGGCCGAGCAAATAAATACTTACATTACAACTATTGTCCTTAGTGATGCATGGATAGATGACAGTTGTATTCCATTATTCAAAAAATTAATAGTTATTTGTTATACAAGGGTGCAACGTTGTATTTTACCCGCGAGTGTGGAATTGAAACACGAGCTAGCGAAAGGATTCTATAGTTGAACCACGAGCGAAGCGAGTGGTTCTAAAATAGAATCCTGAGCGTAGCGAGTGTTTTAACACACGAGAAGTAAAATACAACTTTGCACCCGTGTGTAACACAAAACTTTTCTCCTCATTATAGCGAGGAAAGTGCAACATGCAAAAAAACACAGTTCCACAGGCATGATTTTCATTACTGGAATCACTGATATTTTTACGATATTATAACAAAAAACTCTGGAAGTTGTGTATAATATTTACGTGAGTCGGAGTCAGTGACAATGACAAGTTGTGTATATTTTAGTTGACATTGACAATGATGACATTTCTGACGTTCTGCGTTTTGAAATTGCATCGACTCAACTTGTCCGCTTACAATTATACTCAATATCATTATAAAAAATATGTTAGTTATAGAATTTTAAGGTTTACGACTTAAATCATTAAATAAAGCTAAATTTGGTATTTTTCATTAAATTCTCAAATCATTTATTTAATGATAATTGATATCAAACGAACCATTATTAGGAGCGTTTTACGTTTTGTTATCTGTCAAAAGCTACTCAAACACGCTCCAAGGTCAAATTACTTTCCCCACTTGTATAAAATGCGTTTTTACCCGCTTGTTTCAAAGGATAAAAGACGGCTTTCCGAGCTAGTGAGGGGAAAAGAATCTACCATTGCCTTGTTTATACATAAGGGAGGTTTGTATAGTTGTCAAAAACCACCAAGCATAATTTAAAAAGCGGGGAGAAATAATACATAGGCCGACAAGTTCATTATTTCTATATGTATTACTACTACAATTTGTATTATAGTTGTAGTGTAGTGGTGTGGATAATAAACTATCAAATTATCACAATTAATAGTCTCGTTTCTTGCCAGTGGTGGTAGCCGTCACAGTCAAAGAGTAAATACCTAAATTGAAAGTTACCAATAGAATTCTCATATTTCGATAAAAAATAAATCTGATAACAACTACGAGTATGTACTTAAAGGCAATATTTCACGGTAACGGTTTGCCAGTCGTTGTTCCATACAACGATAGTACGGGGTTACTCAACTGGGACGCTCATTTGATTGTCAATTAAGTACTAAAACGTTTTCGGTGCTCGGCAACTATGTTGTATTTTTATTTTAGTGTTTTGTCTGCCTCTGATAGTTGGTCCCATGGGAGCGTTCGTGGCTCAGCGGCGCCCGCGTACCGCATGCGGTATGCGAGGTTAAGCAACGTGGTCGCAGGTCGGTTCTCGGGATGGGTGACCGCTTTGAGTGGTTACTAACTGAGCGCTCCCGTACTTTTGAAAGGCACGTTACGCCGTTGATCCCGGCTGCTCTCTACGACAGCAGTCGTTTAGCCAAGTTAGAGGCCTTCGGGCGGCTTGAGAACTTCTAACAGTCGAGTTGCCCACTCACTTGACAAGGGGGTTGAAGTTGCACCACGTCCGTAGGGAGTGCCCACCGTTACCCTACACGTGACCCCTGGGCGGTGCTAAAAGTGCAACAAACCTGGCAACCGTACTTGTCTTCTCTAAGATCTCACGGTTCGAAAATAAATGCCATACCATTATTATTAGTTGGTTCCATACAAACATTTGATCCTCTCTAAAAACTGGTGCCAATGGTGTAAAGTCATGAAGCCTATTTATAGTTTTTACGAGTTGCCTGTTTACGCGTGCGTGGGGAGAGCGGAATCATTAACTGCATGCGAAAATATTCAAGTGCACATCTCATTATCACTACTCCTGCACGTTCTTTAGCGGTTATTTGTTATGTAAGGCTAAAATGTTGTTGCACGAGTGCTTGTAATCAGAGCTGAACCAGCGAAGGTTAGCAAGACTGGAAAACGAGCGGAGCGTACGCTTCAAAAGTACAATCCTAAGCAAAACGTGTCTTTCAAGGCGCGAGCGGCTTTTAAGCTACAATAAGTATTATTACTACCCACTGTACTGCATTCTCTGATCTCTCATCAGGGTCGGCAACGCGCATGTGACACCCCTGGAGTTGCAGTTTTCAATTTATTCTGCGTTCAGCTTTGTCCTATAAGCTCGAAACGTGTGCGTGCGCGGTTTTTCATTTTTGATCTTTCCGATACTGTCGACTGTCGATTACTGATTCATATGTCACACGCCGCCGCCGCTCTACCGCGCTACCGAATACCGCGCGGGTTTTTGATGTGACGTGCCAATTTTTTCTTTAATTTTCTTCTGCACATGCATTATTTTAAGTCATCCCTTTTATCCCTGTGTATAGCCTCCCGACCTTTAAAAATTAGTTAAAGTTAGTAAAAGTTAAAAATAGTGACTGAAATGCCATAGTATAATAATTCAATAAATGTAGGAACGTTTACCTCATTATAAATGCGAAAGGAACTTTGTCTGTCTGTCCGTTAACTCTTCACGATTAAACCGAAGAACGGATTTAGCAAGATAGTTTGAGACTCCGGGAAGTTTAAGACACGTTTTTATCATTTATTCATTCCTCAAAAGGGTGAAAAGGAGTGTGGAAGTTTGTATGGGAGAGAGAAAAAGTCTGCGCCTAGAATAATTTACTAGTAGCTCTGTGAGCGAAAGACAGAGATCCTATGGCACCGCCATTTTGAAAAAAATAAACAAAACTGAATCGACAAAAAATCCATATACTTTGTCGACCTTGTTCACAATATTTCACGAGAATCTGTTGAGAAATGCGACCTCCAAAGGAGAGCTGGACATCCGCCTGAGAGATACGAAAGCATTATTGCCCAAGCTGAAACGGAGACGCATCGCGCTCCCTCGGTCAATAATGGCTTTCGTGAACGAAGTAAGGCTAGTTTATTGTAAAGTATTAATTTGAAAGGTGCACCAGAGCGTAAACGATATAAAGTAAACTAACATTTATAAAATCTCACCTGCTGTACCATAAATAATATTGTCAATAACTTTTAAATAACAATCCAACGACACACCGCTTTTTTTTATTTTGTCAAGACGGAAGACACCTTTTCTTTCATAAAAAAATTATGGTTAAGCCAGTTTGGTTTGGATGGTGAGGTTCTGTAGAACAGAAATTTGTAAGCAACGTGTTAATTTTGTAAATAATGATTTACAGCCGACTGTACTGTAAATTAAATAGATGAATTTTATTCTGCAAGTAGGTCGTAATGGCACTTTTTCAAAACGAAATTGCATTGAGGCTCAGGGCAAGTTTTTTAACCGACTTCAAAATAAGGAGGAGGTTCTCGATTCATCGTTTTTTTTTTATTTATGTTCACCGATTACTCGGAGACTAGTGGACTGATTTCAAAAATTCTTTTTTTTTGAAAGGGTATGTTTTCTAGTTGGTCCCATTGTCACCAAGTCTGGATCTGAAAAAAGGAAGGACCGAGTGTGAGTGTGGAAAAGTTTGGAGTCGGTGTATTTTTGTTAAAAATTTACTTGTTATATACGACGTCCTATACGTCCTATGTCCAGCAGTGGACGTCTTTCGGCTGATGATGATACGACGGTGCCATAAAAAGCTGGCCAACCTGATGCTTAGCAAACACCGTAGTCTATGGAGGATTACGACTCTAGGAGAATCACAAGCGCGTTGCCAACCCTTTCTTGACTTAAGGATTCGTTGTGTTGACACCGAGAGACATATTATCACTTATCGTCGTGGATAAGACGTTCGTCACATTCTGACAAGTATGCGAGTCCGCCTTCCCCCTTCTTCCATCGGACATCCAGACGTACGGCTGGCTACTATCCTTACCTGATCGAAATTCCTCTAATTCGAACCAAGCGCTTTGCTTCATCTTTCATGATGCGCACTTCTAAGGATTGGAATTCTCTGCCGGCGTCTGTATTTCCAAGTTCATATAACCCTTATCTTCTGCCCCCTGGCTAGATGCTTGTTAATTAAAAAAAAAACGACGATAAGTGATGAAATAGCAACCATCATACGCCGCCGTTCGTGGCCCAACGGCGCCCGCGTACCGCGTGCGGTATGCGAGGTTAAGCAATGTCGGGCGAGGTCAGTCCTTGGATGGGTGACCGCTTTGAGTGGTTACTAACTGAGCGCTCCCGTGCTTTGGAAGGCACGTTAAGCCGTTGATCCCGGTTGCTGTCTATGATAGCAGTCGTTAAGCCAAGTTAGAGGCCTCCGGGCGGCTTGAGAACTTCTAACAGTCAAGTTGCCCACTCACTTGACAAGCCTAATCCCAATAAGGTCTAGTTTGCCCCTCGGGTTGGAAGGTCAGATGGCAGTCGCTTCCGTAAAAATTAGTGCCTACGCCAACTCTTGGGATGAGGTAGCGGACCCCAGGCATCCTTCAGGATGCAACTGTACTGGGAATAATGCTAGGAGGATGATCATACGCCGCCGGTCCCATACCCTTAACACAGCGCATCCTCGGGAGCTCTGGCGACCTTACTCACCACCAGGAACAAAACACCACATACCTAAGGAGAAAGGGCTAGTATTTAAAGGCACATAAAAAGACCTAACAACCTAAAAAAAACTGATTTGCATACCAAAAAACTAATTGCAGATCAAAACTCGGTTATGATGTGCGATAAGTCTTTCGGTGTGCAATTTAGAGTCCAAGTTAGTATTTTTGATTAAAAAAAATCCCAGGAGAAAGTAATGATGTTATTATGGCTGCGGTCTTGTGTACGGTGGAGGTACCTCCCCAGTTGAGCTGCTCCAAATATGAGCGAAATGACGTTCCTCTCTGCCCTAACTCTCTTAAAAAGCGAAAAATCGACACCGAGAACACCCGAGCGCGGAGCGAGAATACAAAACACTTGTGTTATATTCTCTTTTCTCAGGGATTCTCGCCGTGAGTTTCTAGGGGCAAAACATAAATGTGAAGGTAAACATTACAATAGAAACAGCACTACAATACAATACCTAATTTGTTGTAACTGCCATGGGAACAAGAATAACCATAATAAGTCAAATCTTAAATTGTATCGCAACTTATTTGTCAAATTGTTAAACTCAAGGGGACTTATTCATCTCTTTGTTAGACTGTTACAATTATGAACCCCTACAGATGCCGTCATTTTGCTTTTTTTGTAAACTATGGCAGTGGAGAACAAGCATATGGCCTGCCTGGTGGTTAGCATAGCAGAAACCGTAGCCTATTGACTCTTGCCGACCTTTTATAGAATTGAGGATTTGTTGTTGTATTGACAGTTAGAAACAAACGCAGGTCCCTCATTCTCAACACAGCGCACCCTCGGGAGCTCTGGCGACCTTACTCACCACCATACTCCACATACCTATACTTACCCTACAGTGCGTGGTGTTAGTACGACAGTCGTCATATATTATCTAGGTCCTTCCTCAGTCGGGCTGCCTCAAATATGAGTGAGAAGTGATGATATTCCGGTGACATTTTATTTAGGTTCGTCATAGATGTATATACCTTCTATCTTAATATCAGCAGTGAATCTCGCTCACTCACATCTGACTACGCGTATATGCAATAGGAAGCGCATGCATCAAAACGACTCACAGATTCAAGATATTGAATTTGTGAATCTACTGGGATATCAATATTATCGCGGATTTCAAAATTGTTTGGGATTTGCTTCCACGCTCATCAATACTTACGTGATACGTATTGTGACATGAGTGTATCGCATGATAATAAATACCGTGTAAATGACCCGATGCGTGTGTATGCGTTCCGAAATAGGGCCCAAGGTCACTATTGTCACTACCCTCCATAGGTACGGACCCCTAAATTCTCCCAAATCACAAGGACACTTCATTTAATGTCAATTATTATCTACTCGACTTTGCCTCTCGACACACAATACATATTTGCGAACATCTGCTTGCAAAAAAATATCCAAAAGGAAAAAGTACAAAAGAATGTTGAAAATCTTTGAGGCGTTAAATTTTGATCTTCGAACGCTACAAAGACATGTCGGCATTGTATAGAAAACCATTTTAAACTTGCCGTTAGTAAAATGCAGCAATGGCTTTATTGCATTGTGTGATTGTTCAATTTTAAAGAGCTTCGATTTTTTAAACTGAACGTTTTAATTTGCTTTCCAAATTTAGACGATATTAACAAACAGGATTTTAAATAAAATCATGATCTTTATTCACTGAAGATTAAGGATTATTACCGAGTATTTTTGATTTTTCCAACTGCAAAGTTAAGTTTGCAAGTTGGTTTTACGCTAAGTTTGTCTATGAATGACTTTTTTCTAAATTTAAACTTTTTAAATTGGAACTTGTAAGCGGAGAGCGTTTTGTTCCCGCAAAGTTCCGAAGTATTGCGTTTCGTTGCGGTACTAAGGTTTTGCTAATTGCTCTGTAATTTGATACTTGTATTGGTTTAATTATTAAAGCTGCGGACATGGTAACCTGATATTTTCTCAACTCAATTATGTTGTACATGTTAATTAAATTGTGCAAACTTTTGCGGTGTTTTTGATTGCTATAATTAATTTTAAAATGGGTATGTAAATAAAGTTTAAGTATTGGCTATGTGCGAAGTAGGTGGTGGGGGTAAGCTAGGCGATCGTAGCGCACACCATGGCAGAAATGTGTACTTACCGGGGACCACTGTCAAATTTACTTTCACGTTTTCTATTGGTTTCTTAACGGTTTCCTACGATTCGTTTCGTTTGTATGTATTTATTTATTCTCTTATTTATTTCAGTAAAATTTACAATACGGGCTCGTTTACTAAAGTAAATAAAATATTCATGTGTCATTATTTGACATTTCTGAGTTTTGACATTGTCTCGGGACCTTTGAGGTTTGACGTTTCTGACGTGCACATAGCCAATAGGTTACGTACTTCTCGCCATCCTACGGAATTTAAGTACTTATAGTTTTTTTAATTGTTTTCGTGTTATGGGAAAATTATGATTTTGTTATGAGTTTTTAAAACTAGGACTCTGTCGCTTAAAGCCTGTCACAAACAGGCGCGGCCTGCGGTTGCGGCCGCGGTGGCGTCCAGTTGTAAAGTATGACAATCCTAACAATGATTCAGACACAGGCGGCCTTGACGCGGTGGTTGCGCGGCTGACCGCGGCCGCTAGCCACGCCCCCTCCACCACTCTCAGCACCGGATTACTGACCGAGCGAGCGAAGCAAGCGAAGCGTCTCTGTTTCAGCTTTCGACAAAAATTCTTTCGTATGTCAAGTTAAGTAAAGTTTATTTGCAAGAATATGTACATAAGATGTTAACATTATATTATGAGCCGCAGTAATAATTACAAATAAAAATATTGATCATATAATATAAGGAAAAACAATTTAAGGTTATAAATTAACTTAGTTGCGTCCAATGTTCAATAATTTCATGGAGCCATTTCGTCAATTTTGTCCTAAATTCTATATTACACAAAAGTTTAATTTCGTCTGGTAAGTTATTGTACACTAATATGCAAGAATAGTAGGCATTGCGTCTATATATATCAGCACGACATCGAGGTTGATACAAGAGATTTCTGTACTGTGCCCTTTGTGTTCCGGTAGACACATCGGAACTTAATTGAAAATAATCCCTATGAGCCTTGACAAACAGACAGGCCTTTCTAATATACATACATGCCAAAGTCAGTATATTGTATTTTTAACCGAGTTCAAGATTTCAACAGAGGAGGTTATCAATTCGGTTGTATGTTTTTTTTTTGTTTTTTTTTTTTTTTTTTAATGTTTGTTACTCCATAACTCCGTCATTTCTTAACCGATTTGGAAAATTTTAATGTATGTATATATATCCAAGTTGGTCCCGTTTTTGTCAAAAGGCAGTTCTGATGATGGGATCCATGAGGAATTGAAGGAACTCCTCAAATCTTTAAGGCAAACATATAGTGATTTTTGTGTTTTTATCAACAAGTCAAGCATTTGCATCCAAAAATCTGACATTGGATGAAGTGGAACTGCTGATGATGATCAGAACAGAACTCTTCAACGACGAAAAGTTCACGTTTGGCGATTTGTCCTCCTAGCTGTGTTTGTTAAGCAAGTTCTATTTTCACGATTAATTTTTGTCATGCTCGAGTTCTGATTATGGGATCCATGAGGAATTGAGGGAACTCCTCAAATCTTAAAGGCAAACATATAGTGATTTTTGTGTTTTTATCAACAAATCGAGCATTATCATACAAAAATGTGACATTTGATGAAGTGGAACTGCTGATGATGATCAGAACAGAACTCTTCAACGACGAAAAGATCACGTTTGGCGATTTGTCCTTCTAGCTGTGTTTGTTAAGCAAGTTCTATTTTCACGATTGATTTTTGTCATGCCCGAGTTCTGATGATGGGATCCATTAGGAATCGAGGAAACTCCTCAAATGTGAAAGGCACACAAATAGTGATTTTAGTATTTTCAAGAACTAATCAAGCATTTACATTCATAAAAGTGACATTTGATGAAGTGGAACTGCTGATGATGATCAGAACGGAACTCTTCAACGACGCGTAGTTCACGTTTGGCGATTTGTTCTCTTCGTTTTGTTTGTCAAGCAAGCAAGGTTTTTCCATGATTTCATGAGGAATTGAGGGTACTTAGTCTTCTACCATTATAAACATACTTATAGCCATTTTTGTATTTTATTGTATGGAATCTAAGAGTGCACCATCTAAGATTAATAATCTTTCACCGGACTCCCCCATTGAAGTCGGTTTTTTTTTCTTAAAAATTATTTAAATAAAGGTTTGCAACTATCCATTAACCATTAGTTTGTGATTGCACGTACGCACTTTTTTTGTGCTTTAAATGCCCTCTCAACCTGAACCGAATTGCCCCACAATAAGAGACCATAATCTAAAGTAGACGAAACGTATCCATAATATGCTGTTATTGCAGCTTCAGTATAAACTGTTCTACTGAGTTTTCTTAGAGCAAAAACAAATCTATCTAATTTGGAGCAAACGAAATCAATATGATCTTTCCAATTTAGGTGACTGTCAACCGTTAAACCTAAAAAATTTATGCTACTGGTTCCCTCCATTAAAATATTACTATCCCTTATGTTCAGCTGTTTAGGGTTAGATTTGTAAGAACGAAATTACATGTATTTAGTTTTAGATAAATTGATATTAAGATTATTATTGTATGTCCATGTATAAATATCATCTAATGCTCTATTTATATTGGTCTCATATTCATTTATGATATCTCCTTTAACCATTAGCGTCGTATCATCAGCAAACAGAATGCACTTTTCAGTCGTTGCTTGTGGTAAATCGTTTATATAGAGTAGGAACAGCAATGGCCCCAAATTGCTCCCCTGAGGTACTCCAGAGTTATTTGAACGGAACTCAGATCTGTATGATTTTTTAATAAAACGTTTTTTTTTCGGGGACCACTGGTTATTTCAGTGTATTGCTTCCTATGTCAGTCCGGATGCCTCTCCTTTACAGGTCGCATTTCTCAACCGATTCTCGTAAAATTGTGTGAGCAGGTTCGATAATTATATAGAATTTATTTGTTGAGTCAGTTTGTGGATTTTTTTTTAATTTGAAAAACTAATTGTATTTCTGCTTGGATGTTCTCCTCTACAGATCGCATGTCTCATTAGAAATGTTATATAGAATTTTTTGTCAAGTCAGTTTTTGGAAATACGATAATATTAAAAAAAAAACCGAACGAGCGAAGCGTCTCCGTTTGCAGCTTTCGACAAAAATTCTTTCGTATGTCTATCTGTCTGTCCAGATGTTCTTCTCCACAGGTCACTCAACCGATTCTAGTGAAATTTTGTGAGCACATTCGAAAATTATATGGAATATTTTTGTCTAGTCAATTTTTGGAAATTTTGATTTTAAAAAAAATGCACGGTCTACAGCTCACAGAGCCACTAATTAATAGTACCTACCTAAAGAGACAGAAGGGCCACTGGCTTATTTATGAGGCCAGCTGTCAAATTTTAGCCCTAAAGAATGCTAGATTGCAATGAATAAATGAGGGTTACCGACAGATCAACTAAACATTTTTAATTAAATAATTTTCAATCTTACCTTTTTGTAAAAAAAAAATAAGTACAGCGCGATGTGTTTTATTCGGAATGGCAATGACCTGACAAATTAGAACTACACTGGATGTCTAAGTGGGACAGGCCTCTCATACCATTTTACCCCTTAAAGGCGTCATATAACTAACAGTTTACCCCTTAAAGGTGTAATAGATATACTAGCTAACTTCGAATAAATGTCTTATTATTATTATTATTATTATTCTCCTTATTTATTTCTTTCTCTTAAGCTAGGTTTTTAAAATAACTTTATAAAAGTAAAATATATAAACATACATACAAAATATAAAAGCATTAGAAAAAAATATTATTATTATTATATGAGGATTTTCGGTATTAAAAAAATCTCATTTTGTCAAACTACATAAATTCCATTAATAACCTGAGTTTAGAACCATGATTAACAGACGAAGGAGAAACTATTAGATCAGTACTTAATACGTATTGAGTTGAAATGACCGAAAAACGATTACTATAGGTACTAACTTGCCGCCTTAGAGAAATAATTGCTTAAATAATTTTAGGCGCAGGTTTAATGATTGCTCTCCATATAAACTTCCATCCCCTTTTTATTTTCGAGATTAAAACTAGTCTGAAATAATATAATAAATCCTTTCAACGGTTTAAGTATGAAAAAGTAACAAACATACAGATACAGTTACTTTCGCATTTATCCATCCATTAAGTAAGTATATTCTATTCTCAATAGTTTCAAGTTCACATTACTTTTAGTAACACTTTCTAATTGACACACAATTTGACAGATTTATTAAGTCAAACAAATACCGACCACACAGAAAAAACAATAAATTAACAGTAAAACGGGATTCCTTTCAATGTAGATAACTGTGTGATGGGAGGCGACACAGCTTACATAATTACAGGAAGTCCACTTGAATTTAAAAACGTTCATCAAAACTAAATCGTTATCGACAACACATTTAGGCTACAGAAGAGATGTGTTAGGGCCGTATTTTGGATGAGCTATTATTATAATTATTATTAAATAATAACTGTGAACTAGCTATGTAATCATGGTGTTTAGAGAAACCATTTTATCAATATATTACAGCCCCTATATTTTGGCAACCTCTTGACTGATTTAGCTTATGTTCCAACGAAAGAAACTACAACCAACTAAATAAATAAGCAAAAAAAATGTCCGATCAACATTACTCGAATTATTTTCGAACAAACATTTATATATATATATATTATACTCGATGCACTTCCCTCGCTACGCTTCAAAAAAGTAATATTATTCTATTTTTAATATTGGTCGGTAATTGTCTAAGACCAGGTACATAAAGATCCGTTAGATCAAATGCCAGATCAAATTTTGCTAAGGCATAATTTTTTTAGGCAAAACTTACCAATGTTTGTTTACATATTTTCAAAAATCACAATACAATAGTATACAAAAGATCAAGTTATAAGCTAAGAAACTAAAACTAAACCATAAATAAAAACTAGCCTACTCGAACAACCCACCCCGAGTCATACCCGGTGCAAAGGTGCTTATCACGCTAGCGGCATTGCCCCGCTGAACGGCGACCTCAAGCCTTTGCACCAGGAAAGACCCAGAACGGGGGTCCAAACCTCTCTCCCTTAAACGGCGCCCTACGTCCACAAAAAAGGTTTTCGCCTCTGAGCACCAATCTTATTTTTGTTTTATTTGATTACATTAGCAAATTCTTATATTAGTTTAGTTAGAGAGAAAAGTGTCGTTAAGCCCTGTCGAGTTTTTATCGACACCACAATCGTGGCCAATTATCATCCTCTTAGCGTTATTCCCAGTACAGTTGCATCCTGAAGATGCCCGGGGTCGCTACCTAATCCCAAGAATTGGCGCAGGCACTAGTTTTTACCGAAGCGACTGCCATCTGACCTTCCAACCCGAGGGGGAAAACCGGACCTTATTGGAATTAGGCTTGTCAAGTGAGTGGGCAACTTGACCGTTAGAAGTTCTCAAGCCGCCCGGAGGCCTCTAACATGGCTTAACGACTGATATCATAGACAGCAACCGAGATCAATAAAGTATACAAATACAAATACAAAAGAATTTATTTACCAAAAAAGCAATACAGTTGTTACATTATCAGTGGCCCTTACACTAGGTCGAGCCTGTATCGTGAGGGCCGACAGAAAACAGTTAGAGATTATACAATTAGATGGTGCGTATACAGATAACCTGAAGGATCAGAAAATAAAATAAAATACAAGGGGCATTCCTCTAAACATAATTTAAGACTATTCAATCCATATTTACAAGCTGTGGTTGTGTGTGTGTGTGTGTGTGTGTGTGTGTGTGTGTGTGTGTGTGTGTGTGTGTGTGTGTGTGTGTGCACGCGTGTGTGAGAGCGTGTGTGTGTGTGTGTGTGTGTTTGTTTGTGTATGCGTGTGTGCGTGCGAGAGTGCGTAAACGTGTGAGTGTGTGCAGCAAACGGTATTATTACCAGTTAACGCAAGGGTATTAAAATATCTTCAGTGGCCCTGTAAGAGAGCGTGAGAAGCCATTTCTTTACTTTAGTCTGTAATTCTTGAACACTCATTAATTTAACAAAAGCTAATAAAATTCATTAATTTTATCAACTAATTATTTTTTTAAATCATTGTTTATTAGTAATCAACATGTATATTATGAAATAAACTAAACAATCAAAAAATATTTTTTTTACATATCTTTATTCAACCAAGCCTAAAAATACTAGCGTATATTATTGTTCAACGACTTGTGGGCACTATTCTGTATTAAAGTGTAGGCGCCTAATCTTTGAATGTGGCCGTCTTCCCCGATTGTCTCATTTCTGGTGTTAATAACGATCAGGTCACACCTTTCTAGATTAACTTAAAATGCCTTAATGTCTACAAACGTAATGAATATTGGAGGTGGACATTGAAGTCTGTTACAGTGTTGTAATTTTCATCCGTTTTTTTTTTGTGTTAGAGAGCGGGATCTGCATTTGTCACAACATTATCATCCTAGGGTTATCCCAGTACAGTAGCATCTTGAAGGATGCCCGGGGTCCGCTTCCTAATCCCAATAATTGTCGTAGGCACTAGTTTGCGCTTGACCACAAACACAGTATAATATTAGCAGTAACCAATCTCCGGCACTTTAGGAGCGCGCGTTGCCTACTTTCCCTGAGCGCACAGGGTTGTCGCACAAATTTGTTGGATAACAATATGGTAACAATTACTTATACTAATTTTGAATGTCAGGTGTTATTAAACAATATGTAGTTGAAATTAAGTAACATGCTAGTAATAGTCGATAGGTACCAAATCAGTCAGTACCTACATAAACGAATTATTATAGTTAACGTACCTACTTCACTGAATTGATACTCTATACACTTGAATACGATTATTAAAATTTTTGCTATACGGAACTATACGTGCTACGTAAATTGGAGTGTTAGGTATCTCTTACCACATGCGGCAACCTTTGATAGTGCGGCGCGCGGCAGGACCCTCGCTCTACCTTACACGAGGCGGCATCTTTTCACTGTTGGCGGGCGCGGCACTTTACTAAGAACTCCATATAGACCAGGAACGCACTAACATTATAACGACTTTGTACAAATTGTGTATTGTGTTATCTATTTTATACATATACACTTATACGATAAACTTGTTTTTAATAAACTCATTTGCTCAAAGGTTAGCTGGAAGAGATCCCTTGAAGGGATAAGCTCGCCTTTGTAGGTCTACTTTTTGTTTGTTTATCGTTTTGTCGTGTTTTATGTACAATAAAGTAATACATACATACATACATACTTGTATACGGGTATACAGTTGTATGATAAAGTTGATATATTATTAGGATTATATAGGATTAGTTTTATTGTTATTGACGCTTAGAGACCTTATACATCTCTAACAATATTAAGTTTACTTATTTTAATTTTAGCGCTTAGAGATCATTTACATCTCTAAGGACTTTTAAATAATTGTTATTAATCGTATTTGGACGCTCAGAGACCATATACATTTCTGAGATATTAAATTAATTTTATGTACTTTTTGTTTATTCGGACAGATCGTATTCAATACGTCCTTAATATTTGAAAATTTATTTTTATATAATTGTTAATCAGTATATTTTTTTAATCATTATTATTAAGTAAGATTGTCAGTTTTTTTTTTAATTGTATAAATTCACGCTTTGACTTGTAAAAGTGCCCTTGTGGCCTATTTGCAGAATAAATATTTGATTTTGATGATTTTTTGATTTTGATATATGTAATTGAAAATTATATATATTTATAGACAAAACATTTTACACACAAATTAGCTACACTAAAGTATTTCCGTCAATTTCTTGATGTACGGAACTCGTGGTTATTCTTAGCATTCTTAGCGTAAAATAAATCCGCATCCTTATATATACTCGTAATTAAAAAAATATAATGTTTAGGAAAACAAGGGCAGGCTAATGTAAGCTCATTCATTCACACAGATGTCATTTTTGTCGTTTCGAGCGACAACGCTCCAAACACGGCGACGGCCAAAGAGTATAATAAGTATGTGCGACGGCGCAGCCCGGACTGATTCACGCAATTTCAGGCCGCTCCGTTTCCACGTGACGCGGGCCGGGCGCGTACGTGCACGGCACGCACACAAACAAAACGCGCGATGTACCTTTGTTCGATGTTTACCTACTGTGCCACAAATCACCAGACGAACCTGCCCTGACCTTTTACGAAAGCAACTGCCATCTCACCTTTAAACCCAAGGGGAAAACTAAAACTTATATTGAGATTATTTTATTAGGCTTTCTCAAGTTAGTGGGTCAATTTGACTGTTAGAAGCTCTCAAGCCGCCCGAAGGCTGTTGTTTATGACAGGAGTCGGTAGCGACTGCTGTCATAAACAACAGCCGGGATTAAGGGCTTAACGTGCCTTCCAAAGACCGGGAGCACTCAGTTAGTGATCACTCTGCATTTGTCGCACTGTCAGCAAAACGAATGATATCAACAGAATTCTTGCGTTGCCGCCACGCGCTTGTACTCCTGGAGTCATGCGTCCATAGGCTCCAGTGTCTGCTAACCATTAGTTCCGTAAGCTTGTTTGACAGTTGTTTACAAAAACAGTCGATGAGATAGCCATTTTATGATAACGTTTACATCTCACATACTGGCACACTGACAGACAGTGGAGTCCAGACTTGTCTCCAGTGTCTGCTTGACAATAGGTAGCCCGTAAGCTTGTTTGACAGTTGTATAAAAAAATAGTCGATGTTTTCATACAAGACCTAAATATCTCAAAAACTCGCTGTATTTTTTTTCCATTACAATTTTTAGCAACAGAAGCTAATTTCCGACCTAGATATCCCATTGTGTATACAAAGTTCCATGTTATTTTAGCACGGCGTTTTAAAATGAGAACGTAACTACGTTTGTATGGAGAATCGAGGTCAGTCGAGCGTACGGGGGACTCTTAAACGACAAAGTCTGTATGAAAGTGCTATTGGGTCAATCAACTATTTCTAGACATACTCTTAGTAAGTCTGTCTGTCTATGTCAACCAATTAGATTTCTGGGCCACTTCGTACCTTGTCACAGTGACAATAATATGCGATCTCTAGCAGCTTTCATATTGATTTTCGCTGTGACAAGGTACGAAGTGGCTCAGAAATCGGATTGGTTGACCGAACGTGGGTCAAATCTTGCAACTGCATTTTATACCAGTTAATATTGAGCTGCAATGGCATACTTATAGTTAAACTAAAACTTTATAAACTAGCAGACGAAGTGGCGAGCCAAAGCTAGTGTTCAATACCTAAATATCAATTTTATTGTACATAATTTTACAATATGCGCTCAAATGATGACCCACAAGAAATTACCCTTAAAAAGTGAACAAATTTCTACATGTGGAACTAATAAAATTTCGATTGTTTTTTATGCAATACAAGTTAGCGAAGGAAACCCATAGTTGGCCATACTACTCAAATAATACTTAGTTAATGACATAATTAGCATTTACATACCGCTGTTGGTTTTGTGAATAAAAAAAAACAAATCACAGTTTCTAAAAGTGACCCATGAGACTTAACCATGGCAACTAACGATAGAAAAAGAGTTAATTGCCCAGTAAAACAACATAAACAGGGATATAACCACGTACCTAATAAAAAATCGGCCAAGAGCATGACGGGCCATGCTCAGTGTAGGGCTGCAAAATGAACTTACTTTTAAAAAATCAATAACTAGCAAAAGGGAAATAACTTCGCAGCGTTTCATACGTCTTTTACTAAGAAAAGAAGACTTTTACTATAACTCAACAACGGCTTAACCGATCATGTCCGCTATAGTTTTCTTTGAAATTCTTTATTAAGTTTTACTTTCATGATTTTTTCATATTTTTTGGACCCATAGTTCAAAAGTTAGACGAGGGACACAATTTTTTTTTTTCTTTTTGAGTGAGTAGGTATATTTCCGAAATATTCAGTTCATCAAAAAATGTTTTTTGAAACCTCTATTCATTTTGAAAGACCTATGCAATAACATGCCTCACCATAGGGTTGAAGCAAAAAATATTCATCCCCACTTTACGTGTAGGGGAGGTACCCTTAATATTTTTTTAGATTTTAATTTACTAATTTCTCAGTATTATTAATTTATATATCCATACCAAATTGCAGCTTTCTAGCACTTACAATCACAGAGCAAAGCCTCGGACAGACAGACAGGCAGTCAGACATGGCGAAACTATAAGGGTTCCTAGTTGACTACGGAACCCTAAAAAAGAACTTTCTCAGATAAGGATTTTACAATGAAAAAAAAAGTAAAATAAGTAAGAGAATACCTAAACTAGGTATGCCCATTATGCCATGCAGTTTGCTGGTTGCAAATGTTGAGCTAAGCGCGTCTAAATATACGGAATATATTATATGTATATTTTTTGTTAGTTTTTTTTTTATGTAAACCATCGTCACATTTTGCATATCACCTTATTAACGTGTAAAATGTGAGCGTGATCGGTTAAAGTGTCTAGGAGGAGTACAAACACAAATGAGAATCACATAATTTTTAAGAAAAATAAACCGACTTCAATGGGGGAGGCCGGTGAAAGATTTATTATACTTAGATGGTGCACTCTTAGATTCCATACAATAAAATAAAAATGGCTATTATAAGTATGTTTATAATGGTAGAAGACTAAATACCCTCAATTCCTCATGGAATCATGGAAAAACCTTGCTTGCTTGACAAACAAAACGAAGAGAACAAATCGCCCAACTTGAACTACGTGTCGTTGAAGAGTTCCGTTCTGATCATCATCAGCAGTTCCACTTCATCAACTGTCACTTTTATGAATGAAAATGCTTGATTAATTCATGAAAATACTAAAATTACTATTTGTGTGCCTTTCACATTTGAGGAGTTCCCTCGATTCCTAATGGATCCCATCATCGGAACTCGAGCATGACAAACATCAATCATGAAAATAGAACTTGCTTAACAAACACAGCTAGGAGGACAAATCGCCAAACGTGAACTTTTCGTCGTTGAAGAGTTCTGTTCTGATCATCATCAGCAGTTCCACTTCATCCAATGTCACATTTTTAGATAAAAATGCTCGACTTGTTGATAAAAACACAAAAATCACTATATGTTTGCCTTAAAGATTTGAGGAGTTCCCTTTTGACAAAAACGTGACCAACTTGGATATATATACTTACAATCAAAAAAAAAAAATTTCCAAATCGGTTAAGAAATGACGGAGTTATGAAGTAACAAACATTAAAAAAAATACCAAGAAAAAAACATACAACCGAATTGATGACCGCCTCTTTTGAAATCTTGAAGTCGGTTAAAAATATAACTTCACTTTTGTTTTGAATTTATCACCATTTAAGCTTACTTTATAATATGGCAATGACAAAAAGTTTCTGTTTCCCGTAGCGCCATCTAGCGAGGCGTCATAAAACTAATAACAAGGGCCTGACACAAAAGTACAATATAAAACGGGCCTGATTCCAGCGGGGTAATTACGTAACGTTTTCGAGCGTTCGAACAGTTACGTGATTACCCTATTGATGCAAATTATTTCGTATTTCCGAGTTCATATAACCTGGCCTTTTTAAGACACGAGTGAATAAAAAAAAGTAAAAGTAAAAGTAGTTTATTCTTCAAATTAGGCATATTACATGCACCTATGAACGTCAATAAACTACCACCGGTTCGGAAAAATATACATCTGCCACGATAAGAACCGGCGTAAGAAACTCGGCGAGGTGTCATTTTTTCAAAACAATATACATTATATAGTTAAATATAAAATTACAGTGTCAGCTACTACAAAATTACTTAAATAACAATGCTACAGTAGAAAATATATGTTCGCGATAGATTACCCGTGTAGGACGCTATCACTGCCAAACATCCCTATCCATGATGTAATCGTTTATCTTATAATATGCTCTTGAAATAAGTGTTTGTTTTACTACAGATTTGAATTTAGAATTGCTAAGTTCAGTAATGTGTTTAGGAATTTTATTGTAGAATTTGATACAATTTCCCAAGAACGACTTTTTCGCCTTTACTAGTCTATAGAAGGTTATTTTGAGTTTCCCGGTATTTTTCGTGACTATTGGTTTATCAGCGTTCGTTGGAAACTGTCCCAAATTTTTCCTAACATACATTATTATTTCAAATATGTATAGGGACGGCAGGGTTAGAATATCTATTTCTTTGAAAAATTCTCTTAATGAGTCGCGCGACCCCAAGTTATAAATTGCTCGGATAGCCCTTTTGTGCAAAATAAAAACAGTTTCAATATCTGCAGCTGATCCCCATAAGATAAGACCATAAGTAATTATACTATTAAAATAAACAAAGTAAACTAACCGTGCCGTTGCCACATTGGTAAGCTGCCTTATTCTTCTGACTGCAAATGCAGCAGAGCTCAACCTACTTCCTATCGCTGTTATATGGGAACCCCACTGCAATTTTGAGTCCAATGTAATACCTAAGAATACAGTAGAAGTAACAAATTCTAATGTTTGACCATTAAGTTTAATATCTGTATCTAAGTTTCTGTTTGATGAGTTCGCTAGAGAGAATTTCATACATTTCGTTTTTTTCGGGTTCAATACTAAGTTATTGGCAGCAAACCAGTCAGATATCATGGAGAGGGTATTATTTGGTTCAATGAGTTCAGTATCTCTCCTATTTACCTTGAACAGTAATGAGGTGTCGTCTGCGAACATTACAATGCCTGATCGTCGGCTTACCATATATGGCAGATCATTTACATAAACAAGGAACAGGAACGGACCTAGAATAGACCCCTGAGGTACTCCCATCTCTACCACTGTCCCTGACGAAATGGCTTTATTTATCGCTACCTTTTGATTTCTCTGTGTTAAATATGACTTCATGAGATCTAATGCATGCCCTCTGATGCCATAAAACTTAAGTTTACAAATTAAAGTACCATGATCTACACAATCAAAAGCCTTGGAAAGGTCACAGAACACTCCGATGGCGTCGTGCGACTCTTCCCAAGACTGCAAAATAAATTTTAATAAACTTGCACCTGCATCAGTAGTTGACCTACCCTTCGTGAAGCCGAACTGCTGTGCGTGCAAAATATTGTGAGAATTAAAGTGAGAAACCAATTGCGTAAGCATTATTTTTTCGAATATTTTGCTAAACGCAGGTAGGATAGAAACTGGACGATAATCAGAAGGATTATCTCTATGACCTGATTTGAAAATTGGAACTACTTTACTACATTTCATTAAGTCTGGAAAAATGCCATAGTCTATACAGTTATTAAAAATGAGAGCTAGAGTTGGTGCAACGACCTCCAGAATAGATTCCAGTACCTTGACTGACACGCCCCATAAGTCCTCAATAGGCATCTTCTGGGTGAGCTCGCTTCATCGTCGGCCTCATCTTTGCCCCCTGGCTAGATGCTGGCCAAGAGCTATCCCATTTTTAATAAAAAAAAAGACGTCAGAGCATGACTTTTGTAACTCCATGTTTATTTCTCTTTCTTTCTTAGCAGAATGACAAAGTTTCGAAACAAAAGTGATACATGGGAGGAATGTTACTGCCATTACCTATGGGTAATTAAATTTAATTATTTAAACATGGACCAAAAAAAAATCTATTTTCAATATAAGCATGTTGTTTATGCACTTATTATATGGAATGTACACATAACTGTTCATTATTGACGTCTCTCAAAACGTAAGAGATTTTTATTTTGACCTTATTTTCTCAAAAATTATGTCCTAAAAACTGATTTTTTGACCTAAAATTGCCACAGTTTGCTGCCGTATGACTCGAAAATAGTGCGTTTTGAAAGAAATATGGAATACTATTTCGGTAAATCTCATTGTTGATACTACGATGAGCCATAAAAAACAAAAGGAAACGGAGAGTTAGAGATCGAAGGTCATTGGGACATGGTGAGCCCCTTAAGTAGAAGTGTCATATGAAATTCTGAAGCACTGCTTTATATTCAAAACATGGTCAGACTTTAATGATTAGCGTATAAAGTTCTACTTCAAAAATTTTCTGTAAATTTGACTGATGGTAACATTGCTTGGTAGCCAGAACACATATTATAAAATCCGAGTGCGCTTGTTCTCTGTTACCTCTTTGTTACGCTTTAAACCACTGGACTAATTTAGATTTAAAAAAATACAAAATTTATTTATTTACCAGATAGCATATACAGAGTGCTTTTAATGACTTCTAAATTCAAGTTTTTTTTTCTTTTTCATAAAAAATAATTAATTATATCACCAAGGGTTAATGAAAAACGGCCTTAAGAGTTAGCGTGGGGTTAAGCGAAAGTTAATGTCAAGTGTGACAATTCGGAATTCAAATGACACGCATGTCAACATTGTTTAATTGTTAAGGATCTTTTATGCTGCACCAGGGGTGTTCATTAACGAAAATTAATTCTTCAATATCTTCGAAATGGTACGCATTAGGGTACTACTGTCTTAGAGAAGATTACGTTATTTGATCTCAGGATTATACCCTCGCAATTAACGGAATTCACTAAAAACACCCTGTATAGTGTATACATTCAGAAATTGAACCATAACTTTAATTTATGCATTTTATTAGGGGAAATAGTGGTCCTTTGTCTGGGCCAAGCCTGTGTCGTGAACGCTGTATGATGATGTTAGCAGTAGATTTATGGATGATTCACAGTAGACCGTTCCATGTCCGGGCCGGCCCGTTTTCTATGACAGCAAACGCAACGGCCGGCGTATTTCTCTAGAAGAAAACGGGCCGGCCCGGACACGGAACGGCCTACTGTGAATCATCCTTTATAAACAGCAAGATGGTACATATGATACAGATGGATCTCAGGATTTAGAGAGAGAACTTCAAGTAAACAGATAATTAATATGGCCATGGAGATTATGTCAGTTAAAGACGCAGAATACTCGTACCTTTGTTCCGGGATTTTTTTTTTATACAACGATGGTGGCAAACTTGTGTTCATTCATTGCTCTTAAGTAAATATTTTTACTACGACGGTGGCACACAAGCATACCACCTGCCTGATGGTAAGCAGATACCGTAAGCCTATGGCCGCTTGTGACTGCCCTTTTCAGGGTTCCGTGGTCAACTAGGAACCCTTTACTTTGCTCTGTAATTGTAAGTGCTAGAAAGCTGCAATTTGGTATGGCTATGTAAATAAATAAGAGAAAGTCGTAAAATAAAATGTAACAAAATATTTAAGGGTACCCCCACTACACGTAACACAGTGGGGATGAATATTTTTGGTCTGCTTCAACCCTATGATGTGGGGTCGTCTTATTGGATAGGTCTTTCAAACTGAATAGAGATCTTATTAGAGGGAAAGTTAGAACTTTTGAACTATGAATCCAAAAATATGAAAAAAATAATGAAAGTAAAGCTTAATAAAGACTTTCAATGAAACCTATAGCGGACATGATCAATTTAGCCGTTTTGAAGTTACCGTCAAAAGTATTCCCTTTAGCTTGTTATTGATTTTTTTAGAGTAAGTTCATAGGGTAACTATGGAACCCTTCACTGAGCATGACCCGATATGCTCTTGGCCGATTTTATTTGACATAAGGATCCGTTGTATTAAAACTAGACAGAAATACAGGTCCACCATTCTCCCTCGGGAACCACCACATCGATCCTCGAGAGTTCTGGCAACCTTACTCGCTCACACAACAATACGACTTACCACATCGATCCTCGAGAGTTCTGGCAACCTTACTCGCTCACACAACAATACGACTTACCACATCGATCCTAGAGAGTTCTGGCAACCTTACTCGCTCACACAACAATACGACTTACCACATCGATCCACGAGAGTTCTGGCAACCTTACTCGCTCACACAACAATACGACTTACCACATCAATCTTCGAGAGTTCTGGCAACCTTACTCGCTCACACAACAATACGACTTACCACATCGATCCTCGAGAGTTCTGGCAACCTTACTCGCTCGCACAACAATACGACTTACCACATCGATCCTCAAGAGTTCTGGCAACCTTACTCGCTCACACAACAATACGACTTACCACATCAATCCTCGAGAGTTCTGGCAACCTTACTCGCTCACACAACAATACGACTTACCACATCGATCCTCGAGAGTTCTGGCAACCTTACTCGCTCACACAACAATACGACTTACCACATCGATCCTCGAGAGTTCTGGCAACCTTACTCGCTCACACAACGATACGACTTACCACATCAATCCTCGAGAGTTCTGGCAACCTTACTCGCCCACACAACAATACGACTTACCACATCGATCCTCGAGAGTTCTGGCAACCTTACTCGCTCACACAATAATACGACTTACCACATCGATCCTCGAGAGTTCTGGCAACCTTACTCGCTCACACAACAATACGACTTACCACATCGATCCTCGAGAGTTCTGGCAACCTTACTCGCTCACACAACAATACGACTTACCACATCGATCCTCGAGAGTTCTGGCAACCTTACTCGCTCACACAACGATACGACTTACCACATCAATCCTCGAGAGTTCTGGCAACCTTACTCGCCCACACAACAATACGACTTACCACATCGATCCTCGAGAGTTCTGGCAACCTTACTCGCTCACACAACAATACGACTTACCACATCGATCCTCGAGAGTTCTGGCAACCTTACTCGCTCACACAACAATACGACTTACCACATCGATCCTCGAGAGTTCTGGCAACCTTACTCGCTCACACAACAATACGACTTACCACATCAATCCTCGAGAGTTCTGGCAACCTTACTCGCCCACACAACAATACGACTTACCACATCGATCCTCTAGAGTTCTGGCAACCTTACTCGCTTACACAACAATACGACTTACCACATCGATCCTCGAGAGTTCTGGCAACCTTACTCGCTCACACAACAATACGACTTACCACATCAATCCTCGAGAGTTCTGGCAACCTTACTCGCCCACACAACAATACGACTTACCACATCGATCCTCGAGAGTTCTGGCAACCTTACTCGCTCACACAACAATACGACTTACCACATCAATCCTCGAGAGTTCTGGCAACCTTACTCGCTCACACAACAATACGACTTACCACATCAATCCTCGAGAGTTCTGGCAACCTTACTCGCCCACACAACAATACAACTTACCACATCGATCCTCGAGAGTTCTGGCAACCTTACTCGCTCACACAACAATACGACTTACCACATCAATCCTCGAGAGTTCTGGCAACCTTACTCGCTCACACAACAATACGACTTACCACATCAATCCTCGAGAGTTCTGGCAACCTTACTCGCCCACACAACAATACGACTTACCACATCGATCCTCGAGAGTTCTGGCAACCTTACTCGCTCACACAACAATACAACTTATCACATCGATCCCCGAGAGTTCTGGCAACCTTACTCGCTCACACAACAATACGACTCACCACATCAATCCTCGAGAGTTCTGGCAACCTTACTCGCCCACAAAACAATACGACTTACCACATCGATCCTCGAGAGTTCTGGCAACCTTACTCGCTCACACAACAATACGACTTACCACATCAATCCTCGAGAGTTCTGGCAACCTTACTCGCCCACACAACAATACGACTTACCACATCAATCCTCGAGAGTTCTGGCAACCTTACTCGCCCACACAACAATACGACTTACCACATCGATCCTCAAGAGTTCTGGCAACCTTACTCGCTCACATAACAATACGACTTACCACATCAATCCTCGAGAGTTCTGGCAACCTTACTCGCCCACACAACAATACGACTTACCACATCAATCCTCGAGAGTTCTGGCAACCTTACTCGCCCACACAACAATACGACTTACCACATCAATCCTCGAGAGTTCTGGCAACCTTACTCGCCCACACAACAATACGACTTACCACATCAATCCTCGAGAGTTCTGGCAACCTTACTCGCCCACACAACAATACGACTTACCACATCGATCCTCGAGAGTTCTGGCAACCTTACTCGCTCACACAACAATACGACTTACCACATCAATCCTCGAGAGTTCTGGCAACCTTACTCGCCCACACAATAATACGACTTACCACATCAATCCTCGAGAGTTCTGGCAACCTTACTCGCCCACACAACAATACGACTTACCACATCAATCCTCGAGAGTTCTGGCAACCTTACTCGCCCACACAACAATACAACTTACCACATCGATCCTCGAGAGTTCTGGCAACCTTACTCGCTCACACAACAATACGACTTACCACATCAATCCTCGAGAGTTCTGGCAACCTTACTCGCTCACACAACAATACGACTTACCACATCAATCCTCGAGAGTTCTGGCAACCTTACTCGCCCACACAACAATACGACTTACCACATCGATCCTCGAGAGTTCTGGCAACCTTACTCGCTCACACAACAATACAACTTATCACATCGATCCCCGAGAGTTCTGGCAACCTTACTCGCTCACACAACAATACGACTCACCACATCAATCCTCGAGAGTTCTGGCAACCTTACTCGCCCACAAAACAATACGACTTACCACATCGATCCTCGAGAGTTCTGGCAACCTTACTCGCTCACACAACAATACGACTTACCACATCAATCCTCGAGAGTTCTGGCAACCTTACTCGCCCACACAACAATACGACTTACCACATCAATCCTCGAGAGTTCTGGCAACCTTACTCGCCCACACAACAATACGACTTACCACATCGATCCTCAAGAGTTCTGGCAACCTTACTCGCTCACATAACAATACGACTTACCACATCAATCCTCGAGAGTTCTGGCAACCTTACTCGCCCACACAACAATACGACTTACCACATCAATCCTCGAGAGTTCTGGCAACCTTACTCGCCCACACAACAATACGACTTACCACATCAATCCTCGAGAGTTCTGGCAACCTTACTCGCCCACACAACAATACGACTTACCACATCAATCCTCGAGAGTTCTGGCAACCTTACTCGCCCACACAACAATACGACTTACCACATCGATCCTCGAGAGTTCTGGCAACCTTACTCGCTCACACAACAATACGACTTACCACATCAATCCTCGAGAGTTCTGGCAACCTTACTCGCCCACACAATAATACGACTTACCACATCAATCCTCGAGAGTTCTGGCAACCTTACTCGCCCACACAACAATACGACTTACCACATCGATCCTCGAGAGTTCTGGCAACCTTACTCGCCCACACAACAATACGACTTACCACATCGATCCTCGAGAGTTCTGGCAACCTTACTCGCTCACACAACAATACGACTTACCACATCAATCCTCGAGAGTTCTGGCAACCTTACTCGCCCACACAACAATACGACTTACCACATCGATCCTCGAGAGTTCTGGCGACCTTACTCGCCCACATAACAATACGACTTACAAACAGAGCAAGTAGTATGTTTACGGTTTTCCCCATTTGGCTGCTCCAAGCGACATGACTTTCGATGAGTAGTGTTTTTTTGGATTGAAGTTGCAAGGTTTAAACAAACAAATAAATACAGCGTGTAGACACAAGCTTGTAATAACAACAAAACACAAAAAAATATTATCCTCTTCAATTCACAGTAAATTAGGTCAACTCGCTTCCAACATTATATTTAAATGTAAAAATGATATCACCATTCCCTGGCTAACAACCTTCAGGATTAATTTTCTTTTGAAATTTTTCGCTTGAATTTAAGCCAACGGATAAAGTCTTACCCAGTACACCCGGGGGTGATCTGAGAGTTACATTTCACATTGCAAATTATTCATCAAAAGTGACAAATTAAAATTAAATTGCTAGTAATACAGAAGCATTAACCATTAATTATACAGGGTGAAACATTAGTTGTAAACAGAATTGTGTATTTCTTATCGCTTAACTTTAGTTTAAACATGTGGATGTAACAACTGAAATGTTAACATTGGTATTTCGTTTGTTAAGTTAAAAGAATGTTTTAAATTTACTGTCTCATGGTCAGCCTAATCTGCTACGCCAACAGTAATAGACACATAGCATGTTACTAAAATTAATCATTCAACCTTTTTGTATTGGCTGGTAAGAACATTGAAAATAAATTATATATATTTTTTTTTATACCACGTCGGTGGCAAACAAGCGTACGGCCCGCCTGATGGTAAGCGGTCACCGCAGCCTATGGACGCCTGCAACTCCAGGGGTGTAACATGCGCGTTGCCGACCCTTTAAAAATTTATACACTCTTTTCTTGAAGAATCCCATACTGTAGTTCCTCGGGAAAACCTCGGCAGGGAGCTCATTCCACAACCGAAGCGTCCGAGGGAGGAAGTTCCTCTGAAATCGTGCCGTACGCGACCATTTAGGTTCTAAGGTGTGAGGATGAATGCCCTGCCGACGGCGAGCAGTGCGATGATAGAAAGCGGCCGTGGGCATCATATCGAATAGTTTTTCGGAACACAACCCATTATACAAGCGATAGAACACGCACAAGGAGGCAAATTTTCTCCTTAAACTTAAAGGTTCAATGTCACTCGTGAGTTTGGGATCGTCCACGATTCGCACAGCACGTCTCTGAAGCGAGTCAAAAGGCCCAAGCTGGTATCCGACGACGTGGGGACGAACTTGCGACTTATATAATATAAGTCTCTGTCCCGGGGTGAAGTACCGCTTCGCTCTATTGAGCACACCTAGCTTTTTGGATGCCAGCTTGGCCTTGCCTTCTAAGTGGCTTCGAAATTGGACGTCGCTGGAAATGTCGACACCAAGGATCCCAATACTCTCTGAGATGGAGAGGGTTGTGTCCTGGAACTGTGGGGCCACAGTGAACGGGGTTTTCTTAGCGGTGAACGCACATACTTGTGTCTTGGTGGGGTTGAACTGGACCAGATTATCCTGGCCCCACTCAGAGACTCTGACCAGAGTGTTCTCGATTTCGGACACAAGTTGTTCGCGACTCTCTAACACAGAGGCACGAGGAATGTTGGCACGGCCCGTATAGTAAGCGTCCCCGGTGCTGTCATCCGCATAACAATGGATGCTATCAATAGACAGCATGTCATTAATATGCAGCAAAAACAGCGTCGGGGATAGCACGGAACCTTGTGGGACGCCAGCGTTAATGTCCATGCTTTCGGAGCAACTGCCGTCTACTACGGCTTTTATGCGTCTGCCGGACAGAAAGCTGGCGATCCATCTGATCTGCACAAACCCTCGGGCAGTCCGTACGATGGTAGCTTCGACAGAAGACCTCGGTGCCAGACCCGATCGAACGCCTTCGCTATGTCTAAGCTGACCGCTAACGCCTCTCCCTGACTCTCAATGGCTGACCCACCGGTGTGTAAGATACACTAGGAGGTTACCAGTCGAACGACCGTGACGAAAATTGTACTGACGGTCGCTGATCAGATCGTGTTCCTCTAGGTATCTTAGGAGCTTTGTGTTGATGACACGCTCCATCAGCTTGGAGAGAAGGGAGGTAATAGCAATAGGCCTGTAATTCTATGGGTCTGATCTATCGCCCTTTTTAGGCACCGGGTGTACGAGGGTAGTCTTCCACGAAGACGGAACTTGCCTTTTGCGGTAAGAGAGCGCGAAAAGTCGCGTTAGGACGGGACACAACTCAAGAGCACAACGTTTGAGCACCACCGCTGGTATGCTGTCCGGCCCGCTCGACTTGTGGACGTTTAGGGACAGCAGCTCCCTCCGGACATCCCTCTGTGAAAAGTTAATTTTCGGCATGTAATACCCACATCGAGGGATAGTGGGAGGTACGGCGCTGCCGTCGTCGTCCAAAGTGGAGTTCGAGGCAAAGAGGCTACCCAATAGATCGGCTTTCTCTTTTGCATTGTGGGCCTGATCTCCAGCTGTAGTTCGCAGTGGTGGTAAGGACGACTGACAGAAGTTTCCCTCGGCAGCTTTGGCGAGCGACCAAAAGGCGCGACTTCCGGAGGGATATCCAGAAAGTTTCTCGCCAATTCTGCCGATGAAATTGAATTTAGCTCTGGCAATAACTCTCTTGCTAGACCTCGAGGCAGCGTTCAACTTCCGTTTTACATCAGAAACGTTTGGATCGTTACTAGCTTTGGCCTTGGTCCAAGCCCTGTATGCGGCTTGCTTACATGCTGTAGCATACTTACAGGGCCGGTTAAACCAAGGTCGCTTTTTGGCTCCAGCAGCGACCAGCGAGTTGGGAATAAAACATTCCATACCCACCAGGATCGTCTCAGCGACAGCGTCTGCACAGGGGTCTGGATTAAACTGACAATGACAAATTCAAAAATCATAAGTCATAACATAACGCTACAAATTGAAATTGTAAAAAAATATCAAATCGCGTTTAAAATTCCGGCTCCGTATCCTTACTCGGGGTAACGTTCTCGGAACGCTTCTCGTGTTTGTTCTGTACTATTCGTTCGAGCGTAATATCTTACTAGGCGCATAAAATTAGCAAAACCTGGACATAATTCGATAACTGTAATTTTCTTTTTCTATGATTTAAAGTATTGTTAGTTATACTTAAAATTACAAGAATTAAACATTTTAAGACTCCTCGTCAATGTTAACACTTTTGACGTAGTTATTGTGCATAGAGAAGCCGTTTAATTTTTAATAATTTATCACCATATTTGCAGATCTCTAAAGTAACAAATATCGGTAATTATTGGAAAACCAAATACATAACTACGTCAAAAGTGTTTAATTGATGCCGTCAACATTTTATTAGTACTATAAGAAACGTATCCACAAAAAATATCCACGATAATTGATAAATTGATATTTTTTCTTATCATAATACAGGTACTTTTACAAAGTTATTTATTATGGCTTACTTAGAAAAACAAAATGTGTGAAACATTTAGTTTTTGTTTTTTTGACATTGACGCGGAGCCTTAAAATGTTTAATTCTTTTTATTTTAACCATAACTAACAATACTTTAAATCATAGAGAAAGAAAATTACAGTTATCGAATTATGTCCAGGTTTTGCTAATTTTATGCGCCTAGTAAGATATTACGCTCGAACGAATAGTACAGAACAAACACGAGAAGCGTTCCGAGAACGTTACCCCGAGTCACCGCCGTCAGTCAGTGCCGACGCACAACCTGATTCGTAGCATGGTACAAAATCTCCGGGATTATGGACAGTTTTCTGTTCCAGCTCATGCACAGGCGAGAGGTATAGGAATTATCTCCATTTCCTACGTCAAGTTCTCCCAGGATTGCTAGAAGGAGTGCCTGAGGAAGATTTGGTGAACTTACATTATCAGCAGGACGAAGCTCCAGCTCATTTTCACCGTGACGTCCGTAATTACTTGGATAATGAATACACTGGATGCTGGATAGGCCAAAATCAACCCATTCAATGGCCACCGCGTAGTCCTGACTTAACGCCATTGGACTTACTTTTAGGCCAACGAATTCGTTTTAAGAAGAGTTAAAGACAACCATAGGAGACGGGCACAGTTGTGTGATGAATTAGGAGGCGAGCATTTTGAACATTTAATGAGTACGTGTAAAATCAGTGTTAAATAAAATTGATTAAGAGCCAATAAGCGTGTTTGCATTCAATGAACATTGTAGGAGTAAGAAATATTTCATGATGATGATGATCTTGTTTGATAGCCTAAGCAGGTACTCGATTGATAAGGTAAAATAATTCTACATAACAATAATCAAAAGTGGTACTTTAATCTACACAGCAACTAGCAAGTCTTGTCGAATAGGGTGACCATAAGGTTGGTGTTTTTGCTTTTATTAATTATTATTAATAGAGTTTAATTGTTTGCTTCTCGAGTTAATGCAATGAATTTGCCTTAAAATACTGTGATAGAAACAACAATTTCTGTTTACGACTATTGTTTCAGCCTGTATAATAATATTAACAATACACTAAATCTAGTTAAAATAAAATCATAATAGCCTATTGTCACATTCCACCTAAGGACACTGATGTAACTACTTATTCTTTACAAAATAAAATCTATCTTTTTAGCTGAAACTAAATATTAAAATGACTGTCAAAATTTGTCCACGCAGGCAGTATTCAGCAGCAGGCTCAAGGTCTAGAGGACGCTGGCCTCTGCGATGGATGGATCAAATAAGAACCCTCACGAAATCACCCCTGAATCTGTGCGTGCGATATGCCACGGTGAGGGAGAGGTGGCAGGAGACGGTGAAAAAGGCCGTGCTATGACCCCCATGACCACGACTAATCTGCCAAGAATACACGACCAAGAAGGAAGAAGGCAGCAGTCCCGCGGTGGATTGCAATAGCAATTTTTTGCGCAAGAAAGCTAGCTGCCCGTGCGAGGGTTGCTTTTTGTCTTAGATGATCAGATGTTTGGGAAATGTCTTGTGGAGCTCCCGTGCGCTTCTACCCCACTTCCCTGTGTCTCGACGCCAAATGATATTATTCTATTATTATTCTGTTATTATTCTGCTGTATTTCTCAATAGAGTGGCACTCGGGGAATGGTGTACGTTCCATTCTACTGGACACATCAATTTTTTTTCCAAAAGATGGCGCCAATGTGTTAAACAGAGGTCTAAAGTGTCATACGATATTACTGATAGGGAAACCTCTCCGTAGTGAAACTAGCAACAGCAGGCTCATTATTTCAACCTCTTCACCGCCCCAGTCATCTAGTCGTGACAGCCAATGGAATGCCTCACACGCCACGGTCATCAATACATGACCATAATGTACTAGATTGTCAGTTCCGTGGCGTACAGAGCACGTCACTTCATTCGTAGTGTGGCGGACATGAGGTTAAAAGCAGGCTACAGTGTACAGACATAGGGACTAGTGTACACTAGTCTCTGCTGTAGGTAGTACAGGAGTGGTTGAAACTTTTAAGAATCATGACAGCTGATTGACGTCTACTGCTGGACATAGGCCTCCCCAAAAGACTTCCAAGTGTCAAGGTCACGGACACCCGCGACCCTTACCAGGTCATCAGTCCACTCGAGAACCTTTCCGACCCAGCGGCCATCGGTTCTACGTGCTATGTGCCCCGCCCACAAGTTTAGCGATTCGAAGGGCTATATCGGTTAATTTGGTTTTGCTGAGGATGGCCCCATTCCTGATGTAGATTTATTCCTGTCTACAATTTGCGATTCAGGGATCACGGCAATATTCCTTTTTAACCGACTTCAAAAAAAGGAGGAGGTTCTCAATCATTTTTTTTTAAATGTATGTTCAGTTGTTCACCGATTACTCGGAGACTAGTAGACCGATTTCAAAAATTCTTTTTTTGTTTGAAAGGGAATGTTTTTTAGTTGGTCCCATTGTCACCGTGTCTGGATCTGATGACGGGATCTTGGAAAAATCGAAAACACTCCTCAAATTATATAGCAAGAGGATGGGGTAAGGCTAAATCGAAGGAACTCCTCAAATTATATACCTACCAAGAGGATGGGGTAAGTAAGGCAAAATCGAAGGAACTCTTCAAATTAAGTATGCAGCATGAGGATGGGGTCTGGCAAAGTTTGGAGTCAGTGCTTTTTTGTTAAAAATTTACTTGTTCTCTATCCATGCCCACAATTACTAGAAGTGTCAATGAAAATCGTTCATGTAGGTACACTGCCTATTTACTTTCGGAATACAGGCGTGTACGGTGATAGTTCACGTACCTTACTTAGAAAATTGTAAAATTTAAAAAATACCCCTTCATTTTCATTTCAAAGTTTGAACTTTTCAAAGTAATTATATTAATATCTCAAAAACTGCTGAACCGATTTTGATAAAACACATCTAGGAACTATCGCCGCAAAACCTGCTTAAAAAAACACATTCAAATCGATTGACCCGTTTAAGAGCTACGATACCACAGGCAGCCACACACACATTTAAAATACGAAATACGTAGAGGGTAGATACATGTTTTCTGCTAACAAACTGTCATACAGTTTGTGAGTTTGGCAGATCAGTGAAAAAAGTTTTTTTTTTTTTGTGACAAGTAAAAAAAATAACACAAATGTGTATGTTAAACTTATAACTCCCCTCTTTTGCGTTCCGAGTCGAGGGTTAAAAATAAAATATTATCAATATTATCATATTATTATATCCCCACTAAAAACATTCTACTTTCAAACAAAAGACCATAAAATGGACGCTGTTGGTTGACCGTAAAAAACCCTGATGTCATTGTTTCTATTTCCCACAAACTTCATATAAAGGTGAATTTTTGACTTGTCGGTAGGAGGTGGTACGATTCAGTAAGCTGTCAAATGTCATTCTAGTCAGCATCGCATCTCTTCTACCGAAGAATCAAGAACTGAACCTAATTAAATGAATGCCAACAAACTGCCTTGCAGTTTGGTGAAGTTGTAAGATTGTGTAATGAACAATGTTTTTGTGTGATAAATAAATAAATAAAAAAACTAAAAACCAAACACGCACATCATAATTTTTAAGAAAAAAAACCGACTTCAATGGGGGAGGCCAGTGAAAGATTATTATACTTAGATGGTGCACTCTTAGATTCCATACAATAAAATAAAAATGGCTATAAGTATGTTTATAATGGTAGAAGACTAAGTACCCTCAATTCCTCATGGAATCATGGAAAAACCTTGCTTGCTTGACAAACAAAACGAAGAGAACAAATCGCCAAACGTGAACTACGCGTCGTTGAAGAGTTCCGTTCTGATCATCATCAGCAGTTCCACTTCATCAAATGTCACTTTTATGAATGAAAATGCTTGATTAGTTCATGAAAATACTAAAATCACTATTTGTGTGCCTTTCACATTTGAGGAGTTCCCTCGATTCCTAATGGATCCCATCATCAGAACTCGTGCATGACAAAAATCAATCGTGAAAATAGAACTTGTTTAACAAACACAGCTAGAAGGACAAATTGCCAAACGTGATTTTTTCGTCGTTGAAGAGTTCTGTTCTGATCATCATCAGCAGTTCCACTTCATCAAATGTCACATTTTTGTATGATAATGCTCGATTTGTTGATAAAAACACAAACATCACTATATGTTTGCCTTTAAAATTTGAGGAGTTCCCTCAATTCCTCATGGATCCCATCATCAGAAATCAAGCATGACAAAAATTAATCGTGAAAATAGAACTTGCTTAAGAAACACAGCTAGGAGGACAAATCGCCAAACGTGAACTTTTCGTCGTTGAAGAGTTCTGTTCTGATCATCATCAGCAGTTCCACTTCATCCAATGTCACATTTTTGGATGCAAATGCTTGACTTGATGATAAAAACACAAAAATCACTATATGTTTGCTTTAAAGATTTGAGGAGTTCCCTCAATTCCTCGTGGATCCCATCATCAAAACTGCGTGGTGACATAAACGGGACCAACTTGGATATATATACTTACAATCAAAAAAAGAATTTTCCAAATCGGTTAAGAAATGACGGAGTTATGGAGTAACAAACATTAAAAAAAAACATACAACCGAATTGATAACCTCCTCTTTTGACATTTTGAAGTCGGTTAAAAATAACAAATGCAAAGCAATTAGGTTTTTTTTTAAGGGCTAGCAGTCTTTTTGCGCCACGATATTCTATTGATAATCTGCAATTTGGCTAAGTGTAATGAGTAACGTGGTAAATTCTCCGCATACCCAGACTGTTAAATTGCCTCCTTTGTTATTATAGGCCAAGAGGCCGCGTTTTCACTCACAATTATATATTTTACTTACTGGATGAATTACAAAAATTGTGCATGGTAAAGGTTTAATTATATCTCCATTTTAATTGATTCCATTATGTTACGAAAGTGGCCTATATAAATAGTATAACTGATTTTTGTAACACAAAGGATTCGATTAAAATTTAGACATAATCAAACATAATAGAGTTCATAACTATGTAAATTTTTTTTTGTAATTTACCCTACTTTTTAACCGACTTCAAGATTTTAAAAGAGGAGGTTATCAATTCGGTTGTATGTTTTTTTTTAATGTTTGTTACTCCATAACTTTGTCATTTCTTAACCGCTTTGGAATTATTTTTTTTGATTGTAAGTATATATATCCAAGTTGGTCTCGTTTTTGTCAAAACGCAGTTCTGATGATAGTATCCATGAGGAATTGAGGGAACTCCTCAATCTTTAAGGCAAATATATAGTGATTATTGTGTTTTTATCAACAAGTCAAGCAATTGCATCCAAAAATGTGACATTGGATGAAGTGGAACTGCTGATGATGATCAGAACAGAACTCTTCAACGACGAAAAGTTCAAGTTTGGCGATTTGTCCTCCTAGCTGTGTTTGTTAAGCAAGTTCTATTTACACGATTAATTTTTGTCATGCTTGATTTCTGATGACGGGATCCATGAGGAATTGAGGGAACTCCTCAAATCTTAAAGGCAAACATATAGTGATTTTTGTGTTTTTATCAACAAATCGAGCATTATCATACAAAAATGTGACATTAGATGAAGAGGAACTGCTGATGATGATCAGAACAGAACTCTTCAACGACGCAAAGTTCACGTTTGGCGATTTGTCCTTCTAGCTGTGTTTGTTAAGCAAGTTCTATATCCACGATTGATTTTTGTCATGCTCGAGTTCTGATGATGGGATCCATTAGGAATCGAGGGAACTCCTCAAATGTGAAAGGCACACAAATATTGATTTTAGTATTTTCATGAACTAATCAAACATTTTCATTCATAAAAGTGACATTTGATGAAGTGGAACTGCTGATGATGATCAGAACGAAACTCTTCAACGACGCGTAGTTCACGTTTAGCGATTTGTTCTCTTCGTTTTGTTTGTCAAGCAAGCAAGGTTTTTCCATGATCCCATGATGAATTGAGGGTACTTAGTCTTCTACCATTACAAACATACTTATAGCCATTTTTATTTTATTGTATGGAATCTAAGAGTGCACCATCTAAGTATAATAATCTTTCACCGGCCTCCCCCATTGAGTCGGTTTTTTTTCTTAAAAATTATTTCCACAGGATTTGGAAATATTTAGCTTTCCGTGCTCAGAACCATGATTCATGTGTACTAGATGTCCCCTTTTTTATCTGGATCAAGAGTGGCCATATGATTCTCAGCAGCAAAATCAAAATTTACCAAATTCCGAAAAAAAGTCAAAAGTACATTTTGAGTGACGAGGGCAAATACTAAGAGCAAATGCCATAAATTTTATAGTTATTCAAAACTACATCATTAATCGATTATACGCCAGGCTCAAAATCGTTTTCGGCGTGTAAAGAGCTCCGTTAAAGTGCCTTTCTGTGCTGTTTTGGGTCAAAACTACTTAATTTTGCTAAGTTTAAGAATATATGTTAATATTCATTATATAATGAAAAAGTTTACTGCCTCTAAAAGAGAATTTGATGAAATCAGATTGCTAGAATAATATCACGAATTTATGTCTTCCAATGTATTTAAACAGTCCTATCTATTTTATTTTTAACAATAGATTATGTCTAATCTATTGACATACTCGTACACATATGTGAGTGTATAATTAAGAATACAATTGTATTACGTTTAAATAAAAAATGTTGCTGTTTTAGATTTGTCATATCGTGTGTAGTTGTTTTTTTTAATAATTCAATTTCTGGTTATCTTCTTGTATAGCAGGTACATAGTTTTTCTTTCATTTCGGCGCAGTTAGACGCAGACAGCCATAGCTAAGGTCATTGGCGCTTGTCAGCCTGTTAAATGCTTATGCTTATGCTTATTACAGCAGAGTGACAAATTATAGGTATATACCTAAATTTTAGGAGAAAAATTCACACATAACGGTCTATTATTTGTAATAGTAACATGTAAGTTCCCTGCATACCCAGACTGCTAAATTTTCTCCTTTCTTATTGTAGTCCAAGAGCTTGGTTGGAAAATCTCTCTACTATTATCCTCTATGGAAAGCTATTTGGTAGTTACATTTGAGTTCCATTAAATTTTATAACGAGAATAAAGTATGTATATACTAATATGCCTAACCTGGCTGAATATATCATCGGAAGAAATATGTATCTAAAAATATTTAAGATCTGATGTAACCATATATTAATTATGAATAAACCATTCATTCATTCATTCACTGAGGCATATGTAAATAATCCGGCAGAGACTAAATGACAAAATGGTCATGTTTTACGTAGATTAAAATCATTTTTAACCTTTTAAACGCCGTAGTCTGATATATAAGACATAAAATATCCAGTCAAATATCTGGTATGTTTTTTACAGGATATTCATCTTTCTCAGGGATACTAATTCCTGTAAAATTCGATGAAAAATTATCAGCGGTTAAAGGGTTAAATTAAAATGAACCCCAGTTTAGAAGGCACTGTGAGTTTCTTTGTATTGCGGCTATGTGCTTACGTCTCATATATATGCATGCGGTCGGAAACTACTTAATTACTTAGAATGGCGTTTAGTTGAGAAAATAAAGTTAGTATACATTCTTCATGCTTTGTTCTTAATCTAAGTTGCTAAAACTTACAATATCCTTTTAATTAAGATTTTCACTAGCACATGAATCCATACTTATACAAGGTACAGAGTTAATTATTTCCAACTAATTACCCCAACAATGAGTCTAGTCTAGCTCTCATCAATGTAATTCACAAACTCGACCACACCACTCTAGCCTTAACTTCACCCTCACATTCATAGCAACTGTTTGTACTCGGAGCTCAAGTATAAATGGTTGTACTGAGGCGCGTTATTAAGTGCATACTAACCAATACGATTCCCATAAAACTGTCTCGTCTAGTCGAAAATCTCATTAATCTTTTGCATGTTTAAAGACGCCTCTCTTTTCATAAAGTCATTGATTTTTCAGCGTATCTATAAGAGCGTACTCCTATACACTTACAACCTCTCTGGTGTTGCGAGTGTCCATGGGCGGCGCTAGTCACTTACCATCAGGCGAGTCGTATGCTCGTTTGCCTCCTATGTCAAATATAAAAAAAAGGGTATGATTTAAACGACTAGCTATATATTCTCATTTCGATCAGCCAAAATTAATCGAGTTTATGTATTCAAACATTTAAATCAAATTTTACTTCATCATCATCATCATTTCAGCTGAATGACGTCCACTGCTGGACATAGGCCTCCCCCAATTTCATGGGGGGTAAATGCCATAATCGCCACGCTTGGCATGCGGGTTGGCGATCGCAGTATCTCCACCGCACTCAAGGAATGCTGCTGCCCATTCCCCGGTGGTCTTGGTCGTAGTTTTAGGACATACCCGGGTCCAAATTTCCGGGTTTAAGTTTTACTTAAAACACTGAAATCAGAGTTTTCTCTGATTTCTGTGTTCGTACGTAAATAACGAACCCAACCGTCCCGAAATCAAGACTATAATCATTTTTACCTTTACATTACAAAAAATATCCATAATTCATAAAAATCTTACATGAATATCATATTAATGGACCATTTGATAGTCCCCCTTAGTCAAATTCTAAACCTTGTCGCATTCACTCGACCGACATACTCCTTTAGTAGCCCATACACAGTTGAAAACGACAAGGTATTATGATTTTATAAAGCTTTGCATTCAAAATTTAATCCACAAAATCGATGTACATTTTTAGGATATTTTCGGCTAATTACGCGTCAAAGGTGAAGTGGGTATACAGTTAAGAGTTACTATTTGTTTTCGTTTCTGAGTGTATAGAGGAAGACTGTAGAGAGAGCGCGTGAGAGTAGTGTTGTGTACAATAAAGTGCTTACATACATACATACAGTGTAGTTGTTGGCTTTTTTTGGTACGGAACCCTTCGTGCGCGAGTCCGACTCGCACTTGGCCGGTTTTAATGTTTTATGTAAATTCTGATTTTTATTGATTTCCGTTCCTTCTAGCATATAGCCGTGTATAGCCATAGAAACGAAGTAGCATATTTATTTTTCAGAATTCAATTTTTTTTTCTTTTTCATACAAAATATTAATTATATCACCAAGGATAAATGAAACACGGCCTTAAGAGTTAACGTGGAGTTAATCAAAAGTTAATTTCAAATATGACAATTCGGAATTCGAATGACACGCACGTCAACATTGTTTAATTCTTAGGGATCTTTTATACTATACCAGAAGTGTTATTTAACGAAAATGAATTGGGTACCTTAAGTTTTCTAAAGTGGTCCATATTATATTTTTTATTGTTAGTAGACACAAAATGAAGTCCAAAACTGCAGCTTATATTTTTTTATTACTTGTGGTTTTTTAGAAATATTTTTTTGAATATGTGTTTTGACATACTACGAGTTTGGTTGGATTAATAGAGTTTGTGCCTTAGTCTGCCGCAACAGAAAAAAATACGTGGAGTTGACAGCTGACACTGACAGTTGGCAGTTGTCAAATATAGCCGTCACATCAGTTTTTACCATCGAATTTGTAGTACCCTGGATTTTGTAGTACTTGCATCTCACGACGACCACCGCATTGCTATTTTACGGAATCGGATGCCTTCACGACGACTTGTGCAAGTATTTTTGGACAACGATACTGCCCTCGACGACCGCTGTTCTCACTTGTGTAATACAATGGATATAGTACAAGTATCACTTCCAATGCTAATAGTTCACGATAGAAAGTATTACGCAGATGAAATGAGATACTTTAAATTGTATCATCGTGCAAAAAATATAGAAGGGATAATCCCAACTTAACTTACTACTTACTTACTAACCGTCTTCCTCCATGGGCTGTTGTTTTTTCCGACCGGGGCTTTAAAGGAATAGAAGCACATTTACAGGAAAGAAAGTTGAAGCTCCTTCGCCCTCCAAGTGTCTCATCAAAAGAAACTCCCAACAAAAAAGAAGTATTGCTTGGTCAAGTGATCGCCAGTCTGCGCATTCATGTAGAGCGTTTAATACGAAGAGTAAGGGAATTCCGGTTTTTGAAGCCTCATTCAGTAACCAACCACAGCCACATGCGGTATTCAGATAATAGTGTTATCATTGCTTGTGCTTTGGTGAACTTGCAGGACAATTAAATAAAACTAGAATAATTTTCTGTCTTGTTTTATTACAGTAGAGTGCTGGACATTGCCTTAAAACCTTAACAACAGCCCGGCTACTATGATAGCTTATACCGTCACGTTATACGGCCAAAATGTACTGAAACGTCACATAAAACGTGACGGTATAAGCTATCATACTAGCAGGGCAGGTCTCTATACCCATAAAATAAGTAGGTAATCAATCAAACAGGGCTTTGGACTCCAATTTATTTGAAATATATGTATATCATTATCTATGATATAAATACATGTGTCAGAAAATCCAAATAACATATAAAAATTAGTCGGCAGTTTATTTTGTTTAGACACATTATGCAATGTCACATAGAACTTAATATACTTAAGAACATAGAAAATATTTAAGTACATCAACTTGTATTGAATTTCACACAAAACTATTCACTTTCGTTACTATTGAGTGTTTAGTGGTAATAAAACACATATTTACAGTTCCTGACAGTACTTCATGCACATGGAATAAATCACCCTACATAATTATTAATTATATACATTAAAAATTGGATGTTGGCAGTTTTATAAGTCCAATAACATATGGAAAACCTGCCATACGCTTGATTGAACTCGATTCTCCATACAAACGTAGTTTCGTTTTCATTTTAAAACGCCATGCTGAAATAACATAAAACTTTGTATACACAATGGGATCCGCTAAGTCTTAAGAGTCCGCAGTAAGCTCAGTTCTCCATACAAACATAATTTCACTCTCATTTTAAAATGGCATGCTCTAATAATTTGAAACTTTATACACACAAGGGGATCTGGTATATATAGGTAAGGAATTAGTTTCTGTTGCTAGAAATGGGAATGGGAAAAAAAACAGCAGGTTTTTTTATTTTTTTGATCTTGTATGAAAACCTTAATAATCACTATATTTTTTCTCCATTATAATTTCAAGCTACAGAAACTAATTCCTTACCTAGATATACCGGATCCCCTTGTGTATATAAAGTTTCAAATAATTCGAGCATGCCATTTTAAAATGAGAGTGAAACTATGTTTGTATGGAGAACTGAGCATACTGCGGACTCTTAAGACTTTGCATTTTGCAAAATTTTAGGATAAATAATACTCTTCCAAAATATTTCCGATTTCATCATTAAGCTGTTAGCACAAGCAGGATTTGAATTTTTTTTTGTTCAAATTCTTGATCAGCTACACAAAATGAACACTTTTTAAAACCACTTACTAACATCTGAATATGGCACTGAGCTTTAAACTTTGCTTGTATTTTGTTATCAACTAAATATGATTTCAGGGCTTTTGCAGTGCTTGGACATTTAATCTCAATGATATAATCATTTGTCATGCCATCAGGTGAGGCCCCACATATTAAATTTGTCCACATATGTCACCCAGAGTGATAGTTCACACATGAATTTTTACTGTTTTAGTGATATAGTATACAAATGTGACACTAATCTGCATAAAGGGGTGGATAAGTTGCCAGTTCGAAGAACTAAGTAACAAGTAAGACATATCTTTAAAAATTCCTGCTTGTGCTGGACATCCATCAAATTGTGTATCTATTATGGTGCTTTCTATTTCATTCATATGCACTGGCACTGTTACGTTATAGGTAATATTTTTTGGTGTTCTTGTGTTTAGGAACAACTTTCGCTCTAACAAAGCATTTGGTGTTATATGTCCTTAAATATTCCATAATAACCACCATGTCCATGTCTGGCAAATTTCCGGAGTCTGCTCGTACAAAGTCTTCTGAGGAACTCATTTTCCTTGCTAAGTTAGGTTTAGCAAGTAAGCAGTAGGGCAGCGCAAGAGTCGTCGAGGGCAGAAGTATCGTTGTCCAAAAATACGTGCACAAGTCGTCGTTTTTATTTCCGTAAAATAGCAATGCGGTGGTCGTCGTGAGATGCGGGTACTACAAAATCCAGGGTCAAGCAGAATTCTATGGTAAAAACTCGAGAACAGTAGAAATTAGGAAGCACAGCGTACAAACTCGTAGATGTGACGGCTATATTTGACAACTGCCAACTGTCAGTGTCAGCTGTTAACTCCACGTATTTTTTTTTGTTGTGGCAGACTAAGGCACAAACTCTATTAATCCAACCAAACTCGTGGTATGTCAAAACACGTATTCAAAAAAATATTTCTAAAAAACGACAAGTAATAAAAAAATATCAGCTGCAATTTTGGACTTCATTTTGTGTCCACTAACAATAAAAAATATAATATGGACCACTTTAGAAACTTAAGGTACCCAATTGTTGGAGATCTTCGTAATGGTACGAATTGGGGTACTAATAATGTCTTAGAGAAGATTATTTTATTGCATCTCAAGATTGTACCCTCGTAATTAACGGAATTGAATAAAAACACCCTGTATAACAGCTAGAGATATATATACTCACCACCAGGAACACAACACCACGTAAATACGTAACGGACAAGTAGTGGTACAGCAGAGTAATAGTAGATTACCGCAGATGCCGGGAAAGATGGCCTTGTCAGCTAAGTAGGTACCTACAGACGGCCGAGCATACTTAAGAAACATTTATCAACTTATTTGCAGGTTGCTTTGATCTTGGGCATCATGGTGCATAGGAATCGAGTTGTCGGATTGTGGTGTTTAGGCTATACCCGATAATTAAACGACGGAGTGCACGTTAACAGTTTAATCTCTTATTACAGACTCACTCGCGGGTAGTTGGACAAAACCCAACTACCGGCGTTGATACACCATAATCCCTCCACCAATAGTATATAAACAATGTTCAAAATTCACTTAAGACTTATAATTAGCATTTATATTTCTAGTAGAACGCACCGCGCGTGTATAAATATTGAGTTCTTGCGGGGCTGCTGAGGGCCTTGAGTCACCAATCCCATGGTCATCGCCGGTACCGTTCTCTCTCTCCTCCAGCCGGGGCGGCTGTGCCTCCAAAGCCATGTCACAATCTGATGGAGTGCTTTTCTCCTGCAATTCGTTATTTGTAGTTGAAGTTTCTGCCGTAGACGTCATTCCGTTGGCCTGAGTTTCCGTAGGCGACAAATCTTGACCTTCATCCGGAAGCGAGCAGGACGGGTCGTCATTGTTGACGTCGTCAAGCTTGGTGGCATTGTTGTTCTCATTTCCATAAAGACTTAAATCGTCCAATTCGATTGTGACATCGGTTCCTTTATAAGCTAATAAATGGTCAATATGCTTTTTCATATGCACTTTTAAGTCTGGCACGAACACACTATACATTCTTGACCCTAATTTGTCCGTAATTATGCCTTTTTTCCAAGAATGTTTATTTCCATTTGAAAAAATATATTTAACTAACACTATATCGTTTATATTAAAATTACACTTCCTTACTCCACCGTAGTTTTTACCTTGTAAGATCTGTTTTGCACACACGTTATTTTGTGATACGGATGATGACGACACACCGAGATCCGCGTCGGCGTCGGCGCGCATAGGCGACGGCGGCGGCGGCGCGCGCAGTAAATCGAGTCGGCAGCGCAGCCCACGGCCCAGCATCAGTTGAGCAGGCGTTACTCCAGTCGTGCAATGCACTGAGTTTCTGTATTCGAATAAAAATTTATTTAGTTTCTGAATTATTTCCCTTTGAATATTACTCTGTTGCATTATTATTTTGACTGCCCGTTTGACCGTTTTTACACAATTTTCTGCCTGACCATTTGATGCGGGGTGGTACGGTGCGATAGTGACGTGTTGCATCCCGTTTACACTACAAAAGCCCTCGAATTGGCTAGAACAGAAATTACTGGCATTGTCGGTGACTAGAGTTCGCACTAAACCGTACCTACTGAAAAGTTCACATAGTTTATCAATTACCGCGTTACTATCAGTGGTCATTAATAAAAAGCATTCCACCCACTTAGAGTGAGCGTCAATCGCGACAAGGAATTGTTTACCTTGCCATGAGAACAAGTCTAGATGTACTCGCTCCCAGACCTGCGCCGGGTACGGCCATGGCGCTAGCGGCGCGCGCGGCGGGGCGCTACGAAATGCATTGCAAATACTACAAGTACCTATTTTTTTCTCGATATCGCTATCAATGTGTGGCCACCACATGCGTGCCCGGGCTTCGGCTTTAGTTTTTACTACCCCGAAATGCGAGTTATGTAGTTCGTCTAGTAAGCGTTCTCTGTACACCGTGGGAATTACGACCTTATGGCCCCTAAGAATGCACCCGTTTTCCAATGACAGTTCTAATCTGCATAAAAAATATGGACGTAAATCAGAATGTCCTATTTTAGCCGGCCAGCCATTCATTATATAATCTTTTACTTTAATGAGAACTGCATCGTTAGCAGTTTCTTTTTGAATGTCAGCCATAGTGAGCGGTAATAAGGTCGAATCTGCTATGAAATTTATGTACATCGCTTTATCTAATTCGTCATGAAGTTCAAGGTTATCCTGCTGAACCGACCTGATTGAACGCGATAAGAAATCAGCTACGTTTTGATCGCTTTTCACATATTCTATATTAAAATTATATGCCGATAAAAATAATGCATACCTTTGAAGACGGTTGGCTGCTAACTCAGGAACTCCTTTTTTACTTCCGAAGATGGACAAAAGAGGCTTGTGGTCGGTACGAAGTGTGAATGGAACGGAGCGCCCATACAAATAATGGTGGAACTTTTTAATGGCAAATATTATGGATGCTGCTTCCTTTTGGATCTGGGCGTAATTGCGTTCTGACGTAGAGAGGGAACGCGACGCGTAAGCCACGACGCGTTCGATGCCGTCGAGTTGGCGCTGCGCCAGGACGGCTCCGAGGCCCCGGGGCCCCGCGTCAGCAGTCACCACCGTCGGCAGCGCGGGGTCGTAGTGCGCCAGCACCCGCTCTGACGCCATCTCGCTCTTGATCTTGTTAAACGCTTCCTGTTGCGCCTGGCCCCATAACCACTTTTCGTCTTTTTTTAACAGCAAATGTAAGGGTTCGAGCACACTCGACGTATTCGGTACAAAACACCTATAATAATTGATCATTCCTAGAAAGGATTTCAATTCGTTCACATTTTTGGGGTTGTCACAGTTAAGTATAGCTTCAATTTTTTTATTTGATTTGTGTAATCCGTTTTTATCTATACGGAACCCTAAATATTCGACAGACTCTTTAAACAACTCACATTTATCCTGCTTCAAACGCAACCCTGCCTCTTGTAACCTACTCAGCACTTGATCTAATCGTTGCAAGTGCGATTCGCGATTAGGACCGGTGATTAATATGTCATCGAGGAATATGCATGTTCCTTCTATTCCAGTCAACAACTGTTCCATTGTGCGCTGAAATATAAATGGGGCATTGCATAACCCGAATACGACCCTATTGTAACAAAATAAACCTTTATGAGTATTTATACATGTGAGGCGTTTCGAATCGTCGAGGACTAATTGTGAGTATGCCCGTGATAAATCCAACTTAGAGAATTCTATTCCCCCATGAAGCTTAGCAAAAAGGTCTTCAATCCGCGGTAGCTGATAATTATCTACATATAACACCTTGTTAAGCGTAACTGAGAAATCTCCGCATATGCGTACATTTCCATCGGGACGTAGTACCGGGACAATAGGAGTTGCAATATCTGAATGGTCTATCTTTTCTAGTATGCCTAGATCCACTAATCGCTGTAATTCAATTTCAACTTTGGGCTTGAGTGCTAAAGGAACGGGGCGTGGTTTAAAAAACTTTAATGTGCTACCCGGTTTTATTTTCAGAGAAATTTTATATTTGTTAAATTGCCCCAACTCGTCTGCAAATAGCTTTGCATATTTTTCCCTGAATTGTTGTCCCAAATCCAAACTCCCCAAATTGTTGTAATTTACGCTGCATAGTTGCAAATTAAATGCACTTATAAAATCTCGACCCAACAACAAAGGTTGTTTGGAATTGGTTGCTATAACAAACAATCTAATCTGTTTAGTGCGACCTTCATAGTTCACCGGTAAAGTAACGCAACCCTTTGGAATAATCTTACTATCATTATAGCAATTTAAAACAACACTACACGGATGCAACTCGTGCGAAATGAAGACATTTTTATAAATTGATTCTGGCAGTACTGAAACTGCACTACCACTATCAATCTCGCATAAAATGTTTTCGTTCGCTATCAATACCGTTTCTCGCATAGGTTGGGCATTATGACAATTGATAGTAAACAAATCAAAGCTACCTGTTATGGTGTCGTCATCATCCGCAGCCAAATAGTTGTTGCTTCTTAATTTTGACTTACTAGTGCACATACGCTTCAAATGACCTTTGACCTTGCATTTAGTGCAAGTAAAATTACTAAAACGGCATTGTTCTTTCGAATGACTTTTATAACCGCACACTTCACAACGAGAGTCTGTCGATCCCACGGGGCGCGCGACGTTCACGTTATTGTTGCGCATGGCGTACACCGGCGCCGGCGTCGGCGTTGGCGCGGCGGGCGCAGCCGCGGCGACCTGCAACGCTAGGCGCGCGCAGCGCACGCCCTGCGCCAGGTCCAGCGCGCGATTAAAAGTTAGCGTTTCCACACTATGTGTAAACAATTTCTCTTTTTCTTTCACATCCTCCAATCCGAGGACAAACCTATCGCGCAACATGCTATCGAGCTCTGTTTTAAACCCGCAATGTTCCGCTAAGCTACGCACTCGCGTTGCCCAATCGGCTAAATCTTCCCCTGGACGCTGCTCGGCCTTATAAAACTTATACCGCTCGGCGAATGAACTTCTCTTTGATTCGAAGTGGTTGTCAAATTGCTTCAGAAGATCTTTAAATTCTAAGTTGTCGAGAACAGCCGGGAACGCCAAACTCCTTGCAACGCGGTATGTGTCCTCCGCCAGCGCCGTCAGCAGGAGTGCCCGTCTCTTGGCACCGGATTTGTCCGTTTCTTCGTTCACGTCGTTTGCCGTACAATACTGGCCAAAACGACTCTTGAAAATAGCCCACTCCTGCGTTCGATGGTCGAAGGTGAGGCTGCCACCAAACATGTTTCCGTGACTCGCCATATTTCGATATCGTTATTTAATATAGCCTATGCCCAATTGCACTTGTATACACGCGTGAATTACTAAATCGTCGCCAATTTGTGGTGTTTAGGCTATACCCGATAATTAAACGACGGAGTGCACGTTAACAGTTTAATCTCTTATTACAGACTCACTCGCGGGTAGTTGGACAAAACCCAACTACCGGCGTTGATACACCATACGGATATCACTGCCAATGACGTAGAATTCCAAGACACCAAAACTAAAACAGTACGTACTAGTTATAATTTAGATCTAGTTTAGTTTTAGTTGCCTTAACTTAGTTACAAATAAAATACCTATAGAAAATAGAGGATACCTACCCGAACAAACTTTTAGTACTGTTAATGTTATTCAAACGGTCACCACGATACAGGCTACGCCTAGTGTGGGACCACGGGCTAATTTATATTGTGTTCTGTTTCTTTTCAATAATAGTATATTACTACAGAGGCCGGGACGAAAGGGGTTGCCGGCCGAAAACATATATACGGCCGAGCGAAGCGAGGCCGGATAGGTCTAAGGCTGGCAACCCCAAATTTCCCGCCGAGGTATGTATAGTGCTTTTCTCAAACATGAAATGAAATAAACAACAAAAAAAATCTAAATTTTATTTTTAATACGCATAGTGGCAGAATGTCATGATGCCTGTGCCACAAATTTATGTGGAATGGAATTAAAAAAGAGGACTTTGCCGGCCTAGGCCTGCAAGATTTGTATGAAATTCCATTAACGACCTCTTGTCATAGCCGCGCCTGAAACGTCATACTTCGCAGCCTATTATAAGGAACATAACATCAATATTTCATTGCATGTTTGAGAAAACGAATTTTATTTATATTTATTATTTTTTATTGATTTCTTTGAGTGATACATTTATTTCTGGTATATTAAAATTTTAATAGTTACCCAATGCATAAATGGTAGCAATAATACTCATTTTTACTACAATTTACCAAGGATGACCCTTAACAGATCCAAATCTCAAGTTGACACAGCTACCAGCTACACTAACCCGTTAAAAGTTGCAATAGTACATTTCGATGCTAGTGCGGAAAGTATGTCATTTCTTCACGAGTACCGAGGGATGAGGGCAACACTCGGGACGAGTGAAGAATGACATTTCCGCACGTGTATTGAACGACGTTTTTTAATACAGTTGCGAAAACATAAGAAAAACAACAAGTAATATTTATAAAAACAATATCGAATGTTGCCTTTAGAAACTTAAAACATGCTTGCAGTAAGTAAAAACGCCTCTTCTTTGACAAGCGTTTCGGCAGCTATTCCGTTCCACTCAGACAACTTATTAAGAACGGTTTTTCAATATTCAATATTAAAAAATAAACGTGTTATAATGATGAAGAGGTAAGTAATAAAATATGAAATGTGTATATTTTTCGTATTCTGATATTAACAGTAGGTTTTTATGTTGATTACGACGTTTAAAGGAAACTAATATTTAACACCCAGCAATAAGGAGTCATGCATTGGAACAAGCATAAATTTAAAAAAATTGGAAAAGTGAAAAGCACTAGTGCGCGAAAACCAACTTTCCGCACGCTAAACAGCTACGTAAAGTAGCACTTTTTGAGCAACTGTATTAAAAAAAATGTTTCCCATAGTTCGGTTCCATGCTTTTAACTTAGAAGCAATAAATTATAGTGTAAAAGGTGCTCGAAGTGAAGTGGCACTGAAAAAGATCTCCCAGAAACACGTGTAAAGATAACGTAGTAAAAAAAGGTTATTGGGAACAAAATTGGAATCCATACCAATAAATACTGGGAGAAGTAAGCAGGATGCGCTCGACGTAATGGAGCAAAGCTATTGTCTATACCTTCAGTCTCTCTCTCTCTAGTCGTTCCTTCATGATTGAAGATCGTGATCATCTGACGTCTTTTTGGACAGTACGATTTGCTTCCACCGACTTCAAAGTCAAAGTCAAACATTTATTGCATATCACATTTTTTACATATAACTTATATCCTCTGTATCATCTAATGTAAAAAATGTGATATGCAATAAATGTTTGACTTTGACTTTGACTTGTATTAGTGGCCATCCGCACCACATCGTAGAACTTGCTGTTCTCCTTAACTTGGTCGGTCCATCGCGTAGGAGATCTACCAGGGGCTCGTTTACCTTCCACGTGTCCTACTATGAAAAGTTTCTAGAGGCCGTTGTCTCCGCGCCTTGTAACGTGGCCAAAGTATGAAAGAATACGCCGGTGGCATGTAGTTCGGTGATTGTCTCCGTGGTATGTCTGATTTTTAGGGTTCCGTACCCAAAGGGTAAAAATGGGACCGTATTACTAAGATTTCGCTGTCCGTCCGTTCGTCCGTCTGTCACCAGGCTGTATCTCAAGAACAATAGCTAGACAGTTGAAATTTTCACAGATTGTGTATTTCTGTGGCCGCTATAACAACAAATACTAAAAACAAAATAATAATAATAATTAACAAAATAATAATAATATTAATAATTAATCCCATAAAAGAAACGTGATATTTTAGCCCTTTTTCATGGCTACCACTCGCCGAGCTAGATCTCAAGAACCGTAATAGCTAGACAGTTGAAATTTGCACAGATTATGTATTTATGTTGCCGCTATAACAACAAATATTAAAAACCTGCCAAGTGCGAGTCGGACTCTTTTTATAGATCATGCGGTACGGAACCCTTCGTGCGCGAGTCTGACTCGCACCTGGCCGGTTTTTAATCATATTTTTTAAAAACCTGATGAAACCATCTTTAATCCGAACACCGCTTTCCTATTAAATATTGTTTAAATATATGAGGTTCTGTGTATTGCGCCTATATCCACACGTCAGCTATGAACTGTCCTACACTGGATGGGTGTACAATTGAGAAAAAAATCTACTGTACTTTGAGAAATGTACATTATATTCCCTCGTTTTTCTCAAACGGATCCCTAAACCTAAATTCAAGATGACTACAATAAACAATATCCTTGTTACCCATCTTTCATTCAATAAAAAACCTCCGGTCTTATAAAATACGGTAAGTTTCAGCTTGCCAGCAATGCCACTTAAATATGTCACGTTAAAAACATAAACATTTTAAGGGTACTTTAGATCAATTAAGTAACCATTAGCTGTATTTTTATTGAGGGTGCAATAATGGTTAAACTCAATTTGTTGCTATTAAATACGCTTTGAGTACGAGTGAGAAGGATGTTCTAAATTATAAGTCATTTATTTAATAAAAATAACAATCTATTCAAGGGTCAGTTCACCGAGACCTTCGCGGGAACATAATGTGAAGGCTTGATTTAAGAACTCAGGGTCGCAACCCTTGGAAAAACAAGAATATACTGTTTCTTTTTGTCGTATGGAAATTTATTCGAATCGTGAGATTTTCGAGAAGATAGTATGGTTGCCAGTTTGTTGCACTTTTAGCGCTAGCCAGGGGTCGTGTACGGACGTGGTGCAACTTCGACCCCCCTTGTCAAGTGAGTGGGCAACTTGACTGTTAGTATTTCTTAAACCGCCCGAAGGGATCTAACTTGGCTTAACGACGGCTGTCGTAGACATCAGCCGGGATCAACGGCTTAACGTGCCTTCCAAAGCACGGGAGCGCTCAGTTAGTAAACACTCAAAGCGGTCACCCATGCAAGAACTGACCTGGGCCCACGTTTCTTAAACCTCGCATACCGCACGCGGTACGCGGGCGCCACTGCGCCGATGACGGTGGCAAACATGCTTACGTTCTGCCTAAGGGTAAGCAGACACTGCAGCCTATTGACGCTCGCCGACTCTTTTTAACCGACTTCAAGATTTCAAAAGAGGAGGTTATCAATTCGGTTGTATGCTTTTTTTTTTAATGTTTGTTACTCCATAACTCCGTCATTTCTTAACCGATTTGGAAAATTCTTTTTTTGATTGTAAGTATATATATCCAAATTGGTCCCGTTTTTGTCAAAACGCAGTTCTGATAGTGAAATCCATGAGGAATTGAGGGAACTCCTCAAATCTTTAAGGCAATCATATAGTGATTTTTGTGTTTTTATCAACAAGTCAAGCATTTGCATCCAAAAATGTGACATTGGATGAAGTGGAACTGCTGATGATGATCAGAACAGAACTCTTCAACGACGAAAAGTTCACGTTTGGTGATTTGTCCTCCTAGCTGTGTTTGTTAAGCAAGTTCTATTTTCACGATTGATTTTTGTCATGCTCGAGTTCTGATGATGGGATCCATTAGGAACCGAGGGAACTCCTCAAATGTGAAAGGCACACAAATAGTGATTTTAGTATTTTCATGAACTAATCAAGCATTTTCATTCATAAAAGTGACATTTGATGAAGTGGAACTGCTGATGATGATCAGAACGGAACTCTTCAACGACGCGTAGTTCACGTTTGGCGATTTGTTCTCTTCGTTTTGTTTGTCAAGCAAGCAAGGTTTTTCCATGATTCCATGAGGAATTGAGGGTACTTAGTCTTCTACCATTATAAACATACTTATAGCCATTATTATTTTATTGTATGGAATCTAAGAGTGCACCATCTAAATATATAAAAGAAGAAACTGACTGACTGACTGACTGACTGACTGACATATCAACGCACAGCCCAAACCGCTGGTCCTAGAGATTTCAAATTTGGCACGTAGGTTCCTTATAAGGTCTAAGGGTGCACTAAGAAAGGATTTTTCAAAATTCAACCCCTAAGGGGGTGAAATGGGGGTCCGAAGTTTGTATGGGGATACAAGATTAGTTGGACTATTTTATTAGAAACTTCACAGGAGTATTTCTGACGATAAATGAGTAAATACGTGTTTCAGGTTTTTTGAGAAATCAACCCCTAAAAGGGGGAAAGGTGGTGACCAAATCTGACAATCGACATGGGTATAGTTTTTATGATATACCGGGTCTTTGATAATGAAAACAACAATGATTTTAAAATCTCACGTGGAGGACGTGAAATACCATCCCCCCTGTTGGGGTGCGAGGGGGATCAAACGTCTAAATATTAATATGGGTGTCGTTTTTATGGTTTTTTGGGACGTTAATTACGAAAATGGCATCGGTTGTGAAATTTAATATTGTGTACATGAAAACTTTTGAAAGTTTGTGCCAAATTTCAAGAAATAACTGACTGAGTGAGTGACATATCAACGCACAGCCCAAACTGTTGGTTCTAGAGATTCCAAATTTAGTATGTAGATTCCATATAAGGTCTAGAGGTGCATTAAGAAAGGATTTTTCGAAATTCAACCCCCGGGGGGGGGGGGGGATGAAATGGGGGTCTGAAGTTTATATAAGGAATCAAGATTAGTTAGACTACTCGTATTTTATTCGAAACTTCACAGGAGTATTTCTAACGATAAATGAGTAAACATGTGTTTCAGGTTTTTTGAGAAATCAACCTCTAAAAGGGGAAAATCTGATGACAAATTTTGAAAATCGATATGGGTATTGTTTCTATGGTTTATCGGGTCGCTGATTACGAAAACAACAATGATTTTAAAATCCCACGTAGAGGACGTAAAATACCATCCCCTCAGTTCGGGTGCGAGGGGGTTGGAATGTCTAAATAAATATTAATATGGGTGTCATTTTTATGGTTTTTTGGGTCGTTAATTTCGAAAATGGCATTGGTTTTGAAAGATAATATTGCAGACATGAAAACTTTTAAAAGTTTGTGCCAAATTGCAAGAAGAAACTGACTGACTGAGTGAGTGACATATCAACGCACAGCCCAAACTGCTGGTTCGAGAGATATCAAATTTGGCATGTAGGTTCCTTATAAGGTCTAAAGGCGCATGAAGTGCCGTGAATTCCCTATGAAGATACGACCTTTCTTGAATCAATGTATTGTAAGTGGATTTATTAATCAGTGCCGTCCGATACGTTTACAACAAAAAACGATATTTGAGCGTCCGAGAGGACTGTTAATACGACTTCTAGGTATAATTTGGCAAAAGTGGCGGCCATATTGCTTTTCTTCATTTTCGTCCCGATTTCGTTCAAAATCGATATCTGAGCGTCCGAGAGGTCCCGTAATACGACACCGACGTAAAATTTGAAAAAAGTGGCGGCAATATTGATTTTATTCATTTCCGTCCCAATTTCATTCAAAGTAGAAATCTGAGCGTCCGAGATGTCTCTTAATATGAATCCGTGGTAAAATTTGGAAAAAGTCGCAGGCATATTGATTTTCTTCATTTTCTTCCCGATTTCGTTCAAAATCGATATCTGAGCGTCCGACAGGTCACGTTATACGAATGCGAGGTAAAATTTGGAAAAAGTGGCAGCCATATTGATTTTTTCATCTTCCTAATTTCGTTCAAAATCGATATCTGAGCGTCCGAGAGGTCCCCGAATACGAAACCGAGGTTAAATTTGGAAAAAGTGACGGCCATATTGATTTTCTTCATTTCCGTCTCGATTTCGTTCAAAATCGATATCTGAGCATCCGAGAGAATTCTTAATACGAATCCGACGTAAAATTTGGAAAAAGTGGCAGCCATATTGATTTTGTTCATTTCCAACCCGGAATCGTTCAAAATCGATATCTGAGCGTCCGAGAGGTCTCTTAATACGAATCCGAGGTAAAATTTGTGAAGGTGGCGGCCATATTGATTTTCTTTTTTCCGTCTCGATTTCTTTCAAAATCGATATCTGAGCGTCCGAGAGGTCTCTTAATACGAATCCGAGGTAAATTTAGGCACTCCATACATGCCAGGGATTGTAAAAAAAAGTTTAATGTTACTGTGTAGGCGTTTGGGGTATCTATGGATTGGCTTTTAAAAACGAGATAGAGGTTTCTATATTTTTCCCCATTTAAATCAACCTTTAGATTAGTATTACATACTAGCAGCCCGGCGCATACAAATAATTAACAAATAGTTATTCTATCGTTAATGGTTTTCGCAGCGCACGCGATGTAAAGAATATTTTATGTATTTTTACACTTTGGGTTACATTATTGGAGTTTTAGTAAGAATACTTATTTTTTTGAAAATATAATATAGCCCATGTCAATGTCACCCAAGAATAGTGTAGCTATTCAATGCAAACAAACAATCAAATCTTTCCTTTTTATAATATTAGTATAGATTAGCTGTCTAAGTCGTAAAAATTGTGTCCCCTCACTGTAATTTTCAAACTATGAAGTTTAAGATTCTGAAAAACATTGAGATGGTGCATATTAGTAAATACTTTCAGCGAATTTTGGTTTCAACAAGAGAGGTTTACCATTTTTTGAAATATCGTTGAAAAAGAGTCTTGCTCAAACAAAATGACTTAAGTGCCGTGAGTTTCCTATAGTGGTTTAAATGTGAACTAGCAGGTGTCGGCATGGAACCCTTCTTTGTGCGTGATCAGACACTTGGCCGGTTTTAATTTAATATTATAGACATGAAAATTCTTGATAGTTTGTGGCATATTGCAATTCTATCGGTCCAGTAGTTTTAAAGCAAATCGATCGGTTGTAACAGACGGACTGACAGACAGCCACACGTGAATAAGGGTCTCTTTTTGCTTTTGAGGTACGGAACGAGCCCCGCGTATCCTAACAGAGTTTTGGGTATGATTTGATAGCTTTAGAGGGGTTAGTCAAGACTAACTATGATTCATTAACAGATGAACAAAAGTCAGTATAAGTACGAGTAAATAGTAAGGAGTGCGAATGTAAGTAAAGCCGAATTTTCTTTTTGGATGCTGCAATGGAAACTGGCATAACCTACCAATTAAATTTAAATTTAGGAAAAATAAGTATTACACTTGATATTGAATTAGCTGTATTTCTGTACTTAAGAGCACCGGAGTTTATGACTGCTGCTTGCTCGTTACCAGACCTTCTATTGGTGTTACTGTAGTACACAGATACTTTTACTAAGGGCCATTTAAGACAGCCTGACCCTTTCCCCCTCGGCCTCTCGGAAATGTATGATAATAGCTTTCGATCCTTATTTTTGCCAAAATCAAATGAAATTCTACAGTTTGCCGGTTCTCAAGATTGTATAGTGACTTTTCATCTGTTCATCTGTTAATAAATCACAATCACCAAACTTCGTATACCGAAACCCCCAGAATGTAACAACTACTTTTCTGGAAATTTTCGTCTAAATCGGTTCAGCCAAACGCGAGATAATCGTGGACAAACATACATACATACGTACATACATACATACGGGTCAATCAGAGAACCTCTTTTTTGAAAACGGTTAACAATGATGCTTAGAGTACGCGGGCGAAGCCGCGGGCAAACGCTAGTCTAAGTATAATAATCTTTCACTGGCCTCCCCCATTGAAGTCGGTTTTTTTTTTTCTTAAAAATTATTTGACTTAGGCGTTCTAGGTGTTGACAGCTAGAGATATATGCAGACTCTCACTTTCAACACTGCGTATCCTCGGGAGCTCTGGCGATCCTTATTCACCTCCAGAAACACAAAACCACATACCTATACGGCAAGTAGGGGTGTGATTATGGCTCCCAGAGATATAGGAGTATTGGAGAAATAATAAATTAATTTGAAATAAATCTAAGCCTCATATTCGCTGTTACGAGTATAGAGCGCTTGTGTCTCAGTTCAGCTATGCTATTTCTACAAGTAAATTTTTAACAAAAAAACTGAAACTCCAAACTTTGCCAGACCCCTCCTCCTGCTATATAATTTGAGGAGTTCCTTCGATGTAGCCTTACTTACCCCATCCTCTTGGTATATAATTTGAGGAGTTCCCTCGATTTTTCCAAGATCCCGTCATCAGATCCAGTCTTGGTGACAATGGGACCAACTAGAAAACACACCGTTTCAAACAAAAAAATAATTTTTGAAATCGGTCCACTAGGCACCGATTAATCGGTGAACATACAAAAAAAATATTCCGACGAATTGAGAACCTCCTCCTTTTTTGAAGTCGGTTAAAAAGTGCAACAAACTGGCAACCCTACTTTGTCTTCTCGAAGATCTCACGGTTCGAAAAATAAAAGAAATACGATTCTTTTTATTATCGTATAAAGCAAGATAAAAGGTATTGTGTAATTTTTTTTATATTACCTTGCCAAGTATAGTACATTACTACAGAGGCCGGGATGAAAGGGGTTGCCGGCCGAAGACATATAGACGGCCGAGCGAAGCGAGGTCGGATAGGTCTCAGGCGGGCAACCCCATATTTCCCGCCGAGGTATGTATAGTGCTTTTCTCAAACATGCAATGGAATAAACAACAAAATAATTTTTAAGAAAAAAAAACCGACTTCAATGGGGGAGTCCGGTGAAAGATTATTAATCTTAGATGGTGCCCTCTTAGATTCCATACAATAAAATACAAAAATGGCTATAAGTATGTTTATAATGGTAGAAGACTAAGTACCCTCAATTCCTCATGAAATCATGGAAAAACCTTGCTTGCTTGACAAACAAAACGAAGAGAACAAATCGCCAAACGTGAACCACGTGTCGTTGAAGAGTTCCGTTCTGATCATCATCAGCAGTTCCACTTCATCAAATGTCACTTTTATGAATGAAAATGCTTGATTAGTTCATGAAAATACTAAAGTCACTATTTGTGTGCCTTTCACATTTGAGGAGTTTCCTCGATTCCTAATGGATCCCATCATCAGAACTCGAGCATGACAAAAATCAATCGTGAAAATAGAACTTGCTTAACAAACACAGCTAGAAGGACAAATCGCCAAACGTGAACTTTTCGTCGTTGAAGAGTTCTGTTCTGATCATCATCAGCAGTTCCACTTCATCAAATGTCACATTTTTGTATGATAATGCTCGATTTGCTGATAAAAACACAAAAACCACTATATGTTTGCCTTTAAGATTTGAGGAGTTCCCTCAATTCCTCATGGACCCCATCATCAGAACTCGAGCATGACAAAAATTAATCGTGAAAATAGAACTTGCTTAACAAACACAGCTAGGAGGACAAATCGCCAAACGTGAACTTTTCGTCGTTGAAGAGTTCTGTTCTGATCATCATCAGCAGTTCCACTTCATCCAATGTCACATTTTTGGATGCAAATGCTGATTTGTTGATAAAAACACAAAAATCACTATATGTTTGCCTTAAAGATTTGAGGAGTTCCCTCAATTCCTCATGGATTCCATCATCAGAACTGCCTTTTGACAAAAACGGGACCAACTTTGATATATATACATACAATCAAAAAAAGAATTTTTCAAATCGGTTAAGCAATGACGGAGTTATGGAGTAACAAACATTAAAAAAAAAAAACAAAAAAAAAAAACATACAACCGAATTGATAACCTCCTCTTTTGAAATCTTGAAGTCGGTTAAAAATCAAAGTTTTATTTTTAATACGCATAGTGGCAGAATGTCATGATGCCTGTGCCACAAATTTATGTGGCATGGAAATTAAAAAAGAGGACCTTGCCGGCCTAGGCCTGCAACATTTGTATGAAATTGCATTAACGACCTCTTGTCCTAGCCGCACCTGAAACGTCATACTTCGCAGCCTATTATAAGGAACATAACATCAATATTTCATTGCATGTTTGAGAAAAAACCATTATTGAAGTAACTACCCCTCTCTGCCCTCTAAGGAAAATATCAAAAATAAACACAATGCCTTATCAGAAAGCTAAATATATAATATATAAGATTAAGTATACATAAGTAGGTTTAATGAGGACAGGTAAATGACACGGGGGACGTCCTGAATGCGAAGCTGTGCTCCGCTTGGAACCCGAATTATGTATATCACAGAGATATTGTTCTAATTTTGTATTAATGCTATGTTATGCTCACGAAAATTCACAAACGAAGTTGACAAAAGGGCTGGAGTACGCTGTCCGCAATGCCGTCCAAACACCCAAGATTCACAGGGTTCATCAGCCATACTAGAAGAGCTACGAGGGTTTAGAGCAGAATTTCATTCTACAAAGTCGCAGATACAACACATCTCCACCTCGATCGACACCCTAAACACTAAATGGAGCGAAATGGAGACAAGATTTTCCGATTTAGAAGACCGAATCATTGCGTTGGAAAGCAGTGCGAACGTTGTTTCGAAGTTGCAATCCGAACTTGCTGTCGGAACTCAAACAATAAATAACCTGCAAAATGAATTGCTTTTTCGAGACCAGCAAGCTCGAATTAATAACATTGAAATATCAGGCATACCATTTAAAAAGGGTGAAAATCTTCTCACGATACTGGACTTGATTCACAAAAAAGTTGGTGTGAATTTGGAGGCTGGCGAGGTAGATTCCATACACCGTGTACGTCGTTATGTCAAACAGAACACTGGGCGTAGTTTGGACGGTGACGCAGCTGGAGTGAGGAGCGAAAGTGCCAGCACGAAGGAGCCGCGCCCTCCAGAAATTATCGTCAAATTCACCAGGCGGCTGTGCAAGGACCAGCTGCTGGCGGCGGTGTGCGCGCGCCGCGGCCTCACCACGGCAGACATCGGCATGGATGGACCGGCGAGCGCCCTTTTCCTCACCGATCACCTTACACCGACAAACAAATTGCTTCTGAGACGTGCCAGGGAACGGAAGACCGAACTGCATTACGCGTATCTTTGGACTCGCGATTGCAAAATCCTCATGCGGAAAAACGACACATCTAAAATTATCGGAATAAACAACGATTCGGATTTGTTTAAGTTGAAGTGACTATGTATGCCTTTTTTTATACATGTGTTACTTTCTGTGTTCTATTGTAACTCTTTATATTTGTTAGCGACTGCCAAATTACATTGCATAGGTGCCGTTGTGTATGCCTACCTCATCTTTTTACTCGCATTTATATCATACATTGACTACCTACTTAAAAAAACCTTCTACCCGCCTACATGCGCATCAAAATTTTGTAAATGTTTTCATTCGATCAATGTATTATTTTTAACTACAGATCCATATCGTATTTCACCCGTAATATTCATAAATACGAGTAAACAACATATATATATACGACTATATTGTATCGTATTCATTTATCATGTTTCGTCTGCCTTATTAAAATATAATTTTCTTGAATTATTGCTGCTGATCGATACCAATATTCCTAAAAACTACGCTTATTTACATACTACAATTCAAATAAATACATTTTTTAATTGTAATGGCGTGTAAGTTGTTTAAAGGTTATTATCAAAATGTACGGCCTACGAACGAAATCCCACAGCTTTTTCTCACAAGTAGCCCTAACGGACTACGATTTCATATGTATAACTGAAAGTTGGCTTAATTCAAACTTTTACGACAGGGAATATTTTGACGATAGATATAAAGTATATAGATGCGACCGGTCGGCAGAGGACAGCGGGGCGGAGCGCGGCGGGGGAGTGGCGGTGGCGGTGCGGAGCGAGCTGCTGCCGGTGCGCCGCGACTGGCCTGTCCCCTCTCCCGCGCACTCCGAGTGCATCTGGATTTCCCTTCCTATGCACAGTGATAACAAGCACTTGCAGCCTAAATACTTAAATATAGCATGCGTGTACATTCCGCACGGGACAAACCATAAAGATACCGTTGACTCATTTTTTGACATAACTTCTCAACTTGTACTTGAATGTCCGGATGATTTGTTTCTTATCACTGGTGATTTTAATATCTCCCAAGCTGATTGGGTGAATACAGGCACGGGCGTATTATCACTAAGTTCTTGTAACAACGTTTTGGTGCAGTGTTTAAGTGAATTTATGGCACTCAGTAACTTGAACCAATTTAATAGTACTTTAAATGTTAATAATCGCGTTTTAGACCTTATATTTAGTAGTACTACTTGTACTGTCAACAGATGTGAATATCCTCTAACCCCAGAGGATTCACATCACAGAGCCTTATCCTTGTGCTTAGAACTTGATTACGCTGCCCCATTGAAATTTGCCAACACAAATGTTTATAAGTTCCACTTAGCCAATTTTGATGATTTTAATGATGAATTATTAAATATAGATTGGATTAATTTCTTTGATAATTTAAATTTAGAAGGCTGTATAACAAAATTCTATAACTTGCTATATAAATTAATTGATAAATACGTACCATGCTATCCTTCCCGAAATTCGTGTTCATATCCGGTGTGGCACAGTAGATCTTTGCGAAAAATTTTGAAAGAAAAAAGAAAATTTCATCAGCTATGGAAACGTTACGGTAATCCACTAGACTATGAAAGTTTTAAAAAACTGAGAAAAAGGGCTGACATTGTTGAAAAACAGTGCTACATAAACTTTATTGATTCATCCGAGAGCAAAATTAAATCGCATCCAAAGTATTTTTGGAATTATATTAAATCAACATTGTCTAATAAAGGCATACCTCAGACAATGTATTATAAGGGTGATTTAGCTTCCGATGGCGTAAATATTTGTAGTATGTTTAGTGATTACTTTCAATCTGTATTCGAGACTTCTGCTGCGCCGTCGCTGGATGTCGGGCATTTGGAGCCACCATTAAACCCAGTACTTCATTTTAATACAATATATCTGACTAACAATATGGTTCTTAAATACTTAAAATCCGTCGATGTAAACAAAGGCACTGGACCTGATAACATACATCCCCTATTAATCCGTAGATGTGCTAGTGCATTAGTGGTTCCAATCACCAAAATTTTCTCTCAGTCTATTATGGAGGGTCAGTTTCCACAAATATGGAAAAAAGCGTGGATTACTCCAATTCCGAAGGGTGCTATAAGTCAACATATAGAAAAATATAGACCAATCTCTAAATTAAGCCAATTTGGAAATTTTTTTGAAAAAATAGTTACCGACCAGCTCTCTTATGCTGTTCGTCGCCATATTAATCCCGCTCAGCATGGGTTTTACAGAGGTCGTAGCGTCTTTTGGCTTTTAGTGAGGTTGTGCGCGACGCAATGGATAAAAAATATCAAGTGGATGCCGTTTATACGGATTTTGCAAAAGCCTTCGACAAAATCTCTTATAATACACTTTTGCTAAAACTTTGGAACCTTGGGATACATGGCGACCTCTTTCGGTGGATAAAGTCATATGTGGAAAACAGGTTCCAAGCAGTTGTAATCGGAGGCTTTTCATCTGATTACAGGCAAACTACTTCTGGTGTCCCACAGGGATCCCATTTGGGGCCTCTATTATTTATATTGTACATAAATGACATAACGGAGTGCCTAACTCATTCAAAGGCCTTATTATATGCCGACGATACCAAAATATTTAGGGTTATTAAATCAAACACCGATTGCATATTGTTACAAAATGATTTGCTATGTTTCGAGAGTTACTGTATACAAATTATTTTATTTTTAAATAATGATAAATGTTCTATAGTAACATTTACACGCAAAAAAGAGCCAATAATATATCCTTACAAATTAGGTGGTGTGACTCTAGGACGACGGGAGAACATACGTGATCTCGGTGTGACACTGGACACTAAACTTACTTTTAACCCTCATATAGATAACGTTTTAAATAAGGCGTACAAACAGCTAGGTTTCATACTTCGTGTTGCAAAACCTTTTCGTAGGCCTCTGACTTACAAGTTGTTGTATAACAGCTATGTTCGAAGTCGCTTAGAATTTGCGTCGGTAGTCTGGAATCCCTGTTACGATGTACATAAAGCTAGAATCGAAAGACTTCAGAAAAAAATTGTTCAGACACTTGAATTTAGAGTAGGTGGAAATTACGTAAACTATGCTTCCTCAGCTGAAAGACACAATCTTCATGCTCTTTCACTCAGACGCTCGTGTACCGATCTACTTTTCCTGTTTAAAATTATTAATAATCTGATAGATGCCCCTGAAACGTTGTCCAATATAGGCCTCCGTGTACCGCGTAGATCAGAACGTAGTTGCCGCAGCAAAGCACTGTTTAGCATTCCAAATAGCAGAACGAAACATGCTCAAAATTCATACATAAATCGCGCATGCAGGCTGTACAATAATAAGTGTATGGTCGCAGATTTGTTTGGCAGCTCGTTAGCAAAATTTAAGAATCAAATTTATTCATTGTTGAAATAGTGTGAAATACACAAATAGATACTTGATATACTTCAAGATTTAATGCAGTTTTTTTTTTATAGTTTCATTAAGTTATTTGTTAAAGGTTGTTATGATACCATATTAAGAATACATAAATGAAAGTAAAAAAAATAAATGAAAATGTAAACTTAAAATCTGACAAAGTATCTGTGAACGGTTCCAGTGATTTTGTTATATGTAATTAACTTTAAAATATAGGAAACTGTAGGTCTACTTATATTTTTATTGTAAAGCTATTAGCTATGAACCTATATGTTTTTACGACTGTTTATTTCTAATAAATAAAAAAAAAAAAAAAAAAAAATTGGGTACAACGACACTACTAGGTGTTGTGTATAAAATACCAAAATACCTACTCTACAGAGGTTCTAATTTTATATTGACGTAATGAAACAAATGTTAGTCAGTGCTCTCTAACAACTCGTTCCATTGAAGATAATAAAACAACGATTGAACAGAGCGATCAATCCAAATTGTATAATAAACAGACCACAAAACAAAAGTTGCGTTGCTTGGTCGACAGTTGATGGACTGACGTGCGTTATAAAACCCCCCTTTTTTCCGCCACTCGTGTCGGTCATGTGTAATTGCCACTGGAAAAATTCAAACCTAAATCTGTGCATGAGCTAATTCATTTTATTCAGAGTGGTTCAGTAAAGACAGATAAAAACATAAATGTGAAAATGGGAGCCAAGTTCAATATTAAGAATATGCGATGCTCGGTTGTCACAGTTCTGTTTTTTTCTGGTGTACACACACAAATACCAAGCTGCATGCTGAAATTTGGCAAATAGATTTGGAGTTATTGAGGGGTCAAAAATGGCTCCAAACGGTGCGTTTAATATAACACACGGCTGCTGTCCGCCAGTTCCTGGGGTGAACTTGGCTGGACACGCTGCCGCGTGTCTAGATTGTATACATATGTGATATTTTATTATGTCAGGTGTGCAATAAAGAGTATTTGCATTGTATTGTATTGTAACTGCCTAGTCTTACATTCATATATTGTATAGTATTGGTATTGATATTCAAATTATTATTCGACGTGTAAAAACGTCCTTGTGGCGTATTTGCAGAATAAAGGATGATTCACAGTAGACCGTTCCATGTCCGGGCCGGCCCGTTTTCTATGACAGCAAACGCAACGGCCGGTGTTTTTGGTTAGAAGAAAACGGGCCGGCTCGGACACGGAACGGCCTACTGTAAATAATCCTTAAATATTTGATAATCAAATATTGATTTGAGTCAACCGAGTCCCAAGCGGAGCGCACCGCCGCATCCCTTCCCCTCCGGATATTGATTTTGGTTGTTAGGGATTTATTTATGACTATTAGCTCGTGAGGGGCGGGTAATGAGTTCAGATGCCAGCGTCTGCCAAAACATTAGGGGATGGCATGATAGACTTTTAGAAATACTACATACAATACATTGTCACGTCAGAAAAACTTTAAATAATACTTTTTAGAGATGTAAGGCACAGCGGAATATCAATTTTCTCAGTTGTATGTACGTCGTTTCGCAGACAGTAGTTCAACGAAATTAACCTTTTTTCTTTTCTTCCGATAAGACTACTACCTAGACCTACCTTTTTTTTCCCCGGGGGGAAAATCCTTTATGGAGACGACCGCACCTCGGGGACAGTGCGGTGCCCCCCGATCGTCCTCCTCAACTCATTTCGGGCAGCTCTGGGATCTCCTTCGGAACGCACCAGTGCCACCCTAGAGTCTGTGGGTCCAACCGTCTGCTTTCATAGGCGATCACAGGCATCACAGCCCCCAACTGTGACCGTCTTCGACCCCAAGGACCCCCTTTTATTCGCTTTCTATACGGCAGGCAGAGGATACCGTAGCCGTATTCTATACCCGGGCTACAGGGCGCAACGGCGACGTATTATCGTTGCCGCCTCCTCCTCCGAGCATGGTCATTACGCTCCCGTTCACACTCTGTGGTCTCCTTGTGGGCCATGACAGTCTCACAAAAGGTGACAGCTGCATCCCAACATTGCCGCTATAAGAGCGGGTGGGGAGAGATCTTGCCCCACTTTTTGTATTAGGATGTGCCGCTCGGTCCGCCACGCTGGGCATTCCTCGAGCGTGTGCTGCGGAGAGTCCAGGTCAGAACAGCAGTGGTGACATCGTGCTGTCTGCTCTTTGCCTATTCTGTGCAGGTACTCACCGAAGCAGCCATGTCCGGTGAGTACGTGCCAGCCTGTAGGTCACTCGACCCTTCCGCTTCAGCCACTGGTCAAAGTGCGGCAGGATGGCGGCGACTACCCGCTGCCGTGTGCTACGGGGTTCCTCCAGTTGCTCACGCCAGCATGTGATGCCTTGCCTGTGGGCCCTCTCTCGCAACGCCTTAATTTCTATTTCTGCAGCGCTTTCATCCTCTACGCGCAAGGCATTGTAGATTTTTCCATCCATTTCTGCCAGGATGTCTAGCGGCGGAAACCGTGCTAGGAGCCTAGGAGGGCCGCCGCCTCATACGATATCGTACGGTATCCACGGGTGACCCTGATGGCTATCCGGCGCTGAACTGCGAGTACCTTCGCTCTGCTGCGTCGGTTGCGCGTCAGCCGCTCTGACCACACGGGTGCCCCGTATAGTGCGATAGACCGCCCCACACCTGTGTATAGGCGGCGTACTCCCTCCTCCGGCCCTCCGAGATTTGGCAGCAGTCTGTGCAATGCACCCGCCGTTCTTTGAATCCGGGGAACGAGCCGGTTGAAATGCTCGTCAAAGGTCCATCGGCTATCTAATGTTAGGCACAAGTATTTCATGAACTGACCGACTCGGACTTCTACCTCTCCAACCCGCACGGAAGTAGCTGGAGGCTCCCGACCTCGCCTCAGTCCATGTATCCAAAGCGCCTCGGTCTAATGAGGCGCAATTGTAAGACCGATGCTGCGGATCTTGTTTACCAAGAACCTAGACCTACCTAGACTTTTAAGGTTTGGAATTCTCTGCCGGCGTCTGTATTTCCAAGTTCATATAACCTAGACCTTTTTAAGGCACGAGTGAATTGGCATCTTCTGGGTGAGCTCGCTTCATCGTCGGCCTCATCTTTGCCCCCTGGCTAGATGATGACCTAGAGCAATCCCATTTTTAATAAAAAAAAGACAACCAGTTTTTTAATTTCCATAAACATATTTCGCATTATTTTGAACTCTTTTGTAGTTTTGTTGAGGTGGACAATAAAGAGTATTTGTATTGCGTTTTGTATTATATTCTAAATACTCCGGAAGACACATGGAGTCCAATGTAATTTGGAAATTAAATAAACTAGTGGGTCTGTGTGTGTGTTTTTTTTTCAAATTTCTAAAACTAGCACTAAAAGAATTATATATAATTATCGAACCTGCTCACAAAATTTCACGGAAATCGGTTTGAGAAATGTGACCTGTAGAGGAGAACATCCGGACAGACATACGAAAGAATTTTTGTCGAAAGCTGAAACAGAGACGCTTCGCTCGCTCGGTCAATAAATATTGGTGGACAATCTCACACAAATCGACCTAGTCCCAAACTAAGCAAAGCTTGTACTATGGGCACTAGACGACGATATACATACTTATAGATAAATAAATACCTTAATACATAGAAAACGTCCAAGACCCTGAGTCTTGAAATATTCGTGCTAGTTACACAAATAATGCCCAGACCGATTCGAACCTGGAACTTGGAACCGGAATTGAGGTGATGATAAATACGTTTTTTTTTTTTACTTTTGTTGCCTATTGACTATTGACAGCTCATAGTAAAGACTCTCGATTAGTAATAAGATCTAATTCGTAAAATAAAAGTACATTCGATTACTTCGGACCAATTGTTCGAAACAGCCCTTGAGCCGATAATTCCGAAGGATTTTTCCGGGAAAAATGTTCCGAATCGCGAATCGGAATCCGTTGAGAGGGCTTCACAGTGATCCGGATGACAAGACGGGGTTACACTGGGAGGAAATGATGGGTCCACAGAAAGAACATGTCTAGTCCATTGAAATTTCAAAGGCAATTTGCACCTTATGTCTTTATCAGTTAGGTTGCTTTTTGTTATGAAATTTAAGTGGTCTGGATATGTTTTTTTCAAATACTTCTATCCACCCATTAGTCTGATTTTATAAGTGTTCCGTACGACATGAACACTAATAGTTATTTGTTATACAAGGGTGCAAAGTTGTATTTTAACTTCGAGTGTGGAATTGAAATACGAAACACGGCTGCAAAGTTATTTTACGTTTCCTGTGTTGCAACACTCGCTACGCTCAGGAATCTCAGGATTATATTTTTTAACCACACACTTCGCTCAGGATTCTATTTTCCAACGAGGGCGACATAATTAAAAAGGAACTAAATAATACGTTCTTTTAGACAAAATGCAGTTTTGCTATCTGTTTTAAAGAATGAAAAAATCGGCAAGAGCATGTCGGGCCATGCTCGTCAAGGTAGGGTTTCGTAGTTGCAGCAACTCAAAAACAATTTAACTGATCATGTCCGCTACCTATGGTTTTCGTTGAAAGTCTTTATTAAGTTTTACTTTCATGATTTTTTCATATTTTTGGACCCATAGTTCAAAAGTTAGGGGGGGGCACAATTTTTTTTTTGTCTTTTTGATCGAATATTTTCGAAAATATTCACTTTATCAAAAAATCTTTGATGAAGACCTGTATTCTTTTTGAAAGACCTATCCTACAAAACCCCACACTATAGGGTTGAAACAAAAAAAACAATCATCCCCACTTTACTTGTGGGTACCGTAATTTTTTTAGATTTTAGTTTACGTCTTTGTCAGATTTATTGATTTATATATCCATGTCCACGGTTGACCGATGACCTGGTAAAGGTCGCTGGTGTCCGCTGGATGCGGGTGGTGCAGGACCCGTCATTGTGGAAGTCTTTGGGGGAGGCCTATGTCCAGCAGTGGACGTCTTTCGGCTGACATGATGATGATGATGATGATGATGATATCCATGTCAAATTGCAGCTTTCTAACACTAACAATCACAGTGCAAAGCCTTGGACTGACAGACAGACAGACATGGCGAAACTATAAGGGTTCCTAGTTGACTACAGAACCCTAAAATCGGTGCATCAAGGTATATATGAATCCGGCTTATCACGAAGGAGACGTTTTAATTTTAGTCTCCTCGCGATCGTCCTTTAATTTGCTCCCTGTGTGTCCTTCAGTAATTCGCGGAAAAATATGTCAAGTGCGATTCCGTTTGCTAAGATCCTTCGATCCGGGGGCCAAATAATTGTACAGTCGGCTTAGATTGGGTGATAAACACTTTTTGATTTACATTTACAGTAATACCATTCCTAAAATGAAGGGTTCGGGTCAGTCAGTCTCGAGTCTATCTCCATTCCGTTACGAGTACTTGCCAAAGGCACGTGCCATTCGTGGTTGTCATGTACTTGTTACACCATCAACTCAGAAGTATTTAGAAGATAATTTAAAAGAAAAAAACCGACTTCAATGGGGTAGGCCGCTGAAAGATTATTATACTTAGATGGTGCACACTTAAATTCCATACAATGAAATAAAAATGGCTATAGTTAAGTTTATAATGGTAGAAGACTATGTACCCTCAATTCCTCATGGAATCCTCCATCAGAACTCAAGCTTGACAAAAATGTGTCTTGACAACCTAGCTTGCTTGACAAACATAACGAAGAGAACAAATCGCCAATCGTGAACTATGCGTCGTTGAAGAGTTCCATTCTGATCATCATCAGCAGTTCCACTTCATCAAATGTCACTTATTTAAATGTAAATGCTTGATTAGTTCATGAAAATACTAAAATCACTATATGTTTGCCTTTAAGATTTGAGGAGTTCCCTCGATTCCTCATGGATCCCATCATCAGAACTGCGTTTTGACAAAAACAGGCCCAACTTGGTTATATATACTTACAATCAAAAAAAGAATTTTCTAAATCAGTTCTTAAATGACGAAGTTCTGGAGGAACAAACATTTAAAAAAAACACAACCGACTTGATAACCTCTTCCTATGAAATCTTGAAGTCGGTTAAAAAGTACGTAAGTACGATTGGTCTCTTGATCTGTAATTTTGAGTTTGTGCATCCCACCCTTAGTATTTTCACGGCCATTTTTCATAGTCAATACTAATGCTAAAATGCCGCAATTCAATGCTAAAAGTCCGGCAAGAGGCCGGACGGCTTAACACTGGTGCCGTGGCAGAAGGGGAGGTGTCTTCTGTGGGACGCCACGTGCGTCAGTACTTTCGCCGCCTCACACCTCAGCCGAACAGTACGCACAGCTGGTGCCGCGGAGGATTTTGCCGCGGTCAAAAAGCGGGTCAAGTATTCGGCCCTGGGCAATATTTATTACTTTATACCCCTTGCGTTTGAGGTTACTGGGTGCTGGGGGTCAGAGGCCATTGCTTTCATTCGGGAAGTGGGACGTCGAATTAGGGAGAGGGGGTCTGAGGCCCGCGCGGGTTCGTACCTGGTGCAAAGGTTATCCATTCCCATTCAGCGTGGTAACGCGGCCAGTGTGATGGGTACCTTTGCGCCAGGGGCAACCCGAGGGGACCTTTTTGACTAGGCTTAAGCTAGTCTTAAGTATTATTGTTATTTTTTAACCGACTTCAAGATTTCAAAAGAGGAGGTTATCAATTCGGTTGTATGTTTTGTTTTTGCTTCTTTTTTTTAATGTTCGTTACTCCATAACTCCGTCATTTCTTAACCGATTAGGAAAATTATTTTTTTGATTGTAAGTATATATATCCAAGTTGGTCCCGTTTTGACCAAAACGCAGTTCTGATAATGGGATCCATGAAGAATTGAGGGAACTCCTCAAATTTTTAAGTCAAACATATAGTGATTTTTGTGTTTTTATCAACAAGTCAAGCATTTTCATCCAAAAATGTGACATTGGATGAAGTGGAACTGCTGATGATGATCAGAACAGAACTCTTCAACGACGAAAAGTTCACGTTTGGCGATTTGTCCTCCTAGCTGTGTTCGTCAAGCAATTTCTATTTTCACGATTAATTTTTGTCATGCTTGATTTCTGATGATGGGATCCATGAGGAATTGAGAGAACTCCTCAAATCTTAAAGGCAAACATATAGTGATTTTTGTGTTTTTATCAACAAATCGAGCATTATCATACAAAAATGTGACATTTGATGAAGTGGAACTGCTGATGATGAAGAACTCTTCAACGACCAAAAGTTCACGTTTGGCGATTTGTTCTCCTAGCTGTGTTTGTTAAGCAATTTCTATTTTCACGATAAATTTTTATCATCCTCGATTTTTGATGATGGGATCCATTAGGAATTGAGGGAACTCCTCAAATCTTAAAGGCAAACATATAGTGGTTTTTGTGTTTTTATCAACAAATCGAGCATTATCATACAAAAATGTGACATTTGATGAAGTGGAACTGCTGATAATGATCAGAACGGAACTCTTCAACGACGCGTAGTTCACGTTTGGCGATTGTTTTCTTCGTTTTCTTTGTCAAGCAAACAAGGTTTTTCCATGATTCCATGAGGAATTGAGGGTACTTAGTCTTCTACCATTATAAACATACTTATAGCCATTTTTATTTTATTGTATGGAATCTAAGAGTGCACCATCTAAGTATAATAATCTTTCACCGGCCTCCCCCGTTGAAGTCCGTATTTTTTTCTTAAAAATTATTTTGTATTGTTTTAATTTAGTTTTGACCGAGTATGTAACTACCTATGTACTAATGAGTATAAAATTAATGTTATGCTAAAATGTGAATTTTTTTCGTGAGCAGACCAGACTTTTTTAAATCTGCATTCATTTTTACGACCGACATAAAACCCATTAAAAAGCCTAAATGCCTTCGAGACATAATGTCATAATTGATTCAGCGATCAAAGAATTCGACGTAAAAGCATATGCGAGACTCATAATATCAATTTCAGTACATTATCATAAGCACTTTATTAACATTATAATAAATTGAATGTATGAAATAAGCTTATGCAATGAATTTAATATATTTGGCTCGGCCTGGGTTCGCGTGAAAAATTGTTGGTACAGTCGAGGAATTTGTCTTTTTTTTTGTTATTGAGTTCTTTTGTTTTTTTTTTATTTTTGGGCCACTTCACACCTCGTCATAGTGTTAAGAATATGAGATTTAGGCTGGGTTGCACCGGCTTACGATCACAGACCGATCAACGTTAAATATGGCGCCGGCTGTTGTCATCCCATAGAAACTTGTCAAACTCTCCATACATTCAAATTTTAACGAACACAGCTTACGATTACAGACGGTTTGGTGCAACCCAGCCTTAGAGCTTTTATATCTAGACACGCAGTAGCGTGTCCAGCCAAGTTCACCCCAGGAACTGGCGGACAGCAGCCGTGTGTTATATTTATTACACGAACCATTTGGAGCCACTTTTGACCCCCCAATAACTCCAAATCTATCTAACATAATAAAATGAAATTTGGTACATGTATTAAGATCCTTTAGAACAACTAGAACCCCAAATTTCATAAATATAGGTTTAATAATTGAGGTATTAAATTCCAAAAAACGGCATTTATACCACTGACTGACTGACTGACTGACTGACTAGTAATCAAAAACCTAACCCACTTCCAGGTGACCTAGAAAGCTGAAATTTGGCATGCAGCTTGGTAATTGTGTGTGTACACCAGAAAAAATCAGAAAACAGTGTTTTTTTATATCTCAATTCTTTTGTCGGTTAAGACGACAACCAAGCATCGCATATCTAAATATATAAAAGAAGAAACTGACTGACTGACTGACTGACTGACTGACTGACATATCAACGCACAGCCCAAACCGCTGGTCCTAGAGATTCCAAATTTGGCACGTAGGTTCCTTATAAGGTCTAAGGGTGCACTAAGAAAGGATTTTTCAAAATTCAACCCCTAAGGGGGTGAAATGGGGGTCCGAAGTTTGTATGGGGAAACAAGATTGGCTGGACTATTTTATTCGAAACTTCACAGAAGTATTTCTAACGATAAATGAGTAAACACGTGTTTCAGGTTTACTGAAAAATCAACCCGTAAAAGGGGGAAATGTGGTGACAAATTCTGAAAATCGACATGGGTATTGTTTTTATGGTTTATCGGGTCGCTGATAACGAAAACAACAATGATTTTAAAATCCCACGTGGAGGACGTGAAATACCATCCCCCCTGTTGGGGTGCGAGGGGGATGAAATGTCTAAATATTAATATGGGTGTCGTTTTTATGGTTTTTTGGGACGTTCATTACGAAAATGGCATCGATTTTGAAATTTAATGTTGTGGACATGAAAACTTTTGAAAGTTTGTGCCAAATTGCAAGAAATAACTGACTGACTGAGTGAGTGACATAACATCGCACAGCCCAAACTGCTGGTTCTAGAGATTCTAAATTTAGTATATAGGTTTCATATATACTAAATTGAAAAGGGGGAAATGTGGTGACAAATTCTGAAAATCGACATGGGTATTGTTTTTATGGTTTATCGGGTCGCTGATAACGAAAACAACAATGATTTTAAAATCCTACGTGGAGGACGTGAAATACCATCCCCTCTGTTGGGTTCCAAGGGGGTTGGAATGTCTAAATATTAATATGGGCATCGTTTTTATGGTTTTTTGGGTCATTAAATTTGGAAATGGCATTGATTTAAAAATTTATATTGCGGACATGAAAACTTTTAAAAGTTTTTGCCAAATTGCAAGAAGAAACTGACTGACTGAGTGAGTGACATATCAACGCACAGCCCACACTACTGGTTCGAGAGATACCAAATTTGGCATGTAGGTTCCTTATAAGATCTTAAGGTGCATGAAATGCCGTGAATTCCCTATGAAGAGACGACCTTTTTTGATTCAATGTATTGTAAGTAAGTGGTTTTATTAATCAGTGCCGTCCGATACGATTTCGATAAAAATCGATATTTGAGCGTCCGAGAGGACTCTTAATAGGAATCCGAGGTTTAATTTATGTGGCCCACAATGGGCCACATAAATTAAACCTAGTTATTATAGTTAGAATGTATGTTGTTAGTTTCTTCATGTAATAACCAAATATATATATTTTATGCAACCAGCTTTTAAAGGCGTAAACAAGCCTGTATAAAGTAACTTTATAAGCTATGTAAATGTATATATACTGTTGTACTTACATTGTATTACTTGTTTATGATAAATAAAGACTTTTTACAAAAAAAAAAAAAAAAAAAAAATAGGAATCCGAGGTAAACTTTGAATAAAGTAACGGCCATATTAATTTTCTTCACTTCCGTTGCGATTTCGTTCAAAATTGATATCTGAGCGTCCGAGAGGCCCCTAATACGACTCCAAGGTAAAATTGGGATAAGTGGCAGCCATATTGATTTTCTTAATTTCCGTCCCAATTTCGTTTAAAATAGATATCTGAGCGTCCGAGAGGTCTCGTAATACGAATCCGAGGTAAAATTTAGAAAAAGTGGCAGCCATATTCATTTTTATCATTTCCGTCACGATTTCGTTCAAAATCGATATCTGAGCGTCCGAGAGAGTTCTTAATACGAATCCGAGGTAAAATTTGGAAAAAGTGGCAGCCATATTGATTTTCTTTATATCCAACCCGATGTCGTTGAAAATCAATATCCGAGCATCCGAGAGGTCCCCTAATACGAATCCGAGGTAAAATTTGATTTTCTTTATTTCTAACCCGATTTCGTTCAAAATCGATATCTGAGCGTCCGACAGGTCTCGTAATACGAATTTGAGGTAAAATTTGGAAAAAGTGGCGGCCATATTGATTTTCTTCATTTCCGTCCCGATTTCGTTCAAAATCGATATCTGATTGTCCGAGAGGTCTCTTAATATGAATCCGAGCTAAAATATGAGAAAGTGGCGGCCATATTGTTTATTTTCATCCCGATTTCGTTCAAAATCGAGATCTGAGCGTCCGAGAGGTCTCTTAATACGAATCTGAGGTAAAATTTGGCACTCCATGCATGCCAGGGATTGTTAAAAAAAGTTTAATGTTACTATATAAGCGTGTGGGGTTTCTATGGATTGGCTTTTAAAAACGACATAGAGGTTTCTATATTTTTTCCATTTAAATCAACCTTTAGATTAGGTATTAGATTTTTTTTAATCGTATGGCATTTATTTACAAACCGTGAGATCTTCGGGAAGACAAGTACGGTTGCCAGTTTTTGTTGCACTTTGAGCACCACCCAGGGGTCACGTGTAGGGTAACGGTGGGTACTCCTTACGGACGTAGTGCAACTTCGACCCCCCTTTGTCAAGTGAGTGGGCAACTTGACTGTTAGTAGTTCTCAAGCCGCCCGAAGGCCTCTAACTTGGCTTAACGACTGCTGTCGTAAACAGCAGCCGGGATCAACGGCTTAACGTGCCTTCCAAAGCACGAGAGCGCTCAGTTAGTAACTACTCAAAGCGGTCACCCATCCAAGACCTGACCTGCACCCACATTGCTTAACCTCGCATACCGCACGCGGTAGGCGGGTGCCGCTGGGCCACGAGTTTGTGCCAAATTTCGATTCAATCGGTCCAGTAAAGGCAACTCGGTTGTAACAGACGGACTGACAGTAAGGAGTGCGAATGAAAGTGAAGCTAAATTTTCTTTTTGGATGCTCCTTTTAATGAATCACATTCACCAAACTTCGTATACCGAAACCCCCGGAATGTAACAACTACTTTTCTGGAAACCGCATCTAAATCGGTGCAGCCAAACGCGAGATAATCGTGGACAAACATACATACATACCTACATACATATATACGGGTCAAAAAGTGAACCTCTTTTTTGTAGACGGTTAAAAATTACGCTTAGTACGCGGGCGAAGCCGCGGGCAAATGCTAGTTCTTAATATTGAACTTGGCTCCTATTTTCACATTTATGTTTTTGATGGGATTGATTTTCACTGTGACAAGCTACGAAGTGGCCCAGAAATCAAATTTCTCGACTGTACATTAATAGAAGGGCTTCAATTATTTTTGTTGTTGACACGGTGATGACAATCTATTACGTTCGTAACCAGCCGATATGTTGAGGCTTATGCAGGTTGCAAGTCCCTCACTTTCCACACAGCACATCCTTGGGAGCTGTGGCGACCTTGCACACCACCAGGAACTCTGCCGCTGCCGTTTGGATACGAAGTCTAGCTTCTGTATACAGAGTGGAAAGATAAGTCGAGCCCTGGAAGGAAACTACCTTAAAACGTTGAGATAGCTCAATTTGGTGAAAAGAAACATTATTTTATTTCTCCTAAGTATTAAAACTATTTATGTTAATTTACAGATTTATGAAAAAATGTACAGGTAGCAAGAAAATGCATTCTTTTTACAGTTTTGTCAAAAAAATGTTTGATGACAATTGATGCCAATAGATCCTATTTCTATATGGTGATTTTATGTCTTCTCTATGATGGTTATATATTTTGATTGCCATGACATTAGGGCTCTATTTATGCATTTTTGGTCAGTTAATTTTGTAAATAATGCTGGGTGCTTTCTAACGAATGTTTTAGTAAATTTTGACCATATAACGTGCCGGTATAAACGATCGTGCTAGCTAGCCAGTTGGGCTCAAAATATGACTGTAAATATTTTAACAAGCTCATCCGCTTTGCGAAATTCCACCGGGAGGGAAAAAATTAAAAATTTGATCACCCCTGATCGATTGATTTGATTGATTGATTGATCAACTGAACTACCGTGGGTATCGCTCTTGGCAAATATTCTTTCAATCAGTTCACTCAAAGAGCGATGGACGGATTCCAGATGTCGTGGGTTAAAATCCCGCCCGGATGTTTTTTTTTTTAAATTTTTCACTCCGGATTGTAACTCGTATTATTATATAAAAGTCATATTTGGACTTTGTTGGTATTCCGCTTTGCCCAACCTCTTTAAAAGTCTTACTCAAAAATCATCACTATTAAACACGAAACTTCGAGTCACAACCGTAAGTGGCTGTATGTTTGTCGTCCTGTTAGCGACGGTCGTTTTAACACCTAAACCTTGTGTGCTCTGCGCCCTTTTAAGGCTCTTGTGTTGCCGCCTTTTTGTAGTTGTTCATGCTTTTGTGAAGTGGGCTTCCGAATATTTCGAGTTTATGGGCATACTTTTTTTTATGACATAGGAGGCAAACGAGCAGACGAATCGCCTGATAGTAAGCGATTAGCGCCGCCCAATCCGCCCATGGACACTCGCAACACCAGAGGGGTTGTAAGTGCGTTAACTATATATATAATTACTTATACTTGTAGCATTAACTTGGTACTGTGAGATTTAAAAAGCATTAGGATGAAATTTGCAGAAAACTCCACTCGCTATCTATCAATTTTAAATTGCTCGCTACTGATAAGGAAGTAATTATTCGATACAGAGAAAAAATACAAAGGATAATGAACCGTTATCTCGCATACAGCTTGAGAGAATGAATTTTTTGACAATTGTATTCAAAATCAACAAACATAGATTCTATATTAACAAAAAAAAATTGAAAATTGACAGAACAACGATAAGTACAGTAGTGCCCCCGCCAAGACGAGACAAGCGAAGCGCAAGGCACCTACCTTTTCTTGAAGTGTTTCGTCGTTTTTTTGAACCGTTCTATTTACTTGTATGTTCTGGCAAAGGCCTCCCCCAGTCTTTTCCACTCCTCCCTCTCTGTGTGACCACTCGGGTCCATGTCTTGCCGGCCTTTGCCAGAAGGTACACAGAATTATAATACAACGGTTACTGTAGTTTTAAACATTATATTGTAATTTATCTTATTTTCTGAACAAGAGGCTATAAATAAAAATAAAACAAAAATTTACTTGTCTAAAAATAAATAAATAATAAATAAATATTGGGGGACAATCTTACACAAATCGACCTAGTCCCAAACTAAGCAAAGCTTGTACTATGGATACTAGACGACGATATACATACTTAGATAGAAAAATGCATACTTAAATACATAGAGAACATCCAAGACCCAAGAACAAAATCCGTGCTAAATGCACATATAATGCCCTGGCCAGGATTCGAACCCGGGACCTCTAGCTTCGGAGGCAGTGTCACTACCAACTAGGCTAAACAGGTCGTTGTATGTTAAGCATTTATTTTAAAAAACAAATGATAAAACGTAATAAAACGTGGATATAACCGGAAAAAATTTCAACGTCCATATAAGATCTCTGTAAAGTAGATAATACCGCAAACCTGAGCCATCGAAATGGATTGACATCGGTCGAATAATATCAAATAATATATTATACTTTTTCTTATAAACAAATCGAACTAGTCCCATAGTAAGCTCAATAAGGCTTGTGTTATGGGTAATAATATAAGACGACGATATATTTAATAGATATATTTGTATATATACTTAAATACATAGAAAACATCCAAGTCTCAGCAGGAACAAATGTTTCTGCTCACCACAGAAACAAATGCCCTTACTGGGATTCGAACCCGGGACTTGGCTTTGGATACAGTGTCACTACCAACTAGGCCAAATAGGCCGACAATAAGTAGGTTCGGTGTCTGAAAACGGAGACTCAATTTAAGATTCATTAATGCTTCCCAAATATCGGAAATGCCTGCTCAGCTTTAAATAGCTGTACAGTTCACGACCAGTCTCTCACCATCAGTTACGTCTAGTATAAATTGAGCCACAGAATTGTAAAAAAAACCGGCCAAGTGCGAGTCGGACTCACACACGAAGGGTTCCGTACTGTCTAATACTAATCTATACAACATTGGACACTTTATTTTAACCTTTTTAAATTTAATTTAAATAATAATATTTTCTTATTATTTTTTAACAGTAATAATGTCAAGTAGAATTTGGTCAAGTGCCAGTTGGTTTTAGTTTTACCATACATTTTGAGACCCAGCGCCTGATGAAGGCAACGAGAAATTTTTTAAAAGTTTTTGGTATGGGAGTTTAGATATATTTACTTTATTTTGTTTTAGTATTCGTTGTTATGTATACCGCAACAGAAATACATCATCTGTGAAAAATTTAACTGTCTAGCTATCAAGGTTCATGAGATACAGCCTGGTGGCAGACGGACAGACAGACGGACGGACGGACAGCGGAGTCTTAGTAATAGGGCCCCGTTTTACCTTTTGGGTACGGAACCAACAACATTATTTTTATAGTCGATGGATCGGGTAGCGACCAGGTCATTTGCGACCTCTTGGATGAGTATATGAACTGAAAGGATATTTAATAATTGACCGAATATAATTTCGTGCCATTCGGTGTCGAGACTCTTAGTCCGTGGCGCTGGAGCATTGAGCCTCTTCAAAGAGACACGAAGAGCTGGCAGCTACCTCGCAAAAAAATAAGCTTAGCCATTCAGCGAGGAAATGCTGCTAGCGTCTTCGGCACAATGCCGCATGGGCCATTTTCAGATTTAGTTTAGTTTTAATTTAATTTATAGATTTAGCTTTGTTTTATTGCTGATCGACCAATTACAGTTGTAATTGTTTTAATTACGTGTAATCGCAAGTTGGTGCAACCCACTCTTATACTTACTAAAATGAGTACTTGTCACGGCAGCGGTTCTTTTAGCACTCAACCTAAAACGTAAAGTGAGTAACCCGTTCCATTATATTTGAATAGTATTATCACCCTTATACTGGTGAGCAGAGGTGGCGTTTGGCGTGGGCAACGTGGGCCTCCGCCTACGGCCTCGCGGTCCAGGGGACCTCGCGCCCCGGAGGTTTTGACACTAGTTAATAACCGGGAACGCGCTGAAATTTTTAAGCCGGCAGTGGGCCTAAATTGTATCTGTCCACATATAATTTAGGTCTTTCTCCGCCACTGCTGGTGAGTTCAGAGCGTTGTGAACAGCGACGCATCAGAGGCGCATGCGCTAAAGAGGCGCGGACAGCGATGCGTGTACGCACCTCGTTAGCGACGCTAATGGCGGCTAGCTGGAGAGAAAACGGTGGAGACATTCCGTAAAAAAATTGACATAAAAGATTAATAATATTGCACTTTAACTTTCTACTAACTCATTATTCTAGATTTAAATTTAAGCAATTTAATAAATTTAAACAATATAAATCTGGAATATGACTACTTTTATTTATGTTACTACTTACTACTTTTTAACCGACTTCAAGATTTCAAAAGAGGAGGTTATCAATTCGGTTGTATGTTTTTTTTTTGTTTTTTTTTTTTTAATGTTTGTTTCTCCATAACTCCTTCATTTCATAACCGATTTGAAAAATTCTTTTTTTGATTGTATGTATATATATCCAAGTTGGTCCCGTTTTTGTCAAAAGGCAGTTCTGATGATGGGATCCATGAGGAATTGAAGAAACTCCTCAAATCTTTAAGGCAAACATAGTATAGTGATTTTTGTGTTTTTATCAACAAGTCAAGCATTTGCATCCAAAAATGTGACATTGGATGAAGTGGAACTGCTGATGATGATCAGAACAGAACTCTTCAACGACGAAAAGTTCACGTTTGGCGATTTGTCCTCCTAGCTGTGTTTGTTAAGCAAGTTCTATTTTCACGATAAATTTTTGTCATGCTCGAGTTCTGATGATGGGATCCATGAGGAATTGAGGGAACTCCTCAAATCTTAAAGGCAAACATATACTGATTTTTGTGTTTTTATCAACAAATCGAGCATTATCATACAAAAATGTGACATTTGATGAAGTGGAACTGCTGATGATGATCAGAACAGAACTCTTCAACGACGAAAAGTTCACGTTTGGCGATTTGTCCTTCTAGCTGTGTTTGTTAAGCAAGTTCTATTTTCACGATTGATTTTTGTCATGCTCGAGTTCTGATGATGGGATCCATTAGGAATCGAGGAAACTCCTCAAATGTGAAAGGCACACAAATAGTGATTTTAGTATTTTCATGAACTAATCAAGCATTTTCATTCATAAAAGTGACATTTGATGAAGTGGAACTGCTGATGATGATCAGAACGGAACTCTTCAACGACGCGTAGTTCACGTTTGGCGATTTGTTCTCTTCGTTTTGTTTGTCAAGCAAGCAAGGTTTTTCCATGATTTCATGAGGAATTGAGGGTACTTAGTCTTCTACGATTATAAACATACTTATAGCCATTTTTGTATTTTATTGTATGGAATCTAAGAGTGCACCATCTAAGATTAATAATCTTTCACCGGACTCCCCCATTGAAGTCGGTTTTTTTTTCTTAAAAATTATTTTGAAACAATTTAAATCTTGAATATGAGTAGGTACTTTTATTTTAGTTGCTACTAACTACTTTTTTTTCGTTTCATGAATCTGTTACTTACAAATCTATCAAGTCAAATTTAAGCCACCTCCCAGTGTCCGATTAAGTTGAATTGTAGAGCGCTCGTGGCCCAGCGGCACCCGCTTACCGCGTGCGGTATGCGAGGTTAAGCAATGTGGGCGCAGGTCAGTTCTTGGATGGGTGACCGCTTTGAGTGGTTACTAACTGAGCGCTCTCGTGCTTTGGAAGGCACGTTAAGCCGTTGATACCGGCTGCTGTCTACGACAGCAGACGTTAAGCCAAGTTAGAGGCCTTCGGGCGGCTTGAGAACTTCTAACAATCAAGTTGCCCACTCACTTGACAAAGGGGGGTCGAAGTTGCACCACGTCCGTAGGGAGTACCCACCGTTACCCTACACGTGACCCCTGGGTGGTGCTAAAAGTGCAACAAAAACTGGCAACCATACTTGTCTTCTCGAAGATCTCACGGTTCGTAAATAAATGCCATACGATTAAATAAATAAATAAAGTTAAATTGTAATGAAAATCTTGCAAATCGAATTGGATCCACTTCCCAGTGTCCGATTGAGCTGAAATTTGGCATACTTAAGTGACAAAACACAGTGGGACTATATTTTTAATACTCGTAAGAGATGATTCACAGTAGACCGTTCCGTGTCCGGGCCGGCCCGTTTTCTATGACAGCAAACGTAACGGCCGGCGTATTTCTCTAGAAGAAAACGGGCCGGCCCGGACACGGAACGGTCTACTGTGAATCATCTTTAACACTGTACTTACCTGTGTTTGACAAATAAACTACTTTGTTTTTATTTGGCACACTAAGATTATGACCGTAGCCACTACCATAGAGAAAATAAATAAGATAGAGTTCTCACTCCATACTCGAACATCAGTTCTGTTATCAAAACTACTTATTATTTTGTAGTCGGCATCTAGCGTCAAATAGCGGAATTATCAGTACTGCTATACGACAATAGATGCCGTGACGAACGAACAATCAAATGCTCAACAATTTTTAGCTAATATTATAACCGGATTAACCGGAACTCTGTTTTTAACTCATTCTGCTTTAAATATTAGTAGTAAATTTTTGAGAAATCCACTTTTTGTCAGTAGCGACATACGTGACATCTAGTGTCTTTATATCAGTACTGATAATTCCGCTATTTGACGCTAGATGTCGACTACGAGATAACCAGTAAAAACTGATGTATGGAGTGAGCATTCTATCTTACTTATTCTTAATGCAACTACTAAACTACACAAGATAGACTTGTTTTGCACTAATTGAAACGCGTAGATACGGGCAAGCAATTAGATTTCCGGGTCACTTCATACCATATCACTGCCAAAACCAATATGAAAGCTGTGAGAGATCTCATATTATTGTCACTGTGACAAGGTACGTAGTGGTCCAGAAATCAAATTGGTTGACTATACATAGGCGGCAATATAAAACTTGTATTTTTTTTTACAGAATAATGATTGTTCTTGATGCTATTCGAATTAGTTTTTAAAGTGAATCAATGAGATTGTATGGCACCACCACGATTAGACCACAACAGAAGGCAATCAATTAAATGTCATAAATTTAACATGTGAATACTACCCAATTATCGTAGACAAAGAAAAGCAATGGTAGTCATCTCCGTCCATTTCTCCACTCCCATACATTTTCTAGTTTCGAAAGCACTCCCTATTACTGCACCTTACAAAGGCACATAGACTCTAATTTCTTTATAACACACAAACACATTTCGAAACTGTTATAGAGATGTCAGAATACTAATTTGTAACATTAGGGCTGAGGCGTATGCCTCGGTACGTATATCTAGACACGCGGCAGCGTGTCAAGCCAAGTTCAAAAGAAGAGAACTGGCAACACAGCGGCCGTGTGTTATATTACACAAACCATTTGAGCCACTTTTGACCACTTATCATTCATCATCATCATCATATTAGCCGAAGGACTCTGAACATAGGCCTCCCCCGTAGAGTGCCACAATGACTGACCCCGCGCCACCCACATCCAGCGGACTCCTGCGACCTTTACCAGGTCATCGGTCCCCTTGTGGGAAGCCTACTAACGCTGCGCCTTACGGTACATGGTTGCCATTCGAGAACCTTTCCACCCCAACGCGCTTTTGACTACTATACTACGTCACTCAAAATCTGTAAATCATGTGATATTTAGTTAATTTATTGAGACCATTAAGACTAACTAGAACCCCAAATTTCATGAATATAGCTCAGTTGGTTATTAAGATATAAACATCTTAAAATCGGTATTTTTTTCTCTGACTGACTGACCTAACATCAATAACCTAACCCACTTTCAGATGACCTAGCAAGTTCAAATTTGGCATCTGGCTCGGTACGGTTTTTACGATTTGTTATATTTTACAAAAAACAGTTTTTATTTACACACAAAGCGCCTAACAAATTTGTAATAGCAATAATGGATTTTAGTTTCGAAATCAACTAGAGATAGAGCACAATAAGAGATAGTTTTAACAGTCCTAATTTTTTTTTTTTATTTAGATATGTATAATAAACTGGTCCTCTTAATTTTTTTTCGGTTGTGTCCTAGAGGAGCCCGGGGTCCACTTTGACACCCCATCCCAAGATTCGGCGTGAGCACTAGATTTACGAAAGCTGCTTTCCTAAAATTCTAGTCGCAGTTACAAACCGACTGTAGCGACATTTTACACGACTATGAAAAGAAGGAGTGTAATGTTTTTAGTTGTCACATATGCAACTAAAAATCTAGTTACCGAAACCAAATTCTTGTTTTGGTTACCAGATTTTTTTTTCCGTGAACAGCCGGGGTTCGAACCCAAAATCTCAAGATTGGAAGTCACATGCCTTACCGCTCGTCTACAATGGCTTTCTTGAGTGTAGGTGCTGGACAAAAATAGAGCTGAGTCATAGAAAGACCTCATTATTCTCATTATTTGTATTGCATATGGGCTGTAAACGATTTGAATCATGACACTGTCAATAGGGATTTCTCGGTAATGCACCATCAGTCAAGTCTATACAGGGTGGGAAACGCACATGGTCCGTCGAAACTATCCATATTTTATACAGTCCTGTATTTCTTTTATGTAAAATATTAGATGACTTTTTTTTACACTAATCGAACTAGTCCCATAGTAAGCTCTTTAAGGTTTGTGTTATCTTCAATACATCCAAGAAATGATCAAACCCCTATATTAAAAATTTATTACAATCGTTTCGTAGCGGTTTTCGAGGACTCAATTACAAACTAGTTAGTGGCTCCGTAAGCAGCAGAAATCGCAAAAAAAAAAAAAATTTTTTTACATTTCCTAAAACTGACTACAAAAAAAATCTATGTAATTATCGAACCCGCTCACAAAATTTCACGAGAATCGGTTGAGAAATGCGACCTGTAGATGAAAACATGCGGACAGACAGACAGACATACGAAATTCGAAAGAATCTTTGTCGAAATCTGAAAGGGGCACGCTTCGCTCGCTTCGCTTGCTTGGTCAATCACAAGTCTCAGGAACAAATGTTTCTGCTCACCACAGAAACAAATACCCTTACCGGGATTCCAACCTGGGACCTCTGGCTTCGGAGGCAGTATCACTCTATCAACTAGGCTAAAAAGGCCGACAAAATGTTACCTAAATTCTTTCAGTGCCATCTAATCCTTTACTGAAACTGAAACTTTACTGAAAATCAGCGAGAAAGCTGAGTTTAAGATCATTTGGCGCAAATTACTGAATGAAGTTCCACTTTAGAAGTTTACAATTAATATTTTTGTTATTTTAGTTGTTAGTTTTGCTTGCACGTACTTAGTTTGTTTTTGCGCTAATGAACTATTTTATTTCTTTCTTATTTTCTTTCTATAACTTGTAATCTGTTACTTCAACCATTTGAAATTTATGAATTGACGTTTGTAGTAATGAGGCTAAGACGTATCGTTTGTCAAATGAAGCGATTATTTAACGAATAGTTGATTGAATCGATTTGACAGCCGATTTTTGAAATGTTTTTATGATGCCTTTATATATTTTATATCACATGATTGTATCAACTCCTCAAACAAAAAAAAAACACTTATTATGTATGGCGTTCTATATTCCATACAATAAGAAACATTTTAAGAAATAAGAAAGACAGACATATTCTCTTAATCACGTCATCGCTATGCTGATGCCGTGGCTGATCGGTCTGTCTGTCATGTCAATCAATAAATTTTTCACATATTTTCCAACTTTACGGAGTTTTACTAATATTTAGGTGCACAGCGTCAACAAAGTGGTCTTCGAACCGTTTCTAGTGTAAATTCGAACAACACATGTGTACACCGCGAAATATGTTATGTTATGTGTTTCTCACGCCGAATGGAATAAAAACCCATAGTTATGTTGTATATGTTTTTACAGCTGTCACAGATTTTTCTCTGTCACTTATGTCAATCAATAAAATTGCGTATATTTTCCAACTTTACGGAGTTAAATTAGTAATATTTAGGTTTACAGCGTCAACAGATTTTTTTGGTTATTTATTTTTTGGTTATAAATATATGCGTACCTAATCGATTTATATCAATTTACGGAAATATCTTCTGAATCGAAACGACAGACTTGGTCACAACACTAGTTTTAAAAAGAAAACGACATAACACGTAACTGTTTGGGTGGTGAATTATTATCGTAAAATACTCAACAATAATGATCTATTTTTTTTAACATAACTTTAATTATGTTTAAGAAAAGTAAAATATTATTTTTATTTACTTGAAATGCCCTAATACTATTACGTGATTTTATTTAAAATTCCGATAAGTCTTGCGTGTTTACGTTCTATGGGTGTTGTGATGTGTCAAATGGTTGAAGTAACAGACTACAAGGTATATATTAACACGTTCGCGGACGCACATGCTATAATATCATTCCAGTCGTCTTTTGTTTCATTTGTTCTATAATGTGCACTGTTCCCCCGGTAGATTGGGCAGCAGCATCCTCGGAGTGCGGTGGAGATACTACGATCGCCAACCCGCATGCCAAGCGTGGCGATTATTGCATTTACCCTCCATTCAATCCCAAGGAAGGACATGGGATAGTTTTTTATCTCGTCGGCTAATTTCAAAAACCTCTTAACTCCACCTAGTTAGCTGACGATAAGGAATTTTAATTCACCAGGAGGAGTATAATGGCGGCCATTTTATTACCGTCGTAAACAAGATATTATTTACGTTCTGATAGGTATGCGAGGGCGAGAGTGACGGGTGTCTTATTCACGACAATATGTGATAAAATGAGGTGCGTAAGGTTGACTAAAAGTACACAAAATTCCCTTACGCTCAATCTAAATGTGAATGAAGTTTACGGAAAGTAGAAACCTGTAATATTTAGTAGATGTTCACTTGTGATCTGTGCCTGCTATATTATGATAGTTTGTACCTCCAGAAATAACATAGGATACATTCTATCCCTAAAACTATCCCCTAAGGGGGTTAAATGGGGGATAGAAATTTGCATGTAAAAATAAGAATAATTTGGGGACTATGTGCTCACCTGACAAATAAATGCCCTGTTTGGGATTCAAACCCAGGACCTCCGGTTTCGTACGTAGGGTCACTAACCAACTAGGCCAAAATGATCGTCATAGGATAGTTATTATCCCAGAAATCATCCCCTAAGGCGGTTAAATGGTGGATGGAAGTTTGTATGGAAGTACGATCTAAACTAGTCCCATGCGGACGAAGTCGCGGGCAAAAACTAATCAACAATAAAAGCTAGCAATAATGTCTAAAAAGACAAGTTTTTTCTCACCCTGTAGCCGATACCGAGACAGGAGTCGAACCCGCGACACGCCAGGATGAGGGCTAATACGACATGATGCCTGATAGTTACATCTGAGATGTGGCCAGCAATATATGCACTAATAGAGAGACCATGAATTCAAGAATTTGAGAAACTTGTACGCTTTAATTATATGAAAAATTATCGGTACTTTTTTTCTGATAAATGTTGATTTAAAAGATGAACAAAATAGTTAAAGGAAAATATACTTATAAATAAAGATTTATCCATTTATTTAAAACTGAAATATTACAAGACGCACCGAAAACGTCTGGCTATTGGTCCATGAAAGACTACACGGATGGAAATCTGCTGACATCGTTAAAACGAAAACTCTCTACCAATCATTACATACGGAGCTCAAACTTGGTGCCCAATAAAAGCTTAGAAATCTACCATCAAGGTTCGCCAGAGATCCATGGTACGCAGTATTTTGGGCGTGAAATTAACAGATACTGTGTTTCAAAATCCAGATTAGCTGACATGGCTCACACAGCCGCCAAATTCAAAAGTTTCTGGGTCGGGCACATCTGCCGCATGCCAGACGACTCAATTGGATCCCACAAAACCAAACACGGAGTCGCGCCAGGTCTCATCAGAGATGGCGAGATGAACTTGACGCCTTTGAAAAAGACTAGTGGGAAACTGCCCAAGACAGGAATGCCTAAAAGAAAAAAAGGCGCTGATATTACACTAATTTAACACAATAAATTCTAAGGTGATAACGAGTTATATGCGGACAAAAGTCGCGGCCAAAAGCTATATTATGTAAAAATATAAAGTGTTCTATCATGCTTAAAAACGTTGCAAAGAAACATACGAACTGTGCGATGATAAACAGACACCATAGCCTATTGGTGCTACAAATGTGTGAATTGTACTTTCTATGTGATTGAGGACCAAACAACATTATAAATTGTTGTTTTTTTTTGGAGAGACTCACTTATTTCATTGAGTTTTAGAAAAACAACTATTGTTCACCAAAATAAATACAGCAATAACATCCTTGGAACTTAGGCTATATTTATCACACAAACAAATTGTTCCGGCAGTTTTGTGAGACCCTGATAATTAGAATGTTTTTTTATACACTGTATATTGAAAAATAAATTAATAAATAATGTAACGGCAGACCATTTGGCAGTCTTATCGATAAAGAACGATCTCTCTCTCAAAGAGAGAATCGGCATTAGTCTCATAGTTACGAGTAAGAGGGCCAATACCAGTGAGATGTCATTTTGCCGAAATTCTTTATACTTATATATTGTTTTTGACATAATTATTATATTCATTCCAGTGATGATCATCACCATCATCATCACAAGGCTATATAATGAGGCACTATATGTCCCACTGCTGGACAGTGGGCACATGCCTCCACTCATTTAATGGTTGTTGAAACGACATTTTATCGCTACCCAAACCCAAACCGGTGGCCACCCTACCAACTCAGCATTGAATGCGCCTGCGCTGCCTCAAAATTCAAATCAGTCGAGGCATGCGCACAGGGATTTACATACACGTCACTCAAAAACGACTCAAGCACCCTCCTCACCCATACTCACTTAAACCTTTTCACCCAGCCGTGGCAAAATACTTGTTTTGAATGTAAAACTCAGTTTATACTAAAACTTTATTTTTTTAAGTTTCCCAAGCTAACGACTGCCATTTTGAGCGGGGTGATTGACCTGGTCTGTCACTGTCAATTTGCATGGAGGTAATGGGAATTCATCACCTTGATTTGAATAAGTTTTTACATGGTTGTTTATATGTTTATGTCAGGAATCAAGATCATATTTATGCAATACTTAGCCTCTCTCGTGTCTACGTTGGTAAAGGTGAGTGCGATTGAGATAAGTTGACAATATGATGCTATAATATTAATGGCAACTCTCAATCCTATCCTTAAGTTACCAGCTTAAGGAGAGCCTTAAGTTGAGCTGAGCTACCATAGAAGCCCAAATTATTACATGTAATTCTTAGTACATATAAAATATGTCTATTCCAAAGCGCGGACAATGACCAAAATGCCGAGTGTCCTGAATAAGGCTAAGCGATATTTCAAGCGAACTTGCATGGAAAATTGGAGCCACCTTTAGGCTGGCTCGGCTAAGTTCTAACTTGCCACGGTCAAATCGGCGGATCGCAGAGCCAGGATACTTATTGGAAACAGTACAGTAGCAGGAGCAAAGCTGCAAAAATCCTTTCTTATTGCACCCCTAGACCTTATAAGGAACCTACGTGCCAAATTTGGAATCTCTAGGACCAGCGGTTTAGGCTGTGCGTTGATATGTCAGTCAGTCAGTCAGTCAGTTTCTTCTTTTATATATTTAAATAAGTTACAAAAATCAGTCCACATCGCAGGTTACCCCGATCCCACGATGATCGGCCTATGATACTCCCTCCAACGCTCATGTAGCGAGCTGGCGTCCCACTCTCTCACCGCCGAGAGCATCATGTTGGAGGAAGCGTAAATTGCCTTCCTGGCAGTGGCGGTCCTCGCGCGCAGCAGCGCTTATGAGGCCCATGGTAAGCGGTCACGATTCATTGCCATATGTCATCACTGACATTGGTGGTTTACTCTTGGTATAATTCGGGAACCTACGATGTCGGTTCCGGACATATTCATTGCTCATATAGATTACGAGTAGTTATTTGTTATTTTTAATGCATGTTGACACTATATCATGAAAGGAAGCAATCATTAGCGACCGTTAGAGAGAGTAGTTTTTCACCTCAGCGGCACGAACATAGCGGTTATGTTGCTGGAAACCAGTGAGCAAAATTCAATTTTGCTGCGAGCGTGAAAAAATATTTTTAATACAGTTGCTCAAAAAGTGCTACTTTACGTAGCTGTTAAGCGTGCGGAAAGTTGGTTTTCGCGCACTAGTGCTTTTCACATTTCAATTTTTTTAAATTTATGCTTGTTCCAATGCATGACTCCTTATTGCTGGGTGTTAAATATTAGTTTCCTTTAAACGTCGTAATCAACATAAAAACCTACTGTTAATATCAGAATACGAAAAATATACACATTTCATATTTTATTACTTACCTCTTCATCATTATAACACGTTTATTTTTTAATATTGAAAAAACGTTCTTAATAAGTTGTCTGAGTGGAACGGAATAGCTGCCGAAACGCCTGTCAAAGAAGAGGCGTTTTTACTTACTGCAAGCATGTTTTAAGTTTCTAAAGGCAACATTCGATATTGTTTTTATAAATATTACTTGTTTTTCTTATTTTTTCGCAACTGTATTAAAAAACGTCGTTCAATACACGTGCGGAAATGTCATTCTTCACTCGTCCCGAGTGTTGCCACTCGCCTGCGGCTCGTGGCATCCCTCGGTACTCGTGAAGAAATGACATACTTTCCGCACTAGCATCGAAATGTACTATTTTTCAATCGTAGGTTACTCACAGGTCATCTTTTCATGCTGCGGGGTGTAATACAAACTTGGAACATTGAAACTTCATACTCTCTGTCATTATTCCTTTGCGTTATATGTTCTCGCCGCTGAGGAAAAGCTGTATGTATCACACGAGAGCAAATATATTTGCATCTCGTGTCTTTGAGTCGCAAGCAAGAGAAATACCCTATAATTGAATCACGAGCGAAGCGAGTGATTCAAAATTAGAATCTTGATCGCAGCGAGGGACTCAACATCAACACTCGCAGCAAAAAAATACTTTTCTCAGACATGCAATGAAATATTGATGTTATGTTCCTTATAATAGGCTGCGAAGTATGACGTTTCAGGTGTGGCTAGGACAAGAGGTCGTTAACGCAATTTCATACAAATGTTGCTAGGCCTGCAACATTTGTATGAAATTGCGTCGGCAAAGTCCTCTTTTTTAATTTCCATTCCACATAAATTTGTGGCACAGGCATCATGAAATTCTGCCACTATGCGTATTAATAATAAAACTTTGATTTTTTTGTCGTTTATTTCATTGCATGTTTGATAAAAAAAGCACCTATACATACCTCGGCGGGAAATATGGGGTTGCCCGCCTGAGACCTATCCGACCTCGCTCCGCTCGGCCGGCAACCCCCTTCGTCCCGGCCTCTGTAGTAATGTACTATTGCTCTCTTGTTGAACAAATAGCTATTCTCATTTGAGCAATGAAGTCATTTATCTTTTATTTTCATGCTGGTGAAGTCGTCTTTTTCGATGTGTTTTAAGTAAATCTTGAAAATAACCATGCAAGTGTAATATGGAGATATCACCAAGTCATCCGAGTATGTTAAACTTGCCTGACAGCATGATTTACTCGACGCAAAGGACATGTTTAAAAGATCAGCGCGCATAGGATTGGGTACCGTGGGATAGGCTTACAATTTCTTTTTATGGGACCCTTCTGATAAATCACCATGTAAGCTTGAAACGTCTAACCTCCGATATGGCATTGTGATCTGAGGAAACTGCCCAGGTAAATATAAAATATTCAGGAGGCAAAAGAGGTGCCTTAGATCAATATACGGACTGAAACAAACGGATTCATGTCAACCACTCATTAAGAAAAAAAAATTGTTAACTTTTCACTGCCTATACATAAATGAGGTCTGCCTGTTTGTTAAAGCTAATGCCCAATTATTTAAAGAAAAGCAGCCCAGATTAAGGCTTCAAGGTAAATATGGACTAGACAAAGTGTGTCCAAAACATAAATCATCTTTATTTAAAAATAGCCTTGCGGCCATGGGAGTCAAGTACTATCACCTCCCGTATGAATTGAAGATGTTACCATTGAAACCGTTTAAAACGAAACTGTTCTCGTGGTTAACAAATAAGTGCTTTTATAGTATAAGTGAATATTTTATGAAATGTAACAGTTAAAATTTAGAATGGAATCTTACACGATTTTGTACATAATTATAATATTCTATGTAAGCCCAGTAATACATGTATCTATAATTACATACTCATTATTGTATACCTCATGTAGGTAGAAAATGGAGACTCTGTACAAATTACTGACCACCTATGTAACCCGTTTTCATGCAATAAATAATTTTTAATTAAACAAAAAAAAGGCTCAGAACGCAGCGTCGTTGCGATGCGGAGGCGGTTTTACGGTAAAACAAACGCTGTCGCTGACGTCACACCAAAAAAACCGCGTGGTATTCGGCAGAGCGGAGGCGGCGTGAGTGACATATGAAGCAGTAATCGACAGTCGACAGTTCAGGAAAGACCCAAAATATGAAACCGCCTCCGAACGGCACCGCGCCGCGCCCGCTCTATACGTTTCAAGCTACAGGCCTGTTCCAGTTGCCACTTCGGGTAAACTCTGGTCTCATACACCTCCGGGGTGTTATTCACCCGAACGTGGCCGAACCTCCTGAAGGATGCTGGGGGTCCGCTACCTAATCCCAAGAATTGGCATAGCCACTAGTTTTTACGTAAGCGACTGCCATCTGATCTGCCAACCCAAAGCGGAAACTAGACTTTATTGGGATTAGGCTTGTCAAGTGAGTGGGCAGCTTGACTGTTAGTTGTTCTCAAGCCGCCCATAGGTTCTAACTTGGCTTAACGACTGCTGTCGTCGAGAGCCGGGAAGAGTCCGCAGGAAGCTCGGTTCTCCATACAAATGTAGTTTCGCTCTCATTTTAAAACGGCACGTTGGAATAAAATGAAACTTTGTATACACAATGGGATCCGGCATATCTAGGCCGGATATTAGTTTCTGTTTCTTGAAATTATAATGGAGAAAAAATACAGCGATTATTAAGGTTTTCATACAAGACCTAAAAAATAAAAATTAAATAAATATTGGAGGACAGTCTACTACTAGTTCGATTTGTGTAAAAAATGATATTTATTAATTTATTTCATTGCATATGTTTGAGAAAAGCACTATACAAATCTCGGCGAGAAACGTTGGGCTGCAGGCCAAGTAGATATAGACGGCCGAGCGTAGCGAGGATAGGGATACGAACCCTTCGTTTCCCGGCCTCTATAGTAATGTACTGCCACCACCACCATATCAGCCGAAGGACGTCCACTGCTGGACATAGGCCTCTCCCAGTTTCATAGGGGGTAAATGTCATAATCACCACGCTTGCCATACGCTTGGTTTTGTATTAAAATCCAATTATGAATGTTGTGCAATACGAGTAATAGCACTGAAAAATGCAACAGCAGCGAGTCAAGTGACTTTTTCTCTAATTTGCTACGTTATTTGCTTTGCCAACTCCCTACCTTTGAGCGGTGTTGCCAGGTAAAATATAAACAAGCCAGTTTCAGGCGTCTTTTTCACTCCTGACGTAAAAAGAGAGTAGTGTTATAAGTTTAACGTGTCTGTGTATCTGTCTGTGGTATCGTAGCTCCCAAACGGATGAACCGATTTTCGTTTAGTTTTTTTGTGTCATAGATATTTCTATCCTGAGTGCTCTTAGCCATGTTTCATGAAAATCTGTTCAGCGGTTTTTGAGATATTGAGCTTTAAAATGAAAATGTCGGCGGTTTTTCAACTTTTCTATGTTGTAGTTATTAGTTTTATTTAGTTGACATAACTTTACGTCTGAAAAGTGTCGATTTTCAAGACATTTGACTTATTAGTTTGACAAATTTTAGGTGGCGTAAGGAATTTTAACTTAGAACTAAGGATTGATTACCTTACAGCGACTCTTGAATTTAAAAACCCTTATTATGTAACTATTGCATAAAATCCATACTAATATTATAAAGCTGAAGAGTTTGTTTGTTTGTTGCTTTGTTTGTTTGTTTCAACGCGCTAATCTCAAGAACTATTGGTTTGAATTGAAATAGTTATTTGTTATACAAGGGTGCAAAGTTGTATTTTACCCGCGAGTGTGGAATTGAAACACGAGCCAGCGAAAGGATTCTATAGTTGAACCACGAGCGAAGCGAGTGGTTCTAAAATGTAATCCTGAGCGTAGCGAGTGTTTCAACACACGAGAAGTAAAATACAGCTTTGCACCCGTGTGTAACACAAAACTTTTCTCCTCACTATAGCGAGGAAAGTGCAACGTGCAAAAAAACAAAGTTACACAGGCATGATTTTCATCACTGGAATCACTGATTTTTTTACGATATTATAACAGAAAACTCTGGATGTTGTGTATAATATTTACGTGAGTCGGAGTCGGTGACAAGTTGTGTATATTTTAGTTGACATTGACAACGATGACATTTCTGACGATGCGTTTTGAAATTGCATCGACTTAACTTGTGCATTTACAATTATACTCAATATCATTATAAAAAAAATGTTACTTATAGAATTTTAAGGTTTACGACTTAAATTATTAAATAAAGCATAATTTGGTATCTTTTATTATATTCTCAAACCATTTATTTAATGATAATTGATATCAAACCAACCATTATTATAAGCGTTTTACGTTTTGTTATCTGTCACAAGCTACTCAAACACGCTCCAAGGTCAAATTACTTTCCCCACTTGTGGATAAAATGCGTTTTTACCCGCTTGTTTCAAAGGATAAAAGACGGCTTTCCGAGCTAGTGAGGGGAAAAATTCTTTTTGTGTTAGATAGTCCATTTATCGAGGAAGGCTTTAGGCTATATAACATCACGCTGCGACCAATAGGAGCGAAGACGCGGAAGAAGTCGCGGGCAACACCTAGTACTAAATAAAATACTATCATGTATCACAAAATACTCTCATAAAATACTATCATGTATGTATGAACTATGCAAGCACTTTGTTACATACCTATGTAATATTAAAGTGCAAACACGAAATAATCTCTATGAGGAATTTCTTCCAGCTAAGCTTAAAGGAATTAACTGGAAAGTAGGGGAATGAGATTGACAAACTTACACCGCAAAATTTTTGCTATTTAGCTGATGGAGCATAGAAAAATTATGAAGTCACACGTTGCAATTTCCGTACTAACTTCGTAGGTATTATATCATCGGCGTCGCAATGCAGTGTTCTGGCCACGTTCTAAATCTTGAAATGCCAGAGCGTCGTTGCGGGGCGAACGCGGTCCGGGGGACGTCGTAGCAATAAACCGCGCGGGGTAGCGGAGCGGAGGTGGCGTGTGTGACATATGAAGCAATAATCGACACGATGCCAAATCGCCTCCGCCCCGCACCGCGAACCGCCCGCTCTGTGCTTTTCGAGCTTGACAGAGACTTTATGGCGTTTCATAAAAAGTTGCTTATTTGACTATCAGTCATCGCCATCACTCATTACTCCACGTACAGTCACCAGCACCAATATCTGCCACAACAAAGCGCGCATAAATATCTGACACGACTCTATTTGTAGGGCCGTTAGGACGAGTCAGATATTTTTGCCGCCTTCGGTTAGGCAGATATTAATGCTAGTGACTGTACACAGTGCTACATTTTCTACATTTTCTTCTCGGCAAACATCATAGACCGAGTTAAGGATGATTCACAGTAGGCTGTTCCGTGTCCGGGCCGGCCCGTTTTCTTCTAGCGAAATACGCCAGCCGTTGCGTTTGCTGTCATAGAAACCGAAGGCCGGCCCGGACACGGAATGGTCTACTGTGAATCATCCTTTAATGTTTCGCTTCTTTTAGGGGACAGAATACACGTTATTATTGTAGAATGTAATAAAAACATGGAGTCCAAGAAAAGCACTTCGTGTGTGGTGAAGTGCATTTAAGAGTTTCCGCAACATGGAATAATGGGTGTCCTTAAATTGTTATTATATTTACTTTATTCCATTAGATGTAAGAGCCGGTTCAAGTTGGGGTATTGATTTGGAATTGGTGTGCTATTTGTCGACCGTGGTCGTGGAATGAATGGTTGCATACTCGTACGGTACGGTTCAGAGGAATTTCCTCCCTCGGACGCTCCGGTAATGCTACCATGTTGGAGATCCGGGAGCTTGATACAAACCGCCTTATCATTTATTCTGAATCACAAAGTACAATATATTCCTATTCTATTCAATGTATTCCTCGTCATACGGTTTATCGCATGTTTTCTACTAGTTTTAAAACTGGTTTTAATACAAATACAATATAAATACTCTTTATTGCATAGGTACTTCAAAAAATTACATATTGCCAATTTTAATCTACGACTAACACATCTTTATTTTCTCGAAACCTCAAAGGGTCTAGCATGCAAAGCTAACAAGAGTGGCCCCCGCAAGGGATTTGGTTGTAATTTGAGGTGCAGTAGTGGCAGGACCTAAGAACACTGTATATGTAATATCAGCCTTTGACCTTCTTTTGTTTCAGACTTATTCGCGAAAATGTCAAAAAATGAAGGTAATTTTTAAACTGTTATTTTAGCTGAATCAAGCAAGCGAGAGTAACCAAATAAATTCAGAATTAAGGAGCGTGAAATGGGGTTCATAATGCATATTTTTATTACAGACATTCATATCCTTGAACTAGGATGAAAAAAAAAAAGTTGTATTTTACCCACGAGTGTGGAATTGAAACACGAGCCAGCGAAAGGATTCTATAGTAGATTCTAAAATAGAATCCTGAGCGTAGCGAGTGTTTCAACACACGAGAAGTAAAATTGCACCCGTGTGTAACACAAAACTTTTCTCCTCACTATAGCGAGGAAAGTGCAACATGCAAAAAAACACAGTGCCACAGGCATGATTTTCACTCGAATCACTGATTTTTTTACGATATTATAACAGAAAACTCTAAAAGTTGTGTATAATATTTACGTGAGTCGGAGTCGGTGACAAGTTGTGTATATTTTAGTTGACATTGACAATGATGACATTTCTGACGATACGTTATGAAATTGCATCGACTCAACTTGTGCGTTTACAATTATACTCAATATCATTATTAAACAAATGTTACTTATAGAGTTTGACTTAAATCATTAAATAAAGCTAAATTTAGTATTTTTTGTTAAATTCTCAAACCATTTATTTAATGATAATTGATATCAAACGAACCATTATTATGAGCGTTTTACGTTTTGTTATCTGTCAAAAGCTACTCAAACACGCTCCAAGGTCAAATTACTTTCCCCACTTGTGGATAAAATGCGTTTTTACCCGCTTGTTTCAAAGAATAAAATACGGCTTTCCGAGCTAGTGAGGGGAAAAATACTTAATAAGCCACAATTGTCAACTACGTACAAATTTAAAAACATTTAAAAAAAATACGAACGTATGTTTACTATATCATATCTTATCAATAGAGTAGTAGTGGCAAATCAGTCTGTAGTAGGTATAACATCCGCTTTCGTTCATTACGCATACAGTGTTCTTAGGTCCTGCCACTACTGCACCACAAATTACAACTAAATCCCTTGCGAGGGCCACTCTTGTTAGCTTAGCCTGCTAGATCCTTTCCCGTCGCATTACCATGCCAGTGCCAAATAACAAATAATTATTAACATAGCACGATATCAATATTATATGCAAATAAAATATTAACATAATTCACATATCACCGAACTAAGATTATGACATCATTGTGAAGATGAGCAAAATAAATTAATGCTATCGTTTTAAACAATTTATACAATAAATGATTTCGATTTGTATTTGTAAAGTAGAGTATTCACTTCTAATTTAGATACTTATAAATAGCTAAAGTTAAATATGTCCCGTGTAAGTCGCACACTATAATAATAATGTACCCCTTGCATTTCATTAAATTGTCAAAAGGGCCTCTACGTGTTGGCTATGTGGTACTCGGTTGGTACTTCGGTACCTCGGTACTTCGGCTCCGCGCACGCCTTCCAAAGATCCGGGACACCATTGTCCCGTGAGCGGAAAAGACATACAATAATAATCGTTTATTTAATAGCATAGTTCGTTACATAATTGACAGGGGTCTCCGCACTAGGCTTCGCCTGTATCGCGGGGAACCAGTTAAAACTTAAAAGTTACGTGCAGTAAAACAAAGAAACAACACAACATACACACGACACAACATACAACGTATTACATTTTGCGTAATATGAAATACAAAGAAAACTTAAATTTAAAGTACAGAATATGTAATAAAACTTAGATCACTATATCTATGATAGCCTCTGTCTCAGCGTAGTTTAAAGAGAGAAGAAATTTTAAAATGAGCTTTTTCGCTTCATTGGTAGTGGAGTCTTTAAGTTACAATATTTCAAAATAGCATTATAGGTGGATACCCTGATGTATTCTCCGAAGCGTTTGCCAAATGTGGAAAGTACTCTTGGAACTATAAGTACAACATTTTCGTAGAACTCTGTAGACATTTAGTAATTATTTATGTTTCAGTTATTACATTTTATTTATGTTTCAATCATTAATAAATTAAATTAATGGAGTAGGGATCCTTACTATATTAGAAAAAATCAAATGAAGCATTTAGGGCTAAATTAGTTAGGCCTATTAAGGAGAACCCCTCGTTAAAACAGCCTACAGGTTCAAAAATTTAATTATTTTCAATGACAATATTTGAAAACAACATTACAGTGAAGCACTGCCTTTAAAATCTAACTTAAACACTACATCAATAATGTGTATATGACAAAAACAAATACTCGTCATTAATCCGTGACAGTCCTCTTTAAAGGATAAACGCTTTTGGTAGCCAACACGGGTGTTGATATGGTCAATATGACACGTCCATTTATAAAGATATTTCAAGCCAAACTGGTTATAAATTCATGATTTAAAGATGCGTATTTTTAAGCAACTACGAGGACAGTGGCAAAGTGGAATATTTAGATTAAGGCTCTTTGCTATGACCACCGGGGGATGGGCAGCAGCATCCCAGGAGTGCGGTGGAGATACTGCGATCGCCAACCCGCATGCCAAGCGTGGCGATTATGGCATTTGCCCCCCATGAAATTAGGGGAGGCCTATGTCCAGCAGTGGACGTCCTTCGGCTGATGTGGTGGGAAGGCTCTTTGCTTACTAACAAACTATGTACCACCACGTTGACTCATAGTAAACGTATTTTATTTTATTATGGTCTGCCTGATGACAGAAAACAGACACAGTAAGTAGGCTATGGACACTTGAGATTCCAGGGAGCTAACTCACTAGCGCGTTGCCGACCCTCTATCACAGAATACAATATCGTAATTAATCCCAAAAAGGTCTAGTTTCCCCTTTGGGCTGGAAGGTCAGATGGCCGTCACTTCCGTAAAAACTAGTGCCTACGCGACCACATAAACCACATAAGCCCAAGTACATCCACTGCTGGACAAAGGCATCCCCCAATTTCATGAGGGGGGGGGGGGGTAAATGCCATAATCAATGTTTGGCATTTTTGATCTTTCCGAAACTGTCGACTGTCGATCGTGTCGATTATAGCTTCATATGTCACACGCCGCCTCCGCTCCGCTATCCCGCGCGGTTTATTGCTGTGACGTCCCCGGACCGCGTTCGCTCTACCAAAAAATCGCCTCCGTCACGCAACGACGCTGCGCCGTTTGTTATTATGGCGGCTGCAGTATTTAGTAAGTCTGTGCGGTCGTCGGTAGAAAAGACCTGTGGTATATATTTTTTGTACTAGATAATAAAATAATAAATAACGTGACTCTTAATGATTCACCAAGTAATTCTACTGTCGAGCTTCTATTATATTTAGAGACACAATCAGCTCTTACAACAGTTCTTCTAAGAACAATTAATATTTATAATGAGGAAATGAAGCGGCATTTTTTACAGTAATGGTGATTTGAGTCATCGATTCGGATGATGTGTATCTGTAGTGGCTCTGTAGCCTAGCGGAAAACGCGAATTTCAATTAGGAGGTCGCGGGTTCAATCAAATACCGCACGCGGTACGCGAAAATTAAAAAAATAATGTGCACTCGAACCTACGACATTCTTTCATAAGCGGCCAATCGATAAGTAAGTAAGCAGTTTGCGCCCGACGTAATGGAGCGAAGCTATTGTCTATTCCTTCCGTCTAGATCACCGCGGTATGAATCGCTAAAGCGGTTTTGTCTTGTAAATAAACCAAACTTTAATTGTAATTTTGTAATTTTTTATTTTTAATATATTTTTTTACCTCCGCGGCGTTAGTGCCTGACACATCGGCAAATTTGGTTAATCTAATTGATAGATTCAGGTGTTACTTTGCGGAAATTGTGCATTTTTTTTATATACAAATATTGTGTGGGTATTATGCCCGTAGGATTGGGATCAATCCTGTCATAGGGACCAAGCTGAAAATCTGCGCTGGGTAGCACATCTAGCATACGCTGAGACTGGTACCCATTACCTTGCACTTAAATATGTACCTATCTAGAAATAAGTTACTGTATACCTTTTGTTTTGTATTTTTTGTGTTTGCGGTAGTAAATGTATTTTGATTTGATTTGATTTGATTTGAAATCCATGGCAATATTTTTTTTATATTTGAACAATATTTTTTTGCGATTAGTGATTGTGGAGCTTCGCTCCAACTACTTGTTTGGGAGTGCGCGACATCGCCGATAAAATGCAGGAGAGTCGGCTTCGATGGCCATGTAAAAAGGAAACATCCGACTACGTAGGAAACTTAGCACAACAAATTTCCAACCCCAAACAAGACAAGGTGGAAAGATGTAGTGCTAATAGACATGATAGAGTGTCAAAAATCCGAAGACTATATCGAAGACAGCGCATATAGCTCTGAAAGTTAACCCCACCGCAAGATGGAATTCAAATGTAGCTACCAAGTGAGAGATTTACCCCAAAGGTCAGGTTCTTGACTCGCGAATATTCTCCCCTAAAGAACTTATTAAATACCGCTAAAGTATTAAGTATTAATAATATGTAGTTGCGGGGTTTTAAATCTTTTGTATAGCGACGCGCATGGCATCGTTACAAGCATCTACGTCTGCGCTTGAAGATAAAAAATGATAGACGAGGAACTATGATAAGATTGGATGCGGCAACATTTCATATTTAGATTATTTATTGCATTCGTGTTGTAATAATTTCTTAAGGCGCCTTACTATTTTTTTTAATTAAACAGTAACCGATCAATTTTTAGCTTTAACGTGTGTAGAATTTAAGCGAAAAAAAAGTTTTTAGCTTAGGGAACGTACCCAAACTACGTGACTGGTTTAGGGGGGGGGGGGTGAGGGGGGTCGTCAAAATACCACTCTTGGTCACCGGGGGGAGGGAGGGCGGTAGCTTTTCGTCACATAGCTAGTGGAATATTTTTGAGAAACATTCTAATTGAAGCGGACTCACGCGCCACGGTTTACCCCACCACTAAAACTTCTCCAGTTTCGATTTTAACTTTCCGCAAAAAATGATTAATAAATTATACTACGTTAAAACTAGAGGGGGAAGGTAGGGTCTTGGCATATACTACGCTTGGTCACCGGAGGGGGGAGAGGGATAAAAAACTGTAAAAAGTTGGTCACGTAGTTTGGGTATGCTCCCTTATTGATATTGATCAATTTGGAGTGGTGTTTGAAATGACAATTCTTATTTAAACATCAAAAAATACGTAATAGGTATATAACCGCAATAGTTCTGTACTAGATAGTTACGAAGAGAAAATATCAAGATACGTTTCTGCTTGTAGCAGAAACATAAACTCCTAATTTTAACAGCTGTTTTTCACTTCTGTACTCTTTTAGTGTTCCGTACCAAAATGGTGAAAGAGAACACTTCTATAATATACATATTGACGTGCCACGTTCATGAATGGATCATTTGATTTTCGTGGCTCCGTGTATGAGTGACCAGTCGCGAATGCCGGCCGACTGCTGCGTCATCAACGATACCACAGACAGACAAACCTATAGAATTTATTAATTCACGTTTACATTGTATAGATTATCTTATCGACAACCGTGCATGAAGCCTTGTCAAGGTTAATGGAAAAGGATATGATACTCACTACTCAGACATTGCTTTTTTATAAGCTTTAATTGATGATCCGTTTAGGCTTAGTGGCAATCCTGCCTTGAAGCTGCCGATCCTGGGTTTGGTTCCCGGTTAGAACAAGATACCTATACCTAGATCTCTTGGCAAATGTGCAGTCTACTGTGTCAACGTTGCTATGTACCCTCATGTCACTTAATAAAATACAATTGTAAATGTATGTTTAAAACTCTGACATATAATAGAGCCTTTGTTAGAGTCCCTCGTGAACAACGTGGTGAAGATGGAGAGTGTGTCAACCTTAGTTATTTGAGGAAGCTCGACACGAAATATGTACGCGGCTGCGCGAAATGACACATTCGCATATTCGGCAGAGATGAAATGGAAATGAGGGAATTGAGGGACGTCAACCTAAAAGAAGTCCTTCTTCTTGTAGGAGCATAGGAAGTATTGAGGAAGAATTCGTTGCGGAAACGCTGCCGAAACAGTAACCCTCAACAGTGAAGGGGGATTTATTTAGCCCAATGTACACAAATGTACATGTACACGAAAGAAAAATAAAATCATCACAACAGCTGAAAGATAGTGTCAATTACAAGGTAGACTAAGGTGGGAGCCGCTACGTCGTCGCTAGCGGCGGGTAATATTTGTTCCTTATTTTCGTCTATTGTTGTGCTGTGGGGCCTTTGATCCTCACTAAAAACTGGTTCCAAAGGCGTCGAAATAAAGTTCAAGTAGCCAATTGACAACTTTTCAAATTTCCAAGCAGTATGAAATCTTAACTCATTTCGTTTATTCGTTAACAAGAAACACATTTTTTTATAGCTATTAGTTTTCAAGATATTCATGAAAACCTATTATCAGACTGAATTTTGACAGTGACAACGCACAAAAAGAACATCAGTACACTTTCTGTATTCGTTAACAAGAAACACATTTTTTTATAGCTATTAGTTTTCAAGATATTCAAGAAAACCTATTATCAGACTGAATTTTGACAGTGACAACGCACAAAAAGAACATCAGTACACTTTCTGTATTATTATTAGGCGCCTTCCTAACTTGTCGATGCGGGGGCGGTACGATATGAGAAAACTGTCAGCTGTCAGTGTCAACCGATACTAATGCAGATACGTGGCAGATACCGATAGTACTGCTGTGTGATTTCATACGCTGTGACACGTTGTTTGTCACTTGCTCTCTTTTAGAATGAGGAACTTTTGAAAATGTTTTTTTTATAGGAAATTGGGATATTTAAATAAATTAAAAGTGTGGTTACATTCAATTTTTCATATGAATGCCGAAACCACTAGGCTACAATAGTGGATAAATAATAATAATAATAAATATTGCGGACAATCTTACACAAATCGACCTAGTCCCAAACTAAGCAAAGCTTGTACTATGGGCACTAGACGACGATATACGTACTTATATAGATAAATACATACTTAAATACATAGAGAACATCCCAGACCCAAGAACAAAATCCGTACTAAATGCACAAATAAAGCCCTGGCCGGGATTCGAACCCGGGACCTCTAGCTTCGGAGGCAGTGTCACTACCAACTAGGCTAAACAGGTCGTCCAACAACAAGTGCATAAAACGAGGCATTTTATCAGCGCCCGCTCTGTACGTTTCGACCTTAAAATTGGTTTTATGCACGAGTTATACACTCTGTTTTTCATTTCGATTGCGAGAAAATTTAACAAATTATCAATATAATTAAAGTTATGTTATCAAATTTATAATAATGTGTCCGCTTATGCAGAGCATAAAGACGAACTTTTAGAGACTGAGCAGTGAAAGAGGTTTTTTTTAAAATAGTCATTTCTAACAGTTTCCTACATCAAAATCTCAAATGCGTGTTGAGAGCGGCCTCACAGAACAATGGCAATTATTGTCGACACCGCGATGGCGAGATATCGGCGAGATACGGTGAGATACGGCGAGATCGGATCTCGGGTCAGCTTACAATACAATTTGAATACAGGTACATCGGTCAAGATGTAATGAATGTGATGAAGGTCGCTATTTTGTAGTCCTTAACAAAATTCTAAAGAAACACTTATGTATGCGATCACTTGGTGGACATAGAAAGCTGTATTCTGCAGGGTAATCACGTAACTTTTCGAACGCACGACAGCGCATTACGCACCCTCAAAAAAGTTGCCTAATTATCCCGCTGGTCTAGATATAGCAATCGACGTACGCGGTCGAATGCCACGAGCGGACTTTGGTGGTTTTAGATGGTAGTCCAAGGCTATCTATCAAGCCGCAGTTAGTCCGTCATACCGTCATACCCGTCCTCCCCGACAGGACGGGATGCGTAAACGCATTTCCCCAACGTTAGAATGAAAGATATAGCAATCGATGCATGTCCTACTTCAAACATTATTCGTGACAAGACAAAAGGATACAAGTTATTCTCAAAACAAAAAACTTTTTCTGTCAATAATTACAATTTTGGCACATGCTTTTATTACCGACTGTACCTTTTTTCCACGGCCTTCAACTACTTGCCGAGACGGTTCCAATGAGCCCAAACACGACGGGTTTATCTTGTGTAGTTTAGGAGTTGCCATGGCCACCTTCTGTCTCCATCATCAGATCAGCTCGGTGGTACCATAATATTGCATTGCCACCTTACGTAAGAAAGTTTATCATTGCTGTAAAACATTAAATCTTATGGCAATTTAAATATTGAAATAGGGCTGTTCTCAACATTAAAATTGAATCGATTCTTTCTTAAAAAGATTCAAATATCTAAAATCTGAAAGTTTGAAATTCCGATACAACCATTCGTTTGATAATATGGTTTTTTATTCAAAATGAAGTAACGGTTGAGAAATGCGACCTGTAGAGGAGAACATCTGGACATACGAAAGAATTTTTGTCGAAAGCTGAAACGGAGAGGCTTCGCTCGCTTCGCTCCCTCGGTCAATAACCAAAGTTACCACCGTTACAGGCACTAACGCCGCGTAGGATATTAAAAAATAAAATCGAAAATCAGATACCACGGAGGAATAATCACCGAACTAGACTGAAATTATGAACAATAGCTTCGCTCCATTACGTCGGGAGGATTCTGTTTGCGACTACCTAGTTTATAAATGTCATATTTAATTTAGACGTTTCTAGTACTGGGATGGATGATGGGATTTATCAAAAAAATAGTCCTTTAGGCTGGCCTTACACAGTCTGAATCTGAATCTGAATTCATATTATTAATTCAGAATGCACGGAATTGCATACAGTTTAACTATTATCCACACACATTCTGATTTTTTCAGATTATGAATTTCCAAGATTCATCTGTCAGAATGATACTGACATGCGTTATGAATTCAGAATATGAAAATTCATATTATGAATTCCGAACGCACCTCTTTCTATACAATTAGTACGGGCGAACACACACATACAGAGGGCCTATTCCAAACTTCGAAAATAGAACTTCGTATCGTGCCATCCCTTTCCGTCATATAGTGTATAACACGAGAGTGAAAGGAACGGCACGACACGAAGTTTGATTTTCGAAGTTCGGAGTACACCCTCTGGATTCAGATTATGAATCTGTCAGTGAGTCAACAAAAAATATATTCTAGAAACAAAAACATATAACAAGTAACAAAAAGAAAACTTAAAATAAACCTATAAGTAAACTTAAAAATAAAATTATAATTAATAAAAAATAATAATAATAATAAATATGCTTTATTGCACCACACAAGAGAACAATGTTACACAAAAAAACTTACATAACTAGTAATGGTAGCAACAGGCGGTCTTATCGCTTAAAGCGATCTCTTACAGACAACCTTTGGGTAGCAGGAAAAGTTATCAAAATAAAATTATGAACAGGTAGTGCAAGAGTACAGGAAGAAGAGTCATACATACATCTCACAAGAAATATTAAATAAATACATATTAACATAATATATATAGATTTATATATAAATATACATAAATACATACTTATATAAATATATATAATAAAAGGCAACTTAAGGGAGCGACAAGTAGTATTGTTTCAGCTGGTTTTTAAAAATAGGAAGAGATTTGGCACATCTTATATAAGACGGTAAAGCATTCCATAGCCTAACAGCCCGAAAGGTGAACGAGTTGTTATAAAATTTGGTGGATGAAGGTGGTGGAGCGAGAAGATGGGTTTGTGAAGATCTGATGGAAGTGAGACGATTAAAACGCTCTTTGAGACAAGAGGGTGTAGTGGGGACAAAAAATGATGATTATTAATAAATCTGTCAGTTAATATTGCAGACTTGTAGCGTGTTGACATGGAATCATCATGGAAAGGTCGTAATTTTAAAGACATTTGTGATGCAAGGTCCCGGAATTCGGTCTATGAATTCAGATTCAGACTGTGTAAAGCCAGCCTAAATCTTGTAGACCGTAGTCCAACGTTCAAATTCACGGTCAACGCGTGTAATATTATCTCAAAACTGAAATACGAAACGTTGGGTCAAAATGACCGCCTATATTATTGTCATTTTAATGAGTCTATCGGAGGTCGCGCAGACATAATAAAGTAACTTGATACTTAAAACTAGCTTCAAATTTCTCATTAACTTTAATTTGTCCCCTAGCCTATAGCTGATGGGGTAAATATTTTGGCAATTTCTTAAGTCAGCTTGAACACCCAACTTAAATTACTTTATTAATGGTAAGGCAAATTGAGAAAGTATCTTATATCTTTAAGTGAAGTGATCTACAATGTAAACTGAACTAACAAATAATAAATAAGAATAAATTAATACTAACAAACTAAGTAAATTTATAATAACAACTACCTATAAAAAATACCCCAAATTATAAAAAGAAAACCCCGTCTAACAGGTCCGCCTGCGGCATGGACCCCATTTATGCTGGCGGTGTTGCCTTTCTGCACTGCTCGGACGATACGTTGAGAGAAGTAAGAGTAAGCGCCAGCCCTGGGGTCCCCTCTAGAGTAGACCAGCCGTATCAACAGTGGTCCAACGAAAGCATAAGTAAGATAAAATGACCCAGTTTTTGACACTATCCCAACCGAATAGTTTTATCTACCAGTACCTTGGCTTGGACAATGACAGGAACAGCGTTTCGTGGCCCAGAGGTCAAAGCCTCGAGGGCGACTCCTTGACGTTTTCCGATTTTCTTCTATTTACTATCTTCCAGACAGCTTGATTAGAAATAGGAAAGATGCAGCAAAGCCAGCATTGTAGGTTAAACGTGCTTGGCCAAATAGAATAATCATCTTTGGAAGTAATGTGATTAATTTTAATTGATGTGATACGCATTAATTTATGATTATTGAAACGTGAAGTATTGGAATTCTCTGCCGGCGTCTATATTTCCGAGTTCATATAACCTGGACCTTTTTAAGGCACGAGTGAATAGGCATCTTCTGGGTGAGCTCGCTTCATCGTCGGCCACATCTTTGTCCCCTGGTTAGATGCTGGGCAAGTGAAATCCCATTTTTAATAAATAAAAGAACGTTATTGCCAGCCTGATGGTAAGTAGACACCGTAGCGTACGGACGCTTGTTACTTCAGAGAAGACACAAGTGCGTTGCAGGTCTTTTATAGATTTGAGGATTCGTTGTGTCGACAGGTTTAATTTTTTAGGGCCCGTTGCCAAAATGGCGTAACCGAACTATTATAGTTTCATCATGTCTGTCCGTCCGTATGTCACAGGCGGTTTACTCGCAGACTATAAGCACGTTAATTATGAAAATTGATAGGAAGGTGTATTCTATGAACTACTACAGGAAAGTCATGTGAAATTACAAAAAACAATAAATCAGGGGGGGCACCACATACATGCAAGTCATGCAACCGAAAGATGAAAAAAAAATGCACATAGGCGTGTGGGATATGTTGGATAGGCTTTATCCGCGCCTGACAAACGTTAACACTGAATGTGTTGAAACCTTAAAAGCAATCATTTTAACAGCTAACTTGGGTTTCCACGAGTGATCCAGCATTAAGGGTGAGTAATTAAAATGGTGGTCAGAATGAACCAAGATTAATAGTGGCTAGATGTGATTGATTGAGGCAAACTAGAAATATCATTTTAAAGTAAGCTATTGGTCGCTTACAGTACGGTTTCAGAGGAATTTCCTCCCTCGGACGCTCCGGGGGATACAGTAGGGGCTTTTCAAGAACGGGGTGGATACGTTGTTAAATGGTCGACAACGCGCATGTGACGCCCCTAGAGTTGCATGGGCAGCGGTGACCGCTTACCATCAGACTGACCGTAAGCTTATTTGCCACCGACGTGGTAAAAAAGCTAAATAATGTTTTAAGTTGACGAAATCTGTTGCAGTTATTATTAAGTGCAAAAATACAGGTACATTCGAGTTCATTACTGCATGGATAGATGTCGACCGTATTACTGCAGAATTAGGGTTGAAACGTGTCCATTCACTTTTTAATAAATAAAAAGCAATAATAATTTTGAAGCGCCGATCTGACCAGATAAAGCAACAATATATTTTCAAATGATTTGACAGAATTCTTGACTATTTTTTTCTGACTAGAGCCGAAATATGATTACCTACTTAAAGTTTCTTTCTAGAAATAAAATCCAAAGTTGAGTTTTGGTATGTTACCCCATCTAAACTTTCTTGTGGAAATATGAATAAAACTTCACAAAGATAGATAATTGGACCATTCTCTTTGGAATAGGCTTTTTTCTTTTGCGAAAAAAAATTACGCATTGAACTAGAATACAAAATTTGATTTTCAAGATAGTTTTTTTTTATGACAGTTCCTGCACCATTTAAAAGGAATTCAGTGGTAAAAATGTTTTAATTAATATTTATATCCGTAAACAATTGGTAACGCCGGTAAGGATTTTTTTTCGTATAAATTGATGACAACAGCGTTACTCAATTTATGGATATTTGTAGTACATATATATTTACTAAAACTATCGAAACGAATAGCCTAATTAAAGGATGATTCACAATAGGCCGTTCCGAGTCCGGGCCGGCTCGTTTTCTTCTAGAGAAATACGCCGGCCGTTGCGTTTGCTGTCATAGAAAACGCGCCGGCCCGGACTCAGAACGGTCTACTGTGAATCATCCTTAAATCCCTTTTATAATCACTAAGCAGGAAATAAAGTAAGGGACAAGTATTCCAAAATACGCATTTTAAGCAAATGTGTAAGCAAATCATTTTTTATGATAGACTGACCAGCGATTGGCCTTAGGCTAATGGACAAGACATGGAATAGACAAGGCATAAGATGTTGCTCACTTATATAAGAATGGCCCAATTATCGAAACGTGTCCAAAAAGAGCCATTTCCGAAGCCGAGCCATCTCGATTTCTCGTGCGCGTAAGACATAAGCGTGTCTCTTACACATACGCATCCAGCGGTCTACCGCGACCTTTTCCAGTTAATTTTCATTAGCTTTATTTTTAAAGTACTTTTTTAAATGTAACTATATGGCCATTTCCACCGCTTAAATATCCTTGTGAAGTTCGGAGACTAGAGGAATTGTAGATGAGTTTGAATTCGGACCAGATCGGCTGAATTATGGAATGAGGTATTTATAGCTTTCCGCATATCGAGCCACTTTGTACAGAGCTATGAAAAAGGGATAGATTATTCCTATAAATAATATGGATGTCCACTTTTTTTTAAATTCCAAATATCCAAAATCGGAGTCGAGAATAACCCCCCCCCCCCCCCCCCCCATTACAATTATTTATAAAGAAAATTACAATTATTTTTTTGTAAATAATAATTATAATTCATTCACAATTAAAAGATATTTTACCGTTTACTTACAGTTTATTTACGGTATGTCACATACCTAATTCCATGCTATTGCGTGAATGAAATACATTTGGCCGTGCCAGGTAGGAGTGTTGTTAATTTCTCTTTGTGTCTGAACTCAAAAGTGATTTCGCGCGTCGCTGTCTGTTGTGCTGTTATAAAGCTAGGTACACACTGGGAGCATTTCCTTTCATTTCATCAAGAACTTATACAATACAATATACAATAAGATAAATGTGTTCGATACTGAACCAATAATTGACACCATAGATAGATAGATAGATAAATAGATAGATAGATAAATAGATAGATAGATATATTTATTTCCTTCAAAAAATTACAAAGTATTTGCATTTGAAAAATAAAATTAATTCAGTAAAAGATCGTCAATAAGTACAGTACTTTGAGAACATAACAATATAACAAATCAAAAAATGACACATGTAAAATAAAAAATGTTTAGAAATGTTAATGTTGTATACATCGTTTTTTTTTTTTTATGACATAGGTGGCAAACGAGCAGACGAATCGCCTGATGGTAAGCGATTAGCGCCGCCCATGGACACTCGCAACACCAGAGGGGTTGTAAGTGCGTTGCCGGCCTTTAAGATGGGAGTACGCTCTTTTCTTGAAGGTTTGAAGGTCGAATCGGTCCGGAAATATCGCAGGCGACAGTTCATTCCACAGTTTAGCTGTGCGAGGCAAGAAATTTCTGGAGAAACGCACAGTTGAGGACTGCCAACCATCTAAGTGGTGAGGATGGAAATTTTGTCGCGTTGGGCGATGGCGGAAGGAAGCGGCAGGGATTAATCCGAACAATTCCTCGGAGCACTCCCCGTAATACATGCGGTAGAAAATGCAGAGCGAGGCTACATTTCTACGCAGCGCCAAGGAGTCAAGCCGTTCCGAAACCCGCTGGCAGCCGACAATTCGAGTCGCTCTCCGTTGGATGCGGTCCAGAGGGAGAAGCTGGTACTGTGGTGCCCCTGCCCAAAGATGAGAACAGTATTCCATATGTGGGCGGACCTGTGCCTTATAAAGCTGTAGGCGATAGGCCGGCGTGAAATACTGTCTCGATCTGTTTAGCACACCGAGCTTTTTCGAGGCTAATTTGGCTTTACCCTCCAAATGACCGCGGAACTGGACTTCACTCGAGATGTCGATGCCAAGGATCTCGATATTGGCTGTGGCAGTTAGGGGAGTGCTCTCAAAACGAGGTGATGCGACAAACGCAAGCTTTTTCGCAGTAAACGCGCAAACTGCGTCTTTGTAGGGTTAAAGCGGACCAGATTAAGTCGACCCCATTCTGAGACTTCATCCAGGGAAGTCTCAATCTGAGACACAAGTTTGTTTCGGCTCACAGTGACGTTTTCCCGAGAAATATTGGCGCGACCGGTGTAAGAGGCATCACACGTACTATCATCCGCATAACAGTGAATGCCGCTGATTTGCAGCATGTCATTGATATGCAGAAGGAATAGCGTGGGTGATAGCACACAGCCTTGAGGGACACCAGCATTCACAGACATGGCGTCAGAGCATACACCGTCAACTACGACCTTTATGCTTCTGTCTGCTAGAAAGCTGCTGACCCATTCACATAATTTCTCGGGAAGCCCATAGGATGGAAGCTTCGAGAGAAGTGCTTTGTGCCAAACGCGATCAAAGGCCTTCGCTACATCCAAACTAACAGCCAATGCTTCACCCTTTGTCTCGATCGCCAGTGCCCAACGATGTGTCAGGTAAACCAGTAGATCACCAGCCGAGCGGCCCCTACGGAAACCGTACGTATTGTCGGTCACTAAGTAACTGGTGGTCATCCAGGTACCGAAGGAGCTGGCAGTTGAAAAATCTTAAATTAAAGACGGTGTCTTTGTCGACCTAAGGCCTTCAAGTCTGTATAATAGTACATTATTATCGAGTTCCATGCCTCGACAATGGTTTAGATTTAAAAAATTAAATATCTGACAGACCACGGAGGAATAATCACTGAAAAACTGAATTTCCGTATATTTCAATGCTAAGCGAATAACAGTCAAGGAGTTTGACACCGGGTATACGCGCTTTTTTTATAGGTTGTTTTTAATTATTTTTTAAGTTAGAGTAATTTCTATTTTTTCACCTGTTTTTCTGAATAAATAAACATTTCATTGTTTGGTAGTTAAAAAAACAATAAAACAGAAATATTTAAGTGGTTCCTATTTTCCGTTGAATAGTACTAGTACATAATCATCATACATCTCGCACACTCTTAATATCTATAACTTACCTTAAGCACGTAAGTATTGTAGATTATCTAATGGATCTAACATTATGTGCCTTATTGGCATACATTTCTTCGTAAATGTAAGATTTCGTCACGATGTTTTCCTCCACCGAAAAGCAAACAGTGAATATCAAATGACGGGTACACGGAAACAACATGTTTAGTCCATTGAAATTTCAAAACAAAAAGCAACCTAACTTGTAATAACATATAGTGCAATCTGCCTTTGAAATTTTGAGAACTAGACATGTTTTTTCCGTGTACCCTTCAAATGATATTGCCGACCGCCGCTTGGCAGCCGCATACTTGAACCACTAGCTAGGCCGTTTAATTTTTTACTGGCTAGCCCCCTTGGTGTGTCTCAAACCTCGCGGCATAGGTGCGCGCCGGCGGTAGCCGTAGTAACAGACTGCCGGCTTTGGATATCGATCCCGACGCTAGTGAAGTGGCAAGATTTATCGATAGAATTCAAATTGGTATCACTTCATATCATAATACGCTAACTATTTTTCACATAAAGCCTGAAAAGAAAAGCACAGTGCGCGGCGCAGCGTTGTTGTGGAGCGGAGGCGGTTTTGCGGTCAAGCGAACGCAGTCCGCACCGAAAAAACCGCGCGGTAGAGTGGGGGCGGCGTGTGTGACATATGGAGCAGTAATCTACAGACGACAGTTTCGGAAATACCAAAAATGCAAAACCACCTCCACACCACACCGCGCCGCACTCGCTCCGTGCGTTTCGAGCTTAAATTACAGTTCCATTTCCACGAAACCCATATTTTAACACGACACACACACCTTATCATGCCATCACTCATCGAATTTAGATCAGTAATCAGTCAAATCTAGCCAGTGCAATTACCACCCACGATTAATACTAGGTACGTACCGGAGTGAAGCTATTGTCTATACCTTCAGTCTCGTTCGATGATTATTCCTCCGTGGTAAGTCTGATTTTATATTTATTTATTTTTTAAATCTTAGTCGTTCGTGTCTATCACGGTGGACAATTTGGTTACTCTAAGTTGCATGGTTTAGGAGGAGAACACAATGAAATACGCGAATCGGCAGTAGTGGAGCTTATAGCTTCGTCTTCGGCCCGCTAATAAAAATAATAATCGTATGGCATTTGTTTTTCGAACCCTGAGCTCTTCGAGAAGGCAGTACAATTACCAGTTTTGTTGTATTTTTAGCACCACCCAGGGGTCACTTGTAGGGGGGTCACAGTGAGTGGGCAACTTGACTTTTAGAAGTTCTCAAGCCCCCCGTAGGCATCTAACTTGGCTTAACGACTGCTGTCATAGACAACAGCCGGGATCAACGGCTTCACATGCCTTCCAAAGCACGGGCCTACGATGCTTAACGCTTCGCTCCAATTATAAAACCTAGCGCGTGTTTAACGTAATTATTACCAACAAAAGTTATTTCACTAAGCCCAACCAAGCCACAAATCCACAATGCAATTAACCAATATTCCATTACTCGAACGAGATTTTCAACGAGATAACTCAATTATCGATATTGATACGACACCCATCCCTAGTTCGCCGATATTTTTATAATTAAAGCGCAGTGGACAGTGCTTTATTGAACGGGTTGGAAATTATGAGTTAATTTTTGCCCGCTACATCGTCTGCGTGGCGTGGACTCGGTACACCAAGATGATTGCTATTAAATTACTTAAGGCATTTTCCTAATTATTGCTCTTCATTTCACACTGGAGTTTAAGAGTGTTATTACTCTAGTATTCTTATTATGGCTGCAGTTTTCTGTAAGGCGGGAAAGTACTTCCCCATTCGAGCTGCTCCAAAAACAGAGCGGGCCCTGTAACAGGTAGCAAACAATTCAACGGTGGACTATTTAGCGGGCCAGCAATTATATTTCCAAGTGGTCTCAGTTGAAAAAACAAAGTTTCTTTCAATTTTTTTTCTTGTTAGATATCTTACGTGCATTTTTATTACTCTTCTAAAGTGATATTATTGTAAATTAATTTTGAAATCTCAATAAAATTGAAAAATAATACAATATTATCCTAGTACACTGTTTAACGAGGGGCGTAAGCGGAAAATTACGAACGAGAGTCTATCAAAACATCACCAGAAACTCATAACTCCCTAGGGAGTTATAAAAATCCATAACTCCCGGGGAAGTAAATCGGCTATAACTACTCTACACGCATGCGTACAAGACCTTTTACGAGCAAGTGTGATGAACAATATTTGGACACAAGAAGTTACTGCAGATGCTCTAAGGAACCCCCCCGGATCAGTCCCTGCGCCCGGGTGGTATACGTAATGCATTTCCCCCCCCCCACCCCTAAACAAAAAACAGATGCTCTAAGGAAGCGTCCTTTTCAATATTTGCTCCTATTACAGGGCCCACCTCTATATATGAGCGAGATAATACTCCGCTTTACCCTACCAATCTAAAATATACCTCATTACAGCTTCAGCAGTCACTTAGTTTAGCGCTCAAAATTCATTTAATATTAAAATGCATTTTACACTGGAATTTACGGTTATAGTCAAGTTTCTGTAAACGCTTTCGCAGTCCTAATTAGGTAAAAAATACATTTAAAGCGCAGTGTCAAAGATATCTTTTGAATAACCTACTATTAGACCGACGTTGACAATGTAAGGACTACGGTAGACTCGGTACTACAATTAACCTGAGATGGAAGGCTAGTCAAAGAATACTTACAGTATAATTATAATCGTAGTATTTTTCCAGGTACTAGGTACTGCTTTGGTATTTGCTGCTTGGCCTGCTTGCTACTTAAATCCAAGTGTTCAAGGTAGCTCCAATAGCAGAAAAGCTGACGGAAAAACGTTTGAGGTGGTACGGTCATGTATGGAGGCGTCGAGAAGGCGTCATGGTAAAGTTAGCGCTCAAGATTCCAACGTCGAAGCGAGGATGTGGAAGACCACCTGCCACCTGACTGACGACGGTTCAGCGTGACCTGAAAGAGCTCAATATAGACACCGACCTTGCACTCAATCGTGTAGAATGGAAGAAACAGACGGGGAATGCCGACCCCAAGTAAATGGGAACAAGGTCCAGCAGGATGATGGTATTAGTGCAGACTTTAGAGCATTTTAAATAAAATAAAATAAATAAATAAATAAATATTAGGGGACATTTTTTACACAAATCGAACTAGTCCCACAGTAAGCTCAATAAGGCTTGTGTTATGGGTACCAGACGACGATATATTTAATAGATATATACATAAATACATAGAAAACATCCAAGTCTCAGGAACAAATGTCTCTGCTCACCACAGAAACAAATGCCCTTACCGGGAATCGAACCCGGGACCTCTAGCTTCGGAGGCAGTGACACTACCAACTAGGCTAAACAGGCCGATTAACACAGGAGAAGCCATTAATATGCTTACCCCTCTGCCAAACGTATAAGAGAAAAATCTTATTAGTTTCCGAGGTACGCTACGTTCGCACGGCGTATGGCTTCTAGTATTTGGGTATGTACTATTACTTATTCTGTGATTTGGAACACGATCAACAAGGGAGATTCCTAACATGGCTGGCTCGCTCCATGGCTCTTTGTGCAACGTTCACTCTGTGTGTCTTGGTGAGTGCCCAAGTTTTAACCTATTCGCCGCCATGTCAAAAAAGTAATAGCGTGCCACCATCGCCAAAGTCTTAGTCGCAAAAGACTGAAAATGAACCTTACTTGACAGCAGGTAGGTTGCCTTTACATCATTTGACATGACTTGATATCAAGTCGTGGCGTGTGTGGCACGAAATGTTCGGACTTCATATCAAGTCAATGGCGGCGACAGGGTTAAGTAACCTTTATCTCGAGGCATTGCAGGATCTTTCATTTAAGGACTATCTTTATCTTTATAAAATTACGAGAAATAATAAACCAGTAGACAGAAAAAAACGAACTCTCCGAATTATTCGCTCATGGAGTATTCGCACAGTTAGTATTTCAATTTCAATTTTTATTTTATTACATATGATGATTCCAGTCAGTACGTTTTAGTTCTTTGTAGGTTAGGTTAGGTTAGTTGATGTGCGGAGTTTTTATCATCACCCCAAAATTATTAAAAACCAATGGCTGTAGTCCAAACGCCTTCAAAGGTCCATTTTCGTATGTTAATTTGATTCTAAAGACGCGGCAATAATAATTAAGTATCGCCCAGTAAAGAACATAAATGATGAACTCCCCTAATTACCATTTATAAGTTTTATCATTCACATCTCACAATGGATAAACTATTATAGTCGTTCCGTTAAATAATGCTGTATGTGGCCATCGTGGTGACAGGAGAGAAATGACAGAATCGCGTTCCGTGTTTCCATTGCATAGTCATAGATTTCAATTTTTAACTATAACTAACCAAAGATCCGATAATTTTTAAAGCTACGGATTCAGTAAATTTTTGATCGTGCGAGCGAAGCGTCTACGTTTCAGCTTACGACAAAAATTCTTTCGTATGTCTGTCTGTCCGGATGTTCTCTTCTACAGGTCGCATTTCTCAACCAATTCTCTTGAAATTTTGTGAGCAGTTTCGATAATTATATAGATTTTTTTGTCAAGTCCATTTTTGGAAATTTTGAAATTTGATAAAAAAAATATTTGCGTGGTCTACAGCTCACAGAGCCACTAGTTAGCTATTGTTTCGTTCTAGTATTAGTTACAATAGTTATTCATACACACCCGACGCTTAATAAAGCCGAGGAGTGTAATAACCAATGCTCACGTGTTTCATACGACGTTTTTCAACACACATGCGAGGAAAAACAAATAAAAGTACTGTCTTAGTTTTATGTCAAGCTAGTTAGCTTGCCGAAGCTTAACTTAGCTTGTCGAAGGATCTAGATATTAACGATTTCAATTGATCTATTCCATGTGTGAGGCGAACTCTATATAAACGTTGTTTCTTATGCAAATAGTTGCGGGTGGCGAGATGTATCTGTTCTGAGTGTGATTAACTTAAATACACAAAGTAAATCATGCTTAATGTCCAGCAAGCGATGGGCCTTTAATTTTAACATGCAGTAATGTATGTAGTGTGTATGTAACGTTTCATATTTTGTATGTCACTTTTTTGAATGAAAATGCTTGATTAGTTCAAGAAAATACTAAAATCACTATTTGTCTGCCTTTCACATTTGAGGAGTTCCCTCGATTCCTAATGGATCCCATCACCAGAACTCGAGCATGACAAAAATCAATTGTGAAAATAGAACTTGCTTAACAAACACAGCTAGAAGAACAAATCGCCAAACGTGAACTTTTCGTCGTTGAAGAGTTCTGTTCTGATCATCATCAGCAGTTCCACTTCATCAAATATCACATTTTTGTATGATAATGCTCGATTTGTTGATAAAAAACACAAAATTCACTATATGTTTGCCTTTAAGATTTGAGGAGTTCCCTGAATTCCTCATGGATCCCATCATTAGAAATCGAGCATGACAAAAAATAATCGTGAAACTAGAACTTGCTTAACAAACACAGCTAGGAGGACAAATCGTCAAACGTGAAATTTTCGTCGTTGAAGAGTTCTTTTCTGATCATCATCAGCAGTTCCACTTCATCAAATGTCACATTTTTGTATGAAAATGCTCAATTTGGTAATCATCATCATCATCATCATGTCAGCCGAAAGACGTCCACTGCTGGACATAGGCCTCCCCCAAAGACTTCCACAATGACCGGTCCTGCGCCACCCGCATCCAGCGGACACCCGCGACCTTCACCAGGTCATCAGTCCACCGTGTGGGGGGCCTGCCCACGCTACGCCTTCCGGTACGTGGTCGCCACTCGAGAAACTTTCCGCCCCAACGGCCATCGGTTCTACGTGCTATGTGCCCCGCCCACTGCCACTTAAGTTCAGCGATTCGGAGGGCTATATCGGTCACTTTGGTTCTGCTGCGGATGGCCTCATTCCTGATGCGATCACGCAGAGAAACTCCCAACATAGCTCTCTCCATTGCCCTTTGGGTGACTTTGAGCCTTCTTATGAGGCCCATAGTAAGCGACCACGTTTCAGTGCCATATGTCATCACTGGCAACACACACTGGTCAAAGACTTTTGTCTTGAGACACTGCGGAATATTGGACGAAAAGATGTGCCGTAGCTTCCCGAACGCTGCCCAGTCGAGTCGGATTCGACGATTAACCTCTTTCTCGAAGTTGGACCTACCTAACTGGACAGTCTGTCCTAGGTATACGTAATCGTCTACAACTTCGAGCGTAAAGTGTCCGATTGTTAAGGGAGTTGGTGCGACATGGACATTTGACATGATCTTCGTCTTGTCCATGTTCATCCTTAGACCAACTCGCTCGGAGGCTTTACTGAGATCATTGAGCATTGTACTTAAATCCTCCATGGTCTCAGCCAAGACTACTATATCGTCAGCAAACCGAAGGTGAGTGAGGTAGTCGCCGTTTATGTTGATGCCTAGCCTTCTCCAGTCCAGAGTCTTGAAAACATCCTCCAGTGCAGCGGAGAACAGTTTAGGAGAAATAACATCTCCTTGCCTGACTCCCCGCTGCAACGGAATAGGCTTTGAGTTCTGGTCCTGGAGTCGGACTGACATAGTGGCGTTCTTGTACAAACTTTTCAGCACTTCGATATACCGGTAGTCCACTTGGCACCGCTGGAGAGATTGTAGTACAGCCCAGGTTTCGATCGAATCGAAGGCTTTCTCGTAGTCCACGAACGCTAAACAGAGGGGCAGGTTATACTCCTCAGTCTTCTGTATAACCTGACGGAGCGTATGGATGTGGTCTACGGTGCTAAAGCCTCTTCGGAAACCGGCTTGTTCGGGAGGCTGGAAGTCATCTAGCCTGCGTGCGAGACGGTTCGTAATGACTCTTGAAAACAGCTTATAGACATGGCTCAGAAGTGAGATGGGTCGGTAGTTCTTCAGTAAGGAGTTGTCACCCTTTTTGAAGAACAGCACCACCACACCTCTGTTCCATGCCTTTGGAGTTTTCCCTTCCAGTAAGACGGAGTCGAACAACTTCTGAAGGGCCCTAAGGACCGGTTTTCCACCCGCCTTCAGGAGTTCAGCTGTAATTCCGTCTTCACCGGGTGCCCTGTTGTTCTTCAGCTGCTTAAGAGCCATTCTAATGTCGTACAGACTGATGTCCGGGATATCTTCGGTATAGTGCCGGGTTAATCTAGCTCTAGGGTCTTCCGCCAGACTAACTTCGGGTCTGCTAGTTGACGTGTATAGCTGTCCATAAAAGCACTCTATCTCACTCAGAAGCTCAGGTTTGGACGAAACGATTCTACCATCCTCAGTTTTTAATCTGGCGAGCTGGCTCTGCCCAATAGACAGATCTCTTGAGAACACTTTAGAGCCCTTATTCTGCTCGATGGCCTCTTCAATCCGATTTGTATTGAATTGGCGCAGATCGCGGGTAAGGGACTTAGAGATCTGTTTATTGAGCTGCCTGTATAATTTCGCATCGGCTGAAGACTGCAGAATCATCTCATTCCTTTCCTCGATGAGCCTCTGAGTGGAGATAGAGAGCCTTTTGGCTCTTTGAGTTCGTTGGGCCTTAAAGAACTTAGACCCAATGCTATGGACAGCTTCCACAAACCCGTCGTTGAATTCGTCCACATCGCCGCCTAGACAATCGAAACGGTTTTGGAGTTCCAGCTGAAAGCTCTCGGGGTTTTGGATTTGGACTGCTGCTGGACGGAGCGTGGACTTCATCAGTCGAGAGCGCTCTAGCTTGATGCATATATTCAATGTGCCTCTTACCAAACGATGATCACTTCCGGTTTTAACCGCATTGATCACAGAGACATCATTGAATATATGCCTCTTCGTCGACATGATGAAGTCAATCTCGTTTTTTGTTGCACCGTCGGGACTCATCCAGGTCCACTTCCTGTGCTCGCGTTTCTTGAAGAAGGAGTTCATCATGTAGAGTCCCTCCTTCTCCAAGAAACCAGCCAGTAGTTGGCCTGGTGGTTCCGACTTCCAACTCCATATTGCCCCACTCTCGGCTCTTCGCCGTCTCTCTTGCCCAGTTTTGCGTTGAAATCCCCCATAACAACGGTGAAGTAGGTTTTGGAACTATGCATGACCTTTGATATATCCTCATACATAGCCTCCACCTCGTCGTCGGAGTGTGCCGAGGTCGGCGCGTACACCTGTATGACCGTCAACGAGTACCTCTCGGATACTCTGAGTATAAGGTACGCCACCCTAGCCGACACACTCTCGATCTTCACCACGTTGTTCACGAGGGATTTGTGGACGATAAACCCGACACCTCCCTGGGACTGTTGGTCGCCCTCCCGGAAATAGAGCAAGTTGCCGGACTTCAGGGTTATCGTGTCCTCCCCCTCTCTTCGGACTTCAGATAACCCTACGATATCCCAACGCAACTTGCTCAATCCTTCCTCCAGTTCCGCTATCTTTTCGTCGGTCCGCAGTGTTCGTGTGTTGTATGTTGCCAGGGCCAGAAGTCGTCGGTGGTGGTAGCCGGATCTTAACCGGAGATTCTTCGCACCCCTGACCCCGCTAGTACCCTGGCCGCTACCAGAACCAGGGTACCGGGGGTAGCCGGAACCTCGGGGCCGTGGCCTGTTTGTGTATGTCATGAGGGGTAATTGCCATAATCGCCACGCTTGGCATGCGGGTTGGCGATCGCAGTATCTCCACCGCACTCCAGGGATGCTGCTGCCCATCCTCCGGTGGTCTTGGTCGGAGTTTTAGGACATACCCGGGTCCAATTAAGGTAATTGGAGGTAAGGTAATTTGGTAATAAAAACACAAATATCACTATATGTTTGCCTTTAATATTTGAGGAGTTCCCTCAATTCCTCATGGATCCCATCATCAGAACTACGTTTTGACAGAAACGGATCAATTTGGATATATATACTTAAAATTAAAAAAAGAGTTTTCAAAATTGGTTAAGAAATGACGGAGTTATGGAGTAAAAACATTAAAAAAAAAACATACAACCGAATTGATAACCTCCTCTTTTGAAATCTTGAAGTCGGTTAAAAATTAAAAGTTACAATGATCGGCGTTCACAGCAATTTCCTTTTGTTTAAAATACGAGAGAGAAACGTTAGGAGAATGATGATGATGGTGAACAACGAATAATATTTGTATTGTACTGTATTGTCCTTCCGTCGTGGCCCTTCGTCAAATCCCGTGCCGTGCAACAACGAACACGCACCAAACCAGTTGCCGCTTAATCGAGAGTTCTATTAAACTAACATATGCGCGTATTACCATAAGTTATACGCGCCGTTGACGTCTCTATCCGCGCGTATTAAACAGACAGGGACAAATAGCACAATGTGTGCGAATAAAACATCATGAAATAAATAGTCGTTGTATGTGATTTTCTGTAAAAAAAACTATTTTATAGGTTGTATTGAGTACCTATGTTGAGGGTGTTATTTAAAATTGTGAAACAAAACTAAGGGCATTTGGATCATTTGCGGAAGAAAAATCAAACATTATTTTATTACCTAAACTATTTTAACCAACCAGCATCGTGACGACGAATAATTATGCCAAAATGAATTAATCACTCAATGATTCAGCTCACAGCTAAAAATATTGGCTGTTCCGTAATGAAGTAAAAAAAGACGCAGATTCCTCTCATTAGGTGATGAAATCCTTTGATGTGGCATCGGGTAGCGATGTTGGGCCCACACCGGCGTTAAAATATTGTCAGAAATGTCTATTATATATCTTACATCATACCTACACATGCATACGTTATATAACCTACACTACGTCTGAGCGCTCATGGCCCAGCGGCGCCCGCATATCGCGTGCGTATGCGAGGTTAAGCAACGTGGGGCCGTCAGTTATTGGATGAACATGGATGCTTCGGTCATTACTCTACACCGTATTAGGAGGGAAATTTCCACAGTTTGCCACCACTGTGGCGAAGAAGATGACACGGCCCAGTACACTCTGGCAGAATGTACAAGCTGGGCCGTAGAGCGCTGACAGCTGGAAGTGGTCCTAGGGACGGGCGATCTCTCGCTGCACAGCGTAGTATCATGTACCTCTATGTTGGGCAGCGAGAGAACATGGGACGCCGTGAAAAATACTGTGAGAGGTTAATGTCACAAAAAGAGAAAGCGGAACGGGACCGGGAAGAAAGAGCCGACGCGCATGCGCTCCGGCGCAGACGGGCGGGGAGATTGCGGCGGAAATTTATTAGCCGTCAAATCCCTCAGTAGAACCGGTGGGATGGGGACCCACCATATCAAGCCCTGCACGTCTGGGGGAAGGGTTGAATCGTCGCCAACCCTTCCCTACTGGCGCGAAGGTCCCCCGGTATAATGGCCGGAGCTCATAGGGGGACGTCGTGGTAGAATACTTGCGATCCCATGACGCCCCCCAATAACAGGTTCGAGTGACGCCGGTGTGTTTTTAGTGGGTATGCTCCTTCCTTCCCTCCGACTAACGGAGGGGGCTGTGGAGGAGAGACTCCCACAATCACATAACCCGCAAATGGTCTCCCCCGGGCCGGGGGTTGCTTAATGCAGTTGCGCAGCTTGCTAATATAGACTTTAATTAATGTGTATATGATTTAATATCGTTTAAAGATTGTAAAATCTGTTCCGATCCGATGCGATGCGAGGCGTTTGGTGAAAATTATCCTTTATTCTTCTCACTTCACACCACTTGCCCGTTTTTCCTTATTAATGTTTTTTCTGACGGCAGCGCTTATACACTGCAGTGTGGCCACAGCATACCTGTTAGGCGAAAAACGGACGCACATCTGGCGATTCCGTAAATGCTCACTTCCGATGCGTTTATTGATGCGACGACGTACATAACTACTGAGTATACCTATTAGTTATTAATGTATTAATATAGTATTATATATCAGCAGTGGAGTTGGGTTTTACAATAGTAATTTATTAATTATTTAATGCTATTTCATACATTAAAAACCGGCCAGGTGCGTGTCGGACCACGCACAAAGAAGGGTTACGGACCAACACCTTAAAATCTACGTTTAAAACCACTAGACAATACATTGAATCAAAAAAGATCGTATCTTCATAGGAAACTTACGGCACCTACGCCCTTTTATTCGGGCAAGACAGTTTTTCAGCAAAAACTCTAAAACCGTTAGACTTATATTGTTCAAACCAAAAATCATTGAAAGGATTTATTAATGTATAGGTACATCTTCTTATTTTTTTCAGACTTAAACTTCATAGTTTGGAAATTAGAAGGCGGGACACTCTTTTTACGACTTTGACAGCTAATATCTCACCAACGGTTGACTTCACAGATATCAGAGTAAAGCAGATCCGCTCATTTAAGTTGAAAGATTTCTGTCCATCTGATCTATTCTCACTAATGCACAAATCAGAAAGTTTGAGAGAGACAGATAACTGACATCTGATACGTCTTCACCTGTCAGTGTCTCCATCTTCATAATTGAAAATTGTACTGAACTGACGTTGTGGTGTGTTAAGTTTATATGGGATTTAACATCCTGGTGTGCTTTCAAATGGAGACAACTCGTTACAAGCCGAAAATGATTGTACTATCTGTCGCATTCCAACTCATTTTGGTGCACCATAAGGACTAAAGAGACAACTATATGAAAATGTATCTGGCTTAATACTGCGAGTCTGCTTTTCTCTGAAGTCTGTGGTTGACTTAAATGGAAATGTCATTTTTGAAGGCCTATCCATAGATACCCCACACGCCAATGCGCATTTAAAAAAAGCCCCCAGCTTAAAATTTGTTTCGTATTTTCACCTTCCTATCAAATTTCATAATTGTAAATAGTGCTCATAGTTTCCGAGTAAATCGGCTGTGACATACGGACGGACGGACGGACGGACAGACATGACGCGATCGCGCGGTGGACGTCCCCGCCGGTGGGAAGTGAGCAGGAAGCAATAGAAGGAAGGAAGTATTCAGTTCGTCTGCATGTTTGCTTGTTTTTTTTAATGTATGTATCTTCCCTGATAACGTGTTAACTCTTGACCACGTTGGCCAATTTTAATATTTTTTTTTGTAATTGATAGAATCAGGCGTTACTTTGCACAAATCCATGACCAGCTTCTTGAACAATATTTCTTTGCTATTCCGCTAAAAACGTATAGGTCTATTAGTGTTAATGTATCCACTTGCGTATTTTTGCGTGCGGTTAATGCTCCCACTCTCCCTCAGCTCGCACAAACATGCAAATAAATACAAAAAACCACCACACAGAAACACAAAATCTCGACACGTGTTACACCTCTCTACGAGGCATGATCAGGAGATGCTGGCAGGAGATGTTGCTTGCACCACGTCCACCGAGCAAATTTTTGTCATGTGTTGACACGTGTCGAGGTTTTGTGTTTCTGTGTGGTGCGTTTTTGTATTTATTTGCATGTTTGTGCGAGCGGAGGGAGGGTGGGAGCATTAACCGCATGCAAAAATACGCAAGTGGATACATTAACACTAATAGACCTACACGTTTTTTAGCGGAATAGCAAAGAAATATTATTCAAGAATCTTTTTTTGTCTCAAAGAAGGTACCCCGACATTGTTCCCATATAAATTTGATGAAGGTCTAATGATGGGATCTAGGAGGAATCGAGGGAACTCCTCGAATTTGATAGGCACGTATATGCCGATTTCGGTATTTTCTGTAGGTAACCAAGCATTGGCTCACGGAAACAACAAATATTGGCATAGCAAGTACAAAATTGCAGTCGGTTTTTTTTTGTTGTATAAATTATATACTGTCAACTGTCGTGCTCCCACCACAACCTAACCTAAAACAGCTAACAATAGTATCATATCTTCATTCTGGCGGTTTTCCTCGGTGTATCCTTATCTTTAACGAGCGGGGTCCGTTTTGGCACTAAATCCCAAGATTTGGCAAAAACTGTAGATTCATCATCATCCTAGCGTTATATATTATAGTACTAGCTTTGCTTAGTTTGGGACTAGGTCGATTTGTGTAAGATTGTCCCCCAATATTTATTTTATTTATTTAATAGTAAGTAAGTATTACGTGCAATAAAATGATTCAAAGCCTAAAATTATATAAAACGAGACGCCGGCCGAAGTGACTAAAGTGTCCAACCAAAAATTTGGCGTTACATCTTAACTTTACCAGACCAACTTAACTTTGAAAAACCTAACTATGCGTATGACCTTATACAAAATTATATGATCAGTTTGCCTCTAAAATGATAAACTTCGACGCATCCGTCAGCTATCGTGATACTGCAGGGAACACTCCTGAAAAACTGACATTTAGCAATTTTGTAAAAGCACCACGCCTTTTTCCGATGGACTTGCAGTCGCGTAGACCATAAAATGGTTAGAAAAGACTTCTCGTTAGTATGAAATCCCTCTCATCGCTTCTGTGTCTAGCAGTGGGACGCATAGGCCGATGATGATGATGATGATGATCCTAATGAAACCCAAGGGTCCGCCTTGGGGACCTAATCCCAAGATATAGCGTGGGCACCAGTTTTACGAGCGACTGCCATCCGACCGTGGGAAAACTCTGAAATGCATGAAGGAAAAAAAACAATCCAATCTATTTTGCTGGAAGAAATCCCTTATAGAATAAGCTCACCTTTGTACATGTATGTCAACTATTCTTGTAATTCTTGGTTTGTTGTTGTATTCTACTCATATACAATAAAGACTTTCACATACATACATTCATACAAAACTAGAGCTTGTTGGGAGTACACCGATTTCCTTCTCATTTCTTCGTCGCGATGTTGTCCTTCACCTATAACATCGAATAATATTTATTAGTTTATTTTTTTTAGTCCAGTGGTACAACTAGAGCTTATCATCATCATCATATTGCCGGAAATACGTCCACTGCTGGACATAGGCCTCCCCTAAAGAGTGCCTCAATGGTCGGTCCTGCGCCACCCGCATCCGGCGCACTTCCGCGACCTTTGTCAGGTTCTACGTGCAATGCTAGAGCTAATAAAAATATAATTATGATTTTTATTGCACTAAACACCTAGTAATAGATGTGGTTATACTTTTCCTATAATATTTAGATGATTATTACTCGTAATTACAATTATGTAATAATTTAAATTTTGTGTGTGCGTGATACTATACTTTAAAGATAATGTGGGGGAATTGTATATTGTACAAAAATTTCCTTCATTAATTAAACTCGCCATAAAAATCAATAGAGTTAAGTATCTTGTGGCCGGAGATCTCGAAGAAAACGCCGATGAGGAGGTACGTAGTTTATTGATTGAATTTACAGTTGGAATCTTGAATTAAATTGACGCGATACAATATGTTATAGTGACGACGTCGCGGGGTGAACCGGTTCACCAAGCGATTCGGAGCTTAGGTGTTAGGTCACCGTGAGACGAACTGTGTCGCGGAGCGTAGCTAGTTGTGAACTGCCTGCCATAGGTCGGGGCTGGTCCTTTTATTCTCCTGCGTCGCGTGGGGACGCCATGGGATGTGTGGTGGTGTGTCACGTAGGCCAGGGGTTGTTTTCTGGAACATTCCTTTCTGGAAGCCATTTAGATAAGAAAGGGTCGGCGCCAATGTTCTTGAGAAATCCATTAGCAACTCCCATAAATTTGGCGATTTATTGCATGCACCTGCACGCTATGTTGTTTTTAAGTCGGGAAGTGCATTAGCGACCCTCATTGAGTTGATTTACATATTGCACGTCGCTTGGTCCACTTGAGATAGGCGTCTGCATTCTTCAGATTGTCGATACTGATAAGTTTAGTGTGGCGCCGCGGCTGCTGCGTTGGTGGCCGCATTACTTAACTCCTCCCCCCTCAGGAGAGAACTAAGGGTGTAACTTGTTATGCCCGTGTTCTCGTTGCTGTTGGTGCTCTTAGCGCACTTGTGGTATATGGCGCATCCGATGATGCACAGGAAGATGCTCATGGAGATAATGGACCATATGCTGGGTATCCAAATGTGACGCTGAATGTTTGTGTCGATTGTTGATGACAATGGTTCCAAGTGGAGTCTTGGGTCTTCCAACAATGTTTTAGTCGTTTCTGTTTTCGATTCTAAATTCATCTTGATCTGTTGAACCTCTTCTTTAAAGATTGTGCTGCTTTTTGTTATTACTTTAGTGTATACGTTTGCCATTTGTAGCTCGCAACCGGGGTCTAAATGTAGCTTGAATGGTCCTTGGATGATTTCATAGTGCGTTTCTTCGCATGTAATGGTTACACGTTGTGGTTCTTTGGAGTATAGCAGGAACATTCCATCGTTGACCGTCGTTATGGCTTCTTCTTCTTGTAGCTTGATTGTTAAACATGAATGGTTACTATTCATGTGGAGCGTTTGATGAATGCAGTCGGGGATCATTTTGGAGTCCTTCCACCAGATATGTTTACAGACCATCATTTTCTCTTTTGCTTTACATTGTTTGGCACTTGGATAGGCGTACCAGGAGTTCTTAATAAGGATAGTTGGGTATTGGGTATCAAGGATAAGTCCATCAGGATTTGGGAACGGGATCAAGTTGTAGGCATTACCACCTTTTATTTTTATTTCTGCAATCTTGGCCACAAAATGGATTACATTACTAACTGTGTATACCATTATATGATCTATATCTACGTCATTTGCCTCCTCGAAGATATCCTTACATGCTATGCCTGGCTTGGCTAAAGTAATACCTAATTCTAAAATATTAATTATATCTTCAATAAGAATGAATGTAGTTAAAACATCTATATTAGCCTTATTACTGGAACTTAAATCGTATAATATATCTATATCTTTTTTTATGCTATTTAGTCTAATTTCTACTTTACTAATTGTTTCATTTAGGTTGTTCATCAATATTTCTTGGTTATAATGCAGAATGTGTATGTTATTATTAATTTCTTTTAGGTCATTTGCATCAGGGTTCCCAGCAATGAACTTAACGACTGTTCCGAGGCCATCAATGAGGCCACGTTTGTATCGACCAATGTTGCGATTCATTAAGCTGCTTAGCCTTCCTAATAAATGCGTATACAAATTGTTAATATACAAGTTATCATTTTTTACTCTAGAGGCCATTATTTTAGTTAGAGATTCGAGGATATCGGTTAAGTTGCATCTTTTTGTAACGTATTTGTAGCCTTCTATTTCTGCGATTGGGCCTATTTTTTCAAAATATATTCCATTTGGATTTTCAAGTTTTTTCATGTCGTAGGTTTCGCTACCTTGGACTTGGAGGTACCTGCAACAATAACAGGCCTCAGTTTATTGGCTGCTCTCCGTTTTCCTCGACTGTCTAAGTAAACCTTAGGTGCTTTTAAATCACGAATATATGTTTTACGGCGTGTACAGAATACATTGGCTTGTTTATTTGTCGTTGGTAGTTTTTCTTGAGTGTTTATTATTGGAGCTGGTAATTCCGTGTTTTTATTGTACTCATCGGTACGTTTAATTTGGGCTTCACGTTTGATTTTATATATGTGATCATAAACTGTTTTTAAATGTTCTCTATGCTTTTCTAATAAAGTGTTAAGAAGTTGTGAGTCATGTAGGAAGTTGAATAAGGGTTCAGTTTCCATGTGACCAAATAATATTTCGTGAGGCGTTAGCTTGGTATCAGATTGTATGGAGCTATTGTAAGCTATCATCGCAAGTTTCATTTTATCTTCGTGGGTTATCTTGTTTTTATATTGTTCTGTCAATAATCTACAATGTTCTCTTAATGTTGAATGGAATCTTTCTACGATTCCGTGTAAAGCTGGATTATACGGAGTGGTAAAATTTATCTTAATATGGTACAGATTGACTAACTCTTTAAGTAATGCGAATTCTTTCCCTGCATCTGTTGTGATTTCCGCGGGAACACCATAATGCGCGAAGTATGAAAGAAGTTTTGACATAACTGTTGAGCTATTTTTATAGTAAATTCTTTGTCAATTATCTCATTAGAATATTTCTTATTTGTATGAATAATTGATGGACTAATAAGACTTCTTGTGCTACCAGTGTCCAATAAGAATTTTCCTCCCCATTCATCTATATTTATATAGGGTAGATGGTCCCTATCTAAGTAATTTAATTTTATGTTAATTCGTTTTGCGGCCCTGTTTGCTGAAAAAAAATCGCTATTGTTCGTATCATACTCGTAGGTATAAGAGTCATCTCTTTGTTTATGGTCATCCCCATAGTCGCTATAATTCTGGTTAGCATTAATTTCCATGTTAAACACTTCAACGGGACGTGGTTTTGGCGGCCGATTCATAGGTCGCCTGTTACTTGCAGTCCTCATTGAGACATCAGTGTCTAAATAATCGGATCGATGCTGTGGAACAGGTTTTGGCGGATACATTTGACGCCATTGCTCTGGGGTTGGTCGTGATTGATTGGCCCAATGCGTTTGTTGTTGATTAAATCGCGGTTGCTGGTTATTGAAATTATTATTAGATTGGGGTCTTGAAGTAAACTGTGTTGGTTGTGTAATTAGTCGACTTGTAAAGCGGTTAAAACTGGGTCTAATTATAGGATTTTGATTAAAATTAGGTTTTGTGAAATATTTTTCTTGTTTTCTCGCGAAATAATCAGGGTGTACTTCTACTTCATTTTTCAATTGATTGTATGCGGAATCAAATGAATTATGCTGTCCCGAACGAATTAATCTGTCGGTAGCAATGTCTAAATGTTTGCAAAGTTGATCGATACACACGTTTTCTAGAATAGCCGTGGCTTGTGGTGTTTCTGATTTGTTTTTAGCTGCATAGAGTAATTCTTTAATTTTATCTGCGAATGCTAACGGGTGTTCATTGGGGGAACGCTTGATACGCGTGATTTCGGAAATAATTTGTTCTAAACTTCTATTATCACCAAATTTTATTCGTAATGAGTTAACTATTTCTTCCACTGTGTTATTTGGCATGTGCGCGATGGCTTTAATAGCTTCACCGCGTAATTTACTTTTTAGTATTATGGGGAACAGTGCCCTAGCATCAGGGTCCGCTGCTCTAGCCAGCATGGTCACTTGATTTAGAAAGAACTCTAGTGTATCCCTATCTCCTTCATAAGGGGGCAAATATTTTTCAATGGTTGCATGATTTAACGCCATTTTATTTAATTTTACTTAATTGATTTACGCACAAAAACAAAAGAAATTGTGGTGGTAATACGTACAAAAATGTAAGGAATTATGAGAGGAAACTCACAGGGTAGCCGCCAGTGCGATGACCGTTGTAATCTTCATTAGGCAGTGGGAGAATCTCTTCGGGGTTGAAACCCTCCAGCTCACGCCGACGATTGGTAGCCGCGGTTGCTGGGAGACTCGCCGTTCGCTGTCACCAGTTAAGTATCTTGTGGCCGGAGATCTCGAAGAAAACGCCGATGAGGAGGTACGTAGTTTATTGATTGAATTTACAGTTGGAATCTTGAATTAAATTGACGCGATACAATATGTTATAGTGACGACGTCGCGGGGTGAACCGGTTCACCAAGCGATTCGGAGCTTAGGTGTTAGGTCACCGTGAGACGAACTGTGTCGCGGAGCGTAGCTAGTTGTGAACTGCCTGCCATAGGTCGGGGCTGGTCCTTTTATTCTCCTGCGTCGCGTGGGGACGCCATGGGATGTGTGGTGGTGTGTCACGTAGGCCAGGGGTTGTTTTCTGGAACATTCCTTTCTGGAAGCCATTTAGATAAGAAAGGGTCGGCGCCAATGTTCTTGAGAAATCCATTAGCAACTCCCATAAATTTGGCGATTTATTGCATGCACCTGCACGCTATGTTGTTTTTAAGTCGGGAAGTGCATTAGCGACCCTCATTGAGTTGATTGACATATTGCACGTCGCTTGGTCCACTTGAGATAGGCGTCTGCATTCTTCAGATTGTCGATACTGATAAGTTTAGTGTGGCGCCGCGGCTGCTGCGTTGGTGGCCGCATTACTTAACTATAGATATAATTTTTAAGAAAAAAAAACCGTCTTCAATGGGGGAGTCCGGTGAAAGATTATTAATCTTAGATGGTGCACTCTTAGATTCCATACAATAAAATACAAAAATGGCTATAAGTATGTTTATAATGGTAGAAGACTAAGTACCCTCAATTCCTCATGAAATCATGGAAAAACCTTGCTTGCTTGACAAACAAAACGAAGAGAACAAATCGCCAAACGTGAACTACGCGTCGTTGAAGAGTTCCGTTCTGATCATCATCAGCAGTTCCACTTCATCAAATGTCACTTTTATGAATGAAAATGCTTGATTAGTTCATGAAAATACTAAAATCACTATTTGTGTGCCTTTCACATTTGAGGAGTTTCCTCGATTCCTAATGGATCCCATCATCAGAACTCGAGCATGACAAAAATCAATCGTGAAAATAGAACTTGCTTAACAAACACAGCTAGAAGGACAAATCGCCAAACGTGAACTTTTCGTCGTTGAAGAGTTCTGTTCTGATCATCATCAGCAGTTCCACTTCATCAAATGTCACATTTTTGTATGATAATGCTCGATTTGTTGATAAAAACACAAAAATCACTATATGTTTGCCTTTAAGATTTGAGGAGTTCCCTCAATTCCTCATGGATCCCATCATCAGAACTCGAGCATGATAAAAATTAATCGTGAAAATAGAACTTGCTTAACAAACGCAGCTAGGAGGACAAATCGCCAAACGTGAACTTTTCGTCGTTGAAGAGTTCTGTTCTGATCATCATCAGCAGTTCCACTTCATCCAATGTCACATTTTAGGATGCAAATGCTTGATTTGTTGATAAAAACACAAAAATCACTATATGTTTGCCTTAAAGATTTGAGGAGTTCTTTCAATTCCTCATGGATCCCATCATCAAAACTGCCTTTTGACAAAAACGGGACCAACTTGGATATATATACATACAATCAAAAAAATAATTTTTCAAATCGGTTAAGAAATGACGGAGTTATGGAGTAACAAACATTAAAAAAAAAAAGACAAAAAAAAAACATGCAACCGAATTGATAACCTCCTCTTTTGAAATCTTGAAGTCGATTAAAAATAAACAAATCCTCTTCCAGAATCTGCAAATCATGTACTTTCATATGATACTCCATTGGGGCATTGAAGTTTTGGCCTACTGTACAGAGCACTATACAGGGCGGTTTACCCAAGTACACGGTAGATGACGCTGTTACATGCGGACCGATTTCTATAACGCGCAAGCGTTTGTTTACCGTAGTTTTCATAAGGTGTTAGATTAGTTAGATTTTTGCGAGAGTAATTATACGACTGTTTATCATTAAACGCGGTATTTATTTCTTGCCTTCTTTTCGAGACCCTAGAGTACGTAAGTGTACTCCTCCTTTGCATCGTTAATTTTTCGTAGAAATTAAATACTTAGGTTGATTTCGGTATATGTAGTTTATGTGGATTACGATTAGGTTATTTTTATTTACAACTACAATTTTTAAATCGATAGCATAGTAGGTAGTTCCTGGAATACATTGTGACAGACAGACAAGCCGCGCCATGAGAGTTCCATTGATATATTTTTGGTACGGAACTCTATAATTATAACCTATAGTTTATAATTTAACAATACAGAAACTCATACTGTTGGTGTGTGTAAATTATTTTTAATGCTTTATTCTGAAAAATATTATTTCTCCATGTCTATCCATTTAGATGTCACCAAGCAATCGCCGACGCCTCGAAATGGCCGCTTCCGGTCGCGTGGCAAGATGGCCGACTTCCGGTCAACGTCAAACCGTTCTGTTTCACCGACTCATTGCGATATCGGCTGTTTTTACAAATAGACATGATTATGTTAACTAGTATTTTACCGCAGTTATGCGGTGAAAATGTGTACGCAAGCATTTTTTAAATACTTTGACTGCACTACTTATTTTAAAAACACAATAATGTCGCCATAAAGAATCCTCCTATCTTCAATCTGTGCTATATACGAACATACGCCTGCAAGTATTTCATTTCGCATATATGTGCTGAGACATTTCTATTATGCGCTGCATTTATCATTGCTAACAAAAAGTCTGTGGCCTCAAAATTTCTTGTTTCCAAAATAACACGAGTAATTGTGTGAGCTAGGTGAATATAGAATTAACGTAGAATTATTTGATGTCATGTGTGTATAAATCGTAAGAAACAACAGAGGTACAATAGTGATACTGCTGGCGAGCATACAACGTGATAAAGTTTACAACGAAACTAGGGGTACTTATTAGAATTTTATAGACATTGTATAGATATTTTTGAATATGGTTTTATTTATTAATATCAAGGTGGTCCTGCTAGGGAGTATAATGTTTATGTCGTGGGACCTCCTGCAAAAGTTCGAGAAAGATGATTTCTATAAGTACGTGTATCTTGGTAAATAAAAAACATGCTTTAAGAAATTCCTTCAACAATTTGTAACACAATGATCTCACAATTCGAAGATCATTTCATCGGATCTTTAACACTTTAGATACGATCGGGCATTAGACATCTTAAATAATGCTGAACAATTTCCGATACAATACTTGCTGATTGATTGCATGGGTCGTGTGAACGATAAGGTCATGTAAGGCTGGCTGTTCACGGACGACTGATGGTTGCGATTTGCGATTAAAGCGACTTCGCGACTTATCAGTGAGGAGGCGGGACGATATCTGACAGCTGCCAGCTGCACATCCTACACCATACAGAGGGACTACCGCGAACTTCGTAAATCGAACTTCGTGTCGTGCCGTCCCTTTCACTCTCGTGTTATACACTAAATGACGGAAAGAGACGGTACGATACGAAGTTCGATTTTCGAAGAAAGAATTCAAAAAGGGCGCGCCAGCTAAAAGCTCGAAACGCACAGAGCGGGCGCGGCGCGGCGCGGGGCGGAGGCGGTTTTGCATTTTTGATCTTTCCGAAACTGTCGACTGCGACTGCTTCGTATGTGACACACGCCGCTTCCGCTCTACCGCACTACCGAATATCGCGCGAATTTTTTGGTGCGACGTGCCCCGGACCGCGTTTGCTTTACCGCAAAACCGCCTCCACCCCGCAACGACGCTTCGCGGCGTTCTGTGCGTTTTAAGCTAAAATATTGCGTTTTCTGAACCGCCATTCTGACCAGACGAGGCAACAATAAGGATCGATTTTCATATATATGATTACTATACTTCCTTTTTAGGGTTCCGTAGTCAACTAGGAACCCTTATAGTTTCGCCATGTCTGTCCGTCCGTCTGTCCGTCCGTCCGCGGATAATCTCAGTGACCGTTAGCACTAGAAAGCTGAAATTTGGTACTAATATGTATATCAATTACGCCGACAAAGTGGTAAAATAAAAAGTGGAAAAAAATATTTTATTAGGGTACCTCCCCTATACGTAAAGTGGGGAGTGATTTTTTTTTTTCATTTTAACCCTAACGTGTGATATATTGTTAGATAGGTATTTAAAAATAAAGGGGGGTTTACTAAAATCATTTTTTGATAATGTTAATATTTTCGGAAATAATCGCTCCAGAAGTAAAAAAAATGTGTCCCCCCCCCTCTAACTTTTGAACCATAAGTTTTAAAAATATGAAAAAAAACTCAAAAGTAGAACTTTATAAAAACTTTGTAGGAAAATTATTTTGAACTTGATAGGTTGAATAGTTTTTGTAATATTTAAAAAAAAAATGTGACGGACGGAAAACTACGGAACCCTACACTGAGCGTGGCCCGACACGCTCTTGGCCGGTTTTTTTTTTAATTTCCTGATAGATAAAAAATCCGAAGGTGAGTCTTTCCTTTTTTTGCTCGGCCTACTAAAACACACAATTATTAAAAGACACAATCAACTTATAGCTGTAGTATTTTTTAGCAAACCTATTGTCGCACCAATCTTGTTTTAGTTAAGTTGTGTCCCCCCTCTGTGTGTCAGCTTTTGTTTCTTTTTGCGGCAATATAATTTTTTTTTTCACTTTATCTAAACTGTCACAAGAGACAATATGAATAAAACTTCACAAAGACGGATACTTATTGAAATTCGTCCAATAAAGCCATACCCAAAAAGTATTGCATCTCGTTTTCTCGTGCGCGGGGGACATAACCGTGTCTATTACGCGGGGGGTGTGGCTTACAAAATCGAGGCATCCCCTAAAATAGGCGTGTAGTACAGCAACGACTTGAACTATAACTGACACTGACAATTGACAGCTTATACTGATACCGTGTCACCAAATGTTCTGGAGTCACTAGCATTTTGGAGAACTTCATATGATGCCTCCCCTTTCACTATGACAGGACAGTGAAAGGGACGGCACCATACGAAGTTCGGTTAGCCAGGTCGTTTGCTTGTTAGCTACCGTCGTAATATAAAATATAACATTGAAACTAAATACTGTTCGCTTCGTATAAAAATAATACCAATACCAATCGCAGTCCGTGAATGGCCCACGAACTCGTCACAAAGGGCCGGCGTCAGAGTCAGTACAGAGGTGTTATTCACAAATCGACTCATTCCTCACCTCTCACCCTACACCTCACCCGTTTTTATATGCAAAATGTCAAAATTAGATATATGACATTTGACAGTTTTCATATAAAAAGGGTTGAGGTGTGAGTTGAGATGTGAGGACGAGTCAGTTTGCAGCATGCTTCTTTGCTACAGACGTTATAAAAAAAATCCTGTAATGTATATCGTAATCAATGTAATATAATATATAACCTGCCCGTGAATGGGCCAACAAGCTCATCACAAAGGGCCGGCATACAAAAGAACGTTAAAAGACGTATTCGGCTGAATGAACGGCTGATTGCGTGTTGATCTCTTACACTTTGGGGACGGGTTGATGCAACATATGGTCAGCAAATTGTATTAAATTCGTGCCGCGCAATGTGAAAATAGATTGCACACTCTACTTCAAACGAAAATATACATACTAGTGGCACTGTGAGCTGTATCCCTCGCGATTTTTTTTTCAATTTCCATTTTATTATTAAATTTCAAAATATCAAAAACTGACAAGTCAAAAAAATTATATATTATAATTATTATCGAACCTGCTCACAAAATTTCACTAGAATCGGTTGAGAAATGCGACCTGTAGAGGAGAACTACCAGAAACTCAGACATCTGGAAATCCGGACATACGAAATATTTTTGTCAAAGCTGAAGCGGAGATCTTCGTTTCACTCTGTAAATTATAATACATATAGTCGCATTTCTTGTGTTCCATTTAATTTAAAGCAATGCAAATACACCTCTATTATCTAACTAGCTCGATTCAAATTTATCTAGCAACAATGTTGTGTAATTGGTGGCACGAGGATAAAAAAAAACTCGCGAAAATACCCTTTACTAACAAACTTCAACTGATCTTTGCAGATTTAAAAATATATAATATCGCGACGTCACAACATACACAATCCGTAACCATTAATCCGCACAATAAATTAAGATATAAAGCAGTCAAGTTCGTGACGGGCCACGCGCAATGTATGGTTCCTTAGGTGTTCAACCAAGACATTATGCGGATTTAAAATCACAAACTTCTATTTACTGTAAGTTTGACATAATTGACAACATGTTTACTTAGATATAAATGGAAATTATACGAAAGTTTGTTATTCGACGACCTGTTTAGCCTAGTTGGTAGTGACACTGCCTCCGAAGCTAGAGGTTCCGGGTTCGAATCCCGGCCAGGGCATTATTTGTGTATTTAGCACGGATTTTGTTCTTGGGTCTTGGATGTTCTCTATGTATTTAAGTATGTATTTATCTATATAAGTATGTATATCGTCGCCTAGTACCCATAGTACAAGCTTTGCTTAGTTTGGGACTAGGTCGATTGTGTAAGATTGTCCCCCAATACGAGTATAATATAATATTCCAAGTATACTTCTTAGTAGTTTGGCTATTACACTTTAACTAGTAATGTCTATGCTTTATGATTATATTACCTCTATAAGTACTACTGTTTTTTTTTCACATCATCATCATGTCAGCCGAAAGACGAAGGCCTATGTCCATCAGTGGTGATGGACATAGGCCTTCTGATTCCCCAATGAATTCTTCAATGACCGGTTCTGCGCCACTCGCATCCAGCGGACACCCGCCTATTCGGATTTTTTCACATGCCCAGTAGAAACTGTTTAGCTGCCAGGGAGGAGACGGAGACTCGAACAAAAATTAGCACTTTAAAAATAATTTTGACGATAACGGATAACTAAATAAAAAAAAGCTTACATTCTTTTTAAACGAGCTATCTAACGATATCCCAAACGACAGGTTTTGTTAGAATAAAAATAATAGCGTTTTCTTGGCGTGATTGACATGTAAACCTATGCCAAATTACAACTTGCTTGTAGTAAGGGCTATTGAGATAAGCCACCGACAGAAGGACGGACATGGCGAAACTATAAGGGTTCCTTGTCATATAAAATTTTGACATCACTAAAAATTATTTCTCTACAAATTTCAAACTATTAGAGTGTTTGGGACGGTTATCAGTCAAACAAAATCCGTATCAGAAATTAATTAAAGTTTTAAATTATTAAACTTTTAAACTACTAACCAAATAAATTAAACTTTTAAACTACTACTAAATAAATTGAACTTTTAAACTACTAACCAAACTACAAACTTTTATAGTCGCTTTTCTTACTAAATTTTAGCATATATCAATAAAACAAAATACTTAATTTAACCCCTAGAACGATTTTTTGTTTGGGAACTGATATTTATAAAAAAGCGAGATATTTATTCGCTCATATAATTCCCCCTTAATTTTGGTCCCCTTAATTAGATCATTCAATAATAGCATGTTGCATACACCTATCCAAAAGTACCATCAGCAAGTATGTGATTTCCGCTGCACTTTCTTTGTGCACTGTACCATTGTGGCATATAATAGATCTTTTGTCTGTTCTGATTTATTTGGCGATGGTACTTGATTAGATTGGTATGGGCTTTTGTGCATACCTTTTTGGGAAGAACGGTTAAGGTAAAGGTCCCAATTCCCAATGTTTGAAATCTCAATACCCAGTTGATACTTGATACCTTTAGTTGACCTCTTCTTACTATTGAAAATGTCAAGTACTGGAGGCCAATTCTCGCGTTCGATCGAGATGATCTCTATTAGAGATTCCATACAAGTGACTCTACTATTCTATACAATGTCACGATAGACATGCATCTCGATCGGACCGAGAATTAGCCCCCTGGGTCAGTGACGAGTGTACGAGAATCTTACTCGAGTTTCATTACATTGCGTGGTTTGACAGATCGATTGAACTCATTATATTACGGTAACCCGCAATGTGATGAAACTTATGCGAATCTTGCATTTAATTCAAATACGAGTATTGTCCTCATTCTAAACCAGACATATGTAAATTGCTAAGTCAATTGATATAAATATGAAACAAATAATCCAATGAAATATCCACCTTAATTGATATTATTTGTCGGCCTGTTTAGCCTACTTGGTAGACCTGCACCAGTTCTCGAAAATAGTCGTGCCACGCTCTATTAGAATCCACCTGTCATCATGGACAGGACTATTATAGCCAACAAACCAGATATCGTGATGACAGATTGATCGAAGCGACAAGCAGTGCTCGTTGACGTCACCATCTCCCATGTCGAGAACCTCTCAAAGGCCGTGAAGGACTAAGCCAGCAAGGACCTAGACCTCGCACACGAGGTGATCGCCAATATCGCCATTGGGGATGTTGACGATCATTATCCCGATTGTTGTCTCGGCAAACGGTCTTATAGCGAAGTGTCTCGACTCCACGAACATCTCAAAAGGCTCTCCCTTGATGGCTGGGTCAAGGGTCGAATACAGAAGGCTATACTCCTGGATACGGCGCGGATAGTCCGGAGGTTCCTCTCTGTGTCGGCCTAACCACTGGTAGCTTTGCCTGCCTTGCTACCGGCGGTACCCTGAGTTAGGTCTTGATAATAGCGGCCTTTACACGTAGAGCCCGGACCGCGGGAAATGCCTCGCGCCATTCCAACCCTCGTTCCGAACCGTACGTGTAGCACGAGCCGCACGGCGGTTGACAGTTCAATGCGTGAGATCGAACCGTACGCATCTGACTAAAGTTTTGCGCGATCTCGTATAAACGCAAAAAGCAATGGCGGTTTGGAGCGTGGAAAACCTTTGTAAACATGGACTTTACGCAAGTTTAGACTGCGCATCTGTGACTGCGTTCCGAACCGAGGATAGTACCGTGGGTCCACCCGACATCCGTGCCAAATTAGCGCATGACAGTTTGATCCGTGATAAGAACCGACGGATGGACCGACGGTTTGGAACTCGGTTCGGAACGCAGTCCCAAATGCGCAGTCCGAACTTTACGTGTAAAGGCCGCTAATGATATTATGTACTGTATTCATAGTTTCATGTTTTTATTTTTTATATGATTATAGTAAAAACCTAACCTGCGAATAAAAATTTAGTCTTTTCAGATCTTCCTTAAACTTATTCTAGCATTTGCTGTTTGTTTATTTTCTGGCCGCCGATCGGTAAAGGCCTCTTCCAACCTTTTCCATTCTGACCTTTCTTGTGCGACTCTGTTCCACTGAACTTGCTTACTCAAAATTAAAATTCATACAATTATGTGCTTCTATGTCGGCGGATTAAGGTTTCGATACATATTTATGAGAGGATTAAATTACATATTTTTGCACTTCACTGTACTACGATAATTCATCAAGCTACATATCGTTCGTGCCACATTAGTGTTATATCACAGAATTCTAGAAAGAATGTAAGTTCCATAACCTGCTTAGAGAGATACGTCCTTTGTTAAATTAGTATAGTTTAATAACTTTATAAAAGACGTAAGTGCTATGGTTTGGTTAGAGAGATATGACGTTTTATGTCGGTTTGTGCTGTGGAAATGTTTGATGGATCGCGCGGTGGATATTAATGCCATTTGGGTTCATGTACAGGTGGTTTAATAATTATTATTATTTCTTTTTGAATAAGTTTTTGTTTTAGCTATGGAAGATATTATCTCATCATTTATAATGTTATCGTATTTATTGAATTGTGCCTTGTGTCTGACTTCGTCATCGAATCATCTTGCTCATATTTGGAGCGACCCAAGTTTGTTGCTGTGCGGGATTAATGACCTGTCAGCTGTCAGTGTCAATTGTCTATCAAGTCAATAGGTACAGATTCTTTACTACGTCTCTACATTTAAATTAGTGTTTTTGTAATAACCCGCGATGCGCGGAAGCGGGGACGAATCAGGAACTGGATCTACCCCGCCCGCCCCCACGCAAATGTAAATTATTTTCTGTTTTCCGCTACCCAAAGGTCTGGAAGAGATCGCTCTTTAGCGATAAGACCGACTGTTGCCTCTACGCACATTTTGCTGTTTTAAGTAATACCGACTTAACTGTTGTTTGTCACCGATTCATTTGATTTGTGTGAGTGCGCAATAAATAGTATTTGTATTATAAGTGAGCTGGACGAGACCAGTAAGGTCTCGGCAGATTAGAAAATACCGCACACAGATTCCACGACGCCAAATAAGGAAGCCTAAGGCCGAGTTGCATATACTTACGACTGGTGGGTCTGTGCGCAGTAGACCTAATGAAAAATTTTTTTTTTTAATTTCTATAAAATGACTTGTAAAGACATCTATATTTTAACGAACCTGTTCACAAAATTTTACGAGGATCGGTTGAGAAATAAGGCAGAGGAGATAAACTTTGTAAAAAAAATTTTTTTAATTCTTAAAACTGTGTTATGAGGAAGGGCGTTGTATTCAAAGAGATATTGCTTCAGTAAAAATCCGTTTAAATGACCTTTACAGTACATATGGTGCTTTATTACCGCACGAGTGCGGTAATGTACTATTATCCTTAATTGTCTACCTATTTTAAACACATAGTGTCATCGCTTATACAAGCAATATGCGTTTACTGCTAAACACTAAGATAAGACGCCTTCGTGATTTGTCGATGCAGAGGCGGTACCGTATGAGAAAACTGTCAGCTGTCAGTGTCAACTGATACAAATGCAGTACTGCCCCAATTCTGCGCATCGTATTACTACTGCGCAAACGTAATACTGACAGTATTTTGTCAAGTGACAAAATCTCACATCAGTCAACACAGGTCAAAGAACAAAATACCTATCACATATCGCTCCCGCTATCCTCGCTCAAGAAGTCGCCTAAATGTGGATTATGGGGCATGCTTTGTTTCTCTCGGAGACTTTGTTTCACTCGGACAATTTTATTAAGCCGAGAGTCTGTGAGAACAGACTTGTACGGCCCGGTCGCGGTGGTCAATAGTAAACTTGTCATTAGCTGTCTAATTTACCATTGACCGCCACCGCAGGACGCGCCAGTGTGATTCAGGCCTTACGGACCGATCAACGTCAAATTTCGGCAGCTGCCATCCTATAGAAACTTGTCAAACTTCGCATACAATCGGATTTTAACGAAACCTGGTTATGCTTCGGTGCAAACCACCCTAACTATTATAGTGACCTTAGAAACCGGAGCACCCTGTACCGACGTCCGTGTTACCAAATGATCTATAATGAAATATCACTCTGCTGCCTGCGTGAAATATGAAGTTATTTTGACCTGCGCCATAACTTACTTATGCACAGACTGGGCCCTATTTCACCTTGATAATACTCTATTCGCCTATTTTTAGAGACGATCAATTGTCAAAATGGAACTGTGTCACAGAACAGAACCATCTACGATTACTTAAATGACGCTACCACGTGACTTGGTTCCATTTTAAGCATTTGTAAGGTAAGCTGTGTTCGTTAAAATTTAAATGTATGGAAAGTTTGACAAGTTTCTATGGGATGACAGCTGCCGGCGCCATATTTAACGTTGATCAGTCTGTGATCGTAAGTCGGTGCAACCACAGACTAGTAAGGGTTCAGACCGCCAACTCAGGAACCAAAAACATACACCATAAGCAACCATATTTAATCTGTACCCACTAGTAGATTTTTGACGTTTATTTCTTTTAATTATTTAACGACACTGTGGCAATGGAACATACGGTGAACATCCAACGATAAACATATATAGCTCATTTAAATTTAACTTTGTGTAGAAGCTCACGGCATTTCCAATTGAACACCAACGTCCGATGTAAAATGAAACTGGTGTTGAAATGAAACATTTGCAATAATTTAAAAAATGTTCAGAGACGACTAGACGAAATTTCAAGGAGACGCCATTTTATTTTTATTTGTCACTTTATTTTGACGCTTGACGTCAATTGGTAGACAAGGCGGTAGCCAATGAGAGCTCGGTATGTCTTCAAAATCTTTTTGACACAATATGGCCGCTATCATACACGTTTCGTTCTACGTAGATAAACAGCCGTGGGTACAACCCAGCCTTAATGTTAGATATTGTCATGTCGCTCTCAATTTGAATAAGTAGCAGGTTGAAGAAATATTTGTGTAAGTAAAACATAGAAGTCTTATATTTTGTATTTACCCACCAATATTACTTGTAATTGTAACCTATAATTACAAAAAAAATTGAATTGATTTTAACGTTAGCGGCCCCCGAAAGGACTCCTAGAAAATTGACACTTCAAATTATAAGAAAAAAAAAATTGTCCGAGCAGAATTCGAAGCTGCGTCATCCTGGCATATGCGGCCAATTGCTCTAGCCAACTGAGCTACCCAAACAATCAAGCTCAGGCACGAAATGCCTCACTAGTTCCCTCTTACAATACAACGCCTTAGAGGAGTACAGCCATCTAGCTATATGACTCGGGTTTCTTTTAACGGCACCACCGTGTCAAATCACATTGAGAAATCGTCAGTCAGTCAATTTCAACTATTGACCAAGGGATTAGTTTTCATTTTCACACAAAAATAAAAAGTGGACATTCTTCTTCTATATAATTCCCATACCTGTTCTTAGGAACTGCCCTAACATCAAAACGTCTCAACTCATTGCACCTTCTTGTGCTGTGTCATCTTTCTTCCTTCGAAAGACAGAGACACAATCGGAATGCATGTAAATAATAAGATATGGTATTAAATTCAGTGTCACAGGTCACGTGACAGCATTGTTTATGCGTTTGACAAAATGCCAATTGTAAAATAGTGTTGACAGAGAAACACACTATATGGCATCTAGTCATCATCTTGCCGCTTCGGCAAAACTCGGTTCTCGTGCTCCGAGGTTGACATTTTACCCGTTTTCAGTTCCGAAAGCCACTATGAAGTAACGAAATAAAAGAAATCCACCCCAGCATTATAATCTGTCAATAAATGCAAGTCTATAGTGTCTGTACCATAGACAAGTCATTATATTATTAGTGGGAGAATCAAAACGGATGTCCATACATTATTATACAACTGTTTTTTTAAGAAGATCACGGCAATGCACGTATTCTGCCACCATATCGATTTCAAACTTCAAACGTTTATTATTGAAATCAAATTATTTTGCTGTCGTGGAAAAAGTTGTTGTACCTATAGTTCAATAGTAGATTATACACTAAGGGGATAAAGCACTGTTTTATGTCACGGGAGCGAATTGAATCCCGAACGTAACGAAGGACTCATAATTTAACTCCTGAGCGTAGCGAGGGAGTTATAAGTTAATTCCTGAGCGAAGCGAGGGAATTAAGACTGAGTCCTGAGTGCAGTGAGGGGTTCAACCGCCCAAGACTAAAACAGTCTTATCCCCGAGGTGTATACTCTACTTTTCACACCTTATGCGAGACAAAAAAACAGGCTCAGTAGATATACACCACAGGCTACTTGGCTTCTTTGTAGCTGACAAATATTCAAAATAGACCAGAAGCACTGATTCAGACACAGACTTTACGCCTTTTACAGCTTTCCATTTGTCAAAATCGTTGTAGGCTTTTAGGTATTTTTCCTTTGACTTCTCTGGCAGCAGATTGTTGACAATGCCTATGGCATCTAATTTGATAAACTCAGGAGTCAAAACACTTTCATCACTCGACATTTTCAATATTATTTTTGAAATTAAATCTTCTATAGGCACCTACAAGAACTCGATTTGTTCGTCACGCGTGAACAAATGAAGGCGCGCGACGTTCCAAATTCGAAAGCACAAGCCGTGGTCCTAGATTCGAAATTCGAATTTCGAACACCGCGCTCCTCCGGACCGGGGTTCACACGGAGGCAAACTTCATTTATTTTGTCAAATCAAGTAGGCCATGGCCTAGGACAAATTGTGTTTAGCAAAATTAAACTTTATGCATATAGTAATAAGAATTATGAAAAGTGAAATCATATTATTAACCAGCGGGTTATAATGAAATTCAGTACAACATTATAACCCGGCTAATACCAAGGGATTTAATGTCTTGCTTTCGGTAGGGTTTACATGACCTATAATTCGGCATTGTCGAGCATGTGGTTTGAAAAGTATTATTCAGTCTATGAATGTCAATAATATAAACTACCACCGATTCGGAAAAATACTTATATCTCTGTGATACGGAATAAGACAGAACCATCAGTAAACATGGCTATTCAGCTAAAAATACTGCATAATATACACATTGACAGCGATACAGTAATAACAATAAGCATCCCATGGTAACGGACCATAGAGATACACGTCATTCACCCCTCCTAGGATGTCTGGTAGTCCACCAGGTAGGCAGGTGGAGGCCTAGCGCGCGTCGAGCGCCGAACCCCGGGTTGAGGAGTACCTGAAGACCTTGGTTCCTCTGCCATTGTTGCTTCAGGGTCATTTCCAGGTGCAGGCGGGTCTTCGACTACAGCCTCAGGCGGATCATCGTCGTCGTCAGAGGATATGGAGATATACTCATCATCCGAGGGAATTGGTGCCAGACGTCTATTCGATATTGTGCCTTCTCTTCCATCAGAATATCTGACGTGAGAATAACTTGGGTTACTTTGTAGGAGATGTCCTTCTTTACATGACCTATAATTCGGCATTGTCGAGCATGTGGTTTGAAAAGTTCTTTATTGTATATGAGAAACAGGTTACATTGTAAGGCGGTATTATACAATTTGTCAATTTTTACACTATAGCTCTACCTTTGCAGGTGTATATACAATAAATTATACAATTGTTCTGCCCTTAACAGAAATAATAATGTGTTACCTACAGTATTTAGTGACCAAGATATTCGTTAATGCTATAAAAACATTTGCATATGAGCCAATTCTTAAGCTTAGTTTTAAACACATTTAATGGCATGTCTTTAAAGGGGTCCGGCAATTTGTTATATATAGTAATGCACATAATATAAGAATTTTTTGCAGTAAGTGACAGATTTACATTGGGCTTGTGAAGTTTGTGCTTATACTGTGACCTTGTCACATGTGTGTTATGTGTTGTACCTATATCTATGCAACGTTACATTTTATTAAGAATTATTAAGAACACTTATTATGTAACTGTTGCATTTAATGCTATTTCATCACACTTGCTCCTAAAGGGACTTATTGTACGCAGGCGTATAGAGTAGCTATAAGTAGCCGATTTAGCTCCCAAGGGAGTTATGGATTTTCATAACTCTCTAGGGAGTTATGAGTTTCTCTGTGATCTGATTGGATTAAAAAATCTAGTTGGCCGCGCTCCACAAGAATACTGTTTTCTGATTGGCCGCAATATTGAAGGTGCGCGCGCGCGCGCTGCGCGCTCCTCTCGGCATCCGGGCATTGATACTGGAGCTGAATTAGTATTTTGATTAGTTTTGGAGTTATTTATTTCCTCGCAAATGTATCTCCGCCTTCGGCGTCGGACTTCTGATAGAATCTCGTTCGCAATTTCCCACTTAAGCACCTCGTTAAACAATGTACTAATTTATGTAGTCAATTGTAATCACATCAATAATAAAATATATCTAGACCTAGACACATTCGAAATCACAAGGATTCAACCCATCGTCGACTTCTAAAGTGGTCGAATGTCGAATACGATGACACTGATCACGATCACAGACCGTTGTCTCACCTGTATTATACACCCCGTCACGATGTAATAATAGAATAACTAAAGCCGCACAATTAAGCATCTTTGTGAGGCTAATCGATTGGATATGCTAGTCAATTTGCCAGCTTTTGGGGATCCTCGGGGCGTGAGATTTCATTTACTAAATATGCTTACATAGCGGCAGAAAAATTGGTCCAAATTGGGATCGGTTTTCATAAATTTTTAGGCCTGAGTCTATATTTATACGTTTTATTCCTTTGTATTTAATACAACAAAAACGTGCCCTTAGTCGGCTATTAGTCACAAGCAAGCTAATGTCAAAATGTTATAACTTACCAATTAAGGACGCATTAGTGGTTAATGAAGAATGGTTAAGACTACTAAGGTTAGAATGTATTTTCCTATTTCTTATTATTAATAGAAATTTTAAAACAAGATCACTCGTTTTGTCTGGCAGGTTATTTTTTTTTTATAATTGTAGAGGGTATTCATTTTTACGTTCATCTAAGTATGATAAACCTTTAGTTGTATACGGAACCCTCTACAATCAACGACGCGCGTGCGCATGAAGAGATATTAATGAGTCGGTCCGTCTGACTGTTCGCTCGCACAATGCTTTTTATACCTGCGACACAATGAGCGAGTAATTGATGAGTTTTATCAAGACCTCCAGTCACACCGATGTGTAACAGCCAATAAAAATAGGTGTATTATTTTATACAATAATTACTTATTAAGGGTTTTTTAAGACCTAATTATGTAACGTTGCATACAATATATTTTCACGGCGGCAAAATAATACAATTGAAATTAAAAATCGATATGTTAGCAGAATACCGGTTTTTGACGTTTATTCACGTGAAAAATTTAAAACAATAACAGTTGCATAATAATGTATGCAAATCCATCTTGATTCTCCCACCAGTCATATAATAGCGGCCTTCACACGTAGAGTTCGGACTGCGCATCTGGGACTGCGTTCCGAACTGTCGGTTCATCCGTCGGTTTTTATCACGAATCAAACTGTCATGCGCTAATTTGGCACGGATGGACCGACGGTACTATCCTCGGTTCGGAACGCAGTCCCAGATGCGCAGTCCGAACTTGCGTAAAGGCCATGTTTACAAAGGTTTTCCACGCTCCAAATCGCCATTGCTTTTTGCGTTTATACGAGATGCGCGTGCAAAACTTTAGTCAGATGCGTACGGTTCGATTTCACGCATTGAACTGTCAACCGCCGCGCGCCGCGTGCATTTACTTACACGTACGGTTCGGAACGAGGGTTGGAATGGCGCGGGGCGTTTCCCGTGGTCCGAACTCTACGTGTAAAGGCCGCTATTGACTTGTCTATGGTAGAGACTTGCATTTGTATAGAAAGTTTATTTTTTAATACTCCTACAGATTATAATGCTGCAGTAGAAAAATATATAAGTACCTGAGCAACCGAGCTTTACTTAGCATCTTTATTGTTTCGTTCCCGAATATAAGACCTAACTAGATCGATTCTTCGCCCCCACAAGGATGCAGGGGTGCATTGCAAATATCATCGAGCTATGCATTCCTTTGGTTCTGTGTACAACCACTAATTAGTTGCAGTAATAGCTCAGTCTTATTACAAACTTTTATTTAGTTTCACCAGTCCTGACGGTTCCGGGGTCGGAAATCAAATCTTGCAATATATTTTGACACAATTTAAAGTATCCAATTGAGCTGAAATATAGCATAAGTTATGTAAGTTTGCAGACAGTGCAATATTACCGCTTACCATCAGGCGGGTCGTACGCTTGTTTGCCACCGACGTGGTATAAAAAAAATCTGGCACCACAGACCTGATCTGATGAAGAAGACAGAAGGTGGCCATAGCAACTTCTAAACTACAGAAGACCAACTCGTTGTTTCGTCTCATTGGAACGCTCTCAGTGAGTGACTATGCAAAAAAGTAGTCTGCAAAAATGCCGTCTATTAAAAATAAAATATACGATTTCAAGCTAACATGGTCACTAACACTAGAATTACTGTTCAAATCGGGGTATTTTCAAGGATTAACCCTTCCTTGAAAATGGTGCTTGCAACAGCGCCGAAATATCGGAAACTCAACAATAAATATTAACGTAAATGGTAAATACCCCGTTTTGAACAGTAATTCTAGTGTTAGTGACCATGCTAGCTTGAAATCGTATAGGAGTAACCCTTTGAGAATGGTGCTTGCATAAGCGCCGAAATATCGGAAACTTAACAATAAATATTAACATAAATGGTAAATACCCCGTTTTGAACAGTAATTCTAGTGTTAGTGACCATGCTAGCTTGAAATCGTATAGGAGTAACCCTTTGAGAATGGTGCTTGCATAAGCGCCGAAATATCGGAAACTCAACAATAAATATTAACATAAATGGTAAATACCCCGTTTTGAACAGTAATTCTAGTGTTAGTGACCATGCTAGCTTGAAATCGTATAGGAGTAACCCTTTGAAAATGGTGCTTGCATAAGCGCCGAAATATCGGAAACTCAACAATAAATATTAACATAAATGGTAAATACCCCGTTTTGAACAGTAATTCTAGTGTTAGTGACCATGCTAGCTTGAAATCGTATAGGAGTAACCCTTTGAGAATGGTGCTTGCATAAGCGCCGAAATATCGGAAACTCAACAATAAATATTAACATAAATGGTAAATACCCCGTTTTAAACAGTAATTCTAGTGTTAGTGACCATGCTAGCTTGAAATCGTATAGGAGTAACCCTTTGAGAATGGTGCTTGCATAAGCGCCGAAATATCGGAAACTCGACAATATTAACATACATGGTAACTATTCCGTTTTGAACAGTAAAAATGAATTTTTAGACACTTTTTTAGGTGTCTTTTTTCTTTTTAACCGACTTCCAAATTTCAAAAGAGGAGGTTATCAATTCGGTTGTATGTTTTTTTTTTGTTTTTTTTTTTTTTTAATGTTTGTTACTCCATAACTCCGTCATTTCTTAACCGATTTGAAAAATTTTTTTTTTGATTGTATGTATATATATTCAAATTGGTCCCGTTTTTGTCAAAAGGCAGTTCTGATGATGGGATCCATGAGGAATTGAGGGAACTTCTCAAATCTTTAAGGCAAACATATAGTGATTTTTGTGTTTTTATCAACAAGTCAAGCATTTGCATCCAAAAATATGACATTAGATGAAGTGAAACTGCTGATGATGATCAGAACAGAACTCTTCAACGACGAAAAGTTCACGTTTGGCGATTTGTCCTCCTAGCTGTGTTTGTTAAGCAAGTTCTATTTTCACGATTAATTTTTGTCATGCTCGAGTTCTGATGATGGGATCCATGAGGAGTTGAGGGAACTCCTCAAATCTTAAAGGCAAACATATAGTGATTTTTGTGTTTTTATCAACAAATCGAGCATTATCATACAAAAATGTGACATTTGATGAAGTGGAACTGCTGATGATGATCAGAACAGAACTCTTCAACGACGAAAAGTTCACGTTTGGCGATTTGTCCTTCTAGCGGTGTTTGTTAAGCAAGTTCTATTTTCACGATTGATTTTTGTCATGCTCGAGTTCTGATGATGGGATCCATTAGGAATCGAGGAAACTCCTCAAATGTGAAAGGCACACAAATAGTGATTTTAGTATTTTCATGAACTAATCAAGCATTTTCATTAATAAAAGTGACATTTGATGAAGTGGAACTGCTGATGATGATCAGAACGGAACTCTTCAACGACGCGTAGTTCACGTTTGGCGATTTGTTCTCTTCGTTTTGTTTGTCAAGCAAGCAAGGTTTTTCCTTGATTTCATGAGGAATTGAGGGTACTTAGTCTTCTACCATTATAAACATACTTATAGCCATTTTTGTATTTTATTGTATGGAATCTAAGAGAGCACCAGCTAAGATTAATAATCTTTCAACGGACTCCCCCATTGAAGTCGGTTTTTTTTTCTTAAAAATTATTTTAAGCCTAATCCTAATAAGGTCTGGTTTCCCCCTCGAGTTGGAAGGTCAGATGGCAGTCGCTTCCGTAAAAACTAGTGCCTACGCCAATTCTTGGGATTAGGTAGCGGACCCCAGACATCCTTCAGGATACAACTGTACCGGGAATAACGCTAGGAGGATGATGATGACTTTTTTCGGTGTGAGAGGCGGCCCCTTTAAACGGTACCAAACTATCGCCGACAAAGCCACGTAACAACTTCATAGCAATTAAACACGCTTTGGAGCCTTTTGTCTAATCACAAATATTACCATTCATTCGGCGCTTTTGTCAAGAGTTCAAGACTGTTTGAAGTTCACCGAATGGTATTTTTCATCGCGCACAGTCCGTCTTTATTTTTAACCCCCAACGCAAAAAGAGGGATGTTATAAGTTTAAGGTGTCTGTCTGTGTGTGTATCTGTCTGTGGTATCGTAGCTCGGATGAACCGATTTTCGTATAGTTTTTTTTTTGGGTCATAGATAATTTTATCCTGAGTGTTCTTAGCCATGTTTCATGCAAATCTGTTTAGCCGGTTTTAAGATATTGAGTCTTTTATATAGAAAACTCTCCGAGAGTTTCAGACATATTAAGGGGATGACACCCTTGTCTTCCACGCACGAGTAAATGTGATGCAAATCCCTGTACCCACCACCACCAAAACAGTCTAAGGACGTCCACTACCTGACATAGCATAACATAACATATATATATACACTGTGACCTGTAGACATCGAAAAAAAATTTTTTTTTTTAAATTTCCAAATACTGATTCTACAAAAAATCTGCATAATTATCGAACCTGCTCACAAATTTTCCCGGGAATCGGTTGAGAAATGCGACCTGTAGAGAAGAACATCCGGACAGACATACGAAAGATTTTTTGTCGAGAACTGTAACGGAGACGCTTCGCTCGCTCGGTCAATAAACTCACGCCTATATTCCCAAAAGGGGTAGGCCGAGCACACGAAATTAATTTCAGTGCCACTTTTAGCAATTGTAGGTTTATAGATGGACATGGGCTTCTCCCAGTTTCATGGGGGGTTAATGCCATAATCGCCACGCTTGGCATGCGGGTTGGCGATCGCAGTATCTCCGCCGCACTCCAGGGATGCTGCTGCCCATCCCTCGGTGGTCTTGGTCGTAGTTTTAGGACACACCCGGGTCCCTGTACAGGAGTTCGTATTCTAATAGGGGTCAATATAGATACTTAAAATTTTGGAAACTATATACCTAGGTACTAGTGGCGGCTCAGTGAGCTGTACCTACACCTCGCAATTTTTTTGTTTTCAAATTCCAAAATTTCCAAAAACAGACTACGAAATATAATTATCGAACCTACTCAAAAAAAATCACGAGAATCTGTTAAGAAATGCGACCTGTAGAGGAAAACATCCGGACAGACAGACAGACATAAGAAAGATTTTTGTCAAAAGCTGAAACAGAGAAGCTTCGCTAGCTCGGTCAATTATTCCTACACTCCGAATCATGACCACTTTTGATTCTGATAAAGAAAAAAGCAGAGCAAAGATTTGAGCAGGAAAAACCAAACATTTCGAAAAACTGAAAAAAAGTTAAAAATCCACCACCTTTAAGTGAAAACGCCCTCTGAAGTAGCAAGCGTTCATAGGCTTCGGTATCCTCTTACCATTAATCCAACAGGCAGACCTTGTTTGCTACAATTATGCTATTAAAATAAAAAAATTGGTTGTTTGTAAAGTAGGTTTACGATCGAGATGTTTACGTGATAACGTCTTACTTCACTTGCACTTCACTTATACCTGCGATCGCGCTCGTGAGGTTTTGGTGTGACACAAGTTTCTGAACATGTCACCCGACTAAAACGATTTTAAAGACGTTATCACGTCAAAAGATATGTGACATCATACACTATTAAAGCCTTAACTGGTGGTCTTAGTAACGAGATAGTTATATTTAGTTCCGCTTCGTTCCGCACAATTATACTTTATCGATTAACTATAAAATAAAGGAATGTATAGTTAATTGTTCGGTTGAATCAACCGGGTTTGGGAATAGGTCAACGACCTGGGTATTTTGATCAAACGTAACGGATTTGCTATAGTTTTATATTCAAAAATGTATTCTGCAAGAGCCCTTTAATATGTCAGTTTTATCGTAAACTTTGTCCAGCCAACAGCAAAAGCAGATGATCATTTAAAGTACCTTGTCACTTTCACTACTTTGACGCATCCCAGCAACTGTCGCAGTACCTATTGTTACGTTAGGTTAGTCAGATTAGTGCGACAAAGTAGAAAATGATCATCTACATTTGCTGTTGACTGTGCCTCCAGTATGTTTCTGCTGCGGTTACGTGAGTGGGTTGAGCCTAGCCTACAAAGTCCCAAGCACCTATAAATAAAACGGTCAAGTGCGAGTTGGACTCGCGCACCGAGGGTTCCGTATTTTTTTTATTATTATATGATGTAACTAAAAATTTACGGTTTTCGCAGTTTTTCCTTTATCTTTGCTATATGACGTTGCTTCGTACCAAATTTCAATATTCTGAGTTCACGGGAAGTACCCTGTAGGTTTTGATTCCCTTGCGAGTGTCGAAAATTAGCGGCATAAACGGCTGTATCTTTTAATTGCGTTGGCTTAGAAGTTTGATTTTTTTCACAGCTCCAAGGGACATTAGACCTGAGTATTTGATATAAATTCCAGCTTGATACTTCCACGTGTTCCTGAGAAAAAGGGTCTTGACCAACAGACAGACAGGAGGAAAAAGTCATCCTATAAGGGTTCAGTTTTTGACTTTCGACGTACGGAACCCTAAAAACCCGCAAGATGGCATAAGTGACATATTATGAGTAAATTAATTATACCATTTTGGAATTTCCCCCGACGCGGAACGCAAAAGAGGGATCTGTCTTTCTGTGTATCTGTGTATGTGCGTGTTTGTCTGTGTGTGGCATAGTAGCTCTTAAACTGGTAAACATTTTGGATGCGGTTTTTTATTTGAAATCTGGTTTCCTAGCGATGGTTCTTTGACATGTTTTATTTATATACTTGTCAGTATGATTAATGTAATATTTTGTAATTGTTTTGACGTGTAAAATGCATAAGAATTATTACAAAGACAAAAAAACCGGCCAAGAGCGTGTCGGGCCACGCTCAGTGTAGGGTTCCGTAGTTTTCCGTCCGTCACATTAAGTTGACATATTAAGTACAGAAACACAAAACCCTAAAAACGGGCCCACAGAGGACGGTGATAACTAAAGAAAGAGTTTGGATTATACGGTTAAATTACAAACTTAGTTCAGAAATTATTTTTGTAATTTTTTCAAAAACTATTCAACCTATCAAGTTCAAAATAATTTTCCTACAAAGTTTTTATAAAGTTCTACTTTTGAGATTTTTTTCATATTTTTAAAACTTATGGTTCAAAAGTTAGAGGGGGCACATTTTTTTTAACTTCTGGAGCGATTATTTCCGAAAATATTAACATTATCAAAAAATGATTTTAGTAAACCCCTATTTATTTTTAAATACCTATTTAGATATATCACACGTTAGGGTTAAAATGAAAAAAAAAACACTCCCCACTTTACGTATAGGGGAGGTACCCTAATAAAATATTTTTTAATACAGTTGCTCAAAAAGTGCTACTTTACGTAGCTGTTTAGCGTGCGGAAAGTTGGTTTTCGCGCACTAGTGCTTTTCACTTTTCCAATTTTTTTTAAATTTATGCTTGTTCCAATGCATGACTCCTTATTGCTGGGTGTTAAATATTAGTTTCCTTTAAACGTCGTAATCAACATAAAAACCTACTGTTAATATCAGAATACGAAAAATATACACATTTCATATTTTATTACTTATCTCTTCATCATTATAACACGTTTATTTTTTAATATTGAATATTGAAAAACCGTTCTTAATAAGTTGTCTGAGTGGAACGGAATAGCTGCCGAAACGCCTGTCAAAGAAGAGGCGTTTTTACTTACTGCAAGCATGTTTTAAGTTTCTAAAGGCAACATTCGATATTGTTTTTATAAATATTACTTGTTGTTTTTCTTATTTTTTCGCAACTGTATTAAAAAACGTCGTTCAATACACGTGCGGAAATGTCATTCTTCACTCGTCCCGAGTCTTGCCACTCGCCTGCGGCTCGTGGCATCCCTCGGTACTCGTGAAGAAATGACATACTTTCCGCACTAGCATCGAAATGTACTATTTTTCCACTTTTTATTTTACCACTTTGTCGGCGTAATTGATATACATATTAGTACCAAATTTCAGCTTTCTAGTGCTAACGGTCACTGAGATTATCCGCGGACGGACGGACAGACGGACGGACAGACATGGCGAAACTATAAGGGTGCCTAGTTGACTACGGAACCCTAAAAATGAGTAAGTAGAGTATATTGCACATTCTGTGTATGGCATCCATTGAAACAATCTCAACTAAAAGAATGGCATTAATTTTAAAACCTCTCTAGTGCAAGTCTGATTCGCACACCGAGGGTTCCGTACAACGATCGTGTATCCATCCTGACCCCTTTAATTCAGGAGAAATTGAACGCCACGGGTACATCGCCATCTATCGGAGCATTAGACGTGTTATTAAATACGCCAAAAAACTAGCGATACAGTCACAAATTTTAAAGGCAAAAATCTCATCAAAAGAAATATGGAGGGTCGTTCAAAAGCATCGAAATAAGACACCTAGACAAGAAGAAAACTTACTGCTAAAAATAGAGACTGGGAATGGGCAATCAAAAATACTTAGCGACCCTAATGATGTCTGTGCTACTTTTCTAGAGAAATTTAGTCACGACAAAAGCACTACCATTACTACCAACGAAGCTCTTACAGTGTTACGATCACATGTAGCTAAAATAGAAAGCGATATGATTTTTGAACCGACTAATCCGATTGAAATTAAGTCTCTGGTTAAAAATTTTAAACCTAAACGATCTTGCGGTTACGATGATATTCCGATCACTGTAATAAAAGACAACATAGACATTTTGGCGGGCCCACTTGCTGGCTTTTTGAATCAGTGTTTTGAAAATTGTGTTTTTCCAGAACAACTCAAAGTGGCGAAAGTTTTACCACTATACAAAAAGGGTTCTAAATCTGACCCAAAAAATTATAGGCCTATCTCACTTCTGCCAACACTTTCAAAATTACTGGAAAGATTAATGAAGGATATGCTCACAAAACACCTTAATTTAAATAAAATCATATGTGAGAGGCAATACGGGTATCAAAAAAGCAGGAGTACAAATCAAAGGAGTACAAAAGTCCCTCAAGGTTCGATATTAGGCCCAATTTTCTTCATTCTTTTTACAAATGATCTGATAACCTACTTAGTCGGCTCATAAGTTCTGTCACTGGCCTTTAAAATTTAAATTTGGAACTCCTAAAACAAAAACCGTTGTGCATTTGAATTTCGAATCTTTTTTAAATATTTGAGTAGTATAATTTTGCAATTTTCTGTTTTCTTTAACATGGAGTGGACGCTTAAAGATAGCCGTACCGCAATAATTGCACTATATCGTTGTGGACACTCGCCGACTAAAATTTTTATGCTACTTGAAAATTTAAAATTCTCTCTAAGATTTGTATATCGTACCATAGAAAGATACAGTGAGGTCTCTAGTTTAAATGACAAGAAAAGAAGCGGTCGTCCGCGTACAGCTAGAACTCCAGCGGTTGTACAAGCAATTAGGGCACGCATTGTCAGAAATCCCGCTAGGAAACAAAAAGTTATGGCCCTCCAGATGGGTTTGAGCAGAAATACGGTGAAAAAAGTGCTTAATCAAGACCTGAGACTTCGTGCTTATAAACGAAAAACTGGCCATCTTCTCAATGGTCGGCTTAAAGCTTTAAGGCTTAAAAGATCTAAAGCTTTATTGAAGAAGTACGCTAAAAATAAGCATCGTTGTATACTGTTTTCGGACGAGAAAATTTTTGACATAGAAGAAAACTGTAATAAACAAAATGATAGAGTGTACGCTCGCAATAGTAAAGAAGCGTCTAATAGCATTCTCCGTATTCAAAGAGGTCATCACCCTTCATCTGTGATGGTTTGGCTGGAAGTTTCTTATGCGGGCGTCACTAGTATGCATTTTTGTGAGAAATAATGTTCAATCGGTTTTTATTGGCCAGAAGTGAGCAATTAGAACGATAGCTAAAGTGCCCCAGCAGACATCTTGTCGAACTTATTTTAGTACTTACAAAATACTTACTGTTCCCAGCTTGTATATTTTAGTAGTGCTCACGGACTTAGTAAAACGTATAAATGAAATAGAGACAAAAGAACTAAGGGAAAAACGTCCTGCAACACGACGTAAGGACTTGCCGAATCCTGATTTTACCAGGCTCAACGTGGTTAAGCACTGCGCAAGTTACCAGGCCGTTCTGCTATTTAATAAGTTTGCCGATTCCATTAAAGTCACTAACTAATCGTTTTATTTTTAAAAAGAAATTAAGTGCTTTCTTGCTGGAGAAGTGCTATTACTCAATAGAGAATTTTTTTAATCCAAGCGTTTCTTAATGTATACGTTGTTTTATTATTATTCACCTTATTATAGTAAAATATAAAAATACACGTACAAAATATAAAAGCATTATAAAAAACCTAACCTAGAGTGCCGCCGGCAGCGAGGCGGGCCTAAGCTACCGGTGGTTAGGGCGACAGAGAGAGGAACCTCCGGACTATCCGCGCCGTGTCCAGGAGTACCGCCTTCTGTATTTGACCATTGACCCAGCCCTCTAACGAGAGTCTCTTGAGATGTTGGTCGAGACTCTTCGCTATTAGACCGTTCACAGAGACGACTATCGGGACAATAATCGTTGAATCAACATCCCACATGGCGGTTACCTCATGTGCCAAGTCTAGGTACTTGCTGACTTTGTCCTTCTCAGCTTTCACGAGGTTATCGTCATGGGGGATGGTGATGTCAACGAGCACTGCCTGGCGCTTCAATCGATCTGTCAGCACGATATCAGGCTTGTTGGCTACAATAGTCCTGTCCGTGATGACAGATCGATCCCAATAGAGCGTTGCACGACCATTTTCGAGAACTGGCGCAGGTGTGTACTTATAATACGGCACTTCGAAGTCCACAAGACCGTATAAAAGAGCAAGCTGCTGGTGAATAATCCTGGCCACCAAGTTATGTCTGTGCAAGTACTCGCCGTTAGCAAGATGACTACAACCAGAAATAATATGCCTGAGTGACTCTCTGGATATTTTTCCGGTAGTTGTTCGTCATGATAACCTCGTCCGCAATTGCACAGACAAAACCTTCAGTTTCCCCAAAAAGATGCCCAAAACTGGCTACGTTTTGGGCATCTTTTATTTATTATTATTGTTATATTAATTTATTTTAAATTTGTTTTGATTCCATTTTTATCGTTTATCCTTTTTAAATTAATTTGACTTGTTACTTCATTTAATAATTATTTGTGAATATTAATCTTAATTTAATTTTTTTTATGTTAGTACTTAATTATAACTTTTGTATTTCAAACACAATGCATATTGTTCGTGAATAAATGACTAATGACTAATTATACAAACTTTTAAAATGTTTTTTACTATAAATAATTTTTAAGAATAAAAAACCGACTTCAATCGGGGAGGCCGCTGAGAGATTAATTATTATACTTAGATGGTGCACTCTTAGATTCCTTACAATAAAATAAAAATGGCTATAAGTATGTTTATAATGGTAGAAGACTAGGTACCCTCAATTCCTCATGAAATCCTCCATCAGAACTCAAGCTTGACAAAAATGTGTCTTGCAAACCTATCTTGCTTGACAGACAAAACGAAGAGAACAAATCGCCAAACGTGAACTACGCGTCGTTGAAGAGTTCCGTTCTGATCATCATTAGCAGTTATATTTCATCAAATGTCACTTTTTTGAATGAAAATACTAAAATCACTATTTGTGTGCCTTTCACATTTGAGGAGTTCCCTCGATTCCTAATGGAACCCATCATCAGAACTCGAGCATGACAAAAATTTATCGTGAAAATAGAACTTGCTTAACAAACACAGCTAGAAGAACAAATCGCCAAACGTAAACTTTTTTTTTGTTGAAGAGTTCTGTTCTGATCATCATCAGCAGTTCTACTTCATCAAATGTCACATTTTTGTATGTCAATGCTCGATTTGTTGATAGAAACACAAAAATCACTATATGTTTGCCTTTAAGATTTGAGGAGTTCCCTCAATTCCTCATGGATCCCATCATCAGAAATCGAGCATGACAAAAAATAATCGTGAAACAAGAACTTGCTTAACAAACACAGCTAGGAGGACAAATCGCCAAACGTGAAATTTTCGTCGTTGAAGAGTTTGTTCTGATCATCATCAGCAGTTGCACTTAATCAAATGTCACTTTTTTGAATGAAAATGCTTGATTAGTTCATGAAAATACTAAAATCACTATTTGTGTGTCTTTCACATTTGAGGGGTTCCCTCGATTCCTAATGGATCCCATCATCAGAACTCGAGCATGACAAAAATTAATCGTGAAAATAGAACTTGCTTAACAAACACAGCTAGAAGAACAAATCACCAATCGTAAACTTTTTTTTTTCGTTGAAGAGTTCTGTTCTGATCATCATCAGCAGTTCTACTTTCTCAAATGTCACATTTTTGTATGATAATGCTCGATTTGTTGATAAAAACACAAAAATCACTATATGTTTGACTTTAAGATTTGAGGAGTTCCCTCAATTCCTCATGGATCCCATCATCAGAAATCGAGCATGACAAAAAATAATCGTGAAACTAGAACTTGCATATCAAACACAGCTAGGAGGACAAATCGCCAAACGTGAAATTTTCGTCGTTGAAGAGTTTGTTCTGATCATCATCAGCAGTTCCACTTAATCAAATGTCACATTTTTGTATGAAAATGCTCGATTAGTTGATAAAAACACAAATGACTATATGTTTGCCTCTAAAATTTGAGGAGTTCCTTCAATTCCTCATGGATCCCATCAACAGAACTGCGTTCTGACAGAAACGGGACCAACTTGGATATATATACTTACAATTAAAAAAAGGATTTTCAAAATCGGTTAAGAAATGACGGAGTTATGGAGTAACAAATATTAAAAAAAAAACGCAATAGAATTGATAACCTTTTTTTTTCTTTTTTTTTATGACATAGGTGGCAAACGAGCAGACGAATCGCCTGATGGTAAGCGATTAGCGCCGCCCATGGACACTCGCAACACCAGAGGGGTTGTAAGTGCGTTGCCGGCCTTTAAGATGGGAGTACGCTCTTTTGAAATCTTGAATTCGGTTAAAAAATATATAATCTACATAAAGATATTATTATATTTTTCCTATATAATTTTTCAGATTGATATTAACGTTGTGTGATAATTTCTTTTTTTTTTCTTCGTAAGCTTTAGAGACATGACAACTTGACATAGTCACTAGACTGAACTTTTGAAAGGGGTCAAAAGTTCAAAGTCTAGTGACTATGTCAAGTTGTATCAGTAAATTTTCACATAAAACAAATAAATACCAATTAACTACAGAAAATACCGAAATCGCCATAACTGTGCCTATCAAATTTGAGGAGTTCCCTTGATTCCTCCTGAATCCCATCATCAGACCTTCACCAAATTTATATGGGACCAATTACCTGCTTCGAAACTAAAACAAAATTATCAAAATCGGCCAACGGGGTCAAGAGTTATTGGGGAACAAATATACTGTTATTTTTTTTATTATTATACTTATGATGTAACTAAATATTTACGGTTTCCGCAAATTTTCCTTTATCTGTGCTATAAGAAGTTGCTTCGTACCAAATTTTAAGATTCTGCATTCACGGGAATTAATTACCCTGTAGGTTTTGATTGCCTTGCGAGTGTCGAAAATTTGCGGCATAAACGGCTGTATCTTTTGATTGCGTTGGCTTAAAAGTTTGATTTCTTCACAGCTCCAAGATACAGTAGACCTGAGTATTTGATGTAAATTCCAGCTTCATACCTCCACGCGTTCCTGAGAAACAGGGTCTTGACAGACAGACAGACGGACGGACGGACGGACAACAAAGTGGTCCTGTAAGGGTTCTGTTTTTTCTTTTGAGGTACGGAACCCTAAAAAACATACAGAAAAACTGAGAACCGCCTTTCTTCTATTGAAGCCGGTTAAAAAACATGTTATATGCTTGTGGGTTAGCCTTGTATATAACTATTCCAAATTTTAAATCGATATCATAAGTAGTTGCTGAGTTTTAGCAATGTGACAGACAGACGGACAGACAAAGCGGCACCATAAGGGCTCCTTGTTCGCCATTTTGGTAGGGAACCCTCAAAATGGTTTTAATGTACCATATTTACACACAAATTTAATTACTTATTTTACTAATTAAAATGCTTTAGAAAACAAGCAGTTAATCCGCCTTAACTTTTTTGACACGCTGTAATAGAAATTAGAGACTTGACGAGGGTAATTCGGGAATCCGTATTAGAAATGAGCGGGTAATTTTAGCAGTGGACATCTGTCAGACGGGTCGGCCTCTCGTCGGGGGACTTTTATACGACACGATTCCGGCACGGATTATTATATATAACATTGCTTTACAAATATTATGTCTTTTTTATTACCTACAGCAATTGACCGTAGTCAAAGAAGATATATACTAACGTAACAAGAAGCGACACCGAAGCATGTGTGCTGTAAACCCGTCTCGCGGCTATGTGTGCGTGTCCGGACGTGAACGGGGGTGCGCGAGGGGCGCGCGGTGTGTGGACAGCTAGCCGCGGCAAGATGAATCGCAGGGGTGCCGCTCGCTTCAACATTCGCTCGCGTGACGTGCGCTCACACAACAGAGAACGATCGGCCGGTAGCGGGCGTGTAGTTTTACTTGAAATTCGTTAGAATTTATCATTTGTAATTCAACGTAATCAACTATGGCTGGAGCTTTTTATTTCTGTGTCTACGGTTGTGACAGTAATACCAAAAGCCACAAAGGGACAAGCTACTTTAGGCTACCTACCGATCCAGATAAGTTAGTTATAAAATTTTATATGTTGTGTCCTTCCCTACATTTAGAATTAAGACTTCACCTAAAATCCGTTTTTTAATTCGAAAGACTAAAGAAAGACGAAAGGTTGGTATGAGTATGGATGCATTTTGACTTGCAATACATTAAGAAGTACCTACATCTTCGGAATAAATTAAACAAAAAAAATGAAATGGCGAAATAGATGAAATGTCAATTGAGTCTTTCAAATTATACTTAACGCGGGTATCGCGGTCGCAGTGAATGACTTCATTTCATGTCACATAATTTCTATGGATTGAGGTTTAAAAATATATTTTTTATATTATTGTTATTATTTTAGCATACAATTATATTCATGTGAAGCTTAGATTTACACAAGAAAAGTAAGACCATATTATGAGAAGTTTTGTAGGTACTTATTTTACGAGCTTTTAGTAAGTTTTCTCCTGACTCAGTGCATCTGTCTGTCTGTTTGTAATCAAAACTTATAGATTAAATTTGACTAGCTTCCCGGTGTTTGATTGATGAATATCATGATCATTGAATAAACATTATTTCCTCTTGCCAAGGCAGCTACATTGCCAACCCTATGCAACAGACGTGACGTTACAAGGTCACCGGCGCTAGACTCGCACCGATAGGCCGTGTCGCCCCCTTGCCGTAGTCCCAGCGATGAAAAGGCCTAAGATGTTGCTCACTGGTTCAGTAATAGCCTTTTGGCTCTTGCCAAAGAACATATTTACTAACGTAAAACCGTAGACCCATTTTCTCTGCAAATTGTATGCGTTATATATATTTTTTAAAGCTTGTCGATTCACGGCTATGCGATGCAATGTACCATACTTAATTCCAGTCAGTGAAGCATGCGATTCGTGTAGACAGCCAATACACTTGAACTGGGACATGTTTATGTCCTTACCTTGACAACCGAAACTAGCGACAGTGAGAACTGTAAACTGTTACTTACGCCGCAGACTGATCTTGCGTTAATAATTTCGAACCCAAGTTCAAGTCGTACCCGTTGGCCATGGCCTTAATATATTACTTATATTAGTCAATGCAATACCCTAGAGAAAATAAGAGACTAACTCAACTGGCGTCGCCGCAACGTTGGAGTAGTGCTCGTCATCATCTGTAAAGGCCGAGCCACACCGAATGCGTGCGTAAGTCACGCATTAGGTGTGGCACGCGCTTAAGGGAGCATTTTATTGATGTATTTATCAGGATTCTCACATTTAATGTTGATATTATTATTATAAAAGGTCATCTTTGCCCCCTCCCTAGATGCTGCTGGCCAAGAGCAATCCCATGTTTAATAAAAAGAAGGTATAAATGAACTACAAAATAATGAATAAAACTATTTAACAAAAGGATATTGATGTGACCCTCGCCAAGAAGGTGACGAGCGAACTCCTTATGTTGACCTTAAATATAACACTTCAAAAGAATTTCTCGCACTTTGCGTTATACACACACACACACGCACACGCACACGAAGGCACACGCGCACAATATTTTTAATTTTATAAATTATGTTTAGGCCGTTTACGTAATTTTTTTCTTGACACTGACAAGTGTCATCGTCGTTGCTTTGTTGCCGGCCAATACCTACCTTCCTGAGTATTGAGATTTCATCAGCTCGGTTATAATATACAGAGGCTGTAAGTTACGGGCGTAACGTCTAAGTTGCCTCTTCTAGCAAAAGAAAATCGCAGTAATCCTAGACCATTTGCCCATGACACTTTTAAAAATTTCCCCCTCAGAGTACCCCAGAGTAGATATCAAATAATAATACCGCTACGAGCAAGATAGTCGTATATCAAATTGAATAAGAGCGACATAGAGGAATATAATATTTGTTGTCCTTGTCACAGCTCTGCTTTTCTTTATTTGCCTCAATGTCATCTAAACTAAACGTCAAGTCAAATAGTTTGAGGCAAATAAACGATTATTTGACCGAACCGACTACGAACGACCCGGGCGGGTAATCGTTCAACAATGTATAACAAATCGTATAATAATCGTATAACTTTTCGATACGATTCGAACTTTTTTGGTAGTTCGTATGGCTTTTCATTCCATATCCTTAAGATGTGTGAAATAGCTGAAAGTCTAATTTATGATTATTTTATGTTGACTCAAAATTAGTCAGAATTCACAAAAATGCCTTCTTTTACCTCCAGCTGTATGATAAAACATAACTTACATCGTAATCTAGGCAGACTAAAGAGGTTGTTTATGGTAAGCAGCCAGACGTTTAAGAAAAGTTTTCAATTTAGCTGCATAAGAGCTTTTCTGTCCCCTTAGTGGAACTCGTATAGGAGCTCTATAGAAATCCTTACTCTGAGATTTCCCCATTATCAACCCCACACAAACAACAAATGGACGTTTACGTGAAGTAATGGAGATTCACTTAAGTAGGTACTCATATACATCATTCGAAAACAATTCAAACCATTCTCGATCGTTCCTCATTCATGATCTAGCCTCATTGTATCGTTCACAACTCATCAATACAACACACAAGGAACCAACGACAACTAACGAACCACAAACGAAAGAAGGGCGTTTAAGAATACGACTATCAAAAAGTACCACAAATCGTAACGGAATCGTGTTGTCGCATCTAAAGACATCGAAAACATCATTTAAACTGAGTTTTGGCGTTAAAATGATTTAGACGACGACCGACTGCTGAAAATTACGAGCGTTCCACCCAAAATAAATACCAGCTTAACTTCACCCCTGAGTGCTATACCAAACGTTGATTGCAGAGCTCAAGCTTACTGGTAAATTTTCCAGTGGAACTTGAACTTTAGTGCGTATGGTGGTGAATGTTTCTGAGGGTTCTACTAGTTTGGATGTCCGTTTCTTTACATGTTTTTGTTTTAAATTGAGTGGTTTTAAACAGGTCGACTCGGTTCAGTAAGTATTTCGGTGCTTTAGTGGTTTAGGCAAGTTTTATGAGTACTCAGAAACCTGAGATCGTCTCGTAAAAATATAGTACAGTCGATGAAGACTTTATTTAATTTAAAAAACCACTTTGGCTTTGGCAGTGCCTTTGAAGCTAGCAGAAACTCGGCAAGGGACTTTATTTGTGTGAAATATATGTACTATTTGGCAGGGGGTTGATTACCTTATTAAAATCACAACTCGCACCAGTAGGTCCTCGAAGGTGTTTGCATGCAGCTGCCATACCCCGAGAAACCACGTCGATTCGTGGGTTAAACCTGGTAGAGGGGGGTTTGGATGCTTGCCAAATAAATACGACTGGCTCCTTAGTAATTTTGTATGCGGGATTTGGATTTGCCTGATCGCCGACAAACGTTCTTTTTATTTTTTGTGCAACTTTACGATATTGTATCTATACCAATAAAAAAAAATGACCCAGATCGCTGTCAATTGAAAGGGTTTTTTTATACTACGACGGTGGCAAACAAGCTTACGGCCTGCTTGATGGTAAGCAGACACCGTAACAGCTTGCGTCTCCAGAGGAATCACAAGTACGTTGCCGACCTGTTATTGACTTGGGTATGCCTCGCTGAACGGCAATACTTATTTGCCGAGTGAAATAGTGGCCACTGGCCAGCCCTCTGGTCACCAGAAGCCTCCAATTAACTGTTACTGATTTCTGATAATAATTACACAGATTTTATACTTTTGTGTGAAGAATTCTGAACTCCACCGATTGAGATGTGACCGCCGTTTTTGCTGATCATGCTCGACGCAATCTTAAGTACTAGGTAGTGGTTCGCCCGAACCGTGAACTCACAACCCCACCACCTTTATGTTTACCCTTGACTGATTTGGCTTATACTTGAACTTAATTAGACCCGGTATGTCCTGGACCCGGGTATGTCCTAAAACTACGACCAAGACCACCGAGGGATGGGCAGCAGCATCCTTGGAGTGCGATGGAGTTACTGCGATCGCCAGTCCGCATGCCAAGCGTGGCGATTATGGATGTCCAGCAGTGGACGTTATTCGGCTGATATGGTGAGTTTAATTATAATTTTAGTCTTACCAATTTCAATCCAATAAACAATACTTACTCAAATTATGACTGAAGAAACTAGTCTCAAATCACGAATTCCATTACCAAACCGCAGCACAACTTGGTTCATCTCACAGAAACAAAACACCCCATAAAAATCCCCCATGTCTAATTTTAACCCCCAAATTAACCGTAAACACGAACCAGTAACGGACACCGCCTAATTGATACTTTCCCATCCCTAACGCACTTAATTGCCTCGGAAATACATTAAAATACTTACAAAATATATTTAAATACATGTTTTAGTCAAGAATAAACGGGGATGTTTTTAGGGTTCCTTGGTCAAATGCCGAAAAAATATCCCTTATAGTATCGTCAACGTCATGTCTGTCCGTCCGTCCGTATGTCACAGCCCAGTATTTACTCGGAGACTATATAAGCACTTCAATTATGAAATTTGGTAGGAAGGTATTACTATAAACTGCTAATAAAGAAGGAGAAATTACGAAAAATATTTAATTAGGGGGGCTCTCCATACATGTAACCGGGGTATGACTAAAAAATGATGCTAATTATGTGTGTATTCATATATAGATAGTTATGTACTAAAATGATATGGAGGTTTTTACAAAACTTTTCCGTCAACCTTTGGTGAGATATTAGCTGTCAAAGTCGTAAAATGCGTGTGTCCTGAAAAAATTTGGTGGTGTACGTTAATAGATACTTTCGACGAATTTTAATTTGAACAAGATAACTCGAACAGTTTTCAAGTTATCGCTGAAAACGTAAGTGTCGTGAGTTTCCTATGAAGTTACGACCAGTTTTAATTCACAGTATAGGATAATGGTTTTAAAATAAGGACTATTAGTAGTGTAGTAAGTACGGAACCCTTCATTGTGCGTGATCCGACACGCACTTGGATGCTTTTTTTATACAACAACGGCAAACAAAACAGCCTGGTATGGACGCTTTCTCCAGTCACAAGCACGTTACCGACCTCTTATTGACTTCAAGATTCGTTGAGACATTGAGCAGGTCCTTCTCTCTAACCCAACCAGCTAACGAAACCTTTTAAATAAGTACGATAAATAAATCACTGTTAAATTCAACCCCGACCTAATATTATACTGTGCCTCGACCGAGTTGGTGACCGCAGAGTATCAATATATACGTCCCATTATAATTGACCTATCCATAATAAATGGAAAAACTAGATAGTTATCATAAATGGAATATTCGACCGAGTATGAGAGAAAAATGATTTCGTATGTCCTCATGTCCAGATGTTCAGATGGCCGGATTTCCGGCTAGTTTGTAGAGGACTACATGTCGCGTTTCGTAACTGATTCTCGTGAAATTTTGTGAGCAGGTTCGGTAAGTGTTTTTTTTTTTCAATTTGTCTTCGTAATTTTGAAATTTGAAGATCGCGAGGTCTACAGCTCACAAAGCCACCGGTATAAACGTGTCTATTTGTTACCTTTTACGCTTAAACCGCTGAATGATTTAAATAAAATTTTGTATTGAGATTGGAAGATAGTTCTGATCCCGGAAATCATCCCTAGAGGAATGAAAAGATGAGTAAACGTATCGATGGGCGTGAGATTTTTAGTGCTCCACCAAATACCAATCTCTAACCGGAAGTCTTTAACTATTAAATGAAACATTTGCTCTTAGATTTTGTCCAGGCGTTTTTAATTAATTCCTTAAGATGCGCCCATTCGTTTTTTTACGTAAGACGATTTGCGGGGGAAGGGGGTTCTAACAAGTCTTATCTTTTATTAACTGTGTGTGGGAGGAGCTTAGGACCACAAAAGTAGGCAACAGGTAAAACTTTACTTTTTATACCACTAATCAACGTGATCTTTATCATGTTTTCTTTGCAAGTTTTGTAGACTCAATCTTATGTTACATTTGAAGGGTTAAGAAAGGGTCGTTCTAAGTTTTATTCTTTCTAGTGCAGGGGCAAGTAGGCATCAAGAAGTTAAAATCCTCTTAGGTACGTACCAAGAGAGACCAAGTAAAGTTTAGTTGGCCTGAGGGTACGTTAAATAACACGTACACGAAAGTTTGTTGCGTAATGGACAGCCCCTAAGGCGATTAACGAGTATACATGGATGAAGTCGCGAGTAAAAACTAGTACCTAAAGAATATTGGTATTGTGCTTAGCGAAAAGCCTCGACCAACATCTTAAAAGACTCGCTCGATGGCTGGGCCGAAGGGCCAGATACAGGCGGTACTCCTGTACACAGCGCGGATAGTCCGGGAGGTCATTCTCTCTGTCAGCCTAACCACTGGTGGCTTTAGGCTATAAGTTAGGTTATTCTTATAAAACAAAATGTTACAAGGATAGGACTCGTCGAACGTAAATAAAAACAGGTTATACACAAATCAAAATTCCTTACTTCTGCGTAAAATAAAATAAAATGTTCATTAAACGCGTTTAGGAGGAAGTATGTCTTTTGTAATTCGACTCGGAGACATCAAAGAGCTGCTCCGCCCGCCATTTTACATTTATTCGTAGATGCGGTGAAAATTGTCAGGAAGTCGAATCAATCCGTCAAATTAGGGTAATGTATGCGTACCAGTCTTCAATTTTGAATTAGGGTGAATGAAGTCTTCAAAACTTTGTTTCGCTACCTCGCTTATTATTACAGTCAAATAGTACACTAGAAATCGCAAACTATTTAGACTTTACGCCATTTTAATGTACATACTATTCGGGAGACTTGAGCAAGCTCAACACTACGGATTCAGTAGATCATAAGCTACCGCTTCGTGCCACTATTAGCGAAATTAACGTTCATTTATCTTTGGTGTTGAAAACAAAATATTTTAAACTATTTTCGAAATTCATGGTCACTCTACAATCAGAATAGTTCAGTCAAATGATACGTGTCAAATTGATTGTCATCGGAGTCCGATTACTTTTGAAATATCGTATCTCACTTAATGTGACAATTTACTTTCTTCGTAATTTATAGCTATCCATGCCGTGATCGGCAACGGCGACCCTAGCTAGCTACGAGCGTGAGCACGAACGTGGCTTGCAAAGCCGAACTTACTTAACTAGGAGGGTTTCGGCCGGAATTTACGTATCTGACGTTTCGCATCAAGATCAGTGAGACGAGCGTCTTCAAAGTTCTTTACGCTCGTTTTGACACGAGAACGCCATTCTGGCCGCAGAGCAGCATACTTCTCCCATTTGTCAGGTGGTATACCGCAGGCAGTTAGGTGCCGCTTAAGGACGTCCTTGTAACGTAGGTGCTGCCCGCCTTGGTTCCGTTTACCAGCTGATAGCTGGGAATAGAAGACGGCTTTCGGTAGTCTGCAATCACTCATACGCCAGACATGCCCAAACCACCTTAGCTGACCCTTCATCAAGAGCGACTCCATGCCAGGCATCTTACAACGACGAAGTACTTCAGTGTTGGGGACGCGATCTTGCCATGTTATACGCAGAATGGAACGTAGACAACGTAAGTGGAACGTGTCTAGCAAGCGAATGTCGCCTTTGTACAAACACCATGTTTCAGAAGCATATAAAAGAATCGGAAGAACCATGGCTCTGTACACCGACAACTTCGTCTGCAGCTTTAGATCATGCGATCCCCAGACAAGATGCGTTAGCCGACCGAAAGTGGACGCAGCCTTAGCAATCTTAATGGGATCTCGGAGGCTAGCCTGTTATCCTTTCTGATCTGGCTACCAAGATACTTGAAAGAGGACACTTCAGTTAGGGGTTTCCCTTCTACAGTTAGATTGGACGTGTCCGCTTCGCAATTACGGGCTGGTTGTTTTAGCACTTGAGTCTTGGATATGCTAAGGCACGACCTTTGCAGAGCATCCATGTAGGATTGAAGCGCCTCCATGCTATCGGCCATCAAGCAAACGTCATCGGCATAGAGAATCTCGACAACGGAGAGCTTCTTGACTTTCGTTTTAGACTTGAAACGAGTTAGGTCGAATACACTTTGGTCAGAACGAACGCTTAGTTATACTTGTTCAGAGCATCCAAGGAGCGAGTCTTCAAGCACTGTGGAGAAATATAACGCAAAAAGAGTTGGAGTCATCACACAACCCTGTTTGACTCCACTGGTGACTGGAAATTGTTCCGAAAACTCGTTTTCATGCCGAACTGTGATGCCATCATATTTTCATGAAACTGTCTGACTAAGTTAATGAATTTTTCGGGACACCCAGTTTTTTGCAAGACAAGCCAGAGAGCTTCGCGTGGTACGCGGTCGAAAGCCTTTTCAAGGTCTACAAAGCACATATATAGGGGACGATTTTGTTGTAACCTTTTCTCTTCGTAATTAAAGTGCTGTCATAACAGTTACAGGTTTAATCTTTATAAACCAGTGTTGTAAGGTGGTCATGATTGTAGAGAATTAAACTTTAACTTATCAAAAATTAAAATACACAAAAAAAGAATGGGTGTTTCACTTAAATACAATGGTGAACGATTCATTGCCATTTAATATGTATGTAGTCTTGGTCCTGCTCACGTCTCCTGAATCACCCTCTGAATATGACTGGCCAAAATGTTAGTTCTATAATTAGAGGTGGCGTTTTTTTCATTATACTATGTCAAAACAAAATGTATACAATTTATTTATTCCATTCGAAACGTGCATACTAACCGGTCCTATAATACCTTATACGTAGGTACCTAATAACTAGCTGAGGCCAGTTACAGTATTACATGTCTGAGGTGGGCCGATGACCTGGTAAAGGTCGCGGGAGTCCGCTGGATGCGGGTGGCGCAGGATCGGTCATTGTGGCACTCTTTTGGGGAGGCCTATGTCCAGCAGTGGACGTCCTTCGGCTAATATGTATGACGACCTGTTTCGCCTAGTTGGTAGTGACACTGCCTCCGAAGCTAGAGGTCCCGGGTTCGAATCCCGGCCAGGGCATTATTTGTGCATTTAGCACGGATTTTGTTCTCGGTTCTTGGATGTTCTCTATGTATTTAAGTATGTATTTATCTATATAAGTATGTATATCGTCGTCTAGTACTCATAGTACAAGCTTTGCTTACTTTGGGACTAGGTCGATTTGTGTAAAATTGCCCCCCAATATAAAAAAAAATATGATGATGATAAAGCTGGCAATTCTTTTGACATGAGGCGTTTCCTTTGACATGCACTTGTCTAATAACGTCTGGCCTTTTATCAGTGTTGTCGGCAGGGGCACGCGTATGACTAAGACGATATTGATGACGATTTTGTTGTTGGCGATAGTGATGATTAATATTGTAATGATTATGATGAAAATAGTCGCAGTTTACAAGTCTAAACTGTTAATTCTGAGGTGTTTGTCAAGCGCTGGTCCAACAGAGCCCTTTACACGATTATTATTATCACAATACTGGGATTCCAATATTATCGTGGATTTGAAAAGTTGAATTATGGTTCAATGTTCATCAATATTCAGGTGATACGTATTTTGGTATGAGTGTACCTATCGTGTGATAATAATCACCGTGTAACAGGCCCCAACAACGACTGTCTATTTAATCAGTGTTCCCCTATTGACAGGATCTATACCAATATTGAAGCTAACAATCCCAATTTTTGGTTATAATTTACTATTCAAATAGCACTTTCTATACTACTCACTAAATGAGGGTCTCCTGTTGACCAGCTAGCTACTTAAGTGCTATAATTTATAACAAAAAAAAACCGACCCCAATTTTGTACTTGGTATGCCACAATTTGTGGTTTTCGTGAACCAATGCTTGGTTACCTACAGAAAATACCGAAGTCGGCATATGTGTGCCTATCAAATTCGAGGAGTTCCCTCGATACCTCCTAGACCCCATCACCAGACCTTCACGAAATTTATATGTGACCAATGTCGGGGTACCTGCTTTGAAACAAAAAAAGAATTATCAAAATCAGCCAACGGGGTCAAGAGTTAGCGGGGAACATACATACATAAAAAAAGAACAAGCAAATATGCAGACGAACTGAGTACCTCCTTCCTTCTATTGAAGTCGGTAAAAAGAACACCCACTGAGCATGTGGCAACAGTAGCCTTAACGCTGATTTTCAGCGAGGGCCCCAAAACTACAAAAACTAAAGCAGTAAAAGAAAACAATTTCATAATTTTTATGCAACGTTTTTATCTAAAAACTACAAAAGATAACTTAAAACTAGGGATAATTCGGTGCTAGTACTATTAGTAGTCTTTGGTGCTACCTAGGGCCTACAATTAGGGCAGTCTTCCGGTAGACGCCATTGTCGAGGATGGAAGTCGAGTATGAGACTGCCATGACGTTCCTGTAAAAGTAAATAATTTATATAATTAAGAGTCCGCAGGAAACTCGGTTCTCCATACATACAAACGTAATTTCACTCGCCTTTTAAAACTGCATGCTGGAATAACATGAAGCTTTGTATACACAATGGGATCCGGTATATCTAGGCCGGAAAATAGTTGCTGTTGCTTGTATTATAATGGAGAAAAAATACAGCGATTATTAAGGTTTTCATACAAGACATAAAAAATTTAAAAATGCGTTTTTTAATTACAATTTCTAGCAAAAGAAACTAATTTCCGACCTACATATGGCGGATCTCATTGTGTATACAAAGTAAAAATAAGAACAAAACTACGTTTGTATGGAGAATCGAGTTTATTTGAGCGTGCGGGGGACCTATCAGCATCCTATCCTAGTAATTTTATAAATGCGAAAGTTTTGATGTGTGGATGTTTGTTGCTCAATCACGCAAAAACGTTTCAACGGATTATGATGAAACTTTGTATACAAATAGTCCGTTGCTTGGATTGTCGTATGAGATAGGGAGTAGAAGATTACGCGGACGAAGTCGCGGGCATAACCTAGTATACAAATATACAGGTAAGTGAAATAGTAGCACAAGGCCATTTTATACTATTCAAATCCGAGCCTACTTCTTTATAGTTTCTTCTTTTTGATGATCTCATAATAATGATGCCATTATGCTCACCACTTCTCTAAAGCCTCCTTCGGCCGCGTAGGTAAACACACTAATGACAGATTCGTCGATCAACTAATCAGTTACCACCAAATATTTTTTCTGCTTCATACGAAACCACTTGTGAACGAAGATATTTTCTTCCTTGACGGAAACCTGGTGCACTCGCAAAACACACAACAGGTTAGGTTTATTTGGTAGCTTCAGACGCTCGAAGGACAAACTGCCCTGCTGCTGCCTTCGTAAAAACTGTCTAAAAAAATTATCCCGACTGGTTTCGTACAAAGATTACAAATTGTTCGACCGCAATTGGTTTCGTACGAAGTCTCAAAAAATATTCTACCGCGACTGCCGGAAGGATCTTACTGTTGGACTGAGACAGTTGCAGCGCCGTGCTATCCTGTCGATTATGTTAATTATTTCGTTGACGACGGTAATGATGATGAAGATTGTAATGATCACAACGGCTATGTATGACTATGACTATGAAACATCATTAGGTCATGATCATGACCAAGCGGTATTGATGATTTAGTTGACGATAATGACTGTTTGCTCACCATATTTTTCTCCTCTACAGTAGCACCCGGCAGTGCCGTAACATATAGTCGCAAGCGCAGCGACTGTGGGCGCCCGCGCGTCGCACGCTCCACCTTGTTGATGAGGTAACAAGGTTGGTAGGAAAGCTGACTGCAGCCTTGTAGGTCCAGCGTCTGGCAGAATGAAAATAAAATCGGGTGATTGTAATGTTTTATTATTATTATTTGTATGTCTTTATCCACTCAAGTGCTCGCGTTAAAAAAAAAGGTAGTCTAAAGTGCTCAAGATTCACCGAGCATTAGCAGCGCATTGTCTTGTGTTGTTAATAAATCGGTTGCCTGGCTTCGTCTAAACTTTATGCTATGATTCTTTTTATGTTATAAAGCTAAAGGAACAGGCAATTTGTTTATATAATTAATTACATATGTCACCATAGTAAAATATTTTTTAAAAAAGTCACAAACTTTACATACCGTTTCGAATGAGATCTTTTGCAATAAATATATTTTTATTTTAAAATCTAAATCGATAACATATGTAAATGTTATGTTTATTTAAAACTGTAATAGTTTACGCTTCGATTGATACCAAATAAAGTATATGATCCCGGGGAAATATTTTGCATAAAACCTTTTTCATTTGCAATGTTTACATTGTCAGTTTTTCAATTCGCCGCAAAACAGTGTAGTTTGTTTGTGATTTTTGTATGAATAATTTAGGCAAACGAGTACAAAAATATTGTCAGACGTAAATAGAGACACTATAAATCTTTAAATAACAAGTGCCAATTTTGTCAAAATCGCAACAATTTCTGTCACAAATTATCAATAACAAAAAATAGCCTTACATACCTAACGTAATGAGTGCCGCTTTTGACGCCCGATTAAAAATAATTCCATACACTTCAAACCACATAAAACTCTTAACACATATACTACACATGTTACACTTCACAACTTAATAGATATTCGACCGATTACAACTCGATTTATATTTTTGTTCTCATTTCAAAAGTATACAAAAACCCACGCAAAGGTCCGGACTCAAAGTGTCAAAATTTAATCATGGCGGCGATATAGGACGGGATACACTGGTGCGCAACGAAACCACAGTTCACGCAGTGATCGTCAATATTGAAATTACGAAATTTACATTTCTTATTAAATCAATTACGAATAGTTACAGATCCTTAACTTATGACTTATACAATGCTAATACGAAATTAACAGCGGTACACTCATGGTGACTTTAATTACTTATATATTCTTGAAGTAATAATAACGTTTGGCATTTTATTTTAAATATCATTGGCTGTCGTGATATAGAATAACTGACAAAGTAGAAAAGTTGGAAAACCGCCGATATTTTCATTTCAAAGTTATATATCTCAACAAAGGCTGAACCGATTTTGATAAAACATGTTTTACTAATATTATCGTTTCCCGAGAGAAAAGTTATGTTATTAACTTATTATAAATTCGAGGAGTTAAAAATGCAGTATTTTTTATATACACACCATAATAGTTGCAACTTTTTGGCTCGACATATCAGATCTCAATGACCTCGTGTTTACGCATTTATAGTTGCTTCAGTCATATTGATCCACGGCTATAAGATACTACTAAATTTCTCTTGGAAATCCTGCTCTGAAAAAAAGACAACCAAATAGTTCACCAGTTTAAATAAAAGCTACGATGCCATAGAGAGATATACACATTAAACTTATAACCCCCCTCTTTTGCGTTGCGTAGTATAGTAGTAGTAGGTACGGTACCAGAACTGACTATATTGTAATTTCATATGTCAGCCGAAGGACGTCCACTGCTGGACATAGGACATATATTTATTTGGCACCCCAACAAGTTTTTTTTAACTCTAACAGGTTCTCATTGCTGAGGTGATAAGTTTTATGTGATGTGGTATGTGTGTGGTACACGAGAGCAAAGTTACCTATATGCATATCGTTTATTCAAATCCCTTGATACGCTATAAAATCTATCATAGAATCACTTGCCACGCTCCCTAGTGATTCGACTAAGGCATCCTTCGCTACCTCGGGATTCGAAATTATTACTCGTCGTAAAAAAACGACTGCTCTCTTATTGCACAAATAATTATTGAATCCTTGTCTGACACATCCCATAACCACTAACGAGTAAAATTACAATGAAAATTTAAGAAATTAAATTAAATTAATATTTGAAAAAAATACATCACAAGTAACAACAAAATTCATACACTTATTTTGTGAGGTAAGTATTTTTTATTGGTACGTGGTTTTCACTGCAAATTTTTGGGTGTTAAGTTAAAACGACTATACAATAGTTTATATGCGAGCTACAAATAACTGAGATAACGGTAAATACGAGCCAAAATCAGAACTGGTTTTTTGAAAAAAGAAAACCATACATTCTTATTTGAACCATTACATGGAATATGTGAATTTTATAAATTTATATGATCAGTTGAACAAGTAAAAGTGAACCCTACCTCTACTTCATACATTCATAAATAAAAGGTAAGCAGTTACATTGGTAATGGGCCGCCACTTAGTATGCGTAAAAGAACCTATCAAAAATGAATAAACTAAATTAAACCATTCTGCGACAATAGCCCAGTGTGCACCACGCCTTATGACATAATACGTGGATCCGACGCGAATCGGCGGAAGTGCCTTGTGCAACCACAGTTGCGTACAATAGTATTTATAGACGTCACAAGTTCATTCACCTAATCCTGCATAGAACATACCTAATTGTTCATTAAAAGTGGATTTATGTTGATTTGAATAGACGCATTTATTGATTTTAATAGCCTAGTACAGAAATATGGCATAATCACATAATAATGTACGATTTAAAATTAACCTCTCAAAATTTTCATCACTCAACGTACTTTGTTGGAAGAATTTATTACATTCCATTTTAATTAGTATCGAAATATATGCTTCGTCTTATGAAGCAGTAAACCAGCATTAATTTGGTATATAATACCAATTAAAAAATGCACAATTGATTGCTCACAGCATTTTTTAATCGCGAGCTCTCTCGCTGACGTACCGAACTTCGATGGTCATGAAAACAACTTTTATATTTTATAAAAATTGTTCCTTAGACTGCGGTTTTAATTTTTTTTAATGTTGCCACATTCATACTCTACCTATATAACTCAATTAAAAAGCGTTCTTTACATGTTCCGCATAGCAACAATTTAAAAACCGTTGGAACTCCAACTCGCAACTAGTGTTGCGAGAGCACTGTACGTTTTCCCAAGTCGCAACCCTAGTTGCGGAGAGCACGTGAGTGGTTATCTTATCTCGGGACCATGGGCTCCCGGACCTTTGGAAGGCGTGCGTGGGGCCGAAGCCAACAGCGCAGAGGCCCTTTTACACAATTTAATCTAAAAGCATATTATTATTAGGGCACTCTTTTGGGGAGGCCTATGTCTAGCAGTCGACGTCCTTCCGCTGATATGGTTATGATGAGCTTGCTTTGGCTACGGCCAATTTCCTCTCATCCGAGAGGCCTGTATATGTGTACAATGATGATAAAAGATGATGATGATGGACCCGGGTATGTCCTAAAACTACGACCAAGACCACCGGGGGATGGGCAGCAGCATCCCTGGAGTGCGGTGGAGATACTGCGATCGCCAACCCGCATGCCAAGCGTGGCGATTATGGCATTAACCCCCCTATAAAATTGGGGCAGGCCCATGTCCAACAGTGGACGTCCATTGGCTGATATGGTATGGATGATAAAAGTGCTTGTAATCCTATGGAATCGCTAGCGCCCTAAGGCTACGGTGTCTGCTTGCTAAGGAAACCGCCGTCGTCGTGATTTATACCAAAAAAGGAAGGCGTAGCGTGGGCAGGCCCCCCACACGGTGGACTGATGACCTGGTAAGGGTCGCGGGTGTCCGCTGGATGCGGGTGGCGCAGGACCGGTCATTGTGGAAGTCTTTAGGGGAGGCCTATGTTTAGCAGTGGACGTCTTTCCGCTGACATGATAATGATACCAAAAAAAATCGACCCCAATTTTGTACTTGCTGTGCCACAATTTGTGGTTTCCGTGAGCCAATTCTTAGTTACCTACAGAAAATACCGAAATCTACATATGCGTGCCTATCAAATTCGAGGAGTTCTCTCGATTCCTCCTAGATCCCATCATCAGACCTTCACCTTTATATGGGACCAATGTCGGGGTACCTGCTTTGAAACAAAAAAGGAATTATCAAAATCGGCCCACGTGATCAAATGTTATCGGGGAACATACATACATAAATAACAAAAAAAAACAAGCAAACATGCAGACGAACTGAGTACCTCCTTCCTTCTATTGAAGTCGGTAAAAAATAAACGCAAGAGTGCTTACCGTCAGACGCGGACAGGCACTGACACAGTCAACCACATCCTCATAGCTCAAGTTGTAGTTATGGGTCACACTGAGCGCGGTAAGCGTACTGCTAAGCGATCTACAGAGAGCGAGCACTCCTTCTGAAGTGATCTGGGAAGTTACACGTCGGAAACCGATTTTCTCTGAAAAAAAAAAAACAATTCACGTTATTATACAACGACGGTGGCAAATAACAGCTTGCCGTTAGAGAGTCCGTTGTGTTGCCAGCTATAGTAGTCGGCGGTTAAGAAGTCAATCCTGACACATGTCATTTCCAGAGAGTTTATAACCTCAAAGTTACTGTCAGGATTGACTTCTTAACCGCCGACCACTATAGGGACAATATGCACGTCCCTCACTACACAGCACAACACAGCGCATCGTTTGACGATTTTACTCACCTCCAGAAACACACTATCATAATAGCTTGACAGCCGGAGAGATCTGCGGGTCCCTCACTCTCAACACAGCGCATCCCCAAGTCAATAAAGGGTCGGCAACGCACTTGTGATTCCACTGGAGTCGCAAGTGTACATAGGCTACGGTGTCTGCTTACCACTGCAGGCCTTAAGCTTGTTTGCCACCGTCGTTCTTCGATCAATAATAAACCTAGATACACTATTTGCCTGTCAACGGCGTCCACGCTCAAGAGTGCTTAAAATCCGTTTAAGCACTCTTGCGTTCGCAGTCGCGCGCTAGCCATCGGCGAGTCAACATGCCTAAGTGCTCCGTGAAAAAGTGCAAAAACAACACGTTAACGACGTTAAAAAAGGATGGAATTTCGTATTTTCGGTGAGTATTTATTTAAATTTTCATAATTTATTGAATTTGTAGTTATATCAGGCTATAACACGCTTATAAAAATATTTTATTTAAATATTTGAAATACTCAACCAGCCAACCAGCTACGCTGCTGTCTCTTTCCCTCGCGTTGAGTTAGTCGTATATTGAAACGGAACGGAGAACGGACGAAATGGACTATAGTAAAATTTCGAATGAATGGAGTCGCAGACTGAAAACTTTTTTACGAAAGTTTACGTGTATTGTTATTATTGTACACACATAAGTATGTATGGAGTGTATTTGTATTTTACTTTATTCATATATCAAAATCGGCTGGTAACAGTTTGTCTGACATGTCGCTCTGCTCAGTATACGTTGGTTAAATCAAAAACTTTTTTACTCATTTTGATACGGTTTTCACTTATATGTAGCTTACTAACCTAACTTACTATTAAACTTATTACAGAATTCCAAAAAATGAAATTGAGAGAGATAAATGGAGGCAAATTATAGGTAAAGAAAGAGGCGAAGAATATTTTAAACCAAAGGATTCTAGCGCGTTAATGTATTCGTTTCTATAATATGTTACCTGATGAAAATTCTTGATATAATTTATATATTGAATATATTACTTGAAAAAATCGTTGATTTCAAAGGCTTATTACAGGGTCGAGGACAATCTAACTGACAGAAATGCATGGCCCAAACCAGAGACCTAAATAGCATTAAAATTCATATTATGTATATATTCATTGTACCACGTCTAGTAAATTACTAAACACATGTTGTCTTCTTGAACATACATTGTAAATATTCTTTCCTCTTTTGTTTCCATACTCAGATTTATTTATATTAAGTAGGTTAAGTCTTATCATTGTAATAAGCATAATTTTTGGAAAAACTTACTGACTTTCGAGTTTCTTTTCGCGTTTCTTCTCGGCAGTGGTCTTCTATTGCAGAAAAGATATTAAAATTTTTACTTGTGAAAGTGCCTTTGCGGCCTACTTGCAGAATAAAGTTCATTTATTTCATTTATCACTTGTTTCATTTAACTAAAAATGTCTTGTTGCAGTTCACTAATTCATTGAAGTGGTCGCTAACCGTAGTTATGAGCCAATATTGTGTTAGAAACATCGAATCAGTCCTCTAACGAATACTCAAATCAATAAAGAGACGGCAACGCGATTGTGACTCTTTTGATGTCAAAACTCTCTAAATCGATGTCAGTTTTATGGCGATAATTTGGCATGGAATACCAAGAAAAAATAACAACTTTCGCGTTTTTGTTTTGTGACAACGCATATAAGTGATAAAAATAAACTACATATTCAGTTTTCATTTAAATTAATTTCTTAATTATTGCCACTAAACTGACATTGATTAACTTTTTTTAACAACTCACACTAATTGGGTATACTTATTTCTGAAAATGCCCTTGTAATATTTAGTTAAAGCAAATTGTTCGTCTAAATATGTATATATATATATAAACTAGCTGTTGCCCGCGACTTCGTCCGCGTCTTCACTCCTATTGGTCGCAGCGTGATGTTATATAGCCGTTCCTCGATAAATGGACTATCCAACACAAATAGAATTTTTCCATTCGAACCAGTAGTTTCTGAGATTAGCGCGTTCAAACCAACAAAGAAACCCTTCAGCTTTATAATATTATATAGTATAGTATAGATAGGGTCGATCTCAAATAAATAGGACGGTGTATGTGTATAATTTGTATGTACAAAGATGTTCGGCGCAAATGTGACTCCAACGGGTTAATTACGCAACGTGCGTAAGGTACGAGTAGATCTAAATGTTATTTTACATACTAAAAAAAACCGGCCTAGTGTCGGCCTAGTCGGACTCGCGCTCCGAGGGTTCCGTAAAAAATATCTTTATTATATGACTAGCATTTGCCCGCGGCTTCGCCCGCGTACTAAGCGTAATTTTTAACCGTCTACAAAAAAGAGGTTCACTGTTTGACCCATATATATGTATGTAGGTATATATGTATGTTTGTCCAAGATTATCTCGCGTTTGGCTGAACCGATTTAGATGCGGTTTCCAGAATAGTAGTTGTTACATTCTGGGAGTTTCGGTATACGAAGTTTGGTGATTGTGATTTATTAAAAGGAGCATCCAAAAAGAAAATTTGGCTTCACTTTCATTCGCACTCCTTACTGTTAGTCCGTCTGTTACAACCGAGTTGCTTTTACTGGACCGATTGAATTGAAATTTGGCACAAACTATCAAGAATTCAGAGCGCTCGTGGCTCAGCGGCACCCGCCTACCGCGTGCGGCTTGAGAACTTCTAACAGTCAAGTTGCCCACTCACTTGACAAAGGGGGGTCGAAGTTGCACCACGTCCGTAGGGAGTACCCACCGTTACTCTACACGTGACCCGTGGGTGGTGCTAAAAGTGCAACAAAAAACTGACAGCCGTACTTGTCTTCTCGAAGACCTCACGGTTCGTAAATAAATGCCATACGATTAAAAAAAATTTTTTTAGGTTGATTTAAATGGAAAAAATATCGAAACCTCTATGTCGTTTTTAAAACTCAATCCTTTTTTTTACAATCCCTGGCATGCATGGAGTGCCAAAATTTACCTCAGATTCGAATTAAGAGACCTCTCGGACGCTCAGATCTCGATTTTGAACGAAATCGGGCGGAAAAAAAAAACAATATGGCCACCACTTACACAAATTTTACCTGGAATTCGTATTAAGAGACCTCTCGGACAATCAGATATCGATTTTGAACGAAATCAGGACGGAAATGAAGAAAAACAATATGGCCGCCACTTTTTTCAAATTTTACCTCGGATTCGTATTAGGAAACGTCTCGGACGCTCGGATATTGATTTTTATCGAAATCGGGTTGGAAATAAAGAAAATCAATATGGCTGCCACTTTTTCCAAATTTTACCTCGGATTTGTATTTAGAATTATCTCGGACGCTCCGATATCCATTTTGAATGAAATCGTGACGGAAATGATAAAAATGAATATGGCTGCCACTTTTTCTAAATTTTACCTCGGATTCGTATTACGAGACCTCTCGGACGATCAGATATCGATTATGAACGAAATTGGGAAGGGAATGAAAAATTAATATGGCTGCGACTTTTTCAAAATTTTACCTCGAAGTCGTATTAAGAAACCTCTCGGATGCTCAGATATCGATTTTTAACGAAATTGTTAAAGAAAAGAAGAAAATCAATATGGCCGCCACTTTTTCCAAATTTTACCTCGGAGTCATATTAGGGGACCTCTCGGACGCTCAGATATCGATTTTGAACGAAATCGGGACGGAAATGAAGAAAAGCAATATGGCCGCCAATTTTTCCAAATTTTACTTCGGAGTCGTATTACGGGACCTCGGACGCTCAGATATCGATTGTGAACGAAATCGGGACGGAAATGAAGAAAATCAATATGGCCGCCACTTTTTCCAAATTTTACCTCGGATTCGTATTATGTGGCCTCTCAGACGCTCAGATATCGATTTTGAACGAAATCGGTTCGGAAATGAAGAAAATCAATATGGCTGCCACTTTTTCCAAATTTTACCTCGGATTCGTATTAAGAGACCTTGTGGACGCTAAGATATCGATTTTTAACAAAATCGGAACGGAAATGAAGAAAATTAATATGGCCGCCACTATTTCCAAATTTTACCTTGCATTCGTATTACGAGACCTGTCGGACGCTCAGATATCGATTTTGTACCAAATCGGGAAGGAAATGAACAAAATCAATATGGCTGCGACTTTTTCCAAATTTTACCTCGGATTCGTAATAAGAGACATCTCGAACGCTCAGATATCTATTTTGAACGAAATTGGGAAGGAAATTAAGAAAATCAATATGGCGGCCACTTATCCCAATTTTACCTCGGAGTCGTATTTAGGGGACCTCTCGGACGCTCAGATATCAATTTTGAACGAAATTGCAACGGAAATGAAGAAAATTAATATAGCCCTTACTTTATTCAAAGTTTACCTCGGATTCCTATTAAGAGTCCTCTCGGACGCTCAAATATCGATTTTTATCGAAATCGTATCGGATGGCACTGATTAATAAAACCACTTACTTACAATACATTGAATCAAAAAAGGTCGTCTCTTCATAGGGAATTCACGGCATTTCATGCACCTTAAGATGTTATAAGGAACCTACATGCCAAATTTGGTATCTCTCGAATCAGTAGTGTGGGCTGTGCGTTGATATGTCACTCACTCAGCCAGTCAGTTTCTTCTTGCAATTTGGCAAACACTTTTAATAGTTCATGTCCGCAATATAAAATTTCGAAATCAATGCCATTTTCAAAATTAACGACCCAAAGAACCATAAAAACGACGCCCATATTAATATTTAGACATTCCAACCCCCTTGGAACCCAACAGAGGGAATGGTATTTCACGTCTGCCACGTGGGATTTTAAAATCATTGTTGTTTTCGTAATCAGCGACCCGATAAACCATAGAAACAATACCTACCCATATCGATTTTCAGAATTTGTCACCACTTTTCCCACTTTTAGGGTTGATTTCTCATAAAACCTGAAACACATGTTTACTCATTTAACGTTAGAAATACTCCTGTCAAGTTTCGAATAAAATAGTCCAACTAATCTTGATTCCCCACACACACTTCGGACCCCCATTTAACCCCCTTAGGGGTTGAATTTTGAAAAGTACTTTCTTAATGCACCTCTAGACCTTATATGGAACCTACATACTAAATTAAGAATCTCTGGAACCAGTTGTTTGGGCTATGCGATGATATGTCACTCGCTCAGTCAGTCAGTTATTTCTTGCAATTTGGCACAAACTTTCAAAAGTTTTCATGTCCACTACATTAAATTTCAAAATCGATGCCATTTTCGTAATGAACGTTCCAAAAAACCATAAAAACGACACCCATATTCATATTTAGATATTTCATCCCCCTCGCACCCCAACAGGGGGGATGGTATTTCACGTCCTCCACATGGGATTGTAAAATCATTGTTGTTTTCGTTATCAGCGACCCGGTATATCATATAAACAATACCCATGTCGATTTTCAGAATTTGTCACCACCTTTCCCCCTTTTAGGAGTTTATTTCTCAAAAAACCTGCAACACGTGTTTACTCATTTATCGTTAGAAATACTCCTGTGAAGTTTCGAATAAAATAGTCCAACTAATCTTGATTCCCCACACACACTTCGGACCCCCATTTAACCCCTTTAGGGGTTGAATTTTGAAAAGTACTTTCTTAATGCACCTCTAGACCTTATATGGAACCTACATACTAAATTTAGAATCTCTAAAACCAGTAGTTTGGGCTATGCGATGATATGTCACTCGCTCAGTCAGTCAGTTATTTCTTGCAATTTGGCACAAACTTTCAAAAGTTTTCATGTCCACTACATTAAATTTAAAAATCGATGCCATTTTCGTAATGAACGTTCCAAAAAACCATAAAAACGACACCCATATTAATATTTAGACATTTCATCCCCCTCGCACCCCAACAGGGGGATGGTATTTCACGTCCTCCACGTGGGATTTCAAAAACATTGTTGTTTTCGTTATCAGCGACCCGATAAACCATAAAAACAATACCCATGTCGATTTTCAGAATTTGTCACCACATTTCCCCCTTTTAGGGGTTGATTTTTCAGAAAACCTAAAACACGTGTTTACTCATTTATCGTTAGAAATACTTTTGTGAAGTTTCGAATAAAATAGTCCAGCCAATCTTGTTTCGCCATACAAATTTCGGAGCCCCATTTCACCCCCTTAGGGGTTGAATTTTGAAAAATCCTTTCTTAGTGCACCCCTAGACCTTATAAGGAACCTACGTGCCAAATTTGGAATCTCTAGGACCAGCGGTTTGGGCTGTGCGTTGATATGTCAGTCAGTCAGTCAGTCAGTCAGTCAGTCAGTCAGTCAGTTTCTTCTTTTATATATTTAGATAAATACATAGAAAACATCCAAGACTCAGGAACAAATATTCATGCTCAATTGCTCACCACACAAATAAATGCCCTGATCGGGAATCGAATCCGAAACCTCCTGCTTAATAGACAGATAGGGTCGCTATCAACTAAGCCAAAGTGGTCGTGGTGGTATAAAGGATGATTCACAGTAGGCCGTTCCGAAGAAATACGCCGGCCGTTTCGTTTGCTGTCATAGAAAACGGGCCGGCCCGGAAACGGAACTTTCTACTGTGAATCATCCCTAAATCGACGTTACCACCTGACAAGTCGTGTGCTTGTATTCCACCGATGCCAATTAAAAAAAAACAATTTCGACTCCACAGCACACGATACGGACTCTGTCCCAATGTTGACATCTAATCAGTGGAAAATCAACACAAACGAAACTGAACCTAATTGCTCTTCATTTACGGTATACAATCTGTTGACATAATGCGGACTTTTGTGGAATTTTTCCACAATTTTGTGGAATTTTTCCACAATTGATACGTGCATTTTGTAATGTTATAACCGCCAAACACTATCATTTGAAATAAAACGTTATGTTTGTGACGTAAGGCTTAATATCGAATAAAAGGAAATGGTACTAATCGCATTACGTTTTTTTGTGTGTCTCCTATACACGCACACACTCGCAATGAAATTCGGACACTTTTTCGACTTGAATTTGCAGGTGATACGAGGCTTGCACTGAAAGTGGCGGGAATCGAATACTTATTAATTTATTTTTAACATGTATTATACCTTTTTATAATCTCTGAAGTTTCCTTATCTCAACACACTGGCCACTTAGAAAAAAAAAAGTATGGTTCGGTTTCAATTGTTTATTGAAGTCGTCGAGTCACTGCTTAAAATGGAATTGTGCCGTGAAAATTTCAGAGCTATGATTTATTATGACTTTAAAAGTGGACTAACACAAAAACAATGTGAAGAGCGGATGGTTGCTGCTTTTAATATTGAAGCTCCTTCAAAGACTACAATATACAGGTGGTATTCAGAATTTCAACGTGGCCGTGTATCCCTCACCGACGAAGTGCGTGAAGGTCGACCAAAATCGGCAGTCACGCAAGAAAACGTCGATGTTGTGCGTCGTCTGATAAATGAAGACCGACATGTGACATATCGGGAAATTCAAGAGCACCTGGGTATTGGAATGAGTCAAATACAAATTATTTTAAAAGAAGAATTAGGCGTGAAAAAGTTATTTTCCCGTTGGATACCTCACCTATTGTCTGACGAGCAGAAAATAGTCCGTGTCAATTGGTGCCGCAAAACTTTGAAAAGATTTAACAAGGGACGCTCAAATGCTGTTTTTAGCATAGTATCAGGTGACGAGTCGTGGATATACGCTTATGAGCCTGAAACTAAAAACCAATCCCGAGTATGGGTCTTCGAAGACGAGCTCAAACCCACAAAAGTTGTTCGTTCTCGCAGTACGGCTAAGAAGATGGTGGCTACGTTTATCTCTAAATCTGGTCACGTAGCTACTGTGGCTCTTGAGGATCGTAGAACAGTCAATGCTGATTGGTACACCACTATTTGTTTGCCGAACGTCTTTGCTGAACTCCGAAAAACAAACCCTAGTCGTCGCATCATCCTTCACCACGACAACGCCAGCCCACACACCGCTCGGACAACAACTGAGTACCTGGACGGTGAAAAAGTCGAAATATTGGACCACCCTCCATATAGCCCTGACTTAAGTCCCAACGACTTTTTTACATTCCCCAGAATCAAGGACAAACTGCGTGGTCAGCGGTTTCAGACGCCAGAAGAAGCAGTGGAGGCCTATAAAATAGCCATTTTGTCGACCCCTACTTCAGAGTTCAAAAAGTGCTTTATGGACTGGTTTGAACGCATGCATAAGTGCATGAAATACAAAGGAGAATATTTTGAAAAACAATAAAAATAAATAAACTCACTTATACTGCATATTTTCTTCTATTCCCGAAACTTTCAGTTTTACCCTCGTAGTGTATCTAGGTTTATTATTGATCGAAGCCGTCGTTGTATAAAATAATGTGCTTGACAAGGTTGGTGGAGAATGCTTTATGGCATTAAGTCTTTTATTGTATACAGTTTTCTTTTGTGCAATTAAGATGTTTATATATAAGCTTAGAATATTTTTTTTAAATTGGGCCCCCTTAGGCATTTTTCCTAAAATGCTGGCCGCATTTCCTCGCTGAAGAGCAACGCTAATGCGTTGAGTCCAGGGGGCCAATTCTAGGGTTCAATCGAGATGATCTCTATTCGAGATTCCATACAAGTGACTCTACCATTCTATACAATGTCACGATAGACATGCATCTCGCTCGGACCGAGAATTGGCCCCCAGGTCTAAGGAAACAAGGTCTGCCACTCCGGATCGTGACACAAGTTTACGTCACCGTCGTGTTACCACTTTATAGTAACACAACGACTCATGAGGGAGTTTTTTCTGTCGTAATCATGCAAAATATATTATTTACGCATTGTTTGTTTAATCAAACAAAATAGGTCAAGTTAAACATGAATTAACGTAATAAGTTAATAAAACACTCACAGGTATACATGGGGGTCGGGGAGTGTCATAATACAACACTGGCAATACAGCAACTCACACTTACGCCGTCAGAACCATCGATACAAGTGATGACGTAGGCTTGTGTCACCCACACTACTGAATTTCCCCGGAGTGCTATACCTTGTATTCTTGTATCATGCGTTGAGTGAGGAAGCTGCCAGCTCTTCGGTCCCCTGTGGCGTCTACAAGCCTTTTGGAAAGCTCCTTGTAGGCTGAAGTGCACTGGGACCCCACGAGCCAAGGGTCTTCACACCGAATGGAACAAAAGTGTATTCGGTGCCGAGACCGCTATATTTATACTGTTTTAACTACCTCTTACCTCTACATCTGCCTATATCGACAGTATTTAGTTTCTTGCACCGCCCCATCGCCTGGAGCCACTCATCAGTGACATTTTCGTTGTCTTTCACACAGAGATGCCTTAACCGCTCCAGCCTTCCCAACGCCTCAGTGACTCCAGGCAACTCTGTCTTCTTATAGTGACTCAAGGACAAATATTCCAGATTCGGCATCTTATCAAGCAATAAATAAACGTTGCGCAATATATCTTGAGAATTGCCTGCAAAAAGAACCGGTAACAGATGTAACAAAAAGGTAAAATAACATGAAAGCTGTCGTATATTTAAGAAAACTGCCAAGTCAAAGCTCAAAATGTATTAAGCCGCAATAAATAGTTTTACTGTAAACAATGTATAAATCGAACTAGTCATAGTAAGCTTAATAAGGCTAATATTATGAATACTAGACGACGATATATTAAATAGATATATACTTAAAATTCATAGAAAACATCCAAGTTTCAGGAACAAATTTATCCGCTCACCACAGAAACAAATGCCCTTACCAGGATTCGAACCCGGGACCTCGAGCTTCGGAGGGAGTGTCCCTACCAACTGGGCTAAACAGGTAGACATATAAAAAAACCGGCCAAGTGCGAGTCGGACTCGCGCACGAAGGGTTCCGTACCGCATGATCTATAAAAAGAGTCCGAATCGCACTTGGCAGGTTTTTAATATTTGGAGCCCCCTTAATTATTATTATTATTTTGATGGGTCTCTATTGTTATATCAAAAAAATATTGACAAATTATCATTTCGCAAACAATTTTCCGCAAATTTTCATTTGCCAAATTATTATTTGGCAAATAAACTCTTGACAAATAATTATAATACAAACCTAATGTCTGGCAAGTGAACAGTTAGACAATGACTCGCTTACCAACTAGTACTTTAACCAAATTTCAAGTAGTCAAATGTTTCAGTTGGAAAAACATATTTTACGCAAGCAAGCAAGCAAAGTTTTCCCGCTCTTTTATAAAAAAAAAATCCGCGATCCGAGTCGGTTTTGCCACTAAGTTCCTGTATAACACAATAACTCTTAAGCAAGCAAGCAAGCAAAGCATTCCCGCTCTTTGATAAAAAAAATAACCTCGAAGACGAAAGCGGGAGCAAAGCTCCCGCTTTCGGCTTCTAGCCTATCCGCGATCCGAGTCGGTTTTGCCACTAAGTTCCTGTTCCCTACTGCCTACGTGAAAACTTGAACTTGGCTTTGTGGCTATATTACTATTAGATTCATACGGTAGTTGTTATATTACAAGTTCAAGTAATAAGTATGTAGATATTGTACGATTTGTATTAAACTTTTAACTTGTTTCAGACAAATTCATTTGACAAAATATTTATTGTCTAAAGATTTTCTGCTTTAATGAAGTATTTGGTAAAAGACCAAATGCCTGAACGTTATTTTCCGTGATAATATTATGTTAAGTAAAAATTTGTCCAAATGAAAATGTGCCTACTAAAATTATTCCAAAGATTGCATTACCAAACGTAACAGTTGCCAAAATTTGTTTGGGTAATGAAATTTTACCAAAATAACTTTGGCAAAACGGCAGGATCCCATTTTGATTTTAGTATTTGTTGTTGTAGCCACAATAAAAATACATAATCTGTGCAAATTTCAATCTATTACGATTCTTGAGATCTAGATCTATGAAAAAGGGCTAAAATATCACGTTTTTTGTATGGGAGCCCCCCTTAATTATTATTATTATTATTTTGTTTTTAGTATTTGTTGTTATAGCGGCAACAGAAATACACAATCTGTGAAAATATCAACTGTCTAGCTATTACGGTTCTTGAGATACAGCCTGGTGACAGACAGACGGACGGACGCACAGCGAAGTCTTAGTAATAGAGTCCCGTGTTTACCCTTTGGGTACGGAACCCTAAAAAGGATTTGTGTTGACCCTTCCAGGTCGATATATATTTTTTTTCTTTATTGAATAATGGTGAATTACCGTTTAACTCCAACTTGGTCAACTCTGACAGCTGGTCGATATTATCCAACAAGGCTTTAAAACTTAAATTCGGACAGTTGATGAATGATAAAGACTTGAGTTTGTGCTGCAAGGCGGACAAACAGCTACCGTCCACTTGTGTGTTGTTGTAGATTTTTAGTTCTTCTAGAGTTTCACTCTCTAGAAACTTCTTTATGCAGTAGTCTGGAAGCTGTGGACAATGTTTCGTTTGAATCGAACCTTACCTAATATATAAATGGTGGTCGTTTGTGGTATGTACTAACCTACCAAAAATAAAATATCCAATATGTATTGTCTCATTTGCCCCTTCACGCACCCCCCCCCCCCCCCCCCACACAACTTTTCAACCCGATTCTTATAGTTTACTTAGGCTCTCAGTGTATATGGAGGTTTGCAATAGAGGGCACGCCAACAACCAAGGTCCTCTGTTTAAAATTTTGAAAAACTGAATACCTGATATTGCCCAGAAACCTGGATTCGTGCCTAAGTACGTCTTTTAGAATGCTCACGAGAAGAAAGGGGGATGCTACGAGTATGCTATTTTAACAATACGTTATTTTTATTGAACAAGTTTGGTTTCCAATGGGCCCCGATACTTTTTTATACCGCTTTCAACTCAGGCCAAGAAGCAAAGAAAAGTTCAAACAAAAGTAAACAAAATAAGAAACGGGAGCGAAAAAGGGAAAGACTAAGAGAGATGAGCAGATTAAATACTGTGTACAAAATTCTAAAACTATCGCCTCTTTAAAACAACCTCACTTGATAAACAAAAAAACAGCACATAGGTAATCGTGCGTGTACACACTCATAACCACACACATACTCATGCACTCAACACCCACACACACACTCATACACATTCTCATTTTTCATTTTATACAGCTTGTATTGAACGGTTAACTAACGTGGGTTATGCTTGTTATGTTCCAACTATTGTATTACGTCATTATATAGTTTTATTGTGTATTTGTGCCATTTAGTCCAAAGTTACTGGCCTCACTGAAAACTAGCGTCACGGAGCGTATCGTACGACTCGTTCCGTGGCATCATACTGACTGAGGACCATTTAGTACAAAATCTCGTCTGTAAATTGAAATAAATATTTCACAAAAACACGTTACACGAAATAAAAGTCTTTGGATCCTGAGCTAGGAGTCCCTGTGTTACAGGACCCAGTAACCAAGGCCAATTTTGGTTCGGTTCTAATACATTTTGCTACGATTTTGGCCCTTATTTTTTGCCGCTATATTTTACTGTCATGATCAATCTCACAGTGTGGCTACTTACATCCGCGTGGAATTCTTCGCCCTCCAACACTCCTGAAAATCGACATCTCTTGAACGTGAGGTTTTTTAGTCTTTTGAAGTTCTCTACCTGACTGTGCAAGAGCTGAGTTTCAATCGCACCAGAAATCTGAAAAAGACATGAAAAAATATTGTAATTATTACATTTCTTAGAATTACTGTTCAAAACGGGGCCGTATTATATAACCGCCGAATATTATGTATGGACGATATTGCAAAATACCATAAGGAGATCAAATTCACGTCCAATTTTGCCGTCCAACTTTTTTAATAAACATAGCGAGTTCAGAAACAGTCCGATGCAAGAATCCGGCGCGTATTAAATGAATACGACTAATAGTTGAATTGTAAATGTTGTGAGAGAGTTGCCGCCCTTATGGTGTATGACGCGTTTCCAGAAGCGGAGCGATCTGCGACAGGATCTGGCAGTGATCCGGCGTTTAGAAAGATGTGGAATGTCATTCATACTTGGAACAGTCCAACCAGGAGAGTACGTCTATCTTAACCGTTTGAACGCGATTCTTCATGACCGGCAGTGACAGTTACACGCCAACTCACAACGTAGGTCATAACATCTATAGTAGTTATTGGAGCCGTAGTAAGGCACAATAACATGCAGGACCTTTAGGTGGTCTTAGTTTACAAAGGGTTAAAGAAGATAGCAGCCATAAATAAACAAATAATAAATATTACGGAACACATTTTTTACACAAATCGAACTAGTCCCATAGTAAACTCAATAAGGCTTGTATTATTTGGTCTTATGCTTGCTAGACGACGATATACTCATATTACTTAAATACATGGAAAACATCCATGTCTCTGCAACAAATGTTTCTGTGGTGAGCAGCAATGCCCTTACCAGTATTCGAACCCGGGACCTCTAGCTTCGGAGGCAGTGTCACTACCAAATAACACAAGTCCTTGCTCTGTACTGCAGGTCTGTGGCGTTGGGTTCCTAGTGGAAAAGTAAGGTTGCCAGAGCTACCGAGGATGCGCTGTTAAGACTTCTCTTATACCTCTAGCTGAGACTATGCAGATCGACAGCTTCTGGAGTTGCTTACAATTTTGCTAATTCGTCCCAATTTTAATAATATAAAACACGAACCGTGACGCTCTCTATATTGGGGCAGTTGTCCACAATAGACCAGAAGCTGGCCTGGTTGATACAGTCGGATGCCACGACGAGCGGCCCGAGCTTCCTGGTTATCCGGTCGAAGATCGCCGGATCCGCGTTATCCAGGGTTAGGATCCGACAGTCGTGGCCGCGGGACGTGCCGTGACGAAAGCGGCGGTATTGTATTCGAAAACGCCGGATTCCTGCGAAGAAGGAAAGGGTACCAAGTATTAATATGTGACTTATAAATAAACTCATGCCTATATTTCTTAAAGAAGTAGGCAGATGTAATTATTAGAAAAGCAGTCCCCATCAAATCAACTGCGTGGCGACGCAGATGCACCGGCGCTCCTAGTACTACCGCACATACAAAAATCAAAGTTATTTATTAGTTCTTCAATTTAGGCATATTTAAGTATTATTCAGTCTATGAATGTCAATAATATAAACTACCACCGATTCGGAAAAATACTTATATCTCTGCCACGAGAAAAACCGGTGTAAAAACTCGGCAAGGTATCATTTTCTCAAAACAATATACTTACTTATGTACATTATAAATATGAGTATCACAATTCTACAAAATTACATTACTAAAAAAATTCATAGCTAAAGTAGAAAACCTTTCTTTTGCGATAGATAATTAAACAACAACACAACTCATGCAACAAATTAACGCGAAGGTTATCCATAGGTATCTGTTATACCAGTAAAAATTATGTACCCACACAAATCACATTTGACAAGCACAAACACTAGAAAAAAGCAGCTGTGCTACCGCGAACTTCGAAAATCGTCCCTTTCACTCTCGTGTTATACACTATATGACGGAAAGCGACGGTACGATGCGAAGTTCGATTTTCGAAGTTCGCGGTAGCACCCCAGAATCGCAGACAATTCGTTAACAGCAGAAAATGATCGTACTATCTGTCCCATTCTAACTCATCTTGGTTAACCATAAGGATTCAAAAAAATCTTCTTGCTTAACACTATGGATTTGTTTGTTGTTATTTTTAATGCATGTTGTTACACTATATCGTGAAAAGGAACTTGTTCTTTAGCGAGCGTTAGAGAAGGTAGTTTCTCGTTTATTTTGACATTTATAAAAGCCAGTTGAAAGTTGAAGGTATACTATTAAGTACATATTCTTATGGCTTTTGATGGCTGCTCACAGCTGCACGCGCAAGCGTCGTCGCGCCAATAACATTGCTAATATGTGTTAGAAGCCGCTCATCATCCAGTACAGCATCAGCTCGCCATTGCGAACTGTCGGTACCGACTCAGCTGTTCGCCAGGAAAATTAGGGTAAGTTGGCCAGTTTCATTTACTTTCACTGGCATTGACCATAGAATAGCTTTTGTCTCGCTAAAAATAGTTACTTATTTGTTATACAATGGCGCAAAGTTGTATTTTACCCGCGAGTGTGGAATTGAAACACGAGCCAGCGAAAGGATTCTATAGTTGAAAGTCTAAAATAGAAACCAAAGCGTAGCGAGTGTTTCAACACACGAGAAGTAAAATAAAACTTTGCACCCGCGTGTAACACAAAACTTTTCACCTCACTATAGCGAGGAAAGTGCAACATGCAAAAAACGCAGGTCCACAGGCATGATCTTCATTACTGGAATCACTGATTTTTTACGATATTAAAGCAGAAAACTCTGGAAGTTGTGTATATTTACGTGAGTTGGAGTCGGTGAGAAGTTTTAACGTAAAATTTTATTTTAGTTGACCTTGACAATGTTGACATTTCTGACGATACGTTTTGAAATTGCATCGACTCAACTTGTGCGTTCACAATCACTTCAAAATTATATTCAATATCATTATAAAAAAAATGTTAGTTATGAAATTTTAAGGTGTAAGAGTTAAATAAAGCTAAATTTGGTATTTTTTATTAAATTCTCAAACCATAATGTCAATAAGGATTGTGAAATTTTGTTGTGAGCGGTGCGATGCATTCGCGTCACGCATAAACCTTAAATAGGTTTCTGTGCGCGTCTATTAGTTTTGTATTGAAATGTTAATTTTTTGTAATATATATAAATTAAAATATATAGATTTTCAAATTATTAAAATTCATTCTTTATTGTCCTCCGGCGCTAGTACCGACAGTGGGTCAGCCGCCACCTGCTTGTTTGTGAAATTCGCGAAATTACCTCGTTTGAACTTGGTACATTTTGAGGATGACATCAGGTTATGGGGTACGTTTTATGGTACATACAAATTCTGGGCTCCTATGCGAGTTCCACCAAGGGGGACAGAAAAGCTCTTATACAGCTAAATTGGAAACTTGGGTCTGAAACGTCTGGATGCTTACCATAAACAACCTCTTTAATCTGGGCGGGTAATCGTTTATTTGTCTCAAACTATTTGACATGACGTTTAGATGACATTGAGGCAAATAAAGAAAAGCGGAACTGTGGCAAGGACAACAAATAATATATCGCCCTCTGTCGTTCTTATTCAATTTAGTACATGACCATCTCGCTCGTAGCGGTATTATTATTTGACGTCTACTCTGGGGTACTCTGAGTACAAAATAAACAACTGTCAAACATTGAACGATTTTCGATGTCCATCCAATACTGGGGGACAATCTTACACAAATCGACTGTCCCGAATATATAAATAATATTTGATTGATAAAGTGTATGTATTTTTCATATTGGTCGTCATTCTTTGCTGTGATCGTGTTTTTTTTTATGACATATGAGGCAAACGAGCAGACGAATCGCCTGGTGGTAAGCGATTAGCGCCGCCCATGGACACTCGCAACACCAGAGGGATATAGCAAAATAGCGGCAAATAATAATTTTGTCGGCCTGTTTAGCCTAGTTGCCTCAGAAGCTAGAGGTCCCGGGTTCGAATCCCGGAAAGGGCATTTGTTTCTGTGGTGAGCAGAGACATTTGTTCCTGAGACTTGGATGTTTTCTATGTTTAAGTATATATCTATTAAATATATCGTCGTCTAGTACCCATAACACAAGCCTTATTGAGCTTACTGTGGGACTAGTTCGATTTGTGTAAAAAATGTCCCACAAAACAAAATAAAAAAAACTTGGCAAATAAAATGTACCTACCCTCTCTATAAAGTCTGCCCGCCAAGTAGCACGTAACAATGTGTTGCCAGCGCCGACTGACGCGCTCCGAACGTAAAATCTCGTCCAAGGGCAGGTAATCCAACACCAGACGCCACGTATCCTCGTTCAAGTAGTCCAGGATCGTCGGCTTGTGATCCGGATTCATCTGGAACAGTTCAGACAACGCTATTGAGATTTAAGGTATAAGTTCGTAGGCAAACGCAGACTGCAGAAGCAGACGGCGACACGTCGCGCCGTTATGTCGTTGCAGTCATGATTTCGAACCCAACTGCAGACTGCAGCAGCAAACGGGGCGACCATTGAAATATGAAATCTATCTTCCTGTATAGAAGGTTCAAATTGCGTATTGTCGCTCAGCTTCGGCGGCACCATTGCTCTACGGTCGGGTGGCTGTGTCGTCGACACTAAGAATGGTATTTCATAGAAACACTTATATAGACACTAGATAGTGTCGCAGCGACACGTCTGCTGCTGCCGTCTGTGGTCAGATTCCAACTTGTACCTTAACGGCTATTGCACACCTTGCAATTGACAACATTTCAAATTTTCAAGTAGTATGAAATCTTAACTCATTTCGTTAATTTGCTAACAATATTTTCGTGAATTTGCCATTCTGCGATCGCCAATCAGCATGCCAAGCGTGGCGATTATGGCATTTACCCCCCATGAAATTGGGGGAGGCCCGGTCTAGCAGTGGACGTCCTTCGGCTGATATGGTGGTGGTGGTGGCTAACAAGAAACCCAAGTTTTTTTTTATATTTTCAAAATATTTAGCCTACCATTGTCGTAATGACGTCACAAGGATGAATTGTGACAGTCACAGCGTACAAAAACACAACAGTGCTTCTGTATGATGATGTAGGCTGGTGCGGGAGATCCACGTAACACTAAACTAAAACCAGCCTTACGCTGTGGTGCCTTACATACTAATTGTCACTTACTGTCCTTTAGAATGAGGAACTTTTGAAACTGATATTTTTATATGAAAATGGGATATTTTCGTGAATTTAAAAATGTGGTTTTACTTATTATTTTTATCTTCTATTTGATTGCATCGGGAAAAAGGCTGCTTAAAAAAATTAAACATTGTCAATTTGTCACAACAATGAACAGAATGGATTATTTGTGTTCGGAATAAGGATGCTGTATGGTATATTGTTGTTAAATGTGCATGTTTAATTAAATGTGAATTATAACATGCGCCGTTCTGGCTTTGGCTGTTAATGTGCAAATTGTTTCCTTAAATTTGTTAATGCGCACTTCTAAGGTTTAGAATTCTCTGCCGGCGTCTGTATTTCCAAGTTCATAGTGAAAAGGCATCTTCTGGGTGAGCTCGCTTCATCGTCGGCCTCATCTTTGCCCCATGGCTAAATACTGGCCAAGAGCAATCCCATTTTTAATAAAAAAAATAAAGAAATAGAGACCCAATTATAGTTTGAATGATACAGCTATCACTAATTCATTCACTTTCAAGTAGGTTGCTGTGATAAATTGCAAGGCGCGTAATGGTCGTTAAGGAGAAGATCTCTATGTTTATTTTTCTGCTGACAATAATCGGTCAGTTAAAATCTATTCGTTAACTACCAGGGGGCCAATTCTCGGGTTCGATCGAGTTGATCTCTATTCGAGATTCCATACAAGTGACTCTACCATTCTATACAATGTCACGATAGACATGCATCTCGATCGGACCGAGAATTGGCCCCCTGTTCTCATATCGTACGAAAGTTTCCACTAAAAATTTGCGGAAATTTTGATTTTGACCTACCAGATGTGGAATTGTTTACCTGTGTTTCACGACTTTAGTAAGCGAGCTACCTGAAACCGACATCTGTCGTTTCGGGGATTCCCAGCTAATGGGTGCTTTGTCCTCTTTGCATTTCATTAATACAGAAATAGTTACTAGATACTCTATTAATTATAAGCTAAATATTATTTAAAAAAAGAGCATTTTATCACTGCGAAAATATTTTTGTTGCTTTTTGTCTCAGGGAATAGTTTTAATTACATAAAATTGTAATAAACCGGGTTTCGACAAATTTTGCTAGGGAAAAATTACCTATTGACTGGATTTAAAGATATGATCCCACCAAAAACATTTTCATGTAAGTACAATGTTGCCAAAAAGAGACCATAATGCTCGGCACTGTCAAAAAGTTTCCAGATCTCATCTAGAGTCAAGCTTCTAACTATACAGCCTTGGCCAGAAGTATTAAGCACCCGTTATTTTTCTTTGTAACTTATAAATAAACTATGTATTTTTTAATAACAAAACTACACATTGACGCAAAATATAATAATGTATATAAACATCTAGAAAACTTTAGCAGATATAATTTCGAAGTAGCAATTTATCCTAGAAAACTGAACCCTAAAAATAATCGGGTTCGCGATAAAAGGACCAAATGCCTTTTTTTAAGTGCAATTATTTTTAACGTCAATGAATAGCTAGTGTTATTGAAAAATATTAGAATTTTCTATAATAAAAGATATAAAATGCTTTATTCAAAGTTTTACTTATATATGAAAAACGCGGGAGTGCTTATTACTTCTGGCCAAGGCTGTACAAGCTCTAACTTCGAATATGGGAGTTCAAACGGAAAAGTCACAAATTCGCGGTAGCTATGAAACCGATATCGTTCGGTCGCGTCAAGACACGTCACGTCCTCACGTCAGAAATATGTAGGTACCCCGGAAGACACGGCAATCATTCCATTCATTCCCTTATAAGGCGGTTGTTGTGACAAATTGATAGGTGTGTAGAATGTTTAATTTAAATCGAAATCAAACGTTTGTCCTGCAAATAGGCTACAAGGGCACTTTTACACGTGAAAACATTTTGTCACAATTTAAGAAAATCTGACAATAATAATAATTGGAAAACTACAGATACAGATTAACAAATTTAAATGTCATTCAACGACCAGAAATTTATATTGAAATGATCTATCACAAAATGAGTAAAATTAGAGATTAGATATTAAGGTCTACGTCTGAATAAATAAAAAATAATTGAAATTAATCCTTCAATAGTTCCCTCTTACAACACCTTAGGGAGGCGTACAGCGACATCTACCGTAGAAGACTTAGGCTTCTATTAACGGCACCAACCAACGTCTCAAATTACATTGAGAAATCGTCAGTAACGATGCGCCATCCCATACTAAATTAATTTTGTACTAAAGCAGTAACGCTGCTAACGAAAATTTCAAATTAATAGTAAAATTAATAGTAAATAATCCTGCTAGGAGCATTAAATTTTTCAATTTTTCCCTTTAATTTGAAATTTTCGTTAGCAGGTTACTGCTTTAGTACAAAATTAATTGAAATTAATTTATTATCCCAGAGATGTACGAATATGAAATATTCTCTGAGCGTCCAAATATGATTAACTGCTATTATTCTAATGTCCATAGATATTTACATGGTATTTAAGCGAAATTAAAATAAATGACACTAATTTAATATTAATCGGATTGTTTTGTAATAACATTAATAAATAAGATTAGAACCAGAGATATAATTCCATAATAGGATTATATCTTTGTTGTTAGTTGTTACATTGTAGTTGTTACATTCTGTTGCAGTGCCCTCACTGGGTTGTGTTGAAACTTGAACATTTTTAACATCTTTTGTACACACAAAGCAATGAGTAAATGATTATGATTATCTCTCGCCAGTCCCCAATAAAAATAACAATAAACCCTCACAAGCATGAATAGACAGCACTCTACAACAGCACCCGACCACGAGTATCACGCGCATCCCAGCCATAATGTTTATTTAATGTTAAAAACAGTGAATATTCTATCACTTACCTCCATGGTTAGACGACACCCGGTTCCTATATTACACGAAAAATCAGACAAAAAAGTTACCACTTGACCAGCCGCTTTGACTGACCCACCAGAAGTGTACTCGTTTACTTGTGTATGACTTTATAAAGCGAGTTACCTGGAACGGACATCCTTCGTGTCGGGGTATCCCGGGGGCGGGGTTTTGCTTGGTCCTCTCGGCGTCTCGTTCGCAGTAATAGTGGTAATAATTTGGTAAACGAGCATGATAAATTAGCCTTATTGGTTAGGTTTTTGTATAATGGGTCCCCCAGACGCTCGACTGAAGTCGATTCTCCATACAAACGTAGTTTCGTTCTCAATAATTTCCCCGTGTGAATCTTTTTACAGCTTGACAAGATACACTTGATGGTCAGTTTAGTGTGTTTTGGTTTATAGATGGGTATAATTAGGTAAGTAAAGCATTTACTAATGCTAATTTAAAATATGATTATAATTATCACTATTCAGTAAGTTAGTGAGTTCACAAGTAATAATAATAATAAAGAAAGTTAATTCGCAAATCATAATTTAGGTACATACAATTACTAATGTGTTTTAAAGTGCGAAAAAGGAGTCCACTAAGCACAATGTCGGACCATAGTAGATGACCCGTCGCTGATATTATGTTGATCCTCTTGAGTGTCACATGACCGCACTTAGGTTATTTTTATACATGTTTATTATATTAACACCACATACGACATTTTTCTTAAAATTTACAATATTTGTGTTACGACCTATTATAATGTTATAATGTATACAGTACATATACAGTACATGTGAAGTATTAAGAGTCCGCAGCCGCAGGAAGCTCAGTTCTCCTTACAAACGTAGTTTCACTCTCATTTTGAATCGCCCGCCGTGCTGAAATAACATGAAACTTTGTGTACACAATGGGATCCGCAATATCTATGCTGGAAAAAGTTTCTGTTTATGCCTATGCTAGAATAGTAGATTGGGGAATAAAACGATCCATTTTAGGCAAGGTGTGCATATAGCTACCCGAGCCGGAACGGCGAGGGTCGATAGGCACAGCGAGCTTAAAATGGGTTTTATTACCGAGTTACACACTCTACTTTTCACTTTGAATAAAAAAAACAACAGGTAGGTATACTTATTTTATCTAATAAAATTAATACAGATACTAAAATTAAAATAGACGACCTGTTTAGCCTAGTTGGTAGTGACACTGCCTCCGAAGCTAGAGGTCCCGGGTTCGAATCCCGGCCAGGGCATTATTTGTGCATTTAGCACGGATATTTGTTCTTGGGTCTTGAATGTTTTCTATGTATTTATCTATATAAGTATGTATATCGTCGTCTAGTACCCATAGTACAAGCTTTGCTTAGTTTGGGACTAGGTCGATTTGTGTAAGATTGTACTCCAAAAAAATGTTTTAGGTCTTGTGTGAAAACATTAATAATCGCTTTATTTTACTCCATTATAATTTCAAGCAACAGAAACTAATTTCCAGTCTAGATATGCCGGATCCCATTGTTTATACAAAGTTTCATCCCAGCATGCCTTTTTAAAATGAGAGCGAAAATACATTTGTATAGAGAACCAAGCTTCCTGCGGGCTCTTAAGTGAAGTTGTGAACTCGTTAAGTTACTGAATAGTGATAATTATAATACCTTAAATTACCATTAGTAAAATATGACTTACTTACCTAATTATACCCATGTAAGTATAAACCGAAACACACTGAACGAACTGACCATTGAGTGAATCTTATCACGCTGTAATAAGATTCACAAAGGGACATTATTGTATCTTCGATTGCCAAGCCTAATTACCGTACATGCAATAAGTCTAATTACCGTTGTTGAAGTAAATATTTTTATGTTAAGTCATTATGATCACATTCGTCGTCGACCTGTGTAGCCAAGCTGGTAGTGACACTGCCTACGTAGCTGGAGGTCCCGGGTTTGATTCCCGGTGAGGGATTTATTTATGTGGTGAGCAAAAGCATTTTTCCTATGACTTGGATGTTCTCTATGTATTTAAGAGGGCGCAGTACGCTCGGTTCTCCATACAAAAGTATTTACGCTCTCATTTTAAAACGCTATGCTGCAATAACATGAAACTTTGTATACACAATAGGATCCGGCATATCTAGGTCGAAAATTAGTTTCTGTTGCTAGAAATTGTAAAAAAATACAGTGGTTTTTTGAGTTTTTTACTGCTTGTATGAAAATCTTAATAATCGCTGTATTTTTTCTCCATTACAATTTCAAGCAATATAAACTAATTTCCGACCTAGATATGTCCTAATCCCATTGTGTATACAAAGTTTCACGTTATTCTAGCATGGCGTTTTAAATTGAGAGCGTAAATACGTTTGTATGGAGAACCGAACGTACTGGGCATATATCTATAAAATATATCGTCGTCTAGTACACATAACACAAGCCTTATTGAGCTTAAAAAAATCACATAATTTATTTATATTCATAAAAAAGTCACAATCTTCGCTCATGTGTAATTGTTGTATAATTACAGCACAACAGTCACTTCATGGCATGGCTATTATATATTTATATTGTTCCTTGGTTAGGAGCACTCTAGAGTACAAATCTGTAATATGAGCGATAGGCGCCTTACTATTAGCTCTATTCATGGAATAAAAAAGTGCAATAGCAGTTTCTCAATATTTACAGCTACAGATTCCAGCTTGATCGCAGCATCAGATCATCGCCGGGAAGCTCAATTTTTTCAATATTCCGTCAGTTACAAATTGTACAAAATGCAGCGACCTACTAGTATATACGTCTATTAAATTATACACTCCCAAATTGACCGCCCTCGTTTTTGTGTCTTCTCAATTTCATAATTCATAACTCGATGTCTCCCATTAACTCACCCAAAATATTTCAGGTAGATAGAGTAGGTACCGAGTGAAACGAAGGTCGCCGTTTCAGGTTCGGCAAAAATGCTTTCGTATGTGTCCGGCGGATGGCGAATTTCTGGATTTACCGCTCCTCTACAGGTCGCATTTCTCAACCGATTCTCACAAAATTTAGTGAACAGGATTGATAGCTATATAGATTTTTTTGTCCAGTCAGTTTGTGGAAATTGATAAATTTGAAAAAAAGCACAGGGCCACTATTTTTACAATCCCGTAACAAGAATTCCTGAATACAACCAAACATTACCGATAATCCGTGTTAAAGACAACCCTCATTTACTTGTAAAACTATCATAAAAAAGGTCTTTTGTGCGTAAGCAATGCGTTCACACTTACCTTTACCTGAATTTCTTAATGACCGTGCGAAACAAATATCTCGTCTGCAGGCCGCATTTCTCAACCAATTCTCGTGATATTTTGTGAGGAGGTTTGATAATTATATATAGCTTTTCTGTCGAGTCTAGATTAGCGAAATTTTGAAATTTTAAATAAAAAACTCGAGGTTTACTGACCGAGTGAAACGAAGGTCTCCTTTCGTATTTTCATGAAATTTTGTGAACAAGTTTGATAATTATATAGTTTTTTTTTGTCGAATCAGTTTTTGTATATTGAATAATTTCGCGATACAAGTTTCAGAGCCGATATAGATTTAGTTTAATTACCATACCATTTGAGTTCTGAGAGTAATAACCTAACTTTTATGCAAATGGACAACGGTTTGGGCAACTGTAAGTCTACAAGAGAACAATTAGAAATAAATAAATAAATGAAATAAAAAAAAATTCTAAACGGACATATCGGAACACAAAACGTTACTGCTCTGACATTTTGTCAATTGACATTTCACTTGACGTAATTTTAATAAATAAATTATTAAGTGACACTAAGTAGCTACTAAAGAAATACCTTTGATTAAAATGTTTTTAGAAATTTTCCGATTTCTATAGTTATAGTATAAACGTCGTTGTTTTAACTGCTAAACTTATATTAATATATTCTTTACTATCATTATGACGAAAATACCTATAGCCTCCAGCTTTATATTGATAATACAAATCATACAAGTAACTTCTTTGACTATATTTGACATAACGCTGTTTTTGGTCATCATTAATTCATTACATAGCAATACTGCAATCATATTTCTTATCATATTAGAATGAACCACTGAAACATTTTATTTCAGACCTAGGTCTATGTCGGTTAGTAAAAATTCCAATAACCTAGTATTATTAAATTCATCATTCAATACGAATATCTGAATATTATTTAATGTGATTTTATTAAACAGTTAAGATTTATTTTGTGATTTAAATTCATTCCACCAATACAATGGAAAATATATTATCACGAATTATCGAAAAAACAATTAAGCAAAAAATACAAATTAATTAAATACTAAACTATCTTAATTTACCCAGTCATAAAAAGAAGACCCCGTCCAGTAGTTCCGTCTGCGGCATGGAGCCCTCTGTATAATAAACTAATTATACAAAACTGTAATTAAATTAAAATTAGTTAGGAGTATGTAGTATCTACGTAAAACAGCTGTACAGAATATAAATTGCCTAATTCGGACTCGCACTTGGCTGATTTATTCACATTATTTTAATTTTAAGTACCCTCGCTACGCCCAGTTCCTATAGGTAAATCATAAATAAATAAATAAATAATATTGGGGGACACTCTTACACAAATCGACCTAGTCCCAAACTAAGCAAAGCTTGTACTATGGGTACTAGACGAGATAATATACATACTTATATAGATAAATACATAGAAAACATCCAAGACCCAAGAACAAAATCCGTGCTAAACGCATAAATAATGCCCTGGCCGGGATTCGAACCCGGGACCTCTAGCTTCGGAGGCAGTGTCACTACCAACTAGGCTAAACAGGCCGTCGAGGAGGTATTAAATTAACATTTTGTTTTACGTACCTGCATACGAAGACCGCCATTAAAAACGTACTATAATTATACCACCAGCTGGAAAGGCCTTCTTACCAGCTACCTGCTATTTACAGATGGTAGGGACAATGGATGCAGTCCGTTAGCATTTAGCTGTTTTTAACAGACTTCAAATAAAGGGAGTAATTCTTAATTCCCCGTAACCTGGGTCTGTGTCTATTCACCGGATTACTCGGAGAATATTAGACAGATTTCGTAAATCCTTTTTTTTGTTTCAATGGGTATGCTTTCTTGTCTCATTGTCATCGTTCCTGGAACAATCGAGGTAACTCCTCAATTTTTATTAGACATACCTGAAGCGATTTTAGTCTTTTCGAATGTAACACAACAATGTGTGTTTAGTTACTTTACTTATTTGTTTTTCCTTTCATAATGTTTTTTATTATCGTTTAGTTTAAGAGTTAATGACATAAATAAATATTTAAAGTTTAAAAAAAAATGTATTCCGCGTAGTTTATTGTGCGGACATTTTAAACCCGCGTCGTCAACCTGAGAAGTAGAGAAACTAAAAAAACGAAAACTGGCCAAGTGCGTAGCGGACTCGCGCAGGAAGGGTTCCGTAAAAAAGACAAACGATCGACGCTCTATAAAAACGGCAAAAAGTCCGTCTTGCACTTGGCCGGTTTTTAATATTTGTTGTTATAGCGGCAACAGAAATACATCATCTGTGAAAATGTCAACTGTCTAACTATCGCGGTTCTTGAGATACAGCCAGGTGACAGACAGACGGACGGACAAACAGAGAAATCTTAGTAATAACTACCGGTAGACCACGCCTCTATCCAGTTGATAGTAGTAACCCCTTAAAAAAGCATAGTGAACAGTTCACAGCTTTGTAAAGTAGTAAACTCTACTAACCGGTAATATATGCTGCTTGAAGACCACGCCCCTATCTATAGGGTCCCGTTTTTACCCTTTGGGTACGGAACCCTAAAATGCAGGGCTCGGAACCGGTTAATCTCAAAATCCTGAAATAACCAAATATTTTTAATTAGTTTATGCTCTTTATGTAGGACTCAATAATGTATTTGGGTCATTACTTCATATTGTTAGATTGCCTGATTAAACATGAAATAGTAGACGAAAGAACGATAAGAACTAAAAAAATACCGGTATTTTTGTATGGACAGAATACCGGTTTCCGAGCCCTGCTAAAATGACATATTACGTCCGGCATGAAGTCGTATTTATGCCGAACGTAAAGCATTAGCCCCTCTCGCCCTATAAACTTACTATTGTCATAATCATTCATCATCATATCGGCCGATGGACATCCACTGCTGGACATAGGCCTCCCCGAAAGAGTGCCAGAATGACCGATCCTGCGCCAACCGCATCCAGCGGACTCCCGCGACCTTTACCAGGTCATCAATGCACCTTGTGGGGGGCCTATACCTATACCCACGCTGCGCCTTCCAGTACGTGGTCGCCACTCCAGAAACATTCCGCCCCAACGGCCATCGGTTCTACGTGCAATGTGCCCCGCGCACTGCCACTTAAGAGGGCGCAGTACGTTCGATTCTCCATACAAACGTATTTACGCTCTCATTTTAAAACGCCATGCTAGAATAACGTGAAACTTTGTATACACAATGGGATTCGGCATATCTAGGTCGGAAATTAGTTTATATTGCTTGAAATTATAATGGAGAAAAAATACAGCGATTATAAGATTTTCATACAAGCCGTAAAAAACTCAAAAAACCGCTGTATTTTTTTTCTTTTACAATTTCTAGCAACAATAACTAATTGACGTACCGACCTAGATATGCCGGATCCCATTGTCTATACAAAGTTTCATGTTATTCTAGCATGGCGTTTTAAAATGAGAGCGTAAATACGTTTGTATGGAGAACCGAGCGTACTACGCCCTCTTAAGTTTAGCGATTAGAGTCTAGCATATTTATTATACTAGTACAATTCATGTAAACAAATCTCATTTGAGTAAGTACCTTAAGGTAAAACTTTATGTAGTTAATCAAAGAAAGAAACACAATTACCCTAATATTTTCAATTCTTAAAACTCATTATGATATCGACCTAAATATCCGCATGTACTTACTCATCTTATGACGTAATCATTAAAACCATACAGTGAACAATGTAAAAATAAATCAAAATTATTTCCATAGATTTTACGTATAGGTATACCTAAAAAGTCAGAGGGCAGTACGTTTTATAACGTAACTAATTCCCGAAATTACAAACTTGGAGGGCGACTTGACTGGGCGCCCGAGCTAATAAGCTGGAATGGTTTTTACCAATTAAGTGTTATTTATTTTAATTTCGCTTAGACACAATGATTTAGAGACATTAGAATAAAAAATTCACAGATCTCGTGCACTACACGACCATCAAGGCACATTGAAAACGAACTCAACAAAATAAAAAAATGCATTACATTTGCTAACGTTATGCCAATTTGGTTGATATATAATATATAAACATAGCTCACATACAAAATTCCTATTAAATTGGCAATTTTTTAAAGCGCAGCCAAGTTACGGTAACCACATAAAAAGACATTTGCCACTTTACTAATATTCACGCAAGATAACGGAGACTTCAAATTAACTCGACCTCCAAACTCCGACTATAACTATAATAATTTTTAAGAAAAAAAAAACCGACTTCAATGGGGAAGGCCAGTGAAAGATTATTATACTTAGATGGTGCACTCTTAGATTCCATAAAATAAAATAAAAACCGGCCAAGAGCGTGTCGGGCCACGCTCAGTGTAGGGTTCCGTAGTTTTCCGTCCGTCACATTAAGTTGACATATTAAGTACAGAAACACAAAACCTTTGAAAGCACGTCATTTCATTGTGATTTTGTAGAAATGACAGGTACAATAAACACCTGTTTATACGGTTAAATTACAAACTTAGTTCAGAAATTATTTTTGTAATTTTTTCAAAAACTATTCAACCTATCAAGTTCAAAATAATTTTCCTACAAAGTTTTTATAAAGTTCTACTTTTGAGATTTTTTTCATATTTTTAAAACTTATGGTTCAAAAGTTAGAGGGGGGGGACACATTTTTTTTTACTTCTGGAGCGATTATTTCCGAAAATATTAACATTATCAAAAAATGATTTTAGTAAACCCCTATTTATTTTTAAATACCTATCTAACAATATATCACACGTTAGGGTTAAAATGAAAAAAAAAATCAATCCCCACTTTACGTATAGGGGAGGTACCCTAATAAAATATTTTTTCCCACTTTTTATTTTACCACTTTGTCGGCGTAATTGATATACATATTAGTACCAAATTTCAGCTTTCTAGTGCTAACGGTCACTGAGATTATCCGCGGACGGACGGACAGACGGACGGACAGACATGGCGAAACTATAAGGGTTCCTATTTGACTACGGAACCCTCAAAATGGCTATAAGTATGTTTATAATGGTAGAAGACTAAGTACCCTCAATTCCTCATGGAATCATGGAAAAACCTTGCTTGCTTGACAAACTAAACGAAGAGAACAAATCGCCAAACGTGAACTACGCGTCGTTGAAGAGTTCCGTTCTGATCATCATCAGCAGTTCCACTTCATCAAATGTCACTTTTATGAATGAAAATGCTTGATTAGTTCATGAAAATACTAAAATCACTATTTGTGTGCCTTTCACATTTGAGGAGTTCCCTCGATTCCTAATGGATCCCATCATCAGAACTCGAGCATGACAAAAATCAATCGTGAAAATAGAACTTGCTTAACAAACACAGCTAGAAGGACAAATTACCAAACGTGAACTTTTCGTCGTTGAAGAGTTCTGTTCTGATCATCATCAGCAGTTCCACTTCATCAAATGTCACATTTTTGTATGATAATGCTCGATTTGTTGATAAAAACACAAACATCACTATATGTTTGCCTTTAAAATTTGAGGAGTTCCCTCAATTCCTCATGGATCCCATCATCAGAAATCAAGCATGACAAAAATTAATCGTGAAAATAGAACTTGCTTAACAAACACAGCTAGGAGGACCAATCGCCAAACGTGAACTTTTCGTCGTTGAAGAGTTCTGTTCTGATCATCATCAGCAGTTCCACTTCATCCAATGTAACATTTTTGGATGCAAATGCTTGACTTGTTGATAAAAACACAAAAATCACTATATGTTTGCCTTAAAGATTTGAGGAGTTCCCTCAATTCCCCGTGGATCTCATCATCAGAACTGCGTTTTGACATAAACGGGACCAACTTGGATATATATACTTACAATCAAAAAAAGAATTTTCCAAATCGGTTAAGAAATAACGAAGTTATGGAGTAACAAACATTAAAAAAAAAAAACAAAAAAAAAAAAACATACAACCGAATTGATAACCTCCTCTTTTGAAATTTTGAAGTCGGTTAACAAGAATTTTCAAAGTCGAATTCAACATGACACCCTAGGCCCCAGGAGAAGGATAAATTATATGATATCATAACCTTGATTATTTGTTTAATTTTCTCGCAATCGAAGTGAAAAGCATATGTATAACTCATGTATAAAACTCATTTTATCCTCTACTTTATATCGACCCGAGCCGCATTTACCAAGGTTTTGGAAGATATTGGTCTTCCAAAACATCATTGACTTATCCACGAATTGCTATTTCCCGGGCACTGCAATACTTAATGTGCTATTGTTGTCTCGAACTATAATTAATAATAGTTTATTATAGAAACAATACATGTTTAATTTAAACAATTTGAAATATAAAACTAAAACTAACTACAATTGTACAATTGTATTGATTTAAAAAATATATATATTACCTATAGGTACTAATAGTCGTTCTGACTTTTTAACCGACTTCCAAATTTCAAAAGAGGAGGTTATCAATTCGGTTGTGTTTGTTTTTTTTTTTTTTTAATGTTTGTTACTCCATAACTCCGTCATTTCTTAACCGATTTGAAAATTTTTTTTTTGATTGTATCTATATATATCCAAGTTGGTCCCGTTTTTGTCAAAAGGCAGTTCTGATGATGGGATCCATGAGGAATTGAGGGAACTCCTCAAATCTTTAAGGCAAACATATAGTGATTTTTGTGTTTTTATCAACAAGTCAAGCATTTGCATCCAAAAATGTGACATTTGATGAAGTGGAACTGCTGATGATGATCAGAACGGAACTCTTCAACGACGCGTAGTTCACGTTTGGCGATTTGTTCTCTTCGTTTTGTTTGTCAAGCAAGCAAGGTTTTTCCATGATTCCATGAGGAATTGAGGGTACTTAGTCTTCTACCATTATAAACATACTTATAGCCATTTTTATTTTATTGTATATCTATCTAAGAGTGCACCATCTAAGTATAATAATCTTATACCGGCCACCCTCATTGAAGTCGGTTTTTTTTTTCTTAAAAATTATGTCTTATGTTATACTTTTATCTTTTAGTGTACCAATTTCAAATTATATTTTGCATGCATTTTTTACGTGTTTGAAGCAAATAAATGAATAATTATGTCTACGTAAATCGTGAAGGAGACGACTTTTTGCAAATTTGCCTTGTAGACTGTAACTTTCATCGGCTGTATCTCCGTTAACATTGGGACTGAAAATATATTTAACAAAACATAACCTCACGCCTAATTCCCAAACGGGGTAGGCAGAGCACACGAAATTAACTTCAGTGCCACTTTTAGCAATTGTAGTTTTATAGATGGAGAAAATGTGATATTGCAGTGACAGGTTGCTAGCCCATCGCCCACAACACACTTCAACCTGGTTCCCATAGTCGACTTTTACGACACCCAAGGGGGTTGTGCTATTCTAACCCGGCACTACACGGGAAAAACAAAAGACAGAGGGTCTAATTTGACAAAAGACTTTTTTTAAGGAAAATGCTCATTAATTTTGTCATACAATGTGTTTCAAAACTGTCCGTAGTTTCAGAGATATAAGCGAAAAACTGAACAAAGTCAGGAATTCGTCCCCCCTAGGTAAGGAAAAAGGACATGTAACTACTGTACAATTGCACTAGCATCTTATTTTGTTGTGTTTGGAGGTGAGTAGAGTTGCCAGAGCCAGAGTTCCCAAGGATGCGCTGTGTTGGGAGTGGGGGACCTGTCTCTGGCTGGAAAACACAACGAATTCTCAAATCAATAAAGGGTCGGCAGTGCCCTGGTGATTTTTCTGGAGTCGCAAACGTCACAAAGCTGCGGTGCCTGCAACTTGTTTGCCACCGTCCTTGTATAAATTCTTTGAAAAATAAATTTTTTTTTTTCAGATGTAATCTGTTCCACGTCTAACTTCGCGGGTGACTTCAGAAGGAGTGCTTGCGCCACGATATTCTTAATACGCTCCCATTTACACATGTATAAATCAGAGGTAACATCTAAGATTACCATAAAATGGGGTGAGTAGGGACAAAACTGACATTCAAACCTCGATAACATTTATTTTTACATATGCAAGCTGAATGGTGTATATAATAAGTTCCGGACGTTTGTATTTTAGTTTTTATTTTATTATGGGTAGTTCCATTTCATAACTTTGACGATAAACAGGAAATCCCACCTCACCCCGTAGTCCCTCGTAATTAGGGTGAGATGGGATTTGATACAAAGGTGATTTTGTAAGATTGTTGGATTGTTTTTTTTATTATGAGTATTACTATAGCTCCATTTTAAATTGGAATACATTATTTTTGTAGCAGTAGCCTTAAAATCCCATCTCACCCCTTTCATCCCTTCTCTCCCCATTCATAACCAAACTCTCCCCGCGAACTCTACTCACCCCATTTAACGGTATTTATTTTTTCTGCGTTTATTTTCTATAGTTTTCATCTTAGTTTTTATCACTACATTTTCTTGGAGGTCAGAAATATTAAGAGTGCATTGCCCATTTCATTATTTGATTATGAACACGTTTTCTGCTAATACGTACTTACATTTGGCAGCTCGGGGATTCGGGGCGGTATAACGTTCGCAGGCGATTGTGTTCTATTATAAAATAAAATAAATAAAAATCCTTATTATTTAACTTTTTTGTGCCTTAATTTGACTCTAAGGATCGAAATAATAATCTTAGAGTAAGGATGTGTGTGTGTGTGTGATCTATTTTGCAGCTTTGTCTGCTACTAACTACATGACTTTGACTGTACTATACTCTACACTACACTAGCTCACTGCACTGTACTATACTAGCTCGAAACGCAGAGCGGGCGCAGCGTCGTTGCGTGGCCGAGGCGGTTTTTCAGTACCTAAAGCGAACGCAGTCCGAGGGACGTCGCGCCAGAAAACCGCGCGGGATAGCGGAGCGGAGGCGGCGTGTGTGTCATATGAAGCAGTAATCGACACTATCGACAGTTTCGGAATAATCAAAAACCGCCTCCGCCCCGCACCGCACCCGCTCTTTGCGTTTCAACATTGACTAAGATATTATAAGACTTAAGATATAGAATATTCTATAATAGTACATCAATGCGTTTCAAGCTTATAAGTGAGAACCTGTAATTGGCTATGTGAAGGGTCCAGGGAAAGAACATGTCTAGTCCTTTGAAATTTCAAAGGCAATTTTCACCTTGTCATTTAGGTTGCTTTTTGTTATGAAATTTAAGTGGTCTAGACATGTTTTTTCCATGGACAATAGGAATATTGTAGTTTCTACACATGCGTTACGCGGTTTTTCATATATGTATGTAATAATAAATAAATAAAAGAGCCCCTAAGGCCTACTTCTGTATCGACGCCTGGATATATATTTATGAGTAAACTGTCTGTAAGGTTAATAAAACAATTGTATGTGTTTTTAATTTAATATGCTCCACATCAAAATACATTTTGTCTAAGTATAATCTAATAGTTTTAATATTAAGAACAAACTCAGTGTAAAAATTGAGTTGAATCAATTAGTACCTGACCAGATTTAACGACGACAATTAAAATATAAAAAATACAGATAATGTAGTAACATGGAGATAAAATTATGTTTAGATAAGTACCTACTACTTATTTCGTTTCCACTTTACTCTAAAATATGTTTCTACTATATAATCTTAAAATTCGTTTATTGTATTTAAATATTATTAATTATGGAATGTTTCGAGACCACTTAATAGGTATCTATAAAAAAAATTGTCATTCTCAAGGAAAAGGTTGCCATTTGATATCAATTAGCCATTTCCTCAGCAACGCAATCAAAATTCGCTATTATTGACAGTGACATTGAGTCACCTTTTGCTTGAAATTACCTATATAATTAAAAATCTGTACTTTATATTATAGGATTAATTGAACAACTTTGTGCCTAAAACAACCATTTTATTTATTTACCCACCTTGAGAAAAAACACAGTTGCATGAAAAAAACTAGTTTAACCCTTTGAACGCCAACGACGCATAAAGTGGTCATGAGTAGCAAGAGTGAACAACGGACGACTATAGCTGTAGTTGTTAATTTTAATAACCTTTATGCAAGTATTAAATTCGTTGTTTCAACTAAGTATTGGCGCGTGTATTGTAATATAATAATAATTAACTTTGACGCTCAAAAGCGTTACGAAATTATCCATTGCTTGTTACAAAGTGTCGGACACATTGACACATTCTAATATTTTCGTATTCCTAGTATATTTGGCACAGAGAGATATAACAAAATGAAACACAAACTGTATGTAAAGTCGAGGAATTTGAATGTTTGTTACTTTTGGACTCTGTTCTAATGGAATAGAGTCCAAAACATTCCTCGACCGTACTACCTACTTATGTTCCGGTTTTACTTTTAGACGCCAATGACGTCTAAAGTGGTCACAAGCTATTAGTTTTACAATCCACTACTTACTGCTAGAACATTGGTAGGTACGATTAGTTTTTGTGAAATTTTGCCATGTAAAAATGCTAAAAACAGTCGTGTCGCAGAATCATAGGCAATACAGGCACATCATGAGGAGTATACATGACAATGCTTGAGGCCTCACAAGCAAGCATGGCAATCCGCCAAGTGTTTCCGGCCCACCTGGACAGTTGCAGGCTGCATGGTGGACGGCAAAATCAAGGGCAAATCGTAATGGATCGCAAGCTCCGCCCCTTTGACCTCTCTCGGCAGTCCGCCATGCTCCACCGTGGGGATGGGCCTTTAGACAGTTCGTCGTGTACATACATCATTTAGTGTATTTACGTGTTCCATAGTTGAGAGTTAAATTGTGATAAGTAATTTCCGTTGTTGGCGTCCAACCGCTTAAGCACAACCCTCTACGGGTTTTTCAGAAAACTTAGTCCTATTCTTCACAACAGGAAAATACGTTTAGGTTGGTACAGTCAACAGCAAAAGTAGATGATCGTTTTAGTGCCTTGTCACTTTCACTACTTTGACGCATCCCAACTGTCGCAGTATTGTTAAGCTTAAGTTAGTGCTACAAAGTACTAAAATGATCATCTACATTGTACTAATTACTACATGTACCTATTATAATTTTGTCAACATTACTTACCCTTAGGAGAGTATGTGTTTGTATAGGAAGGTATTCAATACAATGGCCCTAATACTACAAAGTAGGTACGGCCAACCAAATTTCTGAGCCACTTCGTAAATTGTCACAGTGAAAATCTCAGATCATAGAAAGAAATAGATGTGAAACGGGGGCGTGGCGCATGTCGCCGCGACATGGTCAAAAAGTAGTGTAAAAGATAGCATATGAAAAAGCGTTATATTTTCTGCGAGTTGTACATTGAACGTTTTGTACAATAATCACACCGTACCGTGCTAAGCCACGGCGCAATGTATCATGCCGCTGTAGCTTTTGTCTCTGCGTGAATTGTTTAGTAGTGCGCAGGCGCTGGCCCCCTGTTTCACTCCGCCTACTAGAGTGGTGCCGGTTTAAATTTCAGTTTACGCGTCATCGATAAATAGGAATAGAATGTTGAATTAGTAATTTCATATCAAAGGTAAATTCACAAATCAATATTTAATAAACATAACTTTGTTCCGAAAGACTGCAGACCAACTTCCAATTTGATCTTATTAACCGACTTCGATAAAAGAAAGAAGGTTCTCACTGTTCTCAGTTCGTATTCGTGTTTTTGTTTATGTATGTACCGCTATAATGCTTTACTATGTTATACAACTTTGGTGATTATTTGAACACCATCTAAACTGGCTATTTCAATAGTCATCAATATCTTAACATAATAATTTAAACATCGATGTCGATAAAACATCATTTAACGTTTGTCTCCCTCTAGTGTTCATTGCCATTTTTGAGGGGTGCGAAAAGCCAATCGCAGCGCTTGTTTGCATGATGTCGTAAACTCGGCGGCACCGCCCAAACTTTTGTTTTTACACGGTTCAATGTGTGTGTGTGTGGACTTGGTGGGAGAAAACTGGAGACTGGGTTTTCGTTGAAAGGAAGCAGAAGGGCACTTCTCCCTTTTTTATGTTCTGAGGTGAAAATCAATATGAAAGCTGCTAGAGATGCTGCATATTATTGTCACTGTGACAAGGTACGAAGTGGCCCAGAAATTAAATTAGTTGACTGTACAATTAGATTCCATTTTTGACCAGTCCTTTGGACGCCATGTACCTAACAGACAAAACTGCAACAAACCTTTATCAAGATAATAATACATCTTGATAATTATCGGATATTTTCACTGGTTTGTGTAGTATTTATTCTATTAAGTTTTTTTAATAATATTTATAAAACGACCTTACAGGAATTGCATATTATACATATAATATATTATGATAGGTAGTCAAGACAATTATTGAGACGCTTCTTGCTAGTTGCTACAAATTAAATAATGACTCGATATATATTTTTAAATTCTTTCAAAAAATTGACATTAACATTTAGGTAACGCGTTCGGATACACATCAAATTCTAATGGGGCCTTTTACACAATTAAGTTTATCACAATACTAGGATCAATATTATAGCAAATTTCAAAATTGTTCGGAGATCGCTTCAATATACTATACACGCCATACGTATCGAAATAGCGCGTGATAATAATCACCCCGCAAAGGACCTACATGTGAGCGGCTGACGTTCGAATAGAAATGCCTATTTTTCAGATTTTTACTATAGCGATAACTATCAAACAACAAAACTCAGCATATTTATCATTTTCATTTCGAACCCTGTAAGACTTAGCTTAACCCCTCATATGCGAATGTCAAAATTGACATATCATATGACCTTGAGATGTGAAGCAATAAATAGTTTCTTATGTTTGGCACATAGACGAGCTTAACGCTTTGAACACCATTTCTTCATATACGGCAGGGACACTTATTCATATTGAATGTCTTATGGAAAATGAGTTGTCATTTTCAATAAGAGCTTCAATATGAACCTTAGTTTAAACTTTAAAGCAAGGTGACTTTGACAACGCTTCGAAAACGAAATATCTGCCTCTCTATCGCACTTGCACATTCGTCTGACAGTGTGGCAGATACCTTTTTCAGTTCGCGGTAGGCCTACCGCCACGGCGAAAATCACGACTACAGAAGGCCTTCTGTAGGCCGTGGGCACAGCACCTATAGGTGTTCTTGGCATCCAAAGGTTTAACGAAGCATGAGAAGGGTTAAACTGACGGCTATATTATGAACGATATATATTTGAAATATGGATAGGGGAGTAAGGGTATTTTTTTTAAACATGTATTCTTAATATATTGAATAATTTAAACTTTCATGATTACACGAATTATTTGAACAGTAACCCGTTTCATGAAGCTACGTTACAATTTTACAAGTATATCTGGCAACACCAATGCAGCAGACGCTTGACCAATGGGGCCTTTACACGGTGATTATTATCACGCGACACACTGATATCACAATAAGTATCACGTGAATATTAATGTAAAAAAAGATACATTTTTTAGGCCTCAATAATATTGACATCCCAGTATTGTGATAACATTAACCGTGTAAAGGACCCCAATAACGACCGTCTATGTGACCAAAGTTGCCAGTATTACCATAATCATTTCAACCGAAGGACGTCTACAGCGGGACATATGCCTCCCCCAAAAAGTGCCACAATCAACGATCCTATGCCACCCGCATTCAGCAGCAGCAGTAGAGGCTTGAAAAATTACATGTACCTTCGTGAAACGAGCGATTCGTGTTTGTTATTCCCAGAGACAAAAATGACTGTTTAAATTGATCCGATTTTGATTTTGTTTCTGTTAGAAATGAATTGTGAGTTTTCTCTGATATTATTCAACGTCTTCTTTAAATTATAGTTAAGAGTTTGGTAAAAGCAAGTTGAGACCACTAAACAGTTACGCTGCAACACTATAGCTCTGAATGCATAACGTGCAGTGTTGCCCTGTAATTGTATAGTCCGGTCACGGGACTGAACGAGTTTCGGACATTGACCTGTCTCTATTTATCTTTGTCGCACGCGCACTGTAACCTTAGTCTGCTTGCTTAAAGGTACTGTACGCGTGTAAGAGACAAATGAGATCAGATGAGTCAATGCCCGAAATTATTTCTCTTTGCGACCGTGCTTTACTTGGTACACCTTTCATTCGCTTACTTTTAGGGAACAACAAACACTAGGATGTATTCGGGTAATTGGTTATTCCTTAAATCCATTTAGTCAAATAAAACTGTAACGCCTCGCTGTTGAGCAGGACGGGTCATTTCTTCTTCTTCATCTGCTTCGCTTTCTTCTTCTCTTCTCTCTTTACTTCTTTGTCTTTGATGGACTTGTAGAGTTTGTAGCCGAAGAATACTGGAAAGAGAAAATTACTTATTAGACATTTTAAATCACCACGCCATGTAATGTAAGTACTTTATCTATTTTTAACAAAGGAGGGGTGTTAGCTATAAGTTTAACATGTGTATGTGTGTGCCTGTCTCTGGCATCGTAGCTCTTTAACTGATGAACCGATTGGATTGCGTTTTTTTTTATTTGAAAGCAGGTTTTTAGCGCTGGTGACTGAGCTGGTGGTGGTGGTGATTTAGACGTTTTATCAAAGTCGGTTCAACCGTTTTTGAGATATTGAAATGAAAATGTTGGGGGGTATTACAACTTTTCCATGTTGGATAGTTATTGAAATAAATAGTTCAATTTTCTTATATAAATATTACGTCACAATCTACCAATAGTGTCACTATTCACATAGCAACACTATCAGTGCCGAGAACCCGCTCGTCGGGTGCGTATTGGTAGATTGTGACGTAATATTTATATAAGAAAATTGAACTATTTATTTCAATAACTATCCAACATGGAAAAGTTGTAATACCCCCCAACATTTTCATTTCAATATCTCAAAAACGGTTGAACCGACTTTGATAAAACGTCTAAATCACCACCACCACCAGCTCAGTCACCAGCGCTAAAAACCTGCTTTCAAATAAAAAAAAACGCAATCCAATCGGTTCATCAGTTAAAGAGCTACGATGCCAGAGACAGGCACACACATACACATGTTAAACTTATAGGTAACACCCCTCCTTTGTTAAAAATAGATAAAGTCATCAGACATTAAAACGTTAAATCTCTGTAGGTCGTGACTGAAATCAATCTTAAGCTCACGACCCTCCATTATTTCCGTTCATATCTTACGTAAGCATCATCATCATCATGTCAGCCGAATGACGTCCACTGATAGGCATAGACCTCCCCCAAAGAAGCATAATATCATATTTCATTTTATTTCTAGTAGCTTTTCTTTTTTTTTTGCACCACCCACTGATTATGTTTGATTATTTTTTCTCCGCTACCCAAAGGTTGTTTGGAAGAGATCGCTCTTTAGCGATAAGACCACCTGTTGTTTACCGCTGCTTGTATCATATTATGCTGTTTTTGGTTTGTAATTCTCTTTTGAGGTGTGCAATAAAGTGTATTGTATTGTATTGTAAGCATATAGGCGCAATACGTTGAAAGGCATTCATTTTTAAATTGTTTTTATTCTATAGGTTACATACATACTTCCGTTTGCCATATAATCTTTAATCTATATAGTACCAAGTAAAAACTAATTTAGATAATCAGTTATAGATAAAGTATAGCATACAAAGTAATCACCGGGCTTCTACACCGACATAGATTCGCTAAAGGTTAGACTATTTTAGACTACTATTCGGCCTGTCGGTTACTTCATAACAATATGATACTAGTTTTTGCCCATTTCTGCGTTTGCGCAGAATTCGAAGTCAATCTTCCAGCACCGGAACAATTAGAAGTTACTATTTATAAAGTTTTCCACGTTTTCTTGGAACTCAAAACTAATTCTACACCAAATTTCATATTCGGGAGATGTGAGAACCGTGTCTACTTACTTACGTCGACTTCCATAGGAGGAAATAAAAATATGGGTATTATATTATACACGTCTATTACAGCTGATACAAATGCAAATGCTAAGAAATTAGTAGAAAGTAAAAGGGATTCAAAGATAACCTAAGTAAAGCTTATCAAGTTTCCAAATGGCAAATCCGTTCTGCGGAAGCGTCATCAGAACTTCCAAACCAGGAGGGGGGACTAGACCTAGCGGCTATAGATTTTAGTGTACTAAACCCAGACCCGCTACCACGAGCGAAGCGAAGATTAGTTTACTCGTGGCTAGAACACACCAATCATCAACCAAAAACAAAGTTAATAAACAAAGAGTTATGGATAAGTCATTATGCATTACGAATTCACGATTTTTAGGGAGCGTTATTTAAAAAAATCACTTTTAAATTTAACGCAATGCTGATCCAGGTAAAAATTATTTAGCTGTTCTAAATAAGAGCATCTCTCTTATTTAAAACAGCTGAATAATTTTCTCTTATACAAACTGTTATAAAACTTCTGATTTGGTCTTCGATCTCTAGCACAAATAATGGCATGAGAGAGCAAATTAGCAAGATTGTAACGAATGAATTGTTCAATAGCTAACGAGAAACATCCACTGCTGGATTCGGCCTACCCCAAAGAGTGCCTCAATGATCGGTCCTTCACCATCCTGGATTCTCGCGACCTTTTCCAGGTCATCAGTCCACCTTGTGGGAGGTCTACCTACGCTGCACCTTCCGGTACGTACGTATTGCGCGGTAGTAATCTACTGCGCAAATACTGACAGTGTAGTTACAAATGAGGAAATTTGATCGACATCAATAAGACGTCGGTAAAGTAGATACCGCAAACCGATCTCACCCCGCAAAGGCAGGAAGTCTAAGTGTACATACCTAAAAGTATCACGAACAGTATAACACCTCCGGCAACCAGCATGATTTGGAACCTAACTGCGTCCTGGATAGCCGTTTCTAACCCACTCAAATCAAAGGCATTAGGATCGTTCATTTTCAGAGCAATCTTACTCGCCAGTGTCTCCTTCAACTTTGAACTAAAATCCTCCTTTTCCTCGTCACTCATAGAGTTATATTGCTCTATGACATCTTTTAACTTCTGTTGCACAGTTTCCGCTTCCTCGTCTTGCGGCACTTGTTCCGCCATCTTTTGCACCAAAGACAACACGTCAAGTTTCCTGATGGACTCTTGCAGTTTCTCACCAATCATTTTTCCGAAATCGAGTTTCGGCGCCCCGTCCATTGGATCCATTTCATTCGTTTCCAAATCCATTCCGTCGGCCATTTTGCTGCTTGGGCGGGAAATCAAGGACTCAATTAGTTTGGTTGCGTTCGGATTTATGAAAATGGGTCTATCAATATTTTTGTTACTATTGTATTACGTTAGCCAGGAGAGAACATCACAGAATTTCCAAGACAAATTGTTATAATACAGAAATTTAATGTGCTTAAAAGATGACCCATAAAAGTGAGCTTCAAATGTCAACAAAAGCTACAGAAAACAGTTGGATTATCTAAATAACATGTCAACGATAATATTTCAAGTTATGAATGCTGTTAAATTTTAGTTAGTCAAATGGATCTGGTGTATTTTAAAACTCGCAAATATGAGATAAGCACTTTGTCTTTGAAGTATCAATGGATAGGCCGAATTATCAAATATGAGTCGAGTGTCACAATTCTATTTAAAACTACATGCCATTATGATTCAAATTGCAAGATACTTATTTACTGAAATAGCGCAAACCTTATTTGTGGTCTTATGACAATCTATACAGTCTACTGCAGGGAGAAATATTAATAGTATTAATCACTACAAACAAGTATGGAATCTTATACACGAGGCTTTTTCTTTACAGCTGACTATTCCTGAGGTCTCAATTCTATTTACTTATTCATGCAATTATGCTCATTATGACCACAAAGTTACAACTAAAACGGCGTGAACTTCAATGTAGAGTTATGACACTTTGGTTCTCAAGTTTAACGAAAAGTCGTAATAACAATTAATTAATTAGATTAAAATAGGTCTCACCGTCGTGTAATCCAGGCGTCACCTATAGATAAACTAGCCAATTATCGGTACAGTGATTTGTTTGGCACTGCAACTGTCCCGCACTTATTACGTGTCATGGCGATAACTAACATATGTCACACGATAGCGATTAGTTGCTTGCTCGATTTTTAATCTAGGCGTCCGCAGGCTCGCATCGCATGCATCGGACGCATCGCACGCAACGAATTTTAGTATCCTTTGTATAGAAAGTCACACAAGTGCGTCCACTGATCCGTACCGTACGAGGGTAAAACTGAAAGTTTCGGGAATAGAAGAAAATATGCAGTTTAAGTGAGTTTATTTATTTTTATTGTTTTTCAAAATATTCTCCTTTGTATTTCATGCACTTATGCATGCGTTCAAACCAGTCCATAAAGCACTTTTTGAACTCTGAAGTAGGGGTCGACAAAATGGCTATTTTATAGGCCTCCACTGCTTCTTCTGGCGTCTGAAACCGCTGACCACGCAGTTTGTCCTTGATTCTGGGGAATGTAAAAAAGTCGTTGGGACTTAAGTCAGGGCTATATGGAGGGTGGTCCAATATTTCGACTTTTTCACCGTCCAGGCACTCAGTTGTTGTCCGAGCGGTGTGTGGGCTGGCGTTGTCGTGGTGAAGGATGATGCGACGACTAGGGTTTGTTTTTCGGAGTTCAGCAAAGACGTTCGGCAAACAAATAGTGGTGTACCAATCAGCATTGACTGTTCTACGATCCTCAAGAGCCACAGTAGCTACGTGACCAGATTTAGAGATAAACGTAGCCACCATCTTCTTAGCCGTACTGCGAGAACGAACAACTTTTGTGGGTTTGAGCTCGTCTTCGAAGACCCATACTCGGGATTGGTTTTTAGTTTCAGGCTCATAAGCGTATATCCACGACTCGTCACCTGATACTATGCTAAAAACAGCATTTGAGCGTCCCTTGTTAAATCTTTTCAAAGTTTTGCGGCACCAATTGACACGGACTATTTTCTGCTCGTCAGACAATAGGTGAGGTATCCAACGGGAAAATAACTTTTTCACGCCTAATTCTTCTTTTAAAATAATTTGTATTTGACTCATTCCAATACCCAGGTGCTCTTGAATTTCCCGATATGTCACATGTCGGTCTTCATTTATCAGACGACGCACAACATCGACGTTTTCTTGCGTGACTGCCGATTTTGGTCGACCTTCACGCACTTCGTCGGTGAGGGATACACGGCCACGTTGAAATTCTGAATACCACCTGTATATTGTAGTCTTTGAAGGAGCTTCAATATTAAAAGCAGCAACCATCCGCTCTTCACATTGTTTTTGTGTTAGTCCACTTTTAAAGTCATAATAAATCATAGCTCTGAAATTTTCACGGCACAATTCCATTTTAAGCAGTGACTCGACGACTTCAATAAACAATTGAAACCGAACCATACTTTTTTTTTCTAAGTGGCCAGTGTGTTGAGATAAGGAAACTTCAGAGATTATAAAAAGGTATAATACATGTTAAAAATAAATTAATAAGTATTCGATTCCCGCCACTTTCAGTGCAAGCCTCGTACGTCAGTGGACGCACTTGTGTACCATCCTATACAAAGAATACTAGAATCCGTTCTGTGCGATGCGGGCCTGTGGACGCTAACTTTTAAACGGTATTCAGCCGAGTATCATTCTCAAATACGCGCTATTGGTCTAATTTGCCGCTAGATGGCGTTGTGCCGTCTGCTGTCGATTCCTGAATCGCACTATTAGCATTTTCCTGCATTTATGAGCTCTGGCGACTGTATATATGCAAGAGTCATAGTGGAATATCCTGTACCGAATTAATACAGTGCGTTATCAAGTTTCAGTGGTATCATTGAGTACTCGTCCTCCATCTATCCCTCTGAAGAAACGAAAGAAAAAAAAATCAATGCCCCCCCAGAGCTTCCAGTCCAGTAGCGGGTTTCATTTTATGATTGGCTTTACTCCGATCTTTCAATCGGTTACCTAAAGGAACTCGTTCGGTCTTTAAATTTCTTTAGTTCTGTCAGGCCTGTTTCTTTCCTTCTTCGGCAAAATTCGGCTCTAGAACACCTCCGAGGTGAATACACCTGAACGTGATTGCCAGCGACACTCATCGTACCACGGCCGGCGTTATCCAGACATGCATTATCCTTGTAATCGTTACTCACTCACCCTAGACCATCTTAATAGAACTGCTTCCCACGTTCCAAGACGAAAGAGCAGATTCTATGCGGTAAAACGAGTCTTGGCTCGTCCTATTCGTTTTTCGTTTAATTCTTATTTCGACTCATTCTGTAGCCGTCATTCATTTTTTATTCGTCATGTTTGTCATCCGTCATTATCTTTGGTGTTTTTTGCATTTTCGTATTTGATAAGACGAAACGCATGTTTGTGTCTTCTTGCTCATCTTCCTCCTGGCATTTTTGCGTTTGTATCCAAAAGGAACCTGGGGTCCACTTTGGCACCTAATCCTAAGATTTGGCGTAGGCACTAGTTTTACGACTGCCATCTAACCTACCAACGCAGAGGAAATACCATGTTGGGATTAGACCAGATTCCCCACGATGTTTCCTTTCAACGAAAAGGCACCGATACTCGTAAATATCAAATGATATACTCGTATCGTAAATAAGTTTTTTTTGACCAAGCGAGCGAAGCGTCTCCGTTTCAGCTTTCGACAAAAATTCTTGCGTATGTCTGTCTGTCTGTCTGTCCGAATGTTTTCCTCTACAGGTCGCATTTCTCAACCGATTCTCGTGAAATTTTGTGAGTAGGTTCCATAATTATTTCTTTGTCGAGGCAGTTTTTGAAAATTTTGAAATTTGAAAAACTTTTTTTTTGCGAGTCCTATAGCTCACAGAGCCACTAATTAAAACTAGTGGTACGAGGCAGGTTTCGAACCCACGACCTACACATTAAAAGTCACGTGCCTTACCATTCGGCTGTGACAACCAGGCAGTCTTATTGCTATGAGCAAACGGAATACAAACTGATATCTGTTATCGAATTATTGTTTACGCAACTAGTCAACGTGGCCGATATATGATAAGACTACCGGAGCCAGAGAAAGACAGCAACTATTTAAAAAACCTCAGAACAATCGACTATCAAAGATATCTTAGAGCAGACTATACCGGCCGGTGAACTTAAATATGGCGCCGGCGGCTGTCATCTAATGGAACTGTCAAACTTCCGATTCAAATAAGTTTTTACGGACCTAACTTACGATTGACAAAATTCTCAAAAGCTTGCAGACAGCAAATCCTGTGAATAACCTTAAAACACCACAATAACAAAGCTCAAAAGCTGCCGACTGCAAAATCCTTATCCACAGTAAAGCACCCATAAAACATATCAAACTAAACTTTGACGGGCTAAAGTATGTTGTCGATGAGGAGCTAGCAACCTATCACTTCAATGTCACATTTTCCTCATTAATTAAATTTTGCCTAAAATAAAATTTCACTAAACTTACATATAATAGAGAATATCAATAGCGCGAACGCGACTCCCAACCAAGGTCCGCTCCCACCGAGTACTTTAGGCGTGTTTCCACTGAGCATGTTCCTCAAATTCTCCTTCATTTCCTCCGTCATTTCGGAATCGTTGAGCATGTCCAACAAATTCTTCCTGATCTCTTGAGGATTCCCATTTTTTAACAGCTCTTCCAGTTCCGCAGCTTCAAGATTATTTATGTCCAAGTCGTCAGCCATCTTGGTAAGTGGAAAGACGGTTTAAAGCGATTGAGGAGTTATCGAACTGAGGGTTATCTGGCTTAATAAATTGTAGCGAAACGTGGTGCCACGTAAGCGGGTCAAGGTATGAGAGATAGCGGATTAGATAATAAAATCGCTTTATTCGCGATACAGAACCTATAATAGTGGCTCTGTGAGTCCTCGCGTGTCTTACGTTTTCAACCTCCATGGCTCCAGCATTTTGCAAAATTTCAAAAGCTGAATCCACAAAAATCAATCCATATAATTAGTCGGGTCACAGGTTAAACATGAAATAAGTTTTTTAACTAGTTTATGTTTATAATAAATACATTAATTGAAAGGTGATAAAACTGATAAATTGTTCTTTCTAACAGCTACATATTTATTCAAAATGTCCTCCGTGATTCTTGATACATGGCTTCAACCTTCGCGGCCAGTCATCTATCGGTGCACGCACGACTTCCATGTCGATTTGTGCCGCTGCTTTGACGATAGATGCTTTCAGCGACTCCAAATTGCGGTGAGATTTAGAGCATGCTTCCTGCTCTAAGTAGATGTTGCCATATTTTGTAATCGAGGGGTTCAGGTCTGGCCTGGAGGAAGGCCAGTCCTGGTGCCGGATGAAGTCAATTTTACGGCTAGTGAGCCAGGCTTGCGTGCTCCTTGCTTTATGGGCCGGGGCTGAATCTTGCTGGAACACCCAATGTCTGTTTTTGAACATAGAACGTAAAAGAGGTTCTACAACATTTGCTAGGGTGGTATTTTGGTATACAGTGGCACTAATTTTTACACCTTTTTCACAGAAAAACACTTGAGTTAGGCCTGAATATGACTGATTAAGGGTGGTGGCCACGTTGGACGCAGGGGATACGCCTGCTCACTTCTTCATTGTTAGTTGCGTAAACTTTACGACCTGTAGAGAACAGGCGGACATCCGGAATCGGGACAAACGAAAGCATCTTTGTTTTTTTTTGTATAAATTATGTTGGTATGTGTGTAACAGTAGTGGTGGTGAGTAGGTAAGGTCGCCAGCGAGCTCCCGAGGATGCACTGTGTTGTGTGGAACCCATATTATCTCTAGCCATCAACCGAACGTACTTACCCTCAAATCTATAAAGGCATTGGTGTCTCCTAGGGCGTCGCAAGCGTCCATAGGTTACGGAATCTGCTAAACATCAGGCAGGCCGTGACGGCAGTATGCCTGTTTGTCACAGTCGTGGTATTAAAGAAAACAGAGCGCTCCATCCTTTTTTTAGGGTTTCGTAGCCAAAATGGCAAAAACGGAACCCTTACAGATTCGTCATGTCTGTCCGTCCGTCCGTCCGTCTGTAGGTCACAGCCGATTTACTTGGAAACTATGACCAATGAAAATTGGTGGGAAGGTGTATGTTATGAACCGCTATAGAAATATGATGTGCAATTACGAAAAAAATATTACAGTAATATACAGTTTGGTTTCCAAAAGGGTAAAAACACAACATCAGCTATATTTAAATTTTTACAGCATATCTGGACAGACATAGATAAGAAAAAAACTACAATTGGATTATACATAGACATGTCGAAAGCATTTTGTGTGTCTAAAAAAAAGCCTCCGATATAGCTAACTATTAGGAAAGACTTTGAAAATTGTAATAAACTGGTTGTCAAAGATAAATCTAAGCGTGAATCTAGAAAAAACTAAATTTGTTCAATTTGTTAATTATAAGCAGCTACAAGTTTTAATATTGTCATAAACGATAAAACGGTAAAACAAGTAAATAATAGTACAGACTTCCTAGGAGTGAAAATCGATGCTAAACTAAATTGGAAGTCTCATGTTAACAAAGTAAATAAAAAGCTAGCGAAATCCGTCTATGCACTATCCAAATTGACAAACATAGCTTCAACTGACGTTGCAATAAAGGCATATTATAGAATGGTTTACCCCATCCTTACGTTTGGCATTAGGTATGTTTTGGGAAAACTCGGTAAATATTGAATCTACTTTTCGTCTTCAAAAAAAATGTCTCCGTATTATATTTAAGCTTAGAAATATGCAAACCTTAAGAGATACTTTCAAAAATAATGAAATACTAACGCTGACATGTATCTATATACTGCAAATCTGTTTATTTGTAAAGGAGCGAAATGATATTTTTATAAGAAAAAGTTATATTAGTAGTAAGTTATATTTTTATAAGAAGAACATTATACGATCACAATATCAATATGATGTATGTACGATAAGACCTTCTAGCTTTATACTCAGCAAGAGCGCATATCTGTCTGGTATCCAAAAAATAATCATTTGCCTGAATGTATTAAGTCGCAAGACAGGATCAAATTTAAGATAAAGCTCAAGAAATGGCTAATAATGAAAATTTTCTACAACTTGAATGAATATTTCAGATGTTTAAATACCTAATATTATTATTATTAAGTTTCTCTATATAAAAAAATATATTATTAATTTATTAGCTACCTGCTGCTGGCAAGCTGTTGGACTTTTTCTATATAACATCATCTTAAATATCTTAATGTACACAGTTTCTGACAATAAATTATTCTTATTCATAATTTATCTTATGCCTTGGGCCACGCATATTGATAATAAACATTAAGGCAAGTTGTCACAAGTGTTACATGTGTACATTTAATTCCTAAAGAGCCAATAGGTATGTAATAAATGCAATAATTTATCATTTACTTAATAATGGTTACCTTGTGGTGGTTAACTGACTATCATTATTTTTTAACATATTTTGCGTTCAGACAGTACTGTTCATATTGTTGTTGTTGTAAGTCGTCACTTTATCTTTATTAATATAGATAAAACAATATATGTTGTTGGCCGATGATAACAAAAGTATCAATTGATAAAACATTCATATTTTAAAATTTTTAACTGAACTTCATAAAAAACCGGCCTAGTGCGAGTATATCCATATAAATGGCAAAAAAATCACGTTTTTTGTATGGGAGCCCCTTATATTTTATAATGTTTTTAGTTTTTGTTGTTATAGCCGCAAAAGAAATAATACATCATCTGTGAAAATTTCAACTGTCTAACTATCGCGGCTCATGAGATATAGCCAGGTGACAGACGGACAGACAGACGGAAGGACAGCGGAGTCTTAGTAACAGGGTCCCGTTTTACCCTTTGGGTATGGAACCCTAAAAAGTACATCTTGTAAAATTCTCTTATAAATAAACTATACATTGACTTAAATAGTATCATTTGCTTGCCCTCCCCCTCCCATCGACCATGACCCAAAATGAGTATCTGACCGAGGGAAAACTACACTGTTGAGTTTTATAAGCTGCCCAAGAATATAAAAAGTGAAGATAGAGAGTCATTATTCATTAAAAAAATTGCCGTATATTTGATTAATAAATGTTTTTTTTTTATTAAAAATGGGATTGCTCTTGGCCAGCATCTAGCCAGGGGGGCAAAGATGAGGCCGACGATGAAGCGAGCTCACCCAGAAGATGCCTATTCACTCGTGCCTTAAAAAGGTCCAGATTATATGAACTCGGAAATACAGACGCCGGCAGAGAATTCCAAACCTTAGAAGTGCGCATTATAAAAGAAGATGCAAAGCGCTTGGTTCGAATTAGAGGAATTCGAACCAAGCAGAGGGGCAGCAGTGGGGTTGTTTTTATTCATTGCAAAAGTTCTTTGAAAGCTAATTAAAGAGTTACATAAATAAAATAAGTATATTATTAAAAGAGAAATAATTTTTAAGAAAAAAAAACCGACTTCAATGGGGGAGGCCGGTAAACGATTATTATACTTAGATGGTACACTCTTAGATAGATATACAATAAAATAAAAATGGCTATACAAGGTGACATCGGAGACGTGATCAGAAGCTAATTTTTCAGACTCTACACATGATAGCCTTTTCAATGCAATAGTTGTTACATCGAATAAAACAAGTTTATTTTTTCAAACTTTTACTAGAAAAATAATAACGCCATACTTAAATCATGGTCACCCTATCACTTTTGACACACGTTGTATGAGGGATGACACGACGTCGTGTGGTGTAGAGTGACCAAGCAGTATTAAACATTATTTTTTTCTGTTAATAATTTGAGGAATAATAGTCAATATTACAAGTAGTAACTGTGATATCATCTTTATTGAGTTTGTCTTTCAATACTTCATCGGGTCAAATAATTTCTGATCACGTCTCCTGTCACCCTGTAATGTATGTTTATAATGGTAGAAAACTAAGTACCCTCAATTCCTCATGGAATCATGAAAAAACCTTGCTTGCTTGACAAACATAACGAAGAGAACAAATCGCCAAACGTGAACTACGCGTCGTTGAAGAGTTCCGTTCTGATCATCATCAGCAGTTCCACTTCATCAAATGTCACTTTTATGAATGAAAATGCTTGATTAGTTCATGAAAATACTAAAATCACTATTTGTGTGCCTTTCACATTTGAGGAGTTCCCTCGATTCCTAATGGATCCCATCATCAGAACTCGAGCATGACAAAAATCAGTCGTGAAAATAGAACTTGCTTAACAAACACAGCTAGAAGGACAAATCGCCAAACGTGAACTTTTCGTCGTTGAAGAGTTCTGTTCTGATCATCATCAGCAGTTCCACTTCATCAAATGTCACATTTTTGTATGATAATGCTCGATTTGTTGATAAAAACACAAAAATCACTATATGTTTGCCTTTAAGATTTGAGGAGTTCCCTCAATTCCTCATGGATCCCATCATCAAAAATCGAGCATGACAAAAATTAATCGTGAAAATAGAACTTGCTTAACAAACGCAGCTAGGAGGACAAATCGCCAAACGTGAACTTTTCGTCGTTGAAGAGTTCTGTTCTGATCATCATCAGCAGTTCGACTTCATCAAATGTCACATTTTTGTATGAAAATGCTCGATTTGTTGATAAAAACACAAAAATCACTATATGTTTGCCTTTAAGATTTGAGGATTTCCCTTAATTCCTCATGGATCCCATCATCAGAAATCAAGCATGACAAAAATTAATCGTGAAAATAGAACTTGCTTAACAAACACAGCTAGGAGGACAAATCGCCAAACGTGAACTTTTTGTCGTTGAAGAGTTCTGTTCTGATCATCATCAGCAGTTCCACTTCATCCAATGTCACATTTTTGGATGAACATGCTTGACTTGTTGATAAAAACACAAAAATTACCATATGTTTGCCTTAAAGATTTGAGGAGTTCCCTCAATTCCTCATGGATCCCATCATCAGAACTGCGTTTTGACAAAAACGGGACCAACTTGGATATATATACTTACAATCAAAAAAAGAATTTTCCAAATCGGTTAAGAAATGACGGAGTTATGGACTAACAAACATTAAAAAAAAAAAAAACATACGACCGAATTGATAACCTCCTCTTTTGAAATTTTGAAGTCGGTTAAAAAGGGAAATTTAAGCATGAAAATGTTACTTATAGCTATTTTGTGATAGAGATTAACTCTCTGTTGTTATCTTAACAAAATATATAAATAATATAAGGTAAAATGTATGTTAATAGTTAAATATATCTCTCTGTTGTTATCTCAACGAAATATATAAATAATTTAAGGTAAAATGCATGTTAATAGTAAAAAAATTGGGTTAGAAGTTAAATAGAAAGTGTAATGTAAGTGTAATTATAATAACAACTAAAATGATTTATTTAATTACTTGTAAGCTAATTTATGTACATACTTATTAATGAAACGCATGTTGCAGTGCCCTGCAGGTTTCATGGCAGATCATTTATATTTTTTACCAACTACTGTACCCATGAAAAGCAATAAAGATTACTGATTACTGATGTCACAGACCTGTAGCGTTAACATTAAAATAATTGTAACTTCATTATTATTTGAGATATTTCCTCCATACAGCATATTTATTCAGTTAGTTTCTTTTAGAGTACTTAATAAACAAAAAAATCTGTTATTTTTTTTATTGATTTTGAATTTAAGTCAACTACCCTATTTTAAGGCTCCAAATTAAACTAAAATAACACTTAAATGGAATGTCGAGCATTTCTCATTATGTTTGAACAAATAAAAGAGATACATAACATTTCTGTCTATACTATACATTTTAATGATACGAGAATTATCTTTTTGACTGTATTTTACTAGTTTAGATACTTCTGCAGCCTTCACATGTCTTTCAGTATCTCTGATATATTAATAACAATTGGAACAATATTTCATGATCTAAAAAGCATTACGAGTGTAGTGAGTTCAATAAACAATTTCTTGGTCTGTTGAGTCCAAGCACTCTAAGCCTCTTCTACGAATTGTAGCTTATTGATGCCAGAGGTGACAGAAGGGCTGGCAGCTACCTCGGCTAACCTATTAGCTTGGATATTCTGAGAGGAAGTGCTGCCAGTGTCTTCGGCACCATACCACGCGGCCATTTTTAGATTTAATTTAGTTTTATTTTTAATTAGTTTTTAAGCTGTTGTAATTAGTTTTATTTTTGGTTTTTATATTAACGCTTTGAACAAATTTTTGTTCTCTTTCTTTTTATTAAGCTAAAAAAATAAGGGGAAAATGGTATTAAAAACACAAAGTATGTCAATTAACTCTACTTACTGATAACACGGTTACTTATTACGTGTATGCGTGACTTTGAAAGCGATTTTTCACGCATTATCATAAGAATTACTGACGCATAAACCAAGAGTGAAAATCTGACTTTCGCTTGCGTGGACTTTTGGTATTTTTTTGGCGAAAACCTCAATTTCTAGAATGATTTTGGCTGTTAATATAAAATTAAAGGTGTAACAAATGTTCTTACCGCTTAAACTGATGACTATAAGCCCCGGAAGGATGAAAACAGAGTTAGAAAATGCGTGCTCCAACGGCCCGTCCTGACCGCCGCTTAAATCGACCATTTTGGTCTAATACTGAGATATTTCCCTCTAATACTGTGACGGTCCACTAATCCAACTATTAGAGTTTATAGGGAAAACATGTTTTTCACTGGCACTTCTTTTATATAAGAAGAAAATCGTAAAATATGTGTGGCGAAAGTTCGCTTTCCTCCGACGGTATTGACGGTATCAACAATGCATGCAAGTGACAGTTGTAGTGACGTGTGACGTGGTTCCTTGTTTGACGTTACGGTTTTAAAAGGTCAATTCCGGTTTTTAAACAGTGCTAAAATAATTAAACAAATACTGGACGGTATGAACTATAAAATATTTCTGAGACATTTATTTGGATTTTGTATTTGGTAGTTTTCTTATGTAATGTATTATATATTTGTGAAGAACTATAGAAAATAAGGCTTTAGCTAACCTTCAGCTAACTTCCTATGTTTGTATGTATTTTGATGCGGCAGTTATCTATAGTAATCGATTCATTCTATATATTTGGCAAAATTTTATAATTAACTTTGCTTTCAACGATTATTGGTTTGAATAAGAAAAGTCTAATGGTTTTCAAGTTATCGCTAAAACTGCTAAAAAACTGTCTTGACCAAACAAAAGGTCGTAAGTGCCGTGAGCTCCCGATGAAGATACGACCTTTTTGATTCTATGTATTGTATTATTTATTTAAGCCATTTATTCTTTAATAAATATACACTTGTTAATATTACATTATAAAATTAAAAATTAGTAATAGTAATGCATGATGGAATTAAATTAAACATTATCTAATTAATTAATTAACACGCAGTCGGTAATATTTCTATAAGTACAATAATTTAGTTATTTTTAAGGACCTCTTGACTTGCAAAGGCCTCCTCCATTTTACTCCACATTTCTCTGTTTTGGGCTATTGTTACCCAGTCGTCGCTTGGAAACTTTTTAACCGACTTCAAAATTTCAAAAGAGGAGGTTATCAATTCGGTTATGTTTTTTTTTTTTTAATGTTTGTTAGTCCATAACTCCGTCATTTCTGAACCGATTTGAAAAATTCTTTTTTTGATTGTAAGTATATATATCCAAGTTGGTCCCGTTTTTGTCAAAACGCAGTTCTGATGATGGCATCCATGAGAAATTGAGGGAACTCCTCAAATCTTCAAGGCAAACATATAGTAATTTTTGTGTTTTTATGAACAAGTCAAGCATTTTCATCCAAAAATGTGACATTGGATGAAGTGGAACTGCTGATGATGATCAGAACAGAACTCTTCAACGACAAAAAGTTCACGTTTGGCGATTTGTCCTCCTAGCTGTGTTTGTTAAGCAAGTTCTATTTTCACGATTAATTTTTGTCATGCTTGATTTCTGATGATGGGAACCATGAGGAATTGAGGGAACTCCTCAAATCTTAAAGGCAAACATATAGTGATTTTTGTGTTTTTATCAACAAATTGAGCATTATCATACAAAAATGTGACATTTGATGAAGTGGAACTGCTGATGATGATCAGAACAGAACTCTTCAACGACGAAAAGTTCACGTTTGGCGATTTGTCCTTCTAGCTGTGTTTGTGAAGCGAGTTCTATTTTCACGATTGATTTTTGTCATACTCGAGTTCTGATGATGGGATCCATTAGGAATCGAGGGAACTCCTCAAATGTGAAAGGCACACAAATAGTGATTTTAGTATTTTCATGAACTAATCAAGCATTTTCATTCATAAAAGTGACATTTGATGAAGTGGAACTTCTGATGATGATCAGAACGGAACTCTTCAACGACGCGTAGTTTACGTTTGGCGATTTGTTCTCTTCGTTTTGTTTGTCAAGCAAGCAAGGTTTTTTTCATGATTCCATGAGGAACTGAGGGTACTTAGTCTTCTACCATTATAAACATACATTATAGCCATTTTTATTTTATTGTATATCGATCTAAGAGTGCACCATCTAAGTATAATAATCTTTTGCCGGCCTCCCCCATTGAAGTCGGTTTTTTTTTCTTCAAAACTATTATTTAGTTTTTAGCCCATCTTTCCAGTGGGCGACCCGGCTTTTTTTTACCGGGAGGTCCCGCCCATGTAGTGACTCTCTGAGTAAATTTTTCGATGTTCATTCTTGCCACGAGGCCAGCCCAACGAGCCCAACCCTCCACTCCAATGTATAGTATAGTGGTTCTGTCGGTACGTAACCCTTCTTTGTGAGTGATCCGACACGCACTTGGCTTGTGTTTTCTTTTATTACTGAATAATGGTATGTAAATTATACTTAGAGGTTCTTATAACTACGTGTGGATTCGCTTGCAGAGATAACCCTGAATATAATTTTACGTCATTAAATTAATTATTTGACGTGGGAGAATAGGTAATGAAAACAAAATAATTTAAACGTAAATTTTATTATTGAAAATACACAATATGTATTCTTTTGGCCTTAACATTACATTAGTGTAAACAATACTTATAATAATATTCCACTAATGGGACAATGCGATACAACAGTTTATTACGGACATTATACATATACAATTATTATTAAAAATATTTTGTAAATATCAGGAGTAAAAATAGTTACATACTTAATAATCATTTAAAAAGTTCATGGAATGTTGACCCTTAAAAGCTACAATGTCATCCGTACACTAATAATATAAACCTTAAATTATATTATTTATTTACATCTGGTTACAAGTGATATAATTCCCTCCAATTAAATTCAGTCATGTTTGGACGTTATACATAATATAAATTTTGAAGTCCCTCAACTTTGAAAGAATTATCACAGAATAATTTGAGGCGATCTTCAAATTTTCGTACTGGGTAATTTTGTAACTTAATATCGATTTACAATACTGACTTCACAGTTAATGCAATTTCAACCAAAATATATTTTAGTACAAAATTTATTGGTGAAATACGCGTCGAATTAATAAAACGTTAATAATATTGTATAAATCATTATTTGAAAATTTTAACGTAATGTATAAGGCACTTTTGGAATGACATTGAGCGTATACATCCGCGTACAATCTAAAATATATCACCAATATTTAAACCTACATTTATTTCATAAAATAGCAATGTCTTGTCACATTACCGGTTTTTGAGATTCTTTTAAAAAATACATTGATACAAGAATTTAAATAGAAATTGATAAAAATGTTGCCAATTACAATACAAGAAATTAAATAACAAACCAATAACATGGCAATGCAGAACTATACAATTTCGTACAATTTTAAAACATCGTTTAAATCCACGCAACGCTTAAGAATAAACTTCATAATTTTTTTCTTGTAATCTTGCATTAACTAAATTTAATTTGTGTGGATGAAAGCAATATCATTAACTATAATTTCATCTATTTTATTTATTTCTTAACGGCTTAAACTCAATTCTTCTTCAAGGGGTCGAAGTTGTCTATTGAAAAATCATCGTTTCCGAAGGTAATACCTCTGCTGAATCCATCCTGAGGACAAAAATAAGTTTATGTCAAAAAGTACATTTTAAAGCTTCTTTTTTGGACTGTTACCATCGAGAATATTAAAAAGGTCCAATGGTAATTTTCAGCTTCCATCATCATATCATCAAGCTATAATTGTGTATACAGGCTGGGCCTTTTAGATGGGTCAGTAGGCAAATCTTAAACCAACTATACAAGTAGACTGTGCGGAAAAAGAAGACTCGTGAAATGTAAGGGAACCCATACATTCTACGACTCTTCTCATTCCGCACAGACTTCTATCTGTTCTTAGGAACCATGTCATTAATTTTAATCACGAGAAAAACTGCAATAAGTACATAAGAGTACAAAATATCAACGTAGGTATATATTGTTACGTTCCACCGAAAAGTAATGTACCTTATGGTGATAGGGGCCACATTTGATTGGACTTCGGGAAGTCCTAATTGGGCTTTTATAAGGTATGAACTAATAATACATACAAATCACGTACGTACTGCTAAATAAAGAACCATTAATATTATTTATATTATAAATAAATAAATATTGGGGGACAATCTTACTCAAATCGACCTAGTCCCAAACTAAGCAGAGCTTGTACCATGGGTAGTAGACGACGATATAAATAGAACTTATATAATAATAATAGTCGTATGGCATTTATTTTCGAACCGTGAGGTCTTCGAGAAGACAAGTACGGTTGCCAGTTTTTGTTGCACTTATACTTATATAGATAAATACATACTTAAATACATAGAAAACATCCAAGACCCAAAAAAATAACAATAATAAGATCATCTAATAAATACAATAAAACGACTTAAACTAAATTCATAATCAAACGCAAGTTATTGTTTAAAGTTATTAGTCAATTTTGCAGATATGTTAACGTAATGCGAATAAATATATTGCATACGTAATTTAATTACTATTAGGTAAGTATAATATTAAGCCTTGGTTATAAAACTAAAAAGTTACTATTTAATACCTCGGGTACTTCTTTATAATATAAATAATTGAGTTTAGTTTAGTTACGCAGTTTTTATTAGATACAAGTAATACAACCACAACTCACCATGCGCAGAGCTGTAGGAAACGAAACGAATTAAAATAGGTACTGATAAAATTCATTGCAAGAAAACATGTAATTGAAAATGAAGTGACAAAAATTAAACACGATTTGGCTTTATGGACCCGTTATTGAAATAACTAGGAAATGATTTTCTTTACGGCGCAAGAAGCCTAGAACAACTTTTTTATTCTATTGCTCGAAAAGTGCGTCAAATAAAATAAGTAATATTAGACTTATCAAGCGGTTACAAATTTGTGAATTTGTTATTTACAAAACATTTGAATTTGACCAATCAAAACACTGTCACAATATTAATCCATCAATTATAATACACTAATTTAACTCCTAAAAAATAATTATGCATATAATGTTCGCTGTGGAATTTATTTTTATTTTTGGGAGGATAATCTTTGTTTATTCATTTTATCGCAGTCAAGCTAAAAAAAGGGTACAACTCTGGTCTAAAAGTCATATTACAACGAGATGGTTATTTTCCCGAACGAAGTGAGTGAGTTATAGAGAGTTATTCTAGACCAATCTACTATTTGCGAGTTATTATTTAAATTTATTACTAATTGCAAAGACGTAAAATAATATTATGATATTGTCAAACTTTTGTAGCTTAGACTACTTTTAAATGCCAAGCAGTTATTTACCTTCATCTCCGAAATAGTTTTATCTAAGAACCCGTTGAAACTGCTACCCAACTCCACCGTTTGCTTCTCACTGAGATTCCCGAAGCCATTGAAAGCGTTCCCGTAGCCATTGCCGAAGATGTTCTTCTGTTCGCTAGGGTCGTATCCGCTCAGGCCATTTGTGAACGTAGTGTTGTTAAAAACCGATGTTTGGAGGTTGAAATCACTAATGTCATAGTTTGGCTGGTTGGTTTTTGTGGCGAAGGGGGAGGTGATGGGAGTGTATTGGTTGGTGGAGAAGGGGGTGGAACCGAAGAGGTCGTTGCCATTTTGGATGGGTGTTTGGGGGTGCTGTGGGGAGGGTTGTTGGGGTGTGTTCTGGCGTTTCGACGCTTTTGGTGGAGGCGCCACTGAAAATACAAAACAGAAACTATAAATAAAGGACAGGAAATTTATGCGATATCTTTCGGTTACCATTCAATTCTGAAAAGCGTAATTTGGTTCGTTGTAAATCAATTAGTTAACTGGTTTATCATTAATGTGTAAAATAGCACTAATTGTGAAAAATAGGGTGTAACTCGCTCTGAAACCATTTTTTTACATATGCTGGACACTTCGAGAGTGATTTCATTATCGGCAACCATACTTTAAAACGGGTCGTGTCAGATTGGACAAAACCAATTTGGAAAGAACTGATTTTTCCTAATTGCCTTTTTAAGGGTTAAATTCTATAGAACTTAAGGATAACTGAATTGTTACAATATAGGATAGCAAAATGATTGTTTTCATCATACGGAATATAAGGCTGGGTTGAATCGACTTACGATCACAGACTGATCAACGTTAAATATGGCGCCGGAAGCTGTCACCCCATAGAAACTTTTCCATACACTGAAATTTTAACGAACACAGCTTACGATTACAGACGGTTTGGTGCAACCCAGCCTTAATGTATGAAGGTAAAATAATACTTACGCAGTGGCGGTGTGGTGGTGACGGCGTGGTCGGCCGCCGGCGCCGAGTAGCGTGGCGCGGAGTCCGCCTCGAACGCGCGCGGGTCGAAGTCTGCAATATCGTTATTTGTTCAACAAGAGATCAAAGTAAAAAATTAGAATCTTGAGCGTAGTGAGGGACTCAAAGACACGAGATGCAAACATCTTTGCTCTCGTGTGATACATACAACTTTTCACCTCAGTGGCGAGAACATATAACGCAAAGGAATAGTGATAGAGAGAATGAAGTTACTTAAACTAACCTACGATATGAAAAATTAAAAAGTTTGTTTTTTTTCACGCTCGCAGCAAAATTGCATTTTGCTCACTGGTTTCACGCAACAAAACCACCATTTTCGAGCCGCTGAGGTGAAAAATATATTCATCATCATCATCATCCAAGGTATATACAACACGGACACAGAACACCGTCGCACACCAAAACAACTCCGTCTACTCGTTTCCTTAAAACGCTTTATAGGAATCTAATAGAAACAATCTCCCTCTCTAAGGCAATTAAATACGTTCGTTCCTCTTCTTCAAACATTCCTATCCACCCTCACTTCAATACTTCTCTTCGACATTTACACGCCTGCTTGCCTACATGTGGTGTTATGCTGGCGGTGAGCTAGGTCCCCAGAACTCCCGAGTATGCAATGTCTTGAAAGTAAGAGACCTGCACTTATCTCAAGCTGTCAATAAAAGGTTGCAGGCATCCATAGGCTACGGTGTTTGCTCACCATCTGGCAGACGGCATGCTCGTTTGCCGTCGTCGTGATACGAAACCATGTAGTATTGGAAGAAACTACGTTAAATTGTTCCGGAATTATATTATTTTGATTTTTGATACGTGGAAGTTACCATGATCAAACTATGTGTTTTGTGCATGTAAGGGATTGCTAGTATTGGTGAAGGCGAGAATCCAAGGTAAAGATTCACTGAGATGACGTAGTGGTCTTGGTTGCCTACTGATAAGGGCGCTAGTCCAGCCAATCAGAGGCACGGGTTTGATACCCGTCTTAGACTTACGGTTGGGGTCACGGTTAATTTTTTTCCTTTGTATTTGTTCTGTACCAAATAATTGAAAGTAAGGTTCTTGTCTCTTACCGCTGTCCGAGTCAGAATTTAGCAGCAGACCTTCCAACTTTGTGCCTACGACGGGGTTCTTGCTCGATAGGTCGCCAAGGAGCTTGCTGAAATTAATATAAGTCATATTAAATATATGGCAATCCTAAGTTGTAAACCATTTCTCAAAACGTAGGTAACTTATCCGCTCACTGGATTTCGGATTAAAAATGGTAGCCTAATTTGCCTCACAAATACATAATAGACAGCTACAGTTGTCTAAGTCAATTTGGGGATGTACAAAGTAGGCATTCAACTCTGGTTGCCAAAAGCATGCGAGCGGTTAAAAAGCATATGGTCAAAATATTTAGTGAGTAATCAATCAACAACTTACTCGTATCTTTACAGAAGCAAACAAAAGTAAAGTATGATCTATAAATATGTTTATAATAGGATATTACGGAAATTAAGGCTATTTGAGCATTATAGTTTTAGTGTTACAAAAAACCGGTAATTTACCGGTTACTCACCCCGTGCCGAAGTTGGATTTTCCATTGTGCTGCGGCGGTGGCGTGGACAGCAGAAGATTGTTATCGTTGCTAGAGTTGAATGTGTCTGTGGATGAGTTGTGCGACAACGCGTCTTGGCCTGAAATTAAGAAATAAAGTTGATTAGAAGTACAACCCGTGTCGAAACGTCGGTAATTAAGGTAAATAAATTAATTTCGTGTTAGATCCGTGTACGAATATTTTAAGAATGTGTACAAAGCGCGAGAGTTTAAAGTAAATGTATAGTTAGAACTTGGTTGGATGTATAACTTGAAACAATAGAAAAATAATGGAAAAGTAAAAAGCACTAGTTGGAAAAATACAACGTTCCGCACAATATATACCAAAAAAACTTTTTGAGCAACTGTAATAAAAAGTATATTTTAACTTTAGAATTACTGTAAAAAAGGAGGTTTCTACCCTGTATATTAGTTTTTGTGAGTTCCCGCTATTTCGGCACTTGTGCAAGCGCCATTTTCAAGGATTAACTGACATGCTGGCGTGCTGCGTCATGGTATATACCCCGTTTTTTTACAGTAATTCTAATGTTATTGACCATGTTAGTTTGAAATCGTATAAATAGAAAAAAAAAATATGTTGAAGGCCTGAAGCTTACTTTTAAAAATACTTATTTTAACTTACCGTTGGTGTTGGGTTCAGGAGTGCTACCGTTACCGGCGCCGAAGCCGTTGGCGAGCGTCAGCGACGCGATCTGCTTGTCTAGATCGGCGGGCGCTTTGAAATCGGCGATGTCTGTGAGCTTGTTGCGCTGGAGGTATGCTGATAGATCGTCCTTGTATGTTATCTTTGATAGCTCCTGGAATCAAGGGTTTACTCAAAGGTTAGTACAGCAAAAATTTGAATAAAACTGGCCTGATTGGAACAATCCGGAGTTGGTATGTATGTAAATAAATATTTGTAAGTAAACTTCCGAGTATTATTGATCAGAAAAAAATTGCGAGTCAAAAAGATTTTTTAGTTGAACATGAGCTAAATCAAGGGGTTCGTGAAAAGAGAGATCCAGAGTTTCAGAGTATTTAAAATTATAAATATAAACTTGCAGAGTCTGATAAGATACTATCTATCGCTTTATTAAGTAATAATAGGAATATTGCAAATATCGCGATTAAAACACTATCAAGTGGTATCCAAAAATAATTCGTATTACAAAAAAAATGCCTAAGAGCGGTGTGTTGTGCAAACTGGAACGACTCCTGCAAACCGCTATTTCGTAAGCACGGGATCCTCACGCTGCACTCTCTTTATGTATATGAGTCATGTTTGTTTGTAAAACGGAATATGGCAAAGTTTGTCATAGCACCAAGAAATCCTAGGCAATCCTCTGGACGAAGTGGACTAAACCTCAAATATCCGACATGCAAATCTAAACACTTCCGCAAGAGCATAATGTATATGGCGATCAAAATGTTCAACCATCTGCCAGAAGACTTAAAAATAGTTGATTTACCAGAATTTAAGTCCAAACTACTGAAGTGGTGTATGAACAAACAGTACTACAGAATTTGCGAACATTCTGAACCAAAATAAACATTATTTCACGTCATTTATTAATATAATTATTGAAATTTTAATTTTATTCTCAATTATTTCATTTAAATCAATCAATTATTTTCAACTATTATTATGTGACATAAAATGACATTGCATACTGTATTTTAAAATCTTAACTTAAAAATCCTCTGATAATAATAATTTGATTTTAAAATGCAAATGACCAACGCACATTTTGAAATACTTTGAATATTTTGTATACTGCATAGACATTTTTATTCTTTGTTCATGACTAAGTATTTTGTTTAATTTTAAATTCATTAAAGTTAATATTGACTTTGCATGTCACCAGATGGCTGAATGTACATGGCTCCTACTATAAAAACTGTTACCATTTATGTACCTGCATTCTAGCAAATAAATGTATTTCATTTCATTTCATTTCAGATTTCTTTTCATATTTTTTTTGAATCTACACATTTTTTGAGGTATACAATTAAAAGCAGCAAGGTATCTGAATGGTCAATTCTCGATGTAGCTAATATAATTGTGGTCATATTATAAGAAGAAGGAATGAGTGAATGGTTTCGATACTGTGTAAAACTACATGACATGATACTTCCATTGTTAAATATATTATAAGCCGTACCTGTAGACGATTTTTGTACGTATTCATCTGCAGTTCCAATTTCTTATTCTGAAGGGAGAGCTTCTGCATCTCGATGTATTTGCCGTTGTCATTCATGAATCGCCTGTAATCAATAAAATACGATGATTTATATTTCAAATTAAAGGAAAAAATAAAAATAATTATAGTGCTCCGAGCAGGAATTGAACCTGTGACATCCTGGTATAGGCTGTCAATCGCTCTAGCCAACTGAACTCCCTGAAAAATCATGCTCACGCTCAGTCACCAAATCCTAGAATAGTTCCCTATTACAAGCCTAATAGGGAGTACAGCGAAATCACTATAATCACTGAATTTTTAAATTTTTATCTTTGTTTGAAATTTATAAGTTTCATTAGCTGATCACCATCTCAGCCCAAGGACGTCCACTGCTGGACATAGGCCTCTCCCAAATTCATGAGGGGTAAATCATGATTTTTTTTTATTTATCACAAAAAAATTAAAATTAATAACATTTTTGTCACTGATCTGCCAAACTGTATGACAGTTTGTTGGCAGAAAACATGTATCTACCATCTACGTATTTAATCATGGGGGGCCATAATCGCCACGCTCGGCATGCGGGTTGGCGAACGCAGTATCTCCACCGCACTCCAGGGATGCTGCTGCCCACTCCACGGTGGTCTTGGTCGTAGTTTTATGACATACTGCTTAATACAAAATCAGTTACGATGATTTACATAATTTACATTTATGTCAAAAAACCGGTACTACACGGTATAGGTACAACACTAAAATTCATAGTAAAAATAATGAACATCTTGTAGCATTACTCCCATTTTGAATAAACATAGTTATCTTCGAATATGGGTCAGGACGAAATTTTTGAACCATCGTTAAAGGTATTAATTGGTCTACAATTTAAATGATTCCGTTGTGACACGAAAATTACCCATATAAATTGTATGAAAATTTTTCGTGTCGCAACAGAATTTGGTTCTTATCCATATATCTATCTGTACATTTCTTACTAGCTTATGTTATGGCAGTTATGGTAACTAACCTGTAAGCCAAATCAAACGCCTGACCAATAGTAAGCGTGATCTCCGAAGCGAGCTTCGTAGATATAAACACGAAGCACTCGTGCTTCTCCACGTGCCCGTTCGCTTCGCCACCGTGCTTCGCGATGAAGGAGAAGTACTTCTTCGCTCCCTTGTCGTCCGCGCAGTACGATATCCGGTGGAGCGGAAACTGGTACATTATGTTGTTTGAACGTGGCTCCTGGAAATATAAGAGAATTATTTTACTACCTACGTGGCTCCTGGAAATTTAAAGGTATTCTTTTTAGTTTGCAAGAGTGAATAGGTCAGATCTCCGAGAAGAAACCCAGGGGTCACGTGTAGGGTAACAGTGCTGGGTACTCCCTACGGACGAGGTGTAACTTCGACCCCCCTTGTCAAGTGAGTCAGCAACTCGACTGTTCGAAGGTCTCAAGCCACCCGAAGGCCTCTAACTTAGCTTATCGAAGCAATAGGTTAGGTATTACTGAACTGATCCAGTGAGCTCCATCTTTGGCCCTGTCATCACTTTATCATCAGGTGAGACTAAAGGGTGAATCACTGGTCATTCTTTTATTTAAAAAAAATAGGATTTTGATTTTACTCTTTGGTTACGGATGGTAGGCGTGTCGATATTTTTTGTTATTGATAATGTATCTCTGCCAGGCTAGTCCCTCGTGCCACTTCGGCTAGACTCGATTTAGTCCATTCAAAAGTTCAAATTATGATGGCAGTTTTTTTTAAAGTCGCACATGTTGAATACTTCAGCGACACTAGCTAACACAGACGACGTTGTCATACAACTGAATATTATATTGTGACGTCACATTGTAATATTAGAACCCACCGCTGTATGGGAAAATAAGTAAATTGGTGATCGTGACATACGTGACATACTGCGGTCGTGAAATACTGCGTTTAGGTGCATAGTGTTATACATTTTTTTTGCTTTATATTATCGTTATTTTGGTATCTTTTAATTTACTACTGGCAGATAAAACAATCGCATAATTTCGATTTTTTGAAGTCTCATATCATTGTATGATTTTGATAAATTTTAATAATTTGTAATTTATTACGATATTTTTATGGTTTATTATCGTATAGTTACACCTTGATGTACATTTTAACATGTAACAAGTACCTATACCCAACCAATTATACCCAATTTATTCTATTTTACGATGACACGAAAAGACAATATGCCAAACTTATTAGGAAGGCTATGATTAAAACGAGATGCAATCATCTAGTTTGGCTTCTCTGTCGATTACACTCACACTTTTTCCTCGCAGTAGATACTACTCAATCCATTTTTTAGGGTCGGCGCCTTTAAAACCGGTATTAAGGACTATTATACATATACAGGTTGTGGCCTGTAATAGGAGCAAATAACTAAACGGTACACTATTGAGCTCTCAAGAAATTATTTCCAAATGATTTTAATTGAAAAAAAAAGTTTTTTTTAATACAGTTGCTCAAAAAGTGCTACTTTACGTAGCTGTTTAGCGTGCGGAAAGTTGGTTTTCGCGCACTAGTGCTTTTCACTTTTCCAATTTTTTTAAATTTATGCTTGTTCCAATGCATGACTCCTTATTGCTGGGTGTTAAATATTAGTTTCCTTTCAACGTCGTAATCAACATAAAAACCTACTGTTAATATCAGAATACGAAAAATATACACATTTCATATTTTATTACTTACCTCTTCATCATTATAACACGTTTATTTTTTAATATTGAATATTGAAAAACCGTTCTTAATAAGTTGTCTGAGTGGAACGGAATAGCTGCCGAAACGCCTGTCAAAGAAGGCGTTTTTACTTACTGCAAGCATGTTTTAAGTTTCTAAAGGCAACATTCGATATTGTTTTTATAAATATTACTTGTTGTTTTTCTTATTTTTTCGCAACTGTATTAAAAAACGTCGTTCAATACACGTGCGGAAATGTCATTCTTCACTCGTCCCGAGTCTTGCCACTCGCCTGCGGCTCGTGGCATCCCTCGGTACTCGTGAAGAAATGACATACTTTCCGCACTAGCATCGAAATGTACTATTTTTTCGCAAGTGTAGTTTATATGTACTTTTTTACTCTACTGGAGTGATATTAATAACAATTTATTCAAAAAAACACTAAAAATTTATGTATTTTTTTTAAAGAATCCCAAAAATATTCTTTTAAACCAAAAATGCGACAACGATTATGAGTCATAACTTGAAGCAACCTCAAAATCAGCATTGACTGCCGCGCTATAATCTCTGGGTGCCAAGATCCATTACTTGGAGGTCATAACTTTAGACCAAAAGTTACTGCAGATACTCTAAGGAAGCGCCCTTTAAATTTATTGCTCCTATCACAGGCCACACCCTGTATGTATATCAAAGCCCAAGACGAGTAACTATAGGCACGGATGGAGATTATTTTCATTAAGTATTACGTTGTGTTAAAAATACCTGGAATCTAGGGATGTCACGAATATTCGTATTCGCATTCGCATATGCGAATGATTCGCATCATTTTAATCATACGCATCAACATTCGCATTCGCATCAAACGATGCGAATATTTTACGAATGCGAATGTGTGCAAGTCTTGGCGTGTTTCGAAGAAGCCGACTGGCGCATGCCCAGAGCGAGCCAACCAGTGTAACGTGATTTATTTTGGCGAATAGAAAGTACTTTTTAACAGACTTCAAAAAAGGAGGAGTGTCTCAATTCGGTTTTATGTTCTTTTTTGATTTTTAATGTGTGTTACTTCAGAACTCTATCATTTGTGAACCGCCTTGGAAAAATATATAATTTATTTAAAGCATCTGGAATTGAAGGAACTACTCTAAAATTCAAGCAAAACCAAGCATTTTAATATAAAAAGTAGCATTTGGTGAACTGGAATTGATAAAGATCATGTGACCATCCATGATCTTCTTCATCAATTCCAAAACTCCCAAGTGTTTAATGGGTGGCGCTAAGATATTTAGATCAAGATGAATAAATGATCTTCATTCGAAGAATAATAAATATATGATAGTGGAGGGACTATGACCAAGCCAATTACAATGGTCCTGATATAATCTTACCAGAAACCTGACCCAAAAGGTGATAAAAATGTAAGAAATTGTTGACCGACCTAGTGAAGCGAAGGTCAGCTTCGACAAAAATGCTTTCTCCTTTCGTATATCCGGATTTTCGGCTGTTCCCGATGATCTACAGGTTGCATTTACTTAACCGATCCTCGTGAAATGTTGTGAGCAAATTTGACAATTACATAGAACTTTTTGTCAAGTAAATTGGAAATTTTGAAATTTGAAAGGAAATCGTCAGGTCCACAGCACACAGAAACCGAAGCTACTAGCTAGTTAAATCAGTGTTTAATTAAAATTGTAGAATGTAGTAGATTTCATGTCATGAAATCGTAGGTGTAAATTTTATCTAAAGATTGGGTTGGAAATGTCTCGTTTATTTATTGATTTTTAGTTTTTTAAGGCGGTATTTTTTGAAAATCAATTTATATACTAACACCTTAACATTCGCATTCGTATTCGCACATTCGCATCCTAAATATTCGCATTCGCATTCGTATTCGCGAATGTGATGGAAACGACATTCGTGACATCCCTACTTAAAACCACCTAAATCACGAAACTAGTATCCATTACTATTTAACTTCTTTCGCTACTTTAGAAAAAAAACCAAATGCTTACGGCAGTGTGTGACATTCGGCGTGGCAATCATCCGTACAACTTGGATCCACATTATTACCATAGACAAGTGTCATTTCACCCCAAAATGACAGTGGGAGAGTCATTAGCTCCTGTTGAGATTGGTTGAGCGACTTCAACTGAAACTGGGGTGTAAGTGGAAGCTACTGGGAATTCCATCGCCGGTTCCGCCGTTATTTCCTAATAGTCTATTTATAGTCTGCGATGGAAAGCAGCAAATTAGCGGACTCCGGATAATTCGTGTCATCGCCGTAATGGCTTCCTGCAATCATGACCGCAGTGACGTGTGACACGTACAAGCGTTGTCTAAAGAGTAAGGAGAGTCTAAATTCAATAAGTAGAGTAAAATCTACGTCTGGTATATTACTAACTTTTTTTTTTTAATATTAGGGGACAATCTTACACAAATCGACTTAGTCCCAAACTAAGCAAAGCTTGTACTGTGGGTACTGGACGACGACATACATACTTATATAGATTAATACATACTTAAATACACAGAGAACATCCAAGACCCAAGACCAAAATCCGTGCTAAATGCACAAATAATGCCCTGGCCGGGATTCGAACCCGGGACCTCTAGCTTCGGAGGCAGTGTCACTACCAACTAGGCTAAACAGGCCGTCTTTGGCTTGGCTTTTGGCTTTATATAAAGTCCCACAGCTTTAAAAGTTGTAAATAAATATGAATTGTTTGCCTTACTATGTTGAATCCCTGTAATGATTTGAAATTAATGTAATGTAACTCATATGTGTTGAACTCTAACTTTAATTAGGTTAAGTATATTGCAATACCCAAAATGGGTGCATGTTGATTATGTTAACTCAAATTACCACCTGTAACTGTAACACACATGTAAGCAATTAAATAAATACAAATGCAGCTGGACAAAGGCCTCTCCCTTGGATTTCCACACATTGACCCCTGCAATCTTTGCGAACGCATGCAGGTCATCCCGCCATCTCGGCTTGGGCGTGCCTGGCTTCCTTTGTCCGCACTGTGGCAACCACCAGTGGCTAAATGAGCCCACCTCTGTGGATGCTGTGGATACGGCAATCACAGCCGGCCCAGTTCCATTTGAACAAAGAAGTCTTCTTGCCTAGTTAAGGAGCGCAGTGTGGTATTTCTGACTCGATCAGTCCTCTTGTAATCAGTACTAACATAACGTATTAGGTAATATAAAGAATGTCTCAGACCGCAGGTATTTGACTCCCGAGTCGAGGGCGATAAGTATGCGATCCGATGCTTTCTTTATTACCGCCCATGTTAAGTGCAAAAGTTTACTTCTCCCCTTAGCCAGGAAGTGGGATTTTAAATACGCATAGCGTGCGGTACTTGGCACTTACTGGCCAGGTGTGACGTAAAAAATATTACCTAATTGTCGCATTTTCAAGCAAAAGGGCCGCTTTGCCGGCGTCTATCCGCCATTACCTTACTCAAGCAATTAGATGCGCCGGAATTTTAAGCTCATATTTAAAAACCGCGAATCCGTTCGAAACATGTCGAACGATATTTGATCATGAAGAAGTGAGTGACGTTGACCTCCCTCCGATATAATATAAGTAAATTCAATCAGGAATGTTCTGTTGTCAAACGCCCGAAAGTATGATTATTTTAACCCGTATACTGCCTTTCTTTGCTTTGGTAAAATACACTTACAAGACATTTACGTATCCCACCCGGTGGAAGAAACCCTTCTAGTAGCGTGATACCAACTTCGAACCGTAGAGTTTCCATACATTCTTGCTCGGATTGTTATGAATAGCAAAGGAGTTACTCAATCGTATTGGATAATACTTTTATTATTTACCTCACGCAATGGAGAACAAATATGGCGGGCCTTTTCACTTTTCGCGGGCAGTTATGTAACCTTGACTATGATACCCATATTATGTCAGTTAGGCTGCATTCGACCAGACAAGAATATATTATATCTTTGTTTGAAAAAATACTTTTCACACCAACTATTCAAAAAAGATTCATTGTTGCCCCCAAACGAAGGCTCAAAGTTGTACTTTTCTTCCCTCATTTAAAGTCGAGCCTTAGGAATTACTCAAAAGAAATGTGGCATTCCACGGATAAAAGTACCTTAAGGCTATAGCTATAGGGGCCCTTTACACGATTAATATTATCACAATATTGAGGTGTCAATATTATCGCGGTTATCAAAATTGTATGGCTTTTGCTTCGTTGTTCATCAATATTCACGTGATATGGATCGTGATATGAGTGTATCACGTGATGATAATAACCGTGTAAAAGGCCCCATAAGGTACCTTTGACCATTGAACACCACAAATTATGCTGAAATGAACATACCTGTATAGCGACTCCGTCGACCGATATCGTGATCTCCACCTTCTTGCATTTGGCAGCATCCTTGGTCTCTGACTTCTTGAGTTGTTGTGTGAACTGCAGCTTCTTAATGGCTTCCTTCACTACTTCGATGCCTTTTGGCTGGTCCACTTGTGTGCAGCCGAGGAACTGGAAATGTAATGACGGCGTGTTGAAGTTTATAAATTTACTGACCACCAGCGGGTCTATGATGGTTGCCATTTTATCACTTATCGTCGTGGATAAGACATTCGTCACGTTCTGACATGTATGCGAGAGCGAGAGTGACGGGAGTCTTATCCATGACGATAGTGATAAAATGGCAACCATCATAGGCCCGCTGTTCGTTGGTGCGATGACATACAGCGAGGAAATCGTGGATGAGACTAGCTCAGAACAGCAGATGTATGATGGTTACCATTTTATCACTTATCGTCGTGGATAAGACATTCGTCACGTTCTGACATGTATGTGAGTGCGAGAGTGAAGGGCGTCTTATCCACAACGATAAGTAATATAATTTATACCAAAAAAAACGACTCCAATTTTGTACTTAATTTGTGGTTTCCGTGAGCCAATGCTTGGTTACCAACAGAAAATACCGAAATCGGCATATGCGTTCCTGTCAAATTCGAGGAGTTCCCTCGATTCCTCCTAGATCCCATCATCAGACCTTCATCAAATTTATATGGGACCAATATTGGGGTACCTGCTTTGAAACAAAAAAAGAATTATCAAAATTGGCCAACGTGGTCAAGAGTTATCCCGGAACATATATACATAAAAAAAGAACAAGCAAATATGCAGACGAACTGAGTACCTCTTTCCTTCTATTGAAATCGGTAAAAAATGGCAATCATCATACGCCCGCAGGGCAAAGTGGCGTAAACATGAAGACTTGACGAGATCTTTACTCAACAGTAGATGGATAAAGATATAGGTTTAATGATGATTATGGTGGTGCAGTCACCCAATGGAGTGTCTTGGTTAAGCAGTTGGTATCAGTACTTCATCATTGCCGATGACAAAATTGAGGAGCTGTGGTAATGATATTGAATGGAGTGATAATTAGACGGCCATACCACCAGCATTAAATGTTTCTTTTCGAGCGAACGGTATGACTAACTGTAAAAGTCTGTTGATATGTCTGTAAAGTATTAAAGTTGATATGTCCTAACGCAACGGGCGATAAGTTGCACAACTACCTTGTAAGTTAATCTTCGACCAAAATTACAACTTGAATCTTTTCAAGACGAGAGGAAAGAGGCACTATCTACGATTGTACACAAATATATTTTGCTGTATTTCATCTGTGTCAGAGCTACGACATCCAGAAATGATCAAGATACTTAGGTATAAGGAAACAACTGATGATAGGGATAGATAGAGAGACGTAATTAATGAAATGAGGATAAGAGTATGATGTTGATGACATCCAATGCATTGTTCTTAAATTTTAATCCATCGGGCACGCGTTTCGCACGAACTCCGGCCTTGTTGAACTTCGTTTGTATGCTAATAAGTTAATTATGCGAGTAATTACCGTTTCGTGATAACTATTGTTTTATAACTAATGGTTAGATACTCTTAGGCTCCGTAGATCCCGAAATCGGCTTCCTTCCTTTAATGGATATAAAAGTCGTTTTAGGCACAATGTTTTTTCAATATAAGTTTAGTCATAAGGCTGCAGCCGAGTGGTATGGCACGTGAGTTTTAATCTAGAGGTCGCCGGTCGTGGGTTTGAACCCGGCTCAAGACCAATGGGTTTTAAACAAAAACTTAAGACGAAATATCAACATCGTGGGAGACGGGTCTAATCACAACGAGATCTAGTTTTCCCTCTGGGTTGCGTGGATTGGAAGGTCAATAGGTAGTCGCTTTCCTAAAACTATTGTTTATGCGAAGAAATTCAAAGGCGTATGTGAGGACCCAACCCTGGGCCAGCGTCGGGACTAAAAAAAGATTTACCGAAGCAAAAACAAGGCACAAGCAGAGGAAACAAAAATAAAACCACAAATCAACATTGGTGCGACAGTAGACTCGGTCTTAGCGTTTGCTGCGAGCCTGTTTGGCTACTACTGGCCTTTCCCTCTAAGAGGAGACCTGTGTCCAGTAGTGAAACGTTATTTGATGATAATAATAATAATCGTATGGCATTTATTTTCGAGTGTGAGTTCGAGAAGACAAGTACGGTAACCAATTTTTGTTGCTTTTAGCACCACCCGGGGTCACGTGTAGGGTAACGGTGGGTACTCCCTACGGACGTGGTGCAACTTCGACCCCTTGTCAAGAGAATGGGCAACTTGACTGTTAGAAGTTCTCAAGCCGCCCGAAGACCTCTAACTGGAGTTAACGACTGCTGTCACAAAGAGCAGCCGCGATCAATGGCTTAACGTCGCTTCCAAAGCATGGGAACGCTCAGTTTGTAACCACACCAAACGGCAACCCATCTTAGAACTGGCCTCTGCCAACGTTGTTTAACCTCGCATACCGCACGCGGTACGCGGGCACCGCTGGGCCACGAGCGCTCCTGATGATGAGTCTCTACACCAAATCTTGCGGTTAGCTGCTAGAAAAACACTAGCAGGATAATGTGTGCGTGTTTTTGTCGTGCCCGTTGAACGAACGACAGCCCCTGGCTATAAATAAACATTCTATAATTAAATAATTATACATTATCATATCATATGCCAAGGGGCGGAACCGTATCAATTGCCAGGTTCGATTTATTATTCCTTATCAAACATATGCTTTGTTTGTGATGATATATGAGATCTGGATTTTTGAATATGTCTGCAACGCTGCACTGCGACAACTACGAGCTTCAGGTGAATCTGGGGTGCAGGTGGAATTACTGAGAGAACGGCGAGTACAATACCTTGACTAAATAGGCGACATGTCCTTTGACGAGGGCGTCCGGGGCGTGTATCCAGTTGCGACCGTTGGGGGCGCCGTTGCTCTTGCCCTTACCCTGCCAGAACAGCAGGGTCGACATTCTGAAACAAAAGAACAAGATATTAGTTTTGTCTGTTGCATGTTCCCTGTAGTATGGGCAGATGTAGCTCTAGCTACCATCCATAAGCTACCAAGAAAGAAGAAGAAGAGAAATGTAAGGTTCTAATCTTGACACATTTCGTAGCAGTTAAGAGGAAGAAGTACTCAGTGTCTCTACTGACACACATGAGAAGGAGAGACACCTTCGCCCTGCAATAGGACACTCAATACCCACGGGAAAAAAGGGGGAGGTGGATCTAGACATGCGGCAGCGTGTCCAGCCAAGTTCACCCCAGGAACTGGCGGACAGCAGCCGTGTGTTACACGAACCGTTTGGAGCCACTTTTGACCCCCAATAACTCCAAATCTATCTAACATAAAAACATGAAATTTGGTACATATATTAAGATCCGTTAGAACAACTAGAACCCCAAATTTCATATAGTTTTAATAGTTATTGAGATAATAAGTTCCAAAAAATGGCATTTTTACGACTGACTGACTGAAACTGCCAAGTTAAGGCTCAAAATGCTTTCTTGGTCACCCCATATAGCTGAAGTGAGCCAAAAAATCTTCAAGTCTCTTCACTCACTAAGGCGTCTGCAGAATTTCCTACCCCTACATACCAAGCTGACTCTTGCTCAATCTCTTTTACTCCCTTTTCTGGATTATGGTGACATCGCGTTTCTTGATCTCAAGGAGGAACTACTTGATAAGCTGGAGCGTCTGCAAAATGTGTGTATTAGATACATATTTGGTCTCCGCAAATATGATCACATCTCCGTTTTCCGATCCCAGCTTCAGTGGTAACCGATCCGCCGACGCAGAGACGTGCATATCCTGTCGTTACTTTTTAATGTACTGTTCAATCCTGCTTCTCCTCCTTACCTTACGGAGCGTTTTAGTTACATGGCGGATGGTAGTGGTCATCGTTTACGATCGAGCGCTAATCTTACTCTAGCCATACCACCGAATAAGACGCGGACTTATTCCAGGTCTTTTACTGTGCGCGCTGTGAAGCTGTGGAATGCGTTGCCGTTGTCACTAAGACAGTGCCCGTCTGTCGCGTCACTCAAGAGTCATTTAAAGAAGTTGTGGCTTTCCAATAACTAGTGAATTGGTTAAATACAGTTTTAAAATTTTATTAATTTACTCATATTTACGACATTTGTATGGATATATATAATGTATATATTTACCGATTACATTTATGCATATATTATAAGTTTTATTTTTCATATATATATTGCATCTGTTTTATTTGTATTGTACATGGTTTAAGTTTGTCTATCTTATTCTACCTACCTTCCACTCAATTGCTCAAAGGTTAGCTGGAAGAGATCCCTTATAGGGATAAGCTCGCCTTTGTACTTTAACGCTTTGTGACCTCTTTATGTTTCAACCTGTAATTGTGTACAATAAAGTGCTTACATACATACATACAAAATGCATTAAGCCGCAGTAAATTAGTTTTACTGTAAACAATCTAGTGCCAAACTGTACTACTGTAAATAATCTACGGAACTTGGCGCCCATTTAGATCTCAATTCTTTTGTCAGTGAACTTGGCTGCCATTTTCACATTTATGTTTTTGACACCAAAATCGACCAAGCTAAGGCAACCAAGCTGGAGAAAGTGCAATATCACATTTTACCATTTTTTAACATTTAACCTGGAAGTGACACTGAAATTATATTTCACGTGCTCAGTCGCACCCTTGATACCTGTATTAAAACATACATACATACACTTAAACGTGTTTAAGTGTATGTATGTATGTTTTAATTGACTGAGTGAAACCAGGTCTCCGTTTCAGCTTCGGCAAAAATGCTTTCGTATGCCCGGGCGGCAGATTTCCTGCTGTTCTCCTCTACAGGTCGCATTTCTCAACCGATTCTCGTAAAATTTTGTAAGCATGTTTATTATTACCGACTTCAATAGAAGGAAGGATGTACTCAGTTCGTCTACATGTTTGCTTGTTTTTTTTTTATGTTTGTATGTTCCTCGATAACTCTTGACCACGAAGGCCGATTTTGATATATCTTTTACACCACACCTTGCCAAAAAGCGCGTTTTTTCGCACGCTGCGCGTCCGGAAAAACCCACGTTTTGGCCAAGTGATGACGTAAAATTGTGTACAAAACACGGGTCGTAAAACAGAAAGCCCTCTCTCGCATAATTATGACCCTCGCCTGCGGCTCAGGCATCAAACATCTGCGATATCGGCCTGTCTTTATTTTACAACCCTTGTATCGTAAATAGCTATTTTGTTTCAAAGCAGGTACCCCGACATTGGTCCCATATAAATTTGGTGAAGGTCTGATGATGGGATCTAGGAGGAATCGAGGGAACTCCTCGAATTTGATAGGCACGCATATGCCGATTACGGTATTTTATGTAGGTAACCAAGCATTGGCTCACGGAAACCACAAATTGTAGCATAGCGAAGTACAAAATTGGAGTCGTTGTTATTAATTATTTTACGGTATAAATTATTTTATAAAACAAAATTGTGTCAGTTTTAAGACATTGTTTTAAGACACTTGTAAAAAAAATCAAAGAACCAGATTCCAGATACATTCCAATTTTTTATACCTCTTCGGTGATAAATAATCTTACGGCCCGCCTGAGGGTAAATGGTTACTCCAGGGGAGTAACATGCGCGTTGCCGACCCTTTAAAAAATTATACACTCCTTAAAGAACCCCATTAATGTAGTCCCTCGGGAAAACCTCGGCAGGGGAGCTCATTCCACAACCGGAGCGTCCGAGGGAGGAAATTCCTCTGGTATTTGTGGTGCATAGTCCTATTCAATACCACGACGATCATTCTATCGATTTCGCCATTGCATAAATATAACTGTGTAATCTTCCTACGGAAAACATACCTACTGCCAAGAATCCAGCCGTATCATTAGATGCATAGATAGCATATTGTGGAAAACCATCACGACCGCTATGTTTACACACGTGGCATTAATAAATGTTTATACAAGTATTAAGGAGAATATGTTGTATCGATAGGTAATGGACGATTCTCACCGAACAGCTGGAGTCGGTGTACACCCCACTAGAGTCAAAGGAATTCGAACCCTCCATACAGAAGTTAGATTTCATATTTGAATGGGTTGCGGGCAGCCGGTAGGGCTCCGGTCGGCTGCCGCCGGCTCTGCCGCTGCCGTTTGGATACGAAGTCTAGCTTCTGTATGGAGCGTTCGAATTCCTTTGACTCTGGTGGCGTGCGCGCCGACTCCGGCCATTTGGTGTGAATCGTCCATAAAGCTAGAGACAGATGGCCCCTCACTCTCAACACAGCGCATCCACGGCAGCTCTAACGTTGACGACCTACCTATACCTACAGACCAAATAGTGGTGGTAGGTACTGCTCAGTTAGAATGTTCCAAATATAAGCTGTGCTCCATGTGCCATAACATAACATCTCTAAATAATTATCATAAACCGGCATTTTCAGCACCCTAAGTTTACAAGTCTGCAAGGATCTCAATGCCATAATTTAGTAATTCGATCCTATTAATAGAAAATACTGAGCGGAAAAGAATGGCCCTTTTTTATGATAGACTGACCAGCGATTGGCCTTAGTCTCACCTGATGGAGAGCGATGACAAGGCCTAAGATGTTGCTCACTGATTCAGTAATAGCCTATTCTCCCTTTGGTTCGGTAGTGATACATTTTGCTCCATTTTTTTGCTTTGGCCATTTCCTTATTGCGCTAAATTGCTAGATGCCGGTACCGACTAAGCTAAAAGTGGCTCAGGTTTTCCTTTTCATTTTTGCTTTTCTTTATCTCGTATTTTTCATTAAGTATCCGTTGTCACATACTTAAATGTACCCAATATAAGTATTGTAATTTATCTCAATAACAATTATATTTTACTGCACTCTACTACCTGCTACTCTGCTTCCTCTGCATTTTGTATGTATCCTTAAAATTAAAACCTATAAAAAATATAATTTTTAACATACTTATAAGTAATTTGCGCTATATACTAATCTTTTGATCTGTGGACAATGTCGTTGGTTTCACACTCTGTAATTGTACATTTTCTACATATTAAGCATGAAACCTTGTGTGTAATTGTATTTTGTCCCAAATAAATTGAAAAAAAAAAATTGGAAACTACGGGAACTGACTATAGCAAAACAAAACAACAACAACAACAAAACAATACATATTAAAAAGTCGCACAGTAACGAAATCCACTAGGAAGTAAGGCCTACATTTTAATTTCGTTTTACTCTAACTAATTCTGAACGAAGTACGAGTACGTGTATGAAACAGAAAATGTCAACCTGTAGAAATTAGCTATTAAATCGAAAACAATAGTAAGCAACTTGTCTTTAATTGTAAATTAATTAATTATAGACAAAACAATGCGCAGAATGTGAACGTCAATACTCACAAGCTTTTGCGCAATAGACTTATGCTTAGAAGGAAATGTCGAGTATTAGTAGAAAACTATAGGTGCCTAGGTCTTCTGGTCTGATTATGAAAGAAGCTGTAATACCTATGCGATTCAGGCTGGTATTGACTCACCCATACAAACGTAGTTACGCTCTCATTTTAAAACGCCATGCTACAATAACGTGAAACTTTGTATACACAATGGCATATCTATGTCGGAAATTGGTTTTTGTTGTTTGAAATTATAATGGAGAAAAAATACAGCGATTATTAATGTTTTCATACAAAACGTAAAAAAACTCAAAAACTCACATTATTCTATTACAATTTCTAGTAACAGATACTAATTTCCGAGACCGCTATGGCGGCTCCCATTGTGTATACAATGTTTCATGTTATTCTAGCATGGCGTTTTGGTTGTTCCTAGAGTTTTGGTCGTCACTCGAAGATATCAAAGTTAATTTAAAATCAAAACCCATATAACTGGTACCCGATTTAGCACAAGCGAATTAAAAAAAAAAAAAAAATGACTCTATACTTTTCCACTCTTACTCGGTCTCTCCTACTATATAATTTGAGGATTTCTCCAAGATCCCGTCATCAGATCCAGACTTGATGACAATGGGACCAACTAGAAAACAAACCCTTTCAAACAAAAAAAGAATTTTTGAAATCGGTCCTATAGTCTCCGAGTAATCGGAAAACATACATAAAAAAAAGAATATTCCGACGAATTGAGAACCTCCTTCTTTTATGAAGTCGGTTAAAGATAGGGACAGGGATTCTGGACGTATAAGATGTTGATCCAGATTGTGCACATATGTATATTTTACTATTTTGTATATTTTATTATTTTGCATAAAACAAAAAAATGATAATTTTAAAGGATTTTACAAATACGTCAATATCTCCGTAACTAGAAACTGCCATAAGGGCCCTTTTCTTATGGACGGTCACATATAATAATATTATTGATTCGCAACATTTTTAATTATATTTGTCCTTGACTATTCGTGATCGCTGCGCACAATAGCTATAATGATCTATTAATAGTATATCTCAATCTAAATCTATAGTGCAGTGTCAGTATCGTGAGATCCGTTCACGATTAGGGCGCGATAGGTATTAATATTATAACCAGTATTAAAACAATCATCTGTGGGTCCCTCACTCTCAACACAGCGCATCCCCAAGTAATTAAAGGGTCGGCAACGCACTTGTGATTCCTCTGGAGTCGCAAGTGTCCATATGCTACGGTGTCTGCTTACCATCAGGCAGGCCGTAGGCTTGTTTGTCACCGTCGTTGTATAAAAAAAACCGGCCAAGTGCGAGTCGGACCGCGAACGAAGGGTTCCGTACCAGAAAAAAAATTACGCCAACAACTACTCTGTTGTATGGGAGACCCCCTTAATTATTATTATTATTTTGATTTTAGTATTTGTTATTGTAGCCACAATAAAAATACATAATCTGTGCAAATTTCAACTGTCTAGCTATTACGGTTCTTGAGATCTAGCTCGGCGAGTGGTTGCCATAAAAAAAGGCTAAAATATCACGTTTTTTGTATGGGAGCCCCCCTTAATTATTATTATTATTTTGTTTTTAGTATTTGTTGTTATAGCGGCAACAGAAATACACAATCTGTGAAAATTTCAACTGTCTAGCTATTACGGTTCTTGAGGTACAGGCTGGTGACAGACGGACGGACGGACAGCGAAGTCTTAGTAATAGGGTCCCGTTTTTACCCTTTGGGTACCGAAAAAGTACGGTTGGTGCGACAAAATGCGTCCTTTTTAGGGTTCCGTAGCCAAAATGGTGAAAACGGAACCATTATTGTTTCATCATATATGACCGTCCGTCCCATCCGTCCGCATGTCACAGCACATTTAACTCTGAGACTAATTATTAAATTTAGTATGAAAGTTAAGATACGACATTTTTCTAATTCAAAATACAATATAGTGGTTTTCAATGTGGAGTTATAGTTGTAATGGGTACCCCTTCATGTGTGTAGTCCGACACGAACTAGCCTTTATTTGATATTATCTTAAACCAAGTACTAAAATGTGACGTTCGTCCTACAGTTTACGTCGCTGACTGTATTAATAATAATATAATAATAATATTGGGGGACAATCTTACACAAATCGACCTAGTCCCAAACTAAGCAATACATACTTATATAGATAGATAAATACATACTTAAATACATAGAAAACTTCCAAGACCCAAGAACAAATATCCGTGAAAAATGCACAAATAAATGCCCTGGCCGGGAATCGAACCCGGGACCTCTAGCTTCGGAGGCAGAGTCACTACCAACTAGGCTAAACAGGTCGCCTATATTATAAGGAAACGAGACATTGTAACAAAGACATGTAACCGTAGTACCACGTGTGCCAAACATTAGTATTCAGAGAATTCAGACGCACCAAGGATACAACGCGACAGCTAAGGCCACGCTCGAACGACGAACTTAATGTTTGTCAACATACAGACATATTATTACTAACTATTTACGGTATTGATTGTCTAGAAATAAATCACTCGACTGACATGGATGGCCAGTTGCCGAATCTTTATTGATTTGTGCATTATAAATAAATATAAATAAATATTGGGGGACAATCTTACACAAATCGACCGAGTCCCAAACTAAGCAAAGCTTATTATATGGGTACTAAACGACGATATACATACTTATATAGATAAATACATACTTAAATACATAGAAAGCATCCAAGACCCAAGAACAAATGCACAAATAATTGCCCTGGCCGAGAATCGAACCCGGGATTACAGCTTCGGAGGCAGTGTCACTACCAACTATGCCAGGGGTCGGCAAAATTTTTGACCAAAGAGCCAAATTCGGTAAAAATACCATCTTTCAGTTTGCCGACCCCTGAACTAGGCTAAACAGGCCGTGATTAGTTGTGTAAACACAGCTACTCGTAAAGACAAATGCTGGTCCCTCACTTTCAAGCTCAACACAGCACAATCTCGGGAAATCGGGTGCCTACGCATGTAATTTCCAATAGAAGAATAGTACATTACTACAGAGGCCGGGATGGAAGGGGTTGCCGGCCGAAGACATTTTGGATAGGTCTGAGGCGGGCAACCCCATATTTCCCGCCGAGGTATGTATAGTGCTTTTCTCAAACATGCAATGAAATAAACAAAAAAAAATCAAAATTACATTTTTAATGCGCATAGTGGCAGAATGTCATGATGCCACAAATTTATGCGGAATGGAAATTAAAAAAAGAGGCCTTTGCCGGCCTAGGCCTGCAAGATATGTATGAAATTCCATTAACGACCTCTTGTCCTAGCCGCACCTGAAACTTAATACTTCGCAGCCTATTATAAGGAACATAACATTAATATTTGATTGCATGTTTGAGAAAATGCATAAATTTATAATCACGCAAACAATGTCGCGGGTACAGCTAGTACCTATGCATTAAAAGATTAAAGTATGTACATATTAAGCAAAGCACAAAAAACGGTGTCTAAATTTAAACCTCAACAAGAACTAAGTAATTAGTAGAACCTAGGTCATTAGCGGTATTTCCAAAGTATTATTACAGTTCGCATCTTTTGTTACGTTACATACAAACATGCGTCATGATAACAATTAAAGTTATTTGTGTAAACTGAAACGTACAATCAACTGGCTTTTGAGGACATATTCTTTCAACAATGTAATTGAATGATGTAACATACCTACTGAAATATAATTTAGCTTGTCCAACCTCAGAAGAGTTAAATTGTAGAAGAATTAAAAGCCTACTTTGATTTAAAAAAAATCCATGCACCTACAAAAACTGATCAATTTTACTTCCGATTTATTGCCATCATTATAAGGATAATTAACCAAAAATAACTAGGGTTTTTATGTTGGCAAATTCTACGAAGTTCAATTATGAAGATTCGTACCTGTAGCTCGTTAGGAGCGGTTTGGAGGTCAAAAATAACGTCACAGGGAAAAACTATAATCAATTCGGTTTTTGCAAAATGCATTAGAAGAGTACTCAGGCGGGTTATGATACTTATGATAGTTCTATCGTTTATCGTTATCACCTATCGTTTTTAACCCCCGACGCAAAAACCCCTCTCTTTTTTAGAGTTCCGTACCCAAAGGATAAAAACGGGACCCTATTACTAAGACTTCGCTGTCCGTCCGTCCGTCCGTCTGTCACCAGGCTGTATCTCAAGAACCGTATAATAGGTAACTAGACAGTTGAAATTTTCACAGATTGTGTATTTCTGTTGCCGCTATAACAACAAATACTAAAAACATAATAATAATAATAAGAATTAAGGGGGGCTCCCATACAAAAAACGTGATATTTTAGCCTTTTTTCATGGCTACCACTCGCCGAGCTAAATGTCAAGAACCGTAATAGCTACAGTTGAAATTAGCACAGATTATGTATTTTTATTGTGACTACAATAACAAATACTAAAATCAAAATAATAATAAGAATTAAGGGGGCTCCCATACAACAGAGTAGTTGTTGGCGTTTTTTTTCTGGTACGGAACCCTTCGTGCGCGAGTTCGACTCGCACTTAGCCGGTTTTTTTGTTATAAGTTTAACGTGTGTCTGTGTTTCTGTGTATCTGTCTGTGGTACCATATCTCCCAAAGGGATGAACCGATTTTCGTTTAGTTTTTTTGTGTCATAGATAATTTTATCCCGAGTGTTCTTAGCCATGTTTCATGAAAATCTGTTCAGCCGTTTTTGAGATATTGAGCTTTGAAATGACAATGTCGGGGGTTTTACAACTTTTTAAGTTGCTTAAGTAACCTGTAATTTAATAATTTGACATAGGATACATGTAACGAGTCGATAACATAATAATTTTCTCAAACATGCAATGAAATATTGATGTTATGTTCCTTATAATAGGCTGCGAAGTATGACGTTTCAGGTGCGGCTAGGACAAGAGGTAGTTAATGGAATTTCATACAAATCTTGCAGGCCTAGGCGGGCAAAGTCCTCTTTTTTAATTTCCATTCTACATGAATTGTGGCACAGGCACCATGACAGTCTGCCACTAAAAAATAAAACATTGATTTTTTTGTTGTTTATTTCATTGCATGTTTGAGAAAAGCACTATACATACCTCGGCGGGAAATATGGGGTTGCCAGCCTTAGACCTATCCGGCCTCGCTTCGCTCGGCCGTATATATGTCTTCGGCCGGCAACCCCTTTCGTCCCGGCCTCTGTAGTAATGTACTATTATACCAAAAAAAACCGACTCCAATTTTGAACTTGCTATGCCACGATTTGTGGTTTCCGTGAGCCAATGCTTGGTTACCTACAGAAAATACCGAAATCGGCATATGCGTGCCTATCAAATTCGAGGAGTTCCCTCGATTCCTCCTAGATCCCATCATCAGACCTTCACCAAATTTATATGGGACCAATTTTGGGGTACCTGCTTTAAAACAAAAAAATATCAAAATCGGCCAACGTGGCCAAGACTTATCGAGGAATATACATACATAAAAAACTTTTTTTTATACTACGTCGGTGACAATCAAGCGTACGGCCCGCCTGATGGTAAGCGGTCACCGCAGCCTATGGACGCCTGCAACTCCAGGGGTGTCACATGCGCGTTAGAAGTCGGTAAAAATAACATCTGTTAAATTACATTTAATGGCAACTAAGAACACCACAACTTGCTTGTAGGTTTTATGTTCCTGAGGTGTTATAATACTCTGTCCATGATATCTGACTGGTTTGCTGCCAATAACTTAGTGGGTTCAGCTGCAGATATAGTGAAACTGGTTTTATTTTGCAAAAAAGGGCTATCCGAGCAATTTATAACTTGGGGTCGCGATTTTTCAAAGAAATAGATATTCTAACCCTGCCGTCCCTATACGTATTTGAAATAATAATGTATGTTAGGAAGAATTTGTGCAATTTCCCAACGAACGCTGATAAACCAATAGCCACCAGAAATTCTGGGAAACTCAAAATAACCTTCTATAGACTAGTAAAGTCGTTCATGGGAAATTGTATCAAATTCTACAATAAAATTCCTAAACATATTATGAACTTAGCAATTCTAAATTCAAATCTGAAGTAAAAACAAACACTTATTTCAAGAGCATATTATAAGATAAACGATTACATCATGGATAGGGATGTTTGGCAGTGATAGCGTCCTGCACGGGTAATCTATCGCGAAAATGGGTTTTCTACTGTAGCATTGTTGTTTTGTAGTAGCTGACACTGTAATTTTATATTTAACTATACAATGTACCATCATCATCAATATCATCATGTCAGCCGAAAAACGTCCACTGCTGGACATAGGCCTCCCCAAAGACTTCCACAATGACCGGTCCTGCGCCACCCGCATCCAGCAGACACCCGCAACCTTCACCAGGTCATCAGTCCACCGTGTGAGGGCCTGCCCACGCTACGCCTTCCGGTACGCGGTCGCCACTCGAGAACCTTTCCGCCCCAAAGGCCATCGGTTCTACGTGCCATGTGCCCCGCCCCCCGCCACTTAAGTTTAGCGATTCGGAGGGCTATATCGGTCACTTTGGTTCTGCTGCGGATGGCCTTATTCCCGATGCGATCACGCAGAGAAACTCCCAACATAGCTCTCTCCATTGCTCTTTGGGTGACTTTGAGCGTTATTATGAGGCTCATAGTAAGCAACCACGTTTCAGTGCCATATGTCATCACTGGCAACACACACTGGTCAAAGACTTTCGTCTTGAGACACTGCGGAATATTGGACGAAAAGATGTGCCGTAGCTTCCGGAACGCTGCCCAGACGAGTCGGATTCGACGATTAACCTCTTTCTCGAAGTTGGACCTACCTAACTGGACAGTCTGTCCTAGGTACGAGTATATGTAATCGTCTACAACTTCGTAAAGTGTCCGATTGTTACGGGAGTTGGTGCGACATAGGCATTTGACATTATCTTCGTCTTGTCCACGTTCATCCTTAGACAAACTCGCTCAGAGGCTTTACTGAGGTCATTGAGCATTGTACTTAAATCCTCCATGGTCTCAGCCAAGACTACATACAATGTATATTGTATATTGTTTTGAAAAAATGACACCTCGCCGAGTTTCTTACGCCGGTTCTTTTCGTGGCAGAGGTTTATTTTTCCGAACCGGTGGTAGTTTATAGATGTATCTAATATGCCTAATTTGAAGAAAAAACTACTTTTACTCTTTTTATATGATCCTGTAAGTTTGTTTACCACCGTTGTTGTGTAAAAAGATATTTAATAAGCTTTCTACATTTTGTTATTTGCTAAGTCGCATTTTTCCGTCTGCTGTCGAGAATGTTATCCCTGGAACGAAACCTAACACAAGCTACCTCGTAGTAATAAAGTAGTTATTACCGATTACAGAAGCTTTAAACCTAAAGTAGGTTTATTGCTGCTGTTACCGTGGGTAGACTGAATTGCAAATTATACGACCATAGAGCTCTGTCTCAGTTCCCAATGGTCTTACTCGTACTTAAGAGTCCCCAGTAATCTCGATCCTCCATACAAACGTAGTTTCGCTCTCATTTTAAAACGACATGCTGTAATAATATGAATCTTTGTATACACAATAGGACCCGGCATTTTTAGGTCGGAAATTAGTTAATGTTGCTCGAAATTATAAGAGAGAAAAAATACAGCTATGTTTAAGGTTTTCATACCAGACCTAAAAAAAACAAAAACTCGCCGTTTTTTTTTTCATTACAATTTATGGCAACAGAAACTAATTTCCGACCTAGATATGCCGGATCCCATTGTGTATACAAAGTTTCATGTTATTTCAGCACGGCGTTTTAAAATGAGAACGTAACTATGTTTGTATGGAGAATCGAGTTCAGTCGAGCGTACGGGGTACCCTTAATTATAACTTTAGTGCCTTGTAGTGACTTAGTAGTGACACTAGTGACCTTAGTAGTGACTCTGTCTGCGAATCCGGCGGTACGGAGTTCGAATCCCGGCAAGGGCAGTTTTTTTAACATGAACATATTTCAACTTATCTGCTAAACTGTATGACAGTTTGTTGGCAGAAAACATTTATGTATCTACCCTTAATTGCACCTACTTAAGGTAATGTATAAGTATACAGGGTGTTTTTATTGATTTCCGTTCCTTCTAGTACATAGCCGTGTGTAGCCATAGAAACAATGTAGCATATTTAGTTTTTCAAAAATTAAATAAAAAATTTTTTTTTCATTTTCATTAAAAATAATTTATTATATCACAAAGGGTGAATGAAAACCGGCCTTAAGAGTTAAAGTGGTGTTAAGCAAAAGTTAATGCCAAGTATGACAATTCTAAATTCGAATGACACGCACGTCAACATTGTTTAATTGTAAAGGATCTTTTATACTATACAAGGGGTGTTTAGTGTTAATTAATGAAAATGAATTCTTGATGAATATCTTCGAAATGGTGCGAATTGGGATACTCGTACTAGTGTCTTAGAGAAGATTACTTCTCAGGATTGTGCCCTCGCAATTAACGGAATTAAATAGAAACAACCTGTATACTAATTGCTGTTTTTTTTTATTTATAAAATACTAAAAATTAACTTGATTGACTTGATAAAAAATCTATGTAATTATAAAACCATTTTGCCATTTTAAGATTTAATTTAGTTTTATTTCACTTTTGTAATTAGTTTTAATGTTATTGTAATTAGTTTTATTTTTTGTAATTAATATGTTTTTATATAACGTTTTAAATAAATAATTGTTTCATTATCAAACCTGCTCACAAAATTTCACGCCAATCGGTTCAGAAATGAGACCTGTAAAGGAGAACAGTCGGATATCCGGAAATCTGGACAATGTCCAGTGGACATAATTTTTTTTTGCCGAAGCTGAAACGGACACCTTCGTTGTCAATTAACGTGTATTTATGTATTAGTATTAACAAAACATGAATATTTGTCTGAATATTTCTGAATTTTTTGTTCAATTAAAATTCAAAAGTGTATTAATCGACGAATTAATACGTAACCGTTAGTTACGTGTCACGTAACTTGGTGTTATAAATAAAGTATAACACCAAGTACCCGCACTGGGTCAACGTAGGGACTACCGCCCGTTCTCATCTATGAAAGAAGGCTTGTGCCCAGCAGTGGGGCGAATATTAGGCTGCTGATGCCCCAAACGCCCCAGCGTCCCGCGTGCCCCGCCTATGCCCCTTATGCGTTTGTTGTTGCAGTTAGTACAATCAACAGCAAATGTCAATCAACAGCAACGACGACCTGTTTAGCCTAGTTGGTAGTGACTCTGCCTCCGAAGCTAGAGGTCCCGGGTTCGAATCCCGGCCAGGGCATTTATTTGTGCATTTTTCACGGATATTTGTTCTTGGGTCTTGGATGTTTTCTATGTATTTATCTATATAAGTATGTATATCGTCGTCTAGTACCCATAGTACAAGCTTTGCTTAGTTTGGGACTAGGTCGATTTGTGTAAGATTGTCCCCCCAATATTATTATATATTATTATTAATGTAGATGATCATTTTAGTACTTTGTCGCACTAACGTAACGTAACAATACTGCAACGTCTGCAACAGTTGGGATGCGTCAAAGTAGTGAAAGTGACAAGGTACTAAAATGATCATCTACTTTTGCTACTGACTGTACTAGTAACTGTATGTATTGAGAGTCAGCTGTTCTTACTAAAGTGTCCAAAGGTCCGTTGATAATCCCTATCAACCTCTCCCAAACTACGTCTCGATCCGAACCAGTTCTAGCCAAATCAAACCAGACTCTATACCCACGTGGGAAGATCCATATTTGTACGACGCAATGAACTTGGCTTTACAGCTGTTTGAAATTAAACCCTATGCCGATGTGAGAAGACTCATTTTTGTATGGCATGGTGAGCGTGATACAGCTTATGCGACTCGAAGTAACTGGTCAGTTCCGTACTTGTCACGAGCTGACACGGACCGGCGCGGCTGTGTGAGTGTAGGGAGGGAGCGATACGATGATATCGATATTTACATGTGGAATTTACGTTTAAGATTTATCATGGATGGTTAAATTAAACCAGATGTTCAAACTTATTTATGAAATAAAAGACAGACCGCGTATCGACCTTGTATTTAGAATGACTTTCCCGGAAGGCGGGAGCATTAAAAAGTTAAATGGGTTTAAATCCTGTCATTTGTTAAATAAAATGTATGATAAGCATATAAGTAACAAGCAAACATGCTGATGAACTGAGAACCTCCTTCCTTATATTGAAGTCGGTAAAAAAAAGTTTCGTTAAACACACTTCTATCTTAAAGTCAGTAAGAGGCTCCAAAAAAACTATTTTTTTAGCTAAGGCTTCGAAAATAAATGCAATGTAAGCGTTATATATTAGTATTTTTTTTTTAATTGCTCAATGTTAAAGTTCATTTAAGGAGTTTTATGATAATTGTAGCTTTAATTGTTTTATTTATATTCCTTATTAAGTTAGGTTTTTACCATATGTAAGTATTACTTACTAAATTACGAGTACTATAAATTACGAAAAAGTAAAATCTTTTATGTTTTTTGTATAGACAAGAAATATCATAACATAAAACACAATAAAAAAGAAAGTGCCACGAAATGGTAACATACAAAACAAAAACATCATTATAAAAATGTAGGATTCCGATGGTAGCGAGGCAATGCCTAATTTGTTAACTTCTATTTTATAATCTTTCACTAATGCTAACGTTTTTAAAGTCTTGCGAATAAACTCAAGCATTATATGAACATAACTAACTTTTCATATGACACATCGGTTAAATCCGTGCGGAACATAATACATGTAAACAAATCGTTATCAATACTTATTAATTGCGAGGTCAAAGGATCGCTAAAGCGGTGGCGCATCAATAATGTTTTGCCTGCCTATCGTATTTCGTAGAAATAAACAATCATGCTTATTTGTTTTAGTTTAGATGGCTTTTCCTTGTAAGTAAATCCAAATGTCAGTCTGCGAATAGTTTTATATTCCTGCCCGGCTAGTATGATAGCTTATATGTCGGACATATAGCATTCGTCCCTCTCGCACTTACATACTTGACAGTACGGGACGAATGCTATATGTCCGACATATAAGCGATCATACTAGCCCCTCTGTTTACAATACTTACACAAAATACTTTCCACCTCAGCGGCTCGAAAATGGTGGTCTTGCTGCTTGAAACCAGTAAGCAAAATGCAATTTTGCTGCGAGCGTGAAAAAAAACTTTTTAATTTTTCATATCGTAGGTTATAGGTAGTTTAAGTAACTTCATTCGCTCTATCACTATTCCTTTGCGTTGTATGTTCTCGTCGCTGAGGTGAAAAGTTGTATGTATCACACGAGAGCAAAGATATTTGCATCTCATGTCTTTGAGTCCCTCGCTACGCTCAAGATTCTATAATTGAATCTTTCGCTTGCTCGGGACTCAACATCTACACTCGCAGCAGAAATCTACTTTGCTCTCTTATTGAACAAATAAATATTCTTTTACGGACTTGACTGCTGACTGCTTATGCTATAACCTTTGTATCTTTGGAAAATTGAGTTTGTGCACCTTCGTTTCCTGATTCTGCGTATTTAACTGCAACTTAGCTAAATGTGCAGGCAGGGCACTTTGCAGCATCACAGTAATCTGACTACTGGTAGACCTTATCTTTATTGCAATAAGGTTCACGAATGGTCAGTTAACCTTGATGCTGATAGTAGAACCAATGGCTGACTATGCCGTTGGGGCAGAAAGGTTCTTGCGTGGCGATCACACACCGGAAGACGCAGCGTGAGAAGGCTCCTATCAAGGTGGACCGACGATCAGGTCAGGATTGCTGGGAGCTATTAAATGAGGGCACAGGGTCGGTCATAGTGAAGACCCTTGGGGAGGCATTTGTCCAGCAGTGGACGTCTTTCAGTTGATATGATGATGAATGTCTATTCTTTGTACTAAAATGTAATACATAGTCACAGGTCACTCAAGTCTTTTAAGTCGCATATCGCTTGACATGTAACCTAGCCATTCTAGCTAGTATAAGTTTATTGAATAATGGGGTATATTACTCGAGGTTCAGTATGGAGTGGTTAGAGACAGAATATGAATTTAAAGGGAATTGTTACATTGTTGGGACCCGGGTATGTCCTAAAACTACGACCAAGACCACCGTGGGATGGGCAGCAGCATCCCTGGAGTGCGGTGGAGATACTGCGATCGCCAACCCGCATGCCAGGCGTTCATTATGGCATTTACCCCCCCATTAAATTGGGGGAGGCCTATGTCCGGCAGTGGACGTCCTTGGGCTGATATGGTGGTGGCGGTTACATTGTTTATCATTCTTAAATCGATATACATGTCCCCACCCTACCGTTGCATAATATGCAGCGTCCTCTGCGAACAGACCGCCATTCTTGTCTTCTAAACCGAGCCCCCAACCCGCTTGTAGAACATCGTACAGTATTCATGGTAATATTGTATGTATCGTATGTGTAATGCTGACATTACATATTCAACCCAATTAATCAAAATCGGGTTAGCGGTTTAATATAAACGTAACAGACTGTTTATTTTTATAAGTATGTATACTAGCTGTCCCGGCGTTTTGGTTACGCCCCCGATCCGTATAAGTGAAACTGGTTTTTTTTTCGTATATTTTACAGATATTTTTGACCGAGCGAGCGAAGCGTCTCCGTTTCAGCTTTAGACAAAAATTAATTCGTATGTCTGCCCGGATGTTCTCCTGTACAGGTCGCATTTCTCAACCGATTCTCGTGAAATTTTTGTGAGCAGGTTCGATAATTATATAGTATATTATTGTAAAGTCAGATTTTGGAAATTTAGATGTTTGAAAAAATAAATTTTCAAGGTCTACAGCTCAGAGCCACTAGATAACTTAATCTGCTTTTCGGGGTGAAGACATATCAAATAAAAATCGGTCCAACCGTTCTGAAGGTCTAAAAGGTATACTCGTACCTAACAAGACTTTGTTTTACATATATAGACTAGCTGAACACGGTATGCGTTGCAATGCCACGTTAATAAAAAAAAACACTTATATGTATATAGATTTTTTGAGCCAGGAACGGTCCCGCGACCGTCTCCAGAATACTCTATAAAAGTATTCTTATAAAAGTTTCTGTTTTTTTTTGCAAAACCCATCGTGTGGGATAACGTTGGATAGCTCGTTTAAAACTGATATTAAACTTTGAAGTGCTCATTTTTGTTGGACTCAAGTCCCACTCCTGTGCCAGCTAAACGGTTGCTTCTGGGTATATGAAAAAAATCATGGCAGTATAGGTCGATTCACAAGAGCTGGCGCGGAAAATGTATGTAACTGTCATTAATTTCATAGACATTCCGCGCCAGCTCTTGTGAATCGACCTATAGTATGCATAATACACATAAAATGAATTTAAAAGGAATACTCTTAAGGAATTACTAGGTATAACAGCTAAGTAGACATTGAGTTAACGAGCAATAAGTAGTCAAACTTAAGAGTCCGCAGTAAGCTCGGTTCTCCATACAAACGTAGTTTCGCTCTCATTTTAAAACGCCATGCTAGAATAACATGATAATTTGTATACACAATGGGATCCGGCATATCTAGGTCGGAAATTAGTTTCTGTTTGAAATTATAATGGAGATATAATACAGCGATGATTAAGGTTTTCATACAACACGTAAAAAACTCAACGACACGCTGTATTTTTTTTCTATTACGATTTCTAGCAACCGATACAAATTTCCGACCTAGATATGGCGGCTCCCATTGTGTATACAAAGTTTCATGTTATTTCAGAAAGGCGTTTTAAAACGAGAATGATACTACGTTTGTATGGAGAATCGAGTTCAGCCGAGCGTACTGGGAACTCTTAAGAAATGTATGTACCCGCAAAACAAACTTCCGCAAAAGTTCCATTGATTTCTTAGAGAACGTTGTTAGTTGTGTCAAACCTATAGTAAATATAACTTTGTGAGCTTTTAATTCCTTATAATTTAGCGGAAGGACAACTATATTGCGCGTGGCTCGACACTCACTTGGCTGTTTTTTATCTCTAATTCTTTCCCCGACGAAAATTAATTTGACAACTCACTAGTTTGCCGTTATTTTAGCGGTACAGTCAGCTAAGAAAGCGGTCTACTTTTGAACCTTACGAGTAAGTATACAAATAATAAGAGTCGAAATAAGTTTCTGTTCTGTCATAAAAAACATATCTGGTACAGACTTTCATTGACGACCTGTTTAGCCTAGTTTGTAGTGACACTGCCTCCGAAGCTAGAGGTCCCGGGTTCGAATCCCGGCCAGGGCATTATTTGTGCATTTAGCACGGATTTTGTTCTTGGTTCTTGGATGTTCTGTATGTATTTAAGTATGTATTTATCTATATAAGTATGTATGTCCTCGCCTAGTACCCATAGTACAAGCTTTGCTTAGTTTGGGACTAGGTCGATTTGTTTAAGATTGTCCCCCAATATTTATTTATTGCCCACTGTACTTTTTCTCTACAGTCATCAACTACTCGTTGAGACGAAACACGATGTCGAATGAGCCCAAACACGACGGATTTATCCTGTTTAGTTTAGGAGTTGCTATGGCCACCTTCTGTCTCCATCATCAGCTCAGCTTGGTGGTACCATAATATTGTATTGTCATCGAACTTACATAAGTATGCCAAATTTCAGCTAAATCGGTTGAAGATATCTGCGTCTAAATTGTGTTGCAAGATTCCATTCGAAAAAATATACATTCATACATACACTGCAAGTTACTTCTACTTCCAAGGTACTTTCTAGGCCGACTGTACGCGACACTAAATCTGAGCGGGTGAATTGCAATGAGTCAGGCGTTGACCTTTCACTAAAATAGTCGTGACTGCAGCCGTTCTGTTTTGAATCCGGCTATCTAGAGAATCTAGCTGTTTCATTTAGGCCACAGTTCAATTTCAATAGAACTAGAGAACGCCTTTGACAGACAGTGGCAAACAAGCACACGGCCGATGGTAGGCAGACACCGCAACCTATGCACTCTTGTGACACCAGATGAGTAGTGACTTAGTATCTAGACAGATCATAGGTGACTTGACTGCATTAGTCAATTATAATCTGGTCTTGATAAGTCACTACTCATTGCGGGGTGTAATACAAACTTGGAACATTTAAACTTAATTCTCTCTGTCACTATTCCTTTGCGTTATATGTTCTCGCCGCTGAGGTGAAAAGTTGTATGTATCAAACGGGAGCAAAGATATTTGCATCTCGTGTCTTTTGAGTCCCTTGCTTCGCTCAAGATTCTAATTAATTATAGAATCTTTCACTTGCTCGGGACTTAACGTCAACACTCGCAGCAAAAATCTACTTTGCTCTCTTGTTGAACAAATAACTATAAAACGTGACAGTGACATCACAACCTGGTCCTTTAGCCACCCAAATGCCTTTTATTGAAATGCATTCACATCATTATTCTTTTCTCTTTACTCCTTTCATATTTCATTCTAAATTGGAATAGAGTTTCATTTGTTTAGTTACGTTCGGAAAGATTAAGGCTGGGTTGTACCACACTGTCTGTAATCGTAAGCTGTGTTCATTAAAATTTGAATGTATGGAAAGATTGACAAGTTTCTATGGGATGACAGCTGCCGGCGCCATATTTAACGTTGATCAGTCTGTGATCGTAAGTCGATGCAACCCAGTGAAATTTTAACCCAGTACAGTGAAATTTTAACGAACACAGCTTACGATTACAGACGGATTGGTGCAACCCAGCCTAAGTCAGGGCCGCGCCACATGTCCTAGGCACATCCTACCTAGATAGTAATGTGCACATTTCCTCACTAGCTAACAACGTTGGAATTGCCACAGCGCGGTTTGACGTCTAAAAATAAACGAGCAGGTCTGACGACGCGAAATTTCGTTTTACTCCATATTTAGAAGCGCTGTGCGTTTACGCATATAAATGGGGTTTTAGAGAGTCGAAGGTATTCTTTTTATACCAGTATCTTTATACAACGAATGTGGCAAATAAGCTTACATCCTGCCTGATGGTAAGATACTCTAGCCAATGAACACTTGCGTCTCCAGAATAATCACAAGCGCATTATACTGACTTGAGGATTCATAGTATTTTTAGGGTTCTACGTACCTCAAAAAGAAAAAAAACGGTACCCTTATAAGTAGGATCACTTTCTTGTGCGTCTGTCTATCTGTCAAGGCCCTTTATCTCGGGAACGCGTGGAGGCATCGAGTTGAAATTAAAACAATATACTTAAAAAAGACGGCCATTTATGCCGCAAAAAACGCATATTGCCACACTCAACTCAAGGGAATCAAACTTTATAAGATACTACTACTTTCCGTTGACCTAGAACTATGAAATATGGTAAGTACCTACATAATATCGTCTTAACAAATACAGGGAGCAATCTGAATAGAGACTCGATTCCTGGCCTATTTATAGGTAATATAATTCATGAATAAATAAATAATAATAATAAATATTGGGGGCCAATCTTACACAAATCGACCTAGTCCCAAACTAAGCAAAGCTTTTACTATGGGTACTAGACGACGATATACATACTTATACAGATTAATACATACTTAAATACATAGAAAACATCCAAGATCCAAGAACCAATATCCGTGTTAAATGCACAAATAATGCCCTGGCCGGGATTCGAACCCGGGACCTCTAGCTTCGGAGGCAGTGTCACTACCAACTAGGCTAAACAGGCCGTCAAAAAATGAATGTTTTCTATTCACAAGAACATAAAATACTAGTATAACATAGGATGCATGCACTTACACGTTACATTCGCCAACAAACTACAAATGTATACGGAACCCTCGGCGGGCGAGTCCGAATCACACTTGTCCAGTTTATACAATAAGGAGGCAAACAAGCTTATGTTTTTTAATATTGTACATAGGTACATTAGGTACATATTCATATAATTCTTAACTCTTTAAACTAGGTGCGACATCTGACTCACACTTTAAACGCGTCAATGCACAAAGACGCCGGCAACGCAACATAAAACCTATACTTATGCAAATAGAGCTGGTTTTCGATCGAACAGGTTTGGGATCATTGCACTTTAATGCAGAATCAAGATCTCGTCTCATAGAAATATTTGATGTCAAGGGTTTTTGTCGGTACATGCGCAAAATGGGACCTGATTTGTTAAGAATAAGGTCTAAATTTCTATAGAACGTGCAGCCGTTTTATTTAAAAACAGGTAGAATTTATTTGACAATGGTCGTCTGTTTTTCTTAAATCGGAAGGATTTTGAACAGGGCAAGCTTCTCATCATCGTTCTAGCATTAACTAGTTTTCCCAGTTGCATCTTAGAGGCTATTAGGTCCGTTATAGCACATAATTCCCAAGATTTGTCGTTAAAAACTAGGTTTCCGAAAGCGAATGTCATCTGAACAACCCAAAGGGAATACTAGATCTTGTGAATGTTAATAGGTATTGATTTTACTCAAGATCCGTTAAAGTATGTATACAACATATAGCTAGATTGTCATTTTTCTACGGAATAGCAGCGTTGCGAGCGCCATATTTAAAGTTACCCGTCCCGAACTCGTCCCAAAGTCCCCGAATGGCCAAACCCATTACCCACATCGTCTCGGAGGTTTGCCCTGGATTTTCCGGAGGCCACTTTCACGCGCGCTGATGTCGCTTTAATGGGCCCTGACTTTAAAGCCACAGTCAGGCCTAAAAATCCCCAAATGAATGAATAAACGATTTGGATTAATTCGTTTATCTTTAATTTAATACCTAAACGGAAGTACCTACTGTAACCAACATCCAGTGTTGACAAATTGACACTTGTATTGCGTCAGAAGTTTTTATCGCATTGATGTTGTCAATGAAATGATGAATGAGTCATTATATTTGTACATGGTAATATTGTTTTATTTGTATTTGTCCACTTGAATGTAAAATGTGTAAATGCCAAAGTAATTCTGCATTTTTCTTAAATTTTACCGGTAACCTCTAACCGATTTAGATGAAATAGTTGGTCGTCTTCACTGGCTTGCCCGCCTCGAGAGGATGGGAGAAGATCAACAGGTAAAGAGAGCATATTTGGGCCGACCGACCGGACGACGTCATGTGGGTCGTCCCTAGTAGCGCTGGAAGGACTCGGAGCCGGTGCTAGCTGGCGAGAAATTGCGCTGGACCGAAAAAAGTGGCGTGCTCTTGGGTCCGGAGGACAAGACTCATTTAGGGTCGTCATGCCAGCCCAGTTAGTTATTTGATCCGAAGATAATTAGACTCCTGGAGAAGAAAATAGCTTACGATACCTTTTCGAATTAGGTCCCTGACTCAAGCTACTACTACTACTATACCTACTCGCTCGGGGCGCAGAATCCTGCGAAAATCGCCACGTATATAAGTTTTTTTGACAATAAGAATCGTTATTCCAAACTGAATAACCAATTGCTTTTTCGGAAGAGCAAATCATGGCTCCCCGTTCTACCGTATTAGCACACGCTCTTTCGTTTAGTTATAGTCGTCATGTTTGCTTGTCTTTATCGTTGGTACCACGCCGACCGCGGTGAGTGACACTGTCACGTCTCTATTAACTGCACTCGGGTGAATTGCACATCCTCAAATATCATTAGCATCAACATAACAGCTGAAAAAGTCCACTGCCGGACATAGGCCTCCTCCAAAGAGTGGCGCGATGATCGGTCCTGCGCCACCCGCATCCAGCGGACTCCCGCGATCTTTACCAGAGGGCCTACTCCGAACTTCGTATCGTGCCGTCCCTTTCCGTCATATAGTGTACAACACGAGAGTGAAAGGGACGGCACGACACGAAGTTCAGAGTAGGCCCTCAGGTCATCAGTCGACGTTGCGGGGTTTGCGTACCCTGCGTCACGCGGTACGTGGTCGCCACTCGAGAACCTTTCCGCCTCATCGGCGATCGGTTCTACGTGCTATGTGCCCTGCCCACTGCCACTGGCCTGGGCTGGCAGGACCCGTTAACAGCTATCAAAGATAATAAAATAAACTTCATACCTTAATGTGTGTATGAATATAAATTAATTAAAACATGTCCTATTATCACCATTCATGCAAATCAGTTTTTAGATGCGGCAAAAAGTTAAGCGAAAACGTATAAAAAGTCATATTGCTTCTCCTACCTCTAATGATGTTTTTTACTGGTTTCGAGAATCGATACAGGAAAAACACCATTGAAGATTCCTGATTAATTAAATATTAGATATAAATAAGATAGACGTCATCTCCGTTGTTTCATAAGAAAATGCGATTTTTGATTTAGTTTGTCTGTGCCTTTTTAGCGTTAGCAAAAAAGGTACCAGAACCCTAAGTGCTTTAAGATATCTGAATAATTGTGTTCAAATATATGAGCGCTTAGTATGCATCTTGCCATGCCATTTTATCGTCGTGGATAAGATATCCGTCACGTTCTGACAAGTATGCGAGTGCGAGAGAGACCATCCACGACGATGTGATAAAATGGCAACCAGCATACGCGCGCTGGTTGTCACCGCTTTGAATCGGTCCCTACTTCCGTATTTCCACAGCCTTGATTCCTACGAGCTCTGTACAATGTTAGGTATAATTTGAATACTAGCTGTGTCTGAATTATTTATTTATATACTAACGCACGTTTATTTATTTATATACTAAGCGCTACGCGCGGTGGCGAACCTACTGATGTGCCGGTCGGTGCCTATATTCAGAGTCAGTCCCAGAGTAGAGTGGACGGAGCACCCGGTTCCTATGGGCGCCTAAATACATGAGATCTCTTATATAAAACTCGCATGAGTTCCAGACATGTTAAAACATAATGAAACGGATCACTTAACACATCATCACATTATATTTTAATCAGCATGAGATTTTTTTTTTCATTTTACAAAAAATCACGAGAGTAAACAAATCCGATCTGTAGAGGAAAACATCCAAAAATCATCCGGATAGACATACGAAAGCATTTTTGCCCAATTCAAACGGAGACGCTCCGCTCGCTTCGCACGCTCAGTCAATAAGGATAACAGTCCAGAATATTTCGGTTTGTTAAGTAATAATTTACCTTGAATTATATATTTAGTCGGTGAGAAACACTGCAAGCTTACCTGAAAACAATAAAAATAATTGTTAACATACTCGTACACACATGTATAATGAGCAATATTGCTAATTACTCTAATTCCTCTAACTCAATTACATAATTTTATTTTATTTTATTTAACATAACAAGGATCTCATTTTTGTTACTTGTTAAAAAAAACCTAAAATCTATGTTAAAACACAAAAAAAAAAACGATTGTACAATTTTAATTATAGATAGATGCGTCATTACGGGGCAACACCTGTGTGTGTGTGTGTGTGTATCATGTGATCAGCTACCATCTTCAGAATGCTGTTTGGGCTTTTTTCGTCCTGATAAGCATAGTTGCTGCAAATCCATCGGTGCGTGTCTCAACAAAACATCGCTTCACTAGTGAAAGAAGTGTGATTACTGATTTAACTGTACCTAAGTAAACCAACTTCTTTCAAAGCTCCTTACATCACAGCTCCTATCATGCATAACGTTCTTCAACTGCTTAAAATGTCGCTAAATTGACAACATAACATTTTTTTAAGCAGGTTTTTTTTCCGATGAAATCAAATAGAGGATAAAAAATACGTAAAACCACATTATTAAATTCTCGAAAATATCCCAATTTCATATAAATAAATCCATTTCAAAAGTTCCTCATTCTAAAAGAGAGTAAGTGACAAGTAAAGCGTCACACCGTAATAAAATCATATAGAAGCACTGTTACTAAAACAGCTTGAGAAAGTGTACCGCTGTTCTTTTTGTGCGCTGTGACTGTCACAATTCATCCTTGTGACGTGATTACGACGATGGCACAGACGATGGTAGGCTTTCTTCACATTTTCGTGAATATTTAGAAAACTATAAAAATATAAGAAAAATATTTTAGGGCTTCTTGTTAACAAAATAATGAAATGAGTTACTACTCATCAAAAGTGTGACATAAATTTTACGTGACTGGCACAAAAAGTACGAACTCTCAATATAATCCAACGGTCGGTATGTCGCCTTGTTTTGCTTAGGAAACTTGGCTGACACACTGCCGTGCGTATAGATTATTTATTCTCTGATAAAGGGTTCACGTGAACCCAATGATAATACAATCTAAAATGAGGAAAATGCGTAATTGTATGCAAAATACATTGCCCGCGACGTCTCGGCTTGTTTTTTAAGGAAAATGATTGACGTAAACGCATAATTTGTCGAAAGTACCGTTAGAATGTCTCACCGCAGTCATTAGAAGTGGGCTCCGTCATTACGGCATAGTACAGCGGAGTGGGATAAAACGGCCAAGTTCGTGTCGGACCACGCGCAAGGGTTCTGTAGCTGTCCCCCGTGACATTATGCGGATTTAAAATGTCGAAAACTTATATTTAACCTATATCTAATCTCTTATCTAATCAATTAAAATTGTATGAAAGTTTGCTTTTCCAAATATATTTCTTAAGTTCGGCTAATACTCGTTAACTAGGTAGTAATCTCTACTTAGCTGTGGTAGTTTTTGACTACCAAGATTTTTTTTCACAGACCCAGTAGCAATCGTTTAGCTGGTAGAGAAAAATTAATATCACGCAAAAAATCACATAGTTTTTTTAAGAGCTATCTAACGATACCCAATGCGGTGGGTTTTGCAAGAAAAAAAATTGCACCCCCATTTTACGTATCGTACCCTAAAAAAAATGTTTTCAAAATTTTATTTTACACTTTTGTCAGATACCAAATTACAGCTTTCTAGCAGTACTTACATTACATACGAACAGTGTAAGTTAAATAAAAGATTGTAAGGGGAGCGAGTAGAGTGAATATACCCTCATCTCAATTTGATAAATTGTATGAAATGAAAGGGTATTTTATACCCTTACTCAACTGTGTTACTCGTAACGTAAGTTACCTAAGCAAAATTTAAGCATATAAAAGGTTGGCTAACGGGATCGGGGGCTTTTCCAGGTCTTACTTATTTTAACTTACGAGAACGCCTGTGCGATCTTTATGTTGTCTATCATGTAATCTATGTCATTATCGAATAACAGATGAGGGTAGATAGATACACTTTCCTTATACCGGATCTTAGGCTAGTAGGAAAGCGCCCGGGCATAGAATACGGCTACGATATCTCCTGCCTGTCTGTCGTACAAGGCGACTAAAAGGGGATCCTTGGGGTCGAAGACGCTCAGTTGGGGGCGACCGTGCATGAAAACAGATGGAAGGACCCACAGAAGTATGATTCGAGCACTGGTGCGTTCCGAAGGAGATCCCAGAGCCGCCCGAAATGAGTTGAGGAGGACCATCGGGGGTTTTCAGTCGGTGCAAGTCCGACATAACCTTCCGCACAGTCCCCGCGATGCGGTGGTATCCATAACGAATTTCCCCTAAAAGAAAAAAAAAGGCTAGTAGGAAAATGGTGGCCTAAGATTTTTTTACACGCGTTTCGGTTGTTTGTTTCCGTTCCGCTCACGTACCTACCTGAAGGCTTATCGACCGAGTGAAACAAAGGTCTCCGTTTCAGCTTCGGCAAAAATGCTTTCGCATGTCCGGGCGCCGGATTTCCCGCTGTTCTCCTCTACAGATTGCATTTCTCAACCGATTCTCGTGAAATTTTGTGAGCATTTGTTTATTTTATAGATTAATTCCGTCGATTCAACTTTCGGATGAAATTTGAAAATGTTTTTTTTTCGAGGTCTACAGGCTTAGATAGCCACTAGTATTATTGAAAAAGAAAGCAAAAAAGAAAAGTAATCGTTTATTCGTGACAAAAAAAAAACAATGAATTAACAAAAAACAGAGACTGATACATAATTAATTTTGTCACGAGATGGTCACAACTCAGCGTGATGCTGGCAGAGCCAGCGCTGATCTTCCGTTGTGACCATTTGGTGACCATATTGCGCCTGCATGACTGAATATTATAATATTACAGTATTACACTGGAAGGGTATTCAGTTTAACATTGCTTCTACTCTAGACTGCGACTATGATATTATGACAGTAACAATAATAAACCTAACAATGCATACTAGTCTGGCGATTGCAAAATGGTTACTAGGTCACACTTCTACATTAAGATACCGACCTTATCCATATTTATAGAAGGCTCAAAGTCCATCAGGCCGACTGTCTATGATAATTGGTTTGTGGTCTTGTTAAGTGTGTTCTTATTTCTTAATTGTGCTCGCATGTTTATGAGCACTTTGTGGTACCTTAGTTTTAGATTAACATTATGCCAATCTTAAACTGAACGCCTCTGACTCCAGACATCTGACGTAAGATAGGCGCAATACACTGGAACACAATTGAAAAATAGTAGATTGTGTGATTGTGTGAGGGTCTAAAATCACGCACATAACCACGAAATGGTTATTTCTCCATAAAATAGTTCGAGGGGTAATATGGCTTTTAGAGCAGAGTTTTACACTCTACTTTTTAAGTACTTCGATGCCCTATCTACTATAATGGTCATATAGAAAATATTTCAAAAAAACTTGCTAAAGCTTGTTACTCATTGAAAATAATGGCAAAAATTGTAGACACCAACACACAATAATTTACTACATACACAAAATAATTTATTTTGCGTATGTAGAAAGCCTGATTAGATATGGCATAGAAGTATGGGGCAACAGCACTAGTGTAAATAAAATTCTATTAATACAAAAAAGTGTCTTAGATTAATTAATTATTTGAAGTGCTTTCCTGTATTCCTGTAACACATAGACCTCTTTTTACTAAATATTGTATTCGCATGGTGATTGGAATGTACATTTATCACATAGCCATTTATGTCCATAAAAACATAAGCTCGTATAAGGCTGCTAACCTAGCCCAAAATTATGCGCTAAGGCGAAACCGCGATCTGGCACTACCTAAGTCTAATTTTCTCCAGTAAAAAAAGTATTAACTACGTAGGTATTAAAATATACCTACAACCATCTCCCAAATTATATAAAGTAATCGGATCGACTTCATGTTTTTATGAGAAATCATAAGAATTAAGTAAGTAATTAATTAATTAAGTCGCGGGTGTCCGCTGGATGCGGGTGGCGCAGGACCGGTCATTGTGGAAGTCTTTGGGGGAGGCCTATGTCCAGCAGTGGACGTCTTTCGGCTGACATGATGATGATGATGATAAGAATTATGTACTGAAATCAAAGGCCTTTTTACAGCCTCAATGAATTTATTGGAAAATTATTTGATTGAAATTATGAAATTTATAAATTATATTTTAATTAAGATTATATTATTTTCAATTACACATACAAAATGACTTTGACATTATAAACCAGTATTTTTAATGTTTTTACTTTATTTAGAAGATGTATTTTACATTTTAAGTGATATTTGACACTTGTTCAAATTATGTAACTATAAAAAAATTGCATGGAATCTTCTGTGAGCAAAATAAATGATTGATTGATTGATTGATAATACTAATTACTACTGTCCGCGGATTATCGTCGATATTGCAGGACACCCCGTATATCGCAGTAAACAGAATCAGTCCGTAGCACACTTTTCGTTTTAAACCATTTAACCCGACGAGATACTAAAACTGCTAATTTTGCATCTGAACTGTTAACCTAGCGATAAACCTCAGTCTGAACTCTAATTTAGGTCATCAAACTGTGCCACTTAACACCATTCATGAACGGTATGCCAAGGCGATAAGAGCTATAATCGGTTGAAATTTATAATTTATTCGTTTATCTTCGGGTTCAGCCGAGCGTGAAGGTTCGATTGAAGCGGTATCGGTACTTTATTGATGTTACTCGGTCATGTCGCATCACTAGGTATTTAAAAAGTTCGAGATAGACATAACCGAAAAAGGTCAACACTCAGCATAATGCCAGGTTCTACTGGAGTACCCGACGTTGGTCTTTCGTGAACACCTCTGGCGCTAATAATTACGACAATAATTTACGAGTGAATTTCATTTTTGTTTTGTACGAAGCGTAATGATACAAGTGAAATGTAATAACTAATAACAAAATTAATAATGAATTGTATAAGGGTGGGTCCTGCAACAAAATTAAACGGTGGACTATTTAACGGACCAGCAATTATTTAAAAAATCGGTCTCAGTTGAAAAAAAAAATTCTTAATTTTTTTTTCTTCACAGATTTGCTTACGTGTATTTTTATTACTTTTCTGAAGTGACATTAATGTCAATTTATTTTAAAAAGTCAATACTTAAAATTTAAATAAAAACTACCAAAAATATCCTTGAAAAAAAATATGCAAAAACAATTATGACTCATAAGTTGATACTACCTCAAACACTGCATTGACTGATGTCTGATGTGCTACATATAATCTCGTGGTGTCAAGGTCCATTACTCGGAGGTCACAACGTTATATCACAATTTCTCCGAAACGAAAATTGTTGAACAAAAATTGTATACCAGGTGTTACTACAGATATACAGTACAGGTGTTACTACAGCCCTATGGAAGTGTCCTTTTAGTAGAAAATGTAATAATATAGCTACGATACTTGGCAACTATGAACAAAATACCAAAGTAAGTAATACGAAGTAAAAGTTTCACTACCCCGAAGTTAACTATTCTGCGTAGTGAGAAAGAACCTTTTAATTTTAAAAGACTGCAACGAGCTGCAGAGTGGCTGGCTTATAAGGTGGCGGTATGTTGTTCCAGCATTTCGTGGCGATGTACTTAAAACTACAACGAAATGCTGCTGTTCTGTGATCATTAGAAAACTTAATAGTTGAATCTATTAAAAAATGGTGTTAGACATTTGTATGAAGTACAAGATAACAATAATATGAATATTTAGTCTTTCAATTAAGACATACCTATAGGTACACAATCAGACAGCCATAAAAAACAGTTTTCCATCCTCTTCCTTTTCATCTTTCCATAGATACCTAAGGATTTTAATTACTGATATTTATTTTACTCCTCCTCTCTACAATTAGCTTGCCATATATATTAATAAATTAAAGAATACTTAAGGTGATACTTATAGTAAAAAATAATTCTTTCAATTTCATCTCAATACGTCAATAACGCAAATTGACGCTAAGCTAACCGGCTATGTCATCACAAAACACTGACATTGAATTTTAGAGTAGGTATCTTCAATTACATGATGTGTCCGTTTACAAATATTTAGAAATAGTCTTTAAGTCAAAGGATTAAGATACAAAATCGTCAAAATTCGTTGTTAAAGGAATCTGCAGTATCATTGTACGTGACATTTGTGAAACCTTGGTGTACACAATGAAACAGTACCAAGTTTGAACTGCGCTTGCGCATCTCAGCACTACTCGCTCTGTAGGTGTTTAGTTCCTCGTGGTAAGGTCATTGACTACAATTAGGATCAACATTTTTAACGAGCCTTCTGCAGCATGTACGGAAACGCTCAGTAGCCACTTAAAGCGGTCAAAATTATATTACGCAAACGGTTAGAACTCACGTATAAATTGTCACTCCGGGCGACATGTTTCGAACTCTTCGGGAGTTCTTCCTCAGGACGAGTGCACCTGCGACGAGCGCGCCTCGCACACTTAAATTCAAGCGGTCAAAATTTCTTATCCCGCTCAATAGGTGCCAGTTTGTTTTGATTCCACATAATACGGAAACTCACCAGTGTTGGAAGCAAATTAGTCAATTGCTTCCACCACGACTAGACGACATCAAAATTTTACTTGATGAAAAAAAAGTTTGTGTTGGGTGCATCATAATCTGATACTGTTTGACTGTTTGAGGCATCAAAATTTCTTAATCCGTAGCTGACACCAGTAAAAATAAATTATTCCTGCATTAGGTACCTATAAACAAAACTCGCGAAAATACTTGCAGAACATGACGCTACTACTACTTATTTATTTTGGCTACTACTTATTTTGGCTAAATCAAATATTACAAGCTTTTTTTAGTTTCACCTGTCCCGATGTCTGTAATCAAATCTTGCAAGTTAAATTTGATCCACTTCCCGGTTTCCGATTTTGCGACGCATGTATAAATCGGATGACAATGCAATATTATTATGAAATAGAGCTGATCTGAAGATGGAGACAGAAGGTGGTCATAGCAATTCCTAAACTACACAAGACAAACCCATCGTATTTGGGCTCATTCGAACCGACTCAACAGTTTATGATTGTGGAAAAAAGTACTGTCGGCAATAAAAGCTTGTACCTAAAATGAAATTTTTGACCAAAAACTTATTATGAAATAAGTTAGTATAAGTAGATGAAAAAAATCGTGACGCAAAAGAGGTGTTAAAAGTTTTTAACATTTACATATATCTGTATAGATGTGATGGCATCCTAGCGGGTGTAATTTATATTATTTATATACAACATTAGTTTGCATGTTGACTCTTATGTCGACTGAATACTGGAACACTAATAGTTAAATTTTAAGACCTAATAGAAACTTTTTCTGGCAAAGAAATATTTCTATTTCAAGTTATGCTGGACGCGTTGTGAGGCGAATTGAAACACAATGCACAACCGTATCTTGTATAATCGTGGTCATTACGGTACGGTACGCGTAACATTAGTGGACATCACTCATCAGTGTATGATTAATTGTATTCATTGGCTTTACTATCTTAAATTCCTTGCTGTACTAACATATAATTTGACCTAAGTGGTTCGTAACCAGCCAATCAGAGGTCAAGTGGTCAAGTCATGGAATTAATACCAGTGCAGTCACCATCAAATATAATGTACTTTTCGGGAGCTCACAAATATCCTTTTTATACCACGTCGGTGGCAAACAAGCTTACGGCCCTCCTGATAAATCCTTGCAACTCCAAGGGTGACAAATACGTTTTACCGACCCTTAAAAATACATGCTCTTTAACACCTTTACAGTAGAGTCGTGTTTAGCTTAGCTAGCACGATAGCTTATATCGTCACGAGTTATGTGCCCTCCAAGTGATGGATCTTGACAACACGAGATTATATTGCATCGGGTCAGTCAATGCAGTTTTTGGCGTAGCATAAATAAAATAAAAAAATAATATTAATATTGGGGGACAATCTTACACAAATCGACCTAGTCCCAAACTAAGAAAAGTAGTACTAGACAACGATATATGTACATACTTTTATAAAGGAGTCAAAATAATTGTCCCATTTTTTTGTTTTAAGAATTTTTAATTTTTGTTTAGTGTTTTTAAAATAAATTAGTAATTAATATCACTCCAAAAGAGTGAAAAAATACACATACACATAAGCTATAATTGTTTTTTTTTCATTTGAATTGAGTTGGAAATAATTGCTGGCTCGCTCAATTAGCTATGTGCGAAGTAGGTGGTGGGGGTAAGCTAGGCGATCGCAGCGCACACCATGGCAGAAATGTGTACTTACCGGGGACCACTGTCAAATTTACTTTCACGTTTTCTATTGGTTTCTTAACGGTTTCCTACGATTCGTTTCGTTTGTATGTATTTATTTATTATCTTATTTATTTCAGTAAAATTTCCAAGGGGTCTTTCTCGTTTACTAAAGTAAATAAAATATTCAAGTGTCATTATTTGACATCTGAGTTTTGACATTGCCTCGGGACCTTTGACGTTTGACGTTTCAGACGTGCACATAGCCAATAGTGGACCGTTCAATTTATTGCTCCAGTTCCAGGGCCATCCTGTATATATATCTGCACAACGACATGCAAGGAGTCGTAACTTCTATAACCGCACATATGACGAACACTTACCGCAATGTGTGTCTAGGTCGGTCTAACACTAACAACGCTAACTCACTAAGTTATATAACACTTGTTACTTTTGGTGTGGCAGCGAATATACACTTATGAAAGTGATGCTATATGCTTAGCACTCATTTAGCTATAGGTACTTATTTTTAAACCCCGACACAAAAAGAGAGGGGTGTTATAAGTTTAAGTCTGTCTATCTGTGTATCTGTCTGTGGTATAGTAGCTCCCAAACGGATGAACCGATTTTCGTTTAATTTTTTGTGTCATAGATAATTTTATGCCGAGTGTTCTTAGCCATGTTTCATGAAAATCTGTTCAGGCGTTTTTGAGATATTGAGCAATGAAAATGTAGTGGGTTTACAACTTTTCTAAGTTGTAGTTATTATACCACGTACATTTGTTTGCAAGATGTCACCGTAGCCTATAGACGCTTGCATCTCCTGGGGTGTCACAAACGTGTTCTGCCCGCCCTCTGTGCGATTCAAGCTTAACTATAAAATGCCGTGTATAAAGTGAACTCTAATGCTTCTGCCTCATTGGGACGTCATGGCGACGTCGCCGGCTACGGTAGCAAATAATTCATACTGAGATGTATGGTAGCTCACTCACGTGGCGACGGTTTAACGACGTCATTCTGTAAGGGTGACGTCCCGACATCCCCATGGCGTTCAGGGGTGTTTTTCACAAACCGATTCGTGCTAACCTCTCACCTCACCCGTTTTTATTTGGATACTGTCAAAATTAGATAAATGGCATTCAGTTTCCATATAACAAGTAAATTTTTAACAAAGAAACACCGACTCCAAACTTTGCCAGACCCCATCCTCTATAATTTGAGGAGTTCCTTCGATTTTTACAAGATCCCGTCATCAGATCCAGACTGACAACTAGAAAACACACCCTTTCAAACAAACAAGAATTTTTGAAATCGGTCCACTAGTCTCCGAGTAATAGGTGAACATACATAAATATATATATACCGGGTGTTGTACAATCCAAATGGGTCAGTATGGTGAAGTCGGAAACTATGAGAGATAGCGAGATCTGTTCTTAGGAACCATGACGTCGATTTTAGATTTAATAATAATTACATTCAAACTTTTTTATTAACTCTCATACATAACCGGGAATCGAACCTGGTCAAAATCAATGTGTATAAATTCTGCAAGTCGCAAGAAGCACAACACTAATGGAATCTTGTTTAAATAATTGGAAGAAAAACCCACCAATAAGATAATTATTTTATTTCAGTAAATGTTCAAAATGGTAGCCATTCTGTCGAATACAAAGATTAATTAAAAATATTGACCAGGTTCGATTCCCGGTTATGTATGAGAGTTAATAATTTTTTTAAATGTAATTATTATTAAATCTAAAATCGACGTCATGGTTCCTAAGAACAGATCTCGCTATCTCTCATAGTTTCCGCTTCACCATACTGACCCATTTGGATTGTGCACCCGGTATATTCCGACGAATTGAGAACCTCCTCCTTTTTTTGAAGTCCGTTAAAAAGGGGTGAGGTGTGAGGTGACAGGTGAGGACGACTCGGTCTGTGAATAAGAAGGCCGGTGAGGGAGAGGACTAAATGGCTCAACAATTTAAGACCGTGACAACAATTTAAAAGCCGCGTCCCTACCGCTAAGTCTCAGTAACTTTACAGATATTGTGCAGGTTAGTAATAAAAACTAGTAAAAATACGTTACACAAAGCCTTACGTCCGTATTCGCACGAACAATGGGAGGCGGGGGCTCTTTCACTTTTAACCTCAAACCGCGCGCCATTTTCTAAGCGCCATTTTGTTTCTAGTCAATGACATTTTGAAGTTCTGACTGTGGGGTAACAGAGGGCGCTGTTCAAAATATGTGTAGAGCAATACAAAATTCTACTAATACCATTCATCATAGCAAGTACATATTCAAAAGGAAATATGTGAAATCAAATATAAAATGCAGATGAGTCGATTCGTTCTTAGAAGAAGAGGAAAACATCAACATGCCGATAATTTAATGGAACTTCGATGTTAGTTTGTTTTGCTAAATTGACATTGGCCTTGCCAAATTGACATTGGTTATCCTACATTGTTTGGTCAAACAATTCGGTAAATTATAAGCGCATTTGAAGTTATATTATATGTCATTATTTTGGACTCGGGTATGTCCTAAAACTACGACCAAGACCGCCGTGGGATGGGCAGCAGCATCCCTGAAATGCAGTGGAGATACTGCGATCGCCAATCCGCATGCCAAGCGTGGCGATTATGGCATTTACCCCCCATTAAATTGGGGGAGGACTATGTCCGACAGTGGACGTCCTTGGGCCGATAAGGTGGTGGTCATTATTTTGCTGTTATGCACAGATGTAGTGGATAACGCTTTCACATCGGCAAATCTCGAAATACGACAAGATCCGAAGTGGCTATCAATTATCGTATTAAATAATTGACAAATTCAAGTCTGTTAATGTGAAACTTTAGGTATTAATCAATGTCAAAGGTCAGAATGAAAACAAATTAAGGCCCTCTAGTCCTGCGACAGTAGGTATTTAGCGCTGTCCTGGCGGTGCGTGAACAAGCCCGCGCGGACGAAGCGACTGTGAACTCGGATGACCCCGCTAGCTTCATACTGGTCACAGTATAGAAATATAACTGTATTTTGACTTAAGAAATGCATTAATTATGATTAAACTTTAGTATGTCATTGATATCATTTTTTAATAAATAGGTAGTAAATAAATAATTGAAAGTCGAACTTACGGTAGGATCCATTATAATGAAAAAAAAAAAACAGAATTCATAGTACAACCCTGAAATTCGTTATTTAATCTATGAAACCTAAGAACCTAAGAAATATGTCTTATACCTCTCTACTCGATTTGTTTAATAGGTCATGCAATTTTTTATCTATTTGTGTTATATTTATACAGGGTGTTATATTTATTTGTCGTGTGCGTGTCATCGTCATCATCATCATATCAGCTGATGGACGACCACTGCTGGACATAGGCCTCCCCTAAAGAGTGCCACATAAAATACAGACAGAATATTTTTTGGTGGTTTAATTTATTCATCAAAAGTTATTAGCTCTCAAAGCATAAAAAACATTGCGAAGTTTTTACTTTTTTACTATTTATGCGAAAGGTTACCGTATTTTTAAAACATAAATACCAGAAATGATTTTTACATAAAGATGACAAAAGAATCAATATCTAAATATATAAAAGAAGAAACTGACTGACTGACTGACTGACTGACTGACTGACTGACTGACTGACTGACATATCAACGCACAGCCCAAACCGCTGGTCCTAGAGATTCCAAATTTGGCATGTAGGTTCCTTATAAGGTCTAGGGGTGCACTAAGAAAGGATTTTTCAAAATTCAATCCCTAAGGGGGTGAAATGGGGGTCCAAAGTTTGTATGGGGAAACAAGATTAGTTGGACTATTTTATTCGAAACTTCACAGGAGTATTTCTAACGATAAATGAGTAAACACGTGTTTGAGGTTTTTTGAAAAATCAACCCCTAAAAGGGGGAAATGTGGTGACAAATGCTGAAAATTGACATGGGTGTTGTTTTTATGATTTATCGGGTCGCTGATAACGAAAACAACAATGATTTTAAAATCTCACGTGGAGGACGTGAAATACCATCCCCTCTGTTGGGGTGCGAGGGGGATGAAATGTCTAAATATTAATATGGGTGTCGTTTTTATGGTTTTTTGGGACGTTAATTACGATAATGGCATCGATTTTGAAATTTTATAATGTGGACATGAAAACTTCTGAAAGCTTGTGCCAAATTGCAAAAAATAACTGACTGACTGAGTGAGTGACATATCAACGCACAGCCCAAACCGCTGGTCCTAGAGATTTCGAATTTGGCACGTAGGTAGGTTCCTTATAAGGTCTAGGGGTGCATTAGAAAGGATTTTTCAAAATTCAACCCCTAAGGGGGTGAAATGGGGGTCCGAAGTTTGTATGGGGAAACAAGATTAGTTGGACTATTTTATTCGAAACTTCACAGGAGTATTTCTAACGATAAATGAGTAAACACGTGTTTGAGGTTTTTTGAAAAATCAACCCCTAAAAGGGGGAAATGTGGTGACAAATTCTGAAAATCGACATGGGTGTTGTTTTTATGATATACCGGGTCGCTGATAACGAAAACAACAATGATTTTAAAATCTCACGTGGAGGACGTGAAATACCATCCCCCCTCTTGGGGTGCGAGGGGGATGAAACGTCTAAATATTAATATGGGTGTCGTTGTTATGGTTTTTTGGGACGTTAATTACGAAAATGGCATCGATTTTGAAAGTTAATACTGCAGACATGAAAACTTTTAAGAGTTTGTGCGAAATTGCAAGTAGAAACTGACTGACTGAGTGAGTGACATCAACGCACAGCCCAAACTCCTGATTCGAGAGATATCAAATTTGGCATGTAGGTTCCTTATAAGGTCTAAAGGCGCATGAAGTGCCGTGAATCCGAGGTAAAATTTGGAAATAGTGGCAGCCATATTGATTTTCTTCATTTCAACCCGATTTCGTTCAAAATCGATATCCGAGCTTCCGAGAGGTCCCCTAATACGAATCCGAGGTAAAATTTGGAAAAAGTGGCAGCCACATTGATTTTCTTCATTTCCAACCCGATTTCGTTCAAAATCGATATCTGAGCGTCCGAGAGGTCCCCTAATACGAATTTGAGGTAAAATTTGAAAAAAGTGGCGGCCATATTGATTTTCTTCATTTTCGTCCCGATTTAGTTCAAAATCGATATCTGAGTGCCCGAGAGGTCTCTTAATACGAATCCGAGGTAAAATTTGTGAAAGTGGCGGCCATATTGATTTTCTTATTTTTCGTCCCGATTTCGTTCAAAATCGATATCTGAGCGTCCGAGAGGTCTCTTAATACGAATCTGAGGTAAATTTGGCACTCCATGCATGCCTGTATGCAAAAAAGTTTAATGTTACTATATAGGCGTGTGGGGTATCTATGGATTTGCGTTTAAAAACGACATAGAGGATTAGACATTTTTTTCCATTTAATGATTTAAAAAAAAAAAAACCATTTAAAGATTTTTTTAATCGTATGGCATTTATTTACGAACCGTGAGATTTTCAGGAAGACAAGTACGGTTGCCAGTTTTTGTTGCACGTTTAGCACCACCCAGGGGTCACGTGTAGGGTAACAGTGGGTACTCCCTACGGATGTGGTGCAATTTCGACCCCCCTTTGTCAAGGGAGTGGGCAACTTGCCTGTTAGAAGTTCGCAAGCCGCTCGAAGGCCTCTAACTTGGCTTAACAATTGCAGCCGGGATCAACGGCTTAGCGTGCCTTCCAAAGCACGAGAGTCAGTTAGTAACCACTCAAAGCGGTCACTTATCCAAGAACTGACCTGCGCCCACATTGCTTAACCTCGCACACCGCACGCAGCAGGTGGGTGCCGCTGGGCCACGAGCGCTCTAAATTCTTGATAGTTTATGCCAAATTACAATTCAATCGGTCCAGTAAAAGCAACTTAGTTATAACAGACGGACTGACAGTAAGGAGTGCGAATGGAAGTGAGGTCAAATTTTCTTTTTGGATGCTCCAATGGAAACTGGCAAAACCTACCTAATAAATTTAATTTTAGGAAAAATAAATGTTATACGTGATATTGGATTAGCCGTATTTCTGTACTTCAAAGGACCAGAGTTTATGACCGCTGCGCGCTGCTTGGTCGTTATCAGACCTATTGGTTTTACTGTAGTACACATATACTTTTACTAAGGGCCATTTAGGACATGCTTTTATTTCAGCGGCCCTTTCCCCTTCGGCTTGTCGGAAATGTATAATAATAGTTTTCCTTATTTTTGCCAAAATCAAATTAAATTCAACAGTTTGCCGGCTCTCAGAATGTATACTGACTTTTCATCTGTTCATCTGTTAATGAATCACAATCACCAAACTTCGTATACCGAAACCCCCAGAATGTAACAACTACTTTTCAGAAGACCGCATCTAAATCGGTTCAGCCAAACGCGAGATAATCGTGGACAAACATACGAACCTGTTTTTTGTAGACGGTTAAAAATTTCGCTTAGTACGCGGGCGAAGCCGCGGGCAAATGCTAGTGGTATATAAAATGATACCAAACTTGCCACGGTAGCTACCTGGAAATGGGTAGATCTTTTAAAAGAAGATTAGCTAGAAAGATAGAAAGAGTATAAATTTTAAAAGGGTCGGCAACGCGCATGTGACACCTCTGGAGTTGCAGGCGTCCATAGGCTGCGGTGACCGCTTACCATCAGGCGGGCCGTACGCTTGTTTGCCACTGACGTGGTATTAAAAAAAAGACAGCCGGAATTAATGTGTTGAAGCTCACAGCTTAAAAAAATATTCAAGTGCAAAGCAGTACTCGTAGATCTCTTACTATATCTACAATTTCTGGAAATAAACATTTCATTTATAATTTTACCAACTTTAATTACATTTCTGGAGGGGTTCAGTTCAGTTGTTATACTGTCATTTTTATACTGTGGCACTATGACCATAATTTATTTGTTAATAATTACGCCTTTTTTCATTCGGGTTTTTATTGCCCTTCTTAAATAATTTGCAACCATTATATAAATTCGTCAAAAACTGCTTGTTTGGTGCACGAAACTGTCGCGGATAAAACTGACACAGGTCCGTTGTCTGTAAGCGCCAGCGCGCGACTGATCGGGCCTGCCGAGCCTCCGCGCTCGCGCATTTCGTAGGTATTTAAACATATTAATTCATACAATCATTTTATATTTTTAAATTCTGCAAAAATGTCTAGAAATACTGAATGGCTTTAGTTTAGTTCAAAAACTTTATTTAAAACATCAATAGTTTAGTCGTCAGATTGTAAATGCTTTACAAAAAGGAGTAACTTTGGGGTCTCTTTCTATCGAGCGAAGTTCATTAGATCGTGTATCTGAGTGCAACTTTGACTAGACTAGATCCTTAAGTAAAACATAGAATTTTTTCAAATTTTTAAAACCCTTTTTCTACGTTTCGGGTTGTTTTTAGAAAACTCGAAAACGCTATCTCGCTTGACGACCTCCCCTTAAGTGTTTTTGTGCGCTCATAACAATTATTCTCGCTCTCCAGCCATTCATCTCATAATAAGTGGACGCGAGCATGGGCAGGCTGTCCACAAAAATTTCCACGTGTACGCAGGAGCCCGTTGAGCGAGCTGACCATTTCGCAGAGCGGTGATATAATAACCATTTCGATATATTATGATGTTCTAGCGATAGTTTTATGGGATTTACACATAAACGTTGAGCATAGAATGGAGGAATAATGCCAGGCTTATGTGTAAATGATAGTGTCACGGTTTGGTGGTATCAGCCACGTTCGGGTGAATTTAAGAGAAGTAGGAACCAGGAACCAATATAAAAAATAAATCAAAATAAAAAATAAAACAAAATGGCGGATTTTTGGCACCAAATTACACAGAAACGCAGTCCGGTTTTTTAGTTTTTTTTATTAATTAGTCATGTTTTAGTACTTTATCGCGCTAACATAACAATACTGCAACAGTTGGGATGCGTCGAAGTACCTATAGTGAAATGTTCATCTACTTTTGCTGTTGGTTGACTGTACCTATTAGAAGTCGTAGCTCATAATCATATCGAGTTCTCCCAACTAGATTGACTGCCCACGATAATACTATGCTGTGTTTTTTGTTATGTCAGTTTTTATAAAGGCTATCACGCGACCGATGGCCTTGAATGTTAGCCGCTAGTTTTTATGTCTATGTTTTTGTTTGTATTGGAGAATTTCTCACCGGGTTTTTTTATTGATAGGTAGTTTGGGTTAGTTTATATTAGAGGTATTAATTGTATTTTCATCGACGTCACCGTTCAATCCTATCGTGAAAGTATTAGTAATGTCGATGAAAAGACGTACACTTAAGAGCAAAAAAAGCGTACACGTTGTATCGAATTTTCGTACAAGGTTTTCTAGTTTTATTTGGTCTTCAGTGTACATTAAGGCTCGTCCATTATCTCTGTGAGCTTTAGATCGTGCGACTTTTTTATCAATTTTTATTTAAATTTAAAAAAAAAAAAGAAAAATTTACTCTACAAAAAAATCTAGGTACTTACATATAATTACCCATCAAAAACATAAATTTGAAAATAGGAGCCAAGTTCAATATTAAGAATATGCGATGCTTGGTTGTTGTCTTCACCGACAAAAGAATTTAGATCTCAATTCTTTTGTAGGTGAAGACGACAACCAAGCATCGCATATTCTTAATATTGAACTTGGCTCCTAGTTACTATACAAAATACCCAATTCGCTATAGGTCCACCTCAAATATTTGAAGAGTTCGTTCACTCGGTCGATTACAATTTTAGCAATCAAATCCGTTATCAAATTGAAGTGTGTAAAGGGACCACTTCAAATTTTTTACTAATTATGTCCCTATGGTCGTCAAGATTACTAGATTCAGTTTTTATAAGTAGTCGAATTCTTTTTTCGTATCTTCCTTTTCATTTCCGTACTACAGAATTCCCAGTACACGAGGCCGACTCGCACTTGCCTACTATTTTTTTTAATTAGCACAGCAGGACAGACGTGGGAAATGTAACCATAGATAAACTCGAGTGTAGTCATTGTGCCACAGACAAGTAACTGCGATGTGTGAAGAAAAATGTCTGAGACGTGTGTTTAATGGGTTTCGTTTCAAGGAAGCCTATGAAGTAGATTAGGTAGGCATTTTATGTGGAATAGAGACATGTTTGATTTAATTATGATTGTAGGGAGTTGTAAGGCAAGTGTCCCGATTTTTAAGTTGGTATGTATGGGACGATCATGCAACTGAATTTTAAAGCAGAGGATTGAGCTGAAATTTGGCATACTTACGAAAGTTCGGTGATAATGCAATAATATTGCATCACCGAGCTAATGTGATGGAGAAAGTGACCATAGCAACTCCTAAACTACACAAGAGAAGTGAATGTCAAAATCATTTAAACTTAACATTTTTCAGTTATTTGTTTGATGGCCTGTTTAGCCTAGTTGATAGTGACACTGCCTCCGAAGCTATAGAGGTCCCGGGTTCGAATCCCAGCCAGGGCATTATTTGAGCATTTAGAACGGATTTTGTTCTTGGGTCTTGGATGTTCTCTATGTATTTAAGTATGTATTTATCTATATATGTAAGTATGTATATCGTCGTCTAGTGACCATAAGTACAAGCTTTGCTTAGTTTGGGACTAGGTCGATTTGTGTAAGATTGCCCCCCCAATTTTGTATATTTTTAAAGCTGGCAGTATCTTTGACACTATGCCGCGGGGGACTCCATATTTTAGATTATTTATTTTTAAGATTTTGGTAAGCATAGGTAAATAATTATTTTAGTCATTTATTTTTTGGTTTTAATTATGTACAGTCAGCATCACACGTAGCTACGTATTAGAAAAGTTCAAAAGTCTTTATTATAAGGGAATAAGTGTTTTTGACACCTTCATATTCGTAGCTGCTTTTGATCTTGACTGTACCTAGAAAATATTAGAATCGGTCACATCAACTACATTTTTAGGTACTAACATCGACTCAACTCTAAACTGTAAAGATCAGATTTAAAAATTTAATAATAATTGAAGCAGCTTCACTTGCATTCATGCACTGTATAATCTAAAAAAAATACAGACATAAAAATAGCAACGAGCGCTTACTATGCTTACGCACACGCCTGGTTACATTATGGCATTGTGTTGTGGGGTAATATTACAAATATTATGCATCTCTTTAGATTACAGAAGCGTTGTATTAGAATACCTGTAAATATAGATCCTCTGGTAAGCTGTAAATCATATTTTATAAAGTTGAAAATTCTGACACTAGTGTCTATGTATATGTATTTGTAAAAATAATTCCAGCCTTTTCCCGCAATATTCCCGCTCCCAAAACTTATGACCCAGAAATAAACTAGCTAGACCTAATTCAGTGTTCAAAATGATCCATTCAAGCCCTTATGGCATGTCAATACAAAACTATAATAGTCCCCAATAACATTAATTATATTAAAGATATTGACAATTATAAAGTACTATAAAATTATACCTTATAAAGAAAGCTTATTATACATTAGATGATTTTTTTAGTGATGATAATGAAGAGTGGACGTAATAGTAACAAATGAATATTATGATTTATTTTTAAGTAATTATTGTGACATTTTTTTTCATTAATTTAATTTATAAATCATGAGAATTTTTATCTTTTATTTAATAATATTTTTAAGAACACAATTCATGGGATTAGACAGCGGACCCCAGGCATCTGCGGCCTACTAGCCGGTGGGCCGCCCGCCGGGACGTACGCGGTTGAATGCCAAGAGCGATCCTGCGGCGCCCCATTACAAGGAGGAGCCGGACTTCGTTGATGGATTTAGACGGTAGTCCAAGGCTATCTTAGCCGCGGTTAGTCCGCCATACCCGTCCTACCCGACAGGACGGGATGCGTAAACGCATTTCCCCAACGTTAAAATAAATATCCTTCAGGATGCAAATGAACTGGGTTAACATTAGGATGATGATGAATGAGAGATACACCTACTTGGTCATGAAAATCTGTTGCTGGCTAGTGGTATGTCATCTCATCACAATCTCACGTCACGTCTATTTTACTGTCCCCGATCGAATCGTACGCTGTCGTACCAGTCTCCGAGTACCCCTAAATAATATAAACGCATCAATTTGATCCAAGTTGTGACCTCTTTACTAGACGAGTATTACGACACCTGCCACTATTTATAGTGTGGATTTCGATGGTTGGATTATATGTGTAATAATGCTGGTTACGTGAAAAATGAGGTCGAACATATACCTATGGGCGTGTGAAAATCGTAAGTTTAAATAACAATGTAGATGTTATGTGTAAAATTATTTGACGATATCAAGCTTTTATTTAACTTACTTACAATGTTTGTGTGTATTTGGTATTCGAGTATTGCTGTCATCTCTGAGTGGGAGCACCTGGATACCAGCTTGGACCTTTTGACTCGCTACAGAGACGTGCTGTGCGAATCGTGGACGATCCCAAACTCACGAGCGATATTGAACCGTTAAGTTTAAGGAAAACCTTTGCCTTCTTGTGCGTGTTCTATCGCTTGTATAATGGGTTGTGCTCCGAAGAACTGTTCGAGATGATGCCCACGGCCGCTTTCTATCATCGCACTGCTCGCCGTCGGCAGAGCATTCATCCTCACACCTTAGAACCTAAATGGTCGCGTACGGTACGGTTTCAGAGGAACTTCCTCCCTCGGACGCTCCAGTTGTGGAATGAGCTCCCTGCCGAGGTTTTCCCGAGGAACTACAGTATGGGATTCTTCAAGAAAGGAATTTATACTTTTTTATAGGGTAGGCAACGCGCATGTGACACCCCTGGAGTTTCAGGCATCCATAGGCTGCGGTGACCGCTTACCATTAGGCGGGCCGTACGCTTGTTTGCCAGTGGCACAAATTGCCACCGTGCTATAAAATAATTTTTAAGAAAAAAAACCGAATTCAATGGGGGAGGCTGGTGAAAGATTATTATACTTAGATATAAGTATGTTTATAATGGTAGAAGACTAAGTACCCTCAATTCCTCATGGAATCATGGAAAAACCTTGCTTGCTTCACAAACAAAACGAAGAGAAGAAATCACCAAACGTGAACTACGCGTCGTTGAAGAGTTCCGTTCTGATCATCATCAGCAGTTCCACTTCATCAAATGTCACTTTTATGAATGAAAATACTTGATTAGTTCATGAAATTACTAAAATCACTATTTGTGTGCCTTTCACATTTGAGGAGTTCCCTCGATTCCTAATAGATCTCATCATCAGAACTCGAGCATGACAAAAATCAATCGTGAAAATAGAACTTGCTTAACAAACACAGCTAGGAGGACAAATCACCAAACGTGAACTTTTCGTCGTTGAAGAGTTCTGTTCTGATCATCATCAGCAGCTCCACTTCATCCAATGTCACATTTTTGGATGCAAATGCTTGATTTGTTGATAAAAACACAAAAATCACTATATGTTTGCCTTAAAGATTTGAGGAGTTCCCTCAATTCCTCATGGATCCCATCATCAGAACTGCGTTTTGACAAAAATGGGACCAACTTGGATATATATATAAAAGATTTTTCCAAATCGGTTAAGAAATGACGGAGTTATGGAGTAACAAACATTAAAAAAAAAAACACAACCAAATTGATAACCTCCTCTTTTGAAATCTTGAAGTCGGTTAAAAAATACGAAAAAATCTAGTTGTAAAACGGAGTTAGAGTACTTTTTGACCCCCCCTCTACTCTAAACCTACTCTTCTGAAAACATGTCCGCAATGACGAATCAGCTGTAGTTATCAAATTACCAACTTAATCGAAAGTAGGAAGACTTACTTAGCGCTTGGTATTAAATTCAGAAGGAATCGAGTTACGTGCGCCGTCGAGCGTGTTAATGATATTGGATCTTTTATGTGCTGACATACCCGCTTCTAAAAGGCTTTTTATACGGTAACAAACAAGCACACGGGTTGCTTGATACTAAGCAAACATGGCAGCATATGGAAACATGCGATTCATTGAACTAATGCAGGTATCTACAACACAGTCCATCCTCGGGAGCTCGGACGACCTTACAACATACCTATGGAGCGCTTGTGGCCCAGCAGCGCACGCGCACCGTGTGGGGTATGCGAGGTTAAGCAACGTGCTTCCTAACTCCCGTGCTTTGGAAGCCACGTTACTCACGTTAAGCCGTCAATCCCGGCTGCTGTCTATGACAGTCGTTAAGCCAAGTTAGAGGCCTTCGGGCGGCTTGAGAACTTCTAACAGTCAAGTTGCCCACTCACTTGACAAGGGGGGTCGAAGTTACACTATGTCCATAGGGTATGACAGTCGTTAAGCCAAGTTAGAGGCCTTCGGGCGGCTTGAGAACTTCTAACAGTCAAGTTGCCCACTCACTTGACAAGGGGGGTCGAAGTTACACTATGTCCATAGGGTATGACAGTCGTTAAGCCAAGTTAGAGGCCTTCGGGCGGCTTGAGAAGTTCTAACAGTCAAGTTGCCCACTCACTTGACAAGTAGGGTCGAAGTTGCACTACGCAGGGAGTACCCAGGGAGTTACCGTACACGTGACCGCCGGGTGGTGCTAAAAGTGCAACAAACTGGCAACCGTACTGTCTTCTCGAAGATCTCATCACGGTTCGAAAATAAAATGCCACACGATAAATAAATACCACATACCTACTGGGCAATATGGTGTTCTTAATGCTGTGGCCTTCTCTAAGGTACTTCCCCCCTGCTCCAAATATGAGCGAGACACCATTCCGATGTCCCCCTTTACTTCAATAAAAGTGACATTTAATACTTTACATAAGATGCCACGTCATGTATAGCTTGTCGTGTTGTTTTCTTATAAGTAAGAGCTACTGATAACTAGACAACAGAGCATTTGCTATACGTTAGAGCGGGATAGCATGACTCAGTGTATTCTAGTTATCATATCAAACATTGATTTTGTTCAATAGAGAACCTCACGTACACTACCGCTCATAAGAATTTGGGCAACCAAACCAAAATGGTAGTTTTCTTCTTGCAATGACTTAAATAACTACTAATTTAAAAAACACACTACACTTTTCTATGAACCAGCAATTAGTCATTGCAAGTCATTGCAATAAGAAAACTTCCATTTTAAAAGGGGGGTCTCTGGCACCGATTTAAGGCACAATAAGTCAGCTAAATAAAAAATTCAAAATGCACCCAGAACTGTCAAGGGACTCTAACTTGGCAGTGTATGTCTGCAAGTCATTTTTGTATACAGATGCATGGAAAAAGGTAAGGGTGCCTAACTACTTATGGGTGAGGACCAAATTTTTGGACCACAGTTAAGGCATTTAATTCACCTACAATTTAATTGATTCTGTTGTGACACGGAAGTTTGTCATACAATTTATATGGGTAACTTTCGTGTCACAACGGAATCAATTAAATTGTAGGCGAATGAATGCCTTAATGATGGTCCAAAAATTTGGTCCTCACCCTTATGAGCGGTAGTGTAAGTACCTACTACACGATGGTCCATTGGTCAGCTGTTCCGTACTTTCTATGATATAGCGTAACGTAAAAGAGTGAGGCGCACTAAAATTGTCTACGCCCGTAACCCTGCGACATCCTCGATCGCGCTTGCGCAGGAGTTTCACCACGTTTAATTAACTATGGCCGATAGAAATGTGCGCACTGACCGACTTTCTAAGCAAGGGCGTCCGGATACTGACATTCTGTATGGATACGTTGTCAGTGGCATAAAGGCGTCCGACCCGCCTTATGATAAGCGTACACCGTAGCCTGCCTGTCTCTAGCTGTCATCACAACGAATCCTCCAGTCATTTAGGGTCGGTAACGCGCTTTTTTTTTCTAGAGTCGCAAGCGCCCATCGGAGACGGTGTCTGCTCACCATTAGGCAGGCCGTAAGCTTGTTTGCCCCCGTCGTTATATAAAAAAAAAAACTTTTGTATAGTGAACAGCAAATGAAATGATCATGTAGATCATTTTGGTACTTTGTCGCACAAGGTACTAAAATGATCATCTACTTTTGCTGTTGACCTGTACCTATTTAATACGATTTTGGTGGTTGATTAATGCGATAAAACAAGATGGAGGCGAGCTCGTGCACCTGTTCTATTTATAAATAACGCATGACATTTTGTTTTTTTTAAAGCACACAATGGCGTACGGTCGGCAGAAACAATAACATTCAGCCGTTGTTGAATTCGGGGATTGAGATCATCTGTCTTATCGAACTACCTCCACTTTACTGGAGCCCGCAGCCATAAATTAGAGATATTTGTGTTCCTGGTGGTGAATAAGGTCGCCAGAGCTCCCGACGAAGCGCCGTGTTGAGAGCATAGAGATACTACATAGCCTTTGGACGCTTATGGTCGCGTACGGTACGATTTCAGAGAAACTCCCTCCCTCGGACGCTCCGATTGTTGAATGAGCTCCCAGCCGACGTTTTCCCGAGGAACTACAGTATGGGATTCTTCAACAAAGGAGTGTATACATTTTAAAGAGTCGGCAACGTGCATGTAATACCCCTAGAGTTGCAGGCGTCCATAGGCTGCTGCGGTGACCGCTTACTATCAGACGGGCCGTACGCTTGTTTGCCACCAACGTGGTATAAAAAAAAAACTCCACTAGAGGCAAGCCCATTGCCGATCGTTCATTCATTTAAGGATACGTTATGCTGACAGATACTTCGGAGTCCTTCACTCTCACAGACAGGGCATCTTTGGGAGCTCTGGCGACCTTACTCACCGCCAGTATCACAACACTACCACATATCTGCAGAGTGGTGTTATTATGTCTGCGATATTCTGTAAGGTGGAGGTATAGTCGCGGTGAAAAAGATCGTCACTTTTCGACTTTAACGGCATTAAAAAAAGAGTTGAAAAGTAACGAACCCTTCATTCCGCGACTGTACTTCCCCAATTAGTTTACCGTACCTCTCTAAAAAGTCAGTTGAGGCATAAACACGAAGTTCTATATTTTGCAAGCTAACTGTATAAGTACTTCCCCAATTGGCTTATATACCGTACCTCTCTAAAAAGTCAGTTGAGGCATAAACACGAAGTTCTATATTTTGCAAGCTAACTGTATAAGTACTTCCCCAATTGGCTTATATACCGTACCTCTCTAAAAAGTCTGTTGAGGCATAAGCACGAAGTTCTATATTTTGCAAGCTAACTGTACTTCCCCAATTGGCTTACCGTACCTCTCTAAAAAGTCTGTTGAGGCATAAGCACGAAGTTCTATATTTTACAATACCTGTATAATGTATATGTTATATTCTTGCACACGAAGATTTATTTACCTGAAAATAAAAAATATACGTATTAGGAAGGTCATCAAGACGTATCACGTGTATGAAAATGTTCATTGAGAAACCTTAATTAAGTACTAGTGGTTCTGTGAGCACTAGACCTCGCGATTTTTTTCTTTTTAGGGTTCCGTAGTCAACTAGGAACCCTTATAGTTTCGCCATGTCTGTCCGTCCGTCTGTCCGTCCGTCCGCGGATAATCTCAGTGACCGTTAGCACTAGAAAGCTGAAATTTGGTACTAATATGTATATCAATTACGCCGACAAAGTGGTAAAATAAAAAGTGGAAAAAAATATTTTATTAGGGTACCTCCCCTATACGTAAAGTGGGGAGTGTTTTTTTTTTCATTTTAACCCTAACGTGTGATATATTGTTAGATAGGTATTTAAAAATAAATAGGGGTTTACTAAAATTATTTTTTGATAATGTTAATTTCGGAAATAATCGCTCCAGAAGTAAAAAAAAATGTGTCCCCCCCCCCTCTAACTTTTGAACCATAAGTTTTAAAAATATGAAAAAAATCTCAAAAGTAGAACTTTATAAAAACTTTGTAGGAAAATTATTTTGAACTTGATAGGTTGAATCGTTTTTGAAAAAATTACAAAAATAATTTCTGAACTAAGTTTGTAATTTAACCGTATAAACAGGTGTTTAGTACCTGTCATTTCTACAAAATCACAATGAAATGACGTGCTTTCAAATAAAGTAAAACCGGTGAAAATCGGTTCACGCAATAAAGAATTATTCCATAAAAATCATCTTCCATACTTTAAGCTCGCGCGCAGTAGTTTACTTAATTTGCCGATAGATGTCGCTGTACGTGGAACGCTCATTTCTACATGGCGGTGTTAAGATTTTTCTTGATTTAATGGGGTCTGAGCAGGTGCGCCCATACATTAGGTTGTGTTTCTGTACTTAATATGTCAACTTAATGTGACGGACGGAAAACTACGGAACCCTACACTGAGCGTGGCCCGACACGCTCTTGGCCGGTTTTTTAAAATTCAAATTTCCAAATACTGACTCAACAAAATAATTCTGTAAAATTATCGAAACTGCTCAAAAAATTTCACGAGAATCGGTTAAGAAATTCGACCTGTAGAGGAGAACAACTGGAAATCTGGACATTATTTCACGCAGTCGATGATAAAGTTGAAAATTACATTCTACAACCTAAGAAACTAATTACACTGGTTTCATTGCCGAAGAAATACAAACACAGACTTTATCTGTGACATTATTTCTGAACGAATACAAACTTAAATTTACCATTACTTATGTCGCGGTGGTCCCTTCCATCCCAATCCCCAAATCCCAATCCCCTAACATTTTCCACGAGACGACTCTTATTTTAAAATTTCGTCACCCGCAAATGCAAAATTGTACTAAAATTAAAAACAAAAGAAGCTAACAAAGACGCATTGTAATTTGAATTCTAAAACTTAAACTATAAGTTTTAAATTAGAGTGTAGTTTACGTGTGCATAGTTTTGCAAACACTATTGGTCATTGTTCTGTCAAGAGGCCGTTCACCCCGTTTTGGCGGCAAAGGAGGGCAGAGAACAGATGTTGGCGATGTTGCGAATTTGAATTTTGGGTCACGCCTGCATTTTGATGTGAATTCTTAGTATTTGTAGCTGAAGTTGTACTAGTTACCTAACGTATAATTATAACAAAACGAGCCACTGCAAAGCAATGTGACTTTTATACTAAGACGGTGGCAAAGGTGGGTTCACAAGAGCTCCCTAGGATGCGCTGTATTCAGAGTGAGAAGGCTTTTGTCCAGGGTTCTAAAGGATAATTATCAATGATAATTATCGGGATAATTATCATGATTTTTATAGTTTGATAATTATCGATTGGATAATAACCTAAAATTTGATGTGTTTCCGAACGGGCTCGCTAAACGTCAACGTCAAGGGCAATTTCTGGAGGGAGTTCCAGGGATAATTATCCGATAGTTATCAGATAATTATCGGATAATTATCTGGACAGTTATCAAAGAACATAATTATCTTGATAAATTCGAACCCTGCTTTTGTCTCTAACTGTCTACACAGCGAATCTGCAAATTAATAAAGGATCGGCAACGCGCTTGTGATAGTTCTAGTCGCAAGCTTCCATAGGCTACGGTGCTGCTATCAAGTAGACCGTATGCTTGTCTGTCACCGTCATAGTATAAAAAGTATATAACCTCAATTCCAATTAATGTTACACACTTTCATTTAAACTATTCTATTCGTGCAAACTTGTGAATTCACTCGTACAGCAGATAGTTACGTACATACATATATGATGACGCCTGTTTACCAGAGGGGTAGGCAGAGATCACGGATTTCCATTTGCTACGACCCTGACATACAAGATCTTTCGCTTCATGAACTCTCATAACATTCTTCATGCATGCGCGCCAATTTAGGTTATTCTTGACCTGGCCTTTCTGCAGAATGTCTCCGATTTGGTCGAAGTACGTTCGCCGAGGTCTTCCCCTTCCACACTTCCTTCAAAACACTCGTTTAGTAGATAATTAAAAACCGATTAACCTAGCTATTATTAGCCAGTCTCGATTTAATCAATTAACTTTATCTCAATCTCAATCGATGCTTCCAAACAGTGGTGCAATCATTGATCTTTCTCACAGTTATTTAATGATATTAGCAATCGTAAAGCCTTAAGGCCGAGCCACACCGAATGCGTGCGCAGCACGTGCGCGTGCGCGTGTGCGTGGCGTGCGCGTTGTATCGTATGAAATGTCACAGTAGATGCACGCGTGCACGCCACGCAAGCGGTGTGTCATCTACTAGGACATTTCATACAATACAACGCGGACGCGCATGTTTTTAGGCGTACACACTGCAGCGGCCGCGGTTGCGGCCAATTGTACAGTCAGTACTGTAGTTGAGCTGTAGTTGTTCTTTTGATGCCGACTACGTCTACACAGTCTGAGTCTGTGTGAGACTGTCAGAAAATCTTCAGTGACCTCATATGAGTTGTATGCCAGACAGTCTGACCAACAAGGACACTGAAGATTTTTTATACCACAAAGGTGACAAACGAGCATACGGCCTGTCTGATAATCAATGGTAGGAGAATGGTCGAAAATGAACCTAAATGGTCGCGTACGGTACGTTTTCAGAGGAATTTCCTCCCTCGGACGCTCCGGATGTGGAATGAGCTCCCTGCCGAGGTTTTCCCTAGGGACTACAGTATGGGGTTCTTCAAGAAAGGAGTGTATACATTTTTAAGCAATGCGCATGTGACACCCCTGGAGTTGCAGGCGTCCATAGGCTGCGGTGACCGCTTACCATCAGGCGGGCCGTACTTTTTTTTTGGAGCGAATAACTTGACGCTAATAACGGGCGTTATTTTTTTATACCACGTCGGTGGCAAACAAGCGTCAAGTTATTCGCTCCACGGGGCGCCTAAGAACAGTCCCTCGTCGCATGGCATTTGCAGGGAAGAACCCACGTGTCATAGGACCAACTTATTATGAGCTAACCATCAGAACTAAAGAATGAAAATTCTGAGGAAAAATTTAAACGTCAGAGAAACTTTGTGTTGGAAAATTTTTATTCTATAAATGAGTATTATGACATGACTAGTTAGATTTATAATAAATATTGGATTTTTATGGACATCTCAATTGTGCCTACTATTATTATTTTGTTTGAATATGTAATTGTAAAGACCACCGTGGGATGGGCAGCAACGTCCCTTTAGTGCGGTGGAGATGCGATCGCCAACCCGCATGCCAAACGTCGCGATTATGGCATTTACCCCCCTTGGGCTGATATGGTGGATGTAATTGTCCGATTATTGACGATCGTACGTAAGACGATATAGTTAATTCTTCAAATTGACATCTTAATTTTGTAATTTTTCGACATATACTTATACTTATAGAAGTAAACTACATATACTTATAGAAGGTTTATTTTGACAGGTAAAACCGGTTGCTATGATTATTAATGATCAGTTAAGGATTGTGCGTAGTTCCAACGCGTGCCAATTTGATGAAGATGAATTACTATTCATGTATTTGGTAATCTTGACCTGCTAGTTTTAACATAATAGGTACAACACATAATACAGAACACATAATAGGTAACATACGCGCCGATCAGCCAAACGGACAGTTGGCATGAAATATAATGCTATATTCATTTATACATTCTTCTTTCTTTTTCTTTTGTCGGCCTGTTTAGCCTAGTTGGTAGTTACACTGCCTTCCAAGATAGAGGTCCTGGGTTCGAATCCCGGTAAGGGCATTTGTTTCTATGGTGAGCAGAAACATTTGTTCTTGAGACTTGGATGTTTTCCATGTATTTAAGTATATATACATATCTATTAAATATATCGTCGTCTAGTACCCATAACACAAGCCTTATTGGGCTTACTATGGGACTAGTTCGATTTGTGTATAAAAATGTCCCATAATATTTATTTATTTATACAGGATGGTTCCTGCAACTGGAGCAAAAATAAAATTAAAAGGACGCTTAATTAGAGCACCTAGTAACTCCTTGTGTACTATGTTTTTTTTTTATTTACGACCTCCATGTAATGGATCTTGACACCGCGAGATTTAAGCGCATCAGTCAACGCAGTTTTTGAGCTGGTATCAAGTTATGTGTTATAATAGGTTTTGCATTTTATGTATTCAAGGATATTTTTGGTATCTATCTACTCAGATGTGTTTTTATTTTATTATTTTTTGTGTTTTTAAAATAAATAGTTATGAATATCACTCCAGAAGAGTAAACAAATTACACGTAATATTTTTTTATTCTTACAAATTGAATGAATTTTCGTGTCACAACGGAATTATTTATTTATTTATCGTATGGCAATCATTTCATACCGCGAAATCTTAAAGAAGGCAGTACGGTTCCAGTTTGTTGCACTTATACGGAACGGAATGAATTATATTGTAGAAGAATTAATAAAACCCTTCACGATGGTCTGAAAATTTAGTCACGCACGCTCGAAAACGGTACTAAACCACCCTCTTTAAGACTTCCTTACCTTTGAAATCATTTCTTACAATTTGGTAAGCACAATTTACGTATTCAGCACTCTGATTGCAGACGGTAAAATCTTGCGCAACTAAGTAACGTGATGCGTTCCTAATAATTTTAACTCTCCCGAGTCCTTGCACAATAATTAAAGTGGATCGTGTGATGAAATTTAATTACTTAAAAATGTTACGTATTTGGTTTCTTCACTTCAGATTCTCACACTTTTTTATTATTATTCAGGCAACAAAAGGCACAAAGGCAAAATAAGTCACTTTTCCAGATTGATGCTTTATTGCAGAATTTTGTCATCATCAAGGTTGTATTGTTTTTCACCATTGTGGTACAAAAAGTAGTTTATTAATGTGCTGTAGTTGTAGTTTCTACAAGGGGAATCGGCCTCTTACCGGAATTATAATTTCCAACCAAACAAAAAATTGTGCTGTAGTTGCACTTGGTTGGTATAAAAATATAATTTTCAGTTAACTTCGCAAAATATGCCTAGGCAATCAAGACAGTTTAAACAGGTAATTTGATACTGAAACTCGATCAGTTTTCAAAAACCCATCTACTTGTATTCATCCTATATTTAAAATGCCAAAAACTGACTCGGGGTCGTTAAAATTATTCTCGAATGAAATGAATCATTATATCGATATTTTGCCACATACAGATCCTTTTAACTACGTGGATGTGTCCGACTTCTCAATAGTTTATGTTTTTCCACATAGTGTGGCGCATCTTCGTGAACTGTATGATCTACAGCTACACAACGTCGTTGTATATGAAACATTAACCACACAACGGGACAGGCATGAATGTCTCTAAATATAGTCGGACAAAGACTTGTCAAAGACCGCAGAGCAGAGGTTATCGCCAGCCATTGCGACCTTGTCACAACAAGCCTCATTACATTAAGTAGGCAGTTAAACACATACGTTAACACTATTCGGTTCCGTGAAATTTACTTTGACATGCTTAATATGATTTCACATAAGCGTTTTGTACTGGTAAAATTGATTCTGTCTGGTTTTGCAGAGTAATTTCATCGATTAGACATAATGACACGTGTATATCGAATTCAAGATAATTCACAGCACGATTCGTTAATTAAAAGTGTTGTCAAACAAATTATTAATATAAATAAAAAATAGATTTCCGTCCCCCAAGGTACCATATTAGTCCAGCTACTCTTCTAGCATAGCATTTCAATAATAATGCTAATGAAAAAAATATGTCCTGATGTCGTTAATAAAACGCTCTTTTATTAGCAAGTTTTTTTTCTATATTCCGACGATTGCTAGTTTACGTCCTGCCTGATGGTTTTGCAGACACCGTCGCCTATGAACGCTTGCGCTCCAGAATAATCACAAGCGCGTTGCCGACCCTTTATTAACTTGAGAATTCTAATTGAGGAAGGAAATACTATTGATAGATATTTGAACGCTAACAATTAACAATCAAACTGAACGCTACACTATATCTAAAATTGTAAAACATATTGATGCGATTTCGCAGGGTACCACTCTAGGTCCTCCCCTATTCTTCTAACATGACAATTATACCTAAATATTTAGTGATACTCGAGATATAATAAATCAAGAGTCATACAACGGATAACACCAACACTAGCTCTGTAGGTAGGTAGCTATGTATGTTGTGTTCCTGGTGGTGAGTAAGGTTGTTAGATCTCCCGAGAATGCGCTGTGTCGAGTGGAGCACCTGTATTTGCATCTAGTTATTAATACAATGAATGCTCATATCAAAACAGGATTGTGTTGCTCTGCAGTCCCAACCTAAAAGCTAACGTATCTACTTCAGACAAACCATATGTTTGCCACCGACGTATTATAAAACAAATACTATCGATCATTGAACAAAGATACAATAAACAATAAAAGGCAACGCGACACTCGCAACGGTTTCGCAATGGAGGCGGCAAATGCGAGGTTATCTGACAGTGTTGTGTTTCCTGATTATGCTCTTGCGCATCACCCACACATCAGACGGCGGCTAGACACGTGTGAGATGAGTTTTAGTGCGAAATAATTGATAGCCTCTCATATGCGCACTAAAGTATTGCTTGGGTGCTTTTCTCGTGTGAGTTTTTCCTGTTGTGATACACATTTCTCATATATTTTGTACGGCGGCCACATGAAAGAAAGTTTTAAAAATGTATGGAAATTTAAAGCCACTTATTAAGAAGGTCCCGAAATAAAGTTAGTGAGTGTACAAGAGTCCTACTGGGATGCTCAATAACTACAACTTGGAAAAGTTGAAAAACCCCCGACATTTTCATTTCAAAGCTCAATATCTCAAAAACGGCTGAACAGATTTTCATGAACATAAATAAATAAATAAATATTAGGGGACATTTTTTACACAAATCGAACTAGTCCCACAGTAAGCTCAATAAGGCTTGTGTTATGGGTACTAGACGACGATATATTTAATAGATATATACTTAAATACATAGAAAACATCCAAGTCTCAGGAACAAATGTCTCTGCTCACCACAGAAACAAATGCCCTTACCGGGAATCGAACCCGGGACCTCTAGCTTCGGAGGCAATGACACTACCAACTAGGCTAAAGAGGCCAACGAACATGGCTAAGAACACTCGGGATAAAATTATCTATGACACAAAAAAAACTAAACGAAAAAAATCAGTTCATCCGTTTGGGAGCTACAATACCACAGACAGACACGTTAAACTTATAACACCCCTCTCTTTTTGCGTCGGGGGGAAAAATGTGATCTTCAGCAGAAATATCAATTATTTAATTGATAACAAAACGACCCTTTGTCCCATTCATTCAATCGTTCATTCACTCTTTAAACACGCAGTGAAGTATATTAATAAAATAGTACGAAATAAATCACATTTAATTACGACTTATAATGACAGTTATTGATTTGCGTCAATATGATTGACCAGCCTGACGGTCCTTATAGACATTAATCTTCTTGTTTATTTTTAACCGACTTCAAAATGAGTAGTTCAGTGTTTAAGTTGTGTTCGTTGACAGGCGGAAATTTACTTAACTTTTAGTACATTGATAATAGTTTTAATTGGCAACCAATTTAGTCTAGTTGCCCCGCCAACCCATCCCGGGTTCGATTCCCAGTCAGGGAATTTATTTGTATGATGAGAACGAATTGTTCCCGAGTTGTGAATGTTTGCTATGTATTTAAGTATGTATTTATCTATATATAAATAAATATTGGGGGACAATCTTACACAAATCGACCTAGTCCCAAACTAAGCAAAGCTTGTACTATGGGTACTAGACGACTTATATAGATAAATACATACTTAAATACATAGAAAAAATCCAAGACCCAAGAACAAATATCCGTGAAAAATGCACAAATAAATGCCCTGGCCGGGAATCGAACCCGGGACCTCCAGCTTCGGAGGCAGAGTCACCACCAACTAGGCTAAACAGGCCGTCGTATATGTGTAGCGTCGCCTATGCCCATAGTAGCTTAGCTTAGTTTGGGATTCAACCTAATCGATTTTATTTAGGTACTTATTTATTTTATTTGGAGATCCAACAGCTCTGATATTACATTCCATCATATTAACTAAGGTATAGGTTCTAATGTTAAGCACTAACGTAACCACACATGTAAGCAAAAAATTTAAAAAAAATCTGAAACTGGAGTTCTCACTAACTCGTGCACTAATTAATACAATGTGTATCAGGGTTGCATTTCACAAGGTGAGTTATTTGTGTAAGATTGTCCACTTTTTTTTTATTTGTAGACTGAAACTGACGCATTAGATTAGATATATTTATCCCGAATATAATGTATGTTAGAGCAAAACAACATTAAAAAGAACGCCCGCCCCTCGGCCTCGTAAAAATTGTCTCACTGTGAATTTCTGTGTAATTCGCCTATACAGGATGTTCGGCACATGGACCATCAAAAATGTTCACGGTACTAGTAGGGTCATTTGCTACCTTTCCACCCTTGGACCCTGGGTTCTAAGAATAAAGGTCATGGAGTTACGTACGTTTTTGAATACGAATTTGAATTGAAAAGGTAGTTTAAATTAAAGGGAAAAATCTCCGAGCAGGATTCGAACCTGGGACATCTAGCATACGCGGCCAATCGGTCTAGCCACTGAGCTATCGGAACCAATCAAGCTCAGGCCCGAAATATTTTACTAGTTCCCTCTTAAAACGCCTTAGATTATTATTTTTCCCCTTTAAATTTAAAATTTAGAAGTGTCGTTAGGTGCGTAGCGACGTTGCGGGGCGGAGGCGGTTTTGCGGTAAAGCGAACGCGGTTCGGGGCACGTCGCACAAAAAAACCGCGCGGTATTCGGTAGCACATATGAAGCAGTAATCGATAGTCGACGGATTCGGAAAGATCAAAAATGTAAAACCGCCTCCGCACCGCACCGCGCCGCGCCGCGCCCGCTCTGCGCGTTTCAAGCTTTACTGTTACTGCCTTCCGTAATACAAAATTAGGTAGATGCAGTAGATGTCTAGATTTTCAGAAATAGTGTTTTCAATAGTTCAACGCTCGTTGCGTATTTATATCTCAGCTCAGTAAGTCAGGTTAAATATAACTGACTAAGGGTCGGTTGCACCAACCTACGATCACAGGCCGATCAACGTCAAGACGGTTTGGTGCAACCCAGCCTTAGGCTGGGTTGCACGAAACGGTCTGTGATCGTAAGCTGTGTTCGTTAAAATCTGATTGTATAGAATGTTTGACAAGTTTCTATGGGATGACAGCTGCCGGCGCCATATTTAACGTCGATCAGTCTGTGATCGTAAGTCGGTGCATCCCAGCCTTAGGCTTAAACTTGTCTAACTTTCCATGCATTGAAATTTTAACGAACACAGCTTATGATTACTGGCTGTATGTGGACGGTTTGGAGCAACCCAGCCTTAGTGTTCAGACTTTTATCGACAATTCGACACTAAACTTGTGCAAGCACATTTCAGCTCACACCTGCTAAGAATAAATTTCTGTCAAATATGTAATATAATATTTTCTGAGTATTTTCGTGAGTTTACCTATTGGTTATGTTATATGTAAGAGTAATTTATTTTTACTGTTTTCAACTGCCGTATGATGCCTAAGACACGGTGATTATTATCACGCGATACACTCAATGTCTTCATGAATATTTAAGCAAAACCATGCAATTTTGAAATCCACGATAATATTAACAGTAGTGTGATAATAATAATCGTATAAATGGCTCCATACTGAGATTTGTATAAAACTTTTGAGTGAATACAGACAATAAAATAAAATGCGTGAACTTAAGATAAATGTTATTCGGCATTCAGCCCGCCATTTTGTGCAATAAAGTTGAAATAAATAAATAAAAGCCAACAAGAAGTGCAAAGGCACAGGGATTCGATTATGTTTGTCGTGTCACAGTTGTAATCTTCATGTACGTAAATATATATAGATACGTAAAACGCAAGCTGTTAAGGCCGAGCCACACCGAATGCGTGCGCAGCACGTGCGCAAGCGCGTGTGCGTGGCGTGCGCGTTGTATCGTATGAAATGTCATAGCAGATGACACACCGCTTGCGTGGCGTGCACGCGTGCTGCTCACGCAAGCGGTTTGTCATCGACTACGACATTTCATACGATACAACGCGCACGCCACGCACACGCGCACGCGCACGTGCTGCACACGCATTCGGTGTGTCTCGGATTTTAGGTCATTTGTTCTTTGTCTCAGTATGACTTGCATTGCATGACTCACAGTCCATAATGTGTAAGATAAAGACGTAATAATTAGGCAAATATCGTCTAATGAGCAATAATCGCAGTGATTAAAATTTAAGCATGATCTGAAATTTAGGTCATAATTTAAGACGCTTTATACTAACAGTTAGGTATATACTCGACGACAAATATATATGTTTATATTTCGCTTTATTAAAATGGAATAAGGTCTAAATTTCAAATTAAAGGGAAAAATCCCCTGCGCTTCCTAAGACGTTATAAATAAATAAAGTAAATAAATATTAGGGCACAATTTTTTACACAAATCGAACCAGTCCCATAGTAAGTTCAATTAGGCTTGTGTTATGGGTACTAGACGACGATATATTTAATAGATACATATATACTTAAATACATAGAAAACATCCAAGTCTCAGGAACAAATGTCTCTGCTCACCACAGAAACAAATGCCCTTACCGGGATTCGAACCCGGGACGTCTAGCTTCGAAAGCAGTGACACTATCAACTAGGCGAAACAGAAACAGGCGTCTTGTAAGAGCGAACTAGTGAAGGATTTCGTGCATGAGCTTGATTGGTTTTAAAGCGATTGGCCGCGTGTGCCAGATGTCGCAGGTTCGAATCCTGCTCGGAGCACTAAATTTATCAATTTTTCCCTTTAATTTAAAATTTGGAATTTTCGTTACCAGCGTTATATACTGCTTAATACAAAATTATTCTATGGAATAAGGTGCAAATGTTTTAAATTTAGAACCTAAACGGTCGCGTACGGTAAGTTTTCAGAGGAATTTCCTTCCTAGGAAGCTCCGGTTGTGGAATGAGTTACCGAGGTTTTCACGAGGATTGTGAAGGAGTGCGCAACTTGACTGTTAGAAGTTCTCAAGCCCGAAGGCCTCTAACTTGGCTTACAACAGCTGTGACTTAACGTACATTCCAAAGCATAGGAGCAAGCCAAAGCAGACTCCGTGGAAAGCATTAGGACGAAGTGAATCCGAAAGAACTAAATGCGCACATAACAAACACACACGGTAGCTTACTATGTTATCAGTCTGAAATGAATGAAACTGAACAATACAACAGAGATGGCGCCCGTTGGTACAGCGTATGTTTTTAAAACGAAACATGTGCACGGGTTGGGGGCGTATTAATGAGTCAGTGTTCCGGGCACAGATTACGTTTTTGCGATGTGGTATTTACGTGGTCCTGCCTAGCTAACACGATAGGACCATCACGTTTTACGGTCGAAATATACAAAAACCGGCCAAGAGCGTGTCGGGCCACGCTCAGTGTAGGGTTCCGTAGTTTTCCGTACGTCACATTTTTTTTTTTTGAAAAAAGTACAAAAACTATTCAACCTATCAAGTTCAAAATAATTTTCCTACAAAGTTTTTATAAAGTTCTACTTTTGAGATTTTTTTCATATTTTTAAAACTTATGGTTCAAAAGTTAGAGGGGGGGGACACATTTTTTTTTACTTCTGGAGCGATTATTTCCGAAAATATTAACATTATCAAAAAATGATTTTAGTAATTCCTTATTTATTTTTAAATACCTATCTAACAATATATCACACGTTAGGGTTAAAATGAAAAAAAAAATCACTCCCCACTTTACGTATAGGGGAGGTACCCTAATAAAATATTTTTTTCCACTTTTTATTTTACCACTTTGTCGGCGTAATTAATATACATATTAGTACCAAATTTCAGCTTTCTAGTGCTAACGGTCACTGAGATTATCCGCGGACGGAAGGACAGACGGACGGACAGACATGGCGAAACTATAAGGGTTCCTAGTTGACTACGGAACCCTAAAAACGAGGTAGGTAATCGAGTGGCGACCGCGTACCGGAAGGCGTAGCGCGGGCAGGTCCCCTGCAAGGTGGACTGATGACCTGTTGAGGGCCACGGGTGTCCGCTGGATGCGGGTGGCGCAGAAAGGCCTTTTTTTTACTCCGGATAAGTTTGCGTTTGACCACAAATCACCTGATGGTAAGCGATATTGTGGTCTAGGATGGAGCGCGCTTACCTAGTAAAAGTTGCCGTATCCCTGGTCGTCCGATGGTAAAAGGGAGCGGGGGGAATTATACTGTGCAGTTATCCTATCCAGCAGTGGACGTCCTTCGGCTGACATGATGATAATGACTTGGTTAATTTATCATGTTGGTGTTAAAAATACCATGATTTAAATTAAAGAATACAGTCAATCAATCTGACAATAGTTTACGTATGTCTACGTCGAATATGTGGTTACTAGACCTCTCCAAGATAGTATATCAATTTGGTTAATCTATTACATTACATTCTTTGTTTGGGCAAGTTCTGTGCTTAACTAAACAACTAGCCTTGTCGAAATCAATACAGTAATTAGGAGGTACACAGAACTATGACGAACGTATTTGACGGCCGATGTTTAGCCTAGTTGGTAGTGACACTGCCTCCGAAGCTAGAGGTCCCGAGTTCGAATCCCGGCCAGGCCAATTATTTGTGTGTAGCATGGATATTTTGTTTTCGGGTCTTGGATGTTTTCTATGTATTTAAGTATGTATTTATCTATATAAGTATGTATAGTATATCGTCGTCTAGTACCCCATAGTACAAGTTTTTGCTTAGTTTGGGACTAGGTCGATTTGTGTAAGGTTGTCCCCCAATATTTATTATATATTTATTTATTTATGATAAACCTAGCTTCAGTACACAAGATCTTATAAGGCAACAACCAATCTAGCTTGCTTTACAAAAATAGAAATAAAGTATGTACAAAATAGGTACGTTTTGGTAAAAATGCAGTCTATTCGAACCTAAAATCGCAGAATTAAGATTGAAATTTTATTGACACCTATGTGGTCGCTACATCGTCTCTGCCTTCATAATGGACGTTTCTTACCAAACAGCCGGATTCGGCACTCACGCCACCAGAGTCAAAGGAGTTCAAACCCTCCATACAGAGAAGCTAGACTTCGTATCCAAACGGCAGCGGCAGAGCCCGCAACCAAACAAATATGAAATCTAACTTCTGTATGGAGGGTTCGATTTCCATTGACTCTAGTGGAGTGCGCACCGACTCCAGCCGTTCGGCGTGAATCGTCCATAAGTGTTAATAGATAACCCCATCCAAAATTCTAATGAAACCAGTAGAAGTTACTCTTTTTAGGTTTTCGTATCCGAATAATCCAAACGAAGCCCTATTGCTGTTACCGTTGCAGAACTTACCTACATACCTACAGTACAGTACAAAGTTGTTTCTCAATAAATAAAATTGTACTGGTACAAACGTATGTTTTTGAGCTAAGGCCGAGTGGCCTTCGTTTCATAATGACTGAATGTAATACTTCATGTTTATCGCTACTCGACATAAATATGAGATCTCCGAAGTAAAATACAGTTTTATTTTTATATTTTCCACACAACACAGTTTTCGTAAGAAAAATACTATTTTATAGAATGAGACACGTAATTGAAATATTAAAAAAAATATATTCCTACTCAATATAGCAAGCGTTTATAGGCTACAGTGCATGCTTACCTCCAGGCAGGCCGTATGCCTATTTAAATACCGCAGCAGTATATAAAAAAACTATTTTTTGGAAGACCAAGGATAAGCTACATAAAACAAAGTACCTGGGTGACCGCGAGCCTTGCTCGGCACCTCCTCGAAAAAATGAATAAATGAACAAGAATTACTTTTTAAAGGTATTACATTAGATATTAAAAATAAAATAAGTTTAAATGTCATTGCATCAACATATTTACATTTTGCAAAGCATTATGCATATGATACAATATATACTAAAATAAGTTGCATTGATCAAAGTCCAATTTAAGAATAAAATTTGAATACATAGACATTTTGTCTGCTGTTAATTCTTGACCTCTGACTGGCCTTACGGACATACATACATGTTTAATGCTAATATTTAAACACGTCGAGGTACGCCTTGACAGGTCTATTACAAGTATTACAACATACAATATCTCAAAAGGGTCAGTTTTGTTAACTAATATTATCCAATATGAAAACGCCGTATTTTGTTTTTTTTTGTTAGTATATTTACAAAATTTACAAATTTCATGCATTTTCAAAGTGTTTATATTATTTTTATGGACTAATTTTACCCAGACCAAACCCCACTAATCTCAATATTGATTTATTTAAAAAAAAACTATAAGGCTTACAAACAAACCCAAGTAAAAGTACACTATAATCAAAATGTGTCATTCCAGGGACAAATGTATCATATAGCCATAGCTATAAGGTAAATTTGTCGGTGGAAGGCCACAAAAAAATTTTTTTGCTAATCCGTTTCTAATATTTTCTACTTCTTTAAATTTGGTAACTACACTTAAATGTGACTTAAATCTTCAAGAATACCGTTTATTCTAGTGTATAAATGAATGACCCTGCCTACGAATCTGACAGCCCTGGGTTCGAGAGCCAAAATTTTACTGTAAGCAATTAATTGTTATTGTTTCTGAGTATTGCATGTTTTCAATGAATTTGTGTATTTATTAATATACTCGTAATATTAAGAAATATATTAAAGCAGCCTTAATTAATTAAAATAGTTGCACACACATCCAAATAACTATATATCTACAAGTATAATAAGTATATATAGTAGGTATTAAGTATTTTGGTTTCAATTGAAAAAAAAGTTTTTTTTTTTTAATTTATACAAAAATAGCTTACGTGTACTTTTTTACTCTACTGGAGTGATATTAATAACTATTTATATAAAAAAACAGTAAAAAACAATAAAACCATACAAGTCCCGAAAATATCCTTTTAAACCAAAAATGAAACAACGATAATGAGTCATAAATTGAAGCAACCTCAAAATCAGCATTGACTGCCGCGCTATAATCCCTGGAGGTCATAACTTTAGATCAAAATGTCTCCCAATTGAAAAAAGAAAATTATTTTTGGACACAAGAGGTTACTGCAGATGCTCTAAGGAAGCGTCCTCTAAATTTATTGCTCCTATTATACAGGCCACACCCTGTATACACAACACACTGCACAAATTTACACAGCAAAATTAAGCTTGTACCTAAATTATTTTGTTGATACCCGTATTAATATTTAGATTCAAAACATAAACAGCTGGTTGCCATAAAATATTGTATTTGCATTTCTAAGAATAGAAACTGCCTACATAGCATAGCCAGTTATGAATACATGATATTATGTATATCTATGTTTACATAATACATAGCTAATAATAAATCTGTATAATGTAGTGGGAGAATATTTCTCAATAGTTATTTGGGACATATTACCCATGCAGGGAATTTTAAACAGGGGGATGTCCCCAGACATTAGAATAGAATTAAACGACAGAATGTTCTAAACTAAATCACAGACTCAAAATTTCATACATAACCTCACGCCTGGATTCCCAAAAATGGTGTTACCAATGGGTTATCCCCACCCCACCTAACACTATTTGGGATCCCAGCTCTGCCAAACTGTATAGAAATAAATAAAAAATTGCGTAATGGTTCCCAGATTGAAGAGGGCAATCGTATTACCACAATCTATTTTCTGAAATATTATTTTTCTGTTTCATCTACTTTAAGCTAGTTAAATTAATTGGCATTATTATCTCCACTGCCCAAAGGTAGGCTATAAGAAATAGCTTTTTAGCGATAATACCGCACGTGGTCTCCCTTTATTAATTTTCTTTCATTTTTGGTGATCAATAAAGTTTTCAGTAGTGTTCACTACTGAGACAGAAAAAATGGCGTAAAAAATCCCAGCTGTTACCAGTGGTATAATATCGGCGGTAACAGGTGGGAATGACCCATGGACCACAATAAAATCTGTAGCATACTACCTGATTCTTCTAATGAACGAATGAATGGACGTGTAATATGACATATAACAGACGAAATAGATCACAAGTCTGACCCGAATAAGAGAGGAAGACTAAATCACATGTGAATGGGTTGTAACAGAACACTCAATCAAAGCGAATTGTTGTACAGTGCACGTGGGGAGCTTGTCGTAACAACAGTCAAACGAACAAGGAAAGTAACACTATTATGAAATAGTACATTTCGATACTAGTGCGGAAAGTATGTCATTTCTTCACGAGTACCGAGGGATGCCACGAGCCGCAGGCGAGTGGCAAGACTCGGGACGAGTGAAGAATGACATTTCCGCACGTGTATTGAACGACGTTTTTTAATACAGTTGCGAAAAAATAAGAAAAACAACAAGTAATATTTATAAAAACAATATCGAATGTTGCCTTTAGAAACTTAAAACATGCTTGCAGTAAGTAAAAACGCCTCTTCTTTGACAGGCGTTTCGGCAGCTATTCCGTTCCACTCAGACAACTTATTAAGAACGGTTTTTCAATATTCAATATTAAAAAATAAACGTGTTATAATGATGAAGAGGTAAGTAATAAAGTATGAAATGTGTATATTTTTCGTATTCTGATATTAACAGTAGGTTTTTATGTTGATTACGACGTTTAAAGGAAACTAATATTTAACACCCAGCAATAAGGAGTCATGCATTGGAACAAGCATAAATTTAAAAAAATTGGAAAACTGAAAAGCACTAGTGCGCGAAAACCAACTTTCCGCACGCTAAACAGCTACGTAAAGTAGCACTTTTTGAGCAACTGTATTAAAAAGATTTTTACAATACAAGTACACTTTTATCATACCATTCATACCTCAAAAATAATAAACAGGGAGTCTTGTGTCTTGTCGCTCCCAAACTTTGGGTAGCGGAGGCATCAAAAACAATGCAACATAATCAACACTTTGAGTAGGTGGCAAACCGAAATATGTACCTATTGAAGTAAAATTAGATGTACAAGCTTTTCTTACTTCAGGACTAGGTATTTTATTATTTTTTCTCAAACATGCAATGAAATATTGATGTTATGTTCCTTATAATAGGCTGCGAAGTATGACGTTTCAGGTGCGGCTAGGACAAGAGGTCGTTAATGGAATTTCATACAAACCTTGCAGGCCTAGGCCGGCAAAGTCCTCTTTTTTAATTTCCGTTCCACATAAATTTGTGGCACAGGCATCATGACATTCTGCCACTATGCGTATTAAAAATAAAATTTGATTTTTTTTGTTGTTTACTTCATTGCATGTTTGAGAAAAGCACTATACATACCTCGGCGGGAAATATGGGGTTGCCCGCCTCAGACTTATCCAATAGTCTATATGTCTTCGGCCGGCAACCCCTTTCGTCCCGGCCTCTATAGTAATGTACTAATATTAACTGCCTCTAACACTCTTAGGACTGTAGGAGGTGCCGTATGATAAAATTTTTTTATTCTCGATTGACTTAAAACGTGAATTTAATACCTGTAAAATCTGTATTGTAATTACTACGACGTAACAAGGGAAAAAGTTGATTCGCCAAAAAAAGAAGTGTTATGATGAAGTCGGCTTTATTGTGGGCTTATTCTAATTTAAGGATCGTCAAAGGTTATTGAGCTCATCAGCTGTTGAACTATTTATAACAAATGTAAAAAGTTTCCGTTGTAGTTCCCAAAGTATTTTGCCCGAATTATTTCGATTATCTCGAAAAAACGGATCGGTTGCGTCAGATATTGTCAGAAGCTGTCATAAATTAACGTTAAATGGTGCGATTTAACGCTGTTATAGAAAACGTTAAAAACATTGAAAAAAAAGTAAATATTTATTAAAATTTGTCATATAATTGTTTACTGAATTAAATGGATATCAATTCACAACGTGTAATATTGATAAAACGTTGTTTTTTCAAGTATTAAATAAATTTGTTTGCCTTTGTCTTACATAGTAATGTTATTTTTCATCCTGTGTGGGTGATACAACAATTGCGATTTTTTTCACACAATTTTATTGTACCTTCGTTAAAGTTATTTTCAGTGTATGGAATTTAATTATTATGTTTTTAATAGATGGCGGTACTATTATTTTCTTTGCTCATTTATGGTTTTTTTTATAAAAAGATTGGGGAGGCCTTTTCCCAGTAATGGGACTGGAGTCATAATAAATATGGAAAACTTTATTGATTATACTCGATACAAAAGGGCATAGGAGGTATGTAATTGCTACATGTAATAATAGAATCTACTTATACTTAGTAGCTAATATGAACTGCGTAAGTTCAAACCATCCATACATAACATTACCATTCAACAGTTGTGCAAGGTGCAATCGTTAACTTTCCAATTTATAGTTACATTACAATGTACATGAAACACGTCGTATGAAAACCCAAACATAAACAATACTGCCAACCTTGAAAAATAAAAACCAACCTCGAATTCTTTGTGACCTTAGTCCCGTTCACGCTCGCACCGAATTCGACTTCGTTCCCGCCAAAACTCCTCACTAACGGCACATCACCTTCAGCCATTTTGACACAGTTTATTTTTTAATTTTTAAAGACTCGAGTACTAATTTATTAGGACACAACACGTCGCGACGGCCGACCGGCGGCTGAATGACTGAGCGATTGGGTACGGTACGATATTGGTGTAAAACTGATGAGCGCGCTCATGTAGGATAACACTTGGTGCTGTGATAATTGAATGCGTTTATGCAAGATGTTTCAACGCAACGATTATTTTTAATAAACATTGAATTATGGAGATGCGTCTGGTGAGTAAGTATGCCTGACTTGCTGTAGTTACGCGTGTTAAACCGGGTATGGATATGAGGAAGATCCTGCTTAGGTATTTAATTAATTAATTATGCTTACCTGCTGCAAACAGTAGGTATTCAAAATAATGTCAGTGAATCGTATATTATTAGTTTTATTAGCACATGTTACCATCATGATCGTGCGTAAGCCGCGCCAGTAATGAATAGATCTTAGAATAGCGACCAATCTCTTCCTATGTCGCTCACTCTACCATACTGTGTATACTACTGTCTCGTTCCTTATGTTATTTCTTTATACTTATTGCCAATAAAAAAATGGCGGCTTGTACTATGGAATTAGTAATACTAACCTTTTCCGCAATTTTATAATCTATTCTCTCATAAGTACCTACGTCAGTTACGTTTACTGGATTTACATTAATCCTAGATATAATGCTAAGCCTGTATAACGGATATAACCGTACAATAGCTCCACGCCATCGACAGATTAATCCGTCAAGCTGTGCAGACCGTTATCTACTTTAAAGTAATTGGAATAACAAAAATAAATTAGTCTTGCAATACCAATAAACCAAACTCAAGAAAATAATCATAAAAAGCACCGAAATAAAACATACATAACAAAAACACAAACACATCACATCACTTTTTTTTTAAATATATTAACATCAAAAAATAATTTTGTTTTAAGCAGTGACGCTGCTAACGTATTTGAAATTTAGAATATCAAGAAATGTTTGCATAACACTTTGATGGACACTATTCCAGACACAATAGAAATAACAATAGAATTACGCCTATAGGCGTCTACTCGTACTGTCCATCAATGCATTAACTATAGAAATGAAATACTCTTTGTTGCTCTCCTCAGTTAAAGTACAAATACAAAACAGAGCAGAACATAGCATAGTGTGATATAAGAGCAGAGGTAAACAACAGGCGGTCTTATCGCTAAAAAGCGATTACTTCCCGACAACTTTTGGGTAGCGGAGAAAAAAAATTCATACTAACAGTGCGTATTAGACTTTTTTTTTTAATTTATAGACATCATCCCTTCCCTACCCTACTTAAAATCCGGATTTGAACTCACAAATTTGAAGTTGGCACAAAAGAGTTAATGACAACTTTAGACCACATTTCCCACCACTTCTACATAAATAAAAAATGTGGCATGTGTGTATGACAAGATTGACAACTATTTGACGCATTCAAAAGGTTAAGCGATTGTTTACTAAACAAGTTTTCGACACTACATTCTATCGAAGCGTATCCATGTAGCAGTGAACAACGTTCGGGTGTGTCGAACATATGATTATGTAACTGGCAAATATCATCAAAATCCGTTGGGTAGTATTTTCCTGAATAAGTAAAAATCATCCTAACATCCATATATTTTTTCCCGTTCACAGTATTAGCATAGTATTTCAAAGAATCATTCCACATTCTTTAGTAGGCTGAGCCGGAGATGGTGAGATAACCTGGACGCTTTTCGCAACGACTGGCCTGAAACTGCTCAAAGCCGAGATGAGTCAAAGCCAAGGGAGGGAGCCTTTGCCCAGCCGCGGTTACTGGCTTAATGAACAGTGTTGCTTTGTTTTTTTAGCTGATTGCAAATTAATTCGTAATTTTTGTCTTAAGGAAAACAAAAAAAAAATACATCTCTCGTTCGGAAAACCCACGAATACGATGACGATATTTAAACAAAATAAAAAGATTAGAAAAGTAATTCCTTATTTATATTTACGTTACGTTAGACAGATGAGCAACATTGCAGCTCTGTTGTAGTTCTTAACAATTTTGAAGTTTGGAGACTTTACAGAATTGTAAGTAATATGTACCTACTGAGAAGACAACGTGTCCTAATTTTTTTAGGTTCCCATTGCACTATGAGATATATGGAAAACTAAATGTACAAAAAACACCACCCAATCAAATGTCAAACGGCATTCTTTTCTTTATTAGATAGAATTATATAATCAATACAGTCAGTATTACTATATACTCGTATAAGTACGTATTATGATTCTGGGTAACCCCAAAAACTAAATAACAGAGGAAACGCCTTACGCCTAACCTAACACACCTTAAAAATGTAAAAACTTGTCCCTTACCGACCAATTCATTAGCATATTATAAATCATTATTTAATGATTTCGACTAGAATGTTGCGTCGTCTAATGTCCTTACGTAGAAAGTGCCCTACTTTCGCGTCATTACTTGAATATCAAATTTGGCACAGATTTTTATGTTTAGCTTTCCCATCAAAAACATACAAATATAATCTACTCTTTTAGCTGTATATACAAGTCGTTATAAAAGTATGAGTTAGCTACTATTGAAGTCACATTAGTTTTAAAACATTTCTAACTCAGGTATTCCAATCACAACGTGCGTAAAATGATATAAAAATAAAACCATTTTTTGTTAACCAATAAAGAATTATACAGTGACAAACGTATTGATTTAAAGTTTTAAACTTGTAAGATTTTAATATATTAATACTAGTAAATGAATGAAACTTAATCGGGAAATGTCAAATAACCTCAAAGAGGCAAATAACTTTAATCACAAGTTCCGATTACTCAAAATAATGAGTGAAAAATGTATTACAGTATAATTTAAATGACACATTAACACATCCCAGTGCACTATCGTGATATTTCTCTAATTAAATAAAGCATTATTTATTTAACAAAGACGCCCATAAAGCTGCGAGATATAATCTCAGAGACAACAGAGTTATCTAGAACAGCATCCGTTCGTGATTAAACCTCCATGAACTCTGCTATAATGAAGATTTTACCCGTGTACTACGTTTCAATTGCTGTAATAATTAAAAACTTTCCATAATTTTCGATGCAACTAATTGTAACCTGTACAAAAGAGTTCTCACTTAAGCTTTTCAGCATATATTATACTCGAGTTTTTCTTACTTCAAATCATGAGCACTCTGGATTCTAATAATAAAAAGTGTTGCCAATTTTTAGTTTCGTCATGTCTGTCTGTCCGTTCTTCCGTCCGTCCGTCCGTTCGTATGTCACAGCCGATTTACTCGGAGACTGTAAGCACTACAATTATGAAATTTGGTAAAATAGTACATTTCGATGCTAGTGCGGAAAGTATGTCATTTCTTTACGAGTACCGAGGGATGCCACGAGCCGCAGGCGAGTGGCAAGACTCGGGACGAGTGAAGAATGACATTTCCGCACGTGTATTGAACGACGTTTTTTAATACAGTTGCGAAAAAATAAGAAAAACAACAAGTAATATTTATAAAAACAATATCGAATGTTGCCTTTAGAAACTTAAAACATGCTTGCAGTAAGTAAAAACGCCTCTTCTTTGACAGGCGTTTCGGCAGCTATTCCGTTCCACTCAGACAACTTATTAAGAACGGTTTTTCAATATTCAATATTAAAAAATAAACGTGTTATAATGATGAAGAGGTAAGTAATAAAATATGAAATGTGTATATTTTTCGTATTCTGATATTAACAGTAGGTTTTTATGTTGATTACGACGTTTAAAGGAAACTAATATTTAACACCCAGCAATAAGGAGTCATGCATTGGAACAAGCATAAATTTTAAAAAATTGGAAAAGTAAAAAGCACTAGTGCGCGAAAACCAACTTTCCGCACGCTAAACAGCTACGTAAAGTAGCACTTTTTGAGCAACTGTATTAAAAAGATATATTCTATGAACCACTACAGAAAAGTGATGTGAAATTAGAAGAAAAAGACATTAGGGAGGGCGCCCCATACATGTAACCGGTGGTTGAAAAAAAATCGATGCATATAAGAGTGTGGGGACCATAATCGTATCTATGTATAGATAGGCCTTTAAAACTGATATGGATGTTTCTAATGTTTTTTCAATTAAGTTAACCGTTTTCAATTAATTAGTTGCCAAAGTCGTGAAAAGTGTATTCCCACCCCTCCAATTTCCAAACTTATAGTTTAAAATTCTAACAAAAATCGAGGTGATGTACTTATATATTATTAAATTTATTAGTACATATTTATACTTTCAACGATTCATATTTTGAAGAAGATAGGTTTAACAGTTTTTGAGTTATTGCTGAAAAACTACGGTTGAAATAGACCGTCTGAAACTGTGTGAGTGTCTTACGTAATACTGAATTCTAATGTATTTTACTTTATTTGTTATGTAGTAATGTATTGTTGACATAATTTGTAAGAAATCTGTAATGATGTAGGACTACCCTGTAATATTGCACTTTTCTAGTTTAACTGAATAAATTGAAATTGAAATTAAGTGCCATGAGTTCCCTATGAAGGTACAACCTTATTTGATTCAACGTTGTATGGTGGTATTAATTGTGGACTAGTAGGTGTCAGTACGAAACCCTTCTTTGTGCGTGATCCGACAAGCACATTGGCGGTTTTTTTAAATGTATTATGTGAAGTTTTCTCCATTTTTGTATAGACCAAGATTCATGATATGGACTTAAATAATCTGAGGCTGACTTTAAAGTTCCTTTGTGTTTGTGGGAAACAGACAATAGGCATCTCAGTAAGCAGAGGTTTGTTAAGTTTTACTAATAACGGGACATTTTTTTTTGTACAAAAAACCACTCCCCAAATATCTAACCGTTGGTTCTGTGTTGCATAACCTGGCAGGTCATAGTGTGCTGTACCACGCGGTGTCATGCGCCGAACGACCGCCATTGACGCGCATACTTTTTGCACTGATATTGCGTTTCGGGAACTTTATGGGTACCGAGTCATTTCTTTGTAATTAACAGACTTATAAAAAGGAACATCAAAAAGAAAACTGTAACTCTGTCAATGACTAATGAAATTAAATCATGTATTACGCTAATGTTCATAATGTGGATTTAAATAAGACTACTGCAAACTAAATGCATTATTAAGGGGACAATTATTTACACAAATCGAACCAGTCCCATAGTACACTCAATATGATTTGTGTTATGGGAAGTAGATGACAATACTTAATAAATATAAACTTAAATACATAGAAAACATCCAAGTCTCCGGAACAAATGTGTCTGCTCACCACAGAAACAAATGCCCTTAAAGGGATCGAAATCGGGGCCTCTAGCTTCGGAGGCAGTGTTCAACAAGGCTAAGCTAAACAGCTGACAAATTTTTAGATGTTACTTTACCAAATTTTATCAAAACATTTTCATGTACATCTCTAGTATTTTCGCGCCAAACTTTAATTTTCTTTATAAAGTGAAATATTTTTATGACTCGTGTTTGTTAAAATTGAAAGTTACCACGACATGCTCAAATTTCCGTCAAACGGAAAGAAAGGCGGGCTCGAATCTCTATCCCTGTCCCGGGCTGTGCGAGATCGGGGTAATTTTTTTCTTTATATTTCTCAGTATCAAATAATTGTTGGTTCCATATTGCATAACGCGACAGGTCATAGTGTGCAGTACCACGCGGTGTCATCCGCCGAGCGACGGCCACACGGCCAGTGACGCGCGGACTTTTGCACTGATACCAGCTGATACTGCGTTTCGCGAATTTCGTGGGTACCGCGTCAATTCTTTAGAAATTCCTTGCATGTTATTGTAATTTGACCTGAATTTGTAAACTGCGGGGCGTATTTTTTTACCGACTCCAAAAAAAGGAGTTTCTCAATTTGGTTGTACTTATCTGTTTGTCCACCTCAGAACTCCGTCATCTATAAACCGATTTGGAAAAATATTTTTATTGTTTGAGGGAAGGTACCTACCTCAATTTTGGTGAAGATTTCATGACGGGACCCACAAGGAATTGATGTCGGTTTTTTTGTCAATAATTTTGTTATTACCTATACAGAAAAAATCACAAAAATCTAGGTAAATATATTTGTTAATGTTACCTTTCTCACGAATTCCTGACATAGGTAATACATACAATTATATGAATTATTACAAACACTTATGTAAATGTATTTAATTTATTACAGGGCTTAAAGACAACTCAAATTGTGACTCAGAAGACATATCACAATAACGAGCTACAAGTTGTTGATTAGTCAATTTTTTTTTAATTCATATTAATTACTATCGTATTACTACAAAGTGAATGGACGCTTTATTATTTATGTAGACTTTAATATTCATCTTAAAACTTTTATTTAACTTATGGTCTAACCTTCGGCACCCATTTTCCAATCAGTCAGCCATTAAATAATACGCAACACGGATTAGAAAACTAATCATAGCGAAAGTGAAAACAAAGAAAGTACTGCTTTATTCACTACTCTCAACTCACCACTATACCACTAGAAAAGCTTGACCCTGAGACTCATACCAACTGGCTGTAAACGAAGGTTAACTTATAATGGTACGTTTCTCGTAGTTGTAGGTGTGGTGAACCGCCTATTACAGGTCGCACGTCGAACCAATCACGCGCATCGGATTTTCCCGCCAATTTTGGCAGTCGATTATAAAATTTACGTGACATGTATATATTATGGCCGAAGTAGAAAAGAAAAATAAATATTTGATCTTTGCTATGTGATTTCAAAAAGGACAAAATTAGACATGTAAATGACATGTAGGTAGACTAGGTAGGTATGTACATTTATGAATACCACCACCATATCAGCCTTAGGACGTCCACTGCTGGACATAGGCCTCCCCCAATTTCATGGGGGGTAAATGCCATAATCGCCACGCTTGGCATGCGGGTTGGCGATCGCAGTATCTCCACCGCACTCAAGGAATGCTGCTGCCCATTCCCCGGTGGTCTTGGTCGTAGTTTTAGGACATACCCGGGTCCATCATTTATGAATAATTGATCTAAATTTATAGCGAAATTTATGATGAAATTTCAAGTACAATACGATTTCAACATTAGTACATTACTACAGAGGCCGGGACAAAAGGGGTTGCCGGCCGAAGACATATAGACGGCTGAGCGAAGTGAGGCCGGATAGGTCCAAGGCCGGAAACCCCATATTTCCCGCCGAGGTATGTATAGTGCTTTTCTCAAACATGCAATGAAATAAACAACAAAAAAAAACAAAGTTTTATTTTTAATACGCATAGTGGCAGAATGTCATGATGCCTGTGCCACAAATTTATGTGGAACTAGCATTTGCCCGCGGCTTCGCCCGCGTACTAAGCGTAATTTTTAACCGTCTACAAAAAAGAGGTTCACTGTTTGACCCGTATATATGTATGTAGGTATATATGTATGTTTGTCCAAGATTATCTCGCGTTTGGCTGAACCGATTTAGATGCCGTTTCCAGAATAGTAGTTGTTACATTCTGGGAGTTTCGGTATACGAAGTTTGGTGATTGTGATTTATTAAAAGGAGCATCCAAAAAGAAAATTTGGCTTCACTTTCATTCGCAGTCCTTACTGTTAGTCCGTCTGTTACAACCGAGTTGCTTTTACTGGACCGATTGAATTGAAATTTGGCACAAACTATCAAGAATTCAGAGCGCTCGTGGCTCAGCGGCACCCGCCTACCGCGTGCAGTATGCGAGGTTAAGCAATGTGGGTGCAGGTCAGGTCTTGGATGGGTGACCGCTTTGAGTAATTACTAACTGAGCGCTCTCGTGCTTTGGAAGGCACGTTAAGCCGTTGATCCCGACTGCTGTTTACGACAGCAGTCGTTAAGCCAAGTTAGAGGCCTTCGGGCGGCTTGAGAACTTCTAACAGTCAAGTTGCCCACTCACTTGACAAAGGGGGGTCGAAGTTGCACCACGTCCGTAGGGAGTACCCACCGTTACCCAACACGTGACCCGTGGGTGGTGCTAAAAGTGCAACAAAAAACTGACAACCGTACTTGTCTTCTCGAAGACCTCACGGTTCGTAAATAAATGCCATACGATTAAAAAAAATTTTTTTAGGTTGATTTAAATGGAAAAAATATCGAAACCTCTATGTCGTTTTTAAAACTCAATTCAGATTCGAATTAAGAGACCTCTCGGACGCTCAGATCTCGATTTTGAACGAAATCAGGCGGACAAAAAAAACAATATGGCCACCACTTACACAAATTTTACCTGGAATTCGTATTAAGAGACCTCTCGGACAATCAGATATCGATTTTGAACGAAATCAGGACGGAAATGAAAAAAAAACAATATGGCCGCCACTTTTTTCAAATTTTACCTCGGATTCGTATTAGGGAACGTCTCGGACGCTCGGATATTGATTTTCATCGAAATCGGGTTGGAAATAAAGAAAATCAATATGGCTGCCACTTTTTCCAAATTTTACCTCGGATTTGTATTTAGAATTCTCTCGGACGCTCCGATATCCATTTTGAACGAAATCGTGACGGAAATGATAAAAATGAATATGGCTGCCACTTTTTCTAAATTTTACCTCGGATTCGTATTACGAGACCTCTCGGACGCTCAGATATCGATTATGAGCGAAATTGGGAAGGGAACGAAGAAAATCAATATGGCTGCGACTTTTTCAAAATTTTACCTCGAAGTCGTATTAAGAAACCTCTCGGATGCTCAGATATTGATTTTTAACGAAATTGTTAAAGAAAAGAAGAAAATCAATATGGCCGCCACTTTTTCCAAATTTTACCTCGGAGTCATATTAGGGGACCTCTCGGACGCTCAGATATCGATTTTAAACGAAATCGGGACGGAAATGAAGAAAATCAATATGGCTGCCACTTTTTCCAAATTTTACCTCGGATTCGTATTAAGAGACCTTGTGGACGCTAAGATATCGATTTTTAACAAAATCGGAACGGAAATGAAGAAAATTAATATGGCCGCCACTATTTCCAAATTTTACCTTGCATTCGTATTACGAGACCTGTCGGACGCTCAGATATCGATTTTGTACCAAATCGGGAAGGAAATGAACAAAATCAATATGGCTGCGACTTTTTCCAAATTTTACCTCGGATTCGTAATAAGAGACATCTCGAACGCTCAGATATCTATTTTGAACGAAATTGGGAAGGAAATTAAGAAAATCAATATGGCTGCCACTTATCCCAATTTTACCTCGAAGTCGTATTAGGGGACCTCTCGGACGCTCAGATATCAATTTTGAACGAAATCGCAACGGAAATGAAGAAAATTAATATAGCCCTTACTTTATTCAAAGTTTACCTCGGATTCCTATTAAGAGTCCTCTCGGACGCTCAAATATCGTTTTTTATCGAAATCGTATCGGACGGCACTGATTAATAAACCACTTACTTACAATACATTGAATCAAAAAAGGTCGTCTCTTCATAGGGAATTCACGGCATTTCATGCACCTTAAGATGTTATAAGGAACCTGCATGCCAAATTTGGTATCTCTCGAATCAGTAGTGTGGGCTGTGCGTTGATATGTCACTCACTCAGTCAGTCAGTTCTTCTTGCAATTTGGCAAACACTTTTAATAGTTCATGTCCGCAATATAAAATTTCGAAATCAATGCCTATTTCAAAATTAACGACCCAAAGAACCATAAAAACGACGCCCATATTAATATTTAGACATTCCAACCCCCTTGGAACCCAACAGAGGGAATGGTATTTCACGTCCGCCACGTGGGATTTTAAAATCATTGTTGTTTTCGTAATCAGCGACCCGATAAACCATAGAAACAATACCTACCCATATCGATTTTCAGAATTTGTCACCACTTTTCCCACTTTTAGGGGTTGATTTCTCATAAAACCTGAAACACATGTTTACTCATTTAACGTTAGAAATACTCCTGTCAAGTTTCGAATAAAATAGTCCAACTAATCTTGATTCCCCACACACACTTCTGACCCCCATTTAACCCCCTTAGGGGTTGAATTTTGAAAAGTACTTTCTTAATGCACCTCTAGACCTTATATGGAACCTACATACTAAATTAAGAATCTCTGGAACCAGTAGTTTGGGCTATGCGATGATATGTCACTCGCTCAGTCAGTCAGTTATTTCTTGCAATTTGGCACAAACTTTCAAAAGTTTTCATGTCCACTACATTAAATTTCAAAATCGATGCCATTTTCGTAATGAACGTTCCAAAAAACCATAAAAACGACACCCATATTAATATTTAGATATTTCATCCCCCTCGCACCCCAACAGGGGGGATGGTATTTTACGTCCTCCACATGGGATTGTAAAATCATTGTTGTTTTCTGTTTCGTTATCAGCGACCCGGTATATCATAAAAACAATACCCATGTCGATTTTCAGAATTTGTCACCACCTTTCCCCTTTTAGGAGTTATTTCTCAAAAAACCTGCAACACGTGTTTACTCATTTATCTTTAGAAATACTCCTGTGAAGTTTCGAATAAAATAGTCCAACTAGTCTTGATTCCCCACACACACTTCGGACCCCCATTTAACCCCCTTAGGGGTTGAATTTTGAAAAGTACTTTCTTAATGCACCTCTAGACCTTATATGGAACCTACATACTAAATTTAGAATCTCTAAAACCAGTAGTTTGGGCTATGCGATGATATGTCACTCGCTCAGTCAGTCAGTTATTTCTTGCAATTTGGCACAAACTTTCAACAGTTTTCATGTCCACTACATTAAATTTCAAAATCGATGCCATTTTCGTAATGAACGTTCCAAAAAATCATAAAAACGACACCCATATTAATATTTAGACATTTCATCCCCCTCGCACCCCAACAGGGGATGGTATTTCACGTCCTCCACGTGGGATTTCAAAAACATTGTTGTTTTCGTTATCAGCGACCCGATAAACCATAAAAACAATACCCATGTCGATTTTCAGAATTTGTCACCACATTTCCCCCTTTTAGGGGTTGATTTTTCAGAAAACCTGAAACACGTGTTTACTCATTTATCGTTAGAAATACTTTTGTGAAGTTTCGAATAAAATAGTCCAGCCAATCTTGTTTCGCCATACAAACTTCGGAGCCCCATTTCACCCCCTTAGGGGTTGAATTTTGAAAAGTACTTTCTTAATGCACCTCTAGACCTTATATGGAACCTACATACTAAATTAAGAATCTCTGGAACCAGTAGTTTGGGCTATGCGATGATATGTCACTCGCTTAGTCAGTCAGTTATTTCTTGCAATTTGGCACAAACTTTCAAAAGTTTTCATGTCCTCTACATTAAATTTAAAAATCGATGCCATTTTCGTAATGAACGTTCCAAAAAACCATAAAAACGACACCCATATTAATATTTAGATATTTCATCCCCCTCGCACCCCAACAGGGGGGATGGTATTTCACGTCCTCCACATGGGATTGTAAAATCATTGTTGTTTTCGTTATCAGCGACCCGGTATATCATAAAAACAATACCCATGTCGATTTTCAGAATTTGTCACCACCTTTCCCCCTTTTAGGAGTTTATTTCTCAAAAACCTGCAACACGTGTTACTCATTTATCTTTAGAAATACTCCTGTGAAGTTTCGAATAAAATAGTCCAACTAATCTTGATTCCCCACACACACTTCGGACCCCCATTTAACCCCCTTAGGGGTTGAATTTTGAAAAGTACTTTCTTAATGCACCTCTAGACCTTATATGGAACCTACATACTAAATTTAGAATCTCTAAAACCAGTAGTTTGGGCTATGCGATGATATGTCACTCGCTCAGTCAGTCAGTTATTTCTTGCAATTTGGCACAAACTTTCAAAAGTTTTCATGTCCACTACATTAAATTTCAAAATCGATGCCATTTTCGTAATGAACGTTCCAAAAAACCATAAAAACGACACCCATATTAATATTTAGACATTTCATCCCCCTCGCACCCCAACAGGGGGATGGTATTTCACGTCCTCCACGTGGGATTTCAAAAACATTGTTGTTTTCGTTATCAGCGACCCGATAAACCATAAAAACAATACCCATGTCGATTTTCAGAATTTGTCACCACATTTCCCCCTTTTAGGGGTTGATTTTTCAGAAAACCTGAAACACGTGTTTACTCATTTATCGTTAGAAATACTTTTGTGAAGTTTCGAATAAAATAGTCCAGCCAATCTTGTTTCGCCATACAAACTTCGGAGCCCCATTTCACCCCCTTAGGGGTTGAATTTTGAAAAATCCTTTCTTAGTGCACCCCTAGACCTTATAAGGTACCTACGTGCCAAATTTGGAATCTCTAGGACCAGCGGTTTGGGCTGTGCGTTGATATGTCAGTCAGTCAGTCAGTCAGTCAGTCAGTCAGTCAGTCAGTCAGTCAGTCAGTCAGTCAGTCAGTTTCTTCTTTTATATATTTAGATGGAAATTAAAAAAGAGGACTTTGCAGGCCTAGGCCTGCAAGATTTGTATGAAATTCCATTAAGTACCTCTTGTCCTAGCCGCACCTGAAACGTCATACTTCGCAGCCTATTATAAGGAACATAACATCAATATTTCATTGCATGTTTGAGAAAAATATTTTTTTTTGAACCTACGAGCTGAGTGTACCCATGAGAAGATGTATGGATGTGATTGAAGCGAAAGAAGTATCTAAGGACCGTAGTATTTTGCGTTCTTTGGTCTCTGCCTACCCCATGGGATAACGGCGTGAGTTTATGTATGTATGAATGTTTTTTTTTATTATTAAAAATGGGATTGCTATTGGCCAGCATCTAGCCAGGGGGCAAAGATGAGGCCGACGATGAAGCGAGCTCACCCAGAAGCCAATAGTAGTTTTTTCTAAGAAACTCAAGACTGATTATCCCCTGACTTGCGAACCAGAAATACAACAAAACAAGTGAACCAACTTTTACCACCCACTTTTTTTGCGCTATCAATTGTACAGTCAACCAATTTGATTTCTAGGCTACTTAGTACCTCGTCACAGTCACAATAATATGATATCTCTAGCAGCTTTCATTTTGATTTTCACTGACAAAGTACGAAGTGGCTCAGATATCACATTGGTCAACCGTACATGGGGGTGTGGGGTTTGAAAGGAAGGGACCTTTCTATTTAGGCCACTCTAAATATTCATCACCCTCGACTTTCTCGGTGGTATCCCTCAAAGAGCCCGGAGTCCGCATTTAGCGGGAATAAAAAAAAATTGTCGCATAAAGCAAAAACAAATACAAATAAACAGAGGAGGGACACAACTAAATTAAAAATTACCACAAATTCGGTGCGACAATAGGTTCGGGTTCGGGCTTAGCGTTTGCTGCGAGCCTGAGGGCGTACCGCGAACCTCGAAAATCGAATTTCGTATCGTACCGTCCCTTTCCGTCATATAGTGTATCACACGAGAGTGAAAGGGACGGCACGACACGAAGTTCGATTTTCGAAGTTTGCGGTAGGCCCTCTGGTCGGCTGTACAGCGCTGATTTTCAGCCCGCACCTACCTCACAGCTCAAAAAAAGAAGTGAATAGCTGACTGCCCCGCATTCGCTTGACTATTCGACCAACGTCTTCAAAATTTCAAAAGAGGAGGTTATCAATTCGGTTGTATGTTTTTTTTTTTTTTTATATTTGTTAGTCCATAACTCCGTCATTTCTTAACCGATTTGGAAAATTCTTTTTTTGATTGTAAGTATATATATCCAAGTTGGTCCCGTTTTTGTCAAAACGCAGTTCTGATGATGGGATCCATGAGAAATTGAGGGAACTCCTCAAATCTTCAATGCAAACATATAGTAATTTTTGTGTTTTTATCAACAAGTCAAGCATTTTCATCCAAAAATGTGACATTGGATGAAGTGGAACTGCTGATGATGATCAGAACAGAACTCTTCAACGACAAAAAGTTCACGTTTGGCGATTTGTCCTCCTAGCTGTGTTTCTTAAGCAAGTTCTATTTTCACGATTAATTTTTGTCATGCTTGATTTCTGATGATGGGATCCATGAGGAATTGAGGGAAATCCTCAAATCTTAAAGGCAAACATATAGTGATTTTTGTGTTTTTATCAACAAATCGAGCATTATCATACAAAAATGTGACATTTGATGAAGTGGAACTGCTGATGATGATCAGAACAGAACTCTTCTACGACGAAAAGTTCACGTTTGGCGATTTGTCCTTCTAGCTGTGTTTGTTAAGCAAGTTCTATTTTCACGATTGATTTTTGTCATGCTCGAGTTCTGATGATGGGATCCATTAGGAATCGAGGGAACTCCTCAAATGTGAAAGGCACACAATAGTGATTTTAGTATTTTCATGAACTAATCTAGCATTTTCATTCATAAAAGTGACATTTGATGAAGTGGAACTGCTGATGATGATCAGAACGGAACTCTTCAACGACGCGTAGTTCACGTTTGGCGATTTGTTCTCTTCGTTTTGTTTGTCAAGCAAGCAAGGTTTTTTCATGATTACATGAGGAATTGAGGGTACTTAGTCTTCTACCATTATAAACATACATTATAGCCATTTTTATTTTATTGTTTATCTATCTAAGAGTGCACCATCTAAGTATAATAATCTTTTACCGGCCTCCCCCATTGAAGTCGGTTTTTTTTTCTTAAAAATTATTTGTATTACATTGTCCTAAATGAGTTAGGAAGCTGATTCAGGAAGGTATAATCACTAGTAGCTCTTTGAGCTGTAGGCTGTAGAGCTCTCGATTATTTTTGTTCTAATTCCTTTTTTTTTTTCAAATGTTCATATTTTTTCAACATTAATTTGTTATCAAATTTCTTTTTTTTTCAAATTTCAGAATTTCCAGAAACTGACTCTACAAAACATCTATATAATTATCAAACCTGCTCACAATTTCACGAGAATCGGTTGAGAAATGCGACCTGTATAGGAAAATAACCCGAAATCTGGACATCCGGACATATGATATCATTTTAGTCGAAGCTAAATCGGAGGCATTCGTTTCACTCGGTCGAAAAACCGGGGTTCGCCACCAGGACCTCCAAAAAGTCGGTTCTCCGCTCGGTTACAGTGGGCCATCCGAATTATCCGAAACGTTCAACGAACAAATCATTATTATCAATTTCTTAGTAGCATGCATCTTGGAGTTCCACACATAACAGGATAAGGTTGTTTTGTCACGATTTTGACTGTCATCCTGGAAGATGATAGTACATTATTAAATAAGCGGCTGAACTGATTGCCATTCGACGTAACATTAAAGCATGTTGTTTTTCCTAAAATAAAATGTTCGCCGTATAAAGAAATCCCCAAACATCGAAATCCCATACTTAATGCCATGTTATTGCAAACGCCTCGACAAAGGAAATGTTTCCGGATAGTTATCTGCGGCTCTACGCTTACCGGAATTTTGGGTGTTTGACTGTTTGTTAAAATGACGCATTCACTAGGAGCTTGCGCCCACGCAGCGTTGCTTCCTGTTTACTACTGGCTAAGCAGAGGTTTATAAACGAGTGACGTTAGAGTATTAAAACCTTTGCCTGCCAATTATTTCGTAGCGCTACGTAGCCGAGAACATGCGAACAACAGTCATCAACATCCTAGCGTTATCCCAGCGGAGTTGCATCCTGAAAAGCTTGAAACACACAGAGCGCGGGAGACTTGTACTATTACTTATTCTGTGGCGCGGGGCAGCGTCGTTGCGGGGCGGAGACCGTTTTGTGGTAAAGCGAACGCGGTCCGGGGGGCGTCGCACCAAAAAATTCACAGATCTCGTGCACTACACGACTATCAAGGTACATTGAAAATGAACACAACAAAATAAAAAAATGCATTACATTTGCTAACGTTATGCCAATTTGGTTGATATATAATATATAAACATAGCTCACATACATAATTCCGGCAATTTTTTAAAGCGCAGCCAAGTTACGGTAACCACATAAAAAGGCATTTGCCACTTTACTAATATTCACGCAAGATAACGGAGACTTCAAATTTACTCGACCTCCAAACTCCGACTATAACTATAACAAGAATTTTCAAAGTCGAATTCAACATGACACCCTCGGCCCCAGGAGAAGGATAAATTATATGATATCATAACCTTGATTATTTGTGTAATTTTCTCGCAATCGAAGTGAAAAGCAGATGTATAACTCATGTATAAAACTCATTTTATCCTCTACTGTATATCGACCCGAGCCACAGGCAATTAACTAACTTAAATTGTCTCGGATAAAATGGCTTGTTTTATGCAATCTCAATCAACTATTTTATTTGCCAAGGTTTTGGAAGATATTGGTCTTCCAAAACATCATTGACTTATCCACGAATTGCTATTTCCCGGGCACTGCAATAATGTGCTAATGTTGTCTCGAACTATAATTAATATAATAATTTATTATAGAAACAATACATGTTTAATTTAAACAATTTGAAATATAAAACTAAAACTAACTACAATTGTACAATTGTGTTGATTTAAAAAAATATATATTACCTACTAATAGTCTTTCTGACTTTTTGACTTCTTTCAAAAAGGTTAGGCTACAGCGCAAACCCTTGACCCGATCGTCTTTGTTTTAGGCTCAAATTGTAGCCGACTAAATTGTCCAGAGGAGTTTTGATCAAAATTTTGATATCATTCTTCGTTTCCAAAATATCGAGTGCCAAAATGAAAAAATCGGAGGAAATTGTTTTTTTTTTTCACTATTTCGGCCAAAACTTTTTTCGTTCTGGACTTTCTCAAATAATTCTCTTTGCATCTTACACATCTCGTAAATACGCGTCTTTTGAGCCTAGTTTTAATATCATACCTTCACAACTCTCTGAAATATAAGGGGATCGCACTATTTCGTGAAATGGGACCCTATACTGGAGCGAACGAAAAGACATTTTCAATGTCAAAACCGCGCGGGATAGCGGAGCGGAGGCGGCGTGTGTGACATATGAAGCAGTAATCGACACTATCGACAGTCGACAGTTTTGGGAAGATCGAAAATTAAAAACCGCCTCCGCCCCGCACCGCGCCGCGCCCGCTCTCTGCGTTTCGAGCTTGTAGGATGCCCGGGGTCCGCTACCTCATTCGTACTCCCATCTGGTATTGCGGGTGTCCATGGGTGGCGATAATCGCTTACTATCAGGCGGTTCATCTGCTCGTTTGCCTCTTATTTTATAAAAATAAACGGCCAAGTGCGAGTCGGACTCGCGCACGAAGGGCTCCGTAACCAGAAAAAAACGCCAGCAACTACTCTGTTGTATGGGAGCCCCCCTTAATTATTATTATTATTTTGATTTTAGTATTTGTTGTTTTCGCCACAATAAAAATACATAATCTGTGCAAATTTCAACTGTCTAGCTATTACGGTTCTTGAGATCTAGCTCGGCGAGTGGTGGTAGCGATGAAAAAGGGCTAAAATATCACGTTTTTTGTATGGGAGCCCCCCTTAATTATTATTATTATTATTATTTTAGTATTTGTTATAGCGGCAACAGAAATACACAATCTGTGAAAATTTCAACTGTTCTTGAACGGTTCTTGAGATACAGCCTGGTGACAGACGGACGGACGGACGGAGAGCGAAGTCTTAGTAATAGGGTCCCGTTTTTACCCTTTGGGTACGGAACCCTAAAAAATAGCCACTTGTTTTTCGGAAGCGACTGCCATGTTATGGCATATAACCCCCGTGAATTTGGGGGAGGCGTATGTCCAGCAGTGGACGTCCTTTGGCTGATATGGTGGTGGTGGTGGACTGCCATGTGCCATGGTGGTGATGGTGAGTGAGCAACTGGACTGTTATAAGTTCTCAAGCCGCCCGCGGGCCTCTAACTTGGCTTAACGACTGCTGTCATATATAGCAGCCGGGATCAACAGCTTGCGTGCATTCCGAAGTACGGTAGCGCTCAGTATAACCACTCAAAGCGGTCACCCTTGTAGCTCGTCTTGCAATGCTCTTCGCCCGCGCACGAACCTACTTGTAAACATTAATGTTTAGAAAATCAAACTTGAACGGGAAAACCGGAGGCACGTTCAGTATAAGATTGATTTAAGTATTCTACGTTGCTTTATTTTTTTAGCAGTTGATATTTCTACCATCACGTAAAAACATGGTCTAATTGATTAAGAAAATTATATAGCAGGAGAGGCCGAGTGTGAGTATGGAAAAGTTTGGAGTTGTTTTTTTTTTGTTAAAAGTTTACTTGTTTATTTTAGTATGTTGGAAAATATACTGGAACCTGTTTTGTAAGCGACGCGGAAGGCTGTAGCGAGATACGAAGATTCTCACATAATGACTATATCTCCCTCATTATGGTTTATTGATTACGACGAAGGCAGGTAAACACGTACACTAGGGTAAATGCATCTTAAGTTGACACTTGGAAACACTAAAAAAAATATGCCAAATAGTCTTGCCACAACGCGTTATTCCAATTTGTTACCAATAACTAGTTAACAGCTGCCCTCTTATTCAGAAAACCGACTTGGCCTCACCTGTTACCTCACACCTCACCCGTTTTTATATGGAAACTGTCGAATGTAATGACATTTGACAGTTGTCAAATTTGACAAATGTGACTCTCGAACTTTGAAAACATTTTGACACATTTTTGTCAGCTTCCGTATATCTAAAATACCTAAAAACGGTTGAGGTGAGAGGTGAGGATGATGCGGTTTGTGAATAACACTCCGGGATATTTCCCCCTTCTGTTACCAATGTTGAAAAAGATAATGGGGAAAAGATTCCGACTGTTAATAAGGTTTTGGTCAAAAATTGAATTTTTGGTACAAGCTTTTATTGCCGACTGTACTTTTTTCCACAATCATAAACTGCTTGTAGAGTCGGTTCGAATGAGCCCAAACACGATCGGTTTATCTTGTGTAGTTTTGGAATTGCTATGACCACCTTCAGATCCAGTGTCAGTTTCAGTGTCCATCTTCAGATCAGCTCTAATATTACATTGTCGTCCGATTTATATATGCATGCAAAATTTCAGCTAAATCAGAAACCGGGAAGTGGATCAAATTTAAGTTGCAAGATTTGATTACAGACAGACAACGGGACAGGTGAAAGTAAATATAAAAATAAAGTGAACTGATGATAACTACCTCATCATCATCGTCATCATCATCATCCTAGGTTTATTCCAGTAAAGTTACATACTGAAAGATGCCCGGGTCCGCTACCTAATCCCAAGAATCGGTGTAGGCACTAGTTTTTACGGAAGCGACTGCCATCTGACCTTCCAACCCAAGAGGAAAACTAGCCCTTATTGGGTGATGTACCTTGTTTCGCAGACAGAAGTTTCATATAATGTATGTTTCCCATAATTTTCATTTCATAGAAAGTATTTTTTTCACAAAGGGTCACAGTTATAACCTAACCTAACCTACTTTTCTTTTAGACATAAAATGAGTTCTACACGATAACCTAAACAGCCTACCTAAAAAGTTAAAGATTTCTATTAAGAGAATAATTCTGCGAATCAATACATCTACGGATTTTATTTGTAAAACAAGAGAACATCCTTATTGGGCTGGTCAAGTGTGTGAATACTAGTTTTTATGAAAAAAACATACTAGTCAACTACTGGTACATTTACCCTAGCTTCCTTATTATATGGTTTATTGATTACGCCACGAAAGGTCAGTCATGAAGTAAACAATTAATACAATTATTACATTAGACGAGCGATAGACAACGATAATATAGAGGTATGTATGTATAGGTCGATTCACAAGAACTGGCGCGGAATGTCTATGAAATTATTGACAGTTTCATACATTTTCCGCGCCAGCTCTTGTGAATCGATCTATAATGGGAAGATAGCGACAAATCCATACTAAAATACACACATACCTCTTCACGCTTAAACCGCTAAACCGATTTAGATGAAATTTGGTATAGTTTAGTTTAGTTTATTTATCTCCATTATACAATTACATTATAAAACATATTCGCTTATATTGCTAGTCGTATATCGATCGTCAGTACATTGAAATTTAAATGTAAAATAATAATAGTAACATAAAGGTATATACTAAATATATACCTGCATTTACCAATAATCAATTTAAAGAATAATAATAGAAAATAATACAATGAACGATGTCAGTTAATAAAGATTAAGTTAAGATAAAGTTAATTAAATATTAGAGACAATTTGAGCCCCGGGAGAGGGTATAAGATAGTTTTTATACCGGAAATCATTCCTTAGAGGGTGAAAAGGGGGGTAGAAATTTGTATGAGCGAGCGATATTCAAGCCTGCGCCTGCCTCCTCTGGCGCAGCGGCCCAAAGTGTCTTGGCCTCCAATACGAGTGCACGCCACCGATCCCGATCCTGCGTCATTTCCTTCCACCCTAATAGCAATTACTTCTATAATATAACGAGTTACACGCGGACGGAGCCGCGGGCAAAAGCTAGTTCATTATATGCCTACTAATTTTTCGAGCCTCCTGGTAGACAAAGCATCCATTTTTTACTACACAAAGTATACAGGCTGTCCCACGGACATGCGACATGAAGGGAAACGTACGTTTAATATTAATCCCATCTAAAACATAAATGTGAAAATGGCAGCCAAGTTCACCGACAAAAGAATTAAGATCTAAATGGGCGCCATCTGAAAAGTTGCCAAGTTTGACACTGGCCGTTTTTTGGAATTTAATATCTCAATAACTATTAAACCTATATGAAATTTGGGGTTCTAGTTGTTCTAAAGGATCTTAATATATGTACCAAATTTTATGTTTTTATGTTAGATGGATTTGGAGTTATTGGGGTGTCAAAAGGGGCTCCAAACGGTTCGTGTAATATAACACACGGCTGCTGTCCGCCACTTGGCTGGAATTCTAGTGTGATCCCAGTACAGGATGCCCGGGAGTCTTAAGGATGCCCGGGGGTCGGTACCTTATCCCAAGAATTGGCTTTTCAACTGAGTGGGTAATTCGACTGTTAAAAATTCTCAAGTCTCTTAACCATCCCTCCTTCACGAGACCACTCAGAGCGGTCACCTATCCAAGAGCTGACCTAGGCCGACGTTGCTTAACCGCGCATACCGCACGCGGTACGCAGGCGCCGCTAAGCCACGAGCGCTCGCAACATTGTACGTATGTACGAGTACTTTATTGTTTGTAGACAAAACCCAGGTAAAAATAACGACAAATTCGGTTATATCGATACAAAGGCGAACATTGCACTTTCCCATCATGTTGCCGAGTCGTGGGGCATCCTGTATATTTAATTCAGCTAATAATAGCAAACTGATTATATGTTAATTAAAACCAGCTGACACTGTCACCTAACGAACGTTAGAAACACTAGTCGCGCGCTCAGTCTTTCACCACTTTCATAACTAGTTCATGTGATCAAGTTAACGCGCATTAATGTCCTGTAATAACAGTGGAGACTTATGGGGGAGGAGTGGCTTTGATGGACGAGACGAGTGACTACTGTAATTATACTCATTAATGAATTAATCTAGAAATGCTTACTTCAGTTGTGGAGGCAAATATTCAGTGTTTTTACAGCGTTCATTGTCAAACATATACTTCATCATCATCATCATCATTCAGCCGAATGACGTCCACTGCTGGACTTAGGCCTCCCCCAAAGACTTCCAACATATACTTAAACATGTGTTAAATTTAAATAAACATGTAAACTAATATCGGTTCAGAATTTTATTTTATCAAAGTATTAGTGGTTTGTCCTATAATCGTGAGCAACAATATAAATAAATGTTTCACAGGTGAGGCGTTCAGTTTAAAGTGTTACTCTACCTTGATGATCAGTAATATTCCAGCGCGTAACGCCAAAAATGCGTTTGTTTACATTACCACACGCTTTCCGGTGGCGTAATGGCGTTACGACATGGCGGAAATCAAATCATTACCTTTACTTCCAATCGGCATCGACGGAATGCGTCAAGTTATGCGATACGTTTGTCTCACTCACAACATCCCACCCTATAGTCTTTTTCCGTAGAGAGAGTAGGTACTATGACTTCGAAAGTGAACTCGTACATATGGTAAATTCTTGATTTGAATCAATAAACTTTATAGGTAAAGGCTATCGCATGCGTGTACGCATGCCCCCTTTTGCCCTAGTTTAGGGTGCTATACTTAGTCGGCTCATAAGTTCTGTCACTGGCCTTTAAAATTTAAATTTGGAACTCCTAAAACAAAAACCGTTGTGCATTTGAATTTCGAATCTTTTTTAAATATTTGAGTAGTATAATTTTGCAATTTTCTGTTTTCTTTAACATGGAGTGGACGCTTAAAGATAGCCGTACCGCAATAATTGCACTATATTGTTGTGGACACTCGCCGATTAAAATTTTTAAGCTACTTGAAAATTTAAAATTCTCTCTAAGATTTGTGTATCGTACCATAGAAAGATACAGTGAGGTCTCTAGTTTAAATGACAAGAAAAGAAGCGGTCTTCCGCGTACAGCTAGGACTCCAGCGGTTGTACAAGCAATTAGGGCACGCATTGCCAGAAATCCCGCTAGGAAACAAAAAGTTATGGCCCTCCAGATGGGTTTGAGCAGAAACACGGTAAAAAGAGTGCTTAATCAAGACCTGAGACTTCGTGCTTATAAACGAAAAACTGGCCATCTTCTCAATGGTCGGCTTAAAGCTTTAAGGCTTAAAAGATCTAAAGCTTTATTGAAGAAGTACGCTAAAAATAAGCCGTTGTATACTGTTTTCGGACGAGAAAATTTTTGACATAGAAGAAAACTGTAATAAACAAAATGATAGAGTGTACGCTCGCAATAGTAAAGAAGCGTCTAATAGCATTCTCCGTATTCAAAGAGGTCATCACCCTTCATCTGTGATGGTTTGGCTGGGAGTTTCTTATGCGGGCGTCACTAGTATGCATTTTTGTGAGAAAGGTGTAAAAACTAGTGCCAAAGTGTACCAAGACACGGTGTTGACTAATATTGTGAAACCACTATCCCATACGATGTTTCTAAACCAGCATTAGGTTTTCCAGCAGGACTCTGCTCCAGCCCATAAGGCAAAGTCTACACAAGCCTGGCTCGCCTCCAATAAAATCGACTTTATACGGCATGAAGATTGGCCCTCCTCTAGCCCAGATCTTAATCCGTTAGACTATAAAATATGGCAGTATTTAAAGGAAAAGGTGTGCTCAAAACCTCATGCAAATCTAGACTCGCTGAAAAAATCCCTTGCTACGGCAGTGGCCAATATCGACATGAAAGTGGTGCGTGAATCCATTGACGACTGGCCACGCAGACTTCAAGCCTGTGTAGATAATTATGGCGGTCATTTTGAATAAATGTTATACATTTAGATTCTCTAGTTTATAAGCTTTCAAACGCTGTACAAATTATACGGAATAAACTTAAACTTTTGTTTTTATTTGATACTATGTATATGACAGAACTTATGAGCCGACTAAGTAGTTAGTTGTTTAACAAGAGAGCAAAGTAGATTTTTGCTGCGAGTTTTGATGTTGAGTCCCGAGTAAGCGAGAGGTTCTATAATTGAAATAAAAATCTTGAGCGTAGCGAGGGACTCAAAGACACGAGATGCAAATATCTTTGCTCTCGTGTGATACATACAACTTTTCACCTCAGCGGCGAGAGCATAATAACGCAAAGGAATAGTGACCGAGAGGATGAAGTTTAAATGTTCCAAGTTTGTATTACATCCCGCAGTATGAAAAGATGACCTGCGACTAACCTACGATATGAAAAATTTTTTTTCACGCTCGCACCAAAATTGCATTTTGCTCACTGGTTTCAAGCAGGAAAAGTTTTTTTCATGCTCGCAGCAAAATTGCATTTTGCTCAATGGTTTCAAGCAGCAAAACCGCCATTTTCGAGCCGCTTAGGTGAAAAATCTTTTGCTGTTATTTTAAATTTCATCTTCATAGGTTGAGTGGTTTCCGTGAACAGGTAACATATAGAATTACCTTCGTATTTAGTTATAACATGTAAGTATGTATACCGTGTCTTTGCAACCAGTTTTTAGGAGTTTATGCAAGGTTCCCACCAAACCAGATTTTTCATTAGCTATAGTCTTGAGAAAAAAACCCATTTCCCTGCTTACTTCAGACCATTAGGACACATAATTATGGTTTTAGTACTTTTAAAATTATTTTCTGTTGTGCATTCAGATAATGACTTGAGTGTGTTAAATACACTAAGTACTTAAGTTAATAAATTTAGAGATAATTGTTCCAAAAGGAACGGTAGTTGGACCACCTTCGAAAAGTTTAGGAGCTGCTGTTGGGATAAAATTGTTGCAAATTAAACTAACTTTAAAAATGCAATACATTTATTTCCGAAAAACGAATAGTTTATGACTAATAACCGACTTCAAAAAAGGAGGAGATTCTCAATTTGACTGTATTTTTTTATGTTTGTTACCTCAGAACTTTCGACTGTGTGGACCGATTTTGATGGTTTTTTTTATTTGAAAGCTGGTGCTCCCCGTGTGGTCCCATTTGATTGGTCCAGTTCTGACAATGGCATCCATGAGAACACTCCAAGTTGGTTTTTATTAGAAAATGTTTAGATCGTTAAGTCGAAAAGGTCGCAAAATTACACAGTTTTTCGCGTGGTGCGCAGCGAGCTCAAGTTTATCGATGTTGCAAATTTGAAATTACAAACTAAAGTAAGTTTCTTTCAAAAATGTAGTTTTTGGTACAAGCTTATATTGCCGACTGTACTTTTTTCCACAGTCATCATCTGCTCGTTGAGTCGGTTCCAATGAGCCCAAACACGATGGGTTTATCTTGTGTAGTTTAGGAGTTGCTATGGCCACCTTCCGTCTCCATCATCAGATCAGCTCCATGGTACCATAATATTGTATTTTCACCGAACTAATATAAGTATGACAAATTTCATCTCAACCCGACACCGGTAATTGGCTGAAAAAAGGATCGCTAAATTTTATGCAAAACTACCAAAATAAGTAAGTACCTATATATTACAATATTTGCATACAGAACAGTTGTAAAAACCTGCCTTAGTGCGCGTCGGACTTCGCACATTTAGGGTTCCGTACCAAATTACCAACATATTGGTATTTGTTAGTAAAATATACGTACCTAATAATAAACATTATCACCAAATTTCATGTTCATAGATCAAAGTGCACAGTAAAGTTTTGTATAAAAAAAAACTTACTGGGGTGGATACGGACTTCTTTGTCATTTCAAATTATTAAAACAAAAAATACAGTATTCACCTACTCAACGAGCTCTAAACAACGATATCCCACTCGATGGGGTAGGACGACAAATTTTTTTTCGCGCCCCATTTATCTGTTCTCGCACGGCTCGTGTTTAACTTTTAAAAATATATTTACCAGTTTGTATTTGGGTCAACAAGATGCTTATACTGTGAAAAATTTAAGACTGTAGCTCCAAAACCTGAGTGACAGACGAAGGGCGCGGACCGTTTGGACCCTCCAGGTACCTACGGAACCAGAGCAGAGCGACATCGATCGTGATTGCTTAACATACACAGTTCCAACATACTCAAACCTAAAGCATAGACGATTTATATTACGCATGTGGTGAATATATTTAATTTTATGATTAAATTTCTGATTACCTGCTTGTATAGCAGGTATATAGTTTCTCTTTCACTCCGGCGCAACTAGACGCAGACATAGCCAAGGTCATTGGCGCTTGTCAGCCTCGTAAGTAGAAGTAGGTATATGGAAAAACTGTTACTTCTAAATTATCTGATCGCATTCTAATCCCGGCTAGGCGATAACTAATACATAACAAAACACGTGCACAACATTAAGATAAGTTCAGTAATTTTAGGGCAAGTGGGTATCGCGAGTGAGTCCAATAAAATAATACATTTAAGGCGGCAGATCGTAAAATACCAATGTTTATCACGAATGTACGACAAATGCCCTTGAAAAAAAACATTACGAGCTATATTAATTCAAAAACACAGGAGACTGTTAATTTGGAAAAAAAAAATAATATAATCACGATCACAAGGCAAATTCTTAATTGGTATACCAAGCTGTTACTTGTATTATTACTTATTCTGTGCTGTTACCTAATATACACAGGCAGAGCCGCTCGGGAATTCTAATAATAGTACATTACTACAGAGGCCGGGACGAAAGGGGTTGCCGGCCGAAGACATATATAGATCTAAGGCGGGCAACCCCAAATTTCCCGCCGAGGTATGTATAGTGCTTTTCTCAAACATGCAATGTAAAACAACAAAAAAAAACAAAATTTTATTTTTAATACGCATAGTGGCAGAATGTCATGATGCCTGTGCCACAAATTTATGTGGAATGGAATTAAAAAAGAGGACTTTGCCGGCCTAGGCCTATTAACTATGCGTATTAAAAAGAAAACTTTGATTTTTTTTGTTGTTTATTTCATTGCATTGGTTGCCCGCCTCAGACCTCTCCGTCCTATATGTCTTCGGCCGGCAACCCCTTTCGTCCCGCTCGGCGAGTGATAACCATGAAAAAGGGCTAAAATATCACGATTTTTGTATGGGAGCCCACCTTAATTACTATTATTATTTTGTTTTTAGTATTTGTTGTTATAGCGGCAACAGAAATACACAATCTGTGAAAATTTCAACTGTCTAGCTATTACGGTTCTTGAGATACAGCCTGGTGACAGACGGACGGACGGACGGACAGCAAAGTCTTAGTAATAGGGTCCCGTTTTTACCCTTTGGGTACGGAACCCTAAAAATGCAAAAAACCGCCTCCGCCCCGCACCGCAACACGCCCGCTCTGTGCGTTTCGAGTGTTTCGACCTTTTGGGTCCTTACCTGCCCGGCTAGTATGATAGCTTATACCGTCACGTTTTATGTGACGTTTCAGTACATTTTGGCCATATATATAACGTGACGGTATAAGCTATCATACTAGCCGGGCTGATATTATGATATATTGAATAGTCAACGATAATTAAGCTTGCACCTAAAATAGTTGAATAGCAATTTTTTATCTGAGGTAAATACGAATTCTACGAAGTCTTTTAATACACCGACGGCGGCAAACAAGCTTACGAACTGCCTGATGGTAAACAAGACGACGACGAGACCTATGGACACTCGCGACTCCAGAGGGCCTACTGCGAACTTCGAAAATCGAACTTCGTGTCGTGGAGTCCCTTTACTCCCGTGTTATACACTATATGGCGGAAAGGGACGGCACGATACAAAATTCGGAGTAGGCACTCAGATAAATCACAAGCGCATTGCCAACCTTTTAATAACTTGAGGATTCGTTGTTTTGATAGCTCGGACATAAGCGGGCAAAAAGTCGCAGCATAAACTAAAAAAAAAAAACGGTCAAGTGAGAGTCCGACGTGCGCACCGAGGGTTCCGTACAACGATCGTGTGCCCGTCCAGAGTCCCGATCCCAGTAATTCAGGAGTAATTTAACGGGTATAGCGCCATCTATCGCAGCATTGTACAAGCTTAGTTTAACATGTTTTTTGATGATAAAGAATATACATAGATAACCTAGATATAAATATAATTATATTTTTCCTGTAATATTAATGTTGTGTATTTCATTTTTTTTTTCTTGGTAAACTTCGGATATAAGGGGGAATGGTATTTTCCTCCATTAATCGAAATTTATCCATCGTAAAAACACTGTTTTAGAATGTGCAATTCAAGCCATTTCATATGACCATGAAATTTGGCAGGCAGGAAGGTGTTTGCTATGAACCGCTATAGAAATATGATGTGAAATTACGAAAAATTATATTAAACTGGGGGGGCACCCCATACATGTAACAGGGGGGTCAAATTGTATTATGCACATAGGCGTGTGGGATAGGCCTCCAAAAATGACATAGAGGTTTCTAAATACTTTTCCATTGAAGTCAACCGTTGGTGAGATATTAGCTGGCAAAGTCGTAGAAAGTGTGTCGTCGCCCCCCCCCCCTCCCCTCTAATTTCCAAACTGAAAAAAAATCAGATACTTAGTGTATACGATAATAAATACTTTCAACGATTTTTGGTTTCAATAATTATATATTAATAGGCATAAGTGCCGTGAGTTTCCTATGAAGATACCTTTTTAGGGTTCCGTAGTCAACTAGGAACCCTTATAGTTTCGCCATGTCTGTCCGTCCGTCTGTCCGTCCGTCCGCGGATAATCTCAGTGACCGTTAGTACTAGAAAGCTGAAATTTTGTACTAATATGTATATCAATTACGCCGACAAAGTGGTAAAATAAAAAGTGGAAAAAATATTTTAATAGGGGACTATACGTAAAGTGGGGAGTGATTTTTTTTTTCATTTTAACCCTAACGTGTGATATATTGTTAGATAGGTATTTAAAAATAAATAGGGGTTTACTAAAATCATTTTTTGATAATGTTAATATTTTCGGAAATAATCGCTCCAGAAGTAAAAAAAATGTGTCCCCCCCCCTCTAACTTTTGAACCATAAGTTTTAAAAATATGAAAAAAATCTCAAATGTAGAACTTTATAAAAACTTTGTAGGAAAATTATTTTGAACTTGATAGGTTGAACAGTTTTTGAAAAAATTACAAAAATAATTTCTGAACTAAGTTTGTAATGTAACCGTATAAACAGGTGTTTATTGTACCTGTCATTTCTACAAAATCACAATGAAATGACGTGCTTTCAAAGGTTTTATGTTTCTGTACTTAATATGTCAACTTAATGTGACGGACGGAAAACTACGGAACCCTACACTGAGCGTGGCCCGACACGCTCTTGGCCGGTTTTTGATTCAATGTATTGTATAGTGGTTTTAAATGTAGATTAGGAGGTGTCGGTTCGGAACCCTTCTTTGTGCGTGGTCCGACACGCACTTAGCCGGTTTTTTACTATTTTTGTACGGAACCCTAAAAACATAATCTCAATTCTCAACTGACGTTTAACGAGAACCCACTGATACATGTTTCGTCTACGTACCTACGTCCGTGGTAGCTACTTTAGCTCACTTCAAACCAGTTCAGGCACTGTGAGTACTGTGACACACAAAAACACATTCAGAGTTCGCAGAACCAACCCGTTCCGAGCCTAGTTATGTGGTACAGTCGCCATCAGATAAATCGGAGCGGGCAGGATAAGGATACTCAAAAATATCAGGAAAAAAACACGACTTTATTATCAAGGCGTTAGAGATGTGCAGATATTGAAGAGCATTGAAGAGTACTGAAATGTTTGACGACGACTGTACAACGATTTTACCTGGCGGTTAACATGTTTCATCTGTGAACATGTTATTTTTACATTAAGGGGTGTCTATTAATTACGTGAGGTATGGGGGTACGAGGTCAAGCCAATCTCAACAAATATCACGTAATTGTTTTTCTGTAATAACTTGTAAAATTGCAAGAGAACCAAAGTTTAGTGGGCCCTAGATTAGTATTTTATTGTTCCATTTTCTTCTTCTGATTTTAAAACATGTTCTTTACTGACACAGTTGTCTGACAAGTAAATAAACAGACGGTTACACTTTCGCATTTATAGTATAGACGGGTGGATATTACAAATATATCTACAGTTATAATATGAGGCAAGCCAACAGGTTTCTACCTACACATTATTCTTAAATTAAACGTAACAAACCAGCTGACTTTAGACGATACATCAAATAAACCGTAAGCAAATCATCTCATACGACATGACATACTTCTTGTAAGTTAAATGTACCTACAAAATTCAATTTAAAAAGTTAACGACGTTATTCAAAAATCGAACTACACCTTTTTTATATTTTTAGGGGCAGGTACGCTTGCATGTCCTGCTTTTAATATTAAACAGTTTGTAAAACAAACTGCCTTTCGTTGTAACGCCCCACCGCTCACCTAATCGGCGGTCTAGAGACTAAACCCTAAGAGAAAGCAGGTAAAAAAGGTCTCCAACATACCTGGCAATTCGATTTCACTCCACAAAGATCAAAAACCACTTCAAAAACTAAACTTGCGTAGATTAACACAAAACAAAGAGCACAACGCGGCAAGAGAAATGTTAGCTTTATGTAACTACTTCCTACAAGCGTTTTATAATAATTTATCGACGTTAAAACTAATTAAAACACACTTTTATTTAGTTTAATACGAAACTGCTTTGTCATCAATGTTCTTTTTGTGTTTTGAAGCCTTGAATTTGCGTGGTAAAAACGGTTAAAGTTTTTATAAAAGGAACGTGCAACGGCGCTGGCACCCCGCGCGTAACTGCTTAGTTGCTTACCTGTGTGACTGGTCTCCAATGTTGCCACGCTACAGAAAAGGCTTTACCAATCACAAACATAGCCTCACTTCCGCACCCATCCACCTTAAACAAAGGCAGCTTTAAGACCAGGCATTGAAGTTGCGTTTGGAGCAAACTTTGTTTTCAAGAAGCAAATCTAATCTTGTTTATAGGAATAATCGTGATAAAATTACAAAGGAGTATTTATCGCTTTGTAGAAGAAAAAGAAGTAATTGTATGAGATTTGAATGGAAAAAAGTGAAGATTTCACACGTTTCAATGTCTAAACAGTGTCGATAAGTTAAAACTCAAGCTCTTGTCTAACAAAGATATCCTTTATTCGACTCTCGGAGCAAAGTGTTACGGTCTGAACTTCAATATTTGATGCAAATTCACGTTTAGATTATCTGCTTTGTAAACAAGCTCAGCCTTTGACAAAACGCAAAATACTTGTTTCAAAGATTCCATCCGATGCAAAGATCAATAACCCCGCCTAGTATTCAAAACATGGGAAACACTTAGCACATTTTATTTACGATCAACATAATACGTCATTGCGCCTGCATAGCTACATTGCGATATAAAAGCTAACATGCTAGCTATGCTGATATTTAAAAGGCTAATGAATTCAACTAAAGCAATTAAAGCAAAGCCAAACAATTGAATATTTCCACAGACATCTGAGGCTTTTGCCCACGACTTTGTTTGCCGACTTTATTTACTTAATTTGCCGATAGATGTCGCTGTACGTGGAACGCTCATTTCTACATGGCGGTGTTAAGATTTTTCCTGATTTAATGGGGTCTGAGCAGGTGCGAAGGTTTTGTGTTTCTGTACTTAATATGTCAACTTAATGTGACGGACGGAAAACTACGGAACCCTACACTGAGCGTGGCCCGACACGCTCTTGGCCGGTTTTTTATGTCTGAACCATTCCTGACTAAAACGTTTTCGAACTTCCCAGGAAAATCTTCTGATGACATGGATGGACAATAATGTATCTCTACATGACAAACGTATCATAAACATTAAGATTTCTTATCTTTTGAAATGCCTCTAGTATAGTAGTCGGATATTGGTTATTTTCTGACAATAACAAGGGGTTATTGATTATTAAGAAACATTACAATATCAATGCAAGTTCATTCGTGCAAGTTTAAATCAATATATTACAATATGGTACAAATAATCTCACGTGTAATTTTTCAAATGTGTGTACGTAGTAAGTATAAATATGTGGACATGCGTACAACAGCGAAGGATTTATTTAAAAAAGTTAAGCTACATTAAATATTATTGTGTCTTATTGACTTACCCATTTCTCAGTGAAAAAAAAACTATTTTACTTAATTTAACCCCATCTTTGAAAATATTTACAATTTTTGCTGAAATTATGCCGAAACCCTCCTCTCCACGCGAAACTAACTGACATTCAAAATGACTACCTGTCCCGAAACACCTCACGTAATTAATAAACGGTCCTGTAGGAACACTGCCGTTTGGCAATTGTTAGTAAGTTGAAGAGTACGAATCTGATAGTTCTCATCATTATCAGCCTAGTGATTCTTCCGGTAACCTAGAGGAGCTAAAGAACCTGGCGTTTTCTCAATGGCATGAATTGGCGCAGGCACCAGTTTTACGAAAGCTACTACTATACCAAAACTACAGAACTACGGTCACTACTCTAATCGCCAAAAATGTGCAATTACCATTTGCGATGCCTTATATTGCTGATGAATCCAATATTTACTTGCTCTTGTTGAAAAATTTACATAGCTAACAAATTCCAAGAATAACATATTTCTTTGATTCAATTTATTTTTAACAAGCTTCAAAAAAAGGAGTTTCTCAATTTGACTCGTATGTTTTTATGTATGTATTTTGTCGGCGATTATCTCGCGTTTGGTTGAACCGATTTCGATACGGTTTTGAGAAAAGTATTTGTTACATTTTGAAGAAGGTTTTGGTATACAACAAATGGATACCCCGTGACCAGAATCCATTTCTGATGATTGGATCCATAAGGAATTGAAAAAAATCCTCAAAAAAATCAAGAGAAACGTCGCGATTTTAGGATTTTTTGACCTATAATATCACCTCGAGAAGAGTTCTAAATTATGCTGTCAACACTACGAAACCTCGTCAATAAAAGGTCGGCAACGTGATTTTTCTGGAGTCGCATGCGTCCATAGCCTGCGGTGTCTGCCCGCCGGCCAAAAGCTTAAAAACTACTCGCTTTTAAAAGGAAGTCTGATGTTTACTGCAATTTACCCACAACATTTTAAGTAGGATTTCGTGGCAACACCTCACAGGTGCGCTAACCCCCTCCTAAACCCCATCAGATCCTCCACCTCATTCTATAAACAGCCATAAACTCTCTGATATAGGGTTGAAAATTACACATCGCACGTTGGCTAATTACACCGTTATTCATTTGAAAATTTCCATGTTCTATCAACACAAAGTTATCTATGCTTGTGGCAAAACGAAGAACTAAAGCAACCGCGGACTAGTTTGTTCTACAGTGATAGGAAAAGCGACGCTAACGGACCGCAAATTTAAGTGTGTATAGTTGTTCAAGTTACGCTTGATGTACGGAACAGAGTAATTAGTTATTTATGCAAGCTACATTCATTGATAGCTGTTACATGAACGAGGTTTAGGGTTCCTTAGTAAATAGTTTCAAGCCACTGTAGGCAAGCGGTATGTAATACACGTGACTTTTGATCTGAAGACCGTGGATTAGATTGGAACCCGGGTTTTAAAAAAAGTTTTGTACGTAATGTCATTTGATATTTGTTTTAAGAGTCCGCAGGAAGCTCAGTTATACATACAAACGTAGTTTCGCTCTCATTTTAAAACAGCATGCTGAAATAACATGAAACTTTGTATTAACAATGGGATCCGGTATATCTAAGTCAGAAATTAGTTTATATTGCTTGAAATTATAATAGAGAAAAATTACAGCGATTATTAAGGTTTTCATACAAGACCTAAAAAACTCAAAAGCTCGCTGTATTCTTTTTTCTAGTACAATTTCTAGCAACAAAAACTAATATCCGGCCTAGATATGGCTAAAAAAGTTTTGTACGATATCATTTGATATTTAATGTCATTTGATATCATTTAATATTTAAGAGTCCGCAGGAAGCTCGGTTCTCCATACAAACGTACTTTCGCTCTCATTTTAAAACGATATGGTAGAATAACATGAAACTTTGTATATACAATAAGATCTAGGCCGGAAATTAGTTTCTGTTGCTTGAAATTATGATGGAGGAAAAATACAGCGATTTTTTTTTTACAATTTCTAGCAACGAAACCTAATTTCCGGCGTAGATATGGCGGATCCCCATGGTCTATACAAAGTTTCATGTTATTTCAGCATGGCGGTTTAAAGTAGGATTCCGTTAAAGGAAAAAATCATGAGGAAATTGGTCTACGAGTAGTTTCCCTCTGGGTTAAAAGTGTTGTTAATACCACGAATAATCAAATTAATAAAAGATCGACAACGCGCTTATCACTCAATTGATAGAATGTCCATAGGCTATGGGATTTGCTTGTCGTCAGGTATGACGTACGGTAGGGGTGGTACAGTCAACAGCAAATGTAGATGATCATTTTAGTACTTTGTCGCACTAACGTATCAATACTGCGACAGTTGGGATGCGTCAAAGTAGTGAAAGTGACAAGGTACTAAAATGATCATCTACTTCTGATATATAGTTATATACTGCCATTCTAATCTAACCATAACTGCCTGGCTAGTATGATAGCTTATACCGTCACGTTATATGTGACGTTTTAGTACATTTTGGCCATATAACGTGATTAACAACTATCATACTAGCCGGGCTGAGGTCCATAAGAAATCTAACAAATGATAATAAATAGCTACCTTGGTTTCACATGAAACACAGACACATGCATTTCCAATTCGACTGTCGAAGCGTTTGCTTATTATAATATGTTTTCTTACTACATATTTGTCCTTACTATATTTATTTAATAACGAAGCACTTATGCAAAGAATATAATACTTAACACTTATGTCACATTGACAATAAATTCTTTCGTTTTTTTTTATCTTAGAGTAAGGACTTCTATAGAGATCCTATACGAGTTCCACCAAGAGGGACAGCAGGAAAACTCTTACGCAGCTAAATTGAGAACTGGTCTTAAACGTCTGGCGGCTTACCATAAACAACCTCTTTAAGTTGGGCGAGTAATGGTTTATTTGCCTCAAACTATTTGACATGACATGACATTGAGGCGAATAAAGAAAAGCGTAACTATGACAAGGACAACAATAGGTATTTGTTATACAAGGGTGCAAAGTTGTATTTTACCCGCGAGTGTGGAATTGAAACACGAGCCAGCGATAGGATTCTATACTTTGAACCACGAGCGAAGCGAGTGGTTCTAAAATAGAATCCTGAGCGTAGCGAGTGTTTTAACACACGAGAAGTAAATTACAACTTTGCACCCGTGTGTAGCACAAAACTTTTCTCCTCACTATAGCGAGGAAAGTGCAACATGCAAAAAAAACACAGTTCCACAGGCATGATTTTCATCACAGGAATCACTGATTTTTTTACGATATTATAACAGAAAACTCTGAATGTTGTGTATAATATTTACGTGAGGCGGAGTCCGTGACAAGTTGTGTATATTTTAGTATTAAATCATTTATTTATGTACAACGAAAATATATACAAGAATACTTAACCAAAATAATATAAAGAAAATTAAAACTAACTTAAATCTAAAACGGGCCCTTGAGGCATTGTACCGAGGATGCTGGCGGCATTTCCTCGCTGTATCGCAATGCTGATACGTTGAGCGAGGAAACCGCCAGCTCTTCGGTCACCAGTTACGTCAACCAGACGCTTCGCAATTTCTGCAAATAACTTATGCGCGCTGGGACCCCATGAACCTAGAGTCTCGACGCCAAAAGGTACAAACATGTACTCTCTGCCGAGGCCCTTGTATTTATTACGTTTAGTTGACATTGACAATGATGACATTTCTGACGATGCGTTTTGAAATTGCACCGACTCAACCTGTGCGTTTACAATTATACTCAAAGTCATTAGAAAAAAAAATGTTACTTATAGAATTTTAAGGTTTACGACTTAAATCATTAAATAAAGCTAAATTTGGTATTTTTTATTAAATTCTCAAACCATTTATTTAATGATAATTGATATCAAACGAACCATTAATATGAGCGTTTTAAGTTTTGTTACCTGTCAATAGCTACTCAAACACGCTCCAAGGTCAAATTACTTTCCCCACTTGTGGATAAAATGCGTTTTTACCCGCTCGTTTCAAAGGATAAAAGACGGGTTTCCGAGCTAGTGAGGGGAAAATTATATATACTGTGTCGCTCTTATTCAATTAAGCAAATGACCATCTCGCTCGGTAGCTGTATTATTAGTTGACGTCTTCTTTGGGGTACTAAAATCTTTATTAAGTGTTTAAATCATTGACATAAGATATAGAAATAGACACACAATGCCGAACATCAAAGAGAATATAATCACTACGGGGCCATTTTTGTGGGCTGATTGTGAATCTAGTTCTATTAGTACATCAATGGTTTAAATGAAATTATTATTTTCGTGTTTTTATAAATGATTCATTAATGACTATCATACGAGAGTGACTATTATAGGAGATCATACAAGATCTACCAGTCCGAGAATGCTTTATGGCATTAAGTCTGCCTTTTGTACCTATTGCAATTTTTTTTGTGTGAAGTAGATTAAATAAATTAATATATACTCGTAGTTCCTCTTTGTGTCCACCTCTATGTTGTAAAGTACATGATTTTTGTTCTTTTTGGTTTGGCTTTGCGAATGAAACTTTCAGAATGAACGTCACTCCTTTACGTCATCTTTCAGAGTGCAGTTTTGACATTTTGTATTGAGTAACGATATATTTGTATTTACGTTTTCTGCTAAGTTCATCATCATGAGTTATTGGTGAGTAACATTACCCCACAGATCTATAGGTATCGTTTCTCCCAAGGATAACTATCCTGGGTAGGCAGAGGTCACGGATTTCCATTGCAACTTTCGCTTCATGAACTCTCATAACATTCTTCATGCATGCGCACCTTTAGGGTACTCTTGACCTGGCCTTTCTGCAAATTGTCTTCAATTTGGTCGGAGTACGTCCGCCAAGGTATTCCCCTTCCAACTTTTCCAATCACTCTTCCTTCATACACTCGTTTTGTCAAACTTCTTTCATACATCCTCTCTAAGGTACATGTCCAAGCCATCTTAACATCGTCATCCTAACGTTTTTCCTAGTACAGTTGCATCCTTATAGATGCCTGGGGTCCGCTTCCGCTACTTTTTTTTAGGGTTCCGTAGTCAACTAGGAACCCTTATAGTTTCGCCATGTCTGTCCGTCCGTCTGTCCGTCCGTCCGTCCGCGGATAATCTCAGTGACCGTTAGCACTAGAAAGCTGAAATTTGGTACTAATATGTATATCAATTACGCCGACAAAGTGGTAAAATAAAAAGTGGAAAAAAATATTTTATTAGGGTACCTCCCCTATACGTAAAGTGGGGAGTGTTTTTTTTTTTCATTTTAACCCTAACGTGTGATATATTGTTAGATAGGTATTTAAAAATAAATAGGGGTTTACTAAAATCATTTTTTGATAATGTTAATATTTTCGGAAATAATCGCTCCAGAAGTAAAAAAAAAATGTGTCCCCCCCCTCTAACTTTTGAACCATAAGTTTTAAAAATATGAAAAAATCTCAAAAATAGAACTTTATAAAAACTTTGTAGGAAAATTATTTTGAACTTGATAGGTTGAATAGTTTTTGAAAAAATTACAAAAACTACGGAACCCTACACTGAGCGTGGCCCGACACGCTCTTGGCCGGTTTTTTAATATTACAAATGGGATTGCTCTTGGCCAGCATCTAGCCGGGGGGGCAAAGATGAGGCCGACGAAGAAGCGAGCTCACCCAGAAGATGCCTATTCACTCGTGCCTTAAAAAGGTCCTAAGAATTGCCGTAGGCACTAGTTTATACGAAAGCGACTGCCATCTGACATTCCACCCCAAGGGGGAAACTAGGCCTTATTGGGGTTAGGCTTGTCAAGTGATTGGGCAACTTGACTGTTACAAGCCTCAAGCCGCTCGAAGGCTTAACTTGGCTTAACGACTGCTAACATAGACAGCAGCCGGGATCAACGGCCAACGGCATAGCGTGCCTTCCAAAGCACGGGAGCGCTCAGCCAGTAACCACTCAAAGCTGTCACCCATCCAAGGACTGAGCCTGCCCGACATTGCTTAACCTCGCATGCCGCACGCGGTACGCGGGCGCCACTAGGCGACGATCGCTCCTATTTCAAACCATCTTGATCTTAACATATGTACTTTAAGATCATCAAGACTTTTCTCAATTTTACAAGCTTTTATTTAGTTTCACCTGTCCCGCTGTATGTCGGTCTGTAACTAAATCTTGCAAGTTAAATTTGAATTGAGCTGAAATTTTGCATGCATGTAAAAATCGGATGACAATGCAATATTAGGTTATGACATAGAGCTAATCTGATGATGGAGACAGAAGGTGGTCATAGAAATTCCTAAACTACACAAGATAAACCCATCGTGTTTGGGCTCATTCGAACCGACTCAACAAGTAGTTTATAATTGTGGAAAAAAGTACAGTCGGTAATAAAAGCTTGTACCAAAATTGATTTATTTGACCAAAAACTTATTAGACGCTATAACTTAATTCACTCCACACCTCCGTTTCGTATCGAGTTTATATTATTATTATTATGAATAAGGGGGTAAGTAGCGAAGTGTTGACTTACTTGCTATATCCACAGCTGTTCCCAATGCGACTTCACAACCAACTTCCAGTCTGCACTTATAATGCATCGGCAGCTGCACCACGAGCATCCCACGCAAGATAATTTCAACACCAACGAAGTAAAGGTAGTTATCTGGGGTTGGATTAATGCATTGATGGACAGTAGATACCTATAGGCGTAATTCTATTGTTATTTCTATTGTGTCTGGAATAGTGTCCATCAAAATGTTAAGAATTATTCTTTAGCGATAAGAATTGAGGCCGATTGTAAGCGACCACGTTTCAGTGCCATATTTCAATGACCAGTGTGGTAAGGGTCGCGGGTGTCCGCTGGTTGCGGGTGGCGCAGGACCGGTCATTGTGGAAGTCTTTGGGGGAGGCCTACGTCCAGCAGTGAACGTCCTACGGCTGATATGATGATGATGATAGAAATTGAAGTAGAAACAGACGTACTCTACTAAACAGACATGCATACTACCCTTAATAGGGCAGAGCGTAATCCGATTTTTCATTGGTTTTCAATCTTATCTTCCAGCAATAAGTTCCAATATCAGGTAAACTCCTGCATGACAGCCGCATGGCATGTGTGAATCACTAGGCCACCGTGCACCGTGGCTTAGATAAAGCTCGAAACGCACAGAGCGGGCGCGGCGCGGTGCGGGGCGGAGGCGGTTTTGAATTTTCGATCGTTCCGAAACTGTCGACGGTCGATAGTGTCGATTACTGCTTCGTATGTCACACACGCCGCCTCCGTTCCGCTATCTCGCGCGGTTTTTTGGTGCGACCTCTCCAGGACCACGTTCGCTTTACCGAAAAACTCCGCCACGCAACGACGCTGCGCCGCGTTCTGTGCGTTTCAAGCTTAAGATTCCGCAGAAAGCACGGCTCTCCATACAAACGTATAGTTTCGCCAAACTTCCGGTACATGGTCGCCACTCAAGAACCTTTCCGCCCCAACGGCCATCGGTTCTACGTGCCATGTGCCCCGCTCACTGCCACTAAAGTTTAGCGATGCGATTCGGAGGACTATATTGGTTGCTTTGGTTCTGCTGCGGATGGCCTCATTCCTGATGCGATCACGCAGAGAAACTCCCAGCATATCCCTCTTCATTGCTCTTTGGGTGACTTTGAGCCTTCTTATGAGGCCGATAGTAAGCGACCACGTTTTAGTGCCATATCTCATTAGTGGGAACACACATTGGTCAAAGACTCGTCTTTAGACACTGCGGAATTTTGGACGAAAAGATGTGCCATAGCTTGCCGAACGCTGCCCAGGCGAGTCGGTTTCGAAGAACTCTTTCTCGAAGTTGGACCTACCTAATGGACTATTCTCACCGAACGGCTGGAGTCTGCGCGCACCTCACTAGAGTCAAAGGAATTCGAACCCTCCATACAAAAGTTAGACTTCATATTTGAATGGGTTGCGGGCCGCCGGTCGGCAGCCACCTGCTCTGCCACTGCCGTTTGAATACGAAGTTTAGCTTCTGTATGGAGGGTTCGAATTCCTTTGACTCAGGTGGCGTGCGGGGCCGTTTGGTGAGTCGTCCATAACTGGACAGTCTGTCCTAGGTATATATGATCGTCTACAACTTCGAGCGTATCCCAATTGTAACGGGAGTTGGTGCTACGTCTTGTCCATTCTTAGACCAACTCGCTCGGAGGCTTTACTGAGGTCATCGAGCATCTTACTTAAATCCTCCATGGTCTCAGCCAAGACTACTACTAGCATCGTTTAACAACACGTAACGTTGCTAATATTTTTGTTAAGGCCCTCGTTATATATTATCGTGTTTTATTCGTGTTTTCAGAAATGTCACACACTACCAGGAACATCAAGTAACTTCCTCAACACGAAACCTAGCCCTGGTAAGGTATTTAAAATGTACAGTAGAGTTCGAAAATATAATAATATTGGAAGACAAAATATTGGGAGACAATCTTACACAAATCGACCTAGTCCTATGCAAAGCTTGTACTATGTTATTGTATGTTTTGTATATGAACATGGACAAAAAGATCCATAATATGTGAACATGACTTTATGCAAATGAATGAATGAAATGAAATTTAAACATTGCTGTGCCCTTACAGGCTTCATGTTGAACTGGATTCTATAATTGAAGAACAACTGTATACTAACATGTGTGCAATAAATGATTTGATTTTGATTTTTGTAATTAAATTCATTTCAGTCATTCATTTCATTTCACGACTTTATTGTGGCGGGCATAGCATATATAAGCTTGCACAATTCTGTACATACTAACTTATTGACCGAGCGAGCGAAGCGTCTCCGTTTCAGCTTTCGACAAAAATTCTTTCGTGTGTCCGGATGTTCCCCTCTACAAGTCGCGTTTCTCAACCGATTCTCGTAAAATGTTGTGAGCAGGTTCGATAATTTAGTATATAGATTTTTTTGTCGAGACAATTATTGAAAAATTTGAAATTTGAAAAAAAAATGCAATGTCTACAGCTCACAGAACCACTAGTTTACCCTGTGCAAGTCAAATAAAGGCTTTTAAAAAGTTTTCCAAGAAACAATAACAGATATTAATATAAATTTTCCTTCCTCAACCTAAAACTGGTTCCCATATCCATCGGGAATTCTTCCTTGCATAATGTCCTTTCACAGAATCGCCTGATAAATACCCACTCAATATTAGTCTACAATATCTATAAATACTCGTATATAAAGCTTGAAATGCACAGAGCGCGGCGCAGCGTCGCGTCGTCGCGTCGTTGCGTGGCGGAGGCGGTTTTTCGGTACCTAAAGCGAACGAGGTCCGGGGGAGGACGCACCAAAAAACCGCGCGAGGTAGCGGAGCGGAGGCGGGTGAATTCACGGAAATCACAACAATCGTTGTACACGCCTATAAAAAATTCTAACATAAATATTTTTAAATAGTTTTTTGACACGACATTACTTGTTCATGGACCTAAATAGAACCCACGTATATAAAGTAATACTATTTAAATAACCATGAGAAAATGCCGATAAAACGCATCTTTCATCATTCCCCGCCATGGTTCAAATTCACCCTTTCGACTTTGGTGATGTACTCATGAATTAAGTGTACGTGTATCCCGTTTTTGTTTCTTTTAGAGACATGGTTATATCCAGGTGAGGCCAGTGCAGGAAATTTCATTAATTTAAAACAACTATTTGGGCAGCATCGGTACACTATAACATTTATTACACAGTTGACCATCATTCCCCGGTTGATAACGCTAGGCGACGTTTTTTCTTAGTCTGTTAATAACACCGCTGCATAAACACGCCTCCCCACACCCTCTCAATTCGTAATTTAACGTGTGCCAGAATGCACGCGCATACCATTTGACTGAAGGCGAGAAAAAAACAAAGTTTGGTGGGAAAATCATTGTGTCCAATTTTAGCGTCATTCCACGTTATTTTTATTTACTAAGTAAGCACTATTTTTGTCATATTTCATATAAAGTAATGTTTCCTGTTTGTAGTACTGTTTTATAACACGTATAACATACAAATAAAAAGTGAACCGTTTCCAAGAAATTGCGTATCGTTTTTGATTACATCATTCCCCGTATCGTCATTCCCCTCTTTGAGAGTGAGAAGGGAATGACTACTTGATGGAGGGAATGATGAAAATGTCTTTATAAATATAAAATAACCAAGATAAAAGGTCCATCATCATCATCATATCAACCGAAAGACGTCCACTGCTGGACATAGACCTCCCCCAATGAGTGCCACAATGACCGATCCTGCGCCACCCGCATCCAGTGGACTCCTGCGGCCTTTACTAGTCCACCTTGTGGGGGGGCTACCCACGCTGCGCCTTCCAGTAAGTGGTCGCCACTCGAGAAACTCTTCGCCCCAACGGCCATCGATTCTACATCCAATGTTCCCCACCCACTTCCACGTTTAGCGATTCGGAGGGCTATGTCAGCCACTTTGGTTATACTACGGATGGCCTCATTTCTGATGCGATCGCGCATAGATACTCCTAGCATAGCACTCTCCTCTTTAGGTGACTTAGAGCCTTCTTATGAGACTGGCAACACACACTGGTCAAAGACTTTCGTTTTGAGACACTGCGGAATATTGGACGAAAAGATATGCCGTAGCTTCCCGAACGCTGCCCAGCCAAGTCGGGACCTCTTTCTCGCAGTTGGACTTACCTAACTGGACAGTCTGTCCTAGATATATATAATCATCTACAACTTCGAGTGTTAAGTGCCCGATTGTAACGGGAGTTGGTGCGACATGGGCATTCGACATGATCTTCGTTTTGTCCATGTTCATTCTTAGACCAACTCTCTCGAAGGCTTTACTGAGGTCATTGAGCATCGTACTTCAATCCTCCATGGTCCCCCAGTCAAGACTACTATATCGTCAGCACACCGAAGGTGAGTAACGTACTCGCCGTTTATGTTGATGCCTAGCCATCTCCAGTACAGTCTTGAAAACATCCCCCAGTGCAGCGTAGAAAAGTTTAGGAGAAATAACATCTCTTTGCCTTACTCCCCGCTGCAACAGAAAAGGTTTAGAGTTCTGGTCTTGAAATCGGACTGACATAATGGCGTTCTCGTACAAACACTTCAGTACTTCAATATAGTGATAGTCCACTTGGCACCGCTGAAAAAATTGTAACCCAGCCCAGGTTTCAACCGAATCGAAGGCCTTCTCGGAGTCCACGAACGCTAAACAGAAGGGCAGGTTATACTCCTCAGTCTTCTGTATAACCTGACGAAGCGTATGGATGTGGTCTACGGTATTGAAGCCTCTTCGGAAACCGGCTTGTTCGGGAGGCTGGAAGTCATCTAGCCTGCGTGCGAGACGGTTCGTAATGACTCTCGAAAACAGCTTACAGACATGGCTCAAGAGTAAGATGGGTCGGTAGTTCTTCAGTAGGGCGTTGTCACCCTTTTTGAAGAAAAGAACCACCACACCTCTGCTCCATGCCTTTGGCGTTCTCCCTTCCAGTAAGACGGAGTCGAACAACTTCTGAGCGGCGGTCTTCAGGAGGTTCGGCTGTAATTCCGTCTTCATTGGGTGCCTTGTTGTTCTTGAGCTGCTAAGAGCCATTTTAATTTCGTACAGGCTGATGTCCGGGATATCTTCGGTATGGTGTCGGGTTAGTCTAGCTCTCGTCGGAGCGCTCGTGGCCCAGCGGCGCCCGCGTACTGCGTTCGGTACGCGAGGTTAAGCAATGTGGGGCCGGGTCAGTTCTTGGCTGGGTTACTGCTTTGAGTGGTTACCAACTGAGCGCTCAAGTTGCCTACTCACTTGACAAGAAGGGTCGAAGTTGCACCATGTCCGTAGGGAGTATCCACCGTCAGCCTACACGTGACCCCTAGGGGGTGCTAAAAGTACAACAAAACTTGCAACTGTACTGGCTTCACGAAGATCTCATAGTTCGAAAATAATGCCATACGATTATTATTATTAGTCCTACTCTAGGGTCTTCCGCCAGATCAGTTTCGGGGCTTTTAGTTGACGTGTATAGCTGTCTATAAAAGCACTCTATCTTCATCAAAAGCTCAGGTCTGGAGGAAACGACTCTTATTCTGCTTGATGGCCTCTTCAATACGCTTTGTATTGAATTGGCGCAGATCACGGGTAATGTACTTAGATATCCGTTTATACGATATCCAAGCTGCCTGTATAATATCGCATCGGCTAACGATTGTAGAATCAACTCTGACTCCTTTCCTCGATGAGCCTCCGAGTGGAGTTAGAGAGCCTTTTGGTTCTCTTGATCCGTTGGGCCTTGAAGAACTTAGACCCAGTGCTGTGAGTCGCTTCCAGAAACCTGTCATTGAATTCGTCCACATCGCCGCCTAGGCAAACGAAACGGTTTTGGAGTTCCAGCTGAAAGCTCTCGAGGTTTTGGATTTGGGCTGCTGCTGGTCGGAGAGTAGACTTCATCAGTCGAGAGCGCTCTAGCTTGACACATATATTACGGTCAGGTGTCGAAGTACCTGGAGTCAAATAACATCTTACCTGAAATGCAATCTGGATTCAGGAAGAAACGAAGTACTGCTACAGCATTGCTTGATGTTGTTGACGAAGTCTTGTCTGCTCAGGATTCTGGACGAGGTACGATTATGGTGCTGCTCGATTTTTCTAGGGCGTTTGATTGTTTAAATGTACCGCTTCTTCTGTCTAAATTACGCTATTATGGGTTTGACGATAATTCGGTGCAGTGGTTTGATAGTTATTTTAGGGACCGTCAGCAAATTGTCAGACTCTCGCAAAATGATGGTACATGTTTGGCATCTGAGCCAAGCCCGGTAACGAGAGGCGTACCGCAAGGGTCCATTTTAGGACCCCTTCTTTTCATTTTGTATAGTTCTGATATTATTAATTGTATAAAAAATTGTAACTACCAACTTTACGCTGACGACCTACAATTGTACTTATCCTTTCAGCCACAAGATACTTCCATTGCTGTAAATATGATAAACGAAGATTTAAAACGATTATCTGACTGGTCTACAGCCAATTGTTTAGTCCTTAATCCTACTAAGTCCAAATATATGGTGCTTGGATCTTTGAATCAGACCGGCAACATTATCGATAAAAATCCTAACATTTTTGTTGATAGTGTTGATGTGGAACGAGTCACTGAGGCGCGAAATTTAGGACTATTACTGGACTCAAACCTGCACTTTGAAAATCATGTCACAGAAACAGTTCGCAATTGTTTATACCGTTTAAAAGTTTTATATAACGTGCGTAATTTACTAAGTGTTGATCTTCGTATTAGACTTTGTGAGGCCCTAATCCTGTCAAAAATTAACTATTGCATCACCGCCTATGGCCCTTGTCTCTTGGCTCGCTCGCAGCGCCTCATTCAACGAGTTCAGAATGCTTGCGCGCGATTTTGTTTTAAGGTCCCTCCTCGTACGCATATTACCCCTTTTTTGAACGGCTCGAATCTGTTAAAAATGGCCGCTCGGCAAGAGCTAATGTTCGCCTGTTTGCTATTTGACACAATTCATACAAAAACGCCTTCGTATCTGTATAAGAAACTCTCGTGGTGTAGCGATAATAGCTATTACAGAGAGAGAGCTTCTCGAGCCATTGTGTTACAGGTTCCGCGACACCGAACGGCTGCGTTTAGAGGGAGTTTTAGGTATAGAGCCACAAAGTGTTGGAACAATATTCCTCCGCCAATCCGCCTATTAAAGAGTAAAGCCAGTTTCAAGAAAAAATATCGTTTACATCTTCTAAATGCTCAAAAAAATTACCTTTAAATTCCTGTTTACTATATTTAATTCCTATATTTTATCCCGTTCCATATATTTCTACCCCTCAGTAATTATCTGTACCACTGCCACACAAATACACACACAAACAAGCTCGCACTGAGACACACACACACACACACATACACACTTTCACTTGTACTCTCACAATAATATACTTACATACTTTTCTGTGATTCGAACTACTGATAATTGTGAGTTAGCATCTACGAATTGTTGAGAGATGTTTGGCGTTGCACTGGCCATTATTTTATAAGGTTCTGGCAGAATACCAGCGCTGTGGCTTGCCACAGCATTTATGCTGAGCCAGCGCCTGTTCTCTGCCACGACACATGGCTTATCCGTTTAGTTTCTAAGTCTTAGTTCATAAGTAGTTGCATGATAATAATGTCTGTGTTTTTTATTTATTTAATTTCAGTATCATGTTATGCCATGTATGTTGTGGATATGAATAAAGAGTTTATCTATCTATCTATCTATCTATTAAATATGCCTATTACCAGATGGTGATCACTTCCGGTTTTAATCACAGAGAGATTGATCACAGAGACATCATTGAATATATGCCTCTTCGTCGACATGATGAAGTCGATCTCGTTTTTAGTTGCACCGTCGGGACTCATCCAGGTCCACTTCCTGTGCTCACGTTTCTTGAAATAGTTTACCATGTAGAATCCGTCCTCTTCTCCAAGAAACCAGCCAGTAGTTAGCCCCGATGGTTCCGACTCCCAACTCCAAATTGAGTATAAGGTACGCCACCCTAGCCGACACGCTCTCGATCTTCACCAAGTTGCTTACGAGGAATTTGTGGATGATGAACCCTATACCTCTCTGGGACTGTTGGTCGCCCTGCCAGAAATAGAAGAAGTTGCTGGACTTTAGGGTTATCGTGTCCTCTCCCTCTCTTCGGATTTCAGATAACCCCACGACATCCCGACGCAACTTGCTCAGTCCTTCCTCTAGTTCCGCTATTTTTCGTCGGTCCGCAGTGTACGCGTGTTCTTAGTTGCCAGGGCCAGGAGTCGTCGGTGGTGATAGCCGGATCTTCGCCGGAGATTTTTAGTACCCTTGGTCCCGCTAGTACCCTGGCCGCTACCAAAACCAGGGCACTGGGGGCCGCCGGAACCTCGGGGCCGTGTATTTTTTGTCGTCTTCATAGGGGGTAAATGCCATAATCGTCACTCTTGGCATGCGGGTTGGCAATCGCTTCAATCAACGACTTCAATAGTCATTCCCTCCAACAGTTAGTCATTACCTTCAATACATTCATCTTTCCCCAAATCAGTTCGTCATTCCCCGCAGTATCGATATTTTTCAATTGCTCATATCTAATAAAATAATGAAAATAAAAGTCTGAAACATTTATTACATTATTTCAGCAATCATTATCTGTCACATCGAAAAAACAAAAACGGGCAACAAGCGATTTAAAAAAAAAGTTACAAAATAAATCGAAAAAACAAAAGTGCGTGAATCCACCCAGGCGGCGTGTGTGTCATATTCGATGGCTGTGTGACTCAACCTCGTATATGAAAAAAATCAACTTTAGGAGAACACGTAAAATAGTACATTACTGCAGAGGCCGTGAAGTAAGGGATTGCTGGACGAATTTGGGATAAACGGCCGAGTCGTAGACGAGGCCGGATAAAACGAGTCCTGCAATCCCTGTTCCGGCCGAGGATTGTATAGTACTTTTCTCAAACATGTTAGAAAAAAAACAATAAAAAAACTATAATGTAAAAAAAAAAACTACAAAACGTCCAAAAATAGCAAAGCATCACGACAAATAACGGATATTAAATAAAAACACGAAAAATGCTACAAAATACAAGCACCATTTAAAAAAACACGAAAGAACTAAAAAATACCAAAAAAACACGTAAAAACTAAAAAATACCAAATAACATAGAAAAACAAAAAAAATGTCTAAAAGTACAAAAAACATACGACAAAATTTAAAAGTCCAAGAATATCAAAAAAACACAAAAAACGCTACAAAATAACACGAAAAACTAAAAAAAAAACTTAAATACTCGAAAAATTCGAAAAAAACAACATTTATCCCAAATTCGTCCAGCAATCCCTTACTTCACGGCCTCTGCAGTAATGTACTATTTCTCAAACATGCGCCTAAATGTATGCATTAATGTCACGAAAAGAGGACATGAAGTTACCTGTTTATGGCTCCCTACATTACTTCTTGGCCGGCGGCCAAGAAGTAATGTATGGAGAATGTATGAAACTAACATTATTGTCCGCTGCTCTAACTTTTTAAATTTGCTTACTAAAATCATATGACAAAGGAAATATTACATAGAGCCAACCGCCACGATTTTGTATATATTTTTTTAATTTGTTATGTAAATTGGTATTATTTTTAGGTTTATCCGGTTTTTTTATCGTTCTTGTATTTTGTTGTTTTTTTTTTCGAATTTTTCGAGTATTTATGTATTTTTTGTAGTTTTTTCGTGTTATTTTGTAGCGTTTTTTGTGTTTTTTGATATTTTTGGACATTTAAGTTTTTTCGTATTTTTTTGTACTTTTAGACATTTTTTAGTTTTTCCATGTTTTTTGGTATTTTTTTAGTTTTTACGTGTTTTTTTGGTATTTTTTAGTTCTTTCGTGTTTTTTTAAATGGTGCTTGTATTTTGTAGCATTTTTCGTGTTTTTATTTAATATCCGTTATTTGTCGTGATGCTTTGCTATTTTTAGACTTTTTGTATTTTTTAGTTTTTTTTTACATTGTAGTTTTTTTATTGTTTTTTTTTCTAACATGTTTGAGAAAAGTACTATACAATCCTCGGCCGGAACAGGGATTGCTGGACGAGTTTGGGATAAACGGCCGAGTCGTAGACGAGCACGACGCACGACGACACGGCCTCTGCAGTAATGTACTATTATAGCCATTTTTATTTTATTGTATGGAATCTAAGAGTGCACCATCTAAGTATAATAATCTTTCACCGGCCTCCCCCATTAAAGTCGGTTTTTTTTTCTTAAAAATTATTAATAATCAGATGACTAATTCGACGATATATTGTATACCAAATTGAAAATAGTTAATTTATAAGTATTGAATTCATGTATGACGATTATATGTCTATATGAGTTTGTGTTATACATGTAAGTTACTTTAACATGTTATACGTGTTTGTGCCAAGAGATCTATTAAGTGTATTTTTAACCGACTTCAAAATTTCAAAAGAGGAGGTTATCAATTCGGTTTTTTTTTTTTTAGATGAATATGGTAAAGATTTTATTTACAAATCAATCAATTCGGTTGTATGTTTTTTTTTTTTTTTTTTAATGTTTGTTAGTCCATAACTCCGTCATTTCTTAACCGATTTGGAAAATTCTTTTTTTGATTGTAAGTATATATATCCAAGTTGGTCCCGTTTTTGTCAAAACGCAGTTCTGATGATGGGATCCATCAGAAATTGAGGGAACTCCTCAAATCTTCAAGGCAAACATATAGTAATTTTTGTGTTTTTATCAACAAGTCAAGCATTTTCATCCAAAAATGTGACATTGGATGAAGTGGAACTGCTGATGATGATCAGAACAGAACTCTTCAACGACAAAAAGTTCACGTTTGGCGATTTGTCCTCCTAGCTGTGTTTGTTAAGCAAGTTCTATTTTCACGATTAATTTTTGTCATGCTTGATTTCTGATGATGGGATCCATGAGGAATTGAGGGAAATCCTCAAATCTTAAAGGCAAACATATTGTGATTTTTGTGTTTTTATCAACAAATCGAGCATTTTCATACAAAAATGTGACATTTGATGAAGTGGAACTGCTGATGATGATCAGAACAGAACTCTTCAACGACGAAAAGTTCACGTTTGGCGATTTGTCCTTCTAGCTGTGTTTGTTAAGCAAGTTCTATTTTCACGATTGATTTTTGTCATGCTCGAGTTCTGATGATGGGATCCATTAGGAATCGAGGGAACTCCTCAAATGTCAAAGGCACACAAATAGTGATTTTAGTATTTCCATGAACTAATCAAGCATTTTCATTCATAAAAGTGACATTTGATGAAGTGGAACTGCTGATGATGATCAGAACGGAACTCTTCATTGACGCGTAGTTCACGTTTGGCGATTTGTTCTCTTCGTTTTGTTTCTCAAGCAAGCAAGGTTTTTTCATGATTCCATGAGGAATTGAGGGTACTTAGTCTTCTACCATTATAAACATACATTATAGCGATTTTTATTTTATTGTATATCTATCTAAGAGTGCACCATCTAAGTATAATAATCTTTTACCGGCCTCCCCCATTGAAGTCGGTTTTTTTTTCTTAAAAATTATTATTAAATAAATAACTACCGACCGCTCTAACTTCTTATATATACTTAATAAAACAGTAATTTGTAAGGTTTATATATTTTTAACATAATGTAACAGAACAAAACTGCTCTTCTCCTCAAACTAATACTGCTATGACAAAAAAAATTAAATGCTCTTCTACATATTAATTATAATATTAAGCAAGATTCTTCGCCCGGTGACAAGGGTCTATGGGGATATAGGACTATATGTAAAGTGTTAAAATTAACAGACCATTTTACGTCATAGGAATAGTTGTAATGTATTGCCATGTATTCCCTTAGTGGCTGGCCATTGATTATTTCAATATCTTCCCCAAACCATTTTACTTCGCAGATCTCCTTTTTAGGGTTCCGTAGTCAACTAGGAACCCTTATAGTTTCGCCATGTCTGTCCGTCCGTCTGTCCGTCCGTCCGTCCGCGGATAATCTCAGTGACCGTTAGCACTAGAAAGCTGAAATTTGGTACTAATATGTATATCAATTACGCCGACAAAGTGGTAAAATAAAAAGTGGAAAAAAATATTTTATTAGGGTACCTCCCCTATACGTAAAGTGGGGAGTGTTTTTTTTTTTTCATTTTAACCCTAACGTGTGATATATTGTTAGATAGGTATTTAAAAATAAATAGGGGTTTACTAAAATCATTTTTTGATAATGTTACTATTTTCGGAAATAATCGCTCCAGAAGTAAAAAAAAATGTGTCCCCCCCCCCTCTAACTTTTGAACCATAAGTTTTAAAAATATGAAAAAAATCTTAAAAGTAGAACTTTATAAAAACTTTGTAGGAAAATTATTTTGAACTTGATAGGTTGAATAGTTTTTGAAAAAATTACAAAAACTACGGAACCCTACACTGAGCGTGGCCCGACACGCTCTAGGCCGGTTTTTTTTGCTATATTTGTTTAGTTTATCACACATGTGAGAGTTAATAAGTCCGTGTTCTCTTTTGAACAGGTAATCTACAACTGAAAAACACATTTTAACTAAATTAATACACTTCTTTACATTGATATTCTTTTGGCGAGAGTTTATGATAATGACATAAACATGACATAATTCCCTTTTTAATATTTTTTTCTTTTAGTTAAGTCAGCTAACTATTCACATGGAAGGTTGTCAAAAAACGGGTGGTAATCTTTATGTATCACCATTTTTAGTGATTGCAGATCGTTAAATTTTCGACGCGTTATAGGCAGTTGTGCTTGATACAACTGTCGAATATCATTAGCTGCTGAAACCGCAATTGAGATCATACGTCGGGGCAGAGCCTCCCAGTCATCATCAAACGATAATTTATATAAAATGCCCTCTGCGGTATATTTCAAGGCACGCAGGTCATTTACGCACGGGTCACCAGTTCGATTGCCAGGTCGTATAGATTTATAGTATTTCAAAATTGAATACTTTTTCACAAACCTATAGTCTACCTACAGTCTCTTATTCTGGATTCTCTTATAAGCTGTACATAGTTTGCGGGTACGTAGATTTCTTTGTTATTTTTGTACCTTTCAATAGTTGCGTGGACAGAATCTGCTTCCATTTGTGTATGCCGAGATATTTTTGGAAGATTGTCAAATCATGTAATTTTGCAAAATGTAACAATGAATTGGACAATGTGACGTTCCGATTTTGAGCACAACACCCATCGCTATAAAGGACAATAGGCACGTTCGCATCTAAGCAGTGTTTTTCCAAAAAATCTATTATAAAAGTAGAAAATACTTCACTATCCATGGCTCCATCGCATTCGTGCCACACATAGCATGATACTTTTTTAGTACTTAACTCGTATATAGTGAATTGATGACAAGCCAGTTTTTGTTTGAAATACAGAGATCCAGCGGGTAATTGAGGAATCAACTGTACTGCTTGTGCGTCCATAGTGTAAACTTTTAGTTTTCCTTCGATAGCCAGAGCTTTGTCTTGTGTTTTCTCTAAATGAGCCCTATCCTTTTGAATCACATGAGAATGGTACGATTCTAGTGACAAACTATCATTTTTAAATGAATAGCATAAGTCACATTGATCTTTGCGGGGCTTAAATAACCCAATGTTCATCTCGTGCATTAGCTTCATAAAGAGTTCGTAACTAGGTATTTCCTTACGTCGCACATTTTGATCTTTAAGATAAGTTTTTAGTGTGCGATACACATCTCGACCTGACGAGTAAGTCATTTCTAAATATTCTTTAGTCGCATAATTTCGACAGTAATGGGAGGGCATTTTAGGTGAGTTATTTAAAAACTTTTTAATATGGTCACGTTTGTTTGTATCAAGTCTTCGCGTCTTTTTTTTACAATGGTTTTCTTTATTATACCATGTTTATTAGCATTTTTTACCCAATTTAATACACACCATTCACCAATGTCCAAAGTATTCAAAAACATTGTTTTACATACCTGTACGTTTTGATCCTTAACTTTCAGGAAATATTTCAATGTATGTTTTCTACGCGATTTTTTGCAATTGGCATTAACAGTTGTCTTTGTTACAAGTGCACACACATAAGTCTTTCGTTGTCCTCCAAAATGAGTTGAAGATGTTTTTTCTGTCATGTTCTGTAATTATGGCACAGTTTTTGGAAGCATTTTTTAAACATTTTAATGACGTACAACCCTTCTTCAAACTCTTTGCTTTCCGTAGTTCCAAATCTTTCGAAGTTTCATTTTTCTTCCTCACGATGCTGTAATATGGTTTTCCCCTCACTAGCTCGGAAAGCCGTCTTTTATCCTTTGAAACAAGCGGGTAAAAACGCATTTTATCCACAAGTGGGGAAAGTAATTTGACCTTGGAGCGTGTTTGAGTAGCTTTTGACAGATAACAAAACGTAAAACGCTCATATTAATGGTTCGTTTGATATCAATTATCATTAAATAAATGGTTTGAGAATTTAATACAAAATACCAAATTTAGCTTTATTTAATGATTTAAGTCGTAAACCTTAAAATTCTATAAGTAACATTTTTTTTTCTAATGACTTTGAGTATAATTGTAAACGCACAAGTTGAGTCGATGCAATTTCAAAACGCATCGTCAGAAAGAAATGTCATCATTGTCAATGTCAACTAAAATATACACAACTTGTCACGGACTCCGACTCACGTAAATATTATACACAACATCCAGAGTTTTCTGTTATAATAGCGTAAAAAAATCGGTGATTCCAGTGATGAAAATCATGCCTGTGGAACTGTGTTTTTTGCAGGTTGCACTTTCCTCGCTATAGTGAGGAGAAAAGTTTTGTGTTACACACGGGTGCAAAGTTGTATTTTACTTCTCGTGTGTTGAAACACTCGCTACGCTCAGGATTCTATTTTAGAACCACTCGCTTCGCTTGTGGTTCAACTATAGAATCCTTTCGCTGGCTCGTGCTTCAATTCCACACTCGCGGGTAAAATACAACTTTGCACCCTTGTATAACAAATAACTATTTCCTTGCTCTCTTGCTTTAATTACTTTTTTTCGTTTCCATTGGTTTTTATCTCCTAATCTTTTTCGTTTACGTTTTCTTGAAAGAATTCCTGATTTTTCATCTAAATTTTGACATGTAATCCCTGGTATACCTTCAACATCATGAGAAGGTTGAAAAAAATCAGAGGAGTCATCAGACACAACAACAATTTCCATATTGGGAACCATATTTCCCGTTTTCTCGTCCAAAATAAAATCTGTAAATATGTCTCCCACAAAATCGTCATCAATCAAAGAGTGACCCTTTGTGAAATATCCCGATCTATCATCCAATACTAGGTGATCTGGGCCGTCTTCAGAACTTGCTGACATTGCAACTAATTAAATAGAAACTCGTTAAATACAAACTTAAATGAAATATATATATTTGTTTTTCTCGCATAAATGTGCCACTCAAAAGGATAAGTCATTACGATTGACGGCTAGAGAGACTACTTCTTAAACTATTGTATACCAACCAGTAGTTACTAAATATGAAGGATGTATTTCTATTTTCATGTAACCATTTTACCTATCTAGAGTGTTGTAATACTTTACGAGTAGGTAATGAATAAGGATAGTGACCATTGATCGGCATTTATCATTCGTATCAACAGTTGTATATAAATGTGATAGTATTGGGTACTCTGCATTGATGACTAAAACATTTTGTGTCGCAAACTTGTATAATAATTTACGAGGTTGTGTCATAAACAAATATTTCAATACCAAATACGTGTTTGGGTTTTGAATAAATAAATACGAAATAAATATATTTTATCCTGAATGCTTTTGTCGTAACGTGAATCGTAACATTTTACATAGTTTTGTATAATTATCTCATTTTCTATATTTTGTATAAATATCAAATTTCATATACGAGGTTGAGTCACACAGCCATCGATATGAAGCAGTAATTGACACTATCGACAGTCGACTGTTTCGGAAATATCAAAAATGCAAAACAGCCTCCGCCCCGCACCGCGCCGCGACCGCTCTGTGCGTTTCGAGTTTAAATGATTGTCACCTATTTCTGCCACTAAAACAGGTTTCGTTCGGGGCTCCTTGCATTCGGGGTTTCCCAGAGTACTAGTACCTTTTAGTTTTTTCGTATTATATTCCGCGTAGCTTCCGTAGTAGTTTTCTATGTCACACCGTAGCATATGGACGCTTGCGATTTGAAAACAATCGTAAGCTTTACCTATTGACAGTTAAGTATTTACCTAGGGAGGCACATCATGCAACCAGAGGAGATACAACAAATTGCAGCCCAAAGGGTCTGGAAATTCTTGGAAGCAGTGGGTATAGTATAAGCAACGAAATATAAGGGCTGCCACGTAAGATCAACTACTGGTCGAAGCGGCATAAAATGGCCCACAACTAGCCAATAATAATAATACCCCCCATGAAATTGGAGGAGGCCTGTGGCTAGCAGTGGACGTCCTTCGGCTGATATGGTGGTGCGGTTCGAGGCGTCTAGAAGTCAACTTAAGACAGGGTTTGTGAGCCTCGGACCCCTATCATGTAATACTTTCTTAGTAGAGGGCTGTACTAGTGCACTGACTTTCCCGTTATCGGACGAGGCCAGGGCACTATTTACTCGTAAAAGCTAATAAAAATGGGTCTCACCTCACTAACCGTAGCTCTTTAAGAGTCCCCCGTACGCTCGACCGAACTCGATTTTCCACACAAACGTAGTTACGTTCTCATTTTAAAACGCCATGCTGAAATAACATGATATTTTGTATACATAATTTTTAAGAAAAAAAAACCGACTTCAATGGGGAGGCCGGTAAAAGATTATTATACTTAGATGGTGCACTCTTAGATAGATATACAATAAAATAAAAATGGCTATAATGTATGTTTATAATGGTAGAAGATTAAGTACCCTCAATTCCTCATGGAATCATGAAAAAACCTTGCTTGCTTGACAAACAAAACGAAGAGAACAAATCGCCAAACGTGAACCACGCGTCGTTGAAGAGTTCCGTTCTGATCATCATCAGCAGTTCCACTTCATCAAATGTCACTTTTATGAATGAAAATGCTTGATTAGTTCTTGAAAATACTAAAATCACTATTTGTGTTTCCTTTCACATTTGAGGAGTTCCCTCGATTCCTAATGGATCCCATCATCAGAACTCGAGCATGACAAAAATCAATCGTGAAAATAGAACTTGCTTAACAAACACAGCTAGAAGGACAAATCGCCAAACGTGATCTTTTCGTCGTTGAAGAGTTCTGTTCTGATCATCATCAGCAGTTCCGCTTCATCAAATGTCACATTTTTGTATGATAATGCTCGATTCGTTGATAAAAACACAAAAGTTACTATATGTTTGCCTTTAAGATTTGAGGAGTTCCCTCAATTCCTCATGGATCCCATCATCAGAAATCAAGCATGACAAAAATTAATCGTGAAAATAGAACTTGCTTAACAAGCTAGGAGGACAAATCGCCAAATGTGAACTTTTTGTCGTTGAAGAGTTCTGTTCTGATCATCATCAGCAGTTCCACTTCATCCAATGTCACATTTTTGGATGAAAATGCTTGACTTGTTGATAAAAATACAAAAATTACTATATGTTTGCCTTGAAGATTTGAGGAGTTCCCTCAATTTCTCATGGATCCCATCATCAGAACTGCGTTTTGACAAAAACGGGACCAACTTGGATATATATACATACAATCAAAAAAAGATTTTTCCAAATCGGTTAAGAAATGACGGAGTTATGGACTAACAAACATTAAAAAAAAAAAAAAAAAAAAAACATACAACCCAATTGATAACCTCCTCTTTTGAAATTTTGAAGTCGGTTAAAAATGGAATCCGCCGTATCGGAAATTAGTTCCTGTTGCTAGAAATTGGAATGGAAAAAAATTACAGTGAGTCTTTGAATTTTTGACCGAGCGAGCAAAGCGTCTCCTTTTCAGGTTTCGCCAAAAATTCTTTCATAAGTCGGTCTGTCCGGATGTTCTCCTCTACAGGTCGCATTTCTCAACCGATTCTCGTGAAATTTTGTGAGCAGGTTCGATAATTATAAAAAACATTTTTAGTCGAGTCAGTTTTTGGAAAGATTTGAAATTTGACAACAAAAAAATATGTCTGTCCGGATGTTCTCCTCTACAGGTCGCATTTCATCAGAAATGTAATATCTTAGATTTTTATGTCGAGCCAGTTTTTGGAAATTTTGAAATAAATATACAAAATTTTATCGTATGTGTGTCCGGATGTTCTCCTCTACAGGTCGCATTTCTCAACCGATTCTCGTGAAATTTCCCCAAACAAGTTCGCTTTTAAGAAATCCGTGCGTAAATTCTTTACTGGCAGTTTCGTGGAGTCCTGATTGATCTGATTTGTAAATTTCGTCTATATATATATATGATAGTTTATTTATGTATATATATATTTATAATATTTATGTATGCATTTGAATATGTGTAATATACATGTATCTACAAATATGTATTTGTGTAATTATGTAGATTTGTTATAAAGCAACATAATTTATCTTGATTTTCCTTTTAACTGTTAGAAGCACCGCCTACAATTTTTCTGCTTTGCCTTAAGGTTGACTGGTAGAGAATGCCATATGGCATTAAGTCCGCCTTTTGTACGATAAGGTTTCTTTAGTGCAATAAAGATTAAATAAATAAATAAATAAATAAATAAATAAATTTTGTGAACAGGTTCTATAATTATATAGAATTTTATTGTCAGACCAGTTTTTGAAAATTCTGAAATTTGAAAAAAAAATTTTTTCGTATGTCTTTCTGGATGTTCTCGTCTACAGGTCGCATTTTTCAACCGATTCTCGTGAAATTTTGTGACCAAGTTCGATAATTATATAGAATTTTTTGTCGAGTCAGTTTCTGGCATTTTTGAAATTAAAAAAAATGCAAGGTCTACAGCTCTCGGAGCCACTAGTTTTAGGTCATGTATGAAAATCTTAATAATCGCTGTAGTCTCAGTAAGTGGCCGAACCAGCGAAGTCTGTGCGCTTTTGTTTCGCCGATGATATTCGGTTCGGCCACCAATTCTTCGATCTCGGCATTTCTCCTGATCCTCCAAGAGCCGTCATCGTTCTTGACAGGTCCCAGGATCTTCCGCAGAACTTTCCTTTGTGTTACCAGTAGTTGATTTTCTTCTTTTTGGGTTAGTGTCCAGGCTTCGCAGCCGTAGGGAGACCGGGGCAAGATGAAGTTCGGGGCAGCACGGGAAGTAAGCTTGTGTGCGTGAATAGTAATCATGTTCGGAGCGGCAACAGCGCCACTTGCACGAACTTCACTCTCCGCTAGTGCGTCCAAGCAGAGCGGACAGGTTAGAAATCGTTTTTGCGTTGCAGAGAGAAAGAAGTGATATTGCAAGTGTTTTTACGCGATATTTGATTCCAAAACTGATGTACAGACATGTAAGTACCTGTGTTAATGTATTATTTCAATACCGAGCTTATTATAGTAGTCCAAAACATTAAATTTAAACCCGGTTTTTTTTAGCCGGTAAAGTTTGAGGTTAGAATTGCGTGTGGATCGGGGCAAAATGATCGGGGCAAAACGAGGATGATGACTGTCCTTGCATCTATTGTGGGTACTTATACTCAGATTCAACCGAAGGTTGGGTCATCTGCAGCGCGTGCCACGGTTGGGCGCATAATTCGTGTGCCGGAGTAGATGAGGAAGACGAAGAGGCACACATTTGTGAACGCTGTCTACCCGATTAAAAAGCGTACTCGTTTTGCCCCGCAGCGTTTCCCATCTTATCCCAGTTATGGGGCAAAACAGGAAATTTGCCGAGTTTATTTTTTCATTATTTGCCAAAAAAAAGTTCTGTGATTTTGCATGCTACAACGTTTAATTATAAGAGCGAAATGTATAAGAGTTTAATTTTCCTTGTATAACGAGTTTTGTCTTAGCTATCTCATCTTGGCCCAGTCTCCCCTACATGAGGATAGGCCTTATGACGGCCTTCTGTATACAAAGTTTCAAATGATTTCAGCAAGCCATTTTAAAATGAGAGCGAAACTACGTTTGTATGGAGAACCGAGCTTACTGCGGACTCTTAATAAAGACTGAAAAAAAAAACAAAAGCTTATCTATGGTAGGCGTCATAAAGGCGCCATTTTTGCAACGTCGCTATTAGGAATCGTTGTTATTGACAAAGGGACCTTTTACTAGAGTGACAATAGTATGTATGTATTATGTATGTAAGCACTTTATTGTGCACAATAACAGTTTAAAACATATACAGGTCACACAGGATCAGAGTACAAAGGCGAACTTATCCCTATGAGGGATCTCTTCCAGCTAACCTTTGAGGGATTGAGAGGAGATTTTTAAAAAGAACATTACACATATATACATTATTATTTAGTACATTATTGTCGAAGCATGGAAGGGGGCAATTGCAGGCTAAGTAGTTATAAACGGACGAGCTTGGGAGTCCGTTTAAATTTTAATTAATACGAAGCCTGCAATTGACATTCCACAGCCGAGGCAAATATAGTGCTTTTCTCAAAAATGGAAGAAAAAAAGACTAAATAGGAATTAAGTTTTGATAAACATAACCCTAAAACGTAAAAATATTCATGCTCTCATTGCGCTCCCGTCCGGATCTCCCGACATTTTTTACCGACTTCAATAGAAGGATGGAGGTACTCAGTTCGTCTGCATGTTTGCTTGTTCTTTTTATGTATGTATGTTCCCCGATAACTCTTGACCACGTTGGCCGATTTTGATATTTCTTTTTTGTTTTAAAGCAGGTACCTCGACATTGGTCCCATATAAAATTGGTGAAGGTCTGATGATGGGATCGAGGAGGAATCGAGGGAACTCCTCGAATTTGATAGGCACGCATATGCCGATTTCGGTATTTTCTGTAGGTAACCAAGCATTAGCTCACGGAAAGCACAAATTGTGGCATAGCAAGTACAAAATTGAAGTCGTTTTTTTTATTGGTATAAATTATTTTTTTAACAGAATCGCAAGTGTATATTTTCTACCGAAAACCGCAAATTATTTTAGGCACGTTCCAATACGTCGCGTTTCCAAGACAAATACGACTTGCATTTTCTGTACACGACCTGTGCCATCTTTTGTATGGCTGTTAGTTCTTTTTAAAAAGTTTGGGACTCGACAAATAGTGGTAGTTATAAGTATGCAACATTGTAGCACAATTGTAGTCACTCGGGAGTACTATGAATTAACTTGTAGTTCAGCTGTGGCTCGGGGTCAGCATGCAACCACACTGCTATTATACTGTGTTGCAACGGTTTTTTTTTTGAGTGATAATAAACTCTACACTTTTTCTCTGCCAATATGTAGCGAGTAACGTCCACTTTTACGGCCATTTTTAACCGACTTCAAAAAAGGAGCAGGTTCTCAATTCGACTGTATATTTTTTTATGTTTATTACCTCGGAACTTTCGATTGGGTGAACCGATTTTGGTGATTCTATTTTTATTTGAAAGCTGGTGCTTTCCCTGTGGTCACATTTCAATTTGGCCCAATTCTGACAATGGCATCCATAGGAAAACCATATATGTCTTAAATTTGCATTAAGTATGTGCAAATGGACGAATAACACGGTTGAAGACGATTGTTATTGTTAAAATGTTCGATTATTAAGAAAAAAATTTTGGTATGTGTCAGCTCCAGCGCGCACGTCATCTGCGACGCGGCTGTTCGAGAAGCTGCGCGCGCGCATCGGCCGCGGCCGCGCGCTCTTCTCGCACCCGGAGGACCCCGCCGATGACAACAATGTAAGTGTATAAAGATCCGTTTGATGAAATGTCAGATCAAATTTGGGTAACGTAATTTTTTTATCATTCATTACTTACCGACATAAGAGCCAATCCAAAGAGCTACTACAACTCAAGAGACACAAAACCTGCGCAGTGACAAGAATACTCACTGGTCACTGCAAACTAAACAAACACCTAAAATGGGTTTAAAACAAAGCGCAGTATGCAGGTTCTGCCAGGAGTCAGAGGAGACAGCCATTCACATCCTCTGCTCGTGTGGACCACTTATGCGCAAAAGAAGTATCTACCTAGGGAGGCACATCATGCAACCAGAGGAGATACAACAAGTTGCAGCAAAATAATAATACCGACATAAGGTAATATAATGGACTGGTTAAATGATAAGACATAATATATCCAACTCGTAAATTCTCCATTATTATTTGTTGATTCACAAAGATCTGAGTTAGACGAGGGTAGAGGGATTTACCTCATCGCGAGTACAGGATGTTTGCTCGATCGTTTGCCAAATTGAAATGGCGAATAGGTTAGGTGGGGTCATTAGCTATCTCCTAAGGCCTCCAAAAAAATTTTTGGGCCCACGCAAATTTTTATGTAATAATTTAAAAGCTTTTTGAAGAATCTTAAAGGTTGGCTCGTTATACCTGAAATTTAAAAAAAGTAAGAGGTCGAGTATGCATTTTTTATTTTTAAAACATAAAACGCTAATTCTCACCCGACGCGACATGGCTGTTGTGCTAGCCTCTTATGATAGTAAGAACGTAAGTAAAGGCGTATCCCCACGGCCGAGCATGGCGGACTGCCGAGAAATGTCATACATAGGCCCCACCACTTTAAAGAAAGAAATAGAAAGAAAGAAATACATTTATTCGTAGCACATAAAAACATAGACGATAAAAAATAAAATAAAACAATAAAAATAAGAAAGCGCCACGAATTGGTCCCGACTCAGCATAGTGCCAACCTTACGGTCAACGCTGGTCTTCCGTCGTACTTTAACGACCCAGTACGAGTATGGTGTGAGTTAGGTTTTACCGAACGCCGTGCAACCTCCAACTGTTCAGAAGGCCGGCATCATCGACATTGTAATTAAAATTTAAATAGTTTTCGTATGCATTATGTACCTACTTATTAATCACATATAATTCTGTTTTTTTTTTATTGAACTATGTAAGCATGCACATAGTAAACATTATGTGCCCTATCAGGGTGTCATGTACCTACCACCTACCTATACCTAACATCTTCTGTAATGCACTTGACTTAAAATGTTGAATAAATTGAATAAATAAAGATTTTCTACGTCCTAATAATTCTGTTTGCAGGACCTCTGCATGCTCAGTGAGTGTACTTCCAAGGCGTTCAAAGACGATCTTCCCTTGATGGTGACAAGGAGTGACTTTACCAACAAAGACGACAGACTGGCGAGAGAGATATTCTGCTGCCACCTCTGCAATTTTGAGGCTGACAGGTTTACATACACTTTTTTTTATGATATAGGAGGCAAACGAGCAGATGAATGGCCTGATGGTAAGCGATTAGCGCCGCCACGGACACTCGCAATACAAGAGGGGTGTAAGTGAGTTGCAGGCCTTTAAGATAGGAGTACGCTCTTTTCTTGAAGGTTTAAAGGTCGCATCTGTCCGGAAATACCGCAGGCGACAGTTCATTCCACAGTTTAGCAGTGCAAGACAGGAAATTTCTGGAGAAACGCACAATTGACGACTACCAACCATCTAAGTACACGACCAGCTAGCTTGCCTCAGACGGCTTTTTCCAGGAGATTGTCAAAGACAGAAAGGATCAGGCAGGCCGACAGACTGACGAGGGAGACTTTCAGCTGCCATCTATGCAATGTAGAGGCTGATAGGTTCCCTTGCTCATCGACCAGCAACACGTTAGATGTGGGACAGTTATTCCCAGAAAATTTAAGAGACGACCTTATCCTGACGGTGACGAGGAGTGAACGATGGCAGATTGAGGAGGGACATTTTCTGCTGCCACCTGTAATTTTGAGGCTGACAGGTTTGCTTGCTTATCAACCAACAACACGTTCGTTGTTGGACAATCTTCTCCTGATGGTGACGAGGAGTTATTTCATTAACAAAGACGATATAACATTAACAAAGACACACTGGTGAGGGAGACATTCTGCTGCCACCTCTGCAATTTTGAGGCTGACAGGTTTGCTTACTCATCAACCAGTAACATGTTAGTTGTTAGACGCGGTCTTTCCTAGGAAATTCACAAAGATGGCCTATGCAAGTTTGAAGCTAACAATTAGCATCCTCATTAATTAACCAGCAAAACAATTTTAATGTTATACATACATACAACTACTCAAGGACAACCGAATACCAAAGTAATGTATTTGCTTTGCTTTCTCATTTAATCGGGTAGGAGGTCTTTTATTTATTTTATTGGAGATAGGCTAGCGCCTGTCAACCATCTCGCCTAATGGTAAGCGACGATGCGATCTATTGTATTTTCAAGTAAAACATCACAAATTAATTATTTAATTTAAGTTTATTTCTTTGAACAACTCACGGTTCATCAAACTCACTGAGTAATTGAGCTGAGCGAAACGAAGCTCATTCTTAGGCGACAGAAGTATTTCGTTTGAGTTCGTACTCCTATACGCTTGAACCGATCATGCTCACATTTTGAATGTCGAAATCAAATTGGATAACTGTACCTATCCGGGAACACAGACTTTGGCAAGGAAGGACTTCCACCCTAATGCTGTTCGAATTATAAAGTCATCTTTATTATTCAAACAGCACAGGGGCGAAAGTCCTTTATTTCCTTTCCTCAGTTCCGAAGGCAAAGCGTTTGGTTCTGGTGGCGTAAGTACGTCTAGCTCACTAATGGGCGATTCACACCGAACGGCTGGAGCCGGCACGCACTCCACTAGAGTCAAAGGAATTCGAACCCTCCATACAGAAGTTAGATTTCATATTTGAATGGGTTGCGGGCAGCCCGTCAGCTGCCGCTGGCTCTGCCGCTGCCGTTTGGATACGAAGTCTAGCTTCTGTATGGAGGGTTCGAATTCCTTTCACTCTGGTGGCGTGCGCGCCGACTCCGGCCGTTTAGTGTGGATCGTCCATATGAGGTTTCTCTTACGATTTTCTACATATCTATAATTGTATTTCAGAATAACAGTCCTCGACCGGCACCTCTTAAACGACCACAAGATCGGCATAGACAACCTCCTCAAGCTCGTCATCGCAAAGACCAGAGACTCCCTCTCGGAGGAGACGAACAGCGACCCATTTAAACGGCAGCCTTACTATAAACTACAGGAAGTTGAATGCCAGTTGGGAGAGGGAGAGTTTGTGGAGACTGTTGCACCACGGACAAGGATAATGAAGCATGCTGCTACTAATACTGAGGATACAGGTTAGTATGAAGTTGGGTGGATCCAAACAGTTGCTTCTACATCATCATCGGTCAATAGACGTCCCACTGGTGGCCACAGAATTCCTCTCAATATTTGAGAAGGAATGGGTACCTAGAGTTGGAGTCCACAATGGGCCAGTGTATTGATGAATTCACATACGCCTTTTCTTCACAGACGTACCTATCTCGGTTTCCTCACGATCTGTTCCTTCACTGAACAGCTATAAACTGCGACGCTATTCATCACCAAATGCGTTTACTAGCAGAAGAGACCCGAAATAAACCCCGAAAATTATCTTTTGGTTAAATAAATGAGGTTTGGAGATGTAAAAGGTCTCCACAAAGGAAATATAATGCTGCTATTTTCCCTTATTGTCCTCTTAATTCTAGGTCTCACAGATAACTTCAAGCTAATAACCAGTGAACTAGAGAAGATAGTGAACTGCCCCGTAGAGGCCTGCAATCAAAACGAGCTCTTCCTCAAGATGCAAACGTTGAATGACTACATGTGCAAGTTTGTGGACTCTTCCAACATGCTCAAACAGGTATTTTATTCATTACTAGCTGTCACGGCTTCGTTCCGCCCCCACTCGTTTAGTTCAAAATGTAAAAAAAAAATGTTTTTTTACATATTTTATCGATATTTTAACAGTTCTCTGCTATTCGAAGCGAAGGCAAATTCAAATAGGTTTCTGTCAAAAAAGTTATTTTTGTTACAAGCCTTTATTGCCGATTGTATTTTTCCACAATCATCATCATCAACTACTCGTTGAGACGGTTCGAATGAGCCCAAAGACGATGGGTTTATCTTGTGTAGTTTAGGAGTTGCTAAGCTAAGGCCACCTTCTGTATCCATCATCAGATCAGCTCCGTGGTACCATAATAATGTACTGTCACCGATCTTACATAAGTATGCCAAAATTCAGCACAATAGGATACCGGCAAGAGGTTGAAAAAAAATTGCAAATTTTGATGACAACTTAAGTTAAATAAAAGCACGTAAAAATCAATAGTTATGTAGCTGCCGAGTCCCGTCAACTACAAATTGATTGACCGTTCTGAAAAGAACGCTTTCGATTGACGTAGCGACAAAATGATTGACCGTTCTGAAAAGAACGTTTTTCGATTGACATCAAATATAACCGATTGACGCAGTGCTCCAGGAAACAGAAGTTTTGTTTGGCTGTGACAACAGCCGACAGACGTGCGTTCCCGCCGAAGATTCCTCGATACTGACTGCACTGCGCGCGCGACAGGGTGTATTTATTCCTTTGGTCTGCGCATGCGCCAACGCGCCGCAGTCGCTCCCGCCTGCCTTCGCGAGTTCTACGCATGCGCACTACGAATCTACAGCGCGCGTTAGTTTCCCGCCAAAACTTGTATGGCTATCCTTGTCTTGTATAAATGTAAATAGTGAAATAGCAATAGTTAAGTTTTAGTATATAAGAAGCCATTCTGTAAATACAAAACATTCCATTATACGATCTTCAAGTCAAGACATCTTTTACTAGGGGAAACTCTGCCTAATCATCATCCCCTAAAGTGGTGACCCAAGAAAGAAGAACATCAAGCAACAACATGAGCCCAAATCCAGAAAATAATGGAGTCAACCAACAAGCCGAAGATCCGTCGCGAGTCCCGTGTACGCCTGCCGCTGCATCAACGCCGGAGCCTGCACCTCGCGAAGTCGCCGGAATCTCCCTCAGTCTACGCATACCAGCCTTTTGGCGCGACAAGCCGCGTCTCTGGTTTTATAGCTTCGAGTCCGCAACCGACGAACTAAAGAAGACCCAGAACCAACTCGCACAGATGGTAATCGCGCAGTTAGACAAGCAAGACATCGAGCAACTGACCGACATCTTGTACAACCCACCTGCGCACAACTACTACAACGCCATCAAAGAACGCCTGATCGCCGTCTATGAAGAATCCGACAACCAGCAGATACAGAAGCTACTCTCGCAAATGGAACTCGGCGAACAAAAGCCTAGCCAGCTGCTAAGAAGAATGCTCGATCTCGCCCGCAACAAATTCACCGACAGCACTATCCGAATAATGTGGACGAATCTCCTGCCGCCGTACATCCGCTCAGTCCTCGTCGTCAGCGAAACCTTCAGCCAGAAAGCCACACTCGACGAAATAGCGCAGTTAGCCGACAAAATGATGGAAGAATCGCCGAATTCACATCAAATATCCGCCGTGTCCACATCCTCGCATAGCCAGCCTCAACATCACCCGCAAGCACCACAACCATCAACATCACAAGCAAGCAACGCCGACATCCAATATTTAATCAGCGAGATGCGAAAGCTCGCGCTAGAGGTCGCCGAACTACGCGCTCGCCCGCATCCCGAGCCACGCCAAAGTCGCCCTTTTAGCCGCCATCGCTCGAAATCTCGTTCCCGCAGCCATTCGAAGACCGACGATAACAGAGGCAAATCACCATCACCATATTGCTACTACCACCGTCGCTTCGGAATGGACGCAATGAAATGCAACCCGCCGTGCAGTTTCCGATCTCTCCCGTCGCCGCCGGAAAACTAGAGAAAACGCTGGCTGCGGCGGAACCCAGCGTACCGCAACACTCATACCGCCTTTTCGTAACCGACAAGAAGACGAAATTATCGTTCTTGGTAGATACTGGTGCCAACATAAGCGTCATACCAAGAGCTAAAGGCACACCTGCAACGCCGCTACCTTTTCAACTGTACGCTGCCAACAATACAACTATACCTACCTACGGCGAGAAGACTTACGAGCTCGACTTCAACTTACGCCGTCCCTTCAAATGGAAGTTTATCGTCGCCGCCGTGTCGAAACCAATCCTCGGAGCAGATTTCCTCAACCATCACCAACTGATAGTCGACGTGAAGAACCGAAGATTGATCGATGGCAAGACACTTCTAACTACCAACGCACAACTATGCAGCTCAAATATACCTACAGTTCGAAGTATCGACGAGCACCAAACTTACCACGACATACTAGCCGACTTTCCTGGAATTACAAGACTCACATCGATGAAGCTCAGCCCGAAACACTCCGTCGAACACGTTATCGAAACCACCGGTCAACCCGTTCACTGCCGAGCCCGCCCAATCGCACCGCATCGCTATGAACAAGTCAAGAAAGAGTTCCAGAACATGATCGAGCAAGGCCTATGTCGTCCCAGCAAGAGCCCATGGTCCTCACCGTTACACGTGGTACCTAAGAAAAATGGAGATCTACGCGTATGTGGTGACTACCGAAGACTCAACGCTATCACCAAACCCGACCGCTATCCCATACCACGGATACGCGATTTCACCTACCAACTCGCCGGCAAGAAAATATTTTCAACACTCGACTTGAACCGCGCTTATCAGCAACTACCTATCAGCGAGCAAGACGTCGAAAAATCAGCCATAATAACACCGTTCGGATTATTCGAATTCCCGCGCATGTGCCCGGGATTGAAGAACGCCGGTCAAACATTTCAACGTTTTATACACGAAGTACTGAGAGGCCTGGACTACGTTTTCCCATTCGTCGATAATTTACTAGTCACTTCAACCACCGAAGAGGAGCACCGAACACATCTCCGCACCATTTTACAACGACTCGACGAGTATGGCATCACTATAAATCCCGCCAAATGTGTTTTCGGCCAGCCATCGGTGAAGTTCCTCGGATACGAAGTAAACAAAGACGGAATCCAACCACCTAAAGAAAAAGTTCAAGCAATAGTCGATTACCCTAAACCTAACACAATAGAAGAACTACGTCGTTTTCTCGGTATGCTTAACTTTTACCGGGAAAATATCAAGGACGCCGCAACCATTCAATCGCCGCTCTGCAAGTACCTACACAACGCTCGGAAGAGAGACAAGTCGCAAATCGAATGGACCGACGAAGCTACGCAAGCCTTCGAAGCGTGTAAAGTGAGCATACAAAACGCCGCTCTACTCGCACACCCACTGCATAACGCTTCGCTCGCTATCTTTTGCGACGCCTCAAATTCCTCCGCCGGCGCCGTGTTACAACAATCCATCGGTAACCAATGGCAACCGCTCGGATATTTCTCACGCAAGTTCACAGAAGCCCAGAAGAAATACAGCGTGTACGACCGCGAACTTCTAGCTGCCTACCTTGCCGTGAAACACTTCAGAAAAATGTTCGAAGGAAGACCGCTAATAATATTTACGGACCACAAGCCATTAACATTTGCATTTACGAAGCCATCAAACGACAGCGAATCTCCACGACGAACCCGACACCTACTTTATATAAGCGAATTCACTACCGATATACGCTACATAAGTGGGAAAGAGAACGCTGTAGCGGACGCACTCTCGCGCGTCGAAGCAATCAGTTGTCCTTCGCCGATCGACTTCCAGGAATTGGCCGCCGCTCAAGAAACAGATAACAACATCGCACAACTACAGCAACAGAATAATATCACACTGAAGCAAATTACGATTCCCGGAACCGATCACAAGATATACTGCGAAACATCAACCAATACCAATCGTCCATACCTACCTGCCGACTACCGACGCACTATTTTCGACCTTATGCACAAGGTCAGTCACCCCGGTATACGGACTACGCGCAAGATGATTACAAGCAAATACTTCTGGCCTGCAATGAACACGGACATCGGAAAATGGGCGAAAGCGTGCATTTCATGTCAACGAGCGAAGATACAGCAACATACTACAAGTTCTTTATCAACGTTCAAACCTACAGCGCGTTTTTGAACACGTACACTGTGACGTCATCGGCCCGATGCCCACTACGTCCGACGGTTACCGTTACTGCCTGACTATCATCGACCGCGCGACCCGTTGGCCCGAAGCGATCCCGCTAAGGCAAATAACCGCCGAAGACATCGCCAAGGCCGTCTACGAAGGATGGATGTCAAGATTCGGTTGCCCAGCAACAATAACAACCGACCAAGGCCGACAGTTCGAAAGCCGAGTTTTTGCTCACCTAACGCAATTACTCGGTATCAAAAAAACACGCACGACGCCATATCATCCAATCTCGAATGGGGTCATTGAACGCGCTCACCGAGTAATGAAGAGTGCGCTGAAAGCTAGACTCCTATCCGCCAACAGCTGGATTAACGAACTGCCTACAGTGCTACTCGGCGTGCGCGCAGCATTACGCACCGACACGAGCGTAAGCGCCGCACAACTTACCTACGGTTGCAACATTCGCCTGCCCGGAGACTTCCTCGCTACCGAATCACACAATGACGTCATAATGGACAGTACCTACGTCGAACAGCTGAGAGAAACCATCCGAAACCTGAAACCAGTACCAAACCAGCCGCATAGCAACAAGAAGCCAATATTCGTTCATCCTCACCTAACTACGTGCGAATACGTATTTCTACGTGTCGACGCAGTTAGGAAACCTCTGCAAGCACCGTACGATGGACCCTACAAAGTACTGAAACGAACAGACAAGATATTCACCATTCAATTACCTACACGTCAAGCAAACATATCCATCGACCGACTGAAGCCTGCATACACCATCGCCGAAAACGAATCATCCGAACCAGCGCATACTCCAATAACAATAACTAACTACAACTACACAAATTTGCCGCCGCCGCCGCCGATACACCCGCCGCCCCCGCGCCCCTCGCGCTCGCAGTCGCCGCCGCCCCCGCCGCTGCCCCCGCTGTCGCCATCGCCGCCGCAGACTCCGAGATCGTCGCCGCCGCCGCAGACTCCGACATCATCGCCTGCGCACATCACTCCGACGCCTGCACCGCCTGCACACACCACTCCGACGCCTGCACATGCACAGCAACCACGAGTGACCCGCAGCGGACGCACCGTACATTTCCCCGTACGCTATCGCTAAGGAGGGAGCTATGTAGCTGCCGAGTCCCGTCAACTACAAATTGATTGACCGTTCTGAAAAGAACGCTTTCGATTGACGTAGCGACAAAATGATTGACCGTTCTGAAAAGAACGTTTTTCGATTGACATCAAATATAACCGATTGACGCAGTGCTCCAGGAAACAGAAGTTTTGTTTGGCTGTGACAACAGCCGACAGACGTGCGTTCCCGCCGAAGATTCCTCGATACTGACTGCACTGCGCGCGCGACAGGGTGTATTTATTCCTTTGGTCTGCGCATGCGCCAACGCGCCGCAGTCGCTCCCGCCTGCCTTCGCGAGTTCTACGCATGCGCACTACGAATCTACAGCGCGCGTTAGTTTCCCGCCAAAACTTGTATGGCTATCCTTGTCTTGTATAAATGTAAATAGTGAAATAGCAATAGTTAAGTTTTAGTATATAAGAAGCCATTCTGTAAATACAAAACATTCCATTATACGATCTTCAAGTCAAGACATCTTTTACTAGGGGAAACTCTGCCTAATCATCATCCCCTAAAGTTACATTGTTTAACGAGGGGCGTAAGTGGAAAACAGCTAACGAGAGTCCATCAGAAGCCCGACGCCGAAGGCGGAGGGCTTTTGATGACTCGAGTTTGCTATTTTCTTACGTCCGAGGTAATCACAATGTTTTCATCACATTTGCGAGGAAATAAATAACTCCAGCGCTAATCAAAATTGAAGAAATTGACAACTTCACCTCCAGTATCAGTGCATGGCCGCCGAGAGGAGCGGACAGTTTCAGTATTGCAACCAATCACAGAGCAGTATTCTTATGGAGCGCGGCCAACTAATCTTTTTGAACCATACAGATCACAGAGAAACTCATAACTCCCTAGGGAGTTATGAAAATCTATAACTCTCGCGGGAGGTAAATCGGCTATAACTGCTCTATACGCCTGCGTACAATAAGACCCTTTACGAGCAAGTGTGATGAAAAGATATTAGAAATCGGCCCGGTCGTTCTTGAGTTAATGATTAAATGGCAAACTTGATATAAAATAAAGGTGAACAACATGGTGTCCATTAATGCTATGATGGTGTCAAATATGGGGCGTTTCCCAATAGACAATAAAAAAGCCACAGAGCGGTCGCGGCTCGGTACTTGGCGGAGGCGATTTTGCAGTTTTGATACTGCTTCATACACACGCCACCTCCACTCCGCTATTTCGCACGGTTTTTTAGTGCGACGTCCCCTGGACCGCCTCCGCCCCGCAACGACGCAGCGCCGAGCTCTGTGCGTCTCAAGCTCAAAAGTTTTATGAAGTTTTCGTTAGGTACTTTGTAGTACAATAACTTTGTTTCTGTATTTTTGATTTGCTGAACAGGTATTGACGAAGGAGCTGGACACCAAGAGCAGGAGCGACCGCACCGAGCACCGCTCCGAGCATCGAACCGAGCCGGTGTTCGATTTGAGGTTGGGGGAGTAAGTGACTGAAAATCCTGTCTACAATAACTAGAGTCAAGGCACGGAAAGATGAAAAGTTTTGCAACTAGTTATAAGACGGAATATCAAAGAACCAACATTATAAAAAACCTTAAAGCCAGTAAGTCCTTATCAAAATCATTAAAAAAGTTACCTGTTTGAGTAACACATTCACCTGTGTCGACAAAATCCGCCATTACCACAGACTAGTAAGGGTTCAGACCGCCAACTCACGAAGAAAATATATAGACCTCAGATCATAGAAAAAAATAGATGTGAAACAACGGGGGCGTGGCGCATGTCGCCGCGACATGGTCATAAAATAGTGTAAATTATAACATATAAAAAAGCGTTATATTTTCTGCGAGTTGTACATTGAACGTTTTGTACAATAATCACACCGTACCGTGCTAAGCCACTGCGCAATGTATCATGCCGCTGTAGCTTTTGTCGCTGCGTGAATTATTTAGTAGTGCGCAGGCGCTGGCCCCCTGTTTGGCTCCGCCTACTAGAGTGGTGCCGGTTAAAATTGCAGTTTACGCGTCATCGATAAAATAGGAATAGAATGTTGAATAAGTAATTTCATATCAAAGGTAAATTCACAAATCAATATTTAATAAACATAACTTTGTTCCGAAAGACTGCAGACCAACTTCCAACTTGATCTTATTAACCGACTTCGATAAAAGAAAGAACGTTCTCACTGTTCTCAGTTCGTATTCGTGTTTTTTTTTATGTATGTACCGCTATAATGCTTTACTATGTTATACAACTTTGGTGATTATATGAACACCATCTAAACTGGCTCTTTCAATAGTCATCAATATCTTAACATAATAATTTAAAGATCGATGTCGATAAAACATCATTTAACGTTTGTCTCCCTCTAGTGTTCATTGCCATTTTTGAGGGGTGCCTAAAGCCAATCGCAGCGCTTATTTGCATGATGTCGTAAACTCGGCGGCACCGCCCGAGGTTTTGTTTTTACACGGTTCAATGTGTGTGTGTGGAGTTGGTGGGAGAAAACTGGAGACATTGGTTTTCGTTGAAAGGAAGCAGAAGGGCACTTCTCCCTTTTTTATGTTCTGAGATATAGACCGTAAGCAACTATATTTAATCTGTACCCGCTAGTAGATTTTTGACGTTTCTTTTTTTTAATTATTTAATGGCACTGTGGCAATGGAACTTACTGTGAACATCCAACAATAAATATATATAGCTCATTTAAATTTAACTTTGTGTAGAAGCTCACGGCATTTCCAATTGAACACCACTGGTGTTCAATTGAAATACCGTGAACTATGTTGAGCCATATCTTAGTTAAATGTAATTAAACAAACATTTTACTTAGCAGCAGATTTATTTTTTAATGTATCTCATCTCATATCCGGGAAAACGATATATCTTCGTCCTTTCACAGAGTTCTACGTTTTACAACCACAACACTCGTACATTTTGCAAAATGAGAACTGGCATGCCTTGCCACATACGATGCACTTCACTATCTTCCATTTGTTGTCCAAACAATGGTTAATACGCGCTTCCAGATGAATTTTCGATTAGCTACACACTGTTTCGTTGGTTTACTGCATAGTAAACTATTAATACTCCAATTTAAATAACAACATTAGAAAAAAATGAAAAAAATATTCAGAGACGACTAGACGAAATTCCTAGGAGACGCCATTTTATTTTTATTTGTCACTTTATTTTGACGTTTGTCGTAGGCAGTAGCTAATCAAAGCTCAGTATGTCGTCAAAATCTTTTGACACAATATGGACGCTATCATACACGTTTCGTTCTACGTAGATAAACAGCCGTGGCCATTACTGTTTTTTATTAAGTGTTGCCAGTCGTCATTTTTAAATCTCCTGCATATTAATAACAGTGGCTCAGGATTCCTTAGGTCAACGCCGAAAATAATGTTGTGTTGTGACCCCAGGGGTTGGGGTCGCATTCCTTAATTGTATGGAGAGTTTGGCCTTGCTCAATATTAATATAGAATATCCTAAAGAATACGTAGTTTCCATCATGCGGCCAAACTTTATCATGACTTGTAACAGTAGGATTCATACCTACTAAATCATTTTTCCCATTACAGTTCTTCAAGAGATTGGTAGACCCCGTAGCAGAGAAGCTGACGCAAACAATGAAATCTTGCATAGTGCCAAAGAAAAGGACAAGTACATTAACTGAAGATTTGAATTGTTATTTGTATAATATTATTGGATATATAAGATTTATTATATTAATTTTAATTATTTTTTATTACTTAAATAAATGTTTAAAACACTCTCTTTTGCAAATATTTTGATAACTTATTTTCAAGCGAGTGATGCAATATGCGACTTGTTCCACTTACGTCAACTTCTACTTAGGTTAGTTTTTTTAGGGTTCCGTACCCAAAGGGTAAAAACGGGACCCTATTACTAAGACTTCGCTGTCCGTCCGTCCGTCCGTCACCAGGCTGTATCTCAAGAACCGTAATAGACAGTTGAAATTTTCACAGATTGTGTATTTCTGTTGCCGCTATAACAACAAATACTAAACTCAAAATAATAATAATAATTAAGGGGGGCTCCCATACAACAGAGTAGTTGTTGGCGTTTTTTGCTGTATCTCATGAACCGTAATAGCAAGGAAGTTAAGATGACTGTATTTTTGTATTTGATGAACACAGATGTTGTATTTTTATTGCCACAATAATATTTAAGGGGGGCTTCCATACAACAAAAGTATTTTTTACCGTTTTTTCTGGTATGGAACCCTTCGTGCGCGAGTTCGACTCGCACTTGGCCGGTTTTTTTTATTCCATTGCCAATTAGGTCATATCTGACCTAATTGGATCGCGATCGCCAACCCGCATGCCAAGCGTGGCGATTATGGCATTTACCCCCCATGAAATTGGGGGAGGCCTATGTCCAGCAGTGGACGTCCTAGGGCTGATATGGTGGTGGTGACCTAATTGGAAAGTTGCCTACAGAAATAATCTGACCTACCTGGACACCAGTATGGACAGTAAGCTGAGAAGTGGAATCCAATATTGACAGCAAACTTAAAGTATTCAAATGACTAATTTTACTCTGCCTTAAAATTAAAGCGCAGAAAATTCTGCGCAGTTTGCCCTTCGGGCATATCAACATACCTAACGAACCTAATCTAGACCAGGGGCCGTTGTAGATCACTTATAGTAGGACTTTTTTAGAATAACAAATCTGGACATTTTTACTTTCAGACCATTGTCAGTTCGTCTTTTCTACATCTCGACATTTTTATACTTTCTGATTATAATTTTTGACTTTTTTATTTCTTGACAATAATCATTATTTAGACAGCAAGTAAATTTTTAACAAAAAAACACCGACTCCAAACCTTCCCAGACCCCATCCTTCTGGTAATTTGAGTACCTTATTTTTTGCCTCACCCCATCAGAGGATGAGTTCATAATTTAAGAAGAAAAAAGAAAAGAAAATACATTTATTAACGTCTTTACACAACATATTACAAAACATTCATGAATACACAACAGACGACGCTAAAAAAGGGCCCCACTCAGCATAATGCCACGGCAAACCGCGACGCTGGTTTTCAGTGGGGTCCTGCCTTAAATCTATCGAATGAAGACACAGACGCAAACAACCTAAAGGCCGTAGCAGGATAAAGGAAGAAAAAATGCCCTTTTATGATTAAGACCTGATTTTTTTTCTACAGTTACTTACATTTAGTAGTTTAGTAGTAGGTACTATTGTGCCAAGTTTTGTTGATTCAAGTTCAAGCGGGAAAAAATAAAATCCGAATTCATGAAATATGACTTTCCTCTAAAACTATTGAACTTTATTACACTATCTTTTATTTCATTTTGGTTAGTTAAATAGTATATATGTCCTGTAAGAAAATTGACCATCTATCTTTAACATTTTCTGTAAAAAAAACGTAAGTGAAAATTTCAATTTTTTTTTTTACTTTGTGAAGGAGTGACCACTCTAAATGTCATGTCTAAAAAAGCCTTATTTAACGTTCTATCAGTCATTTTAGTTTGATATTTAAAAACGAAAAGCAACAGTGTCAAATTTAAAAAAAAAATTTGGTTGTGTTTTGTTACTTTTTTTTATTGTAAAAATTATTAGTATTGTAAAAATAAATAAAAATTAAAAATATTCCAACGAATTGAGAGTCTCCTCCTTTTTTGAAGTCGGTTAAAAAACTGTCCTAACTGGAATACTGACGAAATTGGCATTAAAACATTCCACTTACGTCAGCCGTTCTGATTTTCTGACCTGTATTAGAGAAAAAAAAACTGACCTAAGTAGCAGTTGAGGTAATTGGAATAAGCGTAATAAATATGCTACCTTTGTCCGTGGAACGTTACAAATATAGAAGAAAGAAAATAAGTAGATACGAGTACGAGTCAGCTTTCATCCAGATCGCTCCATCATCCTAAAAAGGGTCGATGTTTGAAAAATACTAACCTGAGATTTGGGTAACGTAGAATAAGAAAAAAATTACTGGTAAAACCATTTTTTAACTGAACGCCAATCCACGGTTTCCGCTCACATCTGATGTTTCACACAATTTCATTTTTGTTACAAGCTTTTATTGTTACCACATAGGCGCAATACGGAGAAAGGAATGTCCATTTTAAAATGTACGAAGATCGAAAATTAGACGAAATAGGCTCAAGCCGATTTGTGGATTTTATCATTGAAGTTCCGAACTCATTAAAACTGAGTGTGTAAAGTGAGCGTAGAACCAATCTCAAAAGAATAGAATTGGCAACAAAAACTCACTTCTAATCCTCATGGATCTCGTCATCAGATCTTCACCAATATTATATAGGACCAACTTGGACGGTTTATAAGTGACAGTGTTCTGAGGTAACAAACACTATAATAATTTTTAAGAAAAAAAACGACATCAATGGGGGAGGCCGGTAAAAGATTATTATACTTAGATGGTGCACTCTTAGATAGATATACAATAAAATAAAAATGGCTATAATGTATGTTTATAATGGTAGAAGACTAAGTACCCTCAATTCCTCATGGAATCATGAAAAAACCTTGCTTGCTTGACAAACAAAACGAAGAGAACAAATCGCCAAACGTGAACTACGCGTCGTTGAAGAGTTCCGTTCTGATCATCATCAGCAGTTCCACTTTATCAAATGTCACTTTTATGAATGAAAATGCTTGATTAGTTCATGAAAATACTAAAATCACTATTTGTGTGCCTTTCACATTTGAGGACTTCCCTCAATTCCTAATGGATCCCATCATCAGAACTCGAGCATGACAAAAATCAATCGTGAAAATAGAACTTGCTTAACAAACACAGCTAGAAGGACAAATCGCCAAACGTGAACTTTTCGTCGTTGAAGAGTTCTGTTCTGATCATCATCAGCAGTTCCACTTCATCAAATGTCACATTTTCGTATGATAATGCTCGATTTGTTGATAAAAACACAAAAATCACTATATGTTTGCCTTTAAGATTTGAGGAGTTCCCTCAATTCCTCATGGATCCTATCATCAAAAATCGACCATGACAAAAAATAATCGTGTAAATAGAACTTGCTTAACAAACGCAGCTAGGACGACAAATCGCCAAACGTGAACTTTTCGTCGTTGAAGAGTTCTGTTCTGATCATCATCAGCAGTTCCACTTCATCAAATGTAACATTTTTGTATGAAAATGCTCGATTTGTTGATAAAAACACAAAAATCACTATATGTTTGCCTTTAAGATTTGAGGATTTCCCTCAATTCCTCATGGATCCCATCATCAGAAATCAAGCATGACAAAAATTAATCGTGAAAATAGAACTTGCTTAACAAACACAGCTAGGAGGACAAATCGCCAAACTTGAACTTTTTGTCGTTGAAGAGTTCTGTTCTGATCATCATCAGCAGTTCCACTTCATCCAATGTCACATTTTTGGATGAAAATGCTTGACTTGTTGATAAAAACACAAAAATCACTATATGTTTGCCTTGAAGATTTGAGGAGTTCCCTCAATTTCTCATGGATCCTATCATCCGAACTGCGTTTTGACAAAAACGGGACCAACTTGGATATATATACTTACAATCAAAAAAAGAATTTTCCAAATCGGTTAAGAAATGACGGAGTTATGGACTAACAAACATTAAAAAAAAAACTGAATTGATAACCTCCTCTTTTGAAATTTTGAAGTCGGTTAAAAATGCAACCGGATTGAGAACCTCCTCCTTTTTGAAGTCTGTTCAAAATAAACGTCAAAGCCATCTTTTAACCCACGATTTATTCCATCGAATCCAAATCTAATAATCAAAACTACGGCTTGGTTTCCTACAACGCTCGCAGATGTGTATTTCCTTTTGAATTCTATTGTGATTTTTGTTACAACATTCTACATTGATGCTCTTCTCGCACCGTTCTTGTTTTGCCAAAGAATCTCCACTGGACATGTAATAATTAGTCTTATTAGTCTGGCAACAATTGCAGATTTGCTTCTGGCTTTGCTCAGAACTATCATCATCATAATGCCTCTGCGCTTGCTTATCCAATGTAGTTTTCACTACTGGCAACACTCTAGGCCCATTCCTAATCAAAGGTCTATTGATATTATCGAAATTATCATCTCTTTTTACGTTAGCAAACATTCTGTTAACTTCTTCTATGGCATCTTTGTTAGTTTTGCTTTTTTCTTTCAAAGAATTCTTCAGTTCCTCCATCTTCATTTGAGGAATTGAAGAAGATTTGTGTTTGATCAGATCTATGGAACATTGAGAGTTAGTTAGTACTTTCGGTTGGCACGAATTAACAACGTGGAATTTTCCGCTCTCCTGAACACCATATCCTTCAATACACACTTGGAAAATCTTACTAACAGATAATTTTGGTTTCTTAGTTAACCCTAAATCAGTTGCTATACAAGCGTCTTTCATTATGACAGTTTTTTGACTGGTTTTCTCTTTCACATTATTTTCTTTCTGACTTTGGAAGACAGTTAGAACTTCGGTCAGGAGATTCAATCCTTGATCAACATTAATTTTGGATGTTTGGATGTTTTTAGTATTTTTATCTTCCAATTTATCTTCAGTATTGTTATTTTTGTTGATTATTTCACGTGATTCGGTATTCAAGGCACTTCCTTGGCACATTGGGCACGACCTAGATTTCCTTCTATCACATTCCAGGTTTTTCGGTTCTTCATGTTTTGCACTGGTATTTAGACATATGGAACATATGAATTTGGAGTTGTGATCATTTCTGGGACCGTAAGCCTTATTCATTTCGACGTAGTATTTAGTACTGGGTTTAGTGTAAGTAGTTATATGGATTCTGACTTTTTTAGGTCGATCCTTAGATATCATATGGAACCATCGAATTTCTGAAATCAAAAGCGTTACTAGCTAAATTATTTTGGACCATATATTTTACTGTATTATTTTACATATTTACCGTTGGCGTTACCGAAATGTTGGACCCGGGTATGTCCTAAAACTACGACCAAGACCACCGGGGAATGGGCAGCAGCATTCCTAGAGTGCGGTGGAGATACTGCGATCGCCAACCCGCATGCCAAGCGTGGCGATTATGGCATTTACCCCCCATGAAATTGGGGGAGGCCTATGTCCAGCAGTGGACGTCCTAGGGCTGATATGGTGGTGGTGGTGGTTACCGAAATGGTAAAGGAAAATACCGTGAAGAAACCTACCGCGAAGAAAGTAAAGCTATCAAGGTGTGTGTGAAGTCCCCAACCCGCATTGAGTCAGCTTGGGTACTGCCTGTTTCCCTTGAGAGGAGGCCTGTGCCCATCAGTGGGACGTATATAGGCTGATGATGATGATGATGATGGTGATATTAAAAAGTCGGTCAAGTGCGTGTCGGGCTACACGCAATGAAGGGTTCCGTACCTACTACTACTACCACTATTCCACATTTAAAATCACTACCCTGTACTTTAAATTAAAAAGGTCGTATCTTCATTCGAATTCGAGAGACACGGCACTTCCGTCCTTTTGTTGGGGCAAGACAGTTTTTCAGCGATAATTCAAAAACCGCTGGACTTAGGACTTCTTATAGGTTTTCCTGTAATCTGTACGTAAACGACTATTTATTGCATTTTCTTCAAATTTTGAGGCATAGTAGCTTCGGAGATAAGGGGGAATATGGTCAAATTTAGCCTATATTATTAAATAATTTTAAATAAATATTTTAGGTTCTTTTATGTGATATGTCACACGATATATTAGTTTACTGAACTTTTTATTAAATTTTCTAATTGGTCCACATGTCTAAAGTTCATTTATTTACGTTACATGTCCGTCTTTGGGTCACAATTTGTACCAAATTTCAACTCAATCGCCGAGTACACTCGAAACAAATTGGCTGTGACAGAGAGACGGACGGACGGACGGGCAGATGGACGGACAGACAGGCACACGAGTGATCCTATACTTAAGGGTTCCGTTTTTCCTTTTCAGGTACAGAACCCTAAAAACGAGACCTCGGGTTAGGATACGACTTGATAATGATTCATACAATCATTGTTCCACGAAAAATACTTACATTGGATACTTATAATTTTCTTGGTTCTCGTGTTCATATTTCATAAAAAAATATTTATTAAATATGGATAAAAATAATCCTGTAAAAGAACAGTAAAATTGAAAATGAAATTACAGATGTGTCAAAAGCGAAAATGGCATAAGCGGTCACGAGTGGACCTCTATACGACTTTTTTCAACAAACTAAGCCACCACGTGGCTACCACCAAAGAGGATATACTTATGTATAAAGACAAACAATAATAAGCACTATTGTCAATGACTAAGGAATGTAATGCTGACACTTCGCGTCCAATTTCCTTAGTCATTGACTATTGTAGAGCATGTGTAGCAGCACCTTTACTCTGGGATACTGATGGTGAGGACCAAAGAGAATATAATCACTACGTTCTAGTGAGGACTGTGAGAAGTAACATAAATCCTATTTACATATAAAAAAGAAACAGCTTTTTCTGTCAAACACATTGACATTTGTAAATATTTTGTGAGAGTACGTAAATTTTGTAACAACTAAAAGAATATTGATAAATTTGCAATGTTCTACTTTTTATAGAAAAATATTTAAACACGGTAAGTAAATTCCTAATTACTTTAACCATCATCATTTTCACCAAATCGGAGACATTCTGCAGAAAGGCCAGGTCAAGAGTACCCTAAATCAGCGCGCATGTATGAAGATTGTTATGAGAGTTCATGAAGCGAAAGTTGTATGTCAGGATCGTAGTAAATGGAAATCCGTGATCTCTGCCTACCCTCTGGGAAACAGGCGTGATTATATTCAGCCAGTATTCACTGCTGAGCATAGGGCTCTCTTCGATTACATACACCATTTGTCCCGGTCCTGAGTACTCCTGAGGCTATATGTCCTAGGTGAGCGAATTCCACGCGAATGCGAAGCGGCGCGGCGCGACGCGATATAGACATACACTCGACAGCTGTTGAAGTGTCCTAACGTCACAACATAGCCTAATCTTATCCAGAAGTGACCCCAGAACTTCCTAATGACGTCTGCCCATGGAGCTGAAGGACGACTCACGCTTCTTGTACTTTAAGCAATACAAGTCACCCTCCTTGTATAGGTAGTAGGTTCTACATATACCATTTTCAAAGGATTCACCTGCATTCGACAACCGCAGGCGGTTAATTACGAGTACATTGAATCACTCAGTGATTGTACAGTTATCATCGTAGCTACGCATATGTAGACCTCAATAGTTCTACTTCTGATGTTGACTGTAGCGATGTTTTCAAAAGCAAGGATAGGGGCCTATCCTTTTGTCCGAACATTTTCTACTGATTGCCAGAGTCGGCGCACGTCTTACTAAGGATTTCTAACCTTTTACAGAGTAGGTAGTTCCATTCCATATTTAACTGACAGCGCCGCGGGCTCGCGACCATTGCTGGTACCATTTAAATATTACTTACTTAGTACCAAATGAGGCCAAAATTCTTACCTCCTAATTACTTTTTTGCAGCACCTGCTGAAGCAAATAACCTAACCTAATTTTGTGCTTGGACATTTTGCATTTCCACCTTTCTACATAAGTCTAGCGAATCGGAGGGTCGGTACGTCGCTCCGAAGATTCGCGAGTTAATAATAACCGGTTCGGAGGGCCATATTAGTTACTCTGGTCCTCCAGAGTAACCGATATATCCCTCAGAATCACTGGAATTAAGTAGAAAAGCGGAAAGGTTCTCGAGTGGCGATCAGAGTGGGGTCTACTACCAGAAGGCAGACTGATGACTTAAACGAGAATTGTCCCGTCCCGTTCAAAGACAAAGTTATTCGTAAACGACTTCATTCTCTTACAATTACGACCGATATTTCAGGTTCTTCATTTGCCGTGCCATTAAAAAATGAACGTAAACATTGAAATTCTGAAAAAATGTTAAGGAACAGGGGAGTGAATGTCACTGAGCGGAGGATAAGGCACGATGTGATGAGAGCCTATGAGTACGACATTTTCGATGTAAAGCCAAGATGGAGGTGTCTGCGTGAGGAAAGCTGTCAGTCTAATTTCTACCGACAGGTAAGTCCTAATCAAGTGATCTCACATAAAATTAAAGCTTGAAACGCACAGAGCGGGCGCGGCGGCGGAGGCGGTTTTACATTTTTGATTTTTCCGAAACTGTCGACTGTCGATTACTGCTTCATATGTCACACATGCGGAAAGGTTCTCGTGTGGCGACCACGTACCTGAAGGCGTTGCGTGGACAGGCCCCCTCACACGGTGGCCTGATGACCTGGTAAGGGTCGCGGGTGTCCGCTGGATTCGGGTGGCGCAGGACCGGTCATTCTGGAAGTCTTTGGGGGAGGCCTGTGTCCAGCAGTAGACGTCATTCGGCTGACATGATGATGATGATGTCACACACGCCGCCTCCGCTCTACCGCGCTACCGAATACCGCGCGGTTTTTTTGGTGCGACGTGCCCCAGACCGTTTACACTTTACCGCTAAACCGCCTCCGCCCCACAACGACGCCGCGCTCTGTGCGTTTCAATCTTTATCCGATTTCCTTATACGATATGACTGCAAATTTTTCCTTTATTTGTTTCAGTACAGTCAGCTGCAGAGAAACGTGATTCGCCCTGCATAGAAGTTTGTATGCAAGGGGGTCAGGTTTCTCTACAGTTTGTACATTCTTGGTCTTCCTCTTTCTTGTCATCATCATCCATACTTACTAATCCATCCTAGTATTAGAAATGCGGAAGTAACTATATTACCCCGTTGAACAAATTTGGGTGGAATTTAGAATGGAGATAGTTTGAGTCCCGGGGAAAGGACATGGGATTGTTATTATCCAGAAGTCATCCCTTAAGGGGGGAAATGGGGCGGGGGAGGTCAAAACAAGTCACTTATTCTTACAACTTTTTAAAAATACAAAGTTTTATGAATATATTAAGACCTGGAAATGTTGGTAGCTATTTGTTAGCTAGCACCTTATATTGCAACGCAGTCCGCAGTAAGCTCGGTTCTCCATAAAAACGTAGTATCGCTCTCATTTTAAAATGCCATGCTGGAATAAAATGTAACTTTGTTTACACAGTAGGATCCGGCTTATCTAGGTCGGAAATTAGGAGAAAACATATATGATTTTCTAATAGGCTCAACTAATATCGACATCAGTGCTAAAGCAACTGGAAACTGCCGAGCACAATTATCAAACGTTGAACGTCTTCGGGACAGCTTATTTCTACAACCGTGTACAGAAGATGAAATGGTTAAAATTATTAAATCATTGAATAACACAAACTCAGTAGGATTCGACCATATCGCCACCAGCGTCCTCAAAGAGTGCGCCGTAGAAATCTCTCCATCTTGGTTCATCTTGTCAACCTAACTTTTACACAGGGTACATTCCTGAGCGACTTAAGCAGGCCATAATCAAACCCCTCTATAAAAAACCGGCCAAGAGCGTGTCGGGCCACGCTCAGTGTAGGGTTCCGTAGTTTTCCGTCCGTCACATTAAGTTGACATATTAAGTACAGAAACACAAAAACCTTTGAAAGCACGTCATTTCATTGTGATTTTGTAGAAATGACAGGTACAATAAACACCTGTTTATACGGTTAAATTACAAACTTAGTTCAGAAATTATTTTTGTAATTTTTTCAAAAACTATTCAACCTATCAAGTTCAAAATAATTTTCCTACAAAGTTTTTATAAAGTTCTACTTTTGAGATTTTTTCATATTTTTAAAACTTATGGTTCAAAAGTTAGAGGGGGGGGGACACATTTTTTTTACTTCTGGAGCGATTATTTCCGAAAATATTAACATTATCAAAAAATGATTTAGTAAACCCCTATTTATTTTTAAATACCTATCTAACAATATATCACACGTTAGGGTTAAAATGAAAAAAGAAATCACTCCCCACTTTACGTATAGGGGAGGTACCCTAATAAAATATTTTTTTCCACTTTTTATTTTACCACTTTGTCGGCGTAATTGATATACATATTAGTATCAAATTTCAGCTTTCTAGTGCTAACGGTCACTGAGATTATCCGCGGACGGACGGACAGACGGACGGACAGACATGGCGAAACTATAAGGGTTCCTAGTTGACTACGGAACCCTAAAAAAGGGGATAAACAAGACATACGAAATTATCGTCCAATAACATTAGTACCGATATTTTCTAAAATACTTGAAAAAGCATTCCATAATAGAGTATCCCAATTTTTAGATAAGCACAATGTTATTGCAAAGGAACAGAATGGTTTTCAAAAACATAGGTCTACGACTCATGCGATGTATTCCCTCATGCGTAGTATCACTCAGTTTATTGATGATAAAACTCCAATTACAGCAACATTTTTTGATATGTCTAAAGCTTTTGACTTTGTGAATCATAAATTTCTACTCCGAAAATGCGAATGTTATGGAATAAGAGGGAACGCTCTAAATTGGGTAGAGAGTTACCTAAGCAATCGCATGGAGTGCGTTAAAATTAGTAAATTAGATAAATCAAATGTCAATATAGCTTATCGATCGGCTTACAAATACAACGGGTACGGAGTCCCACAGGGAAGCATATTAGGTCCACTGCTATTTCTTTTATATATAAACGATCTACCTAAGGTGACACCGTGCCCGATGTCCTTGTTCGCTGATGATATAGCGGTAATAATTCCTGCTGATAATGATACTACGGTCTCGTATGAGGATAAAGTAAACTCGACAATAAATAAAATAGACTCATGGCTAAACATGAATAACTTGCAAACAAATACGTCAAAAACATACTACATACAATTTAGAAACATTAAAACACAACCATTACACTTAAAATTACATTGTCAGAATCAGGTAATCGAGCAAGTGAGCGATATTAAATTTTTGGGCTTGACTTTGGATGAACATTGCTCCTGGAAAAAACATGTTAAGCTAGTCTGCGACAAACTCGACAGATTTGTGTACGCGTTAAAATAGCTAAGGGTTGTCGCAGGAGAAAAAACAGCGATACTGGCTTACCATGGTTATGTTACTTCTGCTCTAAAATACGGAATATCAGTTTGGGGTAACTGCACAGACCTAAACAAAGTCTTTATTATTCAAAAAAAATGTGTCAGAGCTGTCTGTGGTGCTGGACCAAGAGATCCTTGCCGACCTCTGTTTCAAAAACTTGGACTGATCACTTTGATTGGTTTTTATGTATTAGAGTTAGCGTGTCTAGTTCGTAAATTTCCTCATTATTATAAGAGACCACAAAACAATACTAAATTAAGAGTAAGTGACGAGTCCAAGCTGCTGATGCCAGCATGTAGAACCTCGTTATTCAGGAAAAATTGTTATATTATGAGTATTCGAGTTTACAACATCATACCATACGAAATAAGATTCTTGCCTGACAAACTGCTTGCAAAAAAATTAAAAAAAATGGTTAATAAGCAAATGTTTTTATACTCTGTCTGAATTTTTAAACCATAAGGAATAGACATATTAGGTATATTATATTTTAGATATCAGTTTACCTGATTTTTTTAGATAATTATTATATTCAACATGGATATTTAAAAAAAAATACATATAAATTGTGCCTACAAATTTTTGCGTGCCATATTGATTGGCTAAACATGTGATACCTAATTAATAAACTATACTTAACCACCGAATGTAACAACCATGTTTATGCAAATAATTTTTCATTTCATTTACAGCGATTATTAAGGTTTTCATACAAGACCTAAAAAAACTCAAACACTCGCTGTGTTTTTTTTTTCATTACAATTTCTAGCAACAGAAACTAATTTCCGGTCTAGATATGGAGGATCCCTTTGTGTATACAAAGTTTCATGTTATTTCAGCACGGCGTTTTAGAATGAGAACGAAACTACGTTTGTATGGAGAATCGAGTTCAGTCGCCGGGCGTGCAGGAGAACCTTAAAACCCATTCCAAACTCTGCCCTAATTTCCGGTTTCTTCGCAGCCGCGGTACTGCACAACCCGTTGCACCAGGCCCATGTACTTCCATACCCCTAAAAGTTCCGTATCCAGCTACGGCGTCAAGAGGGTCTACTTGCCTGACGAGGAATGGGGCGTGGGGAGCGCAGAGTCCGTCTACTTTCGTATGTATCTCGTACAGGGAAGGGGCGATATGGGCAGTTACAGTTACCCTCTTTGAAACAGGTCCTTGGTGCTCCCTTCAATGGTTTAATAAAGATAGCCGTCGTTGTCCCCACTGGGTATCCCCCCTCAGCAAAATCTTGATCCACGCCTGATCTCGTATTACGGTCGTACCCAAAAATTTCGGTTCGTGTCTTTCTTGTGAACATTGCCAAAGTAAAGGGCTATATTAACACTTTCGCCACCATTGATTTGATATAAAGTCAGTACATAAGTGCAACCTACGTGCTATCAAGTAAGGTTCATTTTAAGTATTTTGCTACAAATACTTTGGCGTGTGAGACTCAACTTACGGAATCCACTGTGGCGGTGAAGAAGTTAAAGTTTAACCCAAATTTTTGGTTGGACTCATAATCCGTACAAACGGTTCATGTAAGGTCCGATCACACCGCTGCTTAAAACGCACTGATGCACCGTGACGTGCCTCATGCGTGCCGTTTTTAAGGGGTAGGCAAGCTCATTCCATACAAACTTTGTGCACGTTTTTCTTACTTTGTGTTTGCGCTACAGTTATTATTTTTGGTCAATATGCTTATTTTTCTGTTAGCTATCACTTAATGTTTTTATTTTTAAATTTTAAGTATTTTTTGTATTTTTTTATGTTTCTTTTCTTTGAAATAAAGCAAAATTTCAACATCAAGTTCTGTGTATATCCAATACGTACCAACAAAAAATATAATTAAAAGCTGTAGTGCCAAAACTAACGAAAAAAACTTGCACAACAACCTTTGTATGGAGAATGCCTTGCCCTACCCTTCGCCTGAACTCATAAGTTTCTCCCTCTCGTTCACTGCGATTCCGCGCCGTCACCGTATATTGACCACTGGTGTGGCCGGACCCTTATATAACTTTTTTGAGATAAAAAATCCTTTATACATGCACATCAGCCCATAACTATTGACGATAATTGTTTTTTTTTTTTGGTCTGTGAACGACCTATTACGCAACCAGCATTTGTCCGTATTTGACAAAGCCCGCAGAGAACCGGACAACCTGGAGAAGTCGATAATGGTTGGTGGTCGGTATACTAACCGAAAGACAGAACAGATGGGTGCTCATATGCCACAACACAATCCCCTCCGGAACTTTTCATTATACTACCGAAGACGATGCGAATAGAGTGGGATGAAAGCAGCTGGTGATATAAGTTGCCAAAAAGGTTTACGACGGACACGACCTTTACCAAAGACCACGACCGTTGATGATGATTTGGCTCATTTCACTACAAATTTACAAGTTAACCAGGCAACATTCGTCAAATAGCCAATCGTCGGGGTTGCCAGTTTAGTATTGTAAAATTATAGCTTTTGAGCTCCCATAGTCAGATCTAATCATTCATTCAAACAAGGGTGGTAGATACTTGTAAATACAGTATCGCTAAAATTTTGTCAAATGACTTCACTCTTTTTTTACTATAAAGTCTTAGGAAGGCGCATATCTTAACATTTTTCTAGTGTATTAAAATAAAAATACCCAGGCTCTTAGTGTCACTGTGTTATTAATTATATTTTTTATGTATTCTAGGAAATCCCAGATATAGCACGGGAAGCTGCTACCCAAATGAAGCCTACCACATAAGCGGAGCCGAACGACCGTACAGAAGAGATTTAAGATATGAAGGTTATTACCCAATTAGACCATCGCCCATGTACTTCGGTGACGATGACTACTACCCGAGAAAGCCGAGATATGCAGACAAAAGACTGGCAAGAAAAGTCACAAGAAAACTATCTCCAATATTTACTTGTGATTGTGCTACGACATCCAATGTCAGACAGCTAAAAAAGAACAACAAAAATGACATAGATAACAAAATTCACCACAATGACTTATCTAAAGAAGCAAAGGAATTATCTCGTGACGTATTCAAAATCATATCTGTACTGCAAAAGGCCGATGGAGAATATGAAGAACAGTTTTCTTCCTCTTCATTGTTACAAAACATTCACAATTTGGATTGTCACAGTTCCAATAGTGGCGCTAAGCTAATCACACAAAGAGTGAACGTATGCTCAAAAATGGAAAAGCACAAGCAAGATGATCCTTTAACGAGATTTAAAGCAGCTTCTGGAGTAAGAAGTAAACTCGAAGCTTTAGTAGATGTACTTAAACATTATGAAGCCGAGAACTTAAATAGAGACAGCTCAAATTATGACGATATGCCGAAGTATAAAAATGTTATACCATCAGATCCACCTTCGGTAGAAATGCGATCGCATTTTTTTAATGGAAAAGATTTAAAGTCATCAACTATTATTTACAAAGGCAAACAAAAGGATATTGTTTTGCAAACGGAACAACCAAAAACGAGTAATAAAAGCGTTTGTGGCAAGGTGAAACAAAAGAAAGGTGATTCGATCGCTGAAAAAAAGTCATTAAGATCTCGTTTATCGTGGAGAAAGAAAGAAGGCTCGGGAATAAAAATGCGTAGAGACAGTGCAAACGAAAGGTTAGGTGATAAAAAGACTGAAAGAAAAAGGTCCTTTTTCTATAAAACGAAAAGTAGAAGCAAAATTAAATCAATAATCGAATCAGAACTGTTTCAATCTGGAAAAAGTGATGTGGCCAAACAAGGTCAGACAACCAATAAGGCTGGATTGATGATTCAAATTGGAGGGAATTCGCAACGTAAAAAACCAGCATCCCCGGAAAAATATAAGGAAAAGAAGCCTAAACCGTGGATTAAAAAGTTCGTAGAGGAGAAACTAGACACTAAAAACAACATTCGTGTCAGATGGAACAATAAAGCATTTTACACTAAAAGTAGTAGTACAATAATTGAACTAGTTCACAATGTATACAAACAAATGGGAATAAAGATTAACTCTAAAAGTGACGATATATCTACATCTAAATATAAGAAACCACTGAAAACGACCCCACACAAACACTCAAAGACTAGAATGCCGAAATCTCCAAAAAAAACAAAATATAAACAAAAACTTGCAGCTTACATGATTCCCCAAATTATCGTTCCTGGACCATTCTATACACCAAATGTAATAAATGGTACTGAAAAATTGATTGAAATTGAAGTTGATACGAAAAAGATGTACAATGGTGTGAACACCACAAATGAATTAAGAACAAATTATTTTGAAATACTATTGACTGAGAGTTTTATCGACCCTGTTCGAACGAGAGAGGAACCAACAACTAATAAAGAATACAAACTAGTCGAGTACGAGCCGATGGTGTTTAAAGAGTTTGAGCAAAATCTAATAGATAATTTAAATGGAATGGATATTGATCACGTGGATCTTAAGGAATCCGTCAATTTTGGGGTCATAGAACATATAAATGTGGTCCAAATGAGTAGTAACAGTTTATGTTCCCCGAAGAGATATGAAGATAGTAAGGCGAATGTAATTGGCCAAGAATCCGTATCTGAGTCAACCGAGTAAGTATAAACATACAATCAAATAACTTTAACTAGTTAAATCATACTCAGTAAGTTATCAGTTAAGAAAATTTGTACCTACTTTACTTAAAAGGCGGCGCTTCGGCTTGGGCAAAAACGGTTTCTTTTATCCGGATGTCCTGCTGTTCTTTTTAATGGAGTCTCGTACATTTTTTCGCCATTTTAATGTTTTTCCTAAAACTTAATCGACAAAAAGAAACATATAATTATCAACTCTGCAGGTCTACAGCTCACAGGAACACTAGTATTAATTAAATGTAACTTGTAAGATATATTCAGACATTGCATTTTTATATTTTCAGATCGAGAATCGATATACAGGATTTAAGTGCCAAAGAAACTGAGTTCCAATTTTTCGCAAGAAGTTTTTGCTCTTTAGCGGAAAAATTCATCCGGACTGAATGTCTGCAGTTGATGCCTGTACATTCAGAATCATTCCTAAGGACCGCCAATTCCGAAAAGTTAGCAGAGGTCAAGACGAAATCAGTATTAAGACAGATAACATCAAGCATTCACGCTGATATCAGAATTAAAACGGATACAAACAGTACAACATGGTCAGTCAATAACGATGACAATCAAAATAATGCTACAAATAAAGTGGCACCGAAAGATTCCAAGGAAGTGTACATCAAAAGAAAGTTTAGTGCTCTCAATAATTTTTTTCTTCAGAGGAAAAAACGAGCCATAGGCACGTTTTCAGACAGTGTAATCGGTATCATATCTAAAAAGTCCTTAGTTATGCCAGTTTTATGGAGTATATTCAAGATACTCAGAAAAGATCACTCGCCCGAGTCCAAGCGAGCACCTCCTCCTCAAGATTTATCTCTAGTTCAACCGCCAGGAACCGTGTCTCAGCCTAATTGTTCTCATAAATCTACATTTTATCTGCCACGCAGACCTCTTGCTCAGAAGCAAAAATTAACATTTGAGCCTTTAAGACTCGATAAGTTAGCTTCCGCTACGCTTCAACCCAAGAAAGAAGTACCTATCATTCATCAAGAAATCATTCAGAAGAATCTATCATTGATCTCTATCCAATTTGATGACCTAGCTAATGATGTGGTTGAAATAAAAAAGTCGGAAGCTACTGAAGAATCAGATGGAGTAACACTTGAGGAACCGCCAGGACCTATAGATGTTATTGAGACAGTTCGCGCCACGGTTCCAGATGAAACAAACGTAGAACTAGACATATCTGCAACACCATGGAAACCTTCATGCCATATACAACTAGTGCGTTCTCTTACTAATTTACAAGGCGAAAGAAATATAAAACCGAAAGCTATTTGCTCAACTTTATTACTTCAGAATCGAATATATCAAAATAAATCTCTACTTCTATTATATGTTCGCTCAGTTTTACACGGACAAACACTTAGTGAAGAAGAATCACAGTTTGCTAATCTAACCCAATGCTGTCCTGAATCGACTGAACATGAACTACAAAATATACAATTGGAATCAGTTAATAGAACCAAAGAAACCGAAGAAACCGTTAATAACATTCAAGATATTATAAGGACTGAAAACAGTGGCCCTATTGTTGTACAAAAATTACTGTCAAACAATGCTGACCCCGTCGAAGGACTCCGTAAACAAGCAGAAAACCTAAACGAGGTTAATAACTTCGAAAAGCGTGAATGCCATAACATTATTTATAATGAAAACAAGAAAAATAAACATTTCAAATCCATGAAACGAATGTCTAAAATAGAAAATAATACATTTCCGTTGGATTTTAGTGTAGAAGTAACAAAAGGCGACAAAATCACCAAAATACTCATCAGGAACCATAAATCGAATAAAAACGACAATCTAAAATCAACTGATCTAAAAATCTCTGAAGATCTCGTAGCTACTAACAAAACAAAACCGATAAAACAGTCTGATAAAAAAAACGTAAGAGTGTGTATTAGTATTAATAACATTCATGCTGAAGAAGCCGAAAATGGTAAAACTCTATTAAATAAATCAGAAAGAAGTCATGTATTTGAAGATCAGCTTTCTAAAGAAAAGGCTGACGAACGTCAAATGGCTGTACCGGAATACACTGACATAAATTGCATAACTGATGATGCAGCAGGTATTCAACGCAACCCAGTCTATAAATCTCCTTCACTGCAACAATTTACAGAATACTTACCAAACAATGAAATGAACTGTACTAACTTACATGACATTACAAGATCGCCGAGTGAAAGGCTACTGAGTACTACCGAATTCAATAACTTCTTCACAGCTGATATTTTACCAACAGATAGTTACTTATATGAAATTGTAGCAGAAGAGTACGTAAACGAAATACTTGGAAGCCCAGATATCATTGACCGTACGAAACTGAAAAGGGTTGTAGAAATGAGAGCGCTTAAGAATATGATGTTAAATCTAAGTGCGTTTACCGAAATGGCTTTTAACCGTGAACTTTCCAGCGATCATACCGATACATACACTACTCTAAGACAGCAATTAAAGAGACGTAAAAAGATAGTGAGTATTCTAAGCGAAATAAACATGAGGAACATAACTGATTATTTAGGGGACCAAGCAAAAACCAGCAACGCAGATTCTTTTGATGATTTACAATCGAGTCTTACCTGTTCTTTGTGCAATATTCTTGAAAGGGAACCAATTAACCATCGTGTGAAAGCAAATGTGCCGACTAATTTTAAGTTTAAAGCTAAAAGAAATATTAGTGCTAATTATTCAATCCCGCATTCGGTAAGCCCATTTACGCAGCGATGCCTAGAACTTGAAGTCCTGCGTTCATTAAAAGAAGAACGCAACAGTAGCTCTGATACATTTTTAGAAATGGATGGTACAAGAAAAGGCACTATTATAAAAAAATATATGTTGCGCTCAAAAAGGAATACTAACGATAAAATAGAAGCTAAACCTATTTGTTGGTACTGTGCGAAGAATATTAATGGAAAATCAAAGAAGAAACAGAAAAAAAGGCAAACAAAGAAATATGCTAAACGATATCTATACTCGTGTCAAAATGACGATATGATTTTATCATCTAGCAAATCTCAAAACTCATCTCTTATGGAGTATAAACTACGTTTCAAAAATGATCCAATGAATAGTCATGATCCAGTACAAAAAAAGTATAGTGAAGGCGATAAATCAGATATTTTACAATCCTGCAAAATTAAGAAAGCCGTTTTACAGATATATAATGAAGAAGCGGTAAATGGGGGTTATATAGTTTCTAAAATGCCAAAATATTTGCAGTTGTGATAGAATTTCTGTCAAAATATGTTTAGAGTCTTCCTGGCTTCGGTGAAGTGACGTAATTTCCGATGTTCAGTTGTTTCTGTATTTTACTTATTAAATAAATTATTTGTGATTTCGGTCTTTTACTTTTCTGTATTTTGAAGTCAGAAGGAAGGCAAACGTCCCGGTATATGGATTTTAACTTACACGATTTTTAATGTTTTTTACTCCAGAACTCCGTCATTTATGAACGGAATTTGAAAATTCTTTTTTTGATTGTAAGTATATCGATACCCTAGTTCGCAATCTTACTAATTACGAGGAAAAATTTGCTGTAATTAGAACTATGGTGGACTAATCATAAAGTCTTAATTTCGCTACCTTTTTCTCGTAATTGATACAATTGTGAAGTAAGGCATCGATACGAAGGCTGTTCCGAAAGTTTTTAGATGCTCTCACTCTATTATATATGTTTTAATGATACCATTATGCGAGTAATTTCGATACATATGTGTTGGGGTGAAACTGTTGATGAAAGTCGCTTGGGTTTTTTTTATTGTGTTTTAAGTACGACGTGTCAACAGCCCTATCTAATATGCGATGAACGGGTCACAATACCAATTTTGTGTTGCGGGACAATTTTGATTAATACGTCACCACAACTAAACGAAATTTTATACAACGCAAATTATGAATCTTCCCTGTCTCTACCCACGTAATCTGTTTCGATTGCATGAAAATTAGCGACAATGAGCAGGTGTGTCAAATATTGGTCTAGGTCGCGAGACTAGGGACTGGTCATCATCACAAAAAAAACTTAAAATAAATAAATTCATTTAGTGATTTTACATTAAAATCAGCAAAACTAAGTTAGGAAGTCATCCCGGGCAGTTTCCACTACAGCTGTTAGGGATTTCGTTGCCAAAACTATTTTTAGGTATCAAAAATAGTACTATTTTCGCAAATTTTTAAAAGCCCATACAAAAGGCCTTTTGGTAAAATAGATGTGAAAAAAAAAATTTGCTGCTTACTAACGATTTTATCTCTGCTCATAACTATTGAAATTACCCACATAATGGTGTAAATAAAAAATATATCGCATGAATAGAGTGAGAGCAGCTAAAAACTTTCGGAACAGCCCTCGTATATCCAAGTTGGTCCCGTTTTTGTCAAAACGCAGTTCTGACGATGGGATCCACGAGGAACCGAGGGAATAGTGATTTTTGTGTTTTTATCAACAAATCGAGCATTTTCATATAAACGTGAGACATTTGATGAAGTGGAACTGCTGATGATGATCAGAACAGAACTCTTCAACGGCTAAAAGTTTACTTTTTGCGATTTGTCCTCCTAGCTGTGTTTGTTAAGCAAGTTCTATTTTCACGATTAATTTTTGTCATGCTCGAATTCTGATGATGGGATCCATAAGTAATCGAGGGCACTCCTCAAATGTGAGAGGCACACATATAAACATTTTAGTATTTTCATGAGTTATCAAGCATTTTCATTCAAAAAAGTGTCATTTAATGAAGTCGAACTGCTGATGATGATCAGAACGGAACTCTTCAACGACGCATAGTTCACGTTTGGCGAAATGTCCTCTTTGCTGTGTTTGTTAAGCGAGTTAGATTTTCAAGACAATCATTTGTCAAGCTCGAGTTCTGATGATGGGATCCACGAGGAATCGAGGGAACTCCTCAAATGTCAAAGACATACATATAGTATTTTCATAAACAAATCAAGCATTTACATTTAAATAAGTGACATTTGATTTGATGATCTTCAACGGCGCATAGTTCACGTTTGGCGATTTGTTCTCTTCGTTATGTTTTTCAAGCAAGCTAGGATTTCAAGACATATTTTTGTCAAGCTTGAGTTTTGATGGAGGATTCCATGAGAAATTGAAGGGGGGGGGGGGGGTGACTTAGTCTTCTAATCATTAAAAACATACTATAGCCATTTTTATTTCATTGTATGTAATCTAAGAGTGCACCATCTAAGTATAATAATCTTTCACCGGCCTCCCCCATTGAAGTCGATTTTTTTTCTTAAAAATTATGACACATTATTATTGGTAAACGGGACTTAATCACGTACAACTGAAATGAATTCACCCTTTCCGAGGTTTGCCCGACGTTTCGAATGTATCACAACATCCGTGGTCACGAGCTGACTCGCTTGAGCGTGTATCAACATCTAGCCGCACAGTTGTTCCGACCTACCCGCACTTGGTCTTTATTAACCACATTTACACTGGACTTTATTGGTTACACCCGACACAACACTATAGTACATTACTACAGAGGCCGGGACGAAAGGGGTTGCCGGCCGAAGACATATAGACGGCCGGATAGGTCTAAGGCGGGCAACCCCTTATTTCCCGCCGAGGTATGTATAGTGCTTTTCTGCAATGAAATAAACAACAAAAAAAACATAGTTTTATTTTTTATACGCATAGTGGCAGAATGTCATGATGCCTGTGCCACAAATTTATGTGGAATGGAAATTAAAAAAGAGGACTTTGCCGGCCTAGGCCTGCAAGATTTGTATGAAATTCCATTAAAGACTTCTTCTCCTAGTCGCTCCTGAAACGTCATACTTCGCAGCCTATTATAAGGAACATAACATCAATATTTCATTGCATGTTTGAGAAAACAATATTAACAATGTCCGTTGATGTAATCCGTCTATTACTAACCGACAAACCACTCTGTCCACCTGGTTGGACGGTTAGTGATTTTTTTCTTAACCAACAACCAAGTTGTTAATTTTTAGGGTTCCTTACCTGAAGGGTAAAAACGGGACCCTATTACTAAGACTTCGCTGTCCGTCCGTCCGTCTGTCTCAAGAACCGTAATAGCTAGACAGTTAAAATTTTCACAGATGGTGTATTTCTGTTGCCCCTATAACAAATACTAAAAACAAAATAATAATTATAATTAAGGGGGGCTCCCATACAAAAAACGTGATATTTTAGCCCTTTTTCATGGCTACCACTCGCAGAGCTACTTAGATCTCAAAAACCGTAATAGCTAGACAGTTGAAATTTGCACAGATTATGCATTTTTATTGTGGCTACAACAACAAATACTAAAATCAAAATAATAATAATAATAATTAAGGGAGGCTCCCATACAACAGAGTAGTTGTTGGCGTTTTTTTTCTGGTACATAACCCTTCGTGCGCGAGTCCGACTCGCACTTGGCCGTTTTTTTTTCTTTACTCTCCCATCAAACTGACATAACGGTCTTGTCACTTCATGGCCTTAGCTGATGACGGCAAATATATCGCCGTATTGTAATTCGGAAACCCCGAAATAAGATTATATCTTACAGAAAAATCCATGCCGTGCGTATCACTAAAGTTTTCCTTTCATTGTTGTAAAAAATATTGGTTAAAGGGTTAATACCGATATACAAGGTGTGGCCTGTAATAGGAGCAAAAAATTAAACGGTACACAATTGAGCTCTCCAGCAATTATTTCCAAATGGATTTAATTGAAAAAGAAGTTTTTTTATATGTACTTTTTTACTGGAGCTATATTAATAACTATTTATTTAAAAAAAAACCCAAAATTTGATTAAAAACAGTAAAAAATCCCAAAAATATCCTTTTAAACCAAAAATGCGACCACAATTATGAGTCATAACTTGAAGCAACCTCAAAATCAGCATTGACTGCCGCGCTATAATCTCTGGGTGCCAAGATCCATTGCTTTAGATAAAAATTTCTCCCAATTGGAAAAAGATATTTTTTTTTGGACACTCGAGGTTACTGTAGATGCTCTAATTAAATTTATTGCTTCTATTACAGGCCTCACACTGTATACATTCAAAAGCAAAATAATCAAACAATATTTTACATAATTTTAATTCCACAATCTCACACCTAAAAATTAAAAAAAATATTGGTATCAAATGCTAATGATCAATTGACTTACAATAATAAAAAGGTATATATACTAAAAACTATCATTTTCAATTTGGTAGATTCGTTTCAGTTTACCTACGACCTCTATATTAACCTTAATACAATGGTATACAGACAGATTTTTCTTTATACATGCTTTTATTTAACTTCCACTGTTCGTATGTATGTACTTATAAGTAAGTTGTCATCAAAATTTGCAATTCTTTTATCGGCCACTTGCTGATTACCGATTGAGCTGGAATTCGGCATACCACGGAGCAGATCTGATGATGGAGACAGAACCTGGCCATAGCAACTCCTAAACTACACAAGATAAAACCACCGTGTTTGGGCTCATCCGACCCGTCTCAACGAGTAGTTGATGATTGTGGAAAAGTACAGTCGGCAATAAAAGCTTGTTACAAATGTTTAATTTTTGCCAGGAACTTATTTTAGGTACTATAAAATTACTACTACTTATATAAGGGTGACTATACAAATACTTTGAACAGAATTATGTCTCATATTTGCGGAGTTATATTAACTAGAAAATAAATTGAATTAAAACTGAGTTACTAATGGCATTTCTGATATTGCTAATAATCAAGTGACATCAATAATGAAGAGGTATTATCATTTTTGATTTGGTAGATTTGTTTCCGTTTACCTACTACATTAACCTTAATACAGACATGTTTTATTTTTACAAACTTTTTCTTAACTTGCACTGTTCGTACTTCGTATATACGTACATACGTAGGGAAGATGTGTATAATACGATCCCTCGAGGTAAAATGATTCCCCGTCGTATCTCAGCGACCTAATGTCGTATATCTAAATGTGCAATTACAATTAACGTCTGCCCCACGACTCCGCCAGTTGCCTATTAAAGTTTCATGTTGGTGTGAGGACGCAGTGTGGTTTTATTAGAAAATAATAAAAAGATGTGTGTCTGATCTATGGTAAGCCTATTTTCTGAATACTATTACATACATACGAATGACGACCTGTTTAGCCTAGTTGGTAGTGACACTGCCTCCGAAGCTAGAGGTCCCGGATTCAAATCCCGGCTAGGGCATTATTTGTGCATTTAGCACGGATTTTGTTCTTGGATCTTCTCTATGTATTTTAGTATGTATTTATCTATATAAGTATGTATATCGTCGTCTAGTACCCATAGTACTTGGGACTAGGTCGATTTGTGTAACATTGTCCCCCAATATTGACTAATTTATTATATTTTATTTTGTAGGTAACGTTTTAATTGTGTTTCATCATCATCATCATCCTCCTAGCGTTATTCCCAGTACAGATGCATCCTGATTAATTGTGTTTCATCGTCGGATTTAATTGACATTTTGCTATATATATTTATCGATGTTTATACCGACGCACGTTGAGTTTGAATGTTGTATTTTGATCGATGTTTTTAATTTGGTTTTTGAGGTGAAATGATCTCTTATAATGCATATAAAGCCCCGAAGAAGAAATGCTTAAGAGTTTTAATGCCCTTAATGATCGAATGTCTTATAAAACAGCAAGCATAGAGTTCTCTGTGCCTCTGATTCCTGGGATCATTTTAACCCTACCCTAGGGATCGTTTCACACATACCTAGGTATAAAATGATCCTTCACTAAACTTATAGAAAACATATCGTAATAAATAAATTACATACAAAACATGAGAAATAAGTATACAGTTATTTAGGTAAGAAAATGGACTATTCATAAAGGTCTAATCTAAATCTTGTTTTATTGTCTTCAACTTTGCACACAATAAAGATTTTCCCTTAAAGGAATCATCTTACACCCATCTCCCCTAAGTATGTTGTCATCTAAATTTTGAATCCATATTAAAGTTATGATATAGATTATAGATGAAATAATGAAATAAATTATCTTGCCTAACCCATATACCCTACTGGGCCATTGGGTACAGTCCTTCTCATACGGATGAGAGGGAAAAAATGCTATATTTTAACTAAAATTAAAATGAGTGCATATAAAACTAGTAAATCATATAAATAAATAATTGAACACATTGAAGTTTCTTGCCAACTAAATATCGAAATAAGTCCATATTTAAATAATTATTTGAACTACGGGCAGACATATATTAATTAAACTACAAATTAATTTATTAAAATAAATTATTTCAGTGCCTAATGGACGGAATAATCAATAAAAGTTTTTTAAAACTTAATTTAAACAGGGTAGACTGAAGAATATGGAATTAATAAATCATCTACCCACTGACCAGTTAAAATATTTCTACAGAAAATATAGGAAACTACTAGATTAAATGCAGCAAAGTTAATTTTTAACTTAACCCATGACTTACCCTGTCCAATAAATTTATTTTTCATTCATAAATGCATAAGGATCTACTATTAAATTCAACCTTATATACTTTGGCATAGTTTCTTCTTTCACGTTCAACTTCACAGACGCGTCTGAAAAATACAATAAACTGGTCAATAGCGAAACTTAAATATGAACTGTCAACATTGGTCACATCATGTCGTTATTGGTCTAGTGTTGCCAGTTTAGACTTCTGAAATAATTTAGGTTCGTGAAACAGGTCAGTTTGTGTTAAGTGAGTCTTCACGTAGTCGAAAATCGTGTGGTGATATTAAACCCTACATGTGAAAATAATCATGCAATGTACAAAAAATACTAATAAGTGCATTAACAAATAACATATAAATATACTTACTTCAAACACACATGGTTAGACACAAAACACATCCCTTCTATGCAGCAGTGAAAAAAAATTAAAGGCGCATACGCACGGGCGGGCATTGCAGTAATATTAGTTTCTGCAAGCTGTAAGATACAGCGCAATAGGGATATGAATGACCTTGAGCTTCTCGCTCTATCTTATAATTTACACATCTGCAATGCTCGTCCGTGCAGAAGTGCATTAAATCAAATAAATAAAATACGCGTCTTTATGTATAGATAATAGTACAGTAGTAAGGAATTTTCTTTTCCACAAGCCAGGGGAAATTTAATCTTATGTCAATGTTATAAGACTTACAAGGACTGAAAGTGAAAAACAAGTCTCAATGTGTCTGTACTTCAGAGTTTATAATATCAATTTAAAGTTTGAATTTCTAAATGTTAGCGTGTTGCATGCATTAATTTTGGAATGAGTATTTTTTAATTTAGGAGTAATGTTGCGGTGCCCAAACAGGGTTATGCTGGAACCAGTGAACTTTCATTCGCTGGCTGGAACTGTATTTCTGGCTATGTAACATCTCGTAAGACCCATACTGCAATAAATAAATAAATAAATAAACGTAGAGATGGGATTTAGGAATTTACTACGACAAAATAACATAATTTCACGGCTGTTTCCAAACAGGGTAGACAAATCACATGTTGTTTAATTTTCAATGCATCTAACAATAATTTATTCGAGCTAAAGGTAGTCAGAATGTCAAATAAAAAGTCAAATCGCCAAATACACGTTTAATAACCTCCACGATATACAATATAAGTACATGTCGATAACGATACAAATACAAGGATAATACAATACAGCGCTAGCTAAGTTCAACAACACCTTACAAAAATCTGTACACTGTATAAATATGCAACAACTTTTATTATACCGTAGTGCTTATAAGACGGGGTGACATTTGATTGCTGGGGGCGACATTAGAAATTAAGAAATTATATTAAAACTTCTAATGCAGCAGCTATGGTGTGCTATGGCAGCTATGGTATGGTGATTCGCAGGCTTCATGCGATACAGATAAAATTTGATTACTTATACGAAAGTAGCTTGTTTTACCAAAGTCACATCCCACCCCACTTTACGGTAAAAACACCAAATGCTTTTGAAATTTGTAGATTATTGGTAATAGATTCATATTTAATACTTTAATTAGCTGCTAGCATCAAAACAGTTTAGGGTTTTATTTTATTATTACGTACTTCCAATTTGATTTAATTTTATCGAACATTTCTTAATTCATAAAGTCGTTATTATTTGTTTAATAACGAGTTTGTGAATTGTTTGAATTAATAAATCGACAGTTTTTTAGCGGCAGTTCTTTTACTATTTAATAACAATTACCGATAGAATTTTCTAATATATTATGTTTGTATAGGTACACATTTATGTATTAGGTTGCCTTTTTATACATTAAAGCACGAAACGCACATAGCGGGCGCGGCGTGGTGCGAGACGGAGGCGGTTTTGCATTTTTGATCTTTCCGAAACTGTTGACTATCGATTACTGCTTCATATGTCACACAAGCCGCCTCCGCTCTACCGCGCTACCGAATACCGCGTGGTTTTATGGTGGGATGTATCCCGGACCGCGTTCGCTTTACCGAAAAACCGCCTCCGCCCCGCAACGACGCTACGTCGCCCTCTATGCGTTTTGAGCTTAAGGCCCGCAAAAGCATCTTAGATATACTTTTGTAATAATAAAAGCATACAGTGTCCCACAAACCGAGTATAATCCGTGGGCTGCGAAACACCTTTCAAAATATCTAATTAAGTTAAAGATACAAAAAACCGGCCAAGTGCGATACGGACTCGCGCACGAAGGGTTCCGTACCAGAAAAAAAGGCTAAAAGCTGGTGCCATTAAACACTTGTTTTATTGTTTTTTTTTTGTATTTGTTGTTTTAGCGGCAACGAGGTACTCTGTTATATGGGAGCCCCTCCTTAATTATTATTATTATTTTGATTTTAGTATTTTTTGTTATAGCCACAATAAAAATACATAATCTATGCAAATTTCAACTGTCTAGCTATTACGGTTCTTGAGATCTAGCTCGGCGAGTGGTAACAATGAAAAAGGGCTAAAATATCACGTTTTTTTGTATGGGAGCCTCCCTTAATTATTATTATTATTATTTTGTTTTTAGTATTTGTTGTTATAGCGGCAACAGAAATACACAATCTGTGAAAATTTCAACTGTCTAGCTATTACGGTTCTTGAGATACAGCCTGGTGACAGACGGACGGACAGCGAAGTCTTAGTAATAGGGTCCCGTTTTTACCCTTTGGGTACGGAACCCTAAAAACTTGAGGAAAGGACCTGTTATATGTGGTTGTAGCGTGTTCGTATAGACAATCAACATGAATGTCAGAGTAAAACTCTTGTCGGTTAGCCGATGAAGCATTCAGTTCTCTCCACCTTATCCTATCCATATTCCAGAGCCATTTCCTTGGTTTCCTTGTACGACACGACTTTTTAACCGACTTCAAGATTTCAAAAGAGGAGGTTATCAATTCGGTTGTATGTTTTTTTTTGTTTTTTTTTTTAAATGTTAGTTACTCCATAACTCCGTCATTTCTTAACCGATTTGGAAAATTCTTTTTTTGATTGTAAGTATATATACCCAAGTTGGTCCCGTTTTTGTCAAAACGCAGTTCTGATGATGGGATCCACGAGGAATTGAGGGAACTCTTCAAATCTTTAAGGCAAACATATAGTGATTTTTTGTGTTTTTATCAACAAGTCAAGCATTTGCATCCAAAAATGTGACATTGGATGAAGTGGAACTGCTGATGATGATCAGAACAGAACTCTTCAACGACGAAAAGTTCACGTTTAATCGCCAAACGTGAACTTTTCGTTCTCTGTGCCATGTTTCGTTGTCCTTCTAGCTGTGTTTGTTACGCAAGTTCTATTTTCACGATTGATTTTTGTCATGTTCGAGTTCTGATGATGGGATCCATTAGGAATCGAGGGAACTCCTCAAATGTGAAAGGCACACAAATATTGATTTTATTATTTACATGAACTAATCAAGCATTTTCATTCATAAAAGTGACATTTGATGAAGAGGACCTGCTGATGATGATCAGAACGGAACTCTTCAACGACGCGTAGTTCACGTTTGGCGATTTGTTCTCTTCGTTTTGTTTGTCAAGCAAGCAAGGTTTTTCCATGATTCCATGAGGAATTGAGGGTACTTAGTCTTCTACCATTATAAACATACTTATAGCCATTTTTATTTTATTGTATGGAATCTAAGAGTGCACCATCTAAGTATAATAATCTTTCACCGGCCTCCCCCATTGAAGTCGTTTTTTTTTTCTTAAAAATTATTTTTATTTGCTTCATGACAAAACATAACATAGTGAATAGACATTACATATTTATACTTTATACCCAAATAAAATCGACTCCAATTAACTACGCGTGCCTATCAAATTTGAGGAGGTCTTCACAAAATTTGTATGGGACCAACTTGGGGGTACCAGCTTTGAAATAAAAAAAAAGAATATCTAAATCGGCCAATGTGGTTTTCGGGGAACATATACACATAAAAAAATGAATAAAAAACAAACATACAGACGAACTGAGCACTTCCTTCCTTCTATTGAAGTCGGTTAAAAATGTGTACCTATTCAACAAAACAAAGGCTTATTTGAACACGTCTCAACTACATACTTAAGTTTTATACCTATATACTTAGTTTTCGGGTTTTTTTATAATGTAATAAACTTTGATCAAAAGCAAATAAAATGGCTGCCCCTTGAATCCAATTCCCTTGCGCGTTATTGCTCGGCTTATAGGACATCCTGTGTAGCTAGAGAAAAACCAAATTTAAAATGAACGCCATTCTAGTTTTTTTATATACCACGTCGGTGGCAAACAAGAGTACGGCCCGCCTGATGGTAAGCGGTCACCGCAGCCTATGGACGTCTGCAACTCCAGGGGAGTCACATGCGCGTTGCCAACCCTTTAAAAATGATTCAGTGTGTGACTGTCTAAATTGCGACTATAATGCTTACGTCATCTGTGAGCGAAACAATCCGCTGGAGAGGCGTTCATTCTAGGATTGGCTTTAGGTGCCCTATGGAGGTATTAAGACAAATATCTTCGTTGCTTGGTTACATGAGCATTATCTTAATGTTCTAAAGAAAAAGATTAATTAATATCATTTGATTGTGGATTATGTTAGTGTAAATAAATTATAACTAAAATATTTTAAAAATCAGATCTTATTAATATTGCGTGATAATAAATCTATAAAATTCACTTTCTTACAAACAACGTAATGGTGCCTTCCCACCAGAGATGTCCTATGCTAAGTTGCGATGGATGCGTTGTAAACCACCAATCATATTCATTGGTATTTATAGCATAGCACTGGTGGAAACGGGTTTCGTAGCGTAGCTTTCACATCCTTGCAGCATACCTGCATAGCACATGGTGGAAAGTCAGCTTAAACGTACTTCTCATTAGAAACAAATCTACATAGCTCTTACGTTCTCAGTCATTTTACTACTTACGTTCTCAGACTTTAATGTCACTTTAGAAAAGTAATAAAAATACACGTAAACCATCCTTGAAGAAATAATTTTATTTTTTAACTGAGACCACTTGGAAATAATTGCTGGCCCGCTAAATAGTCCACCGTTTAATTTTTTGCTCCTGTTACAAGGCCCACCTTGTATATAAAGCAGTGGTGGTAGAGCGCTCTTGGCCCAGCAGCGCCCGCGTACAGCGTTGCACTACTTCCGTAGGAAGTACCCACCGTTACCCTACACCTGACCCCCGGGTGGTGCTAAAAGCGCAACAAACTGGCAATCGTACTGTCTTCTCGAAGATCTCACGGTTCGAAAATTAGAATATATTATACGTCCCACCACGATACAATAAAACAAGGTATGACACTCCGGGAACAATTCGTTGTGCGAGTGACACAAGGCTACGTCATCACTGTTATCGCGCCTATCGGCGGTTGGCAGTCGTAGTGTGAGTCCGTGTGTGTACAGTGACTTAGGCTCGTGTCACGATCCGGAGTAGAAGACCTTGTCTCAGAGGCGTCTTTACCTATAGTGCAAGGTGTGAGTTGCACACGAGCGCAGCGGTCCTAGGGGGCCTAACCTAACCGTGTAGACTCGGGCAAGAATAGGGTTGCGAGTACACCACGTGGCAGGGATCACAGCACCCGACTATCGACCCCAGATGAAGGTGACGTCGATTGACATGAGCCAAAAGGAGTAAAGCGCAAGGGGGGGCTCCAGTGCGTTCAGTAGTGGGATCCTGGAGTCCTAGAGCGCAGATGGCGGTCACCGTGGAGTTTTTAGTGGATAGAAATACCACATAACCCAGTCATTCCCCGATGAATGGGTACCTGGATCGCAGGCTTTCTCCACGTGGAAAAAACGGGGGGGCGTTGAGCGCCACTCGCGACGGAGCCCCACTTATACTAGGGGGCGCTAGGGTAATGTTTGCACAAGGGAGCTACATGGGCTAGAGACGCCTCTGTCTTGTTTCCTTAGACCATGCGTTCCACTGCGGGACAAAGGCCTCTGAGAGGGAACGAGCATTAGCCCCCACGCTGGCTCGGTGGGGATTCGAGACTTCATATACACTATTGAATGTCTTCGCAGACTAATACGGGTTTCCCCACGATGTTTTCCTTCACCGCAAAGCTAACGGTAATATCAAAGGTTCTTGAGTGGCGACCACGTACTGGAAGGCGCAGCGTGGTTAGGCCCCCACAAGGTGGACTGATGACCTGGTAAAAGTCTCGGGAGTCCGCTGGATGCGGGTGGCGCAGGATCGGTCATTGTGGCACTTTTTTTAGGGGGGGCCAATGTGCAGCAGTGGACGTCTTCCGTCAGATATGATGATGATGATGAAATTGATAAAAAATCTAATGACTATTGGTAAACAATTTCCGAAAAACTCATGGGTATTGGTACTCATTGTTTCGAGTCGGGATTAGAACCTACAACCGCCGCTTCCTAGCAAGTCGGCTTCGTTTTTTTTTGACATCTCAAGAGACTTTCTCGTGGAGAGCTACATTTTTGTGATAAAATTAAGGGGCCATCCACATATTACGTCACAACGATAGAAGAAAGGTGGGTAAGCCGAACGTGACAGTATGTACGTGTGAAAGGGATTGGAAAAAGCCTGGGTACAAAAGTCGAAATTTTGCGTGTCGTGACGTAATATGTAAACGGCTTCTTAGTACAAAATTTTCATTTCATAGATTTATCAATTTCTTATAAATAATACTTTGCATTGATAAAATTGAACTACTTAGTTAAAATTAATTAAAACAATCAATAAATTACTGCTTTGACGTCACTGTAACTCAATGAACTAGACAAGTGTTAAAATATTTGTACAATCGGCATCAGTTATGTGAGAGCGAAACAGGTACTCATAATTATCTGAACAAGACTCTATTGTTAAGTCGTTAGAGTGCTTTTTCAGTTATTTTTGAGCACTCTGAAGTGTATAGATATTTTTGATTGTGACTGTACACCAACATGGAAATACTTATATATAACAGAATTTTAAACACAAATGTATGGCATTAAATTTCGGCTAATACAAATAAAAATCATATTGAAAAATATTGGGTGGGAAACATTAAAATATTTCTATTGACAATGAATTCCCTTAAAAGATTCATAAATCTACATTACCTAAATTAATAATCATGCTAAAATCATTCCAACAAATCCATAACTCCGTGGACATGCCTACAATTATATGCCTGTATATTTGCCACAAAAATCAGAAACGAATTAAGTTTTTGGCCACCGAAATTATTTTTTTACGTACAAATGTTATGTTTAATAATGTTCATCATGCAATACGAATTATGTTTTAGACTATAGCATTTAAATAGAAAAAGATTTTAAATGCTGCAACGGTAGACTTTACCTAAACAGGTTCTAAATAAATTACTCAAACGCGTTTGATAATTATTATGACCCATTCAAAAACTAAATAACCAACAAATACATTCCTCAGTGGACATGCCTACAAATTATAATTATTTACCACCAAAATCAGAAACAAATTATGATTTGGCCACCGAAGTATTTTTTTTAAGTACTAATGTTATATTTTTAATAATATTCATCATGCAATTCGAATTGTATTTATTTTAGACTACAGCATTTAAATAGAAAATGCTTTTAAATTCATTCAAATCATTTGATAATATTATGACTCATCAAAAACCATAAACAATTCATGCCAAAAAATTATGTCACTTACTATAACAGAATGTATAATAATGAGTGTTTTGTAAAAAAAAAAAATCCTAATTATTATATACTTACGTCCCACTGCTGGGTACAGGCCTGATCTCATTGATAAGGGAGATTAGACAGTAGTCCCTACGCTGGCCCAGTGCGGGTTACAACTTCACATACATCTTTGAATTTCTTCGCAGATATATGCAGGTTTCCTAACGATGTTTTACTTCAACAAAAAGGCAACGGTAAATATCAAATTAAATTCCGTACACAGATTCCGAAAAAACTCATTATGGTCAGCGCTAAATATTATACGGTCATTTTAATACCGCGTTTTTTTCATTGATAAATAGAATGTGTATGGTTTATAACAATATAGTGAGAGTACACAATGATTTTAAAAGTAAGGATAGGGCCGTCTGAACATTGGTCCAACACACTAGACATCAGAGAAAAGCAGACTCGCAGTATTAAGCCAAATGATTTTTCATATAGTTGTCTCTTTAATTCTTCTGGTGCACCAAAATGAGTTAGAATGCGACAGATAGTACAATCATTTTCGGCTGTTAACGAGCTGTCTCCATTTCAAAGCACACCAGGATGTTAAATCCCATTAAAACATAACACACCACAACGTCAGTTCACTACAATTTTCAGTTATGAAGACGACACTGACAGGTGAAGACCTCTCAGATATCACTTGTCAGTCTCTCTCAAACTTACTGATTTGTGCATTATTGAGAATAGATGTACAGAAATCGTTGAACTTAAATGAGCGGATCTGCTTTACTCTGATATCTGTGCTTACAAGTGACACTGACAATTATAAGCTGCTACTTCCCGCCGCCGACTGGCGTTGCGTCGGTATGTTAGGGCCAGAGATCTGGCTACAAAGTGAACATGAAATCACTTGGAAATGAGCGCCTGAATATGTGCACGTGTCTACCGAAATGAGGCGCTTATGACAGAAGAACTTACGACACGTCACACAAGCCATAACGAGAAACTGCATACTCGTACGTTTCAGTCACATAGTGACCATTCTTTAACCGTCTAAATGATCTAATAGGTAGTTAGGTATACATATACCTATATAATCGAATAGTGATTAATCAGCCTTAATAGCGTTATTTCACGGTATGTAACATACAAGATGTGGCCTGTAATAGGAGCAAAAAATTAAACGGTACACTATTGAGCACTCCAGCAATTATTTCCAAATGGTTTTAATTAAAAAAAAACTTTTTTTTGGATTTTTTTTTCACAAAAGTAGCTTATATGTACTCTTTTACTCTACGGAAGTGATATTAATAACTATTTATTCGAAAAACACTAAAAAATTATTAAAAAAAATAAAAAAATCCCAAAAATATCCACTTAAACCAAAAATGCGACAACGATAATGAGTAATAACTTGAAGCAACCTGAAAATCAGCATTGACTGCCGCGCTATAATCTCGGGGTGCCAAGATCCATTACTTGGAGGTCATAACTTTAGATCAAAATTTCTTGATCAAAATTGAAAAAAGATAAAAAAATTTGGACATAAGAGGTTACTGCAGATGCTCTAAGGAAGCGTCCTTTAAATTTATTGCTCCTATTACAGGCCACACCCTGTATAGTATATTACTTAATTACAATTTTGGCATATTTTTAACGGGATCTTTATTGTCGTTCATTTTATACTAGCATAGCATCTATAGCTTTTAAGACGTCCCTCGGGGTCATTGTGAACTTAAATCTGCCATGAAATTCTTATCTAAGCCACGTGGATATTTAATTCTATATTGACTTTCAACATACATTTATAATCATAAATTTCTTAATAATGACATACTTTAACAAGCATTTTTTTCAGGCCAATCATTATTTTTAAGTATCTGAATAAAATGAGAAAATATAAATGAGATTTTTTAATATAGATAACATTTTACGCACGAGTGCGGTAATCAGCAGATTACGTGCATATGTCGAAACTTTAAAGATCCATATGTACTGTAAAACGTTGTACGATACACGTGCGAACAGGTAATTCGCAACTCGTGTCGATTTAAAACACTCCCTTCGGTCGTGTTTTAATATATCACCACTCGTTGAGAATTTCCTGTTCTTCGCACTTATATCGTAATGTACAATTTAATTATCAATTTATCATGTGTCATGAGTCAGCTGTCAAAAAGCAGGCGACCACATATATAATTGAATTCTAGGATTTTGTAGTCTATGCAAAATAATGGCAAGTAAAGAAAGACACATAACACACAATAGTGGACCATTTGACTTCGCAGTAAGGTTTACAATAGGTCACATGACTTCGTTGGTGTTTTGTTAGTGATATCAACTCAATTAACGCACAGTTTTTCCACGCTTAAAGCCGTATGAGAATATAACCATATTAAATGTATGACAACGATATCGTTGTGTCGCGTTACATCACGTCACGTCAGAATAATCTGAATCCAGCTTAAGAGTACGGTGACGATTCGGCGTTTCCATATACTTAACATGGATGCTGTGTACGCCCTGCCCCACTGCATGCTCAAGCAGTGTGTGAGCACTTAGGTTAGGCAGGATATTATAATTATTTGCGATCGATCGCAATTGTTTTTACTGACATTTTTTGTCAGCGTGTATCGAATTTTTGATGAGTTCCTGCTTCAGCAAACAACTCGCGTAGAATTTTTTGCGTTATTGTATCATGCACATTGAAAGAATTAACATAAAATACATTAAATAAAAGTACCATTTCTCATCATAGACTGCTAATGCAGTTATTTAACAATATTTCTTTTCACTCTCCATTTTCTGGTGCACTTCATACGTTGATATCTTGATGTTGGATGTCTCCGAAGTTAAATGTGTGATCTCTACCTGTGGTGCAAAGTAATATATTAAACAAAACATACTCATTAAAAGACCAGTTGACTGATAATCAAATTACTTAACAGTTAGACAACCATTATCAAATAACTTTTATTGTGTAACGTTGGACTTTACAATATAAAGATTTCCCTATCAATTCTGTGTAACAACAACAATTTTGTGTTATTATTGTTTAAATAAATGAATCACGTAGGTACATTACTTCTGCAAATAAAAAAAAATATTTATTCTTGAATTTTGCATTGTATTTTCTGTTTGATATAATATTAACTATTTATATTCTGACTACGAAAGTATTGACCGATCTATTACCGAAACGTTCCTCTTACAATTTAATAATTGTTTAAAATTATAAAAAGAACTGTACTTCTTGATAGCTTCATACTTGTATTATGACTGTCAGTCAACTAGCCTATATTTAATTGAATACTAACCTATTTACTGAAGTCATGCTTTACATCATGCACTGCATCTTAAGTCTTAACCTTTAGATATTAATATTTTTTGTTACAGTAATTAATAATTATATTAAATACTAAGTACAAAAGATTTAATACTCACCATCATAGTTAGCAAGCACTTAATGCACTATACGCATCAAGGCAAAGTATTTAAGCTTGAAGCATTTTCTACCATATTAGTCGTTTTAAAAGCCATGGCAACCACTGCGAAAAATGGCGCGAAGTAAAACGTTCCTGGCTTTTTAGATAAATCATAACAATGGCTTAAAAATATTTACAGTCTGGCCAGCGAAATGAGGCAGTGGTTATGGAACCGATTTATATAAGTAAAAAAAATTAAAGTACGGAACCCTAAACATTATAAAACAATATTCGTCTATTGTCACCTTGATCTATTTTGGCACACAGGTAATAATGTGCAAAGGTTCATTCTACCACATTATTGCGAAAAAACCGTTAATATGACATTAGAACTACTAATTTCACATGGACTTGTAATACAAATTATAGCCTCTATATTTATATCCTCTCAATACAAAGACACATCTATCTGTATTAAAAGTGCTTACGTGAAATGGGCCTTTGATAGGTCTCCTCAGTAGAGAGGTCTCTAGTAGGGCCTCAGTGTCTCCAATGCACGGGACCACTGCCTTGTTGCGCTACCCCGACTAATGCATGCTTTTATAATGTACAATTATTATAACCGTAGTAAAAATTTGATCATATTTATGATCATGAGTCATGATTAAGTTTAACCTTGCAACTTAGAATAATATCCACCCCCTTAATATTATTTCCGCTATTATTATATACTTGTGAAATATAACTGTTAAACGGATTTTATGGAGTATATTAAGTACATACATCCCTGCGTTTCCTTAAATGCCTATCTGGCATGTAGAACAACCTTTAGTTTATGTTTAGAAATTTGTTTGTGGGTAGCTTGTAAAATCTAATTAGACAGAAAATATTACTACCTGCTTGGTCGCACTATCATCGAGATGTATTTAATACATAATAATAATACACCATAAGTTATATACAATACGTTTTATGCAGAGCTATAAAGTAGGTGCGTGCAAAAACCCAATAAATAGACCGAATTTATTTCAAATATTTATTCTACCGATCGTCTTAAATAATTAACAACAACAAATATACAATATTGATATAATAGTAACAACGACGATTAACAAAACAGTTTTTACACACCAGATACGTTGTGTAAGTGACCACAGATTAAATTATTTCTATTTTAAATACGGTAGATGCCATCAGTACATTGCTACAGAGGCCGGGACGAAAGGGTTCGCCGCCCGAAGACATATAGACTATTGGATAGGTCTGAGGCGGGCAACCGCATATTTCCCACCGAGGTATGTATATTGCTTTTCTCAAACATGCAATGAAATAAACAACAACATAGTTTTATTTTTTTGTTTTTGCAACATAGTTTTAGTTTTAACAAAAAACATAGTTTTATTTTTTATACGCACAAATTTATTTGGAATAAAAATTAAAAAAGAGGACTTTGCCGGCCTAGTCCTACATTTGTATGTAATTCCATTAACGACCTCTTGTCCTAGCCGGACCTGAAACGTCATACGTCGCAGCCTATTATAAGGAACATAACATCAATATTTCATTGCATGCTTGGGAAAAAATAATTTTTACACGAGAAAATACTCGGAAAGCTTCAACATATTTTTATTTCATTTTGTATGAAGCAGTTAATACTAACGAAAATTCAAAATTTCAAATTTAATTTTATAAATAATTGCGCTGCGAGCAGGATTCGAACCTCCGATATCCTGGCATGCACAGTCAAATGCTCTAGCCAACTAAGCTATCGGAACAATCATGTTCAGTCACCAAGTCCTTAAACAGTTCCCTCTTATCTCATTGTAAGTTCAGCAATGTACATGTGACATGTCTAGATTTGCAGGCGTTGTCACTGGTAAAGCTTTTCAATGTGGCCAGTTTGGTCTTGTGAAATTGAAACTTTTATCTCTCGCCCATGTTGTGCCGGGTTAGTATAGCACCACCCCCTTTCTTCCATTGGGTGTCGTAAGAGTCGACTATGGGAATCAGGTTTATGTGTGTTGTGGGCGATTGGCTAGCATTTTCTCCATCTTTAAACCTACAATTGCTAAAAGTGGCACTTAAATTAATTTTCGTGTGCTCTGCCTACCCCTTGTAGGAATACGGGCGTGAGTTATGTATGTGTATGTGTCTCTGAAGATCCGTGATTATTAGCACAGAAAGCTAACTATCGGGGTGATTAAAGATAAGTCAGTAACTTCTTAGGGTTCCGTAGTAAACAAGAAACCCTTATAGTTTCGTCAAGTCCGTCCGTCCGCCTGTCCAAGACTTGGCTCAGTCACCGTTACTAATAGAAAGCTGTAACTTGGCATAAGTAAACCCCAGGCCAAAAGTTTGATAACATGCTTATATGTATGATGGTACAAACCTGTGGTTTTCATACAAAAAGTAGTTTGTATTGAAAATAAACAAATATTATCATTATTATAGTCAGATTTCTATTAATATTCCTATTAACTGTATTATGTTAGACGACTATGATGAGAATTTCTTGAAATTATTCACATGTTTGGTAAAATAGCTTTTTTGCTATGGACTTTTAAACTACTCATTTGACAATTCAAAACAAACCAATAAAAATTATTAAAGAACATTTTAAAAGTATATGCCTACCCCCAGTTCTGCTTACGAAAATTACCGGTACAACATTTTGTAAAAAGGCGATAAAAAAAAGTTTACAATCTATCTCACAATCTGCTATTTAGTTTTTTTTTATATATATGGATATGTTAATAGATTGGGTGTATTTTTAATAATTGGTTACCAATACACAATAATAACAATTGGAATCCTTCAATAAAAATAAAAAATGTGTTTCCATACTTTCAGTCTGGGGTTTATATACAGGGTGTGGCCTGTAATAGGAGCAAAAAATTAAACCGTACACTATTGAGCTCTCCAGTAATTATTTCCAAATGATTTGAATTGAAAAGTTTTTTTTAATTTCTTTTTCGCAATTGTAGCTTATATGTACTTTTATACTCTACTGGAGTGATTAATAACAATTTATTCAAAAAAACACTAAAAATGTATAAAAAAGTAAAAAATCCCAAAAATATTCTTTTAAACCAAAAATGCGATTACGATTAGGAGTCATACTTTTGAAGAAAAGCAGAAGAAGCAACCTCAAATTCAGCATAGACTGCCGCGCTACGAGTATAATCTCTGGGTGCCAAGATCCATTACTTGGAGGTCATAACTTTAGATCAAAATTTCTCCCAATTGAAAAAAGATTTTTTTTTGGACACAAGAGGTTACTGCAGATGCTCTAAGGAAGCGTCCTTTAAATTTATTGCTCCTATTACAGGCCACACCCTGTATATCAATGACGCCGACAAAACACTGTAATAAAATCTTGATATCAATTTTTTGGGTACCCTACACTTAGTGTGGATGCATTTTTTTTCATGCACAACCCATCATGTAAGTTGGATAGGTCTTTCAAAATGAATAGAGGTATTTATACAAAAAAAACTAGATTATATTTTACCACTTTGTCAGATTTATTGATTTATATATCCATGCCAAATTGCAGCTTTCTAGCACTGACAATCACAGAGCAAAGCCTCGTACAGACAGACGAACATGGCGAAACTATCAGGGTTCCTAGTTTACTATGGAACCCTAAAAAACAGAGTTATAGTAAATACCTACTTTAAATAGTTTGTGGTCACTATACACAAGAATGCTTCGAAGTAATTGATCTGCAAGCGTTTTCGAAAGTATACAATTAATACAAACGACTACATAATATTTGTACCAATCAGGGGTTATTACATTGGAACACGTTTTAAATAGCTTTCTTTCCTTCGCTATTCTTGTAGATTTTGTGGAGATACTCGTACCTAAATGTTACAAAAACCTTATAAGGTTTTTGAAACATCGAAATTTAATAATAAAATAATTTTTAAGAAAAAAAAACCGACTTCAATGGGGGAGGCCGGTGAAAGATTATTATACTTAGATGGTGCACTCTTAGATTCCATACAATAAAATAAAAATGGCTATAAGTATGTTTATAATGGTAAAAGACTAAGTACCCTCAATTCCTCATGGAATCATGGAAAAACCTTGCTTGCTTGACAAACAAAACGAAGAGAACAAATCGCCAAACGTGAACTACGCGTCGTTGAAGATTTCCGTTCTGATCATCAGCAGTTCCACTTCATCAAATGTCACTTTTATGAATGAAAATGCTTGATTAGTTCACGAAAATACTAAAATTTGTGTGCCTTTCACATTTGAGGAGTTCCCTCGATTCCTAATGGATCCCATCATCAGAACTCGAGCATGACAAAAATCAATCGTGAAAATAGAACTTGCTTAACAAACACAGCTAGGAGGACAAATCACCAAACGTGAACTTTTCGTCGTTGAAGAGTTCTGTTCTGATCATCATCAGCAGTTCCACTTCATCCAATGTCACATTTTTGGATGCAAATGCTCGACTTGTTGATAAAAACACAAAAATCACTATATGTTTGCCTTAAAGATTTGAGAAGTTCCCTCAATTCCTCATGGATCCCATCATCAGAACTGCGTTTTGACAAAAACGGGATCAACTTGGATATATATACTTACAATCAAAAAAAGAATTTTCCAAATCGGTTAAGAAATGACGGAGTTATGGACTAACAAACATTTAAAAAAAAAATCGGAACAGAACTCTTCAACGACAAAAAGTTCACGTTTGGCGATTTGTCCTCCTAGCTGTGTTTGTTAAGCAAGTTCTATTTTCACGATTAATTTTTGTCATGCTTGATTTCTGATGATGGGATCCATGAGGAACTGAGGGAAATCCTCAAATCTTAAAGGCAAACATATAGTGATTTTTGTGTTTTTATCAACAAATCGATCATTTTCATACAAAAATGTGACATTTGATGAAGTGGAACTGCTGATGATGATCAGAACAGAACTCTTCAACGACGAAAAGTTCACGTTTGGCGATTTGTCCTCCTAGCTGCGTTTGTTAAGCAAGTTCTATTTTCACGATTAATTTTTGTCATGCTCGATTTTTGATGATGGGATCCATAAGGAATTGAGGGAACTCCTCAAATCTTAAAGGCAAACATATAGTGATTTTTGTGTTTTTATCAACAAATCGAGCATTATCATACAAAAATGTGACATTTGATGAAGTGGAACTGCTGATGATGATCAGAACAGAACTCTTCAACGACGAAAAGTTCACGTTTGGCGATTTGTCCTTCTAGCTGTGTTTGTTAAGCAAGTTCTATTTTCACGATTGATTTTTCTCATGCTCGAGTTCTGATGATGGGATCCATTAGGAATCGAGGGAACTCCTCAAATGTGAAAGGCACACAAATAGTGATTTTAGTATTTTCATGCACTAATCAAGCATTTTCATTCATAAAAGTGACATTTGATGAAGTGGAACTGCTGATGATGATCAGAACGGAACTCTTCAACGACGCGTAGCTCACGTTTGGCGATTGGTTCTCTTCGTTTTGTTTGTCAAGCAAGCAAGGTTTTTTCGAGGGTACTTAGTCTTCTACCATTATAAACATACATTATAGCCATTTTTATTTTATTGTACCACCGGGGAATGGGCAGCAGCATTCCTAGAGTGCGGTGGAGATACTGCGATCGCCAACCCGCATGCCAAGCGTGGCGATTATGGCATTTACCCCCCATGAAATTGGGGGAGGCCTATGTCCAGCAGTGGACGTCCTAGGGCTGATATGGTGGTGGTGGTGGTGGTATATCTATCTAAGAGTGCACCATCTAAGTATAATAATCTTTTACCGGCCTCCCCCATTGAAGTCGGTTTTTTTTCTTATAAATTATTAATTATTTTTAACATTTTCAATACTTGAAGAAAACTCTTACAGATCAGTAGTTACGGTATAATACACGCACAAGAAAGCTGATTATATGTTTAAGCTAAAAGATTGCTTTTTTTCAACAACCATCGATTTTTATTATTTTTAATCATTTATTGTTATATAAACAATTATGTCTGGCTACTAAAAAATACTAACAAATTATTGTGTTAACACTTATTTATAAGAATATAAAAGAACTGTCCCTACGCTAATCAATTACTATTTAAAAAATACAGATTCATTTTACCATAGAGAGTTTTTTCAGTAGCCAGAACATTGGTAGTATTGCTCAACTTAATACGGGCAACATCGAAAAACCGTAAAATAAATGTAGTTAAAAAATTTGCTACCTAATTATTTTTGTACTGTACAAATAAGTTGATATGATACAATACGTACGTCAATGCTTTAGCTTTTATTATTTGAATTTACCTGAAAAAGTATTACGAGTGACAAAATTATTTAGTGTTTATGTTTTGCCAAATATTCATAGGTATTTGAGAAAGAGGTCGATAGCATAGACCACTTTTTCTTTTAGTAATAATTTGAGACGAGTACTTTTATTAAGAGTTACGATGATATTAAGTTTTAATCATTGATCTGAACTAGCTAAACTGCTCTAAGTGACAAATTTCTCAGTCGATAATAATGATAACACGAATTCAGTCGTAACATTTATTTCTAATTAAGGCCCATTTCATAGCCGCTGATGTCAAAGAATATTGAATAGTTTATGAACACAACATTAAAATAATGAATCATCGGATAATTGGTCATTCCCACCTGATACCAACACTGAACATTATCCTTAGTTATATTATAAATTAATTATAGCTACTTAAGTACTTATGCATATGAAACGGGCCTTTATGAACAATGGCTCAAAATGGTTTACTAAAACTATTCTGAAACTAATTCACTAAGAAAATTGATACACATTTATATGTTGTTCAAAAACTGGGTCCATAATTTTGGCATTTATTAGAGCATTCTAGCGTCCAACGACACAACTTTTTTTTTAAATACATGGCAACACTCAATAAAAAACCCCTACCAAGTGTTGTGCCTACCGATGATTACCGATACACTGCTGGCATAGACAATCTTGTTTTTACGCGTCACTTTACAAAAAAAGCTACATATAACAGCATTCCTTAAAATGGAAGCACCCATTATTCAAAACCGCAATGGCATGTAACATAACCTAAAAAGCTAGCGCCGAAATCGAAACGAAGCGTACTTCTACGTGTAAATTATCATTTGTAATCATTCTCTACGCGCTCTTTCAAGTGCAACTATTTACATAAATAATAAACAAAACCCACCATGAAGCAGCGTCCAAATAATGAATATAGCGTTAGTTACGAGTTATAATATATACTGAAATATAGAATTGATATTCCATTTACAAGTAATTGATCATAACAATATAAGATATTACAAGCATATTAAAGAGAATGGTGACAATAGGGGTCGTTTATTTCATACACTTTGACTAGGACAATTCGCCGTACAGGCACTTATATCACCAACTTAACTGTTGTCACCTGACAATATTCATTGTACAGGGTTGATAAGAAATGATGCTGTTCAATGGAATTTGAATGTTTGTCACTTTTGGACTCTATCCCATTGGAATAGAGTCCAAAAGTGACAATCATTCAAATTCCTTGACCGAACCTTCGTCTGATCGATATTTTACCAACTTCAAAATTGTCGGGTAACAGCAATTCGACGTAAGTCAGCTGCAGAGAAACGTACCCCTGCATACAAAACTTCTATGTCTGGGTCACTTGTCGGCAAGGTGGTTGAACAGCATCATTTCTTATCAACCCTGTACAATGAATATTGTCAGGTGACAACAGTTAAGTTGGTGATATAAGTGCCTGTACGGCGAATTGTCCTAGTCAAAGTGTATGAAATAAACGACCCCTATTGTCACCATTCTCTTTAATATGCTTGTAATATCTTATATTGTTATGACTGGTTGTCATGTCGTAGATAAGATATTCGTCACGTTCTGACAGTGACGGGTGCGAGAGTGATGGGTGTCTTATAGACGACGATAAGTGATAAAATGGCAGCTATAGTGAAGAATCATTCTCACAGGCCAGATGAAATTCAGTTTTATATCAATATCATGTCAGGAAAAAACTTTTCCCTGTTTATCTATACATGTCAGGGTTTAAAAGGAACGGAGATTTTTACCTGACAATCAAATGAATGTATGGCGAATTGACACAGTCAACGGCCCGGTTCATAAACCTACTAGTTACAGTTTTTAAAAAGTCTAAACTGGCAACACTGATCGTTTGACATGTGCTAGACCAACAACGACTGGTAGACTAGTGTTGCCAATTCTGAAATATTATATGTCACCTTTTACCCATTTCACAAAGTTATAAAAGTAACAATTTTACAACTTGATGATATTAGTGAATACAGTCGATGTTAAAGATATGTATATGTTTATACATATACATATCTATATGTGTATATGTTTTTCGCCTTATTTCGTCGGATTAAAATCCAAAATGAACATTACGTTGGCGGCAGTTTTTTTTTTGTTTTAGGTACTTGTAAGTGGAATATAGCATGTTAGTAAATAAATGCAGTAGTAGGTATTATCAGGAAGATAGTGTGAAGTAAAGCGTGCGTAGATGTCGGTAAAAACGAACAGCTTAAAAAAAACTAGTCTCGTCTCTACAAGCTCTAGATTTACCTCTAGATCAGAAGGCAAGATGGCAGTGCCTACGCCAAATTGTATTAGGAGCCTAAGCGAACCTCTAGCTCCTAAGTAACAACTGGGAAAATATTAGAAAGATGATGATGTGATGACTCACTTGACTTACAAGGAAAGGTACCCCGCTGTCTGGCTCCGATTTGATTTATTTTGATATTTTTTAAAGAGTAGTCTAAGACAACACAGGTATTTTGTTTAGCTGCCCAATCTCAACCTATAGGGAGAAATTTCCCTATAGGTACATAGTACTAAATATTGACTAAACCTTATAACTTCTGAAAAGAGTTTTGTTAAGTAATTTGCGAATTAATTACTGCTTTGATTATATGTTTAAGAATATGAAAAAATAATGAGCACATGTTTTTATACATCAGCTCAAACTCATATTTTCCAAAAATAACCCTTCAGAATAGTTGTGAACCTTTCTTATTTACTCGTATTTAATAAACGGGGCACCAACAGGGTTCATATGTACATAAGGTAAGGTTGCATTTGTCTTTGGCATAAAAGTATGTGGGGCCTTATGTACCCCGATTACAGATGAACACATCGTTTTACAAAATTAGATGACTGTTACTATGACAAATTGATTTTGATTTTATACAAATTATCATACGGCTCTCAATGTCGAAATACAAGGTAAAGTTGACATATCTTTGCTTTGCATGAACTAGCTTAATATTCTACTTTTGAGCTAGTTTTATGTATTATATGCCATACCATAACAGAGTGCCATGTGTGTCTAAAATTTCTATTGTAACAACTGTACCATAGTACCCATGGTTTGCCATAAATGAATGAATTATGAATATGAATTAAGTTCTATTGTCTTTCTTGTTATTAATGGTCGGCAAACTGAAGTCGTCAGGTTAGGTTAGGTAGGTATCGTTACTATCGTTAGTACAATGGCGACCCGGTAGACTTAATTCTAGAAAACCCTTGTAGAATGACTGTTACTATGACAAATTGATTTTGATTTTATACAAATTATCATATGGCTCTCTCAATGTCGAAATACAAGGTAAAGTTGACATATCTTTGCTTTGCATGAACTAGCTTAATATTCCACTTTTGAGCTAGTTTTATGTATTATATGCCATACCATAACAGAGTGCCATGTGTGTCTAAAATTTCTATTGTAACAACTGTACCATAGTACCCATGGTTTGCCATAAATGAATGAATTATGAATATGAATTAAGTTTTATTATGTCTTTCTTGTTATGAATGGTCGGCAAACTGAAGTCGTCAGGTTAGGTTAGGTAGGTATCGTTAGTACAATGGCGACCCGGTAGACTTAATTCTAGGAAACCCTTATAGAACTTCTGGTGCAGTGTTCTAATATTTTAATTCTTGAGAGTAGTAATGATATTGAATTTTTTTAAACTGTTCGTTTTGTGTTTCACCAGCAGTCAATGTTAGGAGTCGTGCATGTTGAAGTAGTAAAGAAGCTTAATATAAATTACTCTTAAATATTGATAGAATTTTTTCCTTTCTGAACTACCATAACTTTTTTCATATACCACGTCGGTGGCAAACAATCTGACAGCAGTGACAGCCCGCCTGATGTTAAGCGGTCACCGTCGCCTATGGACGCTTGAAACATCAGAGGCGTCACTCGCGCGTTGCCGACCCGTAAGGAATCTTTTCACGCCTTTTTTGAAGAGTCCCATGCTGTACCCCATTGGGAATACCTCGGCAGGGAGCTCATTCTACAACCTAAGGGTTTTCGGTATAAAGTTCCTATTGAAACGTACTGTACGAAATGCAACGGCTCCCAGGTGTGCGGATAAGCTCGCTGGCGATGGCGAGAGGTGCGATGAAAGGTAGCCATGGGCATCATGTCAAACTGTTCTTCAGAGAACATCCCGGTACTAACGCTATGATCCATAAGGCACATTTGAATACTTAAATAATTGCTTTAGGGGAAAACAACAGCATTTTTTGGAAGTAGCGGAGTAGATTCCGAAAGTGCTAAACTAGATAGAGCTATTAGCGGTTATTTAAATGAAGGGTAAAATCAGTTTCCTTCATATTTCAATTGCGTTTATTGACACGGTTAGAAAAAAACTGAGCTACAGCATTGCTAGATACATCGCGTAATATTTTTGTGCGTAAGTCAAAGTTAGGCTCTAAGAAATAAATGTAAGTTCCTTTTTAGGACCTACAGTTTAAGCCATACATTTGGTATGGAATTGACATCTCTGGACCATTTGTGTACGTAGTTCAGAAAGGAGAATTCATCGTCATCTATTACGTAACTTCTTCGTCTATTTCATATTAGATTATAGCGCAAAAACTAAATGGACGAAAAATATGTCCCCAACCTGCACTAGGCCAGCTTTAAAGAAAGTTTCGTAATCGATGCAAGGACTTGCACAAACGTTCTAATGGTAACTGTAAATATTATGACAAAATAAATTGTATTTCGATTCGATTTCGATAGACATTATCGCTACTGAACGTTTGTGCAGCGGAAAATATTTGTATTGCGTCAGAAATGTCTGTGACTGAGAGGAAAAGAATAATCATATAGATTTTTAAGCAACGTAGACTATAAAATGGGGCGAGTTTGAAACGTAGGGGCGACTTTGGAAATTGCCCTTTGTAATCAATCTTATATAAATATCATATAAACTGTTCCTAAAGCCGCCCTATAGTTTGTCTGGAATAGATCGCTCTTTAGCGATAAGACCGCATGTTGTTTGTCTCTGCTTAAATTGTGTTCTGTGCTGTTCTTGTACAGTCAGCATCGTCATAAACATGTATACACTTTTTGATATTATCTCCAAACAATAAAATGTTATGACGTGCTTCTATTTAAGTATAAGTCAATAAAGGGTATTTGTATTGTATTGTATCTTTTTCTCTCAGTGCACTAATTAAAGGTATGAGTATGACAACTGACATTCCATAAAATATTCTGATATAAATTTGTGGACTTACCACTTCACTGGTGAGACAGTTGATGGTGGTAGGAGGGATTGCTCGCGCGGGGGGCGGTGGGGCGCGGGGGGAGCGTCGCCCTTCAGAGGGGGTCGCGCCCCGGAGGGGGGTTATCGAGTAACCTGCAATTTGGGATTGAAAATCTTAAGTCGGCGGTACCGTCAACTGGGGTGACTTTGATCATTTAGTTTTCGTGATTATCATTGTTTATTCTTCGACCAACTTGGATCATCGTGTTAGTAGATAGTTTTAACTTACATTAGTGTTAGTTATAAGATATTCTTAATTAAGTATGGGTCTATAGCGCAATTGGGCTATTTAGACAGTGCTCCACACGTGAAGCTCACAGCAATGGTTCAAGTACGGGTAGTCTATTCGCGATCATGCTCAGGGTGCTGTTGACACTATCACGATCTCTTCGCATCATGGATGCACATCGTTTAAGCATCATGTTATGAAAACTACTCTAGTCTACTCGAGCTTCCGTGAACATCTCCGACGCACTACAGAGGTATCAACAGCATCCTGAATGCATTATTATGGTGATTGATTATGTACCTGTGCCCATTCCTTGTTCGCTGCTACTGGATTCTGTGAAGCTGGGCGTGCCTTCTGTCCACGTGGGAGTCGACCCTTCCACCGACGCCGGCGGGGTCCAACATACGCTGCAGAATTTATTTTTTTAAATAAAACTAGCCTGCTTCATTACAAATTTTATAGCCTACGTCACTCCCACGACTACGAGTAAGAGAATCCTAACACCTCTCATTTTGAAATCCTTGCCGTTTACGCTGAAGAGCGTGCTAAAGACACACACATATACAAACATACAAGAGAGCACACGTAGCGCGTGTCGTATGTGCGGTCGTATGTGTCGTCCTGCGGCCGATCTTATCTTATACTTTATATATGGCCCCGAACGCGATTCTTTATAATAGGAGCGCGCGTTATACGCTCTGCATGTCCTGAACAAACGCATCGAACACGCATCTTTATATGACCTAACGTAGCGCACTCCGAACAGTTGTAGCGCGTCGAAGGCGCTACTTAGGGGAAGCACATTCGCGTATGTGACAGGTCTCATCACAAAACACAAATGCCTCCGTGGACTGCGTGACATGAACATCTCCTGGTCGGACCATGATAGGAATACGGAAGTTCTACGCCGTGCTAATATCAACGACATTGGAGCTCATGCGTAGGCAGCTGCGATGGTGTGGTCATATTTCCCGCATGTCTGAAAACAGAGTGGCTAAGCGCATCTTTTATTCAGAACTGTACGATGGCATGCGGAAACAGGGCGGCCAACTTCTGCGTAAAAGTAGTTGTGCTGAAGCACCACATGCGGGGATGTGATAATGAACCATACGATCGGTCAGGATGGAGGCATACAGTGAAGGTGTATGCCTCCATCCTTGTGCAGGCATTCGAAAAACGAAGTCGAAGTGAACTCGACGCTAAGCGCGAGGAATTAAAGGACCGAACTCCTGCAGCCATTCACTACAATTATATCGTTGGGATGCTGACATGTGGGGAGTATGCTCGCACACTCACTTCGAAGATATGACATATCAGTCACCTTAGAGCTCATGAACAACGCTCTCACTAGCCAGTTTTTTCTTCTTCTTTCCAGTCGCCGAGGTCGAAATTGGCCAAGATGATGATGATGACTTAGGAGGGTATAATGCTACTATTAAACAGTGTAGGGTCTATTTACCTCGCCTCGTTGCTCCTCGCGCTGCTCAACGCCGCGGGCGTAAGCGCAAGCGACGATGCCGACGACGTAGTCATGACACTGGCTGCACTGGACGCGCCGCGTCTCCGTCCTGACGCACTGGACGACGTGGTCGACGACGAGTTCGTCCGACTCGTCCGCGGGGGTGGGTGCTCTTCGAACGGCGGCGGAGGCGTGGAGCAGCAAGACGGCATGGCTGGATGGAAACTAGCGTTACTACTGTGGTTGGAGCTGGGTGTTATTAGGTATTTGGTGAGGTGTTCAATTCATAAACGAAGGTGTTTAGAGCATTTGTAATGGTGATTGGTAGCATTAAATTAGGTGGTTCAAGATTGAGTTACTAGCGCTACAATTTTACAAAGGGTTAGGTTTTAGAATGGTATGCTTAAATTGTAATTGATGGTAACTTAGGTGATGATATCTGATTAAAGGAAACTATGGAAATTAAGGTATCTATTGGATTCATCAAATTAAAGTGAGGTTACTTTTGATGAAACTGAGTCAGATGGATCGTTGGAATTGAAATTGGATGGAAATGAGACAGTGCGATTTCAAAATAAAGTGAGTGAAATATTATTGATTTTATTTATTGATTAAATAATATAAAAACAACAGGTGTCAAGATGAGAAACCTATAGCTTTCTGAAATATGGATAAGGCAATAAAACGAATGGATATAAGTATCACACATCAACAAAAGCCAACTACTTTATATGCCACCAAACCGAACACGTGTACTTAGATAGAGATAGATAGGAATCAACGGACCAAAAATGATTTAAAATCATTATATGAAAAATAGCAAGAATAAAATCATAGGAAATTTGAGTGATCGGTGATTGGATGATTGGGAAGTTCGGAATAACCAAAACAAAACACGACAATCTAGGCCAAAGGACATCGAATAATAATAATCCTACGTAACTAATCTACTTATGCTACGCGAGGATGACATTATTAAAAATCTAACTAATACTTTTAAATGATGTGAATAAAATAAATTATCATGTGCCATTTAGTTACATACATAATGGAGTACAAGGTGAATGTATTACTTCTAATAAATGAAACGAAAGAAGCTTTTGTATTACTAAATAAAGTATTATAGGTATTACTAGAGATTTCTAAAATTAGGAACTATTAAAGGTAAGACGGAAATTAATGGCAGTTTTTGCTCTTAAATAATGCAAATCACAACACAATCTACATCATGCTAAATAAAAACTATTTCTACTTTATCAAAACATTTAGTAAATCCTTCTATCAGCCATTATTAATTTTCTTTTAAACGTATTGTTTTATCCAAATTTACTTCATTCTAAAATCTTTTTCTCGACTGATCTCTTTTCGAAACTTTATTTCATCTTTCTTGGCACTTTTTTGGCACTTTGTTAAATGTTTTCTTGATTTAAAGTACTTCTTCTATGTCTTTCTTCATTCTATAGATCTTTCTCTTATCTGATCTCTTTTTGAAACTTCCCTTCTTCTTTCTTGGCACTTTGTCAGGAGGTTTCTCAGAAGATGTATCTTGCGAAAACTTTTTAATTTTGTCATGCACATTGCCAGTGTAAGATTTAGAGACTACGGGGGTAACTGCAGTGGTGTTTAGAGAATAAACTTTTCTGTCAATAGAACTCGAGCTTCCATGACTGTAGTCAATAGGTTCAAATATTTTCTTCGTTTCTTTAACTCTCAGATCACTCCTGATTTTAACAATGTCTAAAACGTTTCTTGATTTCTTGCTATCTTGTGAAGATGAAATGGAACTCCTTCGTGAACTATTTTCAGAATCTGTCTGTACCTTAAGAATGTGCTTTTGAAACATGTCTATCTTAGTTTTAGCTTTCTTGTGACATACTACTTCGTCTTTAGTCATTCCTCTGGAATGTTCCTCAGAATATGTCTTTATTTCAACTTTGGGTTTAGGTTTCTTAACTTCTTGGCGATTCTTATCTCTTTTCGATTGATTGAAGTTCAACCTTTTACTTAATTCTGACATAATGCCAGCTTTAGCACCATTTTTATCTACTTTTGCTTCAGCTTCTTCTTGTATACCTTGTTTATTTAAATCTTTATCTAAACGGGCCGTCTTTTTCAGCGATTTCGCAGCAAAAATTAAATCTGAGGACTTCACATTATGGACACTCGCTCTTTCACCAATGTCTATGTTATTTGGTGTTTTTTTCGTAAACTTATCACCTACTTTATTAACAACGCCCTTGATAAACTGTGAAGGACTTTTTGACTGTCTGGATTTAGTATTATAAGGTTCTTCAAAATCAACCTCATCAACAATCTCATGGACCACAATCTGGTCTTCGCTGCTTGATTCAGTAAACGACGTATCATCATAATCTCCAGAATCAAGATGCTCTCTTATAGTTTTATCAATATTAAACTTTGCCATCATTGTTGTTTGAGCTATCAGATCTTTCCCCGGATGCGATCTCTCAGTAATACTGTCTCCTTCTTCAGCGAAATCTAAGAATGAGTTAGAGGCAACTAACTTGGTCACTCTAACTGAATGGTCAGATATAGAAGGCGGTATACGGCATGCAACAGGCTGGCTGAACTTAAAATCATGCCCGTAGAACACAAAATCATCATCGCTACTCGTGATTGGAGTCTGTGGTGGTATGTCATTGACGGAAATGCTTAAATGATAATCACCTTTAGCGTCAATACTGGACTGGGAGTTACCGCCGCCGCGTTTTGCCTTGGGGGAACCTCTAGGAGGTACAGGCGGAGGGACTCTTTGCTTTTGCGAGCCTTTTAAGACCGCTGGGAACGCTACATCGGGTTCGGACACAGCCGTAGTCTTAACCGATGGCTGCTGGACCGTTTTGGCTGCAGTAGACACTGGTGACGTCACGGAGGTTGGCGTAAAGTGCGCGGTAACATCGGATAGTGAGACTAAATTAAAAAGCGATATATACAGTAAAAGGTTTATTGATATTTGGCACAGTGTTAAAATTTGTACGTCATTACAAGTCCAAAATTACATGTTTGAGTTTATATTTTTTATTTTGAGCTTGACCGTGAATGAGTTTTGTATTGGTGCGTCAAGTGTGTACATGCATCGCAAGGAAGGTGAAATAATCAAAGTGATACCCAATAGTAAAGATCCGTTAGGTCATAGCAGCGTGGAAAAGACCAGAATTTATGACAATAAGTTTACATTTTGGTTTTGCCGCACGGCAATATACACATATCAAAATTACTTATTCAGTCCATTAAGTTTTCAGTTGTTACGAATTTTCACAAAGGTTTTAATCTTTTCATAATAACAAATTATAGCTAGAATCGTATGGAAAATAAAATGATTAGTCTTTTTGAAAGTAGATAACTGCAGTAACAGTTATGTTATTTAGCAACTAGGCCATAACAATTTGACTCCTGGAGCCCGTTTCACAAGCCTCAACGGCAGTACTGAAGCGTTTCACCAGTAGTGCGTTTTTAAACATGTCTAATTGTGACTTGTATCTTTGTGGAACGGATCAACGGACCACAGTCCTGCCATTGCAACCACATTTTTTGTGAAATAGGAGGCAAACCAGCAGACGAATCGTTTGATGGTAAGGGATTACCGCCGCCTATGGATACCCGCAACACCATAGTTGTAATTTGTAGATAGAAGTAAAGATTCCTAAGTATAAGTCGACCGTGTAATTGAGATAGACCGCCTACGAGACAGCGCACGGGGCTCAAAGGGGGATCGGAAGGTAGCGGAAGGCAGGCACTTCACCCCCCTGCACCCTTGTCTCAGTTAGCCACCCTTCACACTGCGGAAATTGTTTGTCTAATAAATAAAGAACGGTTTTTTGCCTAATAAAGTCTCAACACGGGCTTAAGCGGTCACACTGCACGATCAAAAATGGGGAATGCCTGAAAATTATAAATGTCCTTGATTATTTTTCTGATGGTAGGAATAACCGTCGCCATTAACAGAAAAAAGTTTCAGATTTTTTGGTTGAGCCATATATTTTATACTAACATTTTATATCACCTCGCGTCTGCCCCGTATCGGACTACTAAGACATTTCTAAGTCCGTCAAATATTATAAAAAATAACACCTGCTTAAATCTGTGGTACGCAATGACATTGACAGTTCATCATAGGTTGGTCGTATGACTTGAACTGTTTTTCATTTACTAGGAAATGTCTGATTCTTTTTAAAGTCCTTGATTATTTTTCTAATGGTAGGAATAACCGTCGCCATTAACAGAAAAAAAACCAAACTGTGTTCGCTTGCGCCATATATTTTATAAAAATACAAACATTTTATATCACCTCGCGTTTGCCCCTTATCGGACTAATGAGACATCAAATATTTAAAAAAAAAAACACCTTCTTGAATCTGTGGTACGCAATGAAATTGACAGTTCAATTCACACGACCAACCTATGATGACCTGTCAATGTCATTGCGTACCACAGATTCAAGCAGGCTTTCTTCTTTAAATATTTGACGGACTTAGAAATGTCTTAGTAGTCCGATACGAGGCAGACGCGAGGTGATATAAAATGTTAGTATTTTTATAAAATATATGGCGCAACCGAAAAATCTGAAACTTTTTTCTTTTAATGGCGACGGTTATTCCTACCATTAGAAAAATAATCAAGGACTTTTAAAAATTTCAGACATTCCCTATTTGACCTCATCCTTTTTATCAGTAGTCAAATCAAAAGTCAAAGGTTGATTATGATGTTTCGGCTACTCTCGTACGCAATAGTACAGCCAAGTCCATAAATACAACCTTAAGTGTTTACCTTTCAAAAAGGTATACACGTATTTACTTATACATATACTATATACTTATTTATGACCTTAATGAAAGTTATATTTCTTCCTATTAAGCTCATAAAGAAAAAGGCGCAAAGCGTTAACTGCATTCCATATACGAGTAAAAGCATGAATTATATTAAGTAATTGCTGTATTCGTATAATTTAAAACAAATGATATTTATTCATTATATGTTAGGTGAGTATAGCTCCAATTCAGGGCCGGCACTGTTCGTAGGAACGGGCTACGCTTGAAATTACATTAACGTCTAGCCTCGTGCCTTCTTAAAAAAAAATGTCTGATTTGTCCAAAGGTCGACTGGGAGACAATGCTTTTTGCAAAATGGAGTAGAGTTTGTTCTATAACTAATTGAAATTAGCATAATAAATACGACTTTAATTATGTAATGAATGGTTTGGATTCCTTTGAAATCGATTGTACATTCTGTTGCACATTAGGCGGCACGAGGCTGGGCATTGGGCATGTCTCTAAGCACATTGATTTATCATTGAAATAGCAACTATAGCATCATCGCATTAAGTTTCAACACTATTTGTCTCCAGCAAATCCCCGACCACCTACGCTTGCCCTTAAGCCCCATTCATATGATTCAATAACTTGCATGATATTTTCACTACGTTCCTGCATACTACTTATATTATTTTCATCGTAAACTATATAAAAGCAATATGATTGGCAATTACGTAGTTAAACTGCAAGACGATGTACTAATACTTTCACTGGCACAGGTCAATCAAAAATTAACAATAATTCATGAGAAAAACCGGTATGATCAAAGTCACCCTTCAAATCAAAGTAACCCCAGTTTACCTGTACTCGATTGACCATCGCATGCAAGTTCTTGCATCTTTAGATATGTATATTACAATTAGTTAATACAACATGTAATATTAATAATTACATGCAATATTAATAATTTCTTTTTGGTAGCACATGTAATATTAATAATTTCTCACCTGCTTTCATACTGGCCACGCCGCTTGAGCTGGCTGCTCCTATTCCATTAGTAGCGTGAAAATATATACAACATAATATACATATATATAGTTATACCCGTACAGTGACAAAGCCATGACATAAAGCTTGAGTGGTATGGAGGTGAGTTTTCTATTGTTTGACATAATATTCATAAATGTATTCACGCCTGTATTCCAAAAAGGTTAGGCAGAGGATAAGAAATTTGATTTCCAGTGCCATTTCTAGCAATTTTAGATCTAACGATGTTGTGGTCATCCGGTTATAGGTTGCTGGACCATGGCTCACAACTACACTCCTTTTGAACGCCAAAGACGGCAAATCACGCCATCGGAAATTCGTGCCACTGACGCCACCGACGTCAATTGACGTCCGAAATACCACTCCTAGAACCCTTTAACATGTTTTAGCATTATTACTTAGTCTTTATTTTATGGCTCTGGCGTCAGGGGCACCGCGTATTACTTAGTCACCTGGCGCTTAAAAGGGTAACCTTATCCCATAGTCGCCTCTTACGACACCCACTACTCAGAATATACCTATTTAATTCAAAAAGGTGGCAAACTGGCACACGGCGAGCGATACAACTCTAAGGACGAGTGAGTTGCACCAACTTACGATTACTGACCGATCAACGTTAAATATGGCGCCGGCAGCTGTCATACCATAGAAACTTGTCAAACTTTCCATACAATACCATTTTAACGAACACCGCTTACTAACGGTTTAGTGCAACCCACCTCCTTTAACGATTAACGTTTAATTTAAATTTAATTTTGGACTTATCGTTTAGTTGCTATATAGATTGTCTTTTGTCTCGTGAAGTAGTAAAAACAAACCCTCTGCCTTGTAAGGGGCTAAGGGAGAAAGTAAATAATGGACATATTGACATTTTGGCTCTGCAACCGAAAATAGGGTTGGTGGATGAGTAATAGTCGAATCAGCTGTTAGTAACCGAGACCTTTTTAAGGCACGAGTGAATAGGCATCTTTTGGGTGGGCTCGCTTCATCGTCGGCCTCATCTTTGCCCCCTGGCTAGATGCTGGCTAAGAGCAATCCCAATTTTAAAATAAAAAAAAGAATAGTATAAAGTTAATAGGGTTTTTATTACCAAAAAGTGACGTCACGATTTTATGGTCCAGAGCGTCGAAGTACAAGCTGCCCTTTTGCATTATCCCTTTGTGATATAATTAATTATTTTGTATATATAAAAAAATAAGTTTTGCGAAACTTAATATGCTACGTCGTTTCTATGAGCATACACGGCTATATGCCTGAAGGAACGGTATTAAAAAAGAACACCGGTTCAAATTTTTATCCTTTTAAAATTCAAATTTCAAGAGTTAGACCGTGATGTATTCTGAGTATTTTCACGAGTTTTATTTATTGGTAGGTAATGCAATAATAAAATGATTTATTTTTACTGGTGTCATGTACTGTATTGTCAGTGCCATTTATTTGTATTACCGTAAAATGGGGTGAGTAGGGTTCGTGGGGTTTCGAATCCAGAGTTTCTTTTTTCAGTAGCTACTTAAATTTGCGGGCTCAGGTTGCTCTCAAAGTAATTTTATTATAATTTTAGACATATTTTTTCTTCTTTTCGCAACACTAAGCTGCCAAATCATACAATTTTGCAACACAAATTCACTGTCAAAGTTGATGCTCGAAATCGGCGATTTTTAGTTGAATTTAACTTTGTTTTTATATGATGTTTGCCAAAGTAAGTGTTCATCCACCTTTCGGATATCGTTTATATACTTACATGGCTTATTGGAAACAGAAAAACATAAGTTATATTTTCTTTATTTATAATGGTTTTAACATAGATAACAATTCAACCGCATTTGAGGATTTTTATGGGGAGAGCAGGGATGTACTGAGGGGTGAGTTGGGTCGACAACGGGGACAGTTGGGTCATGAATGGGGATAGTTGGTGTTACGAACGGGGTGTACCGGGTTGATAGAGGGGGGAGTTGGTGTTCGTAGTTCAGGGTTGACGATTTACATAAGTAGTCAAAAGTGTCTTACATTATGATAAAATGGTCAATATTATTTAAAAAATATATTTTAGTAGCGGAGGAATTAAAGAAATTGCAAATTAAATGAATATTTTATATTAAAATGTGCATTTTATTTATTTCATACAGTAATACAGGCTATTACCTACTGAGTGTTTAATCGGCTTTTATCCAACTCATGAGTTTTTTTCCTTAGACGTGGAATTTTATCGACGTATTTGAACATATTTGACCATGCTTAAACGTCAATGTGCAATGTGTTGTGCTGGTCATGCATTTGCGTACCGAAATACGACACTACGTCGAAAGACGTCCCTTCTGACGACGCAGTGTCATGCTAGTCACGTGTTTGCACACAAAATTGTGACACTACGTCAATAGACGTTTTTATCTGTCCACGTGTCATAGTGTGTAATGCAGATCATTAATTTCATATTAATGTTTTTGATGGGATTCACCTTACTAATTCCATATAGATTAAAGTATTTTTTTTAATTGATCTAAAAAAACCATTTATACGTTATAAAAATAAGGGTCACAACTTACAGAAAACATTAAACCGGTTTAAGTAGGAGCATAAATAAAACATAATTTTGCTACATTAATAAAAATTCTCCTGACAGGTCAAGCTATTGTCTTAATCCGAAAGTGTCAACCCTAGCAATGTTCCCATCTCACCACATTGCTAGCCCTTATAACCCCAACTACGGAGTGAGCTGGCTCTGCCTACTATTATGTATTTTTCGTTGAAACTATGCAATGAAGCAATCAATTATCATTGACAAACTAAAATTGATACCTCCGGAACACTTTTTTTGTATTAAAAAACAAAGTGCCACATATGAAAATAAACTTTTATCCAGGTTTGAACTTCGATTTCGACTCAACTTACCCCATTTTACGGTATGGTGGTATCACATACTGATACTTATTTGTTCAAATAATATTTTGTCAAACAATATTTTATATTTATAGTTGCTTAGTAAAGTACACTTGTGATACTAATCCGTAAGTTGATGGGTCAATATGGAATATCATGCGAAACTATAAGAAATGCCAATAAAAAAATAAAAACATTGTTTTCTTTTCTTATATTTCCATACTTACCCATAAGGAGCCAAAGACAATATCTTAAATGTGAAGTGCTTTAAATGAATAAGGAAAATTTTTCAAATTGAATACCAATTTTACTTACAATAATAAAATATCGCGATGAAAAAATTCCTAATTTGGAAACAGCGTACTAATATAGATACACTCGTAAAATTGTTTATTGTATATTTCTCCTATAGATTTCTTGTAAAAATGGATGAGAATAAAACAAGTATTTCATCTACGCCATCTTTTATTACAACTTTATATACATACAATTTCTTTCTAATAATCTACGTAGACAATCATGTCCCTTGTCAACATACAATAACAATAAAAAATTATGAATATTTTGACAATTCACATACTTGGACTTAATATAATAGCGCGATAATAAATTATTTTGTGAACATTAACATATTTAAAAAAAATATCAATTTCTTGATATCTAATTTATTGACAATTTCATTCACATTATATCGAAAGGCACTTTTTATTAAATACATTACTTTGTGACATTATCAATACTTTTTATTCGAAAAAATAAGGAATGTCAATACATATTTACCCTTATTTTGTTATATTTATGAAATGTTTGAATAAACGGATTTATACAACTCGTATTTGTGTCAGTGTCCCATCGACGTCAAGTATATCTTTACACTTTAGCACCGTATCAATTTGTAATATGGCGAAAAATGTACACATATCCTTGACAATTCTGTGCACCTGTATCGTATATCCAATAGAAGTCACAGCAGACAAATTTAAAGACAAAATATGTTTGTCCCGTTGCCACCGATGATTCTTAAGGTAGGGGTGCAAAATATAATGATATACGAGATATAAATCCGTTTACATTGTTTTGTTTAAATAATGAACAATCGCCAAGACAATATTGCTGTGTATCATCATCAATTAGCAGAAAAATAATATCCCGTTATACATCTTGTCAGAAACATGATAATTAGGAGTATCAGCGTTTTAACTCTGGCAGTTAAATACAGAGGCAACAGTCTAAACCCGCTTCGAACCTCTGAGAAGAACCCTTTTACGTATTTTCAGTCTAATTTAGGTTGCAAAATTTTGACATTTTCGTAGGAAATTGAACATCGTTACTGAATAATATTCTCGTAGATCGAACATGTGAAGTCAATACACGTAAGGGTGAGCTTCCTCTCCGTTATGACCATAATATGCCATTTTGGCTGCGTTTCCATCAGAACTTAGCTATTTCCACCTGGCAGAACTAAGCTTCGTAGCTTTGGTCTGGTCGTTTTGTATTAAAACAGTGCATAGATTAGGTGAAAAATCGCCGCATACTATAATCAAATGTAAAAAACTAAGTAATATTCAATTTGACAGATTAGAAGATAGGTGGTTTATTTGTAGTTGAGTATATAAATCTTTACAATAGGTGCCGTGACCAGGATTTTATAGTTCTATGTAGCCACTTTTCATTAAATATTGAACCCTAATAGAAGTGCTTATAGTCTCTTTTTATACACTTTTTCAGGGAGTTTGGTTATAGATTTGTGTGGATGCCCTTCCAACTGATTTCTACCAAGCCACGACATAGTCAAAATAGAAAGTACACCATGATAATATTCTAGTTTATTACGATGAGTTATGTTATGTCTGTGCTGAATACAATAACACGGATAGTTTGCGCGTTTGTTAATACTGTAAATAACAAAGTAAGATTTGCAATATTTTAAACAGGAATACATAATTTTTGAATAATCTTAATGATTTCATGTGCTTATTTAAAAAAATCACGTACACATTTTATCATAGAATTTGAATAACTTACTCTTGAAACAATATTAAAATTGACTTATTTTTACTTAATAGTGAAATGCTTCAGCATCTACTATTCGCCTAAAAATTGCCCTAAAAGTCCTTCCAAATGTATACATTCACCAATCCGTAATTCTGTTTAGAATATTGTACCTCAACCTTAACTTTGACTTCGCCATTTGTTTGCATGTTGAGTCAAATCTAAACACGCCACGATATTAAACAACACAATATTATACCAACAAATTGAGATGTATATCTCAATCCGCCGGTGGTACTACTATAATAGTACTCCCACTATCATTCGTGCTATATATCTCAGCATTTTCGATACTACTAACGTAAACTACATCTCTAATAACCTTCTCTGAACTCTGAGACTCGTCTCCGTTCAGTTTGACGACGGAGACATGCGTCTGCATTTCCTGGTCCTTCTTCGTAGTTAATGGAGATTCTTGTCTAATGTACACTGTTTGGGTCGACCGCACTTTTCTGAACCTCATGTCTTTGGGTAATGTTGATGCTTCTCGAGTTTCTAGGCTCCTCGTAGGTGTGACGCTTCTGGTTCTGTAGCTTGAGTTCAAACTCTTAGGTAATGTGTTGGTGGTTGTGTTAGAAGGTTCTGTAGTAACTTCTGCGCTCTCAGCTTTTACTAGACCGATATCTGTAAAGAATTTCTTGAATTTCGCGATGAACGACGGAGATTTAGATCTGTTGTAGCTATTGGAAAGCCTTTCGAATGTTGTTTCATCCTCAACCTTTTCAGGAATGTTGGACATAGATTTATGTTTTTCTAGAACGATCCGCCTTTTACTCAAATCTTCATCGTCATCTATAAACGGTATGTCTTGTAAATTATTCTCGTTTCTAGTATCAACTGCTGCGTCTTTTAGAATCTTGACAGGACTGCCCGCCATTTGAGTATCTATGTATATCTGTGGTACACTAGTGCTTGTATTATCTGTCTGTATGCCACTATCAGCTAAACTTCCATTTATATGAGAACTGCCTGCACCAGTGCTGAGGACTTTAGTCAATTGGGCGGAGAGACTGTCCATTCTATCTTGGATCGTAGTTCTATATACGTTGTCTAGATACGAAGGTCCAGGATCTCTTGGATTTAAGTTTGAAGTGTCGAAGTCTATTCTGCGTTGGAAAATGCGATCTCTATCTAGGTTTTTAAGTCTATCGGACAATACTGAAGGGTACTCAGTGGGTATTTGAGGATGTCTCTGATTCCAGGTAGATATAGTGGTATCCGTAAAATCGCTGAGGCTAGATCTTAGAGAAGACCTTGGCGATAGTCTGGACGTTCTCATCAAGTCAGGGTTGTAGTCTTTGATAGGTTTGTTGTACTTTCGTCCTGTGTAACAGTAGACGTATTTTAGTGCTGTATTTTGGTACATTTCAGTTTATCTTCCTCACTCCATGCCGCTTTGTCACAACACACGCGAACGTTCGTTTAAACAACACATTAAAAAAAGGGGTGGGAAAGGGAGGGGAGAAAATAAACTGAAATGTATAATAATATATGGGTACCAATCGCATTCACTGTTAGGAGGGGTACTACTGTTAAAAAAATAAAAATTCTAAATAATGGGTTAGTGGGTTTGACGGGTAGGTTTTGAAATGAATCGACTTAAAATATAATATGTATAAAAATACATATCTATATATAACTATAAAAAAGACAATGTTTAAAAATAATATATAAACGAGTCGCCTTCAAAAAGATACTACTTATAAACAATTTATTTTTAAATATTTTGCGCAAAATTGCATATATATGTACGGAACGTAAGAAAAATTTTCATAAATTACAACAATATCAATTGAAGTAGTCAAGTAAATATAATAATAGCCGAAACGTGACTATTTGAGTTAAGACCATATAAACAAACTTTCTGTCAAATTTAATATACCTTAACACTACTTTTTAACACTGAGACTCTAAATATATTAGAGTACTTTTCCAATAAAAGCTTATAAATATATTAGTAAAAGTTAGGCTAGAGTGAATAGTCGATTCATTTAAAACTGTATGGGGAAAAATTTGGTAACACTGAAAGCGTTCACTTTAATCAAAGAAAATACTTAATTGACTGTAATAATATAAGCGACTATTGTCAATAAAGTCTTAATAGTATATTTTCCATAAATAAAATAAATCAAAAGGCGGAAAATTGACACTAAGTACAGTTTTCATATGAGCTTTTCATAAATTTTCTAATTTTGTAAAAAAATAACTAATATTGCAAGCTTTTGAACAGCGCCTTGTCGTGACTTTTCCACAATGTCACCTTTTCCGACCCCTTATTTCACTAACTTGACAAATTTCAGATGACGATTCGCTGTACACTTCTCGATCGACAAGTAATACTAATGAACCCATCGATGTATTGATAATTGTCATTGTTGGATCATATCTCACGTTGTTGAAATATGATCCTGGTATTTTTCTGTTTAATAATCAATAACTGACTAAACGAATTCTTTCAGTGTAACAAATTCTAATAATGTAACCGCTGTATAAACCAAAAAGCATACAGTAACATGCACATTCTGTACATTAAAAAAAACATACCTGGCGTGTCTATCTCCTCCTGCGGCCTGGCCGGCTTGCTGATGCTTTTCCTCTTCGACGGAGAGTGTTTCAGGGCTATACATACAAATTATCATTATTATATTAATATGAACGTCGCTTCAGTTATCATATGAACGCTGTGAGCCATGGGAAAAAAGCACTTAGGGCCAATTTATCAATGCTACAAGTTATATTACAAATGGCAACACTGGCATATGTCCCATGACAAGTGGTGTTCTTAGCCAGTGTTGCCTGATAGACTTGTAAAATTATAACTTATAGTTTTATAAAATGGGCCCTTGATATAACGTATACAATGCGTAAATGTAAAAGTGGGTTAATTTCTTTTTTCTACTCCAGTATTATGATTATATAATATGTTAATTAGATGAGGCAGTATTAAAACCATAAACTTTATATACCAATGCAAGTCTATACCATAGACAATTCATTATATGACTAGTGGGAGAATCATACAAGATTTCCGTACATTATCACACAACTGGTATTCTGCCACCATTTCGATTTTTTATCTAAATCAATATATTTTGCAGTCGTATAAAGATTATGGTATGCAACTTTACATAATCAGGTCTTCAAATTTGAGAGTCGCTGTAACAAAACGAGCGTAGCGAGTTTTGTCATTAATCACTCGAGAATTTTAAGACCTAATTATGTAACTGTAGCAAGAAATACTATAATGAAAATTCATAAAAAGTGGGATTAACTGAAGTATTAGCGCACAACTCGTGTTATATTTATAAATCTTGTTTAAGGGTTATAATGGCTCTAGTAGTGTTATGCAGCTATGGTACTTCTCGAGCCGTGACTTAAACATTTACACATTATGTCCAGTGGTTCAACAAAAAAATATTGGCAGTTAATGTTACAATATCAGTCAGGCTCACAGTATTTATACAGGGTGTGGCCTGTAATAGGAGCAATAAATTTAAAGGACGCTTCCTTAAAGCATCTGCAGTAACCTCTTGTGTCCAATTTTTTTTTATCTTTTTTCAATTGGGAGAAATTTTGATCGAAAGTTACGACCTCCAAGTAATGGATCTTGGCACCCAGAGATTATAGCGCGGCAGTCAATGCTGATTTTGAGGTTGCTTCAAGTTATGACTCATAATCGTTGTCGCATTTTTGGTTTGAAAGAATATTTTTGGGATTTTTTTAATTTTTTTTATAAATTTTTAGTGTTTTTTGAATAAATTGTTATTAATATCACTCCAGTAGAGTAAAAAAGTACACATAAGCTACATTTGCGAAAAAAAAATTCCATAAAAAAACTTTTTTTTTTTCAATTATAATCATTTGGAAATAATTGCTGGAGAGCTCAATAGTGTACCGTTTAATTTTTTGCTCCTATTACAGTCCACACCCTGTATAAGTTGATGTTAATTATTGAAAAGAAATTTTAAGGTGTTTTATTACTTGGCTCTCTCGGTAAAAAATACGCGTGTCAGAAAGGCAGGAATTTTTGATAATATATGTACATAGAAAATTCAAATCCAACGAGTATAAAATGAGTAAAATTACTATGAAGAATATTAGTTTAATTTTCAAATGTATAAACAAAGTCACAACGGAAGTGGGGTATTTTCTTCTATTATGAGTTATAATCAGAAAGCAATATGATGAAAACACCTCAAAATTGCAATTCAATTCAATGTTCAATTAGCTAAATAACGTGATTAAAAAACGTCTAATATGCTCAAATAAGCACTGCTAAAAAAATGTGAAGTTAAGGCGTTGCTTAAATTAAAAGTTAAATCGAAAACACTAAAATAAACCTTGAACTAAAATAAAATGAAACAGAAAGTTTCATAAAACCATGCTTCAAAATTCATATCGTTTAGAAGACAGAATGAAAGAGCTGAAATAGGTCGAAAATAACTTTAATAAAAAAGGGTTTTTATTTTAAATTAACAATTTTAATGAGAATTTTTCTTTGAAACGGCACTTCGGTAATCACTGTAATCAGGTATATTTAAAAGAAAGGAGCACATTCCCACTTTGAGGTCTCCCAACATTCTAATTTTAAAAGACAAAAGACATATGTATGAGGGGACGCGTCAAATATTGCTATTGCGCCGCCCTATTATTGACAATACTCATACTCATACTCATTTATTTGCAATGGGCATACATTACACGTCAAAGTTTTACATTTTCGTATACACATTAGGTCATATTACGCATATTATAAGAATTACTTATTCAGATTCGTAGTCACACGAAAGCAGATAAATTATATTGAGTGTTTTACTCAACATAATTTAACGCACTCAAAAGGACCCGCTTACTTAAATAAATAAATATTGGGGGAGAATCTTACACAAATCGACCTAGTCCCAAACTAAGCAAAGCTTGTACTATGGGTACTAGACGACGATATACATACTTATATAGAAAAATACATGCTTAAATACACAGTGAACATCCAAGACCCAAGAACAAAATCCGTACTAAATGCAAAAATAATGCCCTGGCCGGGATTCGAACCCGGGACCTGTAGCTTCAGAGAAAGTGTCACTAACAACTAGGTTAACAAGGCCGACAAAGTCTTTAAGTAAGCTTAGTTTTTAAGTAAGCCAGTTCTTTTGCGTATATACATATTACGTATTAAAACCCTTATTCATAAACGTTCATCAAACCTATTTTAGCTAAAATGCCGTTAGTATTCATTTTTTTTACCCGTCACTTTGACATTTCTATTTGTGGGAAAGGGACCAAACACAATGTTTTTTATAAGTTTTTTGAGTAAATGTAATCCAATCAATTGACAACTATTCTGTTTTGAAAGTGACAACCCTTTTTCATTAAAGTTAAAGAAAATCACAATCACAAAATGGCGACTGGCACAGAAAACATCCAATACTGAATACTGAATACTGGAGGGGAATATGACAACGGAGATAATACCAAAGGAGGTATCTAGCTAACTACGGCCATATAGGGGTGACAGATGTGGGACAAAATCAGACCAAAACCAGTTTTAAACACATTGACATTGAAGATTATAATATAACAATATAATGAACATTAGCTTTTATGAAAATAATTTCATTTGAACACAACGTATTTACGTACGTATTTTTCACACCCGGTATTCAGAAAAGAGTAACTGTTGCCCTCGAAAGTCGTGCTTTTCTTCCCGCATTTGAAGGCAACAATATTTATATTTGAAGGCCTCATAGAATGTGTGAAATACAGTATGTGCCAAATTATTGCAATGTAGCAAAATTAATTCCGTCTCGGGCGTAGATACCTCGCTACCCTCATGATTCTACCCTAGAATCCCTCGCTACGCTCAGGTATAGGCTAATATTCTGTTGTCGAATCTTTCGCATGAGACACAACCTACTATTGTATTGAACAGTCTGTCCGGTAAGATTAAAAACAAATGAATATTTGTCGCGTATTTCTTAGGCGTGAATTACACTGAGACGCAGCATCAGCATTAGCTTTAGCTTAGCAGCATACCAATTGGAGAGAACCAACCCCTCCTGAAGAAAGACTATTGATAACGTTAAGGTTAGTAAAACATCTTAGATATTTAACACGTTCCCTGTCCGAAGGCCCCCAATGTGGGGACATAAAGCTTTTTTTCAGGAGTCCGTGTCCCCACTGTGGGTCCACGGGTTGTTCACGGCTACGAACTACAACTGTCACTTGGACTTGTGACATTGAAGGATAATTTTGTATGGGGACAGGGAACGTGTTAATAAAGTTTTATTAGGGTGCGCTTCTCTTCACGTAACTTTTTAAGCCCTATTATTCGAAGTCCGAAAATGTTTGTCATAGAATTGATAAATACGGCTCATACTGTATAACAAGCGACGTCCTCCTCGCGCGGCGCTGAAATCGTGTCTGCTAGCGACGCGGAAACGGCGTGGCGAAGGCGCGGCACAGGCGTGGCGAAGGTACGGCGCAGGCACGGTGCCGCTTCAAACGTTTTCATACGAAATGTAGGAAGGCGACGTGCCGGTAAATTACACAGAAGCGGCGCGGCGCCGTATCTGTGCCGTGCCTGCGCCTCGCCTTCGCCTTACGCCGTCTCAGTGGAATTAACGCCTTAATGAGCAAGCCAAGTGTAACTTAGTAACTTGTCCGCTCCTAAATGTACAGAATATTTTCAGTTAGGTGACGATTATCAATTTACCATTTACTTAAGGGTCCCCCGTACGCTCGACTGAACTCGAATCTCCATACAAACGTAGTTACGTTCTCATTTTAAAACGCCGTGCTGAAATAACATGAAACTTTGTATACACAATGGATTCCGGCATATCTAGGTCGGAATTTAGTTTCTGTTGCTAAAAATTGTAATAGAAAAAAATACAGCGATATTTTGAGTTTTTTAGGTTTTGTATGAAAACCTTAAAAATTGCTGTATTTTTTCTCTATTATAATTTCGAGCAACCGAAACTAATTTCCGACCTAGATATGGATCCCATTGTGTACCTATACAAAGTTTTATGTTATTCCAGCATGTCGTTTTAAAATTAGAACGAAACTACGTTTGTATAGAGATCCGAGCTTACTGGGGACTCCTAATTTTAATAAAGTTTTGTATATTGACAATGGCTTACCGTATTTTATATTTCTTAACTTGCCTCTCTGTTTATATTTTGCCTTTCTAAAGTAACACTACGTTCGCCAATGGACTATTAGCGCTAATTGACGTTTTCTCAATTTATATCATCTTTATTGTACAAGGTAATAAAGGATTAACCTCTAACATCATTGTGTTTAAACGTACGACAATCCAAAACAACGAGAGAAGGGTAGACGCGGCCAACTCGGCACATGCTGAACATAACGACCAAACTTACTCAAACCTCCAAGGACGCGGACATTCCGAATACGGACAATTGTTTGAAAAAGGGAAAAAACACATATTATTTTTTGAAATTTCAATGTCAAAGGGGAGACGGGGGACGTGCATGACTTTTTTATATCGGTGGTAGGCGTACAGGCCGCCTGGCCCCTATTTCACGGACTCCACAATTGTCACCTGACACAATTCAGCGTATAAACCCCAGCATAAATATCGACTATAGTGGTCGGCGGTTAAGAATCCTGACACCTTTCATATCCATACAGTTTATAACCTCAAAGTGGATTTTAAGTTATAAACTGTATGGAAATCACAGGTGTCAGGGTTGACTTTTTAACCGTATATATAAAAAATAAAATAAAAAAATATATATATATATTTTGTAAATAGGCTTAAACTAGCTCTTTTACAAGTCATTAAAAATACATTATATACATTTATTTTTGCTAACTATAGCTATTTTATTTAAAAGCGTTTATATCACATATACATTCAATTATAGTGTAATAGGATTTTTGTAAAAGATGTCGTTTTACGCTAGACTTAAATTTATTCATTGACAATTTCAGCATTTCAGAAGGTAACTTATTGTAATACCGTACACAATTGCCCATATATGACATATTCACTTTACGGAGGCGGTATCCTGGAATAGTTAATTTATTTTTATGTCTAGTGTTATAATTATGAATATCACTATTTAACTTAAACATGTCAAGATTCTTGCGAGTATACATAATATTTTCATAGATATATTGTGAGGCAACGGTGAGAATATTGATTTTATTAAAGTTATCTTTAAGAGAAATGCGTGATCCTAAATTATAAATACTACGTATAGCACGTTTTTGTAAAACAAAAATTGAATTGATGTCAGCGGCTTTGCCCCACAATCTATTGTGGGGCAAAGCCGCTGACATCAATTCAATTTTTGTTTTACAAAAACGTTACGTTTTACGGTATTCTAATACCGTAAGTCATGACGCTATGAAAATAGGCAAAATATACCATCCTTAGACAACTATAGAGCAAAGCGCCCATACTTAACTGACACGCTCCCTTATTTGTAAGGCCGTTATGTGTCAAATATTTTGCAGACTTTATTTTGGCTTTGGCTCCATAATAAGCCCAGGTGTTGCAAATATTCCCCACATTATTCTCATTAGAAATAAACCCGCCTACAAGCAGGAACATTTGACATTTCTGAGACCTCACTCTACACAAGCGCCGCTAGCGGCTAATTCACACGCAATAGCTCTCATTGCAGGGTCGGTAACCAACTATCGGAAAGCTGTTAACCCAAGAGGTTCCCGCGCGGTGCGCGGCGTAACAGCTTGACGTCTCCCTTTTGACCCAGAAACGTTCATGTCAGATGACAATTGTCAGTTTGGCGAAACAAGGCCTTGATGGCCGGTCGTAGCCTATGGACTGGAAAGTCATGCAAAAATGCGTTTTCGAAAAAAATATAAGCCAATTGAAAAAATAAGTGTCTAACATGCCTAATCAGAATGCGTACGAAATGTAAACGAAATGTTAAATTAAAATAACACCACCAGCGGAACGCCTACAGAAAGTCGGTTTGGGTGTTGGTGGCAATTTTATTAATCTAATTCTATACTTAAACCTATAACTGCCCTATTATTCACAAACCGACCGTCCTCACCAGTCACCTCACAACTCACCATTTTTCCTCATATGGAAACTGTCAAATGGCATTTGTCAAATTTTGACAGTTACCATATAAAAACAGGTGAGGTGAGAGGTGTGGACGGTCGGTTTGTGAATAACAGACAGGGGTGTCTACAATTATTTCGACCTTTTTTATATGAAGCGAGCAAACGCTGAGCGCCATTTCTTTGTGCTGTCACATCATGGTTTATGTATATGTTCGACCATATATATTTTCTAAATAAAAAAGGTAACAGAACCAACTCTTCAATGTTACAGCACTTTGAACTACAGACAGAATACATGCCTTTCGTCTTTTAGCAATCTTAATTCCAACATACATGCTGAAACGTCTACTCCAAATTGATTTATTCAGGCTAAATTAATAAGTATCATAAAAAAATCGCTGAATTGAGGTATTTGCTATGTAATTTTATTGGTATATCCTAAAACCTACCAACAATCTACAAAAAACAGGGAAAAGAATATATAAAATCGACCCTCATCAGTCATAAATCATAATGTAAGAGAACCTCCAAAATAACATAAAAAAAACTTCACCATGCCAACAATGTGTTCATATCCAAAATTTTTCGAAACAACATACACTACTACACAAGCTTCAAGACACCAAGAATACATTTTTAACCGACTTCAAAATTTCAAAAGAGGAGGTTATCAATTCGGTTGTATGTTTTTTTTTTTTTAATGTTTGTTAGTCCATAACTCCGTCATATCTTAACCGATTTGGAAAATTCTTTTTTTGATTGTATGTATATATATCCAAGTTGGTCCCGTTTTTGTCAAAACGCAGTTCTGATGATGGGATCCATGAGAAATTGAGGGAACTCCTCAAATCTTCAAGGCAAACATATAGTAATTTTTGTGTTTTTATCAACAAGTCAAGCATTTTCATCCAAAAATGTGACATTGGATGAAGTAGAACTGCTGATGATGATCAGAACAGAACTCTTCAACGACAAAAAGTTCACGTTTGGCGATTTGTCCTCCTAGCTGTGTTTGTTAAGCAAGTTCTATTTTCACGATTAATTTTTGTCTTGCTTGATTTCTGATGATGGGATCCATGAGGAATTGAGGGAAATTCTCAAATCTTAAAGGCAAACATATAGTGATTTTTGTGTTTTTATCAACAAATCGAGCATTTTCATACAAAACTGTGACATTTGATGAAGTGGAACTGTTGATGATGATCAGGACAGAACTCTTCAACGACGAAAAGTTCACGTTTGGCGATTTGTCCTCCTAGCTGCGTTTGTTAAGCAAGTTCTATTTTCACGATTAATTCTTGTCATGCTCGATTTTTGATGATGGGATCCATGAGGAATTGAGGGAACTCCTCAAATCTTAAAGGCAAACATATAGTAATTTTTGTGTTTTTATCAACGAATCGAGCATTATCATACAAAAATGTGACATTTGATGAAGTGGAACTGCTGATGATGATCAGAACAGAACTCTTCAACGACGAAAAGTTCACGTTTGGCGATTTGTCCTCCTAGCTGTGTTTGTTAAGCAAGTTCTATTTTCACGGTTGATTTTTGTCATGCTCGAGTTCTGATGATGGGATCCGTTAGGAATCGAGGGAACTCCTCAAATGTGAAAGGCACACAAATAGTGATTTTAGTATTTTCATGAACTAATCAAGCATTTTCATTCATAAAAGTGACATTTGATGAAGTGGAACTGCTGATGATGATCAGAACGGAACTCTTCAACGACGCGTAGTTCACGTTGGCGATTTGTTCTCTTCGTTTTGTTTGTCAAGCAAGCAAGGTTTTTTCATGATTCCATTAGGAATTGAGGGTACTTAGTCTTCTACCATTATAAACATACATTATAGCCATTTTTATTTTATTGTATATCTATCTAAGAGTGCACCATCTAAGTATAATAATCTTTTACCGGCCTCCCCCATTGAAGTCGGTTTTTTTTTCTTAAAAATTATTTCTAAATAATTCACACAAAAATCAACCACAAATCATTCATAATTTACAATAGTACAGTGTCCCTTTCTAAAAAACTATTTCTTTCCGATATGTATGATATCAATCTAAAATGTATAATTAAAAAAAGTCGCCCAGATTTGGTTTTCGACAGCTCAATTTTTTAAACTGACTCAGTATTGCCGGTATCCTGGCATAGACAAAACACACTTATGCTGCAGAACCGATTAGTTTAAAATTTGGTATGGATTCATTCAGTCCTAGATAAAGACAGACTGTAATACTGACCAATTAAAGCTTCGGAATTTGCCAATAGAATTGAAATTGGAAAAGTTTTCTAAAAACGCGACAAAGTCCGGACTTGACCAAACTGGAATAAGGTCTCCCTCTGAGTTTCAACTTCATAATTGTATGGGGTAGTCAATGAAAAACACTATACGACGAATAGACACTAACTTCTATGTCACAAAAAAGTCAAAGCACAAAAAGAAAATTATTTTGACCCTACTTAGGTCGGTTTCTTTTTCACTCTGTTCTTTCCACACTGCCTATTCCACTTTTAACACATGAAACTCGTGATAGCAAAACATCAAACGGCTCACCATCATCCATTCAGTTTGGCGAGTATATTTAATGAGTAAAATTTAAAAATTAACCTTGAGTAAAAAAGTTTCGCAATCAAAAGTAAAACAAAGCCACCAACACCCGCCCCTTAGGACAGGCACACATACATATACACCCTACAGTACCTATGTAGCTTGTGACCAGTGTTCTGAACTTGCGATGGTTTCCCTTGATCTCTGGCAGGTCCACTGGTGCAGGATTGTAGCGTTAAGATAAGTTACCACAGGGTAGGGCCGTGTAGGAATATGGATAGGCAAATTTTTACCCCTTCGTCTTTATGGTATCCCGGTATCAGTTCAGGGCCATTTTTTTATTTTGTCACTTTTTTCCGTTTACAATAAGACTGGTTCAATGTATACTTTGTTGAATATTTGCAACATTTCATAAAGTATCCTTATTTTTGTCCACTGAGTGGTAAATTAGGAAATCAGAAGCTTATCTTACTTCGAAAATGTTCATCAATTATGCAGAAATAAATTTGGACAATGAAATAAAGATGGACCCAAAAACTTCACTGATCCAGGGTCAAAGATACGAAACCCTAATCTGTTTTGCCCAATTCCATAAATCCTAGACACGGTCCTGTTTATTTGGTAACACTTTATACATAGATGAAAGTACTACACCTTTTAAATCGGGGGCCCGTTCATAAAGCTACGAGTTACAATATTACAAGGCTAACTGGCAATACTGAAGCGTTTGACATGCGCTTGACCGAGAGCTCAGAGTTCAGACTAACCAATATTTCTTCATTTAAGACCAAAAATATTTATTTTTGGTCTTAAATGATGAGTCGGAAAAGCTTTCATAGCCTAGCGGCGCTTGGTCAATTTTTATTGGTTACTAACTGAGTTTTGTTTAGAAGGCACGTTACGCCGTTGATCCCGGCTGCTGTCTACGACAGCAGTCGTTAAGTCAAGTTATAGGTAGAGGTCTTTGGGCGGCTTGAGCACTTCTAACAGTCAAGTTGCGCACTCACATGACAAGCCTAATCCCAATAAGGTCTAGTTTCCCCTTTGGCTTGGGCTGGAATGATAAACGGCAGTCGCTTACTTAAAAACTAGTGCCTAAGCCAAAGGGCGTGTGTCCTAAAAATATATAATTAGTCCGTCAGTTAGATTATCAAAAAATATTACTCGTAAATTTTCTTTTTTCAATTAATCAATAAAGATGCCCGATAAAGTTCCGCGCCTTTTAGCACGGCGTGACGTCACGAGCTTTGACGCGTTTTATCCTTGTCATTCTTTGTTTGATTGTCAAAAGAAAAAGAATACGTGGCTAATATTTTTTGTTTGATTCTCTAACTGATGGACAAATTATAACAATCTGGACACTACCCAATTCTTGGGATTAGGTAGCGGACCGCGGGCATCCTTCAGGATGCAACTGTACTGGGATGACTAGGATGATGATGGATCCGACGAATAGTCCATATAACCAGTGCTGCCAGTTTATAATTGTAAAATCGTAACATGTAGCTTCGTGAACGGGCCACAAGAGTCTAAATCATATTAAGCCTATGTACGGAGTGTTATCATTGTTAATTATATAATTCTGAGACTCGTATTAGGATTTCCATTTGTATATTTTTATTGATAGTGATCAACATCTACCTCTATAGAAGTAAGTTTCATGTATGTACGCTAAATTCTATAAAAAGATCCGAGTCTCAAAACTACATAAAAATAATCAGTTACTCACATTACCCCATATAGGATTAAAACACATATTATTAGCTTGACATTGATAGGAATTTGATATTCAAAGCTACAACAATAAGGGTTATATTCCAATACTATATTTAGTAGTTGGGATCTTCAAGCTAAATTATGTGTGAAATCTACCAAATTACTTTCATACGATTTTTTTTACATTTACATGTTTTACAAAAGATAGTTATTTTCACTTTGGGCTCGGGTATTTAAGCAATTCATTTGCTGGTTGCTTTTCTCTACAATTAAACAATGTATGGTCAGCTGCTAGAGATCTCATATTATTGTCACTGTGTCAATGTGCGAAGTGGGCCAGAAATCAAATTGGTAGACTGGACCTCATTTCTAGGCACTTTTAGTATCTGGAGTCATCAGCTAAATAGCATAGATAGCGTGCGCCGTGGAGTTTTTACATACATATAATCACGCCTGTTTCGCAGAGGGGTAGGCAGAGATCAACGCCGTGGAGTTTTTAGTGGGTAGAAAATTAGAAACACTCTACATAACTCAGGTGTCCCCCGCCGATGTTCTCCACGAGTTTATTGTATGAGCACTCCATGATTTTATTAGATCTAACTATCATAGTTCTTAATAAACGCTTACTTAAAACACGAGTACAAGACAAGCGAGACAAAGATGGACTGTGAAAAACTTTATAGCTTTTTTGTCAGGTAATTGGTAGATTTCACACAAGATGATATTCACATCACTTTAGAGCCCTGAATGATTCCTAGTGAATTGAAGACAGAAAGGAAATTGATAGATGAACATTTCTTTACGTCTATCATTATTTCATCATAATGATATTAAAGATGCATCCGCGCATTAGTATCATTTTCTTAGAAAAATAATGGCCTGTCTACGGCTTCGAATTAGACTGTAAAAAATCGTCAGTTAAGTATCATATTTAATTCTGAATGATCGTTGCGTAAGATCTAATGTGTCGATGCATTTTACGATACGTGAACATCCCATACACACTTACGATCTTATAACATTGTAATAAGGTTGAAATTATTAAGTAACACTTATATATATAATATCATAAAGTAACACTTACACGAAGGTATCTTCTTGAATACTGTTTTGGCCATGAAGTCGAGGAACCTTTGAGCGTAGAAGTTTGGTCTGTGGACTGACACAGTGTCCTGAAACATTAAAAAATAATTAAAAAAATATTAGAGTTGGGCCGCCATCTTGAACTTTTTTGTCACAAAAATTAAACATTTATATCGGAACAAATAGAGGTCTCCAAATAAGGAGCAATTATCATGCTTTAAAAAACTTCATCGTCGGCCTCATGGCTAGATGATGGCCAAGAGCAATTTAATTTAAAAAGAAACCACTTTAGCCTAGTTGATCAGTCGGTACCAGCAGCTGGTGGACCTGAGTTCGAATCCCGATCAAGGCATTTATTTGTTTGATGAACAGGAATATTTGTTTACGATTCTTGGCTGTTTTCTGTGTATTTAAATATTTATTTATGTATGTATATCGTCGCCTAGTATAGTACCCATAGTAGCTTTGCTTCGTTTAGGTTGGGACTAGGTCGATTTGTGTAGGAATATCCACAATATTTATTTATTTGTCTGTACGATTACAGACTGTCGACGTCGAATTTGAACCATTCAGCCGATTAGTTCCGAATCCTTGTGAGTTAGCACCGTAAGGTAACAAACTTGCGAAACTATAGAACTGACCAGTGATCGTGCTGAGTTGGCACCGTTAGGTGCGCTAATAAGGAGATATATCACAAACTTGTGATACAACTGACACAGAGACAACTGTAACATCTTCTCATAGATAACTATCTATGAGAAGATGTTACAGTTGTCTCTATCACACTCACCCCATCGTGTATCATGCTTTTCCACGTGTGTTCTAGCTTCTTACGGAGCCGGTAGGACTGTAGGATGTCGATGATACCCAAGAAGAGAAGGAGACGCTCGCCGCGCGCGTTCCTTGCAGGAATGCCGCCGGGTCTGAAACATTTGCAGTTTTTTTTTATACAACGACGGTTGCAAACGCTCTTACGGCCTGCCTGATGGTAAGCAGATGGTAAGCCTGTGGATACTTGCGACTCCAGAAGAATCACAATTGCGTTGCCGACCATTTGACTTGTAGAATTGTTGTTGTTGAGCTCTGGCGACCTTACTCATCACCAGGAACATAACAACACATACCTAAGGCTGGTATTCCACTCGTCCAATATCTTTGTCCAATCTTTGATCAATTTTTTTTGACGCAGGCCCATTCCACTCATCCAAAATCTTTGTCCAAGTTTTTTTGTTCATGCGTAGCCATATTGATTTAAATGACATCAGAATCTTTGATCAAATGTCGGGGTCCCTTCCAAGTTGGATGAAATCATCCAATTTCTTTGATCAATTGTATATTGGACAAAGATATTGGACGAGTGGAATACCACCCTAAAGAGCAAGGAGTGGTGTTATTATGGCTGCGCTCTTCTGTAAGTACTTGCCTAGTTGGGCTGCTTCAAACATGAAAGATGATGTTCCGCTGTACCCTACCTTCCTTCCTACCAAATACTATACTACTACAGTACCGGCCAATAATATATCACCTTCAGGTATTTAGGGCGAAACTTTTTTTTGTATATTGCTAAATGTTTTTACCTTACCTCATCATGCAATAGGTAGTATTTAGACTCTTTGGACGAGCGATAAGAAAACCTGGCCACATATAAAGGGTTTTATTTAGTTTTTGTTTTTTGCCGCAAAAACACTACACGACAGTTCCCCTACCACCACCACCACCATATCAGCCCTAGGACGTCCACTGCTGGACATAGGCCTCCTACAATTTCATGGGGGGTAAATGCCATAATCGCCACGCTTGGCATGCGGGTTGGCGATCGCAGTATCTCCACCGCACTCAAGGAATGCTGCTGCCCATTCCCCGGTGGTCTTGGTCGTAGTTTTAGGACATACCCGGGTCCGTTCCCCTACAGTATTATGTAAATGTGAAATTATTACCTAAAATAGCTTAAAAACGATAGGTGGTTAACGAGGTGAAGATGACGAAGACTCGTGAAGCGAAAAATTTTAATCCCTGTCAACAACAAGCTATCTTTGCCGGCTACAAGCAAGGGCGTACCCACAAACAGCTTTCGCAGCAGTTTAGTGTATCAAGAACCACGATTACTAAGTTGCTGAAGCGATTAAAATCACCAAGAAGTTCCATTGGCAATAAAACACGTGGCAGACCACGTTGTACTACACATGTGACCGACCGTAACATTTTGCGAGTCTCACGTGAGAATCCTCGGTTAATGGCGACGGATATAGTCAAAGAAATATCAACTCCAGGACAGCGTACTCCATCTTTACGGACTGTCCGACGTCGCATGCAGAACGCCGGATTAAACGGAAGATGCCCTGTAAAGAAACAGCTTATATCTGAGACGAACCGAAAGATAAGAGTCAGTAGCTTGGTGTAAAGCACGCGAACACTGGACACCGCGACAATGGTCTGCTATACTCTGGAGCGATGAGAGCAAGTTTCTTTTATTTGGAAGCGATGGTATAAAGTAGGTACGTCGCCCTACTGGTACCCGATATAAGCCAGAGTACCAACTTCCCACGGTAAAACACGGAGGAGGCTCTGTAATGGTGTGGGTGCCAAGCCCAAGGGGCCCACTTGGAGAATAAATTATTTCAATTATTTCACGACCGCAAGCATTTGTTCTCACTCCATGCATATCGGTTCTTCGTTGTCTTTGGGACATACTGTAACTAGCGGCCTGTGGGTAAACTGTCCATTTCACACACTATACATTCATTCACCGTACAGTTACTGTATAATTCTTTACTGTTGTATACTCACGGCACATCGTCCTCCTCATCAATGGGTTCACTCTCCGCTTGTATGCTCTCCATCGCGGTAGAGTGCGCCACCAGTCGCTGTCGATTTATCGATCTGTCACAAAAAAAATTCAGTCAGTTTGCGGCAGATGACGGTGCTTTTGTTATAAGTACATCGAGGCTTTTGGTCTGAGTAAAACAGATTGCATTAGAGAGAGGCATTGTCGTATAAAAGCTATCCATATTTATTGATATATTTATTTATAGAAATAATATACGGTATAAATATTGCATACTTTATTCTAATTATTACATTATCCTCCTGGGTTCACGGGTTCTATAGAGAAAACCAAATATGGTCAGTGGAATATGAGTCAAATGCCAAGTTAAACTAATAGGGTTGCATTCGTTTGATTTCGAATTCAAATTGAAATCTATTATCGGAATTGCTATTTTTTGTATGTTGGGTCTTAGGAGGCTCTATAAAATAATTAATAATTATGTATATATGAACAAAAAACAAACCAAATTACTATTCACATGACGAAATATCTACACTCAACTCTCTATGATACAATATACAATACTTCACATAAACAGGTATACAAGACCATAATTCTTAATAAGACCATACTTTACATATATTAATATTACCTAACTAAGGGTAAGTATATCTAATAACATTTACGCAGAAAGGCTACTATGCGTTTAAATAGGTATGTTATTTGAAGATAAATGGACATGCTAAACTTTTCTCAGATTAAGACTTTGGAATCATTTGATTGAATGTTTTTTCATCAAATACAATCCAGATACATGCTTGTTGACCACGCTCTCTAAGATGACCACAACTTGGATTTTTCGCCTTGTCCACATACCACAACACAGGAACACAAAAGAGAATCAGAATGTATCAGTCAATTTATATTTAAGATGTGCCGCTAGCCACTTCTTCTGAACCCCCAATGATATCATACTGTTAACATGAATTTAACGATTAGCCCTATCTATACGTATGGCGGAAGTATGGCAACACCGCTGCGTACGCGGGTCCATAACAAAAAGAATTAAAAATACGGCATCAGTTTGATCTCTCCTGCTAGTCCATACCCAAGGGAGGTATTCCACTCATCCAATATCTTTGTCCAATATCTTTGACCAAAGAAATTGGATGATTTCATCAAACTTGGATGGGACCCCGACATTTGATCAAAGATTCTGATGACAGTTAAATCAATATGGCAACGCATGAAAAAAAAAAACTTGGACAAAGATATTGGATGAGTGGAATGGGCCACGTCAAAGAACTTTGATCAAAGATTTGACAAAGAAATTGGATGAGTAGAATACCACCCCGTATTAAACTCAACCAATATCTTTGATCAAAGAAATTGGATGATTTCATCAAACTTGGATGGGACCTCGACATTTGATCAAAGATTCCGATGACAGTTAAATCAATATGGCTACGCATGAAAAAAAAACTTGGACAAAGATATTGGATGAGTGGAATGGGCCTCTGTCAAAGAAATTTGATCAAAAATTGTACAAAGATATTGGACGAGTGGAATACCACCCTAAGGTAAATGTTAGGTAGCTAAGTTTTAGTATAAGTTTCAGTCAATAATAATTTTCTTGGGACAAGCTTTTATTGAAGTCCGTGCTTTTTTTCCCACAATCATCTACTATTTGTAGAGAACAGCCGGAAATCCGCCATCCACCGACCGGACATACGAAAGCATTTTTGCCGAAGCTGAATGGAGACCTTCGTTTCACTTCGATTTTCTGTTTAACAATCCGATGTTGGACAGCGAAAATGGCATCCCACCCGCACTTGCCCGCAACATTGACGGCCTGTTTAGTCTAGTTGGTAGTGACACTGCCTCCGAAGCTAGAGGTCCCGGGTTCGAATCCCGGCCAGGGCATGTATTCTTGGGTCTTGGATGTTTCCTATGTATTTCAGTATGTATTTATCTATTTAAGTATGTATATCGTCGTCTAGTACCCATAGTAAAAGCTCTGCTTAGTTTGGGACTAGGTCGATTTGTGTAAAATTGTCCCCCAATATTTATATATTTATTTATTACATAGCCCGTGCTCTTTCGCTCCTAGCGCGATCGTGTATCCCGGAGAGCCCAGTTCAACCGAAGGGACAAGAGGAACACGCGTCATTGTGGTCACCTTACAGATTCACTCGCAAATCTACTGTATATTACAGGGTACGGGTCAACCAATTAGATTTCTGGGCCACTTCGTACCTTGTCACAGTGAAAATCATTATGAAAGCTGCTTGAGATCTCATATTATTGTCACTGTGACAAGGTAGTCAGTAGTAGAAGAAGCTACGCGGACCTAGTGCGCAAAATGAGCTACACTCAGACTCTAATGTCAACAGATTAAGGGTAACAATTAATACACAGGCCTGCAAAAGAAGGTATAACACTCATAAAGGTGACGATAACTTCTGTACTATTTAAATTAGAAACTTGAAATAAAAAGCATAATGTAGAAAATTTAAGTTTAGTTTTGTTATATTAACTCCTTTTGACAACCTCCTTTTAAAAGATGGCTAAAAAAAACAAAAAGGAAAAACGCTCCCTTTTCAAATGCTGTAATTTTTTACTTTTAGCTTCCTTGAACAAAAACTGTTATACCTTCTTTTGCAGGCCAGTGTAACAATAATTGTGAATGTGTTTACTGCTTAGATACTTCTGCTGCTGACTATATGAATACGAAGACCCAGAAATCTAATTGGTTGACTGTACATATATCAAGTCCATGCAAGGTTTAGTTGAAGAGAAACTTTGCAGTCCAAAGAACACTAGGTTATAAGACTTACAACTTGTAACTATACGTGCCGTTACCGGTATGAGGCCGTCCACATATTACGTCACATCGCTGTGGCGTAATATGTGGAATATATCCGATATCGGCACAACATTTCTACTTTCCATTCTTAATGGGCTTATACAATGAATGTTAGGACGGACACTTTGTCAAGGCAGTGTTAGTAATTACGCGTTAGTAATATTGCCGACATTGATAGATTTACAGTTAGCTAATTGGACCATTCTAATAGAAGTTTTGTTGTCCCTCAATTCAATTCCCTGCTTAGTGATTGTAAAAGGGGTTTAATTATTTGTTTATTTATTTATTTAATCTTTATTCCACTAAATAAACCTTATCGTACAAAAGGCGGACTTAATGCCATATGGCAAATATTTAAGTCTAGTCATTATCATTTCCCCACAGGACAGGCCAGCCTAGTGTGGAGGTCAGCATAAAATGTAACTGTTTTTATATATATATATATATATATATATATATATATTTGGAAATATTGTATTAGTATTGTAAATCTCCATAAATCAAATAACCTAGTATAGTCATCAATTTGTTTGAAAATTGTGCCTTACCACTGCGTTACCAGTCATTTGCGTATATAAATATTATCTTATGCGTTTTTACCACTGAATTCTTCAGTTCAGGAACTAATTCCATATATCAATTACTGTATTTTTTTTCGAAAAAGAAAAATGGCTGTACGAAAGAGAATGTCACTTTTATTTTTGCTTGTAGGCAGATTGTTCAGTTGAGGGCAGAAATATGTACCCATAATATTTATGGGCGTCATTTCAATGGAAGTGGCCACGGTGTAGTATAAGTCACCTGTAAAGTTATTATTCTTGAACGAATTATTATTGTCATTTCACTTAATTTATAATCAACATATCACTTAGTTTTCGATAAGTGTAGTTATTTTATTATTTTTAGTTACAAAGCTCGTCGTTCTTTTATTTTGCTTTTTCTTACAATAAATCATTTGTATTTACTAAAATTTGTCAAAAAGTTTTTCTCAGAATGATTGTAAATCTATAGATGTCGTATACTACTACATATTAGTATGCTAAGACATCACATATGTGTTATCACATTCAATATACAAATATTCCGTACTGGGTTCTTTTCACTTGCGCACTGAAGTCCTCTTTGTCCGTTCTGAAAATATTATATAAAAAATAATGCCGCCACCCTAATATAAATGAAAAATCGTGTACTAAAATATATATAGATAGAAGCTTTCAAATTGATGCATTTTGCTGATATACAATACATTACGAATTCTATAATGTTGAATACGTAAGTTGTATATATGTATTAAAGTATTTTTCTAAATGCAAAAATATCCACTCTCAATATCCACTCTCAATATCTTATATTTATAGCTTTTAAAGTGGAAGAGATTATAACATAAAGAATGTAACAGGCGTAGATATAATTATTTTATACTTATTCAAAACTATAATTTTTTTAATATGCCATTTTTGATAAAGGCTTCAAATAAATATGACGACCACAAGTTTAGTTGATAATGACACTGCCAACGAAGCTCGTGGTCCCGGGTTCGAATCCCGGTTAGGGCATTTATTTGTGTAATGAGCACGTATGATTGTTCCTAAGTCTTGAATATTTTCTATGTATTTAAGTATTTATGCATCTATATAAGTATATTATCATAACCATAGCCTACTACCCATAGTACCATCGCCAACACAGTTATCTGACCATTAATGCACTTTATTCTCATTGTATTAAGGGTCACGAATGGTCAGTTCACTGTGTTGGCCTTAGTACAAAATTTGCTTGCTTTGGGATTAGGTCGATTTGTATAAGTTTTTTTTAATAAAATCATCATTCGCGTGCCCTTTTCCCATTTACTTGGGGTCGGCGCAGCATGTTTTTTTCTTCCATAACTCTCTATCGCCCGTCATCTCGTCAAATAAAAGGTATATATTTGTATAAGATTGTCCACAAATATAGACCTACTCGAAACGAGTACAAAATAAAGCCGATATGATATATTACTTAAATATCCAATGCAATAACAAACTTAATTCGTTGAAATTAAACTTATAATTGTAATAAAAATGTTTAATTAACTGCCTCGTGGGCACTCGGCCGCTAACTCACCTCGTCCGGTTAAGACCGGTCTTCTTATTCCCGTCCTCTTCTCCGTCGCTCTGTCCCGATTCTGTACGGGTTCTGGCTTCGGCTTTTTCTCGTTGAGCTTCGTCAAGGTTATGGATGCCCACTAGGAGTGAGTAGTCCATGATCTGTAAATAACAGAATATTATATTTTATTTGTTGAAAATATGGATGTTGGACGAGTTTTTAGAACAATAGACGGAATTGTGATGCAAAAACAAAAATTAGTCATGAGGATGGTGATAATGATGTTAATGATCAACATAATGACCACATCAAAGATGACAGTCATATTGACAATGTTGATCATAACGACGATTATAATGGCATTAATGATTAGTGATGATACAAATGACGTAGGTGATGGCATTGATTACGACGTGATGAGACAAATGACGCCATAGCTCATAGTAGTGATGATTACAATGACGATTGTGATTACCATGACGATGATGATTAAATATTATGATGATGACTATTAAAGGCGATGATGATGATGATGTTTTGATGATGACAATTACAATGATGATAATAATGGTTGTTTAGCCACGGTACGACCGTGGCTAAACTTTTTACCTTGAAGCTCTCTAGCACGCGGCCGTCATGTCTAATTGTCTAATCTAATATAATTAAAATGAGGATTTTGATGGCAGTGACGATAATGATGCAATGACGATGAAGAATACAATGACTATTAAGATAAAAATGACGACGGTTATAAGGATGACAATGACGATGACGATAATAATGACGGTAATAAGACTATGGCTAGACGTAGTTCACCTTGAAGCTCTCTAGCACTCGGCAGTCGCGCTGCATGGTCTTTATGAGCGCGTTGTAGGTCTCCGCCTCCAGGAATATGCCCTCGGTGTGGTGCTCCATGAAGTCTAGGTCCTTGTACGTGGCACGGGAGCCCTTTTGCCGCTCCGATTTACTGGCCTGGTGGAAAATAGGCAGATTTGTTAGTTTTATGGGTCACCAACATTATTTGTTGCTAGTATGGCCCAGTATCAAGGAGAAAACTTCAGTTTCTCAGAATAATTGTTACAATAAGGAGCTCTTTCATGCTTAGAAGATGGCCCAGAAAAATAGGTTATAAATGTCAAGGAAACCTTGTATTTTGGGGATTTTAACCCATATATCAGTTTATAAGTGACCACAGAGACGTAACCATAGTAACTAGAAAAAGAAAATATTGATTGGCGATTATGAAAATCAAAGAATTACAAAAGTAAAGTATGACCGAAAATAGTTCTTGTTTTTTCACATATTGAGCAGCTTGCCTCCACAATTTACTGGCACGTTGCAGTCTTATATTAATTTTTTATTGTTTAAGATCGTACGTCTGATGTAGTTCCACGAGCGAAGGCAGTCTCGTTCTTGCACGTTCTAGCTGATGCACTAGTAACAGTCAAGACCCAACATTGTCCACTCACCTTCCTCTTATACGTGGACCCTTTAAGATCGTACGTCTGATGTAGTTCCACGAGCAAAGGCAGTCTTGTTTTTGCACGTTTTAGCTGTTGCACTGGTAACAGTACAGACCAAACATTGTCAACTCACCTTCCCCTTATACGTGGAGAATTTAAGATCGTAATTCTGATGTAGTTCCACGGACGCGAGCAGTGTTGTTCATGACTTTTAGCCACACGTTTTGCTGTTGCGTTGCACAGTACAGACCAAACATTGTCAACTCACCTTCCTCTTATCCGTGGAGCATTTAAGATCGTACTTCTGATGTAGTTTCACGGGTGAGAGCAGTGTTGCTCATGGCTTTTAGCCGCACGTTTTACTGTTGCACTGGTAGCAGTACAGACCAAACATTGTCAACTCACCTTCCTCTTATACGTGGAGCATTTAAGATCGTACTTCTGATGTAGTTTCACGGCCGAGGGCAGTATGTTGTTCATAGCTACTAGCCGCACGTTTTTGCTGTTACACTGGTAGCAGTACAGACCAAACATTGTCAACTCACCTTCCTCTTATACGTGGAGCATTTAAGATCGTACTTCTGATGTAGTTTCACGGACGAGAGCAGTGGTGTTGCTCATGGCTATTTACCACCCGTTTTACTGTTGCACTGGTACCAATACAGACCAAACATTGTCCACTCACCTTCCTCTTATACGTGGACCCTTTAAGATCGTACTTCTGATGTAGTTTCACGGCCGAGGGCAGTATGTTGTTCATAGCTACTAGCCGCACGTTTTTGCTGTTACACTGGTAGCAGTATAGACCGAAGAACTTAGGTAGCAACGTGCGGGGGTTCTGTGAATAGAAATAATTCAATTAAAACATTGGTATCAGTAGAGTTGGGTGCTGTTAATAATATATAATTTAATTAGAATATGGAGCCCAACAATATAAAGCTGTATCATAATCATAAAACATTAGGGACAATGGGCAGGACCCATAAGAAAAGACAATAAATGTGCAGAAACAGAAAATCAGAAACTCAATAGGAGCGACGAAGTGGAAGACCGTTAGATGAGGGATGGGGGCGACAGGACTGATTATGAACAATTCCCGATAAAGAAATACTGATGATCACTTATATTCTGATACAGTGTGATATGTTCGATTCGCAAGACTAACCAATGGGTAGTAGGGCTTAAGTTGACAAAATACCGAAGTGCTTTCAACTATAGGAAAATGAACAATCTACTTTGTTCTGTAAGGCACAGCGTAGGTAGTCCTTTCAGAAGTGATGATTTGAAGGTGCCAGGAGCTCGCTAGATGAGGATCTAAAGTAAAGGACCTAAGATGTCTCCTGACTGATTTGTTCATATTGAAGGACTGAGATGTGTAGTGTCACCTGGTCGAGGTTCAAGTAGTATCCCGGCAGCAGCTTCTGCAAAAACTCGCCCTCCTTGTGCTGCACTGTCTTGATGATGAACTCGTCGTCGTTGGTTAGATAGAAGATGGAGCCGGACGCACCGGGGTTGCTCAACTCGCGGAGCGGCGCGCTGCACATTGACATCTGGAAAACAACATTTTTTTATTAAAAGAGGAACACGCGCTGCTAGTTCCGAACGGAAAATCTACCGCAATTTTGGAACCGTCTCGTACAGAAGACGGCACTTGAAGATTCTGTAAACATCAGAAGCCAAAGATCATAGGAAAAACGAAATCCACAAGACTCCGATGGCTCGGGCACGTTGTCCGAATGGGTAACGATCGTGCAGTCCGGCAAGCGTATTTGGGCCGTCCAACTGACTGTTGGGCGTCCTAGGTACCGATGGGGTTGACGACTTCAGACACTAAACACCAGCAGAGGGACCTAACTGAGCTCCAGGCCGTGTCCCACTGGACTGGCTGGACAGCCATGGACAGGGAAGCCTGACGGTCTTCGGTGTTGGAGACCAAGATCCACTTCGGGTCATAGCGCCACAGCAGTAAGTATTACTAAAGAAACAATACTTTTTGCCAACCCTAGCACAGATATCCTTCATTACGTCTTCTACATTAATTCGTCTTAAATTCGTTCACTTTCTCGCTCAGCACACTTCTTTTTTTGATTTCACTTAATCTCATCTTCCACACAAGCATGCATCCAGTAACACCACGCATAAGTTTCATTTTGGTCAGTACTTCAATAATTCTAGCTCTCAAAACGACTCAGGATCAAAATACCTAAATCTTCTTGTTACAACCTGTGTCAGGCTTTGTAGAGATCCTCACTCACCTTGCTATTACAATTGCGTCCGTTCTTCTGTATAAATGCACACCGTTTATATTTTATTCACCGCGGCAGCCTAGGAAATGCCCGTTAGACCGCACATCGTACAATCCTTACTGAATATTAGATGAAGCGGGCAGAATTAAAAATCAGTTTTTGTACCACATTACGTATTTAATTTAATGTTTGCATGTTTCGTAACGCGGTTAGCCTAGAAATTTTGCGATCATGCTAGCGAAACTGGCGTTTCTGGATTTCTAATCCGTGTTATCCTTCTAGCTCCCAGTTGTATCCTAGAGGAGCCTTTGGCACCTAATCTCAAGATATGGACACAAGTTCTACAAAAGCAACGTAAGCAGAAAACCTACACCTTGTTGGGATTAGACCATTTTCCTCACGATGTTAAAGATATCTAATGATATTTCATACACACATATTCACACATTCATACGCCAGCACCACACTTCGCTATGCGCTATTCTTAATGTTGTTGTTATGTTGGCTGAATGCACATAGCCGGTTTTTAATTTTTTAAAACGGGCTTTTTTCCTATGAAATAGATTAAGGAAAGTTCAATTGACACCACACCACACGAGTCGTAAAACAGAAAGCCCTCTCTCGCATATTTATAACCCTCGCCTGCGGCTCGGGCCTCAAACATCTGCGATATCGACCTTTCTTTGTTTTACAACCCTTGTATCGTAAATAGCTATTACAGTACATATGGTGCTACTTTACCGCACTCGTGCGGTAATCAGCAGATTACGTGCATATGTCGAAATTTTAAAGTCATATTATTTTTATAACACGTCGGTGGCAAACAAACGTACGGCCCGCCTGATGGTAAGCGTTCACCGCAGCCTATGGACGCCTGAAACTCCAGGGGTGTCACATACGCGTTGCCGACCCTTTAAAAATGTATTCACTCCTTTCTTGAAGAATCCCATACTGTTGTGAACTCCTCGGGAAAACCTCGGCTGGGAGCTCATTCCACAACCGGAGCGTCCGAGGGAGGAAGGATGTACTGTAAAACGTTGTACGATACACGTGCGAATTACCTGTTCTCTGCACTTGTATAGTAATGTACTCATAACCACATTTTTAAATTCTTGAATGTTGTGTTTAAATCACAAGGAAGATCCAAGTAGGCTATCTCTTCAATAAATGTGACTGCACCGGAAAATATATGTTATGTGCACTAACAACAAACATGCCCAGTACACTTCGTGACGGGATGCCTATTCGACTTATTCGTGTCCTTTGATGTGTACCAAAAACAGATAAGGCGACGGATGCGCGTTTTCGCTATATGCGAATAAAGCAAACATAGACGAATATGCCGAATAACGAATAGCTCATAGCGAAGTGTGGTGCTGGTAATACATACTCAAGTCTCTATAATAGCAAATCATTGTGGCTGGATTATTCGTCGGCCTCTTTAGCCTAGTTGGTAGTGTCATTGCCTCCGAAGCTAGAGGTCCCGGGTTCGATTTCCGGTAAGGGCATTTGTTTCTGTGGTGAGCAGAGACATTTGTTCCTGAGACTTGGACGTTTTCTATGTATTTAAGTATATATCTATTAAATATATCGTCGTCTAGTACCCATAACACAAGCCTTATTGAGCTTACTGTGGGACTAGTTCGATTTGTGTAATAAATAAATGCCCCCTAATATTTATAATTCGCTATTCTCGCGTTCTTCTATCAAACCACATGACATGGGTGGCAAAAGCAAAAATGCTTCGCGATCTATGAACGTCAAATTTTCGCTCAAAAACCCCAACATCCGATCATTAGCATTCACTCATCACCCCACACGTCAAAAACCAGTCATCCGCAAACTGGTTTAATTGATTCTCAAACAAACGACGCTCTCCGATCGACGGTGACGTCCTTCGGTGACGTCATGTAACGGAGCATCGAATAAACAAACCGATTGAGATGAGCTATGACGTCATTTTGGTGATCGCCAAGTATTAAGGGTACAGAAATTAGTGCTATGAACAATATTATTAGCGTCATGAATCCGCACCGCGGGGACAGCGCGCAGGTTATATCGCGCAGAATTGGCTACTCACCAGAAAGTCGTCCGGTTGTATCCCGAACAGATCTCTGAAGTATCTAAACGCTATAGGCGCGTAGGTTTTGAACTTGAACTCGGAGTAGTGATGTGCAGGCGTGTGGTTGGAGCCCTCGTGGGGAAAGTTCGTCGTTTCGACTGTCATGAAGTCCTGCATGAGTAAGTCGCGCTCAGGTTTAGATGCGAGGCCGCCGATCGCGTGTTGTATTCCTGTAAAAGACATATTAAGTTTAAAAAATCGTCTCATATTCAATCTCCGATAAATTGGCAGCATCCTGTGTCTGGTTATAGATCGGTCGATTCTTGAGGTCAAATCTACTTCTATTTATCCATAAGCTTATAGCGTAAGTAGAATGGGGCGTCATAGAACGACTTGCTAGTCAAATTGCTACATTGTTAGAGAGGTAGTGCACACGCTGACACAACGTTAGCACGCTCATATTTGGAGCAGCCCAACTGGGGAAGTACCTCCACCTTACAGAATACCGCAGCCATTATAACACCACTACTTGATCTTTTTGTACACTTCCGTCAGAAAGTTTAAGACCAAACACAAAATATGCAAATAAGTCCAATCCTTGTAAGAAATAGCCCATTGCAATCTTTTTGCCTTGTCTGGTTTGCGTAATAATTTATGAAAATTAAACTAAAAATTGTGTTTGGTCCTAAGGGAGCATACCCAAACTACGTGACCGACTTTTTACAGTTTTTTACCCCCCTCCAACCCTCCGGTGACCAAGCGTAGTATATGCCAAGACCCCCGCCCTCCCCCTCTAGTTTTCACGTAGTATAATTTATTAATCATTTTTTGCGGAACGTTAAAAAAAATGGCTCTTGTTTGTATTTTCTCATATGGCCCCTAATGCATGACGTCGAAAGTGCATGCGTAGTTAGATTGTAATTGTATTTAAGTCGAAACTGGAGAAGTTTTAGTGGTGGGGTAAACCGTGGCGCGTGAGTCTGCTTCAATTAGAATGTTTCTCAAAAATATTCCACTACATGAGAAGCTACCCCCCTCCCTCCCCCCGGTGACAGTGTTATTTTGACGACCCCCCCTCCTAAACGAGTCACGTAGTTTGGGTACGTTCCCTAACCTTTCTGACGATAGTGTATGTGGTGTTTTCCTGGTGGTGAGCACAGTTGCTAGAGCTCCCGAGAATGCGCTGTGTTGAGAGTGAGGGACCTCAGGGACCTGCATATAAGTACAGCTCTTAACTCAACCAACCCCCAAGTCAATGAAGGTTTGGCAATGTCTACTTAACATTAGGCAGGTGGTAACCCTTTTTGCCACCGATATCAAATAAAACGTTGGATCAACAAGCTTCTGTGCATCATCATCATATCAGCCAAAGGACGTCCACTGCTGGACATAGACCTTCCCCAAAGAGTGCAACAATGACCGATCCGACCGCATCCAGCGGACTCCCGCGACCTTTACCATGTCATCAGTCCACCTTGTGGGGGGCCTACCCACGCTGCACCTTCCGATACGTGGTCGCCACTCGACGCTTCTGTTCGAGTAGGGTAAACTCAGAAATGATTTGACCGTTTTGTAACTTTACTCCTGAGGGCACTTAGTAACCATAACGTATGTGTATATTTCTTGTCTATACTGTGAAATTTGGGTGAGCTGATCGTGCATATTTTTACTAACTTAAGGATAAATTAAAGGCAGGTTAAGGAAATACTTCGAGAACATAACTACAGACAGGAAAAAGCTATAAAAATATCAGTATTTCTGCACGGTTAGAGACAGAAAAAACTCTCACTTGCGGAAAAATCTAAAAATGTCACGCTGGAATTTAAATGTCAACATGCACGAGGCTTGTTCGTTTTCCCCTTAACAGGGGACGACGGTGTACTTATTAGGGACGTTTTCTCTTTAATAACTCCTCATGTTAATGTTAAATACGGCCATGTGTTTTTTTAAGAAGTGGCGTGCGTAAGACTACTCACAATTAGCCGATGCCAAAAATAAATACATCCTGGCCATCTCCAGCTGCACAACCACCAGACAAAATTCACAGTCACACTGCTCGCCGGTATGGAGACCGGATTCAAATGGCCAAACTTTTCAAGCCATCCAATTCTGTTGCTTGTCCAATCCCTCTCAAAAAAAACTCTCTTAGGCCCATCTGGATGATACCAGCGCAAGAGGATCTAATCAACCTCTTATGAACGTATGTCAGGAATAACTTCAGATCTTAAATATGGAGATATGACCGAAATTATTATTTAAATTTCTTTTTTTTTAATGGTGAAATATATTTATTAAGCGCAATAACAGGTCAATATACATTATAAAACGCTAAACTAACTAGGTAACTAAAAGAAAGTGTCTTTTATTTATATTTCATGAATTTAGTATTAAATATAAAAGTTTTAATAATTGTTATTCCCTAAAAAATCATATTTATTACCACAAATTCCAGCATTCATCATCCTACTGGCAACTCTGAATATATTGAAATGATTTCTATTGGCTACTGTTTGTTTTTAATTACACTAGACAATTTCTGAATCATGGCCAACAGAATGAATAAATGTTGCTCCTAGAAAAATATGCCTAACCAGGAATATTTGAGACAATAGAATCAAAGCTGAAAATTTAAGATGTTACTTAAAATACGCCATGTTACACTATGCTGTTCAAATAACAGTAGTACTGTCAAAACTAGAGTGCCAACGGGATCCAGCCTAATAACGCGATAGCCAATGCCGTCACGTTTTATGTGACGTTTTAGTACATTTCGGCCATATAACGTTACGGTATAAGCTACCGTGCTAGCTAGGCTATGGATGATAGCTGAGCGTTTTAATTTAACTCTGGCATTCTGAACCGATATAGCCTGATATATCGATCTACATTTTCAAAAACGAGGCGTTCCATAGACTGGTTTAAAAGGTCATATTTTTAACCAAATGAAACTAAGGTCTCAGTTTTAGGAAATTTAAAAAAAGGGGTCGCTAGGTGTAGAGGTTTCTTACAGAGCCACTTCACTTTTAGTTTTTTTTTTTTAAATTATCGTTGAGTTTCAGAGCTTTAGAGCCTCAAAAATCATCTTTATTACTAATGCATCTATAAGTTGTAGTAGACCTCGCGTCAGATATTTTTACGTTTCCAACCCCCATGGCGTGGCGTCGTCATTTTGAAAAATTACCAAAAACTGTATTGACTTAATTGCTCAGAAAAATTCACGAGAATTGGTTGAGAAATGCGACATGTAGAGAACAGCCGGACATACGAAAGCATTTTTGCTCGAGCTGAAACGGAGACGCTTCGCTCGCTCGCTCTATGTTTCGTCATAAAATACATAGGCAGTTTGCGAATCAAATGCAGCAGTAAATCCTAACGAATACAAACACCCGAAGATATATGTAACCACAAATAGCTGACATGTTTGGTTCACGTGTTCTTGGGGTTATTCGTGTACGCTGTATATGTTTACGTGCTGGACCAGATACGTGATCTTATGAAATGTATTCGCATAGGTAAGATGGGATTACGTATACACGACTATTGCAGATCTATCCATCTTTCCTAACGTTCTCATTTGTATCTTAAAGGAGCAACGCGTTCGCTCTGTGGCTCTGGCACATAAGCTTGTAACGCACAGAGCGCGACGCAGCGTCGTTGCGGGGCGCAGGCGTTTTTGCGGTAAAGCGAACGCTGTCCGGGAGACGTCGTACAAAAAAACCGCGCAGTATTCGGTAGCGCGGTAGAGCGGAGGCGGCGTGGGACATATGAAGCAGTAATCGACAGTCAACAGTTTCGGAAAAATCAAAAATTTAAAACCGCCTCCGCCCCGCACCGCGCCGCGCCCGCTCTGTGCGTTTCGAGCTTTAATCTCAATATTTGGCGAAGGCACAAGTTTTACTAAAGCTACTGCCATGTACTACACCTTCCAACACAGAGACCTACACCTTGTGTTGTAGGGATTACACCGGTTTCATTAAATATCATCATCATCATCAGCCCCCGTCGTCCACTGCTGGACGTGCCTTCCCCTAATTCGCGCCACCACACCCGCCCCTCAGCTCTCCGCATCCAACCGCTTCCCGCTACTATCTTCAGATCGTCGGTCTACCTGGCGGGAGATCGTCCCACAGAGCGAGTCGTTAAATATATCTAAATCATAAAAAATATTTTAATTTCCGTGCGCCCTTGACAATCTGTCTTTATCCGTACATTTTAGCTTTAATTCACTTGCAATGTTAGCATATTTGGGTCAAATTTTGTTGTCAAAGTGAATTTTAGAACCAGTTATCCTCAACCGATTGAGCTGAAATGGCATATTTATGTACGGAAGGTGGCCATGGCAAGTCCTAAACTACACAAGATAAACCCGTCCTGTCTGAACTCACTAGAACCCTCTCAACGAGTAATTTGATGACTGCGGAAAAAAGGTAAAGTCGGGAACAAAATCTTGTACAGAATATGATTCTTTTGACATAAACTTTTAAGTTTTTTTTTTATGACATACGAGGCAAACGAGCAGACAAATCGCCTGATGGTAAGGGATTAGCGCCTCTCATTGACACTCGCAACACCAGAGGCCAGAGGCATGGGAGTAAGCTCTTTTATTGAAGTTTTGAAGGCCGTATCGGTCCGGAAATAGTAGTAGTTCATTCTCCACAGTTTAGCTGTGCGAAGCGCGAAATTTCTGGAGAAACGCACAGTTGAGGACTGCCAACCATCTAAGTGGTGATGATGGAAATGTGTTGGATGTGAGTGTGTTGTGTATGATATACTCGTTGGCTGAATTCATCGGTATCTTCACAATATATCATAACATGAGGTCAGTATTACTATTACAGCCGCAAGCTAATGTATCTTCACATAAATAAAACACTAATCGCGTCATGTTATGTTATAGTTATACATATGCTATTTGCGGTCACTACAATATACAACTACTGAATAATACATTATCTGTTGCTATAATGGAATATATTGCAGGTGAATGAAAGATATCGCTGTGGGAGGACAGTGTGCGTCAGCTTCAGACCGACAACTTGCAGGAAGCGGCGCAGGATCGGAAAGGGTGGAGGCCAAGATTTTCTTTGGATCACTGCGCCGAAATAGTCTATTTCCAGAACCAATGATAATGTACCATGATATGAACATAAATGAGGCCTACCTCCTATGACCGCCATCGCTGCCATGACATACGATGCTGAGACATGTGACGCTCACGAATGAGGCTGTGCCTCAGAATACCCCAGAGAAGACGTCATATAAATAAAGCTACCGAGCGAGACGGTCATATACTAAATTTAATAAGAGTTCCGCTTTTCTTGATTTGCCTCAATGTCATGTACACGTCATGTCAAATAGTTTGAGGCAAATAAACGATTACCCGCCCAAATTAAAGAGGTAGTTTATGGTAAGCCGCCAGACGTTTAAGACCAGTTCTCAATTTAGCTGCGTAAGAACTTTTATGTCATATAGGATCTCTATAGAAATCCTTACTCTTAGGGCTGTGCATAAAATACGACATGCAGGAGCGCCTCATGCTCGGCATTAAATTGAAAGAACAAGTGAGGAATGCCGAAATCCTACGTGCGTAACGTCGGAGAAGTTATCACTAAATTCAAGTGGCGTTGGGCAGGACACGTTGCCAGGCAAAGTGACCGCAGGTGGACCAAAATGTTAACGGAATAGTGGCCAATTCTGGGAAAGAGAAGCGTCGGTCGTCCATCAGCTCGGTGGGTAGATGACATAAGGAAGATCTTGGGTCGCTTCTGGATAAGGTTAGCTCTTACCTCAGGACCGGGACGAATGGCGTACTCGAAGAGAGGCCTATGCTCAAGCAGTGGGCGATTACGATTTCTAAGAAGGAGATATTTTTTTTGCACAGCCTTAAGAGTCCGCAGTAAGCTCGGTTCTCCATACAAACGTAATTTCACTCTCATTTTAAAACGCCATGCTAGAATAACATGAAACTTTATATACACAATGGGATCCGGCATATCTAGGTCGAAAATTAGTTTCTGTAGCTTGAATTTATAATGGAGAAAAAATACAGTGATTATTAAGGTTTTCGTACAAGAACTAAAAAATTTAAAAATCTTGTATAATTTTTCTATTCCAATGGTGGATCTCATTGTGTATACAAAATTTCATGTTTTTTAAGCATGGCGTTTTATAATGAGAACGAAACTACGTTTGTATAGAGAATAGAGATCGGTCGAGCGTACGGGGGACTCTTAACCCTTGGTATGCCTTGTTCCGTATCCGTCCCAACCCAAACAGTTTGAAGTTTACGTTTAAACTTCAAGGTCATTATTGAAGTAGCAAATTTTGACATCGGCTTCCCAAAAGTTATCCCGGTACAAAATTGTAGAGGATTAAATCGTTCCATATTGCACTTGACTGTGCAAATGAGCGTGTTATCCCAGAGTACCTATAGGCACAGCTGTAGGTACAGAACACTTCCTGTCGCGAACGGAAGCGTCGGCCAAGGCTACCGCGACGTCGCTGAATTTGATGCTAACTGCTATTTTTAGACTTATTTATGTGTCTAAGTGTGGAGTTGGACAGTGAATTATGGAGAATTTTCACCGGTGAGAGATCTGAATTGAAATTTCAACTTCGATATAATGGTCATTTGGTTTTTTTTACTGTTTGCTCCTTCGCCAGTGGGAAAAGAGCTTTATAGGCCATTTGGCTTTATTTTTATACAACGACGGTACTATTCAAGCTTTATTACGGCGTTAGCTTATGGACGCTTACGACTCCAAAAGAAAGACAATCGCGTTGTCGATCCTTTATAGACTTGAAGATTCGATGTTTGACAGCTAGACTTACATGTCCCTCACTCTCAACACAGCGCATCTTCGGGAGCTTTGGCGACCTTACTCACCGCCAAGGATTGGACTGCTTGAAAAATGACGACGACTAAATGACGTTCCATATCTCTCCACAGGTATATATCTAAATATGTTATGTCATCATCATCATCTAGCGTTATTCCCAGAATTGGCGTAGGCCATCTGATCTTCCAACCCGGGAGTGAGAATCTAAATACATCACGTCGAATGTCAGGTCGCGTTTACTGACAGAATCTTCAAATAAATAACGGGCCGGCAACGGCCTACCTAATTTTACCATTTAAAAAATACGCTATTAAGAGTCTTGCCTGGTCTATGTAAAAATAAATACATATTTACGATGAATTAGCAGAATTCGCATCACAATTAACACAGTCAATCCATGAGGAAGTAATCAAACAATACAAGTTTCCTCTTCACCTTGCCTTTGAAACTACACAAGTAGACAGTGAAAGCAACTTGCGCAGTACAATGCATGTTTTGTGAGCAACAGAACTAAAGTACAAGAGCTACGACAAAGTTACGATCATCATCATATCTTCTCAAATTTTTATCTGATACACTCGCTATCTTATACTGTGGGAGTGAGAAGTGATTCGCATTTCAGCTATTCAACCCTATTCTTATTGAAGCGAAGTTTCACCACCCCCGATTCGTGTATTTCGTTGTAGTTCTACTGCTCCTGAACCATACAACGTAAAATAACCAAATTTACCACCATGATATACATTAACGCCGCATGAGCTTTGAAATAAAAAAAATAAAAAAGAAATAAAATTCAATAAAAAATATTTTTAAATTATTAAGCCGCTTTAGCGATGCATACCGTGGCGATGGCGTTCTTGACTGAAGGTATAGATCATAGCTTCGCTTCATTATGCCCTCGGGCTCACCCTGCTTACCTAGTATATTACAAACACTACTGTCAGCACGGCTAGCACAAGAAACGCCTGACGCAAAAAGGACTAACTAAGTTTCACCACATTGCGCGGTTTGACAGATCGATTTAACTCATACCAAGGTAACCCGCAATGAAATGAAAATCGCATGCGAGTCTCGTATGTGTGTACAGCATGGCTAGTACAAGGCGGCACGCGAGCTATCTCACGCGCGACATACACTATCCGTCTCTTTCTGTGTGTACCATTTAGAAAGAGACGGATAGTCTATCTCGCGCGCCGTCTTTTCCTAGCGGTGCGGAGGCCTTAAGACGGAAATAAACGTACTGATGGGGTTGTAAAACATTACTCTCGCTGTCACACACGATGTGGGAGCGAGAAGTCATTTACGGCTCCATTGGTACGTTACGAGAAATCTCAGCCTTAAAATGCGCGCCAGCCTAGTGCTACCCTACCCGTGCTACATATATAGTACAGTCTACGTACTGTCTCTTATAAATGTACTGCAGGGTTCGTCCTCGCAAACCAGTCCGCTATCGGGGTTCAAAGTCGCGAAGTCGCAAGGCCGCCACGTAATAGATAAGGCCTTTGGGGTTTGCGTGCCTTAAACTGATGGGTGACATGAGAATATTGGACATTAACTTTATTAATAAAGTAGCTTTAACCCGTGGGACGCCGATATCGAAAAATTGGCTACTTTAATCATGACCCTTTAAGTTTTAACGTAAGTTTCATACCGCTTTGGACGGATACGGAACAAAGCGTTCAAATGGTTAAGCCATCCAATTCACTAGTGTTTCTTGTTCAGTATGCATGCTAGTGGGTCTGCGAGCTATAGACTAGGGTGGAGCGTTTTTACTTTTTTGTGTTTTGAGATTTCTAATAGTGACAAAAAGTTGCCTTTTGGGCTCAAAATAAAAAGTTAATATGACGGCATCTCAATCAGAAGGGGGTAAGTGCCTCCGCAAGGTCAATGAACTTTCATTAAAAGAGCATTTATAAGGAAAATTTTAACAACGTACTACCTTCATAAACCATTATTTATTTTTAATTTAATATTGAATTTATATAGACTATGATCCCTTATATTATACAAACACATATTTTTAGTCGATATTTAACATTGAAAGGCTTAAATAACTAGAAGTCATCGCGACCAGCGCGCGCCACTGAGCGCGAAACTACCCGCCATTCGCCATTTGTAAATTAGTTTCTGCACTTTCTGTGACAAGTTTCAGTATGTGGCCTAGTGTAGCATAATAAATATAGATTATATTAAACTTAGGACTGATTTTAAACAATGGATAAGACACGGAGTGCTGTAAATTGTCCTTTGTTTGGTGGTATAAGTGAATTAAAAGAAAATATTCTGCCAACCTACGATGTCACGAAATTTTGGGAATGGGCTAGGCATGACCTTAACTAAGATGAAAGCCCCTAAAGAACCGCTAATTGCTGATATTGCTGAAATAGATACGAGCAGAATTGAAGAAATATAGGCAAAAGCGCCACTATGTACTGTGTCTCGTACAAGGATTGTTCAAATGTTAAAAGTTTACCACTTACTTAAATGTAAAAATATGCTGATGACGATTAAACGTTTGACAAATGATCAAAAACAGTCATATTTGACTAAAAACAGAGTTTGTTTGATATTTCAGCGTATAAATGTATTCATTTTAATTAGTGTATCTGTTTGAAACACAGAAAAGTTCCAAAAGCTGAGCAATTGTTTTAATGGACCAAAGAACGTCGTGCAATATGGTAATCGGAGGATTAGATATAACATAAAGTAAAAAACTGCAAAAGCGAATTTAGAGGCAAACAAATACACTAAAAAGGTATTTAGCAACCGATTGCGAGAATGTACCTGGTAAAAAACTTCGTCGAGATATTTCAAATGAAAAAAGTTTAGTACAAAACGACACAGTGACCTCTACAACCGTTATACCTACCGAATCAAACAGCAAAGTCAAAAAAACCATTTCTTTCGCAAATTAGGCCACACCTGTGACCGTTATGGGATTGTCATAGAGTGAGCTGCAGCAGCAATCGCATCCTCAGTGTTGACCGATATGCAATTCGAAGTAGAAATAATTGACTGTCGAAAATCGGCTCCATCTTGTCAACATGCGGCTATTCATTTTTATGAAGAGGTTAAACGTACCCGGCATTTACCAACTAATCTTAAAACAATTGTCGATCCGGTGTTACGCATAAACGCGTACGCAGCTCACCCGGAAAAGCTTTTACTGTCAATGCTAACCAACGAACCACAAAACGTGCGTGAGCTTGCCGTTCAGAGGATTTTGAAAGCAAGACCATTGACTTCATCTGAAATATCGAGACTCTTCGAAGTTCCGAAGATAAACCCTCAATGCCACTACGTAATATAATAATAATATTTGTACAACTTAATACATATTTAGTCCTGCAATATGGTTTTATTTAGTTAACACCTAAAAACATTAAAAAAAAATTAATACGTCACATTAAAAAAAGTTAGATTGTTTGATATTTTCGAAAATTCAAGGCCGTTGCGGAGGCATTAAATTGTACTTCTTTACTAACATAGTGTTCGTAAGATTAATTGTTACTAACATCTTTGTCATTTATATGGAACCATGTTTCTGAAATAAATTATTTGATTTGATTTGATTTGATTAAATGACGACTTATAAATCCAAAAAAATACACTGCATATAAAAAGCCCTAAGGCAATTTTTGCGCACTAAGAGATTTAAAAAAAAAACCATACAAGCGCGCTCCACCCTACTGTAGACCCCGCGAAAAAATTTTATTTTTTATTTTTTCAAATATCAAAATTTCCAGATCCTGAATCAACAATAAAATTCTATAAAATAATCAAACCTGCTCACAAAATTTAACGAGAATCGGTTGAGAAATGCGATCTATATAGCGGAGAACAGCGGGGAAATCCGTCGGCCAGACATACGAAAGCATTTTTGCCGAAACTGAAGCGGAGACCTCGTTTCACTCGGTCAATGATGATTACCTGATCTAGAAGCCACTGTAGCAGAGTGGCAAGGTGTGACTTTTAATCTGGAGGTCTTGGCTTCGAATACAGGCTTGTACCACTGGACTGGGTTTAAAAAATTCGCATGTAAATAATCGTACAGTCAGCATCAAAAGTAGCATATGACGGGGTCAAAACCTCTTATTAACTTATAATAGAGACTTTTGATCTTTTCAATTGCGTAGCTACTTTTGATACTGACTGTACGAAGTATCATTTTATATTTAACAGTAGCTTTTCGGCGACGGAATACATCGTGAGCAAACCGGTCTAATCCCAACTTTTCCCGTTGGGTTGGAAGGTCAGATGGCAGTAGCTTTCTAGTGAAACTAATTCCTACTAAAATTTTGAAATTAGGTGTCAAACCGGATGCAGTTCTAGTGGAAAACGCTAGGTTCTATAGGGATCTCACAATTCCCAGTGCCAGGGTCTATTCTGGATGACAACTTCTAGTAAAAGTATCATGTTCTACTTTTTAACCCACTTCAAAACAGCAGAGGTTCTCAGTTCGTTAGATTTTTTAATTTTTTCACAACCACTTTTTTTTTGCGAAATAAAACTGATACTTACGTATTGAATTAGTGTACAACAAATGTACCTACCTATTTCGAAATAGCACCTGAATGATATAAAAGGATGTTTTAGGTAAAAACACTTAGATATTTCCTAATTTCTGTAAAAGCTGGTAACACTAACACAGTGGCAATTTTTTTTTTGTACAAATTGGGTACACATCAAGAACCACTGAGTTACTCGATTTATGAATAGTTACACTAATTAGTTAATTTACTAAAACTATCGAAGGATCACAATACAGAAATATGAAATGAGGGCCAAGTATTGCAAAATGTGCATTTTAAGACTGGACCAAAAGCGTTAGTAAAAGCAAAAATAATTCAGCTAAGTAATACTTAATGACTTGTCATAATGACACATATATCGGCATATCGACAATGTCAATAAACAGATGATTCATCGAGCTTTAACGATAATATCAGCACGTGTGACAGTTAGGTATAAACAGATCGTAATGCGCTCATTGAAACGATATTCTTCAAATACACTAAACGTTCATCACACCTATTTTAACTACTTACTTACTTAGTTACTGGTCTGGCGCAACGACCCGTAGTGGATCTTGGCCTCCGACACCAAAGACCGCCAGGCTTTAATTAAGATACCTTATTTATACATATATATTATTTTAACTAAGATACCGTAAAAATACGTGGAATGGTGCCATTATTAATCCACTATTTTGGCTTGTTGTTCATTTATTTCCTCCAAAGTGTGATGAAAAACATTGTGTATTACGCGCGGTAAGATTGTTTTTTTTGACTCAAGTTTGTACCTAAGTATACCTCTCTTAGCACCCTTAATGCACCATGTACTATTGTATTGATTGTCTTTATTTTTCATTTCCACTTGCAATTTTGTTTTTAAAAACAAAACACTCTTAGTTTAAGTTTTATGTATGAAGGGGGTATGTAAGACTCTTTTTACATTGACATTCCTAACGCTTGGACTACATGCATCTGAAGTCGAGGCTCCGCCCACCATCGCTGATATTTTAATACTGTGGTGTTGCTTAATGCAAATTACTTGTCAACAAATTCATGAATCTTTTTAGGTAACTGACACGACGCCTTCGTACATTTTGTATGAAAACGTTTTGAGGCATTATGCCTGCACTGCGCCTGCGCCGCTTGAGTGTAATTCACCGACACGACGTCTTCACCTTTCACCGTCTCTGTGTCATTCGCGCCTTAAGGTGGGTTTGCGCCAAACCCTCTTTAATCGTAAGCAGTGTTCGTTAAAATCTGATTGTATACCAATTTTGACAAGTTGCTTATGATAACAGACCGATCAAGTTTTTTTTTATACCATGTCGGTGTCAACAAGCGTACAGCCCGCCTGATAGTAACCGGTCACCGCAGCCTACGGACGCCTGCAACTCCAGGGGTGTCACACAGTCGACCCATTAAACATTTATACACTCCTTTCTTGAAGAACTCCATACTGTAGTCCCTCGGCTCATTCGATAACGGAGCGTCCGAGAGGGGAAATTCCTCTAAAACCGTACCGTCGCGTCGGCGACCATTTAAGTTCAATCAGATACAATCAGGTTTATACGAGTACGTGCAGCCCCTAAACGTCACGAATTCAACGCGTGTCAAAGTCGCAAAAATTAATTACATAGAGTAAGTTACGCACGTAACCACACTAGTCGTCGCTAACGTTACGTTTATGTCACGTCACTGCGTTTACAGTGCGTCAGCGTATTTTTAAATACCGGTGTGGTCAGACCTTATATTGGTCATCGGCGTCATCGCCATTTTTATAATAATCTTAATTAGATGCGTCTGACTCGTTGGTGTTTCCCATTGTTCAATCTAGGCATACTGCCAGAAACAAAACTTCATACAAAACAAGTGTATTTTTGCCTGGACATCTTCACCATGATTTATTTTGACAACTTCGGCTGTGTGGACGCAGTGGCAGAGTAGTTTTAAGCTACCGAAATAAATATCATATATGGACCCGGGTATTTTAACCCCCGACGCAAAAAGAGGGGTGTTATAAGTTTAACGTGTCTGTCTGTGTTCTGTGTATCTGTCTGTGGTATCGTATCGTAGCTCCCAAAAGGATGAACTGATTTCCGTTTAGTATTTTTTGTGTCATAGATAATTTTATCCCGAGTGTTCTTAGTCATAATTCATGAAAATCTGTTCAGCCGTTTTTGAGATATTGAGCTTTGAAATGAAAATGTCACGAGTTTTTCAACTTGTTGTGTCGGGGGTTTTTGGCGACCTGTTTAGCCTAGTTGGTAGTGACTCTGCCTCCGAAGCTAGAGGTCCCGGGTTCGAATCCCGGCCAGGGCATTTATTTGTGCATTTTTCACGGATATTTGTTCTTGGGTCTTGGATGTTTTCTATGTATTTAAGTATGTATTTATCTATATAAGTATTTATATCGTCATCTAGTACCCATAGTACAAGCTTTGCTTAGTTTGGGACTAGGTCGATTTGTGTAAGATTGTCCCCCCAATATATATAACTTTGTAGTCAATATTATACGTAGGTTTGTTTGTCATTATGCGCATTTAGGAACTTAGAAAACTTACATTTACTCTATATTTAGCATAATTAACAACATATTTAAGTAATCAATGGAAATTGAACGTAAAGGATTGCTTTTTCCAAGTACATTTCTCAAGATCGGCTATTACTCGTTAACCGGTCATGACTGTGATAGTTTTCCTTTTAAATTCATTATCATTATACATATTATATGTGTACCATGATTTTTTTGAGATTCCCAGTAGCAACCGTTTAGCAGGTAGGGGGGGCACTGGACTACATCAAAATTTAGCACTTTCAAAATGAATATGGCGAAACTATAAGGGCGCTTGTGATTGTTTTGATCCATAGGCTACGGTGTCTTGCCATCAGACAGGCCGTATGCTTATTTGCCACTGTCGTAGTTTCACAAACACACGGCCTCTTACCCCAGATCGCGATTAACCTAGAAATAAACTAGAAGAGTGAAACCAATTAAGAACGTAATTAGTTTTGCAATCAGCGGCAAGTCAAGGCCGATGTGATTGAAGCATGAGCCATCTCAAATCTTAAGTTTACTAACAAAATATCACTCACATTATTCAAGGTTTTTTGTAGTGAATATTTCTTTGTTGCCAGCTTAGGGGTGAGTTGCACGAACTTACGATCACAGACCGATCAAAATTAACATGTCAAACTTTCTATAAGGGGGTCAATACCCCCTTATTCATAAACGTCCATCAAGCCTCTATTAATTTAACAAGCCACTAAAGTTGGTTTCTCCTTATCTGTCACTTTGACATTTATGTTTGTGAGAAAAGGACAAAACAACTTTTAGTTAACAGAGGTTTGTTAAATTTTATGAATGAGGGGGTAAAATTTTAACGAACACCATTTAAGATTACAGGCGATTTGGTGCAACCCAGCCTTAGGGGGAGGTTGCACCAAACCGTCTGTCACCGTAGCGGTGTTCGTTAAAATCTGATTGTATGGAGTTTGACAAGTTTCTATGGGATGACAGCTGCCGGCGCCATATTTAATGTTGATCGGTCTGAGATCGTAAGTTGGTGCAACCCAACCTAAGTATAAGGTAGTTGCCCTACTGTCGCCGTTTATGTATGTACAGTCCGCTGTAGAGAAACGGGACCCCTTTTGCATAGAAGTTAGTATGCAGGGGGGGTTTCTCTGCAGCCTAGCTAGCACGATAACTCATACCGTCACGTTATATGGCTGAAATGTACTGAAACGTCACATAAAACGTGACGGTATAAGCTTGGTAAATAAAACTTTAAAAAATTTGAAAAATATCCTTTAAAACCAAATGCAGCATAACTTGATGCTACCTCAAATAGCATTGACTGCCACGGTATAATTAATCTCGTAGAGTCAAGATCCATTATTCGGAGGTCATAACTTTAGATCGAAATTTCTCCGAATTGAAAACGGATTTACGTTAAAATCAGATTGTTTGACCACCACTTTGGCTTAGTAGGTAGTGACCCTGCCTACAAAACTGGAGGTCCCGGGTTCGAATCCCGGTCAGGGCATTATTTGCGTAATTAGCACGAATATTTGTTCCTGAGTCTTAGATGTTTTCTCTGTATTAAAGTATGTATTTATCTATATGAGTATGTATTTCGTCGTGTACAAGCTTTGCTATTTGTGTAAGATTGTCCCCTAATATTTATTTTTTGTATGGATAGTTTGACAAATTTCTATGGGATGACAGCTGCCGGCGTCATATTTAACTTCGATCGGTCTATGGTTGTATTATAGGTTTAAGCTGTTTAAGAAAAAGGAACACACGGACAGAACCTCAGACAGAACGGTCGCATTCATAATATTAGTATGGATAAACAATGGCAGCCATTACTTTAAACTGAGACATAGTTAGTTACGTGTCCTAAAAGTGACCAATTTGGCGTAAAATTGCTCTGAACACGCGTCTGACCTAGAGGGCGGTAACTGTAAATATTCGCTGTCATACGCTAATAGGTAACGGTCTGTTATCTTATCTGTAACAATAACAAGTTGGAGTATATAGGTAGCTGACAACTTAGAAAAAAAATTAAAACCCTCGACATTTTCATTTCAAAATTCAATGTCTCTAATAACTAAACCGATTTCGATAAAACATTGATGATCGGAGTCAAATTTTGAGCTTAATTTTATCTTAAGTTATCTGCTTTGTGTAAATAATGCGAATGTTCAAATTTAAGAAATACTTTGAAATAGCAATCTGTTGTAGCAGAAAAAAATAACAACTTGTTATAATTTATTTTAAAATGTTGTGTTCTTAATAAATAAATTAAAATATCAGGATAATCTGGCTACCATCCTTACCTGGTTGAAATTCTTCTAATTCGAACCAAGCGCTATGCATCATCCTTCATAATGCGCACGTCTAAGGTTTGGAATTCTCTGCCGGCGTCTGTATTTCCGAGTTCATATAACCTGGACCTTTTTAAGGCACGAGTGAATAGGCATCTTCTGGGTGAGCTCGCTTCATAGTCGGCCTCATCTTTGCCCCCTAGCTAGATGCTGGCTAAGGGCAGTCCCATTTTTAATAAAAAAACATCTAGGGAAATTGGCACTCGTTTAGATCTCAATTTTTTTGTCGGCAAAGTCGACAACCACGCATCGCATATTCTTAATATTGAACTTGGCTCAAATCGATAGATATTATATAATGCTTATAAGTTTGACTCATGTAAAAGTCAAACTTATAAGCTCAGCATTTCTATCTTATATTATTGAAAATTCCGTATCTTTCAAAGACACTAGCTACTTTTATCAAAATTATACATAGATAATTTGCATGGAAACAATGCAATTGTTCCTTTCATTGCAAAACCTGTATTTTTTTAGTCTTTTGTTTTTCAGTGACATAAATAGCTATGTACTTCGAAAAGATAACTACTAAAGTTTTGAAGATGATTTAGCTCCAGCTTATTTAAATTGTGAATTAGTTAAACCATTCTCCACACAGTATCCCTATCATTAATCGCACGTTTACGAAGCACTACGGACATTAGGCATGACGCCAGTTCCCATACTCACTATGAATTCCTAAGAGTTGAGATTGCCTTCTGGAAATCGATGTTTAGGCGTGGCTAGTGGAAGGATTCTGGTGGGTGCAGAATTCAGTCTGCGCATATTTAAGCGTTTTACAAGTGTATATTGTTTTATGGGTTTTACAGCTTCGATCAAAACTATTTAAGAGTGTAGTATATCCACTGAAACCCGCGTCTTGCACACCGTGTCTCGGCCCCATGCTGTTTGTACTCCTATTTTGAGGCAACATTTTGATTCCTATGTTAGATTTTTGTAATGCACTTTGTTTTTGTTGTTCCGAAAACAAACTGATCAGTTTTAATTGATCTTGAGTGTATATATCAAGAAAAACCTGACGTCTAGTAATCGTAAGGAAATCGTCAGATAGTCAAAACATACGTTACGTTGAATGTAAAAATGTGACTTCTCGTATCAACTGACAGCATCTCTTCATTCATTACGTAAAGATTTGAATAATTACCCTAGCCTGCTAGAACTAAAACGACACATGCGTATACTGTTTGGGTGCTTATATGACGTTTTGTTTTGTTTCTATACTTGTGTCCCATTTTGGCCAACTCGTTGGAGGCTGTTTCCAACCGGTCGTACATATACAGTCGAGGGCACCAATATGTATACCTTTTTTCACCTTATTAAATTAAATAAGGTCCAAATTGTATACATACTTATATTTAGGCCCTCGACTGTACTTTGCGCAGACATGTTTGCAAATCTACATATGGTAGAGAAATAGACTTCAGTTTTGCTATGACCACAACGGAATATGTGATCCGGTTGGAATGTGTTCAAGCGCATGGCTTACCCAGAGTGGCGGAAGGCTGTGAGTCTTAGAAAATACAGAGGGGTAGATACGAGTAGTAGTAGTGGCTGTTAATGCACTGTAAAAATTCGCTGTGATGACGGTGGTCTGGGTAGCCTAGTGGTAGGGCGCTGGTCCGACCATAAATAAATCATAAGATATATATGTATAGATCCTCTTTGGTCGGACAAAGCCAGAGAGACGGGTTCGATCCTCGTCTTGGGCTGCGTCCGGGATCACGGTTAATTTTCTCCCTGTATTTGTTCTCTGTGTCAACTAATTTTTTTTATACCACGTCGGTGGCAAACAAGCTTAAGCGGTCACCGCAGCCTATGAACGCCTGCAACTCGAGGGGTGTCACATGCGCGTTGCCGACCCTTTAAAAATTGACAACAGAATGTTTTTGTCGCTTAAGAAAGAACTGTATTTAAATCATCACTGTCATCGTTATCAATTGTAAATAATATACATTTGTTGGTAGAAAATCTCTTCATTATAATAATGATTATTGTTTTAATGCAATAATTATTCCTCTTATTATTTTCAATAGGTAATTATATTTTTCATGCAACTAAACATCTTGAAAAATGCATGCAGTCACGATTTTCAGCAAAAAGTTAAGTAAGACTGGTTGAGCAGTATATTCTATATTCGAATACGCTATTTGATTATTTTTTATGGTGCCATTCGAACCAGTTTTTATGTATAATGGGACCAACTACAATGAGACCACAAAAAACCGGCCAAGTGCGCGTCGGACCACGCACTATGAAGGGTTACGTACCAACACCTAATCTTAATACATTTAAAACCACTATTCAAAACTTACGGCACTTAAGCCCCTTATTTATGGGGGGGGGGACACTTTTTACGACTTTGACGGCTAATATCTCACCAGCAGGTGACTTAAATGGATAAGTTATTTTTAAAACCTCTATGTCATTTTTGAAGGCCTATCCATAGATACCCCACACGCCTGTGTGCATTGAAAAAATTGGACCCCCCTGTTACATGTATGGGGTGCCCTTCCAATTTAATATTTTTTTCGTAAAATCACATCATATTTCTATAGCGGTTTATAACATACACCTTCACACCAAATTTCATAATTGTAGTGGTCATATTCTCCGAGTAAATCGGCTGTGACATACGGACGGACAAACGGACAGACATGGCGAATCCACAAGGGTTCCGTTTTTTGCCATTTGGCTACGGAACCATAAAAAGGACAAAAATCAGGGGCAACCCTAACTTGACGCTAGCGGCTCCTACAAATTGACGGACTACCGTTGTCGTTTAGACTTTAGACAGTCCCAGTCTGTGGCATCACTCAAGGATAAATTAAGAAAGTTGTCGCTCTCCAATGACTTGTGATTTGATTGGATACTGTATAGACACCATGTTATATACTATAACAAGGGGTAAATATCCAACTGATACCTATATGCTTTTGACGGAGACGCCATTTCCTTAAATATCCTCCTTATTTACAGTATTGTTCTCAAATTTTTTATGTATGTTCACCGATTACACTGAGACTATAAAACCGATTACGAAAATATTTTTTGTTTGAAAGGGTATGTTTTCTAGTTGATCCCAGTGTCATCAAGACAGGATCTGATGACGGGATCCTGAAGAAAACAGAGGATCTCCTCAAATTTTATAGGTATATCCATAGCGATTCCAGTATTTTTAAAGTAACACTTGCATTTGCAAATGCTGCACTTACAAATGCGGTGTAGTGCAGATGATGAAGACGAGAATTGGCCACCGGAACTCCTCAGTAAAGAGATTTTCGTGGAAAGTGATAGGATAATTCGATAAAGTAAATTAAACGGTTTTTTAATTTATAAATTCAAAATCAGCTTGTTACAATATTATTTCTCGAGTTGAAGGCCTCAATAGGCTTCGGTGACCGCTTACAAGCGCGCCCTGATAAAGTCATCTGTTTACATTGGACAACGAACACAACTCATTGAAAGGACAACGATTTCTGCTACACTCCCAACCTTGTACGTACGCGGCTAAAATTAGTCGGCATCGCTGTTAATTTAACCCATATAGCTTGGTTAACGGTGTAGTGGCAAATACGCAAGGTTAGGCGCAAAACAAACGAGAGGTAGCGCACAGCGGAATGCCACCTCGCTGATACGCCTCGCCTTACAGAAGACCGCAGCAATAAAAACACCTCTGCTCACTCCGTAGGCGTGTTTCTGGTGGTGAGTAGAGCTCCCGAGGATGCGTTGTGTTGAGAGTGAGGAGTGAGCTACCTGCATTTGTCTTTAGCTGTAACCGTGTAGACTCGGGCAAGAATACATAGGTTTACAGTCTCACCCGCCTGTCGAAAAAGGCGACTAAAGAGGGTCACCGAGGTTGCGAGGACACCACGTAGCGGGAACCACAACACCCGACTATCAACCCCAGGGAAGGTGACGTCCATTGATAGGAGCCAAAAGGAATAAAGTGCAAGGGGGGCTCCAGTGCGTTCAGTACTAAGATCCTAAAGTCCTCCGCATTAGAGCGCAGACGGAGATCACCGAGGAGTTCTTAGTGGATAGTAATACCACATAACCCAGTTATTCCCCGATGACTGGGCATCACAGTAAACTGAACACTGGTAGACCTTATCTAGTTGCAATAAAGTACACGAATTGTCAGTTAACCTTGATGGTGATAGTACCAGGATCGCAGGTTTCTTTACGAAAAAAAAGCTGTCAACACAACGAATACTCAAATCAACACGCAATGCGCTCGTTATTCTTCAGGAGTCGCAAGCATCTGAAGCTATGGTGTCTGGTTACAGCAAGCCGGCCGTAAACTTATTCGTCGTATTAAAAAAACCCTTTCCACTACATTAACCTGGGGAATTCTTATGTCCAGTCCAGTGTACTCACCAAGTTGTATGGAGCCCATGATCTGCGAACTCTGGATCTTCTTGTAGGTGATCTCGCCGCCCTCGCCGACTCGACGATGCCCGATTTTCCGGTCCGACTTGTGCACCTTGCTGATAGCGCCCAGAGGGCCGACCGCCGGCTGTAAACGAGGATTTACTTGATTAAATAACCGTACAACCATGGATGAAATAAGTAAAGAGGAACGCCAATGTCTATGTGGTCTTTACAATGTCGGGTTCCTGGCCGAGAAACCAACCTAATATCCTAACTAGCTAGCTAGGCTGTAGCTAGCTTCAGTATAGAGAGATCTTGACATTGAATTCGTATGGCTCTTAGACCTCCTTTTAATAGAATAGTGCCATCTATGAACTCAATGAAGCTACACTGGCCTGCAAAAGAAGGTATTAACACTCATAAACGTGACGATAACTTCTGTACTATTTTAATTAGAAACTTGAAATAAAAAGTATTATGTAGAAAATAGAGTTTCGTTATATAAACTCTTTTTTGACAACCTCCTTTTAAAAGATGGCTAAAAAAAAAACAAGAAAGAAAAACGCTCCCTTTTCAAATGCTGTAATTTTTTACTTTTAGCTTTTTTGAACAATAGTACATAACGATACAAGTGCAGAGAACAGGAAATTCGCAACGAGTGGTGATAAATTGAAACACAACATATGGCTCTTTAAAGTTTCGACATATGCACGTAATCTGCTGATTACCGCACTCGTGCGGTAAAGTAGCACCATATGTACTGTAAAAACTGTTATACCTTCTTGTGCAGGCCAGTGTATTTTAAACAAACATGATTTTGTAACTTGTATGGTGTGGCGGTCCTCTTGACTTGACTTATTTCGTCCATGCCAATATCATAAAGATTCTGGATTCCAGCATATACGCAAATCATCCATTCATTCATTTATATCCACCTTATTAACTTGCATACACCGTGATGTTTACATTAGTCACTAGTGTCACTACATTTTTATAGGATTCTGCATAGAAGATGACGAAAACGTGACGTTTGTTTATTATGACTATTATTAGTGATTCGTATACAACATGGCCTCTCCATATATGTGATTTGCTAACTGTATAATCATAATAATAAGGCAATAAAGTTAATTTGAATTTGAATTGAATTTGAATTTATATATCAGGTCAGGTCACTTACACAACTAAAAGTAATACGGAACAAATGAATCATCACAACATTGATAATGATGTTGATGTTATTCGTCATTGCAATCGGGTCAGTCAACTATTTCTTCTTGTAATTATGTCCCGTTAGCCAGACAATATGACAGATTCACTTTAAAAAATATTACAACAATAAAAGGGGTTAAAAAGAAAAATAAAACTTTTTTAACCCAATCGCAGTTTTGCCTATAGTTAACATGATGAATGGAAAGTTCTCCTCTAATTTCAGACGCACACACAAGCGATCTTGAAAAAAACACTATAGTATTTGCTTTCCTATTTGCATTCTGACACAGCTGTCATCCCGGTACAATAAACGTCAATGATGACATAATTTGTACGGGGATGACAGCTGGGTCAGAATGCAAATACTATAATTATTTTTGTTCTCGGCAAAGCATGGTGCTAATCTAATATTTGTACCATACTGCTTGTAAATTTAATAACAGATTGAGATTTTTTACCAACGATTTTTAGTCATGCGAAACCCTAAAAAGTTAAGTGCAACGTTGCTACATAGCACGATAGGTTTTATGTTTTACGCATGTTTAAGGCGACTAGGGCCGTAACAACAATGTTAGCACGATCACAATTATGAGTTTTATGATTTATGACAGACTTATTAGCGATCATAGAGGGCTGAAAATACATATGTAATGAGAAAACTTACTACTGAATCCAGAAGTATCTCCTTGAATCTGCCCGATTAGCCATCAAGATAACCTAGAGTTCAGATCGGACTAGGCTAAACTAGGATCTTGACAGCTGCAGGCTACAAAACTAATCCTGAGTTGATTCCATGGCACTTAAGTCTTGAAATGATTCGAAGAAAACGAAACGATTAAACGTTACTGTCCTTTAAGTGCGATCCAATATTTCATATATACAAAACCGGCTCTCGACTGCCTTTTTCGATATTTTCTCACTTAAAGATGTTTTTCTTATACTACGCTTCAGGCACTCCTGAATTTGATCACGTTCAGCCGGCTGGACGAAATATATTACCGTCTTTTTGCATTTTTTCCTGATCGAAATCGTTTGGACTATTCAGCGTCACGGAGGCTTGAGGGGTTGTTTTCTTCTTGCAAATTAAATTAACGGTTGAGACTGTAGTTGCACAGAGGGTTATGTGTAATGTCCTATTAATGTGTCAAATAAATAACATTAATAGGTCGACTTGTTGTGATTAACTAGTATTGATAAGTCTTAGCCCTACAAGGTTCGACGCGTTACTAAATGTACGACGATACAAACTTGGGCTATTTTGGTGGTCCGACATGAATTTTTGAACAAGTAACCTTACAATACCAACACGGCGATTATTTACTCGATCAATGAGGCAATTGACATGATATTCATAACATTTGTGTCCTTATTATAAAAAATAAAAATGGTATACGCGTGTATAAAACGACGTCTTTCTTATATCTACTTATTAAGCTGGCTCAGCGACCCAAAGTGGATCTTGACCTTCGAAACTAAAACACGCCACTGTGCTCTGTCCGGGACAGCTTGTCGCCAATCAGAGTCGGCTGTTTAAAGCTGGCAGAGGTTTTTTGGACTTCGTCTATCCAACGATACCTTGGTCGGCCGATCGGGCGTCGACCATTTGTACGCGTCCCAAGTATGCTCTTCAGGATTGATCCTGAGGAGGATTCTTCCTACCCAGAGAGAAAGCTTTTATGGCTTTGACTGAGTGATACCCCACCCTCTACTTGCTCTGAAGGTATGTGGTATTGTTCCTACAATTGTTTGGATCCGGCATAACTATCCGGAGCTGACGATGCGAGGAAACGCGAGTAGAGGCAACTTCCCCTCCTCTTTCTGATTTACGCAGTGCAGGAGCGTTCGCGGCCCAACACAACGAATCCGCAATGTGCTTGTGATTCTTCTGGAGTTCCAAGCATTCATAGGCTACGGCTTACGATCACGCCGGCCTTAAGAGGCTGACAAGCGCCAATGACCTTGGCTATGTCTGTCTGCGTCTAGTTGCGGCCGGAGTGAAAGAGAAACTATATATCTGCTATACAAGCAGATAATCAGAAATTTAATGAATATTAACGTGTATTTTTATTTTTTACCGACTTCAATAGAATGAAGGAGGTACTAAATTCGTCTGCACGTTTGCTTGTTCTTTTTTTTGTTTTTTTTTTTTTTATGTATGTATGTTCCCCGATAACTCTTGACCACGCTGGCCGATTTTGATAACTCTTTTTAGTTTTAAAGCAGGTTAACATTAGTCCCATATAAATTTGGTGAAGGTCTGATGATGGGATCTAGGAGGAATCGAGGGAACCCCTCGAATTTGGTAGGCACGCATATGCCGATTTCGGTATTTTCTGTAGGTAACCAAGCATTGGCTCACGGAAACCACAAATTGTGGCATAGCAAGTACAAAATTGGAGTCGATTTTTTTTGTATAAATTATTTACCAAAAAAATGGTTTTGGTTGAATCATCGTTTAAAAAATGACAATTTAGCTCTATTCAACGTCTTAAACTTGTAGGCCACCGTCGTTATATAAGAAAACTAGCATTTGCCCGCGGCTTCGCCAGCGTACTAAGCGAAATTTTTAACCGTCTACAAAAAACAGGTTCGTATGTTTGTCCACGATTATCTCGCGTTTGGCTGAACCGATTTAGATGCGGTCTCCAGAAAAGTAGTTGTTACATTCTGGGGTTTTGCTATACGAAGTTTGGTGATTGTGATTCATTAACAGATGAACAGATAAAAAGTCAGTATACATTCTGAGAACCGGCAAACTGTAGAATTTCATTTGATTTTGGCAAAAATAAGGATCGAAAACTATTATCATACATTTCCGAGGCCGAAGGGGAAAGGGCCGATCAAATAAAAGCATGTCTTAAATGGCTCTTAGTAAAAGTATCTGTGTACTACAGTAACACCAATAGGTCTGTAAACGACCTAACAGCGCGCAGCGGCCATAAACTCTGGTCCTTTGAAGTACAGAAATACGGCTAATTCATAGGTAGGTTTTGCCAGTTACCATTGGAGCATCCAAAAAGAAAATTTGGCCTCACTTCCATTCGCACTCCTTACTGTCAGTCCGTCTGTTACAACCAAGTTGCTTTTACTGGAGTACTTCTACTTTAGAGCGATCGTGGCCCAACGGCACCCGCCTACCGCGTGCGGTGTGCGAGGTTAAGCAATGTGGGCGCAGGTCAGTTCTTGGATGGGTGACCGCTTTGAGTGGTTACTAACTGACTCTCGTGTTTTGAAAGGCACGCTAAGCCGTTGATCCCGGCTGCAATCGTTAAGCCAAGTTAGAGGCCTTCGAGCGGCTTGCGAACTTCTAACAGTCAAGTTGCCCACTCAGTTAACAAAGGGGGGTCGAAGTTGCACCGCGTCCGTAGGGAGTACCCACCGTTACCATACACAGAACCCCTGGGTGGTGCTAAAAGTGCAATAAAAACTGGCAACCGTACTAGTCTTCTCGAAAATCTCACGGATCGTAAATAAATGCCATACGATTAAAAAATAATTGAAGGTTGATTTAAATGGAAAAAATATCGAAACCTCTATGTCGTTTTTAAAAGCAAATCCATAGATACCCCACACGCCTATATAGTAACATCAAACTTTTTTGCATATAGGTATGAATGGAGTGCCAAATTTTACCTCGGATTCGTATTAAGAGACCTCTCGGACGCTCAGATATCGATTTTGAACGAAATCGGGACGGAAATGAAGAAAATCAATATGCCGCCACTTTTTCCAAATTTTACCTCGGATTCGTATTAAGAGACCTCTCGGACACTCAGATATCGATTTTGAACGAAATCGGGACGAAAATAAAGAAAATCAATATGGCCGCCACTTTCACATATTTTACTCGGATTCGTATTAAGAGACCTCTCGGACACTCAGATATCGATTTTGAACGAAATCGGGACGAAAATAAAGAAAATCAATATGGCCGCCACTTTCACTTTAACTCAGATTCGTATTAAGAGACCTCTCGGACGCTCAGATATCGATTTTGATCGAAATCGGGACGAAAAAAAAGAAAATCAATATGGCCGCCACTTTCACAAATTTTACCTCGGATTCGTATTCAGAGACCTCTCGGATACTCAGATATCGATTTTGAACGAAATCGGGACGAAAATGAAGAAAATCAATATGGACGCCACTTTCACAAATTTTACCTCGGATTCGTATTAAGAGACCTCTCGGACGCTCAGATATTGATTTTGATCGAAATCGGGGCGAAAAAAAAGAAAATCAATGACTGCGACTTTTTCCACATTTTACCTCGGAGTCCTATTAGGGACCTCTTGGACGCTCAGATATCGATTTTGAACGAAATCGGGACGGAAATTAAGAAAATTAATATGGCCGTTACTTTATTCAAAGTTTAGGTACCTCGGATTCCTATTAAGAGTCCTCTCGGACGCTCAAATATCGATTTATGTCGAAATCGTATCGGACGGCACTGATCAATAAAACCATCTACAATACATTGAATCAAAAAAGGTCGTATCTTCATAGGGAACTCACGGCACTTCATGCACCTTTAGACCTTATAAGGAACTTACATGCCAAATTTGGTATCTCTCGAACAACCAGTTTGCGCTGTGCGGTGATATGTCAGTCTCTCAGTCAGTCAGTTATTTCTTGATATTTGGCACAATTTTTCAAAAGTTTTCATGACCACTATATTCAATTTCAAAACCGATGCCATTTTCGTAATTAACGTCCCAAAAAACCATAAAAACGACACCCATATTAATATTTAGACATTTCATCCCCCTCGGACCCCAACAGAGGGGATGGTATTTCACGTCCTCCACGTGGGATTTTAAAATGATTGTTAAGATAAGATAAGATATGTTTATTGTTTAAACTGTGTACATTGTGGTAGTAGACATAACATTATGGATTCAACAGTTTGCCCATTTCGGACGTACAATATTATAGCATTAAATTAGTAAAAAATAAAACAGTAGATAAAATAAGTTACAGACAAGGGAGACAAATCAATTTCACATGAAGATATCATCATTAAATTTGTAAATAATTATGGCATTAGAAACCTTCCTAGGAATTGTAAAACTGTAAAAAATTTGTTAAGAATTAATAATTTACAATACATATTCACTTAAATTATTAAAAAACATTTCAGGTCTACAATATTATGGCATTTAAATTCATAAAATTATAAACAGTGAAGATTGTAAATAGAATTCATTATAAAATTTGTATAAAAGTAATAAAATTTATAATTTACAAAAAAATCATTTAAATTATAAAAGCATTTGCCTAAGAGCCACTCTTTCAATTTTGTTTTAAAATGTTTGCCCTCTAATGGTTTAATACTTTCCGGTAAGTTATTAATAGTAGATTATACACTAAGGGGATAAAGCACTGTTTTATGTCACGGGAGCGAATTGAATCCCGAACGTAACGAAGGACTCATAATTTAACTCCTGAGCGTAGCGAGGGAGTTATTAGTTAATTCCAGAGCGAAGCGAGGGAATTAAGACTGAGTCCGGAGTGCAGTGAGGGGTTCAACCGCCCAAGACTAAAACAGTCTTATCCCCGAGGTGTATACTCTACTTTTCACACCTTATGCGAGACAAAAAAACAGGCTCAGTAGATAAATAATGTTTATTTAGCAAATTAAAAGTACATAGTAACATTAGACACGTTAGTCCAATTATGGAAAGATAAGGTAATGTTTTTATTTGGTCCTCGATTTGTTCGTCACGCGTGAACAAATGAAGGCGCGCGACGTTCCAAATTCGAAAGCACAAGCCGTGGTCCTAGATTCGAAATTCGAATTTCGAACACCGCGCTCCTCCGGACCGGGGTTCACACGGAGGCAAACTTCATTTATTTTGTCAAATCAAGTAGGCCATGGCCTAGGACAAATTGTGTTTAGCAAAATTAAACTTTATGCAAATAGTAATAAGAATTATGAAAAGTGAAATCATATTATTAACCAGCGGGTTATAATGAAATTCAGTACAACATTATAACCCGGCTAATACCAAGGGATTTAATGTCTTGCTTTCGGTAGGGTTTACATGACCTATAATTCGGCATTGTCGAGCATGTGGTTTGAAAATACATTTATTCCAGTAACGTATGTGCTCTTTTTAACCGACTTCAAGATTTCAAAGGAGGAGGTTATCAATTCGGTTGTATGTTTTTTTTTTGTTTTTTTTTTTTTTAATGTTTGTTACTCCGTAACTCCGTCATTTCTTAACCGATTTGGAATATTATTTTTTTGATTGTAAGTATATATATCCAAGTTGGTCCCGTTTTTGTCAAAATGCAGTTCTGATGATGGGATCCATGAGGAATTGAGAGAACTCCTCAAATCTTAAGGCAAACATATAGTGATTTTTGTGTTTTTATCAACAATTCAAGCATTTGCATCTAAAAATGTGACATTGGATGAAGTGGAACTGCTCATGATGATCAGAACAGAACTCTTCAACGACGAAAAGTTCACGTTTGGCGATTTGTCCTCCTAGCTGCGTTTGTTAAGCAAGTTCTATTTTCACGATTAATTTTTGTCATGCTTGATTTCTGATGATGGGATCCATGAGGAATTGAGGGAACTCCTCAAATCTTAAAGGCAAACATATAGTGATTTTTGTGTTTTTATCAACAAATCGAGCATTATCATACAAAAATGTGACATTTGATGAAGTGGAACTGCTGATGATGATCAGAACAGAACTCTTCAACGACGAAAAGTTCACGTTTGGCGATTTGGCCTTCTAGCTGTGTTTGTTAAGCAAGTTCTATTTTCACGATTGATTTTTGTCATGCTCGAGTTCTGATGATGGGATCCATTAGGAATCGAGGGAACTCCTCAAATGTGAAAGGCACACAAATAGTGATTTTAGTATTTTCATGAACTAATCAAGCATTTTCATTCATAAAAGTTACATTTGATGAAGTGGAACTGCTGATGATGATCAGAACGAAACTCTTCAACGACGCGTAGTTCACGTTTGGCGATTAGTTCTCTTCTTTTTGTTTGTCAAGCAAGCAAGGTTTTTCCATGATTCCATGAGGAATTGAGGGTACTTAGTCTTCTACCATTATAAACATACTTATAGCCATTTTTATTTTATTGTATGGAATCTAAGAGTGCACCATCTAAGTATAATAATCTTTCACCGGCCTCCCCCTTTGAAGTCGGTTTTTTTTTCTTAAAAAATATTTAATACATGACTAGATGGCCGGACAGTACATAAATCATATTTATACTGATGCCGTATGTTTCCCTTAGACTCGCTTTTTTTATAAAAACATCTTTTCTGGACTTAACAAATAAACAAATTTCTAATATAAATATACACGTTAAGGTTAATAATATATTATATTTTTGAAAGATTGGTCTAAGGGATTGCATATTATCGACCTTAAACATTAACCTCAAACATTTTTTTTGCAGTATGAAAGTGGATTGGACATTTACTGAGTTGCCCCAAAAATGTTGTTTTCGTAATCAGCGACCCAATAAACCATGGAAACAACACCCATATCGATTTTCAGAATTTGTCACCAGATATCCCCCTTTTAGGGGTTGATTTCTCAAAAAACCTGAAACACATGTTTACTCATTTATCGTTAGAAATACTCCTGTGAAGTTTCGAATAAAATAATCCAGCTAATCTTGATTCCCCATACAATCTTCGGACCCCCATTTCACCCCCTTAGGCGTTGAATTTTGAAAAATCCTTTCTTAATGCACCTCAAGACCTTATATGGAACCTACATACTAAATTTGGAATCTCTAGAACCAACAGTTTGCGCTGTGCGGTGATATGTCAGTCTCTCAGTCAGTCAGTTATTTCTTGAAATTTGGCACAATTTTTCAAAATTTTTCATGTCCACAATATTAAATTACAAAATCGATGCCATTTTCGTAATTAACGTCCCAAAAAACCATAAAAACGACACCCATATTAATATTTAGACATTTCATCCCCCTCGGCAGCTTACCAATATGGCAACGGCACGGTTAGTTTACTTTGCTTATTTTAATAGTATAATTACTTATGGTCTTATCTTATGGGGATCAGCTGCAGATATTGAAACTGTTTTTATTTTGCAAAAAAGGGCTATCCGAGCAATTTATAACTTGGGGTCGCGTGATTCATTAAGAGATTTTTTCAAAGAAATAGATATTCTAACCCTGCCGTCCCTTTACATATTTGAAATAATAATGTATGTTAGGAAGAATTTGGGCAATTTTCCAACGAACGCTGATAAACCAATAGCCACGAGAAATACTGGGAAACTCAAAATAACCTTCTATAGACTAGTAAAGGCGAAAAAGTCGTTCTTGGGAAATTGTATCAAATTCTACAATAAAATTCCTAAACACATTACTGAACTTAGCAATTCTAAATTCAAATCTGTAGTAAAACAAACACTTATTTCAAGAGCATATTATAAGATAAACGATTACATCATGGATAGGGATGTGTGGCAGTGATAGCGTCCTGCACGGGTAATCTATCGCGAAAATATATTTTCTACTGTAGCATTGTTATTTAAGTTATTTTGTAGTAATGTAATTTTATATTTAACTATATAATGTATATTGTTTTGAAAAAATGACACCTCGCCGAGTTTCTTACGCCGGTTCTTCTCGTGGCAGAGGTATATTTTTCCGAACCGGTGGTAGTTTATTGACGTTCATCGCACTCGCACCCCAACAGAGGGGATGGTATTTCACGTCCTCCGCGTGAGACTTTAAAATCATTGTTGTTTTCGTTATCAGCGACCCGGTATATCATAAAAACAATACCCATGTCGATTTTCAGAATTGGTCACCAGATTTCCCCCTTTTAGGGGTTGATTTCTCAAAAAACCTGAAACACGTATTTACTCATTTATCGTTAGAAATATTCCTGTTAAGTTTCGAATAAAATAACAATAATAAACATTTATTGTCAGATAACCAAAGATCCATAGTTTGTTAGTAAAATGTTATTTAGAATTAGTTAGTAAAAGTATCATTATTTATAAGAATAATACTAACAATGTCGATGAAAAGATAATACTAATAATAATCACGGAATACATTTTTTTTTTAAATAAAAATAGTCCAACTAATCTTGTTTCCCCATACAAACTTCGGACTCCCATTTCACCCCCTTAGGGGTTGAATTTTGAAAAATTCTTTCTTAGTGCACCCCTAGACCTTATAAGGAACCTACGTGCCAAATTTGGAATCTCTAGGACCAGCGGTTTGGGCTGTGCGTTGATATGTCAGTCAGTCAGTCAGTCAGTCAGTCAGTCAGTCAGTCAGTTTCTTCTTTTATATATTTAGACGTATCAGTTAATAAATAAAACAACGAACATAAGAGGCAAATTATCTACCTTATAATAGCCAAATGTGACATTATCTAGGAAAAGGTCCCACTTTGTCGATGTCAATAACGACGGTTTCTAATTACGTTAGTAAGGACCGTTTCCTTACTTATTGTCGCCGCCAAAAGGTACCCTTTTGCTTGAGATGACACTAAATATATCAAAATTTTATAACGTATTTTTTGGGGCGTGTCTTTGTTAATTTAATGAAGCATGTAATTCTTATCTTTACAGTTAACAAAACAAGTATAGACCGGGCCTCGTGAAAATAAACATTTTTACGTAAACCTTATCAGTATCACTGTTATCATACATTCACAACTTGCCTCAGCGAACCAGAATAAGTTGGACCTCCGATTACATATAGTTCATACGGAGCGCAGAGTGAAATACTTGTTAGGGTTTGAGGTGAGAATGGTGATACACAATCACTGCCATATTTTAGATATGAGTCACACATCTGGATGAATGTTTTGAATCACTCTCGGTATCATTTTTACGTTCAAGGTCACCTTATAGAAAACTAATCCTAAAATATAATGAAAGGGGTCACGTCTTTAAGGTCGAATATCGCTCGACATGTTCCAGACCGGGTTCACGGTCCTTAATCATGAGTACCTATCGCGGCTGCGGTTCTTTTAGCACACAAAATGCAAATTTTTACTAAGACTTCGCTGGTCCGTCCGTCCGTCCGTCTGTCACCAGGTTGTATCTCAAGAACCGTCATAGCTAGATAGTTGAAATTTTCACAGATTGTGTATTTCTGTTGCCGCTATAACAACAAATACTAAAAACAAAATAATAATTATTATTAAGGGGGCTCCCATACAAAAAACGTGATATTTTAGCCCTTTTCCATGGCTACCACTCGCCGAGCTAGATCTCAAGAACCGTAATAGCTAGACAGTGAAATTTGTACCGATTATGTATTTTTATTGTGGCTTCAACAACAAATACTAAAATCAAAATAATAATAATAAATAAGGGCTCCCATACAACAGAGTAGTTGTTGGCGTGTTTTGCTGTATCTCATGAACCGTAATCGCAGCAAGGAGGTTAAAATTTTCACAGATGTTGTATTTTAATTGCCACAATAATAACAAATACTAAATAAAATAAAATAAAAATTATATTTAAGGGGGGTTTTCATACAACAAAAGTATTTTTTCTACCGTTTTTTTCTGGTACGGAACCCTTCGTGCGCGAGTCCGACTCGCACTTGTTTGTTATTGTAACTATTTTTAGTGTTTTAATTATATACTATGTATGTCGTGGAAAAGAATAAAGAATTTATCTATCTAACTATCAAATGCATGTGTGGTAAACGAACCGCCGCCCGCCGCGATGCGACATGGTAAAATGAAAAAAAAAAATTAAGGGTACCTCCCCTACACGTAAAGCAAGGATAAATTTTTTTTTGATCAACTTCATGGTGTGGTTGTTGGTTAGGTCTTTCAAAATGAATAGAGGTTTTCATAAAATATTTGTTGAATAAGTGAATATTTTCGAAAATAATCAATCCAAAAGACAAAATATAGTGTCCCCCCCCACCCCCTCTAACTTTTGAACTATGGGTCCCAAAAATATGAAAATTTTCACGAGAATCGGTTGAGAAATGCGACCTGTAGAGGAGAACATCCGGACATACGAAAGAATTTTTGTCGAAAGCTGAAACGGAGACGCTTCGCACGCTCCAATAAGACACAACAGCAGCTTCGCAATGTTGAAAACAACAATAAACGAACGAATGAAGATGATATAGTGTAGTACAGTCAGTCTTAAATATATGTATATTCGCAAAATAGTGACTGTACAAGCTTTTTAGGGTTCCGTGGTCAAGTAGGAACCCTTATAGTTTCGCCATGTTTGTCTGTCTGTCTGTCTGTCCGTCTGTCTCTCCAAGGCTTTGCTCTGTGATTGTTAGTGCTAGAAAGCTGCAATTTGGTATGGATATACATATAAATCAATAAATTGGACAAAGTCGTAAAATTAAAATATATATTTGCTACAACCCTATGGTGTGTGGTGTTATTCGATAAGTATTTCAAAATGAATAGAGGTCTTCATCAAACATTTTTTGATGAGGTGAATATTTTCGGAAATAATCACTCGAAAAGAAAAGAAAATTGTGTGTGTGCCCCCCCCCCCACCCCCCACCCCTCTATCTTTTGAACTATGGGTCCAAATAATATGAAAACAAATCATGAAAGTAAAGCTTAAATAAAGACTTTCAACGAAAACTATAGCGGACATGATCAGTTAAGCTGTTTTTGAGTTAACGTAAAGTCTTCCCTTCTTACCTAAAGTCGTATGAAACGCTGCGAAAGTATTCTCTTTTGCTTGTTATTGTTTTTTTTTTTTTATTATTTCATTGGACAACTAAGGAACCCTACACACAGCATGGCCCGACATGCTCTTGTCCAATTTTTTTTATCTTTTGTTTTGCTCGGATTGTAGTTGGCCCCATACAAACATTTGAGCCTCTCTAAAAATTGGTTGGGGCGGAAAGGTTCTCGAGTGGCGACCATGTACCCGAAGGCGTAGCGTGGGCAGGCCCCCCTACACGGTGTACTGATCACCTGGTAAGGATCGCGGGTGTCCGCTGGATGCGGGTGGCGCAAGACCGGTCATTGTTGAAGTCTTTGGGGGAGGTCTATGTCCAGCAGTGGACGTCCTTCGGCTGATATGATGATGATGATGATAAATTGGTTCGACTGACATGGTGAAAAAAATTAGTCATCTAGCCAACTAGCTGGTAGCAATTCCTAAACTATACAAGGTAAACCCATCGTGTTTGGACTCATCCGAACCAACTCAACTAGTAGTTTATGATTGTGGAAAAAGTACAGTCGGCAATAAAAGCTTGTACCAAAAACGAAATTTTTGTCCAAAATATTTTTTTTTATGATTCAGTATGTGTTCTACATCAATTTATTCGCATAGCGATACTTTCAGACACAATAATGGATCTAGAAATATCTATTGTGTCATAGTTCATTGACCTTACAGAGGCTTAGGAGTGTGTTTCGCCGTGTCAATGAGATTGGTCGAGGTCGATGGTACGGCGACTACGACGTGACAGTTTCATGTAATTGCTGTAACGATTGAGATTTATTTATAACCACTTATGACGACCATACTCTACTTTACCGAAGCCCCATGATGGCCATGATACCCATATTTTAATTAGTCATAATTTATGACCATAAAACACTTGTGTTTACCATAATCGTCATTCGCCATAAAAATATTTTCTGTGTAACGTTGTAACTTTCAAGATTATTCATTTTTTCACTCCCGTGCTTTGGAAGGCACGGTAAGCCGTTGATCCCAGCTGCTGTCTACGACAGCAGTCGTTAAGCCAAGTTAGATGCCTTCGGGCGGCCTGAGAACTTCTAACAGTCAAGTTGCCCACTCACTTGACAAGGGGGGTCGAATTTGCACCAAGTCCATAGGGAGTAACCACACTGCACGCGACCCCTGGGTGGTGCTAAAAGTGCAACAAACTGGCAACCGTACTGTCTCCTCGAAAATCTCACGGTTCGAAAATAAATGCCATACGATTATTATTATTAAGATAATTTAAATTAATTTTACTTAGAGACGTATAGGTTCGGTTAGGTTTGTGTTATTTCTAATCTTAAAAGGGCGCATTACGCTCGGTTCTCCATACAAAAGTATGCTCTCATTTTAAAACGCCATGCTAGAATAACATGAAACTTTGTATACACAATGGGATCCGGCATATCTAGGTCGGAAATTAGGTTCTGTTGCTAGAAATTGTAAAAGAAAAAACTGTTTTTTGAGTTTTTACGGCTTGTATGAAAACCTTAATAATCGTTGTATACCCTTAATAATTATAATTTCAAACAACAGAAACTAATTACCGACCTAGATATGCCGGATCCCATTGTGTATACAAAGTTTCATGTTAATCTAGCATGGCGTTTGAAAATGAGAGCGTAAATACGTTTGTATGGAGAACCGAACGTACTGCGCACTCTTAAGGTAGGGCTTAGCAAAATTTCGTCTCGCTTATATTTCTGGACGATTCGCAACCCACTAGAGTCAAAGGAATTCGAACCCTCCATACAGAAGTTGGACCCGGGTATTTCCTAAAACTACGACCAAGACCACCGGGGGCTGGGCAGCAGCATCCCTGGAGTGCGGTGGAGATACTGCGATCGCCAACCCGCATGCCAAGCGTGGCGATTATTGCATATAGGCCTATGTCCAGCAGTGGACGTCCTTTGGCTGATATGATGGTGGTGGATAAAGAAGTTAGATTTCATATTTGAATGGGTTGCGGGCAGCCGGTCGGCTCCGGTCGACTGCCGCCGGCTCTGCCGCTGCCGTTTGGATACGAAGTCTAGCTTCTGTGTGGAGGGTTTGAATTCCTTTCACTCTGGTGGCGTGCGCGCCGACTCCGGCCGTTAGGTGTGAATCGTAAATTCGAGCAGCCCAACTGAGGAAGTCCCTGTCCCTTCACCATACAGCCGCGCCGCGTAATACACCAATACTTGATCGGTTTTTTTCTTTTATAAAAATTGGGTTTCCTCTTGGCTAGCATCTAGCCAGGGGGCAAAGGTGAGGCCGACGATAAAGCGAGCTCACCCAGAAGATGCCTATTCACTCGTGCTTTAAAAAGGTCCAGGTTATATGAATGCGGAAATGCAGACGCCGGCAGAGAATTCCAAACGTTAGAAGTGCGCATTATAAAAGAAGATCCAAAGCACTTGGTTCGAATTAGAGAATTTCGACCAGGTAAGGATGGTAGCCAGCCGTACGTCTGGATGTCCGATGGAAGAAGGGGGAAGGCGGCACCGACAGTGTGATTTCTGGTGGTGAGTAACGTCGCCAGAGCTCCTAAGGATGCGTCGTATTAAGAGTAAGGGCCCTGCCCTCTTATTCACAGACTGAGACAGGAGGTGGGTGAGGTGTGAGGTGAGTATGAGTCGATTTTTGAATAACATCCCGGCATTTATCTAGCTGTGAAAACAACCAATTCTCAAATCAATAAAGAGCCAGCAACGCTCTTGTGACTCATCTGGAATCACGAGCGCCCATAGCTTATGATGAATGCTGACTATCAGGCTCGTTTTCGACTGTGCTACCATTGTATTGAAAATAATTAAATAACAGGGTAAAAAATCTAAACCGTGTAAGATTTAAGACGCTGAATAGAGCTAAATTGTGATTATTAAATAGTGATTCGACAAAAACCATTTGTTATGGTAAAAAAATAAAAATACACGTTAAAAATCATTATATTTCAAAGGGTGTGGACGATTCCAAAACACGACTTAAGAAAATCGGCTCGACCGAAAAAAATCGCTAAGCTACGTCTTAAAAGACATGTGTAATTAAAAACACAGTTCTTACATACTCAAACCTAAAGCATAGACGATTTATAGTACACATGTGGTGAATAAAGGTTGAACACGCCAAAACTTGGGCATGTAAAAGTATTTACTGCTACGTTAAAATTAAAGATATGTATACTTTTTTGATGCCATTTTAATCGTAAAAAAGTAAACTATATAACAATGACAGTTGTTTTTATGAAAGGTGTATATCTATCAAGATGTCGAACCGGCAACTCCAACTACGCGAACTAATTTTGCTCGAACACACACAAAATCCAACGCTCAGCTACAGGAATGTGGCAAAAAGGTTAAAATGTACACAATCCACTGTTTGTTCCGTATTGAAGAGGTTTCGGGAACGATTAACAATAGAAAGAAAGCCAGGAAGTGGTGGGCTGCAGGGCGTAAAGTATAAAAAAAGGAGGAACGCATCTTAAAGATATTTGCCTCAAATTGTAAGTTATCATCTCGCGATGTGGCAAAAAAAGTGAACATGTCCCAATCATATGTACAAAAAGTGAAACGTAGAGCAGGTTTAAGAAGTTTTAAAGCACAGGCGGCACCAGATCGGAATGCGAGACAGAATTTATCAGCAAAAACACGATCAAGAACACTCTATGAAAAATATTTAACGAAATTTGACTGCGTTGTGATGGACGACGAAACTTACATTAAAGCGGATTTTAAACAAATTCCTGGACAAGAGTTTTACACAAGCAAAAACCGCACAGACGCTCCTGAGGATTGTAAAACAAAAAAACGATCAAAGTTCCCAAAAAAATACCTTCTTTGGCAGGCAATTTGTAGTTGCGGGAAAAGAAGCAGTTCGTTTATAACTACGGGAACAATAAATGGCACTATCTATCAAAAAGAGTGCTTACAAAAGCGACTACTGCCATTTATAAAGAAGCACGACTCTCAACCGTTGTTTTGGCTAGATCTGGCTAGTTGCCATTACGCTGGACCCGTGAAGGAGTGGTACAAAGCAAACGGGGTGGCAGTGGTACCGAAAGTTAGCGATCCGCCAAACTGTCCAGAACTCCGGCCCATCGAGGAGTATTGGAGCATAATGAAAGGAATTCTTAAAAAGAGAGGCGGAGAGGTGAAATCCGTGGCTGAGCTAAAAAAAATGTGGACTTGGGCGACCAAGAGGTATCCCGACGTGAAGGTGCAGTCTCTTATGAGGCGTGTTCGAGGAAAAGTACGATCGATGGCTTACTCGTCAAGAAATCTTGACTAAACGTTATTGTCATTTAAAATACATTAAATTTACTTATATTTAAAGTAAACGTCTTATGATTATTTATTAAATCTTTTCTATGATATTAATTTTAGTGTGCCCAAGTTTTGGCGTGTTCAACCTTTATATTAAATTTTATGATTAAATTTCTGATTATCTGCTTGTATAGCAGGTATATAGTTTCTCTTTCACCAAGGTATATAATTTCTCTTTCACTTTGGCCTAGTCTACCTTGTAGTACTTGTAGACCTTGCCTACGAAGCAGAAGATCCCGGGTTCGAATCCCGGTTAGGCCATATATTTCTATGATGAGCACGAATATTTGCTCCTGAGTATTGGATGCTTTCTTAAGTATTTATTTAGGTATAAGTGTGTGAGAGATTTTACCGGCGACTTCTTCCGCGTAATCTTATACTCCCTATCCCATATGTTAATATAGGCTACAGATTATTTTTATACGAAGTGTCATCATAATCCGTTTAGCCGTTTTTGCGTGATTGAGTAACAAACATCCAAATATCAAAACATCTTAAACTTTCGCATTTATAATATTAGTAGGATTTTGCTACGTATCTTGCTAAGTTTAAAGTCAGCTTTATTTTAAGCCTTAGGACAATAAACATTTACGAGAATTATATTGAATCGTAAGCCACATTCGAGTCTCCCCTTAATGCCTTAATGGCATTAAATCATACCACTTATGCATATACTTAGCCTAAAGAACAGCGCAGAGGCTTCACTCCATACAACGGAAACGCTCTCAAAGCTAGGCATTAAATAAATAAATAAATAAATATTGGGGGACAATCTTACACAAATCGACCTAGTCCCAAACTAAGCAAAGCTTGTACTATGGGTACTAGACGACGATATACATACTTATATACATAAATACATACGTAAATACATAGAAAACATCCATGACCCAAGAACAAATATCCGTGAAAAATGCACAAATAAATGCCCTGGCCGGGATTCGAACCCGAGACCTCTAGCTTCGGAGGCAGAGTCACTACCAACTAGGCTAAACAGGTCGTCATTAGTAAGTATATCCAACGGAAACGACTCAGTTACGTAAATGGTCAATATTTCCATCCTTGATGGTTAGCAATCGTCGACTGTGTGCGTTTCTCCAGAAACTTCCTGATTCGCACAGCTAAACTGTGGAATGAACTGTTGCCTGCGGTATATCCGGACCGATACGACCTTCAAACCTTCAAGAAAAGAGCGTACTCCCATCTTAAAGGCCGGCAACGCACTTATAACCCCTCTAGTGTTGCTTGTATCCATGTGCGGCGCTAATAGCTTACCATCCAGCGATTCGTCTGCTCGTTTGCCCCCATGTTTCATAAAAAAGGGCCATAACAGGTCTGTCCCCCTTGCCACTTTGGCTAAACTCTGCTCTCACACACCAGCGGGGTGTCAATTCACCAGAACGCGGCGAAACAGAGCACGGGCGGTAAAACGGGATAGTGGTGCTAATTATGGTTACGGTCTTCTGTAAGGTGGAGGTATCTCCCCAGTCCAAATATGAGCGAGATGACTTTCCGCTATGCCATACATAAAAATACATTTTAAATGTCTAAAACTAGGCAGCTGTTCTCTAGCGTTTTTTGGACAAAGTGGACGCTCTGAATCAATCTACTCTGCGAAGGCGCATCTGAGTCACACACAAGTTCAATGACATCAGTATTAGGGCAGACACTGTCTGCCGAAGGGACTTGACTGAATTAACCGTGGGATATGTCTGTGTTTTTACTTAAGATTATTTGAGTTGGTCGAGTTGGGTCAAAGTAATCGTACAGTAAGTTGCTGTCCAAAATTATTGACCGAGCGAGCGAAACGTCTGCGTTTCAGCTTTCGACAAAAAATTCTTTCGTATGTCTGTCCGGATGTTCTCTACAGGTCACATTTCTCAACCGATTCTCGTGACATTTTGTGAGCAGTCAGTTTTTGGAAAAATTGTAATTTTATTTTTTTGCGACGTCTACAGCTCACAGAGTTACTAGTATTTCTGGTACAAGCTTCTATCGCCAACTGTACTTTTGTTTCCACAGTCATCAACTACTCGTTGAGACGGCTCGAATGAGATCAAACACGGCAGGTTTATCTTGTGTAGTTTAAGAATTTCTATGACCGCCTTCTGTCTCCATCATCAGATCAGCTCGATGGTACCATAATATTGTATTGTCACCGAACTTACATAAGTATCCTAAACTTAAGCTCAATCCGAGTAGGTCAATCGGGGTGTCGTGTCATGTTGACACCTTAGGGTGGTATTCCACTCGTCCAATATCTTTTTCCAATGTACATTTGATCAAAGAAGACGATTTCATCAAACTAGGAAGGGACCCCGACATTTGATCAAAGATTCTGATCACAGTTAAATCAATATGGCTTCGCAAGAAAAAAATAAAACTTGGACAAAGATATTGGATAAGTGGAATGGGCCTCCGTCACAGAAATTTGATCAAAGATTGGACAAAGATATTGGACGAGTGGAATACCACCCTTAGTCAGTATTTCAATGTAATTTTTATAATTGTGTAAAGATAGTATCTTGAGGGCCTTGTAAGTAAATTCACACAGACTATTGTGTTCTTAGCTTGTTAAACACAGTACCTCTTGCATAGTAGATTGATATTTTAAAAAGATTTATAATAAGATCCAACAGCTTCGCAATGTTGAAAACCACAATAAAGGAACGAATGACGATGATATATCGTAGTACAGTTAGTCTTACATATATGTCTGTTAGCAAAGTAGCTTTTTTTTGTTTGTGATTAGGTCGATTGTGTAAAATTTTACCCCAATATTTATATTATTCCCATATTTTACAACTTTTATTTAACTTGCAATGTGTGTGTATGTAACTATGTTTCTTCGGGTGGAACCTTGCAACTCGATTTGGCATACTTAATGTAAGTTCGGTGACAATCTAGACACGCGGCAGCGTGTCCAGCCATGTTCACCCCAGGAACTGGCGGACAGCAGCCGTGTGTTATATTACACGAACCGTTTGGAACTTTTGACCGCCCAATAACTCCAAATCTATCTAACATAAAAAAATGAAATTTGGCCAAGTTAAAGTTCAAAATGCATTAAGCCGCAGTAAATTAGTTTTACTGTAAACAATGTAGTGCTGGACTTGGTACCATTTCAGAGAATCTACGGAACTTGGCACCCATTTAGATCTCAATTCTTTTGTCGGTGAAGACGACAACCAAGCATCGCATATTCTTAATATGGAACTTGGCTCCCATTTTCACATTTATGTTTTTGATGGGATACAATATTATGGTACCACCGAGCTGATCTGATGTGGAGACTGAAGGTGGCCATAGTAACTCCTAAACTTTTCAAGATAAACCCATCGTGTTTTGGTCTCATTGGAACCATCTCAAGGAGTAGTTGATGATTGTGAATTAAAGTACAGTCGACAATAAAAGCTTGTTCCAAAAATGAAATTTTTGACAGAAATATATTTTATTCCCATATCACCATTCGTTTAATAAACCTTTAAACAAATACATTTTCCTGCTTAACCTTAAATTAAGCTATTTATTGCGAGTTTAGACATCATTTTCCTTATAATTAACTGAACGATTATGTTTAATGAACAAATTGAATATTTTGTTTCAGGGAAGAATAACTTTTTTTATACAACGACGGTGGTAAACAAGCGTTAAACAAGCGTTCAGCCTGTCTAACTTTATTTTATCTTTTATTAACCCCCGATGCAAAAAGAGATGTTATAAGTTTAACGTGTAATGGATGGCGCTAATCGCTTACCGTCAGGCGATTCGTCGGCTCGTTTGCCTCCTATTTCTTAAAAAAAAATAACGTGTCTCTCTGTCTGTGGTATCGTAACTCCCAAACCGATGAACCGATTTTCGTTTAGTTTTCATTTGCGTCATAGATAATTTTATCGCGAGTGTTCTTAACCATGTTTCATGAAAATCTATTCAGCTGTTTTTGAGATATTGAGCTTTGAAATAAAAATGTCGGGGATTTTCAACTTTTCTAAGTTGTCCTATGCCTACTAAACAACACAAAATTTGAGAGGTCTTCGTTTCAAGATCACAGGCTGGTCTCCTTTCAGCAGTTCTTTTATAGATCTGTTGGTCATGCTATTGGGGATGGCGTTTTGAATCCGTCTATCGACTTGATTAGAATAACCTCTGGTTGAAGGAAAATAAGTGGCATAAATATGAGTTCTCGTCGACATGCTGTCTTGACTATACTTAGGCGTGAATTACACTGAGACGGCATAAGGCATAAGGCACGGCGCAGGCGTGGCAAAGATACGGCGCGGACGCGATTAAAGGTATACAGAAGCGCGGCGAAGAGACGGTACGATGCGTCATTATACAGGCTGATTTTGTTGCGATAGCTTGTCTTCCTCTTCAGAAGACGAAGATGTTCTTGCTTTGCTGCAACTCATGTGGAAATTATCAGAAAAACATAGATATGTTAAAATAAAGAAAAATTACATGAATATCCGGATCGTTTTCGTACAGTGTATAAATGGTCACAAAAATGTTTCCCAATTATATTGTCGAAAGTTAAACACGGTCTTCAGAAGCAGCATAAAAATTGGAGAGAACCAGTCTCTCCATATTTTATCCTGAACATTTCTATTACTGTACTCCGGCCTGGTATAGTCGTAAAGAGTTGGATATTCTTCAACTATCTCGCAGAATTCTATATTATATTCAATATCGTCACGCATTTTTGATGTTGATAAATTTATACGGCTCATACTGTATAACAAGCGACGTCCGCCTCGCGCGGCGCTGAAATCGTGTTTGCTAGCGACGCGGAAACGGCGTGGCGAAGGCGCAGCACAGGCGTGGCGAAGGTACGGCGCAGGTACGATGCCGCTTCAAACGTTTTCATACGAAATGTAGGAAGGCGACGTGCCGGTAAATTACACAGCAGCGGCGCGGCGCCGTATCTGTGCCGTGCCCGCGCCTCGCCTTCGCCTTACGCCGCCGTCTCAGTGGAATTCACGCCTTAGAGGCGAAAATCCATCCGAACGCGGTGACACAGTTGAGAGTAACACTCATCGTACCGCAGCCGGCGTTGTGACACGCAAACATGACACTAACTTAACTAGACGAAAGAGCATGAGCTATGTGATAAAGGAATACCCATAGATACCCTGGTTTCAGTTTTTCTATAGGACAAACCTAGTTTTTGTTGGACAAAGGACTTTCTGGACGTGAGTAAGTATTATTATTTGTTATGTGTGGTCGCTACATTTCGTTCATTCTATACCTGGGATTCAGTAGGCAATACATAGTTGCAAGTGTTATAAGTAAGATGCGGAATATATGACGATGTAGTGACTAGGATTGAAAAAGGTATACTTCGGTTTGGGCGTGTTGAGAGGATGTGTGAAAGCACTGACTAAGAGGATTTACGTTCAGGGGATGGATGGAGGAGCAGCAAGGGTGAACATATTTCTACGATATTGAGAAAAGGCCAGGTCAGAAATACCCGATTTCAACGAGCATGATGATATTGACGAGTATGGATGTGATTGAAGCGAAATAAGTATGTACCAAAGGGATATAGCCCTCCGAATCGCTAAACTTAAGTGGCAGTGGGCGACGCACATAGCACGTAGAACCGATGGCCGTTGGGGCGGAAAGGTTCTCGAGTGGCGACCACGTACCGGAAGGCGTAGCGTGGGCAGGCCCCCCACACGGAGGACCGATGACCTGGTGAAGGTCGCGGGTGTCCGCAGGATGCGGGTGAGGCAGGACTGGTCATTGTGGAAGTCTTTGGGGGAGGCCTATGTCCAGCAGTGTGCGTCTTTCGGCTGACATGATGATGATGATGAAGTATGTATACCCCAATGAGATACGGGCGTGAGTATGTATGTATGATGTAAGTATTATAATTAGGTCTTGTAAAAATCACTCCACTTGTAAATAGGTACGTAAGCAAACCGTCATTAAATAAAAATACCGTTATCAGAGCATTAGTTACACATTTGTATGAATTATTATCAGTTGCTGCCCTTCCAACGTTTTGTACGTTATTGTAAACATTATGATGTTTTTACTTAATGTTTATCAAATCGAAGTGGTCGAACACACAAGCGGCTTAAGCGTGAAACACAAAGAGGACGGACGCGGGTCGTTGAGAGCTATGTGAATAGGCCCGCTATACACCTGACCCGCGGCCGTCTTCTGTGTTTCGCGCATTAACACCATTGTGTACCTACCTAAGGTACCTTTTAGCTTTAAGTGGCTTTAACGTCATGTTTAAACTGTCGTACTAAATTTTCAACAGTAGAAAGCGGAGTACCAAAGAGTCCAGCTAATAATGAGTTTGACTATACAACTAGCAACATTGTAATATCTGAACAAAATACATGCCAATACCTACACAGGCCTTTAAAATAAGCGATATTATATCGATATATTTCGTTAGTGATTAAAATTTCGTTATAATCATAATCAGTATTCCTCATAACGATATTTCATACCATAACAAAATGAAAATCATAACCTTATATGATAATGTTATAATATCGTTTTAATAGGATGGTGGCGGTGGCGACAATGACGTGAATGACGTGCTCGAGTTTGACGTACAAGTCACAGCGCACCAAAGGGCTAGAATGTGCGAGACAGAGATAGCCTATAACGTTCTAGCGCTTCACAAAATATCGCTTTAAATTTATTGCTTTTTATTTATAACGATATAATTGATACCGCTATATATGCGCCCCAAATATCGTTTTTAGAAAAGCGTTTTATTGACAAGAAGCGTTATGAATCATAACGACAGTGGCGGCTGTACCTTGAGTGCACTCGTGCGTTGCACTACCAAAAATTTAACACCATCAATACCATCGTCATCAATAAAACAATTTCAATAATATGTAATATACATACATAAATTACATTAAGAAAATGGAAAGAAACCACTACGCTATGTCGTAGTCTATAAAATTATTTTTCGCTCAGTCTCAAAAAACCTCTCCGTGCGCTTCGTGGAGCGCACGCACTAGCCAGTACAATTTCTATGAGAATCGCGTTAGAACGCCGGGCGCGTGAGACGGAAGATACTCCGTACAAACTGAATGAAGAAAAAGGTAAATCTCGTGCGGCGCACGGAGCCCACACGAGGGACCGGCGGCGATATTACCCGACCAAGTGAAGTTAACGCTCAAAATATAAACCTTTTCTTGCGCTTCAATTGTCAAGTTGGCTTAGTTGGTTAATAACATGGCCTGCACTTCACTTTTCTCGTATCGCGCCATTATTCGTAATTCGTGTTTATTGTTTGTTTTGTAAAGTGAGTGTGACTATGTGTTTAATGGAAAAAATAAGGGTGAATTTGAATATCGAGAATATTAAAACTTTTAGTGATTGATAAATTAGAAAAAAAATCGGCTGGGCTGCCAAGGTCATGCCTTAATTTAAAACCATTTTCCAGGAATCAAAATCGACGGATTGAGGTACTTAATACATATAAAATTTGATTGTTAGTAGGAAAATGTAGATGTATTGCAATTTTTGAGTTATATATTATAGTATTTCATAAATCCATAAATTAGCGCACCACCGGTTCTCGTAGTCAGCAGCCGCCACTGCATAACGATATGCGAAAATATCGCTATTTCAAGGCCTGTACCTACAGACTTATAGTTCGCTCTTGGATTGGTAATAAAGTTTGTGTAAAAAAAGGCATACTATACTTTTTATTATATTAGTGACCAGTGGCGGCTGTACCTTGAGTGCACTCGTGCGTTGCACTACCAAAAATTTAACACCATCAATACCATCGTCATCAATAAAACAATTTCAATAATATGTAATATACATACATAAATTACATTAAGAAAATGGAAAGAAACCACTACGCTATGTCGTAGTCTATAAAATTATTTTTCGCTCAGTCTCAAAAAACCTCTCCGTGCGCTTCGTGGAGCGCACGCACTAGCCAGTACAATTTCTATGAGAATCGCGTTAGAACGCCGGGCGCGTGAGACGGAAGATACTCCGTACAAACTGAATGAAGAAAAAGGTAAATCTCGTGCGGCGCACGGAGCCCACACGAGGGACCGGCGGCGATATTACCCGACCAAGTGAAGTTAACGCTCAAAATATAAACCTTTTCTTGCGCTTCAATTGTCAAGTTGGCTTAGTTGGTTAATAACATGGCCTGCACTTCACTTTTCTCGTATCGCGCCATTATTCGTAATTCGTGTTTATTGTTTGTTTTGTAAAGTGAGTGTGACTATGTGTTTAATGGAAAAAATAAGGGTGAATTTGAATATCGAGAATATTAAAACTTTTAGTGATTGATAAATTAGAAAAAAAATCGGCTGGGCTGCCAAGGTCATGCCTTAATTTAAAACCATTTTCCAGGAATCAAAATCGACGGATTGAGGTACTTAATACATATAAAATTTGATTGTTAGTAGGAAAATGTAGATGTATTGCAATTTTTGAGTTATATATTATAGTATTTCATAAATCCATAAATTAGCGCACCACCGGTTCTCGTAGTCAGCAGCCGCCACTGTTAGTGACAGAGCGCATTACTCGAAAACAAACTGTATAGACAGTTTGGCGAAATAAATGTGTATACCCAAGTTTTTATTTTGAGTTACATTAAATAAATAAATAAATTTGGTGCCAGCAAGGCTATTACAAGTCTGCGCGCGAGCTATCTCGCCGCGAGAAAGATTATCCGTCACATTTTACATACGTAGAAATAGAAGGGTAACTACCCTCGCCCGCAGTTTTGCGCGCACGTCATCTCGAACATTTCAGCTACCGCATGCCCAAGACAAAACACACTATATTGCGCGCGGCTGCCACGGTCGAACGTTCCCCGCGCGGCTGCTACGGTCGAACGTTCCCCGCGCGCCGCCGCGCGTATTGTAAACCCGGCTTTTGATTATCGAAGTGAGCGAATATAGCTCTTCCTGTTATCAACGTTTACATAATCAATGCATATTTAACCTAATTTGGAAAATTCATGCTTGGTAATTGCAACCATTATGGATGTTATTAGGTTAATTATTGGAACATCAGATACATATTTACCTAAACTAGACAAAATCCCCAAAGTTAATCAAATATGCAGTGGGTTTCTGACTTACTTGTATGACTATCATATTGTTAGATTAATCTATACTAATATTATAAAGCTAAAGAGTTTGTTTGTTTGTTTGAACACGCTAATCTCAGGAACTACTGGTTCAAATTGAAAAATTCTTTTTGCATTGGATAGTCCATTTATTGAGGAAGGTTTTAGGCTATATAACATCACGCTGCGACCAATAGGAGCGAAGACGCGGACGAAGTCGCGGGCAACAGCTAGATATTTTATATTTAGGAGAGACACTTAAATAAATATTCTCATTGAAACTTAGTTGAATGAATTATAGTTTGTAATTAAATTACATTTAATAGATCTATACATGAAAAATTACTTCTAAAAATTATAGTTATTACTGGAGGACAAAGATTAAAAAAAAGTGATAGGTATAATTTTATGTAAAATTTAATGCTGCTGAAAAACATACAGTGTAGAGGTTAATTAGACCAAAAATCTGTTCAAGAGAGTATTCTACAAAGAGGATTTGTTCCTAACAGGCTGGAGACGAATCTATATGATAAAAGCTTGGGTAAATTTATATATTTCAGCAGATTTCTTACTTTTAGTCAGTATTCTTTTTACATAGTTTTATACGAATATGTCCTATAGGCTGCATTTGGTATGTGTTGCATGAAAATTGTAGAAAATTATGCACAATTTTCATGCATTATCTATAATTCAAAAATCAAGATATAAAAGAGATGTATCTAAATTGTGTGTAATAATGTGTTAAATATTTTTGTTGCGCACATAAATTAACATTGTACACACAAAACAAAAAAAAATATGAAATTAAAAAAATATTTATGCATATTTTATGTTGTTATACTACAATGGTGCTTCTGGGAATCTCACATTTTTCGTTTTTTTTTTAAACTACACAGAAAAACGAAAAACTGCGAAATTAAGTTTCTTTTTAATTACTAAAATATACCAGAACTAGTAGAAATTAAATAAACATAAGTTCATGGGCTATAGAGTGTTAAGGAACTCCTTGAGTATTAAAACCAGATGAAATAGCAATTTGGGTTTTTTATAGTGCTCATCCACACTCAAAAAGTAGACTTTCTGTATTAGATTGAAGACTTGCTATAAATTTGGAGTTTAGTGATTATTACGAAATCTGTGATGTTGTGTGTATAGTGATGTTTATTGACATACTTTTTAACTTATAATAGTTATAATACTTTAGAATAAATTATATGTTACAATAATTTTTGATATATTTTTTCTAGTTTTTGCAGTAATTACTAGGAGAGCATTGTAATAAGAGATTGGCGTGAATATTATATTTAACCAGCTATTATTTATGAAATTCGACCCAATTATGCAAATTGTTGGCATACACTGCCTCACTTTCTCTCGACTTCTCTCTCTCACTCGCGTATGAATGAAAATAAACGTAGCAATACAAATATATGCAATACTCACGTCATAGGGCACCATTTTTTCAGCCAACGAAACCCTGTCCCGATCTGAAAATGAAAATACAACACGAAATAAGGACACGGGAATCATCTCTAGAAACACTAAACACCGCTGCACTCCATGCGATCGAACAGGATTAAGCATGCTATTATTAGATTTAGAAATTAAGTACCATCATCTTCAGATCCCGACGGCTGCGCTCCGATTTCAGACTTTTTTATCCCGGATTCCATCACTTCTATATGATCCGTATCACCCGAAGCCATTTTTGTTCCACTGTTACACCCCCTATTTTGAAGTCACTATAGTTAACCTTTGCACAATATAATTTATCATGGCTCACATCACACTTGTATCGCTAACACAACGATTCACTGTAATTTAATTAGAAGAAATCAATTAGTTTACGCGAAAAAGCTCGCCCAGTTACATCCGTCTGACACGACCGTTCATATTTAACTGGGTTGCCTTGTTGAAAAAATGAGATGAGCATAGACTACAGAACTCTTGGCATAGTGTTGTCAATCGATATTTACCAAAAAAAGTAACGTTTTTTAATGTTGGACAAATCTTGAAATTTTTACAACAGGTAACCTTGATATCGGCGAACGCCATGTTTATTTCTTTTCCGTCATTCCTTTGCCGCGGAGAGATTTTTTAAGGTTATTTTCTAGTCTTATCTTGGCGTCTGTTTTGATTCTAAAAGAAATTCGTCTTGTTTTTATGAATGCGCGGCTCCTGATACAGTGAAATAGTTTCACATTGGTCGTTTTGTCTTTTCAGATAGCGTCATACAGCCGTAGCTAATATTATAATCAGTGAATATATTTACCGATTGACGGCGTTGTTTTTATGAAAATGGGCAAGAAAGTGAGAGAATACAAGTCTGGCGACTTTATATTCGCCAAAGTAAAAGGATATCCAGCGTGGCCGGCTCGAGTAAGTCTTTAAATTTGATTTACACAGTAATTATAGGCTTGAATAACAAAAGATTGGAAATGGAGTCCTAGTAGAATTTTAGGCGGGAAGGCGTGTAAATGTTGGCCCGGACGCTTGGATACAGAATGGTCAAGTAAATTATGACAATGTCCAGCAGTGTAACTAGCTTTTGAGGCCTTCTTAAGTGTAAAAACTGGCTTTTAAATTACATAATTTGACAACAGAAGCCAAGCATTCTGCTCCAATTTTGCTCAGTTATACGCTCGTACCAAGCGGTTATATAGCGTACACTGATTGTAATGCATTATCTTTTATTATACCTAAGATGTGTATGTTTGTATAAGAAAATTTATGAAGATTACAATGCATTCCTACCCTAAGAGTGTGATGGAGGTATTCCACTTATCCAATTTCTGTGTCCAATATTTGGTAAAAGTTAATTTCTATGAAAATTTGATGACATGACAAATAACTTATCCAATGTCTTTGATCAAATTTATATTGGAAAAAGATATTGATTAGTGAAATACCAGCTCTTATGAAAATAGTTTTAGTGAATATTTAGATAGTTTCACATATTGTATCAAATTTATTGTATTCAGAGAAAGGGTAAATAAATGAAAAAATAAAAATAAATCATAACTATTTATCACATATTATGAAATAAATAGCACCATAAAAAAATATATATTTGAGATGCTCACAACATGCCCTTTTATTTGATATGTCACACAATAATTTGGAAAACTTTTACATAACTCATAAAAATACATACCAATCAACATTAAACATGGTGCCGGCAGCTGTCATCATACAGAAACTTATCAAATACATTTAGTCGGATTTTAAGGTACAACACTTAGGATTACAAATGATTTGGTCCAATCCATGCTTGCTAAGAGGGTCCTTCCTGGTTAAGTGTAATTTTTTTTTTATAATATCTGTTTTTCAGAGTAGTAGATTATGATATTAGACTTCTATATGCATATATCCTGACAAACTTCTTTCATATTTCCTATAAATCTCTAATGGTCCAGCTAACCTTAGCTTCAACCTCAATTGTTTTACAGGTACAAAAGCAGAATGGCAAGAAGTATTTTGTATACTTCTATGGGACTGGAGAGACGTGAGTAGTATTTTAATAGTTAAACGATGCACGGAAAAATCAGGTCTTACCATTTAAATTTCAGTACAAAAAGTAACCTAACATCACATCACCCTCTCATTCCAGTGCCAATCTGCCTCCGAACATGATATTCGACTACTCAGAGAACAAAGACAAGTTCCTGAACAAGTCTGTGAAGCGCAAGGACTTCAATGATGGCGTCAAGCAGATAGAGCATGACTTCGCTAACAACATTCCGTTGGAGCAGGTCATCGGGGCTTTGGCGGTAAGACTATATTGTTGTCTAGGGAAAAGGACCTCTATAAACACTATGACAGTGGCGAACAAGTACCTGATGGCAAGTGGACACCGTAGCCTATAGGCGACTACAGAGAGCACACAGTGTTGCTAACCTTTTTGTCTTTCAAGATTTGTTGTGCCAGTTTTATAGCTGCCAAGACAAATTCTTAAACATGTGATCAAGTTCAATAAGATACCAACATTGATAACTTGAACTAAGGTGAGGTGGAACAAGATGAACGCTAGGAAAAAACAAAACTTAAGTGATATTTCTTCTCCTACCCACCTTAACCCGTGTTTTGTCTTATGCCACTTCACCTTAGTCCTTCAGAGTATTTATTGTATACTGAACACATTCAAACTAATTTATTGGTTTAAAACAAACTACAAATAATCCATAAATCCTAATCTGCATGTAGGCCGTGTCTGGTGTGTACAGAAATAAATCAGCAATAAGCTTCATCACATACACATCAGATATGAGATACTGGCGGCGTTGACACGCTGAGTGGCCAATGAAATCTGTTCAGGCAAGAACGATCTGCAACGAGGATTCCCTATCCCTGAAGTCCCTTATAAAGTCAAAAAGTCGAGTTATTTATTTTTTAATTTAGGCATATTATATGCACCTATGAATGTCAATAAAACACCACCGGATCGGAAAAGTAAACCTCTGCCACAAGAAGAACTGGCGTAAAAAAACTCGGTGATGTATATATTTTTCAAAATGATATATAATATTTTATACATTGTATATAATACTAGCTGTTCTGGCAAACCTCGTTCCGTACAAAATGTATAAAATCAAAAAAAAAAGTATTTCTAAATAAATTCACGCAGAACATCTGCATGAACTCAAAAAGTGTACAACTTGTACGTACATTAGGTATACAATATTATATATTTAACTAGTTTTTGCCCGCGACTTCGTCCGCGTCTTCGCTCCTATTGGTCGCAGCGTGATGTTATATAGCCTAAAGCCTTCCTCGATAAATGGATTATCCAACGCAGAAAGATTTTTTCAATTAGAACCAGTAGTTCCTGAGATTAGCGCGTTCAAACCAACAAACTCTTTAGCTTTATAATATCAGTATAGATTATTTACTTTTTAGGTATATTGATTGCATTTAACCATGTCTTTATCATCTAAGATCTTTATAAGATTATTTTTCGTATATTTTACTGATATTTTAATAGTTATTCTGCTATTCGGAGCATCGAATCCAAAAAAAAGGCCTGAGGTTTCCGCTAGTGAATCAATGTAAAATGAACTAATACCTGTCTATAATATACTATAAACATATTTTTATTTATTTCCATGTCACATAAAGTTATTTTTACATTTAAATAACCTAATAACTAACTGCTTACACACTAAAAAATCCACCCCTTGCCGTTCCCGGTGCAAAGGTGCCCATAACGCTAGCGGCATTCCCACGTTGAATAGCTATGGACAACCTTTGCACCAGAAACGACTCGGAGCGGGCGTCCTCTCCCTTTTGCCTAAGCCGACGGCCTATGTCGCGCACAAACTTTTTTGCGTCCGCTCCCCAGCAACCCGCAGTTTCCACTGCTAAGGGGACGAAGAAGTAACCCTGTTCTAGGGGGGCATGCTTCTGCCGTTTCATTGCCGCTTATGTTTCGGCTGCAGCTCCAGCCGTTCTTCTAGTGCGATTGATATGGGAGGCGGCGAAAGTGCTGACACATGTAGCATCCCACACCAAACACCGCCCCCTTTCCCACGGGCCCCACGGCACCAAAGTAAGGCCATCAAGTCGCTTGCCATCGGTGCGGCTAAGACCCGGTGGCTCAAGCACGGATGGAACTCCCGCCGATCTAAGAGCTCTCTGTACGACATCGTTGAGGGCATGATGACGCGGATGCCTACCGGTACATGGGCGGCAACTCAATGCGTGATGGCCGTCCGCACCTCCTGTCTATTAAATGACATCAATCAATGCCATTTTTAACCGACTTCAAATTTTCAAAAGAGGAGGTTATCAATTCGGTTGTTTTTTTTTTTGTTTTTTTTTTTTTTTAATGTTTGTTATTCCATAACTCTGTAATTTCTTAACCGATTTGGAAAATTCTTTTTTTGATTGTAAGTATATATATCCAAGTTGGTCCCGTTTATGTCAAAACGCGGTGACATTGGATGAAGTGGAACTGCTGATGATGATCAGAACAGAACTCATCAACGACGAAAAGTTCACGTTTGGCAATTTGTCCTTCTAGCTGTGTTTGTTAAGCAAGTTCTATTTTCACGATTGATTTTTGTCATGCTCGAGTTCTGATGATGGGATCCATTAGGAATCGAGGGAACTCCTCAAATGTGAAAGGTACACAAATAGTGATTTTAGTATTTTCATGAACTTATCAAGCATTTTCATTCATAAAAGTGACATTTGATGAAGTGGAACTGCTGATGATGATCAGAACGGAACTCTTCAACGACGCGTAGTTCACGTTTGGCGATTTGTTCTCTTCGTTTTGTTTGTCAAGCAAGCAAGGTTTTTCCATGATTCCATGAGGAATTGAGGGTACTTAGTCTTCTACCATTATAAACATACTTATAGCCATTTTTATTTTATTGTATGGAATCTAAGAGTGCACCATTTAAATATAATAATCTTTCACTGGCCTCCCCCATTAAAGTCGTTTTTTTTTCTTAAAAATTATTTTATAGATTTTGGCCAATAAAAAATATCATAAATATTATCACACCCCTTCTTCAGTTATAAAAAACCGGCCAAGTTCATGTCGGACCAAGCACAAAACAAAGAAGGGTTCCGTACCGACACCTCCTAATCTACATTTAAAACCACCATACAATACATTGAATCAAAAAAGGTCGTATCTTCATAGGATACTCACGGCACTTACGCCCTTTTATTTGGGCAAGACAGTTTTTCAGCAATAACTCAAAAACCGTTAGACCGTTCTTGTTGAAACCAAAAATTGTTGAAAAGATTTATTATTGTACACGTTCTTGAATTTTTTCAGAATTTAAACTTCATAATTTCGAAACTAGAGGGGGGGACACTTTCTACGACTTTGACAACTAATATCTCACCAACGGTTGACTTAAATGAAAAAGTTTTGTAGAAACCTCTATGTCATTTTTGAAGGCCTATCCATTGATACCACACACACAATTTTTGACCCCCTGTTACATGTACGGGGTGCCCCCCCAGTTTAATATTATTTTCGTAATTTCTATAGCAGTTCATAGCAAACACCTTCCTACCAAATTTCGTAATTGTAGTGTTCATAGTCTCCGAGTAAATCGGACATACGGACGGACGGACAGACATGACCAATCTATAAGGGTTCCGTTTTGCTGCGGAACCCTAAAAATGGTGAAACTATCACGACTTTGTTTTATATATGTAGATTACAGTATCACAGTACTACAAAATTACAATGCTACCGTAGAAAACCTATTTTTGCGTTATATTACCCAGTGCAGGACGCGATCACTGACAAACATCCCTATCCATGATATAAATTCCTTTGCATCCGTGCCCCAAGGTGTATTGTATTGTTATTCCCTCAATAAAATATGGTTATTTCCAGGAAGCGGAACCGGCACCAGCAGATGACAGCATGAATGAGACAGCCAATGACACAACCGATGACTCTGCCGTCGCCGATACCACCGCCGATGATACAATGGACGAGGTAAGACATTTCGATCACGGTTTCTAAAATTTTGGTATTAAAAAAATAGTCGTGAGGTCGACAGCTCACAGAGCCACTATTTAATAAAAGAGGATGCGGGAAGTTTCCTCCTTATGGTTTTCCATTTTGGATTCTATTCTACTAAATCACACTTCGTAAGACTAAAGTGTGAAGTGCTGAAATCCATACATTAAATTAGTTCATAGCCAAAATCAGCGTTTTTGAGACGAGCACTGATTTGTCGAGAGTCCTTACATATGAAACGTAGGTATAGATGTAGTAAATAATGTGTTTCCATCGCTATGCCCGGGCTACAAAAGGCTAGTTTTTAAATCTACGATAACAAGCTAGTTTTTTTGCTATACTGTCCTGGCTTGCTGACCTAGCTTGGAGCATGCTAGTTCTGTTTACATGAGGCTTCTATTTTTAACCGACTTCAAAATTTCAAAAGGTTATTATTCGGTTGTATGTTTTTTTTTTTAATGTTTGTTAGTCCATAACTCCGTCATTTCTTAACCGATTTGGAAAATTCTTTTTTGATTGTATGTATATATATATCCAAGTTGGTCCCGTTTTTGTCAAAACGCAGTTCTGATGATGGGATCCATGAGAAATTGAGGGAACTCCTCAAATCTTCAAGGCAAACATATAGTAATTTTTGTGTTTTTATCAACAAGTCAAGCATTTTCATCCAAAAATGTGACATTGGATGAAGTGGAACTGCTGATGATGATCAGAACAGAACTCTTCAACGACAAAAAGTTCACGTTTGGCGATTTGTCCTCCTAGCTGTGTTTGTTAAGCAAGTTCTATTTTCACGATTAATTTTTGTCATGCTTGATTTCTGATGATGGGATCCATGAGGAATTGAGGGAAATCCTCAAATCTTAAAGGCAAACATATAGTGATTTTGGTGTTTTTATCAACAAATCGAGCATTATCATACAAAAATGTGACATTTGATGAAGTGGAACTGCTGATGATGATCAGAACAGAACTCTTCAACGACGAAAAGTTCACGTTTGGCGATTTGTCCTTCTAGCTGTGTTTGTTAAGAAAGTTCTATTTTCACGATTGATTTTTGTCATGCTTGAGTTCTGATGATGGGATCCATTAGGAATCGAGGGAACTCCTCAAATGTGAAAGGCACACAAATAGTGATTTTAGTATTTTCATGAACTAATCAAGCATTTTCATTCATAAAAGTGACATTTGATGAAGTGGAACTGCTGATGATGATCAGAACGGAACTCTTCAACGACGCGTAGTTCACGTTTGGCGATTTGTTCTCTTCGTTTTGTTTGTCAAGCAAGCAAGGTTTTTTCATGATTCCATGAGGAATTGAGGGTACTTAGTCTTCTACCATTATAAACATACATTATAGCCATTTTATTTTATTGTATATCTATCTAAGAGTGCACCATCTAAGTATAATAATCTTTTACCGGCCTCCCCCATTGAAGTCGGTTTTTTTTCTAAAAAAATATTTAAGCTAGTATTTACTGGAGTGATGAGGTGACCACACGTCCTACTGTTTACTAGCCAACTGCAAACTAGCTTCGCCGCAAACAAGCCAGTATAGTAAAATCATTGGGGGGGGGGGGGGGGACGCTATTTATATATATGTTCTAGTTGCGATTACAGGCATTATGCACAATTCAGAATGTACAGTCAGGTGTTCAGAGTGTAAGTATGTAGGTATGTATTTAAATAAGAAGATGCGATGTCGTTCTTGAATTCCAGAAGCGTTCTGCTTATTTTTGACAACCCACGAAATTTTATTTGTTGTTTTTCTTTTATCCGAATGAATATATAATAGTTTTACAATTATTTACTGAGTAAAATATTTTTTCTTATTGTGTTTGTAATTATTTTAATATTTACACTATTTTCAATATAAATAGCATTATTTATTAATAAAAAATAATATGTATATTACCATTATTGCATTATTAATAATCATTGGGGTTTCACAATGTTGTTTATATAAAATCACCTATACCGGCACCAAAGTTTCGCTCCCTGGTCATGTCATATGGCAATATAGTAACAGTTTTCATTCTGATATTGGCTATGTGCACGTTTGAAACGTCAAACGTCAAAGGTCCCGAGACAATGTGAAATAATGACACATGAATATTTTATTTACTTTAGTAAACGAGAAAGACCCCGTATTGGAAATTTTACTGAAATAAATAAGAGAATAAATAAATACATACAAACGAAACGAATCGTAGGAAACCGTTAAGAAACCAATAGAAAACATGAAAGTAAATTTGACAGTGGTCCCCGGTAAGTACACATTTCTGCCATAGTGTGCGCTACGATCTCCTAGCTTACCCCCACCACCTACTTCGCACCTAGCCAATATGACTGTGACTAAAAAAGTTTCTCATTAACGGATCTGAAAGTGTCAATCATTAGACGACCTGTTTAGCCTATTTGGTAGTGACACTGCCTCCGAAGCTAGAGGTCCGAGGTTCGAATCCCGGCCAGGGCATTATTTGTGCATTTAGCACTGCTGTATAACCGGCCTTACGCACCACCTCCTGTAACGGAGTATATACTACGTCATAGGACTGCCCTGTTAGCAACGTTTTGTTTGCAACGTACCACGACAACAATGTCATTACCAATAATATATAAAATAAATGATTTTGCCATACTAGTATTAATACAACAAGCACGGATTTTGTTCTTGGGTCTTGGGTGTTCTCTATGTATATATCTATATAGGTATGTATATCGTCGTCTAGTACTCATAGTACAAGCTTTGCTTATTTTGGGACTAGATCGATTTGTATAAGATTGTCCAAAATATTTATTTATTTATATTTTTTTAATACGATAATTGATAGCTAATTCGGGTCTAGTGGTATTCTGAGTTTTCACGATGGGAACAGATTCTTCATTACGGTCAACCAACTTGATTTCTGGGCCACCTCATACCTTGTCACAGTGAAAATCAATATGAAAGCAGCGAAAGATCTCATATTATTGTCACTGTGACAAGGTACGAAGTGGCCAAGAAATCACATCTCTACCGTATTATTTAACATCTGTCATGTCAAATGGCAAAATACTACCAGCCAGTTTTCATTTTAACATTTCATCACATTAATAGACGTAAACTTTGTCAATCATTTTATGTGATAATGAATATAATGATAATTGATAGCTACTCGTACTTCCGCTATTATCATCACTCACTACATCTATACCTATATTTGCTTTAGTGCATGCAACGTAATTTATTGAGAGTATTTATTATACAGTATTAAAAAGTACGAAAGCAAAAACTGTTCTGACTAGTTAAAAATCTAATCTCAATTTAATTTAAATTTGCATGAGGGTAGTTTTATTGAGAATGTATTTATGTGGTATTTATACTTAATTTGCTGTATTTTGATGTCTTTAAATAAAACGGAAAAATGGTTGTACCCTGTTTCGCAGTAAAATATTTCATCGAATGTATGGCACCCGTGTGGTTGCCGGGTTAGAATAGCACCACCCCCTTTTTCCCCTTGGGTGTCGTAAGAGTCGACTGTAGGAACCAGGTTGAATTGTGTTGTGGGCGACCTGTCACTGCAATATTTTCTCCACCTATAAACCTACTACCAAATTAATTTTCGTGTGCTCTGTCTACCCCTTTTGGGAATATAGGCGTCCACAAAGAAAAGAGTCGCAGTTCTAACCTAAACTACTTTTCTTGTAGACATGGGTTCTACACAATAATTTATACCCAAAAAAAACCGACTCCAATTATGTACTTCGCTATGCCACACATATATGACATGTTTACATACCCTTCCCACTTCACCACCTGTACTGCTTTCCGATAGCAAATGAGGTGGTACAGATCCCAACCAAGTCACTTTATATGGGGCGATGATATTTGAGGAGTTCCGTCGATTCTTTAGGGAACCCATACTGACCTGAACGTAATGTTTTAAATATGTGCATTGAAATTTTTAATCATTTACCCGAGGACATTAGATCTCTTAAGGGAAAAGCTTTTAAAGTCAAACTGAGCAAATGGCTATTGGAAAAGTGCTTCTATGAAGTCAGACATTTTCTCGGCAAATATTAATTAATTATGTAATATCACTATATTATGACCTTTGACCTTTATAAATGACCTTTCTAAATATGTAATTAATTGTAATTAAGTAAAATTATTAGTAGTGTATTGCAATGTATAATATTTGTTATAATTAAGTATAATTATTATTAATATTTGCACGCCTGTAGATGGGCTGAATACTAGAGACAAATAATTATGTAACATCCAGTGAAAAACGGTATTCGTAGCAAATAAATAATTTTGAATTTGAATTTTGACCTTCAGTATCATCATAAGTTCCACTTCAAATTGTGTATTTTTACGAGCATTAGTTGCTACGTCAACAAAACTTCATCGGAATCTGTGAAGTACCTACATCATTGAGGAGTTCCATATGACAACTGTGGTCATCATCACCAGTTCCGCTTCACCAAATTTATGGTTTCCGAGAGCGAACGCTTGGTTACCTATAGAAAATACCAAAATCGGCATATGCGTACCTAATCAAATTCGAGTTTCCTCGATTCCTCCTAGAGCCCATCATCAGACCTTCACCAAATTTATATGGGACCAACTTGCCCCCAAGCTTACCTGCTTTGAAATAAAATAATAATGATCAATATTGGCCAAGAGTTATCGGGGAAATATGCAGATGAACTGAGAACCTCCTTCCTTCTATTGAAGTCGGTTAATGACTTAGCTGTACTCAAAAAAGTTAACTGTCTCTGAAAAATCTTTGTATGATATGAAAATTCTGCGAATTAATACATTCTATGAAACAATTGACAACATTTAAATTTTTTAAGTAGTATGAAATTTTAACTCATTTCGTTGACTTGGGAATAAGAAACCCCAAAATATATTCTTTATATTTTTATAGTCATTAGTTTTCTAAATATTCACGAAAATGTGAAGAAAGCCCATATCGTAGTAATGACGTCATTACTATGAAATTGTGACAGTCACAGCGCACAAAAAGAACAGCAGCTCACTTTCTTTAGTAAATTTGTCTTAGTAACAGTGCTTCTGTATGATTTGTTACGCTGTGATGCCTTACTTGTCACTTACTCTCTTTTAGATTGAGGAACTTTTGAAATTGATTTATTTATGTGAAATGGGGATATTTTCGAGAATTTAACAATGTGGTGTAATTAACTTTTTATCCTCTATTGGATTTCATCGGAAAAAAGCCTGCTTAAAAAAATTAAATGTTGTCAATTTTCTGCTAAACAAGGGGATACACAAAAAATATATAAAAAGACCAAAAAAACCCGTTTTTTTTCATATAATATATTTGGTTTAATTAATGTGTGTGCTATTATTTGTGTTCGCTTGTTGAGTAGAGTTTTGTTTTTAGACCGCAAATGCCAACGATGGGCCCGTTGATGACTCGGACGATGCCGGGGCGTTGGTCATAGACGAAGGAAAGGTGAAGCTTTATTTTTTATTTGCTTTCCGCTTTTAATCTTTTCAGTACGTATTCTTAGCACGACAATGAGCACTGGCAAGCAAGCGTCTATTAAGGGTGCTTTAACGTGTCCACTAGTGCCACTCTAAAATAATTATGATTATTAATGATAGATGTTGAAAAAACCGGCCAAGTGCGAGTCGGACTCGCGCACGAAGGGTGCCGTACTATTATTTGTTGTTATAGCGGCAACAGATACATAATCTGTAAAAAATTCAACTGTCTAACTATCACGGTTCATGAGATACAGCCTGGTGACACGGACAGACGGACAGCGGAGTCTTAGTAATAGGGTTCCGTTTTTACCCTTTGAGTACGGTACGGAACCCTAAAAACGAGGCCACTATTTAAAGTATTTTGTCTTTAAGTACCTTTTGAATACATAAAACTAGTTTTTGCGTTGCTGGATTCGTCGATCTATGCGTCCAAAGTAAAAACGGCCGTATTTAAATTTAAATAATCACAATTATTTACGAGTGCTAGTGGCCCTGTTATATTTTAGTAAAGCGCTCTTAATATTTCATTAATAACTGGCATAATGCACGGGAAAAAATAAGGCAATGTATTGCATGACGCCGCATGAGCATCTACCAAGAACTGCAATCTCATGAAGCGCTCAGGCATCTTGCGCGATGAAATGAATGGAAACATGAAAAAAAAATGGATGTCAATACATTAGCTTCATTACGGCCTGTTTAGCCTAGTTGGTAGTGACACTGCCTCCGAAGCTAGAGGTCCCGGGTTCAAATCCCGGCCAGGGTATTATTTGTGCATTTAGCACGGATATTTGTTCTTGGGTCTTGGATGTTTTCTATGTATTTAAGTATTTATCTATTGGCTATGTGCACGTCTGAAACGTCAAACGTCAAAGGTCCCGAGACAATGTCAAAACTCAGAGATGTCAAATAATGACACATGAATATTTTATTTACTTTAGTAAACGAGAAAGACCCAGTATTGGAAATTTTACTGAAATAAATAAGAGAATAAATAAATACATACAAACGAAACGAAACGTAGGAAACCGTTAAGAAACCAATAGAAAACGTGAAAGTAAATTTGACAGTGGTCCCCGGTAAGTACACATTTCTGCCATAGTGTGCGCTACGATCGCCTATCTTACCCCCACCACCTACTTCGCACATAGCCAATATATGTATGTTTATCGTAAGGAGCGTTCGTGGCCCAGCGGCGCCCGCGTACCGCATGCGCTATGCGAGGTTAAGCAATGTCGGGCGAGGTCAGTCCTTGGATGGGTGACCGCTTTGAGTGGTTACTAACTGAGCGCTCCCGTGCTTTAGAAGGCACGTTAAGCCGTTGATCCCGGTTGCTGTCTATGATAGCAGTCGTTAAGCCAAGTTAGAGGCCTCCGGGCGACTTGAGAACTTTTAACAGTCAAGTTGCCCACTCACTTGACAAGCCTAATCCCAATAAGGTCTAGTTTCCCCCTCGGGTTGGTTGGAAGGTCAGATGGCAGTCGCTTCTGTAAAAATTAGTGCCTACGCCAACTCTTGGGATTAGGTAGCGGACCCCAGGCATCCTTCAGGATGCAACTGTACTGGGAATAACGCTAGGAGGATGATGATGTATGTTTATCGTCGTCTAGTACCCATAGTGCAAGCTTTGCTTAGTTTGGGTCTAGGTCGATTTGTGTAAGATTGTCCCCCAATATTTATTTATTTATTACACGTGAGGTATAGTCGCGGAATGAAAAGGTTCCTCATTAAGAGTCCGCAGGAAGTTCGGTTCTCCATACAAACGTAGTTTCGCTCTCATTTTAAAACGGCATGATGGAATAACATCATACTTTGTATAAATAATAATGGGATCCGGCATGTGTAGGCCTGAAATTAGTTTCTACTGCTTGAAATTATAATGGAGGAAAATTACAGTGATTATTAAGGTTTTCATACAAGACCTAAAAAACTCGCAATATTTTTTTTTCTATAAAAATTTCTAACAACAGTAACTAATTTCCGGTCTAGATATGGCGTTTTAAAATGGGACCCTTAAATACATAGAAAACATCTCAGACTCGGGAACACTTATTCATGCTCAGCAGACAAATAAATGCCCGGGCCGGGATGCGAACCCGGGACCACCATCTTCGTAGGCACTACCAACTAGGTCAAAATGGTATTCTAAAACATTAATTATTATAAGCAGAAAGGAAGAAAATCGGCGGCGAAGGCCCCAGCCACTCCCAAAGCCAAGGAGCCGAAGACGCCCCGAGGCCGGCCGAAGAAGGAGGAGGTCAAAGAGGCCAAAGAGGATGATGAGGAGAAGAAGGAAGAAGAAATTGTCAGCAGGAGTGGGAGGAAGATCAAGCCTGGGAAGAGGTTAGTGTGTGTTAGGATTAAAATCTATAAAAGGTCGGCAACGCGCTCAAGACTGGAGTCACAAGCGTTCATAGAGAACGTACCCCATAACGTGACCCTTATTTTTCATTTTTACTGCCCTTAAAATAGGCAAGACCCCCTGGAAAGAGGTTAGTGTGTGTTAGGATTAAAATCTATAAAGGGTCGGCAACGCGCTCTAGACTGGAGTCACAAGCGTTCATAGAGAACGTACCCCATAACGTGACCCTTATTTTTCATTTTTACTGCCCTTAAAATAGGCAAGACCCCCTTCCCTCTCCCCTTCGGTTTCACGTATAGTAGTAGGTGGTTAAGAGGGCGCAGTACGTTTGGTTCTCCATACAAACGTATTTATGCTCTCATTTTAAAACGCCATGCTAGAATAACATGAAACTTTGTATACACAATGGGATCCAGCTTGTCTAGGGCGGAAATTAGTTTCTGTTGCTTGAAATTATAATGGCGAAAAAATACAGCGATTATTAAGGTTTTCATACAAGCCGTAAAAAACTCAAAAAAACTGCTGTATTTTTTTTCCTTTTCAATTTCTAGCAAGAGAAACTAATTTTCGACCGGATCCCAATGTGTATACAAAGTTTCATGTTATTCTAGCATGGCGTTTTAAAATGAGAGCCTAAATACGTTTGTATGGAGAACCGATCCACACCGATCGTACTGCGCCGTCTTAAGAAGTCAATCCTGACACCTGTCATTTCCGTACAGTTTACAACCTAAAAGTCACTTTCAGGTTATAAACTGTATGGAAATGACAGGTGTCAGGATTGACTTCTTAACCGCCGACCACTATAGTAATTAATTAATATGGTTTGAAAATATTTTTTTTGCAAACAGAAAGTATGTGATCTGATTGGTTTACGCGCCACAAGATTGTTGAAATATTGAAGCTGCGCGCTCCTCTCGCAGGGACGACCCGGCGATCATGCACTTATACTGCAGGTGAAGTTGTCAGTATCGTCATCTTTTTTATTGGTGCGGTTGTACGAAACACATTTTTCTGCCTTTTGTAATTTTTCATATCGTCGCAAATGTGATAAAAAACATTGTGTGTAACTTGGGCGTCACAATATTTCAAACTCAAGCCTTCAAAAGCCCTCGGTGTCTTCGGCGTCAGGCTTCTGATAAACTCGTTATAAATTTCCCGCGTGGTATTCCACTCGTCCAATATACGTTTGATCAAACAAATAGGATGATTTCATCAAACTTGGATGGGACCCCGACATTTGATCAAAGATTCTGATAACATTAAAATCAATATGGCTGCTCATGAAAAAAAAAAACTTGGACAAAGATATTGTATAAGTGGAATGGGCCTACGTCAAAGAAAATTTATCAAAGATTGGACAAAGATATTGGACGAGTGGAATACCACCCTTACACTCCTCGTTAAGCAATGTACTATAAACACATCAGACAGCCGATCGTACTTGCTTTGACAACTGTCACTTCAAACCGTCCGTTTTCAATCAGCTGACGTCTCGGCTTATGTGCGTCAGTGTTGCCACCAGTGAGTTTAAAAAGCGCAAAACGCTGCGCGCGTTATACGAATATTAAATAAAATATTGGGGGACAATCTTACACAAATCGATCTAGTCCCAAACTAAGCAAAGCTTGTACTATGGGTACTAGACGACAATATACATACTTATATAGATAAATACATAGAGAACATCCAAGACCCAATAACAAAATCCGTGCTAAATGCACAAATAATGCCCAGAGGGCCTACTCCGAACTTCGTGTCGCGCCGTCCCTTTCACTCTAGTTTTATACACTATATGACGGAAAGGGACGGCACGATAGGAAGTTCGATTTTCGAAGTTCGGAGTAGGCCCTCTGGTTGGGATTCGAACCCGGGACCTCTAGCTTCGGAGGCAGTGTCACTACCAACTAGGCTAAACAGGCCGCCAAATAGGTATTTACTACGTGGCTATTAGTATAGTTTATCTTCAAATCGTTTCTCCCTTATTGGATTAGATACCCATTATTTAGTTAATGCATAAATAATGGCACTAACAATCCATAGATTATAGAGGTCACTTGCCGAAATATTGTATTAGAGTCGGAACAATATTTGCGATTGTGACGTACATTTATTGATTTTATAGAAAAAATCTAGTTACTATTGGCTATGTGCACGTCTGAAACGTCAAACGTCAAAGGTCCCGAGACAATGTCAAAATTTAGAGATGTCAAATAATGACACATGAATATTTTATATACTTTAGTAAACGAGAAAGACCCCGTATTGGAAATTTTACTGAAATAAATAAGAGAATAAATAAATACATACAAACGAAACGAATCGTAGGAAACCGTTAAGAAACCAATAGAAAACGTGAAAGTAAATTTGACAGTGGTCCCCAGTAAGTACACATTTCTGCCATGGTGTGCACTACGATCGCCTAGCTTACCCCCACCACCTACTTCGCACATAGCCAATAGGAATGGAGTTCAAATTATATCCCATCTAAAATGGGTAACTTTTTTTTATTGCATGTGTTTGAGAAAAGCACTATAAAAATCTCGACGAGAAACGTCCGGGTTGCAGGCCGCGTATCCCTATCCAGATATTCTAGAGCTACTCGTTTCCCGGCCTCTATAGTAATGTACTATTATTTCCAGATACATAGACGAACAAACAGAAGAAAACGCTACGTTGCCCTCGCCAGCGCCCAAGAAACGCCGCGGGGCGTCTCCTAGCGCTGACAAAGATAAGGAGCCGAAGGAAAAACCGCAGGACAAGAATATTAGGGCGTACAATACTGTACAGCAGGTATAATGCAGAATTAAATTAATTTATGTACACATAATAATAAATCACTATTAGGGGTCAATTTTTACGCAAATCGAACTAGTCCCATAGTAAGCTCAATAAGGCTTGTGTTATGGGTACTAGACAGCGATATATTTAATAGATATATACTTAAATACATAGAAAACACCCAAGTCTCAGGAGCAAATGTCTCTGCTCACCACAGAAACAAATTCCCTTACCGGGCTTCGAATCCGGGACCTCTACCAACTAGGCTAAACAGGCTGATATTATAATAAATGATATCATATAAGCCGAAAGACGTCCACTGCTGGACATAGACAGGCCCCTAAAAGCACAATAACCGGTCCTGCGCCACCCCCGCACACTCCGACGACTGACACCAGGTCATCAGTCCGTCTTGTGGGGGGTCTACCCACGCTGCGCCGCACGGTACCACAGAATAAGTAATAGTACTACGTACAGAAGGCCCACCGTTAAAACATCCCCCGTTTAGGTATGCTAAACGTGGCTAAGCGTGGCCATCTCTTTCGGGGGCGGGGCCTTAGCGCTAGGCCAGGCTATAAGCCCGCAATGCGGGCTGCCGACATGTACTTGCAGAGGCGCGATGAAGTCACGGTCCGTGACTCACGGAGTGAGCCGCGCCTGACGGTACGTTGTCGCCACTCGATAACCGCCCGCCCCATCGGTCTTCTTATCTTATCTTAGTTTTACGTGCAATGTGCACCGCCATTACTGACGGTCAAGCAATTTGATTTCTAGGCCACTTCATACCGTGTCTTAGTGAAAATCAATATGAAAGCTGCTAGAGATCTCATATTATTGTCACTGTGACAAGGTACGAAGTGGCCCAGAAATCAAATTGATAGACTGTACACGTATAATGAAATAACCTTTTCTACGTGCATGTGTGAAATTCAATTTTATATCAACGACATAATGGTCATACTCAAATTTTATGTTTGTGGTCAACCTTAACTCGGTAAATTTTTACTAATATTTTAGCTGAAATTTTCACTTATCACATTCACTGTTAAGAATTGAGTATGTGAACTCAACTACTTTGCTACTGACGCGATATTCCCGTTCACAAAGTCTCAGCCTCAATCCGGTTTGTATATTTCTTCAACGCCATCTAGTGTAGCTGCTATTTTGGCGGCATGACTTTTTCCTTTAATTATGCTACTTCGTACTCTCTTTTTTTGGTGTCATCGAAGTATATCAGTCAATTTTAATGTATTACCAATTTGATTTAAAAAAATACGTTTTATACAAAATTTGAAATATTATATGAAATTTCACTTATTTTCATGTTTTTTTTTCAGTCGGAGCTCCGGGAATTGAAAGAGCCTTTCAAAAGTGGTAAGTCAACATGCTTAAAATTATTTTATTAATAGAATACATTTGACATTACTAAAATACCAAATTCAAAACTGTTCCGAAACATCAAAACTAAGAGATGATGTAATTAAAAAAAGAATACTTGTAATCTTTACTGTTTAGCTTCACGAGCATGACCTACTAATCTGGAAAACAGTTCACATAAAATAATCCTAAAATTAAGTAGTACACTAATATACTTGTATGTCCAAAAAATAGCCTATTCCAATTTTTCTCTGCCATGCCACACATAAGATTTTCACATATCCTTCCCACTTCACCATATGATTGATTTTTGTAACTTTGGGTGGATCCGGTCTCTTTGTAGTCGACTGTACTGCTTTCCAATAGGAAATGAGGTGGTTACGACAGAAAAGAGCCAAGTCACTTTATATGGGCTGATGATATTTGGGGATTTCCGTCGATTCCTCAGGGAACCCACACTGATCGTCAGTACCTCATCATAAGTTCCACTTCAAAATGTGTATTTTTACGAGCATTAGTTGCTACGTTTTAGAGTCGGCAACGCGCATGTGACACCCCTGGGAGTTGCAGGCGTCCATAGGCTACGGTGACCGCTTACCATCGGGCGGGCCGTACGCTTGTTTGCCACCGACGTGGTATTTAAAAAACGTCAACGGAATTTGTGAAGTGTCTACATCATTGAGGTGTTCCAGTTATGACAACTGTGATCATCATCATCAGATCCTCTTCTCCAAATTTGTGATTTCCGAAGGCCAATGCTTGGTTACCTACAGAAAATACCGAAATCGACATATGTGTGCCTATCAAATTCGAGGAGTACCCTCGATTCCTCCTAGAACCCATCATCAAACCTTCACCAAATTTATATGGGACCAACTTGGGGATACCTGCTTTAAAACGATAAAAAGAATTATTAAATCGGCCAATGTGGTGAATACTTATTAGGGAACATACATAAATAAATAAATAAATTATGGAAATAACCGACTTCGATGGGGGAGGCCGGTGAAAGATTATTATACTTAGATGGTGCACTCTTAGATTCCATACAATAAAATAAAAATGGCTATAAGTATGTTTATAATAGTAGAATTAGTTAGATTGTGCACTCTTAGATTCCATACAATGTAATAAAAATGACTAGTAATGTGTAGTTGTTTGTAATGGTAGAAGACTAAGTACCCTCAATTCCTCATGGAATCCTCCATCAGAACTCAAGCTTGCCAAAAATGTGTCTTGAAAACCTAGCTTGCTTGACAAACATAACGAAGAGAACAAATCGCCAAACGTGAACTATGCGTCGTTGAAGAGTTCCATTCTGATCATCATCAGCAGTTCCACTTCATCAAATGTCATTTATTTAAATGTAAATGCTTGATTTGTTTATGAAAATACTAAAATCACTATATGTATGCCTTTAACATTTGAGGAGTTCCCTCGATTCCTCATGTATCTCATCATCAGAACTCGAGCTTGACAAATGATTGTCTTGAAAATCTAACTTGCCTAAAAAACACAGCAAAGAGGACAATTCGCCAAACGTGAACTATGCGTCGTTGAAGATTTCCGTTCTGATCATCATCAGCAGTTCCACTTCATCAAATGTCACTCTTTTTAATGAAAATGCTTGATTAGCTCGTGAAAATACTAAAATTACTATGTGTGCCTTTCACATTTGAGGAGTTCCTTCGATTCCTCATGGATCCCATCATCAGAACTCGAGCATGACAAAAATTAATCGTGAAAATAGAACTTGCTTAACAAACACAGATAGTAGGACAAATCGCTAAACGTGAACTTTTCGTCGTTGAAGAGTTCTGTTCTGATCATCATGAGCAGTTCCACTTCATCAAATGTCACATTTTTGTATGAAAATGCTCGATTTGTTGATAAACAAAAATCACTATATGGTTGCCTTTAAAATTTGAGGAGTTCCCTCGATCCCTCATGGATCCCGTCATCAGAACTGCGTTTTGACAAAAACGGGACGAACTTCGATATATATATATATATATATATATATACTTACAATCAAAAAATAATTTTCAAAATCGGTTCAGACATGACGGAGTTATGGAGATGGAGTAACAAACATGAAAAAAATAAAACAAAACCTACTTGAGAACCTCCTCTTTTGAAATCTTGAAGTCGGTTAAAAATAGCAAACATGCAGACGAACTGAGAACCTCCTTCCATCCATTGAAGTACTACTCCAAACTTTCCCATACTCACACTCGGCCCTTCCTGCTACATAATTTGAGGAGTTCCCTCGATTCTTCCAAGATCCCGTCATCAGACCCAGACTTGGTGACAATGGGACCAACTAGAATACATACCCTTTCAAATAAAAAAGATTTTTTGAAATCGGTCCACTAGTCTCCGAGTAATCGGTGAACATACATAAAAAAAAATATTCCGACGAATTGAGAACCTCCTCTTTTTTTGAAGTCGGTTCAAAATAGCAAGCATTCAGACGAACTCAGAACTTCCTTCCTTCTATTGAAGTAAGTTAAAAAGGAATACTGGCTGTTTAGCTTAACGAGCATGACCTACGACTACGTCGTGACAATAAAAATAATTAAAAAATAATCTATTTTTGTGCCTAAAATACACCTCTACATGGCTGTTGACCCATTAAACCTTAGTCTACGTTTATTCAACATGCAAATAAAATAAGTTCGTTCTAAATTTAAACGTTTTATTTTCCGATTACGGCGTGATTTGCATTTTGTTCGATACGATAATTAATTACTGACAAAAATGGACGAACTTATTCAAGATTCTCGTTTATTTGAAGATATTTACAGTCAATATGACGAAAAAAATGACTTTGACAAGTGTGTCGAAAAATACCAGAAAGATTGGACGTCAAATAATAATCAAACAAAAGTAACTTTGGCGGAAGGTAAACTTTTTCATTGATTTCATATAGATAGATGTTAATGACCTTTTAAAATGTACATTGCCTTTATTATTGGTGGTTTTTTATTAGTTTTAATGACAATTTTCAAAGAATGCTTGTAAAGGAATTTCAGTATACATAATCTCGTTCGAAAATGTCTTATGTTCGATTATTGTTTCCAGATACCATAAAACAATCTCGCGACACTAATATAGCGCCACCCGCAAAAATAATACCGGTTTTCGGTAAAAAACGAAATAAAAACACCGCTGAAAAGAAGACAAAAAAGTTTACTGCACCAACGAAAAAGAATATCGATCCCAAATTGGAAAATGGATCAGAGAAACCGCTTTTGAAAGAAGATAAACAAAACGCTCTTAATAATAAAACCATTGAAGATTTTACAAATTCGGCAGCATCTTTAGTGGAAAACATGAATTTAGATGCTAATTTGCCTTCATTTGACCAAACGTTTTCTAACTCAACCGTGGATTTTTACAACGATTCATTCGTTCAGTCACAGTGTACAACTGGTTATAATTCTCAAAACGAACCAATACAAGCAAACCTAAAACCCAAAGGTCTCAAGAAAGCATCAAATTTCGAGGGTTTTATTCTAAATTCAATAAATCTTCTCAACGACGAAATATGCTCACAAAATTCTACCCAAGAAAGTGTCCATTCAGAAACCGTAACTTTCTTATCCCGTAACAATTCCATTTGCTCAGTTGTTTCTCTAGGCAAAACTTATAAGAATCTGGACGTCAAAAGCTTCGCAGAAACTCAATTGGTGAAAAACACGGAGCCCCATATAATACCAAATGGAGACGATTTTGTTAAACTATTTGTTAATCATAATATACCTAAAGGACAAAGTAATGTAGCTATGTCCACAGAATTAGGTGATATGGGCTTGAATGTGTTTTTGGCTAAATATATCCAAGAATTTGGTAATGATTTACGCAATTGTCATCGAAATGATTTAAATGAAGATGACGCTGAGACGCGTGAAATGATTTTGAAATTGTATCCGAAAGAGAATAAAGTGTTAGTGAATATGCTGAAAAAGTAAATTTTAATAATACTATGCACCGTATTTTCTGTTTTGACAATGTACTTTTTAGTTTAGAACCATAACTCAGAATATTGTCTGATAAAACATTTCATAAAATATGATTAATACACATAATAATAAAATTTGAATTGATTTTGGTTTTCTTTATTTAATTTGATCAATAGACGGCACGGCTATAAAAGAGAAGTTATAGTAAAATTTATTTCTTTATGTTTCAAAATTTATCTTAAAAAAAAGTAAAAGTAAAAGTAGTTTATTCTTCAAATTAGGCATATTACATGCACCTATGAACGTCAATAAACTACCACCGGTTCGGAAAAAATATACCTCTGCCACGAGAAGAACCGGCGTAAGAAACTCGGCGAGGTGTCATTTTTTTCAAAACAATATACATTATATAGTTAAATATAAAATTACATTACTATAAAATAACTTAAATAACAATGCTACAGTAGAAAATATATTTTCGCGATAGATTACCCGTGCAGGACGCTATCACTGCCACACATCCCTATCCATGATGTAATCGTTTATCTTATAATATGCTCTTGAAATAAGTGTTTGTTTTACTACAGATTTGAATTTAGAATTGCTAAGTTCAGTAATGTGTTTAGGAATTTTATTGTAGAATTTGATACAATTTCCCAAGAACGACTTTTTCGCCTTTACTAGTCTATAGAAGGTTATTTTGAGTTTCCCAGTATTTCTCGTGGCTATTGGTTTATCAGCGTTCGTTGGAAAATTGCCCAAATTCTTCCTAACATACATTATTATTTCAAATATGTATAGGGACGGCAGGGTTAGAATATCTATTTCTTTGAAAAATTCTCTTATCAACGCCCTGTCAAATACAAAAGCAGGCTTTCACACGCTATGACATCGAAATGTCAAACACGAAGTTGAACACTATAGAAATGCATGTAGGTTGATATCGCATTGCACGCCGCGACCGATTTATCCATCGTTGGTGTTGACCCGATGGTGCAGATATATGCATCGCTGGCGTCCAAAAGGTTAGTGTGATCTGTTGCAACTTGAAATATAACCTTGTAGATATTCGCAGAATAAGGGTACATACCTATAAATGTGTGAAATTTCTACCAAAAATAGACTTTTTCATTATTAATCCATTCAGTTTAAAGTTTAATCTAGTTAGGCAAGAACAGGCCTAAAGCGGAAATATTACAAAGATCTCTCAAATATAAGAAAATTTTATAACAATTTTATTTATTTTAGTGAGTAAGCATCAAATTAAACCAAGCAACATTTGTATATTTATTTGTGTGTTTATAATTGAAATCTCGAAAACCGCTCTAACGATTTTAATGAAATTTATGATATACGGGTTTCCGGGAACGAAAAAAGATCTAGTTAGGTCTCATTTTCGGGAAAACTCGAATTCTCCGGGAAAACACGAGCAAAGCTCGGTCGCTCAGGTACAGTCGGCCTCATAAGTAGCTGGACACTTTGGGACTTTGTCGCTTTCACCCGTTAGACATTTAGTATGGCAGTTTAAACATGACGTTAAAGCGACAAGGTACAAAGGTGTTCAGTCCCTTGTGAGGTGACATGATTATTAACGCAATAAAATTATGAATTATGAAATATGACCGTCCTTACAATTAACTTGCGTATTAGTGATTTTCTTTTACACGTTCAAAATTAGTTTTTTTTTTTACTTTGAATAGCTGACCCAGAGAAAGAAAACATCCTGATCACCTACCTACCCTCCGGGCAGTACTGCGGCGTGAAGCTATTCCAATCCAGACCTGCGAGCTTCAAGGGTGACGCGTCGCGGCTGCAGTGGGAGAAGCAGGCAGCTTCTAATGCCATCACGCTCAAACGACAGTTGGGTAAGGCAGCGGCCAGGCCCCTATACCACAAAACTTCGACAAAATTGTACAATTTTCTACAGAAAAAGTTAAAAATTCTGTAAAATCGTCCGCTTATAAAATTTTATGTATTGGCCCCAGAGGTATACGTCATCCTCCAAGAGGTAGAGACCAAAAGTCTATAAATATCCTTCTAGCATTTTTGCCCAAATGGAAAACTTCAAAAAAATTGGGACATAACTTAATTTTGTATTAAGCAGTAACGCTGCTAACGAAAATTCCAAATACGCGCGAAAAGTCCAATTCCCTAAGGCGTTGTAAGAGGCAACTAGTGAAGGATTTCGTGCACGAGCTTGGTTGTTCCGGTAGCTCAGACGCTAGAGCGATTGGCCGCGTATGCCAGATTTCGCAGGTTCCAATCCTGCTAGAATCATTAAATTTTTCGATTTTTCCCTTTAATTTGAAATTGGGGCTTTTTAATATTTCTTATAATATTGCTCATTCAACTCAGAATATAAATAAATGTATGGACAATAACAAAACTGTTCTGGTGATACTTTGTTTCTTCTAAAATCGACAGTGTTATTGATTCAGAGTCGAATGAGCCCAAAATAATGACTTATCTGTGGTATAGACTTGCATTTGTATAAAAAAATAGTTTTAATTTGCTGCCTATTTAAATGACTGACAATTTAATTGACATTACAATGCCGCAGTAGAAACATATTCTTTAAACAATGAAAGGCAAAACTCATCCACAGACAAGTCATTATATGACTGTTGGGAGAATCAAAATGGATTTCGATATATTATTTTATTATTCAACAGTTTTTTTAAGAGGTCCATGCCCAAATTCTGCCACCAAAACGATTTTTAAATCAAATTATTTTGCTGTCATAGATTTTTTTTAATGCAATTTACATAATTAGGTCTGAAAGTTGTCGAGCCTTTAATAACAGAATTTGCTACGCTCTTTTTGTTACAGCGACTCTCGAATCTTAAGAACCCCTATTATGTAATCCGAGCCGCAGGCGAGGATCGATATAAAGTAGAGGATAAAATGGGTTTTATACGCGAGTTATACACTCTGCTTTTCACGTCGATTGCAAGAAAATTATAGAAATAATTATCATAATCATCATTTATTGCATTATATGGTTACGAAGGTCTTAAAAGTAGATAAGTGTCCCAATATAAACCCTATTAGGGCACTGCAATATTTATTTAACTTAAATATAGATAATAACTGAATTACAATTAAAATTCTGAATACATAATATCAACATGTCAATTACTATACCTATTAATAATTATTGTTATTTTTATATGAATTACAATTTCATTTCAATTCGAAAAATTATTATGATTAAGTATATGTTGTCAAATTTATACTCCTTTGCTCGTCGACTGCGAGCGGCGGCGCCGACGTCGGATTTTACTTTATACTCTAGAGCATAAAAGCTACTTTATGTCGCCTATGCAGAGCGTAAAGACGAACTTTTAGAGCATGAAAAGTCAAAAATACTATTGTTTGTTTTCAGAGAAAGGCCAAATCACGCCACAGTCGATATCAGCACAGCTAGTCATGGATTTGAATCTGACAGACGAGGAGAAACAAACGCTTGATAGAGAAAGAGATCTGGGTATGTATGTCTATCTACCTTCATTGTGGTAGATTTGACTATGATTTGGGTACTCTAAGAGACAATTTTCTTAGATAAAGTAGGAAAATCATGTAGTAAGTACAAGATACTTAGCTAGTGTCGCATAACTGCGGCTGGCGGTTTTCCCGATTTCCTGCTGTTCTCTACAGTTGGTAGTGACACTGCCTCCGAAGCTAGAGGTCCCGGGTTCGAATCCCGGTAAGGGCATTTGTTTCTGTGGTGAGCATAAAGATTTGTTCCTGAGACTTTGATGTTTTATATATCTATTAAATATCTATATATCGTAGTCTAGTACCCATAACAAGCCTTATTAGAATAGAATGAAATAAAATTTATTTTACAACAACTACATATTTAGTTTAAGGTGGTATTCCACTCGTCCAATATCTTTGTCCAATATACATTTGATCAAAGAAATTAGATGATATCATCAAACTTGGAAGGGACCCCGACATTTGATCAAAGATTCTGATGACATTGAAATCAATATGGCTACACATGAAAAAAAAAACTTGGACAAAGATATTGGATAAGTGGAATGGGCCTCCGTCACAGAAATTTGATCAAAGATTGGACAAAGATATTGGATGAGTGGAATACAATTACTATGGGACTAGTTTGATTTGACGACCACGTTGGCTTAGTTGGTAGGGAAGTGTCCCGGGTTCTAATCCCGGTCAGGGCATTATTTGTGAATTCATCGCAAATATTATTCCTGAGTCTTGGATGTTTCCTATGTATTTATCTATATAAGTATGTATATCATCAATATCATCATCTAGTACCCATAGTACAAGCTTTGCTTAGTTTGGGACTAGGTTGATTTGTGTAAGATTGTCCCCCAATATTTATTTATTTATTATTTGTGTATAAAATTGTCGCCTAATATTTATTTTCATCATCCTAGCGTTATTCTCAGTACAGTTGCATCCTGAGGGATGCCCGGGGTCGCCACCTAATCCCAAGAATTTGCGTAGGCACTAGTTTTTAACGAAAGCGACTCCCATCTGACTTTCCAACCCAAGGGGGTGTAGAATGGCAATTCGCCAGTTAGTGTTTAGCAGTAATATAGTATAGTATACAGCAGTAAATCATTTACAGCGACATAAAGGCATATTGCTTGTATAAGCGATAATGATATAAATAAAATACTTAATATTTATCCAATGACCAAAGTAGAATGTAAAAAAAGTGTAACAAATTGGTTGTTAAACAAAAACTATGATATAACTGAAGCTCTTTTGACAGTAATAACGTAATTAAGTTAAAAATAAAATAAATGTATACCCACAACATATAATCCATAACAAACTAATATAAAATCACTAGCTAACACACACACACACACACACGCACACATCTTATAAACATAGTAACTAGTATAACACCCAATTCTTATATAACTATCATCATCATCATCATCATGTCAGCCGAAAGACGTCCACTGCTGGACATAGGCCTCCCCCAAAGACTTCCACAATGACCGGTCCTGCGCCACCCGCATCCAGCGGACACCCGCGACCTTCACCAGGTCATCAGTCCACCGTGTGGGGGGCCTGCCCACGCTACGCCTTCCGGTACGTGGTCGCCACTCGAGAACCTTTCCGCCTCAACGGCCATCGGTTCTACGTGCTATGTGCCCCGCCCACTGCCACTTAAGTTTAGCGATTCGGAGGGCTATATCGGTCACTTTGGTTCTGCTGCGGATGGCCTCATTCCTGATGCGATCACGCAGAGAAACGCCCAACATAGCTCTCTCCATTGCCCTTTGGGTGACTTTGAGCCTTCTTATGAGGCCCATAGTAAGCGACCACGTTTCAGTGCCATATGTCATCACTGGCAACACACACTGGTCAAAGACTTTTGTCTTGAGACACTGCGGAATATTGGACGAAAAGATGTGCCGTAGCTTCCCGAACGCTGCCCAGCCGAGTCGGATTCGACGATTAACCTCTTTCTCGAAGTTGGACCTACCTAACTGGACAGTCTGTCCTAGGTATACGTAATCGTCTACAACTTCGAGCGCAAAGTGTCCGATTGTTAAGGGAGTTGGTGCGACATGGACATTTGACATGATCTTCGTCTTGTCCATGTTCATCCTTAGACCAACTCGCTCGGAGGCTTGACTGAGGTCATTGAGCATTGTACTTAAATCCTCCATGGTCTCAGCCAAGACTACTATATCGTCAGCAAACCGAAGGTGAGTGAGGTAGTCGCCGTTTATGTTGATGCCTAGCCTTCTCCAGTCCAGAGTCTTGAAAACATCCTCCAGTGCAGCGGAGAACAGTTTAGGAGATATAACATCTCCTTGCCTGACTCCCCGCTGCAACGGAATAGGCTTTGAGTTCTGGTCCTGGAGTCGGACTGACATAGTGGCGTTCTTGTACAAACTTTTCAGCACTTCGATATACCGGTAGTCCACTTGGCACCGCTGGAGAGATTGTAGTACAGCCCAGGTTTCGATCGAATCGAAGGCTTTCTCGTAGTCCACGAACGCTAAACAGAGGGGCAGGTTATACTCCTCAGTCTTCTGTATAACCTGACGGAGCGTATGGATGTGGTCTACGGTGCTAAAGCCTCTTCGGAAACCGGCTTGTTCGTAGTTGTATAACTATATACCTAATTATTAATTATTATATAAATCATAGTTTAGGTTCTTAAATGTATAATCTTTGCTCATAGACATCATCTATGTTATAGGGGAGGAGCACTGCTTATCCTATAGTTTCAGGTATAATACCTATTTAGGGAGTAGAGTTCTACTTTAAGGAAACTTTGTAAAACATGTTTTTGTATAAATAAATTAAATTAAAATTAAAATGAATAAAGGTTGTTTTATATGGCTCTTCACCAAGCAATATCTATCTTGTCTCAAACAACAATGAAATATTGATGTTATGTTCCTTATAATAGGCTGCGAAATATGACGTTTCAGGTTCGGCTAGGACAAGAGGTCGTTAATGGAATTTCATACAAATCTTGCAGGCCTAGGCTGGCAAAGTCCTCTTTTTTAATTTCCATTCCACATAAATTTGTGGCACAGGCATCATGACTTTCTGCCATTATGCGTATTAAAAATAAAACTTTGTTTTTTTTTTTTATGTTTTTTTCATTGCATGTTTGAGAAAAGCACTATACATACCTCGGCGGGAAATATGGGGTTGCCCGCCTGAGATCTATCCGGATGTCTATATGTCTTCGGCCGGCAACCCCTTTCGTCCCGGCCTCTGTAGTAATGTACTATTAAATATAACCACCTACTTCAAACCCCATCTTTAGTACAGGGGAAGCTAGACCTTATTGGGATTATCCCCTAATATTTATTTAGTTATTGTTTATTTATTGCAGAGGTGAAGAAATCCCGGCTGCACTTCCTAAAAACGGAGATGAAACTGATCGAGCTGGACGCGAAGATCAAGACCTGTCTCAGTCTCGAGAAAGCGGACACTGAGCTATGTCTTAAACTCATTGATGAAATTCTTGGTGAGTAGAAAGTTAATTTGGGAACTTGACACGTGTTAAAATGTATAGTATGTTGTTACTCTTGGCTATGTGCGAAGAAGGTGGTGGGGGTAATTTAGGTGATTGCAGCACACACCATGACAGAAATGTGTAGTTATCGGGGACATCTGTCAAATTTACTTTCACGTTTCCTACGATTCATTTTATTTGTACTTATTTCTTTTCTTATTCAGTAAAATTTCCAGTAAGGGGTCTTTCTCGTTTACTAACATAAATAAAATAGTTATGTGTCATTCATTATTTGACATCTCTGAGTTTGACATTTCCCGGGGCAATGTCAAACTCAGAGATGTCAAATAATGATGACGTTTCTGACGTGCACATAGCCAATATGGATAATAAACCATCATCATATCCCAAAAATTCCAAATTATTAAAATTAATCAAAATCATTAAGAGATACCAATAGATAGATACATTCTTCATTCTTTTCCACAACATACATGGTAAATAATAATTAAAAAATTTCGGCGGGTCTCTCCAATTTTATGCCCATAGAGCGCGATGGCGTAACGCTACCGGTCTGCTCTGATTTCCGATACCTCGGGTCCCTCATACAGTGTAATGGCGATATTGACCGTGACATCAAAAACCGAATCAGCGCAGGATGGATGAAATGGCGACAGGTCTCAGGAACCATATGCGACGCCAGAATGCCCTTCCGATTGAAGGGCAAAATCTACAAGACCATTGTAAGACCTGTAGTCAGTCATGTATGGATCGGAATGTTGGGCCGCAAAGGTGACGGATGAAAAGAGATTGCATGTTACGGAGATGAGAATGTTGAGATGGATGAGTGGTGGCAAGAATGAATCACATAAGAAATGAGTATATAAGAGGAAGCCTGAAAGTGGCACCCATAGATGATAAGTTAAGAGCTAATCGTCTACGGTGGTATGGGCATGTTATGCGGAGGGATGAGTCATGTGACAAGAAAGGTATTAGGCATGAATGTGGAGGGATGTAAGAGGAGGGGTAGACCAACGAAAAGGTGGATGGATTGCGTGAGAGACGATATGAAAAGGAAGGATGTGAGTGACGAGATGACGGGCGACAGAGAGTTATAGAAGAAAAAAACATGCTGCGCCGACCCCAAGTAAATGGGAAAAGGGCACGCGAATGATGACATGGTAAATAATTAAAACACAAAAACAGTTACAATATCAAAGAGAGGCATGCTGCTTAGAACTAAAGTTATATACAACATAAATACAAACCCATAAAGATACCAAACGTAAATTAAAAGATACCAAAGAATCCTTATGAAAAAAAAACAAAAATAATTGTAACATGTTATTTACCTACTAAATTTAAAGTATTTCACAGCCATAACAGCAATTTACTTATTTTCCCTTCGCTTGAGAATGACAAATTTAGTTACTGAAACAAGTACCATTTTATAGTATGTTTCTTAGACCCTGGTTAGAAACTGCCAGTAGATGGTATCGAAGGAGTATATACAGTCGCGATCAAATATATCTGTAGCCACTGGGGTGTTCAAAATTATCTGAACATGCACCATAACGCCTTGAGAATAGAGTAGTGTTCGCTTCGATATATCTGATGGCGAGTGTACAGTCAGCACCAAATAGTCTGTAGCATCCAAGGAGCCAAATATATCGCAACACATCTTTATTCATATGCCATATATATTTATTTATTTCCACCACCACCACCATATCAGCCGAAAGACGTCCACTGCTGGACATAAGCCTCCCCCAATTCCATGGGGGGTAAATGGGGGGTTTATTTATTTATGCATATTTATTTATATATATGTCGGCCTGTTTAGCCTAGTTGGTAGTGTCACTGCCTCCGAAGCTAGAGGTCCCGGGTTCGAATCCCGGTAAGGGCATTTGTTTCTGTGGTGAGCAGAGACATTTGTTCCTGAGACTTGGATGTTTTCTATGTATTTAAGTATATATCTATTAAATATATCGTCGTCTAGTACCCATAACACAAGCCTTATTGAGTTTACTATGGGACCAGTTCGATTTGTGTTAAAATTGTCCCCTAATATTTATTTATTATTTATTTATATGTTTAATGTTTATTTGGGCAAACAACGACGGTACAATCAAGATGAGTGACGTGACGACATATTTGGCGCTTTTTAACCCTTTGAACGCCAAGATCCTATAAAGTGGTCGTCTGTCGTCGTGCCCACCACGCCAACAACCACTAAAAAGGTCGGAGTGAAGGTGTACTTTGATCATGAAAAAAATCTATTATGAATTGTTTTTATTGGTTTAAACGTTACATCAATTTTTGATACCTTGGCGTCTGAGTGATCACTTCATTCAAATATGAAAGCGTTCAAAGGGTTAACGCTACATGATGCAGACTGTACAATGCACGGCGCTACCGCGAACAGAAAACGAAATATCTGCCTCTGTCGCACTTGCGTATTCGAGCGACAGAGAAACACTTCGTTATCTGTTCGCGCTAGGCCTTTTGGATTTGCGGTTTCCGTGACGCGATAGCGTTTTGCACCGTCATTACTCGGGAAACGGTCTCTTGAGAAATTGTAGATATACCAATAGCCACCACCATCCACCATATCAGCCGAAGGATGTCCACTGCTGGACATAGGCCTCCCCCAATTTCATGGGGGGTAAATGCCGTAATCGCCACGCTTGGCATGCGGATTGGCAATCGCAATATCTCCACCACACTCCAAGGATGCTGCTGCTCATCCCCCGGTGGTCTTGGTTGGTTTTAGGACATACCCGGGTCCCCCCATTACAATAGCGTATTTGTTTGTTTCCAGAGCTGGATCTAGCCGCCCTAATGCTCCTCAAGCACCCAACCTGCATGGAGACTGTCAAGAGAATGCGCGTGTACGTCGGCAACACTCCTTCCTGGGAGATGAGCGAGAGCGAAGCCCTCACTTTCAGCAAACAGGCGCACCGCATCAGGAACAAGGCTGATGCGCTCTTCATTACCATGCGGGTGAGTGAGACAAAATTACACAGCCCGTGTTGTTATTAGCTGCTTTTCATCGAAATAAATAACATTGGGACGTCTGATTTCGAAAGTCGCAGTCATAGTGGCATTCCATGATAATTCTCATCAAAAACCATCATCACTTCTATTTTGTAGCTTTATGCATGTAATAATATGGCTGTCAAATATTAAGTATCTAAGTTTCTGATCTGTTTTTTGCGAAATTAATGGATTTAGCAAACACGTTTCATTTCGACATTACTTATTTTATAGACCAAAGTCAGAGTCCAAATATTTTTTATTCAAATGGGCCTAGCAATTCAGCCTAGCACTTTTGAATCGTGAGTTAAAACATAGTAAGTTAAATATTGGAGAAATTTATGAATGCTATTATTATTCTATAAAAAAATTGAATTGATGTAGGTATGTCAAAATTAAGAGATTATTATCCTGAGAAATTCACAATAGGATCGTCAAAACATAAAAAATAAAAGCCTAGACAGTTTCTAGAATAAAATCAAATAGTCAAAAAGAAAATCGCAGCGAAAATAATAAGTTATTAATATTTCAATCACAATTAATCCTACAGTGTTTTATCATTCATGTAGGCGTGTGTGCTATAATATGCTTTCGATATGAGATTACGCTTTACATAATTTTTGAATTTGACCACAGATAATTCAGTTACGTTTCTTGGAAGCTTATTATAACTATTTTCTAGACAATATTCTAAGCATCATACAACAATCAGCAATATTTCAACTTAATAAAAAACTTCCATAGGAAATCAATGGTACAGAGACAACCCAATGGCGAAAGAAGCCACAGCAGGGGTTATTCAATTACATCTTTAACGTATTATTAGTAAGAGACTTCCACTTATAATATCAGTTACAAGTCATGATGCAACAGGCCTCAGGTTTATTATGTTAAGAGAAGACGATATTGTATATTTTAAAACCGCGATCGATTTGGGAATGGAATAGCTGTCAATTTATATACACATAGACGTAAGTATTTGGAAGAACTGTCACACTGAATATACTTACGTACTGCCACGTGACCTGGGTCGGTAGGACCCCTCTTGATTTATTCGTCCATCATTTCAACCAAGTTTTTGTTTCCAGGACTTGTTCCACGTGCCAGAGGGCGTGTCGTTCCCGGAGTTGTTCAACGAGCGCGTGGCGCAATTCAAGGCCGCCACGGAGAATCTGCACGCGGACAAACTACTGGAGATGGTGCACGAGCCGATAGGTAACTACCTCATATACATCTCGCAAAAAAGGTAGACAGAGGACATGAAATTGCCACTTATGGGTTTAATTATGGATAAAATGTGATTTTGTAGTGATCCATCGCCCATAACACATTTCAACCCGATTCCCACAGTTTTACACTTATGACACCTACAGAAAGCTGGCGGCGCTTTATTAAGCCGGCACAACGCGGGGAAATTATTACATGATAGAAGAAAGCGAGACTAAGGGTGTTTTGCAGCAAACCATGCTCTTCAAAATCTGATTGCATTGAACATTTGTCAAGTTTCTATGGGATACCAGCGCCATATATGACGTTGATCAGTAAAACTTCCGCGTGCCAGATATGGTTAATTAAAGAGATCTTGAGGTTGGCAAGCGGAATGGCCTGATATGAATTTTCTAAATAACAAACGTCGATTTTGTAAGACATTACATGTACGTAAGTATTATCGTATCGTGATCTATTGCTTACGGAGATCGAATCGATAATCTATCAAGCTTTCTAGGTGGCTGTAAAGACTTCATAATATGGTAATTTTAGTGTTTTGTGATTTTAGTAAATAAAGCTATTGTTTCTTTAAGTGGATTGGACAAAACTAAAACACAACGACCACAGTTATTGCTTCCGAACACTCAATATTATTATTATTATTGTATGTCTTTTCCGCTCACGGGACAATGGTGTCCCGGAACTATGGAAGGCGTGCGCGGAGCCGAAGTACCAACCGATTATCACATAACCAACACGTAGAGGCCCTTTTGACCATGAAATGCAAGGGATATGTATTATTATGGGTTTGTTCCAGAAATGTCCCAGCCGACTCCCCTCACCATGAAGGCGGCCGTCGACGCTGCTAATGCCGTCAACGAGGAGGAACCTGCGGACACTGACGATGCTGAAAAGAAGAAGAAAGCCACACCAGGTATGTGAAAATGTTAAAATGATAATATATTATTGGATTTTACAAATGACTTGGTTGGAATCTCCTATTAGTGTAGCAAAATACATTTTCACCTCAGCAGCTCGAACAAGTAAAAGCTTATGATATTTTTAAAGTTTGATATGTTCTCACTGCTGAGGTGAAAAGTTGTTTGTTACACTGGAGCAATTTTTTAACCGACTTCAAGATTTCAAAAGAGGAGGTTATCAATTCGGTTGTGTTTTTTTTTTTTTTTAATGTTTGTTACTCCATAACTCCGTCATTTCTTAACCGATTTGGAAAATTATTTTTTTGATTGTAAGTATATATATCCAAGTTGGTTTGTCATAACACAGTTCTGATGATGGGATCCATGAGAAATTGAGGGAACTCCTCAAATCTTAAAGGCAAACATATAGTGATTTTTGTGTTTTTATCAACAAGTCAAGCATTTTCATCCAAAAATGTGACATTGGATGAAGTGGAACTGCTGATGATGATCAGAACAGAACTCTTCAACGACGAAAAGTTCACGTTTGGCGATTTGTACTCCTAGCTGTGTTTGTTAAGCAATTTCTATTTTCACGATTATTTTTTGTCATGCTTGATTTCTGATGATGGGATCCATGAGGAATTGAGGGAACTCCTGAAATCTTTAAGGCAATTTTTGTGTTTTTATCAACAAGTCAAGCATTTGCATCCAAAAATCTGACATTGGATGAAGTGGAACTGATGATGATGATCAGAACAGAACTTCTTCAACGACGAAAAGTTCACGTTTGGTGATTTATCCTCCTAGCTGTGTTTGTTAAGCAAGTTCTATTTTCACGATTAATTTTTGTCATGCTCGATTTTTGATGATGGGATCCATTAAGAATTGAGGGAACTCTTCAAATCTTAAAGGCACACAGATAGTGATTTTAGTATTTTCATGAACTAATCAAGCATTTTCATTCATAAAAGTGACATTTGATGAAGTGGAACTGCTGATGATGATCAGAACGGAACTCTTCAACGACGCGTAGTTCACGTTTGGCGATTTGTTCTTTTCGTTTTGTTTGTCAAGCAAACAAGGTTATTCCATGAGGAATTGAGGGTACTTAGTCTTCTACCATTATAAACATACTTATAGCCATTTTTATTTTATAGTATGGAATCTAAGAGTACACCATCTAAGTATAATAATCTTTCACCGGCCTCCCCCATTGAAGTCGGTTTTTTTTTTCTTAAAAATTATTTCTCGTGCTCTTGAGTCCCTCGCTACGCTCAAGATTCTAACTTTGAATCTTTCGCTTCCTCGGGGCACTTGCGAGTGCTGGTTTTAATTGGCTGGCAAAAAACAACTTTGCTCTCTTGTTGCACAAAATAACTATTGTCAGGAGAACCCGTCCTTATATTTATACCATGTGCGTAATATTAATTGTTCGTGACAAACTAAAGGATATGTAGATTGGTGATATCATCATTTCATTAGCTATAATTAGTCGAATTCGAAAAAATGTGCTCGGAAAAAGTGAACAAAACTATGTCTCGCAGCTTTTTTATAGCTTAGATATTTTTGAACGCACTTATATTTATGAATTCGACGTTACAACGGCGATGACATCCTAGTAGAGTAGAGGCCCAGTTTTACATTTCAACTGAAACATCTCAAACAAATCTCTCAAGTGCAAGTAACATGCAACATAATAAGTATAATAACATACAGTTTAGTCAAGTCTCATTCTATTACAGCTAAAGGCAAAAAAGAAAAGGTCAACAGCACGCCATTGAAGCAGCCTCTCAAGCGGCAATCCAGGAAACAGCAAGAAGAAAAGGAGAAAGATAAAGAAGAAGACAAGCCAGAAGAAGCAGACACAAACAAAACAAACGATACTGACAAACCTGAAGAAACACCAAAGGAGAAAAGTGACGAAATTGAGAAACAAAATGACGCTGAGAAACAAGCTGAAAAAGAAACGGACGAAGCTGACAAGGAAGTTGAAAAAGTAAATGAAAATTCAAAGAAAAAAGAAAAGCAAAATGAAAAACAAAATGATAAGCAAGATGAAAAGGCCGAGAACAGTAAAAAAACTGATGAAGTTAACAATGAATCTAATGATAAAGAAGTAGAAAAATCGAATGACATTGAAGAAAATAAAGACGCTGAAGTAAATGACAGTAAAAAGAAAGATAACGGTAAATCTAAAGACAAGGAATCTAAAGATAAAGTGAGTGATAAGAAAGAGGAAGTTAAAAATGGAAAGGATAAAACATCAAAATCGGGAGATAAAAGGAAGGGAGATAAGGAGAAATCGGAGGAGAAGGAGAAAGTGGATGCTGATGAGCCTAGGGCCAAGCGATCGAGAGAGGTGAGAGAGTTTTATTATTTTTCCAAGTTATTACATAACTTCCCCTGTTAGAATGTTTGAGACAATTCTAGCAACCGAATTCTAGACCGACTGAGCTGAAATCTGGCATACTTATGTAAGTTCGTTGACAATGTAATATCATGGTACCACCGAGCTGATCTGATGATGGAGACAGAAGTGGCCAAAGTAACTCTTGACTACACAAGATAAATCCATCGTTTCATTTTACTTGGAATTCGTTCATTAGTTAAGGTCAAATCTTGTAGAGTTGAAAATTTGTATATTTGTGTAAATCAAATGAGAACTCAATAATTTCGATTTATCGGGTTTGACCACGCACTCGTTATGGTACCATCAAGCTGGTCTGATGATGGAGACAAAGTGGTTAGAAACTCCTAAACTACAGAATATCTTGTGTAGTTTGTCTCCTATTATTTGAAACGCTCGTTTCGTTATAGATCAAAACTTTAAACAAATGGGTTGCCACCATAAAAAAGCAGCAAAGATTGGTGCCACCAAATCCCGTGATTACTTCTTGTACTGCCCATCTTCGTTAATGTCGTATTGAATTGAAAGTTGGCGCGGTCTGTTCATGCTTGCAAGTGTTATTTTATTGGGGATTGACGAGAGACATCACCTGTTCTGGATTACTTTTATTGTTATTGACGCTTAGAGACCGTATACATCTCTAACAATATTAAAATAGTGCTATTTTCATTACTTATTTTAATTTTGACGCTTAGGGATGAGATGTACATGAGTACATTTCTAATGACTTTGGAATTATAATTAAGAATCGTATTTGGAGGCACAGAGACCATATACAATTACATCTCTTGAGATATTAAATTTATTTCATATACTTTTGTTTATTCGGACAGAGACCGATAATGATAATGTCTTGTTTATTTTCATTGCATGAGATAAGTCTTTTAAACAGTTTAGTTTTGAAATCATTATTATTATTGCCAGTTTTTTTTTTTTATTTGCATTTCTGACGAAATTTTTGTTTTTTTATTATTGTGCGCTGGTTCGTGGTTGTAGGCAAAGGCATCATAGGCGAAGTTACGAGCATCAACGCTACGTTCGTTGCCTGATGCCTAAAATATTAAAGAAGCGACTTTTAATAACGACTTTATTTTCAGAGCAAGAAGACTGAACCGCCCCCGCGATCACCCGCTAAAAGGAAGTCCAGGTCCTAACTCCCTTCCAATTTACTAACTGAATTATCTACGCCACTGTAGTGGGCTTACCGGCACCGTTTGCACAAATACTACACATGTCCTTGCTGAATTGATGTGGTTTATAAATACGACGTATTTGTTATTGTGTAATTCGTTGGTTTCTATAGATGACATGTAGGTACAATCGAGAAATTTGATTTCTGGGCCACTTCGTACACTTGTCACAGAGAGAGTAAATATGAAAGCTGCTGGAAATCTCATCTTGTCACTGTGACAAGGTACGAAGTGGTCCAGGAATCAAACTCACACTTGAGGATCCAGATCTTCCCCTCCCCAATGCAACTAAGTTCATCCAAAAATCTTTCCGTCGCGGGGTCAAATCCCCCAAACGGTGCCAAGTTAAGTGGATGTAGGTTAATTTGATATCGCACCCTGACTGATATATCCGTCGTTGGTGCTGAACCGATAGTGCGGATATTTATTTATTTATTTATTCTAAAAGTTCCAACAGCTTTTACAAATATTAGCGTCTTAAATAGAGATATGTAGCCAATTACAGAAACACCAAAATAGAAAAAAGATATGAAATGTTACAGACTATGTTACTGTAGGGGCCATCCACATATTAATTAGGTCACAGCGATGAAGGGGAACTGAACGTGACAGTACATGTTAAAGGGATAGGAAAAAGCGTGACTCGGGGGGGGTTCAAGCAGTGGAAATTTTGCGTGACGTAATAATAATAATAATATTGGGGGACAATCTTACACAAATCGACCTAGTCCCAAACTAAGCAAAGCTTGTACTATGGGTACTAGACTACGATATACATACTTATATAGATAAATACATACTTAAATACATAGAAAACATCCAAGACCCAAGAACAAATATCCGTGAAAAATGCACAAATAAATTCCCCGGCCGGGATTCGAACCCGGGACCTCTAGCTTCGGAGGCAGAGTCACTACCAACTAGGCTAAACAGGCCGTCTAATATGTGGACGGCCCCGTATCTAAAACTTAAAGGCTCTCCTTATAGGAGAATAATAAAGAGATGCCCATTACCGGACATTAAGCAAATACAACAACTAATTGGATAAGAAACAACGTTTGGATATATCAGTCTACGAGTCTTTTAAATCGACTAGCATCAGTCCTATGTGTAATTTGCAAAAGTAGAGAGATATACAATTTGTAAATCTCTTTCTTTGTCAAAGAAAGAGATTTACACGAGTCCAAACTTGAAATAGTAGCTACGCAAATCTACAAACAAACAGACTTCCCCTTATAATATCAGTTACAAGTGTCATTATGCAATAGGTCCGTGGTAATGGTCGCAGGAGTCCACTGGACATTAGGGACAAGCTGAAGCCTAGTTACCCTTTTTCTAACTATAAATAGTGTGCCCCCCACTCTCACCTGACTGAACCAAACTCTGGATCCTCGACTGCTTTGGAGGAACCCTGTGTCCAGCAGTGGACGTCTTGCGGCGGATATGATGAGCAAAGTTACTTGTTATACACAGATTATTGTATTGTAATATTAATATTCTTGGATTTGTGCAAATGGTGTATTGGCGAAACTGAAATGGTGTAAAAATTAGAATTCATTTTACTAAATTGTAATTAACTTATCGGTAAAATTATGCTAACTATATCAATTGTCTGACCATTATGAGAGTGCATTTCAATATTTTTGTTTATCTTACGCACATATCTAAAATAGCATTGTATTTAACACACTATAAGGTTATCAATGGGTGACTATAAATAATGTCATTAAAAGGGGAGACAACGATAAGTGACAATGTCGTCAATAGATCAATACAATTTTCATGACTATATAGTTGATGTGCAATATTCAGTGACACGCAACCACTTAACAGACCTTATGCTTAAGTGTATTATGGTGGAAACCGTAATAATTCTACATTCTAGGCCATAAGTCTAAATAGACAGACAGTGGCAAACTTATTTCTATTTCATACATCCAAACGAATCCTGACGTCTACAAACGGTCGGCAATGCGCATGTGACTTCTGGAGTCGCGGGCGTCCGTAGGCTGCGGTTTCTGCTTGCCATCAGGCTGACCGTAAGCTTGTTTGCCACCGTAGTATGAAAAAAATACAATTTTGTAAATTTTTGGGGTTTTTCCTTTTACTTTGTTTTTTTTTATCGTTCCATTTTCTGTTGCTTTTTTAAAAACATAATTGGATTCTGGTAATGGGTCAATCTTGAAATCGTAAATCCATTGTTCTTAAGTGACAGCACTAGGTGTGCTGTCACTTAAGAACAACCTGTAACCAAGATTCAAATCTGACCCTATTCTTTTACAATAAATCACAGTGTTTCCTATTTCGACACTTGGAATAGTTTGCCTTTTACTAATAAAAGTAATAATACTGTCAGTAGACTGTCATTTTTGTTTATATAACTGAACAATTATATCTTTTAGTGTTAAAGTGAACATTACAAGTATACTCGGAAATTTTATAGGGTGCCGCTAATACAAGACATAAAATTGTGACAAAACTTATTTTTGACGTGTAAAAATGATAAATCGATGCTCTTGTATGTAAGATAATCCATACAAAAAAAACACACATTTTGAACAATTATTTTTAAAAAGTCGCTTTTATAATATAATGTCTTTCCATGTCAAAAAAATATCCCTATCCTCTGTCTTACAAAATGAGAATGACAGAACACATGTAACAGTCGAAGTATTCTACACTATAGTATTTGCATTCTGACACAGCTGTCATCCCGGTACAATAAACGTCAATGATGACATAATTTGTACTGGGATGACAGCTGTGTCAGAATGCAAATACTATAAATACAGAGGGCCTACTACGTACTTCGAAATTCGAACTTTTACTCTCGTTTTATACACTATATGACGGAAAGGGACGGCATGTGGTCAATAATCGTTTCTCATCGGCTGAACTCGGAAAACTACTAGACCCGAAGAAGTGTCAATCTCTTACCGTATTTTAACATCTGTCATTGACATGACATTAGAATTACGAAATACTACAGGTTTTCATTCTGACATTTGACATTTACTGATATCGTTTCAAATTAACAGACATGAACTTGTCAATCATTGAATACGATAATTGAATGGCACTTTGGGTCAAATCGTATTGCCGAGTTTTCACAATGGGAACGGATTATTCGCTACATCTGAGGGTCTACTCCGAACTTCGTATCGTGCCGTCCCTTTCCGTCATATAGTGTATAACACGAGATTGAAAGGGACGGCACGACACGAAGTTCGGAGTAGGCCCTCAGTACTTACATTTGGCCATATACAGAGTACCGCGAATATAAAACGAAGTACGTTCGTGTATTGGCTATGTGCACGTCAGAAACTTCAAACGTCATGGGTCCCGGGACAATGTCAGTATTTCATTTATTTTATAAGACCCCTTACTGGAAATTGAACTGAAATAAATAAGATTTTTTTTAAATGAAAATAGCCTTTGTTTCTTGAATTAATTATTATATCTTATTTATAAAATTACTATTTAGTACTGTAAGAGTTACTTATTGTAGCACATTTGTTGCGTTAGGCTGTCTTTTGACATAAATCTGTCATCAGTCACATATTACTAAGAAAAGAAAAAAAAATACAGCGGTTTTTTGAGTTTTTTACGGCGTGTATGAAAACCCAAATAATCGTTGTATTTTTTCTCCATTATAATTTCAAGCAACAGAAACTAATTTCCGACCTAGATATGCCGGATTAATAAATAAATACAAACTAAAGGAATCGTAGGAAACCAATAGGAAACTGAAGAAAATTTGACAGTTGTCCCCGGAAGCTACACATTTCTGCCATGGTGTGCGCTGTGATCGCTTAGCTTCCCACCACCACCTACTTCGCACATAGCCAATAACCTTCTCTAAAAAAACGCGTAACCACTTGTGGACTGTCGGGCCCAGATTTATCGTGTGGCGCCTCGTACAAATTTGCGTCCGACAAGTGAGAAAAGCTTCATATAAAATTGTTCTGCCATTTGAACATTCGAGTAAATTCCGGGCGCGACAGACCACAAGTGGAAACGGGGTCACAGGGATATAAGGGTGCCTTTCCACTAGAGATTTGCTATGACGCTATGCTGTGAGGATGTGAAAGCTACGCTACGAAAACCGTTTCCACCAGTGCTATGCTATGTGGACTCAGGGTGGTATTCCACTCGTCCAATTTCTTTGTCAAATCTTTGATCAAAGTTCTTTGACGTAGGCCCATTCCACTCATCCAATATCTTTGTCCAAGTTTTTTTTTTTCATGATTAGATTAGATTAGATTTATTTCATGATATAAATTGCTATACAAATTTTAATCGTAAGAATTTACATCACAATCGTCAAATACATACAATACTTATAGTAATAATACAAAGTAATAATAATTCAAAATTTCAAATACAAACAAACAAATTATCTTTTCGTATCTATCTCCCAGTAACTACTGGGATCGTCAAAATTTTAATTAAAATTGAAAATAAACCATATTGATATAGTCAAATGTCAAACAATTCTTATACTACAATGCGTATCCATATTGATTTAACTGTCATCGGATTCTTTGATCAAATGTCGGGGTCCCATCCAAGTTTGATGAAATCATCCAATTTATTTGATCAAAGAGTTTAATACGGGGTGGTATTCTACTCATCCAATATCTTTGTCCAATTTCTTTATCAAATCTTTGATCAAAGTTCTTTGACGTAGGCCCATTCCACTCATCCAATATCTTTGTCCAAGTTTTTTTTTTTTCATGCGTAGCCATATTGATTTAACTTTCATCGGAATCTTTGATCAAATGTCGGGGTACCATCCAAGTTGGATGAGATCATCCAATTTTTTTGATCAAATGTATATTGGACAAAGATATTGGATGAGTGGAATACCTCCCTAATGAATATGATTGGTGTATTTATACGCATCCATAGCACATCTCTGGTGGAGAGGCACCCTAAACGAACGAACTTGGCGATAGGGCCTCTACAGATATTATTACTATAGACATTTGTAGCTTAAGAATGCAGCTTTTCACTTTAATGCTGGGTTGCACCAAACCGTCTGTAAACGTAAGCGGTGTTCGTTGAACTTTTAATGTATGGAAAGTTTGACATGTTTCTGTGGGATGTCAGCTGCTGGCGCCATATTTAACTTTGATCAGTCTGTGATCGTAAGTTGATGCAACCCAGCCTAAGTCCGTATCAAAATGTATCGTGAAATGCATGTTGTAAATATTTCATATCACTCGATCCGAAGTACTATTTTTTAAAGGTAATATGTACAGTCAGCGTCAAAAGTAGCTACACATATGAAGGTGTCCTAAGCTCTTATTCCCTTGATAATAAAGACAGAACTTTCAAACGCGTAGCTACTTTTGATGCTAACTGTACTGCTTACGGTTTTTGGGGCCAGTCCTTGCATTTGTCGAACCACTGGTATAAGCTCTTAGGGTAAACTGACCTGTTGCTGTCACTCATTTATTGTCACGTTCAGTCTTATTCTGAGGTGAAAGTTGTAACAATTTGGCAAAATTCTAATGCTAATGTTGGGATTTTAGTGCCAATAAATAGGTGTTTTTTGTCACATTTTGATTCACAAGCAAATATGACAAAAGGACTGCTCGCAAAAACTAAGTTTAGTTCTAGGTTAGTTTGTAAAAATTCTAGTAAACTAATAAATAAGTAAGGTTCATCTTTAAAGCGGCGTACGCTCATACATGGATGTGTTAAATTTTATATAAATTTACGTATCTTTGAGTTTTTTTTATATATTAAACTAAATATACTGATTTAAGTACATTTACAAGTGTGTAATAGTGAATTCTTGATGTCAAGAATATATAATTTCCGAAGTAAATTGGGTTTTATTGTTCAAGAAAAACTCCGCTTTTCTACACCAGCATTATAATCTGTCAATTAAATGACTGACAGCAGTTATAACAATAAACTGTAAGCTTTTTATACAAATGAAAGTCTATACCATAAACAAGTCATTAATTCATTCATTATACATAGGACTGGTGGGAGAATCAAAATGGATATCTATACATTATTTCAGAGCTGGTTTTTTTTTAAATAAAGAGACGTATTCATTCTGCCACCATATCGATTATTAATTTAAAACAATTTATTTTGTCGTCGCAAAAAAAGTATTGTATGCAACGTTACATAATTAGGTCTTAAAATTATTGAGCCCCTTACGCTTTCGCCGCCATTGACTTGATATGAAGTCCGAACATTTCGTGCCACACACGCCACGACTTGATATCAAGTCATGTCAAATGATGTAAAGGCAACCTACGTGCTGTCAAGTAAGGTTCATTTTCAGTCTTTTGCTACAAAGACTTGCGTGTGAGATACAACTTACGGAATCTACTGTGGCGGTGAAGAGGTTAAAAACAAAACTCTCCGCTCGTTTTGTTTCAGCGACTCGAATTCTAAGAACCCTTTTTATGTAACTGTTGCATATTAGTATTGTTATCCACAACAGGAGAAGTGAAACACGGGTGGAATGCTCTAAATGATGGTCTAAAGAAATGCCGCCACTTGCTGGTATCCAAATGAGCTTGGCATACTTATGCGAGTTAGGTGATAGAAATAAATAAAATAAATATTGGGGGACAATCACACATCAACCTAGTCCCAAACTAAGCAAAGCTTGTGCTATGGTACTAGACGACGATATACATACTTATAGATAAATACATAGACAACATCCAAGACCCAAGAACAAAATTCGTGCTAAATGCACAAATAACGCCCTGGCCGGGATTCGAACCCGGGACCTCTAGCTTTGGAGGCAGTGTCACTACCAACTAGGCTAAACAGGCCGACTAACGATGACATATTATCGTACCACCGAGCTGATCTGATGATGGAGACGGAAGGTGGCCGTCTGCACAAGACAAATCCATCCTGTTTGGGCTCATGCGTATTTTCTCAACGAGTAATTGATGATTGTGGAAATATTATATAATATTTTTAGGAATATCACTTTTGACAAAACCATGTTTGACCAAACGAGCCTTTGACAAAAAGCGCATTTTGACGAATCGCACTTTTGACAAAACCATGTTTGGCCAAACGAGCCTTTGACAAAAAGCACATTTTGACGAATCGCACTTTTGGCAAAACCATGTTTGACCAAACGAGCCTTTGACAAAAAGCACATTTTGACTAATCACTCGTTTGACCAGAGGTGGATAACCCTTTTTTCCATGAAGATGTTATATACTTTAACTTGTTTGTATCAGATTCCACTGGGTGCTATCTCTATCGCACTTGCATATTGAAGTGACAGAGATGCAGCGGTCGTGCGGTTAGTTCTTAGTGCTCTTACTAAATACCACAACGGCGCTACGATCCATGTGGAGTATTTCACCGATATCTCTATCTCAGTATATGTACTTTGTGATCCACGGAACGCCGCCAGGTTGCTCTGGGACCTCATTTCCGCTTGCCGGGTATCTGCGAAGTCTGGGCCTATGTGGATAAAGCTTGAAACCCGCAGAACGCGGCGCAGCTTCCTTGCGGGGCAACGGCGGTTTTGCGGTAAAGCGAACGCGGTCAGGGTCACGTCGCCCCAAAAAAACCGCACACTGCACAGTAGAGTGGAGGCGGCTTGTGTGACACATGAAGCAGTAAAAAATTCAAAAATGCAAAACCGCTGCCGCTTAGCACCGCGCCGCGCCCGCTCTGTGCGTTTTGAACTTAAGTGCGAGTCCGGTTTCAGAAAGATATATATAGCAGAAGCGCGTCAAAGCTCTTAAGCAGTTGACCGAGAGACCATTATTGCTTAATCCGCGCGCCTTATTACTTGGGTCTTGCTATACCTACCTAACAATACAGTGCCATTACCGTATCTGTATTTCTTTCTCTTTTTTTTGTAAAATGTATCTTTCTTTTTTTTGTTGCTTCGTAAAATGGATAGATAAAGATGGAGAGGATATAGCGCACAGCGGAAAGTCATCTCGCTCATATTTGGAGCAGCCCAAATGGGGAAGTACCTCCACCTTACAGGAGACCGCAGCCATAATAGGTAACACCACGACTTGCTCCTTAGGTATGTGGTGTTGTTCCTGGTGGTTGAGTAAGGTGGCCAGAACTCCCGATGATACGCTGTGTTGAGAGTGAGGGACCTGCATAAGTTTCTAACAGAATCCTCAAGTTAATAAAGGGTCGTTAACGCGCTTTTTATTCTGCTGGAGTCGCAAGCGTCCCTAGGCGGCAGTGCCTACTTACCATCAGGCCGTAAGCTTTTTGCCACCGACGTTGTATAAAGAAACCGGGCATGTGCGAGTCGGACTCGCGCTACGAGAGTTCCGTACAACTAAAAAACAAATGTGATTTATCAATATATTGGTAATTGTTGGTAAAATATACGTGATAATAAACATTATCACCAAATTTCAAGTTTATAGGTCAATGCTCAGAGCATTAAAGCAAGACGGACACGTGAGTGACAGCAATAGAGCTTTGTTTGGACCTTTCGGGTACGGAACTCTAAAAAACTGGCCAAGTGCGAGTTGAACTCGCGCACGAAGGGTTCCGTACCATATAAAAACGGCAAAGAGTCCGACTCGCACTTGGCTGGTTTTTAATATTTGTTTTAATAGCGGCAACAAAAATACATCATCTTCAACTGTCTAACTATCGTGGTTCTGGTGACAGACAGGGAAGTCTCGGTAATCGACACTTGTCTTTTTTAGGGTCCCGTTTTTACCCTTTGGGTACGGAACCCTAAAAAAGACAAAATAAAAATAAAAAACACGTTATAATGTAAATCTAACTTTATCAAAATAAAATAAACGTTTCAAACAGAATCTAATGTCTGCGTCTTTTTCTCCTATTCTCGTAACGATAAGTCGAAAGGATCTTCTCTAGACAATCGTCTGCTTCGTCCTTAACTGAAACCAAAAACATGAGGTTGTTATGAAGCATCATCGAAACGCACAAAGCGGGCGCGAGGCGGAGGCGGGTTCGCATTTTTAATCTTTCCGAAACTGTCGACTATTGATTACTGCTTCATATGTCACACACGCTGCCTCCGCTCCGCTGTACCTCGCGGTTCTTTTGGTGCATCGCGACCGCGTTTGGTTTACCGCGTAACCGCCTCCGCCCCGCAACGACGCTGCGCCGCGCTGTGCGTTTCAAGTTTATTATGGGACCGACCCTGTCCTGACGCAAAATAAAACTGCTCCTTACTAGGTCTGTTTCAATCGTCTGACCACAATGTATGAAATGGTTTTTTCTCAAACATGCAATGAAATATTGATGTTATGTTCCTTATAATAGGCTGCGAAGTATGACGTTTCAGGTGCGGCTAGGACAATAGGTCGTTAATGGAATTTCATACAAATCTTGCAGGCCTAGGCCGGCAAAGTCCTCTTTTTTAATTTCCGTTCCACATAAATTGTGGCATAGGCACCATGGCATTCTGCCACTATGCGTATTAAAAATAATACTTTGCTTTTATTGTTGTTTATTTCATTGCGTGTTTGAGAAAAGCACTATACATACTTCGGCGGGAAATATGGGGTTGCCCGCCTCAGACCTATCCGACCTCGCTTCGCTCGGCCGTCTATGTATGTTTTCGGCCGGCAACCTCTTCCGTCCCGGCCTCTGTAGCAATATACTATTTTTGTGGCATGGACAAGGTTTGTCCAATTTCATAATCACATTTCAATAGCAAGGTACAACACAACACAATCCCGCAAACATGGTTGATTTTTTACTTTTTAATTATGTAATTTAAAAATAAATTATCATCAGTCAATTTAGTATTCACTTATGATTATGGCAAAATGTCTATCATTGTTAGCATTCGTCCATCTTATACGATAACATATTTGCTAGTAAGAATCGGCCGATGTCACAGTTTAACAACATACAGTTGGGCAACGAATGTACTTGCGCAGAGCAACTGGGGGGGCTGGCGCGGGTGAGCGGGCGGCGCGGGCCGCCGCCGCGAACTCACTCAGTCTGCGTTCTCTAACATTCAAGGCAGGCGCGTACTTATTTTTGAGTTGAGTGAGCGGTGATTTTATTAAATACAATGGTGCGCACCTGTTCCGTGTACGGATGTACCTCAACAATGCCGTAATATGATGATTTGAAGAAAGAGTTTGGTTTCGATGAATTATACTTGATGACACGTAGGTCTTATCACAAAATACCGTGATTTTACATAACATAATTCAATATTTACATATATTGGTGTGGGTGAGGTAACGCGATCCACCACAACAAAAACCCCTTCAACAAATTTTGATATTCCTGTATAAAAGTAATTTCCTGTATACTTGTGGTTATGTGTTACGGTGTTGTGTAGATAAACACAAATGCTTATCAATAATTAATTACGCATCCAGTTATAATGACAAACCATCCACAAGTAACTTTTACTTACGCCAACGTGCATAGGTACGAACTTCGCGTGATTCCTTTGGAGGACTACAAGTACCGCCCAATGATTTCGTTGATTACTGTAATGAACTAGAAACCCATTTTAGGCAGCAGTTTTGTTCGTTCGTTGGAAACAATATTTCAGAAAAGCTATTCAACGTACTAAGCAAAATCGAATTCAAGTCACGGTCATGTTTATGTTCCCATAAACATTTATGCTCAAATTGTTCATACGCATGCGAATAAATTACATAGTTAAATTTAATAATAGAAAACTTAAAACATCTAAAAACAAAATCTCACGTAAATATCTGGCTGTGCAACACATGTAAATAAATCATTGCATAATAATAACGTCTATTTTATTTTCCATTTTGGACAACCCTGGCACATCCGCGCGTGACAGCGTAAGTACTTACACGAGCGGCGGCGTCGCGCGACATCAAAGGCGTTTCACTACTGTAGGGAATATATTGTAATACTGTGACTATGTCTAACATAAGCGCATGGTCTCTTGTATCATGCATAAGCGATTTCACGAGGCTGGACTTGTTCTTTTTGGACAAAATTAGTATCTACGCAAATTCTTGAGCAAAGGCCAACATATTGCAGCACGGTTCAGTTTAATTTTCAAGATACTTACACGTTTCATTATTTTCATCGACTTGATCCTGGTGATCGCGGCAAGCAAGCTCTTCAAAGTTAGCAGCCATTGCCACGGCCGATAGCACTCTCTTGTTCCTCAAAGAATACAGATTATTCAATACTACAGGCGCATATTCGCCTCTAAACATGTCCAAGTATCTCTCTCCTTCAGGTATTACGTGCAGTTCAGAAGCAGGCCGAGAATAACAACGCTGGTAGCGATATTTGCTGTATTTTATGTAATCGGACAGACTTGCTTCATTTTTTCCAATTCTGTTTTCAATATTGTTAGATGTGCTTTGTCCGGGGGTATTTTGCTGTTCATGTTGAGTTAGGATACTGTATTTAGATATACTTTGAGCTGTGCTATTCGTTTTATTGATAGTGAGTTTACTAATTCTAGTGTATATTCCCGCTTTTGACGCTTCTCGTTCGCTTATAAATTCGAAGTCTGATGAATCGTAACCATCATCGGACTCTGTGTTTTTATTCTCATCAGTATCGTTAGTAACAGTTTCGATCGTATTTTTACAAATTGTTTTAAATGACATTTCTGCATATTGATATTTTACTTCGTTATTATTTATTGTAAGAGTTAAAATATCTTCAGTAATATTAGGTTCTAATTTAACTGTCGCTAATCCATTATCATATTGTTTGTTAACAGTTTTTACCTTATTGGAAATAAGATTAGCAGTATCTAAATTAATGCAGTTTTCACTTTCATTACTTGCAGTGGTAGATGCGAGACTTATTGTATGTACTGTGTATTTGTTTGAAGGTATATTTTCTTGTTTGATCACATCATGTTCAGTTGTACGGCCACAAGCATTTTCAAACTCTACTGGGACCTCATAAGACGACACTCTTTGTACATTACTGACATTGTTATTACCTTTATCTGTTGTGTCTTCTTCGTCTATAAAAAAGCACGCATTTGCTGAAATGCTTTCAAAATCGTCTAAATTTATTGCATCAACTGGCATTTTTACCATATCATTATCGATCATTGCTGATATATCATCCGCTACTGCATTCCTTTCATCATTACAAAGGTCTGCTGTATCTAGTAAAGTTTCAAATTCATCTAAATTGACTACATCATTTGGAACTATTTCGGCGTTCTCCTTTTCGTTGATTTCCAACATATCATCAGTTACTAAACTATCTTCATCATTACAGAGGGATGATGTCGCTAATAGGTTTTCAAAATCATCTAAATTGACTATATCATCATCGGGAACTATTTCGTCATTCTCATTTTCATCATTTTTTAATACATCATTAATTGAAATGTCACGTTCATCCATAGCCTCACACATTTTGTCTAGGACGTCAGCAATAGGTTCCTGTGAACTTTGAGAAACAGAGGGTAGAGATAGATTTAGATCTATCAATTCTTCGAAATCAACTAGTTCATCCATTTCAGTTTTTGCTGTGGATATCTACCCAAGCCTAAATCCTAAAACACATCAATGAAACTTTATTAAAATATGCCGGCGCGTTTAGCATCTATGAATCGCGAATAATGTCCAGTTACCGAACCTTAGGGAGAGACCAGATACGGTGAGTTGTCCGTTTTATATTATAAAATGTCCGAAACTCAGGGAAGTTTTGTACATGAAACCTTATTATAATTTTGTATTAAACAGTAACGCTGCTAACGAAAAACGCCTCACTAGTGAAGGATTTCGTGCACAAGCTTGGTTGTTCCGATAGCTGAGGCTAAAGCGATTGGCCGCGTATGCCAGATGTCGCAGGTTCGAATCCTGCTCGGAGCATTACATTTCTCAATTTTTTTCCTTTAATACGAAACCTTATCGTTTGACCCAGAGCATTGTCTACATAGGGATAGGTAGTGGCACTAATGGTAACAGCTAGGAATTGCTTGGAAAAAATGCTATCTGATCGACACCTTGTGCTACGAAATCGATTTTGTTCAGAAGGGGCAATCCCTTTATGACTTCCACCAAAAAAATATCTGGAGGGGTGGCAATTGCCTGATGCTTCTTCCCTTTATGCTTCTCTTTTACTCTTGTTACGCTTTAATATGCATGTCGCTTTAATATGTATGTGTATGAGTGAGCTTCATTTTTGGACAAGCGTCGTGATACACGATGCAGTCTCACATCGTGGAACACAACGCGTAATAACAAATATACATATACCTACATAAATATATGTTTTTATTTATTTACATATTTAGGGATAACAAATAAACATACAGTATTGGTTACATTTCGTTATACAATTACTTTATATATAAGTAGCCAACCCAACGACTGTCCACAAATTATTGTGAAAATATGTTATGGACTAATGTGCATTTTGATCAAAGACAATGGATAAGTGGAATCGGGTTCCGTCAAGGAATCTAAATTTGATCAAACATTGGATATCGAGATTGATCCAAGATCTTAGATAAGTGGAATACCATCTTTAGGGCCGCGAATGCACTAGTACTTAACCTCTTCACCGCCCCAGTCATCTAGTTGTGACAGCCAATGGAATGCCTCACACGCCACAGTCATCAATACATAACCATAATGTACTAGATTGACAGTTCCGTGGCGTACAGAGCACGTCACTTCATTCATAGTGTGGCGGTCATGAGGTTAAAGCTATTTTAGCGTTGTGACGGCGATGCAATCTCAGTAGTCAGTACATCAAGTCGGCAGAGTAGTTCTGAAATCGCCATCCATTGCGGCTTTGGCCTGACAATACGATGGTTCTACGGCCGGACTGGACGCCAGCGGGGCCGGCGGGCGGTTATACATTTGAGCGGACTCAATGTATGGACTACTACTTAGTCGGCTCATAAGTTCTGTCACTGGCCTTTAAAATTTAAATTTGGAACTCCTAAAACAAAAACCGTTGTGCATTTGAATTTCGAATCTTTTTTAAATATTTGATTAGTATAATTTTGCAATTTTCTGTTTTCTTTAACATGGAGTGGACGCTTAAAGATAGCCGTACCGCAATAATTGCACTATATCGTTGTGGACACTCGCCGACTAAATTTTTTAAGCTACTTGAAAATTTAAAATTCTCTTTAAGATTTGTGTATCGTACCATAGAAAGATACAGTGAGGTCTCTAGTTTAAATGACAAGAAAAGAAGCGGTCGTCCGCGTCCAGCTAGGACTCCAGCGGTTGTACAAGCAATTAGGGCACGCATTGCCAGAAATCCCGCTAGGAAACAAAAAGTTATGGCCCTCCAGATGGGTTTGAGCAGAAACACGGTGAAAAGAGTGCTTAATCAAGACCTGAGACTTCGTGCTTATAAACGAAAAACTGGCCATCTTCTCAATGGTCGGCTTAAAGCTTTAAGGCTTAAAGGATCTAAAGCTTTATTGAAGAAGTACGCTAAAAATAAGCATCGTTGTATACTGTTTTCGGACGAGAAAATATTTTGACATAGAAGAAAACTGTAATAAACAAAATGATAGAGTGTACGCTCGCAATAGTAAAGAAGCGTCTAATAGCATTCTCCGTATTCAAAGAGGTCATCACCCTTCATCTGTGATGGTTTGGCTGGGAGTTTCTTATGCGGGCGTCACTAGTATGCATTTTTGTGAGAAAGGAGTAAAAACTAGTGCCAAAGTGTACCAAGACACGGTGTTGACTAATATTGTGAAACCACTATCCCATACGATGTTTCTAAACCAGCATTGGGTTTTCCAGCAGGACTCTGCTCCAGCCCATAAGGCAAAGTCTACACAAGCCTGGCTCGCCTCCAATAAAATCGACTTTATACGGCATGAAGATTGGCCCTCCTCTAGCCCAGATCTTAATCCGTTAGACTATAAAATATGGCAGTATTTAGAGGAAAAGGTGTGCTCAAAACCTCATGCAAATCTAGACTCGCTGAAAAAATCCCTTGCTACGGCAGTGGCCAATATCGACATGAAAGTGGTGCGTGAATCCATTGACGACTGGCCACGCAGACTTCAAGCCTGTGTAGATAATTATGGCGGTCATTTTGAATAAATGTTATACATTTAGATTCTCTAGTTTATAAGCTTTCAAACGCTGTACAAATTATACGGAATAAACTTAAACTTATGTTTTTATTTGATACTATGTATATGACAGAACTTATAAGCCGACTAAGTACCTGTTTATGTACATCAAACATTGCACACACTCATATCGTCTGACTTACTGTCTGAATTTATTCTGAACACCGTATAGCTCATACAAATCACACCCAAGATATTTCATTATATCGAAGAGCTTATGAATAATTGAAGTGTTTAGCAATAGCAATCAGTCGTTCGTTATTTCTAGGTTAGGAATTATTTTCTGAATTATGGTCTATAAAGCTGAAGTGAACCAAGAATAAATTAGGTACTTACTCGAAAATGTGCTCTCGAATACACAAAGATGAATTAAATTCACAATCGTAAATATATCTCAACTTTTAACGAGTAGTTTACAAGAATATTTAACAGTCATTTCGCTTTTGGCGCGGTTTATTGTTTTTTTAATACCACCTGTCAAAATCGTGAAGAACGGCGCCAAACTGCCGGAAACTAAAGTGTGGCACACATTATCAACACATTAGCTGAAATTAAGAAAAACTGATATTATGTATTCACATGTTTATTTTGTAATAAATGCAAATGTAACAATGCAGAAATTACAATGGCAGTACCTATCTTAAATTCATTATTTTCCGTGTTGAAAAATAGTAATATACAAACTTCACTGCATATGGATTTCTATTTAAGAAAATGGTTACATGATAGTATACAGCCAAAGATGGACAAATAATCAAATCCATGGATACTTAATGAAAAAAAGTATGTAGCAATATTAGATACAAATTGCATACATTTTCGTTTGACGGAAGATCTTTAATGGTTCTTAGATAAGAATTTATTACATCCTATTAGTTAAACAGTATTTATATTAAGAATTGTGTCACTTTTTGCCTGATTTCTTTATGCCGCCTTGTGCGAGTGGTCCTTTTTGGGTAGCCTTTGCTTTGGCCTCCTGAAATTACAAAAGAAATACATTATTAGCATAAAAATAGCAATCATGATGATGAAATTTATTGTGCATAATCAACTAAGTGACTAAATTAGAGTTTGATATAATGTGATGTGAAGTGCTGATATGAAGTGCTCTCCATATTTGAAAGCCAAATCTATTGTAATAAAAACACGAGGAGATATTTAGGAAATTTCTGTCAAAAATATCATTTTTGTTACAAGCTTTCATTGCAGACTATACTTTTCCACAATCATCAATTACTCGTTGAGAGGGTTCAAAAGATCCCGAACATGATGAGTTTATCTTGTGTAGTTACGTCTGTCTCCATCATCAGATCAGCTCAGTGCTACCAAAATATTGTATTGTCACATAAGTATGCTAAATTACAGCTCAATCGGATATCGGCAAGTGGTTGAAAAAGAATTGGAAATGTTGATGACATCTTACTTTCATATTAACATACTGACATATGAACAATGCAAGTTAAATAAATGCTTGTAAAAACTCCAGCTCCGTCTAAAAATAAGTTAGACAGGTTATTACCGCCAGGGCCTTCTGCTGCTCCTTAATCTTGGCCTTGTGGGCCAGATCATCCTCGTCCAATTCTTTGGCATCCTTCTTAGGCGCCTTCAGGGGCTTCTTCTTACCACCCTCACGACCAGACATCTAGAAAAGAAACGGATAAAACCAATTACATATTTCAAAAATTTGGTCTCCAATGTTTGCAGTACACATCCAGGGTGGATGTAGGACAATTATTGTTCTGCTAAAACCAAACACGTTTGAGAAATATTGAGAAAATATGATATGGCAATCATTGGTTACTAATACACAAAACACTAACCATATACACTTTGTCAACTCTTTTGACACTCATAGGAGCAAATGGAGTGGTGCTATTCTAACCCACATATCACCCTGGTACCATGATAATTATGAACTACAAACTATATATAAATACAGTTTCTTGCCAAATAATAGTGTGTGTTTGCACTTTCACAAAAGAAATAAACTCACATCTTCACAGTCCATATTGAGTGTGCTACCACTTGATGCAACAAAAACACTAGAATAAAACTATGGCTTACCACAAAATATAGCTTTTTCCAACAATACCAGTGATAACTTCTAAAAAGTAAGTCAATTAGCATTTAGCAATAATTAAGTTAAATTAGGCTATAAAACTCAAATTAGTCTTCATTGCTCTTGGTAACTATAAGTTTTTGTTCAACCTTCTGTCAGCCTTGGTGGTAATTTGGTTTATTTTCGCAACCTTGTTCAAGTGCTAAACAGTCACCTGATATTACATGCATTTTTACTCGTTTTTTTATTGTCGTTTTTGATGAATATATTGCTACATACTTCCTAACCAAAACATGTCTGAATGAGATCACTCTTTGTGGATAAGAAAGATAGCCTGACTCCTGACTGATTTACTGTAATAACATGTAAAGCTATATTTAATTGAATTGTATTTTTTAAGCCTTATTGATATTTACATTAGTGATCTCTAATTGTATGTATTGCTACACCCCACCAGGGTCCATGTGATTCTATTTTCTTTTTCAACAGCTTTTTAACACCATGGTTTGCAATAAACATTATTATTTATTATTATTTCTAATTTCTGTATCATGTTCTTATTCTATTGAGTATTGTATTGTTTTGCTGTTACTAGCAGTATTTTATTACGCACGCAAAAGGCAACTTATATGGTTAAATAGTTTTCCAAAATACATTCTAAATGCGCTACCTTATTATTGCTATACCATTTGTCAAAATATGTAGTGCAACTTGTATGAAAATATCTTTAATCAGTGGCCAGTCGTCCACTAAGAGGTAAAGAGATATCGTCATTTTAATATGGCACTCGGCTTTAAACAAAGAACTATTCTTCTAGTTCTTAGCTCTGAACAAGTGCTAATAACGATCGTAAAATACCAAATGTACAAAAAACATTCATACCTAACCTCAACTCAGTTTATTTCAGGAATTATATTATAGTATACTTAATACATACGACATGTGAATAAAGGCACCAATAAAATAATACGTGCAGTACTTACGTTTCGAATTTCAGTGAATAAAAATTAAACGACGCACTCAGGAAAATATTACGATTTCAATTCAGTGCTAAATAAGCTAATTTTTTTTTTTTTTTTTTTTTAAGGCATTGCGCTCTTGGCGCATTCAGCCAAAAAACAGGGAAACGGGATTAAAGGAAAAACTTTAGGTAGGTCGGAAAATTGGAAATAAAAGGAAAGATTAGGAAAGGGTAAAATTACATATATTAGAGTTTAATATCATTGGAAGATAAAAATGAATACAACGCTTTAAATATATACAAGGATGAGTCATGATCATGAATATGTAGCAGTGATGGAATATGTACAGGAAAAGGAACTTTAAGGAGTGACAGCTGATTTAATAACAAAGACTACAATTATATATACTGAGATAGACTGGCAAGTCAATCATATTAAAGGCTTGGTTAGGGGGCGCCATCTATATTGCAGCTGTCGAAACTTTTTAACCAACTTCAAAAAAAGGAGGATGTGTTTTCGATTACTTTTTAAATAATTATTTTCAACATTTGTCACCACAGAACTTAGTAATTTATGAACCTATTAGTGAAATATATTCTTTATTTGACGTGATTTGCTTCCGTGGCAGAGTGATAAAGCACGACGTGCCTGGAACGTGACTTGCAATCAGTAGCATTTAAGACTTCCCGCTTTTCGGTGAAGGAAATCATCGCTTGGAAACCGGTATGATCCTAATAGGGTCTTAGAAGAGAAGAAGACCCAAAATAAACGAAAACCAGTATTATTTAAATATATAACATTTATTTCATCGTGGACTCTATTTACATAGGATTAATGAATCATGTTATGTTTTGTGGAAAATACACTGCAATTTAATAACAAAAATAATAATATTCTTTTTTGCATCCTTACACAAACAAAACAAACCCACAAAAGCACAAGGCACAGGTGGTTAGACAAAAGAATATAAAAAAGAAAATTTGTAACAACAGACGAGGCGGTCTTATCACTTTAATGCGATATCTTTTTTATACCACGTCGGTGGCAAACAAGCGTACGGCCCGCCCGATGGTAAGCGGTCACCGCAGCCTATGGACACCTGCAACTCCAGGCGCGTCACATGCGCGTTAACGACGCTTTAAAAATGTATACACTCCTCTCTTGCAGAACTCACATACTGTAGTCCCGCGGGAAAACCTCGGCGCTGATGAGCTCCCTATTCCACAGTCGGACCGTCCGAGGGAGGAAATTCCTCTGAAACCGTACCGTACGCGTAGGCATCATATCGAACAGTTCTTCGGAGCACAACCCGTTATACAAGCGATAGAACACGCACATGGAGGCAAAGTTTCTCATTAAACTTAACGATTCTATATTGCTCGAGAGTTTGGGATCTCTGAAGCGAGTCAGAAGGCCTAAGCTGGTATCCAGGTGCTCCCGCCCAGAGGTGACAGCAATACTCCATGTGGGGACAGACTTGTGACTTATATAATAGAAGTCTCAGTCCCGGGGAGAAGTATCGCTTCGCTCTGTTGAGCACACCTAGCTTTTTAGATGTCAGCTTTTTCTTACATTTCACATTACAAACAAGCTTTAGGCAATTTATTGTACAAGTGATACAAAGATCGAAGCAAAAAGAAAAAATTAAACGCGCATACGAGCGTAGCAGACCGAGAATTGAACTCGGTGTTCGGATTTTTTTACACACATAACATAACGATACTACTCGTAACTACATATATACACATTTTGGCAATCATATGTTTGAAATATCAAAAGAACACAGACTTGGTAAATATTCACAAATCATATTAATTTTATAGTTATCAACATTAATGTGACGTTTTATAAAGACAAATTATTGCAAAACAAGACTAAAGAGCATAACTAGCAAAAAAAATGATTTATATGTATTTTTGAGGCCAGTATCAACAATATGGAGGAAAGGGAACCTCTGTGCTATCACAAATTTATAAAAATTAAGAATACGACGTTAGATATTGATTGAAACAGATTTCTGTCATAAAATTCATTTTTGGTACAATCACGAGCAAATGTAAGTTAACACTTTTTAACCTTATATCACAATCGAATAAGATTGAAAAATGTTAACTTACTTTTCTCTTGACTGTACAGGCTTTTATTGCCGACTGTACTTTCTGCATAAACATCGTCATCACGACCGTGTCCAAACACGAAGGGCTTTTCTTGCGTAGTGTCAGAGTTGCTATGGCCACCTTCTGTCCCCATCATCCGATTAGCGCGGTGGTGCCATAATATTGTTATCGAACTTACAATAAGCATGCCAAATTTCAGCTCAATCGGATACTGGGCTGTAGTGGCTCGGACGTGGGGCAGAGGTGAAACTACATCATATAATGTATACAAAAAAAACCCTCTCCAATTTTGTACTTCTCTATGCCACAATTTGTGGTTTCCGTGGGCCAATGCTTGCTTACCTACAGAAAATACCGAAATCGGCATACGCGTGCCTATCAAATTCGAGGAGGTCCCTCGCGATTCCTCCTAGATCCCATCATCAGACCTTCACCAAATTTATATGGAACCATTGTCGGGGTACATACTTTGAAACAAAAAAGAAGTGGTCTAGAGTTATCGGGGAACATACATACATAAAAAAAACAAGCGTTTGCAGACGAACTGAGTACCTCCTTCCTTCTATTCATCATCCTCCTAGCGTTATTCCCAGTACAGTTGCATCCTGAAGAATGCCTGGGGTCCGCTACCTGATCCCAAGAATTGGCGTAGGCACTAGTTTTTACGGAAGCGACTGCCATCGGACCTTCCAACCCGAGGGGGAAACTGACCTTATTGGGAATAGGCCTGTCAAGTGAGTGGGCAACTTGACTGTTAGAAGTTCTCATGCCGCCCTGAGGCCTCTAACTTGGCTTAACGATTGCTATCATAGACAGCAACCGGGATCAACGGCTTAACGTGCCTTCCAAAGCACGGGAGCGCTCAGTTAGTAACCACTCAAAGCGGTCACCCATCCAAGGACTGACCTCGCCCGACATTGCTTAACCTCGCATACCGCACGCAGTACGCGGGTGCCACTGGGCCACGAGCGCACCTCCTTCCTTCTATTGAAGTAGATAAAAAATACTTTGTGTTGGTAATTGTGCTCTACTTGCCTACATACCTATACATTGACAATTCTATCATTTTGTGTTTTCCTCTTTCTGCCTTTATTTTTTAAATAGTGTTTATTCGCCTTTTCTTTCATTGGGTCATTGATATCCCAAAAAGTAATTTTGCCACTGAGAATGTTGTTCACGTCTTTGTACCAATTATGAATGAAAAACATAGTGCTCTTATTTATCAAATACATACACAGCAATTCTTTATGTTCTGTGCAAGATATAAAACTCACATTAATATTGATATTTACTATCAATTTAATATAATGTGACTAATATTTTTTTTTGGCAGTGTTCTTTTAATATTTCAATACAGATGTGCTCTACCTGGGCAAAAAAAACAAATAATTGTCTTGTAGGATAGCACAACCACCTTTTACCCTCGTATTCCTTCATTTTTATGAATTTATGAAAACACAGTTCTTCCCTTTCCTCCATGTTATTGGTACAGGTTTCACAATTTCTGTAAATAAGTTTTTTCGCTAGTTGTGCTAACCACCCACTGCAATATCCAATTGCTGCGCTCCTTTCAACACCCTCGGGGGCCTTGTTTTGCAATAACTTATCTGTATCTAACAGCTCTATACATCAATGCGTACTTTCAATTTCTGCACTTTCAGTTGTCGTCTCGTCGATTACAGGTTTCGTTAAAAAATGTTTCAGTGACTGCAGGCAGACACTGTCGTCTTTTTCACAGTTTGATCCAACTGAATGTGAAGAGGAAATATTATTGACCAATAACGTTTTGAACGCACTTTCGAATGCGGAAGACGTGGGCATAATATTGCTGTATCCATGAGCTCGGATCGCTCCAAAAAAGTTTTCCAAAGCATCTTGGTTAAAGTTGCGAAGCAATAGGGAGTTCATACCTTTCATGGTTAGATATTTTACAATCGATCTAAAACCCTCTATAGTTTTTACCCAGCTTGTCAATGACGGTACCAGTCCTTGGTTATTTGCATTTAAAAAACGCATATATTTTAATATTGGCAGACCCTTAGCCCACAATTTGTGGTGTGGTGATGTTGGAGTTACTGCAGCCCTATATATTTTTCCTCCCCGCACTTGGCTATAGCTTCCATTGACACTGTCAAACAGGTCATCAAAAAACATAAGTAAGTCCGCTGTGTCTGTACTATTGTTTTCAATTGCACCAGATTCTGTAACAAAAACATAAAATTGAAATAAATGAAACGTATATAATACTTTCTTTGATTAATAGTCATTTCAAATCTTTGAAGAGTTTCCTCGACTTCTCCAGGACCCTATGATCGGATTGTTACCTGATATATATATATATATATATATATATAATTAAATATTATACGTCGTATACCTAAGGCAAATACGTGCTTAGCAATAGCATACTCAGCTGATACCTACTAACCTGATGTAGGAATATCATATTGAACCTCTTGAGCACCTGTCGTTGAGGGTAGAAAGTGGTCTGAAGATAATGTATTCAACCATCACTTGTTTTCGCATACCTAAAAATATGAATAAAACGTATTTAATTGCAGTAACTTAAGAGTCCGCAGGACGCCCAGTTCTCTATACAAACGTAGTTTAGCTCTTATTTTAAAACGCCGCGCTGAAATAACATGAAACGTTGTATACATAATTGGAGCCGCCAACAGAAACTAATTTCCGACCTAGATATGCCGGATCCCACCACCATTATTGGTGCCTATGTTCGTGAATGAAATGCCGACGGAGTTGCGAGTTACTGTACGGAATGGTTTGAGGTTTTGCGTCGCCGTACTCCAACTAGATACGCTGATAGAATTGCGGGCAGTAACACGTACAGCAAATGTAAATTATCATTTAAGTACTTTGTCGCACTAACGTAACAATACTGCGACATATGGAATGCGTCAAAGTAGTGAAAGTGCCAAGGTACTAAAATTATCATCTACTCTTGCTGTTGACTGTACTTACCTTCCTAAAAACGTGTTTCACACAATAATACTTGTAAAATATCATTGGTTGCACAAACAACCTATTGAAAAGATATATTCCAAAAAATACGTTGTTAAATAAGTATAAAGAGTTACCATCCAACTGCGACGTACGTTTTCCGTAATTGTGCGGAGGTGAACACGCGAGCATACGCTTTCTTACGTAAGACCGAAGGGGCTGCACTTCCCGTAGCGCCGGAGCAGTTGAATAATCTCCTGTCAAAAAATTTTTTTTAAGTACTACCTTATAATATATGAACTATAAATAATATACAGTTGATTGTCTATGCAACCTACAATTAAACGGGTACTGAGCTAAACCATATAACTACGGAAGGACAGACGGACAGTTGCTGATATGATATACTTACTCGTTATAACTCCTCATAAACCTCATGCCTAAACGGACATGGTGAAACTATAATCGTTACTTGTTTACTACGGAACAAGTTATATGAATGTTGCATCTTAATATGAACGTAAAATCTCTATGACGACAATGTTTATTTAATTGTTGGTAATAACTGGTATTACACATGAATTAACCAGTCACAAAAACTTGCAGCTTAATACCAAATATTGTACTTTATAAGTTGTGATGTGACAGCCAAATTGTGGTTGTAACAGGGCCATAATTGTAGAAAGTGTATGTCATCATCATCCTCCTAGCGTTATTCCCAGTACAGTTGCATCCTGATGGATGCCTGGGGTCCCCTCCCTAATCCCAAGAATTGGAGTAGGCGCTAGTTTTTACGGAAGCGACTGCCATTTGACCTTCCAACCAGAGGGGGAAACTAGACGTTATTGGGATTAGGCTTGTCAAGTGAGTGGGCAACTTGACTGTTATAAGTTCTCAAGCCGCCCGGAGGTCTCTAGCTTAAGGACTGCTATCATAGACAGCAACCGGGATCAATAGCTTAACGTGCCTTCTAAAGCACGGGAGCGCTCAGTTAGTAGCCACTCGAAGCGGTCACCCATCCAAAGACTGACCCCGCCCGACATTGATTACCTCGCATACCGCACCCGGTACACGGGCGCCGCTGGGCCACTAACGAACGCTCTTTTGTATTATATTCGAACAGTTAGTACTTAATTTATAGTAGGTACCCACATTACGAAGCTAAATACAGCAGCCACGTGACTTACAATCTGGAGGTCGTGGGTTCGAACACAGTCTCGTACCGTGCCGGTAAGCTTATAACAATACGTAATATTATTTCATATAAATTTAACACTTAGTTTTCGGTGAAAGAAAACATCGGTGTTATCCCAAAAATACCTAGTTTTGCCTCTGCGTTGTGAGGTCAGTTGGCAGTCGGTTTCGTGAAACTAGTGCCTACGCCAAATCTTGGGATTACGTGGCAAAGCAAAGGAGACCGTGGGTCTTCATTAGGATACCACCGGCGGACGAAGCGGTTTTAGATATAAGTATGTGCTGGGGTTCAGTAGCTATACAATGCGTAACTGAAATTCAAGGACTAACCTGATACATCAATATCTGATTGAGCCTCTGCTGCTGGTAAAGGATGAATATAATCAGTTACTTTGTCTTTAATAGCCTTTCGTTGTTCTAGCACACCTGAAAATATAAACAATAATTTCAAGGTTTATACTCAAGAAAAACAACAACTCCCATTTTTACAAGCCGGTATTAACCTTAGGTACTATTTTAGTTAGTTAGAGAGTAATTTTATTTTATTTTATTTATTTGTTTTATTTTATTTTATTTATTTGGTCTGCCAACAGCGGTTACAATAATACATGGTAAGTAAGTACAATATCAATAGGGTTCACAGTTAATTGCACAGCTAATTATAGGCAAACACCACATGCATACAAGATAAACTTATATCGAGGAACAGAAGAAGTAGGAACGGTAATCTTAAATGAGGTAATTTTGTAATTAAATTAATGTATAATTGCATACAATACTTAGAAAACTATAACTAAGTGTCACAAATAACAGCTATTCAAGCCTGGGTGTTCTTCACTATCCTGACCGTTGTGTCATGGTGGATATCGCAAGTGTCCGAGTATTCATTTAGCAGTCTACTTAGACGAGGGATAGGTGAGTTTTTACCTAATACAGTTTTACGGAATGGTGGCTGTAATGGCTTAATTTTGCCGCGCGGATACCTATTGGGAGCTTTGAATTTGATTTTTTCAAGTAACTGTGGACAGTCTATTTTATTCTTGACTATTTTGTGTAAAAAAGATAGATCCAAGTTTACTCTACGTTGGGATAAAGTGGCTAGCTTGAAATGTTTTAGCCTTTTCTTGTATGATTGTATTTTATTAGCTACCCCATAGGCTCGGGCCAAATGCCATGTAAAACGTTTTTGCACCCTTTCAATTCTTAAGTTATGTGTTGCAAAATGTGGACGCCAAACTACGCTACAATATTCCAAAGTACTACGGACTAAGCTAAAGTACAGAATTTTTTTAGTTTTGAGTTTGCGGAAGGGTTTGCTATTCCTTATAACGAATCCTAGCATTTTGGAAGCTTTTTTGATTATAGAGTCAATGTGTGGAACAAATGTGAGTTTTTTTTATCAAAAATAACACCTAAGTCTTTGATGTGGTCAACCTCCTTAATTTTGCTACCTGCTATAAAGTATGTTGACGGAATGATATTATGGTTTCGAGTAAATTTTACATGATAGCATTTGGTTGAGTTCAGGTTCATTTCGTTGTTATTACACCACCTAACCAGGCTGTTAATGTCTTCTTGAAGTTGATGACTATCTATATTATAATTAAGTAAATTAAGTATGTATGTGTGGCACAAACCTTGCAAGTAGGTTTTAGACTAGTCCCATTTAGTGTCAATATCCTCAAACAATTGAGCAGAAACTTGGCATACTAGGTATTATGTAAGTTCGGTGGGAGAGGCGATAAAGGCAACTTTTTTATAAGACAGGTAGGGCACCACTGAACACGGCAGAACATCATCTCGCTCATATTTGGAGCAGCCACCAACACCACTATACTTGCTCTTTGGTTATGTGATTTTGTGTTCCTGGTGGTGAGTTAAGTCGCCAGAGCTCTCGATGATGCGGTGTGTGAAGAGTGAGGGAGGTCCATGTATGTCTATTTCCGGTTCGGCAACACTCTTGTGATTCTACTGGAGTCACAAAGGTCCATAGGCAACGGTGTCTGCAGGCAGGTCGTAAGCTTGTTTGCCAGCGACATTGTATAAAAAGGTACTTAGGCAAAGTATAAAAAAGAACAGTCAAAAGTAAAAGGTTGTACAGACAACAGCAAAAGTAGGTAATTATTTTAGTACCTTGTCACTTTCACTAATTTAACGCATCCCAACTGTCGCAGTATTGTTTTCGCTAATGTGACACAATACTAAAATGATCATGTACATTTGCTGTTGACTGTAGCAAACATAATAAGTTTGACAGAAACTTATGTGTTTCACCAGGCCACACGCATGCATATTTTGTCAATTTCACATAGCCTCTCTACCTTTTAGATAACAAATGCGATGGTCAAATATTACAGAAATCAGCCAAGCCATCGTGCACTCTGTATATGTGCCGATGATATTTTCAAAGAGAAGAAGAGTTTCGTCGATTCCTCGAGGGATAAGTTCATGTTTTTATTGAAGTACCTAACTTCGGTACCACTACATCACCAGTTCTACCTAAATGTATGTACTTATTTTGATGAGCATAATTTGCTTTCTTAGCGTAATTTCATCGGCATCTGTTAAGCACTTGCGTCATTAGGGATCCCTTAAGTTATTTCTGGACATTAATTATGGAAATTAATGTTCGTGTGCTCTGCCTACACCTTTTGGGAATATAGGCGTGAGTTTATGTATGTATCAATTATATCTATGGGTCATCATCACAACTTGCACATCACCAAATTAGGGTATTCCGAGAAAAAATACTTGGTCTTATAGAAAATTGTATACATATGTATACCTAGTTGGAAAACGTGTGCCTATACAGACTTTGTAACCGCCAAAACAAATCTCTCAGTGAAATTGACCTATTTTCTAAATCTCGCGCCCAGTTTAAGGCAGATATCTTTAAAATATATAAATCTAACACATAAATCTGCACTAGCAATAAGCATGCACTTGTTAGTTTAAGATACTTCGTTTAAATTTATATTTTCAAACTTATTGGAAAAACTTAATAGTAAGCAATGTAACTACTCAACTTGCTATTGTTACATTGCAATTTCTATTGGTAAGTAAATTGTGTTCTCAGTGAGATTCGTTTATGGAAGCAACTGTATTTAAAATTGTTACCTAAATTTGATTGTTTACTTCTTATGTATGTTTCTGTGTAATCTCCTTTGTTAATAAAATATACCGAAATCGCCTTATATGTATCTAGTATCAATTTTATTTGAGGAATTCTTTTGTTCGATTTCTACTGTATTCCATCACTAGACCTTCAAACGAATAAGTATCTATATTACAACTCTCGCGGCTCATTCACTTGCAAGAAAAGACGTCAATGAATGAAATATGGATTGAGGCGAGGATTGCGATGACACTTGTAACGTGTGTCTTGCATCATGGTGCTAGTCCAGTTACATATTTATAATCTGAGATAGGTACATACTATTCGTATTATCACGAGATTTCGTACGGGGCCAACTGCTAGTTATAAAAACACGTCTCGTAATGGTTGATATATGTATGAAATACCTGGAATGTGCAGAACAGGCATTACTAGTTTGCACAGTCTATTTTTGGGATATTTTTAGCAGTCTTCAAAATGTCTATGGCAGACACGCCTGTTAATGTAGACGAGCACGGGGTCCAGTGTCGAAATCTCTCCGCCAATGTTGGAAGTCCAAGATTTGAACTTTTCTTCATTCCTAATATCTTCTGGGTCTGGAAAACGGTGAAGAGGCACACCTAAAAAGGAAATAAAAACGCACATCTCAATAATATATCAACACAATAATCCTCAGGCGCGGATCTAGGGTTCCTTCAGGGGAGGCTAAATCAGTCAGGGAGGTTTTTTTGATAGTTTAAAAGAACCCCATTGATATAAAATCTTAATTAATATTTTGTTTCATCTGGTATAAGTCACATTCTGTCGCCTAGCACGATAGCTTCCACTGTCACGTTTTAGTATATTTCGGCCATATAACTTCATCATCATGTCACCCGAAGGACGTCCACTGCTGGACATAGGCCTCCCCCAAATATTTCCACAATGACCGGTCCTGCAAACAAACACACAAACACAGGTACAAACTTGTGTCAAGAAAATACACAGGTTTAAACTACGGCTACATGTAAATGATTTACTTACCATCTTCTGAGGTCACTGGACATCCAGGAACACAACAAGATGTCTGGGACATGATTAGCGTCCCAGAACAACTCCGCGGAGTTCCGTGGGGTAAGGATCTCGAGGGCTAAAATGGAAAGAAGTAACCCAAGCAGCCCAGGCAAATGGCGGAAGACGGCCGAGTGCCGCCAATGATGGTAGGTTTCAGATAGCCTCTGCAGATATAATATTTATGACCTTATGACTATTACCAAATACCGTTTTATCAATAAATATTAATGAAAAATTTCCTTGTGAACTTTCAAATTTTTCGCGCCTGTCATGCTTTTTTCTTTTTTTTTTATTATAATGGCCTGGTTACTGAGACCTTTAAGCCACGGACGTCATGCAGACAAAATAATTGTGTTACCATTATGGAAAATCAAAATCTCCTCAATTTCACTTAAATAACACGCATAAATTTCCCTATACCATCAAAAATATTTTAATGTAACAACACTGATATTTTAGTGCTATATCTGCGGGAGAGATGGCACTGTTTTCAATAAAAATCCGGATTTTTGCTTAGTTTTAAGTTGCCATAGCATGTTTAATAATGCTGAACGATCGTATTGTTGACACTCAAAAAATATGTGATTTAGGTCACCGGGATCAATTCCACAATTACATGCAGAACTGGGCACGATGCCTAGCCTTGAGAGGTGCTCCGGTGTGCACAAGTGACCCAATCTCATGCGAATAATCATACTGGTTGCTGGTTTAGAAATTGATAGCCGAGAAAACCATGGTTTGACAGGAATTACTGGTTGTATGTCCCGGTAGCGTAAACCAGTCCTTGCATCAGGTGATGTCCACAGCTTAGTCCATTCCTCTCGTAAATATATTCTGGGCAAAGCTAAAAGGTCCTCAGATATATTTTCATATGGGAACATGTCACCGCAATCAATGGCATCCCGCGCCAACTCGTCTACTCTTTCGTTGCCTTTTATCCCCCTATGCCCAGGGATCCAAGCTAAGGAAACTAAATAATTGTTAAGTGAACATTTTAATAAAAGGTTACGTATTTTATAAATAATTGGGTTAATAGATTTCGACCTGAAAGGAAATTTTGTAATTGATTGTAGGGAACTTAATGAATCTGAAAATATAATGGCTTTTTTAAGACGCATGATAATGATCATCTCTATTGCTTTCAGGATTCCAAAGCACTCCCCACTATACACAGATGACTCCGGGGGCAACTTTATTTTTTGGTATATATTGGATTGCATATGTAGGACTCCAATACCAACACATCCATTGACTGACATCTTAGAAGCATCTGTGTATATATGATGAGCATCCTGGGCCTCCATTCCAATGAAACTCAGGAATTGATGATTTTGTTCTACATCATTTTTTGAAATACCTATATTTAAGAGAACTGATGGAACTAATGTCAGAGATTCATATTCGTACTGGAATAGGGGCAGTGTTGAGAAGCTAACAGTTGAGGCTTGAATTGATTTTAGTCTTTCAAAACTTGTGATCAAGCAAGGGGGATTCTTATGCTTCCAGTATTTGGATGAGGTTATTAGAAAAGAAAGGTTTAACAAGACAGACCAAAGCTGATGATTTGAAAATTGAGAGCAACGGAAAAGATACCTATCACTAAGATATTGACGTCGTAAACTAAGAGGAGGTTCTACACACTCAACCTGCATTGCATTAATGGGACTAGATTTCATAGCACCACAGATGATTCTGAGAGCTTTAGACTGAATGTCACATAGTTTCTTGAAACCTGCTGCACTTCCTGGTTCTAGGAGAAATGTTCCATAGTCTAGAATGCTCCTTATAAGTGCATTATACATTAGTTTTAAGCAAAAAGGGTGTGCACCCCACCAGACTCCAGATACACACCTAAGTATATTAATATTTTTTTCACATTTAGATACTACATAATCACAATGTGGTAGACCTGTTAATTTTCTGTCTAAAATGACACCTAGAAATTTAGTATGACTTTTTACAGAGATTGCATTGTTACCAAATTTTACAGTCATTGGGGGAGGAAACTGTTTTCTAGTAAATAAAACAGCTACACTTTTATGAACTGAAAGATCTAAGCCATTAGCATCTAACCATATTTTCAATAAGTTTAATGAATGAGTTATAGTTCTACTTGCCTGGTCAATAGAGAGGTTTGATGAGTATAACAACAAATCATCGGCATACTGTAAAACTTTAACAATGCCATTTAGAGATGATTCCAGGTCAAATGTATAAATATTGTACAACAGTGGGCTTAAAACAGACCCTTGGGGAAGTCCTCTCCACACTAAGCGGGTAATCCTATTGTTGTCATCAATGAGAAGACTAATGGACCTTTGAGACAAAAGATTAACTATGAAATTGGTTAGCATTATTGGAACACCTAATCTGTAAAGTTTTTCTCTTAATACTGAAACTAAAACATTATCGTAAGCAGCGCTAATATCTAGAAAAGCAGCTACCACTGACTCATTGTTGGAAAATGCCAGACGGATATCTGATGTCAAAATTGCTAAACTATCATATGTAGATCTACCTTTACGGAATCCAAACTGACTATTAGCCAGTAACTTATTACTTTCAATGAAGAATTCCAATCTATTTTTAATTAAGTGTTCTGCAATTTTAGCAAATACTGAAGATAAAGCAATAGGGCGGTAAGAAGATACGTCTGAAGCTGATTTATTGGGTTTTAGAAAGGGAAGGACTATTTGAGATCTCCATGAGTCAGGGACTACACCAGTATGCATAACAGAATTTATAATGTCCAAATAATATGAAAGAATACCATCACTGGCATTGGCCACAAAGGAGTATGGGACTCCATCTTCTCCAGGTGCAGTATCCCTCAAGTTACTTAATACACCTTTTAACTCTTCAATTTTGAAGGGGTTATTAAAATTAGAATTGTATGAAGGATTAAATGATAAGAAGGAAGGTTGAAAGACATATTCTTCTGGGACAGATGCAGGTGCTAATTGGTCCATAAATTGCTGGGCTAGACTAGGAGGAAGAATCTGTCTAGAGGGCTCATTAAAGGCGTGTCTAAACCTTTTAATATTATTCCATACTATGGAAGGTTTCACATTGGGACTAAGAGAAGCACAGAATCGTCTCCATCCTTCAAATTTCTTCTTTCTCAATAGCTTCTTGGTGTCCCGCGCTACATGCATGTACCACTCAAGATTTTCATTTGTCATCATGTGACAATAGTGTCTTTCAGCCTCTTTTCGCCTTTTAATTGCCTGTGTACATTCATTGTCCCACCAGGGAGGAGATGGGATTTTACCTGATGAACTATTTTTTACAGGAAAAGTTTCATCAGCTACTTCTAAGAACACTTGGGCTAATGCAACTGAACAACTATGTAAATCATTGTTGGTTATGCCAGGCAACTGCAACAATTTATGATCGATACGATTTTTGAAAACCTCCCAATCCACATTGCATAAATTGTACTTTAGCCTTGGTCTAGGTTTGGGTGATGACGGAATAGATTGGGGAAATGAGACTATGATTGGGAAATGGTCACTACCATAAGTTGATTCTAGAGTGTACCATGTTAATGAAGGTGCAATTTGAGCTGAACAAATAGACAGGTCTACAACACTAACTGATTCTGATGGTGCTGTCCGTCGAGTGGGAGAACCAGAGTTTAATACACAGAGGTTATGATTATCAAGGAGCTCTATTATACGCTCACCATGATAACTAGAAGTTGAGCTACCCCATAACTGATGTTGCGAGTTAAAGTCACCTAATATTAACATGGGTGTTGGAAGCGAAGATATAATTTGTTCAAATTCATGTAAAATGGATGAAGATGGATGGGGAATATATACAGATATGATACATATGTTATTTACAATGGCAGCAACGGCTGACAAGTCATCACTGTGTGATGGAAGATGAATTGGTGTAAATGAAATTGAATTCCTGATGAGTAAGGCTACTCCACCATACCCATCAGGACGGTCCTCTCTGAGACATGAATAACCAGTAACTCTAAGAAGAGCTCTAGGTTTAAGCCATGTCTCAGAGAGGGCGAAAACAAAAGGTTCATATTTATTTAGAATATAAGACAAATCATGTTTTTTATTTATTACACTTCTGCAATTCCATTGGATTACTTTGTCCATTGTTTTTGATTTCTATTAAAAGTGTCTCAAGCAGAGGGGCAACGTGGGACGGTAAGCGAATATTTGGATTGGATAGTAAACTAATTAGGGCTTGGATATCCTCAGATCCAGAATGAGACTCTTCTTTATCAAAAGTCCTTTGTAGAGCACAACCATTTTGAGGAGATGGTGGGAGGTAGTCCCTGACCAAAGCATTATGTGCGGCAGCATCATAACCCTTATTGAATTTTCTTACTACAGGTCGTGGTTTTAGGGTAATTATTTTTCTGTAGCTGTGACTATTATTGGGTTGGATAGTTGCATCTGAGACAATGGGGCGGACACTACGGGGTGGAGTTGGTTGTGACTGGGGTTGGGTCTGGACAACATCTGCAAACGGTTTGTATACAGATGGATGGAGTTTAGCAGCTTCACCATAAGAAATGCAGTTATTAGCCATAGTGACTTTTATGTCCTTTTGGCGTTTGTGCTCTGGGCATGATTTATTTGTAGCAAAGTGGAAACCATTGCACAAACAACAAGTAGCACAGTCTTCTTCTACTGAACAGGTGTGTCCAGCATGAAGAAGGCCACACTTGAAGCATTTGGGTTTTGACCTACAGCTATTTTTGGTATGTCCAAATTTACAACAATTAAAGCATTGGATTGTTGGGAATATATATAATTCAACTGGTAAGGAATTATAACAAGAAAAGACTCTTTTTGGAAGAGATTGGCCATCAAAGGTCACAACTACAGTTTCCGAAGGTTCCCATTTAACGGCTCCATTAACCGAAACCCTATGATTTAAACGTCTCACCTTTAGCACCTTTCCACACCCAACAGGCACAGAAATGTTTTCAAGAATTTCCTCATCTGACCACTGTGCTGGGATGCCACGGATTAAACCCATACGAGTAACTGTAAATGATGGGATAAATGCGTTCAAGTTCTCAGTCTCAAGCCGAGGATCTATAATAAATCGATTTGCATCATCACACCGTGAGAAGGCCATCGATATGCGAGCCCTACCTATGCGTTTGACACTGCCATCTACAATGTTCTTAAAGTTATTTTTCATTAAGAATTTCCCAAAAGATACCGGATGCAAGGAAGAGTTTCGTTCTGATTGTTTAAGTTGTACATGTATTGTAAATGGTGCAACATCTGTGGGTGTAAATAAACTTCTGCCAACTTTTATGTTTTTTTCTGTGTTCAAATTAACCTTTGCTACAACTTGTATTTCGGGTGTTTTAGTCACTTGGACATTAGTGGCATGAGAGTGGGTTTCCTGTTGCGGTAGAGTTTCAGGTGACTGACAATCGCAAGGATTTTTTAGGTTTTTTGACCTCTTTTTATTGCAATGTTTGCATCGTTTGTGCAGTTTAGGTCTTTTTATTTTGCCGCTAGCCGAAGCAATAGAGGCATCCGTGTCCATACTGGACTCATAGTTTTTCAACTGTTACGTTGCACCCAACTTGGAGATCGGTTCCCCCAGGGTCAGGAGGCTCCTCCTGATTCATATTTGTTATAAAAACTTACCTAATCCAATGCAAGTATATACACTAACTACACAAAAATAAATATTTACAAAAATACAAGAAAACTATATACAATATACCACTTTTCTAATCAATATTTACAATAAGTTAATAATTAAAGTTAAGAGAAACGAAAAAGTTGACCGCCGCGTTCCACGTTTCCCGCGCTTTTTCCACTTGCTTTTTTATTCCACAGGTAAAGCGAAAAGTTGTTTGAGATACTGTAAATAACGCCGCGGTGAATTAATTACATTAATGTGTCAAAAGAATCACAGAGTCAAAACCACAGATATCATCACGTCTCCCCCTCCCCCCACAGACGAACGCGGGGAATGTTATCCTATTACCTATTATTAATCCGTAGAAAGAGGATTTATCCTTACTTCATGGTACGCGATGAGGGACAGGAGATGTGACATTGTATTATGAAGATGAAGTGTGTACGTGTGTGTGAACTTGGCTGTGCCGCACAGATCGTGACCCATCAATGGTCCTGCCGGAAGACCAGCGCTGACTCCTGAGTCAGCACCATGCTGAGGCGGGACCATTTCATGGTAAACTTAGAAAATTGTAAAACTTTTTTAACATTTTGTCTGTTTGCCATGAATAAAGCTTTTCTATTTCTATTTCTTTTCTATTTCTATTTCTATCTCGTTCCTACGTGTATACTGGTCAATGCTTTCATCTCTCTCGCCAACTTTTGTTTGTGTGCAATGCGGACTCCAGATTTATCCTTACTTCATGGCCCAGCTAGTATGATAGCTTATACTGTCACGTTTTATGTGATGTTTCAGTACATTTTGGCCATATAATATTAAATGACGGTATAAGCTATCATACTAGCCGGGCTGGAGCGAAAAACATGTTTGAGTGTTCGTAAACAAAAAACATTGGAGTCATGCCTATTTTCGGTTCGAAAAACATGTTAGATGTTTGCAAACATGAAAAACATGGCGCTGCGGACCCGGCTTAACCCAAACGTGATAATTGATGAATATTAAAGCAAAAACGAAACAATTCTGAAATCCACGATAATATTGATTCATAATAATTATCGTGTAAACGGTCCCAAAAAGACTTCCTTGTGCATATTAATTATTATTCATTCCTCTTTAAGTTAAGAAATGATTAAATTTGTGATAGGTATGACAAGCCTAGCTAGCACGATAGACTATACCGTCATGTTATATGGCCGAAATGTACTAAACATCACATAAAACCTGACGCTAATTATCGTGCTAACAAGGCAGGTACTTAACGTCGGCGAACCCAATGCCACGTGTAGGAGTCTGTACTCCAGCGTCATACGGAGTATGGCCTTATATGGGTCGACGCCTTTTCAGTGGCTAACAGGACCTTACTCCGAAGGCCGCAAAGAACGATTTCTTTAAGAGCTATCCGGGGGTACCGCACGGTGTCGTTTGCAGCAGCGTCGACGTTGGCTGCCGACCTCCCATGGGATCTGGCGGCGCGGGTGCTTGCAGGGGTCCACCAATACAAGGCTGGAAAAAGAGCGAGAGGAGAGTTTCTTGACTGGGATGAGATGGGGCGCGCCCGAGCTTCAGCATTGGCCGGCTCGCTACGCCAGTGGCAGGAGGAGCTGAGGTCAGCAGAATTCGGCCTTTTAACGGTAGGCGCGATACTGCCACATCCACACACACACTGGAGCGCTGGATCGATAGGCGACACGGAACGTTGACGTTCCACATGGTGCAGATGCTTACTGGCCACGGATGCTTCGGTAAGTATCTGCACCGCATAGGAAGAGAGCCTACCCCATGCTGTCACGCGTGTGGTGCGCCTGTTGACACAGCGCTTCATACGCTGGAAGAGTGTGCCGCGTGGGTGCCTCGGCGGGTGGTCCTACAGGCGGTAATAGGCGCAAACCTCTCGCTGGCCAGTGTCGTCAACGCCATACTCGGCAGCGAGGAGGCATGGAGAGCGATGGCCTCCTTTTGTGACGACGTAATGTCGCAGAAGGAGGCCGCGGAGCGGGCCCGCTAGAACGATCCTCTTGCGGATCCGCTCCTCCCCGACAGGACGGGTTGCGTAAACGCATGTCATGTCCCCAACGTTAAAAAAAGGCACCTAGAAAACGGCGTTTTCACTAAAGTGAACCTTTTAAGTACCTACTTTTTCTCGGCGTTTGGCCATTTTGGTTTTTTCCTGCCCAGAATCATGTTGATTTCGAAGTAGAAAAAAATTAAGTACCCATTTTTTTGGTATTGTGTAAATACTTACAACATAACATATCTATGGAAAATCGTACCATATTGCCCATATTAACAGGTAGAACAAAAAAGTTGTAGACATTTTTTCTTTATCGGAACCAACGCTGCAGCTGACCTAGTGCGGTTTTTACACATTATTATTGCCAAAGGGACTTAATCGTGTAAATTGAAAATTATTCACCTGAGGTATGCCCGACGTTTCGAATGTATCACAACATCCGTGGTCACGAGCTGACACAGCCTCTGTGGTCACGAGCTGACACAGCCTCAGGTGAATAATTTACAATTTTACGCGATTAAGTCCCGTTTACCAATAAGAAAAAGCCCAGTGCGGATCGGACAGTCCACAATTTCACATACCTATTATTCCGACATTATTTTTCATAACAATTGTATGACTCATTCTTTATTCCTTTAATATTGTGACATGAAAAGAAAAAAATACATTAACTTCTGTAAATATTTTTTTATCAGACTGTCGACAGTTTCGTTGCAATTTGCACTTTATGCTGTAGGAACTAAGGTTGGTTTTTATAGATGTTTGAAAGCAAGAAAACAACGCTGTTGACTGTTGTGCAAAGTTAACATTGTTTCCTGTAATAAATCGCAATTACACTGAAACGGCCAAGTGTGAGACTGCTGAAAATATGACGTTCTGTATTAAAGTTGTTTTTTTAACGCCAAGAACGCCAAAAGGTGTCGCAAGTTGTCGTGTCTATGCCAACGACTATAGGTGTTATGGCGTACGTTACGTCGACAAAGTCACACCTTCGTGCTCTAATTTAAACTAAGCTTCATATTATATCTTTTACGAAAAATTAGTTGGCGCGTAAGTGTCACTGCCGTTTATGAAGAATGGCGTTCAAAGGGTTAAACAAGTTTATATCTAAAAATCATTTACTTATGGGAATTATGGGACCGTACGCACCAAGGCTATGAAAAAAAAATCAAAATAGCACCACGTGATTAACGTATTTGACCCAACCTACGTACCCTCCCTACGAAGCCGGAGGTCCCGGGTTCGAATCCCGGTCAGGGCATTTATTGTGCATTTATCACGAATATTGTTCCTGAGTCTTGGATGTTGCCTATGTATTTAATTTAAGTATATATAAGTATGTATATCGTCTAGTACCCATAGTACAAGCTTTGCTTAGTTTGGGGCTAGGTCGATTGGTGTAAGATTGTCCCCCAATATTTACATTTACATTTTTATAATGTACTAGCTGTTTCCCGCGACTACGTCCGCGTCTTCACTCCTATTGGTCGCAGCGTGATGTTATATAGCCTAAAGCCTTCCTCGATAAGTGGACTATCCAACACAAAAATAATTTTTCAATTCGAACCAGCAGTTCCTGAGATTAGCGCGTTCAAACAAACTCTTCAGCTTTATAATATTAGTATAGATGATTCCTATGGTACAATGTTTTATTGCCGTCTGTGCTTTTTGCATAGTTATCAGTGTTATCACCTACTTACTTACTGAGAACCCGAATTCGACGGGATTATCTAATTAACTAACTAACCTTATTAAGTAACAGGTGGCAAATAAGCATACGGTTCTCTGATGGGAAGCAGACACCGTAGCATATGGTCGCTTACGACTACAGAAGAATAAGGAAGCGCATCAATACAATACAATAATTTATTGGTAACACCATAGTTACAAGTCAAGTGCAAGTTATGCCATATCAAATCAATACTTATACTAAGTACACTTATTGCTAGATTATGTGCACGGTAATTTAAAAAAATCCTCGACGTTGTACAGTGTTAGATCTATTAGCCACTTTCGTAGCTTATTATTAAACGCAGCGGTGGAAGTTGCATTTCTAACCGTTGCGGGTAGTCTGTTATAGATCGATGGACCCATAATGTAGACAGATCTCGGGGACTTTGCCAGTTTATGCTTAGGTGTGAGAAGTCGGTAGTGATGTTTATTACTACGAAGGGCATGAGTAGTATTTGTTCCCTGCCGTCTGAATATATCAATGTTTGTGTGTGTGAACAACGCTACTTGATACACGAGTTCACCATCGTCGAACCTTTATTGGTTTGATGATGAAGATTAGTTGTGTTGACAGCTCGAGATATGCAGGTCTCTCACTCTCAACACAGCGTGTCCTCGGGAGCTCTGGCGACCTTAATCACCACCAGGATACCAGGAACAAAACAACACATATCTACAAAACAATACCACATATTTACGAGCTGCGCTAGTTGACACGTTACAGCCCTCCTAAGTAATTAAACTGTCTTAACGAACAACATCACATGTCACTTCCGGATTAAAAGTGAAATCTATCATTTACAGTGAAAAAAACTATGTCAATAATCTATACCAAAAAAAACCGACTCCAATTTTGTACTTGCTATGCCACAATTTGTGGTTTCCGTGAGCCAATGCTTGGTTACCTACAGAAAATACCGAAATCGGGATATGCGTGCCTATCAAATTCGAGGAGTTCCCTCGATTCCTCTTAGATCCCATCATCAGACCTTCACCAAATTTATATGGGACCAATGTCGGGGTACCTGCTTTGAAACAAAAAAAGAATTATCAAAATCGACCAATGTGGTCAAGAGTTATCGGGGAACATACATACATAAAAAAAACAACAAAAAAAAGAACTAGCAAACATGCAGACGAACTGAGTACCTCCTTCCTTCTATTGAAGTAGGTAAAAGTGCATCATACTTTCTGGAGTCTGGGATCAGGAGATGACGATTTAAACTAGCTAAGGGCTGTAATCTAGTTCCCTACTTGAACAGAGTCTACTTATGCTGAACAGCAGGTAAGCCTGAAAATAAAGCCAATGGCAATGACCAAACTAGCATAGCAAATAGTGTTGTTATTATTTATGGCTGCGGTCTTCTGTAATAATACTGGTTATTGACGATAATTGCACACTTAAAAATTTCTTTATCACATTTTTACAACTCACGATCACGATAATCTTACTTACAGTACCTTATAAAATTGTAAATATTTGCTGTCGCAACAGTGCATTTGTTACGGCTATTATAAAGTTATATTAACGGATATCATTAAGTAGTAGAACTCAGTTGTGATATAGAGTCAGAGCAATAACCGTTTTAAACCATAAGCAATGTTGCACAAGTATATATTCCTTTTGTTCTCATTTACAGTTTTGTTTGAGCGTAGTTTGTGCGACTGTAACGGTAAGATTTAATTCATTTGGGTACCTAGTTTATCAAAAAAGCAAGTCGTTCTTTTTGTGGTCAAAAGTAGCAGGCTTTTGAGCGTGAAGTTATGATTTAAGAGCCCTTTCGTGTTTTTGGTACCTAAGGAAGAACGCATTAAAAATAATTTTTAAGAAAAAAAACCGACTTCAATGGGGGAGTCCGGTGAAAGATTATTAATCTTAGATGGTGCACTCTTAGATTCCATACAATAAAATACAAAAATGGCTATAAGTATGTTTATAATGGTAGAAGACTAAGTACCCTCAATTCCTCATGAAATCATGGAAAAACCTTGCTTGCTTGACAAACAAAACGAAGAGAACAAATCGCCAAACGTGAACTACGCGTCGTTGAAGAGTTCCGTTCTGATCATCATCAGCAGTTCCACTTCATCAAATGTCACTTTTATGAATGAAAATGCTTGATTAGTTCATGAAAATACTAAAATCACTATTTGTGTGCCTTTCACATTTGAGGAGTTTCCTCGATTCCTAATGGATCCCATCATCAGAACTCGAGCATGACAAAAATCAATCGTGAAAATAGAACTTGCTTAACAAACACAGCTAGAAGGACAAATCGCCAAACGTGAACTTTTCGTCGTTGAAGAGTTCTGTTCTGATCATCATCAGCAGTTCCACTTCATCAAATGTCACATTTTTGTATGATAATGCTCGATTTGTTGATAAAAACACAAAAATCACTATATGTTTGCCTTTAAGATTTAAGGAGTTCCCTCAATTCCTCATGGATCCCATCATCAGAACTCGAGCATGACAAAAATTAATCGTGAAAATAGAACTTGCTTAACAAACACAGCTAGGAGGACAAATCGCCAAATGTGAACTTTTCGTCGTTGAAGAGTTCTGTTCTGATCATCATCAGCAGTTCCACTTCATCCAATGTCACATTTTTGGATGCAAATGCTTGAGTTGTTGATAAAAACACAAAAATCACTATATGTTTGCCTTAAAGATTTGAGGAGTTCCTTCAATTCCTCATGGATCCCATCATCAGAACTGCCTTTTGACAAAAACGGGACCAACTTGGATATATATACATACAATCAAAAAAAGATTTTTTTCAAATCAGTTAAGAAACGACGGAGTTATGGAGTAACAAACATTAAAAAAAAAAACATACAACCGATTTGATAACCTCCTCTTTTGAAATCTTGAAGTCGGTTAAAAAACGGAAGTTATTCAGAATTCTGATTACTTATTTGAAAAAATCAGTTCCTTATTTTGAGATAAACGGCCTAGAGTTTGAGTAGTTTTGAATTTTTTACTAAATTAACCAGATTACGGACAGTATATATAAGTAGGCTTCTGAAGAGTGCGCGGAGTCTTTTAAGTTTAACTTTATGATGGTACATTAAAACGCAGTCGTTTAAAAAAAATTTCACGCCCGTATATGTCCTTTTTGTGACCAGCGACCTCAAATAAATACAAGATACTCACGTAACAGATTACATTAGTGGCTCTGTGAGCTGCAGACCTCGCGATTTTTTTTCCCAATTTCCAAAAAATCACTCGACAATAAAACTCTAACCTCTCTTTTTGATAATTATATCAAAGCTGCTCACGAAATTTTACGTGAATCGGTTGAGAAATGCAACCTGTAGAGGAGAAGCCGGAAATGCGAAAATGCCGACGAACAAACGAAAGCATTTTGCCGAAGCTGAAACGGAGACCTTCGTTTCACTTGGTTAATAACAGATGCTGCACAACCCTTGGGGCGTAGCGTGTTGGCGGAGTAATATCTGTCTCGCTCTCAAAGGCCGTCGTGATGTCATATACGACGCCGGCTAACGCAGACGCGCCGTATCTACCCCGTGGAACTCAAATAGCCTTTAAGCTGAAAACGCACAGAGCGGACGCGACGCGGAGACGGTTTTGCGTTTTTGATCTTTCCGAAACTGATGACTCTCGATTACTGCTTCATATGTCACACACGCGGTCTCCGCTCTACTGCGCAGCCGAATACCGCGCGGTTCTTTGGTGCGTCGTGTTCGCTTTACCGAAAAACCGCCTCCGCCTCGCAACGACGCTGTGCCGCGCTCTGTGCGTTTCAAGCTTTAATGATTGTTACGATTGCTGTGACGCAAGAGACGAATCAGGTCCCCCGGTATCAACATCCTCGGGAGCTCTGGCGACCTTACTCACCACCAGGAACACATACCTGGCAGCCATACAGAGCCAGTAGTGGTATACCGGCAGTCTTCTGTAAGGTGGAGGTACATTCTGTTGTCATTTTTTTTTATTAAAAATGGGATTGCTCTTGGCCAGCATCTAGCCGGGGGCAAAGATGAGGCCGACGATGAAGCGAGCTCAGCCAGAAGATGCCTATTCACTCGTTCTAAATATAAGCGAGATAACATTGCCGTGTGGACTCCTTCTTTATTATGATGATTATTGTGCATGATATTTACAGATGACGTATGCTCCAAACCTCTAATCGAGCCAGGGAATTGTAGAGCCAGTATCAAAAGGTAGGTTATCTCATAATTGCCCAGCTAAACAAATTCTCACACTCTTACTAACCACCGGGGGATGGGCAGCAGCTTCCCTGCATGAAATTGGGGGAGGCCCAGCAGTGGACAACCTTTGGCTGACGTTGTGGTGGTAGTCGATTTAACTAATTAAACTATTGTTACATTTTTTGGCAAACAAGCATACGTTCTACCTGATGGTAAGCAAACACCTCAGCCTATGGACGCCTGAGACTCCAGAACAAGCGATACCGACCCTTTTACGATTCGAAGAGTCTACGTATTAACAGCTAGAGACAAATGTAGGTCCCTCACCAGTGCCAGATTAAGACTACTTGTGGCTACCTGTGCCCCCCCCCCCCCCCCCCCCATCCCCTGTGCCCCCCAAGATGTGATGCCCTAAGCAAATGTTTAATTTGCTTATGGGCTAATCCGGCACTGTCTCTCACTCCCAACACAGCGCATCCTCGTGAGCTTTAGCGACCTAAGGGAGGTATTCCACTCATCCAATATCTTTGTCCAATATACATTTGATCAAAGAAATTGGATGATTTCATCCAACTTGGATGGGACCCCGACATTTGATCAAAGATTCCGATGACAGTTAAAAAAACTTGGACAAAGATATTGGATGAGTGGAATGGGCCTACGTCAAAGAAGTTTCATCAAAGATTTGACAAAGATATTGGACGAGTGGAATACCACCCTTACTCACCACCAGGAACACAACACAACATACCTACCAAACAGCCAAAGGTGTTATTATGACTGCGACATAGGGCGGTGGTACTTGTACTCTAAGGTTGTCTGGAAGAAATCGCTCTTTAACCATATGACTGCCAATTGTTTACCGTTATTTTTGGTTTAAAGACGTTTTACTGTTTTTTATTATGAACAATAATAGTTATTTGTTATGCAAGGCTGCAAAGTTATTATTTGGCGCGAGTGCTTGTATTGAGAGCCGAGCTAGCGAGGATTGCAAGATTGAACCACAAGCGAAGTGAGTGGTTTAAAAGTACAATTCTGAGCGTAGCGAGGTTTTCAGGGCACGAGACGGCAAACAACTTTGCTGCCGAGCGAAACACAAAACTTTTCACGTCACCACCGCGAGGAAAATTGTTCATGTATAATGCAAGTCGCATGCAAGTTGTACTCCGTTTCAGTAAAAACTCATTAAAGCATTTCATAATTCCTTAACATCAAATATACATGAAATAGTTTCTATTCCTACCATAAATGAAATAGCTATTTACGATACAAGGGTTGTAAAACAAAGAAAGGCCGATATCGCAGATGTTTGAGACCCGAATCGCAGGCGAGGGTCATAAATATGCGAGAGAGGGCTTTCTGTTTCACGACCTATGTTTTGTACACAATTTTACGTCACCACTTGGCCATATGGCGCTTTTTGGCAAGGTGTGGTGTAAAGAATATTTGTACTGTATTATACAGTCAACAGCAATGTGGATGATCATTTTAGTACTTTATCGCACTAACGTATACTGCGACAGTTGGGATGCGTCAAAGTAGTGAAAGTGACAATGTACTAAAATGATCATCTTTTGATCTTGACTATACTTCAAAAATGGGAGATGGTGAGGGGAAAAGAATATTTGTACTGTATTGTACTCCAAAATATGGGCTAGGTGACATCCTACTGAGCCAATACCTACTTTTTTTAATCGTACGCCATTTTTTACGAACCGTGAGATCTTCGAGAAGTACGGTTGCCAGTTTTTGTTGCACTTTTAGCACCACCCAGGGGTCACGTGTAGGGTAACGGTGGGTACTCCCTACGGACGTGGTGCAACTTCGACCCCCCTTTGTCAAGTGAGTGGACAACTTGACTGTTAGAAGTTCTCAAGCCGCCCGAAGGCCTCTAACATGGCTTCACGACTGCTGTCGTAGACAGCAGCCGGGATCAACCAACCTACTTATATAAATATATCGGATGGAAAAATCGGACTTGTATTTCCGCTCTTGAGACACTCGCTATCCAATCCACTCACTTGCTTTTGGTAACAATGGTTACCAGACATCACCCGTATTACAAGGGAATAGAGTTCAACTAAAAAATCAAAGCGAGTGGCTATACAAGAGTTGATACATTTTAAACCTCTTGCAGATACGGCTTCGATGGTACAAAGTGTCGCAAGTTTATCTGGGGCGGTTGCGACAACAACGGGAACAACTTCGATTCCATCGAGCAATGCCAAGCGGCGTGCGAAACGCCGTGGAACCCACACGACTAACTTCTATGGCTGTTATCCTAGTACTTCAACCTAAGAAACTTCCAAGCAGAAAACTTTTATGTTATGTAAATAAATATGTGAAATAAACAGGAAGAAACAACGTCCTTTTCATTAGGTATTAAATAAACCTTACACAAATCGACCTAGTCCCAAATAAGCAAAGCCTGTACTGTGTACTATACTTAGACGAAGATATACCTACATACTTTTATAATATAAACTTAATACTTTCATAAATACTTAAATACATAGACAGCAGTCGTTAAGCTGAGTTAGAGGCCGTCGGGCGGCTTGAGAACTTCTAGCAGTCAAGTTGCCCACTCACTTGACAAAGAGGGGTCGAAGTTGCACTACGTCCGTAGGGGGTATACCCACCGTTACCCTACACGTGACCCCTGGGTGGTGCTAAAAGTGCAACAAAAACTGGCAACCGTACTTGTCTTCTCGAAGATCTCACGGTTCGTAAATAAATGCCATACGATTAAATTAAATTAAATAAACATAGATAACATCCATGACTCAGGAAAAATATTCGTGATCGGGATTCGAACCTGGGACTTCTACTACTGGGAACTAACAATAAGACAACGAGGTCGTTAGTTATAATGTAAAGGTAGGTAAGGCGGGGTAAGGTAATTCTAATTAATAATTTAGTCTAAACAGTTCTCGAGAACCCTTGGCGTTTTTTACTTAGGTTGTTGCTAACTTTCAATAAACAAGAACATACTTGTACAATATATAATTTTCTGTCATTTCTATTCCCCATTCCAATTCCCACATTTAGGGTTGCATCGACTTACGATCACAAACTGATCAACGTTAAATATGGCGCCGGCAGCTGTCATGCCATAGAAACTTGTCAAACTTTCCATACATTCAAATTTTAACGAACATCGCTTACGTTTTTATAGAATTTTAAGTACAAATCGAGCAATTCCAAGCGGCGGGCGAGACACAGTGAAACCCACACAACTTTTAGCAGAAAGGTGATCGCTAACTCTGATGATGAACTCAGCTCTGAGATTTGATTGTCATCTAATTGACATGCAAAATTTCAGTTCAATATTTCGAACACTGAGCCACCCCCACCATATCACCCAAAGGACATCCACTGCTGGACATAGGCTTCCCCCAATTTCATGGGGGAGTAAATGCCGTAATCGCCACGCTTGGTATGCGGATTGGCGATCGCAGTATCTCCACCGCACTCCAAGAACACTGAGCATTGGTTGAAATTTAGATAAGACTTGAGTCTAGAACAAGTGAACTAAATAAAACCCTGGTATAATAAAACATAAAAAATAAAACGTACTCTAAAGTAATAAATATATTGTGGACAGTAATATTAATAATTATTCCTGCGTCAACGTAATAACACCAACAATAAATTTTAACGGACGCTAACACAACAGACAACTGTCAAATTTCATATACAATTAAATGTAAACTAATGTCAACTTTATAAAACCGACCTTAACCCATCGTATGCTTTGTCCCGTATACATTTAAATTCCAAAGTCAAAATTTCAATAAGAAAAAAAATACAAGGTATACGAAGGGTTTAAGTCGTTAGAAGCGCTCACTACGCTCAAACTCCGCGCTCCGCCGCTTCCTGCGCCTTCTTCTGCGCCAGCTTCATTTTCTTCCTTCGCGCGCTTCGCTTCTTACTGAGGGGCTCACTGCCGGCTAGCTTCCCTGACTTCTGCATTGCCACCAGCTTCGCTGCTTTACCCTAATGAAAATTACACACACATGAATAATAAACAAATAAAGTAGTGGCTCTGTGAGGAGTAGACCTCATTTTTTTAATTTCAATTTTATTTAAAGCTTACTCCAAAAAAAGGGTCTTTACAGGGTGTTTTGTGGAGTTTCGTTAATTGCGAGGGCACGTTCATGAGAACCCTGAAATGAAATAAAGTAGGTACCTACACCTCCCTAAGACGAGTACAGTACCCTAATTCGTACCATTCCGAAGATATTCAAGAATTCATTTTCGTTAATTAACACCGTTACAACTCGAAACTATAATTCAAGATCAAAAAAACTACGACATATCTGTCACTGTCAAATACGTCAAAGTCTTCTGACATTGTGATGTGAATAGTTTAGATGTAGCCAACCGTTTCATATCAATAATTAAATTAATTATAATATATTTATAGTTGCGGCTAATTTTTTAAATAAAAAATATATATTCTTTAAGAAAAGTGAAGTAAGATTTGAACACTTTTTGTATTAGTCTTGTTGACCATTCAAACTTCAAACCAGGCATTCAAAATAAGGTACTTAAGTCTGCCTTTTTTTCATTCAATAGATTACGAAATTATGTCGAATCTGTAATACTAACTTGGTTTATTAAGTATATAAATTGCATTCTTAGGTCATTCACTTGTCAGATTAATCTTTTCAATTTAAAAATCGACTAAAGAAAATAAAGGACGGGTTAAAATAAACGTACTTACGAATATTATTATTTCATTGCCATCAAAATCATTATCACCATCAAGCGACACACATTTGATCTGCTATTTTGTTGTTTCTCTAAATTAATAACCTTAATGGGAAACTAATGTCTTTTCTTTTATAAACCATACCAAATGTTGCTCACATGTGAAGTGTTACAAGTACAATAACAGTTTTGCTACCAAAAATTACCTGCGTATAAATATTAAATCGAGCATCTTATATTTACGTAAATTAGTAACAAAAACTTGTTTATTTAAATCATAAGCTTAAGAATAATAATAAATAAGTTATAGCAGTGCAGTTTTTTCATAATTAAAAACATACCACTGTAATATATATTTTTTGCAGTGGCAACCCACATTGATCTTGAATTAGAGTTCGCAGTTATAGAGTCCGACTAGCATAAGTCTGCACCAGTAATTTTATTTTTTTGTCTGTAAATCGGCACTGAAGATAGGGCACTAATTAGTCTTGATACTTGTGTAATATTTAAACAAGTGAAAATAATAGTAGTAGTATTGAGTATTAGTAAGTAATAAAAATAATACTTAGTATTTACTTTGAGTAAGTTAGTTCAACATATACTTAAAGTACATACACCGCACACTTAGATTTGAAAAATAAAATAGTGTGCTATAGTGTATACACGGTGTAACTTGAGCATACCGAATTATTTTAACAGCGTAGTTCTGAGGCTAAAAGAAGCAAAAAAGTTATATGACTTTTGGTCAAACTCGAAATAAAAAAGAAATTCTTTCTTCAGCAAAATAGTCACTTTGAACCAACAAAAAAATGTTTTTTGACAAAAAAAATAAGTTTTGCAACGACATAAGAATGCCACTTTGACATCTGTCAATAGTTACGTCTAGACTAGACAACATAGTAGTAACATCTCGAATATCTCGATCAAAAACGCGTTATTCACTGAGGACCGTTAAATTTAAATTTACGAAAAAATTACAATTATCTCTAAAAGTAGCCCGGACCCAGTCAACTTCAACAATATTTTTTGCTTCTTTTGGCCTCAGGAATACGCTGTTAAAATTTTTCGATATGTTCATGTTACACCGTGTATATCAAAAACGTAAGGGGGTAAAAACTTCCTATGAATAGTTACTGAAAAAAAAATTGTGAAAACTAACCTATAATTGAGCTCCATACATGACCATGTATGTAAAAAAATAAAAGTGGTCAGATCTTAATGAAAAATATATTCGTTATAAAACTCGTCAATTTTAGTAACTTTTACAAAAAAGGGAATACACCCTGTATAACTGCTAGCTTAGCTGCAACATAATTCTCGTCGCGGGTTCTGGTAGACGAGAGGTTTTTAATAGAATTTCATACAAATATTGCAAAAGTACCAAGATTGTTGTTGTTGTTTACCGGTCAAAGTTTGATGAGACGTAAACATTGCCACTTTTGTGCGATAGTCGCCTCTCGTTGTTCTCTCACAGCGTCATAATTATTGATCATTCGGAATAATAATTCTCGCTCGCCACTTTTATACGGCAACAAACAATACGGCTTTTAACAATTATAAACAAATTAATTCCACTAATTCAATTTAATTCGTATGACACATTCACATTTGACATCTGCGTCAAATATACAACATTGCCATACGTAACTTTTAAATGTTTGACAGTTCATTTGCTTGGAAAAGATATACTGGTCTGACTCTAGTATAGTATAAATATTCCTCAACTATTAAACATGTTGATTTTTTAAATCCTGTAATGGCAAAAACTTCTAATTTCCCAAGTGGCCAGCTACATGAACAAAGGTTAATTAATGCCTTTGCCAGTCTTTACACCCCTTTTCCCAATGCATGCTTTTTCCGACCCCCCTCTTTTCTTACCTACCGCTGTGACGTAATATGAGGATGGCCCCGAATAAATATGTAATAGACAATAGTATTTACGTACAGAAGGGCCACTGCCTAACAAATCCATAACAGCCCGTCAGAAAAGTGGAACCCCGCTCTAGCACGATTGGGTATATCGACACCTCGGAAGTAAAGAGAGTGTGAGAGTGCGAAATCTGTGTTAAACAGAAGTGGCAAAGCGCTTACTGCTTTAAAAAAATACAAGGTATACGAAGGCGCTTCTAACGGATTTCTGTCGTTAGAAGCGCTCACTACGCTTAGACTCCGCGCTCCGCAAGGCCAGCGCTTAATTTTTTCGCGCTACGAAGTTCCTTTCTGTCGGTCTAATACCGCAAGTCTCACTATTTACCCGACTGCGCCAGAAGGAGGGTTATGTTTTTCGAGAGTATGTATGTAAGTATAATTGTTTGGCACACTCTGCGGCCTGAACGGCTCGATAGATCTTAGCTTGAGAGGTATCGTTAGATCAAAAGAAAATAAAACAGGTAAAAAACAATATGGCGGATTTTTGGCGCCAAATTAAAATATTTGGGACGCTCTGCAGTCTGAACGGTTCGATGGATTTTAGCTTCAAAGGTGATGATGGTAGTTTATTGGTATGGAACTCCAAAACTAGTCGGTTTTTTTATTCTTTTAATTTCTCTTGTTTATTTATATGGTTGCAATGTTCCTTACCTTGGCCTCAGCTTTAGAGATCTTGGAGTTCTTTTGTGTAGAATACAGTACGTTGATCCTCCTGTTGTCCAGCATAGAATGGTGTTTTGAGAGTGCAAGCTGAAAACAAAATTTACATACATAACCTCACGCCTATATTCACAAAAGCGGTAGGCAGAGCACACGAAAATTAATTTCAGTGCTACATTTAGCAATCGTTGGTTTCTAGATGGAGAAAATGTGATATTTCAGTGACATTTTGCTAGCCCATCGCCCACAACACACTTCAACCTGGTTTTCATAGTAGATTCTTACGACACCCAAGGGAAGAAATCCATATCCAATCCATAAAATTCAGTGTAAATGATACCAATACAAAAAGCGGCCAAGTGCGTTTCCGACCACGCACAATGAAGGGTTCCGTACCTACTACTACTAGTCCTAAACCCGCACAGTGTGTTTTTTCTTCAATTTTGTTCAATACCTTTTTATGATTTTAATCGCTGCTTAATACTATTTTAAAGCCCGCAGTGAAACTCCCAGCTACCTATCACGTTTAATTTTTAAGTAAAAAAATTGTACACACCACGTCAATGACGTCATCAAAACATGTTTGTATTTTTATTTTCGTATTTAATGTCAATAATGCCCCGATTTTTTGTCTCCGATTTCAGGTAACAATATTCAGTAACGTAAAAAAAATCAAGTCTGTAAAGTTGTTAAACAGGACAATATTAAATATATATATATTTTTTAATTATTTTATTTTTTTATAAGTTTATTAACCTACCCACCATGCCTCAAATTTTCACGATTTTATGTTATAGGATTTGGGATTTATAGCGTTTCTGTTCCATTTCTATGGAAATAGGGTTATCACACAAACGAAATAATATGAGAGTTCTGTTGTGGTTACTTCACTGGCATGAATCTTCATTATAATTTATTGGAAATATGAAAGTTTAATCGTCACCAGAATAATAAAGTCGTTCTTCTAAAACAAGTGACAAATGGTCGTCTTCGTTATTTTCGGGCATTAATGCGTATGTGGTTCAGTAAACTTTTTAAGTAATAAAACTTTGGGCGGTATAGGTGATCCGTTTTTGTTTACTATGACGGTCTTTTAAAGACAAATGTGAAATATAAGGGTCGGAAAATTCGAGAGCACGCCGAAAAAGGTCCAATATTGTAGTCTTTCGGTCTATTTTACGAGTGTGATGCTCACTATCATACCGCCGAAATTTGTTGCGGGATTCACCGGCTTGCTCGGACAGCATTCCTATTGGCAAAGGACTCAGTGATTTGCCAACCGTGTATTTTGTGCATAGTAACTGACATATTAAACCAGCCATATGATTGTACATACTTTTCAGCCACAGATGCACAAAATACACGAAATTTGTTTGTGTCGATTGGCAAACCACTTGAGAGAGCCACCAAAATTGTACCTATGAAAATCGTCGACATCGACGCGATCGGCGGTTTAACAAATAATTTCTGATTCGCACTGCTTCAGTCTGGAATTCTCTTCCGGCGTCTGTATTTCCAGAAGCATATGACCTCGATGTAATCAAGGTACGAGTGAATAGGCATCTTCTGGGTGAGTGTGTTCCATCTTAGACTTTGTCTCGACTTTCCATCAGGTTAGACTAAGGTCAAATGCAATCCCATTTACAATAAAATAAAAAAAATGCCACTCCTCTATATCGAGTATTTCGGCAAAAGTCTTACGATACGATACGAGAGCGGACCCCTTCCCAATGCCACACGATACCCTTCATTAGAGATTTCAAAGATCATACTGACACAACCGTTCAGCTGGTGGTAATGCTTTTTGTCGTATACCTAGTGTGTGACAACCCTTACTTGAATATTTAAAAAATCATATCTCGCGAATCCTGCAATATTTTCATTTACTTTTTTTTTCGTAGTGATAATGCTTCTTATAAACTATTAAATAGTTGTAAAATAAAATGCGACCGATATAAGATTATAGAGAAAAAAATATTTTTTAATTTTAAGAAAATGGATGATATTGTCCTCTAAGAGTCATCAATTCAAATTTTTAGTGAATCATATCGGTATATCAAAACTACCTTTATATTCACATATAGGGATGAGATGATTTTAAAAAGAGGCAAATGTGAGTAATTACTGTTTTTCTATGGATTTCTATGGATGTTTCTCGATATATCGAAACTCTCAAAAACTATGAGACATAGAACGGTGGGAGTGTCAATGTTCGCTATCATTTGATAAAGTAGGTACATAAACTGAACAGTTAAGTAGAGTTACGCAAAATTGAGAAAAAATCCCACACTGTAACCCGGTACTAGTAGTGGACCTGGGGATCTCCTAAAACTACTACCAATCAATTCAATACCACATCAAATCCAGAGCTCTATAAATTTCACACCTTCGATTGCTTTTACAACCTCTTTGTTGTTTAACCACTCTCACTCCCACTGCTGAACAGCTGACAGACACCTAGATAAGGCAAGGATCTACTAATAATAGTAGTATGGCAGTCATTAAATAAAAGGTACCAATAGAAACTTTATTTAAAAATAGAGAATAAAATGTATGACAAGACAACTATGTACCTTAACACAGTATTTCACTTTTAAATATGCAAATATTTATTTTCCCATAAAATGGTTGGTTCAATTACTTGTGTTATGTCATATCTAAGTGGCAAATTTGGCCGCTAGCGTCGAGTTAGTTTTGTCCATAATTTGTGGCCTTTTGTTAGAGTACAAACTCTAATTGTAGTTGGCCCCATATAGACATTACTTTGTCTATTAATTATATTACTCAAATAGCGTATTATTATACTTACTTCATAAGTAATTTCATCTGCGACCTCCAAGTAAGCAATTGCACTCTTCTTATTCTGTAACGGTTTTGGAATCCGGACATCTTTGATCTTATCACTCAGATCAGAGAAATGTTCTAATATCTGTAAGAAAAAAAGCATTAAATAAAATATACTGAAGAAAATATGAATTGGCCATCTTTAATCTCAAACTCTTATTGCTTAAAATCACCTCATGCCTCTACAATATACACACTCAACTATCTTGGACATATCATGCGGTCTAAAAAGCATGATCTAGAGAAGCTGATGATCTTAGTCAAATGGACACCACACTTGCTCAAGGTAGAGTTGGTATGGAGATAGTTTGAATCCTAGGGCCTTCTAGGCCCTTGCGTAGGATAATTTTTTAGATATGTTATTATGGAGATACAAACTTAAACAAGCATTGAGATGAGGGCCAATGCTAGTAAGTTGATTCGAATCCCGGCACCGTAGAACCACAATGACGGCATTCACATAGGTTCACTAGATAGTGGACATGCTCAGGTAGGTTGCCATCTTCCACAGCACACTTCAACCCTTTTCCCTCAAAACTTACCTTCTCTTTACTAATATCCAGAGCCAGATTTCCTATAAAGACCACATATCTTTTCGGACCTTTAACTTTCTGCTCTGGCTTCTTATCATCTGTACCATTTTCATCTTCAGTACCATTTTCCTTCTTTGGCTTCTTTTTTTCTTTTTTTACTGGTGACTTCTCTTTTTTTACAGGTATTTTTGTGCCTTGAAGTGCAGTCTTTAGCATGTTGAACAATACTCTTAATTTTATTAATTTCGGGTTGTCTGTTTTGAGAATAGCTTGGATTTTGGTGTTGATTGCATCGGGTAACATGGAGTCTGATGTGCCCTTAAGTTGCTGTTTGAGTTGTGACCGTAGACGGCCTGAAAGAAACATATTTTTTTTACATTCTATAATAACATTTTTTTTTGTATTATAATAATATACATTCCCAAAAGTACCATTAGCATACAATCAATTATCAGTGTCAGTTCTAGCAGACATAGGTTTAAACAAGGAGCAAAACATGATATTATAGCAACCTGTCGTTGCCCACCACAGTTTGCAACCCTGTTCCAATAGTCTATGACACAAAGAGGGTGGATTCACTTACATTTTAAGCTATATGTACGTTCAGCAAACTTGCTGAAATCCCTGACTGAAAACCAACATCTAAGTGGTCAAACCCACTCTGATAGACTAAGAGAAGCTGTGTTACACAACAAAAGGCGATGGTTAATTACCTTTCTGGTTGTTGCTCAAATTCACAGCCTGAAACTTCTTAATCATGTCCTCATCCTTGAGGATTGGGTACCGAGCAATCATTTCTTCAGTAAAGCCTGTATTGTCAGCATCAGCAGATCTTTCAACCGCTTCATTTTTCTTCACTTTCTTAGTCACAATTTCATTGTCTTCTTTATTTTCACTTTGTTCATTAGAATTACTTTCTGATACCTTGTTTTTCTTAGATTTCTTAGCTTTAGGTTTGCCCAAGTCACTTTCATTTGTCTCATTAGACATTTCTACAAACTTCATTTTCTTAGGTTTAGTTTCAACAACATTTTCTTCATCTGTGGGCATTTTTACAATCTTATTCTTATTTTTCTTAGCTTTGACATCACTAGTATCATTGTCATTTAAACTTTCTATGGGCACTGCTGACATCTTGTTTTTCTTAGCTTTTTTAGCTTTAGCCTTATTCACATCAATATCCTCAACCACCATTTCTGCAGCTCTAACCTTATTAGGGTTGGGTGCTCCAATTTTATTAATTTTGTGTTTGCGGTTTTTTGAAAGCACACCCATTCTGTAATATAAATAAATACTTAAAGATAAGTCAAAAAGAATTTGTATGACAAGTTTTTTTGTAGGTTCACTTAAAAAGTAAAAAGTAAAAGTAAAAGTAGTTTATTCTTCAAATTAGGCATATTACATGCACCTATGAACGTCAATAAACTACCACCAGTTCGGAAAAATAAACCTCTGCCACGAGAAGAACCGGCGTAAGAAACTCGGCGAGGTGTCATTTTTTCAAAACAATATACATTGTATAGTTAAATATAAAATTACAGTCTCAGTTACTACAAAAATAACAAGCTACAGTAAAAAACCTATTTTCGCGATAGATTAGCCGTGCAGGACACTCACTGCCAAACATTCCTGTCCATGATGTAATCGTTTACCTTATAATATGCTTTTGAAATAAGTGTTTGTTTTACTACAGATTTGAATTTAGAATTGCTAAGTTCAGTAACGTGTTTTGGAATTTTATTGTAGAATTTAATACAATTTCCCAAGAACGACTTTTTCGCCTTTACTAGTCTATAGAAGGTTATTTTCAGTTTCCCAGTGTTTCTGGTGGCTATTGGTTTATCAGCGTTCGTTGGGAAATTGCACAAATTCTTCCTAACATACATTATTATTTCAAATACGTATAGGGACGGCATGGTTAGAATATCTATTTCTTTGAAAAATTCTCTTAATGAGTCTCGCGACCCCAAGTTATAAATTGCCCGGATAGCCCTTTTTTGCAAAATAAAAACAGTTTCAATATCTGCAGCTGATCCCCACAAGATAAGACCATAAGTAATTATACTATTAAAATAAGCAAAGTAAACTAACCGTGCCGTTGCCACATTGGTAAGCTGCCTTATTCTCCTGACTGCAAATGCAGCAGAGCTCAACCTACTTCCTATCGCTGTTATATGGGAACCCCACTTCAATTTTAAGTCCAATGTAATACCTAAGAATACAGTTGACGTAACAAATTCTAATGTTTGGCCATTAAGTTTAATATTTGTATCTAAGTTTCTATTTGATGAGTTCGCTAGAGAGAATTTCATACATTTAGTTTTTTTCGGATTCAACACTAAGTTATTGGCAGCAAACCAGTCAGATATCATGGACAGGGTATTATTTGGTTCAATGAGTTCAGTATCTTTCCTATTTACCTTGAACAGTAATGAGGTATCGTCTGCGAACATTACAATGCCTGATCTTCGGCTTACCATATATGGTAGATCATTTACATAAACAAGGAACAGGAAAGGGCCTAGAATAGACCCCTGAGGTACTCCCATCTCTACCACTGTCTCTGACGAAAGGGCTTTATTTATCGCTACCTTTTGATTTCTCTGTGTTAAATATGATTTCATAAGATCCAATGCATGTCCTCTGATACCATAGAAATTAAGCTTACAAATTAAAGTTCCATGATCTACACAATCAAAAGCCTTGGAAAGGTCACAGAACACTCCAATGGCGTCATATGACTCTTCCCAAGACTGCAAAATAAATTTTATTAAACTTGCACCTGCATCAGTAGTTGATCTACCTTTCGTGAGACCGAACTGCTGTGCGTGCAAAATATTGTGTGAATTAAAATGAGAAACCAATTGCGTAAGCATTATTTTTTCGAATATTTTGCTAAACGCTGGTAGGATAGAAACTGGACGATAATCAGAAGGATTATCTCTATGACCTGATTTGAAAATAGGAACTACCTACTTTACTACACTTCATTAAGTCTGGAAAAATGCCATTGTCTACACAACTATTAATAATGAGTGCTAGAGTGGGTGCAACGACCTCGAGAATAGCTTCCAGTACCATGACTGACACGCCCCATAAGTCCTCAGTCCTCTTTATTTTTAACATTTTAAAAGACTTCAGTACATCTAGAGGAGAAACATGATGAAATTTGAAAATGTTTAGTGACTCTAATTTTACATTCTCATTCAGAAGGGATTCTGCTATTGTGGTAGATGATGCCAAACTTTGAGTCGTGACTATAGGAATTTTGGAAAAGAAATTATTAAATTCATCGGCTACTTTTAGTGCATTAGTAATTAAATTATCCTCTATTTTCAAAGAAATTGTGGACTCTTTATTATTTCTCTGCCCAGTCTCTGTGTTTATTATTTTCCAGACAGTCTTGGCTTTGTTATCTGAGGACTTTATTTTATTATTCAAGTGCATTGCTTTTGCCTTTGTGCACACTGTTTTGAATAATTTGGAATAATCCCTAACATACTGATGGAAGCGTTCGTCAGTGGTGCAAGATCTCCTTTCATAAAGTTGGTATAAGTTATCTCTACTCTTTCGAATTCCAGTAGTTGCCCAATCATTAAATCTCATTTTATTTTAATACGCTTTTTACGCTTTTTTACTAAGAATGTAATGTGATTCATATGACCAAGAAAATGTCTGTCACAGCTTCAGGGAGTCAGTACTTTATGCTGCAGGAAGCTGTTCCTAGTGTTCCTATACTTAATATTTAAAACCACTGACATTTACACACAGATTATACTCAAGAAACATTTACCGTTGAATAAATCCATACCCAGAATTACAGTTATTATTGTCAAGTGCTTACGTTAAATAAATCATTAGGTAGTTAACAAAACAATGAAGTTCTGTTCTAATCTCTTTCGAAAACCACGATGAAAACGATTTTTAGGTTATGTTTATATTCTACAACATGCTTATTATTAACAGAATTTCCATAAAATATAAAATACGGATGATTATATGAGAAACAACATATTATCATATATGTATTCATCAGGTGTGAACGAGTAACTTCTTTCTTTTCTAAAAAAAAATAATGCAACATACCTCGTTATTTTAGTAATCGGTGTTTGTGTTGTGGAAACTTGTCAATAAACCCTTATCTTGGGCAAATCGTTCAATATATGTAAAAAAAAAAATTCGTTACTTCACTTTTAGTTAATGATAAATAATATTTTAATTATTGATAATGATAAATAATAAGTTTAACTTTTCACATTACAAAAAGGGTTCGAATATCAGCTCGAAGCATGTCGAAGCATTTTGACAGAGGACAGCAAGCACAGATTAGATTAGTGTAGCTCACGGAACTATACCTAAACCGGATTGAGTACTGTGACGAAAAAGTGTGACCGACAGAGAAGCCAAACTCGAGGATTGCATCTCGTTTTAATTAGGGTGACCAAGTACATCTGTGGATATGAGGATTATTTCTAATATAGGTTCTATGTACAATGAAATTTAAACTAAGGTAGTAAATAAAATAAGAATATTTTTCAAATAAATATTTATTTTCGCTAATCACAAGTTTGTGTATCCAATTATCCATACATTTTTAAACAATATAGTCTTGTGTAATTTTTGCCTAAGCCCTACTTTATTTTCCAAATCTCTTAACAAATGCGTAAATTAAAAAAAGACGAGGACGAGTTTTAATTCACCATCAACAGATCAGCACGGTGGTGCCATGATACACGAGTTCGGTAGGTAACAATACAATATAACTGTTACCGAACTTGCCGGTATCCAATTGAGCTGAAATGTAGCATACTTATGTACAGTATGCGTGAAAATTAGCATACTGTACATAAGTATGCTACATTTCAGCTCAATTGGATACCGGAAAGTAGCTGTAAAATGGTTAAAAAATTGGAACGACAACTTAAGTACAGTCCAAGTTAAACAAAAGCTCAAATTTGTTAAAAGATTGAATTTCAACTGACCTTTAGAAAAGGTTTTCTCACTAAACACTTAATAACGAATATTTCTGCAAAACCAGCCCAAGTCATAGTCACCCTAATCAGTATGACATTTGTCTTGTCGTTTTATCGTAAAATATAACAAATTGTTCCTTACCTGTGAAATGATACTCCACAATTAATAAAACTTTCACTTTTACAACCCTTTACACAACATGTTTTCACTATTTTCAACTAATTTCATCAGCCGCTTATTTTCATAATTTAAAATTTGACACCATTAACGTTGGGGATACCAATTAATATTTGAAAAATACTACTATATTTATTGCAATACTAAGTTTTAGTCAGTTAATAATGTTGATATTTTATACAATTACGAATGAGGTCAAATGTAAATTATGCCTGATAAATATGCAGTACTAGTTAGTACAAGCAAGTAATTGTTTTCAGTATTCTAAAATACCACAACATATATTTTTTTTACACTGGCAAGTTGTGCGAGTGGGACACCGCCCTCCGGTTGGTTGCTCTCGCTCGGACCGCTTTCTCTAGTCTGTCTGTCATAACAGGATATTAACTGTATTACGCGAGAATAAGGTTCAAGTTTGACTGGCTCATAAAAGTTTGTACTCAATCCGGTTTAGGTATAGATCCGTGGTGTAGCTTCAGAAATCTTTACACTTGAATTAAATTGATTTTAATTTGACCAACTTCAAAATATTTGTAGCACCGGGAACTATGTTTTTAATGTTAAATAATCCAAGAATTTAGCTACGTAGAGAAAGATAGCGTTATTCGATGGAAAGTAGGACTATAATATTATGTTTGCATCAGAGCACGTCCCTGATGCTTGTCAAATGTCAAAACGTTGCGTAGTGACAGCTCAAAGGGCCCTTTAGACAAGTAATATTATCACAATACTGGGGCATCAATAGACACGTGATACGGATCATGATATGAGTGAATCGCGTGATAATAATAACCGTGTAATAGACCCCTTAGGAGTATGCTTCAATATTCACTTGATACGGATCACAGACTACGGAACGTAAATAACCGTGTAAAAGGCAAGGCCTCAGTGATCGTGAGGCACATCCTTAGTATCCTTACTCTGAGTGAGACACCCATAGTAGCCTTTTACACGATTAATATTATCACAATACTGGGAAGTCAATATTGTCGTGGTTTTTAATTTTGTTTGGATTTTGCTTCAATATTCACTTGATAAGTATCATGCATGATATGACTGTATCGCGTGATATACGGTTATTATTATTTCGCGATACACTCCTTAGATCCTTAGTAGTGGTAGAGTGTTGTTCGTGGCCCAGCGGCGCCCGCGTACCGCGTGCGGTATACGAGGTTAAGCAATGTCGGGCGGGGTCAGATAGGCGACGTAATAGCGTGACTCCGTTGCGACGTCAACTCCAGTGTAGGATTCCGTAGGTTGCCCCGAACTACGGCACCCTTCGGCCAGAAATCAGCACACGCGATGGTCCTCTGCAGCGGCCGCGGCACGCACACAACACAACCAAATTATAGTTAGCCCTCTTGAATTTCGTCAAATCCCCATTTCTCATAATATTGTCTGACCCGTTCGTTAATAGGTACAGGAACCTACGTACCGCAAGCGCACGCACCTCAAAATCAACTTTGTAAAGCTTACTCATAAATAACAGTTGCGGGCGTTGCGGCCTTTGTTAAAATGATTTCGTTACCATTACAATTTTACCAGGCACATTCCGTCAAGAAAGTAGTTTAAAATTATTTTTGTATAGTGTGATAGGCCACTTTCGTAACCTCATCATCAGCCCACTCACTGCAGAACGTAGGACTCTCCCGCAGCGCACCCCAAAGTTCGGTCCTCTGCTTTACGCATCCAATCACCACCCGCCCTCCGACGCACGTCGTCTCGTCACGTCCCACACTACGCATGTCGACCCTCCCGGCGACCCACACTACGCATGTCGACCCTCCGGCGACCCACACTACGCATGTCGATACGCGGGCGTACATACGAGTATCAAATATACTTATATATGTATTAACTTGCATAAACTAATATTATTTGCTGCCGTGAAATGAAATGGAATAGTTATTTGTTATACAAGGGTGCAAAGTTGTATTTTTGTGTGGAATTGAAACACGAGCCAGCGAAAGGATTCTATAGTTGAACCACGAGCGAAGCGAGTGGTTCTAAAATAGAATTCTGAGCGTAGCGAGTGTTTTAACACACGAGAAGTAAAATACAACTTTTCTCCTCACTATAGCGAGGAAAGTGCAACATGCAAAAAAAACACAGTTCCACAGGCATGATTTTCATTACTGGAATCACTGATATTTTTACGATATTATAACAAAAAACTCTGGAAGTTGTGTATAATATTTACGTCATAAATAAGAGTGTCGGAGTCGGTGACAATGACAAGTTGTGTATATTTTAGTTGACATTGACAATGATGACATTTCTGATGTTCTGCGTTTTGAAATTGCATCGACTCAACTTGTGCGCTTACAATTATACTCAATATCATTATAAAAAACAATGATGACATTTCTGATGTTCTGCGTTTTGAAATTGCATCGACTCAACTTGTGCGCTTACAATTATACTCAATATCATTATAAAAAAATGTTAGTTATAGAATTTTAAGGTTTACGACTTAAATCATTAAATAAAGCTAAATTTGGTATTTTTTTATAAAATTCTCAAATCATTTATTTAATGATAATTATCGAACGAACCATTATTAGGAGCGTTTTACGTTTTGTTATCTGTCAAAAGCTACTCAAACACGCTCCAAGGTCAAATTACTTTCCCAACTTGTGGATATAATGCGTTTTTACCCGCTTGTTTCAAAGGATAAAAGACGGCTTTCCGAGCTAGTGAGGGGAAAAGAATTTAAACAACACAATGATGAATATTGTCATATATATTATATTTGCAGGTAATTGTATATTTGTATTGCCGATAACTATTGAACGCAGTGTGTGGCCAGGAAATACGGGACGCCGCCGACTTGTACAACTGTCAGGAAAGGCCGATCCGCCTTGAACACTGGCACTGGGTTGAAGTCTACCAACGCACAATACAGTGTGATATTCATTGCTGTAAAGACACAAAACGAGGAATGAAGCCATTGAAGGCATTCATTGATCGAAGTGAGAAAAAACGACTAGTCCGTCAGTTAGTGTTCCATGTTCAGCTCTATTATGGTTATTATTGGATAATAAAAAAAATTGGACATGTATTTTTTTTCTTTTGTCAATCAAACGAAAAATGTACAAAGATAAACGCGCGCGCGCCAAGTTGGGGAGTGAGAACTCGTGACGTTACACCGTGCACACGGTGTGACGTCACGCGCAACTTTAACATGCTATATCATCATAATTTTTTGTTTAATTTATACAATAAAAATACGTTTACACCACACCTTGCCAAAAAGCGCGTTTATCCGCACGCTGCGCGTCCAAAACACGGGTCGTAAAACAGAAAGCCCTCTCTCGCATATTAATGACCCTCGCCTGCGGCTCGGGCCTCAAACATCTGCGATATCGGCCTTTCTTTGTTTTACAACCCTTGTATCGTAATGTACTATTTTAATATTTTTGACAATCTAACTATTCTAACCCACGGACTAATTATATTTTCTTATGGTGCTCCCACTGGATGTTATAATTATAAATGTTATATAACTAACAGCAACTATCTTTCTTCAACATCAGTGTTACATAGCGTCTTATTATCTTATTACCACCGCACCATTAGGACACATGCCTATTATTTATGCCACTAATTATAAAAAATTACAAGCCTATATTATTAATGATTGTAGATGCATCACTGGGTCGACTTGGCCAAAATAGAGTAGGGCAATTTTGTTTATAGAATGTCGAATCGAACATGTATGAATTTATTTAATCTAGTAGTGAACCCTGATCTGTGTTGGACAACTCGACACTATAGTGGCAATGGGCAATTATGCGCTAACTTACTGATCAAGTCAAGCTGTGTGCACTTAGCTTTGGATATCATGCTGGTTAATTTATAAGCTACTGAACACGTGCGAATTAACTGTACCATGTTTTGTATGATGTCTGTAAAGTGTATCTTCCTAATAGATAAATAAAAACCGGCCAAGTGCGAGTCGGACTCGCGCACGAAGGGTTCCGTACCAGAAAAAAGGCTAAAAGCTGGTGCCATTATTTTTAGTATTGGTTATTATTGTGGCAATAAAAATACAACATCTGTGAAAATTTTAACCTCCTTGCTATTACGGTTCTTGAGATCTAGGTCGGCGAGTGGTAGCCATGAAAAAGGGCTAAAACATCACGTTTTTTGTATGGGAGCCCCCCTTAATTATTATTATTATTTTGTTTTTAGTATTTGTTGTTATAGCGGCAACAGAAATACACAATCTGTGAAAATTTCAACTGTCTAGCTATTACGGTTCTTGAGATACAGCCTGGTGACAGACGGACGGACAGCGAAGTCTTAGTAATAGGGTCCCGTTTTTACCCTTTGGGTACGGAACCCTAAAAATGATTAAAGTCAGCAGATTTCAACTTTGTATTTGTTCTGTAGTTTAACGACTATTTTTTTCTTGTAAAAAATGAAATAACACAATGATCTTTATCTTCATATACATATATTGATTATATTTTATTTACAGACGTCTATTGAAGATAATTACGATTAGTCGTACAGAGTAACTAAGTAGGAAGACTGTGCTACTGGCGGCGGTGTGTGGCCAGGAAATGCGGGACGCCGCTTACTAGGATCGCTGTCAGGAAAGGTCGATCGGCCCTGAACACTCTCACCGGGTTTTTTACCTTCGCACAACGCATTGCCATTACCATTCCTGTAATAATAACAAAACAAATAAGAAGGTGTTCAATCCAGGAACTACTCAAATGGAACAAAGGGACAAATAAAATGCTTTGTTAGACAAGCATTAAGATTATGTTAAGTATTTATCTATTTCAGAATATTACTTATTTATACCATTAATTTTTAACCCACCTCTTAGCGTTGAACTTATTATAACCACTGTGTTTTTCAATCAAATCGAGAAAATTTTATAAGCATTTTTTTCGGTTCTAATCAATCAGTGAAACGATCATTTATATGATATAGTCAAGAATCATATAGGTCCTGAAAATCAGTCCTTTTTGTTTCCTAGTCTGTTAAAGAACGCCATATTTTTTTGTTTCCACCTTAAACGAGTTGGATAGTCATATTATGGTCTATTAGTAAAGTTGTCTGTCTGTGCAGCCTGGTTCGTTCATTTCCACCTTTCGATGGTCTTACATTTTTCAAGGACACACGAATAATCTACTTATAAGGTATCCTCAGTTTTAATTATTAATGGTCACCACAAGGTACATTTTCTCTGCGCGGGACTCATCTCACGGGTCCTAGCTCCCGGGAGGAGCGGGGGCCCACGTTGTGGCGCGTCAGCTTATAGCCCAGTACGGTATTATAAGAGCTCAACTGTACACAAGCACTAGAATATGAGCTAACTTATCTCAGTACACGTACGGTCAACCAATTTGATTTCTGGGCCACATCGTACCTTGTAACAGTGAAAATCAATACGAAAGCTGCTAGAGATCTCATATTATTGTCACAGTGACAAGGTACAAAGTGGCCCAGAAATTAAATTTGTTGATTGTAGTTTCCATAAATTGAAATGGACGAAATGAAATAACATAATGATCTTTATCTCCATATGATATATTATAATCACAGTTGTATGTTTCAGATAAATAACTATGATACTTATGAGTCAACGGAGTTGTTACAAAGACTATATATACAGCTTGAAACGCACAGAGCGCGGCGCAGCGTCGTTGCGTGGCTGAGAGGTTTTGCGGTAAAGCAAACGCGGTCCAGAGGATGGTCGCACCAAAAAACCGCGCGGGATAGCGGAGCGGAGGCGGCGTGTTTGACATATGAAGCAGTAATCGACACTATCGACAGTCAACAGTTCCGAATAAATCAATGATTCAAAAACGCCTCCGCCTCGCACCGAGCCGCTCCCGCTCGTGCCTTTCGAGCTTACTACTGGTGACAGTGTGTGGCCAGGAAATAAGGAACGCCGCCGACTATGATCGCTGTCAGGAAAGGCCGATCCGCCTTGAACACTGTCACTGGGTCGAAGTTAACCAACGCACAACACATTTCCACAGCCATTGCTGTAAATATAACACAACACAATTAAAGCAACCATCTAAAAGGTACCGTAGGTACATGGGTCACGTGAGCGTGAGGCTCGAAAGGGGGGCGACGGTCCGGAAATAAGACCAAGTATCACAAGGGTGAAGGGAGAATCTAAAAAGTTATCACGTGTATTTTTTTTAATTTGGCGAGGTTTTACACTGTCTCCCTGTCCATCACATGTATTTCTTTGATATGCTAAAAAAATCACTATTTGACGACTATATTGGAGGTGCTTCACAACACTACGGCGGTTTGCGCGGTTACGTAGCATTTTTTTAGTGATACGCCTAGAATTCAGGCGATAAACAAAAAATAAAAACACGTGATATCTTTTTTGGTCCTCTCTTTCCCCTTGTAATTCTAGGTCTTATTATCGGACCCCTTCGCCCCTTTTTCGAGCCTCACGTGATTCATGTACGGTACCTTAGATGCTTTATTAATTATTTTGTATTATCTTTACAGCATTGTTATGGTAATGCGTTGTGCGATGGTTGACTTTGACCCAGTGATGGTGTTCAGGGCGGATCGGCCTTTATTGCCAGCCATCATAGTCGGTGGCGTTTCTTACTTCCTGGCCACACACTGCCACCAGTAGTATAGTTTTCGTAACAACTCTGTTGAATCATAAGTTTCATAATTATTTACCTGAAACATACAATTGTGATTATACTATATTACATAGAGATAAAGATCGTTGTTATTTTGTTTCGTCCATCTCAATTTATGGAAACTGTAGGTACTCATACAGTCAACCAATTTGATTTCTGGGCCACTGCGTACCTTGTCACAGTGACACTAATGAGATATCTAGCAGCTTTCATATTGATTTTCCCTGTGCCACAATATTCTAAGAAATTATTCTTGACTCTACATATGAATGATTGTTTCACTGATTGATAACAGCCGAAAGAATTGCTTATAATTTTCTCGATAAAAAAAACTAGTTTTGATTTGCTTTTCTTTTTTCCTCAGCCTACTCAAACAATACATTGTTCTTTTCAAAATTATGGTAGTTTAGGTACCAATAATACATTGATTATATTGTATTTACACTATTTACAGATGTGTATTGAAGATGATTACGATTCGTACAGAGTAACTAAGTAGGAAGACTGTGCTACTGGCGGCGGTGTGTGGCCAGAAAATGCGGGACGCCGCTTACTAGAATCGCTGTCAGGAAAGGTCGATCGGCCCTGAACACTCTCACCGGATTTTTTTACCTTCGCACAACGCATTGCCAATACCATTCCTGTAATAATAACAAAACAAACAAATAAGAAGGTATCCAATCCAGGAATTACTCAAATCAAATGGAACAAAGGGACAAATACAATGCTTTGTTAGACGAGCACTATGATAATATTGATAATGTTAAGTATTTATCTATTTTAGAATATTACTTATTTATACAAATAATTTTAAGCCCACTTATTAGATTAGCGTTCAACATATTACAACCACTGTGTTTTTCAATCAAATCGCTGACCTATTGCGTGTAGTATATTAACACTTTCACAGGCAACTACTTCGTAGCCCTTCCAGCCGATAACATGCGAAAAACCGTTTGTAGCGGAACGCGCCTATGAGAGAAGCACCTATCTAGCGGGCTCCTGGTACTGAAAGTGTTAATTGCTTTCCGTCACCGAATGCACTAATCCCAAAACGTCCTAATAGTCAATAAACTCTAATTTCATAATCACCTCTTCTCATAAAAAACTAGTCCTATGATACCATATTTCCAAAAACACCCGTTGTTGAAACACACCAGGACCATTGCGAACTACTCCCAAAATACACTTTTCCCAAAATACCCTAAAATGACTTCTACTGAAAGTGGCGAAATACTCTAGTTTCATAATCGACTGTTCCCAAAATACTCTAGTCCCAAAATACCCTAATTCATTTTTCTTTTATTTTTCTCTTTCTACCTTTACTACAAAATTCTAGATTTAAAATCAAAGTATCATATACATTCAACAGTTGAATTTCTTTAAACAGGTTTTAAGATTTATTATCATACTACGAATGTCTCTATCACACATAGTTGTTGTTTAACTGATTAGTGCATTCGGTGACGGAAAGGTTAATTGGTACAACTATTAATTAAGAGAATGCCTCGTTTTTTAAACCAGGCCACCCGTGTAAGAGACACGCTTAGTCTTTCGCGTACGAGAAAATAAGATTTTGGAGAGAAATCGACCAATATCTGACTGTGAAATTTCATTCATATGCTCTAATGAGTTTTGATGAGGTACCTAAATTACCATAATTTTAAATTGAATAATGCATTGTTTGGTAGCAGTAGGCTAAGGAAAAAAGAAAAGCAAATCAAAACTTTTTTTTATGGAGAAAATTATAATCAATTCTCTCGGCTCTAATCAATTAGTGAAACAATCATCCATAGCATATTGAGTCAGAAGGCGTACCGCGAACTTCGAAAATCGAACTTCGTATCGTGCCGTCCCTTTCACTCTCGTGTTATACACTATATGACAGAAAGGGACGGTACGATGCAAAGTTCGATTTTCGAAGTTCGCGGTACGCCATCAGGAATCATTTCATTAGAATATTTTGACAAATGAAAATCAATATGAAAGCTGCTAGAGATGTCATTATTGTCACTGTGACAGCAGTTTCCATAAATTGAGATGGACGAAATGAAATAACATAATGATTTTCATCTCCATATAATATATTAAAATCACAGTTGTATGTTCCAGATAAAAAAAAAGATATTTATGATTAAACAGAGTTGTTACAAAGACTATACAGCTTGAAACGCACTGAGCGCGTCGCAGCGTCGTTGCGTGGCGGAGGCGGTTTTTCGGTAAAGCAAATGCGGTTCAGGAGACGTCGCACCAAAAAACCGCGCGGGATAGCGGAGCGTAGGCAGCGTGTTTCACATATGAAGCAGTAATCGACACTATCGACAGTGAACAGTTTCGGAAAAAGTCAAAAATTCAAAACCGCCTCCGCCCCGCACCGCGCGGTTCCCGCTGTGTGCGTTTACTGGTGGCAGTGTGTGGCCAGGAAGTAAGGAACGCCGCCGACTATGATGGCTGTCAGGAAAGGCCGATCCGCCCTGAACACCGTCACTGGGTCGAAGTCAACCATCGCACAACACATTACCATAACCATTGCTGTAAAGATAACACAACACAATTAAAGAAAGCGTCTAAGGTATCGTCCATGAGCCACGTGAGGCTCGAAAGGTGGGCGAAGGGGTCGCGAAATAAGACAAAGTATCACAAGGGGGAAGGGAGGATTTAAAAAGGTAATAAATAAATAAATATATAAAGGGACATTTTTTTACACAAATCGAACTAGTCCCATAGTAAGCTCAATAAGGCTTGTGTTATGGGTACTAGACGACGATATATTTAATAGATATATACTTAAATACATAGAAAACATCCAAGTCTCAAGAACAAATGTTTCTGCTCACCACAGAAACAAATGCCCTTACCGGGATTCGAACCCGGGACCTCAAGCTTCGGAGGCAGTGTCACTACCAACGAGGCTAAACAGGCCGACAAATCACGTAAATTTATTTTTCGTTGAACGCGTGAATTCTAGAAGGCTAAATCACTAAAAAAAATGTCACGTAACAAAATCTTCAACTTCAAATCGATAGCATAAGTAGTTCTCAAGATATTTAGCAATGTGACAGACAGATAGACAAAGCGGCACCATATGGGTTCCTTTTTTACCATTTGGTACGGAACCCTAAAAAGCATCACGTGATTAATAGTACACCCAGAGAAAAAAGGAACAACACAATTGCTTTAACACGTACATAGTATAAACATTTTAATTATTCAGTTAATCTGTTTATGCTGACGAGTATTATATTTATATAGGTATAGGTCGATTCACAAGAGCTGGCGCCGAATGTCTATGAAATTAATGACAGTTTCATACATTTTCCGCGCTAGCTCTTGTGAATCGACCTATATAAGGACACATGAAAGATTTTCGTAAAATATTCTATGTACTTAATTATCAAATCTGCTCACAAAATTTCACAAGAATCGGTTGAGAAATGCGAGCTGTAGAAGTCAACAGCCGAAAACAGTTTTTACGAAGCTGAAACGGAGACTTTCGTTCACTCGGTCAAATAGAAGTCTCTTTCCCGGGGTGAAGTACCGCTTGGCTTTAATGTACACTCAGAGTTTTTTTGGAAGCCAACTTGGCTTAGCCATCTATAAGTAGTATGAACAGTCACTGAATGAAAAGGCTCACTTTTCAACTCTATTTTAATGCCGTTAAGGTCGAAAATTGACGAACCTTTTCACTCCGCGACTATACACAGTCTTAGTGATTAGATTAAGGTGCAAAGCGACATTAATTACGAGGGGCGTTCAATATATTCTCGGTATTGACAACTTTTAAACCTCTTTAGTAAACTTTTTAATACAGGCCGGTAAAAGTCATTCATTAATATTTAAAAAGAGTAAAATTCAAACGGCGATGTCCTTTTGTTTTTCTGCAACTGCCGAACAAACGTGATCACTGTGAGCAATTTTTCAATGTTAATTTAATAAGAGCACCGAGCGGTAACAAAATTCATGACCAAACGGGTAAAAAATCAAATAGATATAAAAAATAAATGGATTATGTTTACCGTGACTCTGCTCCTTCTTTATCAACAATTCAGAAGTGCTTAAGTTAATTTAAGCATGGGGTAGAGAGTATCGAAGGCGACCATAGAGCTTGTCGGCCCATCGAAGCTTCTTCATCAGAATTTTTTTAAAAACGTGGAGCAAATTATACTTGAAGATGGTTGAGTGAAAGTGAAAGCAATAGCTCAAAGAAACAGCCTTTCTATTGGTACTAGACATGATATAATTCATGACCATATTCATATGTCAAAAGTCAGTGCGAGATGGGTACCGCGAATCCTGACACCGCTTCAGAAAAATACGCGTGTTGCTTGTTGTTCCGAATTTCTTGAGGTAAGTGGTGATATTCCTGATCAGATACTGCAAAATTTTGTTAGTAGAGATGAAACGTGGGTTCATCATTATGACCCTGAGAGCAAACAAGAGTCCATGCAGTATACACAGCTTCCTTTAATAAAGTGCAGTATGCAGTACATTAAAGGAAGTCTTCATCCCAAGAAGTCCAAGGTCGTGCCTTCAGCTGGCAAGGTCATGGTCACAATATTCTGGGATTGTGATGGAATATTGCGGATCGATCATAAAGAAAAGGGTGTAAGTATTAAAGGAGAGTACTACGCTTATATTCTACGCCAAATAAGGGGAGCAATCAAACATGACAGAAGGGGAAAATTAGCCAAAGGTGTTCTGCTTCTTTACGACAACGCCCCTGTGCATACTGCTTATATTGCCAAGGCTGCTGTTCTTGAATCTGGGTTCGAAACTATTACATACCCACCGTATAGTCTTGACTTGACCCCGAGTGACTTCTTTTTGTTTCCCAATCTCAAAAAGGAGCTACGTGGAAATTGATTTTCTAACGATGAAGCATTGAAGACACTACTCTATGAGCATTTTGACATCAAAGACAAAAAATATTTTTATGAGGGGTTAAAAAAACTAATTGACCTAACCTAACCTATATTTAAAAATAAAAACAAAACACTTATCGTATTCTTTTGTTTTCATTCTAATACCGAGAATTTATTGAACACCCTCGTACAATTTCAAGAGAGAACTAAAAATTTGTTCATCAAAACCTTTATCTGGAGCATAGCAATATATGGGTGTAAGACGTCGACCATGAAGCAAAGAGACAGAGAAATATTGAAGGCTTTTGAAATGTGGTGCTGGCGAAGAATGGGAAAATCAGATGGGTAGAAAATCACAAATGAATAAGTCTTACTTAAGGAGGGTAAAAGAAAAAAGAAGCTTGCTACAAACAATAGAAAATAGAAGAGGGAAAATATTTGGTCACCTTGTATGACACGATTCCTTTATAAACACTATTATGGAGGGGCAAGTAGAAGGCAAGAGGGAAAAAGACGAAGACCGAGAATAAGCTACATGAGACAAATAAAAGAGAAAATAGAAGTCGTGTAGTATAAGGAAACCAAGAATTGGCCCTAGATAAGATTAGGTGGAGAGAACTGCACACTTCATCGGCTACACCGACAAGAGTTTTACTCTTAAGTTGATGATGACTACTATACTACTAGAATAATAAGGTGTAGGGAATGAGAATATGCATATTAAAACAAAAGATTTAGTGAGTGTGATTAAAATTTAATAAACTCTCTTATAGAACAACATTGCATAAATTAACATACATTAAAGCTAACACTTCATGCGCCATTTATGTGCATCGCTTATATAATAGGATATTAACACTGAACTTTGTATTAATAGATTGCTAATAATTGCTACTGGAGGTGAAGTTGTCGATTTCTTCAGATTTAATTAGTGCTGAAGTTATTTATTTCCTCGCAAATGTGATGAAAACATTGTGATTGACTAGGGTGTAAGAAAATTACAAACTCGAGAGAACCAAATTCTTTTTCTGTGTCAGCGTTGATGCATTACAATATTTACAACAGACCATCGTAGAAGCTGCTGCATACCTATGTCAGTTAAAATTTATAAAGAGGTAGTTTTGAGCTCGGATATAAGAGACTAACTCCGAAACTACCCACCTAATCCTATTTATTAATCTAAAATATTTCAGAATGAACTAAGACAGTGTATGTGTATTATCAACGCACCTTGAGGCACTATTCACTGAATGTTTGTCCGATGTACACGTATCTAAAATAGATTAACTCGCTGATTGGGATATTAAGTTATGGACGGAGAAAAAAAAACGAGGAAGACATAAAACCTATTTTAGTGCTTAACGAGCGTAAGTAACTACTATTTCACTATTAAATTTCTCAACAGTTACATGTTTATTTAGTACCTAGGTATATTAATTATATACTTATAGGAAACATATGTCTAACTTTATGAGGGTGGAACCACACGAGCGTAATTTTGTCAGTTGTGAGCGACGTAATTTAGCTCGTCACCATACTTTTGACTATCATCGAAATTTTCGGTACATGTCACAAGTATGGCGACAACCGAAATTACAACGCTCACAACTCAAAAAATTACGCTCGTGTGGCCTCACCCTTAAGGCATCCAAAGTTATGGAACTGAATGGTCGAATAAATCAAAAGGGACATCTTCTATCATGACAAAATTACTATTAACGTTATTTATAATACTCATTGTTAGATACACTTACTACACGAGTGAGATTTGCTGTGCGACTTTCAATAAAAGTTCACGCGGTGATTTTCAGATTCGCTCTCAGAACTTCGCGAGGCATTGCCACACGTAGGATTAACTCTTAAGAAGGTACTGCCAATGCTTTGCAAAAAACAAAATATATGTACAGAATTGTTACGTTGATAAATCACTTTTTACGAACAATCTAATTTGAACCTTAAATCGCAGAACGCTCTGCCTTCATAAGGGTCAATCAGTGGCTGCGCGCCGCTCAGTTTTTCCCGTTGAACACTCCGACAAAGAGTGTGGTCTTCTCGCCGCTTGTAAGGACGTAGAGGAACGGCCGGTCGGCCTCGAAGCGAAAGTTCATCACGAAGCCGCACCGCGCCATAAGGACCATGCCTGCACCAATACACTCCTTTATTCTAAGGTCCAGTGAACTAGTTCTACGTCTACGCTAAGAAACACAACACGCATTTGCCGAGCCGTTAATTTAACACGCATAAAGGAAAAATAATGGATGTGATAAAGCCAATAAGTAAGCCTAAAAAGTTACGTTACGAGTAGGTACCCTTGCCATTTTGCGGATTTTAGTGATGTTAACTAGGCCAATTTTTTTTAAATCAACAGTCATCGATTACTAAGTACTAGTACCTAAATAGGGTAGGTGTTGAATTTTCGGACCAATGACTCGTCGAAATTTTGCGTGTCCCTCACTTGTTACTTATTGTAGTTGAATTTCGCTTTCGTATTGTAATAATTGAATTGGAGGACAGTACTAAAGTATGCTTTGCAATATACTTCAATTTAATGTTTTTTTTTCCTTGTTTTAAGGTAAGTATATCCAGAATTACGAAATTTTTCACCATTGAAATCAATCATTAGGCATCACCGAAATATGTATTTGGCAAATAAATAAAGCCGGCATTGTAAAATTTGTATTGTATGTTTGTTCAAAAAGGTCTACAAATCACGATATAGATATGTTATAGATGTGAAAACTCATCATCAATAGTTTCTGATTTATCTAAATATTAACACGAAGCCAACACAGAGTGTATATATAAGTAGATGCACATTATTGCCATTTGGAAGATGTTATTAACATCCCTTTCGCAGAATCACACTACTTCTCAGGCTGTATTGCTAATTTACCCTTGCGAGTCCTAAAAAAATTACTTGAAAAAATCGTCGATGTCTAACGCTTATTATAGGGTTGAGGACTATCTAACTGACAGAAATGCATGGCCCAAACCAGAGACCTAAATAGCATTAATATTCATATATATGTATATTTTCACTGTATCACTACTAGGAAATTAGTAAACACATGTCTTGTTGAACAATACATCGTAAATATTCTTCCTGTTTTGTTCCCATACTCAGATTTATTTATATTAAGTAGGTTAAGTGTTATCATTGTATTAAGCATATTTTTGGGAAAAAATTACTGACTGTCAAGTTTCTTACGGCGTTTCTTCTCGGCAGTGGTCTTTTTTTGCAGAAATGTAAGTCGATTTTGACTTGTTAAAGTGCCATTGCGGCGTACTTGCAGAATAAAGATCATTTATTTCATTTATTACTTAAAACTAACTACTTTCGCCTAGATTTTGAAGAGTATTGCATCGAGAAAGCTTTACGGACTCATACCACCTCACCTTCGCGTAAGCATTTGGCGCTTAAAGGTCAGTGCGTGGGCGCCGCGCGGGCGGCTGGTACCAGGCCGTGAAAGCCACGTAGTCTCCCAGCTTCAGGCACCAGAGCGCCGGCCGGTCGGCGGTGAAAACGCGCGGGTCAAGCGGGGCCGAGCGTCTCATGCGGATGACTCCAGCTGCGTCCCACACAATCAACGCTCAGAACCACACGAACAACGTAATTTGTACTTAACTCCCAACCTTTAAGCGACTCATTGGGACCGGCGGGAAAGCCGCGCACGAGAATAAAGTAATTTTCTCAAACATGCTCGGAAATAGTTGTATTTTGTTTAAAAAACGAACTCATTTTTAAACCCTTAAAATTCTTCCCTGCCTACGAGTATAATAATATTAATAATCCTACCAAAATCCATTATTTTCAAAACATTATTCTATTGCGTTAAACTTTTAAAAAATCAGACAGCGCTATATTAAATCGCAGTGACTAAGAAAAACTGACATTGAGCGAAAGAAAACCGCCCCCAAAACGCGCGTTTTCCCGTGTGTGCGCACCTACAATAAATTTTCTTTTTTTGCTTTTCAGTGTCTATGATTTAAAAACTTTCAATAAGTTAAAATTTCATTGTTTTGAGCACGAAATTACCTAAATGTGTTATTAATCCTTTAAAAACAGAATTTGAGTGTGGAAGACAGTGTGAAAACTTTATAGCGCTTTTCAAAGAATTCTGTTCTGCTAAATGAAGAGTCAAATTATTACCGCGTTATTACTTATTACTCTTATTAGGTACGTCACCAAATATTTATTGCAATATCTTTGGGTTATTTCCTCACATTGTTTGAGAAAAGCACTATATTTACCTCGGCGGAAACCAGGATTGCCTAACTCTGTCTCGCCAAGCCTCGGCCTGACAACCACCTCGTCAGGTAATCTCTTACTTTCCGAGCCTCGGCAATAATGTACTATTAAGGTGAGGCCACACGGGCGTAATTTTGTGAGTTGTTGTCATACTTGCGACTATCACCGAAATTTTCGATACATGTCACAAGTATGGCGACGACCAAAATTACGCGCAATGTACGCAGAATCTGTCCCGCCGATATTACCAGTATTACCACGACTGTATTCCGGAAGCCGCACCACCATTAATAGTAAGTTAATAAGCAAGCATAGATGTTATTCTCAGCACTTCTTTCGTATTATGTAGTGACGTGACGTTTAAGTTAGGAACCCTTCCAAATATAAAACGATATGATATAAATAATGTACATTGGCTTCATCGCTCCAGAGGAATAGACTAGAGGCCAGCCGTAAGTTCCTAAATCCAATTTACCCGCAACAGGAACTGAATAAAGATCAACGTGCAATATATGGAAGTATCTAGAGGCTAGAGTAAAAACTTCTAAAATTATAGATATAGTATGCTTGGTAAATTTGATTATGCACCCGTTCTAATTCCAATTTCGATGACTCCTTACTACAAATATAAGTAATAAGATGTAATGATATGTAATATTCAAGTAAATTGCAGAAATTGCGAAGCGTCTGGTTGACGTAACTGATGACTGAAGAGCTGGCGACTTCCTCGCTCAACGTATCAGCATTGCGATACAGCGAGGAAATGCCGCCATCATCCTCGGTACAATGCCTCAAGGGTCTGTTTTAAATTTAAGTTACCTAGTTGTAATTTTTAAATATATTATATAAGTTGGTTAAGTATTCTTATTTAGATTTTCTGTTGCAAGTTAAACAAGGCAGTTTCAATATAATTTTATCCATTGGCATTTCGTTCCAAGGGGCAATGACAAAATTATGTTGATGACAGTCCTTTGTGACTCGCACACCTAATCATTAAAAGGCTCAAGTTCAGCGGCATGCCAATGATGTCATGACAGAAATACGCAGTCTCAGATATACATAGAAGGAAAAAGTGTAAAGAATAGCAAATTATTTTTTCCCCTCACTAGCTCGGAAAGCCGTCTTTTATCCTTTGAACCAAGCGGGTAAATTTTTTTATCCACAAGTGGGGAAAGTAATTTGACCTCGGAGCGTGTTTGAGTAGCTTTTGACAGATAAAAAAACGTAAAACGCTCATAATAATGGTTAGTTTGATATCAATTATCATTAAATAAATGGTTTGAGAATTTAATACAAAATACCAAATGTAGCTTTATTTAATGATTTAAGTCGTAAACCTTCAAATTCTATAAATAATATTTGTTTTATAATGATATTGAGTATAATTGTAAACGCACAAGTTGAGCCCATGCAATTTCAAAACGCATCGTCAGAAATGTCATCATTGTCAATGTCAACTAAAATATACACAACTTGTCACGGACTTCGACTCACGTAAATATTATACACAACTTCCAGAGTTTTCTGTTATAATATCGTAAAAAAATCGGTGATTCCAGTGATGAAAATCATGCCTGTGGAACTGTGTTTTTTTGCACGTTGCACTTTCCTCGCTATAGTGAGGAGAAAAGTTTTGTGTTACACACGGGTGCAAAGTTGTATTTTACTTCTCGTGTGTTGAAACACTCGCTACGCTCAGGATTCTATTTTAGAACAAGACAACTATAGAATCCTTTCGCTGGCTCGTGCTTCAATTCCACACTCGCGGGTAAAATACAACTTTGCACCCTTGTATAACAAATAACTATTGCAGTAAGTAGTTGATCCACTTGAGTAAATCTTACTCAAAAAATCACTTTCAGCGATGAATGAACCCACCCACATTTTATGGTTACAGAAACTGAACGTGGGAGGAAGCGTTTGTACCTGTCTTATTCCCGGATGTTAGTTAGACTCAAGGATCTCCTTGCGTCTCCGTCTATTATACATCTCCGAGCTCTCTAGATTGGAGATGTATACTCGTAATAGACGTAAATAACAACTGGTAATTAGACTGGGAAGAGTATTCTTACAACCGTAACAAAGTCTATGCAGACTGACACTATCTGACCGATATATTTTTGACTGACTTATAATTGACAACATTTAATTTTTTTAAGCAGGCTTTTTTCCGATGAAATCAAATAGAGGATAAAAAGTTAAGTAAAATCACATTTTTAAATTCTCGAAAATATCCCTATTTCATATAAATAAATGAATTTCAAAAGTTCCTCATTTTAAAAGAGAGTAAGTGACAAGTAAGGCGTCACAGCGTAACAAATCACACAGAAGCACTGTTACTAAGACAAATTTACTAAAGAAAGTGATCTGCTGTTCTTCTTGTGCGCTGTGACTGTCACAATTTCATAGTAATGACGTCATTACTACTATATGGGCTTTCTTCACATTTTCATGAATATTTATAAAACTAATAGCTATAAAAATATAAAAAAAATATTTTGGAGTTTCTTGTTACCAAATTAACGAAATGAGTTAAGATTTCATACTACTTCAAAATTTGAAATGTTGTAAATTATTAAGTTATCAATATCAGTAATTGACCAAGCGAGCGAAACTTCTCCGTTTCAGTGTAGGAAAAAAATCTCTCGTCCTATCCGGTGGATTTTCGGATGTTCTTCACTTCTACACACATTTCTCAACAAATTCTCGTGATAGAAATTGTTACCTAATTGTTAGTAACTTTAGCACTGACCGATCGATTTTGTCATGTCTATTTTAATTTCAATATTTGTAATTCCAATAGCATGTGTATTAGTAGTCATAAATTGTTAGTCACGGAAAAACCTATTTCACAATCATGAAAAATACCCTAGACATGACAAATGGAACGAAACATTAGTGTTATCATACCGCACGCGGCTAATTATCTGCACAACTTTACAATGAATAAATAAATATGAATATCGAATATCTAGGAATTGTTACACATTCCTTTGATACTGACATTATTTTTATCCAATAACGAATATACCTACCAGTGTTTAATAGCATTCAAAGTCAAAGATATTATTAAATTTAGACATATTATATGCACCCATGAATGCCAATAAATAAACTACGACCGGTTTGGAAAAATAAAGCCACGCCGCGGGATGTTAAGAGTGGTCAAATACTGGTTACCGAAATAATCCTATAAATCAATGACTTAATTGATTGCAGTTAGCAATAATCAGATACATCATAGTATATTATGTATATTGGTAGGCAACAGAAACATATAAAAATCGAGTTGAAATGTAAAATGTGCTGCCTATGCCTGTGAGATAATATTACGTGCTTGCGGCGATGGTAGGCAAATTGTTGCAAATACTACACAAAGCGCTGTGCCATAAGATTACTCGTACAACGTTGACAATTGACAGATAACAGAATAAACATTTTTTGGAGATGTATGTATCTTTCTGTTCTTCATATTCATGTTTATATGACGCCTCACGCATAGAAATAATGGGCAAGTTTGCTAACCCGCTGCAGCTAGCTTGATCGAGTTAATGGGCCTATATTTGCAGACTTATAACGAGACAAGAAAAATTGGCTTGATCTCTTATTTTACCCTAAACTGCCGTTTAAAGGATGATTCCTGATAGTCCGCTCTGTGTCCGGGCCGGGCCGAGATTCGGTTGCTTCAGAGCCTCGGCCGTAGCTAGATTGGCAGTCAAACGTTTGTGTTGACTAAAGAGCGGCCGGGCCGTGCCGCTTCCGAGCGTCACCGCAACGCGGCCCGTCCGCGTAACGGCCGGCGTCTTTTTGTCATAGAAGGCGGGCCGGTACGGAAACGGAACGGCCTACTGTGAATCATCCTTAAATGGGACAAACGCATTTATGGCTTCAAATATGGAATAAGATCATCATCGTTGCCATATCTATGCCAAATTTCAGCTTTCTATGTCAAGCGGTCGTCGAGAAAACTGTCTTGAAACCCGGACAGATACAGAGTTATCGCATAAGAAAAACGCGTGAAAAGTGCAAGTTGAGCTACCTTCCCGAATGCTCTGTAATCTGCGACAACATTTCGGTAAGTAAGTATTGCCAGTCGATGGCTCAGAGGAAAGTATCAATACAGTTTAGCTAGAGCATTTTGAATATGTAGGAGGAGGGGGCAGCTGTCCTCTTTGTAATCCACGTGAGAGCGGGAGCAAGAAGCATGGATGTAAATATTAAATACGTATCGAACTGTTCACCGCAGAAAGGAAGGAGTTGAAAATATTAAAGAAACACATTTAGCAAAGCGTAAGCAAACCACACGTCAAAATTAACAGATTTCATGCAGACTATAAACAAACCGAAATACTTTGCTATCGCGGAAATAAACGCAGATTGGGCTATTTTCGCTGTCCGTAAGAGAGTTCTTACAGTAATTGTACCGTTATTCCAGTCGCATTACGGCAGTCTTTACATGATTATATATACTGATTCTTTGTACTTAAATAATGTGACAATTATATATGTAACAAACCAACAAACACAGTCATTTCCGTGACAACATTCGGTTTCAACTAACTTGAAGTTCCAAGTAACCCTAGTGGTAGACATAATATCTTAAATTCCCTTAAAAATTTGTGATTTCACAACGGCATTTTCGTCTCGGTTTTACTAAAGCGAGTGTTTTTTCGCCACTGTAATAGTTACGTGTATATAGCCATTGAAAAAATATGGTAGGACATCGTACACATATATATTTTTGTGGAATTTTAATGCATCCATATTTTTACAGCAGCTGTAAGGTGAGGTTGGGTAATATAAACAAGATTGTATTTTAGTTTTAAGAGTCCGCAGGAAGCTTTGTTCAGAATCAAAATATTCTTTATTGCCACAATTAACAACAAAAATTAGAGGGAAACTACGTTCGTATGGTGAACCGAGCGTCCTGCGGACTCTTAAGTGTTCACTTTCCCACTGTATTTATTTCCCCACCACACCTTAGGTACTTTCAGTATTAAGGTTAACTAACCATTCATGAACCTAATTGCAACGAGATAAGGTCTACGAGTGGTCAGTTAATTGTGACGCTGATAGTAATGTGACGGACTTTAATGGTTGGGCCATTTAGAGCTGACTTTATACTGGACACATTACAGCTGATTATTGTGCCCAGTATAAAGAAAGCTCTAAATGGCACAACAATTGACAACATTTCATTATTTTAAGCAGGCTTTTTTCCGATGAAATCAAATAAAGGATAAAAAGTTAAGTAAAACCACATTTTTAAATTCTCGATAATATCCCAATTTCATATAAATAAATCAATTTCAAAAGTTCCTCATTCTAAAACAGAGTAAGTGACAAGTAATGCGTCACAGCGTAACAAATCATACAGAAGCACCGTTACTAAGACAAATTTACTAAAGAAAGTGATCTGCAGTTCTTTTTGTGCGCTGTGACTGTCACAATTTCATAGTAGTGACGTCATTACTACGATATGGGCTCTCTTCACATTTCCGTGAATATTTAGAAAACTAATAGCTATAAAAATATTAAAAAAATATGTTGGGGTTTCTTGTTACCAAATTAACGAAATGAGTTAAGATTTCATACTACTTAAAAATTTGAAATGTTATCAATTAAAATCCGTGAGTGTGCTAAGGATAATACATGAGGCTTGTACTGACCGGTGGCAGCAGCGGCCTCGGCTCCCTCTTCGTTGACTTCGATGAAAGCTTTCTGGATCGCCTTAGAGACGTATAGGGGCTCAGGGCTGTCCAAGATTTTGGTGAGACCGGAGTTTGTCTCGTCAAAGATGGCCTTGATGCCCAACTGTAATCATGATGTTAACGATTAACGATGTAGCGCGTCTATTTCTTCATTTGGAAAAATACAAGAATATTATGAAGTAATCTTGTAATTAAGCAATAAACAAATAAACATTTAGGACAATTATTTTTCACAAATCGAACCAGTGCCATAGTAAGCTCAATAAGGCTTGTGTTATGGGTACTAGACGACGATATATTTTATAGATATATACTTATATACATAGAAAATATCCAAGTCTCAGGACAAAAGTTTCTGCTCACCACAAAAACAAATTCCTTTACGCGGATTCGAACCCGGGACCTCTAGCTTCGGAGGTAGTGACACTACCAACCAGGCTAAACAGGCCGACTAATAAAGTCAGCTAACGGAAATTCTATTTTTTTTTCTAAGGCGTACTGGTAGCTCAGGTGGCTAGAGCGATTGGCCACGTATGCCAGAATGTCGCAGGTTCGAAACCTGCTCGGAGCCAAAGTAAAGCTCGGACTGGATTCTTCAAACTAAAAAAAACTTAGAATGTTATTCTTCAATAGAGCATTCGTTTGATGATGATGTTTGAATTTTTTTTTTCTATTCCAGCACTACTTGTATCTATGAAATGACAGACAGAAGTATTAAAACAAGAAACTTTAATATCTTTATGTACCAATGCAAGTCTTTACCATAGACAATTCATTATATGACTCGTGGGAATATCATAATGGATTTCCATACATTATTATAGAACAGTTTTTTTAAGAGGCATACGTCAATGCCCCTATTCTGCCACCATTTCGATTTTTAATTTAAATCAAAAATATTTCCAGCGATGCTTCATGTTTTATTAACAAAATGAAAATGTCAGGGGTTTTTCGACTTTTCTATGTTGTTTAGTTAAGTTTATGTGGACATACCTTGGGCAGCAGAGCTTTAAGGTCCATCTCCGTCTCGATCTTGAACTTGGGTATGGTGACTTGCACTTTGGTGGAGATCATGTTGCTGATCTCCTGTATTAGGTCGACGCCGGTCGCGAGTTTGTTCAGGACCGCGTCGAGTCCCTCCACATCCTTGGGTAGTACCACCACCATGCTCGCCTCCCCGCCTTCGTACGGCATCTCCAATAACTAGTTGACAATAGTACAATCAGCGTCATATAGTACGCAGCATCCAAAGTAGCCAAATAGTTCGGTACACTATGCAAAATATATGGTAAACCGAACTTGACGAACTTTGACTACCTGTTTAGCCTAGTTGGTAGTGACACTGCCTCCGAAGCTAGAGGTCCCGGGCTCGAATCCCGGCCAGGGCATTATTTGTGCATTTAGGACGGATTTTGTTCTTGGGTCTTGGATGTTCTCTATGTATTTAAGTATGTATTTATCTATATAAGTATGTATATCGTCGCCTAGTACCCATAGTACAAGCTTTGCTTAGTTTGGGACTAGGTCGATTTGTGTAAGATTGTCCCCCAATTTATTATTATTTATTATAACTGTTTGGCTACTTTGGCTGCTGCGTAGTATATGACGCCGACTGTCCATTATTGTCGAGGCATGGAAGAAGGCAACACAAAGTACAATATATATAATAAAATAAAAAATAAAAATAGCCTTTATTGCTGAAGTTACATTGTTCTTATTACCTATGCTTATATATTTATCTATTGTTTTATTTATAATGTGAGAAGATTTTATTTCTACTCTTCTCCATCGACAACCTCAACTTGTCCCTTGACAAAGGCCTCTTCCAGAGCTTTCCATTTGTCACGATCCCTTGCTTTTAGCAGCCAGATATTCCTCCTATTTTCTTAAGATCATCTGACAATCTAACAATAGATATACTGAGATAGAAATATCAGTGAAATACTCCACATAGATCGTAGCGCCGTTGTGGTATTTAGTAAAAACTAACCGCACGACCGCTGCATCTCTGTCACTCCAATGCGCAAATGCGATAGAGATAGCACCCAATGACATCTGGTACAGTAAAAACAAGTTAAACTAACATTTACATAGAAAAAATCGTACTTCGAGCTGAAAGGCCCCTGAATAAACCAGCGTAGCTAGCTCACCAATTAACATTGACATTTGATATTTCGGAGACCTCACGCTACACTACCGCCTTCAGCGGCGAATTCCTACGCGATAGCCTTCATTTTTAGGGTTCCGTACAAAAAGTAAAAACGGGGCCCTATTACTAAGACTTCGCTGTCCGTCCGTCCGTCTGTCACCAGGCTGTATCTCAAGAACCGTAATAGCTAGACAGTTGAAATTTTCACAGATTGTGTATTTCTGTTGCCGCTATAACAACAAATACTAAAAACAAAATAATAATAATAATTAAGGGGGCTCCCATACAAAAAACGTGAAATTTTAGCCCTTTTTCAAGGCTACCACTCGCCGAGCTAGATCTCAAGAACCGTAATAGCGTCTAGCTATTACGGTTCTTGAGATTTGCATTGAAATTTGCACAGATTATGTATTTTTATTGTGGCTACAACAACAAATACTAAAATCAAAATAATAATAATAATTAAGGGGGGCTCCCATACAACAGAGTACTTGTTGGCGTTTTTTTTCTGGTACGGAACCCTTCGTACGCGAGTCCGACTCGCACTTGGCCGGTTTTTAAGTCAGGTAATTTTTTTTTAATTTAAGGCAACAAACAGTCAAATTGCAGAATATGCCATAACTTACGATTATATTACAAATGTCAATTAGGAACGATAATAAAGCGAACAATAGCGATCTATGTGGAGTATTTCACGGATATCTCTATCTCACTATATACATTGTACTCTGTGGGTTTATTTCTAGTTAGAATAATGTGGTGTATGAGTTTTATCTTTCGGAAACTTTTTCCCCCTTTTATTCCGAACAAAACGGGACTGCGCAACACAGAAATGTTCGATATGTTTACGGTACGGTTTTAAGGTGCCTTTTAGGGGATCTAATTAAACATACGATTTCAAGCTAACATGGTCACTAACACTAGAATTACTGTTCAAAACGGGATATTTACCATGTATGTGAATCCTTGAAAATGGTGCTTGCAACAGCGCCGAAATATCGGAAACTCAACAATATTAATATACATGGTAAATATCCCGTTTTGAACAGTAATTCTAATTAAACTTACCTGCGCATTTAATGCTTCACTCTCTCCGTATCTGAAGTGCTCCTCGATGTACATCATAGGGATATCCACAGTTGAGTCTTTTTTTACGTAGAATGGTTTGTCCATGGTGTTTTGAGGTTTGAACTGATGCTTCCATGTACCCTGTACATATGAAAATTGGTTTAGTTGTTTCATAAAAGTGGATTGTACAGGGACTATATCGATACCCTAGTTCACAATCGTACTAATTATGAGAAAAAAAATCCCGTAATTAGTAAGACCGTGAACTACGTTATCGATATGCACATTTGAATATGGGGGTAGTCATAGAATATATAAATTGTTGTCTCAAAACCCTCAATAGTCTCAATATCATATGTCACACAATGTAACATGACCAACCCACTTACAGATAAAATATATCGCAGTAGCTTGTTGTTTATTTGTTTACCAACATTTCAATAGATTAAATATCGGATACTGACCTTGAAGTAGAGAGCATTGACAAGTACAAGCCGTGTCATGGAATTGAGAGAGTCTTCTGATATGAGATCCTTGATTCTGTTGTTAGTCTTGCCTTCCACCTGTTAATTGCCGAAATCATTAGTAATGCACAGACAAAATATATAAAAAAAAAACAATGATTGGTTAACTTGAGTTGGACATACAGACATTTAAGCAAAGCATACTTTACTAACTGTAAAAAATAATCCAAAATATAAATATTAAATATCTTGTCAAAGAATCAGCGTTGTGTCCTATAACATTTAAAATAGTCCATCAGTTTGATTATCAAAAAATATTAAATACAGACTTTTTCTTTGATGGCAAACGAAAAAATATGTGTCCAATATTTTATGATAATCTAACTGGAAAGGACGGGACTAATCTAAGGACTATTTTTTTTCCCAGCACCCTACACAATTCACCCATCCATACTGAGTGGGAAATTTGAAAGCCAGAATACTATTAATATAATTGCGTGTGTGTGTTGGGTATTGTTATTGTAGTATTAGTTTTGTATTTTTTATATTGTATTGCTGTTGATGCCCCAAATAAAGTAAATAAACAATTGTATTTTTAAGGGATAGGCAGAGCACATGAAATTATTAATTGGAATATTACCCAGTCATTAATGGTTTTAGCTGCAACTGCACCATTATTGAAATCAATGGGCTCAAGACCGGCATCAAAGATTTTAACCGCATCTTCCTTAAGCTGGGGCTGCAGGCCATAGCCCTGCTTAAGATAAACCTTGTTAGCTACATCCAGGGTGATTCCCTTCACTGATTTTATTTTTGATGTAAGTGATGAAAAGGATGAACGGACCTGAAAAAACATAATTTGTTTTAATACCTATACACATATTATGTACTTATAACTATTCACAACTACATCTATTATACATTAATCTTATCACATTGCTAAGATAACATAGGTATAATTCATAATTAGTGTTAAATGACTAATGGATTACATTCCTTTTTGTGACAAGAAGTAAATATTGAATATTGGATAATCATTCATCTAGATATTTAACTTTAGGAAATATAATTTTAAATGAAATCACTCATATCACTAGTTGAATATTAATCACAACATAAAAAAAATACAAATACAAAATTGTTTATTGGCGGGAAAAAGTTTGTTTACATATTAAGACTATCCGTCAGTGGCCAAACTAGGCTGAGCCTGTGTCTTGGCCATCTGCGAGTGTCGTTAATAGAAAAGAAAAAAAAACAATAGTTACAAAGCAAATTTAACTATAAAACATGTGGAATGTAAGTTTACCTACATCATTATATTAAAATCATAAAATATCAGGGTCAGGAATGAGTTGGAGTGTGTGTATCTGTGTGTTTGCGTAATATTTAAAAAGGCCACTCAAATAATAGTACCATCGCCAACCAGTAACTGACCACGGGTAAATAAAGTTTATTTAAATTGAATAAGTGGGTACAATATATATATGAACAGCTATGATCAGCAATCAAAAGTAAATTTAGTTGATGTGTGGCAGGGCGGCACCATCATCGAATCCCAGCCATTTTGCCATGGGTTTAAATTTTTTGACCATTCATGCACTTTATGCTCACTGAAGTAATGGTCAAAAACGGTCAGTTAACTGAGTTGGAGTTTGTACCAAAATATAATACAAATAAGCCCACTGGTAGAAAGATGAATACATACAGCATCATCGTCTTGAATGCCAATGGCTCCCAGAAGTTCTCCATGGGCTGGGTCGGAAGAACCTAGGGAAAGGAGTGCCAGCAAGATTTCAGCTGACAGTGGTGAGGACACCACATTCTTGCTTTTGTCCAGCTCCTGTGAACATCAACCAATTTATACTTGTGGGATACCCACAGTATGAATAAATATAAGTAGTCACTCATTACATTACACTAATGAGTTACTTGGATTTGCTCTATCATTAAAATAATCACATAGAAAACCAAACAGACTTACATTACAGAACTGCAAGGAGAATTTAGCGATAGCCGACGATAAAGCAGCAGAATCCATATTTGTAGAACTGGTTTGGACTGATATAAATATTACAAAGGGAAACGCTGAAACAAATAGGTTGAAACAGAATTAATCGACGCAATAGCACACACGTCTGTGAGCAAATGGATGCCTTCAGTGGTGAGTCGTTCAATAAATACACCGTGAGCTGCGGCCGGCCGGCTAATGACTCATCACGGACTTGCACGAATCCAAGGTTACCTACGTTTTTTATCTACATACGTATTTTGGTAGGTTTTTTAATGTTATTAGTCTAGATTAGCGTTCATGTGAACTACAATGCTTTAACAGGCACCCAACAACTACGATTAATTACAACGAATGAATATAAAAGAAATAAGTATAATTACTCAGTAAACGCGTCGACAGCATCAGTTGAAGTGCAGGCCAAGATTAAAATTGATATAAGTAAGATAAGTAGGGTACTTATCAGTAGAACCTATAGTTCATATCATTATTCGACAACATCGACTTGGGTACTTACTAAATCGAATGCTACCTTTTATTTACGTAGTAAATAAATAAACGATCAGTTCACAATTCACAACTGACTGACAGCTGACAGTACTGACACGACACGCAGCCTCGACGCCAGTGACATATACCACAGAATAAGGAATAGTACAAGTACAGAAATTTCACTCCCTAACAAAAACGGCGTTTAGGCATAAGAAACGTGCCTACTCTCTGCATCTCTGTCTATCGCATAACTTGTATTCATTCACGCACGGCACGTGTAGCCATAGGGTTGTCACGCCAAAAATACTTCAATGATGCAAAAAATGTTGTACCTCACCAGATGTCGCTTAAGCACAGTGAACCGATATTAATTAAGTACATGTTACTTCACAAGAATAATAAATCTCATATTTTTTTAACGAACCATCTAACGATACCCTACTCGGTGGGTTTTGCAAGAAGAAAAAATGCATCCCCATTTTACGTGTAGGGGAAGTACCTTCAAACTACATATATAGTGTTACATTTAAAATGAAAGAGCTCATTGTGTGCCAACCAACCATCAACCATATCAGCCAAAGAACGTCCACTGCTGGACATAGGCCTCCCCCATATTCACGGGGGGTATATGCCATAATCGCCACGCTTGGCATGCGGGTTGGCGATCGCAGTATCTCCACCGCACTCCAGGGATGCTGCTGCCCATCCTCCGGTGGTCTTGGTCGTAGTTTTAGGACATACCCGGGTCCACAATTGTGTGCATCTCAAATATTTTTTTTTGTAATTTCAAAATAATTATTTTAGAAATTATTTAAGAAAATTGCCAAAAAATTACCATTCCCCCTTCAACTTCGAAACTACTGGGTCTAAAATAAATAAAAAATACATTTCAAATCATCAACCAACAGGTATTGTCTGACATACAAATCAACAACAAACACGTCACAACTGCATACAACAGCCTGGCTAGTATGATACCTTATACCGCCAAACGTTATATGGCCAAAATGTACTAAAACGTGACGGTATAAGCTATCATACTAGCCGGGCAGGACAGGTCATCTTCTTATGTTTTTCAGCTACTTAAGGCCGAGCCACACCGAATGCGTGCGCAGCACGTGCGCGTGCGCGTGTGCGTGGCGTGCGCGTTGTATCGTATGAAATGTCATAGCAGATGACACACCGCTTGCGTGGCGTGCACGCGTGCTGCGCACGCAAGCGGTTTGTCATCCACTGAGCATATAATCACTACGTTTCATACGATACAACGCGCACGCCACGCACACGCGCACGCGCACGTGCTGCGCACGCATTCGGTGTGGCTCGGCTTTTATACCTACCTTTGTCCGTGTTTTAAATGCTATGGCCACAATAAAGGACAACTACCTAAATAGGACAACTATTATGTAGCTAATCAAGTAAAATAAATATAATAACGCGTTTCATTTTGAATAAAATTACAGTTAGTTACTTAATAAGTAAAACGTCGGAAATGGTGAGTTTAAGCTATAAGTACCTAACAAGTAGCTGGTGGTTCGTATCGTATTTATTTGTATTGTAACTTACAAGTTGATAATTTTAAACACCAACCATCACTACTTAAGTACTTATTATTACATATACCAAACTAAAATAAAAACTTACCGTTCAAAATTTGTAGGCAACTGAATAAAAAATACACCAACATTCCTTCGGGTATTCAAACAACCATATACACAGAACATGTGAGGCCGGTTATCGGTTTCATCGTGGGTTTTTTAAATCACACAAAAAATTACGTAGTAACGCGCGGTTCGTCGCGATCAAGTCGGCGGCGCGCGGAAGCGGATCACAAAACGACGCGCACGTACATGCTCGGACGGCAACGGCCCGCGACTGACAGCTACTTTCGGGGTTTTCGAGCGTTAGGTTATTAACGCGGCGCGCTCCACCCATTGCAAGCCCCTTGGCAATACTATTGGCTATGTGCACGTCTGAAACGTCAAACGTCCCGCCCGAGACAATGTCAAAATTTAGAGATGTCAAATAATGACACATGAATATTTTATTTACTTTAGTAAACGAGAAAGACCCCGTATTGGAAATTTTACTGAAATAAATAAAAACATACAAACGAAACGAAACGTAGGAAACCGTTAAGAAACCAATAGAAAACGTGAAAGTAAATTTGACAGTGGTCCCCGGTAAGTACACATATCTGCCATGGTGTGCGCTACGATCGCCTAGCTTACCCCACCACCTACTTCGCACATAGCCAATAATGTTCTACAATCAACTGTTATGATGACCGGTTTAGCCTGAGGGTCTACTGCGAAATTCGAACTTCGTATGGTGCCATCCCTTTCACTCGTATAGCGTATGATAGGAGAGTGAAAGGGACGGCACCATAAGAAGTTCGGATTTCGAATTTCGGAGTAGACTCCCTGCTATAGTTATTATAGTGACGTGACGCTGCCTATACCAAGTGGACACCTCTGCAATAAATTGATGGAGTGGTTAAAAAATGTGAGGGAAACAAATAAAACCATATATATTTTGTACTTTCATTTATTCCATTTTGTTACAAGAATTCGTCACACTGATATGATATGACTGACTGACATGAAATAATTTATCATGTGTGAAAATCTCCTAACAGTTATTTTGGTATCAACAATACTGCGTCTAAGTAGTATATTTACAAGTGATTAAAAATAACAAATTCACATTATCACTACCAAGATCACTTTTACACCATTATAGTGTTAAATTGGAAATGTATTTTGGGAACACAGACCACTTAACCCTAGGAATAAGTGGTCTGTGTTTGGGAACAAGCAAAATACCGCTCATATAGCCTTCTGATGATGGCACTTCATCTGGCCGTTGAATGTGTCCAAATATGGCTGTGTCACTTTAATGCGGTATTAAAGAAAGATCTCATTGCTCTACTTATTGTTATCATGTACTGTACTGTGTGTGTTAATTGAGGTGTGCAATAAAGAGTATTTGTATTGTATTGTTGTATACACGAATTTTTGTACAAATACGGCCAAGTGAAATGCCAGCATGAGACCACTGGGAGTTTCTCTGACGGGCTTCACTAATCCAATATCTTTTTAATCTTTTGTTCGTTTTTTGTACATATTTCTTGCGTAGCCATATTATTTAAATGTCGCTGTTCCTAGTATATGCACATTGGTCCAATATATTAGATAAATGGATTATTCTTATTCTAAACATGTGACAAACACCAGTTATCACATCACACAAGAACGACAAAGGCGGACTTACTCCATATTTAGTTTACAAGTAGTCACCATCGGTTTTATGCGCGCAATAAATGTGCTCAAAAATATCAGAACACGACTGATGCTTCTACCCACCCTGAAATAGTATTTTATGCAACACGTAAAAAGGGTTCATAAAATTGGAGAGCTGCTGTAAAAAAACGAGCGTGACGAGTTTTGTTATTAAAGAATCGAAAATTTTAAGACCTCTAATTATGTAAAAATCCATATATTTTTTCTACAAAGAACGTTCTAAGCTTCTCGCTGGGCTCTAAGCGCTAAGCAAGTCGCGCTGTCAGTGCTTTTGTGGCCTTAAGAATACCGTCCGTAAACGACCAGTCTTTGTCATCATTAAGATCAGGATTATCAGGAAACTAGACACTCCATTATCTTCACATATATCATGTTCTAGAATGTTCTAAAGCCAAAGGATACCTTTTGGCGGTGTCAAGCGCCTTCGTTATTGACACAATCAGAAATCGTCCTTACGACAAAGATGAACCATTTGGTTCAAAACGACGATTTTTTTGCCTATGACTCGTCCCATTCGGGCACGCAACGCTGTTGTTGCGTGCCCGAAGCGCGAAGTGAACCCAGATTCAGTCGGAGTTAGAGCCGTAGAAGAGGGCCGAAGGTCACGCTTCCGAAGAGGCGCGAGAGTCTTCACTGTCAGAATCGTCCTTCTGAAATAATAGATGTTTTCTTTAATATTATGAACACACTAGTAAAGTTCAACTAGTTTTAAGGAAGCGACTGTCATCTGACATTCTAATCTAGGGGGAAAAATGCTTTGCTGGGATTAGATCGGTTTGTACAAAATGTTTTCGTAAAACCGAGAAACAAATCCTGCATAACTAGTTACATTTTTGTTTACAAACAGCTTTTGGGGAATTTGTGCGTCAACACTGTCACTTAGTAACATATTTTTATTGGTAAACGGAACTTAATCGCGTCTCAAATGTATTCACCTAGTTTTGAGGTTTTCCCGACGTTTCGAATGTATCCGTGGTCACGAGCTGACTGGCTTGAGAGGGTATCAACGTCTTCTAGCCAACCGAACTACCCGCACTCGGTCTTTATTATTTACTTTTACCTCAGAGTACCCAGGGTAGACGTCAAATAATAATACCGCTAAAAGCGAGAAGATCATATACTAAATTTAATAAGAGCGACAGAGAGGGCTATATCATTTGTTGTCTTTGTCATAGTTCCGCTTTTCTTTATTTGCCTCAATGTCATCTAAACGTCAAGTCAAATAGTTTGAGGCAAATAAACGATTACCCGGCCAAATTAAAGAGGTTGTTTATTGTAAGACGCCAGACGTATAAGACTAGTTATCAATTTAGCTGCATAAGAGCTTTTCTGTCCCCCTTGGTGAAACTCGTATAGGATCTCTATAGAAATCCTTACTCTGAGACTTTTACACGAGGGTTGTCAAGCCCCAATAATAATTTGTAAAAATTGTGCAAGTTTAAAATACTATACACCAGTGGCGGCGCGTAAGAATTTTCGCTGGGCAACCCGGAGCAAAAAAGCACCTACCTTAACATTTGTCCACTGTAAGGCAAGACAAAATACGCGGGCTTGTCTTAGCGTTAGCGCGTTCGGGTGAGATAAAGCTAAGTTTGCACCTGGTTGCGTATGGCGCCGCATACAAATGAGGTGCAAACTCAGCTTGGTCGAGAAGTACGTGCGTAGTAAATAGTGAATGTAGTGATTGTTGAAATTTATTGTGAAGCTAAGATACTTATAGTCAATTTGTCCATGGTACTACATATTTATGTAATAAATATTTTGTATTTTTATTGATGGATGATTTATGATGAGTTTGACATATTGTACAAAAAAAATTAGGTAAGCCGGTGGAAATCGTGTTGTAGGGGCGCTCCGCCACTGCTATACACCACACCTTGACAAAAAGCGCGTTTTCCCGCACGCTGCGCGTCCGGAAAACCCCACTTTTTGGCCAAGTTGTGACGTAAAATTGTGTACGAAACACGGGTCGTAAAACAGAAAGCTCTCTCTCGCATATTTATGACCCTCGCCTGCGGCTCGGGCCTCAAACATCTGCGATATCGGCCTTTCTTTGTTTTACAACCCTTGTATCGTAAATGTAATATGTTTACATAACCTAGTGCTAGCTACCGTCGTGGAGGCGATGCGAATATTTAGTTTCTGATATAAAGTAAGTAACGAAACAGCAAAGCCATACATATTTACTGATATTTAGAATTTGTTGAAGTTAGGGTCGGTAGAGTTAGGCCGTGTAGTTTCAGAAGCTTGGCTCTAAATGAGATCTGATATCTTTTTCACAGGGCAAACCTTATGTGGTCGTCTCGGCAACATTTTACATGAAATGTTTTTGGTGGGATTTCAGTTCTTTTTGTAAGTTGCTAGGCAGTCTTTTTAGTGTTTGTTTTTTCTTCTTTTTTTGTACTTTCTAATAGGATTTTTAGTTACTGTTTACAGTCCCGTGTAAACTTTCATGTCCTAATTCATAAAATTGATGGAAGTCTCATATAAACTCCCCCCCCCCCCCATTTTAGGGGTTAGGGGGCGTATAAGTTTATGATTTTTTTTGTTGGTTGTATACTAAACTTAGATTACATACCAAAGTTCAGCTTTCTAGCACTTCAGGAAGCCAAATATTTTGATGAGCATCAGTGTGTCAGTGAAGAAATCGGTGTATTTTAGATATCAATAAAATCTAAAGTATTAGAGCTATTCAATTGAGACTTTGTATCAGTGGCGGCTGTACCTTGAGTGCGCTCGTGCGTTGCACTACCAAAAATTTTGCACCATCAATACCATCGTCATCAATAAAACAATCTCAATTATCTGTAATATACATACATACACACACACACACACACACACACGCACTTAACTGTTTATCTTAAAAAAAATATTCTCATAGAATATTCTGTTATTTGAAATTGTAATTGCCTTTTCATAAATTGTCCTTATTTGGTTTGTTAAATAGATGGTATTTGCCAACCGGACTCACTGCGCCCTAAAATACAGGTTTATTCCTAGCTTAGGGTTCAGGGATTCATTTCATTAGTTACCTTCTGCAAGCCACTGAAATGTAAAGTACTATATTTTTGTAATCCTTAGTGAAATAAAGATTATTATTATTATTATTATTATTATTATTATATATTACATTAAAAAAAATGCAAAATAACCAACCACTACACTATGTCGTAGTCTTTAAAACTCTTTTTCGCTCAGTCTCAACTCAAAAAACCTCTCCGTGCGCTTCGTGGAGCGCACGCACTAGTCAGTACATTTTCTATGAGAAACGCGTTAGAACGCCAGGCGCGTGAGACGGAAGATACTCCGTACAAACTCTATGAAGAAATAGGTGAATTCGGTGCGCCGCACGAAGCTCGCGTATGCCCGCGTACTGCCGCTTAGCCGAAGATATCCGTGAATTTGCCGACTAGACACGAGGCGGCCGGCCGAGTGGATGACTCATGTATTACCCGACCAAGCGAAGTTAACGCTCAAAATATAAAGCTTTTCTTGCGCACCAATTGTCAAGTTCGCTTACATGTCCTGTGCACTTTTCTTCGACCTTGTCCGTGCAGCGCGCTATTATTCGTGTCATGTTTATTCTTTGTTTTTGTATGTAAAGTAAGTGTGCCTGTCTTTTGTGAAGTGAGGAACTGTGTGTTTAACAAAAACAATAATAAAACTTTTAGTGATTGATAAATTAGAAATAAAATAGCTGGACCGCCAAGGTCATGTCTTATTTGCCAGAAACCAAAATCGACGGATTGAGGTAATACATAAAAATTAATTTGTTAGTAGGAAACTCGTAGTCAGCAGCCGCCACTGCTTTGTATGTTTAATAAGTCTATTATTGACATCGTATCCTGAGAATATGAACTATCTGGTACATCGGAAACCAACTTTATGAGGGTTCAAAAAACCGACGAAACACTTCGAGAATAGGTAGGTAGTGCCCTTGCGCTTCGCTTGGCTCGTCTTGGCAGATGTAGTACCTTGAGCGTGAAGACCGTGTAGGAGGGCGGCATGGTGTGGTGGCGGCAGGCGGCGGACGGCAGCGGCAGGCGCGCCAGCGCCGCGCCGCACGCGCTCAGCCCGCGCAAGTCGCCGCACGCCGTGAACAGCACCTGCACACCATCATCATCATCATCATTATCATTATCCAATAACATACTTCTCTGTATAATTTGTACACTTAAACTAGGTATGCAATGCAGTTTGCCGGTTGCAAATGTTGAGCTGAGTATTTGATATAAATTCCAGCTTGATACTTCCACGCGTTCCAGAGAAAAAGGGTCTTGACAGACAGACAGACAGACGGACGGACGGACGAACAACAAAGTGATCCTATAAGGGTTCCGTTTTTTCCTTTCGAGATACGGAGCCATAAAAAAAGTGGTTTGGGTAGAACTAAAACCCAACGACCGTCCTAAGCTGAGCATCCTAAATAAGGTCAAATGATACTTCACCCCTGGGCAGCTTCTATCTTTATATAAAGTCCAGTCCGGTCTTGCATGGATTATTGTAGTCACCTTTAAATAAGTTGCAGAGCTTAGCACATAGACGCAAAGTAGCATGTCTGTGCGTCTTCTACAAACTTTACTTCGGTGAGTGTGCTCAGGAGCTCCATGAGCTCATACCGCCTTCCCCCTTCTTCCATCGGACATCCAGACGTACGGCTGGCTACCTTCCTTACATGGTCGAAATTCCTCTAATTCGAACCAAGCGCTTTGGATCTTCTTTTATAATGCGCACTTCTAAGGTTTGGAATTCTCTGTATTTCCGAGTTCATATAACCTGGACCTTTTTAAGGCACGACTGAATTGGCATCTTCTGGGTGAGCTCGCTTCATCGTCGGCCTCATCTTTGCCCCCCGGCTAGATGCTAACCAAGAGCAATGCCAGTTTTAATTTAAAAAAAAACCCTACTCACTTGGTGTCGATCATACATGATGTGTTTGAGGCAGTGCTTCGCCGCGGGCACGGTTTGTTGCGTGCACCGCACGCTGCCTTCGGCAAACGTGCACCGAGCCTGGGCGGGCACGGGCCGATTCGCTACTAGGTCGTTCACCTGAAACAATGTTACGGTTTAGCTGTTTGGTAATAATTTATACAAAAAAAAACCGACTCCAACTTTGTACTTGCTATGTCACAATTTGTCGTTTCCGTAAGCCAATGCTTGGTTACCTACAGAAAATACCAAAATCGGCATACGCGTGCCTATCAAATTCGAGGAGTTCCCTCAATTCCTCTTAGATCCCATCATCAGACCTTCACCAAATTTATGAGACCAATGTCGGGGGGTGCCTGAATTGAAACAAAAAAAGAATTATCAAAATAGGCCAACTATCTTTCGTTAGTAATGCCTAAAATACATAGGCTGAGTTGCACAAACTTACGATCACAGACCGATCAACGTTAAATTTGGCGCCGACAGCTGTCATCCCATAGAAACTTGTCAAACTTGCCATACATTCAAATTTTAACGAACACTGCTTACGATTACAGGCGGTTTGGTGCAACCCAGCCTTAGGGAGGTATTCCACTCATCCAATATCTTTGTCCAATATACATTTGATCAAAGAAATTGGATGATTTCATCCAACTTGGATGGGACCCCGAGATTTGATCAAAGATTCTGATGACATTTAAATCAATATGGTTGCGCATGAAAATAAATAAAACTGGGACAAATATATTGGATAAGTAGAATGGGCCTCCGTCAAAGAAATTTGATCAAAGATTAAACAAAGATATTGGATGAGTAAAATACTAGCCTAACTCTCAGTTCTGTTGGTTTTTGGTCCATTTTGATGCATGGCCTTTGTTTAACCCTTAATAAGGCACAAACAATCTAGATGGCTTTACAATAAACGAAATATATGAATAAACAAGTCATTTTTTACGAAAATGCAATCTATTTTGAAACATAAATCGAAGAACTAAGATTTAAATTCCATTGACATGTAGGTGGTCGCTAAATCGCCTCTGCCTTATTAAGGGTTAATGAAACTGTGAGCTCATTCTATTTGGATAGATATTTAAGGGGCTCCTAGATCCCAATGACCATCAATCTGTAACTCCCCGTTTCTCGTGTTTTTATGGCTTATCGTATTAACAACAACGAGGTTTACCGAAATAGTATCCCATATTTACTTTAAAACTCACTGTCTTCAAGATATACGGGGCCAAACTTTTGCAATTTTAAACAAAAAAAAAATTTGTACCTAACTTTTGTGAAAATGAGGTATAATTAAAATGTCGTTTACGTTGTTAGATATGTCAATAAGGTTTCATATATATAAGTGCATAAACAACATTAGGCTCTTGAAAATGTAGATAGAGGACTGAAGAACCGATACAGTTTGTGCCATAAATTTAAGTTTTTTTTTAGGTAATAAATATAATAATTATTAATTATTAAGATAATTAATCTCAAATTCCCCTCTCCCTGGAATAATAATAATATTGCAGTGCCCAACAGGGTTCACAAGGCTCTAGCTTATAAGTTTACCACCTGTACAACTACTTTGTGAAATTGCAATAAAGTATATCTATACTTTTGATGGAGGAATATCAACTCAAATCTCGTCAAAAATCGATGAAAACGCGTGGAGTCCCTTAAATACAAATGTAAACTAAACCACGTGATTCGGCTAATTCCGTTTCGTTTTTCCATTTGAGGAACGGAACCCTAAAAATAAGATTAATTAACACTTATTGAGGTTGACGTGTATTGTGGGTGATGGGCTAGTACCTTAGCTCTCTTGCGCTGCAGTTTCCTTGCCAGCACAGCGTCCTGCCCGTGTTTCCGATGGTAGCCCGCATAGGCCTTCAGTTTCCTCAACTGTCGCCGCTCGCGCACAGTCAACGGTCCGCTACGCGCTTGCGCGTTGATGCTGCCTGCAAAATTAGTCAAATATTTATATTGATTTAAACTTGTACGATTTTTACAAGCTTTTATTTACTTTCACCTGTCCCGTTGTCTGTCGGTCTGTAATCAAACCTTGCAAGTTAAATTTGATTCACTTCCCAGTTTTCGATGGAGCTGAAATTTTGCATGCATGTATAAATCGGATGACAATGCAATATTATTATGACATAGAGCTGACCTGATGATGGAGACAGAAGGTGGTTATAGCAATTCCTAAACTACACAAGGCAAACCCATCGTGTTTGGACTTATTCCAACTGACTCAACAAGTAGTTAATGATTGTGGAAAAAAGTACAGTTGGCAATAAAAGCTTGTACCAAAAGTGAAATATTTGACCAAAAACTTATTTACACATTATTATTAGCAAACGGGACTTAACCGCGTACAACTGAAATGTATTCACTTTTTTGAGGTTTGGGTCGGGCAGACCTCAAAAAAGTGAATACATTTCAATTGTACGCGCTTAGGCCCCATTTACTAATAATTAATCGATGAACACCCATATCTGTTGCAGCGCAATAGACGACCCCGCCGATAGGGTTAATAGCCTTCAACCTCGCTATTACACTGGTTCTCGCAATCCACCAGTATGATTGACTACAAAAATCAAAGATTAAGGCTGGGTTGCAAACCGTCTGTAATAGTAAGCTGTGTTCCTTGCACCAACTTACGATCGCAGACCGCTCAACGTTAAATATGGCGCTGACAGCTGTAATCCCATAGGAACTTGTCAAACTTTCCATACAATCAGATTTTAACGAACACCGCTTACGATTACAGACAGTTTGGTGCTACCCAACCTTATAAGGAACATTAAGAAGATGGAAGAACTGTAAGATCGGTCATTCTAAAATTTTATTTCTGTGGTCAACCTGAACTCCCGTCAATTTAAACACGAATGCCAAAAGAAGGAGTGTAATATTTTTACGAACCTTTCTATTTATTTATTTACACAGTATTACAGTCTTATACATATAACACTAATACACTTTGACGGAGTTTAGACGCAGACACAAATCTGGAGAATGACCGAGACACACAGCCCCACCGGTTATGTGACATGAAGATAAGGTACCTTTTAATATTGAAGACGAAAGCCTTAGTTCCATGGAGATATTTTAATACAAGCTTTTGCCCGCGATTTCGTCCGCGTGGAACATGTTATCGCCTTAGAGAAATAATTACTAATTATAGCTTTTCACCCTCTAAGAAATGATTTCCGGGATAAAAATTATCCTATGTCCTTTCCCAGGACTCAAACTACGTCTAAACCAAATTTCATCTAAATCGGTTTAGCGGTTTAAGCGTGAAGAGGTAACACACAGACACACTTTCGCATTAGTATGGATTTGAAGTACTCCCATTTTAGATGGCATAGCCGCAGGCACCCAGTTTAAGGGTGCCTTTCCGCCAGAGATGTGCAATGCAGCTATGCTGCGAGGGTGTGCAAATCGGATACATTCTGCAGAAAGGCCAGGTCAGGAGTACCCTAAATCGGCGCGCATGCTTGAAGAATGTTATGAAAGTTCATGAAGCGAAAGTTGTATGTCAGGATCGTAGCAAGTGGAAATCCGTGATCTCTGCCTACCCCTCTGGGAAACAGGCGTGATTATATGTATGTATGTGTGCAAGTTACGCTACGAAAACCCGTTTCACCAGAGCTATGCTAAGCGAACCAATGAATATAATTGGTGGATTCAAACGCATCCATAGCAACGTAGCATAGCACATCTCTGGTGGAAAGGCACTCGAAAGGTACCACTTACAGTATAGTTCCTTCTCGGCTTTCAGCTCCCTGAGGTACTTGAGTCTCGCAGTCTGCAGCAGATGGCGCAGCCGCGACATCTGGCGGATGTAAGCGCTTTGCAGCGTCACCAGAGCGTTCTTGGCTTCCGATACAGCCTCTTCCGCCGTGTACACGCCCGCTCGCCTGAAACAATGACACATTTTAAATGTGGTTATTCTTTCTACTGAGATAGAGCGGTTGGTAAGAAATGGTTTACAAAGGCAAAAGACATCTGGAGAGGGAGAGACCTGGAAGAATATGGAGGCCTTTACTCGTACAGAGGTCCTTAATAATGTTTTAAATCAATAAAAAAAATGTGCATACTTACTTATGAATACCTAATATTATACAATGTGTAGCATTCATGTAGTGAATTTTATAGTATTGTAAACTTTTTTATTAAGGAATAAACAGGCTGTATTATTATTGTTATTTTATTCTTTCTATTATGCGATTAAAATAATTTCAATATAAAATGTTGCTTAATAATTGATTAATAATAACAAAACCTTTTTATTCTTTTTACTCTTCAGTTTTTGAATTGATTGTTTCTTTTCGTAGCTGTATGCACAAATAGCTCTGTTTTTACTCTGTAGAAACTTTATCAAACATGATCTTATAATTTTTATTAAGGAAACTGTAAGTCTAGTTTTAAGGTTTTTTTTTCAGTGTTACATTTGTAATTTAACTATAAGACTGTTTCTTAAATAAATAAATAAAAATAAGTAAAGTACACATCTAAAAACACTACTCTCCGTCTCGAGCCAGTATTTTATATTCGTCCACGGCTTGTACAAATGTTACCACAAAAATAAATAAGAGTATTTATATATACAGAAGGTACTGTGAAGTAAACAGCTACTAATGATAGAAGACACTCACCATAGAGGCGTCACTAGTGCGTCTTCAGAGTGTGAAAGCGCATCTAAATAGTAGGAACTTAGCGTTACATTACGAACGTCGGTCTCTCCATGACCGAGGCAGAATAAACGGCGTTCACCCGCGTCTTTCTCAAGAGATGCCTAAAATACATGTTCCTAAACGCCTACTAAAGATAGACGATACTCACCTTAAAGGTGCTTCCTCTACCGGCGTGTCTTCATAGTGTGAGAGCGTGTCTTCATAGTCGGGCTCTAGCGTTACATTGTCAATGTCGCTAGCTCTATGGCCGAGGCAGAGTATATGACGTCCACCCGCGACTTCAACAAGTGATGCCTAATATACTTTTCTCAAACATGCAATGAAATATTGATGTTATGTTCCTTATAATAGGCTGCGAAGTATGACGTTTCAGGAGCGGCTAGGACAAGAGGTGGTTGATGGAATTTCATACAAATCATGCAGGCCTAGGCCGGCAAATTCCTCTTTTTTAATTTCAATTCCACATAAATTTGTGGCACAGGCATCATGACATTCTGCCACTATGCGTATTAAAAATAAAACTTTGATTTTTTGTTCTTTATTTCATTGCATGTTTGAGAAAAGCACTATACATACCTCGGCGGGAAATATGGGGTTGCCCGCCTGAGACCTATCCGACCTCGCTTCGCTCGGCCGTCTATATGTCTTCGGCCGGCAACCCCTTTCGTCCCGGCCTCTGTAGTAATGTACTATTGGACCTAAACGGCTACTACGGATAGACGATACTCACCTTAATGGTGCTCCCTCTAACCGCGCGTCTTCATAGTCGGGTCCTAGCGTTGCATTACGAACGTCGCTCGCTCCATGGCCGAGGCAGAGTAAATGACAATCACCCGCGTCTTTAACAAGTGATGCCTAATATACTTTGGACCTAAACGGCTACTAAGGATAGACGATACTCACCTTAATGGTGCTCCCTCTAACGGCGCCTCTTCATAGTCGGGTCTTAGCGTTACATTACGAACGTCGCTCTCTCCATGGCCGAGGCAGAGTAAATGATAATCACTCGCGTCTTTCGTTAGTAATGCCTAAAATACATAGGCTGGGTTGCACCAACTTACGATCACAGACCGGCCAACGTTAAATATGGCGCCGACACCTGCCATCCCATAGAAACTATTCAAACTTTCCACAACCAGATTTTAACACAGCTTACGATTACAGGCGGTTTGGTGCAACCCAGCCTTAGGGCCTAAACGGCTACTAAAGATAGACGATACTCACCATAAAGGTGCTTCCTCTACCGGCTCGTCTTCATAGTCATTCAATCATATTGATTTATATTTATATAGGAAGGGTAATTCTTATTGTTTTAATATTTTAAATTTGCTTCGTTCTTTAATTACTCGTGATTTATTATGTACCGCGTATTTCTTGATTGCTTTGTTATGAACAACAGCTAAAATTGAAATTAATAATTTTAGCTTTTGTCGAATTTTCTAAAAATCGTTTGTGTCTGTGTGTGAACTGTATTTGCATGACTATTGTCTAATAATGAGCAAATAAAGAACTGAACTGAAGTCTAAGAATGCGTTTTCAGTCTTAGAGCGCGTTTTCATAGTCGGGTACTCACACTAGCCTTACATTACCAATGTCGTTCTCTCTACGACCGAGGTAGAGTATATCTATATGGCGTTCACCCGCGTCTTTTGCAAGTGACACCTAAACAAGTAATATTAATTGTTCTGTCACTGATAGAAGAAACTCACCATAAAGGTGCTTCCTCTACCGGCGCGTCTTCATAGTCAGAGAGCGCGTCTTCATAGTCGGGTCCTAGCGTCACACTGTCCGCGTCACTGTCGCTCGCACTATAGCTTTCCATGATTGAGGCTGAGTATGCTGCATTTACTGCTGTTGCGTCTATTTGTTCTGCAAAAAAGAAACGTGTTGTGAGATTCCAATTAGGCCCTTATAGTTTTTTCATAAAATATTTAAAGTGTTTTTGTCATTACAATCAATCTCATTTTTTTATATTAAACAATAAAAAGATTCTATCAAAACAATCGTTTTTGGTACAGTCGACGGTTAAATTTGATGATCATTTTAGTACCTTGTCACTTTTCACTATTTTGACGCACCTAACCATTGCAGTATTGTTACGTTAGTGCGACAACGTACTTAAATGATCATCTACATTTGCTATTGACTGTACAAGCTTTTATTGCCGACTGTACTTTTCCAATGATCAACTATTCGTTGAGAAGTTTCGAATGAGCCCAAACACGGTGGATTTATCTTGTGTTGTTTAGGAGTTGTTATGGCCACTTTCTGTCTCCATCATCAGATCAGCTCGGTGGCACCATGATATTGCATTATCACCGAACTAACATGTGTATGCCAAATTTCAGATCAATCGGATGGATACCGGCAAGTGTCTGAAAAAAGGATTGCAAAGTTTAATGACAAATTAAACATTTATGTAGATCTTACTTACATACTGACAGTGAAAGTTGAATAAAATCTTGTAAAAAGGAACATTACCACTAAAAAGCGTAACGTTAGCTAATTTGCTACTGTCAGACTATATGTAGACAGGATGTTGAAATCGACGGCGACAGATATACTCACTGAAAGGGTCAGCCGGTGTAGGCGCAGCTGGTTCCGGTTCAGGTTCACTTACTACTGACACGGTTGACGCGCAAGACGATGTACGCGCTCGCTCACCCCTGTAATACAATACAACACTGTTAGGTAAATAATTTTTAAGAAAAAAAAACCGACTTCAGTGGGGGAGGCCAGTGAAAGATTATTATACTTAGATGGTGCACTCTTAGATTCCATACAATAAAATAAAAATGGCTTTAAGTATGTTTATAATGGTAGAAGACTAAGTACCCTCAATTCCTCATGGAATCATGGAATATAAGCTATCATACTAGCCGGGCTGCTATCCAGAAAAGAGTCATTGTTGCTCTCGGATGAGGGATCAAAGTCATACTTTTCTTCTCTCATTTGAGGACAACAATGACTCTTCGATTCCGACTGGCGATGCGCTTGTAGACGTTGCTGCACAACGGACTGTTTTTTTGCCGGATAAAAAAGTGTCTGATGCGTCTACACACATTGATTGTAGGCCTTACAACACCGCAAGTCCGGCAAAGAAAAAGGCCGTTGTCCGGTGAAAGCAACGGACGTCTACAAGCGGCCTGAGGATTGTGGGGTGGTGCACTCACTTGACGTAGTGGTCGAGCTGGTACAGCAGCGCCTCGGTGGTGGTGACGGCGGGCTGGGAACTGGCGAGGCTCGCGAGGACGGCGGTGGGGGGGGGGGACTCACTTAACGTAGTGGTCGAGCTGGTGCAGCAGCGCCTCGGTGGTGGTGACGGCGGGCTGGGAACTGGCGAGGCTCGCGAGGACGGCGGTGGGGGGGGGGGACTCACTTAACGTAGTGGTCGAGCTGGTACAGCAGCGCCTCGGTGGTGGTGACGGCGGGCTGGGAACTGGCGAGGCTCGCGAGGACGGCGGTGGGGGGGGGGGGGACTCACTTAACGTAGTGGTCGAGCTGGTGCAGCAGCGCCTCGGTGGTGGTGACGGCGGGCTGGGAACTGGCGAGGCTCGCGAGGACGGCGGTGGGGGGGGGGGGACTCACTTAACGTAGTGGTCGAGCTGGTGCAGCAGCGCCTCGGTGGTGGTGACGGCGGGCTGGGAACTGGCGAGGCTCGCGAGGACGGCGGTGGGGGGGGGGACTCACTTAACGTAGTGGTCGAGCTGGTGCAGCAGCGCCTCGGTGGTGGTGACGGCGGGCTGGGAACTGGCGAGGCTCGCGAGGACGGCGGTGGGGGGGGGGACTCACTTAACGTAGTGGTCGAGCTGGTGCAGCAGCGCCTCGGTGGTGGTGACGGCGGGCTGGGAACTGGCGAGGCTCGCGAGGACGGCGGTGGGGGGGGGGACTCACTTAACGTAGTGGTCGAGCTGGTGCAGCAGCGCCTCGGTGGTGGTGACGGCGGGCTGGGAACTGGCGAGGCTCGCGAGGACGGCGGTGGGGGGGGGGGACTCACTTAACGTAGTGGTCGAGCTGGTGCAGCAGCGCCTCGGTGGTGGTGACGGCGGGCTGGGAACTGGCGAGGCTCGCGAGGACGGCGGTGGGGGGGGGGGGACTCACTTAACGTAGTGGTCGAGCTGGTGCAGCAGCGCCTCGGGGGTGGTGACGGCGGGCTGGGAACTGGCGAGGCTCGCGAGGACGGCGGTGGGGGGGGGGGACTCACTTAACGTAGTGGTCGAGCTGGTGCAGCAGCGCCTCGGTGGTGGTGACGGCGGGCTGGGAACTGGCGAGGCTCGCGAGGACGGCGGTGGGGGGGGGGGGGGGGGGACTCACTTAACGTAGTGGTCGAGCTGGTGCAGCAGCGCCTCGGTGGTGGTGACGGCGGGCTGGGAACTGGCGAGGCTCGCGAGGACGGCGGTGGGGGGGGGGGACTCACTTAACGTAGTGGTCGAGCTGGTGCAGCAGCGCCTCGGTGGTGGTGACGGCGGGCTGGGAACTGGCGAGGCTCGCGAGGACGGCGGTGGGGGGGGGGGGGCCTCACTTAACGTAGTGGTCGAGCTGGTGCAGCAGCGCCTCGGTGGTGGTGACGGCGGGCTGGGAACTGGCGAGGCTCGCGAGGACGGCGGTGGGGGGGGGGACTCACTTAACGTAGTGGTCGAGCTGGTGCAGCAGCGCCTCGGTGGTGGTGACGGCGGGCTGGGAACTGGCGAGGCTCGCGAGGACGGCGGTGGGGGGGGGGGACTCACTTAACGTAGTGGTCGAGCTGGTGCAGCAGCGCCTCGGTGGTGGTGACGGCGGGCTGGGAACTGGCGAGGCTCGCGAGGACGGCGGTGGGGGGGGGGACTCACTTAACGTAGTGGTCGAGCTGGTGCAGCAGCGCCTCGGTGGTGGTGACGGCGGGCTGGGAACTGGCGAGGCTCGCGAGGACGGCGGTGGGGGGAGGGGGACTCACTTAACGTAGTGGTCGAGCTGGTGCAGCAGCGCCTCGGTGGTGGTGACGGCGGGCTGGGAACTGGCGAGGCTCGCGAGGACGGCGGTGGGGGGGGGGGGACTCACTTAACGTAGTGGTCGAGCTGGTGCAGCAGCGCCTCGGTGGTGGTGACGGCGGGCTGGGAACTGGCGAGGCTCGCGAGGACGGCGGTGGGGGGGGGGACTCACTTAACGTAGTGGTCGAGCTGGTGCAGCAGCGCCTCGGTGGTGGTGACGGCGGGCTGGGAACTGGCGAGGCTCGCGAGGACGGCGGTGGGGGGGGGGGACTCACTTAACGTAGTGGTCGAGCTGGTGCAGCAGCGCCTCGGTGGTGGTGACGGCGGGCTGGGAACTGGCGAGGCTCGCGAGGACGGCGGTGGGGGGGGGGGGACTCACTTAACGTAGTGGTCGAGCTGGTGCAGCAGCGCCTCGGTGGTGGTGACGGCGGGCTGGGAACTGGCGAGGCTCGCGAGGACGGCGGTGGGGGGGGGGGACTCACTTAACGTAGTGGTCGAGCTGGTGCAGCAGCGCCTCGGTGGTGGTGACGGCGGGCTGGGAACTGGCGAGGCTCGCGAGGACGGCGGTGGGGGGGGGGGACTCACTTAACGTAGTGGTCGAGCTGGTGCAGCAGCGCCTCGGTGGTGGTGACGGCGGGCTGGGAACTGGCGAGGCTCGCGAGGACGGCGGTGGGGGGGGGGACTCACTTAACGTAGTGGTCGAGCTGGTGCAGCAGCGCCTCGGTGGTGGTGACGGCGGGCTGGGAACTGGCGAGGCTCGCGAGGACGGCGGTGGGGGGGGGGACTCACTTAACGTAGTGGTCGAGCTGGTGCAGCAGCGCCTCGGTGGTGGTGACGGCGGGCTGGGAACTGGCGAGGCTCGCGAGGACGGCGGTGGGGGGGGGGACTCACTTAACGTAGTGGTCGAGCTGGTGCAGCAGCGCCTCGGTGGTGGTGACGGCGGGCTGGGAACTGGCGAGGCTCGCGAGGACGGCGGTGGGGGGGGGGGACTCACTTAACGTAGTGGTCGAGCTGGTGCAGCAGCGCCTCGGTGGTGGTGACGGCGGGCTGGGAACTGGCGAGGCTCGCGAGGACGGCGGTGGGGGGGGGGGACTCACTTAACGTAGTGGTCGAGCTGGTGCAGCAGCGCCTCGGTGGTGGTGACGGCGGGCTGGGAACTGGCGAGGCTCGCGAGGACGGCGGTGGGGGGGGGGACTCACTTAACGTAGTGGTCGAGCTGGTGCAGCAGCGCCTCGGTGGTGGTGACGGCGGGCGGCGGCGCCGCGCTGCGCCCGCGCGCCGCCAGCGCCAGGCGCGCGTGCTGGTAGCACAGCCTGCAAATGGAAACACGTTACAGCTGGTTCAGATGTAGACATATGGTTTAATCGGTGCTTCTAGAGCGCTGTCGTTCCCATCATCATCATCCTAGCGTTATCCGAGTACAGTAACATCCTGAAGGATGTCTGGGGTCCGCTACATGATCCCAAATCAGAAATATATATTTGCTCCGATACAGTTCACAAGGTCTTACATTTAAATATGGGTACATTGTATCAGCCCGCGAGCAGGTGTGCAATTAAGAAAAACTGAGGTAGGCACTACTTTTTACGGAAGCGACTGCCATTTAACCTTCCAACCCGAGAGGGAGACTAAAACTTATTAAGATTAGGCTTGTCAAATGATTGGGCAACTTGACTGGTAGAAGTTCTCAAGCCGCCCGAAGGCTTCTTACTTAGCTTAACGACTACTATCATAGACAACAGCCAGCATAACGTGCCTTCCAAAGCACGGGAACGCTCAGCTAGTAACAGTGAAAAAACAGTGAATAATCATTGTTACTCTGGCGGTTTTACCGTATACGAGACTGCCGTTCACACGGTGCGAGATCCATTCGGTTTTTTCAGGTATGCGGTCTTCCCGTACAGCTTCCCTGACTGTCTACACAATGAATCCTCAAGTCAATAAAGGGTCGGCAACGCGCTTGTGATTCCTCTGGAGTCGCAAGTGTTCATAGACTACGGAACCTGCTTACCATCTCTTTTACTTCTTGGTCGTATGCTCATGTGTGAGGGACGTAACGACTATGAATAATTTTGTATTAAGCAATAACGCTGCTAAGGAAAATTCTAAATTTCAAATTAAAGGAAAAAATTTAAACAGTGCTCCGAGCAGGATTCGAACCTGCGACATCTGACATAAACCCCCTTTCCTTTAATTTGAAATTTAGTAACGACTAAGGACGCCTCTCTCTCCAGGCCGTTCGGTCCGGGCCTTTTGTACAATTGCCTGTAATGTGGACCCGATAACATCTTGGACCGCATCTACCTCCTTGGTGCACGTACTCATCCATCAGGCAAGCCGTAAGCTTGTTTACATTTCCACCGTCATTGTAGAAATAATTTAATACACAAAAAAAAAGACTTGTACTTCACCATGCCGACATATGAGATTTTCACATATCCTTCCCACTTCACCACATGTACAGTCGACTACAAATAGATTGATGCATGGTCTACAGAAAATACCGAAATCGCCATACAAGTGCCTATCAAGTTCGAAGAGTTCTCTTGATTCCTCCTGGATCCCATCATCAGATCTTTAGCAAATTTATATGTGACCAACTTAAGGGTGCTTGTTTTGTAACAAAAAAGAATAATTAAAATCGGCAAACATGGTCAAGCATACCGGGGAACATACATACATACAGGGACCCAGGTATGTCTACGACCAAGACCACCGGAGGATGGGCAGCAGCATCCCTGGAGTGCGGTGGAGATACTGCGATCGCCAGCCAGCATGCCAAGCATGCGGGTTGGCGCGGGCGATAATGGCATTTACTCGCCATGAAATTGGGGGAGGCCTATGTCCAACAGTTGACGTCCTTCGGCTGATATGATGCATACATACAAAAAAAAAATATGCAGACGAACTGAGAACCTCACTCCTTCCTTCTATTAAAGTCGGTTAAAAAATGCCGTATTACCCTTGGTCTCTCTGGTCGCGCGAGTCTAGCTGCGCCGGCGCTGGTTGTGTGCATCGCGAGCCGCCGCCAGTGTGCCCGCACTGTCTGTACGGCGCTGTAGGGTCCTGTGTAATATAAACATCATAGATTAGGCAAAAACTCAAAGTATTTCTATGGGGTGGTACATTAATCACGTGATGCTTTCTTAGCATTTTTTTTTCTGCGCTGACGGTGTCGTGCGAGGTCCCGGTGATAGTATTTCTATTATAGGTCGTACATTAATCACGTGATTTTCTTTTAGCTATTTTTTTTTGTAGTTCTGCGCTGACAGTGTCGTGCGAGGTCCCGGTGAGAGATCGTCATCCCCCACAAGCATGTCGCCGGGAGTGACAGTTTTTTTACGTGAGTTTTAACCGTTTAAGGCCCAGGGCGTTCTGTTCTGACCCACCACCCGTGGAGGGCCCGCGGCGGGCGAGAACGACCGCTCCCGAACATTTACGAACAACGCATATACGAACGACGCAGCGGTCAATGGCACGCTGCTCGCCGTGGTTGGCGGGTTACTCAAAGGATTTCTATAGAGATCCTATACGAGTTCCACTAAGGGGGACAGAAAAGCTCTTATACAGCTAAATAGAGAACATGACTTAAACGTCTGGCGGCTTACAATAAACAACCTCTTTAATTTGGATGGGTAATCGTTTATTGGCCTTAAACACTGTTTGCATGACACTGAGGCAAATGAAGAAAAGTGGAACTATGTGACAAGGACACCAAATGATATATCCGTCTTGCTCTTACTCAATTTAGTATATGACCATCTCGCTCAATAGCCTTATTATTTGACGTCTTCTCTAGGGGTAGTCTGAGGCGATTCAGAACGACCTGAGCCTTAGGGTGCCTTTCCGCCAGAAATGTGCTATGTAGCTTTGCTGCGAGGATGTAAAAGCTACGCCACGAAAACCCGTTTCCACCAGTGCTATGCTATGTGTACCAATGAATATGATTGGTGGTTTCAAACTCATCCATAGCACAGAATAAGTAATAGTACTACGTACAGAAGGCCCACCGTCAACAAATCCCCCGTTTAGGTATGCCAAACGTGCCTTAGCGTGGCCACTGACCATTTCTTTCTATCGCACGCAACGCGCTCTTTCGGGGGCGTGGCCTTAGCGCTAAGCCAGGCTATAAGCCCGCAACGCAGGCGGCCGACATGTACTCGCAGCGGCGCGATGAAGTCACGGAGTGAGCCGCTCCTGTGCATAGCAATGGAGCATAGCACATCTCTGGTGGAAAGGTACCCTTATTGATATAGTATTAAACATGACTCACAAAAGCATAAGTTCTAATATACCTGTAGTATGTGTTTTGCGCAGAACTGCCGGCCGGTGAGCACTGGTTGGAAGCATTCGTAGCTCTTGTTGCTGCAGCTTCGCGACCGGGACACTATCTCCTTTTGTAACTGTAATCAATGTTTCACATGAGAAACACCATGCAGTTGTTAAGACAAGTTAGAAGCCTTCGGACGGCTTGCAAACTTCCAACAGTCAAGTTGCCCACTCACTTGACAAGAGGGGTCGAAGTTGCATCACGTCCGTAGGGAGTACCCACTGTTACCTTACACGTGACCCTTACAGTGCAAGAAAACTGGCAGCCGTACTTGTCTTCTAGAAGATCTCACGGTTCGTAAATAAATGCCATACGATTATTATTATTATGAGAAACTTTACACTGAAATAAGTTTGGCATCATATCAGCCGAAGGACGTCCACTGCTGGACATAGGCCTCCTTAAAGGTAAGTAGTAATTTTAGTTTTCTTTGTATAGAAAGTCACACAAGTGCGTCCACTGACGTACCGTACGGTGCGGATCAGTGGAAGCACTTGTGCGACTTTCTATACAAAGAATACTTAAATCCGTTGCGTGCGATGCGGGCCTATGGAGTGGACGCTTACACTACCGCTAATAATTATTTAGGCACCCATAGCCTTTTCCGTACATCTGTATACAAAAATGACTCAGAAATACACTCTGCCAAGTCAGAGTCCCTTGACAGTTTTGCGTGCATTTTTAATTTAGCTGACTTATTGAGCCTTAAATCTTTGCCAGAGACCCCCCATTTAAAATGGTAGTTTTCTTTTTGCAATGACTTAAATAACTACTAATTGCTGGTTCATTTTTGTATGAACTCTGACTTGGCAGCGTATTTCAGAAAGTCATTTTTCATGGAAAAGGTAGGTGGTGCCTAAATAATTATGAGCGGTAGTGTACCTTTAACCTCATGACCGCCACACTATGACTGAAGTGACGTCCTTTGTACGCCACGGAACTGATAATCTAGCACATTATGGTCATGTATTGATGACAGTGGCGTGTGAGGCATTCCAATTGGCTGTCACGACTAGATGACTGCCCGGTGACGAGGTTAAGAGTGCTGTAATGACCGGTCCTGCGCCACCGCATCCACCTTACTCCCGCGACCTTCACCAAGCGCAGGCGCTTTTATAAATCCATACTAATGTTATAAATGCGAAAGTGTGTGTAAACCCGGGCTGGGGACTGCCACTTAAATTTAGCGATTCGGAGGGCTAAACCGGTTACTTTGGTTCTACTGCGGATGGCCTCATTTATGATGCGATCACGCAGAGATACTCCCAGCATAGCCCTCTCCATTGCTTTATGGGTGACTTTGAGCCTCCCCCAGGGAGAGGACATGGAATAGTTTTTATCCCGGAAATCATTCCTTAGAGGGTGTAAATGGGGATGGAAGTTAGTATGTGAGAGCGATAATTAATCCTGCGCCTATAATAATTTATAGCAATTATTTTTCTAATGCGATAACAAGTTCCATGCGGACGGAGTCGTGGGCAAAGGCTAGTAAATAAAGGCAAACATCCAAAAACTAAAAAAAAACTTACAATAGAGAAGCCATCTTTGACGCCTTACTTGTAAGAAAGCATTTCATGGTTGTGTACACCACGCTAACAATACTATTCATCAATTCGCTCACTATCTCGATAAAGGACCAGTCTCTCTTATCTATTATAGCGTAGAAGTCGTCCACTCTATTTGCGGCGAACATACCAGACGTGCTGAACCGCCACGGTAGCCGTAACATCGCACGAAACGCGTTTTTATCTTATTGTGCGCAGGCATATAGAGCAGTAACAGCCGATTTACCTGATATGACTTTGTGTGTGATCTGATTGGTTTAAAAAAAGTCTAGTAGGCCGCGCTCCACAAGAATACTGTTCTGTGATTGGTTGAAATTGAAATATTGAAGCTGAAAAATCTAGTTGGTCGCGCGCCGTAAGAATTCTGCTTTGAGATTGGTTGAAATATTGAAGCTGCGCGCTACTCTCGCAAGGACGCCTCGGCGATCATGCACTGGTACTAGAGGTGAAGTTGCCAATTTCGTCAATTTGGATTGGTGCTGGAGTTATTTATTTCCTAGCAAATGTGATGAAAAACATTGTGATTAACTCGGGCGTAAGTATATTGCAAACTCGAGAAATGAAAAACCCTCCGCTTTTGGCATCGGGCTTCTGAAGGGTCGACTGTCCCTTTTTAAATTAATTAGCATCAATCAACAAGGCCTGTATTTACGGTGTATTTGCGAAGCGGCGAGGCGAGGTATATTGGTTCTGTCCACACTCGTTAAGAGAATTTCCTCCCTCAGACGCTCGGTTGTGGAAAGAGGTGCCTGCCGAGGTTTTCCCGAGGGACTATTATGTCACACCCGGACACAGCTTGTCAGCAGGGGGGCCGTATACAGGTATAATTCTATCCGCCTCTCTTCTTGTATGGATCTTCATGTTGTTTTGGATAGCAGTTCTTGAATGGCCCTGCTGTCATTGTAATCTGGCTAGTGGGCATCAGCAGTCATGATTGATAAATACACCTTGTCCGCTTACCATCCATGATGACATGGAGCCATACCTCAGCTCTCAGCTTGCTATCCTGTCTGTTCACCAGCTCGGGATCCGGTGGGTGGACAAAGAGTATGTTTTTTTTTCTTTTTACTCCGGATAGGTTTGCGCTTGACCACAAATCACCTGATGGTAAGCGATATTGTGGTCTAGGATGGAGCGCTCTTACCTAGTAAAAACCGGTTCACTCTCGTCTTGAAGACCGTAAGGTTGTAGTTTTCTGGGAACAAGGATTCCGGCAAGGAGTTCCACAGCTTGGCTGTTCTCACAATAAAAGCGGAAGCGAAACGCTTCATGAGAGTTTTTGGAACTGCCACCATTGGTATGTTGGTTGGTATTGTTGGATTTGTTGGTGATGCGAATGCTCATCCACTTATTACCATTATGAAATAGAGACATACCTGAGCTCTAAGCTTGCTCTCCTCCTGCCTCTTCACCAGCTCAGGGTCCGGTGGGCGGATTGTCTGGACATTGGTGATGCGGATGCCACTCGTACGTCCACCCACCATCCGCAGCTTAGGGAGGTGGATCACCTTCCGTGGCTGCGACATTGTGGGATCAACTGAAATTAAAAGAATTTACTTGTTAGAAGTTAGAATGTGTCCATTAGCTAGAGAAGGAGGCCATTTTTTTAACCGACTTCAAGATTTCAAAAGAGGAGGTTCTCAATTCGGTTTTTTTTTAATGTTTGTTACCTCAGAACTCCGTCATGTCTGACGCCCGCTCCACACTCGCGCGCGAAATAGCTCCGTGAATTCACGGCGTGAATTTACGCAGCGGTTCGCGCGTGACCTGAGGGCCTACTCCGAACTTCGAAAATCGAACTTCGTATCGTGCCGTCCCTTTCACTCTCGGGTTATACTATATGACGGAAAGGGACGGCACGGTACGACGTTCGATTTTAGAAGTTCGGAGTAGGCCCTCTGCCCGGCTAGTATGATAGCTTATATGTCGGACATATAGCATTCGTCCCTCTCGCACTTACATACTTGACAGTACGGGACGAATGCTATATGTCCGACATATAAGCGATCATACTAGCCCCTCTGTGGTCCATCCACACTTGAACGAAAATGGACGTGTCACTGCTTGCCATAGCGCGAGTTAAGTAACGAAATAATTGATGAAATAATATATATTTATACATTTTTATATAAACGATTTCATAGAAATTTAATGCTTAATTATCGTCACAAAACTATCATTGATTAATTTTTTTTTAACAACTCACGCTAATTGGGTACACTTATTTCTGAAAATGTCCCATAACTCATAATTTAATTAAGGATTGGTCACTAAGAAAATTATTTTAATAACATAAATTAAGACGATTGACATACTATTGTAATTTATATCTTATTGAAATAAATATCTCTAATAAAATTTTACTAGTTACACCACCACTATCTATAAATTAATTGACGGCAATTTACTTACTTTCCCTGACCATGATATTATGCGAATATAAATATTGCATATGTTCACTTCTTATTGGTAACATATTAAGTTTTATTTACAAACAAAAATATTCGCTATCAATGCAAAACATCAAGCCTTGACAATAACGCGCTAATTTAACCCAAAGAAATATTTTAAATTGTTCAAATTACGTAAGAAGATGAGTACTGAGTAGTTTTTTTAATATTTTCTAGAATCGGAAAACCACGTAGTCCGCGGAATTTTCACCTTCAATTCAAACAATCACGGTGTCAAAACTTATTCTCATTAATGCTTAATATGAATGGAAAGATACAATACAATTTACAAAGGCACTAAATTATGTAGAAAAATAATTAACTAATTATCATGACATTAACTAGCGGTTAAGTGATTAATTACTAATATCCTCATAACAAATAATGAAGTGTATTGTAAACAGTGGTGGGCCGGCCATTTTCACGGTGTGACATAGAACGTAGGTCTGTAATTTTATAGTCGAATATTTTCCTTTCAAAGTTGATGAATCTTTTCAAAAATATGCAAAAATGAAGGCGCACAAGTTATACTACAAGAAGAAACATAGTGATAGCGTGAAACATACCTGTGTTTGTTGCAGATCATCTTTATTTCACCGGAGATCTCACTGCGTTAACAGCCAAGTTTTGTAATGGCGTCCGTTTAAAAATTTCGAAACGTGACGAAATTTTTTTGTTTAACTTTGTTTTGAAATTGATATTCAGAAATTTTAATTATTTTTTAGATTTCAAACGATACACAATATATGTGAAATTAATTCAAAATGATATAAAATATATTGTAAGTCACTCAAATGTTAACGTGGTCCGTATCCGGTCGCCGCTGTAATAGCGCTGTCCTTTTCCCACTCACGCACTTAGACGGAGAGCAACTTTCCGTCGTGCTCCCTCGCGCGCAGTCATCGGAATATCCGTTCAATGGCTGGCGGACAAGAAAAATGGTATTTTTCAAAAGAACAACTACAGAATTCAGCAAGCAGAAAATGCGGTTTAGATGCAGATAAGGAACTAGCATATAGGCAGCAAGCCGCCAATCTAATCCAGGATATGGGCCAGAGGCTTCAAGTGTATCCTTTTTAATATCGTGGTGATTGTGATGTTTTGTCGAGTCATGTGTTCAAAATGCGTACTACACGCATCAAAACGGTGTTTTCATTAATTAAATCTACATTCAATATTATTGCAATTGTATGCAACAGTGATAAAAGTGTATAGTGATGGTGTATGAAAGTTTAAAGTATGACGAAATTCGCTTTCTTGCACGGCGTCATTTACTTTCGCTTCTCATGCTGGGATTTCCCGCTGCCCGTTTCGCGTCATCGCAATAATACAAGGTAAGAGCATTACGCATTATAATTAGGCTTATATTCAGTTGAATATAGGTGTTGAAAGTCTGATGTTTTAGGTTAGGGTCACGCGTGATGGCGTGTTTTGTGGGTCAGTGATCTTCCCAGCTGTCTGAACGCCGATGACGTTGCGTGGTGATCGACCCTGCGCATCTATAATTACAACCAAGTCTCGGAATTCGCGTTTTACGCACATATTCCCGTTCGATACTACCGCTTGACTTGTGCGCGCCTGGTACTTACTATTCGAGATAATTTCAGTTTTCTATCGTAATTCGTAACTCGGGTTTATATTATCATTAATCATCTAAGTTAAGTTTACATCAAATGAGACGTGCGTATGCATTATCAGTCAGTGCAAATACTTGTTTCATTAATATATTTTGTATGTTTGTATGAAAATGGCGCGTTATTTTCCTGAATATTAAGTGCAATCAGCGGTAACAGGCAATATGAGTCATAGCTTCTGAGAAACGCTACTCAAACAACTGCAAATCAATAAGGAAAACAATGTTTCATGCTGTAATGTAAATATACAATTTAAATATATTGACACATCAACAAACAGATGGGTGAACAGTATGAATGCAGTCATACAATCTTTAGACACTAATAATTATGATATGTTCTTAAAGAAATTTCTGCTGGGAGTATGGATCTGGCAGCAAGCCAGTCCTCACCATCAACATTTTGTTATACAAGAACATTGACATTGAAATTTTTCCTAGAAAATAAGGAATCCAGCTAAACAACTTAATGAACTTAATTGTGTCCATTTGAATTTGTTAACATCATTCATGTTTCACTTGATGTAATAATAATAATTTTTTTTTTGGTATTGATATAATAATTATAAATTATATGAAATATTATCAGTCTTAATCTAACAATAGTTCAGCATTTCTAAAACTTTCTTCAAGCAAAAGTAAATCACTCCATACAATGAAGACAGACAAGACGGACGTGAGATAAGCAATCATACTTTATCTTATCATAATCAGATAATTGATAGCTATATTCATTACTCATACGAAGAATTCTAAATGCACTACCATGTAGAAGAATTCGTGTTTTAATGATGACATAAAAATATATCAGTTCTTGTAATTCTCTCTGTTACTGCTCTTTTTACCTCTAGACTTATTTATGTCATTCCACTACCACCATATCAGCCGAAGTCCACTGCTAGACATAGGCCTCACCCAATTTCATGGGGGGTAAATGCCATAATTCCCACGCTTGGCATGCGGGTTGGCGATCGCAGTATCTCCACCCCACTTCAGGGATGCTGCTGCCCATTCCCTGGTGGTCTGGTTATGTTATTCATATAACAAAAATTATGATGAAATGACACTAAACATGAAAATTACAAACTTGGATGCAGCAAGCTGAATGTATGTAGATGCTAAATAGAGAATTTGTGTGAGGTGTGCAATAAAGAGTATTCGTATAGTTAAAAAGCTAGTCATAGTTCTTGCTTTAAATGTGAGTGTGGTAGGCTGGTAGGCCAGACCATACCTAAACTACTATAGCAATGTATACTGTGAATGACACCCACACAATGTATGTATTACAATTGGAAAGTTCAGATATGTATGTCAGTAGTTCGCTTACAATTGATTATCTCCTTTGATACTTTCATGTGCTTTTGAATGGTGATGCTTTGTTTTCTAGAACTGGTGACAGAGACATCTTTTAATTTATTTTTAGATTACTAGTTTAGTTACCATGATAAAAGGCATTTAAACATACAGATTTAATGTCAAATTACTCTTGACAGCAATGAAATATGTAGTTATAAAGATTATTTAATCTTGCTACACAAGGTTAAATCCATGACCTAGCACCAAAAACTGTCACCACTGATCCATGAATGCAGGTGGCTAAAAAAAGGCTACATCTTAAAATTCACATTTCACAACAATTAACAAAAGTGGCAATTGTGAAGCCATTGAAATCTTTTGTGATTTTTTGCCAACAGGTAGGGATACATACCTGAAACTATTAAGCAGGTAGGGTATGGGTGTTTTACAATAGTGAGCAGGTTGTTTGTTATAACATCCACATTTCTATAGACATAGGGTAAGACATCCAAATGAGTCTACATGAGGAAATTCAAAAGAACAGATGGATTATAATTTATTGTGTACCGTTTTATTTTATTCTTAACTATACTACTTCATTTTCTTCATATTTTGTTTTTATTTTCATGTTTAAGTCACAAGTCAATCTGTAACAGACAGATTACAATGAAAACATTATCTGTCAAGATATTTATTTGTGGATGTTTACTGCTCTTGTTTCTCAATGTACTCAATTTCTAATTTCTACGTATTCCATTAACGAAATACCTATCAAACTCATAAGTAGGGGCTACAGTATGGGGTTCTTCAAGAAAAGAGTGTATAAACTTTTAAACGGTCAGCAACGCGCATGTGACACCCCTGCAGTTGCTAGCGTCAATAGGCTGCGGTGACTGCCTCAGGTGGGTCGTACGCTTGTTTGCCACCAACTTGACTAGTTGGGACATTTTGGTAATTTGTCACTTTGACCCCTTGGAAATTTAGTATGACAATTTAATCATGACATAAAATAGCAATACACAAAGGCAATAGGCCTCAGTCTGGACCCCAGCGGGCAGCGGGCGCTCATACACTTCCACCACCACCACAATATCAGCCAAAGGATGCCCACTTCTGGACATAGGCCTCCCCCAAATTCACGGGGGGTATATGCCATAATGGCCACGCTTGGCATGCGGGTTGGCAATCACAGTATCTTCACCGCACTCCAGGAATGCTGCTGCCCATCCCCCGGTGGTCGTAGTTTTAGGACATACCCGGGTTTAAACCCCGGGCTCATACATTTAAGCGGGCTCAATGTTTGGACAAACACTCACTGTCCACTGGCGCCCAGGCCTGCCTTAAGCCGCATGTTAGTCTTTTACTTTTCTACATTTTTTGTACAGAAATTTAAAATAGAGCTATTTTTAGAAAGGAATGTTTACGATTTGATATTGCATGAATAGCGAGTCATGCACAAACACTATGAAGCTAATTTGCGATTAGTTTCAGTTTGGCTGGTCAAAACACTATACCTAGCTGGTTATAATAAACTCATACATACATAATTTCGAAAGCAACTCAGTTTTTTATCTTTTCATAATCTACACTTGAAACATTTACGTGGAATAAGGCTATGGTGATAGGATGTCCTAGAAAGCATATAGGATACATTTTATTAACAAGTTCTTTGCAAACACAGCTAAAATCTAATTCTTATATGGAAAATCAATCTTTTGCTATTAGCAATATATTACTGGGGTCAACTCAAATTTATATACATGTAAAGTACTCATGTCTTATCTTAATTGTGTAAGTTAACGTTCAATGTCCCATAATGATAATATATTGAATTAAATTTGCCTTGAAATTAATATTTAAAGAACAATTACATCATTTTCTATCTTTGAATAAAATTGTAGCTAAACCTTTAGTGCAAAATGTAACTGCATGAAATGTAGTTTTTGAGTTTATTTTTATTACTCAAGTGTTGTGAAGAAATGCAGATAATGTATAATTTTTTTAGCATATCCTTGCCAGTTTCAATATTTATGTTCAGTTAATAACTGAGAGTACATGGTATTCTTTCTATCATGTTTTTTTTTACTGTATTCTAGAACAATTGCCTTGAGTTCTTATTACTAACTCAAATAAAGTACTGGTGATTGAAATAGCAATTTGTAGGTGGTCACACTTTATACTGTCTTGGCACTGTCATGATATGCTTTTATTTATCCTTCTACATTAATTAATATTCATATTTTATTAAGTTTGTATGATGAAGCCATTTTTATTGCTGTAGTAATTTATACATATTTGTAATTATTAATCACCAGCCGCAATGCAGTCATAACATTTGGTCACCGTAATTTACGGATGAGATTACGACATTCGCACCTACATTAGAACGGTGGCAAACAAGCGTAAGGCTCGCCTGTTTTTTCCGATGGTGGTGGAATTCCAAGTTGCCCTAACATCACTGTAGTCGTATACTCATTATTATTGCAATAATATTGACAGAATTAAAAGTACTAATCAGTACAAAGGCGAACTTATCCCTCTTGGGGACTCTCCTAACTAAACTTACCTTATAATTAAAATTTGTTAATGATTAATAATTAAAATACTATGCAATGTCCAAGTTTCCTTAACAGTAGCACAGCTCGCAACTATGTATAAACACGGCGATTGTGTACATGCATCGGTTCTACGCGTTTCACTCCTTCACGCAGTTCCACCGCAACGCGATCGCAGCGGCAGCGCTCTTCCTCGCCGCAAAGGTAACAGAAAATAGATAGATAGATAAACTCTTTATTCATATCCACAACATACATGGCTTAACATAGTAATATAAATCATTCTGTGTCACTAAATACAGGTTGATACCAAATGGTGGATCAAAATATTATTTTAAAAATACTTAACTGTTGGTTCAAGGATTGCTACAGTAATTGACAACATTTCATTTTTTAAGCGGGCGTTTTCCGATGAAAACAAATAGAGGAAGAAAAATTAAGTGTAACCATATTTTTAAAAGCTCGAAAATATCCCAATTTCATATAAAAAAACAATTTCAAAAGTTCCTCATTCTAAAAGAAAGTAAGTGACAAGTAAGGTGTCACAGCGTAAAAAATCATACAGTAGTACAATAGTACTGTGTGTGTATTCGCCGTATTAATAAATACGGCGAATTTACTAAAGAATGTGTATTGCTGTTCTTTTTGTTCATTGTGACTGTCAATTATTAGGCAGCGCACAAGAGGTTAAAACACATTGACATCTTTACTAATATGTAACATCTGATTGTAGGTGGAAGAGCAGCCCCGCAAATTAGAATATGTTATAAAAGTTGCCCATGTGTGCGTGCACCGCGGCGAGGGAGTCAACGCGCTAACCACAGACCAGTACCAGGAACAGGTACACAACCAAAGTTACTACATACTACTTAACCTTTTGAACGCCCAAAGGTGAAGGAATACGCCGCGCCACTGACGCGACAGGGGTCAAATTAAGTTTGGTAAAGAAATAATGCCAACATGAAAATGGGCTGTTTTTTTCTACAGTTTTTATCAAATTCATTGGCGTCGTAGTCACGATTTTCTGTTGTCGTCTATAGCCGACTGTGGCGGTCAAAAGGTTAACAGAGATTTCCACCGGTAGGACAGGGAGTTTTTATACAATCAATGATGATACCATTATTTGTTAATTTCAACTGTACTGTACCGGCCAATAATGTATCACTTCCATGTTATATTTTACCAACCTTTGTAATACTTCCTGGAAGATCTTCATATTATTACATTAGTTGCTACATAGAATGTAGACTCCGTATAAACGTGTCAAGAAGTTCCATGACATAAAGGTGATATGTATTGGTTGGTGCTTTAAGCAAACTCAATATTCACCTCATCGGTGGAATATCACCATAGCTGACGGAAAAATTCTTAGTATTCCAACTTTATGAAACATTCTCGCTCGACGCATGAACAGCGTTAATTCGACGCTAGAGATGTCATATTCAAAATCTTTATAGTCCAGAATTTACAGCGAAATGAACCTTGAAATGTGCAGTGCAGAAAGACATTTGTTTCTTTCAGTTCAGTAAGTCTGAGGACGAGGAGGGTCTGCTTTATGCCTTGGCTATTAAAATATGGTTGCATCATAATTATTCTACAATATATGTATATGCACTTTTCCATAGCGGTGACACTCTAGGTCCATTCCGCTATACCCAATTTTCACCACTCTCTACCAACACCAATACTTTTCAGGCGCAAGACCTCGTATTCAACGAGAACGTCTTACTACAGACCTTAGGGTTCGATGTGGCGATCGACCACCCCCACACGCACGTTGTACGGGCGTGCCACCTCGTGAAAGGTGAGGCGAGGGATGTGGCCTTGCTCGGCGGTGGGTCTAGTCGGCGGGGAGCGGTTGGGTTCGGATGAGGCAATAAAAGATGTTTGGGCGCTAATTGTAGCGAAAAAGAACTGTTGGGTTCGGGCGCCAATGTGTAGCGGAAAAAATAGAAATGTTTTTACAGTTGAAAAAACTTAGTAAAGACAGCTACTTGGGGTCCATTTACACTGTGTAAAGATCTGCAGTGGGTGCAGTTGTCTGATTAAATAAGATTATTTCTATCTTATTATATCAGATTAACGTTAGTGGAAATGGGCGCCTGTAGTGTTAACCTTTTCATGACGATATGATTTTCATGACGATAATACAACGTTTTATAAATCATAAAAGCAATGCAATAGAACTATTGTAATAAAACTGAAAGTTAAATGTTTTGTTGATAATAATGAATTAATGATGCAACAAGCAGTTTATACTTAAAGACTAGAATTGAAAGTTTTAATAATAACTGGGGTAAAAGCAAATGTTTCAAATAATAATGATGATATTGATGATGAAGAAGAAGTTATTACACTAACAATATACATAGAAAAAGAAAGTAAGTCTAAATGGGACACTTGCTTTGCATGTTATAACGGAAGTGAAAATAAATTGAATAGCAATCAAACTGTTTAAACTTTAACTTGGACTTAAGAGAAATACATTTCGAGAATAAAGTGGAAGAAAGTGGGTTTTAAAAAATAATAAAAATAAACATTAAAATAAATTGATTTAAAATGCTGCTAATTCCGAATCTCAAACGCATCCGTACCGCATGAACTAAGCCCAAGCGACGCCCTTATTATAAGGTCCCTTCTGCCCGCGGGACTCTAAAAAAAGAAAAGAAGCGACAGGCAATGTATTCCAACATTTTTGCGAAGAGTCATAGGTATGTAAAAATAACTGGACGCATTTTATGTGGTCACACTCTCATGTTAATTTTCACCGCATTAGGATATTTTTGTGTTCTTTGAATACAATGAGGACTGAAAACCAAGCTTTAATTAGTAATTATTACGAGTACTGGTGTAATTTTAATTTAATGTTAGTTCAATTTAAAAAATCGGAGAAGAATTTCCACTTGGAACCGAGAACATTTTAGACCTCATTGTAAGCTTATTCCCCTTAGAAAGATCAACCAAAGTTGCCTTGGAATGTAGAATATGGGTCTCTTATTCTATAACTTTCCGCTAACTAAAATCATTAAAAGTATTTGACGTGACATTAAAACGATAATTTAATGACTCCGTTTGTCTTGATTTAAAAAGCATGACGAAATAAAAGTTTTCAAAATCATCAATTCATTTACTTGTTGTTAAACTACCAAATTCTTACTTTACATGTTCTACAATAATTACACCATATTCACAGTTCCGAGGTATGAAAATTTCAAATCATCATACAATTTTCACAAACTTGATACAAACATTATCAAGGGGGCAAATGTTTTAAGCAATCAATGTTAAATAACCATTCAAGCTATATCTTCATCAATAAATACAATGAATTCATTTTTTCTTCATCTCTATTTTTCCCGTGTCTAACTCGTGTATCTCCTATCTACAGCTCCCAAAGACCTGGCGCAGACATCTTATTTCATGGCATCGAACAGTCTACACTTGACGACGATGTGCCTGCAGTACAGACCGACTGTCGTCGCCTGCTTCTGTATACATCTAGCGTCCAAATGGAGTAATTGGGCGGTGAGTGTTAGTTATTTTTGTTTGTTTTTATTTTGTATTTGTGTATTTATTAATTTCAATTTTACTTATATATTAAGCCGTAACTTCTTTTAACCTAAACTCATTTCTATTGTTGTTTTTCTGGCAGGGTTCGAAAATATCCGATATTTATTATAAATATCAAAATATCGGATATTATACACCATAATATTTATATTGTAAATATCAAAATACCCGATAGATAGTAGGTATGTTATCACACTTTTCACTCATAACTTGGGACTTGACAAAGCGCGATGACATTGACTGATCAAAGCCCTTAACAATAATAAATAAACACTTGCAAAGGCCGTAGCAGGATAAGGGAAGAAAAAATGCCCTTTTGTGATTAAGAGCTGATTTTTTTTTCTACAGTTACTTACATTTGGTAGTACTATTGTGCTAAGTTTTGTTGAAAAATTCCCAGTGGTTCAGCCGGGAAAAAATAAAATCCGAATTCATGAAATATGACTTTTCTCTAAAACAATTAAACTTTATCATACTATCTTTTTTTCATTTTGGTTAGTTAAATAGTATATATGTCCTGTAAGAAAATTGAGTATCTATGTTTAACATTTCTGTAAAAAAAAACGGCAATGAAAATTTCAAAAATTTTTTTTTTACTTTTCTGAAGGAGTGACCACTCTAAATGTCATGTCTAAAAAAGCTTTATTTAACGTTCTATCAGTCATATTAGTTTGATATTTAAAAACGAAAAGCAACAGTGTCAAATTTAAAAAAATATTTTGGTTGTGTTCTGTTACTTTTTTTTCTTACACCATTCTAACACCGCCAAAAAACTTAAGCATTGATAAATCCTTTTTGTGAAAAGTAAAAAAATAAATCAATTTTTCACATTTACATTAATATTAGCCTGAAAATATATTTATGTCAGTTGTCGCCATTCTAACTTGTAAACCAAAAACTGTATTCTTCTAATCATCATCACCATTTCTAAATATAGGTAAACCTTAATAATAATAATGCCATTTATTCCCACAAAAATTTTTAATTTAATAAGTAAGATAATTTTAATATTATCGTCAATAAAGTGACATATTTGTTGCATGTAAAATTAGTTTTTGGGGACCCATAATTGGGCTATGGCCCTAAAATATTTAGTAAACCTTACTAAATATTTTATCAGATATACTAATCTGTAGGCTTAAACGGACTGTAACTTTGTCATAATTAAAAGAATACCCAATTGAGTTGCATTTTATTAAACTCTCTTCAAATAATATCTCACTCTGCTACAGCACTTAAGAATAAATTATCTTTAAAACGGAATTTAAAAAAAAACACTTTATTGACTATAATATTAAAATTATCATACATACATACATACATACATACATATAATCACGCCTGTTTCCCATAGGGGTAGGCAGAGATCACGGATTTCCACTTGCTACGATCCTGACATACAACTTTCGCTTCATGAACTTTCATAACATTCTTCATGCATGCGCGCCGATTTAGGGTACTCCTGACCTGGCCTTTCTGCAGAATGTCTCCGATTTGGTCGGAGTACGTTCGCCGAGGTCTTCCCCTTCCAACTTTTCCATCCACTCTTCCTTCATACACTCGTTTTGTCAATCTTCTTTCATCCATCCTCTCTACATGTCCAAACCATCTTAGCATACCTTTCTCAATTTTCGTCACTATATTTTCATTCACTCCACACCTCCGTCTTATAACGGTGTTTCTCACTCTATCTCTCAAAGTAACGCTACACATACTTCTCAGCGCTCTCATTTCCACTGCATTCACTCGACTCTGATGTTTCTTCTGCCACACCCAACTTTCACTACCATACATTAGTGTCGGCACCAACACTCCTCTATGCACGGCCAGCCGCGCCTTTTCTGACACTTTCTGGCTACTCAAAAAGGCGTGAAGTGCCCCATTCACTCGATTCCCAGCTATCACTCTCCTTTCAATATCTCCTTCATGCTTACCGTCTCTCGTGAACAAAGTCCCCAAATACACAAACCCATCCACTTGCTCCAACCTCTCTCCATCTACAGCAATTTCACAAACTGTCATACACTCATCTCTTTCAAATACCATCACTTTCGTCTTGCTTACATTCATTTTCATTCCTTTTCTCGCAAATAATCTGTGCATGCTAGTTACCATCTTCTGTAGCTTCTCAGCCGATGACGCTAATAAAACCTGGTCATCGGCGTAGAGTAGACATTTGATAAGCAACCCATTCATTTCCAACCCACATTCATCGTCTTTCAAATCTTGCAAACAACTGTCCAGAAATAGATTAAACAGCCACGGTGACGCTACACATCCCTGTCTAACACCCTTTTCGATGCTAAACCATTCAGTGTAGGACCCGTTTACTCTCACGCAAGCAGAGGAATCCTCGTAGAGAGATTTCAGAGCTTGAATGAGATGGTCGCTCACTCCATATCCGGACAGTACCGACCAAAGTTCATTCCTCACCACTCTGTCATAGGCCTTCTCCAAATCCACGAACGCGCAATAGACCTTTTGACCTTGGGCCAAATATTTTTCGGCTATGCATCGTAACGAGAAGACCTGATCCGTACATCCCATACCTTTCCTAAATCCCGCTTGTACATCCCATATTTTCTCATCGGTTTCTTGCATTTACTTATTAAATTCAAATACTTAAGAAATTGAAGGAATTGTTAATTTTGTTTAGTTTTAGTTACTTATTGTTTTTGTGGGAATAAATGGTATTATTATTATTAAGGTTTACCTATATATAGAAATGGTGATGATGATTAGAAGAAGACAGTTTTTGGTTTACAAGTTGGAATGGCGATAACTGACATAAATATATTTTCAGGCTAATATTAATGTAAATGTGAAAAATTGAATTATTTTTTCTTTTTACAAAGAGGATTTATGAATAAGTTCCTTGGCGGTGTTGAAATAAAAGTAACAAAACACAACCAAAATATTTTTTTAAAATTTGACACTGTTGCTTTTCGTTTTTAAATATCAAACTAAAATGACTGATAGAACGTAAAATATTTTTTTTTTTAATTTTCACTTACATTTTTTTTACAGATAATGTTAAAGATAGATAGTCAATTTTCTTACAGGACATATATACTATTTAACTAACCAAAATGAAAAAAAGATAGTATGATAAAGTTTAATAGTTTTAGAGAAAAGTCAAATTTCATGAATTTGGATTTTATTTTTTCCCGCTTGAACCACTGGGAATTAATCAACAAAACTTGGCACAATAGTACTACTAAATGTAAGTAACTGTAGAAAAAAAAATCAGCTCTTAATCATAAAAGGGCATTTTTTCTTCCCTTATCCTGCTATGGCCTTTGTTCCAAATAAAGTTCATTTCAACCTCGAGGTAATTCCCAGAAATAGCTTTTTTATTTTTAGGTTTAAACATAATTATTTATTGTTAATCTTATTTCGTGGTGATAAGGTTTGAAATTCAATAAAAATCTGTTCGAGTAGGAAAGTGATTTCTAGAAATTTGAGTTGCTAATAGCAATTAAAGTGAAAAAAAAATACTCTAGTAATGCCTGAGTAACTGTCTGGTAGAAAAATAACTACTTTTTCTCAAACATGCAATGAAATATTGATGTTATGTTCCTAATAATAGGCTGCGAAGTATGACGTTTCAGGTGCGGCTAGGACAAGAGGTCGTTAATGGAATTTCATACAAATCTTGCAGGCCTAGGCCGGCAAAGTCCTCTTTTTTAATTTCTATTCCACATAAATTTGAGGCACAGGCATCATGACATTCTGCCACTATGCGCATCAAAAATAAACTTTTGTTTTTTTTTGTTGTTTATTTCATTGCATGTTTGAGAAAAGCACTGTACATACCTCGGCGGGAAATTTGGGGTTGCCCGCCTCAGACCTATCCGACCTCGCTCCGCTCGGCCGTATATATGTCTTCGGCCGGCAACCCCTTCCGTCCCGGCCTCTGTAGTAATGTACTATTAAAAATAAATATCCATTGATATATATCAACGTAAATATCAATTGATATATATCACGATATATATCTGTGGATATATATCGGCGAACCCTGTTTTCTGGCGACCGACCTGTTGTTGTTTATTCATGTTAAAACGCAGTTACGGGTTATGACACTAGTTTGATATCTAATCAAAATTTTCTGCACAACTAACCCATTATTATTATGTCTTCATAATTCATACACTAGCAGGTATAAGCTGATGCGTGTATATCACTGCACTTGTTATTTAAAATGATGTTCAATTTTTTTTTTAATTGTATTATCTATAATTTATTTGGATAGCTGTTAACTAGATGTAAACAACCAAGTGGCCCGACTAATCAGCCAATCGCATAATGTTGTGGTATTGTGTCATTGGCTGCCCGATCTGAAAAGCTACTTTGATGAGTCACATGGTTGGGTTTGTTTACATCTACTTAAATACAAAGAGTATAGTCGGTTGTATCAGTTTCAGGCATAATACATTTTATTATTGGCGCTCTTGGTTAATTGGTCAGAGGTCACAATACAACATATTTTCAGATACCACAATCGAACGAGGGCCGGCACTGGTTCTCATACGTGGACCGGACAGTGACGTCAGACCTGCTAGAGCGGCTGACGGCAGAGTTCCTTCACATATTCGACAAGTGCCCCTCGCGGTTGAAACGCAAGATGATGGAGAGGAATGGAAACAGTAAGTTTTTTGATACTGCTATAATGCGTGGAAATAAGTATATGGCGTCCAGAAGGATTATGCGCGATGCCTTTGAGTGATTATCATGCGAGTTTTTAATAATAATAAAAAGCGATGATAGGAGTGTGCGGTGGGAGAGTAGCCTAGGAAAAGTCACACGACCACGCGGCGGGCGATATAAATATACAGGGTGTCCCAAGAAGTAGTGATATACTGAAGCTGGGAGGTAGAGGACCTAGAGGGCTATCTGAATCACCCCCATGTATGTTCCGCGATTTTTAGTATTTTCGGAGTTATGTTTTTTTTTTTTGACCTCTCGCCGCGTACGATGAGATTTTTATTTATGGTGACGTGAATTATTGCGGTAGATGCTTGATTTTTTTGTGTGCTAAGCTGATAGATAGGCCAATTCAGTATGGTAACATTTACTATCGTTAGATCTATGAATGGCATAAAAAAAAATTAAATGCCAAGAAAGATAAAATTACCTAGTATGTTCACAACTTCAAGGGCCCTTAAAAAAATAAAATCACATAAAAAATAATTACCGATTGGCTTTTAAAAACTTGCTCTATCTATCAGGTAGCTACCCTGAAAATTTCATTTTATTATTAATAAGGCTTCAATCAAAAAATTGAAATCTAACTGGTAAGTGCAAAATTTTTATTTACATAATGATTAATGCGAGCAAAGTAAAACCAATTACAAGGTGTTTAATTACAATAAATTTTCAAAATGGCCCCGCTGTTGCTCAATGCAAGTGCGACATCGCCGGAAAAAGTTGTCTTTTAAACGTCTGAATGCACTTCTATTATTTTTAATTGTTTCTTCTGCTACTCTCAATTTCCGGGTTAACTCGTCCAAATTGCGGCATTCTCTCGAGTAGACGAGGTCTTTGTAATATCCCCATAGAAAAAAATCTATGGGGGTTTAGGTCGGGGGAACGTGGAGGCCAGGCTATAAGGCAGGCGTCACCCCGGCCGCAACGACCAATCCATCTTTCAGGGTATCTTTGATTTAAATAGTTTCTCACGTCCAAGGCAAAATGGCATGGTGTGATGACACTGCAGTACTATGTTTCTGCGTGTCTCCAAATCCACATCTTCTAACAGCAGGGCCAGATCGACGCGTAGAAAATTTAAAAAGTGATTGCCGCCCAAGCGGTCTGGCAGCTGAAAGGGCCCGATTAACTTACCGTTAAGTATGCCAGACCAAAGGTTAGCACTAAAGTGTTCTTGGAATGTCGATTCCCTTTTTAAATTCGGATTTTCAATTGCCCATGAGTGAGGATTGTGCATATTAAAAATCCCATTGCGTCTAAAGTGGGATTCATCCGTCCACAAAATTTGGTTAAAAAAAATTTCGTTTTCAGCTTGTCTCCTCAGCATTTCCTGACAGAATTCAATTCGCCGATTGTAATCTTCCGGTTTCAACTGTTGCACTTTTCTAATGTGAAACGGATGATATCCTACGGTCTGTAGTGTACGGTGTACCTGAGATTTAGAAAGTCCTGTACGACGTTCCGTAACTCTCACACTGGTCGACGGGTCTCTTTCTACTTCTTCAACAACTGCATCTACTACATCAGGATCCAGCATAGTGGCCATACGGCCTGATTTCGTACCCGGTATGTGACCTTCCAAATACGCATTATGTACTCTTAAGATCATGCGATAGTCAGGAAACGTTTCAGGTTGAGGCCCGCCTCTTCGTTCTACATGTTCCCGGTACAGCCTTGAAGCTTCCGCCGCATTCCCCCTAGCATAACCGTAATAGTAATGCATTTCTGCGTAATCATGTGAAGTAAACATGATCACTTACACGCAAACTCAAGTCCAGTTAAATGATGCCAACTCGTCGATTCCAGGTAATAACACTAATCCAAATCGTAATGCAAGTCAAAGTCCATATGAATAGCCAAAATGATTAGGGAAACGAACAATTAGCAGTATTAAAACACAATTTTTAAATTATTGAAAAATAACAACGATGACCAAACAACGTGAAAATTTTCTCATGCGTCAACCGTCTTTTGTTTTTTGTTCTTTTTCTATTGATGGCCAGTGCGTGATTTAGAACGAAATTTATTTAGAAAGGTTTTGCTTTGCTTGCATTAATCATTATGTAAATTAAAATTGTGCACTTACCACATTTAGATTTCAATTTTTTGATTGAAGCCTTATTAATAATAAAATGAAATTTTCAGGGTAGCTACCTGATAGATAGAGCAAGTTTTTAAAAGCCAATCGGTAATTATTTTTATGTGATTTTATTTTTTTAAGGGCCCGTGAAGTTGTGAACATACTGGGTAATTTTATCTTTCTTGGCATTTAATTTTTTTTTATGCCATTCAAAGATCTAACGATAGTAAATGTTACCACACTGAATTGGCCTATCTATCAGCTTAGCACACAAAAAAAAATCAAGCATCTACCGCAATAATTCACGTCACCATAAATAAAAATCTCATCGTACGCGACGATAGGTGAAAAATTAAAAAAAAAATCATAACTCCGAAAATACTAAAAATCGCGGAACATACATGGGGGTGATTCAGATAGCCCACTAGGTCATCTACCTCCTAGCTTCAGTATATCACTACTTCTTGGGACACCCTGTATATCAGGCGGGAGTGAGAGACAATGTTTTTTATACCAGGGTCCAGGCGCTTTTCACTTAAACTTGATCTTTAAATTATTATCAGTGATCGGCCATCGGAAGCATTTTATTTATTTATTTATTTATAATTGTTCTCTTGTGGACTTACAGTTGCCCAAAGCGTCCACAAGACAGATATTATACAAAGGTTTCCTAGGGACTAAACGCTATGTCAATTTGATCTATTTATGTCAATTTGATGACGAAATTATTACATGGACATGACTAATTAATTTCTTGCACAATTTGGTTTCCTACTAAAAATTTATGTTTTTTTATTGAGTTACTATCGAGCTTTTAACATTTCTATTGCCTATGATATGATTATGAAGCACAGGGCACTTCTTGTACTTTTCTCCTTGACTTTACTATCATTATTTTATACATCAAATCAATTGAACACTGGTAAAATATTCCTCGCGAATTAAATGTCCTTCGTAAATGGTTAAAGGATCAACCGGATCTGATATACGACGAATCAAAAGGCTTAGTCCTATGTACAAAATGTGGAAAAAGTCGCTATACGTAAAATCAATATTCAAAAGCATCTTAAGTTTGTGACACATCGTGGTAGTAGTAAGCGAAATCAAGAACAATTTAATTTTGATTTATTACATTTTTTTGATACTATGTATATGTAGTATTCCATTGGATCGACTGAAAAGTGGTGCATTCCAACAGTTTTTTGCTAAATATATGTGCTGCCCGTGTGCACCATTTTGCTTGCCCAGTGAGAGTGTTTTACGCAAAAAATATTTGGAAAAATCTTTCTAAACAACAATAAAAGATATCGAAGAAAAAATTACCGATAGTCGTTTGTGGGTGACATTGGACGAAAGTACTGACGTTTTGAGGAAGATTCGTCGTAAATTTATTAGTGAAACCTCTACACCAAAGTATTTACTTTCGAATTTACCTTTTACGATGCAAGGTAATAGAAGTAACAAACGCCAAAACTGTGTCAAAATTTGTTATTACCACTTTTAAAGGAGTATGGGGTGATTCTTTCGAAGCAAAAGTGATATTGATGCTGTGCACTGATAGTGCATCATATATGTTAAAACCTGGAAAAACCTTAAAAAATTGGTTGTTTGTAAAGTAGGTTTACGATCGAGATGTTTGCGTGATAACGTCTTATTGGTGATATAAGTTTTTGGGAAGTAAGGAATTAATGAAGAAAATCTCCATTCGTTTGTATGCCGCTAGAGTGAGAGAGACGGAAGATCGGTCCACTCACTCGAACGCTATGCCAGCCTCCGCTCGTGAGGATTCCGCGTGACAAGTTTCACGGAATGACTGGCAGCGCTCGAGATGAGACGGGAGATCGGTCCGTCTCTCTCTCGTTATACCTGCGATCGCGCTCGTGAGGTTTTGGTGTGACACAAGTTTCTGAACATGTCACCCGACTAAAACGATTTTAAAGACGTTATCACGTCAAAAAGATATTTCCTCAGCTGAAACACTTTACATGTCTCGCTCATGCGTTACACCGTGTTTCAGAGCATATACGCTCAGAATATTCGGACGTTGACAACTTAATATCTAACGTTAAGAAAGTATTTTTAAAGTGCCCTAGAAGAGAGAAAATACTAAGAGAATTGTACCCCGATATACCCTTACCGCCAAAACCCGTGATTACAAGATGGGGTACATGGCTAGAAGCATCCTTTTACTATGCATCTTTTTTTGAACAAATTAAGTCTGTGATACATATTTTCAACAGTAAAGAGACATTATCAATACGCAAAGCCAAACAACTGATGCAAGATGATAGCCTAAAAAATCTTATATACATCAGGTTTTTTTTAAATAATAACCAGATATATAACATTGTTAGAAAAGCGTGGTTTATCTATCAGAGAATCATTCGATTTACTAGATGAGGTAAGGCTGTATGTAATGATGACGTCCTCAAATACATAAAGTAACAAAATGGAATCAGTAAAGGCTGTCCACGAAAAAAAGTGGTCGGTGTTATAACGACAATTTAGAAAAAAAACTAAGAAAAACAATTTCATGGGCTATTTAAATTAAAGTTTTATTAGTGTTCTTTAAAATTAATAAACCTCCTGTTTAACAAATTAACACTGGTAATATACCCTGACTTTGATTCGGACTCCTTCCATCAATCTCTGTACATCACTTTCGGTCACCTTTTTACATGTCGTATCCCACATTCTTTTGAACTGGTGCTCATTTGTAGCAATTTTACCACTATTTTTCAATTTTCTTTTCATTATTGCCCAATAACGCTCTACCGGCCGGAGTTCTGGGCAGTTTGGTGGATTTGCTAATTTCAGTACAAAGGAGATATTATTTTCAGTGTACCATTCTAAAACAGATTTGGCATAATGTGAGGACGCTAAATCAGGCCAGAATAAGACAGGCTCTGTGTGGTTTCTTATAAACGGCAATAAGCGTTTTTTCAAACACTCTTTCGTGTAAATGGATTGGTTAATCGTACCCGTAGTAACAAACGATTTGCTTTTTTGACCACAAGATGGCTTGCCAGACAAGGATTTTTTTTGCAAAATTATCAACTTTTTTTGTTGTAAATTTTTTATCGGCATTCCCTCTTTGATTTGCCACATAGAACTGCAAACCTGGTAATTGCTTAAAATCTGCTTTCACATATGTTTCGTCGTCCATCAAAATACAACTAAACTTCGTCAAATATTTTGTATACAACTTTCGAGCCCGGGTTTTACATAATTTATCCTTTGTAGCAACGCGATTAGGAACTGTAGTTGCCTTGTACGATCGTAAACCTGCACGCTGCTTGATTTTTTGGACATACGATTTCGATACCTTACATTTTCTGGCAACGTCACGGACAGAGAGACATGGATTCTTCTTAAAATGCTCGATTACTTTATTTGCCTTAGTTTTATCAGCAGGACCGCGATTTCTACCTGAACCACCTTTTCTTGAAACAGACAATCTGGACTGATAATTAGCCAATACCTTTTGCACGGTTGACTTCGGAACTTTTAATAATTTGGCTAACTTTCCTTGCGATATACCGATATTTTGGCTGTAGGTGTACACGATCTTTTTTCGGATGTCCAGTTGGTTAGACGACATTTTATAAATGTTACGAATTTAAAAACTCCAAATAGCCCTAAACGATAGTTTATTCTTCCCGCTATTTAACAATCAAAGTGACAGATGTCAGTTGACTTTTTTTTATTTATTAAATGCTGACCACTTTTTATCGTGGACAGACCTTAATCGACAGAATCCCTGATCACGAATTTGTAAGAAACTTGAATGATAACGACGAAATATCTGATTACAACTATGCACCTCTCACATCTGTTGAAGTCGAACGGTCGTTCTCTTTATATAAATGGATCCTGAATGTTAAAAAGAATCGATTGACAATATCAAACATAGAAAAAATCCTTTGGTACCGTTTAGTAGCCAAGTTATGTAACTGGCTACGAACAGGGATTTTCGGATTCCCATTTTGTAGCTGGCTACCAGATGGGCCTGCGTAGTTCCGTTTCGTAACCAAGTTTTGTAACTGGCAACAGAAAGGGAATTTAAAAATTCCCCGTTTGTAGCCGGTTGCGTAATGGGCCTGTCTAGTGCCGTTTGGTAGCAAAACGTGTATAAAACCTTGGGCTGGTTTGTAACTGCGGTTACGAATCGGTAATTTAAAATTCCTGTATTGTAACCAGGTACAATACGGGTTTTTTTTTTCCTCTTTCGAAGCTGGTTCGTAACCACGATTACGAATCGGTAATGGAAAAGTCCCGTTTTGAAGCCAGTTACCGAATGGGATTTTTTCCCGTTTCGAAGTAGGTTACGAACTTTTAGTTATCAAACGGTACCAAAGGGAAAAAATAATGATTATTTACTATAACAAATTAAATTCAGTTAGTTTTTAAGAATGTGTGGTTTTATTTTTGAACAACACCGACTTATCCTTACTATTCATTAGGTAGGACGTCAAAGTGACATAAAATGCTTCCGATAGCCGATCATTAATTATTATACAGGGTGGCCCATTCAAATCGGTCAGTATGGGAAAGTCTGAAACTATAAGACATACGAAGATTTGTTCTTAGGAACCATGTCACCATTTTGATAAAAAGAAAAACTGCATTCATACATTTGAAAAAAAACACTGTACCCAGCTAGGGAATCGAACCCGGTTGTTTTGAAAAAATAAACTTACACTATTTCTATTCAGATATCGTTTGTGTAGGTCTTAAGCAGTAAATGTCTCTAAGAAACATAATGTCTAAAATGAATAAAATGCTTTTTTTTCACATACTTTAATTTATCATAGTAGGTGTTCAAAGTGACCACCGTTACAATATTCAACAAGTTCAGGCATGTAAAATTGTCTCTATGGTTGTTTGTACCTCTCTACTTGTAAAATCGGTGACATGGTTCCTAAGAACAAATCTTCGTATGTCTTATAGTTTTAGACTTTCCCATAATGACCGATTTGAATGGGCCACCCTGTATAGTACTAGCGACACTGGCAGAACTTGTTCAGCCCAATAGCAGCGCCACCTATCGGGTCCATTTGAGATCTAAACCATCTCATATACATACGTTTTCATCGCAAGATCGCAGTATCTCCACCGCACTCCAGGGATGCTGCTGCCCATTCCATGGTGGTTTTGGTCGTAGTTTTAGGACATCGGGTATTTTTGATATTTTTTTGTAATATTTTCGAGAATATCCTCGATTTACTAGACCTGTAAGAATAGATGGTATCTCAATGGCTCGGTCACGTATCTAACGTATATTTCCTTTGCAGGCGGAAGTTCGCCGCATTCGAGCGCGGCGCACGGCGGCGGATCGGCTTCCCAGTCGCGCCCATCGATGCCCAATGACGACTTTGACAAGTCATTTGACAAAGGTATGGTGGTGTAGGGACGCCCGGCTGGAAACAAGCGGGCTGTCGATCACTCGACGGGCCCATTTCCCTGGAGTCGGAGCTTAAGGTTACTGTCCCGGCGACATTCCCACATCCACAGCATCTTCCATTCTTCTTGTTTTCCTGTAGAACAGAAGGACATCCTTCAGTTCGCTCCATCTATCTCTATCGCGTATCTATGCCGCATTCCTGCGTACATGATACACTCCGCTAATATGCTGGCTAGTTTCTTCCTCCCCACAATGTGGGCAGGAAGCATCATCATTACTGATACCTATTATTTTTAAGGCTGGGTTGCACCAAACCGTCTGTAATCGTAAGCTGTGTACGTTAAAATTTGAATATATGGAAAGTTTGTCAAGTTTCTATGAGATGACAGCTGCAGGCGCCATATTTAACGTTGATCGGTCTGTGATCGTAAGTCGGTGCAACCCGATCTAAGTGTCTATTAAGAGTATTGTGACCGGTGATGATTCCGGTCAGCAGTCTCAGATTACTCTTACCCAGTTTCAGCAGATACCTGGATCTCCTGTGGTCAATACCACTTAACACCATCTTTGCAATACAATTTATACTTCGCTTGTGTAGTCGAAACTAGTGAAATAAAAAGAAAAAACTGAATTTACAAAAGCGACAGTCATTATTTTTAACACACAAGCAAAACCAGACATAATTGGGAGCAGATTGGTTTTCTCACGATGTTTTGCTTCACCAAAAACACCACCACCACCATATCAGCCCAAGGACATCCACTGCTGGACATAGGCCTCCCCCAATTGCATGGGGGGTAAATGCCATAATCGCCACGCTTGGCATGCGGGTTCGTGATTGCAGTATCTCCACCGTACTCCAGGGATGCTGCTGCCCATCTCCGGTGTTGGTCGTGGTTTTAGGACATACCCACTATACACTACCGTCAGAAAGTTTAAGACCAAACGCATAATATGCAAATTATCAACATTGATAGAAATGATAGACTATCCACTCAATTTTGATTCATCTGTCCGTAGTACTCTCGACCAGTTTGCAAAAGTCCAATCCTTGTGAGAAATAGCCCATTGTAATCTTTTTGCCTTGTTTGGTTTGCGTAATAATTTATGAAAATTATAATTAAACTAAAAATTGTGTTTCTTTCTGACGGTAGTGTATGTTAAATATCATTGATATTGGTACTAGCCAGGGTTCGAACCTACGATCTCCAGTCAGGTGTCTCATCATTCTGCTGTAGTGACAAATATTGGCAGTGGCTCACCATCGGCTTATGTTAACCAACCACACCTTAACACTGTTATGATATGAGTGACATTGTTACAGAGTACGAGCGCGAGCGGCGGCGCGCCCCCGTGTCGGGCGGCTACGTGCCCGCGGCGCCCGTGCAGCCCGCGCCCAACAAGATCGACTACAACGTGTACCGCGAGAAGCGCGACCGCGAGGAACGCGAGCGCGCGCGCCAGCAGGCCGGCCAGCCCCGGCAGGGGTGAGTGTTACTTTGTACTGCATATCTAACTTTGTAATCCTATATAAAAATATGCAATCACAAAGTTACTTTTGCCGTTCACTTAATGTGCCGTCACTTATACCATACCACGTAAATAGAAAGATATGGCATATATTTGTCGGCATGTTTAGCCTAGTTGGTAGTAACACTGCCTCCGAAGCTAGAGGTCCCGGGTTCGAATCCCGGTAAGGCCATTTGATTCTGTGGTGGGCAGAAACATTTGTTCCTGAGACTTGGATGTTTTCTATGTATTGAAGTATATATCTATTAAATATATTATTGTCTAGTACCCATAACACAAGCCTTATTGAGCTTACTATGGGACTAGTTCGATTTGTGTAAAAATTGACCTATAATATTTATTTATTATTATTTATTATCATGCTGATGACTTCATCAACAACAGCTGGATAGTAATATCCATCAGAGAATACCGGTGGACTTCCGTGGTCATTAGTCCATTCTGTGAAGGTCTTTCCTATGCTGTTGTCTGATACATTCTAGTTCGTAAATTGTTCGCAGTCTACACTTGAGAGGTTGCTAGTCTCACCAGCCATCTTCAGGCAATATATTGATTAGCTTTGGTTTTTCTTCCTACAGCTTGAGACGTCGATCTAGCGCCCCTTATGTATGTAGATAGTGAACTGCAAGTGCTTATCACCGATTTTGTCCCTACAGGCAGCAGCCGCAAGCCCGGCCCGCGGCGCCCCACCACCGGCCGCACCACCACAAGCCACCGCCGTGGCCGCACCACAAGCCCCCGCACAAGCCTCCCTCCGCGCCCCCCGCCGCCGCCGCCTCCGCCCCCGCTCCCGCCGCGCCCTCCGCCCCGACGGCGCCCCCCGCGCCCGCCGCCCCCGCGCGCACGCGACCGCCGTCCCTGTTCTCGCCGGACAACTCCACCGCGCCCGCGCAGGCCGCGCAGCGCCCGCCCTCGCGCGCCCCGCCCCCGCGCCGCCCCGAGCCCCGCGCGCCGGCAGTACCTGCCCCTCCCCCCGCCGCGGCCCCAGCGCCTACCCCCGCGCCCGCACCCACCCCGCCACCGCCTCCTGCTGCCGCCGCGCCGCCCTCCCCTCGCCGCGCCGTCCGCGACATGCAGCCTCCCGCCATCCTCTCCCCATTCTCCTCGCCGCCGCCCCCTCGTCCGCGGCAACGCGCCACATCCAACTCCGAGCCTGAACTTGTCCCCGTCGTTAAGAAACTCGACGAAACCCCAGGATACGAGAATGTCATCCGCGACTCCCAACGCGGCACTATCCGCACCAAACCTACGGAGCAGCGTAGACCTGAACCTCCCCAACGCTCGCTCAACGGCATAGAAACAGATCCTACCTTAGTATCCAATTTATTGAAAGAGAGCCTCGCGAAACCGGCGCCTATAACCGTCGCGACTGAGCGCAAATCGCCCGTAGTCGAAGTCAAACGGGAACCGATGGTCGAGGTGAAGCGAGAGCCGGTCGAGCCGACGGTCGAAATCAAACGCGAACCGGAACCGGCGCCCGTCGCTCCGGCCGCCCCGCCCCCCACCGAAGACGTCCCCGACCACAAACATAAGAAAGAAAAGAAAAAGAAGGAGAAACACAAACACAAAGATCGTGACAAGTCTAAAGAGGAGAGAAAGAAACATAAAAAGGATAAGGAGCGGGAGAAGAAGGAGGTGAAGAAGGAGAGCCCGCCGCCGGCTCCCGCGGAACCCGCCGACGGGGCGCTAAGGATTACCATACCCAGGGACAAGCTAGCTTCGAGTCCAGGTCTCAAGATCAAGATTCCGAAGGAGAGGCTGGCGGCGCCGCCGCCGCCGCCGCAGCAGGCCGGGCTCAAGATCAAAATCTCCAAGGAGGTGCTGGAGACCTCGCGCAAGCGCGGCGCGCCGCCCTCGCCCGGCCCGCCCGCCAAGCTCCCGCGCCAGAACGGAGCACCCAAGGTAGGCTGGAACGTCCCTCCCCCTATGCGTTTGCCTTACTTCATGGTCCGCCCGCCGCCGCCGCTGTACTACGGCATGGGCGTGGGCATGAACATGAGTATGGGCATGGGCATGGACGGGTACTTCTACCCCCCGATGTACCCGCAGGTGCCCCCGCAGCCCCCCCAGGCGCCCCAGCCGCCGCTGCCCGCGATGCCCCCGCCAGTAGTTCCGCCCCCGCCACCGGAATAAACGGACTTTAGCTCCATCGACTTTTTCTTGTCTGTTTACTATGGTTATGTCGCTTTAAAAATTATTATTTTGGTAAAAACTTACCGCTATGTGTTTTAATTTATTTTTCTAATGATCCTTCCTATTGTTGACTTCTGATTTTGAAGATTAAATAACAAGAAAAAGTCGTAGGACCTCATACTAATTACAGCATGTTTTGTCGATTTTTAGTGTTCGACTTTCAAGCTCTTAAGTCTGGTAACATGTTGTACAAATTTGATATATTTATATATATATTTACAAGGTTCTTAGCAACTAAGGTTACATTTAACTGCCAAATTTTCATGTTTCTTATTATCATTAGTAGGTCTATGTTCGTTATGTATACAGACAGTGGAACCTTGCGATCTCTTATAACAAACGAAATAATGTGCTATTTCAAGTATGCATGAAGGAAATTGAATCATATACTTTTCATAACTTGTCATAGTGACAAGAGCAAAAAGGTACGTGTGTCAATTTGCATGACTGTAAAATGTACAGTCGAACTCACAAGGGGCTTAACAATTTTGTACCTTGTCACTTTAATATCATATTTACCTTTCATACAAAATTTTCAATGGGTGATGGTGACAAAGTACCAAAGTTCTATTTATGAATTCGACTGTACAACTGTCTGTTTATCAATTGTTAGAATATAATACAACTTAGTAAAATGGTCATGCTCTGTACATTGCACAAATAACAGGAGACTCAGCGCCGGCCCTACCCAATACCCCCCCATCAGGGTGGAGTATTCTGCGTCACTCAAAGGTGCATTTTTTGCCCTTAATTTAGGCGACTAGAGTTCCATCCGCTTGCCATAGGGCCGGCCCTGAAATGACTACATTCTAATCTAGAATTATCAAGATATAAAATTATATTTATATATAAATATATACATTATGTTAACTATAGAAGTAGATTTAATAAATCTATATATCTATATATATACACTTAGTATTTGTGCGAATAAAATCATACTTCAATACATAATGTATAAGTAAATGGAGATAGTCTATGAAATATTTACCAAGCGGTTAGTTCATGCGGTGTCACAAAATTTAAATAATTTTAATTTCAACAATTTGTGCATTGACAATTATTTGACGAGACGTATCTCGAATGTAAGTAGGAATATATTGAAATAAACTTTTGGAAAGTAAGCTATTTAAAAAAGACATTGTATATGCTTATGGCGGTGGTTACCGCACAACTTACGTGACAACATTCCGAACAGTAAAGCAGTGTTCAACAATATTTAAATTAAAAAAAAATGATGTTACACATTTTTACTACCGTCGTCGTTTTTCACGTAAATGGTAAATAAATCTTCTTCTATTCTTCTTTCTAAACTACCTTCACAAACGACTCTTATACTATATTTTATGACGTTCATTGGACGTATATTTCTTAACATATACTTAGTACATTTACATACTATTAATATATTTATCGTTAACTATGTTCCATTTGTGAATAACTCAATATCGAGTGAGATCTATGTGTGCAATGTATATATAAAAATATACTCTATTTTTGTAAATATAAAATGTTGAAATGTCAGCATAAGAACACTTTGTTTAACCTATGCATTCCCTAGTAGTTTAGATATACAATTAAACATTTATTAAACCCCCGACAAACTAACATGGTGAAAAAAACCGTGATTTTCGATTTAAAAAAAACACTTGAATCGGTTAGTCCGTCTTATGACAACCCTCTTTTGCGTTGGGGGTTAAATATATGGTATAACGGCTACAAATAGGTTGTAACTTAGAGTTGTTTATTCTTTATAAAGTATTATAGAATCATATCGAATTTACTAGTAAAAGTTGTGGCTATATTTAGGCATATACCTGTAACGACGAAAATTAAAAAATGGAACCATACAATTAGGCGTTGAAGTTATGTAATTATCTATTAGGTCACAAAAGGGAAGATCTGATTTGTTATTTATACCGAACACTCGGTCTCGCGAGGTTAATTATTACAATGGGGGTCTCTAAACACGAATATGGGGCTAGCATTTTAAATATATATTATTTCAAATATTACTTCAAATTTCCAGACTATTACGGCCTAATATCATAGATTTTCTCTTTTAATAATATTTAATGCTTATAAATCCACACAGAATATTCGCCCGTATGATGTCAATGTTAAATTTCGCAAAGTATGCCGCACAGTGCGAGTTATAATAGACCCCCATTGCTTTGGAAAATCAGCAATTTAACACATTACATCACATGTTCCATACGGATTGCAATGGTTATCTACAACATTATTGAATTTACAAGACTATTATTAAAATTATTAATTATTATACTTGTATGTTAGGCATGAAGGTGTTTCACATCATATATTTTAATATTTGAAAGAATTTGCATTTTACATTTATATTTTGTACAAATCATCTCATTTGAACATGTTGCTAGGAACAAACATTAAAAATTAGTTATTATAGCTAAACGTTTGAATTCGAGATCTCTTCAAAATATTATTAAGTAAATATATCGTTAATCGTTATATCCAGACGTATTTCGTATTATGACGTTTGATGTCACTTTCTAATAAGTAAAAAGTGACTTCCAGGACATATTATATTTGATATTGCTTATGTTAGGAGTAACTTATTTCGTATACAAATTCAAATAATGTGAATGTATCAATAATTTTTAATAATTCTGTCTGTCCCAAAAAAACCAGCAAGCTTCATACATCTTGTTTAGTCGATTGAAGATCCTATTGGCAGATTTTAGTTCGCGCGGATAATGTTGGTCCCGTGGTAAAAGTGAGAATCAAGGGTAAAATCACGTTTTTATGTTCTGAATCACGTCTTTAGGTACACTTTGTAATAATAATAAAAAAGAAATTATACATTTCCAGAATGTATATGGTAATATCATGAGTCTTGACTACATTCCTCGACTTGTACTATTCGTACGAGTATAACATTCCTTCCAATTGTATATGTTATATAGTTTAGATCATAATGTATATTTATCATTATCACACTCATACTTACTTATATTATATCATATACAGTGGCGGATTTGCAGTCTTGGCCGCCCTAGGCCCCAGGCCAGGTAGCAAGTACCAGCCGCCCCTTGCTCGTTTTTGTCACGATTAGCCGCCCCTAATAACTGGCCCGGGCCTACTGGGCCTTAGGGCAAATCCGCCACTGATCATATAAAGGGTGGGCAATGAAGTGAACAAGTATAGGGAACTCTGTAATTATTTTAAATTTAATTATAATGTGACTTACCTAATTTCTATATAATAGACGTGTTTTATGAAGAAATTACTAATATGTATATATAATGCCGCGCACATATCTGGTTAGTTTTAAAATTTTCAAACGATCAAACGAAAAAAAAAATGACTTTGTGACAGTTACATTCCGGTACAAATTACGTCATGTTGGAAGTTTATGTTGAGTTATACACCGTGTTTTCTCCGTTAACTTTAAAGGAAGATTTTTCCATTATACTCATTGCTTTTTAAATTCGTTCGGAGTTCGTTCGACAACACGTACTTTTTCTTTTATTATGCGTCACAACATGTAATATTAGTTGACAACAACTTTTGTGGAAATCTAAAGGACCTTTTACACTGTAATATTATCTATTTATTATGTATGAAATAAATAAGTAAAATTTGACATATACCTATATACCAGAAATCTTCTGTACATTAACCAAGCAACGTGTAAAATTTAACGGACTTCAAATAGACATGGTGTATATTGTACTGGGATGACAGGTGTGTCTGTACCCAAGATATGTTAAAAGCACTAAAATTTAATATTCCCCATACTAATTCATTTCTATTGATCGCTCAATATTTAAATATAATATTTAAACTAGGTAGTCTGCGTGTCTAGCTCGTCATACCCTGAACATTACCATATCAGCTTTAAAGTAAACATAGTCTATTTTATATCAAAATATAAATTATAATACATAGATTAAGTCGAACTAATGCTTGCTCAAGAGGATGAAAATATAAAAAAAAAACAGGGTCTATACAAATGTTCCTTATAATCACAGCTTGAGTGTTTTGCTAGAAAATATTATACAGATGTTACTAGTGTTAAAAAGTTTTAAGAAATTACATGTGAAAAATATAAAAAACGTATTTTTTTTGCTACTATGGTTTTGTTTAAAAATTGGCACTTAATTTATTGTTTTGACATTTAGGTACCTTGCACATTCAAAAATTAATACAAGCATAGCTATTTATTGTTGTGTAATTTATTGTGGATTTCCGAACTAAAATATAAAACAAACTATGTTTTTTAAATATTTATGTATCGTGAATATCATGATCAATATGATATTTTTCGCATTATATCTTAGGCTCCGTTTACAGACAGGATTAAAGATAGGGAAATTCGCAGCGTTTTCATATAATACCAGATAATTTACTTGTCGGATTCCCAAAACTAAAATTTATCCAAACGGATTTGGTTGCTAAAGTGTTCTTTACGGTTTAGTTGTGGATATATTAATGACGGGAGGCCTGTGTCCAGCAGTTGGACGTATTATAGACTCATGAAGTCATGATGATTAATTAATCCTGATATTTATATGCGCAGTAGAATATTTAGAAATGTGATAAATGAGAATTTTATGATATTTATTAATTTTTACTTGGGAATTTCTCTAATATTTATTTATTTAAATAATATTGACGCCAACTATATTTACACGAACAATTTTAAATGAAAAGAAAACTTGGTAGTTTATTCCGGTTCGGCAGTTCATAATAAATACTTGCTTATAAAATATATATTCTTAACAGTTGGTGCCATTAATGTTACCATTTTACTGTAGAAAAATATTTAGATATTTTTTGACGAGTTTTCTAAAAAGTACTTAAGGAGACGTTCAGATGTTTAGTAGGAATATTTCGTTTTATTTGATTTAATAATTTAATTAATGTTGTTTAGTGTGACATGAAAATTGTAAATATTAGTTTTAATGTTTGATTGAGATTATCATTACGAATTTCATTTAGTTTCTTTAATAATTTTATTAGTATTACGTAGTTATTATGTGTATTTAGTTAGTTTATCTAGTTGATTTATTGAATTTTGATTTTTGTTAAAAAAAGTTTTATTAAAACCTGTAATATTAATATTTTATCTTTTGAATTATATCTCCATCCGGTTACATCCATTTACTGCCTATCACAAGAAGTTGTGTTCGGGGCATTTTCCCTAGTTACATGTAAAATCCAGAAGAGGCATTTATTTATAAAAAAAATGCATATAAAGTTAATTACTTGAGATTCATATTTTTACATTTTTTTATACAGTTATGAGGGATTTTTAATACATTTTCGAAATAATAAAATAGTGTCTTGATTGAGAATCGAAAAGTAATGTTAACTGCTTTAAGCGAATGTCATCTTTATTGTCTATTGTAGGTTAATGTTAGTATATGAGTACACAATATTGTCCATGCATGATGTCGCTAACATATTCACCGGTTTGTAAAATACGGCACTGTAACTGTTTTTATTCGTCGTTTTTTCACTGTTTTTGGCATTTATTCCACTGGCGACGAAGAACCGAGTTTGCTCACAAACGATTATTTCCATTAAAAATGGTTTACGGCCCTCGCATTGGGCTCGGACGTAACATGATCCTTCCTTGAGCAAGTCGTTCGCGTCGCTCGTGCAACATATGCGTCTGGCTGTTATATTTATATATGTCTTGTTCTATCTCATAAGAACTTTGACTTGTAGAGTAAACTTGGATTTTGCCAGACTTTGGCACCTGTATAGTGTAATCTGTTCACGAAAATGTTAAGCACACTTAGAACTTTGTCATTTTGAAATGAGAATTTCCCTCGAGTGTCAGATTTAAACTTTACTGTGACAAACTAAATGCTTAACATTTCCGCAATTACACAGCGAGTTTACATTACAAGTTATCAATAAAGAAAAAGCTTACGCGCTGTGTATATCGTACCTTGCGGGGCTGAAAACCGTTACTTATTTAAAAATATAAATCCTTTTTTAACTCTATTTTTAAATTTGTAACTGGCCAACACATGCTGGGTCTTCCGCTTGATACAGAACCCTGGTGGCGGGTGGGATTTGCACTTCGGACTCATGTCCAAGTTGTAAATATGTACAAACTGGCGGTGGCATTGCGTTGGAGTAGATCACACGGCGTCTAACTAACGTACACGACGCAAGGATCTTTTAAATGTACAAATCACTTGAACTGAGGTGGAGTTTTCGTGTAAAGTAGTATGTGGAAGCTAGGCTTTAGCATCTAACCGGGCTGACGCTAATTATGAGGATTGGCATTCTCTGAAACAGTTGAGGCAATTTTTCTCGACTGCCCGTTCCCCTTCTCAGCTATCAGCGGCCGTAGGATGGTTGCCATTTTATCACTTATCGTCGTGGATAAGACACCCGTCACTCGCACTCGCATACTTGTGAGAACGTGACAAATATCTTATCCGCGACGATAAGTGATAAAATGGCAACCATCATACGCCTCCTCTGATGTGATGATGATGATGAATTTAGATCGAAACTTGTGTTCGCTTTTATAACGCCGTATTTCTCACTGGTGAATTTAATATTAAAAGGTTATAAACCTATTTTGTGACCAAACTTGACACGGGGGCAACAGCTTCTATTCAATTATACATATCAATAAAAAATATTAACATGAAATATCTTTATAATCCCTGCAGAATTAATATTTGTTCGTAAATTCCTCCCCTCCAGTTCGTGGTCTTTAAATGATTCTTGCTCATTCTAGTAAAAATATTCGGATATGCGACACTTCGATCATCAGATCAAAGTTTTTTTGCGAAATCATAGGGGATATTTCTTGCCTGCCCATTCTAGCTCAGCATACGAATTAGGCCAGCCTTTGTTCAAAATGGAGTCATTATTTTCTTTTTAAAACTCTATTGTATATGACTGTTTGTTTTATATCAAAACGTTCACCTAGCAAAGGAATTGCGCCAAACGATTAGAAATAGCATGAATTATTTTATTTGCTAGATACACAAAAAATGTGTTACGACATACATGAATGGTTACATAGTTGGAGGCTACTTACTCAACATTGATTGATTCGACCGCATAAGCCAGTTAACGCGCTTAAGTCGTCATCATTTGTCCTTACATACTTGCTAGTAAGGGACGTGTGCAATTTTTTCAACATAAACACGACTTTGGAAACTAAAGGTTCGAAACCAGTTTAGAAAACAGAAATATTTCTCTGCCGTTTTTGAAAATTCTAAAAAAAATACTAAATGAATCTTACTTTAATGTTTGGCGCATTTGGCGCTTTAAGAGCTTTACACAAGAATAATGCGCAGTTTAGCTACAGATTTATCCCGAATTTTGGTCTTTGTCCCTTATTCGCCAAGAAAAAGCTCGAATGCGGTGTTTGATTATTAGCAGTGAAAATCAAATCAGCAACTTGTTACGTATCGTTAAAAATGCATTGATAGTAAAACTTTTAGGGAAATACTTAGTGCCACCACAATTAACAATGGTCAATCAGTATCCATTTTTAAAAATCTTTAAAATACTAGAAATAAATAGAAACGTGTAACACTAGAATTTTATTGTTTTTTTTTTTTTCAATTTCCACGATAGGTTTAACTGTCGCATTTTATGGCCGATATGCACTAAACCGTTACATAAAACATGTCTGTATAACTTATCGTGTTAACTGGGCTGGTAATGTGAAAATAATTCCTTTTACAGATGTCTAAAACCTTGGCAAGTTGAACGTTTTGATAAATACCAGTTTTTTTTTTATTAAACTCGTGACAATTCGAACACAAGCCCACCGCCAGCAGCATTGGAACGACGACACACGGCGCTCACCAACGCTCCTTTTCAGGTGGAGTCCCTCGGCAACGGGCACAACTGAACCCTGGCTGTGCAACGTGTGTCGGCGTTCCCAGACTTACGGACCTCACTAGCGTAGGAGCGGCCATCTTGCGACCGCCATTTTGTTTTACGACACGCCTGTGTGCTTTTGTGCGCCTGTTAATGTAAGACCAGAATGATGCGCGACCAAATGCACAGCGCAGTCCTGTGCATTAATGGTTTCTAATATACCTGCCGTACGTTATAAATGGGGTGTTCTCGTGCATCATTTTTGGTCGTACGTTAACTGGACCCCTTTTGTGCTTGTGGGAGCGATAGCTCGAGGGATTTACATCAAACCTAACATCATAAAGTCTCAGACCGAGAGAAAAGATAGACGACGCATTACGAACAACCTAGCGCAGCCGGTTTTTAACCATCCCTTGTAAGTAAGCAAACGCTCACGCTTCCATTTACATACTAAACCATGCACTCTTTTCATTTCAGTACGTGTTGCAATGATGTCAAGATCACAAGGTTATAGAATTCTGTACATGGTGTAGCTTGAATGTTTGTGTGTGAGCGTGTTATTTATTTGGCATGGTTTTAAAAACCGGTTTCACTAGGTTGTTCGTAATGCTCTGTCTCTTGGTCTGAGAAAGTAATATGCCTGTTTTAGTTGAAATGGTTTATAACGGCGTTTTTCAAGGACCACACCAAACCAAACCAATTTTAACTAAAATAGACTTAAACAGGATTATGGCATTTTCAATTAGTAAATCCAAATAATCGTGCTAAAGTTAATTGGCAATGCAAAACGTTACCTCTAAGTATGGTACTAAATAACTTTTAATTTACATAATAAAGTACAAACCATTGTGTTGGTTCTCTTTTGACTTGTACTTTATTATGTTTTATTAATATTTAGTTATTATACATATACTTACGGTGTTGTATTTGGATATGATAGTTCATTAAGCAGCGCAGGCGTTATTTGCTTCACTGTTTTGATTTTGTAAGACGGTTTTGGCTCGTTTTCACGGGTTTGAATAAAGCTCCCAGATTGGACGGCGGTCAGCCAAGTGCGAGCGTTCTCGCATGTCATTGGTCGAACCGCCTTGTGATTGGTTCTTGTAACTTAACGGTTATTGTAAAGGTTGGTAACAGGCGCGAATCCTAATGCTAATTACAAAAGGACTACCGTCCAGTAAAGATGTGTTCTAAAATGCTTTGTATTTATTTTTAGTATACGGATACGCGTCATGGTGAGTTATAAGACACTAATTCAGACGTAAGAGCACATAGTTTTAATAGTAACTTAATCACAGCCATTATGCCTTTTACTAGGTTAAGTAGTTTCGCGAAAGTTATATTAATGTGTAAAATGCTACAAGTGTACAGTGGATTCAGATTTAAGACTAGTCAAATGATAGGTAGGTAGTACAGTCGGTATCATTATAGTTAGTAGCAGCCACCGGAGCCATATATATCGCAACACGTACCGTTTACCGTAGGAGTAAAGAAGTGTTACGATATAATTGGGGGTGTTATCACTTTAAATCATACCTTCTACTTTTTTCTCCGAAATTTGAAATTTTAGTTTTTTTTCTGCTGTGCATCAAATAAACTTATTGTTTCTGATATTTAAAAAAAACGCCTATTTCCCATACTTTTTTTAATTGTCTACTATGCGATGGTCGGTACAAAATGTATAAAAAAGACATGACATAATGGAATACAAGACTAGATCTTTTTTCTTTACCAGGGTTAAAAGAGCTCATGATTAAGAGAGCTAAAGCTAAAAATTTCAAAAAATTTAATAATAGAAGTATTATGTGCAGTCTGTGCAACATAGTGGTCTACCACTTTGTACCTTAATGTGCAAATAATAGAGTTGAAAATTGGTAAATCTGTTTCTTGGCTTACTGTGCAATTTTGAGTGGAAACTGCTTTGGCTGCTGTTAACTATACTATAATAACTACTCACATGACGATCATCTGTCTAGGTCAAAGATAGATGTTAAATAATTAAATATGATTTATATATTTTGGTCATGTACTATCTTTAGGTCTACTATTTAACTGAGACGGTGCGTATCTAACTTGAGTTTAATTCTTTTGACTCTGGTGGGGTGCGCGCCGACTCCAGCCGTTCGGTGTGTATCGTCCCTCATGTGGCAGACCTTATAGTTCCTTTAGTTTTCATCAAAATAACAAGAATGAGATAACTAATACAAAGATACTCGATAACACAAGTCATGTCTCTTAATAATCATCTTTTTATTTAGTGAATTTTGGTTCTTTATTGTGTCGGTACATGGGTATTTTTCAATTTTTTTGTACCTAATTAAAGACTTAATTATGTCTACATTCTAATTGAGTCATGTGAGTAACGAAAGTTACCCATATAAAGTGTATTATTAATTTTCGTTACTCACATGACTCAATTAAAATGTAGTCATAATTAAGTCCTTAATTAGGTACAAAAAATTTGAAAATTACCCTCATAAGGACTATTGAACTAATCACTGAAATGTCTTTTGTAAATATTTATCAGCTTTAGATCTGTACATACATACAATATATAAATAATAGATAAAAAGTTTGTGTATTTTGAAACGGTTAACTTCGGTTTTTTATTTCGATTAGAGGTAGATACGGAGTGTTGAATGGTATGAATGTGTTAAACCCTTCCACTGCTAAGGAGATTGACCTAGAAGTGAATTGTAGATAATATTGCGTAATTGACTATTAGCATACTTTTTCAATGTCACTGGTAGTAAAGTTCTAAAATTGTTACTATTGTATATACCCTATATCTGCTTCAGCAATGGGTCAGCAGTTAGGTCAATATTTTGAGTTTCTCCAACCCTTTTTTTTAAATCTAATATGAAGTTACAGGGAAATTACTTAGGCAGTCTCTAGATGTCGAATAATAACGACGAGCTCACAGACAATTACAAATGGTTTTACGAATATATAAGCAGTTTTCGAGCTTCTGAATAATGCCAAAGTGTCTATTCATAAAGTATTGGTAATGGCCAAACTATTTTACTATTATCACCATTTTAAGTTGAAATCCCAATTTTTACCATCATTGCATGACCGCCATAGTCAAGGGAAATTATAAGTGACCGTTTTCGCCAGTTACCTTCTGACGTTTACTATACCCTTGCGCTTCGCGCCGCGCTGGCACCTTCTGTGTAAACGAGTGCTAGAACTTATATAAGGCATCGTTAGGCCTTCTTTAAAAAACTAACAATCACACTATGGGATCATTGTTGTATGTATATCAGACTCTATTGCAAATGGTCTTTGCAACTTCAAGACGACTACAAAGGTAAATTATAATGGACGATTCTCACCGAACGGCTTTTGTCAGCGCGCACCCCACTAGAGTCAAAGGAATTTGAACCCTCCATACACAAGTTAGATTTCATATTTGAATGGGTTGCGGGCAGCCGGTCGGCTCCGGTCGGCTGCCGCCGGCTCTGCCGCTGCCGTGCCGTTTGGATACGAAGTCTAGCTTCTGTATGGAGGGTTCGAATTCCTTTGACTCTGGTGGCGTGTGCGCCGGTTCCGGCCGTTTGGTGAGAACCGTCCATAATAGAGTAAAACCAATGTTAAAATGAACGCCTCTCCTAATAGACATTGTTTCAATGTTCGAGTTTCTGTGTATTGCGCCTATATGCTTATGTGAGTAGAAACACTGGAAGGGGTTTAAGTTTTAGATTGGTTTCACTCCAGCGGATACGTTTTTAATGACTTTGAAATTGAAAAGGCCTTTTGCAATGGAATGACTTATATACCTGTTAAATTAGTGATATATAATGTTATCTTGCCCCGCTTAGAATAGGGTCAGACTAGACTGATGTTAGCCGTTTTTTTGAGCCAGAACCGTCTGAAATAGAATAAACTCCTGAGCGTTTTGACCGCGCGTTATATCGAGAGTGAAATCAGATCCGATTGTGTAGAGTATTATAAGATTTATAAAAATCCGATTAAAATATTCAGCAATAATATAAATATGTGATAAATCTTTTCTGTTGTTATAAAAGCGCAGCAGTCAAAACGTTCTAGAGTACTTAGCTAGATGGCGTTGCAAATTTATCTGAGCACAAAGAAAGATTTGTGTTAGTGTGGGTATTTACCTATATTCATGACTCAGATGATTTTGTCATGCTGTGGTCTATCATACGCCATATTGCTTTCGACATGATATAAACGAGTAAGAAAATAAATATCTGACCTTGGTCGTAAACTCTATGCCGTTTGTTGACATCAATTTGAACTTTAAAATCTCATGTTGACAGATAGACAAACTAATTTTAACGTAATAGATTTATTACCATGTTTATTAATAAGATCGTATCTAAATGTCAGAAGGATTTGTTTTTCATGGAAAATCAACGTTTTTCAGTATATCTCATGACGTGGTCAATTTCGTGGTTGGATGTTGGACTATCTAAACGGCTTGTAATGCCGTCCTCTACCCTAAGGTATACGGGTGCTTAAAAAATAAAAATGTATGTCAGTGATTATATATAGCAGTCACAAAAGCGTTATAGAAAGATATATAAGCATTTGTTCAAAGTTTTTTCCCTGTGGCAACACCGCTGGCATATGTTTTATCTCACTAGCCGAATACGAATCGTAAGATATCAAGAAAAAATATATTAAAAGATTTTGTGTCTGGCGATTTGTTAGCGGCCTACAGACTGGTTTGTAAATAGCTAAGCATTATTATTATTTTAATTTAAGTAGATATGACGCATCTCGGTTATTAATTCAGGATGTTCATTGTTAGAATAATATTATTTAAAAGAAACTTCTAATATGTAGTGACATTAATGGAATACGGGTTGTCACTAGATGTACAGTCATTTTTAAAGAGTCCATTTTAGTACTTAGTTATCGTGTTTATAAGGTTAGAATAACAAAACAAAATAGTCCTTTTTTTCATTTAATTTATAGTTAGAAGCACAATTAGCTAACCGTAATGAATGAATCATACCCATATATGTTGATTTGCCGTGACGCCGTAAGCTGCGACGATGTTACATTTGTACAGAAATCATCAATCGGCAACCAAGTGGTAGACAATTCAACGAATTCTTGCGCGCGGCAGTATGGGCGCGTGCACTTCTAATCTAACCGTGTAACGATATTTAAATATTTAAATTCAGTATTTTACATAACCTATTAATATTAAATACATCCCGATATTTCGACACCTTTCCGTTTCTCTTGGACAAGCTGGTCGACTAGACAAAAAAATGTACAAGGGCTGGACTTAGAAATTTGTATGCGGGTAATTTGCACGATTAAATGCCAACTACCCACATAAAAAATGCAGCCGCTTGCAATATGATTTGTGTTTTTTTTAATCACGTAGTTATTTTCTCCGAAGCTGTATATAAGAAATTACTCGGCCTTTAAAATTTTGGGCCCCAATTGTAGCGTATTGCACACTACTTGTGCTTGCGATAGCCCAGTATGCACCGTTTCAGTGGCTCTACAACACTAAATTTCTTTTTCACATTTTTCTTAAATTAGCAGGTTCATTTGAAAACAGATCCTTTAAAATTTCCAAAATACTTATTAGGGTTAGGTTTGAGAGAATCTAGTTTCTAAAGGAATTTGTGTCGCCACCTTAACAATATGGTTTCCTTCGTGATTTCATTGTTGACTGACATGGTAGCTGCATAATTATTAGCCCTTCCTAAATCAGGTGAGTCAATATTGGCTGTGTAGATCAGGTGAGTCAATATTGACGTGCTGTTTCCGTGGCTTCGTACAACACAATAATAAGTCTACTGGTGAATTAGATTTTACAATTGGATAAGTCTCAGAAATTGTCCGTTACATACCAACTTTACCAATTTACAGTAGTTTCAGAAATCACGTGTAAAGGAATTTTAGTGTTTAAGACTATCGACCGGGGCCTGTAATCGTTATACCTTGTATATTAATATAGGTAATTGTGTAGTTAACCTGAATTAATAACCGATTTAGCACTTAAGTGAATTTTGTCCTAATAAGCGGCCAGTCCAGATATTTATAGTATTTTCACTCTGACTGGCCGGAATACGAAATTTTAATGTATTTTTTCTACGACTTGTAAAAGGTCGCTTTAAAAATAGTAAGACTTCATTGTCTAGATTTTTTAAATATAATTTGACAACTAAGTTAGTTAGGTGTAAATATGTTCGAGAAAAATCGTAATTAATTAAAAAAAAATGACGTAGTGAGTGATTGATGAACAAAGTATAATTGATTTGATATAAAAAAATAAATGCAAAAAAGTGAAAACATATTATATATTTTCAGCTTATGTCAGTTTTGTTGTATGTGGTCGTGTTTTCAGAACAATAGGCAATTGTAAACGTGTAAATCGTACCACCGAACTGATTGGTTAATGCAGAGAATAAACATAGAGCTAGGAAGGGGTAAATAAAACTAGGTTGAAGAATCGAAATACTAAGTTAGATTTTTGATTCCGGCTCAAGAATCTTCTTGTACTTCTAATACAAGAACTATTAGATATCACACGAAATTTTAAATGCTGCATATAATTAGACGATAAGCTGATTTTGAGCTCATTTTTGCAATCCTGGATGACAGGCATTACACACCTATGGATTTGTTGTAACAACTTGGACGGTGAAAGAGATAGCAATCATCCTCTTACTAAGGGGAGAATTTGTTGTGACAGATAAATTAGTCTGGAATGCTTAAGTTGTGACAATGTTTTGAAAACGCGTCCGTTAAAGCGTATTACAAACAATGCAATTATCACCGCGACTGATAGATATAGTTGGAACAAGAATAATATATCTTACATTTCATTCTAACTGTAATTGCGTCGCTGTCAGTTGTTGTAATAAAATACATCGTTTGTAATGCGGTTTCAGTAATGTAAGTTTCCGTTTCTAGTTCAATTTTTTCTTTACTAAATAAACTTTTATATGCTATATAACTTATGATAGCGAAGCTGCTTCGTCGTGGGACCGCGTTTGCAGAAGTGGTTTTTCAAAAGAGTTTAATTCTTGGAATAACTAAAATAGGCTTTATTTATAAACTTATAAGGTCTAGTTTAGTAATTCTTCAGGAAATAAGCTATTTTGTGGAGCAATCCTCAAAGATGTAATTAAAGTTTTTTGTTTACTTGAACCTTGATTAAAAGGTTAAAACTTATTTCTTTGTGGTTTTATTTACTGAAATGTCATCCTTAGAATAAGGGCGTATTGCACTAACCTTTTGTTGTCAAACTTGCAATGACGAAAAGACATGTGCTTGTGAAAAACCATTCTTTACAGCACCTTACAGTCTCAAATGAGTTTCTGGAGAGCAGAAGTGGAATGTATAATTTTGGACGGCTCATTTTGAGAAGTCCAGTATATTAGTGAGTTAATGAGCTTTAAAGTAGGTGCGCACTGATCGGCTGACAGCAATCAAAAATGTTTGAAACAGCAATTTTATAAGGTATCTCTTATTGGTTTGTGTTTATAAGCACTGTGATGCGGGACTGCCAGTGAGTATAAAATTTGCGGCCCAGTGCGCACGCGCACTGCACACTTAACAGGGTAAACTTACACGCCTACCCGTAGTCTAGCCATAGCCATGCCCATAATACAGGAAATTGGTACGACAAGTCAAACTTAGGACTTTATGACATAGCCGCAAAACGAACATAAGGCGGGAATAAGTACTCGAGATGTTTTTTGTCGAATGATATGATAAAGTCCGCTGTTCGCATACGTTCCGTACGGAAAAACGAAACGGATGGGTAAACATACTCTCTAGAGTTGGACTACTGATAAATCTACTTCCCCGTGGTCCAACCGGTGCGGCCACGGGTAAACTTGCTTCCCCGTAGTACAACCGGTTGGACCATGGATAGTTTTACTTACCCGTGGTACAACCAGTTGGACCACGAGTCGGGAGCGGTATCGTGTACCTACTCATGAAACGTCATTAGAAGCGCAGAACAAAAAGTGTTTCGTGATTCGATGGCTTCTATTTATTCATAGTAGGGTTAGAGCATTTTAGTATTAAGTGCTAAGTTGGAAGAAGACTCATTACGAGGACATTAGGCGGATCCCCCTTCGCTGCCGCGGCGGACGCAGGCGAACGGCATTAGCGGTACGACACTGTAAGATAGAATGAGATACAGATAGGGCATCGAATGATATTTGTTTTTATACCTATCTCGTTCTATCTTATATTGTCGTACCGTAGGTAGTAGGTACTAGCCGTCCGTGATGTGCCTAATAACTTGACGGCAAGAGGTAAAGGCAGGATATACATCACACAGGCTATTATAAAGACTCGTCTTACACTACTACCCCGGATAACACGTCAAATAATAATACCATTACCGAGATGATCATATACTAAATTGAATAAGAGAGACATACCTATCATTTGTTGTGTTTGTTCACTTTTCTAAGTAACTATTACCCGACCAAATTAAAGAGGTTGTTTATGGTAAGCCGCTAGCTGTTAAAGAAGAACTTTTAATTTAGCTGCATATGAGCTTTTCCGTCCCTCTTGGTGGAACTCGTATCTCTATAGATATCCTCACTCTAAGATATATATAGTAAAGTAAGTATTCTATCTCTATGAGTAACTAGCTTTTGCCCGCGACTTCGTCCGCATAATCTTCTACTCCCTAAGCTTTAAGCACAGAGCACAGGCGCGGGGCGGAGGCGGTTTTGAATTTTTGATGTTTCCTAAACTGTAGACTGTCAGTGTCGATTATTGCTTCATATGTCACACAGGCCGACTCCGCGCCGCTATCCCGCGCGGTTTTTTGGTGCGACGTCCCCCGGACTGCGTTCGCTTTACCAAAAAACCGCCTCCGCCACGCAACGACGCTGCGCCCTGCGCCGCGTTCTGTGCGTCAAGCTTTATTTTAATCCAGGCTAACGATTATTTGTAAACGTTCCGTACCTCGAAAGGAAAACACGGAACTCTTATAGGATCACTTTGTTGTCCGTCCGTCCGTCCGTCTGTCTGTCTGTCAAGACCCTTTTTCTCAGGAACGCGTGGAGGTATCAAGCCGGAATTTATATCAAATACTCAGGTCTACTGTCCCTTGGAGCTGTGTAGAAAATTAAACTTCTAAGCCAACGCAATGAAAAGATACAGCCGTTTATGCCACCCGCAAATTTTCGACACTCGCAAGGGCATCAAAACCTACAAGGGTACTTCCCGTGAACTCAGAATCTATAAATTTGGTACGACGCAATGTCTTAAAGCACAGATAAAGGAAAAATTGCGTAAACCGTAAATTTTTAGTTACATCATATAATAAAAATATTTTTTACGGAACCTTTGTGCTAGTCCGACTCGCACTTGGCCGTTTTTTTCGTCATTGACTCATTGAGCAACAAACATCTAAACTTACGCATTTATAATATTAGTAGGTTACGAATCTTGATCTTGACAGGTCATTGATTGACATTAAACCCACGAATGTCGGTGATAATGCGGTGATATTTTTTTCGTGTTTTTAAATGTGTTTCTATGATTAAATCAAGATGTGCGAGCTATATCCACGCTATGGCTCATGCTGCGGTATTCCCTCACGAATTGCTTTAATTTTCATAGCAATTTTATCCATAGTAAGTTTTTAAGAAGATGCAGCAGCGCAAAATCCGAATCAGAAAAAACTCATAAATTCCTATTCCTATGAATTCCATTTATCCCTAAAATAGAGCGGGGCATAATGTTTACCGCGAATGTTCATTGTCCTTTTAGCATCACAGTAAACTGAGCACTGGTAGACCTTATCTATATTGCAATAAGGTTCACGAATGGTCAGTTAACCTTGATACTGATAGTATATATCCCATCAAAAACATAAATGTGAAAATGGGAGCCAAGTGCAATATTAAGAATATGCGATGGTTGGTGGTCGTCTTCACCGACAAAAGAATTGAGATCGAAATAGGTGCCAAGTTCCGTAGATTATCTCAAATGGTGCCAAGTCCGGTACTACATTGTTTACAGTAAAACTAATTTACTGCGGCTTAATGCATTTTGAGCTTTATCTTGGCAGTTTTCTTAAATATCCAACAGCTTTAATAGTATTATAACATACTGCATAGAAAACTGCCAAGTTAAGGCTCAAAATGCATTAAGCCGCAGTAAATTATTTTTACTGTATAAAATGTAGTACCGGATTTGGCACCATTTCAGATACTCTACGAAACTTGGCACCTATGTAGATCTCAATTCTTTTATCGGTGAAGACGACCACCAAGCATCGCATATTCTTTATACTGAACTTGGCTCCCATTTTCAGATTTATGTTTTTAATGGGATATCATTACTTTTTGTCAATCTTCGCCAAATGGTGCTTTTTAAAAGCGAATGCACGAGTTACTATACAAAATACCCAAATCGCTATAGGTGCACCTCAAATATTTGAAGAGTTCCCTCGATTTCTCCAGGACCGTATGATCGGATCCATACCTGATAACTATGGGACTATCCCTGAAGTATACCGTTTCAAACAAAAAAAGAAATTTCCAAATCGGTTAATAAATGAAGGAGTTCTGAGGTAACTATCATAAATAATAATAATAATAATAATAAAACAAATAAGAGATGAGATATCTGCCTGAGATTTTTATTTTTATTTATTTATTTATTTATTTATTTATTTATCTCCACCACAAAGTATACAGGTTTAGACAGTGACTATAAATAGAGTTGTTATTTCTAATGTTTACAACATGTGCGGTGGAGACTGGTGCCCGAACTAGGGGAAACCTGTATGTCAGGTCACCAGATCTCCATCCCTCAGATATCCATAACAAGTTAACAACCATCTTGGTTAGTGAATAAAAGTGGAATAAAAACTTCATGCTAGCTAGGACAAGATAAGCTAAATTAACATTTTATTAAGATTACGCATGTGTGTGTGTGTGTGTGTGTGTGTGTGTGTGTGTGTGTGTGTGTGTGTGTGTGTGTGTGTGTGTGTGTGTGTGTGTGTGTGTGTGTGTGTGTGCGTGTGTGTGTGAGTGTGTGCGTGCGTGTGTATTATCCTTTTAAGAATTTCGGTACATTAGTCTTTCTGTGTCGTTATAGTCGAGGCTGAGTAGCCAGTTTGTGATAGATTTCTTACATAAGGCTTTTGTAAGAGTATAGATAGAGAGCACACTATGGACTTTATTATAAAGGAAACCACCAAGGAAGCAGAAAAATCTTTGAGCAAACCGAGTGTTGAACTTTTTTGAGGGACAGATTAGATCTTTACGGCGCTTATTAATCAAAATCTGAGGTTCATATCTGAGCATCGAGTGTTTTTTTTGTAGAATATGGAGAAAGAAAAGTTGTCGCACTGTTAGGACGTTACATTTCTTGTATAGGTCAGAGGTGGGGTAAAGAAACGGAAGGAACATGCTCACTTTCAGAACAGCTCTCTGGGCCCTTTCTAGTTTGAGTATATGAGTTTTGTGTGCCCCTCCCCAAGAGGAGATGCAGTACGACAGGATGGATTGCACTAGAGCAAAATATACCATTTTTAATACACGCATATCTGCAATGTGCCGTAGGTTTTTGAAAATAAATATTAGCTTGCGTGTTCTTGCTGTGAGGAGGTCAATATGTCGATTAAAGTTTAGGTTCTGGTCCAGTACTATTCCTAAATATTTGACGTGAGGCACCTTTTCTAAGGTCAAACAGTGACAGTTGTGAAGGTTAGGATTGAGACATGTGTGTGAAATTAGTGAAAAGGGGGCAGAGTTCATTCGATTGTCAGTTTTCGGTGAGAAAGTAACGTACTTGGTTTTAAGGACATTGAGGGTGAGCACATTATTTGACAACCAGTTCGTCACCAAATTCAAACCAGCTTGGGCCCATCGAGAAGCCTCGCTCCACGATTCACCATGAAAAAGCAGGGCAGTATCATCAGCAAAGGCGACGATCTTACCATTTGTTAACTGTATTTGGCATAGATCATTTATATATGCTAAGAAAAGCGTAGGTCCGAGGATACTACCCTGTGGAACACCATGCGTCACATTTAGCTCATCGCTGGTATTACTCCCTATATTCACACATTGAGTGCGACCAGACAAGTAGCTTTCAAAGAGCTTTAATTGAAGACCTCGTATACCAAGTTTATCTAGTTTGGATATAAGGATGGGCACAGAGACTGTGTCAAAAGCCTTGGCGAGATCGAGAAAAATGGCCAATGTCTTCTGTTTCTTGTCAAGGTTGGTTACTACGAAGTCAGTTAGTTCATGAACAGCGTCATCAGTCGATTTTCCTTTACGAAAGCCAAATTGAGCTGTAGATAGGATGTTATTCTTTTCCAGGTAGTTGACAAGACGCGAGTTAATAATACGTTCTAGAATTTTTGAAAGCGTAGGGAGGATCGAAATTGGTCTATAATTGTTGACACAGCCTTTGTCACCGTCCTTATGAATTGGGATTATTTGTGCCTTCTTAAATAAGGTTGGAAAGACTCCAGTAGAGAGAGCTAAGTTGCAAATGTGTGTGAGCGGTGGAACGATAATATCTTTAAATTGTTTGATGAAACTTCCCGATATTTTGTCAATCCCCACTGCGCAATCTGATTTAAGGTTGTTAATAAGACTTTCAACTTCTTTTTCGTCAGTTGGGAGAATAACCATAGAAGTATTGGGTGACCGAATTTTACTTACAGTATTCAGATTTTCAGTATGCAATGTGAACTTTTCGGCAAGGGATTTACCCACATTTACAAAAAACTCATTGATCTGATTTAATGTGTTGACTGAGTTAGATGCCGATATGAGTTCAGTGGGGACACCTTTTGTTTGCGATGTATACGTGATATCTTTAATAATATTCCATAGTTTTTTATGATTAGATCCCGCTTTTTTAATTTCATTTTTTTCGTATTCTATTTTTAATCTTTTTAATAGTGAATTACAAAAATTCCGATATCTTTTAAATGTAGTTCTTAATATTTCATTCTCTGGCGATTTTTTTAGTTTTGAATGGAGTCTATCTCTGTTTCGAATGCATTTTAATAAACCCGGAGTGATCCAGGGTTTTTTTATTCTTTTACGGTTAGATATTTTGATAACCTTAGTATTAGACTCAATTACACTGGTTAGAGAGTTTACGAAGAATGAAGCTGCAGTTTCTGCATTATCCATCGTCATAATGGGTTCCAGGTTTATACTCTCCATATCTAGTTTAAGTTGTTTGGCATCGGTGCATCTAAGAACAGGTTTTGGTTGGTTATTACATCGAGTGTGATCCATTAGCAGAGTAACACACTCGTGATCAGTTAGAGATGAGTTGATGATGCAGCATCGAGCATTTAGTTTAGTTTTAAGAATCATGTGGTCTAGACATGCTTTATTACGTGTTGGGAGATTGTAAGCTGGCAACAGTCCATGCGTGGCCAATAAGTTTAGGTATGACAGAGCACGAGAATCAGAACTACCTGCGGCAATATCGATATTTATATCCCCCGTTAGTATTACATTCTGAAAAGAAGAATATTTTATGAGTAGTTCGTTTAGAGATTCCACAAAACCGGTTGTGTTACGCTGGCTCGGGGGCCGATAAACGGCAATTATAAGTGTGCTGTGATTTATATTAAGTAGTAGGCAGTTTGCGTCCGTTAGCCGGTGTTCCTCGACTGATACAACAATATTGTTTTTGTAGTAGACCACAAGTGAGATATAAATGTGAGACATTTTTATTAGGCAGACTCCGTTGTCTCACTCAATAGCCCAGCCATTAGTCCATCATATTCACCCAATAGTCCGGTGCATTTAGATTCCATCAACCAGCAATAGTTCCTGTACACCCTGGCGGGTGCTGTCTCTGTGTGCGTCCCATGACACGGGCAGGGACAGCATCCGCTCGGTGTACCCCTTGCATTTCATTAAATTGTCAAAAGGGCCTCAACGTGTTGGCTATGTGGTACTCGGTTGGTACTTCGGTACCTCGGTAGGTACTTCGGCTCCGCGCACGTCTTCCAAAGGTCCGGGACACCATTGTCCCGTGAGTGGAAAAAACAAATGTCTAGATACTAGTAAAAGAATTTTTGAAATCGGATTTGTAGTTCCGGAGATTACCCACTACACATAAAGTCCATCAGGCAGGCCGTAAGCCTTGCCACCGTCGTTATATATAAAAACCGGACAAGTGCGAGTCGGACTTGCCCATCGAGGGTTCCGTAAAAAATTGTAGGTACATATGATAAATAGTTCAGGAATCGAGTCTCCAGATTTTTTATGATTTAAGTTCAAATGTATAGTTTTCAGAATTTTGCCAAACTTTATAGTTCTACGTCAACGGAAAGTACCCTTTAAATTCTGGTTCTTTGGCGTGTCGAAATACCTAATTTTTTTTTGCGGCATAAGAAGAGAAAATATCCAAGACCCAGGAACAAATATCCGTGCTAAATGCACAAATAATGCCCTGGCCGGGATTCGAACCCGGGACCTCTAGCTTCGGAGGCAGTGTCACTACCAACTAGGCTAAACAGGCAGTCAATTTTTTTTTTACTTTCTTAAAGTAGTAGAAGCAGCGCGGAGATCGCAGTCGGTAGTTCCAATTTGGTTGGTTGGTGGAAGGGCTCGGCGAAGTTTCACCTCGCTCAGCCCAACCCAATTACGGGCGTAAGTGGAAAATTGCGAACGAGAGTCTATCAGAAGCCTGACGCGGAAGGTGGAAGGCTTTTGATGACTCGAGTTTGCAATATTCTTACGCCTGAGTTAATCACAATGTTTTACATTACATTTGCAAGGACATAAATAATTACAATCCAAATTAACGAAATCGACAACTTCACCTCCAGCATCAGCAGTGCATGATCGCCGGGGCATCCTTCCGGGAGGAGTGCGCAGCTTCAATATTTCAACCAATCACAAAGCAGTATTCTTGCGGCGCGCGGCCACCTAGTTTTTTTTTTAATTTATTAAGAAACAAACAGTCATACATAAACCTTGAGTAAGATAAAAGAAACAGAAAAACAAACCTATAGTTTCCTGAAAGTACGAGTTCAAAAATACGTGGCTAATATATTAAGTGTACTATGACAACATAGCAAACATAAACTGTTTTATAAGGTAATTTAACATAATTTTACAAATAAATTTATAAGATTTCAAGTGTGTACAGTACAGTAGCAGGTGTTTGATAAACTAGGAGAAAAACATATCTGATTAAAGTGAGCAGAAATACTTGACTATTCATTCAGAGTACAATTGTCCTTAAGTCTATTTAAATGCTTTCTTCAGCGAAGTACTTGTACAGTTAAAGATATCAATGGTTATTAGTTTTTCATTATTATTAAATACTTTGCAAGCACGCTTAATGAATGTGTTCCCGGTGTAGTTAGTTCGATTGCGAGGAATACAGAAAAGGTCTTTCTTACGACACTGGCGTTCTCGTCTGCGCGGAACCCTAAAACTTATTTTTTGCAATAATGTACGGGCATCTAACTCAGCATGAATAATTTTAAAAAGTAAGACGGAATCTACGGAATCTCGACGGTCACATCATTTTTGCGTGTTGAAACGCTTACATGTATCCGTATAATTTGTATACGTTCGCCCAGTCCTAAACGCAAGTGATTTAATAAATTTCTTCTGCAATTTTCGATTCTGTTAATATGAACAGCGTGATATGGCTTCCAGACAGAACATGCAAACTCCAGGTGACTGCGGACAAAGCTATTATAAAGGATTTTATACGTCAAAGGATTTTTAAAGGGCTTACCAACGCGTAGAATAAAACCTAGTTGTTTATATGATTTTTTAAAAACATTATTGATTTGAGGGACAAAAGTAAGTTTACTATCCATAAGTACTCCAAGATCACGGATTTCAGAAGCCCGTGTTAAACTTTTACCTGAAAGACTATAATTAAATTTAATGTATTTTTCTTTTTAGTGAACGTGATTATGTTGCACTTATCAAAGTTTTAAAATAAATGATTAGCTTCATAATACGTAACCAAATTATTAAGATCATTTTGTAGTTTGACACAATCACTTTCATCCTGAACATTTTAGTATCATCTGCATATAGCAACAGGTTAGAATTCTTAATATATTCAGAAATATCGTTCACATATAATGTAAAAAGCAAAGGACTTAAAAGGGACCCTTGAGGCACCCCAGAGCTAATCGGTTTCCATTCTGACTGAAAATCCAGCAACACTACGGACTGGACCCTATTTTCAACGTAAGATTTGATCCAGCGAAATAGATCGCCATGTATACCGAGCCGCCAAAGTTTTGATAACAAAGTGTAATGATAAATTTTGTCGAAAGCCTTGGCAAAATCGGTATAAATCGCGTCAACACTGAAACCGTTATCCATGGCGCTAAAAATTAAGTCAGTGAAACTCAAGAGATTGCTATCGACAGATCGACCCTTGAAAAAACCATGCTGATTAGGAATAATATGACGACGTACAACATTAAAAAGTTGATCGGTAACTATTTTTTCTAATAATTTGGCACAGATACACAGTTTGGAAATGGGACGGTACTTCTCAATATCGCGGCTGACTGTACCCTTAGGAATTGGAGTTACCCACGCCTGCTTCCAAATTTTAGGAACATAGCCATCTTTAAGGGATTTGGTAAAAAGTATGGTGATAGGAGTTGTAAGAGAGGAACAACACCTTTATATTAATAATGGATGTATCCCATCCGGACCGGCGCCTTTATGAACATTAATTGATTTTAAATATTTTTCTACAATGTGTGGGGTAATTTCGATTGAATTTAAATCAATTACTGGATCAGGAGGTGAGATTTTGACTATTTCATCATGATCACTATTGCTGGGCTGTTCGAAGACCGATTGAAAGTGATTATTAAAAAGGTTACAAATTTGCTCACCGTTTGAACTGGTAATACCTATGTAGACCATAGTTTGAGGGAGTTTATTTTTAGCAAATATTGATTTAACGTAGGTCCAAAAAAAGTTAGGGTGAGTTTTTATTTTACTTTCAGAGTAGGATATATAATTGTTATAACACGCAGACTAATTTATTGGCACGCTTACGAAGAATACTAAAACTTTGATAATCCAATGGATTTCCATACAATTTAAATAGCTTGAGATATTTACGTTTCTCTCTTAATATTTTTTGCAAGGATTTATTATACCAAACAGGGACAGATGACGATGACTGGCGGACATGACGAAGTGGGGCATATGGACGAATTAAATCTTTTATGAAATTGTTGAATTTTGCTATTTATTTTTAAATTTTTGCATTCTGAAATCATTTGCTATTTTGATTTTTTTTAAACTTATCAGATCATACACACAAACTCATAACTCCCTAGGGAGTTATGAAAATCCATAACTCCCTTGGGAGGTAAATAGCTATAGCTGTTCTATACGCCTGCGTATGATAAGGTCATTTACGAGCAAGAGGTACTTACTTTTAAACACATGTGTTTAAAAGTAAGTACCTACCTCTAGGTACCAGAACACCGCAGTCATAATAACTCCACTATACTTTCTCTGTAGGTATGAGGTGAGGTTTCCTGGTGGTGAGGTCGTCAGAGCTGCAATTGTATCTACCAATAAAACGAATCCTCATATCAAATTATATTAGCAAAACGTTTCAGATAACAGGCGCCCTTATCAACGTAGTGCTCAAGAAGGCTGGCGTCAAACCAAGTGCCATACAGCAAGAAATCGATAAGCTCAGGAAGATAACACAGGGTAACTTCAAGTTCGAAGAGACAGATGATGAAATACTCTTATCTGCAACAACAGCAGACATAGCTACGTATCAAGACGTGGAAACAACTACTTGGAAAGACAGAAGTACCAAGTCCCGGAAAACCACTGTACCGTATTCCACGGTGGAGATTATTGGAGATGATGGACAGCATGAGGTTACTTAAAGCGTTCCATAAACCTTCTTATTGGTCACTGATGACCTTTTTTTATTGCTGGAAAATTCTTTATGCATGGCGCCTTCATGGGGGTAGGCACGGTGATGTAGGACTTCAGTACATAAGGTTACCAAATAAAAACCAGCGCCTTCCATAATCGACTTAGTGAGACACCGCGGGGTGCACTTGCGCATGCAACCGCTGATGTAAATTCAATTATTCAATTTAAGTATTCATCATTTTAAATCAAGTGCATTACAGAAGATGTTAAGTACAGGTAGGTAAGTTTCTCGGCAAATGCCCGCATCCACGTGAGCTCAGGCTCTAGAAAGTTGCTGCCATGGAGTCTACTAGTTTAGAGGCAGCACCCTCCGACAGTTAAGCCACTTAGATGTTCAGTGGCAGTGGCCCTCCAGGGTCATTAATAACCTAGAAACGCAGCTATTATAGTCTGGGTAATGAAAGTTGAGGCTATGTGGAATCCGTGTTCAATCTCCGTGACATTCAGCTTTAGACCGCCGTTCTCTAACGAACCCTTCCATTGGTTCACCGTTTGCTTTAATACCGTTTTCCTCTGTCAGCGCGATGTCATCTGCGAACGTGAGCAGCCACGTTGGGGGATCTTATAGGTATTTTAATAATTATCCGGGCCATAATCATAAACAAATCGGAAAATGTATATACACGTGTTTATAATCCAGTCTAGGGGGTGTGCCTGTGTGTGTGACACCACTCTTCCTTAGGTTATCAGATTGTTACACGTAAAATTACACTACGATTTAAGATCTTAAAACATGTGTATGCAACTAGAAACATAAGTATACATACCGGTATTTGTGTGTGTGTGTGTGCAACAACACACACTAATACTGGTATGTACAACAAACACCATGCTTTGAAACAACATGCTTTACTACTTACAGGTGATTCGATTCGTTAATGACGATGACTTGAATGAAAAAGATCCGTTCTTAAATCCAGAACAATTAAATCGTAATCGTCGTGATCATGGTACGGTTTTTTTACATTGAGTTTGCCCTTAAAATTAACCCACAACAATGTAGCTTGGGCCGGGCGCTCGTTCACCACCGGCAGTGCTAGAGCACTGCTCGTTACACTCCGTCACCAGCTGCTGTCGCCGGAGAGACGTGGTATGTAGCGTGGGCCGGGCGCTCGTACACCACCGGCGGTGTTAGATCGCTCCTCGTCACCTAGTGACCACTCCGTCACCAGCTGCTGTCGCCGGAGAGACGTGGTATGTAGCGTGGGCCGGGCGCTCGTTCACCACCGGCGGTGTTAGAGCGCTCCTCGTCACCTAGTGACCACTCCGTCACCAGCTGCTGTTGCCGGAGAGACGTGGTATGTAGCGTGGGCCGGGCGCTCGTTCACCACCGGCGGTGTTAGATCGCTCCTCGTCACCTAGTGACCACTCCGTCACCAGCTGATGTCGACGGAGAGACGTGGTTATGTAGCGTGGGCCGGGCGCTCGTTAACCACCGGCGGTGTTAGAGCGCTCCTCGTCACCTAGTAACCACTCCGTAACATGGTATGTAGCGTGTAGGTACTGTATTTATTAACATAAATGTGTCCCCTTTCTGATTAAATTATACACATTAAATCTGAGAGATGTTATATAAAATACCTATATATATACATAAACTCACGCCTACCTATATTCTCAAAAGGGGTAGGCAGAGCACACGAAAATTAACTGTTTACTGAAATGTTTACCTTTTATATGCGATAATAAATGCACTCTCTGATTGTTACCTTATCATACTTAGTCGCTAAATTAAAAGTTTAATTTTAAGTCGCTGAATTACGAAAAATAAGTTTTTTGAAATACATCGCCTGGGGAACATTTTAAAGTTTAAAAACCCTTTGACGTATAAAATCCTTTATAATAGCTTTGTCCGCAGTCACATGGAGTTTGCATGCTCTGTCTGGAAGCCATATCACGCTGTTCATATTAACAGAATCGAAAAATTGCAGAAGAAATTTATTAAATCACTTGCGTTTAGGACTGGGCGAACGTATACAAATTATACGGATACATGTAAGCGTTTCAACATGCAAAAATTATGTGACCGTCGGGATTCCGTAGATTCCGTCTTACTTTTTAAAATTATTCATGCTGAGTTAGATGCCCCTACATTATTGCCAAAAATAAGTTTTAGGGTTCCACGCAGACGAGAACGCCAGTGTCGTAAGAAATACCTTTTCTGTATTCCTCGCAATCGAACTAACTACGCCGGGAACACATTCATTAAGCGTGCTTGCAAATTATTTAATAATAATGAAAAACTTATAACCATTGATATCTTTAACTGTACAAGTACTTCTCTGAAGAAAGCATTTAAATAGACTTGAGGACATTTGTACTCTGAATGAATAGTTAAGTATTTCTGCTCACTTTAATCAGATATGTTTTTCTCCTAGTTTATCAAACACCTGCTACTGTACACACTTGAAATCTTATAAATTTATTCGTAAAATTATGTTTAAATTACCTTATAAAACAGTTTATGTTTGCTATGTTGTCATAGTACACTTAATATATTAGCCACGTATTTTTTAACTCGTACTTTCAGGAAACTATAGGTCTGTTTTTCTGTTTCTTTTATCTTACTCAAGATTTATGTATGACTGTTTGTTTCTTAATAAAAAAATAAAATAAAATAAAAATAAAGTCATAAACTGCCCACATCCCATATCCGAAATAAATAACAGAATAACTTTTTCTCAAAAATGTTCGTAAAAGTGGGCGTTACCTACTCGCGACGCTATTGGAAGGCGAAGTTTATAGTCAATCTCAATTGAATCAATTGCCGTTAGTCATATTCGAGATCCAGTGAACTTTTAAGTTTCTGGGTAATTAAGTTATATAAGGTGTACGAATGTGGTCCGCAGATCCAACCAGTAGCGGCCGTCCAAGGGTTCATGTTCATAAGAAGAAAAAATCGTCCGCTGAACCTACGGCTACAGAATCGTCCAATGAACTCACGACTACGAAATCGTCTGCTCAACTTACGACCGAGTCGTCTGCTACAAATAGGACTACAGAGTCGTCTGAAGAAGAACATATGACTGAAGAGGGAACAGTACAGCCATTGCAAATGGAGCTTGTTGATTACGACTATAATTCGCCGGTGACCCAAAAACACACAGATCCTGATCAATTGGGGACTGTAACTACAACTACACCTAAAATTAAAATTAAAACTATAATTAAAACTGAAATTAAAAGAGGAGGTGAGTCAGTGATCGATTTGAATAAAATTGTTATAAAGATAGCTATCTATGCGGCGCGTTCGGGCGAAACCCAATGAGTAAAGCTGGAAACGCACAGAGCGGGAGCGGCGCGGTGCGGGGCGGAGGCGGTTTTGCATTTCTGCCAAGACGAGCCAAGCGAAGCGCAACCTACCTTTTCTCGAAGTGTTTCGTCGTTTCTTTGAACCCTCATAAAGTTGGTTTCCGATGTACCAGATAGTTCATATTCTCAGGATATGATGTCAATAATAGACTCATTAAACATACAAAGTCTCAATTGAATAGCTCTAATACTTTAGATTATATTGATATCTAAAATACACCGATTTCGTCACTGACACACTAATGATCATCAAAATGTTTGGCTACTTCCGAAGTGCTAAAAAGCTAAAATTTGGTATATAATCTAAGTTTAGTATACAACCAACAAAAAAAATCATAAACTTAAAACTTTCGCCCCCCATCCCCTAAAATGGGGTGGAAGTTTATATGAGACTTTCACCAATTTTATGAATTAGGACATGCAAGTTTACACGGGACTGTAGACAGTAACTAAAAAACCTATTAATAAGACTGCCTAGCAACTTACAAAAAGAACTGAAATCCCACCAAAAACATTTTATGTAAAATGTTGCCAAGACGACCACATAAGGTTTGCCTTGTGAGAAAGATATCAGATCTCATGTAGAGCCAAGCTTCTGAATCTACACGGCCTAACTCTATTGACCCTAACTTCAACAAATTCTACATATCAGTAAATATGTATGGCTTGGCTGTTTCGTTACTTACTTCAGATCAGAAACTAAATATTCGCATCACCTCCACGACGGTAGCGAAACGGCTCTCCAAACCCTAGAAGTGCATTATAAAAGATGATGCAAAGTGCTTGGTTTTAATTAGAGGAATTTCGACCAGGTAAGGATGGTAGCCAGCCGTACTGCTCCATAATCACACACGCGGCGGCGTTTACTCTACCGCGCTAACGAATACCGCGCGGTTTCTAGGTGTGACATGCCCCGGACCACGTTTCGCTTTACCGCAAAATCGCCTACGCCGCGCAACGACGCTGCTGAATTATACTTTGTAAATTCTTACTTCAAATATTCGACATTTAAGAATTGATGTTTGTAGTGATGAGGCTTATCGTCTGTCAAATCAAGCGATCATTAACGAATGGTTAATTGCATCGATTTTACAGCCGGGTCAAAAAATACGGAATGAAACGAAATTTTAAGCGCACAATAAATACCGAGAAAATTCGACAAACTGCACATTTGACAAGCTATTTTTTTTCAAGCCTTTATTAATTTGAGGATTAAGTAGTTGTGTTGACAGCTACCGATGCAGGTCCCTCACTGTAAACACGACGTATCCTCGGGAGTTCCGACGACCTTACTCGCCACCAGCCCGGCTAGTATGATAGCTTATACCGTCACGGTTTATGTGACGTTTCAGTACATTTTGGCCATATAACGTGACGGTATAAGCTATCATACTAGCCGGGCAGGAACACAAGACCACAACAGAAAGAGACACGTTGAACAAAGCAACTTGTGCCCCTTTCTAATATGTGTTTCTATATAGATAAAGGTGTTACACAACATTTGTACCTACATATACATACAATACATATGTACCTATTGAATAGATTTTCTCTAGGAGAAGTGAAAAGAAGACACACGGTAGCAAAATTATCTCTAACTCGGGCGTACCGCGTTGAATCCCTCACTACGCTCAGGATTCCACGTTAGTTTTGTTCGGGATTTAACGCGCTAACCCTCGATGAATTATTGCATTTGGCTCTCTTTTAATACATCAGTCTACTATTTCTTGCCTATTAGAAATATGCCTTAGTACGAGCTGGCAGCGTATGTTATTGTTATCATTTTTTTATTACAATAGACAAGAATGATGGTTATAAATTCATACAAAACAAACTTGGGCTAAGTTCAGCACATAATTTTTCTAAAAATGTTCAGGAGCACCCATAGTAGAATTATTTGGATTCCCCCGACACACAGGCGAATAGGTTCGGCGACGGAATCACAAAATATTTGATAGCACTTTGCACGTTTATACGAGTAAAAAATAATATATCAAGTCAATTATTTAGTAATTTATTAAGGTAATTACAAGGTTTTATTTGTGTAACAATTAAAACAGTATCGTTAAACCATGGTGGTTTATTTCGATACTCTATTCCGCTGCAATTTATACATATAAGCAAGTTTATAACATCTTTACAAAGTATCAGTAGGTTTTTATAAACACGCGGGATCTCTGAGTGGTTCGCGCGTAAGCGCTGTGTTGATACTGTTTGAGAGGCACCTGCAATACCTGCAATATGTCTCTGGCTGTCAACACAACGAATCCAAGTGTCCGAAGTCGGCGCTTATTGTGATTCTTCTAGATTCGCAAGCGTCCATAGGCTACGACGTCTACTTACCATCAGACATGCCGTAAGCATGTTTGCCAATGCCGTTTCATATTAAAATGCGACTTTTTTTAAACTAACATTCAATTTGCAGCTTCTTTTTTGCGCACGATGAACCTCGCCGCAGTGAATTTTCTAGGTATGGTCTTTATCGCGCTAGGGATACTGCTGCTGGTCGCGAACTTCATGGTACGTACAATAGTACATTGTCTAACGGGGGCGTAAGCGGTTGCAATTATCTTACGCTCGAGTTAATCACTATGTTTTTCATCACATTTGCGAGGAAATAAATCCAAAGTCAGAAATCCAAATTGACGAAATCGATAACTTCACCTCCAGTATCACGCCGGTCCTCGATAGCGTCAGAGCAAGAGAGATATACTTATCACTGCGCTGTCAGCCTGACACGCTCCATCTCTGGGGTTGTGCATTTAACGTAGTAATTAAGAATTATAGTATATAAGTAGATATTTTCGGTATGTTGGTATATCGTTGTCTAGTACCCATAATACTTATATGCTTTTCTTAACTTGGGACAAGATCGATTTGTGTAAGATTGTCCCGAAATAATTATGTATCACACGTTTAGATTTTAAATATATGAATTTACAAAAACCGTGTACATGTCACTTATAATTTTAAATTATTATTATAAGCTTTTTCGAAATGGTATTTAATGTTTTACTAGATATTCAAATGTTCAGATTCAGATAATTAATAATAATAAGACATTGAACTTTAACGTATATAATCTCTTCTGAAATTCTGAATAAATATTAGCTTGCTCTTAAATGTATCAACAAATATACTGGAACATTCACGTCTGTAAGTTCGAATACCGCTCGACATGTTTCGGACCGGTAAGCGATCCTTAATTAATGAGTGCTCGTCCCGGCGGTGTCACGTTTAGCACTAACTCATAAAGTGTGTCAGCGAATAATTGTTCAGAATTCGCTTCAAAAGACCAGTTGGCGTTAGTGCTCGTCTTAATTGCAGAACTCTCCAGACTTGATGCTCGTGTACGTGTTTCTGTGTGTTGCGAAGAGTGTATTGATGCTGGGGCTGCTTATGAGCGTTGTGGTGGACTGTGCGAGGGACCAGGAAGTTTGCCTGCTCCACAAGCTGGACTGGTTCACAAGCTTCATACTGACGCTCTTCTGGTTTTTATATTCATTCAGTAAGTACTCTTTACGACGATGCAGTTTTTAAAACAAGGAAAACCCAAGATTATCAAACTCAGAGTTAATCAGTAACCATAGAACAATAATACTTACGATTACCACTATGAACTTAAGAGTCCGCGGCAAGCTCGGTTCTCCATACATACGTTGTTTCGCTCTATTTTAAAACGGCATGCTGGAATAACATGAAAATTTGTATACACATTGGAATCCGGCATATCTAGGCCGGAAATTAGTTTAGTTTCTGTTGATTGAAATTATAATGGCAAGAAAATACAGCGATCATACAAGACCTCAAAAACTCGCTGTTTTTTTTTCTATTACAATTTCTAGCAACTAAGCTGTAACTAATTTCCGGCCTAGATATGGCGGTATACAAAGTTTCATGTTATTTCAGCACTTACCGCGGGGCGCAGCACAAGGTGGACTGATGACCTGGTGAAGGTTGCGGGAGTCCGCTGAATGCGGTTGGCGTCTGTCATTGTGTCACTGTTTGGAGGTGGGGGGGAGTCCAGCAGTGGACGGTCTTTGGCTGATGATGAAGATGATGTACCCGGGACGGGGACCCGGGTATGTCCTAAAACTACGACCAAGACCACCGGGGAATGGGCAGCAGCATTCCTAGAGTGCGGTGGAGATACTGCGATCGCCAACCCGCATGCCAAGCGTGGCGATTATGGCATTTACCCCCCATGAAATTGGGGGAGGTCTATGTCCAGCAGTGGACGTCCTAGGGCTGATATGGTGGTGGTGGTGGAAGATGATCACCACTACGGCACGCTAATTACAATGCACGTGTAACACGAAAGTTATCCATATTAATTGTATCACAAACTTTCGTGTTTAACGAAATTAATTAAATTTAAGACAAGTTAAAGCCAAGAGTTAAAAATAACAAACTCCACCTGCATTGAAGTTTAATACTGTAAGCACAGATTTTTTTAAATATAAGCGAGTAACTCATTAAGATGTTCTTAAGTTAGTTATTGGCGATTTACCCTAAGTACACTTAGCTGCAGAGAAAACGGACCCCCGTGCATAGAAGTTTCGTATGCAGGGGGTCACGTTTCTCTGCAGCTGACTGTACATCTATTTCTTTCAGTTTGGGCGTTCTTCGCGGGGGTTGCGAATGGGTTCGCGAACAACGAATGGGGAAACACTCTGTGACAGTCACGAGAAGCTTATATTATTTAATATGCTCTATTGGTGTTTTTACATTTACATTTTAATATATTTTTTTATTTCAAACAACGAATTTGAGTTTATACCCAACCCAACTGACGTGTGAGTGACGCTATTGTCATTGGCGTAATAGACAATCTGGAAAGGGTATATGAAGCGCGCAACCTAGGTCTCATAATGGAAGAAACGTTGCGCTTCGAGCAGGGGGGCGACACGGCCTATCGGTGTGAGTCGAGCGCCGGTGACCTTGTAACGGCACGTCTGTTGCATAGGGTTGGCAATGTAGCTGCCTTGGCAAGAGGAAATAATGTTTATTCAATGATCATGATATTCATCAAACACCGGGAAGCTAGTCAAATTTAATCTGTAAGTTTTGATTACAGGCTGACAGACAGATGCACTGGGTCAGAAGAAAACTTACTAAAAGCTCGTAAAATAGGTACCTACAAAACTTCTCATAATATGGAAACTTACTTTTCTTGTGTAAATCTAAGCTTCACATGAATATAATTGTGTGCTAAAATAATAACAATAATATAAAATATTATTTTTTTAAACCTCAATCCATAGAAAATATTTGACATGATATGAAGTCATTCACTGCGACCACGACACCCGCGTTAAGTGTAATTTGAAGGACTCAATTGACATTTCATCTATTTCGCCATTTCATTAATTAGGAACTTCTTAATGTATTGCAAGTCAAAATGCATCCATACTCATACCAACCTCCCATATCAAGTCTTTCGAATTAAAAAACGGATTGCAGGTGTAGTCTTAATTCTAAATGTAGGGAAGGACACAACATATAAAATTTTATAACTCACTTATCTGGATCGGTAGGTAGCCTAAAGTAGCTTTTTCCTTTGTGGCTTTTGGTATTACTGTCACACACAACCGTAGACACAGCAATAAAAAGCTCCAGCCATAGTTGATTACATTGAATTACAAATGATAAATTCTAACGAATTTCTAGTAAAACTACACGCCCGCTACCGGCCGATCGATCTCTGTTGTGTGAGCGCACGTCACGCGAGCGAATGTTGAAGCGAGTGGCACCCCTGCGATTCATCTTGCCGCGGCTAGCTGTCCACACACCGCACGCCCCACGCGCACCCCCGTTCACGTCCGGTCACGCACACATAGCCGCGAGACGGGTTTACAGCACACATGCTTCGGTGTCGCTTCTTTTTACGTTAGTATATATCTTCTTTGCTTCGAGGGCTATATTTGAGTTGATGCGAAACTGCTTTTACAAGCTCAATGTTTTGTACCGTATTTCGCGAGTGTCTCACTGTAAGCATACTCATAAAACTGTGTGAAGCCCTCATACTGTCAAAACTAAATTATGCCGACACAGTTTTTGGTGGGTGCCTATTGATGCGGACAAAAAAAATGATACAAAGAATACAAAACGCATGTACAGTCAACTGCAAAAATATAGGTGCATATAACTTGCTAAAAATATGTCCTGTAGCTCTTATGTCGGCGGATTAAGGTTGCGGTTTGAGAGGATTAAATCGATACGTATTTTTGCAGTTAACCGTACATGATTTTGAAAAAATTCAAAAACTGATTTGACAAAAATATCCATATAAATATCAAACCTCTCTCTCTCTTCTTCCTAGCCTTGTCCCATCTACTTGGGTTCGGCTCTCCTAGTATGGCGTCGCCAGGAGCGTCTGTCCTGGGTCGTCTCTGGTGATAATTGGGCATCTTTAAGGTTCCTTTGAACAAGCCCCATCCATGTTAGTTTGGGCCTTCCGCGTCCTCTAGGCTTCTCACTTATCTCTAAAACCATCCTCGTCATCTGGTCCGGTGGTCGCCTCATGACATGGCCGTACCATCGTAGACGGCTCTCGGTGAGTTTTTCCTGTATTGCCCTGACTCTGAAACTGTCTCTAACGTGAGTGTTTCTAATATGGTCTAGTAGTAATACTCCGCCGGCCCATGGAAGCATTCTCATCTCCGCAGCATGCAACTTATCGACGTGTTGTTTTTTGAGTGGCCAACACTCGGAACCATAGGTCATGGCTGGGCGTACTGCTGTCTTGTAAACTTTACCTTTAATGTGGACCGGCATTCGTTTATCACAGAGAACGCCCGTGAGCTCACGCCATTTTACCCATCCAGTGTTGATACGATTGACGACATCTGTTTCGATGGTTCCATCGTTTTGGATGTTGGAGCCTAGGTATTTGAAACTCGTAACTTCGTTCAAAGGGCTATCGTCTAAGTAAATTGTGCTGCGGTCGTTGGCATCGCTGAAGTTGCAGTGCATCACTACGGTCTTCTGTCGGCTGATTCGGAGTCCACCATCCTCTAGAGCTGTTCTCCAAGTTTCCACGTTTTCCGTTCGTTCGTGTCTTCGCTAAAACGATGTCATCCGCGTAGAGCATATCCCACGGTGGTGGACGCTGTATGTGCGACGTGAGGTGATCCATGATCAGATTAAACAGAAGTGGGCTGAGTGCTGACCCTTGGTGAACTCCCACCAGGGCTCCTTATTTTCGACCTTACGTCGCTGTACATGTCCTGGACTATGGATACATAATATTCTGGGACGTTTTTAGCGCGTAGTGAATGCCAGATTAATTTTCTTGGTACGCGATCGAAAGCTTTCTCTATGTCGATGAATACCATGTGGAGGCTGGTTTTGTTGTCCCTGAATTTTCCCATCAGTATTCTGAGTGTATGAAGGGCATCAGTGGTGGATTTACCAGAGACAAAGCCACATTGATTTTCGGTTATGTTGGTCAGCTGTAGGATTCTTTTGCTTATAATGCGTTCCCAAATCTTGAAAGAGTGCGATATAAGCTTTATTGCTCTGTAGTTACCGCAGAGTCTCAAATCACCTTTGTTTTTGAAGAACGGCACCAGATAGCTTTGTCTCCAGTCATCAGGTATGCCCTCGGTCAGAATACCGTTGAAGAGGTCCGTTAGGAAAGAAACACCTTCCACACCAAGCCAAGGGGCTTGCAATGGGTGGAGCGCGCCGCGTTAATAACCTAACGCTCGAAATCCCCGAAACTAGCTGTCAGTCGCGGGCCGTCGCCGTCCGGTCCGCGCGTACGTGCCCGTCGTGATCCGCTGCCGCGCGCCGCCGACTTGATCGCGACGAACCGCGCTAACGTATTATTTTGTGTAATTTAAAAAAAAACCCCCGATGAAACCTATAACCGGCACCACATGTTTTGTATATGGTTGTTTAAATACCCGAAGGAACGTTGGTGTGTCTTTTTTTCAATTACCTACAAATTGTGAACGGTAAGTTTTTCTTTTAGTTTGGTATATGTAATAATAAGTACTTATTTAGTATAACCTTGGTGTTTAAAATTATCAAGTTGTAAGTTACAATGTACAACAACAATACAAATGAATACGATACGAACCACCTGGTTACTTTGTTAGGTACATTTCCGCCGATTTACTTATTAAGTACCTAACTGTAATTTTATTCAAAATGAAACACGCGTTATTCAATTTATTTTACTTGATTAGCTACATAATAGTTGTCCTATTTAGATAGTTGTCCATTATTGTGTTGTAGCCATAGCATTTGAAACACGGACAAAGTATAGGTACCTATACCTGAGAAACTTAAGAAGATGACCTGTTGTATGTGCTGTGTTGATTTGTATGTCCGACAAAACCTGTTGGTTCATGATTTGAAATGTATTTTTTTTTTGAGAGATGAAGGGGGAATGGTAATTTTTTGGCTCTTTTCTTAAATAATTTCTAAATAATTATATTATAATTTTTAAGAAAAAAAAACCGACTTCAATGGGGGAGTCCGGTGAAAGATTATTAATCTTAGATGGTGCACTCTTAGATTCCATACAATAAAATACAAAAATGGCTATAAGTATGTTTATAATGGTAGAAGACTAAGTACCCTCAATTCCTCATGAAATCATGGAAAAACCTTGCTCGCTTGACAAACAAAACGAAGAGAACAAATCTCCAAACGTGAACTACGCGTCGTTGAAGAGTTCCGTTCTGATCATCATCAGCAGTTCCACTTCATCATATGTCACTTTTATGAATGAAAATGCTTGATTAGTTCATGAAAATACTAAAATCACTATTTGTGTGCCTTTCACATTTGAGGAGTTTCCTCGATTCCTAATGGATCCCATCATCAGAACTCGAGCATGACAAAAATCAATCGTGAAAATAGAACTTGCTTAACAAACACAGCTAAAAGGACAAATCGCCAAACGTGAACTTTTCGTCGTTGAAGAGTTCTGTTCTGATCATCATCAGCAGTTCCACTTCATCAAATGTCACATTTTTGTATGATAATGCTCGATATGTTGATAAAAACACAAAAATCACTTTATGTTTGCCTTTAAGATTTGAGGAGTTCCCTCAATTCCTCATGGATCCCATCATCAGAACTCGAGCATGACAAAAATTTATCGTGAAAATAGAACTTGCTTAACAAACACAGCTAGGAGGACGACTCGCCAAACGTGAACTTTTCGTCGTTGAAGAGTTCTGTTCTGATCATCATCAGCATTTCCACTTCATCCAATGTCACATTTTTGGATGCAAATGCTTGACTTGTTGATAAAAACACAAAAATCACTATATGTTTGCCTTAAAGATTTGAGGAGTTCCTTCAATTCCTCATGGATCCCATCATCAGAACTGCCTTTTGACAAAAACGGGACCAACTTGGATATATATACATACAATCAAAAAAAGAATTTTTCAAATCGGTTAAGAAATGACGGAGTTATGGAATAACAAACATTAAAAAAAAAAAAAAAAACATACAACCGAATTGATAACCTCCTCTTTTGAAATCTTGAAGTCGGTTAAAAATGACAAAAAATATATATTTGAGATGCACACAATGAGCTCTTCCATATGTAACACGATATTATAAGTATGTATTTTGATGATTGTCCCCCAATATTATGTAGTTTGAAGGTACTTCCCCTACACGTAAAATGGGGATGCATTTTTTTTCTTGCAAAACCCACCGTGTTTGGTAACGTTACATGGTTCGTTAAAAAAAATATGAGATTTATTAAATGACTAGCTGTTGCCCGCGACTTCGTCCGCGTTATAGCCCATTTATCGAGGAAGGCTTTAGGCTATATAACATCACGCTGCGACCAATAGGAGACGCGGTAGTAATTTATAAAATGTCAATTTTTGTTAGAGTTAGGTGTCCCCCTCAACCAACCTCTTCTCCACAAGCAAGAGAATATGTGAATATGTGGAAAAAACATGGTAGTAGTATAGGTATACAATGAAAACTGAAAACTATGACTGGGCCATGAACGCTCTATTCATGTGAAGTAACATGTACTTCATTAATTTCGGTTCACTGTACTTAAGCGACATCTGGTGAGGTAGAACATGTTTTGCCTCATTGAAGTATTTTTGGCGTGACAACCCTAGGGCTACACGTGCCGCGCGTGAATGAATACTAGTTATGGGATAGACAGAGATGCAGAGAGTAGGCACGTTTCTTATGCCTAAACGCCGTTTTTGTTAGGAAGTGAAATTTCTGTACTTTTACTATTCCTTATTCTGTGACCAAGCTTTTTCCACAGTTCAGCTGGAATTTCATCGGGCCCTGTAGCTTTTTGGTTGGCCATCTTTTTTATCGCCTTTTCTACTTCTTGTGGTGTTACACACGGTATTGGACCTTGTACGTGAGAGGTTTCGGGTAGGATTTTACTGGGGTATGTTTCATTCAGTAAGTGAGAGTAATATTCCTTCCACCTCTCCTGTATGTCCTTATTCGAAGTGAGTAATCGGCCGTGTATGTCTTTAATATAAATATATGTTTTTTATAGTCTTAGTATCTTTCGCGTTGTTGTGTCTCTGCTTAGCGATTTGGAAGATTTCCCATCACTCACGGCTGCCTCCATTCTGTTGTAGAAATCATTGCGGCTTGATGCTTGGGCTTGTGCGACAGCGCGTTTAGTCTTTTTTTGCTGCTTTGTATAATTCACGATCCTTTTCGTCTTTGCTGTGTTGTCACCTTTTAAAGAGGGACTTTTTGTGTTCGATGCTTTGTTTCACATTACCTTGCCACCATTTGGTTTCTTTTTTGTTTTGAATGGGGCCCTTTGACACACCTAGGTGTTGTGAGGCTTTTTGGGTGCAGAACATCCTGAAGTTATCCCATTTTAATGCTGTAGAGTCCTGCTTTTGTACCTCCTTCAAATGGTGACTAATATCCTCTATCAGGTCACCGCCCTCCGGACTGTCTAGTTTGTGCCAGCGTATTTTAGTGACTTTCTCTTTCACCACCTTAATCTGTCTAGGCATGATAAATTCTGCTACGAGGATTCGATGTTGCGTGGTCAGTGGCTCCCCTGGTATCATTTACAATTATACTGTCATTTTAGAAAAAAAATGTTACTTATAGAATTCTAAGGTTTACGACTTAAATCATTAAATAAAGCTAAATTTGGTATTTTTTATTAAATTCTCAAACCATTTATTTAATGATAATTGATATCAAACGAACCATTAATACGAGCGTTTTAAGTTTTGTTATCTGTCAAAAGCTAGTCAAACACGCTCCAAGGTCAAATTACTTTCCCCACTTGTGGATAAAATGCGTTTTTACCCGCTTGTTTCAAAGGATAAAAGACGGCTTTCCGAGCTAGTGAGGGGAAAATAACTATTTCCACAGACCAGATGAAATTGAATCCTATGTCACTATTACAAAGACAGAAAAGCTTTTCTCACATGTGTTGGAAAACCAAGACAGCACGAAAGGATCTACATAAAAATAAAACAAACGTATGAAACAGAATCTTCGCTTTATTCAGCAATTTCCAGTTGAAAAAAATAATCAACAAAACTACACTGAAATTCTGAACATGACTATTTTTACAAACAATTAATTTACAGCATTTATTGAAACTGCCGACGCGGCGCGCGCGCTGACTTAAGTTAAAATGAATATTTACAACAACCCGCGCGCCGCGCCCGCGGCACGATCAGAAACTTATGAGGTACAACATCTCCTATCCATTTTACTAAGCGTATATTAACGGCCTCAATAAGAGGCCAATTTTTTTTTACATTTTTTCCCAAATTTGCAGCCTTTTTGTACAGTATATGATACTTACTAATTATATGTATAGACATAGTTAAAACCGTTATTTTTTTGGTCGCGAGCTCGTTTTCCTAGCAGTTAAGTAGCTGGTAAGAAAAATCGCTCGCTGAATTTTTTTAACGTTGAAACAACAGGACATTTGCGTAGACACGACTCGATATATTCGCATAGCTAATTTTAAACCCCAATTTAGTACATTAAATTACATATTATTAAACTTTTTTTTTTGCTTTTTTTCTGCAAATACTAATAAGTGAGTTTGAACGGACATTTGATTAAGTTTCGAATTCAAAGAAACTACAGTCGAACTTTGAGTCGAATGTCGGCGAATATGGAATAAATGAATAATCTAAATGTGTCGCTACACATCTAATAATTTAGTGGACACATTCCTAAGACCCTAAGATTATTTATATACCAATTATAATTATTTTATGAGTTTGTTGTTCAGAGTTGCGCGCTGAAAGTTACTCACGGATTATGTGTGAGGACGCGGCGGTCGCCGGCGCCGGCGGTAACGCAATACAAAATATTTCCAAAAATACTCAATCATCATTTTTGTCTCACTTCTGTGTCATTTTCAACAACATTTAAAAGTAAACGAAGGCTTTGCGCCTAAACTTTAGAGATAGGAATTCTGTTATTTTCAAATGAAAGCATGATTCCGCAGGGCGACCGCAGAAGACTACCTTGCTTGCTTTACTCGAATTAAAAGTAGCCGTCTGTATAGTCGTCAGCGGAATCGTATCTCATGCTGCAATAACAATCTCCAAACACGAAACAGTTAATTAACGCCAAAACTATTTATTTTATAATCCACAATATTTTATGTATCAATGATAATAAGAGTAAGTTGCGGTGAGGTACTTTAGTTTTGGGATAATGAAGTATTATTTCAATAATATTTCTATGAGAAATAATGTCTACTTCCTGCCTATAATACTGTCTTGTACACAGAGGGCAACTAAAGTAATTAGTTTCCATAAAATTACACCTCTTTCTTGAACCCTAAATTTTGAATAGGTACATGTCTTTATTGGAAAGGTGTTAGTGTTTACGGATGTTTTAAGCAAAATACACTGTGATACATATTCCGAACTTTACGTCAAAGTATGAGAGCGTGTGTATAACGCATGAGAAGTTTTACAATTTTACTGTAAAACATGACTTCAAATTTGTTAGGAAACAACTGCTATATTTACATCGTTAAGTAACATTTAAACGCGTAAGTAATGAACAATATATCAACAAGGACTCTCAATTTGCTTTACATTTCACTAAAACGATGACATTCCTATCAAAATCCCAACCGTTGTAATAAGTATTTACTGACTATAGTTCACTCAGTGTAAGTTTACAAACATTTAGACTTCATACGAGTTTGAGTTATACTGCAATAGTCCACATGTAATTATATGTATATTATAATTGTTATAAAGTCAATGTGGTCAGTCGAGTTTGTATCAAAATATATGTATGTCCCCAAACATTCATAAATATTCTCGCAACCTCACTCACCCTGTAATGCATGACGCAGCAAAAAATTCGTTCAAAGTTGAACTCTAACACACGGCGATTAGAGTCGCGAATCATATCGGCCATATATGGATTCGTATGCACTAGAGGGCGCCTTATTTACACACGTACGAGACTCTATGCGAGTTTCACTACGTTGCGCGCTTTGACAGATCGATTGGACTCATTTTACGACGGTAACCCCGCAATGTAATGAAAGTCGCATTCGAATCTCTGGTGTGTACAGAGGCCTTAAGATTAAGTGTTCACATATTTTTAATAACTTTGCCCGTGCACATTATTTTCCAACTCGACTGTAGAAGACTTGACTGTAGTGACATACATGTAAGGCCGATTTCAGGGTCTTAATTATTCACCGACATTATATATTAATATAGCTATAGATTGCGTAGGTTCACTGATCGACTATATACATAGGCCTTAAGACACGTGTCATTCTCAGCCAAAAGGTCCCTCTTTGTATCGACAAAGGACGATTTCCAATCGCGTCGTATGGAAATAGTGCGCTAAGTACAGTAAGCCGAGACATTTGAACCTTAATGTTCAAATAAGAGTCGTCGACTGTACCCCTTAATAGGTGTCCCTTTGCTTGAAAATAACACATATTATGTTGTTATTCTCTTATATACACTGACTTGCCAGGAGATAACGGGATACGGCATATCTAGGAAGGAAATTAATTTCTGTTGCTTGAAATAATAATGAGAAAAAATAACATATAACAGCGATTATTAAGGTTTTCATACAAGACCTAGATATGGCGGATCCCATTGTGTATACAAAGTTTCATGTTATTTCAGCCCGTCTGCGTTTTAAAATGAGAACGAAACTACTTTTGTATGGAGAATGGAGTTTAATCGAGCGTGCGGGGGACCCTTAAGCCCTAGGGCTAGCTAGGGCTAAGGAACAGAACGGAGAAATTGCATAAAGTGCTTTAAATATGGGTGGAATGCAGAAAAATTGTAGATAATTAAGGCCCTAATTTAATCTACGCTTTAATTTTCTCAGTTACGTAACGACAGTTACCCATATAAAATGTATGACTAATTGTCGTTACGAAACTGAGAAAATTAAAGCGTAGATTAAGGCTGAGTTGCACCAACTTACGATCACAGACCGATCAACGTTAAATATGGCGCCGGCAGCTGGCATCCCATAGAAACTTGTCAGACTTTCCATACATTCAGATTTTAACGAACACCGCTTACGATTACAGGCAGTTTGGTGCAACCCAGCCTAAATAAAGGCCTTAAGTATGTAATTTTTTTGTGCATTCCACCCATATGATATTTTGATGATACTGATAAACCGGCATGCTTGGCTTTTGATTACGAACTATTTCTATGAAACTAGGGCTCAACGATTTCACAAACGTAGATAAGAGAATAACAACGCTAAGGCAATCTTAAATCCAAATATTGAACAGTTATTGGACACACATAGTACATAATACACATGCCCATTTAATATTACCGTTTAATATATTATATTTTTCTGTGGGGTCACCGTTCCAACTCACTAGAACTTAAAAAATAACGTAACAAGCAACTAATCGGTTCTTTTAATTCATGATTTATTTAGTTAATGTTTAACATAATAATAGTCATAAATATTATAAATAGGTTAAATAACCAAATAACTTAGTTCAGAAATGATGGAACCTAATGGCAGTTGTATGTTTAGTAAAGGCAAAGTAGTCTTCGCACTTTACAGCGTTCTGTATCTGACTGACCATCGTGGGATGGGCAGCAGCATCCCTGGAGTGTGGCGGAGATACTGCGATCGCCAACCCGCATTCCAAGCGTGGTGATTGTGGCATTTACCCCTCATGAAATTGGGGGAGACAGTGGACGTCCCTGGGCTGATATAGTGGTGGTAAATTGGTAACTGACTGTCATTTTCGGTGGCAAGATTTGGAGATTCAACAGTCGACATCATAAAGTTTCTAGCAGGCCAGTACAGTGTAGTGAATAATTCGTTCCCATCGTCAAATCTCGGAACACGGCTAGACTCGACGAAGTGTCAATCTGTCATGACCAGGGCTCGAACTTTTCATACCGATGACGTAAAATTAACGTCACTGAATATACAGGGTGATTCGGGAGACGTGAGCAAGATCAACACTACAGATTCAGTAGATGATAAGCTACTGCTTCGTGCCACTATTAGTGAAATTAACTTTCATTTATCTTTGGTGATGAAAACAAAATGTTTTGAACTATTTAAGAAATTCATGGTCACTACAATCAGAATACTTCAGTCAAGTGATTCGTGTCAAATTGAATGTCAACTGAGTCCGATTACTTTTGAAATATCGTATCTCACTCAATGTGACAATTTACTTTCTTCGTAATCAAAGTGCTGTCAGAACAGTTAGAGGTTAAATCTTTATAAACGAGTTGTTGTAGGGGCGACCATGATTGTAGAGAATTAAACTTTAACTTAACAAAAATTAAAATACAGGAAAAAGGTATGGGTGTTTCACTTAAATACAATAGTGAACGATTCATATGTAATGTTGGTCCTGCTCACGTCTCCTGAATCACCCTGTAGATTGATTCCAATTGGTGTTACAGTAATTATCAATCTTTTAATCATCAATAATTTAATCATGCATTTATGATGGTATTTGTTCAAATAGGCCGTATTTGAAAAAACACCATCATAAATGCAGAGAGTTCACGTTCATATTTAGATTTAACATTCCTATAACCTATTATAAAGCTTGAAAAAATATGAGTTCCTCACCTGCTTATAAATTAAAATTCTAAGTAGGACGAGAAATCCTTTATAATCTTCGGATGCAATAGACCGTATTTGAAAAAAGACCATTATAAATGCATGATTGATGATTAATGATTGATAATTACTATAACACCAATTTGAATCATTCTATATGCAATTTTACGTCATCGGCACGAAAAGTTCGAGCCCTGGTCATGACAAATGGCAAAATACAGGGCTGCTACCGAGAAAAGAAAGCGAACGAAGTTCATGTATCTCCCTCCCTGTCGCTCGAATTAGCACGTGCGACAGGAGATATACGAACTTCGTTCGTTTTCGTGGATCTCTACCGCGAAACAAAAACACGAAGTTCGATTATCTCCCTGTCTGTCGCTCGAACATGCAAGTGCGGTAGCAGCTCTGTTTTCATTCTGACATTTGACATTGTATAATAAATTTTCACATTAACCCTTTTCCAGGCGTAGTACGTTTCATCGACCACATACGTGCCAATAGAATTTCAATCCTAGTTCTCTGATTTAAGGCTTAAATTACAATGCATTTTCGTAAAAAGTGACTCGTCTTCCCGCCAACGCCCCTTATCGCCAACCCGCATGCCAAGCGTGGCGATTATGGCATTACCCCCTGTGAATTTGGGGGAGGCCCATGTCCAGCAGTGGACGTCCTTTGGCTGATATGGTGGTGGACTCGTCTTGAAATGAATCACCATAACGTAACTATTTTGAGTACATATTTTGTTTTATGTAAAGCCTTCTAGATCGGCGCGACCTGGAAATGGGTTAAGAGACATGAAAGTATCAATTCCGAGTATTCACGATGGGGACGGATTATTATCTACATCTGTCGGCAAATATATCGTACCTTACAAAAACCGCAGCTGTAATAAGCAGAGCTCGGAAAGGGTAGTGTCACTCTTATGTCATGTATATTGATATGGATATACCCTTAAATTAAATATTAAAACAAAACAAAACTTTATTTGTTATGAATAATTATGTATGATTATGAATCATTGATCAAGATATTTACCGTAATACATTTTGATATATTTACAAAAAAGTGTCAGCCTTTTTCACATGTTTATCTGTTAATGACAGAAATTATAGGGCCACTATTCCAGGACTCGGATATGTCCTAAAACTACGACCAAGGCCACCGGGGGATGGGCAGCAGCAACCCTGAGTGCGGTGGAGATACTGCAATCGCCAATCCGCATGCCAAGCGTGACGATTATGGCATTTACCCCCCATGAAATTGGGGGAGGCCTATGTCCAGCAGTGGACCTCCTTCGGCTGATATGGTATTTCAGAAATAAAAAAGGTAAATCTCAAAGCTCGTAGCAGAAAGGCAGCATAAACAAAATCATTTCATTGGTAATTGACAGCATTTTACTTTTTTAGCGGGCTTTTACCAAATAAATCTAATAGAGAGAGGATAAAAAATTAAGTTTAACCACATTTTTAAACTCTCGGAAATGTTCAAATCACATAAAAAAATCGGTTTTAAATGTTCCTCATTCTAAAGAGAGTAAGAGCGTAAAAAATCATACAGAAGTATTAATAGTAAGGCAGATTTACTTAACGAAGTATGTAGGTTTGTTGCGGTGGTCTGTCTTCACATTTCATGAATATCTAAAGAAATAGAATAAAATAAATATGTTTGGGTTTCATGTTAACAAATTAACGAAATTAGTTAAGATTTCATAGTACTAGGAAATCTGAAATGCTGTCAATTACACGGGGAATAAAAATAAGCTGATTTAACTTTTTTTTCTCAGAACATGGACTTTTTGGGCTTATACGACTCAGAATCAATAACGCAATCGATTCTAGAAGAAAAAAGTGTCCCCACGACATCGAAATTTTGTATGTAAATTTGGGGACACTTTTTTTTAGGATCGATAGTGTTTGGGATTGAGTCGAATAAGACAAAAAAAACGTGTCTTTTGTTGTGTGTAGTGAATAAATGTCTTCTTTCTTCTTCTTATTCTTATATTCTGAGGAAATGTTAAAATGCCCCATTGCAAACTCGCAAAACAGCACACCTTTTCTGAGCTCTGGTAATAAAGGCATGTTGCGATATATTTGGCTACTTTGTCCGCTATCGCTACTGACTATATAATTCTGTCTGTACACGCAACTGACAAAAAATGCCTACAACACACGAATAGAGATGTAAATATTCGAACTCGAATTTTCGGGATTCGCTGTATCGTATTATACACTGACTGCAGTTGCGATATTTTCTCAATTCGATGACAAGTCGTCCCTATTTTTTTAGAGCTGTTAAACTCGGACTTGAAAAACTGCCGTTGCGATTTACAGAAACATAATATAGTTATGATTTAATATCATATAGTTATGATTTATGAATGACACAGAAAATTAAAAATATTGTGTTCTGCCTACCGCCTTCAAGTAAACAGGCGTGATTGAAACGGCGCCCCACCATTAGCGACATCGACCCGCCAGCAGGCATATTACACTTACAAAAAACTAGAATACATTAACGCGGCTAATTTACACTTTCGTACAATGTTTCGTTACGTAACGTACACTTTCGTACATTTATCGTTACATAACGTACAAATTATCGTTACATAATCGTGCTAGATGAGATCTTTGCCAGCCGAGAGGTAAATAGTTATAGGTATTGTATGGACAGTTATTATAAAAGTACAAGATAAACATTACATCAAATGGTAAATAAATAGTAATGAAAATTTACATATTTTTGAGTAACTAAATTGACAGTGTATTAGCTATGATATTAACTAAATGAAATATTAACATATATGTGACAGTAATAAAATTGTCCCATAATTTATAACTAAACAATAATATACTTTAAAATAATAAGTGTTTTAGAGAATCCTAAACATGTGTTGGTTAAAAAAATCATAAAGAACCTAAATACAAACTTAACTTTTAGTATTTTAGATTATTTGAACATTTCCTAAGACTTATTAGAACAAGAGAGTGAAGTTCGACTGGCAAAGATTCTGATGTATAAAATATGTCACAGCCACTTATGAAGCTTGTATTTTAAATAACATACTGGGATAATGTGGGATGTAAAAGATGAAAGCGTTTATACCTAGACATTTTAATACAAAAAAAACCTCTTTCAATACTATGGCGTAAAGGTCCTGCAGGCGACTGCAGACGACAACCTCTGCAGATTTTTATGCCTATATTTTAGACATTGATATTTAGTCAATTTTCGTATTATATGCGATTCCGCAGACCTTAGGCTCATGGATTGTTGCGCGGCATCCGACCCGTTATATATAGTGTTGGTAAAGAGTTGGTCTTTGGAGTCTCTTAGAGTTTTTTAGATTAATCGAAGCTTGAGTGTTCTGTAGAGACTCGAGTTCTCTAAAAAGACTCGAGTCTCCTATAGAGACTTGAGAGTTTTGTTTACTAAGTGAAAACAAAAGGCTTTTAACTCATTATGATTAGAACTCAACTGTACTTGTAGAAACACGTAAGGTTACGCGGCCTACTCAGTGAAGAAGGTACTGTAGGAATCAGTTCTTTGGATAGAAACTTCAAAAGTGAGTCTTTGCTATTAGATATAAGTATTTTGAGGCACATTAAAGTAAAAAAATAAATAAAAAGGATACAATCGTTCGAGTCTTTTCTAAGGATCGAGTTGTGACTACAGGACTCGATAAGACTAGAAAAAGGACTCGACTCATGACTCGGAAGTCTTTTAAGCTTGGAGTCCCGTAAGTATGAGTCGAGTTCTTGAATTCGAGACTCCAAAAACTTGAGTCTTTACCAACACTAGTTATATAATATATAACACAAAATAATCGTAATTGGTATTTTTATTTTCAGTTCAGTTTTGTCAATTCTTGTCTAAACGCTGACATCTATCATTTAAATAACTCGATTAGTGGGAGAGGTATTATTTACTATTGTCTAACGTGTAGTATTCGGAACTTCTGTTTAGTGACTCAAATATTTTTTTACCGGATCAAATTAGGCTTTCATTAGGAGAAACTTTTGCAGAGCGAGTGTAAAAAACACTTTTTAACTTAAATACAATATATTTTTGTAACATCGCCATTTTTTACCGTTTGGAATTTGAAATATAACTGTAACATACTGAACTGTAAATGTTAACTTAGATCATTTTAATGTAAATGTACATCACAACACAACCGATCGAGCATTCGTACAACCGATGGCCGTCGGGGCGGAAAGGTTCTCGAGTAGCGACCACGTACTGGAAGGCGTAGCGTGGGTGGGCCTCCCACAAAGTGGACTGATGACTTGGTAACGGTCGAGGGAGTCCGCTGGATGCGGGTGACGCAGGACCGCTCATTGTGGCACTCTTTAGGGGGAGGCCTATGTCCAGCAGTGGACGTCCTTCGGCTGATATGATGATGATACATCACAAAACATTAGCTCCGAATATATGTTCTATCGTAACTATCAATACTACTTGAAACAGCAATATTATCCAGATCAAACCAACTGACGAGCAAAATTGGATACTAATCGAGTTAAAGGGCTGAGGACCGAGACGCTCTGGTCGCGTGACTGCAGTCGAAATGTCACGTGACTGACGAGTGTACAGAAGTATTTAATAACGTCCATGGCAGATGGTTTATTCCAATTGATAATCTACTAATATTTATAACAGATTGTCTTTTAATTACGAAAGTGAAATGAAAATATCTTTCACAGCACACTATATCAACACGGATGAAGACCCCAATATGTACACAAGATACTTGACCAGGTACAGTCAAAGAATTTGAATGTTTGTCAATTTTGGACTCTATTTTAATAGTAATAAGGTCCAAAAGAGACAAACACTTAAATTCGTCGACTGCACTATCAGCGTCACAGTTAACTGACCATTGGTATAGTTTAAATAATTTAAAATGACCGATATTGTATCAAATTAGTCTGTTCAAAAACCGACCTTACAGTGCAGACAACAAGGTTCAAATTCTAATGAGTTATCTTAAAAATCCGTAATTAAAAATAATATCAATATAGACCTTATACACATAAACAATAAGATTCACGAATGCTCAGTTAACTGTGATGCTGAGAGTATTATATCCTCCGTGTACATATTCTGTAGAATTGCATAGTCTACGTAAAAGATATATATTACACATGTCTTATTACAATGGAATAGAGTACAAAAGTAATATATCTTTTACGTCGACTGTACAATGGTTGTGTCGTTGTGAGGCAACAGGGTGCCTATTATCGGCGTCAATAAAGCCATGTCGCCATTTTTACAGAGGGAACTTTTACTTGGGAACTGCACATTCTTACAGTGCTTTAATTATCTATAGTTGGCAGTGAACTTAAAATTAACATTTACTACAGTATATGACTATAAAATGTGCTTGTCATTCTGTTCTAGCAACTAAAGGCGCTGTTCCACGTTTGACTGCTGTAGTTCGCCTGCGGTCACGGTCTGCAGTCAATCGTGGAATAGCACCTTTACTTTAAGCATCTCGGTCCAATTTTTTTTCTGAAATACTCCGATAAGAGTTAGTTAAACAATTATAAAGTATAAATACTTAAATTATATTACATTGAATATTTGCTTAAAGTAATTCCTTGTAATTTCATACCTTATTCGTGTGTCCTTTGAATGTCAAATCGAGTGTCGGCTAGTTTCTCAATGTCGTATCTTAAGCAGTTTGTGAATGAGACTTTATTGTGTTGAGAATAAAGTGCACATTTCAATGGAGACGACTTTGAGAAAATAATCGATATAAGTATGTCCTAGTAATAACGCCAAGCCATCACAAAAGGACATTTTTTTTCATTTAAATTCTACGTGGAAAAACCTGCATTAGCCATTCTATAAAACTACAAGTTATAATTTTACAAGTTTAGTCTGGCAACACTGGTCAAGAGGCCACTCGTCATTGGTCAAAGCACCAAAGTGTAGCCAGTTTAGACATGAAAAATTATAAAATGTAGCATTTAAAAAGAACATCAACTATCTTTGAAACTAAATATTAACTTAGGTCTTCTTCATAAGAGTAAAATATCTTCAACAATAAGTTACAAATATCTTTTACCATGAACGCATTTATTCACAACAAAGCAACCATCTCGTTTTGATTACACTGGAAGAGTAAGAGATGGAAACTGTCTGTGTATAAATACGACCATATATTGTGATGGATTGGCGTGCATGTCCCCATTCAAAAAACCTAAAACATTTCATGGTCATATTTAAAATCGAATAGCTCTCATCCCTTTTGTTTTTACCACAGGGAGTGGAAATCATGAATTTGTATTATTAATTCATTATAGGTTAGTGCAGATGTAATTCGATTTTAAATATCATCCAACAGAGACATGCAGTAAGTAACAATATTTATTTTCTTGTCATAGTTATATTAGTGTTTCTCGCGAGAATTCAAATGTGATAATAAATACTACTTGCAGTAAACAGCTGTTCACATAATCATTTGCAAATGCGTATAATAAGATTAATAAGTTAAATTAATAGTCTTTAAATTTTTTGCAGGTTTAGAATATTTATGGTCATAGAATACTTTAGAGAGAAGATCGAGTAATAACGGATTAATCAAAAATAGTAGAGCGCCAGGAGTAATATCTGCCAAACAAAACGCGCATAACACTATACATACACATAACTCTAAGACCTCTTAAGGCTCTAGAAATAGAGGTGTGCCAGATATTATGCGCGCTTTACTGCTGCAGACATTGACGCTGGCGATTGTACATACACACTATAACAATTGAGTGTAGTAAATGTAGTTTCAGATTCAATTCGTTTACAATTTAATTCATTCATTCAATCAAAAGGTCGCACATGGCGCGAGAACTTGCATGCGTTTTGATAACATTGCGGGGCCGCATGCTACCGAGCTAAGACGAGTGCGATCAAATTCTGCAATGTAAAAAGAAAAGAAGATAATCGCATGGAAGTTCTTGCACTGGGTAAGCGGCCCTTAACCCCCCTCGTATGCTTAGACACGTTTGTTGCTTAAACATTTGTACCTCTTTGACATCCCAAGGTTATTATTTCATTGGACAATTGACAATATTTCAAATTTTTAATTAGTATGAAATCTTAACTCATTTCGTTAATTTGTTAACAAGAAACCCGTAATGACGCACTACAATGAAATTATGACAGTCACCGCGCACAAAAAGAACAGCAGTTCACTTTCTTTAGTAAATCTGTCTTAGTAACAAAGCTTCTGTATGATTTGTTACGTTGCGACGCCTTATTTGTCACTTACTCTCTTTTAGAATGAGAAACTTTTGAAATTGATTTATCTATATCAAATTAAGATATTTTCGAGAATTAAAAATGTGGTTTTACTTAATTTTTTATCCTCTATTTGATTTCATCGGAAAAAAGGCGTCTTAAATAAATGAAATGTTGTCAATTCTGACATTCGCATACGAGGGGTAAAGGAATCAATTCAATTATGGGCACAAATTGTATACTATTTTATAAATCAAGTGTTCCCGGGATGGAAGCGAAAGTAGAAGGGAAAAGGCGCAACAGTTAGGGAATATCAGTAGGTAGGTGGACGTAGGCGTGGTGCGAGAAACACTAGCGGGGTTCCGGCTAGAACACCAGCACGGGGCCGGCGCGGCGCGGCGGCGCGGGCGGTTGTCACGTGACCTGCGCCACATACTATTGGTTAAGAGTCCGCTGGCAGTCCCTCGGTCCTCCATACAAACGTAGTTTCGCTCTCATTTTAAAACTACATGCTATACACAATGGGATCCGGTATATCCCGGAAAATAAATTTATATAAGGCAGACAGAAAATAAATAAAATAAATTTATACAATACAGCGATTACTAAGGTTTTCATACAAGACCTAGAAAACTCAAAATCTCCCTGTATTTTTTACGGCGTTTTAAATGAGAACAAAACTACGCTTGTATGGAAATATGGAAAATCGAGTTCAGTCGAGCGTGCGGGAGACCCTTAAGGTCCCTGCACAGTGTACATATGCGAGACTCTCGTGCGAGTTCCATAGATCTGTCAAACCGTGTAGTGAAACTGGCATAAGAGTCACATACGTGCGTGAATAAGTTTTCAAGAACGAATTATCGCTTGCTTGGGTCATACACTTATTGAAGTTCACGTCTCCGCCGTGGATATAACCAAAACATAAGGGTTATAATATCATCATCATCGTACTCCTAGCGTTATTCCCAGTATAAGGGTTTATAATATAAAGCCTCATTTTTGGTTAGACTCTTAATCCGCATCAACGGTGGAGACATGTGGAGTTCTATAAATCGATGTTATAAAAACATAAGTTAAGCAAGCCGTTAAATATTGAATTGAGCACAGAAGACAACTTTTGTTTTTTCAACTGTGTATGACCCGCCTATCAACTTTATCACAGATGAGTTTAATATAGAATTGTTAGCATTTTATAAACTCACAGAATTACTTAATAGGGCGCAGTACGCTCCGTTCTCAATACAAACGTATTTACGCTCTCATTTTAAAACCCCATGCTAGAATAACATCAAACTTTGTATAGACAATGGGATCCGGCATATCTAGGTCGAAAATTAGTTATTGTTGCTAGAAATTATAAAAGAAAAAAAATACAGTGGTTTTTTTGAGTTTTTTACGGCTTGTATGAAAACCTTAATAATCGCTGTATTTTTTCTCCATTATAATTTCAAGCAACAGAAACTAATTTCCGACCTGGATATGCCGGATCCCATTGTCTATACAAGGTTTCATGTTATTCTAGCATGGCGTTTTAAAATGAGAGCGTAAATACGTTTGTATGAAGAACCGAGCGTACTGTGCCCTCTTAAGCGATGAAGAGTTATGATCTTGAATAATATATCCCCAATAGGATTTTTTTTTACTTAAAAATTAGGATTAAATCCAAAATACGAGCCAGAGGCACTATATGTGATTGAGGATTTAATAGTCCCAGAATTTGGCGGTATTATATAAACAAACATACCTCCATAGGCACGGTGTCTTGCGGGCGGCGGCGCACGGAGCCATTGGGCGTGTCGTCTTCCTCGGCCGCCGGCGCCGCGCTCGAGGTCGCCGCCGCCTCAGCCAGCTCACTGCGGAACATGACCAATAGTCTATGTGATATGCAAACACTCATCTGCACGTATGAATATAATAACCAATTATTAGATTAACGACAGATAGAGTCTGAGATTTCCTCTCAGAACACGTAATTTAATAATATAAATTGTAATGTTAAGAATCGAATGGAACTCAATTGTACAGAGGTATTACAGACGAGTATACTATGTACCCCGGATAGTGTGTTTCCTTGCGAACTCCCACTTGCCTCGCTACCATACGTAGCCAACGTATCACATCTATACTCGCCCTCAACCAAAGTGACGACCGAGGCAATAAAGCCATAATAAGGCTCGCGTTATCAGTTTTCAATTGTCTTTCTCGTAGCTAGCAGAGACCCGCAAAAAGGAATGTCGATTGAGAGAAATTGACCAATCACGTGGCGCCGTGGTAAGAGCCCGGGTGCGCGCCCCTGTCGCGTGAAATGATATCGATGAACAAGTTTTTGAAAAATTAGTTTGTTTAATTTATGGTAGCTTTGCAGTTGTATGTTCCGTAAAAGAAACCATTGTGTATCCTTTTTTTTTTTCGGACGGACAGCGGAGGCTTAGTTGATCGAGTGAAAGGATGGTCTCATTTTCTGCTTCGGCAAAAATGGTTTCATATGTCCGGATATCCGACTGTTGTTTTGTACAGTTCACATTTCTCAACCGATTTTCGTGAAATTTTGTGAGCAGGTTTGAAAATTATATAGAATTTTAAGTAGCTAGTTTTTAGATAATTAGAAATAAGAAACAAATTGCGAGGTCTACAGTTCACAGAGCCTTCGTAGAGGTAGAGCTCCGTTGGCACCTTTTGGGTACGGAAGGTTAATAATTTATACAAAAAAAAAAACGACACCAATTATGCACCTGCTACGCCACAATTTGTGGTTTCCGTGAGCTTGGTTACCTACAGAAAATACCGAATTCAGCATATGCGTGCCTATCAAATTAGAGGACTTCCCTCGATTCCTCCTAGATCCCATCATCAGACCTTCACCAAATTTATATGGTATCAATGTCGGGGTACCTGCTTCGAAAAAAAAGAGAATTATCAAAATCTGCCAAAGCGGTCAAGAGTTATCGGGGAACATACAAACATAAAAAAAAAAACAAGCAAACATGCAGACGAACTGTGTAGTGTGTACCTCCTTCCTTCTATTGAAGTCGGTAAAAATGAGTACAGATATTAAGTTCGTTGTACAGTATCCCCGACGATATACTCACGGGCGGGGCACGGGGCGCGCGGGCACGAGGCGGGCCTGGCGCGCCTTGAGCTGCGCGGCGGAGAAGGCGATGGCCTGCACGCCCGCGGACGGAGGCAGCGACAGCCGCGGCGCGCCCAGCGACACGTTCTTCTGCAGCAGGTTGGCCACCACTGACGACGGGATGGACGCCGTTTTCGTTGGCGCCGCTGTTAAAAAAAAGAGTTTATTGATATGAATTGAATCGCAAAAGGAAATTTTGAACACAATACTTGTAACGATCAGTGTAATTTATCCAATATTTCACACTGTCTGAAACCCTGACATCCAAACTGTATACTTAAGTATTTGGTACGATATAGAAGCGTGTCGTCAATCAGATATGATAGTATCAACTACACAGGATAATTGTTCAGTCTATAAACACATATATAGCCAGAACTGTTAGTCCAGCAAATCAAACGTTTTTTGCTATTAGTTATTCAGTAAAGACCTACAATTATGCTGGACTAGTTTCGAGACACTGCTTTCTACTGCAGTAGATAACTTAGTCAGCTGCAGTGGCGGCTGCTGACTACGAGAACCGGTGGTGCGCTAATTTATGGATTAAGGAATACTATTATATAACTTGAAAATTGCAATAAAATAACATTTTCGTCCTAACAATTATATTTGTTATGTATTCCTCAATCCGTCCATTTTGGTCCCTAGCAAATTGTTTTAAATTGAGACTTGACCATGGCGGCCTAGTCGATTTTATTTCTAATTTCTCAATCACTAAAAGTTTTATTTTCGTTTTTAATATCCTCGACATTCACATCACATCATCATCACACATACACAAAGATATACTCACTTTACTGTGGTAACTAAACGCACGCCTCCCACCAACTCGCTCTCTTGATCGTGGGACAAAACACAAGAGACACGCATGTAAGACTAATTAAAATAAATATATTAGTTTGCTATACTTTGGTATTAATTACCAAGAATCAGTACCCTGAATCTGGCAGCGCAACCAGATATTACAAACAATAAACACGAAACGAATAATGCAGCAAAGTGCAGGACATGATATTAACCAACTGAGCCAACTTGACAATTGGCGTAGTGGTTTCTTTGCATTTTTTTAAATGTAATGTATGTATGTTTATTGATATGTGTGTATTTATGTGTGTTATGTGTGTGGGAAATGTCTGAATTAAATGATTCTATTATTATTATATTACAGATAAGGGGCCATCCACATATTACGTCACAGCAATGGAGGGGGGAGGGGAGGTTACTGAACGTGACAGTACATGTTAAAGGGATAGGAAAAAGCGTGACTAGAGGGAGGGAGGGGGTTCAAGTAGTCGCAATTTTGCGTGACGTAATATATGGATGGCCCCTAATTGAGATTGTTTTATTGATGATGTAAAATTTTTGGAAGTGCAACGCACGAGCGCACTCAAGGTACAGCCGCCACTGGTCAGCTGTAGTAGTCCACTCAGCAACAAAAGTACTTAAAGTATACATCGAATCCGTTTTACAGTCCTACAGGGACCATAAAACCTTTTTAGACTTCTAAAAGCCCTCTGACCTTCAGTATTCCGACCTATGGAAATACAAATACAAATAAATTTTACAAATACAAATATATAGTATATAATATAGTTTACCAACCGGCGCCCGTCCAGGGACAGCGACACGCCACTACAGACAGTTACCTATGGAGATGGTGGGCTGGTCGCGCCGGTGTTTGAGCTGTATCTGGTGGCGCACGAGCTGCGGCGCGGCGCCGCGCACGGCGGGCAGCGCGGCGCGCACCAGCTGGCGCCCGTCCAGGGACAGCGACACGCCACTACAGACAGTTACCTATGGAGATGGTGGGCTGGTCGCGCCGGTGTTTGAGCTGTATCTGGTGGCGCACGAGCTGCGGCGCGGCGCCGCGCACGGCGGGCAGCGCGGCGCGCACCAGCTGGCGCCCGTCCAGGGACAGCGACACGCCACTACAGACAGTTACCTATGGAGATGGTGGGCTGGTCGCGCCGGTGTTTGAGCTGTATCTGGTGGCGCACGAGCTGCGGCGCGGCGCCGCGCACGGCGGGCAGCGCGGCGCGCACCAGCTGGCGCCCGTCCAGGGACAGCGACACGCGGCCGCGCTGTTGGGGCGCCACGCCACCTGCAGACAGATACGCTGTTGAGATACAACGACAGTAAGATAGGGATGTCAACGGGGATGTTGACTGTATTGACAGGAACTTTTTAATTTTCTCGCAACCGACGTGAAAAGCAGAGTGAATAACTCGTGTATAAACCCATTTTATTCTCTACTTTATAGAGTTATCAAAATCATAACTCCCCCGGGAGGTAAATCAGCTATAACTGCTCTATACGCCTGCGTGCAATAAGACCAAGTGTGATGAAAAATAAAAAATCGGAACTAGTAAACCGACCTTTGAGAGGCTGCGCGTCGAGCCGCTTCTTGGCGTCGGCCAGCTCCAGCCGGGTGACCTGCTTGGGCGCGGGCTGGCGCACCACGTTCACCAGGTGCCCGCCCTTGCCGAGCTGCCCGCCCTTGATCTCGAAGAACTGCGCCACCGATCCGGGCGCCGCCTTCAGGATGGCCGCCGTGTTGGTCGACGCCGCCTCCAGGGTGGCCAGGGACACGACCGCCGGGAGGGGCGTGATGCCTAAGGATTACATTAAATCATCACTACTACACACGAAACACGAGATGCACGGCCAGTCTTTAGAAATGCCTTTGGAAATTGTGGTTTTATTTACATACCCTGCGTGACCCAAATGGAAAAAACCACAGAGGGGAAGAGGGTATGAGAGAGTGAGAAAGAGGGGGAGGAGACAGAAAGAGAAATCATGAGAGAGAGCGGTAAAAATAGACGAGAGAGAGGGACGGGTAGAGAGGGAAAGAGATAAAGGGGGAGAAAATCGAGATACATCGTGCCCACCACCACGGGCGAGGCCAGGCCCACAGCTGGACAGAGACACGGTACATACCCTGCGCCCGCGCCTGCAACAGCTGCGCGCGCTGCTCGTGTGTGAGCGGGTGCGCGTGCAGCACCTTGAGCTTGTTCTGCACGCCCATCGTGCCCACCACCACGGGCGCGGCCAGCTGCAGCCCGCCCACGCTGCGCGCGCCGCCGCCCAGCGGCACCAGCGGCGCCGTCCGCCGCGGCGACGACGTGCCGGCCGCCGTCACCACGCCTGGAGACGACCATTTGCACTTTATGCAACTTGTTACATAATAGGACCCCGAGCTGACGTCCAGTTTCATAATAGGATTAAACGAGTGTTTAAAGGCCCGATTACGGACAGTTGCGTACGTACACTGGTTTATCTATAGCGCCTTTATGTGTTCCATGTTGTTCAACCATTGAGCCAGCGGAAGCATGTTTACTGAGATAACCCGGCTCCCCCGCGCGGCGGCTCGGTCTGTCTGTACTGTAAACTTGTACGTATGTCGTATACCTTGTAATCTGTTACTTCAACCATTTGACACATCACAACACCCAAAGAACGTAAACACGCAAGACTTGTCGAAATTATAAATAAAATCACGTAATAGTATAAGGGCTTTTCAAGTAAATAAAAATAATATTTTGCTTTTCGTAAACATAATTTAAGTTGTGTTAATTTTTTAAGTTCATTGTTGTTTAGTATTTCACGATAATAATTCACCACCAAAACAGTGACGTGTTAAGTCTGGCACTAAATTGTTTACAGTAAAACTAATTTACAAACAATCTAGTGCCAGACTTAGCACCTTTCCAGATAATCTATGGAACTTGGCTCCCATTTAGATCTCAATTCTTTTGTCAGTGAAGATGACAACCACGCCTCTCACATTGAACTTGGCTGCCATTTTCACATTTATGTTTTTAATGGGATAACACGACTAAGGATGGGATAATCGTAGGTACTAAAGGATTTATCAGTCTTCGGATACACCTTAATTTAGTCAGGTTACAAAGTCCGTCCCTTTTCGTGATACGCTAATCCTCCTTTAATAAGATCCTCTTTCTACGCTGTGCGCTTATTCCGTTTCTTTCCGTATTTTTGACCCGGCTGTAAAATCTATGCAATCAAACATTCGTAATAATCGCTTAATTTGACAGACGATACGTCTTAGCCTCATCACTACAAATGTCAACTCATAAGTGTCAAATATTTGAAGTTACAGATTACAATGTATAATCTTATAATTATAACTACATCGTATGTGGTGTTGTTAGGGCCCTTGCGCGGATTAGGACGGGCGGGGTATATTGAAAAGCTGGTTTTTACGTATGGTTTTTGAACAAATTAATAGTACATTACTGCAGAGGCCGTGAAGTAAGGGATTGCTGGACGAGTTTGGGATAAACGGCCGAGTCGTAGACGAGGCCGGATAAAACGAGTCCTGCAATCCCTGTTCCGGCCGAGGATTGTATAATACTTTTCTCAAACATGTTAATAAAAATAAAAACAATGTAAAAAAAACTAAAAAATAAAAAACGTCCAAATATAGCAACGCATCACGACAAATAACGGAAATTAAATAATAACACGAAAAATGCTAGAAATTACAAGCACCATTTTAAAAAAAACACGAAAGAACTAACAAATACCGAAAAACTAAAAAAAAAATACCAAAAATCATGGAAAAACAAAAAAAATGGCGAAAAGTACAAAGAAAATACGAAATAACTTTTAAAAAGTCCAAAAATATCAAAAAACACAAAAAACGTTAAAAACAACACGAAAAATGTAAAAAAAAATACATAAATACTCGAAAAATTCGAAACAAAAACAACAAAATACAAAAATACAAGAACGATATAAAACCTAAAAAATACCAATTTACGTAACAAATTAAAAATATATATATACAAAATCGTGGCGATTGGCTCTATGTAATATTTCCTTTATCATTAGATTTTAGTAAGCAAATTTAAAAAGTTAGAGCAGCGGACAATAATGTTAGTTTCATACATTCTCCATACATTACTTATACCCGCCGGCCAAGAAGTAATGTAGGGAGCCATAAACAGGTAACTTCATGTCCTCTTTTCGTGACATTAATGCATACATTTAGGCGCATGTTTGAGAAAAGAGTATTTATAATTATGTGTACATTATTGGATAAGCACTATTCAAATTTAGCTCAACACTGAAGTTGTACTTAAAGATAATTGGATACAGGTTTCATCAGTTGTTTCAACTGCAAAAGTCAAAGTCAAAGTCAAAATATTCTTTATTCAAATAGGCCTAGCAACAAGCACTTTCGAATCGTCAGTTATAACATGTATTAACATATATATTAATTGCCTGCCTGATAAACAAATAATAATAATTATTATTATTATTGTAGAGGGACGCAAGACGGCAATGGCATGCTAAGTATTAGTTTTAACCGGACGACCTTGGGAGTGCTTTTAATTGTACGAAACCTGTAAGTTAACATTCCAGCCAAGGCTAATATGGTGTTTTTTTTTTCAAAAATGGGGGAAAGATACTGAATGAGAATTAAATTTTGATAATGTTTATCAAAACTTAATTCTGATTTAGTATTCAGTTGAAAAAATACTACATCAGAATGAAGTCGTGATAAACATTACTCTAAACGTCAAAATATTAATTATTTCCGAAAACTGAAAATTATTTCAGAAACACAATGAATTGGCTGTAAACGACCCGTGCAATATTTTGTCGTCTTTTTTTTAAAGTTTTGACCAAACCAAAAATCATCATCATCATCATCATCATTTCAGCCGAATGACGTCTACTGCTGGACATAGGCCTCCCCCAAATACTTCCACAATGACCGCCACCCGCATCCAAACCAACAATACCACCACCATATCAGCCAAAGGACGTCCACTGCTGGACATAGGCCTCCCCCAAATTCACGGGGGGTATATGCCATAATCGCCACGCTTGGCATGCGGGTTAGCGATCGCAGTATCTCCACCTCACTCCAGGGATGCTGTTGCCCATCCCCCGGTGGTCTTGGTCGTAGTTTTAGGACATACCCAGGTCCGGGTAACCAACAATACCGGTAAGTATTTATTATTGTACACCATCTCAATCTATTTCAGAAATTTAAACATGAAGTTAAAGTTCCAAAAGGTAGGAAATTTAAGTTTCTCTACAGTTAAGGAATTTATATTAATATTTTTTCGTAATTTCACATCATTTTTATCATAAGTCTAGTGCTTATAGTCTGAATAGTCTCCGAATAAATCGGCTGTGACATGCGGACGGACGGACAGACATGATGAAACTATAAGGGTGCCGTTTTCGCCCTTTTGGCGACGGAACCCTAAAAAAGGGTACCTCACCTATTCGTAAAAACAAGTGGTAAAAACATCTTTGAAACGGCCCCAATGTGAATGCGCCCCTACTCTGCCGTTGCACTGATGAATTTCCTTAACGCGAACGTACTATAGCAGTGTTTCCCAAACATTGTTCTGCCATTACCGGGTAATTTACACACTGCTCCCCTTCGTGACCCGTTTAATACTTTTAGACCCAAGCGAATTTATTAACGGCACCAACAATACAAAATTAATTTAGTATGGGATGGCGCACCGTTAACAGAAGCCAAGTCTTCTACGGTAGATGTCGCTGTACGCCTCCCTAAGGCGTTGTAAGGGGGAACTAGTGAAGGATTTCGTGCCCGAGCTTGGTTGTTCCGATAGCTCAGAGGCTACAGCGATTGGCCGCGTATGCCAGATGTCGCAGGTCCAAATCCTGCTCAGAGCATTTCTTTTTATTTTTTTCATTTTTTCCTCCTTAATTTCAAAGGCAATGCCAGGATAAGCTAAGTGAATCTGCCCCCAGCGAGTTTTGGCTTGTAATTTTTTTCGATGATGTGGCTTTGTATTGGTAAGAAATATGCAAAATTTGAGCCCCCAAAAATTAATAGTTTTAATACAAATAAAAAAAAAAGAATATGATCTTTTTTCAATATTTTTTTTAGTTCGGCGATTTTGACATGCTTCACGTATAATGTGCATATAGTAAAGAAAATTATATGACATTAATTATAGAATATACTGCCAAACAAAAAAGAAAAAAAATACGATTACTTTGACGTGAAAGTAATAAAAAAAAAGAATTGAAAAAAAGTAATTGTATTTTTTTTCTTATTTGTATGGCAATATATCCTATAATTAATGTCATATAATTGTCTTTACTATATGCACATTATACGTCACGCACGTCAAAATCGGCGGTCTAGAAAAAAAATATTGAAAAAGATCATATTGTTACGCGTTAATTTCATTCCTAGATATCTCGTTTGAGACTCACAGCGCCATCTACCGGCGAAGGATGGCGAGCAGTGACATAACGTCAATTTCTGGTTTGCCCTAAAGCTGCGTTCTGTTGTAATGTTGGTACGGTGAATAATCAATGTGTTTTCTAGTACATTATAGGTATTTTAAGCCTATACAGTTTATTAGTTTGTTAAAAGTTATCGTGGTAAAATTGGAGAATAATTTTTTGTCTTCATGCGGTGAGCGCATTTTGGTAAATGGCCCATACTCTCTATGGTCTTCAGATGGAACGCGTCGGAACGCATCCGTTCGGATTTTGACATCTGGAGAAAGAGCGGTGAGGCCTGTCACTCTCTGTCAGGATGCCGTGAGCAGTGCACACGGATTTCTGAGGGCACTCGCTAAGGCTTCGGCCATTTTTTTTATAATTTAGAGATGGGTGCTTAGACCCAAACGCATCTCGTTGAAAATAACTGCAACGACACAGTGAACAAAAGGTGAGTGCGTCGAAGTTTGTCGTGAATCAAGTGATCGTGTTATTTTTGCGGTTACAAGGCCGATCTTAACGAAATCTGTTGTTTTTTTGTCGCAGCCTAACTTTAACATTTTTAACGAAATGAACTGAGGACATCGTGGTCGCGTGTGGACCGTCACCAAGCTTAGACTTGTACTCTTGCCAGGTGAGATGAGCAGGATTTCGTTTACGTAGTGTTCAAAGAGTTTGCGTTGAAAAGACGTGCGCGAGGTTGTAGTTCGAGGATTAAATGTTTTGTGGTTTTCAGTGATTGTTGTGCTGGCCGCTACCGGCGGGCCAACATAGGCAATTGAGCGGTCGAAGGGCGTGGCGCGAGACTTTGCTGACGTCTCTGCATGCCCCACCGAAGTCACCGCGACGCGGAGTCACTTCTTGAGGCTTCGTGGACCGAGGAGAGACAGGCAGAGGGTCTGCATGCTGGCGCCGCAATCTTTTAAGGTGATATCCATCCGTAACTTTTGTTCCGTTCTCTTGAACATGCCACGTGTCAACGTAGTGTTACGAAATATCTTGCTAGTGTTATTAGTCATAACAAGCTTCACACAAACACAATTCACATTAGATTAAGGCGCTAAGCCGGCCTCATCTGATATTTTATTTTTAAACTAAAAGTTAATCCTTATCCGTCCTCGGTCAGAGACATAGTGTAAATCTCCAGGTAGAAAGCCCTGCCTAAAACATTGTGACTTGCATGCTAGCATTAAGCCTACATTAAGGTACTTTATTTCTTTGTATAAGCCGAGAATGTGTGTACTGATTATACATACCATTCGGTTTGAACACTAAGCTTGTTTACATTTCTCTCACCTGTAAGTAATTCCTATATAAACTCTTTCATAGTTTTGAGTGATAAACTATGTGGCGCCCTCTTCTAGTAGCACTATATGGTGACAGCTGAAAACCTGAAAGTACCTACCTCCTGAGATTCTCTACCTAATCTAGCTAGTGCGGTGCATGACATCAAGTGTGGACGACTCTTACGAGCCCGTCAAGTCGCTCTCACACCCAAGTGACTGACAACCGTCACAGCTCGCTATCATACACGGTTGCACGTTACAATATTTCGTTTCTTTTTTACTTCAAGTATTAATTTTTGGGGGCACAAATATTGCATAATTGTTACCAATACAAAGCCACATCATCGAAAAAAAAATACAAGCCAAAATTCGCTAGGGGCAGATTCACGTAGCTTATCCTGGCATGGCCTTTAATATTTTCGCTAGCAGCGTTACTGCTTAATACAAAATTAAATATGGGGCCAACTTACCCGGCTGCGAGGGCACGGCGGTGAACGGCCCGTTCTGCACGAGCCCCACGACGGTGGCCCCGCTGCTCACCACGCTGGCCTGGCTCGACAACAGGTGGTTCTGCAGTCGCACCTGCACAAACAATCGCGTTACGATCACAAGGACTGCCAATGGAAACAAACAATTATGACGATTTCCGTCACAAGTCCTAAAAATTATTAATTTTTAAGAATAAAAAACCGACCTCAATTGGGGAGGCCGGTGAAACATTATTATACTTAGATGGTGCACTCTTAGATTCCATACAATAAAATAAAAATGGCTATAAGTATGTTTATAAGGGTAGAAGAATAAGTACCCTCAATTCGTCATGGAATCCTCCATCAGAACTCAAGCTTGACAAAAATGCGTCTTGAAAACCTAGCTTGCTTGACAAACAAAACGAAGAGAAGAAATCGCCAAACGTGAACTACGCGTCGTTGAAGAGTTCCATTCTGATCATCATGGTCATACCAAAATGCTTGATTAGTTTATCAAAATACTAAAATCACTATTTGTGTGCCTTTCACATTTGAGGAGTTCCCTCGATTCCTAATGGATCCCATCATCAGAACTAGAGCATGACAAAAATTAATCGTGAAAATAGAACAAATCGCCAAACGTGAACTTTTCATCGTTGAAGAGTTCTGTACTGATCATCATCAGCAGTTCCACTTCATCAAATGTCACATTTTTGTATGGAAATGCTCGATTTGTTGATAAAAATACAAAAATCACTATATGTTTGCCTGTAAGATTTGAAGAGTTCCCTCAATTCCTCATGGATCCCATCATCAGAACTGCTTTTGACAAAAACGGGACTAACTTGGATTTATATACTTGCAAATCAAAAAAAGAAGTTTTTGGAGCATTGTGTTATGTATGTGACGAATTTTTCAAATTATGAAAACAACAGTTTGAAAAAAAAAAACAATACATGCCATTGCCGCCAAATTATACATATGTTTGCCGTGGAATTAATTCTTTTTTTGGGAGGAACTTGCAATCTGAAAGTAGAGTATATAACTCTAGTCTAAAAGCCATATTACCCCTTGAACTATCTTTTTATTTATTTATTAAAAATGGGATTGCTCTTGGCTAGCATCTAGCCAGGGGGCAATGATGAGGCCGACGATGAAGCGAGCTCACCCAGAAGATGCCTATTCACTCGTGCTTTAAAAAGGTCTAGGTTATATGAACTCGGAAATACAAACGCCGGCAGATAATTCCAAACCTTAGGAGTGCGCATTATGAAAGCTGAAGCATAGTGCTTGGTTAGAATTAGAGGAATTTCGACCAGATAAGGATGGTAGCCAGCCGTACGTCTTGGATGTCCAATGGAAGAAGGGGGAAGGCGGTATGAGCTCATGGAGCTCCTGAGCACATTCCCAGAAGTACAATTTGAATCTCGTTGTAATATGGCTTATTTTAGACCCCTTCATCGCTATCCAACGCGGAAATGCTGCTAGTGTCATGGACACTTTTGCACCAGGAACGTTTAGGGGCGGATTATTATGTGACTAGGCTAGTAATTACCTAATGTAATTACTTATATTGACAGATTATAAATAAACAAACTTATTTTTAGACCCTTGTCATTCAATCTACTATTTCGTACATAGGAACACATACATATGTGCGTTGTAGGTGCGTATGTATACCTTCAAGGTGTCGGTGACGGCGACGGCGCGGATCTGCGGCGGCTCGTGCGAGGCGCGCCGGTGCGCGGCGGTGATGATGTGCTTCTTCAGCGGCGAGTGCTTCGTGTGCACAGTCTTCAGTTGCACGCCGTGGCTCAGCTGGATCTCCTCTATCGTATCGTCTTTCTTCTTCTTCTCTAGTTTTATCTGGAAAGAGGTTATGAGGTCAGATGTACGATCAACCAATTTGATTTCTGGGCCACTTCGTACCTTATCACAGTCACAATAATTTGAGGTCTCTAGCAGCTTTCATATTGATTTTCAGATGACGATGGTGTGATGACGATGATGATTTGACGAGGTACGAAGTGGCCCAGAAACTCTACGTTATTTTATTACCTAGTACCTGTTGCGGCCTCATATCTGAGACTAGCTGTTGCCCGCGTCTTCGCTCCTATTGGTCGCAGCGTGACGTTATATAGCCTAAAGCCTTCCTCGATAAATGGACTCCTCCATCCAATGCAAAAAGATTTTTTCAATTAGAACCAGTAGTTCCTGAGATTAGCGCGTTCAAACAAACAAACTAACTCTTCAGCTTTATAATATTAATTAATATAGTATAGACATATATACTTATTAAAGTTTTCATAAAGAACAATCGTTTCAAAAATCACTCCAAATCAACAAAGGCCATAGCAGGATAAGGGAAGAAAAAATGCCCTTTTATGATTAAGAGCTGATTTTTTTTTCTACAGTTACTTACATTTAGTAGTACTATTGTGCCAAGTTTTGTTGATAAATTCCCAGTGGTTCAAGCGGGAAAAAATAAAATCCAAATTCATGAAATTTGACTTTTCTCTAAAACTATTAAACTTTATCATACTATCTTTTTTTCATTTTGGTTAGTTAAATAGTATATATGTCCTGTAAGAAAATTGACTATCTATCTTTAACATTATCTGTAAAAAAAATGTAAGTGAAAATTTCAAAAAAAATATTTTACTTTTCTAAAGGAGTGACCACTCTAAATGTCATGTCTAAAAAAGCCTTATTTAACGTTATATCAGTCATTTTAGTTTGATATTTAAAAACGAAAAGCAACAGTGTCAAATTTTAAAAAAATATTTTGGTTGTGTTTTGTTACTTTTATTTCAACACCGCCAAGGAACTTATTCATAAATCCTCTTTGTAAAAAGAAAAAATAATTCAATTTTTCACATTTACATTAATATTAGCCTGAAAATATATTTATGTCAGTTGTCGCCATTCCAACTTGTAAACCAAAAACTGTCTTCTTCTAATCATCATCACCATTTCTATATATAGGTAAACCTTAATAATAATAATGTTATCACGGACAGGACTATTGTAGCCAACAAGCCTGATATCGTGCTGACAGATCGATTGAAGCGCCAGGCAGTACTCGTTGATATCACCATCCCCCATGACGAGAACCTCGTGAAAGCTGAGAAGGACAAAGTCAGCAAGTACCTAGACTTGGCACATGAGGTAACCGCCATGTGGGATGTTGATTCAACGATTATTGTCCCGATAGTCGTCTCTGTGAACGGTCTAATAGCGAAAAGTCTCGACCAACATCTCAAGAGACTCTCGTTAGATGGCTGGGTCAAGGGTCAGATACAGAAGGCGGTACTCCTGGACACGGCGCGAATAGTCAGGAGGTTCCTCTCTCTGTCGCCCTAACCACCGGTAGCTTAGGCCCTGCCTCGCTGCCGGCGACACCCTAGGTTAGGTTTTTATAATGATTTTATGTTATGTAAATATTGTTTTATATTTTACTTTTTATAAAAATATTTTAAAAACCTAATCTAAGAGAAGAAAAAATGAATAAAGAGATAATGCCATTTATTCCCACAAAAACAATAAGTAACTAAAACTAAACAAAATTAACAATTCCTTCAATTTCTTAAGTATTTGAATTTAATAAGTAAGATAATTTTAATATTATAGTCAATAAAGTGTTTTTTTTTTAATTCCGTTTTAAAGATAATTTATTCTTAAGTGCTGTAGCAGAGTGAGATATTATTTGAAGAGAGTTTAATAAAATGCAACTCAATTGGGTATTCTTTTAATTATGACAAAGTTACAGTCCGTTTAAGCCTACAGATTAGTATATCTGATAAAATATTTAGTAAGGTTTACTAAATATTTTAGGGCCATAGCCCAATTATGGGTCCCCAAAAACTAATTTTACATGCAACACATATGTCACTTTATTGACGATAATATTAAAATTATCTTACTTATTAAATTAAAATTTTTTGTGGGAATAAATGGCATTATTATTATTAAGGTTTACCTATATTTAGAAATGGTGATGATGATTAGAAGAATACAGTTTTTGGTTTACAAGTTAGAATGGCGACAACTGACATAAATATATTTTCAGGCTAATACTAATGTAAATGTGAAAAATTGATTTATTTTTTTACTTTTCACAAAAAGGATTTATGCTTAAGTTTTTTGGCGGTGTTAGAATGGTGTAAGAAAAAAAAGTAACAGAACACAACCAAAATATTTTTTTAAATTTGACACTGTTGCTTTTCGTTTTTAAATATCAAACTAATATGACTGATAGAACGTTAAATAAAGCTTTTTTAGACATGACATTTAGAGTGGTCACTCCTTCAGAATAGTAAAAAAAAAATTTTTGAAATTTTCATTGCCGTTTTTTTTTACAGAAATGTTAAACATAGATACTCAATTTTCTTACAGGACATATATACTATTTAACTAACCAAAATGAAAAAAAGATAGTATGATAAAGTTTAATTGTTTTAGAGAAAAGTCATATTTCATGAATTCGGATTTTATTTTTTCCCGGCTGAACCACTGGGAATTTTTCAACAAAACTTAGCACAATAGTACTACCAAATGTAAGTAACTGTAGAAAAAAAAATCAGCTCTTAATCACAAAAGGGCATTTTTTCTTCCCTTATCCTGCTACGGCCTTTCGGGGTAATAATGTTTTTGGGTATGCCTCCCAGTGCTAGAGAATTATCCAGCATTGCTGTGTATGTCCCAACGTAAATGTGGGGGATCCGGGTGTGGCCTAAAACTAAAAGATGAAATCGTTTATTTGTCTAACATTGTTTACAAATATCATATAATCTTGTCAGTTTCACTATGTGGCGCCTTTCGGCATACAAATTATGTGCGCATGCAAGTCAAATTAATTACATTTACTTACAATCAAGACAACGACCAAGACCACCGCACTCCAGGGATGGGCAGCAGCATCCCTGGAGTGCGGTGGAGATACTGCGATCGCCAATCCGCATGCCAAGCGTGGCGATTTACCCTCCATGGAATTGGGGGAGGCCTATGTCTAGCAGTGGACGTCCTTCGGCTGATATGGTGGTGGATGCTGTGGATGTATGTCTGGGTTTGTGTGTGTGTGTGCTTGTACCTGCGGCACCTCGTTGACCTCCTCGACGATGAGGCGCGAGGCGGGCACGGGGTCGGGCGCGGGCGCGGGCGGGGCCTCCGCCTTCTTCGGCGGCGTCACCGACACGGACACCTGCCAGACACACAAACATTAAGGCTGAGTCGCACTGACTTACGACCACAGACTGATCGACGTTAAATATGGCGCCGGCAGCCGTCATCCCATAGAAACTTGTCAAACTTTACATACATTTAAATCTTAACGAACACCGCTTACGATTACAGACGGTTTACGGACCAAATCGTTTGTAATCGCGTTTTTTTCCTAAGTTTGGCTTAGAATAGGGCCAGTTACTTGTTTTTGTTGGGACATGCTCCCGACTCGTCCTTTAGGACCGATTCGAGGCCAGGAAGAGAAGAGGAAAGAGAAAGAGGATAGAGAGAAACGAGAAGATAAGTGTAAGATTAAATTGTTATAGTGTTATATAGTTGTATATAAATAAATAAATAAATTAATAAATATTAGGGGACATTTTTTACACAAATCGAACTAGTCCCACAGTAAGCTCAATAAGGCTTGTGTTATGGGTACCAGACGACGATATATTTAACAGATAAATACATAGAAAACATCCAAATCTCGGGAACAAATGTCTCTACTCACCACAGAAACAAATGCCCTTACCGGGAATCGAACCCGGGACCTCTAGCTTCGGAGGCAGTGACACTACCAACTAGGCTAAACAGGCCGACGAAATTAATACGCTACACCGCTGACGATGTTAATATTAATTAAATATAAAAATATATTTAATGGTTATAGTGTTATATTTAATTAACATTAACATCGTCAGCGGTGTAGCGTATTAATCGTAAAGCGGTGTTCGTTAAAATTTGAATGTATGGAAAGTTAAACAAGTTTCTATGGGATGACAGCTGCTGCCATATTTAACGCTGATCGGTCTGTGATCGTAAGTAGGTGCAACCTGCCCTAAGGGGATGTCTTGACGCCTCACGTGTAACAGAAGCGCTTATGTCCTCCGCGCAAGATATAATGAAATGCAACACTCCTAAGGAATTGATTTATTTGACAAATACATACATAAACTTACGCCTAGTATTCCCAAAAGGGGTAGGCATAGCACACGAAAATTAATTTCAGTGCCGCTTTTAGCAATTGCAGGTTTATAGATGGAGAAAATGTGATATCGCAGTGAGAGGTTGCTAGCCCATCACCCACAACACTCGTTAAACAATGTACAATTATTCGACACATGACCAACTACGTTTGAAGATTCAATTCCAACCATGTTCCACAACATTTCCGAGTAATGTTGTGGAAAAAGTATTGTTATGATTTGATGACAGGACATGATATACGCACCGGCACGGGTAGTTTATCCATGTAAACAGTCTCTGTGTCGTGCGTGACGCGCACGGCGCTGTTGCCGAACCGAGAGCCCCGCGCCCGAGGGCCCCGGCCGACACATAAAAAAGGATTGTCGTCGGGCTTGTCGCGAGCGTTGTCGCAAGCGTTGTCGCGGGAGTCGTCGTGCCGGCCGGCGGTCGGCGGCTCCGAGTCTGACGTGCCGTCCGCAAGGGATTCCGTTAAGCCTGCAACAAAGCCAAATATAAGAAATTGAAGATGTATAATGATAACCGAGTAAAGGACCCCATTGTATATCCCTTAAATGCATGACTTTTTTTTATTTTTGCCTGAAATTGATATATGTGATACATTATTGTTTACTGACACCGGGAAAAATAATTTAAAAAATATAACCTGATTTTCACTGAATTATCGGTGTTAAAAGTTACATAGGGCCAAAGCCATTTATGTAAATATATAATTGTACACTACATATGTATGAAGATTTTATTATAATCAGTAAGGTACTATATTTGTGATATACCTATAATAAATCATTTAAATATAAAATAATAAATAAACCCCTAAAAACTCGTTTAAATCACTCACCGAAAATCGACAACTAACTACTTTTAGCAAAATTGCCACCCTTATGCTTAAAAACAAGTGTAATTATTTGTTTATACAAAACCGTACAAATCTGAATGATAAATATAAAAATCAATTAGTTTTCCTGACGAAATAATATCTAAGAACAGTTCATCATGTTTTAACATTTAATAAAATTTGATGATTTTGTTATGTAGGCCGCATCGTACACTATGCATTTAAGGGTTAAAGCACTAGACCACATTAATAACATCCTTCTGCATAATTCCTCCCTGGACATATTTTCACAAACGGAACCGAGTTTCCTGGCCACAGCAGCTCGTTATCTAGAGTCGATCTCTACACGCTCAACCATAACCTAGTGTAACCTATTAAAATATAGATTAGTGTAGATAAACAATGTATAGGTTAGTGTAGATCAACAATGTATAGGTTAGTGTAGCTTAATGATGTACGAATATAAGTAGGTATATATATTAGTTAAATTTGATAATGTATAGCTCAATATTTAATATCTAGTAATAAGTTTGACATGTACCTAACCTATAACTTACATGTATGGTGTAACTGTTAATGTAAGTTGGTTAAATAAATAAATAAATTGGTGTTTCTTTTATTTCTATGTGTTACCTTCTGGGAGACCATTTAATGGTTCCATCGGAAGATCAGCGCTGGTAATCGCGCCAGCACACCGCTAAAATGGAACCATTTCGTGCAATACATATTATTACCGTTTTTACTATTTCTCTTTTGTTGTGTTGTATTGTACCGAATAAATGTTTTCTATTTCTATAAAAGGGGGTCCTTTGATACATCTTTAATTCCTAGCATGGGTATACGCGAAGGTCATGGGCTGCGTTCGTTTTAAGTCGACTACATCAAGACGCTAATATTGTTTTTTTACAAACATCTTAACGAAGATAAGAATTCACAAGCACAGGAGGAATTATGATTTTAAAATAATGTAAATATATACGCATGATTTTTTTATATAATAATACTCGATATCGATAAAAAAATGTTTCAAACTAGTTAGATTCCAACAGTCTTTTGTTTTGCCGCGAAAATTCCGGGCTCTGGCCATGACTGTATGTGATTATAAGTACCTAGGTCTGCGGGCAGGTCCCCTAGACCAGGCATGAGGTCGGCGAGTGTGAACTCGCCCGTGGTGAAGGGCTCCAGCCCCGGGCCGTCCTCCCGCAGCTCCACGCAGAGAGGCGTGTCCGACTGCACGGCGACTACGTCGGATGGCGGGGGGTGGGGGGGCGAGGGCGGCGGCGTTTTTGGTCGGAAGTGTAACCTGAAAGAGACGACATAATTCCCTAATTAAAGAGTTCCCGAGTATTCCCGGTTTCCCGAATGTACTAAGTAATAGCGCTGAGACCGGTCTCGTGGGTCAAGACCGGGGGACCCATCATATGATCATACAAAACTTACAGTTACAATTTACAGGTCATATTTTTTAGGTATCCAGGGGACCTATCCCACAAAAGTTACAATTAAATTTACAGCGGGCGTATGATGACGGTTGCCATTTTATCACTTATTATCGTCGTGGGTAAGACGCCCGTCACTCTTGCACTCGCTTCCTTGTCAGAAAGTGACGAATGTCTTATCCACGACTATAAGTGATAAAATGGCAACCATCATACGCCCGCAGGTCATATTTTTTAGTTATCCGGGGGAACTATCCCACAAAAGTTACAATTACAATTTACAGGTCATATTTTTCTAGGTATAATGTACGCTGCGCCGACCCCAAGTAAATGGAATAAGGACAAGCGAATGATGAACGTAGACTGCGTGGTACCATATTTTGTCAACGATTTAACAACTCTGCAAACATTGTCAATCTCATAATAGAGATTCGTGAAAACCTCAAGAAGTTGTCTCAATCACTCATTGGACGTTGATATGACGCTCATTAATTTATCGATATTCGCCACAATTTCGGGGAAAAATGTTATCACAATTTACTTATTGCCTATGAAATTAGAACTAGTTTCCCCAAAAATGAACCAACAATCACGAATGAATGAATAAACTTCATAAATAAATATTGGGGACATTTTTTTTACACAAATTGAACTAGTAGTCCCACAGTAAGCTCAATAAGGCACTTCATGACTACAACAACAACGACTTCATGTATACAATTTTTGACAATTATATCCTTTAATGGAGAAATCAATCCAATAAGAGTATGTCAAGATTTGAAATGAATCGGAACACTAGAGAAGTGAGCCCAAGAAGTCGCTACTTTAACGTAGAGAAAGATAAAATTGATTAAATTGTAGTTAATTTGAAAAAGCCTCACCATTTCTTATTCACCTCGTCGATAAACTTCTCAAACTCCCTCTCTACAGGATGCAAGCTGCTGTCGCTCTCGTCACTACTGCTCCACGCTCGCTTGTTATCCTCTCTCACTGCACTGTCCATAGTCCTAACACTAATATCACTTTTATCCACAGGTTCAACTTTAACGTCTTTGCACTTGACATCGAGGTCCGAGAGATCCTTGAGGTCTTTGAGGTCCTTGAGGTCTGGGAGTTCTGCAAGGTCCTTGAGGTCAGGCTCGGGGTCTGTTCTGATCCAGAGCTCGGGGTTGGCAGCGAGGTGTTTTCGGAAAGCGTGCCGCCACGGGTATTTTCCGGTTGCGTGGTAATCGCGGGAGATCTCTTTGGGCGTTCTGTGTACTTTTGTTTCGAGGTCAACCTGCGGATGAGAGAGGCACGTATGCAATATATATTTAAAGAAATGGGGCGATTCCTTTCAAGTTTCTGTGTAAGAAAAGTAAAAACAAGATAATTAATTAAAAAAACTAAAAAACCCGCCTGCGTTTCCGTGTAATTCAGAATTTGGCGCCAAAAATCCGCCGTTTTGTTTTTTTTTTTTACATTTTGATATACCCAGTGTCACTCTCACAGTAAATAAGGATCTAACGACACCTCTCAAGCTAAAATCCATCGAGCCTTTCAGGCTCCAGAGCGTGCCAAACAATTATACATACATACATACTCTCGAAAAACATAACCCTCCTTCTGGTGCATTCGGGTAAAAATCCAAATAAGGTAATAGAGTAAAATGTACACTTCAGAGTGGAAACGCCCATTGTTTAAATCTCAACATTCCTAACGTTCCTCACGATTTCTTTGACTACGTTAAACTACTACAGTAAAATGTATCAAAACATGGGTTTTTATACATATGCTAAGTTGCTAAAGGATGATGATGGCTGAGCGTAAAGAAACAACAAGTTGGCACAAATTCTGACTTATTGTATATTAGCTGGGTCCGATCCATGCAAAAATATTAGTTGATAATATTGGAACTCTTGTATTTATAGAAACTTCTTTGTGACTGATTGTGAATGGTGGGGCCCTAGTAAGTCGTCCCGTCCGTAACTTGACAGAAGCTAGAAGGTGCTATTCATCGCGAGATTTCGGACCCTTTCCCGGAATATCCATTCGAAAACACAGTTCAAAATAAGTAGGTGGCAAGTATTAGTTGCGAGTCATGGGCTAATCCCAGAGTACTAACGGAAAGACGGGTCAAGCTAGCGGTAGGTACCTCTTCAGCCAGCTCAGTTTTGTGAGGAGGAGGCGGTAGCTCGGGCCACAAGTCGTCGAGCGGAGTCCGAATACGATCGATCGCCAATCTGCCCCCTCTTCCTCGTCGGAGTCGAGCGAAGCCCACACAACGCCGATAAGGTTCCGTGAGAGACGTGAGATTAAACCTGAAACACGACAAAATATTAATTACTTAGACGCAAAAAAAAATATTACACTGTAGTGTTTTCTGTGGACAAAAGCGCCTTTGCTTTGCTTTCTTTGCACTTCAATCCAAATATACCTAGTTTTTTTCCTTATTTTGACCTACAAGTACAGTCAGTCAGCTGCAGAGAAACCTAACCCCTCTTGCATACAAACTTCCATGCACCGGGGGTGACGTTTCTTTGCAGCTGACTGTAAATACTGACAACATTTATCTACGCTTCGACCCTAAACTAGAAGGGCGATGAATACATAAATCTATTCCCAAAAACAACTAAATGTCAAACGAAAATAATAATATATTTTTACTGAAAAAATGCACACAGATTCGTAAAATGTTAAACTTAGATGCGATAGCACCAGTTACAACCATTTCAAAATACAGCTTCATCATAACTGGAAGAGGTCTACTTGAATTCACGGTTATGCCATTTGGTTTAACCAGAGCACCTTTATGTACCAACAACGCTTGAGTGACAACCCTTGTGTAAGTGTGAATAATAAAGACCAAGTGCGGGTAGTACGGGAAACCCGTGCGGCTAGAAGATGTTGATACTCGCTGAAGCCAGTCAGCTCGTGACCACGGATGTTGCGATACATTCGAAACGTCGGGCACACCTCAGGTGATTAATTTTTGTACGCGATTAAGTCCCGTTTACCAATAATAACGCTTAATTGATTTATGCCGTTTATGGTAATGTCAATTGAGAGTAATACAGAGAAGGATGAGAAGATGATATTATAATAAGGATTTTAGGCAAAATGCAATAACATAATTACCTATGCCTTTCGTCGATTTCGTGCTCGAAGAGACCATCCTTGTTGTCCAGGTCCACTGGGTCGCCACTGAGTGTCGATGTTGGCTATAAATTATAGTACAAATTAACGGCTGTAATAGTGAACAACTGTGTTATCGAGTTCCAGTTCCCTATTGGCGCGGCACAACTCGGTTTTGTGTAACTCATTTGTGCAATTTCACAGGTTTTTTTTTTTTATATATATAACATGTAGTACACAAGATTGCAGTGAAGGCCAGTCGTCTCCGGAAGGTTAGCACGTCGTTTGTGGGGAACTGTATACGATTTTATAATAAAATACCCATCGATATAGTTAATTTTCCATTCAGTAAATTTAAGTCTCATATTAAACGTTATTTGTTAAGCCAGGCCTATTATACTGTCAACGATTTCTTAAATGACAAAAATGCTTTTAAGCCAGTGATAGTTAAATCCTGTTAGTTTTAGTATACATATGCTTCACTTAGCATATTTCCTTGTACAAATAGCTCTGTCGTTGCATTTTATGAAACATGATGCTGTTTCTCGCCGAAGAGTCATTTTAATCTTTGATATTATTAATGTCCGGCAGCCTGAATATGTCATGCTCGCTTAAAGGGCTTTGCTTACGGCGGCGTCGTTGATCGGGTCGCCTCCTTCCCTAACAGATGGTCGAGGGAGGCGATGGCTGAGATACGCGTCATACTCGTGATCGGGTGCTGTTTGTGGAGTCCGGTCTGTTCATGCTTGCAAGGGCAAAGTAAATACCTTAATACTAGTGTTATTTTATTGTATGTAGATTGACGAGATACATAATCCTGTTCTGGATTAGTTTTATTGTTATTGACGCTTAGAGACCTTATACATCTCTAACAATATTAAGTTTACTTATTTTAATTTTAGCGCTTAGAGATCATTTACATCTCTAAGGACTTTTAAATAATTGTTATTAATCGTATTTGGACGCTCAGAGACCATATACATCTCTGAGATATTAAATTAATTTTATGTACTTTTTGTTTATTCGGACAGATCGTATTCAATACGTCCTTAATATTTGTAAATTTATTTTTATATAATTGTTAATCAGTATTTTTTTTAATCATTATTATTAAGTAAGATTGTCAGTTTTTTCTTTTTTAAATTGTATAAATTCACGCTTTGACTTGTAAAAGTGCCCTTGTGGCCTATTTGCAGAATAAATATTTGATATTTGATATTTGATATTTGACATGAAAAAAGGCCGCTGTTTGACCATAGAAAATGTTGACGTTGTTAGGTATATTTCCCTACACACTTCGTCACGTAAAAAGTTGCTGATCTGACTATCAGTAAAATATCGTACTGGCAATTCATATTTAGCTACAATTTTCATTTTTTTTTTCACTCTTTCCACGCCTTGAGCTCGCAGTCTACGGTGAATAATCAAATTCGTCATTGTCACGAACGTCTCAAATTAATTTTATAAATCACCAGCGGATCGTCATTCCTTCGTTGCAATCATTTCCGAACTGGTGGTCTCGAAGTACTGGCAGAGTACAATCTGGGTTAAGAACTGATTGATGATCACTTTTACACGAGCAAGAGGATTTCCGAACTATAAATACTCGGATGATTGAATATAATAGTGTATTTATCACAAGGCAATGGCGCTGGCCAGACAGCATTTTCGTCTAAGAATGGCGTGTCAAGTTGTCAACCACACTTGAGTCGCGCCAGTCCTACTACTGGTAGTAAGAAATGATTGTTAACTTAGTATGAAGTAAACGTTCTCACCATCTCGTAGTAGCAGCCCGGTTTCCGGCGGAAGGCAAAGGGCCCGTCGTCGGGCGGCGCCGCGTCGCGGGACTCCTCCGACGACGAGGACGCGTACGCGGGCTCTGCGGGCCGGGACCGAACCATGTAGCATACCCAACATACGGGTTAACTTCGTCTGTACCTCTAGTATATTTTTTTCGAAACATAAACACAATCGAACGCGTTTGCTTTTAGTCTCAATTTGTATGGCAACAAATAGTTACCACCGGAGGCGCTGTTCACGTTGCCATACAAATCTTCTTACATTTTTGTGTTTTTTGTTCTAATCTCAACTTCAACCAAAATAAAAGAATCATTAACGCAAACGAATGCGTTTATGGTTCCAAAAAAATATACTAGAGGTACTGTTCATTTATGCTAAATTGTTAGTGTTGCGAGTATTCGTCGACCAAAAATATTATCCCATAATTCATAAATTACCTTCAAAGCTATTTTAGTTAAGATGCTACTAAAATTCGTTTGTCCTTATCTGTCACTTTGAGATATATGTTTGTGAGAAAGGAACGAAACAAATATTAGTTAACAGAGGTTCGTTGTATTTTATGAATAAGGGGGCTAGACTTATGACGAGGATAACAATTATACGCGTAATACGCGTTGCCGCGTGTTAACTAATTCAGTTGTAAGAAAGAAAAAAGGTTAATTGAGAGAAAGAATAGAGTATAATTTAAATATACAATAGTACGAAAATGTGTATACTTCCACATGATTTCAGAAGATACTCGTTTTCTTTGCTCTTGGTTGTACATAAATCAACATATGTTAAACCTTATAAGTAACAATAAAGTTTACTAATAATTAATAATCACCGAAAAACCTTCACATTTCGATTTACCATAGACTATGAAATCCTTTAATGAAGCTTTTTCTGTTTTTATTCATCACATCATCACACCCATTTATAAAATTATTCAAACTACAACAAATATTAAGATATATAGACAGAGAATCTAATTCATAACGATCTTAATCCGAATACAGATATGTTTAACTGAATAATATACCATATTATCAAACAATCATGACGTAATAAGAGTCAAGTTTGTCCAACGAATGGATGGGCCATTCTAAATCGCACTATTATAGACACTTCCACCGAAACACAAGCAATGTCCAGTACGTTGCCTATGGTGACCCGAAATTATTTATCATAGTATAGATATAGGGCAAAAATATACTAACCTCTAAGACAAGGTTATATTAGTATCTCTTTTTCTATGAAACACAATTGGCAGAGTGACAAAGTAAGATTTTAATATTATTTTATATAAAATCTGTTTGGCAGCCCGCAACTAGAGCAGCTTCGGGTCACCTTTATTGCTTTGGTCTATGCATACATGTGATGGAGTTCTGGGATGCTCGGGACACTTATAGCAACAAACAACATGGTTTGAATCAAGTCATATTTGCATTTCAAAACAAGTTGAAGCTTTCACTATTATTTTTGACTGAACAATTACTGAGAAGAGCATTTGCTGGTAAATATGAAAATAAAATACGCGAATGCCACACTGGCGCGACGGTTCATGCGTCTGCGATGAGTGGTGAAGACGAATAGCGGGGGCACCATGTTAGCGCAACCGGGAAGCGCGTCAGTAGTAGCAATAGGGTAGTGTCCTGGGTAACGAAATATTCTTAAAATTATTCCGTTAGTTAAATTAAATTGGGCACGCATTCATTTTCAATCTACCCAATAATGACAAAAATAAAGCGCGACAAAAAGTTCGGGAGTGAAGGCTGATCACGCCGTGTTAAAAAAGTGTAGCACAGCGTGACGTCACTTAATAGTTTAATTGAAAAAAAAAAAGGAAAAATACGTGTTCAATATTATTTGATAATCTAACTGACGGACTAATTATAACTTTGTAGGACGCCAGCCTATTGTGTTAATCTTTCCGTGGTATTTAAGATACGAAGACTATGGCAAACGCTATCTTCACGGGTCCAGTAACGCCGGTGTCCGCTGTCCGTGTGCACAGGCGCTCCAGCGTGGCAGTCCCCGACCCCGTGCCCCGAACAACCCACACCGAGCGTCCAACTCACCTCGCAGCCCTTGCGCGGAGCCGGCCGCATGTCTGTGTTTCCGTCTCTTGTACGGACGCTTTTCTCGCTGCAACGACAACCATACATCTCCATAATACGGTGCTCAAACGTTATGATAGCTCAGGCTACTTCTACATTGCGCGTCAAAAAAGATGAAATGTAATAAAAAGATTGAAAAAATTTAAATAGCAATCTGATCTGCAGACCTGTGATGAATTTTGGTCGCATTGTTCAAGTGAGTGTTATCGTTCATTTACCACGTGATCAACGCATGATATGCCTTATAACTTATCAACAGCTAACTCATCTAAAGACTTTCTCAAATAGGTCGAGGCGTGTTATCTGTTTGATGCCTTTTTCTATTTCACATTAGATAAAATTTACTCTTTTTAATCCCGTTAACTGCACCTAAATTAATACTGTTTCTGTTAAATTTAATATTATCTTATTAATTATGACTTTATTTCAAGTCATGACTGTATTATGCAGTCAACTGATGTCTAGAAGTTATAGAAAATTATACATGTTCCTTACATTTTCGAATCACTAGACACCCCAGTTTTCCGTAATGAACACATTTTATATTGATGTATGATGATATTTATGATATGCAAACGTAGAATGCGAAGTAGCGTGAGCCCGTTTTTGGTATTCGGTTGTCATGTCATCTTATTTTTATAACCCCTAATATTCTTCGATGAAGATTTAATTATATTTTACAAATAATTTTGCTAGTGTTTGTTGTTTGGGAATACTGGAGGTTATTCTCGGTTTGCTTCATTGTATTTTAGTTTACTTTTTGTATTGAATGTGAATCTGTTACTTTAGAAATATAATGGTTAAATGAATGAAGTGGTTAAATAATTTATATAAATTATCTTGAAATATTCGATTTTCTCTCTAATTATTAATGAAAAATATTCACTGGCATTTTTTGTGAACTAAAAAGTATAATTTTTATTTAACCATTCCAAGTCGAATTGGTCCCTTTATTCGAAATAAAGCGAACAGATTTTTAGTTGCGCAAACGTTCGTTAATTTCAGCATTATTCATTTTTATGTGTCAATGTATCACGAATATAAGTTGGTTTATCATGCTTAAGTGGATAATGTAATGTAATCAACAGTTTAGGAGAATGTTGAGCAAGAGCGTTCTTGAATTTGTTTACGCACACTAAGAGTATGAGCAGGTGCTCATATCATAATATCATAAATTATGGTCAATAAATTTTCGTAGTGAGTTTTCATTATCATTGAGTAAATATTATGTCGCGATGATACTAGGTTGACTAAGTTTTCGGTGACTAATTTATGCGTATCAACTATCAAGTCTGCCGTAAGCTATGACCATTTTCCTTTTTACGTGTCTACTTACGTGTAGTCAAGATACAAGGGTCTCAGACAAAAAGCCAATGAACGTTAGCGCAACAGTGTTTATGTATAACAGTGTGTGTGTGTACATGTAACTAGTGTGTTGTGTACCTGTCGGGGCTGGTCCACGGGCTGGGGCGGCGCCCGCGGCGGGTAGTGCGGCGGGTAGTCGCGCCGGAACACCGGCGCCAGCGCAGTCCCCAATGGAACCACCCTGGGTACAGACAACACATCAGCACCAACACCCGCTACATGTTTCAAATCACGTCTGTATTTCCGGAAAGAAAAGGCAAACCACATAAAACATATCTTTCAGTGTCTCTTTAGCAGCGAGGCTTAACTTTGAGTTTGGGTCTTTATCATAGTTAAAAGTTGAAATGATTTATTTATTTTATACACATTACGATCCTTACTAGCCATCCCATTTCGACAGTTCGGAAGTCGAGTCATGGAGCATTCGAACCCTGTGATTAAAATACCGTTTACAGCGCTTAAACGTGAAAAGTAAAGGTTATATGCCTCTTTGGGTCCCAAAACAGAGTCCCTATGCGGGTTTTGGCTTCAGCATATTCTCGTACTGGCTATTGTATCATATTTGCATCACAGCTGAAAAATTCAAATTTTAGCATCGTTCTCCTTTATTTTAAGACGATCGGATGTATCATCACCTCGGAGGTGCGCAAAAGCAGTATTCACATGAAGCTGACAACGAGAATAGCCTGTTTGCACGAAGAAAGCCAGTTGTGTCACAAAATAATTAATTTTATGCACCGGTTTTCTATTGAACAAAACCGATGTTTGACAGCTAGAAAACACTGAATCATGGTATTCCACTCAGCCGCATAGCACGTGCTCTGTTGTCTAATTACGATAGTCTCGTCGGTTCATCGTCGTCACATGTTAACGTGGTTAGTTACCCGTCTGGCGATGTCAGCCGCGTTCGGGACAATTAACACCCAGGTGGTGTGTTAAGCGTCCTAAGCTCGACAGTTTCTCGAAGCGGTAAGAGAAACAAGGATACCGCGAAACAAAAACAAGCGGTATTCGAATGTCTCGCTCTTTGTCGCTCGCATATGCAACTTCGTTCGCGGTAGCAGCTCTGGCGCAGTTGTATAGCGCCGCCGCAGTCCTTGTGCCCACGTCGTGTACACAAGGAGAGCCGCGTGTGTGTACCTGGGCTGCGGCTCCGTGAAGTCGCCCGCGTGGTAGCGCCGGTCGGCGATGGCGGCCGTGAGCCGCAGCAGCTCGCGCTTCGCCTTCTCGCGCCGCGCCACCAGCTCCAGCAGCGACAGCGCGCGCGCCAGCTCCCGCCTCAGCTTCAGCATCTTCTCGTACGAGCTCTCGTCGTTTTTTCTGGAAAATACATGACATACATTATAGTAGGGGAGCCCACGGTGCCAAATGTGGATTTGCTTCAGCGTCGTTGGGACGTATGGGATTTTGAAGATTGGATAGTTGAAAGAAAGACTGTTTTATCATGTGTGTGTGTGTGTGTATTACATTGTGGGCATGTTTAGCCTAGTTGGTACTCCGAAGCTAGAGGTCCCGGGTTCGATTCCCGGTAAGGGCATTTGTTTCTGTGGTGAGCAGAGACATTTGTTCCTGAGACTTGGATGTTTTCTATGTATTTAAGTATATATCTATTAAATATATCGTCGTCTATTAACCATATGGTATAATGTTAATCTACCACGCTTAAGTAAATCACCAAACCCTCTATTAATAGGTATCCGCCGAAAGGTGACATTCGCGTCAACAAACTCTCGAATTTAATTAAAAGGCATCGACTATACCTACAATACCATGATACCACCCTAGCAGAAAGCAAAATATAAAAACGAAACGAAATAGTGCCAGTGGCGTTATAATGGTTAGGTTTAACCCGTAGTGTACTTAGATGTAGACCTGTATCCGTGTTTATTTGGGCCTATTTTAAATCTCAAGGTCATATTTTAATTAGCAAATTTTGGGGGTAGGGTATGGACCTAGAAAGCCTGTTGAATGTCGAGCTAAGCCTGGTCCTCTTACTTTAGAGAACCACGTCTCTTACTAACCTGTTCTTCCTAGTCTGCATTTTCTCCGTGCGACGTCGGAACGCGAGGTAGGGGTTGTTAGATGACTGGCCCGGCCGACTCTCCGTCTTCACCGACAGGATCAGAGGATGTTGCTGGAAACATGGTTAACAATCTGTTAGATTCGCTAGCGGTTATTGTTCTTTCGAAGATTAAAATGTAGTACTTGTTTGGCGCCTACATACATAAATCGTTAAACTCGGCCTAGGCCCTCCTACCAGTTTTAACTCTAGAGGACAGCTTAACTGTGCTTCTTGCGGCCGCACGCAAACCCTAATTTGGTTTTGCAAGTCGGGTTAGTGTCCATGCTCGTAAAATCTCCTGGCCTTAGTTATTGGGTTTGTCAGGATGTCGCCGGCGAAGGACGCGTCTGGGAGGAGATCATCATCATTACAATGACATAAATCGTCATAGTAATATTTCGAAACGCGCGATACTATGTTTCGCGTTGCCGAAATGCCTCGGGTGTTCTGCACCTTAGCCGAGCATCGACCAGGGATGCATATAAGCGCCCTGTAGCCCGGGTATAGAATACGGCTACGGTATCCTCTGCCTGTCGTAGAAGGCGACTAAAAGGGGGTCCTTGGGGTCGAAGACGGTCACAGTTGGGGGCTGTTATCGCCTATAAAAGCAGATGGTTGGACCCACAGACTCTAGGGCGGCACTGGTGCGTTCCGAAGGAGATCCCAGAGCCACCCGAAATGAGTTGAGGAGGACGATCGGGGGGTTTTTAGTCGGTGCAAGTCTGACATAACCACCGCACTGTCCCCGTGGTGCGGCGGTATCCATAAAGGAATTTCCCCCCGGAAAAAAAAGAAAAAGAAAAGGGATGCATATAAATGCGTCATCGCGCTACTTTGTATGTAGATTGCATTGTATCTTCAATATAATGGACTTCACTCTTGCTAGACCTAACAAAACATTTGCCCATGATTCATTAAATATCTTGACATGAATACATTATCCTTGCAATCCCAAGTACATCTGAACGTCTGTCTTATTAGACCAGCTTGACAGAACCGCTTTCCAACGAGGCCCATATGCTTTAAATAGATACGGCCCACTGTTGGGCAAAAGCCTTCACTCATTGATGAGAGAGATTGGGCTGAATTCTCCACGCTGGCCCAGTGCAGGTTGGTAAGTATACAAACACCTTTGAAATTCTTCGCAGATGAATCCAGGTTTCCTCACAATGTGTTCCTTCACCAAAAATGTGACCGTAAATATCAAATAATATTCCGTACATAGGTTCCAAAAACCTCATTGGTACGACGCGGAATATATCGGGTATTTTATATTTATAGTTTAGCTCAGCTCTGGAGGGAAACCGGTTTTTGTTTACTCGGGATAGGTTTGCGCTTCACCACAAATCACCTGATGGTAAGCGATGTTGTGGTCTGGGATGGAGCGCGCTTACCTAGTAAACACCGGTTCACTTTCGTCTTGAAGACCGTAAGATTGTAGTTCACAGGGAATAAGGATTCCGACAAGGATTTCCATTCTACGTTTGCTTCGAACTTAGACACGTTTCACAAGTTAGCGTTAGTTTTGTAATAAAAGCAGGCAGTGTTGTTGAGCTTTATAATGGCTTTGTTCTATTTCTCGTCGATACAGCCGGGTTGTTTCAAGTGTCACACACAATTTTTAACCGCTTATTCAGCAAGTAGTTGTAGACAGCGATGACGAGGCCGTCGTCGTACTGTTCTGACAGTAGCTTGGCACCAATACGGTGTTATTGGCCATTTAGAACATTTTTGTTAGTGGACGGATTGTATCAAGCGTCACTTACAGTTTTTAGCCGCTTGTTTGGCCAGTAGTCGTAGACAGCAATGACGAGGTCGTCGTACCGTTCGCGTTCTGATAGGCTTCGCTCAAGTTTGCCTCCCTTCGCACCAATACCACCGACATTTAGAACATTTTTGTTAGTGGACGGATTGTATCAAGCGTCACTTACAGTTTTTAGCCGCTTGTTGAGCCAGTAGTCGTACACAGCAATGACGAGGTCGTCGTGCCGTTCGAGGAGTAACTTCGCCTCGTTCAGCGTGACGACCGTTTGTCCGGAGCACTTTTCTAGTTTGTCCATCATTTGTTCGAACATTAACTCTGGAATTAAAAAACAATGAGCATGAATATCAAATTCAAAGAGCTTACACTGCGCATCCTCAAGGCAATAACGGGTCGGCAACGCACTTGTGATTCCTCTGGAGTCGCAAGTGTCCATAGGCTACGGTGTATGATTACCATCAGGCAGGCCGTGAGCTTGTTTGCCACCGTCGTAGTATAAAAAATAAAACTTGACGATTATGGATATGTCATGGTGAGTACAGTCGCCATCAAATATTTGACCATGCATTCTAATGCCTTGATAATAGAGTCGAGTTCAGATATTTGTGAACACCTTGTTCGCTCTAACATGTGTTCATCAGAAACGTACGCACGATTCCTTATAACATCGTATATATTTCATCTTTACTTTTGAATGAACATATTTATACCTACAATATGTTATGTGGGTGAAAAGGAGAAATAAAAGCAACAATATCATCAGAGGAAAGGTTCTCGAGTGCCCCCCACGAGGTGGACTGATGACCTGGTAACGGTCGCGGGTTGTCCGCTGAATGCGGGTGGCGCAGGACCAGTCATTGTGGAAATCTTTGGGGGAGGCCTATGCCTAGCAGTGGACGTCATTCGGCTGACATGATGATCGGATGATCGTCAAAGCGCTTCAATTTTATGTGGCAAGCGCACTTTTGTTTCATTTTTATTTATTATGATACTCTAGAAATGTTAAGTGGTTAATAATGTCACTCACAACAGCCACTAATTTATGGCGTTGCTCATAAAAGTAATAAACTCACGTAATAACACAATATAATACTGTTGATTATCGGAATATCAGAGGTTTTACGGCAGAGTAAATAAAATTGTACATCAACAGTGTATTTAAGGTCGATCACATCACGTGATTGAGACACATTAAACGTATTCTTAAAACAAAAATAAGCCAGGGGTGCATTTAGCAGCCTTAACTAGTGCTGTACTATATACTATGCTAGTTACTGTAACAGTAGTGCCAAAGATGAGATGTCCTTGTGTTATTGTTGGCATATTATTTTTTTCATCATTTATATGGCATTATTATTTTTTCCCTCTGATGAATGAAAATATTTTGTCATTTTTACAAGCTCTTATTCAACTTGCAATTTTGTATACTATGTAATAATGAAAATATAATTATGGTCATTTAATCATCTTTATAAAATGTACAATATATGCCAAGCTGGTTAAAATAGGTTGACTAGAAAAAAAATATCAAAGAAAAACTAAATTTTGTTTTTTTTTTTTTTAACAAAAACTATAACGTTTAGGGAGCTCAAATTTGGCACAATGATGAGTAATGTAGAGCCACACAATCTATAAAAATTACAAGCCCAAACTCAAGGGGGACAGAATCACTTAGCTTATCCTGGCACGGCCTTTGGCATATTTTAACTCATTTGTTGAGGAAAACGTAAGTTTGGTGACAATGCAATATTATGGGACCATCGAGCTGATCTAATGATGGAGACAGAAGGTAGCTATAGCAACTCCTGAACTACGCGAGATAAACCAGTCGTGTTTGACCTCATTGGAACCCTCTCAACAGTCGTTGATGGTTTGTTAGTCATCAACTAGTCAGTTGATGACTGTGGAAAAAAATACAGTCGGCAATAAAAGGTTTCCCTACTATGTAAACGTTAAAACCACCACAAATAATATGTAATTATAAACTACATAAATTACACTGATGTCACTATCTCATCGCTCCAACACTCCCGCGGGAGATATATTAGATTAGGGCAAAGGTATTCCTTTAATGTATTCTCTAAAATAGTGAAGTAAGTTTAATATAGTTTAACCCGCTGTAACTGGCAACTATTTCATTCGGAGTCGGACGGTATTTGGTTCGTGGAATTATTCGTTCTCTCAAAGTGAGGTTTGATAAACATATGTAAGTAGGGCCCTGGACCGGGTCCACGTAGAGATAAAAAAATCTCTTCTTAAATACGCCTTCTTTGATTTATTTAATAAAAATCAGCACTTCTTGCTTCGTTCCGATCGTGTTACACACTGCGTCATCCATCAACTCGTTCGCCATTCCAAAGCAATTCAAACTACATTCGAACGTTCCTTATTCATCAAACAGCCAGCTCTATACTAACCATCAAAAAAGTACCAATCCCACATGTATTGGAAGTTTCCAGAATCAAGTTCTTCCCAGTAGCCATTGTAATGGTGAGTATCTGCCGGCCTATCTAGCATGATCTAGCCTAGATATAGCAATAGTCCGTTACTATCAAGTATGTAAGTGCAAAAGACATAAACGCGATTATGCTATAATATGCAGAGATAATATATAGCCAGAGATAAGAGCTCTGATTGTCCTCACCACCAGGAATACAACACTACATACCTTAAAACTCGAAAAGCACAGAGCGGGTGCGGTGCGGTGCGGGGCGGAGGTGGTTTTGCATTTTTAATCATTCCGAAACTCTAGACTGTCGATTACTGTTTCATATGTCATATATAAGTACACTCACTGCCTGCGCTCTACCGCGCTATCGAATACGGCGCGGTTTCGGTTAATTTTTTTGGTGCAACGTCTCGTGACCGCGTTTGCTTTACCGCAAAACCGCCTCCACCCCACCCGTAACGACGCTGCGCCGCGCGCTGTGCGTTTCAAAGCTTAATAGAGAGTAGTGGTGTTATTATGATTGCTGTGTCCTGTAAGGTGGTTTAGACCGTACCTGTGAGCTCCGGATGTCTCTGCTGCTTCAACCACCGCTCGTCCTCTGAGTCGATGTCGTACTCTGGCGCCTCTTGTTCCTGCCATAGCGCTGTAACAAACAAATATTTGATAAGCTTGGGTTGGGCTAATGCCTTGGACGAAGAGTTAGGCAAATTAATTTGGGAAACGAAACGTATAAACCGCGTGAAAGGGACGCATCGAGTTGGACGAATATATAATAGCCAATATAATAAAATAATTCGCCTTTTTCTACTCCAGCATAATAGCCACGGCGTCTATATGCTGTGTTCGTAAATGTTTGGGAGCGGTCGTTCTCGCCCGCGGAGTGGAACCCATGTCCGCGCCTTGTCCCAAGATGTGGCCACATTACAGTCACTGGACGCTGTAAACGCCCACTGCTGACCGTGACCATGAGCCTTCCTTCGAGTACACAACTCATCCCAGTCCTAAGCCAGTCTTATCGCCTTTTCACCACCTCCGCTTAACTATATTATATTACCACCGAAGCACGCTGCGTAGAATTTCCCTATCAATCTAACGACATTTATATCAAACAAAGATAAAAGAATCGCAATATCCATTAATCACCGGTCTCTCGCCTATTCGTCAGGATGTTTATAGAAACAAGTTATGGCGCGCCGCCGATCTGGGCCCCCATGGGCATTGACCCGTCTTTTTTGTTACACTACTACGAAGGCGGCGTTTGCAAGTACAGTAATTATTAGATAGGTTGGAACGAACAACGTGTTCACAAGTTGAACACGACTCTATTGTGAAGGCGTTAGAGTGCATGATCAGTTTTTTTTACTACGTCGGTGGCAAACACCCGTACGGCCCGCATGTTGATAAGCGGTCACCGCAGCCTATGGACGTTTGCAACTCCAGGGGTGTCACATGCGCGTTGCCTACCCTTTAGAAAATTATACACTTCTTTCTTGAAGAACTGTACAATACGTGTATAAGGGTGGTATTCCACTCGTCCAATATCTTTGTCCAATTTCTTTGTCAAATCTTTGATCATAGTTCTTTGACGTAGGCCCATTCCACTAATCCAATATCTTTGTCTAATTTTTTTATTTCATGCGTAGCCATATTGATTTAACTGTCATCGGAATCTTTGATTAAATGTCGGGGTCCCATCCAAGTTTGATGAAATCATCCAATTTCTTTGATCAAAGATATTGGACAAAGATATTGGATGAGTTTAATACGGGGTGGTATACTACTCATCCAATATATTTGTCCAATTTCTTTGTCAAATCTTTGATCAAAGTTCTTTGACGGAGGCCCATTCCACTCATCCAATATCTTTGTCCAAGTTTTTTTTTCATGCGTAGCCATATTGATTTAATTGTCACCAGAATCTTTGATCAAATGTCGGGGTCCCATCCAAGTTGGATAAAATCATCAAATTTATTTGATCAAATGTATATTGGACAAATATATTGGATGAGTGGAATACCTCCCTTACTTAGATGTGAAAGCTGGCATCTCTAGAGCTGTAGAAACGATTTGATTATTAAGAGTCAAAGAATACTCGTCGAGTGTGCAGTTTATGTACGATTCATACACACTAAACGGCTGGAGTCAGCGGGCATCCTTACTAGAGTCAAAGGAATTTGACCCTTCTAAAAAGAAGTTAGATTTCATATAGCCGGGTGCCCGCGCCCACTGCTTTTCCATTTAAATATGAAATCTAACTTCTGTATAGAAGAATCTAATTCCTTTTGACTGCAGTAAGGTGCGCGCCGAAAAGAGCCGTTTTGGTGTGAACATTTCTGAGTCGCTAGTGAAGTCAAAAACGCAAAAGAGCCCTTGAATTTTTCCAGAATAAATATATTAGAAGGTTTCCGTATGTGGGAACCTTAAGGTCTCGGTCACGACTTGGAACGGCGGCGGCAGCGGCGCACCATGCTACGTTCTGATCTCTCGCTTACACGTACTGGCCCTGCCAGACGCTCACGCTCAGCATGGGAAGTAGCAAGAGCACCACAAGTAGGAGCACCGCTGGCGTTATGTCAGTCTGATTGGAGCGATTTATTTCACGCCACTCAAAAGGCACCTCCAAAATCACATATATCCCCTGGTATTTTTTTACATTTAGGCGCTCCGCCCTAGAGCCGGCTCTGGAGAGGAAGCAGAGAAGTATTGTGGCAATATTAAAGCCGAGACACACCGAATGCGTGCGCAGCACGTGCGCGTGTGCGTGGCGTGCGCGTTGTATCGCATGAAATGTCATAGTAGATGACACACCGCTTGCGTGGCGTGCACGTGCGCGTGACTTGCAAGCGGTGTGCCATCTACTATCGCCATTTCATACAATACAACGCGCACGCGACGCACACGCGCACGCCACGCACTCGCGCACGCATTCGGTGTGGCTCGGCCTTTACTCGTCATGCCCACCGTTTCCTGTTTTGTCGTTGTTTTGGGCGCGAGTCAATGGACCTAGTGCGAAGCGTGACGCGATTAATTGGGAAGAAAGTAGATTAGTTTGTGGACACGGGGCACAGAAGGCAACATCGCGGTAGCGCGAGGAGTAGTGTGGCAGAGCCATATGGCACACCACTACCGCTGCCGCTCCAAGTCATGGCCAAGCCCTGACGGGTAGCGCAGCTGAACCGTGCAGTGCAGGCTACATCGGGTTAAAGGTCCTTGAACGGATTATTATTAGCGACGCCATTGCTAAATAAACGTGACGCGGACCATCGGGGACCGTGAATACCGGTATGCAAGTGCACAAGTTAGTTTTCAAGTAATTCAGGAATCAGGCGTCGCTTTGCTGAATTCCATGATTTTCTGAAACTGTTATTCAGAACTGTTATTGTTTGTTGTTGTTGTATCCTGTTTGTATTGTGTCATTGCTATTCCGCTAAAGAACATTCAGATCTCTATACTTAGTCGGCTCATAAGTTCTGTCATATACATAGTATCAAATAAAAACAAAAGATTAAGTTTATTCCGTATAATTTGTACAGCGTTTGAAAGCTTATAAACTAGAGAATCTAAATGTATAACATTTATTCAAAATGACCGCCATAATTATCTACACAAGCTTGAAGTCTGCGTGGCCAGTCGTCAATGGATTCACGCACCACTTTCATGTCGATATTGGCCACTGCCGTAGCAAGGGATTTTTTCAGCGAGTCTAGATTTGCATGAGGTTTTGAGCATACCTTTTCCTCTAAATACTGCCATATTTTATAGTCTAACGGATTAAGATCTGGGCTAGAGGAGGGCCAATCTTCATGCCGTATAAAGTCGATTTTATTGGAGGCGAGCCAGGCTTGTGTAGACTTTGACTTATGGACTGGAGCAGAATCCTGCTGAAAAAACCAATGCTGGTTTAGAAACATCGTATGGGATAGTGGTTTCACAATATTAGTCAACACCGTGTCTTGGTACACTTTGGCACTAGTTTTTACTCCTTTCTCACAAAAATGCATACTAGTGACGCCCGCATAAGAAACTCCTAGCCAAACCATCACAGATGAAGGGTGATGACCTCTTTGAATACGGAGAATGCTATTAGACGCTTCTTTATTATTGCGAGCGTACACTCTATCATTTTGTTTATTACAGTTTTCTTCTATGTCAAAAATTTTCTCGTCCGAAAACAGTATACAATGATGCTTATTTTTAGCGTACTTCTTCAATAAAGCTTTAGATCTTTTAAGCCTTAAAGCTTTAAGCCGACCATTGAGAAGATGGCCAGTTTTTCGTTTATAAGCACGAAGTCTCAGGTCTTGATTAAGCACTCTTTTCACCGTGTTTCTGCTCAAACCCATCTGGAGGGCCATAACTTTTTGTTTCCTAGCGGGATTTCTGGCAATGCGTGCCCTAATTGCTTGTACAACCGCTGGAGTCCTAGCTGTACGCGGACGACCGCTTCTTTTCTTGTCATTTAAACTAGAGACCTCACTGTATCTTTCTATGGTACGATACACAAATCTTAGAGAGAATTTTAAATTTTCAAGTAGCTTGAAAATTTTAGTCGGCGAGTGTCCACAACGATATAGTGCAATTATTGCGGTACGGCTATCTGTAAGCGTCCACTCCATGTTAAAGAAAACAGAAAATTGCAAAATTATACTACTCAAATATTTAAAAAAGATTCGAAATTCAAATGCACAACGGTTTTTGTTTTAGGAGTTCCAAATTTAAATTTTAAAGGCCAGTGACAGAACTTATGAGCCGACTAAGTATATAATGAGATGTACCTACTTATGTATTTAACATACATACACACTCACCTATTTCCCTACATTTAAAAATAAAATGAAACTCCACCTACTTAACGAACACTTTATAATGGGCGAACTATTTTTCATTTCGCAAAGTTTCATTTCCAAATTGATTAACTAACTTAACTCATAAGAGTCATAAGTTATAAATCGTCGGGTGACAAGCAGTCACTAAAATATCTGTCACTGCTCCTGAAAACCTCGCATTTCAGTACTACATCGATATTGAGATACGAGCTTTTAGATCATTTAGAAGAAACATCGCATTGAGCTTCAGGTTACGTTTGTTTTATTATAATAGTCATGAAAGGTATATTATATGGTTTCAGAAAAATGAGATATGGTAAATAAAACTTAAGCAAAATTAATCATTTGCGAAAAAATGTTATGCCAAACAATTAGTAAAACCGAACCGGCATGACAGCAACGTTTTGACAAGGTTATTATGATTGAATCTCGCAGTGACTAATATCAAGGTTATACATAGATCCAACACGTCGAAGGAGTGGCGAGTCGTATCTACCTGCGGGGTTAGGTCTTCAAGGACTTTTTGAGACCCACTTAAGATTGAGAGTATAGTGATATTGTATAGAAATGAAAAGATTTCTTTGCGTAACATCTTTGCACAAATTTATGTGGAATGGAAATTAAAAAAGAGGACTTTGCCGGCCTAGGCCTGCAACATTTGTATGAAATTGCATTAACGAGCTCTTGTCCTAGCCGCACATGAAACGTCACACTTCGCAGCCTATTATAAGGAACATAACATCAATATTTCATTGCATGTTTGAGAAAATAATATTAGTAGGCTGTGGAAGTTTGGATGTTTAAAGGACCAGCTCATAGAAACATGGGTTAGAACAGAATATTTATGCCAATAATATCCCCTAAGGACATGAAATTGGGATTGTAACTTGGAATTTGATAATTTAGGGATAATAAGGGGCAAAGCAATTTTTAGTCATCAGAAAGATTGAGACTGTGCGAAATATGTGTACTCGTTAATCACACACGCACACTAACTTTCACCCACTTTAGGGGACGATACATGAGACATTTTTGAATGCTATTTAATTTGTTTAATGATCGCAAATTGGAGTATTATTAATTAACCACTGAAAGGAACCATTGAAATTAACATCAAGCTTGTATGTACAGCACAGCACAGGCTGAACCCCTTGTATAGTAAAATCACTATTACATATAAGGATATGCAATGGCAATAATGTCATCATACTAGTCAAGTTGTCACTAAGATCCCTTATTAATTGTTCGCTTTATTTATTCAGATTCACAACTGTTAAAGCTTACGGCAACGACATAAGGCCTACTAATGACAGTAATAATCAACTTTGTTTTTACCTCCAAATTGACAAGATTTGCACACTATTGAACCATATCGTAACGAGTTAAGGTCTGTTTTACATCAATTTGGTCTGAATGTACCTCGAAATGGACAAGACATTTGCAATCCAGTCGGCGTGGTTTTTGCTCCGGGTCGATGGCCGTAATCAGAGCACTTCTGTATTCGCTTTTTGAGTGCTTTCGGTACTTACTGTTTATGAGGGCTTTCTGTTTTTTAAGTATGAAAATGTATTTGCTTTGAATTAAATTTCCGTTACGTATACGCACTATGGCTGGGTTGCACCGACTTACGATCACAGACCGATCAACGTCAAATATGGCGCCGGCAGCTGTCATGCCATAGAAACTTGTCAAAATTACCATACATTGAAATTTTAACGAACACAGGTTACGATTACAGACGGTTTGGTGCAACCCAGCCTAAGTGACCGCATATGTGAACATGTCTTTGATGACGAGGAACAGATATTTTTGTCATTTTAGGAGGTTAATATGTGGTATACATTTGTCGGCCTGTTTAGCCTAGTTGGTAGTGACACTGCCTCCAAAGCTAGAGGTCCCGCGTTCGAATCCCATTGGTGAGTATAAACATTTGTTCCTGAGACTTGGATGTTTTCTATGTATTTAATTGTATATGTATTAATTAAATATATCATCCTCACCTTTGCCTATTTTGTGAGTTGATTGAGCACGTTATCCACTTGAGGAAACCTTGCCCTTCAAAAATATATAAACATATTTCGTGTGTGGTATTTATTTATTTAATCTTTATTGCCCTAAAGAAAACTTATCGTACAAAAGGCGGACTTAATGCCATATGGCATTCTCTACCAGTCAACCTTAAGGCAAAGCAGAAAAATTGTAGGGTATTGGTATGACAGTAATATGTAAACAATTAAAAGTTCGAAAACAAAATAACTACGGAATTCGAAACATTCAAAAGTACAAGCCCAGAATAGTTTAATAGTAGTACAGTCAGCGTCATATAGTACGCAGCCATACCTGCATGTTATAAAAAGTTAAAGTTCTTCCGAAAATCCATCCCATACTCCCATACAGTCTAGCGGAACAGGCGTGAGATAAAAGTTGAAAACAACAGTCATTTTTCAAACAACGCCATTAAAAAGTATACGGATAAACTTTGCATGGCCACCTATTATTTCCTATACAAGTTGATGTTAATTGTTGTTGTTATTATTTACAATCTCACGGATATAAAATGCTTAGTATTTTGTACAGAATCTTCTAGGCTTCATGCCATGGTGGTCCGAGCCTAGGATCGGCGCGAAGTAGGTCCTGTCGAGAGTAAGCTCGCTCACAAATGTGTATTTGCATCGTAGTATTTGGACACGAGCACGTCACGCCGGCTCGGCAGACGGCGGTGTTGTGCGGGGCTCAGCTGACGGTATCGAACGAGTGCCAGGCGGGGCATACACAAGATTACAAAGAAACATAGTCTACAGATAGTCTAATGCCTATGCCTGTGAATTGGGCACAGCGGAATATCATCTCGGTCATATTTGGAGGGAATAACTTCGAAGTCAAAGTCAAAATATTATTTATTCAAATAGGCCTAGCAACAAGCAATTTCGAATCATCAGGTGAAACATTATCTTAAGCTAATTGACAACATTTCATTTTTTATGCGGGCTTTTTTCCTATGAAATTAAATAAAGGATGCAAAATTGAATAAAACCACATTTTTAAACTCTCGAAAATATCCCAATTTCATATACAAAAGTCAATTAACAAAGTTCCTCATTCTAAATGAGAGTAAGTGATGAGTAAAGCGTCACAGCGTACAAACCATACCGAACCGACGCACAAAATAACAATAAATTTCTAACAAATATAACTAAAATAACCAAAAAACCAATCTTTAAAAAATCAACAAATATCTAGATGAATCTGAAAAGTCGCTCGATGAACCCGAAACCTGTCGCTCGATGAGTCCGAAACATGTCGCTCGATGAGCCGGAATAATATCGCAAGTATGTTTACAGAGTCTAGTGACGGTTGGCTGTAAGTAGGTAATCCCATCAAAAACATAAATGTGAAAATGGCAGGCAAGTTCACCGACAAAAGAATTGAGATTTAAAAGGGCGCCAAGTTCCGTAGATTATCTGAAAACTTGGCAAAGTTTGGCACTAGATTGTTAACAGTAAAACTAATTTACTGCGGCTTAATGCATTTTGAGCCTTAACTTGGCAGTTTTCTATACAGTTGTTATAATACCATAAAAGCTGTTGGATATTCGGTCGGTCGGTCGGTCGGTCGGGCGGTCGGTCGGTCAGTCAGTCAGTCAGTCAGTCAGTGGTAAAAATGCCGTTTTTTGGAATTTATTATCTCAATAACTATTAAACCTATATTTATGAAATTTGGGGTTCTAGTTGTTCTAAAGGATCTTAATATATGTACCAAATTTCATGTTTTTCTGTTAGATAGATTTGGAGTTGTTGGGGGGTCAAAAGTGGCTCCAAACGGTTCGTGTAATTATAACACACAGCTGCTGTCCGCCAGTTCCTGGGATGAACTTGGCTGGACACGCTGCCGCGTGTCTAGATATTTCCTGTCAGTTTAATATTAGTAAGAAATCAAATTTAAAAAGTTAGAGCAGCGGTCAATAATGTTTGTATCATATTTTCTCCATACATTACTATTAGACTATTACTTTGGTTGACTGGCAGAGAATGCTTTACGGCATTAAGTCCGCCTTTTGTACTATAAGTTTGTCTTTTGCGCAATAAAGATTAAATATAGTTATTTGTTCAACAAGCGAGCAAAGTAGATTTTTGCTGCGAGTGTTGATGTTTAAATTCATTTTTAAAATCTCGGGACTTATCTCCGCACGTCTCCGATGCAACTTCGTCACGTGTCGTGTTCGACACGGGGGTTATTCTAAATTCTAATACGATCTCGTAATTCGTAATACGCATAAGTCTGCAGACGAGTGTGGCAAGCTCATATCTCACACAACGGCGACGTTGTAATAGCGGTCCTATTCTGTTAACTCACGTATTAAATTCCTATGCGATGCTGTCGCCTAGTAAATTGGATACTTTATTTGACAAATTATTTCGATTATAAAGGATTACATGGGAAAGTATCCTTAGTAAGTAAAGGTAAAACATTGCGAGGTTCTTTTATCACAGACATCGTTTGGGATTTTATTTGTAACTAAAATAAGATCATGCTACATATTTATATTTTCACTCATTCATAAAACCACTTACTTATATTTGGTATAATATTTGGTCAACGTTTTACAACGTCTACGTTCATCTTGAACATCCATTTTAAATACCAGTGAAAACAATTGAAATCTGATGATTAGTTTCGAAGATTGCATACAGACATTACATTACAGACTCAAAAAGTTACAAATTTACTGTACAAGTACAATATTAGAATATAGATAAATCTATACAATTTTGATGTTTGGCCGGTCATCTACCGATCCCGGTGTACAAATGAGCGAGATGACTGTATGTTGCGAGTTCAATGAAATCACTACGGCGTTTGTTTGCCACGTGAGTTGTAAACTTTACAAGGAAGGAAGTATTGAGTTTAAATTGGCAGTAATGGTGGTAGGTCTCGAGTTCATAAGGATGATGTAGAGGAAACGTAGGAATAGGCACAATATTTTATTTAATGATATATGCATGTGTGTAGGAAGGCACGTTAAGCCGTTGATCCCGGTTGTTGTCTATGACAGCAGTTGTTAAGCCAAGTTAGAGGCCTCCGGGCGGCTTGAGAACTTCTAACAGTCAAATTGCCCACTCACTTGACAAGCCTAATCCCAAATAAGGTCTGGTTTCCCCCTCGGGTTGAAAGGTCAGATGGCAGTCGCTTTCGTAAATAAGAAGTGCCTACGCCAATTCTTGGGATTAGGTAGCGGACCCCAGGTATCATTCACGATGCAACTGTACTGGGAATAACGCTAGGAGGATGGATGGATGCATGTGTGTAGGTAACTTATATTTTCATTAGATATAATTATAAAGACGGAGATGCCGTTTATTCGGATTATGCGTTGATCCAAAAATTTGGCTGTCTAGAACTTTGGAAATAGGTACGCGAACCTAAATCTGTGTACTACCCATTTTATACACTTAATCCAGTATTTCAGATGAATAAGTTTTCGGTCAAAAATTTCATTTTTGGTACAAGCTTTTATTGCCGGCTGTACTTTTTTTCACAATCATAAACTCTAAAAAGGATATTTTTGGAAAAGTTGCCCTAGGGCAAGATTTGCAAAAAACAAAGAATTGAGATCTAAATGGGTGCCAAATTCCGTAGATTCACTGAAAAAGGTACTCCGTCACTACATTGTTTACAGTAAAACTAATTTACTGCGGCTTAATGCATTTTGAGCTTTAACTTGGCAGTTTTCTTAAATATAATAATAATTATAATTAGTGTAAACAATGTAGTGCCAGACTTAGTACCTTTTCAGTGAATCTACGGAACTTGGCACCCATTTAGATCTCAATTCTTTTGTCGGTGAAGACGACAACCACGCATCGCATATTGAACTTGGCTGCCATTTACACATTTATGTTTTTGATGGGATACCATTACTTTTTGTCAAACTTCATCAAATGGTGCTTTCCAAGACCGAATGCACGAGTTACTACACAAAATACCCAAAATCGCTTTAGGTGCACCTCAAATATTTGAAGAGTTCCCTCGATTTCTTCAGGACCCTATGATCAGATTCTTACCTGATAACTATGGAACTATCCCTGAAATATATCGTTTCAAACAAAAAAAGAATTTTCCAAATCGGTTAATAAATGTCGGAGTTCTGAGGTAACTAGCATAAATGATAATAATAATAAAACTGATTAAAAAATCACTGTTTTCTGATTTTTTCTGGTGTACACATACAATTACCAAGTAGCATGCCAAATTTCAGCTTTCTAAGTCACCTAGAAGTGGGTTAGGATTTTGATTACTAGTCAGTCAGTCAGTCAGTTAGTCAGTCAGTCAAGTCAGTGGTAAAATGCCGTTTTTTGGAATTTAATATCTCAATAATTATTAAACCTATATTTATGAAATTTAGGGTTCTAGTTGTTCTAAAGGATCTTGTACCAAATTTCATTTTTTATGTTAGATACATTTGGAGTTATTGGGGGGTCAAAAGTGGCTCCAAACGGTTCGTGTAATATAACACACGGATGCGTACCTATTCATACGACTAAAATAAGAATATCTCAGTTCTGCAATGGAATTCAACTTGGTGCCCATAGAACGAAATGAAGTAAGAAGTTGTTGGTTTTAGGACCAGACTCCATACAAAATTGCCCATGGTCAGTTCCTGGGGTGAACTTGGCTAGATTGATTCAAATACAAAATCACAGATACGACAAAATTTCAAAATAACTTAAACTGAAAACTCCAGAACTGCAAAATGTCACAGTTTCATAATGCCTAATTTTTTTTTGCAATCTATAAAGCTTTATGTTGCAATATTATAGTGAACTTTATTTGTCTAATTTATATATAATCATATATAAACATATCAATTTATACATAATCATTATTAAATTGGCACTTCAATGTAAGTGACCAGCACTAAAGAAGATAAGTATGTATATTATATTTGTACATGAAGGTTAACTAGCCGTTTTGAAATTTAGGTATTCTGGCACCTGGTTGTTCTGAACTTATGATGTTCTGCGATGAAAGTGTTGTGAAGTTTGTCCATTATGAAACTAAGGCATTTTAAGATTCAGCCATATTAAGAATATGGTGTTGTGACAAAAAAAGTTAGGTATTCTGTGATTTAGGTATTTGACAGTATTGGTAAAAGGGTAAAATGGAATAGTTATTTGTTATACAAGGGTGCAAAGTTGTATTTTACCCGCGAGTGTGGAATTGAAACACGAGCCAGCGAAAGGATTCTATAGTTGAATTCTAAAATAGAATCCTGAGCGTAGCGAGTGTTTCAACACACGAGAAGTAAAATACAACTTTGCACCCGTGTGTAACACAAAACTTTTCTCCTCACTATAGCGAGGAAAGTGCAACATGCTGACAAGTTGTCAAGTTGTGTATATTTTAGTTGACATTGACAAGATGACATTTCTGACGATGCGTTTCGAAATTGCATCGACTCAACTTGTGCGTTTACAAATTACAATTATACTCAAAATCATTATTAAAAAAATGTAACTTATAGAATTTTAAGGTTTACGACTTAAATCATTAAATAAAGCTAAATTTGGTATTTTTTATTAAATTCTCAAACCATTTATTTAATGATAATTGATATCAAACAAACCATTAATATGAGCGTTTTACGTTTTGTTATCTGTCAAAAGCTACTCAAACACGCTCCAAGGTCAAATTACTTTCCCCACTTGTGGATAAAATGCGTTTTTACCCACTTGTTTCAAAGGATAAAAGACGGCTTTCCGAGCTAGTGAGGGGAAAAATAGATTTCACATTTGTTATGCCTCGTCTGTACGCGTTTGCAGGTTTTTAACGGGAAGATGAAGGGTATAGTAATGAAGCATTTGAGCGTGTTTTTGACGCAGCTACCCTAATCCTGTCTTTGAAACGAGACAGTTTAACGTGCGCTACACATATCGGCCTAGAGAATTAAGCATCATTGACACACACGTGCGAGAGTTGTATGAAGTTTCATTAATATAGCGACAGGGACAGGTTACCGCATTATCAGCTTACCGCGCGCCTTAGCAAGGCCGAACACGTGGCAGGCCCTTTAGTTTTAGTCGTCTCCCGGCCGAGCTAACGAATACACACCCTACTACTACTCTCGCATTTAATTACAACTCCCAGGAGTATCCCCTAAAATTACATTGCGGAGTACCTTACTTAGATATAATAAGTTCACTCACTTCACTCGACCTATGTCCAGGGCAGGGTAGGGTAGGTAGGATCTAGCAATGGTGTTTAACTTGTATGCGATGCGATTCCTTGCTCACGTGTAAAAGGGACTGTTGGTTGCGTTTTTTGCATGTACGAGTGTCTCCAAAATGCACCTTAAGTAAGTCGAAAATAAATCACCAAGCAGTGCACCCGTATTTCATTCAAGAGAAAATCCCTAATTGAAGTTTGAACCTTATTACACAGAACAGGGACTTCAGTATAGTCGGATCAGAGCACTGATGGTTCTGTCAACATTTGTAATATTTTAACAACTGTGAAAGATTGAACAGAGTTCCGAAGACACAAAAAACAGAGAATATATAATATTTTTCAATTAGTGGAAGTGTGCACACTCACTAATTAGTGGCAAGATTTCTCGTATTTTCACGACGCAGGATTACTTGGAAACAAAAGCAAACCCCCTAAAACTAACTCAAAACTCGGTTCAGCAAACGCATAAGGCCTTAATAAAAAGAGGGCAGTAACTGCGCTAGCATGGCGAAAACCCCTGTAGTGAAAATTGTGTACATTGAAAAAACTTTTTGTCGAAACTTCTGTACGTTTCGGCCAGCTTTTTATTTTTCAAGTAAAATAAAATGTGGAAGAGTTTTCTTAACAATTTCTGAGACAGGCGTAATATTGCCCACTAATTGCCCTATCTATTCTTGTCTGATACCTATACGGCAGTACTATAGGTAAATTAGGTAAGTAGCCCGCTACTTTTCCCTCTCATATGCCATTGTCCAGCTCGTCTCTTTGGCCTTATTATATCTTTACGTTTAGCTACAAACAATTTCCGTGATAAAAAACATAAGCATGCTAGCGTCACAGGAAGGGTTCCAGGCTTATAACATCAATTTTGGACAACCCTAGTGCTAAAATCGCGGGACAAGGCAATATCGAGCCTATAAAAATGAATTAAGGTGTAATCTGCCGTGAAAGCCAGGGTAGCATTTTGGTGGAAATAATATCCAATCCTTTGTGTGTCGGGCCCACTGTCTGTGCGCCCGTTTTAAATCTAAAACGTCGTATGTATTTAGAGTCTGCCAGTTTACATGCCGTTTTATGTTAGGGTTCAAGTTGAGTGTGGACTATGAAATTATGGGTATTAGTTTTCAATGTCAGTTTAAATTCCCTGTTGTGTGCTACTTCCGAACAGGGAGCTAAATTAGTATGTTATGTTCTTATGTTGTACGAGCAGTACTAGTATGATTGGTTGGGAAACAAACGTGATTTATTGAGTTTTCTTGGTATAAAAGAAATCGTAAATGCAATAAATTAACGCACCTATTACTCGTTGTCTAACTAAGAACCTACGATGGCATGAGGCTTTCGAGGTTTTCTTCGTCGTTTCGTCGATAATAATACCATTTAAATATTTTTTAGAAGATATGAGTTGAGTACATTGAAAAACTAGTTTGAAATTTTTAGTATTTTCTTTTGGAATCAAGTAAGTACCTATTTGTGTAGCCGTTTGTAATTACAGCTGGCCCTTATTTTACAAACTTGTCATTTTTTAGCTGACGATTACTATTCAACCTACATTTCTGGGCAGTTACGTAGAGATAGTAGCTGGACAGCATTAATACTTACTTATCGACCCAGCAATATATGCCGATTTGTCATTGTGAGGTGAAGCATTCTGACCTGACATCTATCGTTATATCAGAATTCTTCTCCGTACACTTGAATCTAAACCCGTCATAATATATACGACTGAAACAGTCGTCTGCGATCACCTTTAGCACTGTTAGGTAATCTATGATATGTATGACAGTGAATAATATGTATCACCCGACGTCCGTGTGATTTCATCCAATCAACACTTGATTGATGCGGACTCAAGGTCCGAAGAACGATGCAGTCTCTAGGCGATTGTTAATAGTGAATGCCCAATTGTTATATAGAGATTGATTTTGCTCCATTTATTTATTTAAAATATATACACGGCATTGCAGCATATGCCAATACACCGAATAATTAAACAAAGTATAGACAAAGTAAATTTCAAATGCTAGAAAACATATCATCCATCATCTCACAAAACCTCAGACCCTCCTCACACACCATCACCGTTCTATACACATTTAGGCTTAAAACTGTCATTGGTTACTGTTATTACTGTTATTAATTTTGGAATACATAGTTTTATACCTTCGACTATAGCGTCAAAAGCTCTTATTCCTTTGTAATTGACGGCCTGTTTAGCCTAGTTGACCGAAAGACCGAAGCCCTTCTGCTACATGGTCCGAGAAGGGGGACCTCCTCGCAATGCCGGAATTAGGGTGAACGGGGAAGTCGTGGCCGTCAAGGCTCAGATGAGATATTTGGGTCTCACTCTAGATGGACGGTGGCATTTCGGAGCACATTTCTCCAACCTTGCTCCGAAGCTGATGTCTACAGCCGCCGCTCTTAGTCGGTTGCTTCCCAACGTCGGCGAACCCAATGCCACATGTAGGCGTCTGTACTCCAGCGTCATACGGAGTATGGCCTTATATGGGGCGCCTATATGGGTCGACGCCCTTTCAGTAGCTAACAGGACCTTACTCCGAAGGCCGCAGAGGGCGATCTCTTTAAGAGCTATCCGGGGGTACCGCACGGTGTCGTTTGCAGCAGCGTCGACGTTGGCTGCCGACCTCCCATGGGATCTGGCGGCACGGGTGCTTGCAGGGGTCCACCAATACAAGGCTGGAAAGAGAGCGAGAGGAGAGTTTCCTGACTGGGATGAGATGGGGCGCGCCCGAGCTTCAGCATTGGCCGACTCGCTACGCCAGTGGAAAGAGGAGCTGAGGTCAGCAGAATTCGGCATTTTAACGGTAGGCGCGATACTGCCACATCTGGAGCGCTGGATCGACAGACGACACGGAACGTTGACGTTTCACATGGTGCAGATGCTTACCGGCCACGGATGCTTCGGTAAGTACCTGCACCGCATAGGAAGAGAGCCTACCCCATGCTGTCACGCGTGTGGTGCGCCTGTTGACACAGCGCTTCACACGCTAGAAGAGTGTGCCGCGTGGGTGCCTCAGCGGGTGGCCCTACAGGCGGTAATAGGCGCAAACCTCTCGCTGGCCAGTGTCGTCAACGCCATACTCGGCAGCGAGGAGGCATGGAGAGTGATGGCCTCCTTTTGTGACGACGTAATGTCGCAGAAGGAGGCCGCGGAGCGGGCCCGCGAGAACGATCCTCTTGCGGATCCGCTCCGCAGGCGACGGATTGGAGGCAGAGCCAGGCGCTATGCGCATCTGACGCCTCCGCCGTAGTGGAACCGTACAGGGAGTCGGGGCATAATCTGTAAGAATCGTTCCACAAGACTGGAGGCGCTCGCCTCATATCTCAGTCTGCGGCCACTAGCCAGTGGGCCGCCCGCCGGGACGTACGCGGTTGAATGCCAAGAGCGATCCTGTGGCGCCCCAATACAAGGCGGAGCTGGACTTCGTTGGTGGTTTTAGACGGTAGTCCAAGGCTATCTAGCCGCGGTTAGTCCGTCATACCCGTCCTCCCCGACAGGACGGGATGCGTAAACGCATTTACCCAACGTTAAAAAAAAAAAAAAAGGGACTGCCCCCAAAGCTAGAGGTCCCGGGTTCGAATCCCGCCAGGACATTTATTTGTGCATTTATCACGGATATTTGTTCTTGGATCTTGGAGTACAAGCTTTGCTTAGTTTGGGACTAGGTCGATTTGTGTAAGATTGTCCTCCAATATTTATTTATTTATTTTAAAGACTTTTGAACTTTTCAAATGCGTAGCTACTTTTGTTGCCGACTGTACCGTAGAAAACTAGATAAAAAAAGAGCATTGAATTAACACGATTTTTAACAGATTTTATTGAAGGATATACTTTTACTTGTTTATAAATTGATTCTTATTTCGTTACAATAAGTTTAACAAATTATTATTTTTTGTTAGCAGCAATAATAGACAAGCCGCTCAAAAATGTCTGACACGAGTTTTTCCCCTTTTACGGAGAAACAAAATAAGGTCAACTGGCCAGGCAAAAGCAAAGAAAATAGGTACACCCTTGTGCAGGCTAATAAATACAAAATGTAATTTGTATTTGGCCTGAACAATTAATGCGGTACCATCAAATGAAGTACCTAATTATAATTAATTTATATAGCCCTTAACGCGCGTGTGTGTACGTGACAGATATTTTTGAGCAGCCAATCCTGTCCATTTGGTGCTTTACGTCAGACACGGCAATAACATCTGATACATGCTAGCAGATTCAGAAGTAGTTCTACAAGTCAATAATAGAATGTATTATTTTAATTAAAAGTATTAAAACCCATTCCGACTGTACACCGCACTTACTTTTTATATCAAAACGGTTACCAAAGAAAACTTCCAAATGTTTACCTTTACCCATAAAAGCGAACTGAGGTTTGCTTGTTAACCCTCGTTATTGCGAAATGAGCTTTACACGTAACAGTTATGGTCGAATTTAGATCGGAATTCGATTTGAAAACAATGAGCGAAATTATCTAGTGCGTGCGAACCAAACGTTTTGGACTAAATTATGTTGGGGTAAGGTGTAAATTTGCGTGTATAAAGTGGCTGTTACTTTTGAAATGTTTATTTACGTAGCGGTAGGTTGATTATTAGAGCTAATATTTGATTCGGCTGTTTGGAAGTTTTAGGCTACTATACGAAAGTTTTATTACGAATGGAGAAAAATTGTGAAATTACGTCCAGTTTAACAGAATTTATGCATTTTCGTAAAAAAATCTGAATCTTCACTGCCTTTACACTCTTCACTCTATTACCTACTTATACCTAAACGCGAAAATAACTCTGGCTGTGTCGGTTTGTACCTTTTCACGCTTAAACTGATTAAGATAAAATTCGTTATGGAGTTTTCATCCCGAACGAACGAAGAGAGTCGTTTTTATCGCGGAAATCAACCCCAAATAAAAATAAAGGGTGGATGTTTGTATTGATTGAAGTCCGATAGAAACGAGTTCTACGCGAATAAAGTCGGGCAGGGAGCTAGTATCTAACAAAAGTAGGTAAGTCGTAACTAATTAGGACACTCCCCCGACATGCCACAGACGGATTTTCCCCAATGCGTCACCATTTACAGGTTAGGTTTTAATTTAACTACCTAAGGCTTTTCATGGTCGTCGAAATACGCAGTAACATATGGAGGTCATGCATAGTTTAGGCGCGTTAGACGCCTGTATTGCCTGGTATTGACAACCCAATCGATAGAAACAGTTGTGTAAGACTACTTCGTCGTTGTTCAGCTGTTTGTAAGTAGTCGACCACTTTAAAAACTCAATATAATGATGCTTTCATTCAAGTTTATTATCAAAGCCATTTTTTGAAATTTTTCCGATTAAGAGTGATGTTTGTGAAAAAAATAATCCTGGACAAGTCTTGGTAACGTAGAGATAATCTAAATTAAGGACTTGGTAAAAATTATTAATAAAACGGTAAAAAAAACCAGTTAGTAAAACTTTTTTAAACCAATTATGGTATGATGTACATAACATTCAACAGTTACAATAATTCCAAGTACATGGGCAGATGGCGCGCAGCATATGCCTAGCATGTGGTTGTTAGGTATTAACAAAGCTAAACGACCGGGCTTAAAAAATAACCAGTATACGAACTCTGATACGATTACACGATAGTTGTTACGATTCTAGAGGTCAAATTATGATAGACACCTAAAAAGGTACGAGTACGAGTACAATGTTGTCATGAATAGATCTGAGCACAACAAGGTTTCGCGAGACCGTTGAAATTCGATACAATGCTTGCAAAAAGCAGTCCATAATGAGTACGAAAAATGTAGATACTTTGTTGCATAAGTATGACTATTTTTTATTTATTTATTTACAATAGAAAATTGATACATTGGGTATAACGGAAAAGTGTCGTTAAACCCTATCGGGTTTGTATCGACACCGAAATCGTGAACAATATTGTTAATAAGCTTACTTACGAGCTAATTGTATGACACATTGGAAAGAAAAAAAGAACTATTATAAAATTGTTGTTACAGTGTGAGTGATTTAATTGTTTTGTCACTTTATTCACAGTGTAAGGAACACAAAGTTGCCACTATTTTCTAGTCTCAAATTTCATCAACCAGTCTATCTCCTCTCCTATACATATTGGAGGCAAAAGACAAGATAAGAGAGAGAGCGGCAGGTTTGTAGTCCTAAGTCGATCTGAACCACAGACCACTTAACCTTAAGGGTTAAGCGGTCTGTGATCTGAACCAAATCATAAATAAATAAGGCATTAAGTCCGCTTTTTGTACTATAAGTTTTTCTTTTGTGCAATAAAGATTAAATAAATAAATCCTATCGAGAGCAACGAAGATCTCCGTTTAATTTTTTTTTATATAGTAAACAGGTAATTACTATCTCACCAGATTTCGGCAAAAATGCTTCCGTATGTCCGGCCGGCAGATTTCCGGATTTCCCGCGGTCTCCTTTATACAAGTCGCATTCTTCAACCGATTATCATGAAAGTATCACGTTTAGTTAGTAGATTTGATATTTTTTATCGTCAGATTTTGAATTTTTTTAAATTTGAATAAAGAAAATTGCGGTGTCACAGAACCACTACTTCTATATAAGGTGTTAATTTATTAGTTGCAGATATTTTAACAGATGATACTTTACTTTAAAACAATTCACTTTAAATAGAAACTAAGAAACCTTTTCATATTTTTTTTTTGTTTTCATTTACCGAACAAAAAAATAATTTGTAAGTTCGTCTAAAAATAATCACCATGTGCCTGATAAGACGTTTAACACTATCTGTCATGTCACTCATGTCAACAATTGTTTGTCTTAAATGTCATTATGGTTCGGCGGAAAAACTACAAATGTAGGATGTAATGTAGGGTGGAAATTGGGGCTGTCGTGTTAAAACTAGTCAAGAAAATCCACCCATTAGGACAGTTAACTAATACTAGCCTTTGATAAGTGAGTTAAAGTAATTTTAAAAGCAAGCATGAAGAAAAGAAGGCATTTCAAAATAAGTAAAATTGATTTGTAAACTACACAATTAGACAGAAAATAACATGACATTAACAATCAAGTATTTGATTTATCGACGTGAAGTTGCCAGTTACAGTTAAGTGGTACGTAAAAGAGGTACTAGAATCTGTTCAATGAGTTCTCATTTAATAATCACATTAACAGGGTGTTTTTACGTAACAAATTTGTTTTTCAGTTATCTCCAAAAAAACATCGTAAAAGCTATAATGTTTCATACTTAAATATACTCCAGGGACCGAGTACTATCAGCTGTAAAAATATCTGCAACTAATAAATTAACACCTTATATAGAATAGACTCGCCTTTGTACATTAATGTTTTGTTACATGTATATGTTTCAACCAGTAATTGTGTACAATAAAGTGCTTATCTACACTGCTTACATAGAGGTACATACACTTCATAGATTAAGTGGAGTCCTCTCATTTATCAGAATAACGTCGGAAGTTGCCACTGTATTGCTACCTCTCCCATATACGAAAGTTAAGTTTTAAGTACTTATATATACGTAACATTAGTTTGTACCATATATGTATGTGTTGGAGAATATTACGAGGCAGTTAGCTTATATTTCCCACGGGTGAAATGTTTCGCTAACGGCGGAGTAGTATCCAGCAGGATTAAAATATATGCTAATATAATACAATATACATGTATATTAGCATAATACTAGCTTTTACCAGCAATAAATAATACTAGCTTTTACCCGCGGCTTCATCCGCATTCCACATTGAACTCGAACTTTATATTGCACTTCCATACAAACTTCCGTTCCCCATTTCACTCCATTAGTCAATTAATGAGTTATTATTTGTAATGAACATTATACTTGTTGAATACTGTAAGTGTTCACTACATTACAAGATACTGAAGAGGGGGGGGGGGGGACCGATAGTGCATCTACGGTAAACCAATTTGATTTCTGGCCCATTTCGTAGCCGTACCTTATCACAGTGAAAATCAATATGAAACCTGCTAGAGATCTCATATTATTGTCACTGTCACAAGGTACGAAGTGGCCCAGAAATTAAATTGGTTGACTGTATGTACTCTCAACTCTAAGAATATGCATACAAATTTATATGAGTCCTATTCTCCAGAAATCTGTATATTTATAGTGAGAGTACCAGTAGGTAGCGAGAGAACTATGAGCGGTAATTCTCAATTCCTGACTCAGTCGCCTTAGGTGAACCAATATAAATCTGACCCACGAATATGCAATTGTTATGAATATAGGGATCAAGATATAGTAGAAACAGGTGGAGAGTCAAGGCGAGGCGGTTTGTGAGCATACAGGATATAATAAAAATTATCCGTCTGAGCCGTCCCCGTGTGCTTAGGGTAAAAATATACATTTGGTTTTATCAGAGCGTACCTACTGTTTATTAAAACACATCCTTCACACTTTGTAATGGAATAGGAAGGACCTAGGTAAGTTAGTACAATACAAAGCTATTTTAAACATAGTATAAACCTTTATTTTACGGTAAGAGGAAAGTCTTAGTGCGAAAACCATACTATATCACCGAAGGGGCGACGTGCCATATGTAGCGTGTATGTAGGATGTACCTAAAGTAGGTACCATATTTTTACACGACTGCCCAAAAAAGAAGGGTAATATTTTGAGGGTTGAAGTAAGTATGTGAGACTCATTATTCCACCAGAACTACGCAACGCGTCATGTATAGTAACTTGCGAGTAGTCTTGTGACGAATATACATACAATTATAATATATCTACAATGGATAAATTGCTAGTGGTGGCACTGAAATTTAATTTCATGTGGACTGGCCTACCTCTTTTGAGGCGTAAGTATAATATACAGGCCTATAGCCAAACCAATACGCAATTCATAGAACGGAGCTAATTCCCCGCCGGTCGCTTTGAGCTTTCATCTTCGCTTGGTCGGCGGGCGGGGAGATATTGCGCCAAAGAGATGTCAGTGCCGTCGTTCAATTGTTCAAGGTAGTAATTATACTCGTATATGGGGTAGGCTTTGATAGGTTTCTTATTTTTCAGCTTTTACGGCAATATTGTGGGAGGTACAGTTTAACACATTCGGTGCCAGTGACACGTAACCGTGTCATTTTTGTATGTATAATTGCCTTGTCGGCGCCGAATGTGTTAATTGGTTAATTATCCTGTGACCCCAATGCTAATAGTAACACCCAAAATGTAAAAACTTTCAGCACTGTTGCGTTTCAAAAATGAAAGTACCGATACCAAAATACCGAGAATTCTCCCCCTAGGTCGCATGGTCCGATTGACTAGTCCGATCAATCGGAATACGAATATTTTTTTTCCTGTTGGCTCGATTGATCGGACTATAAGGACTTCTCAAATCCTGACAGTCCTACTATCGGAGTAATGGGATTTTAAAAGTTCGTCTAGTTCGATCGATCGAACCACGAGAGCTTGAAAAATCCTCTTAATCCGATCACACAATTTTTATTTTTCCTGTTCGTCCGACCGGTAGTTTTATGATTAATTTTGTAATCTACCAACATCTCGAAAGTGTTTTCTCACTTTCGGCGCGGAATTTTACTAACACGAAATAGTTATTTCGAGGGAAAGATCTAACAAATAGTCTTAAGAGCCCTTATTCTCTAAAAACCGCTCATGGATTGGTGTGAATTAGAATTAGTAAATTTTATATATTGAAATAATACGCATATTCTTTGATAATAGTTTATATTTACTCTAAGCCAGACGCTACAGTGATCTGTGCTTTATGGTATTGATGCGCTTTATTCAGTAGTACGCAACCACCTTTGCGGGCGTAAGAATATAATTTTGTTGTTATCTATTATTTCCTCCATCTTCCGTCCGTCCGGTTCAATAAATTGACATAGATCAGATGTTGACATTATGAACTGACATCGCATAAAATAAAATATAGAAAAGTTTATCAAAAGCCAGTGTCCAGTAATGAGTTAAGATTAGATAACCTTTATGTGTCATCCGGACTTAGCAAAATATCAAGTCTACGGTTATGTCCGATCAGTCGATCCAACAGGAAGAAAAAACGACCTTGTGGTTCGATCGATCGAACTAGACGAACTTTTAAAATCCCATTACTCCGATAGTAGGACTTGAGAAGTCAGGATTTGAGAAGTCCTTATAGTCCGATCAATCGAGCCAACAGGAAAAAAAAATATTCGTATTCCGATTGATCGGACTAGTCAATCGGACCATGCGACCTAAGGGAAAGAATTCTCGGGTCATATAGATTTAAGTTCGCGTGGATATTGTCAAAGTTCTTCAAGAAAGAAGTGTATACATTTCTAAAGGGTGGCCGGCAATGCGCTAGTTACACCCCTGGAGTTGCAGGCGTCCATAGTATGGCATGCATTCGGGAATTCCGGAATTTCGTAATACCGGAATCTCGGCCATTTTTTTCGATACTACAATTCCGGAATTGGAACAATCGGAATTTCGAAATTCCGGAATTGAATTTGATGTATTTCCAGAGCTTTTATTATACGTTTATTTTTAAGTTTTTACCATAAAACTAGGAAGCTAGTCCATAGGCTTATCTGTCACTATAACATAAACTTTAACACTCGCCTGAAAACTCGGCCCTTTAGAAGCATTTTTGAATAGAGCCCGGAGATATCCGTCCACATAATATCTATGAAAAAAATATATCACGGGAGACGACTTTTTTGACTATTACTATTATTTATCGTATGGCAATTATTTCGAACCATGAGATCTTCGAGAAGGCAGAACGGTTGCTAGTTTGTTGGACTTTTAGCACCACGTCGTTTTGTATGTGGCACACGTTTAGGTCACGTGTGTCGTGTAGGGTAACTGTGGGTACTCCCTACGGACGTAGTACAACCTCGACTCCCCTTATCAAGCGAGTGGGGAACTTGACTGTTAGAAGTTCTTAAGCCGCCCGAAGGCCTCTAACTTGGTTTTACAACTGCTGATATTAACAATTTGAGGAATTTATGTTCATCATTAATTGATCAAGGCATAGGGCACATAATAGACACGGAAACCGCTTTCCATAGCCTTTCAACATAACATTACAATCCGCATACGTATAATAGGACATTACTCACGCTGCATGTGTATGTGCTGCTTGGGCATCTTGTAGTCGGGCGGGTAGCATCGCTCGTAGAATTCGAGGTCCTGGACATCGCACACCTCCGGCGTGGGAATGATGAGCCCCGTGCATATCGCCCTCTGGAGGTGGTGCTCCTGTTGACAGAAAAGTAATTATTAGCAATGATTTCAAAAGTACACAATAAGCAAGTAGTATTTGTATTTCAAGTAAGTAGTAGCCTTATTAACACACGTACGAAAGTCGTATGTGAGTTTACTACATTGCGTAGTTTGACAGATCGATTGAACTCGTTATACTACGGTAACTCGCAATGTAATGAAACTCGCATGCGACTCTCTTATGTGTGTACAGAGGCCTAAGGATCTAGACACGCGGCAGCGTATCCAGCCAAGTTCACCCCAGGAACTGGCGGACAGCAGTCGTGTGTTATTTTACACGAACCGTTTGGAGCCACTTTTGACCCCCCAATAACTCCAAATCTATCTAATATAAAATAAAAAAAATTGGTACATGTATTAAGATCCTTTAGAACACCTAGAACCAAAAATTTCATAAATATAGGTTTAATAATTATTGAGATATTGAATTCCAAAAAACGGCATTTTTACCACTGACTGACTGACTGACTAGTAATCAAAATCCTAACCCACTTCTAGGTGACCTAGAAAGCTGAAATTTGGCATGCTACTTGGTAATTGTGTGTGTACACCAGAAAAAATCTGAAAATATTGATTTTTTAATTAGTTTTATTATTATTATTTATGCTAGTCCTCAGAACTCCGTCATATATTAACCGATTTGGAAAATTCTTTTTTTGTTTGAAACGGTATACTTCAGGGGTGGTCCCATAGTTATCAGGTAAGAATCTGATCACAGGGTCCTGGAGAAATCGAAGGAAATCTTCAAATATTTGAGGACCACCTATGGCGATTTGGGTATTTTGTATAGTAACTCATGCATTCGCTCTTAAAAAGCACCATTTGGCGAAGATTGACAAAAAGTAATGATATCCCATCAAAAACATAAATGTGAAAAAGGGAGCCCAGTTCAATATTCACCGACAAAAGAATTGAGATCTGAATGGGTGCCAAGTTCCGTAGATTCTCTGAAATGGTGCCAATTTTGGCACTACATTGTTTACAGTAAAACTAATTTACTACGGCTTAATGCATTTTGAGCCTTAACTTGGCAGTTTTCTATGCAGTATGTTACGAGTATAATACCATAAAAGCTGTTAGATATTTAAGAAAACTGCCAAGTTAAAGCTCAAAATGCATTAAGCCGCAGTAAATTAGTTTTACTGTAAACAATGTAGTGCCGAAATTGGCACCATTTCAGAGAATCTACGGAACTTGGCACCCATTCAGAACTCAATTCTTTGGTCCGAACCGTTCGACCCGAGTCTTACTACATAGTGTACGTTTGGGCACGATCATAAATTCATAACATATTATTATACAGTAATTGAATGTAGCATACAAATATAGATTCGCGTGACTACTTACGCGAACGATTACGAGTACACATGTATAAGAAAAAAATCAAGAGAATTTCATTAGAATATACTTAATCTCCATTATTTTTGAAGTGCATCAGATTCTAAATTGAAATTCACAAAATATAAAAAAAAAAACAAAAGATAAAATATGCACACATTCCATTCCCTCTAAAAATAAGTATAAAAACTGTACTCTTGGACGGCACGCCCTCTGACATCATCCGTGCGAAACTTAATCAATCGATAAGACGTGGGCAGCAATCTATGATAACATTGATAACATAATGTTATGATGATATACATCGTTATATATTTGAATGACTGCGTATATTTATACAATTCTACATTACTAAGGGAGGTAATACAAATAAGGTGTCAGATTGTAAGATGTTTGACACTCGAGCCGAAGGCAAGGACGATAAATATGCGATTTTAAGCTTTATTTTTTACCGCTTGTGGTAGGTTAGTACAATCCTTTCCCATCGGCTAAACTCGGTATACGACTAGATCCGAAGAATTGTCAAGCAATTACAATATTATTAAACATCTGTCATGTCAAATGGCAAAATACTCCCAGTTTTCATTCTGACATTTGATATTGACAAATAAAGTTTCACATTAACAGATAAGAATTTGTCAAACATTTAATACAATATTTGGGAGCCACTTGGGGTCCAGTCCTATTTATTAACCGATGCGAAAGTATTATTCACTACGCCTGTACACAATTTTACGTATCCAGGCGTATATGGCCAGGAAGTGGGATTTCTATTGCGACTTTCTTGGTCAGGTGTGACCAAAAATGAAATTATTTGCAACTAGGGTCAACCCAAATTAAGGGTGCCGTTTTTCCTGGGACACATCTAAAGTTAAGGCTAGAAACTTACATTTTTAGTTACATACAATAGTACATACAATACGGACAAAGATACTTTCGCATAATAGTAATGTATAACCCATAAAGCTCTCAGTTGTTAAAACTGATAGTATGTAGATACAATAATGTTCAAGTGGTATAGCATAAAGATCTACAGTCAGTAGTATAAAACCTTCAACCCTTTGGCGTGATAGAGCAGGCATATAGTAGTAAGTAGTATGAAATGAATGGAACCCCGGGCTCCCCAGATAGGGGTAACTAATGGGGTTCCCTCGAGGAATTATAGGCGGTTCCGAACCGGGTTCCGTTATCGGATGCCGACACTATCAATTTTGATGCATTGTTAACTTTAATGTTATCTTTCGAGGGTTCTTTATATAAAGAACGGCAATACTGTTTTATTGCTGACGTAAATTTGTCCCTCGCGCGCTTAACTTTTAATGTTTCTTAGAGGCGGGTGATATTGATATGTGTCGCAAAAGGTCAGCAGGCCCTCTTTATCGATGACAATATAAAGACGATTTTTACATTGCGTCAGTTCAGAAAGGAAATTACGCCTTACAGCGCCGGATTTTACCTTACTTATTCTGCTTACATCTTTATAAGAAAAAAAATTAATTAGATTCTCCGAAATCAGTCTAAATATATGAGAAGTGGAAAAAACCTCGAGAAGCACGTTTCATATTAAAGTTCGAAATCTTTTCTGGAACGTTCATCTTCCATGAAAAGGTGTTCTTTTTTGACACATTTATAATATGTTTAATGGCTATGCTAGCATATTTAATACTAGCTTTGACCTTCCCCTTCCCCTTTGGTTTCCAGTTCAGTTCAAGTAATAATAACGATTTTTCCGAACGTGAGAAATTCAATTTCCTGCCTTAATAATTACGTCAATGCGAACAAAATTTAATAATTAATTACTTCCTGGAGCTGTTCCTCAATTACGTTGGCTTTTCATGAAAAAATCGTACAATTAAAGCGGCTGGTAACATCCCGGATAGAATGAAAGCAAACCAGAAGGGCTAAATGATCATTAGATTCATTAGAGAACGAATTACAGAATACGGGGAATTTTGAAACGATTTCATTGTAGTTTTCTTATCGTTTTGTGGCGATCCCGGATTGGCTTCTATGCAATGTACCTTTGCAGGACGCGCTGTCCCTCACGTACAGATGGTGTTTAAATTGTCTGTCAAGAGTGTCAAGGTGGATGTGGCTTTTTGATGAGGCCAATTTCTCAGAGTAATCTCGGTGGTTTATTCAGCTATTGCTGCGCTGATACGCATTTCTGCATTTAGTTACGCCTCTACTTAGGATGATCTTCGTAATCCTTTGTGAAGTCATTGTCATCTCTGACGATGAAAAGCCAACTTTTTTTAAGTCTTCCGCTTTCACCGAAACCTGGAGGTGGTGAAGCCAGACATTTGTTACCACGGAAATTGCCGGTTTTCGTAAAACGTGAACACCAATAGCGGCGTTATAGCATTTGTATGTATTGGGTTTACCTATATTTTTTATGTAAGGGTCGCGGGTGTCCGCTGGATGCGGGTGGCGCAGGACCGGTCATTGTGGAAGTCTTTGGGGGAGGCCTATGTCCAGCAGTGGACGTCATTCGGCTGAAATGATGATGATGATGTTGATGATGTTTTTTATACTACGACGGTGGCAAACAAGCTTACGGCCTCACTGACGGTGAAGCAGACACCGTAGCCTATGGACACTTGCGACTCCAGGGGAATCACAAGTGCGTTGCCGACCCCTTATTGACTTGGGAATGCGCTGTATTGAGGTTGAGAGTGAGGGACCCGCAGACGTCTCCAGCTGTCAAACTAGAGACATGCAGGTCCCTCACTCCCAACACAGCGCATCCTCGGGAGCTCTGGCAAGCTGGCAACCTTACTCACCCCAGGGACACAACACAACATACCTACCTAAGGGGCAAGTAGTGATGCTAGTATGGCTGCGGTCTTCTGTAAGGCGGAGGTACTTCCCCAGTTAGGCTGCTCCAAATTTGAGCAAGATGACGTTTCGCTGTGCCCTACCTCGTCAAGCCTATGTAAAGCTAGACGTAGAAAACAAATAGGCAGATACCGAGACGACTCCATGACTTTCCGTTTCTCAATTGTGGTATGGAATAAAACAATACATATGTCATACATCTCTCTCACACCGTATAAGATCTCAGACTCAGTGGTGTAATACAAATAAATTTAAATTGTTCTTTGGAAATCCGAGCCTAAAATATAATATAACGTAATGAAGGGACCTTCCCACCAACAATGTTTATCGCTATGCTAAATTAAAGCACTCGTGCAAAAAACACGGACTCGTACATATTTAGATGGCTAATATATTTTCACTGTACGTGTCTCCCATAATCAGGGATGGACATTTCTGATGTAATTTTAGATACAGTCGCCGATTAATAAGACTAATGGATCCAAATTACTCGATTGATAAATGTTATCGTAACGTAGATAAAATAAATATCCAAATCTATCTAGATGTGTTTGATGATTACCGTCCGAAGTTTGCTCTCACTAACGCCAGGTCCGGTACGAAACTAAACACGGGCAGAAGAAATTTGCTCTTAACTTGCTGTTCCATCTACCTATAAGTATTCTATACATATATTTGATCAAAGAGATAACCTACTCCCGGATAATCACGAATAAAATTAGTTCATTATACAAATAGATGGGTTTTTCTACCGGCAGCTTACTGCCGCAGTTTCGCCTTAGCGAAACTGATGATAAGGGTGGTATTCCACTCGTCGAATATCTTTGTCCAATATAGATTAGATCAAAGAAATTGGATGATTTCATCAAACTTAGAAGGATCCTCGATATTTGATCAAAGATTCTGATGACATCAATATGGCTACGTATGAAAAAAAACGGACAATGATATTGGATAAGTGGAATGGGCCTCCGTCAAAGAAATTTGATCAAGATTGGACAAAGTTATTGGACGAGTGGAATACCACTCTAAGTTGAATATGGGCAGGAAACGGTCGTAAGTTTTAAGTTAGTATAATTTATAGACTCATCTCCTTTTATATAGCCAATACTTTTAGAAATGTGGTAGAAACATGGCTAGGAATCATAATGTAGTGTTGCGAGCCTGTTTTTGGCTTCCAACTTGTTTTCACATAAACAAGACTTGGCAGTGTCGTGGAATATATTACAGGCAAATAGCTCGAATGTTTTCAGATCACATAATACCGATAAACGATAAATTTAAGATTCTTCGATAACTTTTTTCTTCATAAACCAAATATAAGCACTCGTGTTGCGATATCAAGGGTAGACTTGATCTATTCGATATCTAGACACGCGGCAGCGTGTCCAGCCAAGTTCACCGCAAGAATTGGCGGACAGCAGCCCGTGTGTTATTTTACACGAACCGTTTGGAGCCACTTTTGACCCCCCAATAACTCAAAAACTATCTAACATAAAAAAATTAAATTTGGTACATGTATTAAGATCCTTTAGAACAACTAGAAACCCAAATTTCATAAATATAGGTTCAATAGTTATTGAGATATTAAATTCCAAAAAAACGGCATTTTTACCACTGACTGACTGACTAGTAATCAAAAACCTAACCCACTTCCAGGTGACCTAGAAAGCTGAAATTTGGCATGCAGCTTGGTAATTGTGTGTGTACACCATAAAAAATCTGAAAATAGTGATTTTTTTATTACTTTTATTATTATTATTATTTATGCTAGTTACCTCAGAACTCTATCATTTATTAACCGATTTGGAAAATTCTTTTTTGTTTGGAACGGTATACTTCGGGGGTGGTCCCATAGTTATCAGGTAAGAATCTGATCATGGCGTCCTGGAGAAATCGAGGAAACTCTTCAAATTATTGAGGTGCACCTATAGCGATTTGGGTATTTTGTATAGTAACTCGTGCATTCGCTCTTGAAAAGCACCATTTGATGAAGTTTGACAAAAAGTAATGATATCCCATCAAAAACATAAATGTGAAAATGGGAGCCAAGTTCAATATTAAGAATATGCGATGTTTGGTTGTTGTATTCACCGACAAAATAATTGAGATCAAAATGGGTGCCAAGTTCCGTTGATTCTCTGAAATGGTGCGAAGTCCGGCACTAGTTCCCACTTACAACACCTTAGGGAGGCGTACATTTTCGTTAGCAGCGTTACTGCTTATACAAAATTAATTTATATTAATAAAAAATGGAATAAATCTTCCGTACTTAGATATTGTTTTATGGCATTACAATTCTAAAACTTAACGAACACCAATTTTCGTCTCGTGTTTTGCCTCTTCTGTTCGATGGTTTTAAGAGCAAATGTTTCCGATAAATTGAGCACTCAATGTGCTCTAGTGGGAAGTTTTCTTTTTTATGCACAGTCAAGTGTAAGAAATAGTGCATTCAACCTTCTCAAAATATGTGGAGATCCTATTACTTTTACTGGTACAGGTATACATTACCATTTTTTCAAGATGTCGAGTGTTTTTTTTAAATATAATTCTTTGTTGAGTACTTCATTCTTGCCTATCTTGGACTTACGTCTTTACATCTTGGTATGTGGCTGGCTACAGCTATTCTTTCAGCAGTGTCATATATTCCGGGCTTTTCGCTTTGTCTTGTTTTTGATATAGAATGACCTACAGAAAGGCGTATAAGACCGAATTTGATCAATAATGTACGTAAAGAATAAGAACTTAAGCGGAGGTTAGCATCAAAATTGTAATCTCTATTCTTACTTGGTCGAACTATTGACACTTCCACAAATATTGGTGCAGTAGCATTATAAGATATTAGTCGAGTCAGTGCAGATTATTTTATTGAGTGATTTTTGATTGGCGTGGAATGCGCGGAAGGCGTGCGGCATAACCGCGAACGGAACTGCAGCCATACCGCCCCGCTTTAGGGCAATATATTACTACTGCGCAAATGTAATACTGTGAAGAAACTGACAAGTGAGGAAATCTGGACGACATCAGTAAATAACCCATACATATTCCGCACCGCAAAATCAGGAAGTGGTATAAAGAACGTTTGACGTAAAGTCCAGTCGAAATAGGCCCGACTCGCAGTTGTTTAGTCACGGTCCGGTGCGCTACGTTTCCCGACAGAGACTGCGTCTGCCAAGTCTTACAGACTAGAAACATTTCTTTTTGTATAAATATCCTGCGTAATTTGGCTACTATACTATATGCCATAAAAATATCTTCAAATATTTACACGAGTACTAAAATAAAGGAAATTTGAACTCGACGGAGCACTTAAAAGGGATGCCTCAATCAGTGTATACGTACTAACGCCTCCATGTAAGATACATATTTATGATCTCCACGCACGAGAGAGCGAATTTCGATAAAATTTTAATATTTAGTTTTACGACAGAAATTCTTTAAATATGTATTGTATTTGTTGTTGTGTGCATAACCCTCTTTCTTAATCTCTTTAGTGCCGTAGTCGACTATGTGGAACCAGGTTGAAGTGTGTTGTGGGCGATGGGTTAACAACCTGTCACTGCAATATCACATTTTCTCTATCTATAAACCTACAATATCTAAATAAACTGAAATTAATTTTCGTGTGCTCGGCCTACCCCTTTTGCGAATATAGGCGTAAGTTGATGTATGTATGTTTAATATGTATTTGTTTGAGTAGGCCGAGGTAAACAAGGAAAAGGCCGTCCCAGGATAAGCTAAGTGATTCTGCCCCCCTTGAGTTTGGGCTTGTAATTTTTATAGATTGTGTGGCTCTACATTACCCATCATTGTGCCAAATTTGAGCACCCTAAACGTTATAGTTTTTATAAAAAAAAAAAAAACTTTAATTTTTTTTTCTAGTCAACCTATTTTAACGAGCTTGGCATATATTGTACATTTTATAAAGATGATTAAATGACCATAATTATATTTTCATTATGTCATAGAAAAAAAAAATAAAAAAATCCAATTAAACTTTTCAGATTTTTTTTTCTTCTACTTTCACGTTAGAGACCGCTCCATTTTTTTCACTGGTAATACACCCACTAACGTCCTATAATATGTATTTTTTTCAAAAGTTTGGCTGAGGGAGAACACGGAGATATCTTTACATGAAATGCTTTATCGACACGACAATCGAAAGGAGTTACTTTTGCAGCAAAACGTTTTTTTTAATCTTTTTAAAAAGTTGAAATGTAAGTGGCCAGTATTTAATATGCAACATGTACGTTTCTCTAAAGAGGTTGTAATCATTCCGATTTGAATTATAGCGGTTTAAGGAAATGTATGTAAAGCATTTCATGTAAAGATATCTCCATGTTCTCCCTCAGCCAAAATTTTGAAAAAAATACATATTATAGGACGTTAGTGGGTGTATTACCAGTGAAAAAATTGGAGCGGTCTCTAACGTGAAAGTAGAAGAAAAAAAATTCTGAAAAGTTTAATTGGATTTTTTTATTTTTTTTTCTATGACATAATGAAAATATAATTATGGTCATTTAATCATGTTTATAAAATGTACAATATATGCCAAGCTCGTTCAAATAGGTTGACTAGAAAAAAAATTATCAAAGAAAAATTAAATTTCGTTTTTTTTTTAAACAAAAACTATAACGTTTAGGGTGTTCAAATTTGACACAATGATGGGTAATGTAGAGCCACACAATCTATAAAAATTACAAGCCCAAACTCAAGGGGGGCAGAATCACTTAGCTTATCCTGGCACGGCCTTTAGACTCAACTTTGGGTTTTGTTTCTACACAGATTTTTTTCAAGATCTCGCGTTTCGTTTATATCTTTAATCAAAGAAACAATTCAATTTATCAGGTATATTACATATAAGAATACCTGATAACAAATTTTAAAATTCAGTCTCTTAAGTTGAGACACGTTTCAAAAGCACTTAATGTTCCGGAAAATCCTAATAGTTAAGTTTAAAATATAAGTCTCTTCTGTTCTCGGTCGAGTTAACCAAGCGAGCGAAGCAACGCCTATACCCATTTCAATATCTATTCCGTTCGAACAAGCTGTTAGTTTTCTTTAAAGGAGGCTTTACCTTCTGACAAAATATTTTCCTTCGGCACCTATCCGGAAATGGGCCACAAAACCCTATTTACCGACGGCGATAAAACATCGATAGTAGATACTCAATCTCCGGTTAACAAAGACGTGTTGTGTTATATATGGTTATAGGTTTTAAATTAGAAGTGCTAGCTGTCCTGTGAGACTCGAAGGAAAGCGGAAGATGAAATGGTACAGTATACAGTTGAATATAACACGAATTCCTGCATTAAAAATAACATTTTATAACAACAAAATCTTAAATTGAGTACTCTCGTATTTTTTTTTGCTTACTAGTCCGGGAAAGAAACTTTCAGTTGTTCGAGAATTACACATTAAATCCTACACTGTATTTGTTTTTGCAATCCGATAGAACATTATTTTGGGATAATAAGTCAAAGGTTTTCCCCAAAAAATATATTGAGCTTTTCCCAAAAAAAAAATTTAAAGTTTATATTCTTCATTAAATATAAACATTAAATCCTACACTAGTGATTTTTGATCTAAAGGGACTAAAATATTATTAAAAACAGTATTTAAAAAAATCACCATTTATATCGTAGAGCATATATAAATAATAATAAAAATATTGAAATAAATTAATAACAGCTATACATTAATTCAACAGTTGGTGATTTTTGACTATACTGTCAGGAAAATTATTTTACCCATTCTTCAAAAAGAAAACCACCGGGGACTTTATTATTACTATTTTTTCATCAATTTTAACTGATTTTAGTACAGACGCATTAATTCTACAGTAGTGTTTTTAGTACACCTTATGGCTATAAATTAAACCTACCATAATATCAAATAATCCCTCGTTAACACACTGAGCATTTACTACAATTGCCAAATTATTGATTGTCGAAATAAACGTGATCGGCGTAGGCCGCGAATCAACAACGCTAGCAAGGCGAGCCTCTAGGTACGATACGATTCTAACCTAACTGCACAAGGGTTTTCAAGCGTTTGCCCAGTAGATACGTCTCATATTTGAATGGCGCCATCCGATCGGAAGCGGTGTGAATAATATTAAATAATTTTATTAATTATGTACCAAATCGGTTTGATACAATTACAAATGATTGTAATGTATAACATATGAGATGTAACTAGAGTGCTCAGCCCGTTTGGTGTATTGGTACACATCAAATCAAAAACATTATTTACCTACATGTAAAAAGATGGAGAAAGATTCTTATACCTATTTACTACAAAAAAGTTTTGAGATGTAATGTTAAACCAAGTCGATTATTTTAGTCAGTACCGGGGAGTGTCAATAAGTGTTGTTATCTACAAACCTAAAGTATACAGGGTAGAAAAAACAATATATTCATTTTAATTTAGTAGTGTTACGGAGTTACGGATGTGGTTTTTTATTTCACCTTTTATTGTAATGTTGTCTACTATTTCTGCGACTGATGCTCATTAATGGTTAAGCGTTTAAAAATATTTAAAGGCTTAGAGAAAACAAAATTATGATTGCGTACTTTTTGTAACGAAAGTGGATCATACCTACAAAATATATGGGTAACCCAACGAAGTAATCACTTAAGTTTGGTTTTAATTAAAGCCCTGAACTATGTAAATTTCTATTAATAACGACCCAAATATATCCACCACCACACCACCACATAAGCCCTAGGACGTCCACTGCTGGAAATAGGCCTCCCCCAATTTCATGGGGGGTAAATGCCATAATCGCCACGCTTGGCATGCGGGTTGGCGATCGCAGTATCTCCACCGCACTCTAGGAATGCTGCTGCCCATTCCCCGGTGGTCCAAATATAACAATTTAAACTAATTAAATCGCGGTTATTCTGTGACATTTCACAGAATATACGCAACGCAGTACGGGATTTAATTAGCTCAAATTGTTTTATTGTTTATAACTAATCATCAATGTCTTACCTCTTACACTTAACAATGTCGGCTTAAGACGATCAACTGCAAGGGCAAACCCTAAAAATCGGCCCAATTCACATAAAAGCAGCATTATAACTTTTATGTAACAGTTACATAAGAGTATCATATAAGTACTTAAGGTAAAAGCTAATACATATATTTGATTCAAGTTTCCGAGCTAAGATGGTCACACTAGAAGATTATGGGCGATTTTTTTTGTCTTTTGGAGTGATTATTTCCGAAAATATTTACTTTATCAAAAACTGTTTGATGAAGACCTCTATTCATTTTGAAATACCTATCCAACAACACCACACTATAGGCTAGAAAGCAAAAAAAAAATCATCCCCACTTTACGTGTAGGGAACCCTTTAAAAATATATATTTTTTAGATTTTATTTTACCTCGTTGTCAGTTTTATATATCGATGCTAAATTGCAGCTTTCTAGCACTAACAATCACAGGGCAAGGCCTCGAACAGACAAATAGACATACGGCCATGCCGAAACTTATAAACTTGACTACGAAAGTACGGAACCCTTGAAAAAGGTTTTAATTTTAGTTGACCAATGTGGAATTGACCTTATACCACTAATAAGTAACGCTACATCGAGAAATCGGCAAAAAACGTTACATACGTCATATAATCCCGACCCTCACACACTCCAAATCAATACAAAAATTGAAATTTTATGACATTACAACGAAAAGAAAACCACACACACAGCTTTATAGCATAGATTAAATGTATAATGCAAATTTAATTTTACATTCATCATAAACGATGACGAAGCAGTGTCCACTCGCTTTGACCGCCCCTAAACGACTAAATATGGCCAATAAGAAAAGCTATGTTCATGCGGTAGATAATAGACTGCGTTTCCAATGTACTTAATCTATTTCTACCAAATAATTGGTAGTATTTAATGAAAAAATATGGTAGCAAAAGTTTTGTTCCATAAAACCGTGGATTCAGGCACAAAAAGTTTTTTGATAAAATTGGGAGTTTTTCAACGCTTAATTAAGCTGAGAGCGTAATAAAACTATTTTTTAAGTCTAAGTAAAATACTGAAAAGTACATCGAATATGCTCTAAACTGATGAAATTAAAAAAATGCACGAAAGCATATTTACAATTTGTATGGAAAAGCGTCATCACCATAAATTATAAAATACAAAAATAATAATTGTAAATCTTCCTTTTGTTGATAGTTGAGGAGTCAATCAATCAATCTTTGTGTTTTATGGCCCCATCGATATTGTCGATGATTCCGCCAACGTCAAGGTCCCAAATTGCTTAAAATACTATTTTATGACATACAAGGACAGACATGATACTAGTATGAATAGTTTTTATAAAACATCAGAGCACATTTTGTATGTAACGAAGTCCATTTTTTGGACCTTGCCCGCACATCAACGGAACCTGAATGGCAGGTATATTAGAAAAATACAGGTAATTCGTATTGGTTCATGCTGCGATTGCTGCAACATAGAAAGAAGTTATTTTTACCACTCATGCTTATAGTAAGACCCGCGAAGCAAACAAACTTACACCTCATCAAATGAAAGCTTTTCAATAGTTATTTCGAAACCTAATTAATTACTTTAGTTGGATTCGGATAAAGTTCAACTTTGTACACTCCTATTTAAGGTAAACATGTGAAAATGGTGTGTTTAGTGTGGTTAAAAGCATTACTACATGCCTTTACAACCCAATAATTGCGGATGTAACATAGAAATAAAAACCAAATGTGATTGATTGATCATTTATTAAACATTAACTATAATATCGTTCTACAAATCACTATGTTTAATATACGCGCCCTCTTCAACGCTCGAGAAGAGTTTTCGTGTGCCGAATTTCGTTACATAAACTCAAATATATTTCATTAATATACGCCATTTTTTAAACATTGTTTTTATCCAATTGGCAACAATGTTTTCTTATTATTGCCAATATTACCCCACCTGCTGTTGACCATAATAACTTGTATACCAACATTTGAAGTGAACGTTCATGAGTGTATCCTGTTTATGTAACACAGTCTTATTTGGTCATTTTAAAAGTAACTTTGCATTCATTTGTTTTATACACACATAAACTCACGCCTATATTCCCAAAAGGGATAGGCAGAGAGAGCACATGAAAATTATTTTTCTGTGCCCTTTTTAGCAATTGCAGGTTTGTTTTATAATGTATACAAATTATATATATCTTGAAAATGTTATGTCTGGTGTATGATTTAGGTCTCATGCATGAATCGTATGAAATAATAAAAGTATATAGTCATTGGGATGTCTCAAGTTATGAGTTTGTATTCCCTTTGGGAATTGTTTTCGTCATTTTTATGTAGCTATGTAACGCTTTTATGAACGTTTATGAAACGTATGTAACACTTCTGGTCAGTTTTTTTATGTAACACACTCTTACATAAAGAACTGACCATAAAGGTAACGTAAACGCGCCATCACATTGGTTTATCATCATCACACTTAAAAAATACTTTAAGTTTGATGATGTTGAAGATAAACCGATTTAAACTTAATTTAAATAAAGGTATACTTACGAATATCATTGACACATAATAATACAGGATTTTTAACAATTACGATATGTTCTGGTACATATGAATATAGGTTTTTGTTACTTATGTATTTTTTTAGGGTTCCGTACCCAAAGGGTAAAACGGGACCTTATTACTTAGACTCCGCTGTCCGTCCGGTTGTCTGTATGTCTGTCCGTCTGTCACCAGGCTGTATCTCATGAACCGTGATAGTTAGGACAGTTGAAATTTTCACAGATGATGTATTTCTGTTGCCGCTACAACAACAAATACTAAAACCAAAATAAAATAAATATTTAAGGGAGCTCCCATACAAAAAAAAACAAAAAGTTGCTCATTGTATTCATCAGGCGCTGGGTCTCAAAATGCATGGGAAAACTAAAATCCGACTCGCACTTGACCAAAATTCTACTCGATATTATTTAGTACTGATAAACTATATTATTATTTAAATTTAATTAAAAAAGGTTATAATATAGTGTCTAATGTTGTATAGATAATAGTACGGAACCCTTCGTGCGCGAGTTCGACTCACACTTGGCCGGTTTTATAAAACATATACCATGTGTTTTAATTTATGTGACACTGTTAACATTAACGCCTATTGTTGCTTTTATAAATACTTAATTATAATTACGCTCAAAATCATGGTACATTATTTACAGTACATATGGTGCTACTTTACGGCACGAGTGCGATAATCAGCAGATTACGTGCATACGTCGAAACTTTAAAGAGCCATATGTGCTGTAAAACGTTGTACGATACACCTGCGAACAGGTAATTCGCAACTCGTGTCGATTTAAAACACTCCCTTCGGTCGTGTTTCAATTTATCACCACTCGTTGTGAATTTCCTGTTACTTGTATCGTAATGTACTATTTCCGCACTGTTTATAAATGTAAAACAAATGCAACGACTATGATACGTAATTATTACACCAACACTGTCGTCCGACGTCGGCGGGACGCGCCGCGCGCGCGCGGTATAACGAAAGTACCTATACCTCTCCTTTTCACTCACATCATTGGAACGCGTCGCACCAATATAGACGGCATAGGCTAGACATAATAGTAGGCTAATTCGCGCGAAAGCGGTGTTTTTAAAAAGTGAGCCGCAAATAATTCGCTGTTTATTTCGATTACTCTTGAAGCACTTGATATTTTTCGGAGATTTTTTGAGTACGCGTGTTAAATAAACAGACAATTGAAGAAATATTTTAATCTCGAATGTAGGTTTTAATGCAAATATAGTATAAGCAAATAAAAACCAAAATTCATCGTAATAAATAGATCCAACTAAGTCACCTTGGTGAAAAATTACTAATATGTTTAGATTCATATTTGTAGCCAATTACCAAATTTTCGAATTCTGTATGAATTTGTAAGATACATTTATAGCAATTATAGAAAAAAAACAGGAAACTGAGTTTATTTTGATAAGCTCGATGGACAAACAGGGGATAATTTTATCATTAGTCATAACTTATTTGAACATATATAATTGATAAATAATCCCGAGTGTAGGAATTAGTGAACACATTGCGCCAGTGATTGACATTAATATCTTCAATTTACTGAAATGCTCAATTGCTGCACTGGGGATAAACGCACGATGATAATCTGAAGACCTTTTTTAATGAATAGAAAAAGCTTCCAAAACTGTAGGATTTAATGTGAGTAAAAATTTTTCTTTCCCCGACTATACATCTGAGGTAAGCATGTAGACACAATGCACAGTAACTCACCTTCCGTACGTATGTAAGTGCTATTATGTATTCTGTGGTATTAAATGTCTGAACAATGTTACTTTTATAACAAAAGCTAGATCATCATCCTTTCACAGGCAATACCGACCAAAGGCTATTAAAATTAGGCTAATATTTAAACGCACATCAAAAAATAAAAAATCGGCCAAGAGCATGTCGGGCCATGCTCAAGTGTAGGGTTCCGTAGTAGCCCAATGAACTTACTTTAAAAAAATCAATAACAAGCAAAGGGGAATACTTTCGCAGCGTTTCATACGTCTTTTACTAAGAAGGGAAGACTTGGCCATAGTTCAAAAGTTAGAGGGGGGACACATTTTTTTTTCTTTTGGAGTGAATATTTCCGAAGATATTTACTTTATCAAATAAATGTTTGATGAAGACCTCTATTCATTTTCCCAACCTTCTTTTAACCTATCCAACAACACCTCACACGATAGGGTTTAAGCAAAAAAAAAACATCTCCACTTAAACACATTTTTTATTTTACAACAACACCTCACACGATAGGGTTTAAGCAAAAAAAAAACATCTCCACTTTAAGACATTTTTTATTTTACGTCTTTTTCAATTTTATTTATTTATATATCTATTCTTAAAATATTCGTACACGGGTCTAACACGATATTTATTTATTTACCTTAATTACCGACGTTTCGACACAGGTTGCACCGGTCATGGTCGCGGCAGACCATGACCATGATGTTGTGTATCCATATCTCCGTTGACAACTTGCTGAGACGTCAGTCTGCCGCGACCATGTGCATTTGAAAAAAAATGACTCTCCTGTAACATGTAGGGGGTGCCCCCCCCCCCCCAGTTTAATATTTTGTTCAATATTTTATAGCATAGCATACACCTTCCTACCAAATTTCATAATTGTAGTGCTCATAGTCTCCGAGTAAACCGGCTGTGACATACGGACGGACAGACAGACAGACATGACGAAGAATCCATAAGGGTTCCATTTCTTGCCATTTGGCTACGGAACCCTAAAAATACTGCGTGGTTAAAATTTTAGTCTTTTTATTATGGGACACTGTCATTCTCATCTTTGGGCAGGCCTAAAGATCAAAATGACAGTCAACAAAAGGTATTTATCAATTTAGGTAATTATGAAACTAATGCATTTTTACTTTCAGTCTTAATAATAATTCGGTATTTGAAGTTATTGTTCATTTTACCAACTATACAATTTGGATATCGGATGTAATGTGTAAATGTTAGTATGACATTTTATTGTATTGAAAATAAGTCAATTTGGAAATGTTTAGACTTTTTATCCTATATATGGAGTCATAAGAAAAAATGAACAAGTAACCAATTATGTCATGTAAGTCATAATTATTTGACGTTTTAAGGTTGTACTGGGATGATAGGTAAATGACAGGACTCACCGTACCCGGGCGTTTTCACTATACCTTTTAATTCTGACAAAAGAAGTAAGGTACAATTTTGGTGAAAACGCCCACCCAAGCTAAAAGGATACTCGCAATAATAACAGTACATAACGTATCGAGGGCGGTAAAACAAATAATCTCTCATAACGAAGATACTTGACGCCCCAGTCGAAAGCAAGAGAAATTAATTCAATATTTATGTCTCAAAAAAGAAAAGATACAAATTGGTTTCACATTACTCTCTCCCCCTCTGCTTACAAGTATAAGCCTAAAACGTCCCTTTTGTAACAATGTAGGTATGAATTAGTAGACGTGCGGCAAATACAGAACCAACGTCATGTCAATACGTTTACTGCAATAGAACCCCTGTTATTTCACTTAAGTTATGGTTGGCCTCTTTATTTCCCGAGCTATAATCTCAAACCCGGTTAGGTGGCTAATAAGGGCCATGTGCAAATAATGTCCGGCCATCTTGGGTTAATCCTGGACCTTATGTGGACGTTTTCATGATATGATTTTCCTTAAAAATGTATATACATATATATATAATATATATATATATATTTGTGTTGTTGTGTTTTTGTGTGTCGGCTAGGGAGTGCTAGGGATAAGAAAGGATTTAACGAAGTTCATCCCCTTAAGGGGTAAAAAAAGGGACAAGAGATACGTATTTAAGCGTTTTCCTAAGTCCGCCCTATAAAAGGGTGAAATGGGGGTTCAAAGTTTGTACGATTAGAGATTAGAAACTTCGTATATAGACTCTCCGTTTAAATACAACAAATACGGTACGTCTGATGTGATAAATAACCAAAATATAAATTGTTTATGGTATCATTAAGTCATTAATTAACGTAAGAATAAAGTTTCTATGTTTTTATAGTACATTACGATACAAGTGCAGAGAACAACAAACAGAAAGAACAACAAATTCGCAACGAGTGGCGATAAATTGAAACACGACCGAAGGGAGTGTTTTAAATCGACACGAGTTGCGAATTATCTGTTCGCACGTGTATCGTACGCCATATGTACGTTTTACAGTACATATGGCTCTTTATAGTTTCGACATATGCACGTAATCTGCTGATTACCGCACTCGTGCGGTAAAGTAGCACCATATGTACAGTAATAGTACATTACTACAGAGGCCGGGACGGAAGGGGTTGCCGGCCGAAGACATATATAGACGACCGAGCGAAGCGAGGTCGGATAGGTCTGAGGCAGGCAACCCCATATTTCCCGCCGAGGTATGTATAGTGCTTTTCTCAAACATGCAATGAAATAAACAACAAAAAAATCAAAGTATTATTTTTAATACGCATAGTGGCAGAATGCCATGGTGCCTGTGCCACAATTTATGAGGAATGAAAATTAAAAAAGAGGACTTTGCCGGCCTAGGCCTGCAAGATTTGTATGAAATTCCATTAACGACCTCTTGTCCTAGCTGCACCTGAAACGTCATCCTTCGCAGCCTATTATAAGGAACATAACATCAATATTTCATTGCATGTTTGAGAAAAGAATATTATAGTAGCGTAATAGGTCAAGAGGTGGCGTTGGAAGTACTAATTTAATTAATATCTTTCAAGTCATTTTCTTAATTAATTCGCGTTTTAAAATAATTTGGTATACATATAAAAAATGACCAATGGCATTTGATGATGATGATTTATATCATCTTGTGATTAACATGTGCTGAATAACAGAACAGAATAAAATACTTAATCTTTTTTATTTACGTGAAGTTGTAAGGCGCCAATAGGTGGCGTTAATAGGTTATCTTACAATAATAAATAATAATAATAATAAATATTTATTATTTACCATAGATAATATCTTTTTCTCAAACATGCAATGAAATATTGATGTTACGTTCCTCATAATAGGCTGCGAAGTATGATGTTTCAGGTGCGGCTAGGACAAGAGGTCGTTAATGCAATTTCATACAAATGTTGCAGGCCTAGGCCGGCAAAGTCCTCTTTTTTAATTTCCATTCCACATAAATTTGTGGCACAGGCATCATGACATTCTGCCACTATGCGTATTAAAAATAAAACTTTGATTTTTTTGTTCTTTATTTCATTGCATGTTTGAGAAAAGCACTATACATACCTCGGCGGGAAATATGGGGTTGCCCGCCTGAGACCTATCCGACCTCGCTTCGCTCGGCCGTCTATATGTCTTCGGCCGGCAACCCCTTTCATCCCGGCCTCTGTAGTAATGTACTAATGTTATCTTTAACTTTATATCTGCGTAATAACAGAATATAACATACATTCTCTTTGATTAAAGTATAGTTCTCAGGCTATTCATCAATAGGTGGCGTAAGTAGAACTAAGTTATTTCAATTTATTTTCTTAGTTTCACTTACGTGTATTAAACTAATTTGGTTTGCATTTGATAAATGACAAAACATAATATTTTTATGTTATCATTTGATGTACACGTGCTAAATAGTTTTAAGGAGATAACACTATTCGCCAAAAGGTGACGTTGGCAATGCGAATTAAATTATTTCTTTTTATATTTCTTAGAAATACCGATAGTGTATATTCCTAGAATACCGATAATTCCATCAGACTACCCGTTCGGGTTCAAAAGAACACAATCCCTTTTTAAGTTATGCTTCGCAGTGACTATTAATAAGTCCCAAGGACAGTCACTATAATGGCAGGGATTGATTTAAGAGAAGACTGTTTCTCTGTCTGTAAATTTTACGTGGCATGTTCTATGGTGGCTTCTGCCAGCAGTCTGGTCATCTTAGCCACCAAAGGAAATGCCGCTAATGTTGTTTATAAAGAGGTGTTACGCTAAGGTGACCAGCTTATGTTTTATTTCTTTTCCTGTTTTCTGCGCCGTGACTACGTCCACGTGAATTTTTCCCTTTTGTCAAACAAATTTGCATTCCCTGTTTCACCCTATGGCTGACTGGCAACAATATTTTCTTAGTGTTTTTTTTTGTCACAATAATTATGTGTGCCACTTTCTATAATAATTTAATCCTTCATCGCACTCATATAAGCCTGGAGACAGAAATACGAATCGCATGAACTCGCTTATGTGCCTTAAGTTTTGACTGGTCCGCAATTCAGCACATTTTAGGTTGTATTTTTTTTCTATGCCTTAAAACACTATCCTTTTGAAATGCTGAGGTACCATCTAGAAAATTTCATTTTCGCCGTTGTCGGGAACTTCACCTGTCTCTTCATCGAATAGTTTAGCATCAGGCCTTAAAAACGTTGCATTTTAACAGCATCGGGCAACTGACAGAAAAAAGTTGACCTAATTTATAAAAACTGTTATTACCTAAAATCTACGCGGTCGAAGTCGCGGGCGGCCGCTAGTATAGGATAAGAAGGGTAAGTTTTTCAATAGGTCTATGTAATTAAGAAAAGAAATAGGAAACAAACCTGACGGCCTACTCCGAACTTCGAACTTCGTGTCGTGCCGTCTCTTTCACTCTCGTGTTATATATACACTATAGTGTATAACCCCTTCTGTCATATATGACAGAAAGGGACGGCACGATACAAAGTTCGATTTTCGAAGTTAGACGCTCTGACTCTTAATCGTAACTAGCTATCGTTAAATCGCATACCTACGGAACAAATGTGTAATTAAACTCATTAATTTAATTTATCGGGACTTAATCGCAGTCAAATAAAATTTATTCACCTTTTTGACGTTTACCCGATGTTTCGGATGTGTTTCGGACAAGTTCAGGATATATTTGGTTGCAACTCGACAGCAGTTCACTTCAGAGGCACATAAATAAGTTACCGACACGATTATATATTACCTAAGCTATTCTAAAGATAGTGGTTCTTCCAGTAAATGATGTTTTAGTGTCTTTTGGAAAGCAAACAACAATGAGGAGGCGTAAGGGAACTGCGCCTTATTGATGACGCCAAAACGGTACCCTTTTGCTTGAGAGTGACAAAAATAGTGGTGTTTACTTTATATACGACTGCTATCATCTGGATTACAAATATGAGCGAGAAGCTTAACTTAGTTAGCTTTTCGGTGAAGGAAAACATAGAACGAAATGAACATTTATTCACAGAGACAGAACATATCTGCGAAGATTTTGTTTAGCTTGTCGGTGGCAAACAAGCGTACGCCCCGCCTGACGGTAAGCGGTCACCGCACCATATGGACGCTTGCAACTCCAGGGGTATAACATGCGCGTTGTCGACCCTTTAAAAATTTATACACTCCTTTCTTGAAGAACCCCATATACTGTAGTCCCTCGGGAAAACCGAGGGAGGAAATTCCAAGGTGTATACGAAATCTCCAATCCGCACTGGGCCAGATTGGGTATAATAACGTCCAGGGAACCTCTCATCTTTGAGAGGAGGCCTGTGCCTGGCAGTGGGACGGCTGATGAAGATGATAGCCATTAACCAGGCTCTCTAGGTAGCGAAGTAGCTAAGTATAAAAGGCTATTGGCAAGCGATTAGTTTAAGAGCGCAGTTTTTAAAACCAATTTAAGTGTCCTAGGAGCTCTGAGGTTCCAAGTAATCAAATATGTACGAACCATAAAATTGGAGCCCTCTTTAAAAATATAATTAGCGTTCGGCTTAGGTATTATAAAAACCACTAAAATAGAGCCTATCGTGAGTAATATCTTTGTAATTTTCTACCCCCACTGTATTAAATATTCTCACCTGCGGGTGGAAAAACACCTTAATACCCACATTATAACTATTTGCGTTCACGATGCGCTGTGTTGAGATGTGAGACAGTGAGGGGTCTTTTCACAATGTTTTATTGAATTAGCAATGATTGTAACGTATCCAGTATGTATGATCGGTGTTACAACTGATTTTTAAAGCAGTTATCAACAATCTATTGTGCTGAAATTTGGCATACTTATGTAAGTTCGGTGACAATGCAATATTATGGTGGCTGTGCTGTCATAGGAAAGAAGGTGGCCATATAGCAACACCTAAACTACTCAAGATAACTCGTCGTGTTTGGCATCATTGGAACCGTCTCTCTGTAGAAAGAAAAAAAGGTAAGCAATAAAAGATTGTACAGTCAACAGCAAATGTAGATGATCATTTTAGTACTTTGTCGCACTAACATAACAATAGTGCGACAGTTGGGATGTGTTAAAGTAGTGAAAGTGACAAGGTACTAAAATGATCGTCTACTTTTGCTGTTGACTGTACCGAAAATTACATTTTTGACAGAAACTTACTGTCGTTACAGCGAATCCTTTAGTTAGTGTGATTCTTCTGGGGTCGCAAGCGTCTATGGACTACGGTGTCTGCTTATTATCAGTATTTGTTTGCCGCCGTTATATAATAATATAGACACAGTGTGTATAAACCACACCCTTAATTTCGCTAATTATCGCCATGGATCCGTAAACTCGTGCGGAACCCGAGTTCGCCCGGCATCGATGCATCGTGCGCTCACTTTTCGACGGTTACGTAATAGGGTTGAACGATCACGCGTCAGCCGGTACACCGGTAGGTACAAGTCTTAGTAAGGATATACTTCTACAGGGTGTTTTTATTGATTTCCGTTCTTTCTAGCATATAGCCGTGTATAGCCATAGAAACGACGTAGCATATTTAGTTTTTCATAAATCTAGTTTTGTTTTTCATATAAAATAATTAATAATATCACCGGAATTGTTGACGTTGGAGTCAAGACCACCAAGCTGAAATGGGAATGGGCCGGCCACGTCTGCCGCATGCATCCGCAAAGGTGGGCCAAACTAGCCACGGAGTGGGTGCCGAACGATGGGCGGCGACGACGTGGCAGGCCGCGACGGAGATGGCGGGATGACCTGGACACATATCGCGACGGTTGGCCAGATATTGCTCAAAACCGGGACGAGTGGAAATTAAGAGGGGAGGCCTTTGCCCAGCAGTGGGACACTTTATAGGCTTTTAATAATAATAATAATAATCACCAAGGGTGAATGAAAACCGGCCTTAAGAGTTAACGTGGAGTTAAGCAAAAGTTAATGTCAAGTATGACAATTCGAAATTCGAATGACACGCACGTCAACATTGTAATGAATTCTAAATGTATTTTATTTTATAATTTAATTTAATTTTATGTAATAATGTATTGTTGACATAATTTGTAATGTAATAATTTTTTGGTGATATAATTTATATGAAATCTGTAATGACTTAGGACTGTCCTGTAATATTGCAACTTTTCTAGTTTAATTGAATAAATAAATAAATTGTTTAATTGTTAAGGATCTTTTATGGGGGTATTAATTAACGAAAATTAATTCCAGAATATCTTCGAAATGGTACGAATTGGGATACTATTGTCTTAGAGAAGATTACTATATTTCATCTCAGGATTGTGCCCTCGCAATTAACGGAATTCAATAAAAACAAAGATATAGTTATCTTACTCGTAGGGCCAATTCGAGATTCAAAATATAATAGGCATACAGAAAGTAAGCGTGGGAAGGCCCTCAACAAGGTGGACTGACGATCTGGTCAAAAGATCTGGTAATCCTTGGATTGGGTAGGAGATGGAGCGTAGGCTACGAATCAATAGCTGGGCATGCAAACGGGAAAATATTGATACGAGAACTTTACTAATACAATTTTGTGTAAAACCGATAACTGATAAATGGTACTTTAACATCGTCATACACTTATAAAAGAACTTTCCCCATCCCGTATGTATGTACGCGATAAACCCAAAAACTACTGAACGGATTTTCATACGGTTTTCACCAATGAATGGAGTGTTGCATGAGGAGGAGGGCGGGTTGCACCAACGTACGATTAACGATTACAGACCGATCAACGTTATGGTAACATTAATTACATCAGGGCCGTTCAAATTGACTTCATCATAGTCGCTTCACTATTTCGATCGAAATATATATAGCGCCCCGTATGAAATACTTGAAGTTTTGAATGACCATCCGTGGTCTTATTCATCAGTTCTCGTTCACCAGATGCTAGTTTCTGAATGTAAATGCTTAGTTTGTTACGGAATATGCTAAAATCGCTATGTTTCCATTGATTATTTGAGCAGTTCCCTCAATTCCTCATACGTCCCATCATGAAAACTAGGACTAACCTCGAAGCAGATGCTTTTTAAAACAAAGAACATACAACCGAATTGAGAACCTCCTCCTTTTTTGTGAAGTCGGTTAAAATTCAAAAATATCTCACACTAGCAGTTGCCTGCGACTTCGTCATCGTCTTCGCTCCTATTGGTCGCAGCGTGATGTTATATAGCCTAAAGCCTTCCTCCATAAATGGACTATCCAAAACAAAAATATTTTTTAAATTCGAACCAGTAGTTCCTGAGATTAGCGCGTTAAAACAAACAAACAAGCAAACTCTTCAGCTTTATAATATTACTATAGATAGTTCTATTTCTGGAGCTGTTAGAAATGATGATTTGGGACTCTTTGCGGATTAACGTCTAGTGATGCTGGCTGTACGACTTAAAGAAAGAAATACGATTGGAACTCACTTGAAAAGTCACTATTTTGCGACATGTTTCGGACTACAATCGGAGTCCATTCATCAGGATGAGTGTTGATATGGTTGCTGACTGCGCCGTACGGTCACTCATCCTAATGAATGAAGGACTCCAATTATTGTAGTCCGAAACATGTCACAAATAGTGATTTTACAAGTGATTTCAACCTTATTTCTTTCTTTAAGTGTTAATATGTCTCACGTCAGTATAAACTTATGTCTGACTGTACGATTCCATACAAAAAGAAATATATTTTTAAGCGCTATATAAAAGGAGAATACCTAAAAAAACGTAAATATTTTTGGAACCTTAAGTGCCAAAAGCGTACGACCGCGAAAACCTGCACATATCAGTGCGTGTGAACCTAGCATATCAACTTCCAGCATCTCACCAAATGATGACAGTTCTAGTAGCATCCCAAATAGTTCTACAGTTCTAGATAGTTATTTTCAATAGTTCAGCCCATTTTCGCGAAAAAAATGAAAATTTGAAAATGAGATGCTAACTTCGAAAATCGACTACCAGCATCTCACCCGTATCCGATTCCTAGTCCACAAGTAAGCGTTGGGAATGAAAGTTCTGCTATTTCTAGATGATATGGCAAGAGTTCTGGCCGAAAAGTCCAAAAAAAAATTTTTTTTTTCTTTTTTGGAAAATGAGATGCTAACTTCGAAAATCGACTACCAGCATCTCACCCGTATCCGATTCCTAGTCAACAAATAAGCGTTGGGAATGAAAGTTCTGCTATTTCTAGATGATATAGCAAGAGTTCTGGCCGAAAAGTCCAAAAAGAAGAATTAGCAATATTTGTCAAAAATCGATTTTTAACATTCATTCTGATATGCTATGTTTTCGTGGCCATCCAGGTCCAGCATCTCCAAAGTTCTGAGTAGTAATAAAGTAAATACGCATAGAACATAACAGGTCAAGTGACTGTAATTTGATTTGAAAGGGTTCTAGAACAAGACTTAGCATTATTTGACAAAAATCGATTTTTACCATTCATACTGATATGCTATGTTTACGTGGCCAGCCAGGCCCGGCATCTCAAGAGTTCTGAGTAGTTCTAAAGTAACCAAGCATAGAACATAACAGTTCGTGACTGAAAGTCGATTTGAAAGAGTTCTAGAAGAAGTCTTAGCATTATTAGACAAAAATCTATTTTTACCATTCATACTGATATGCTATGTTGTCGTGGCCATCCAGGTCCAGCATCTCAGGAGTTCTGAGTAGTTATAAAGTAAAATAGCATAGAACATAACAGTTCAAGTGACTGGAAGTCGATTTGAAAGAGTTCTGGAAGAAGATTTAGCATTATTTGACAAAAATCGATTTTTACCATTCATTCTGATATGCTATGTTTTCGTGGCCATCCAGGTCCAGCATCTCCGAAGCTCTGAGTAGTAATAAAGTAAATACGCATAGAACATAACAGGTCAAGTGACTGGAATTCGATTTGAAAGAGTTCTAGAAGAAGACTTAGCATTATTTGACAAAAATCGATTTTTACCATTCATACTGATATGCTATGTTTTCGTGGCCATCCAGGCCCGGCATCTCAGGAGTTCTGAGTAGTTATAAAGTAATCAAGCATAGAACATAACAGTTCAAGTGACTGAAAGTCGATTTGAAAGAGTTCTAGAAGAAGTCTTAGCATAATTAGACAAAAATCGATTTTTACCAATCATATTGATATGCTATGTTGTCGTGGCCATCCAGGTCCAGCATCTCAGGAGTTCTGAGTAGTAATAAAGTAAACAAGCATAGACCATAACAGTTCAAGTGACTGGAAGTCGATTTGAAAGAGTTCTAGAAGAAGATTTAGCATTATTTGACAAAAATAGTTTTTTACCAATCTTACTGATATGCTATGTTTTCGTGGCCATCCAGGGCCGGTATCTCATGCGTTCTGATTTGATATGGAGTAAACAAGCATAGAACTCCACAGATTTAGTGGCTGTAAGCCGATCTGAAAGAGTTCTAGAAGGAGACATAGCAGTATTCCACAAAAATGGAATTTTGCCATTCTTACTGATATGCTATGTTGTCATGGCCATCCAGGTCCAGCATCTCAGGAGTTCTGAGTAGTAGTAAAGTAAACAAGCATAGAACATAACAGGTCAAGTGACTGGAATTCGATTTGAAAGAGTTCTAGAAGAAGACTTAGCATTATTTGACAAAAATCGATTTTTACCATTCATACTGATATGCTATGTTTTCGTGGCCATCCAGGCCCGGCATCTCAGGAGTTCTGAGTAGTTATAAAGTAACCAAGCATAGAACATAACAGTTCAAGTGACTGAAAGTCGATTTGAAAGAGTTCTAGAAGAAGTCTTAGCATAATTAGACAAAAATCGATTTTTACCAATCATATTGATATGCTATGTTGTCGTGGCCATTCAGGTCCAGCATCTTAGGAGTTCTGAGTAGTAATAAAGTAAACAAGCATAGACCATAACAGTTCAAGTGACTGGAAGTCGATTTGAAAGAGTTCTAGAAGAAGATTTAGCATTATTTGACAAAAATCGTTTTTTACCAATCTTACTGATAGCTATGTTTTCGTGGCCATCAAGGGCCGGTATCTCATGCGTTCTGATTTGATATGGAGTAAACAAGCATAGAACTCCACAGATTTAGTGGCTATAAGCCGATCTGAAAGAGTTCTAGAAGGAGACATAGCAGTATTCCACAAAAATGGAATTTTGCCATTCTTACTGATATGCTATGTTGTCATGGCCATCCAGGTCCAGCATCTCAGGAGTTCTGAGTAGTAGTAAAGTAAACAAGCATAGAACATAACAGGTCAAGTGACTGGAATTCGATTTGAAAGAGTTCTAGAAGAAGACTTAGCATTATTTGACAAAAATCGATTTTTACCATTCATACTGATATGCTATGTTTTCGTGGCCATCCAGGCCCGGCATCTCAGGAGTTTTGAGTAGTTATAAAGTAACCAAGCATAGAAAATAACAGTTTAAGTGACTAAAAGTCGATTTGAAAGAGTTCTAGAAGAAGTCTTAGCATTAATAGACAAAAATCGATTTTTACCATTCATACTGATATGCTATGTTTTCGTGGCCATCCAGGTCCAGCATCTCATGCGTTCTGAGTAGCAATGGAGTAAACAAGCATAGAACTCTACAGATTTAGTGGTTGTAAGCCGATCTGAAAGAGTTCTAGAAGGAGACATAGCAGTATTCCACAAAAATGGAATTTTGCCATTCTTACTGATATGCTATGTTGTCATGGCCATCCAGGTCCAGCATCTCAGGAGTTCTGAGTAGTAGTAAAGTAAACAAGCATAGAACATAACAGTTCAAGTGATTGGAAGTCGATTTGAAAGAGTTCTAGAAGAAGACTTGCATTATTTGACAAAAATCGATTTTTACCATTCTTACTGATATGCTGTTTTGTGGCCATCCAGGTCCAGCATCTCAGGCGTTCTGATTAATAATAGAGTAAACAAGCATAGAACTCCATAGTTTTAGCGGCTGGAAGCCAAACTGAAAGAGTTCTAGAAGAAGACATAGCAGTATTCTACAAAAATGGTATTATACCATTCTGACTGATATGCTATATTTTCGTGGCCATCCAGGTCCAGCATCTCAGGAGTTCTGAGTAGTTATAAAGTAAACAAGCATAGAACATAACAGTTCAAGTGAGTGGAAGTCGATTTGAAAGAGTTCTAGAAGAAGATTTAGCATTATTTAACAAAAATCGTTTTTTACTATTCTTACAGATATGCTATGTTTTCGTGGCTATCCAGGAAAGGCATCTCAGGCGTTCTGAATAGTAATGGAGTAAATAAGCATAGAACTCCATAGTTTTAGCGACTTGAAGCCGATCTGAAAGAGTTCTAGAAGGAGACATAGCAGTATTCCACAAAAATGGATTTTTACCATTCTGACTGATATGCTAAATTTTCGTGGCCATCCAGGTCTAGAATCTCAGGAGTTCTGAGTAGTTATAAAGTAAACAAGCATGGAACATAACAGTTCAAGTGAGTGGAAGTCGATTTGAAAGAGTTCTAGAAGGAGATATAGCGGTATTCCACAAAAATGGAATTTTGCCATTCTTACTGATATGCTATGTTGTCATGGCCATCCAGGTCCAGCACCTCAGGAGTTCTGAGTAGAAGTAAAGTAAACAAGCATAGAACATAACAGTTCAAGTGATTGGAAGTCGATTTGAAAGAGTTCTAGAAGAAGACTTGCATTATTTAACAAAAATCGATTTTAACCATTCTTACTGATATGCTGTTTTGTGGCCATCCAGGTCCAGCATCTCAGGCGTTCTGAGTAGTAATAGAGTAAACAAGCATAGAACTCCATAGTTTTAGTGGCTGGAAGCCGATCTGAAAGAGTTCTAGAAGGAGACATAGCAGTATTCCACAAAAATGGATTTTTACCATTCTGACTGATATGCTAAATTTTCGTGGCCATCCAGGTCTAGAATCTCAGGAGTTCTGAGTAGTTATAAAGTAAACAAGCATGGAACATAACAGTTCAAGTGAGTGGAAGTCGATTTGAAAGAGTTCTAGAAGGAGATATAGCGGTATTCCACAAAAATGGAATTTTGCCATTCTTACTGATATGCTATGTTGTCATGGCCATCCAGGTCCAGCATCTATGGAGTTCTGAGTAGTTATAAAGTAAACAAGCATAGAACATAACAGTTCAAGTGATTGGAAGTCGATTTGAAAGAGTTCTAGAAGAAGACATGCATTATTTGACAAAAATCAATTTTTACCATTCTTACTGATATGCTGTTTTGTGGCCATCCAGGTCCAGCATCTCAGGCGTTCTGATTAGCAATAGAGTAAACAAGCATAGAACTCCATAGTTTTAGCGGCTGGAAGCCGATCTGAAAGAGTTCTAGAAGGAGACATAGCAGTATTCTACAAAAATGGTATTATACCATTCTGACTGATATGCTATATTTTCGTGGCCATCCAGGTCCAGCATCTCAGGAGTTCTGAGTAGTTATAAAGTAAACAAGCATAGAACATAACAGTTCAAGTGAGTGGAAGTCGATTTGAAAGAGTTCTAGAAGAAGATTTAGCATTATTTAACAAAAATCGTTTTTTACTATTCTTACAGATATGCTATGTTTTCGTGGCTATCCAGGAAAGGCATCTCAGGCGTTATGAATAGTAATGGAGTAAATAAGCATAGAACTCCATAGTTTTAGCGACTTGAAGCCGATCTGAAAGAGTTCTAGAAGGAGACATAGCAGTATTCCACAAAAATGGATTTTTATTTTACCATTCTGACTGATATGCTAAATTTTCGTGGCCATCCAGGTCCAGCATCTCAGGAGTTCTGAGTAGTTATAAAGTAAACAAGCATGGAACATAACAGTTCAAGTGCGTGGAAGTCGATTTGAAAGAGTTCTAGAAGGAAATATAGCGGTATTCCACAAAAATGGAATTTTGCCATTCATACTGATATGCTATGTTGTCATGGCCATCCAGGTCCAGCATCTCAGGAGTTCTGAGTAGTAGTAAAGTAAACAAGCATAGAACATAACAGTTCAAGTGATTGGAAGTCGATTTGAAAGAGTTCTAGAAGAAGACTTGCATTATTTGACAAAAATCGATTTTTACCATTCTTACTGATATGCTGTTTTGTGGCCATCCAGGTCCAGCATCTCAGGCGTTCTGATTAGTAATAGAGTAAACAAGCATAGAACTCCATAGTTTTAGCGGCTGGAAGCCAAACTGAAAGAGTTCTAGAAGGAGACATAGCAGTATTCTACAAAAATGGTATTATACCATTCTGACTGATATGCTATATTTTCGTGGTCATCCAGGTCCAGCATCTCAGGAGTTCTGAGTAGTGATAAAGTAAACAAGCATAGAACATAACAGTTCAAGTGAGTGGAAGTCGATTTGAAAGAGTTCTAGACAAAGATTTAGCATTATTTAACAAAAATAGTTTTTTACTATTCTTACAGATATGCTATGTTTTCGTGGCTATCCAGGAAAGGCATCTCAGGTGTTCTGAATAGTAATGGAGTAAATAAGCATAGAACTCCATAGTTTTAGCGACTTGAAGCCGATCTGAAAGAGTTCTAGAAGGAGACATAGCAGTATTCCACAAAAATGGATTTTTACCATTCTGACTGATATGCTAAATTTTCGTGGCCATCCAGGTGCAGCATCTCAGGAGTTCTGAGTAGTTATAAAGTAAACAATCATAGAACATAACAGTTCAAGTGACTGATAGTCGATTTGAAAGAGTTCTAGAAGAAGTCTTAGCATTATTAGACAAAAATAGATTTTTACCATTCATACTGATATGCTATGTTGTCGTGGCCATCCAGGTCCAGCATCTCAGGAGTTCTGAGTAGTTATAAAGTACCCAAGCATAGAACATAACAGTTCAAGTGACTGAAAGTCGATTTGAAAGAGTTCTAGAGGAAGTCTTAGCATTATTTGACAAAAATCGATTTTGAATATTCTTACTGATATGCTATATTTTCGTGGCCATCCAGGTCCAGCATCTCAGGAGTTCTGAGTAGTAATAAAGTAAACAAGCATAGACCATAACAGTTCAAGTGACTGGAAGTCGATTTAAAAGAGTTCTAGAAGAAGATTTAGCATTATTTGACAAAAAACGATTTTTACCATTCATACTGATATGCTATGTTTTCGTGGCCATCCAGGCCCGGCATCTCAGGAGTTCTGAGTAGTTATAAAGTAACCAAGCATAGAACATAACAGGTCAAGTGACTGGAATTCGATTTGAAAGAGTTCTAGAAGAAGACTTAGCATTATTTGACAAAAATCGATTTTTACCATTCATACTGATATGCTATGTTTTCGTGGCCATCCAGGTCCAGCATCTCTGAAGTTCTGAGTAGTAATAAAGTAAATAAGCATAGAACATAACTTGTCAAGTGACTGGAATTCGATTTGAAAGAGTTCTAGAAGAAGACTTAGCATTATTTGACAGAAATCGATTTTTACCATTCATACTGATATGCTATGTTTTCGTGCCATCTAGGCCCGGCATCTCAGGAGTTCTGAGTAGTTATAAAGTAACCAAGCATAGAACATAACAGTTCAAGTGACTGAAAGTCGATTTGAAAGAGTTCTAGAAGAAGACTTGCATTATTTGACAAAAATTGATTTTTACTATTCATACTGATATGCTATGTTTTCGGGGCCATCCAGGCCCGGCATCTCAGGAGTTCTGAGTAGTTATAAAGTAACCAAGCATAGAACATAACAGGTCAAGTGACTGGAATTCGATTTGAAAGAGTTCTAGAAGAAGACCTAGCATTATTTGACAAAAATCGATTTTTACCGTTCATACTGATATGCTATGTTTTCGTGGCCATCCAGGCCCGGCATCTCAGGAGTTCTGAGTAGTTATAAAGTAACCAAGCATAGAACATAACAGTTCAAGTGACTGAAAGTCGATTTGAAAGAGTTCTAGAAGAAGACTTAGCATTATTTGACAATAATCGATTTTTAATATTCTTACTGATATGCTATATTTTCGTGGCGATCCAGGTCCAGCATCTCAGGAGTTCTGAGTAGTAATAAAGTAAATAAGTATAGACTATAACAGTTCAAGTGACTGGAAGTCGATTTGAAAGAGTTCTAGAAGAAGATTTAGCATTATTTGACAAAAAAAGTGTTTTACCATTCTTACTGATATGCTATGTTTTCGTGGCCATCCAGGTTCAGCATCTCAGGCGTTCTGAATAGTAATAGAGTAATAAAGCATAGAACTCCACAGTTCTAGCGGCTGAAAGCCGATCTGAAAAAGTTCTAGAAGGAGACATAGCAGTATTCCACAAAAATGGATTTTTACCATTCTTACTGATATGCTATGTTTTCCTGGTCATCCAGGTCCAGCATCTCAGGAGTTCTGAGTAGTTATAAAGTAAACAAGCATAGAACATAACAGTTCAAGTGGCTGAAAGTTGATTTGAAAGAGTTCTAGAAGAAGACTTGCATTATTTGACAAAAATCGATTTTTACATTCTTACTGATATGCTGTTTTGTGGCCATCCAGGTCCAGCATCTCAGGCGTTCTGATTAGTAATAGAGTAATCAAGCATAGAACTCCATAGTTTTAACGGCTGGAAGCCGATCTCAAAGAGTTCTAGAAGGAGACATAGCAGTATTCTACAAAAATAGTATTATACCATTCTGACTGATATACTATATTTTCGTGGCCATCCAGGTCCAGCATCTCAGGAGTTCTGAGTAGTAGTAAAGTAAACAAGCATAGAACATAACAGTTCAAGTGACTGAAAGTCGATTTGAAAGAGTTCTAGAAGCAGACTTGCATTATTTGACATAAATCGATTTTTACCATTCATACTGATATGATATGTTTTCGTGGCCATCCGGGCCCGGCATCTTAGGAGTTCTGAGTAGTTATAAAGTAACCAAGCATAGAACATAACAGGTCAAGTGACTGGAATTCGATTTGAAAGAGTTCTAGAAGAAGACTTAGCATTATTTGACAAAAAACGATTTTTACCATTCATACTGATATGCTATGTTTTCGTGGCCATCCAGGCCCGGCATCTCAGGAGTTCTGAGTAGTTATAAAGTAACCAACCATAGAACATAACAGTTCAAGTGACTGAAAGTCGATTTGAAAGAGTTCTAGAAGAAGTCTTAGCATTATTAGAAAAAAATCGATTTTTACTATTCATACTGATATGCTATGTTGTCGTGGCCATCCAGGTCCAGCATCTCAGGAGTTCTGAGTAGTAATAAAGTAAAAAAGCATAGACTATAAGAGTTCAAGTGACTGGAAGTTGATTTGAAAGAGTTCTAGAAGAAGATTTAGCATTATTTGACAAAAAAAGTGTTTTACCATTCTTACTGATATGCTATGTTTTCGTGGCCATCCAGGTTCAGCATCTCAGGCGTTCTGAATAGTAATAGAGTAATAAAGCATAGAACTCCACAGTTCTAGCGGCTGAAAGCCGATCTGAAAAAGTTCTAGAAGGAGACATAGCAGTATTCCACAAAAATGGATTTTTACCATTCTTACTGATATGCTAAATTTTCGTGGCCATCCAGGTCCAGCATCTCAGAAGTTCTGACTAGTAATAAAGTAACCAAGCATGGAACATAACAGTTCAAGTGACTGGAAGTCGATTTGAAAGAGTTCTAAAAGAAGTCTTAACATTATTTGGCAAAAATCGATTTTTACCATTCATACTGATATGCTATGTTGTCGTGGCCATCCAGGTCCAGCATGTCAGGCGTTCTAAGTAGTAATAGAGTAAACAAGTATAGAACACAACAGTTAAAGTGGCTGGAAGTCGATTTGAAAGAGTTCCAAACGAAAACTTAGTATAATTTGTTAAAAATCGATTTTTACCATTCTTACTGATATGCCGTTTTCATGGCCATCCAGGTTCAGAATCTCAGGAGTTCTAAGTAGTAATGAAGTAACCAAGAATAGAACATAACAGTTCAAGTGACTGGAAGTCGATTTGAAAGAGTTCTAGAAGAAGACTTCGCATTATTTGACAATAATCGATTTTTACCATTCATACTGATATGCTTTGTTTTCGTGGCCATCCAGGTCCAGCATCTCCGAAGTTCTGAGTAGTAATAAAGTAAATAAGCATAGAACATAACAGGTCAAGTGACTGGAATTCGATTTGAAAGAGTTCTAGAAGAAGACTTAGCATTATTTGACAAAAATCGATTTTTACCATTCATACTGATATGCTATGTTGTCGTGGCCATCCAGGTCCAGCATCTCAGGAGTTCTGAGTAGTAATAAAGTAAACAAGCATAGACCATAACAGTTCAAGTGACTGGAAGTCGATTTAAAAGAGTTCTAGAAGAAGATTTAGCATTATTTGACAAAAAACGATTTTTACCATTCATACTGATATGCTATGTTTTCGTGGCCATCCAGGCCCGGCATCTCAGGAGTTCTGAGTAGTTATAAAGTAACCAAGCATAGAACATAACAGTTCAAGTGACTCAAAGTTGATTTGAAAGAGTTCTAGAAGAAGTCTTAGCATTATTACACAAAAAACGATTTTTACCATTCATACTGATATGCTATGTTGTCGTGGCCATCCAGGTCCAACATCTCAGGAGTTCTGAGTAGTTATAAAGTAAACAAGCATAGAACATAACAGTTCAAGTGACTGGAAGTCGATTTGAAAGAGTTCTAGAAGAAGATTTAGCATTATTTGACAAAAAAAGTGTTTTACCATTCATCTCAGGCGTTCTGAGTAGTAATAGAGTAAACAAGCATAGAACTCCATAGTTTTAGTGGCTGGAAGCCGATCTGAAAGAGTTCTAGAAGGAGACATAGCAGTATTCCACAAAAATGGATTTTTACCATTCTGACTGATATGCTATATTTTCGTGACCATCCAGGTCCAGCATCTCAGGAGTTATGAGTAGTAATAATGGAGTAAACAAGCATAGAACTCCACAGTTTTAGCGGCTGGAAGTCGATGTGAAAGAGTTCTAGAAGAAGACTTAGCATTATTTGACAGAAATCGATTTTTACCATTCATACTGTTATGCTATGTTTTCGTGGCCATCCAGGGCCGGTATCTCATGCGTTCTGAGTAGCAATGGAGTAAACAAGCATAGAACTCCACAGATTTAGTGGCTGTAAGCCGATCTGTAAGAGTTCTAGAAGGAGACATAAAAGTTATCCACAAAAATGGAATTTTTACCATTCATTCTGATATGCTATGTTTTCGTGGCCATCCAGGTCCAGCATCTCCGAAGTTCTGAGTAGGAATAAAGTAAATAAGCATAGAACATAACAGGTCAAGTGACTGGAATTCGATTTAAAAGAGTTCTAGAAGAAGACTTAGCATTATTTGACAAAAATCGATTTTTACTATTCATACTGATATGCTATGTTTTCGTGGCCATCCAGGCCCGGCATCGCAGGAGTTCTGAGTAGTTATAAAGGAACCAAGCATAGAACATAACAGTTCAAGTGACTGAAAGTCGATTTGAAAGAGTTCTAGAAGGAGACATAGCGGAATTCCACAAAAATCGATTTTACCATTCCTACTGATATGCTATGTTTTCGTGGCCATCCAGGTCTAGCATCTCAGGCGTTTTGAATAGTAATGGAGTAAACAAGCATAGAACTCCACAGTTTTAGCGGCTGTAATCCGATCTGAAAGAGTTCTAGAAGGAGACATAGCAGTATTCCACAAAAATGGATTTTTACCATTCTGACTGATATGCTAAATTTTCGTGGCCATCCAGGTCCAGCATCTCAGAAGTTCTGACTAGTAATAAAGTAACCAAGCATGGAACATAACAGTTCAAGTGACTGGAAGTCGATTTGAAAGAGTTCTAAAAGAAGTCTTAACATTATTTGGCAAAAATCGATTTTTACCATTCATACTGATATGCTATGTTGTCGTGGCCATCCAGGTCCAGCATGTCAGGCGTTCTAAGTAGTAATAGAGTAAACAAGTATAGAACACAACAGTTAAAGTGGCTGGAAGTCGATTTGAAAGAGTTCCAAACGAAAACTTAGTATAATTTGTTAAAAATCGATTTTTACCATTCTTACTGATATGCCGTTTTCATGGCCATCCAGGTTCAGAATCTCAGGAGTTCTAAGTAGTAATGAAGTAACCAAGAATAGAACATAACAGTTCAAGTGACTGGAAGTCGATTTGAAAGAGTTCTAGAAGAAGACTTCGCATTATTTGACAATAATCGATTTTTACCATTCATACTGATATGCTTTGTTTTCGTGGCCATCCAGGTCCAGCATCTCCGAAGTTCTGAGTAGTAATAAAGTAAATAAGCATAGAACATAACAGGTCAAGTGACTGGAATTCGATTTGAAAGAGTTCTAGAAGAAGACTTAGCATTATTTGACAAAAATCGATTTTTACCATTCATACTGATATGCTATGTTGTCGTGGCCATCCAGGTCCAGCATCTCAGGAGTTCTGAGTAGTAATAAAGTAAACAAGCATAGACCATAACAGTTCAAGTGACTGGAAGTCGATTTAAAAGAGTTCTAGAAGAAGATTTAGCATTATTTGACAAAAAACGATTTTTACCATTCATACTGATATGCTATGTTTTCGTGGCCATCCAGGCCCGGCATCTCAGGAGTTCTGAGTAGTTATAAAGTAACCAAGCATAGAACATAACAGTTCAAGTGACTCAAAGTTGATTTGAAAGAGTTCTAGAAGAAGTCTTAGCATTATTACACAAAAAACGATTTTTACCATTCATACTGATATGCTATGTTGTCGTGGCCATCCAGGTCCAACATCTCAGGAGTTCTGAGTAGTTATAAAGTAAACAAGCATAGAACATAACAGTTCAAGTGACTGGAAGTCGATTTGAAAGAGTTCTAGAAGAAGATTTAGCATTATTTGACAAAAAAAGTGTTTTACCATTCATCTCAGGCGTTCTGAGTAGTAATAGAGTAAACAAGCATAGAACTCCATAGTTTTAGTGGCTGGAAGCCGATCTGAAAGAGTTCTAGAAGGAGACATAGCAGTATTCCACAAAAATGGATTTTTACCATTCTGACTGATATGCTATATTTTCGTGACCATCCAGGTCCAGCATCTCAGGAGTTATGAGTAGTAATAATGGAGTAAACAAGCATAGAACTCCACAGTTTTAGCGGCTGGAAGTCGATGTGAAAGAGTTCTAGAAGAAGACTTAGCATTATTTGACAGAAATCGATTTTTACCATTCATACTGTTATGCTATGTTTTCGTGGCCATCCAGGGCCGGTATCTCATGCGTTCTGAGTAGCAATGGAGTAAACAAGCATAGAACTCCACAGATTTAGTGGCTGTAAGCCGATCTGTAAGAGTTCTAGAAGGAGACATAAAAGTTATCCACAAAAATGGAATTTTTACCATTCATTCTGATATGCTATGTTTTCGTGGCCATCCAGGTCCAGCATCTCCGAAGTTCTGAGTAGGAATAAAGTAAATAAGCATAGAACATAACAGGTCAAGTGACTGGAATTCGATTTAAAAGAGTTCTAGAAGAAGACTTAGCATTATTTGACAAAAATCGATTTTTACTATTCATACTGATATGCTATGTTTTCGTGGCCATCCAGGCCCGGCATCGCAGGAGTTCTGAGTAGTTATAAAGGAACCAAGCATAGAACATAACAGTTCAAGTGACTGAAAGTCGATTTGAAAGAGTTCTAGAAGGAGACATAGCGGAATTCCACAAAAATCGATTTTACCATTCCTACTGATATGCTATGTTTTCGTGGCCATCCAGGTCTAGCATCTCAGGCGTTTTGAATAGTAATGGAGTAAACAAGCATAGAACTCCACAGTTTTAGCGGCTGTAATCCGATCTGAAAGAGTTCTAGAAGGAGACATAGCAGTATTCCACAAAAATGGATTTTTACCATTCTGACTGATATGCTAAATTTTCGTGGCCATCCAGGTCCAGCATCTCAGAAGTTCTGACTAGTAATAAAGTAACCAAGCATGGAACATAACAGTTCAAGTGACTGGAAGTCGATTTGAAAGAGTTCTAAAAGAAGTCTTAACATTATTTGGCAAAAATCGATTTTTACCATTCATACTGATATGCTATGTTGTCGTGGCCATCCAGGTCCAGCATGTCAGGCGTTCTAAGTAGTAATAGAGTAAACAAGTATAGAACACAACAGTTAAAGTGGCTGGAAGTCGATTTGAAAGAGTTCCAAACGAAAACTTAGTATAATTTGTTAAAAATCGATTTTTACCATTCTTACTGATATGCCGTTTTCATGGCCATCCAGGTTCAGAATCTCAGGAGTTCTAAGTAGTAATGAAGTAACCAAGAATAGAACATAACAGTTCAAGTGACTGGAAGTCGATTTGAAAGAGTTCTAGAAGAAGACTTCGCATTATTTGACAATAATCGATTTTTACCATTCATACTGATATGCTTTGTTTTCGTGGCCATCCAGGTCCAGCATCTCCGAAGTTCTGAGTAGTAATAAAGTAAATAAGCATAGAACATAACAGGTCAAGTGACTGGAATTCGATTTGAAAGAGTTCTAGAAGAAGACTTAGCATTATTTGACAAAAATCGATTTTTACCATTCATACTGATATGCTATGTTGTCGTGGCCATCCAGGTCCAGCATCTCAGGAGTTCTGAGTAGTTATAAAGTACCCAAGCATAGAACATAACAGTTCAAGTGACTGAAATTCGATTTGAAAGAGTTCTAGAGGAAGTCTTAGCATTATTTGACAAAAATCGATTTTGAATATTCTTACTGATATGCTATATTTTCGTGGCCATCCAGGTCCAGCATCTCAGGAGTTCTGAGTAGTAATAAAGTAAACAAGCATAGACCATAACAGTTCAAGTGACTGGAAGTCGATTTAAAAGAGTTCTAGAAGAAGATTTAGCATTATTTGACAAAAAACGGTTTTTACCATTCATACTGATATGCTATGTTTTCGTGGCCATCCAGGCCCGGCATCTCAGGAGTTCTGAGTAGTTATAAAGTAACCAAGCATAGAACATAACAGTTCAAGTGACTCAAAGTTGATTTGAAAGAGTTCTAGAAGAAGTCTTAGCATTATTAGACAAAAAACGATTTTTACCATTCATACTGATATGCTATGTTGTCGTGGCCATCCAGGTCCAACATCTCAGGAGTTCTGAGTAGTTATAAAGTAAACAAGCATAGAACATAACAGTTCAAGTGACTGGAAGTCGATTTGAAAGAGTTCTAGAAGAAGATTTAGCATTATTTGACAAAAAAAGTGTTTTACCATTCATCTCAGGCGTTCTGAGTAGTAATAGAGTAAACAAGCATAGAACTCCATAGTTTTAGTGGCTGGAAGCCGATCTGAAAGAGTTCTAGAAGGAGACATAGCAGTATTCCACAAAAATGGATTTTTACCATTCTGACTGATATTCTATATTTTCGTGACCATCCAGGTCCAGCATCTCAGGAGTTATGAGTAGTAATAATGGAGTAAACAAGCATAGAACTCCACAGTTTTAGCGGCTGGAAGTCGATGTGAAAGAGTTCTAGAAGAAGACTTAGCATTATTTGACAGAAATCGATTTTTACCATTCATACTGTTATGCTATGTTTTCGTGGCCATCCAGGGCCGGTATCTCATGCGTTCTGAGTAGCAATGGAGTAAACAAGCATAGAACTCCACAGATTTAGTGGCTGTAAGCCGATCTGTAAGAGTTCTAGAAGGAGACATAAAAGTTATCCACAAAAATGGAATTTTTACCATTCATTCTGATATGCTATGTTTTCGTGGCCATCCAGGTCCAGCATCTCCGAAGTTCTGAGTAGGAATAAAGTAAATAAGCATAGAACATAACAGGTCAAGTGACTGGAATTCGATTTAAAAGAGTTCTAGAAGAAGACTTAGCATTATTTGACAAAAATCGATTTTTACTATTCATACTGATATGCTATGTTTTCGTGGCCATCCAGGCCCGGCATCGCAGGAGTTCTGAGTAGTTATAAAGGAACCAAGCATAGAACATAACAGTTCAAGTGACTGAAAGTCGATTTGAAAGAGTTCTAGAAGGAGACATAGCGGAATTCCACAAAAATCGATTTTACCATTCCTACTGATATGCTATGTTTTCGTGGCCATCCAGGTCTAGCATCTCAGGCGTTTTGAATAGTAATGGAGTAAACAAGCATAGAACTCCACAGTTTTAGCGGCTGTAATCCGATCTGAAAGAGTTCTAGAAGGAGACATAGCAGTATTCCACAAAAATGGATTTTTACCATTCTGACTGATATGCTAAATTTTCGTGGCCATCCAGGTCCAGCATCTCAGAAGTTCTGACTAGTAATAAAGTAACCAAGCATGGAACATAACAGTTCAAGTGACTGGAAGTCGATTTGAAAGAGTTCTAAAAGAAGTCTTAACATTATTTGGCAAAAATCGATTTTTACCATTCATACTGATATGCTATGTTGTCGTGGCCATCCAGGTCCAGCATCTCAGGCGTTCTGAGTAGTAATAGAGTAAACAGGTATAGAACACAACAGTTCAAGTGGCTGGAAGTCGATGTGAAAAAGTTCTATGATAAGACTTAGCATTATTTGTCAAAATCGATTTTTATAATTCTTTTTGATATTCTTTGTTTTCGTGGCCATCCAGGTCCAGCATCTCAGGCGTTCTGAGTGGTAATAGAGTAAACAAGCACATAACTCTACAGTTTTAGCGGCTGGAAGCCGATCTGATAGAGTTCTAGAAGGAGACATAGCAGTATTCGACAAAAATGGATTTTTACCATTCATACTGATATGCTATGTTTTTGTGGCCATCCAGGTCCAGCATCTTAAGCGTTATGAATAGTAATAGAGTAAAACAACATAGAACTTCACAGTTTTAGCGGCTGGAAGCCGATCTGAAAGAGTTCTAGAAGGAGACATAGCAGTATTCCACACATGGATTGTTACCATTCTGACTGACATTCTATGTTTTCGTTGCCATCCAGGTCCAGCATCTCAGGCGTTCTGAGTAGTAATAGAGTAAAAAAGTATAGAACTCCACAGTTTTAGCGGCTGTAAGCCGATCTGAAAGAGTTCTAGAAGGAGACATAGCAGTATTCCACAAAAATGGATTTTTACCATTCTGACTGATATGCTAAATTTTCGTGGCCATCCAGTTCCAGCATCTCAGAAGTTCTGAGTAGTAATAAAGTAACCAAGCATAGAACATAACAGTTCAAGTGACTGGAAGTCGATTTGAAAGAGTTCTAAAAGAAGTCTTAACATTATTTGGCAAAAATCGATTTTTACCATTCATACTGATATGCTATGTTGTCGTGGCCATCCAGGTCCAGCGTCTCAGGAGTTCTGAGTAGTTATAAAGTAAACAAGCATAGAACATAACAGTTCAAGTGACTGGAAGTCGATTTGAAAGAGTTCACGAAGAAGACTTGCATTATTTAACAAAAATCGATTTTTACCATTTTTACTCATATGCTCTTTGGCAGCCATCCAGGTCCAGCATTTCAGGCGTTCTGAATAGTAATAGAGTAAAAAAGCATAGAACTCCACAGTTTTAGCGGCTGGAAGCCGATCTGAAAGAGTTCTAGAAGGAGACAGCAGTATTCCACAAAAATGGATTTTTAACCATTTCTACGGATATGCTACGTTTTGAGAGTTCCATGGTTCAGCATCTCAGGCGTTTTGTATAGATCACAACAGTTCTAGTAGCTGAAAGACAAATTGAGAGAGTTCTAGAAGCAGAATTAGCATTATTTGATAATGGTGGCTACCAAAGAGCATATCAGTAAGAATGGTAAAAATCGATTGTTGTCAAATAATGGAAGTCTTCTTCTAGAACTCTTTCAAATCGCCTTCCAGTCACTTGAACTGCTATGTTCTATGCTTGTTTACTTTATAACTACTCAGAAATCCTGAGATGCTGGACCTGGATGGCCACGAAAATATAGTATATCAGTCAGAATGGTATAATACTATTTTTGTAGAATACTGCTATGTCTCCTTCTAGAACTCTTTGAGATCGGCTTCCAGCAGCTAAAACTATGGAGTTCTATGCTTGTTCACTTTATTACTAATCAGAACGCCTGAGATGCTGGACCTGGATGGCCACAAAACAGCATATCAGTAAGAATGGTAAAAATCGATTTTTGTCAAATAATGCGAGTCTTCTTCTAGAACTCTTTCAAATCGACTTCCAATCACTTGAACTGTTATGTTGTATGCTTGTTTACTTTATAACTACTCAGAAATCCTGAGATGCTGAACCTGGATGGCCACGAAAATATAGCATATCAGTCAGAATGGTATAATACTATTTTTGTAGAATACTGCTATGTCTCCTTCTAGAACTCTTTCAGATCGGCTTCCAGCCGCTAAAACTATGGAGTTCTATGCTTGATTACTCTATTACTAATCAGAACGCCTGAGATGCTGGACCTGGATGGCCACAAAACAGCAGATCAGTAAGAATGTAAAAATCGATTTTTGTCAAATAATGCAAGTCTTCTTCTAGAACTCTTTCAAATCAACTTTCAGCCACTTGAACTGTTATGTTCTATGCTTGTTTACTTTATAACTACTCAGAACTCCTGAGATGCTGGACCTGGATGACCAGGAAAACATAGCATATCAGTAAGAATGGTAAAAATCCATTTTTGTGGAATACTGCTATGTCTCCTTCTAGAACTTTTTCAGATCGGCTTTCAGCCGCTAGAACTGTGGAGTTCTATGCTTTATTACTCTATTACTATTCAGAACGCCTGAGATGCTGAACCTGGATGGCCACGAAAACATAGCATATCAGTAAGAATGGTAAAACACTTTTTTTGTCAAATAATGCTAAATCTTCTTCTAGAACTCTTTCAAATCAACTTCCAGTCACTTGAACTCTTATAGTCTATGCTTTTTTACTTTATTACTACTCAGAACTCCTGAGATGCTGGACCTGGATGGCCACGACAACATAGCATATCAGTATGAATAGTAAAAATCGATTTTTTTCTAATAATGCTAAGACTTCTTCTAGAACTCTTTCAAATCGACTTTCAGTCACTTGAACTGTTATGTTCTATGGTTGGTTACTTTATAACTACTCAGAACTCCTGAGATGCCGGGCCTGGATGGCCACGAAAACATAGCATATCAGTATGAATGGTAAAAATCGTTTTTTGTCAAATAATGCTAAGTCTTCTTCTAGAACTCTTTCAAATCGAATTCCAGTCACTTGACCTGTTATGTTCTATGCTTGGTTACTTTATAACTACTCAGAACTCCTAAGATGCCGGGCCCGGATGGCCACGAAAACATATCATATCAGTATGAATGGTAAAAATCGATTTATGTCAAATAATGCAAGTCTGCTTCTAGAACTCTTTCAAATCGACTTTCAGTCACTTGAACTGTTATGTTCTATGCTTGTTTACTTTACTACTACTCAGAACTCCTGAGATGCTGGACCTGGATGGCCACGAAAATATAGTATATCAGTCAGAATGGTATAATACTATTTTTGTAGAATACTGCTATGTCTCCTTCTAGAACTCTTTGAGATCGGCTTCCAGCCGTTAAAACTATGGAGTTCTATGCTTGATTACTCTATTACTAATCAGAACGCCTGAGATGCTGGACCTGGATGGCCACAAAACAGCATATCAGTAAGAATGTAAAAATCGATTTTTGTCAAATAATGCAAGTCTTCTTCTAGAACTCTTTCAAATCAACTTTCAGCCACTTGAACTGTTATGTTCTATGCTTGTTTACTTTATAACTACTCAGAACTCCTGAGATGCTGGACCTGGATGACCAGGAAAACATAGCATATCAGTAAGAATGGTAAAAATCCATTTTTGTGGAATACTGCTATGTCTCCTTCTAGAACTTTTTCAGATCGGCTTTCAGCCGCTAGAACTGTGGAGTTCTATGCTTTATTACTCTATTACTATTCAGAACGCCTGAGATGCTGAACCTGGATGGCCACGAAAACATAGCATATCAGTAAGAATGGTAAAACACTTTTTTTGTCAAATAATGCTAAATCTTCTTCTAGAACTCTTTCAAATCGACTTCCAGTCACTTGAACTGTTATAGTCTATACTTATTTACTTTATTACTACTCAGAACTCCTGAGATGCTGGACCTGGATCGCCACGAAAATATAGCATATCAGTAAGAATATTAAAAATCGATTATTGTCAAATAATGCTAAGTCTTCTTCTAGAACTCTTTCAAATCGACTTTCAGTCACTTGAACTGTTATGTTCTATGCTTGGTTACTTTATAACTACTCAGAACTCCTGAGATGCCGGGCCTGGATGGCCACGAAAACATAGCATATCAGTATGAACGGTAAAAATCGATTTTTGTCAAATAATGCTAGGTCTTCTTCTAGAACTCTTTCAAATCGAATTCCAGTCACTTGACCTGTTATGTTCTATGCTTGGTTACTTTATAACTACTCAGAACTCCTGAGATGCCGGGCCTGGATGGCCCCGAAAACATAGCATATCAGTATGAATAGTAAAAATCAATTTTTGTCAAATAATGCAAGTCTTCTTCTAGAACTCTTTCAAATCGACTTTCAGTCACTTGAACTGTTATGTTCTATGCTTGGTTACTTTATAACTACTCAGAACTCCTGAGATGCCGGGCCTAGATGGCACGAAAACATAGCATATCAGTATGAATGGTAAAAATCGATTTCTGTCAAATAATGCTAAGTCTTCTTCTAGAACTCTTTCAAATCGAATTCCAGTCACTTGACAAGTTATGTTCTATGCTTATTTACTTTATTACTACTCAGAACTTCAGAGATGCTGGACCTGGATGGCCACGAAAACATAGCATATCAGTATGAATGGTAAAAATCGATTTTTGTCAAATAATGCTAAGTCTTCTTCTAGAACTCTTTCAAATCGAATTCCAGTCACTTGACCTGTTATGTTCTATGCTTGGTTACTTTATAACTACTCAGAACTCCTAAGATGCCGGGCCCGGATGGCCACGAAAACATAGCATATCAGTATGAATGGTAAAAATCGATTTTTGTCAAATAATGCAAGTCTGCTTCTAGAACTCTTTCAAATCGACTTTCAGTCACTTGAACTGTTATGCTCTATGCTTGTTTACTTTACTACTACTCAGAACTCCTGAGATGCTGGACCTGGATGGCCACGAAAATATAGTATATCAGTCAGAATGGTATAATACTATTTTTGTAGAATACTGCTATGTCTCCTTCTAGAACTCTTTGAGATCGGCTTCCAGCCGCTAAAACTATGGAGTTCTATGCTTGATTACTCTATTACTAATCAGAACGCCTGAGATGCTGGACCTGGATGGCCACAAAACAGCATATCAGTAAGAATGTAAAAATCGATTTTTGTCAAATAATGCAAGTCTTCTTCTAGAACTCTTTCAAATCAACTTTCAGCCACTTGAACTGTTATGTTCTATGCTTGTTTACTTTATAACTACTCAGAACTCCTGAGATGCTGGACCTGGATGACCAGGAAAACATAGCATATCAGTAAGAATGGTAAAAATCCATTTTTGTGGAATACTGCTATGTCTCCTTCTAGAACTTTTTCAGATCGGCTTTCAGCCGCTAGAACTGTGGAGTTCTATGCTTTATTACTCTATTACTATTCAGAACGCCTGAGATGCTGAACCTGAATGGCCACGAAAACATAGCATATCAGTAAGAATGGTAAAACACTTTTTTTGTCAAATAATGCTAAATCTTCTTCTAGAACTCTTTCAAATCGACTTCCAGTCACTTGAACTGTTATAGTCTATACTTGTTTACTTTATTACTACTCAGAACTCCTGAGATGCTGGACCTGGATCGCCACGAAAATATAGCATATCAGTAAGAATATTAAAAATCGATTATTGTCAAATAATGCTAAGTCTTCTTCTAGAACTCTTTCAAATCGACTTTCAGTCACTTGAACTGTTATGTTCTATGCTTGGTTACTTTATAACTACTCAGAACTCCTGAGATGCCGGGCCTGGATGGCCACGAAAACATAGCATATCAGTATGAGCGGTAAAAATCGATTTTTGTCAAATAATGCTAGGTCTTCTTCTAGAACTCTTTCAAATCGAATTCCAGTCACTTGACCTGTTATGTTCTATGCTTGGTTACTTTATAACTACTCAGAACTCCTGAGATGCCGGGCCTGGATGGCCCCGAAGACATAGCATATCAGTATGAATAGTAAAAATCAATTTTTGTCAAATAATGCAAGTCTTCTTCTAGAACTCTTTCAAATCGACTTTCAGTCACTTGAACTGTTATGTTCTATGCTTGGTTACTTTATAACTACTCAGAACTCCTGAGATGCCGGGCCTGGATGGCACGAAAACATAGCATATCAGTATGAATGGTAAAAATCGATTTCTGTCAAATAATGCTAAGTCTTCTTCTAGAACTCTTTCAAATCGAATTCCAGTCACTTGACCTGTTATGTTCTATGCTTATTTACTTTATTACTACTCAGAACTTCAGAGATGCTGGACCTGGATGGCCACGAAAACATAGCATATCAGAATAAATGGTAAAAATCGATTTTTGTCAAATAATGCTAAGTCTTCTTCTAGAACTCTTTCAAATCGAATTCCAGTCACTTGAACTGTTGCATTCTATGCTTGTTTACTTCATTACTATTCAAAACGCCTGAGATGCTGGACCTGGATGGCCACGAAAACATAGCATATCAGTAGGAATGGAAAAATGGATTTTTGTTGAATACCGCTATATCTCCTTCTATAACTCTTTCAAATCGGCTTCCAGCCGCTAAAACTGTGGAGTTCTATGCTTTTTTACTCTATTACTACTCAGAACGCCTGAGATGCTGGACCTGGATGGCCACGACAACATAGCATATCAGTATGAATGGTAAAAATAGATTTTTGTCTAATAATGCTAAGACTTCTTCTACAACTCTTTCAAATCGACGTTCAGTAACTTGAACTGTTATATTCTATGCTTGGTTACTTTATAACTACTCAGAACTCCTGAGATGCCGGGCCTGGATGGCCACGAAAACATAGCATATCAGTATGAATGGTAAAAATCGATTTTTGTCAAATAATGCTAAGTCTCCTTCTAGAACTCTTTCAAATCGACTTCCAGTCACTTGAACTGTTATGTTCTATGCTTGTTTACTTTAGTACTACTCAGAACTCCTGAGATGCTGGACCTTGATGGCTACGAAAATATAGCATATCAGTAAGAATATTAAAAAACGATTTTTGTCAAATAATGCTAAATCTTCTGCTACAACTCTTTCAAATCGACTTCAAGTCACTTGAACTGTTATGTTCTATGCTTGTTCACTTTATTACTACTCAGAACTTTTGAAATGCTGGACCTGGATGGCCACGAAAATTTAGCATATTAGTCAGAATGGTAAAAATCAATTTTTGTGGCATACTGCTATGTCTCCTTCTAGAACTCTTTCAGATCGGCTTCCAGCCACTAAAACTGTGGAGTTCTATGCTTTTTTACTCTATAACTACTCAGAACGCCTGAGATGCTGGACCTGGACGGCCACGAAAACATAGCATATCAGTAGGAATGGTAAAATCGATTTTTGTGGAATACCGCTATGTCTCCTTTTAGAACTCTTTCAAATCGACTTCCAGTCACTTGAACTGTTATGTTCTATGCTTGTTTACTTTAGTACTACTCAGAATTCTTGAGATGCTGGACCTGGATGGCCACGAAAATATAGCATATCAGTAAGAATATTAAAAAACTATTTTTGTCAAATAATGCTAAATCTTCTTCTAGAACTCTTTCAAATCGACTTCAAGTCACTTGAACTGTTATGTTCTATGCTTCTTTACTTTATTACTACTCAGAACTTCTGAGATGCTGGACCTGGATGGCCACGAAAATTTAGCATATCAGTCAGAATGGTAAAAATCCATTTTTGTGGAATACTGCTATGTCTCCTTCTAGAAATCTTTCAGATCGGCTTAAAGCCGCTAAAACTATGGAGTTCTATGCTTGTTTACTCCATTACTACTCAGAACGCCTGAGATGCCTTTCCTGGATAGCCACGAAAACATAGCATATCAGTAAGAATAGTAAAAAACGATTTTTGTTAAATAATGCTAAATCTTCTTCTAGAACTCTTTCAAATCGACTTCCACTCACTTGAACTGTTATGTTTTATGCTTGTCTACTTTATAACTACTCAGAACTCCTGAGATGCTGGACCTGGATGGCCACAAAAATATAGCATATCAGTCAGAATGGTAAAAATCCATTTTTGTGGAATACTGCTATGTCTCCTTCTAGAACTCTTTCAGATCGGCTTTCAGCCGCTAGAACTGTGGAGTTCTACGCTTTTTTACTCTATTACTACTCAGAACGCCTGAGATGCTGGACCTGGATGGCCACGACAACATAGCATATCAGTATGAATGGTAAAAATCGATTTTTGTCTAATAATGCTAAGACTTCTTCTACAACTCTTTCAAATCGACGTTCAGTCACTTGAACTGTTATATTCTATGCTTGGTTACTTTATAACTACTCAGAACTCCTGAGATGCCGGGCCTGGATGGCCACGAAAACATAGCATATCAGTATGAATGGTAAAAATCGATTTTTGTCAAATAATGCTAAGTCTTCTTCTAGAACTCTTTTAAATCGAATTCCAGTCACTTGACCTGTTATGTTCTATGCTTATTTACTTTATTACTACTCAGAACTTCGGAGATGCTGGACCTGGATGGCCACGAAAATATAGCATATCAGTCAGAATGGTATAATACCAGTTTTGTAGAATACTGCTATGTCTCCTTCTAGAACTCTTTCAGATCGGCTTCCAGCCGCTAAAACTATGGAGTTCTATGCTTGTTTACTCTATTACTAATCAGAACGCCTGAGATGCCGGACCTGGATGGCCACGAAAACATAGCATATCAGTATGAATGGTAAAAATCCATTTTTGTGGAATACTGCTATGTCTCCTTCTAGAACTCTTTCAGATCGGCTTCAAGCCGCTAAAACTATGGAGTTCTATGCTAGTTTACTCCATTACTTTTCAGAACGCCTGAGATACCTTTCCTGGATAGCCACGAAAACATAGCATATCAGTAAGTGTAGTAAAAAACGATTTTTGTAAAATAATGCTAAATCTTCTTCTAGAACTCTTTCAAATCGACTTCCACTCACTTGAACTGTTATGTTTTATGCTTGTTTACTTTATAACTACTCAGAACTCCTGATATGCTGGACCTGGATGGCCACGAAAATATAGCATATCAGTCAGAATGGTATAATACCATTTTTGTAGAATACTGCTATGTCTCCTTCTAGAACTCTTTCAGATCGGCTTCCAGCCGCTAAAACTATGGAGTTCTATGCTTGTTTACTCTATTACTAATCAGAACGCCTGAGATGCTGGACATGGATGGCCACAAAACAGCATATCAGTAAGAATGGTAAAAATTGATTTTTGTCAAATAATGCATGTCTTCTTCTAGAACTCTTTCAAATCGACTTCCAATCACTTGAACTGTTATGTTCTATGCTTGTTTACTTTATAACTACTCAGAAATCCTGGGATGTTGGACCTGGATGGCCACGAAAATATAGCATATCAGTCAGAATGGTAAAAATCCATTTTTGTTGAATACTGCTATGTCTCCTTCTAGAACTCTTTCAGATCGGCTTTCAGCCGCTAGAACTGTGGATTTCTATGCTTAATTACTCTATTACTACTCAGAACTCCTGAGATGCTGGACCTGGATGGCCACGACAATATAGCATATCAGTATGAATGGTAAAAATCGATTTTTGTCAAATAATGCTAAGTCTTCTTCTAGAACTCTTTCAAATCGAACTCCAGTCACTTGACCTGTTATGTTCTATGCTTATTTACTTTATTACTACTCAGAACTTCGGAGATGCTGGACCTGGATGGCCACGAACAATAGAGCATATCAGAATGAATGGTAAAAATCGATTTTTGTCAAATAATGCTAAGTCTTCTTCTAGAACTTTTTCAAATCGATTTCCAGTCACTTGAACTGTTATGGTCTATGCTTGTTTACTTTACTACTACTCAGAACTCCTGAGATGCTGGACCTGGATGGCCATGACAACATAGCATATCAGTAAGAATGGCAAAATTCCATTTTTGTGGAATACTGCTATGTCTCCTTCTAGAACTCTTTCAGATCGGCTTACAGCCACTAAATCTGTAGAGTTCTATGCTTGTTTACTCTATTACTACTCAGAACGCCTGAGATGCTGGACCTGGATGGCCACAAAACAGCATATCAGTAATAATGGTAAAAATCGATTTTTGTCAAATAATGCAAGTCTTCTTCTAGAACTCTTTCAAATCGACTTTCAGTCACTTGAACTGTTATGTTCTATGCTTGGTTACTTTATAACTACTCAGAACTCCTGAGATGCCGGGCCTGGATGGCCACGAAAACATAGCATATCAGTATGAATGGTAAAAATCCATTTTTGTGGAATACTGCTATGTCTCCTTCTAGAACTCTTTCAGATCGGCTTCAAGCCGCTAAAACTATGGAGTTCTATGCTAGTTTACTCCATTACTTTTCAGAACGCCTGAGATACCTTTCCTGGATAGCCACGAAAACATAGCATATCAGTAAGTGTAGTAAAAAACGATTTTTGTAAAATAATGCTAAATCTTCTTCTAGAACTCTTTCAAATCGACTTCCACTCACTTGAACTGTTATGTTTTATGCTTGTTTACTTTATAACTACTCAGAACTCCTGATATGCTGGACCTGGATGGCCACGAAAATATAGCATATCAGTCAGAATGGTATAATACCATTTTTGTAGAATACTGCTATGTCTCCTTCTAGAACTCTTTCAGATCGGCTTCCAGCCGCTAAAACTATGGAGTTCTATGCTTGTTTACTCTATTACTAATCAGAACGCCTGAGATGCTGGACATGGATGGCCACAAAACAGCATATCAGTAAGAATGGTAAAAATTGATTTTTGTCAAATAATGCATGTCTTCTTCTAGAACTCTTTCAAATCGACTTCCAATCACTTGAACTGTTATGTTCTATGCTTGTTTACTTTATAACTACTCAGAAATCCTGGGATGTTGGACCTGGATGGCCACGAAAATATAGCATATCAGTCAGAATGGTAAAAATCCATTTTTGTTGAATACTGCTATGTCTCCTTCTAGAACTCTTTCAGATCGGCTTTCAGCCGCTAGAACTGTGGATTTCTATGCTTAATTACTCTATTACTACTCAGAACTCCTGAGATGCTGGACCTGGATGGCCACGACAATATAGCATATCAGTATGAATGGTAAAAATCGATTTTTGTCAAATAATGCTAAGTCTTCTTCTAGAACTCTTTCAAATCGAACTCCAGTCACTTGACCTGTTATGTTCTATGCTTATTTACTTTATTACTACTCAGAACTTCGGAGATGCTGGACCTGGATGGCCACGAACAATAGAGCATATCAGAATGAATGGTAAAAATCGATTTTTGTCAAATAATGCTAAGTCTTCTTCTAGAACTTTTTCAAATCGATTTCCAGTCACTTGAACTGTTATGTTCTATGCTTGTTTACATTACTACTACTCAGAACTCCTGAGATGCTGGACCTGGATGGCCATGACAACATAGCATATCAGTAAGAATGGCAAAATTCTATTTTTGTGGAATACTGCTATGTCTCCTTCTAGAACTCTTTCAGATCGGCTTACAGCCACTAAATCTGTAGAGTTCTATGCTTGTTTACTCTATTACTACTCAGAACGCCTGAGATGCTGAACCTGGATGGCCACAAAACAGCATATCAGTAAGAATGGTAAAAATCGATTTTTGTCAAATAATGCAAGTCTTCTTCTAGAACTCTTTCAAATCGACTTTCAGTCACTTGAACTGTTATGTTCTATGCTTGGTTACTTTATAACTACTCAGAACTCCTGAGATGCCGGGCCTGGATGGCCACGAAAACATAGCATATCAGTATGAATGGTAAAAATCCATTTTTGTGGAATACTGCTATGTCTCCTTCTAGAACTCTTTCAGATCGGCTTCAAGCCGCTAAAACTATGGAGTTCTATGCTAGTTTAATCCATTACTTTTCAGAACGCCTGAGATGCCCTTCCTGGATAGCCACGAAAACATAGCATATCAGTAAGAGTAGTAAAAAACGATTTTTGTAAAATAATGCTAAATCTTCTTCTAGAACTCTTTCAAATCGACTTTCAGTCACTTGAACTGTTATGTTTTATGCTTGTTTACTTTATAACTACTCAGAACTCCTGATATGCTGAACCTGAATGGCCACGAAAATATAGCATATCAGTCAGAATGGTATAATACCATTTTTGTAGAATACTGCTATGTCTCCTTCTAGAACTCTTTCAGATCGGCTTCCAGCCGCTAAAACTATGGAGTTCTATGCTTGTTTACTCTATTACTAATCAGAACGCCTGAGATGCTGGACCTGGATGGCCACAAAACAGCATATCAGTAAGAATGGTAAAAATTGATTTTTGTCAAATAATGCATGTCTTCTTCTAGAACTCTTTCAAATCGACTTCCAATCACTTGAACTGTTATGTTCTATGCTTGTTTACTTTATAACTACTCAGAAATCCTGAGATGCTGGACGTGGATGGCCACGACAATATAGCATATCAGTATGATTGGTAAAAATCGATTTTTGTCTAATAATGCTAAGACTTCTTCTAGAACTCTTTCAAATCGACTTTCAGTCACTTGAACTGTTATGTTCTATGCTTGGTTACTTTATAACTACTCAGAACTCCTGAGATGCCGGGCCTGGATGGCCACGAAAACGTAGCATATCAGTATGAATGGTAAAAATCGATTGTTGTCAAATAATGCTAAGTCTTCTTCTAGAACTCTTTCAAATCGACTTCCAGTCACTTGAACTGTTATGTTCTGTTCTTGGTTACTTTAGTACTACTCAGAACTCCTGAGATGCTGGACCTGGACGGCCATGAAAACCGCATATCAGTAAGAATGGTAAAAATCGATTTTTAACAAATAATACTAAGTTTTCGTTTGGAACTCTTTCAAATCGACTTCCAGCCGCTTGAACTGTGATGTTCTATGCTTGTTTACTCCAATCTTTTTCAGAACGCCTGAGATGCTGGGCCTGGATTTTCAGGAAAACATAGCATATCAGTATGAATGGTAAAAATCCATTTTTGTCGAATACTGCTATGTCTCCTTCTAGAACTCTTTCAGATCGGCTTCCAGCCGCTAAAACTGTGGAGTTCTATGCTTGTTTACTCCATTACTACTCAGAACGCCTGAGATGCTGGACCTGGATGGCCACGAAAACATAGCATATCAGTATGAATGGTAAAAATCCATTTTTGTCGAATACTGCTATGTCTCCTTCTAGAACTCTATCAGATCAGCTTCCAGCCGCTAAAACTGTGGAGTTCTATGCTTGTTTACTCCATTTCTACTTAGAACGCCTGAGATGCCGGGCCTGGATGGCGACGAAAACATAGCATATCAGTATGAATGTTAAAAATCGAATTTTGTCAAATATTGCTAATTCTTCTTTTTGGACTTTTCGGCCAGAACTCTTGCTATATCATCTAGAAATAGCAGAACTTTCATTCCCAACGCTTATTTTTTGACTAGGAATCGGATGCGGGTGAGATGCTGGTAGTCGATTTTCGAAGTTAGCATCTCATTTTCTAAAAATGAAAAAAAAAATTTTTTTTTGGGCTTTTCGGCCAGAACTCTTGCCATATCATCTAGAAATAGCAGAACTTTCATTCCCAACGCTTACTTGTTGAATAGGAATCGGATACGGGTGAGATGCTGGTAGTCGAATTTCGAAGTTAGCATCTCATTTTCAAATTTTCATTTTTTTCGCGAAAATGGGCTGAACTATTGAAAATAACTATCTAGAACTGTAGAACTATTTGGGATGCTACTAGAACTGTCATCATTTGGTGAGATGCTGGTAGTTGATATGCTAGGTTCACACGCACCACATATCATTTATGACAGTTATTACTAATTACGAACATGTTACGTGGTCATTACAGTATTATATTGTGTGTTATTTTACAGTAATAAATAAATACAGACAACCCCTTTTAATAAAGATATTGTTTTCCCCGTTTGGGTAACATTCGCAGAAACTAATGCCTACACTAATCCTTGGATGACGGAGACGGAGCCTAGACTACGAATCAATAGCTCGGAATGCAACCAGGAAAATAATACAATATGGTCTAATCGTCAGGTCGTTATCATCATTGGACAGAATTAGGATCATTTACCCTAACAGCCGGACAAAGTAATATAATACGTATGTACCTATACGCAACGTGATATTAACAGGCCGAAAGTTCCACGTGTCCGACGAATTTAAAGGGGCAATTACGCTTAATTGCACTTAAACAGTTAAAACACTCAACTCAAAGTCCAAGAAACCCCTTATAAACTACGATATCTCATTTCGCACATTCATCATCAAACAAAACTGCACTTTATGCTGACGCAATAAAAAATAAATTGGCAATAGTGTAGTAGCAGTGGTTTCATTGTTGTTAGATTTACGGCCGTAATGTGTGCGAGGGAGAGTTGTGTTTAGATTGACGATTGAAGTGTCGATAATATCCCGGCCTTCGCAGCAGCTGACAGCGATGCCTGGCAGGAATCCTGCGGGGTTTTGGTTCAAATGTTGGAACCAATATTAGCATCTCCTATATACGTGTTGAGGTCTGTTGTGAATGGCAAATGTTTGGAGTGTGGTAAAGATTGGCGATAAAAGTATCTCGTTTCGCTTGAGAACAATACAGCCTTTCCCTGGTTAGTGCAGTGTAAAGTATCCCATCAAAAACATAAATGTGAAAATGGCAGCCAAGTTCAAAGATGCGAGGCATGGTTGTCGTCTTCGCCGACAAAAGAATTGAGATCTAAATGGATGCCAAGTTCCGTAGGTTATCTGAAAAGGTGCCAAGTCTGGCATTAGGTTATTTACAGTAAAACTTATTTGTTGCAGCTTAATGCATTTTGAGCTTTAACTTGACAGTTTTCTTAAATATCCAACAGCTTTCATGGTATTATAACATTCTGCATAGAAAACTGCCAAGTTAAGGCTCAAAATGCATTAAGCCGCAATAAATAAGTTTTACTGTAAACAACCTAATGCCAGACTTGGCATCTTTCCAGATAACCTACGGAACTTGGCACCCATTTAGATCTCAATTCTTTTGTCGGTGAAGAAGACAACCATGCCTCGCATATTGAACTTGGCTGCCATTTTCACATTTATGTTTTTGATGGGATATCATTACTTTTTGTCAAACTTCACCAAATGGTGCTTTTAAACAGCGAATGCACGAGTTACTATATATTAAAATACCCAAAAAAAAAAGGAGCACGTCAAATATTTGAAGATTTCCCTCGATTTCTCCAGGACCCTATGATCAGATTCTTACCTGATAACCATGAGACTACCCCTGAAGTATACAGTTTCAATCAATTTTCCAAATCGGTTAATAAATAACGGACTTCTGAGGTAACTAGCATAAATAATAATAATAATAAAACATAATAAGATACAGAAGGCGGTACTCCTGGACACGGCGCGAATAGTCAGGAGGTTCCTCTCTCTGTCGCCCTAACCACCGGTAGCTTAGGCCCTGCCTCGCTACCGGCGGCACCCTAGGTTAGGTTTTTATAATGTTTTTTTGTTTTGTAAATATTGTTTTATATTTTACTTTTTATTATTGTAAAAACCTAATCTAAGAAAGAAAATGAATAAAGAGATAATAATAAAATCACTGTTTCAGATTTTTCTGGTGTACACACACAATTACCACGCTGTATGCCAAATTTCAGCTTTCTAGGTCACCTGGAAGTGGGTTAGGTTTTTGATTACTAGTCAGTCAGTCAGTCAGTCAGTGGTAAAAATGCCGTTTTTTGGAATTGAATATCAGAATAACTATTAAACCTATATTTATGAAATTTGGGGTTCTAGTTGTTCTAAAGGACCTTAATACATGTACCAAATTTCATTTTTCTATGTTAGATAGATTTGGAGTTATTGGGGGGTCAAAAGTGGCTCCAAACGGTTCGTGTAAAATAACACACGGCTGCTGACCACCATTTCCGGGGGTGAACTTGGCTGGACACGCTACCGCGTGTCTAGAGTCTACAATGGCGATAGACAGGCTTTTATCTAATACTTGGCGGCTGAAGCAAATGGCCATCGGCTGTGCTGTCATAGGAAAGAAAGTTTACAGAAATTTATCATGAAATTCATGAAGCAAAGTAACGCCTGTTTCGTTCAGAATTTTCTAAATTCCTGTAACCTTTTCTCACGAATTTGCTCGCGTAGAACTCCTTCATCACGCTCCTTTGCAAACTGTCTGCCTAGCCTATTTCACCAGCTTAGAACATTCATTGCCCAATGCTTTTGGTCAGACCATTTCCGCACCACACTCATCGTCAGATTTAGACCGGAAAAAATTGCGGAACCTTGTAACGGAGAAATTGATGTCATGATGAATCTCGCTCAAACCCCAACATTGGGTAACGTAACGACGCAAGGAGGAAGAAGGGTGGTATCATTATACTACAAGTTATCGTGCTAGCTAGGCTGATAGTTGTATAGAACGCTTGAAAACAACAAAAAAAAACGCTGCAGACGCGGCTAGCCGAATCCACACTGATGGCCCATCACCCAGAACGCAGCCCAGCAACCTGGCCAACACACCGGACGCAAACATAGTTTACAATTTCCGAACGTACCCAACCCGACGCTGTCAACCAACGAATTTAATATGGCCGACCTTTATTCATAAAATTAACACTTTTTAATGCAAAATACGCGACAATATGAATTTTGCGGATACATATGTTCAACTTCAACTCGAAATCGTTATTTTTATACGTTCTTCAATTTGAGACAGCTCTCGTTCGGGTCTACCGTACCCCTGCACGAAATTATTAATATAGATAAATAAGACTGTCTAAATTTATATTTTTTAGGATCACTCGTGTGTCTGTCCGTCCGTCCGTCCGTCTGTCATAGCCAATTTGCTCCGAAACTACTAGACCAATTGAGTTGTAATTTGGTACGCATATGTAAGTCGGTAACCCAAAGACGAAAGTGTAAAAAGTAAATCCCATCAAAAACATAAATGTAAAATTGGGAGCCCAGTTCAATATTAAGAATATGCGATGTTTGGTTGTTGTCTTCACCGACAAAAGAATTGAGATCTAAATGGGTGCCAAGTTCCGTAGATTCTCTGAAATGGTGCCAAGTTCGGCACTACATTGTTTACAGTAAAACTTACTGCGGCTTAATGCATTTTGAGCTTTAACTTGGCAGTTTTCTTCAACATCCAACAGCTTTTATGGTATTGTAACATACTGCATAGAAAACTGCCAAGTTTTCTATGCAGTATATCTAGCCAGGGTGAAAAATGAATTTTAAACCATGGGGCCCACTTTTGGGGATAAAATATAAAAATATACTATCTATACTGTGTGACTTGTGACATGACGGCCTGTTTAGCCTAGTCGGTAGTGACACTGCCTCCGAAGCTAGAGGTCCTGGGTTCGAATCCCGGTCTGGGCATTATTTGTGCATTTAGCACGGATATTTGTTCTTGGATCTTGGATGTTTTCTATGTATTTAAGTATGTATTTATCTATATAAGTATGTGTATCGTCGTCTAGTACCCATAGTACAAGCTTTGCTGAGTTTGGGACTAGGTCGATTTGTGTATGATTGTCCCCCAATATTTATTTATTTATATATCAAATATAAGGGCTCAGTGTGAAAATCTCAATATTTTTTTCAGTGTCATCATTTAATCGTTGAGAGGATTCTAATGAGCTCAAACTCGACGGTTTTATTATGTAGTTCTATAGTGTAGTATGTAGTTGTCACCTAACTTTATGTAAATGCTAAATTTAAATCCGGTACTGGGAAATTTAACTTGCGGGATTACAGACTTCGGGCCGAGTGAAACTAAATAAAAGCTTTTGCAAATACCCCACGTTCTGCAGTACTCTTACTATGTTCCCGATTCCCGACTCGAGTTAGTCGGAATCGGTGGTCGGCGCGCCGACTCGACCTCCGTCGTTCGAGTCGGACGCATGTGGTTAGTATTAGATTACGTAAACCAGCGTGCGGCGACCCTGAACCCGATTTGCAATGCGTTGTTAATATTCCCACGTTGATACCGGTCCGTGTGGTAATTTGAGACGGGTTACGTTTAGATTTAATGGTGATACGTCTAGTCACACGTCCACTATGCCACTGTAGCCGATCGGTAAGGCACGCGACTTTTAATCTGGAGGTTGTGGAATCAACACCAGGCTCGTACCAAAACAAAGTTATTTTTCTCAATCATGCTCGGAAATGGCCGTATTCTGTTTGAAAAACAAACACGCGAAGAGCATAATTTTTATCCGCTCAATATTAAAAAAAAAATCTTAGGATCATTATACTTCTCGGAGTATAAAACCATCCAACCAACGATGCAACCATCCATACAACCATCACTAGAAAACCTTCTTTCATATAAAGAAAACCGCATTCAAATCGGTTCATTCATCAGTTTAAGAGCTACAATGTTATAGACTGGCACACACGTTAAACTTTTGCGTTGCGTCAGGGGGCTAAAAATAGTTTGGCGGATGTTCATGGGAAAGGGCAAAACATTATAAACTATAAAGAAACGGCGACGTTATTTATTAATCAATCGATACTACGTAGGCCAAATGGTGATGAGGATGACCGTTATAATAGTACATTACGATACAAGTGCAGAGAACAGGAAGTTCGCAACGAGTGGTGATAAATTGAAACACGACCGAAGGGAGTGTTTTAAATCGACACGAGTTGCGAATTACCTGTTCGCACGTGTATCGTACAACGTTTTACAGTACATATGGCTCTTTAAAGTTTCGACATATGCACGTAATCTGCTGATTACCGCACTCTTGCGGTAAAGTAGCACCATATATGTACTGTAAAAGTATTAACAATGCATAATGTTAATGAAGGAAAATCAATTGCGTACTGATGCTCCAATTTGTATCATAGAATCGCTATATGGACAATAAACCATCAAATTAACACACTAAGAAAAATGTGTACTACGTCGCCTGTATGGCAACTACACACTTATGGTGCATTTCCACTGAGGCCGAGCGGAAAACTTATTTGTGAGTACAGTAACTAAAGAATATCTCGTTCGCCAAGGGCTTCCTATTTAATTTAAAACTAGGTGATTCAATTAAAATGTTTGAGCGTTGTAGGAGTCACTAGATTATGAGAAAAATGTAAAGGTATTAATTTGAGTAATTTAATAGTGCCCAGCTCGAATTGGGTTATTATATGGTTAGTATGGAGAAGATCATTTTCAACTGAGCAGATCGCCTTTCAACATTGAATTACAATTTAAGACGTGTAGCGCGGTCTGGTAAAAAGGTTTTTGAGGGCTTAGTTAAAACTAATCGACAAAAAGTCTGATTAAAAAAAACTATATCTAAAATTATGTTATCCCATTAACAATTTCATTGTTTTAATTTTTTAGGACAAGGACAGTAAATATTGTATTAAGTATATGTGTGGCTGGTTATTAAATGGAATTCAAAATAAAAGAGGCAGGATGATGGGGCAACTGATATACACGACAGCTTAAACATTTTAAAGGGTAAAATTAAAAGGCAAGAGACGAAGAGGAAAACCTAGAGTCCTAGACTAACTTATTTAAACGAGGAAGTTTTGCCGATTCGTATGGAGATGTTAGGAGACTGGCAATGAACAGGGAAGAGTAGCGGTTATCCAAGTGACAAGAGCAAAGCTCTTAAGTATTGATGATGTACTGTTGTATGTAAAAATCAATATTCAATAGAGCCTGTTTTCCACTTAACTAAGTATAGCTTCAGCTAAACTAAGTATAAGTAATCCATCCAAAACATAAATGTCAAAAAATAAGCCAAGTTCTCATGTTCCACCAACTTGGCACGGAAAAGGTGCCAAGTCTGGCACTCGATTGTTTACAGTAAAACTAATTTATTGCGGCTTAATTCATTTTGAGCTTTAAGGCCTGAATCACATTGGCGCGGCCTGGGTTAATTGTAAATTTGACAGCTAATGACAAGTTTACTATTTACCGTCCGGCCTAGGCCGCGCCAGTGTGATTCAGGCCTTACTTGACAGTTTTCAATGCAGTATGTCATAATACCGTGAAAGCTGCTGGATATTCAAGAAATACATATATACTATGACCTTTCTATCGGGCAGGAAAACAATCAAAACACATTAATCTAAAACTTTTTACTTTTTGGAAATCATAACTAATCATAGTTTTGTTTTTCATGCCAATTTTCTTGAGTAGGCGAAGAGCACACACACACAACATATATCGAAGGAACATTGGCGAACAAGCGAGAAACCTCAAAATAGGCAATCCTGTCTGGGAAATGTGCAAGCTACGTATAGGCACCTCAAGCTAGGTGTTACGAAAAATCATCACCTTATCTTCAAAATCATACACTTGATAAACTTTACATAAACTAACGCCTTTATCACTCAACACGATGGGACTTCGAATTTGTTATCTCCATTTTGCAAGTCATTCACCCACGGCCGTAAATACATTATGTACGCAATCTGAACGGCTACACGAATAAATAGATGGCACGGTATAAATATTGTATACACTGTTTTAACTTCATGTCCTTCTTTGATTAAGGTTCGAGTCTTCTCATCGCACGATAGAAACGCGTCAAGATTTTGTAATTTTTTTAATACTACGACGATTTCCTGCCTGATGGTAACCAGAAACCGCAGCATATGGATGCTTTGCAACTGCTTCGTTCCTCACTCTCAACACAGCGCAGCGTATGGAACGAAACAAGACTAGATTTTTTTAAGCAAAATACCGTAGTGGTACTCTCTCTAAAATTTTCTTTACTTAGACGTACTAGTGTTGTAACGATTATAAATTTAAAATTATTCTAAACCAAACCAGGTAGGACTGCGATGTCGATTTATTCGCAAGAATAATCTATCTACTTTTTGAAATTGTGGCATTAATGTAAGGAAATTGTGGTACACCAGGGGTGTATGGTATGGTAAGGACCAATTCTTATTTCCGCGTCACAAAACTGTTTATAATAATATTAATCGTGTCCGTGGCCCGAGGCACTGGCCTTGAAAAGGCTATGGCGGGCGTTCCATACTACTACGCAAAGTGAATTGAAAATTCTAACTATAATAACGTTACAGTCAGAAATGTATCTTACTGCGCTTGTATGCAGGTTTATTTTAGATTTGTTTGGTTTGGAGAGTTAGAACTAATGTATATTGAGGTGAAACGCAGGTTCGCCTTTCTATATACCTACTACCTAGGTAGATTTATTTCCTTGAGTCTGGACAAAAAAAGGTACTCATAACGGTCAGTAGTCAGGTCTCTAGAGACTGTTAGTTTATTTAGTTGCAGCGTGCGTCATATAGTAATGAGACTTTAGAGTTGGTTGCACCAACTTACGATTATTCCTGTCCTTACTTTTTAACGTACTCTACCATCCTGCTTCCCCTCCTTACTTGACTGAAAGATTCACATATATGGCTGACGGCAGCGGTCACCGCTTAAGGTCGAGTGCTAACCTCACCCTCGCAATACCGTCTAATAAGACGCGCACCTATTCAAGGTCTTTTACGGTACGTGCTGTCAAGCTGTGGAACGGATTACCGTTGTCGTTTAGACAGTCTCAGTCTGTGGCATCATTCAAGGACAAGTTGAAAAAGTTGTGGCTCTCCAATGACTTGTGATTAAATCGGATACTGTATGTATATGTATATATTATATAAGTAAGCATTCTTATTATGTATAATATATGTATTCATTATTTAATATATTAGTCAGTATATGTACTAGTATTTATAGTATTAACGTATTAATTAGTTTGTAGTATATAGGCAATAGTTGTAATAATTACGTACCTATTTGTACACGTGTTAGTTTGTCTATCTTTTGGTTCCTGTCTTCCACTCAATTGCTCAAAGGTTAACTGGAAGAGATCCCTTATAGGGATAAGTTCGCCTTTGTACCGATATAACTGAATTTGTCTGTATTTTTACCTGTGTTTTGTGTACAATAAAGTATTTACATACATACATACATATTACTGACCGAGCAACGTTAAACATAGCGCCGGCAGCCGTCACCTGAAACCTTTCCATACAATTCCACCCCGCACTTAGGATGGTTTATACGGTAGAGTGGGTTGCACTAACAAAACCGTTGTTAGTGGTGTTGAAAAAGCAATTCGTGGATAAGTTGATTTTGATGGACGACGCGAAGCGACCGACCGACCTTAAATGTGGTCATTCCATTGCTAACTGTTTGTCATCATAATCATGCACCCATAGATACACTTTTCAGACATAGTCGTTATATCGACCACATACTGGCTGTCAAAGATTATTCTAAATTTGTATTAATGCCTGCCTGAAAATGGGCCAAAAACTGATTGTATAGGAAGTAGAGGTATAATAATTACCTAGAGGAGTAGAGGATGACAGCCACCGGCGCCATATTAAATGGCACAGAACGATTTGTTGTATCTGTAATTCCACTTTACAAACGTGCGAATTTCATCTAATCGTTTAAATAATTAGTAGCTTTGCTAGCTAGCAAAACTACTAAAATAGTTGTTACACGAAGAGAGCAAATATCGTATTAACGTGAACCGGTCCGTTTAAATGTAACCCGGAAACACTCATTTTCAGTCGTCAAAATCGTCTCAAAATCAAAGCTAACTTTAAAAATGTACAAATATGTTGTTGTACAGTCAACAGTCAATGTAGATGATCATTTTAGTACTTTGTCGCACTAACGTAACAATACTGCGACAGTTGGGAAGCAAAGTAGTGAAAGTGACAAGGTACTAAAATTATCATCTTCTTTTGCTGTTGACTGTACATAGATAGCAGTCAAACTTCGGCATTTAATAACTTCTGCCGCGTCATTAGCATAATCTGAGGTAACTATTTCGTCATGTGAGTATTTGGACATGACTTCAGCGGTGAGGTCAAGATTTGCCGCCGTAGGCGCCGTACCGTAACGTAATAGTAATAATATGAACCAAAGAAGTTAACAGATCACTATACACTCTTTTTCGCGTGGGTGTCGTAAGAGACGACTGCTCATACTCATTTATTCGTAAAGCCAATTTTCATTTTTTAGGGTTCCGTAGTCAACTAGGCACCCTTAGATGTAGTTTCGCAATGTCCTGTCTGTCTGTCTGTCTGTCCGAGGCTTTGCTCTGTGATTATTCGTTCTACAAAGCTGCAATTTGGTATCAATATGTAAATCAATAAAACAAAAAAGTCGATAAATAAAATCTAAAAAAAAAATTTAAGGGTACCTCCCCTACACGTAAAGTGGTGATGAAATTTTTTTTTGCTTCAACCCTATGGTTTGGGGTGTTGTTGGATAGGTCTTTCATAATGAATACAGGTCTTCATCAAACACTTTTTGATAAAGTGAATATTTTAGGAAATATTCACTCCAAAAAAAAGAAAGAAAAATGTGTCCCCCCCCCTAACTTTTGAACTATGGGTCCAAAAAATATGAAAAAAAAAAACATGAAAGTAATGCTTAATACTTTCAACGAAAATTATAGCGTACAGCACATGATCGGTTGAGCTGTTTTTGAGTTATCGTAAAAAGTCTTCCTTTCTTAGTAAAATACGTATGAAACGCTGCGAAGGTATTCCCTTTTGCTTGTTATTGATTTTGTTTTAATTGAGTTCATTGGGCAACTACGGAACCCTACACTGAGCATGGCCCGACATGCTCTTGACCGATTTTTTTTATTGTACGGGGTACGTGCATGAAGCTCACGGACGTTTACTCGTCGCCGTCGCTTTCGTCTGCTCGTCGTAGTCGCAAGTCCCACCCCACAAGCGTATCAGAGCGGTAGTGCAGCGTAGAATGATGTCATGCCCCGAGAACGTTAGGCGAGATATATCACCGCCAGGGTAAATATCACCGCGCCGACATGCCTGTCTCTTAGGCGTGAATTTCACTGAGACGGCATAAGGCACGGCGCAGGCGTGGCACAGATACGGCACGGACGCGATTAAAGTTATACAGAAGCGGCGAAGAGACTGTACGATGCGTCATTATACAGGCTGATTTTGTTGCGATGGCATGTCTTCCTCTTCAGAAGACGAAGATGCGCTTGCTTTGCTGCAACTCATTAATGTACAGAAGCACAGAAGATATTGGGTCCACCCTGTGTGGAAATTGTCAGAAAAACATAGATATGTTAAAATAATGGAAAAATTACATGAATATCCTGATAGTTTTCGTACAGTGTTTCCTAAAAATGTTTCCAAATTATATTGTCGAAAGTAAAATACGGTCTTCAGAAGCAGCATAAAAATTGGAGAGAACCAGTCTCTCCATATTTTATCCTAAACATTTCTATTATTGTACTCCGGCCTGGTATAGTCGTAAAGAGTTGGATATTCTTCAACTATCTCACAGAATTCTATATTATATTCAATATCGTCACGCATTTTTGATGTTGATAAATTTATACGGCTCATACTGTATAACAAGCGACGTCCTCCTCGCGCGGCGCTGAAATCGTGTCTGCTAGCGACGCGGAAACGGCGTGGCGAAGGCGCAGCACAGGCGTGGCGAAGGGGCGCAGGCACGATGCCGCTTCAAACGTTTTCAATGTTTTCATACGAAATGTAGGAAGGCGACGTGCAGGTAAATTACACAGAAGCGGCGCGGCGCCGTATCTGTGCCGTGCCTGCGCCTCGCCTTCGCCTTACGCCGTCTCAGTGGAATTCACGCCTTAGGTCGTGCATCATCTGCTACGTACATTACGTAATACATAGAATACATTAGATTCATTTGTATCTTTCTAAAAATGTACATGTTATTTATTTAAAAATGTCTATAAAAATAGCATGAATTCACAAAAACATCGTCAGAGTGTATACGAATAATAAATCCAAATAAAAAATCAAATTGAATTCAAAATAAAAGATAATACTATTTCCATAATAATACTAAATGGCAGAATGTCAATTTTATAAAATGTAGATTAAATGCCAAAATATCAATAATAGCTAGGGTATCCTAATCCTATAAATAGTGAAAATTCAAAACATTATAATAATAATTATTATTATTAATAAACAATAATGGTAATTTTAATCCTAGAATGTAATTAATTAATGTAAGTAAATATGTTTAAAATTAAACATACAACTAATTAAATAATTAACAGTAGTAACTAGTCAAGTAATTTCTTCATAGTATTCTTTTCATTTAGAGAATAACTTGTACTTCATCTGTGGTTGGTTTCTGTGTGTGTATGTGGGTATACAACATTAATTACGTTATGAGTACCCATATACTTTGACATGTTATTATTGCAATATTCTAAATTAATTAGTATGAGTAACATGTAAATATGAGTGACTTGTAGGTAGATATTTGGTGTTTTCTTGAAGTGTATGTGTGTGTGGATGGATGGGGGCAAGAACCCATTCGCTGCACCACCATCTTTTAATCTACAATTTCGAAAAGTAGAACTAACAACTAAATTTTACATTATCTCTGTAAAAAGTCACACACGACACAACTCACACCGCACACATACACACACATCACACACACACACACATACACACACACACACACAGAGATACACACACACAGATACACACACACACACCCCACACAGATACACACCACACACACACACACACACACAGTCACACACACACACGCACACACAGTCACACACACAGTCACACACACAGTCACACACACACACACACAGTCACACACACACACACACACACACACACACACACAGTCACAGTCAGTCAGAGACACAGATAGGTGTGTGAAAAGTAGAACTAACAACTAAATTTTACATTATCTCTGGAAGTACAGCATTTTGGGAATAGAATCTTAAGGCGAGGTACACCCAGGCAAGCCAGGCGTGATGGGTGCTAGTGAACTTCTTGAAATCTTGTAACCATTTAAGATGTTTCGTCTAGTCACGTTGAAAGGTTAACGTATTCAACAATACGCTGTAATGATATTCGAATTCGAAAACATTCCGTCGTTAGACTATGTCGAGGAAAAAGTATCGGCACCTCCAATATTTTTTTTACTTTACGCAGAGGACGTATAGCGCACTCCGTGTGCAGTACAACACGCCTTCAGGGCTCTGCTGGGTCTTCAACGGAGGTGCAGCGCGTCGGGGATGTTTGCTGAGGCGGGGGTCGACGGCTTTCATGCTATAATAAGAAAGCGATGCGCCTCTTTATTGGATAGGCTCCGAAGAAGTCCCAGTAGCATTCTGAGGGTGTTCGCTGAGAGATGGGACTCGCCCATGTTGAGGAGATGGATCGGTCTACACTCCACTCATGTGGATTTTAACTGGTGACATTATTTTGATGCATTGGCACATTCAGTTAATAATATATAATTTAATTTAATTTTTAACTGTATTTAGTCGGTCTAATAATTTATATTGTATTTTAATTTCATTTGACTATTTGATTTAATTGAATTTGATTTTTATTATTATTACATTTTTTATTGATGTTTAAACTCATTCGGCTTATTCTTATTATTGTATTTTACTAACATTAATTTTGTAAGAGATTGACACATGTACACACTAACATTTTATGGGCACAGCCTGAAATAAATGAAATATTATTATTATTATTCCTTTATTTATTTTTCGTCTTAGGTTAGGTTTGTACAATGGATTTACAAAAGGTAAAATATAAAAATACACTTACAAAATATAAAAACATTATAAAAACCTAACCTAGGGTGCCGCCGGCAGCGAGGCAGGGCCTAAGCCACCGGTGGTTAGGGCGACAGAGAGAGGAACCTCCGGACTATCCGCGCCGTGTCCAGGAGTACCGCCTTCTGTATTTGACCCTTGACCCAGCCATCTAGCGAGAGTCTCTTGAGATGTTGGTCGAGACTCTTCGCTATTAGACCGTTCGCAGAAACGACTATCGGGACAATGATCGTCGAATCAACATCCCACATGGCGGTTACCTCGTGTGCCAAGTCTAGGTACTTGCTGACTTTGTCCTTCTCGGCCTTCACGAGGTTCTCGTCATGGGGGATGGTGATGTCGACGAGCACTGCCTGGCGCTTCGATCGATCTATCAGCACGATGTCGGGCTTATTGGCTACAATAGTCCGATCCGTGATGATAGATCGATCCCAATAGAGCGTAGCACGACCATTTTCGAGAACTGGCGCAGGTAAGTATTTATAGTACGGCACTTCGAAGTCCACAAGACCGTATGAAAGAGCAAGTTGCTGGTGAATAATTCTGGCTACCAAGTTATGCCTGTGCAAGTACTCGCCGTTAGCAAGATGACTACAACCGGAAATGATATGCCTGAGTGACTCTCCGGGACGGCGGCATGCCCGACAAATGTCGACCGTACCGTCCTTCAGGATATATTTCCGGTAGTTGTTCGTCATGATAACTTCGTCCGCAATTGCACAGACAAAACCTTCGGTTTCCCCGAAGAGATCCCCGAAACGTAGCCAGTTCACTGACGCGAGCAGGTCTACGTCGGGCCCCGTAAGGGCCCTGTAGAACCGCCCGTGTAGCTCCTTACTCTTCCATTCCGCCTTGCGGTCCTCGGCGCTCAGTACTTTAAATCTGCGCCAGTTCTCGTTTGCCATGGAGAGCGGGGTGAAAGATGCGTCCACTGCCACTACGTCTCGATGCATCCCACATTCGCTGTTTAGGAAATAATCCCTGAGACTGCACACCTCGCGGTTGTGGAGGTCTTTGGCATTTAAAAAGCCACGACCTCCACACTTCCGCGGGATGTACAGTCTCATAACAGACGAACGTGGGTGCAACATGCGGTGTGCAGTGAGCAGTGCACGCACCCTTCGATCCAGGGCATCCAGCTCAGTCTGAGTCCACCTTAGTATGCCAAAGGAGTATGTGAGCAAGGGCATAACCCAGGCGTTGAAGGCGCGCGCCTTATTGCCACCCGACAAAAAACTATTAAGTACTTTTGTCAGGCGACAGAAAAAGCGCTCCTTCACCGCCTGCTTTATGCCCTCACCCTCAATGCCCAAAGCCTGTGACATACCAAGATATTTATAGGTTTCTGCTTCGGAGAGAGATCTGAGCGACATTGTCTCAGAAAGTTGTAAATTTGTTGAATTTACAACTTTCCCCCGCTGTACATGCATGACCGCACACTTATCTACACCAAATTCCATTTTGATGGTGCTACTGAAAACTTCTGTCGTTTTCAGTAGCTCCAACAGGTCCTGTCTATTTGGTGCAAATAGCTTAAGGTCATCCATGTATAGCAGATGAGAAATGACCTCACCCCCTCTCCGAAGCTGGCAACCTAGCCCCGAGTCCTGCAGCAGAGTGCTGAGCGGATTCAGCGCTAGGCAGAACCACAAGGGACTCAGACTGTCACCCTGGAAAATGCCTCGCTCAATCCTGATGGAGTCCTGCGGGCCAGAAGGGCCATCTCCTCCACCCGGTTGACGAAGGACTGTGGTCCACTGCCCCATGCAAGCACTTAAGAAGGATCTCAAAGCTGCATCAACTTTATACAGCTCTAAGATCCTCCTCAGCCATGAATGAGGCACCGAATCATAGGCCTTCTTATAGTCAATCCAGGAGGCCGAGAGGGTCCCTCTGTTCCGCCGTACTCGTTGGCAAATGGTCATGTCTATGAGGAGGAGCTCTTTAGTACCACGCGACCCAACCCTACATCCATTTTGAGCAGGGGCCAAAATGTTGTTCGTAACAATGTGCGTGTTAATTTTTGCCCTCAAAATGGATGTAAGGAGCTTGTACAGCGTAGGCAAGCACGTGATGGGTCTGTAGTTCTTCGCTTCCGTGGTACTACCGGACTTGTAGAGCAGGGAGGTAATTATTATTATTATTATTATTAATATGTATGATGAAGGACAGTTCCTGTAAGGATCCATTTTCCCGGCGAAATGTTTATCCTTCCGGCTGTCTGGAGGTGCCGGTTGGGGGATACTTATTCATAAACTTATGTCAAAATTTAAGGCTGAAAGTGTATATCCAAGTTTTATACTGTACAGTCAAAGTCATTCATAAGTACATTCCCAAAATGACAAAATTATGTATACGTTCTTACACCCTTGTCATTAATGTCATGTACGCATAATTTTGTCACTAAAGCAGGGCTCGGAACCGGTTAATCCTGAAATAGCCAAATATTTTTAATTAGTTTATGCTCTTTATGTAGGACTCAATAATGTATGTGGGTTATTACTTCATATTGTTAGATTGCCTGATTAAACATGAAATAGTAGACGAAAGAACGATAAGAACTAAAAAAATACCGGTATTTTTGTATGGACAGAATACCGGTTTCCGAGCCCTGCACTAAAGTGCGTCTACATATTTTGATTCTATTTCCGCCTTAAATAACACCAAAGACCTGGTAGTGAGTAATAGGTGGCGCATAAAATTAGCGAAACCTGGACATAATTCGATAACTGTAATTTTCTTTTTCTATGATTTAAAGTATTGTTAGTTATAATTAAAATAAAAAGAATTAAACATTTTAAGGCTCCGCGTCAATGTTAAAAAAAAATACTAAATTCTTAACACATTTTAATTTCGTAAGCCTTTGTAAAAGTACCTACCTGTATTATGATAAGAAAAAATATCATTTAATCAATTATCGTGGATATTTTTTGTTTAATATGATTCTTATAGTACTAATAAAATGTTGACGGCTTGTTTAGCCTAGTTGGTAGTGACACTGCCTCCGAAGCTAGAGGTTTCGGGTTCGAATCCCGGTCAGGGCATTATTTGTGCATTAAGCATGGATTTTGTTCTAGGGTCATGGATGTTTTCTATGTATTTAAGTATGTATTTATCTATATAAGTATGTATGTCGTCGTCTAGTACCCATATCACAAGCTTTGCTTAGTTTGGGACTAGGGCGATTTGTGTAAGATTGTCCCCCAATAATAATTTATTATTTATTTATATTAAACAAAAAATATTCACGATAATTGATTAAATGATATTTTTTCATATCATAATACAGGTACTTTCACAAAGTTATTTATTATGCCTTACTTAAGAAATCAAAATGTGTTAAAAAAAATTATTTTTGTTTTTTAACATTGTCGCGGTGCCTAAAAATGTTTAATTCTTTATATTTTAAGTATAACTAACAATACTTTAAAGCAGGGCTCGGAACCGGTTAATCTCAAAATCCTGAAATAGCCAAATATTTTTAACTAGTTTATGCTCTTTATGTAGGACTCAATAATGTATTTGGGTTATTACTTCATATTGTTAGATTGCCTGATTAAACATGAAATAGTAGACGAAACAACGATAAGAACTAAAAAAATACCGGTATTTTTGTATGGACAGAATACCGGTTTCCAAGCCCTGCTTTAAAGCATAGAAAAAGAAAATTACAGTTGTCGAATTAAGTCCAGGTTTTGCTAATTTTATGCGCCTATAAGGTCGCCGGAGTGCCGTAGTCTGTAATGGGCAACAAAGAGTGTGAGGTGAGCGCGCTGAAGTGCAAGCGTCCATAAGCTACGACGACCCCTTTTCATTAGGCTACCGTATGCCATGTTTGCTGCCGTCCTGATATAAAAAACAGTCTGATATGGTGGTCAATACTCGAAACAATAACAATCGAACTTGTGTGTGTGTGTGTATTTGCCCTTTACCTACTACCAAATTACTGCAACTAAATGGTTCCCCATCATTCTGTTTACAATACGAAACCCCAGAGATGCATGTTTAAGTGTAGGTATAGGAGACCATCCATGAGAACAAAACAATGGAAAATAATAGTTGGCGTGTTCAAACGAAACCCTACCAGAGGAAATATCGGGAAAAATACCCTTAAATACCGATAGGTTTACCTTAGGGTACAGTCAAGAGCGAAAGTAGATGATCATTTTAATATCTTGTCACTTTTACTACTTTGACGCATTCCAACCGTCGCACTATTGTTACGTTAGTGCGATAAAGTACTAAAATGAGCATCTACTTTTACTGTTGACTGTACTACTATTATGCCTATGATTGTATGGGATTACAATTCAATCCTCGCCTTGCCTCGCCACTGGAAAAGCACAATAATCAAGATATAAACAACAAACTAGGCTTTGATCCGGGTGGTGAATATATTCAGTATTTAAAATATTACACACTTTGTTGCTAGAATTAGTTGATGTTTATTAACAAGTACTAACTTATCATAGTTTCCGTGCGAAAAGCTATATAATCTTTTTAGCATTGGTATTATTGCCGTGGTGCACAATATCTAAATGTCCCATCTAGATGAGAATCTTATCTTTGTAGGATGGGTATTTGGCACGAAGTGACTAAAAGTGGGCAAAACGATAAGAGTTACGTCTAAAGGTGCGTTGCACCAACTTGCGATTACAGACCGATCAACGTTAAATATGGCGCCGGCAGCTGTCATCCCGTAGAAACTTGTCAAACTTTCCATACAATTAAGCTAGAAATGCACAGAGCGGGCGCGGCGCGGAGGCGGTTATGCATTTTTGATCTTTCCGAAACTGTCGATTACTTACTTCTTCATATGTCACAGAAGCCGCCTGCGCTCTACGGCGGTACCGAATACAGCTCGGTTTTTTCACCTCACCTCCGTCCCGCAACGACGCTGCACCGCGCTCTGTGCGTTTCAAGCTTTAGATTTCAACGAACACCGCGCCTTAGACCAGATGAGACAAAGTACCAGTCGAGCTGAAAAGTTAACGGCCACAGAAAAAACTAATTAAACAGCCCCAAAACTTATAAACGAAATCACGAAATTGGCAACGACATCCAGTCGCCAGTAGCGCTTCACGTGTTCATTACGTCATCATTCGTCATGTAAACAATTAAATCGAACCGAATAGTCCATCGTGGACATAATTAGTTAGTTGACAATGCAGTTTCGCAATAATGTTAAAATGTTATCGAAAATGCGCAGTAAATTAAAGAGTGTAGTTAATTTCGATGTCATTGGAATTCGGTACGAAATAAAGGAATGCTGAATCATTTGTACAAGAACTGGTGCTCGCTATGCCCACTATTCGCGTGGAATTTAGTTGAATGAGTACTTATTGATGAAATGCGTCAATTTTAATGAAATGAATATGAAACATTATATTCTATAGGTAAGCGAATGTAAACAAAAATACGTTCTAGTTACGTATGTTTACACTCCCAGTTATTATTTTTCCACTGTAGCTCGTCTACGATATTAGTATCTTATTTAATCAAAGACAAAATACTGATATTTGAGTTAGCTATTGTCGGAACTTTTGAAGCAATTCGAAAGTATCAACCCGATTAACAAAATATCCACGGAAACCCGTGACAATTATTATATTGTGTCGACCAATTAGAACTACGCCTGTTAATACACGTAGCATGTGTTCGAGCTGTAGCATTACCATGAGTTTGCAGTGATCGTACTCGCTAGCGACTGCGTAAAAAATCAGTATGGAGAATAAGTAACGCGCCTCTGGTGGTCACTCATAGAACTACAGATCGGTACTCATACCATGAGTCAATTACACGTTTACTATACTCGCTAACGTTAACTCGATTCATCGATCATCATCATTCACGATCGGAGTGACGTGCCTAACTTCACAGCATACAAAGCTCTCTTTCTAACTATACTGAAAAGACAGAGCAAGGACGATATTGGACAAAAGGCTAAGTACCCAAGGCTCCCTTTCAAAGTATACAAATAAACCTGCTAATTTAAAGTGTCGTAGAACAGTAGCACAAGGTCAAATGTTAGTGAATCTTCTATTTGCTTTATTTTTGGTTATTATTGCCATACCTATAAACTGAGTGATGCAGTCTTCCCAGTTTTTATGATGTTTTTTTTTGCTTCATGTGTTTAGATCTACATAGATTATATATAAATCCTAATCTCATTTTATAATATATTGAAGTGGGTTTTTTATATATTTCTCATATCAGCCTGAATTTGTCTCTGTTTGTTGTCGTTCATCTTCTTACGCAGCCGTCGCTAACATATTCCACACAAAATAATGCCTTGCCGATATTATTTAGATAAATATTTTTTACAATCATTTATGAAATAAGATCTCTATAAGCTTTCACGCTCCAATTTGCTAGTGAAATAGTTTACTACGGTCGATACGGTATGTTTCGATAGCGACTGTCAAATTGGTGACTCATGGTACCGATCTACGGCAACCGCTACAAAACGTTAGTCGATAGCGAATATTACGTCCGGCGGGCGCAGTGAACGCGCGGTTGACTCATGGTACGAGCACAATCGAAATCTACTCGAAACGCGTTTATTCGGTAGCGACTGTAGTAATGTAATGTATATTTTCGATAGCATCTCATGGTAGGTTACAGTACAGGTGGATTACAGCGGTTAGTGCACAAAATGTATATACAACATATTAATCACGCCTGCTTCTCGGAGGAGTGGGCACATATCACGGGTGTATAGGTCATGTTCGCATATTTTTGGCACTAAGGCTGGGGATGACCGCAGCCGGCGCCATATTTAACGTTAATCAGTCTGTGATCGTAAGTTGGTGCAACCCAGCCTAAGACCGCATCAATATTTTCAATGTTGATTCTATAATACTGCACGTTTTGTCTGTGTGTCAAGCGCCTTATCTACTAGAACCTGCTTACGATAATACGAGTAGGTATACTAGGTATAAACGCTGATTCATTACAGACCTGATACATCACGATTCCCCGACGCCGGCTTGCAGACGGTAAAGAAATGTTAGGATCCTTGGCATTTACGACATGACAAGTTTTAAGTTATTTTGTGTTCTAATGCTAATGGATCAAAATCAAAACAGATACTAAAAGGAATACATACTGTGAACGAAAAAAGATTATATAGTACATTATGACATTAGTTATACTCTTAAGGCATCTGTACTGATAGGCACATAAACGAGACTCCCATGCGAGTTTCATTACATTGCAGGTTACCGTGTTATAATGAGTTCAATTGATCGGTCAAACCGCGCAATGTAGTGAAACTCGCATACGAGTCTCGTACGTGTGTAAATAAGGCTTTAACGCACAGTCGTCAAAGGTATATACATTTATCGCCTTATTACCATGGCGTAAGGTGCAAAAGTGTACCCATATCTTTGGCGTGGACTGAACTTGAATGCGTGTAAGTAGGTATAGGTTTGAGCATGGTTGACCCGTTTGCGAGTATGTCTTAGTTTGGTATGGGTAACTGAAGGTATCTTTTCCACCTTTGGCTGCCTAACTTAAGACATGGATGATATCCATGTCTTAACTTACGATCAACTAACTGACAGTGGGTTGAAGAAATTACCTGGTTATAGTCGCAAACATGTCTCACACATCTGGTCGTAAAGCACTTACCTATGCTAGTTCTATTGTAAATATTTTTACCAAATGTCCGGCTATAATTCCGTGAACTTACCTGAAAAAAGAAAAAAATATTCGGTTAGTGATAAAAATAAGATACAAATAGGTATAGTCGCGGAATGAAAAAGTTTGTCACTTTTCGAACTTAACGGCATTCAAATAGAGTTGAAGAGTTACGAACCTTTACATCCCAAGACAGACTAACGTATTTTAGAAATTTAAATGATGAATAAAGGATTTGAAATAAAAATGGCAGAATTCGACCAAATAGGAATAAGGACTTAGTTTACGAGATTTAACTCTCCTTTTGACAGCCGTCATCCCAGTACAATTAATGTCCCTAATACCGTGGAAAATGGGACGGGTGCTGGTGTAGGACGCAACCTGCGTGGATACTAGCCTCGTCTCATCTCCACGGTACAATACATAGGGCCGGCGCAGCAGCCAAGGCGGCCGAAGCCTTAAAAATGCGCAAATACAGGGGTCTGGACGCCGGATACAAATTCGTTGCCTTCGGCGTCAAGACCCTCGGTCCGTGGGACCCTGGGGTAACAGAGCTCTTTAATCAACTGGCGAAGAGACTGGTCGACGTCACCGGGGACAAGAGGCCTGGCAGCTTCCTCGCACTACGTCTTGGCATCGCCATACAGCGAGAAAATGCTGCCAGCATTCTTGGCACCATGCCGCAGGGACCTTTTTTAGATTTTTATTGGTTTTCTTTTTACTTTTAATCATTTAAGTTAGTTATTGTTATGATGCATTGTTTTTTTTTGGATTATAAGCACTATGTTTTATAAATAAATAATAACTGTACGTTAGACGTCATAATATCCTAGACTAATTTTGGAATATGTACACTTTATTATAATAGGTCATACCCGGTATAATAAAAAATGTCTCACGATGAATCCTCATTAGTAAGATTCTAAGAAACTTGTACATGTAAAACGCAATAACGGGAATCTCGGTTACTTGTATTGCGAGTCCTCGCGGGGTACCTTACCTACCTAATGTAAAGGTTTGTATCCATGCCATATAATTTAATGAAATGCATTAAACAAACAGTTCCACCGTTCCACTGGTCTACACTTGCTACGCAAAAGAATTTTATCGTAAGTCTTAAGTAACAGTTGAGTGTCATAGTAGTCCTTACTTCAACCCATTAAGGTTGCTAATGGCAAAGCAAGTATCTTCAATGGTACATAGGTTGTTTTGAATATACTGGGTGGCATCGTAAAACGGCTCTTAAGGGCGATAAATAGCTTTAATGTATAAATTCGCGCGCTCATCTCGATTTAGTAGGACAGTTCTGTCATAACTTTTAGATGGATTTCAGTGTACTTTACTTTGTACGAAGCTTGTGTTTAAACATACAAAACGTTGTTAAATACGATAATAATATACGAATAAGCAAGACAGATTCCTCGTCGGGGAAAAAAACGATAAAAGCATCATCGATCGATTATTTAGAAAAATACAATAATGTCTCCCGTTGATCCCAGTGCAGTCTATGACAGCAGTTGTTAAGCCAAGTTAGGCCCTTCGTGCAGCTAGATAATTTCTAAGTCTTATACAGTACAGGTGACCCACTCACTTGACAAGCCTAATCCCAATAATCATTTATTTTTTATTTTATTTTATTTTATTTATTGTAAAGGGAAACAAACAGCTCAAAAATTATATATAATATAAACTTAATGAACACGAGCCAAAACAGTTTTCACTAATGGAATTAGAACAAAAAATGCTCAAAGGGAACTATGAATAATGCAAATGAGGAAAACAAAAAGTTGTACATACAATGTCAGTTTAGACTACCGCTAAACACCATAAATGAACCTAAAAACTATTATTTTTTTACCGGGTATTAATATTAGTGACGGGTATTAATATTAGTGACGAAACGAATTTACCAAATTTCGTATTGAATAAATCTAGGTCTAAGTATTTAGCATTATATGTCGAGCATGTTACCACTACTCACGATGTTATGTTATATCACTAGAAAAAGATTTAAACTTATATTTCATCCATTTAATAAATTTAGTCTGAATTTTTTCGATGGCATTGATATGAACCGAATATTGAGGACTCCCAAACAACCGAGGCGAACTCTTAAGTGCGATCGAACATAGGCATTGTAAAGTAAAATAATGGTACGTGGATCTTTAAAGTCCAGTACCAGAAAAAAGGCTAAAAGCTGGCGCCATTAAACACTTGTTTTATTGAGTTTTTTTTTGTTTTAGCGGCAACTACTCTGTTGTGTTGTATGGGAGCCCCCCTTAATTATTATTGTGATTTTAGTATTTGTTGTTGTAGCCACTATAAAAATACATAATCTGTGCAAATTTCAACTGTCTAGCTATTACGGTTCTTGAGATCTAGCTCGGCGAGTGGTAGCCATGAAAAAGGGCTAAAATATCACGTTTTTTGTATGGTAATCATTATTATTATTTTGTTTTTAGTATTTGTTGTTATAGCGGCAACAGATTTGCGGTTCTTGAGATACAGCCTGGTGACCGACGGACGGACGGACGGACAGCGAAGTCTTAGTAATAGGGTCACGTTTTTACCCTTTGGGTACGGAACCCTAAAAAAATTAACTCCACACACCTCCAAAAAATAATGTGCCACATGCATGTTGTAAGATGCTGATTGTAGTACGCGCGGACAGCTTGTTTGCAATGAAATAGAACTTCTTGTTTTTTTGGTTGCATAACTTGCATGGCTACATTTTATTTTCATGAAACAATCATCATCGATCCTAGCGTTATCCCAGTACAGTTGCATCCTGAAGGATGCCTGGGGTCCGCTACCTAATCCCAAGAATTGGCGTAGGCACTAGTTTTACTACTACTAGTAGTCATATTTTATGGAACAATATGATGAGAAAATTAATAAAGGACTTGAACGGATTCCAAATCCTCCTCGGATTAACTCCGATGAATGAAATTGAAACCGAATAGTTACTCGTACGTCATTCATTAATTTCATTATGTAAAATATTCATTCGTGATCGTTTAAAGATAGGAACAGCGCAGATGGATCAACCTTATTTATGGCATTATGGCTTTATACAAATATGCGTACGACCGTACGTAATATTGAGCTGCAACCTTTTCAGAATTCTGTACCTAAATTGTACATTTAAGTCATACGTTCAGTCCACTTTCATATTTATACTCTCTTGAAATCAGACCAAGTAATTTTTTTTTTACCAAGTATAATATTTTTTACTTGGTCTGAGCTCTTGAACTGGTCGGGCGGGACTGCATGGCTAGAATTCAATTAGTTAAGAAGGTAGATTAACCTTTTAATGTTTTAAAAATGTTTGTGTACCCTACTTTTTTGACGGCGTTAACAAGGCGCCATTTTCTTGCTGACGCAATTAGAAATCGCCCTTTTTGACATCGTTTAATCTTAATTGCCACCACCACCACCATATCAGCCCTAGGACGTCCACTGCTGGACATAGGCCTCCCCCAATTTCATGGGGGGTAAATGCCATAATCGTCACGATAATCTTAATTGGAATAAAGAATAATTCATAGTATAACGGGAGATGAATTGTAGGCGGCGGATAAATATTGTTACAAGAATAGTACATTACTGCAGAGGCCGTGAAGTAAGGGATTGCTGGACGAGTTTGGGATAAACGGCCGAGTCATAGACGAGGCCGGATAAAACGAGTCCTGCAATCCCTGTTCCGGCCGAGGATTGTATAGTACTTTTCTCAAACATGTAAGAAAAAAAAAACAATAAAAAAACTAATATGTAAGAAAAATCTAAAAAATACAAAACGTCCAAAAATAGCTAAGCATCACGAAAAATAACGGAAATTAAATAAAAACACGTAAAATGCTACATAAAAAATCTAAAAAATAAAAATATCAAAATAATTAAACATTAAAAGCATAAGAACACGAATAATGCTACAAAAAATACCAAAAAAACAAGAAGAAACAAAAAAATGATGAAAAGTACATAAAAACACGAAAAAACTTTTAAAAATCCAGAAAATTCAAAAAACGCTACAAAATAACACGACAAAACTAAAAAAAATATCAAAATTTACGAAAAAAAACGAAAAGTACAAAAAATAACAAAAAATCTTTTCAATAGTCCAAAAAAATAAAAAAAAAACACAAAAAACGCTACAAAATGTCAAGTAAAAACAAAAAAAATACCAAAATTCACAAAAAAAATCGAAAATTACTAAAACGACAAATGCTACAAAATACAAGCACGATTTAAAAAAAACACGAAAGAACTAAAAAATAACAAAAAACAAGTAAAAACTAAAAGAAATACCAAAAAACATGAAAAAAACAAAAAACTTGACGAAAAGTACAAAAAAAATACGAAAAATCTTATAAAAAAGCCAAAAAACAAAACAAAAACTGAACAAAAGTACAAAAAAAACGAAAAAACTTTTAAACAGTCTAAAAACATCAAAAAACACGAAAAACGCTACAAAATAAAGTGTAAAAACTAAAAAAAATACCAAAATTCACAAAAAATTCGTAAAAACCAACTAAAAACACGAAAAATGCTACAAAATACAAGCACGATTTAAAAAAAAAGAACTAATAGTTATTATGTGACAAGTAATACCAACTTATAATGAAGATTGTATCTCAGCATCATTTCAGCACTGAGTTTAGAGGTCCAAGAGTAATGATAATGAAATGACAATGACCGATGTGTGTGTGTCTTAACTCTTAAGTCAGCGACGGTACAGGTGTCTGACATAATGCTGAGCCAGTGTCCGTTTCATTGCCGCATGGACACACAAGTTTTGTGGTTTGTGCGTACGTTTTTCTTCTGTTGTATTTTTTAGGGTTCTGTAGCCAAAATGGCAAAAACGGAACCCTTATAGATTCGTCATGTCTATCCGTCCGTCCATCCGTATGTCACAGCCGATTTACTCGTTAACTATGACCACTACAATTATGAAATTTGGTGTGAAGGTGTATGTTATGAACCGCAATAGAAATATGATGTGAAATTACGAAAAAAAATATTAAACTGGGGGGAAGGGGGGCATCCCATACATGTAACAGGGGGGCCAATTTTTTTTTCAATGCACATAGGCGTGTGGGATGTCTATCGATAGAACATCAAAAATGACATCATTTCATCAAAAATCATCATCAAAAATCACAGACAAGTTTCTAAATAACTTTTCCATTTAAGTCAACTGTTGGTGAGATATTAGCTGTCAAAGTCGTAAAAAGTGCCCCCCCCCCCCCCCTCTACTTTCCAAACTATGAAAGCACCATTTAAAAAAAACACGAAAGAACTAAAATGATACCCAAAAACAGTAAAAACTAAAAAAAAAAACAAAAAACATGGAAAAAAAAATTTTCAAAAAACAAAAAAACGCTACAACATAACACGAAAAAACTAAAAAAAAAACATATATACTCGAAAAATTCGAAAAAAAAAACTAAACAAAAAATGCTATAAAAATACAAGAACGATAAAAAAACCGGAAAAACCTAAAAAAAATAACAATTTACATAACAAATTATAAAATATATATAAAAAATCATGCCGGTTGGCTCTATATAATATTGCCTGTATCAGTTGATTTTAGTAAGCAAATTTATAAAGTTCGAGCAGCGGCCAATAATGTTAGTTTCATACATTCTCCATACATTACTTCTTGGCCGCCGGCCAAGAAGTAATGTAGGGAGCCATAAACAAGTAACTTCATGTCCTCTTTTCGTGACATTAATGCATACATTTAGGCGCATGTTTGAGAAAAAGAAATTTACTGCGAGACGAGAGCCTAGATAGCTTGCTAGCTGAGCTGGTGGAGAGCAGTCTAGCTGTCAAGATACTGCTGTATCTAGACAGTTCGATAGAATCAACTTATTCGCTGCCCATTTCCGGGTCGTCAAGTAAAGATGGACGTTCGTCCGTTGTTTTAGTCCCAGCAGTTAGATGTAAGTAGCTAGTAAATATGACTTGACATTGTTATTTTAATATTCATACATTCTATTATTTTATTTTTTATTTGAACTCTCTTGGCTTTAATTTTTTTTTGCATGCCAGTTGCTGTTAAATGTGCACCTTAATCTTAAACAATGTTGCCATCTATTGTACCATATTTATGCAGAATAAAGATTATTGTATATTGCAATGTATGTACGACGAAGTGTAACTATCTAATCTATTCACAATTAACGAGTCAGCTAGGAACCTCGAAAGACCGTTTTTGACGTCTTCCCTTAATGTAGTGGCGTACCTACTTAAGTACTTAAAGATTTTAACACAGCTCATTTACCCATCAGCTTGGATACTTATAAGGCTTTATGCAGTAAAATAAAAAGTGTATTCTCGAATTGGTCGGCCCGGTCCGCCTGTCTGCAACGAATCAATTACTCCGAACGCCAGGCCTTATTATTTTTTCAATATTTCCACGCTGCAGGCTGTTTCCGCTGCATCGATCCAACTTTCCCCCATTCTAAGCTCTCTAGGTAACCACAGTCAGTACCTACTAAAGTCAGTCATCTGCATAAACTTCTGTCGCGATAAAGCGCGCAAATAATGTGACTTGTCCTAACAACTCTCTATTTTTTTGTAGAGTCAATGTAGAGTAATTGTATCAGTTCCAGCTCCTAGCTAGCTCTGCTATACTCCTATGGCCCTGCTGGTCTCCTATTTTATGCTATATATACGCCACGTCTGACTTCAGCGTCACAATCACTATGCTTACTGTAGAAATGTACTGTAATGGTCTCTTTCAAACATCGACGTCGGCGTGTGTCCCTAGAAAATGTAGACGCTGAAGTTATACGTCGCGTCTAGCATAAAATAGGAGACAGGGCCTGTCCTATAGCTGACACAAGGATCACTGTCTCTAAGAAGACATCAAGCGACGCTGCTTGACACGAAAATTTGCCCAATCATGCATACTCTATGTCGCATAATAATAGTTATTTTAAACTTCTAGGGTTATTCAAGTTTCCTACTGCCTTCAAGTTTCAATCTGTGTCAAACTATTTTTAACAAATTTCATCTAAATCGATTCATTGGTTAAAGCGTGGGTGTGGTAAGGACTGGTACAGGACGAACAAACTTTCGCAATTATGGTAAATTTATAGCATTAGTATTTAGCATGGTTTGACCAGAGACCAGGGGCGATTACTGATACTGTTCCGGTCAACGCACCAACATCAAAAATCATTTCAAAACAAAGTTTAAATACTTTTCAACGCGCAACGAGTGCAAAACTGAAGGCATACCATTTTGCGAAATTGTTTAATTTAGTATAACAAACAATATAGCGATAATATATCTTAATGCGTCGTGATAAGAGGCAATGTCGCGTACGTGCGGTGTTAAAATGATAAGAGCCTGTTCACGAACTCTACTGAGGTTTTTAAAAGGAATTCTTCCTTTTATTTTTGCCGAGTTATGACTTTAATGTTTCGTTCAGTTTGCTCGAGTATTCTGGGTCCCTTGAACCGAATCGCTGTGTTTTTGCGTCGCTGTTTTGAATGTGTATGTGTAGGTAGCGCAATGAGCCACCTGAACTAATAGTTATTATGTGACAAGTAATACCAACTTATAATGAAGATTGTATCTCAGCATCATTTCAGCACTGAGTTTAGAGGTCCAAGAGTAATGATAATGAAATGACAATGACCGATGTGTGTGTGTCTTAACTCTTAAGTCAGCGACGGTACAGGTGTCTGACATAATGCTGAGCCAGTGTCCGTTTCATTGCCGCATGGACACACAAGTTTTGTGGTTTGTGCGTACGTTTTTCTTCTGTTGTATTTTTTAGGGTTCTGTAGCCAAACTGGCAAAAACGGAACCCTTATAGATTCGTCATGTCTATCCGTCCGTCCATCCGTATGTCACAGCCGATTTACTCGTTAACTATGACCACTACAATTATGAAATTTGGTGTGAAGGTGTATGTTATGAACCGCAATAGAAATATGATGTGAAATTACGAAAAAAAATATTAAACTGGGGGGAAGGGGGGCATCCCATACATGTAACAGGGGGGCCAATTTTTTTTACAATGCACATAGGCGTGTGGGATGTCTATCGATAGAACATCAAAAATGACATCATTTCATCAAAAATCATCATCAAAAATCACAGACAAGTTTCTAAATAACTTTTCCATTTAAGTCAACTGTTGGTGAGATATTAGCTGTCAAAGTCGTAAAAAGTGCCCCCCCCCCCCCTCTACTTTCCAAACTATGAAGTTTAAAATTTTGAAAAAATCAAGATGTACATTAATAAATCCTTTCAACAATTTTTGGTTTGAATACGATAGGTATAACGGTCATGACATGGAGTAGTGCTAGATAAAGTTGAGTAGTAAAAACGGAATCTGAAAAACTATCTTGCCAAACAAAAGGGCGTAAGTGCCGTAAGTTTCCTATGAAGATACGGCCTTTTTTGATTAAATGTATTGTATAGTGGTTTAAATGTAATTAGGAGGTATCGGTACGGACCCCTTCTTTTTGGTTTGGCTGGTTTTTTTTGTCATATGTGTGCTTTCTGTGTCTGTGAATAAATGTTTCTTCGTTTCTGTTTTGTTATATGTCCAATTTCAAGCAAAAGGTTTGCCTTTTGGTGTCATTCAGGTGCCTTTTTTCTGCTGACGATTCACATTGACAAATAGGGACCTTTGCTTGAGAACACAGGCTTGTAGTCAAAACGTAGCTGTTACGCAACGCTTGCGGTCGTCGTAGAATAAGATCCCGTCCTGTCCGACCTGTGGCCGCGCCTTTACAGCGGCGTCGAGGTTCACAAGGTCAAATGTCATAGTCGGTGAATATGCCGGTGTACAATCGCGTCATCGCGTGACAAATAATTATGTTTATAGTAACTGTCATGACATGGATAGTGCTAGATGAAGTTGAGTAGTAAAAACGGAATCTTATGGAACATTACCACAGACTTGAATCACTTTTAGGGTTCCGTAGCCGAAATGGCCAAAACGGATCCCTTATAGTTGCGTTATGTCTGTCCGTCCGTCCGTCCACCTGTCCGGATGTCACAGTCGATTTACTCGGAGACTATAAACACTACAATTATAAAATCTGGTAGAAAGGTAGGTGTAGGTGTTCATAGAAATGAACCCCTACAGAAAAGTGATGTGAAATTACAGATCTTAAATTAGGGAGGGGGCACATGTAACGCACAGATAATCTATCGCGAAAATAGGTTTTCTACTGTAGCATTGTAGTTTTGTGGTAGCTGTCAATGTAATTTTATATTTAATTTGAAAAATTTGTTTTCAAAAAATGACACCTCGCTGAGTTTCTTACGCCGGTTCTTCTCGTGGCAGAGGTTTATTTTTCCGAACCGGTGGTAGGTTATTGACGTTCATAGGTGCATGTAATTATGCCTAATTTGAAGAATAAATTACTTCTACTTTACTTTACTTTAACCGGGGGATGAAAAAACAAATTTCAATGCACATATGCGTGTGGGGATAGATAGGCCTTTAAATGATATAGAGGTTTCTAAAAAACCTTTTCTCAAACATGCGCCTAAATGTATGCATTAATGTCACGAAAAGAGGACATGAAGTTACCTGTTTATGGCTCCCTACATTACTTCTTAAGAAGTAATGTATGGAGAATGTATAAAACAAACATTATCGTCCGCTGCTCTAACTTTTTTAAATTTGCTTACTAAAATTAACTGATAAAGGAAATATTTTGTAGCGTTTTGTGGGTTTTTTGATTTTTTTGTTTTGTTTTTTTTTTGTTTGTTTTTGTTTTTTTGTACTTTTAGTTTTTTTTTTTGTTTTTCCATGTTTTTTGGTATTTTTTTAGTTTTTACGCGTTTTTTGATATTTTTTAGTTCTTTCGTGTTTTTTTAAATGGTGCTTGTATTTTGTAGCATTCTTCGTGTTTTTATTTAATATCCGTTATTTGTCGTGATGCTTTGCTATTTTTGGACGTTTTGTGTTTTCTAGTTTTTTTTTTACATTGTAGTTTTTTTATTGTTTTTTTTCTAACATTTTTGAGAAAAGTACTATACAATCCTCGGCCGGAACAGGGATTGCAGGGCTTACTTCACGGCCTCTGCAGTAATGTACTAATCCATTGAAGCTTAAAATTCTGAAAAAAAATCGATGTGGTGTACATTAAGGTGGTGTAAATAATTAATTTCTATGATAACTTTGCTCTAAGTTATTAACGTTATTATAAATGGATATGATCTTGACAATGTATGATCAATAAAATAAATATTATTATTATCTCTGTATTCATCTTTTTGTCTTAGATTAGGTTTTTACAATAATAAAAAATAAAATATAAAACAATATTTACAAAACATAAAATCATTATAAAAACCTAACCTAGGGTGCCGCCGGCAGCGAGGCATAAGCTGATAATTTTATTTTACCTAAGTTTGAAAATACGTAACTACCCGGTGGACGTAGGTATAAACTAACCCCCTTATTCATACACGTTCATCAAGCCTCTATTAGTTAACAAGCCGCTAAAGATGGTTTGTCCTTATCTGTCACTTTGACATTTATGTTTGTGAGAAAGGGACAAAACAACTTTTAGTTAACAGTGCAGAGGTTTGTTAAGTTTTATGAATAAGGGGGTAAATCATTCCTCGCTGTACACATCTCCTAATATCGTTGCCATCAATTGTGCTATACTTGTCATCGATGGGATTAAAAATATTACCCATACTCCATACAATATTATACATGTGAAAGTGTGTCTATCTGTTTGTTCTTCATGCTTATTATTATTATCACTTTATTCATTTTTTCTCTTAGGTTAGGTTTTTACAATATTTCTATAAAAATTAAATATAAAACAATATTTACAAAACATAAAATCATTATAAAAACCTAACCTAGGTGCCGCCGGCAGCGAGGCAGGGCCTAAGCTACCGGTGGTTATAGGGCGACAGAGAGAGGAACCTCCTGACTATTCGCGCCGTGTCCAGGAGTACCGCCTTCTGTATCTGACCCTTGACCCAGCCATCTAACGAGAGTCTCTTGAGATGTTGGTCGAGACTCTTCGCTATTAGACCGTTCACAGATTATTATTATTACTTTCAAAGAATTTTGGTTTAAACAAGATAGGTCTAGCGATTTCTGAGTTATCGCTGAAAAACTGTCTTACCCAAACAAAAGGACGTAAGCGCCGTGAGTTCTCTGTGAAGATACTACCTTCTTTATTCATGTATTGTACACATAGTGGTTTTAAATTTAGACTAGTAGGTGTCGGTACGGAACACTTCTTTGTGTGTGATCCGACACGCACTTCGCCGATATTAACTAGTGGCTCTGTGAGCTGATACGATACCTGGATGCAAACGGTTTATAAGTTCTTAGGTGTAAAAATAGCGCCAACCACAGTTATAGGTCATTTTCATTTACTTAACCTTTAGTAGGTATAATAAATAGGACTACATTTCTAATTACTCACTAGCCATGTCATTGCCGTCATCATTATGCACGGTTAAAGTTCATCTTAATATGGAATTAATAGCATTTTGCAATAGTAGCAAGTAATAGAGTAATTACTCGTTAGACACTGATTGCGTACCGCTTATTCCCATGGAGTGACATTACAATGAAACCATAGCGGTGGCGTTTGAGTTATCCTATTGTAAGTGATTACGTCACCCGTGCAGATTACGGTAATGTTCTTAGATGTACTAGATAGGAAATGTACTTTAGCGACTGCAAGTAGAGGCGAAACGAACGAAATACATCCTCAGAATCGCCGACTGATTGCCCGTTTTATGTTATATCAAAATATTTTAATGATTGTCAAGAAGAGTAAATGCATTACTTATTATTTTAAGCTACAGCACTTAACGAATAAGTAAGCTCACTTGCACTGTGAGCAAGGGAAGGGTGCAGCGAAATTATATCAAGCTATTCTACGACTAATTAATGCCATACGAGTCAATAAATAAATCAAGCAACCAGACATAGAGGTCAGATTATAGAGTACAAGTGGGTTGTACCAAACCGTCTGTAATCGTTAGCGTTGTTCGTTAAAATCAAATTGTATGGAAAGTTTGACAAGTTTCTACGGGATGACAGCTGCCGGCGCCATATTTAACGCCATCTTTAAGTTGGTGCAACCCGCCCTAAATCAATTTTTTAAATGTAAGCGGTGGTCTCCTATTCGATGTCGTTTCAATGTACATGTTTCTGTGTATGTGACAGCTAGAAAATAAGGCAGGGCCCTCACTGTCGAAACAGCCCATGCACATATCTACAGAGCAAGAAGTAGTGTTATTACAACTAGTGTGGTCAATTTCTAACGTGGGAATGTGGACTGACTAGACAGATTCATCACAAGTATCATAACCCCGCTAAATCAGGCCGGCAGACTACAAGGTACGCCAGCATTCCCCACCGTGACACCACCGATAACCGTCGCTTTTGGACCTACTCCAAAAACTATATTACGAATATTAAAAGACGGGAACGGTTTCGAATGTTCATTTCGGTTTCAATTCACCAGCATTGGAAATTGAAAAGTTTGGAAAGTTTATCAGGCGAGATCAAAAGTGCGAACTTATCTGACGCAGTATAATTTTTGAACAGGAATGAAATTCAGGCGCCGTTTCAGGAATTTATTCGGGGATAGGCAATGTCAGCCGCCGCGTTGTCTGTACGTCTCTTCATAGCTAAAGTACCGCATAAATACGAGCATCCCTCAATATAAACACCTAAGCCCTTCATTTCCGAAACAATACCATTCAAACCTTTCATCAACTATTCATTAATGTTTATTCATTGCCACTCGAACCGCTGGATTCACAACCTGTCAACAGACTCACAACAGTCCAGCTTAACATGACCCCTAAGTTTAAAACAATCATACGTGAACCGAGGTCATGCTTAAACTGGATTTGTCGAGGCTAGGGCTTCAGTAGGGGTAAATGGCAAGCTAATTTATGACTTGAGTGCTCAAACGGGATTGATTCGTATTAACGTTTGATAAAGTTCGTTACTTCACCTTAATGGTTCAGTTTGTAATAACATGTTCAAATTATACGTGAATGTTCCAGCTAGAAACTTCTATTTCTGCATGAAATGAATTTATGAGAATCCATTTTAATCATACTGAACTGCCCACCACATGAGCCCTAAACGACGGCGTGACAATCATCATCATCATCAGCCTATATAGTACCACTGCTATAGGGACAGTCCTCCCCGCTCATGGATTATTTAACGCTCTCTGTCTCCTAATTCATCCATTTAATGCACTTCCCGGGGTTGTAGACTAGTGCCATATTTCATCAAAATCCGTCCAGCGGATTAAGCAGCAACAGATAGACATTTACTGTCGCATTTATATATTTAGTATTAAGGCCTCGGCACACCAGATGCATAAGCGTAGCTGTGCAATTTTATAAATAATAATTGAAAAACCTATTTTCTGGCGTACCGACACAGCCGGCCAATAGCCAGACAAAAGGACAAAGAGACAGACTATCTTACAAAATAATAACTATGAACAACTTTCAAAAGATATAATTAAAAAAACCTATTTTCCGGCGTACCGACACAGTCGACTAATGGCACTAGAGGACTAAAGGTGTGACTAATGTTACCCACAATCGCTCCGACCACCGACGTTAATACTGGACACTTACAAATTGTGTCGCTTGAGACACGGATAGGTACGATGGAAACAAAGTTGCTCGAGAAAAATATGCTCAGAACTATTTACTTGGATCTATTAAAGAAAGATAAACAGGTTTTACTATTTCCATTTCTTAACAAGTATCTCTTTAGAAGAAGAAAATGTATCATTTCTTAGATGGCAATATTCATAGAAATGTGTTACGTAGGTATTTAAAAATTCTTTGCGTAATGTTCCATACGAATTCTGTACAAACGGAATACTTGAAAGGCGTTTTAAGGGTTCTGAAGTCAAAATGGCAAAAACGGAACCCGTATAGTTTCGTCATGTCCGTCTGTCTGTCTACCTGTCTGTCCGTGTGTCACAGGCATTTGAACAGGTTGATTCAATTCGGTCAGTTCAAATGGTAAAAAAAAAAGATTTTACTTAATTCAACATGTGGCACATCAATTGATAGATCTCTAGATAAACGAATGAAAGGTTTCTCAGAAAATAATTATTTTTTAAAATCATGGACATACTCGTAGTGCTTACTAATTCTTTCAACGAAAAATGTTTTGAACAAGATAGGTCCAGCAGTTTTTAGATGTCGCTGATATAAAAACTGCCTCGGCCAAGCAATAGGACGTAAGTGCCGTTAGTTTCCTATGAAGACATGACCTTTTCTATTTCATAGAATAGGATGGTGGTTTCAAATTAGGTAGTGACTAGTAGCAGTAGGTATGGAACCCTTCATTCCGTCGCTTGGTCGCTTTCGCATTAAGATTAAAAGCTGCTAGGTTGAATTCGTTGTCATCAGCTACTGAATTTACGTAAGTCAATCTTGTCTCGATATTACTTAAAATAACAGAAAATGAACTGCCATTAGGTACAAATTGTTCGTTCTCAGATACTAAGGTCGGTATTAAGATCGGATTATTTTGTTACAAAAGTCTCACTCAACATTTTCTGTAGTAGAAAGGATTTCGCCCCCAACCTACCGTCTGTGTAACTGTCTCTTAGCTGTGACAGGCCTAATTGAAGACGGTGATAAAGTGATCGACTTTTTAGAAACAAGAGACGTCTTTGTGAACTAATAATTAATTGATAGATAACAATATACAGTGAATATCTAATATGCAAAGGCTACCAGGGTTATTCGGATAGATATTTGCCTAAAGTTGGCAAATTCCCGGAAAAAGTTAAGGCCCTCTAGTTCTGCGAGAGTAGGTATTTAGCGCTGTCCTGGCGGTGCGTGAACAAGCCCGCGCGGACGAAGCGACTGTGAACTCGGATGACCCCGCTAGCTTCATACTGGTCACAGTATAGAAATATAACTGTATTTTGACTTAAGAAATGCATTGATTATGATTAAACTTTAGTATGTAATTGATATATATTTTTAATAAGGTAGTAAATAAATAATTGAAAGTCGAACTTACGGTAAGATCCATTATAATGAAAAAAAAAAAACAGAATTCGTAGTACATACCTACAACCCTGAAATTCGTTATTTTAATCTATGAAACCTAAGAACCTAAGAAATATGTCTTATACCCTTCTACTCGATTTGTTTAATAGGTCATGCAATTTTTTATCTAATTGTGTTATATTATACAGGGTGTTATATTTATTTGTCGTGTGCGTGTTATCATCATCATGTATATGTATGTATGTATAACACTTTATTGCACAAAAAATAATAACAATCGAAACAAAATAACAAAATGTTAAAGTACAAAGGCGAACTTATCCCTATAAGGGATCTCTTCCAGCTAACCTTCGAGAAAATGAGAAAAATAAATATAGTACACAAGGCAACAAACTAATTTTGCACAAACACGGATATTTAAGAAAGCAATGACAGATTATGAATACACGTAAAACTAATAAGCTTGTATACACTATAACAACTAGTCATGTAAATATATCATCATCATCATCATATCAGCTGATGGACGTCCACTGCTGGACATAAGCCTCCCCTAAAGAGTGCCACAATGACCGGTCCTGCGCCACCCGCATCCAGCAAACTCTCGCGACCTTTACCCGGTCATCAGTTCACTTTGTGGGGGCCTATCTACGCTGCACCTTCCTGTACGTGGTCACCACTCGAGAACCTTCGTCTTCGCCCCAATGGCCATCGGTTTTACGTGCAATGTGCCCCGCCCAGTGCCAATTAAGCGATTCGGAGGGCTATATCGGTTACTTTGGTTTTTCTGCGGATGGCCTCATTTCTGATACGATCGCGCAGATATACTTCCAGCGTAGCCCTTTCCATTGCTCTTTCCTCTTGGTTACAGGTGTATAGTAGAGAAACACAGATAATTTAATAGGTTTCTATTGTGATGTCGTAAATAAGCATATTTTATTGCGCTTACATTGCAAACGCTGGCTGAACCCTACGAGATAAATCAAAAAAATGTACTACAGTATTGTACAACTTAAAAAGGTCTACAAAAAAGTCGATTATTGTATATGTCTATCTCTTAGGGATAACCCACAATAACCATTTTTTATCCTTTACTTTTTACGAAAAATAATGGCTTATTTACGAAGCGATTTTAAGCAATACAGCATTAATCCTTCTCCAATAAAATACCTTAAATACATTTTGCATTTTATATAGATCAATATGGCACTTGACACCATGTAATTTAAATAAATATTTTTGAAGATATTACTGATTTAAAATGAAGGAACATACCGGTTGCGGCGGTATCGGCCGGGTTGTATATAAATACATTCTGTAGTATATAATTATAATTAGTATCAGCATTGCACCCGTACGAAGCCGGGGCGGGTCGCTAGTATACCATAATCAACTTCAAGTTCGAGTATAAAGTGTCCGATAGTAACGACAGTTGGTGCTACATGGGCATTTGACATGACCTTCATCTTGTACATATTCAGCTTAAGACCAACTCTCACGGAGGTTTTACCAAGGTCATTGACATTGGTCCTTAAATCCTGTATGGTCTCAGCCAAGACTACTGTATCGTCAGCAAACCAAAGGTGAGTGATGTACTCGCCGTTTATGTTGATGCCTATTGGCTAAGCTTCTCCAGTCCAAAGTCATGAACACATCCTCCAGTGGAGCGGAGAACAGTTTGGGAGAAATAGCATCTCCCTGCCTGACTCGCGGCTACAACGGAATAGGTATCGAGTTCTGGTCCTGGAGTCGGACTCACATAGTGGCGTTTTCGTACAAACACTTCAGTACTTCGATAATAGCGGTAGTCTACTTGGCACCGCTGGAGAGATTGTAGTACAGCCCAGGTTTCAACCGAATCGAAGGCCTTCTCGTAGTCCACAAATGGCAAACAGAGGGCACAGGCAACAGGGTATACTCCTCAGTCTACTGTAAAACCGGACGAAGCGTATGGATATAAGTTGATAATGTTCAACTCTTCATATACACAGGCCCAGTAGTAGTGAACCACGACTGTCATAAAATTATACTAACATAGTTTTTTGACCGAGAGAGCGAAGCGTCTCCGTTTCAGCTCTCGACAAAAATTCTTTCATATGTCTGTCTGTTCGAATGTCCTCCTCTACAGGTCGCATTTCTCAACCGATTCTCGTGACATTTTGTGAGCAGGTTCGATAATTATATAGGTTTAATTATATTTTTGTCGAGACGTGTTTGTAAATTTTGAAATTTGAAAAAATATTTTTTTTGCGTGGTCTACAGCTCACAGAGCCACTATTTTTAAGCTTTATTGTAATAGCTAACACTTTAGGAGCCACGAGCTTGGAAAAAACGTTAATTTAATTTAATAAAATACAGATATTTTTTGGTGGATTAATTTATTCGTCTAAAGTTAATTAGCTCTCAAAGCATAAAAAACATTGCGAAGTTTTTACTGTTTTACGATTTACGCGAAAGATTACTGTATTCTTTTAAAATAAATACCAGAAATGATTTTTACATAAAGATGATAAAAGAATCAATATGGTATATGAAATGATACCAAACTTGCCACGGTAGCTACCTGGAAATGGGTAGATTTATTAAAAGAAGATTAGCTAGAAAGATAGATAGTGTATAAATTTTAAAAGGATCGGCAACGCGAATTTGACACGTCTGGAGTTGCAGGCGTCCATAGGCTGCGGTGACCGCTTACCATCAGGCGGGCCGTTAGTTTGCCACTGACATGGTGTTAAAAAAAGACGGTCGGAATTAATGTGGTGAAGCTCATAGCTTATTAAAAATATTCATGTACAAAGCAGTAGATCTCTTACTATATCTATAATTTCTGGTAATAAAAAAAATCATTTATAATTTTACCATCTTTGGTTCCATTTCTGCAGGGGTTCAGTTTAGTTGTTATACTGTCATTTCTATACTGTGGCACTATGACCATAATTTATTTGTTAATAAATACGACGTTTTTCGTTTGGGTTTTTATTACCCTTCTTAAATAACTTGCAACAATTATATAAATTCGTCAAAAACTGCTTGTTTGGTGCACGAAACTGTCGCGGATAAAACTGACAAAGGTCCGTTGTCCGTAAGCGCCAGCGCGCGACTGATCGGGCCTGCCGAGCCTCCGCGCTCGGCATTTTGTAGGTATTTAAACATATTAATTAATACAATCATTTTATCTTTTTAGATTCTGCAAAAATGTCTAGAAATACTGAATGGCTTTAGTTTAGATCAAAAACTTTATTTAAAACATCAATAGTTTAGTCGTCAGATTGTAAATGCTTTACAAAAAGGAGTAACTTTGGGGTCTCTTTCTATCGAGCGAAGTTCATTAGATCGTGTAACTGAGTGCAACTTTGACTAGACTAGATCCTTAAGTAAAACATATAATTTTTTCAAATTTTTAAAACCCTTATTCTACCTTTCAGATTGTTTTTAGAAAACTCGAAAACGCTAACTCGCTTGACGACCTAGCCTTAAGCGAATATGGAATCGATTTCTTAAAAATTTGGTTTTAATAAAATTAGTTCCGCGATTTCGGCATTGTACAAAACGTGACGTCAATGTAATACATCGCAATCATGTTTAGATTAGGTTGCTACTAAATATTTCGTTTCTTGAAAAAAAATATGCAGATACCTGAATTAAATTACATGACATTAAGACCCATGTATGTATAGTACGCATACATGGATCTCCTTAGTGTTATTAACCTGCATTTTTTTTTCAAGTTATTTTCCATGTACACGATTAATGTATACATCCATATCCATACTAATATTATAAATGCGAAAGTCACCCGTCTGTCTGTCTGTTACCTCTTCACGCTTAAACCGCTAAACCGATTTAGATGAAATTTGGTATAGAGATAGTTTGAGGCTCGGGAAAGGACATTGGATAGTTTTTATTCCGAAAATCGTTCTTTAACATTTTTTCGTTTTACCCACCATTATGTCGCAAAAAAAGATGCTTCGCCTGAGAAAAACAGCTACCGCCAAAATTGCTTAAATCACATGATGAGTAAATTAACAGTCAACTCCACGAGTTTAAAACTTATGAACTAACTCCAATACACCCGCCATTTTCGTAAGAATTTTGATCGCCTAGATGTGTGTTCTCGCAAAAAATAGCTTTGTTTAGTGTTTTTGGTGTAAACGAAGAAGTCGTAAAGGTATGTACCCACTATTATTGTTTTTTTTTTATGTATTTCGTGGCTTTTGAGTTGTAAATTCAATACAATCACTGTTTTGGGGTTAGGTTAAGAAGTTTTTATTCTTACTATTGCGATATACGTACTTAGCTGGTATTTTTCATATTCTCAAAAGAATTTTGTTATAGTGTCTCAAAACGAGAGTCTTTGACCACTGTGTTGCCAGTGATGACATATGGGCACTGCAACGTGGTCGCTTACTATGGGCCTCATTAAAGTCACCATAAGAGCAATGGAGAGGGCTATGCTGGGAGTATCTCAGCGTAATCGCATCAGAAATGAGGCCATCCGCAGTAGAACCCAATTATCTGACATAGCCCTCCGAATCGCTAAACTTAAGTGGCAGTGGGCGGGGCACATTCCACGTAGAAACGATGGCCGTTAGGGCGGAAAGGTCCTCGAGTGGCGACCACTTAGCGGAAGGCGCAGCGTGGGTAGGCCACACACAAGATGGACTGATGACCTGGTGAAAGTCGCTGTAGTCCGCTGGATGGGGGAGAGCTGGGTGGAACCAGCACTGGACGTCCTTCGGCTGAATTGATGATGACGAATATTTTCGCACAACACCCAGTATATATTTATTTATTATTGGGGAAAAAATAACCCACTCATATTTTTCCCGTCTTTCGTGTTCTAATATTTTAATTTCAATTTTTTAGAGTCTCCTGTATACTTTCATAATATTACGTTATCAGGTTTACACCATTAGCCGACGAGGTCGGACGGTCCTTACGCGGACGGAGTCGCGGGCAAAAGCTAGTGGAAAATCATTTCAAATAGCTCTTTAGTACATATTTATTTCCTTACTTAAATATAAATAAATAAATATTGGGGAACAATCTTACACAAATCGACCTAGTCCCAAACCAAGGAAAGCTTGTATTATGGGTACTAGACGACTTATATAGATATATACATACTTAAATACATAGAAAACATCCAAGACCCAGGAACAAATATCCGTGCTAATTGCACAAATAATGCCCTGGCCGGGATTCGAATACGGGACCTCTAGTTTCGTCGACAAGTAACCGACTAGAAACTATTATTTTATTAAGTTCTGCATTCGTCTGGAAAAATTAATAGTTTACGGATAACGCTTCAAGTTGGCTCGTAGAAAGAAATGAAATGACGCAGGATCGGGATCGGCGGCGTGCAGTGCAGTCGTGTTGGAGGCCAAGACATACTTTAGGTCGCTACGCCCGAGGAGTAAGTAAGGATAACGCAATATTGGCAAATAAAGCACCTGGGGAGTTTGTTGGATCTTCAACCCTAATAACCCGAGATAAGATGTATAAGTATAGTTGGAAGAATGGCAACCAGAAATAGATTTTGAAAATAAGCAAACTGCATACAGACCTGAGGTTAAAATTCATAATTGTATGGACTAATACTAGAATAAACACTATTCATGTTGGGTCAAAAATTATAGGTTATATATAGGCAAGAAACGAAAATTACTTCTAATTGCCGCTAAAACATTCAAATGCATAAGTTAGAGTTACCTATAAAAAACACTTTTTAAATTTACGCTCGTTTGAAAGCTTTACTCGGTAAACATATTTATGTTTACTTACGGTCAACTCAAAAAACATAGATACACAATTTTATTTTGAATCATGCTCCCCAGACACAAGTTACGAATATTATAAACTTAATAATAATAAAACTGCGCCTTATTCTGACCTAATAAAAAGGTGAAACTTGTATTAGGACGACAGAAAGGTCAACGGCCCCGGGTTTCGCGCAGGGCTCCCTTAGTGACCCTGTCTACAGTAATATATAGCTGGCGTGTGTCCAGAAGCGGAAATTACGTAATAAGATCAGTATTATGCCATGGGACTTGGCGCTTGTGAACTAATTTAAATGTACTAATGACCCTCTAGAATTCCGTACCTCTAGAACCCACCCCTTAAGATTTTTAGGGAGAAATTAACCCATTTTACAAGAGTAAGTTAACTTCACTTATAAATAACTCACTAACTTAAATAACTAATTTATGAAACTAAGGCATTTGAAGATTCAGCCATATTAAGAATATGGTGTTATGAGAAAAAAAGTTAGGTATTCTGTGATTTAGGTATTTTGAAACTAAGTTATTTTGAGATCTAGGAGTATTGGTAAAAGGGTAAAATGGAATATAGGTGAAATAAGCCCTCCTACAGACGTATTGCGCAACAATGTTTGGCGTTTGCCTCAGCGCGTCTCTGGCTCCCGCCATAGAGTAAAATAAACAGGTTCATGAATTTCGTTATGTAGGTGTAGCAAACCAAAGCGACCCGGTACTGTAATATCAACCGTCCTCTTTCTAATTTTCATTCCCAGATAAGTCAGATAAAGCGCTTTCCTGAGCTAGTCAGCTTCAGAAATAATTCTTGGCTGACCAGCTTTAACTAAGACTCATTGAATTTTGTGTGCCACTAAGTACCAATTCGGTTAATTATTAATTGTTGACATTCTGTATTTATTATCGCTTCGTTTAGTTATTAATTATTGACATTCTGTATTTAAAATGTTCCTGTAACCTGACGATGTATGATTAATACGATTAAATGAATATGAACACACCACCACCACCACCACCACATCAGCCGAAGGACGTCCACTGCTGGACATAGGCCTCCCCCAATTTCATGGGGGGTAAATGCCATAATCGCCACGCTTTGCATGCGGGTTGGCGATCGCAGTATCTCCACCGCACTCAAGGAATGCTGCTGCCCATTTCCCGGTGGTCTTGATCGTAGTTTTAGGACATACCCGGGTCCTTGTCCGGGACATTGTTTACAGTAAAACTAATTTACTGCGGCTTAATGCATTTTGAGCTTTAACTTGGCAGTTTTCTTAAATATCCAACAGCTTTTATGGTAATATAACACACTGCATAGAAAACTGCCAAGTTAAGGCTCAAAATGCATTTAACCGCAGTAAATTAGTTTTACCGTAAACAATGTAGTGCCGGACTTGGCATTGGCACCATTTCAGAGAATCTACGGAACTTGGCACTCATTTAGATCTCAATTCTTTTGTCGGTGAAGACGACAACCAAGCATCGCATATTCTTAATATTGAACTTGGCTCCCATTTTCACATTTATGTTTTTGATGGGATATAATTACTTTTTGTCAGTCTTCGCCAAAGATGCTTTTTAAAAGCGAATACACGAGCTACTATACAAAATACCCAAATCGCTATAGGTGCACCTCAAATATTTGAAGAGTTTCCTCGATTTCTCCAGGACCCTCTGATCAGATTCCTACCTGATAACTCTGGGACTATACCCCTGAAATACACCGTTTTAAACAAAAAAAAAAGAAATTTCCAAATCGGTTAATAAATGACGGAGTTCTGAGGTCACTAGTATACTTATAAATAATAATAATAAAACTAGTAAAAATAATCACCGTTTTCAGATTTTTTCTGGTGTACACACACAATTACCAAGCTGCATACCAAATTTCAGTCAGTGGTAAAAATGCCGTTTTTTGGAATTTAATATCTCAATAATTATTAAAGCTATATTTATGAAATTTGGGGTTCTAGTTGTTCTTAAGGATCATTATACATGTAAAAAAAATCATTTTTTTATGTTAGATAGATTTGGAGTTATTGGGGGGTCAAAAATGGCTCCAAACGGTTCGTGTAATATAACACACGGCTGCTGTCCGCTAGTTCCTGGGGTGATCTTGGCTGGACACGCTGCAGCGTGTCTAGATCGCCCCGGGCGGGATTTGCATCCACGACCTCTGGAATCCGTCCATCGCTCTTTCCAACTGAGCTACGGCGGGTATTTCTCGTGCCGAGCCCTTATTCCCTATCTATATTAATAATTTCGTGCAGGGGTACGGTAGACCCGAACGAGACCTGTCTCAAATTGAAGAACGTATAAAAATAACGATTTTTGAGTTGAACATATGTATCCGCAAAATTCGGATTGTCGCGTATTTTGCATTTAACAGTGTTAATTTTACGACAAAGGTCCGCCATATTAAATTTGTTGGTTGACAGCACAGACTACTAAGAAGATACTGTTGACAGCGTCGGGTTGGGTACGTTCGGAAATTGTAAACTATGTTTGCGTCCGGTGTGTTGGCCAGGTTGCTGGGCGTGAATTCGGCTAGCCGCGTCTGCAGCGTTTTGTTTTTGTAGTTTTCAAGCGTTCTATACACCTATCAGCCTAGCTAGCACGATAACTTATACCGTCACGTTATATGGGCGAAATGTATTAAAACGTCACATAAAACGTAACGGTATCATCTATCGTGCTAGCTAGGCTGATTGTCACAACAACCGCCTTCAAGCGAATGTATGGGGCCTGTTACATGGTTATTATTATCACGTGATACATTCATATCACGATAAGTATCACGTGAATATTGATGCAGAATCCATACAAATTTGAAAACTGCGATAATATTGACACCCCAGTATTGTGATAATATTAATCGTGTAAAGGACACCACTTGAATGTTTGCTGAGTCTGTCCGCCATCTTAAAGCTGCGTCTCTATTTTGTTGTGACAAACTACTAGGTGACTTATAGCTTTTAAACGTCTAGCAAAATTCTATCCCTATCTCGCTCTATCTTATAACTTAGTGGTACTGGGGGTCTACTCCGAAATTCGAAATCCAAACTTCGTATGGTGCCGTCCCTTTCACTCATATAATCTATGACAGGAGAGTGAAAGGGACGGCACCATACGAAGTTCAGATTTTGAATTTCGGAGTAGACCCCCAGCTCATGCCGTTCGCCGCGCTCGGACGTTAGAGGCGCTACCGCGAACCGAAAACAAAGTATCTGCCTCTCTCTCGCACATGTATATTCGAACGACAGAGAGGAAGGTAGTTCGTTTTTGGTTCGTGGTAGGCCGTCAGGCGTCAACTTTAAAACGAATAGGGTATTTTACTAGAGGAGAAATAAAATTCAAAATGTAATAAAAACCAGCCAAGTGCGTCGGAGTCGCACACTGAGGGTTCCGTACAACTAAAAAACAAATGTGATTTATCAATATATTGATATTTTTGGTAACATATACTTCATAATAAACATTATCACCTAATTTCAAGTTCATAGGTCGATAGGAAGTTAAAAAATTATATGTGTGACAGACAACACACGGAATGTTCTTTGACTTTCTTCGACCGAAAACTAAATATATATGCCGCTCGGTCGCACTTGCATATTCGAGCGCGGAGAGGGAAATACTTCGTTTTCAGATCGCGGTAGGCCCTCTGGTCTGACGGCTCCTATTCGTGGATGGTGCGCGTATCGGAATGTGAACCTTTGGCAAAACGGAACAAGTTGTTAAATAGCTTCCATTAATTGGAGAAAGTATTACCAACTGTTATTATTATCACGCGAGACACTGAATATTGCCTGTTACATGGTTGTTATTATCACGCGATATACTCATATCACGATCCGTATCACGTGCAATGAATATTGAAGAAAAGTCCATACGATTTTGAAAACCACGATACTATTGACATACCAGTATTGTGATAATATTAAGCGTTTAACAGACCCCATACAATTTTAAAAATCGCGATAATATTGACACATAATATTGAGTGTAAAGGGCCCCACTTAAGAGAATTTGGCGGAGAATACAGAGCTGCTACCGCGAAACGAAAACGAACGAACATCGTGTACCTCCCTCTGTGTCGCTCGATTTTGCAAGTTCGACAGAGAGGGAGATACACGAACTTCATTTGTTTTCGTTCGCGTTAGCAGCTCTGACTTCGCACCAAAAATACTGACTGGCACATCAATATTTAACAATTGCACATCTGAACTGAATTTTAATGAACGATTAGTATTTTAGCTATACAAATCAGTACTGATTACGGTGTCAAATTTGTTATGTGCCTTTAAATACTACCCTTATAAAAATGCTTAGGATTAACTTGCAAAGATACTAGCCTTTGCCCGTGACGTCGTCAGCGTAATCTTTTACTCCCTATTCCATATGTTAATCCAGACTACAGACTATATTTCTATACGAAGTTGCATCATAATCCGTTGTTGTAATGTTTTTATTTTATACATTTTTGTACACTATTTATTTCGTCGTTTGCATAACTGTCACGAATAAATGTTTTGTTTATTTCTTTCTTATTTATTTCACCCGAGCGAAGCCGGGCTTTCATCTAGTTATAATGAAAACTTTTGACTTTGTAATAAAGATTTTTGTCTATGCGACAACTATGTCACAAAGCCTAAGCGACCACTTCGTTCCGGACTTATCAGAGAATCTACTCGTGTCCGTCACCCGCTTTCGTCATAGTTGTTATGAATTTACGAGAAAATTTACTCAGTATTGCATGCACAAAACATTGTGATATAGCGACGCAACTTCTTATAACTTGTGTAGGTATACCTAGCTAGTAGCGTCTCTTATCTCCTAACGTAGATTTACTACATTTACCAGCAGCAGCCGTAAGAAATACTTTTCTACTCTTGTTTACCATGCTGTTTATGCCAATTCTCGAAAAATATAAAGATGTTTTCAACCTATAGTACTTATACAAAATACAAACTGTTATCAGAATAGCACCGCCTGAACAATAATCTTTGCCCCAAAGCCCCAAACCACGCCACGGAACACGTGACTGCTGAGTCACCAGCATTCATTTACCCGTGTCAGCTGTCTGTGGACTTAATCACAAGAGCGTACGGGCCATTATAGATTGGAGCAATTTAGACCTTATTGTGTATTATTATGGGTATATTTTTGCGCATTGCGTTTTTGTAAGCTTTTATTTTATTAAGTGAAGCTCATGAATTAGCGACGTAGAATGTACGTAAAGCAAAGGCCAAAATCCGCACTGAGCAAGCGTGGAGATATAGCATTGCTCTGTAACACCCCTTGACGACATTAGAAAGACCGCCGGTCACTCCTAGGTGAGACTGGCACGAGTAGCACGGGACCGGCCGAGATGAGTGGCGTACTAACAGCATCACATCACCACATCAGGTAATTGACCAGTGGTAGACCTTATTTGTTGCAGTAATAAGGTTCACGAATGGTCAGTTAACCTTGATGCCGATAGTACTCGAAGAGTTCCGGAGTGGTTTATATATTGCTGTTATTTAAATACATCAAATCTTAAAGGTTCCAGGATGGACGCTCAGAGACCATATACATCTCTGAGATATTAAATTTATTGTATATACTTTTGTGTATTCGGACAGAGACCGTATATATACGTCACAATTTTTTTTTTATATATAATGTATTGTAAGTTTATTTTAATTGAATATTGTGAGTTTGTTAATCACTATAGTTTTAAAATCATTATTATTATTGTCTACTTTTTTTTTTAGTTCTACAATTCTGTTTTGAAAACATAATAATTATCATTGTCAATTTATTTAATTGTATAAATCATGTGTTGACTTGTAAAAGTGCCCTTGTGGCCTATTTGCAGAATAAAATTTTTGATTTTTTGATTTGATTTTTTCCTGTATTGTAGTTCGCACGACCTGCGAATAGCAACACATGCTGAGTCTCAGCCTTTTCTTTATCGCACACATTGCTGGACCCATTGTGCACACCTCTGTGCGTCTTCATGTTATCGTTTTTCTTTTAATTTTATTTATCTTTAAGTCCTGTTCTGTGTGCTTTATGGAATAAATGGTTTTTCTTCTTCTTCTTCTTCAATACAGTAAATAAAAAAAGTCGTATCTTCAAGAGGAAGTCTCGGCACTTACGCCCTTTTGTTTGGGCAAGACAGTTTTTCAGCAATAACTCAAAAACCGTTAAACCTAACTTGTTCAAACTAAAAAAGGTTGAAATTTATGTATAATTGTACATAATCTTGATTTTTTTCAAAATTTTAAACTTCATAGTTTGGAAATTAGAGGGGGGAGGGTGACACACTTTTTACGACTTTGAAAGGTAATGTCTCACCAACGGTTGACTTAAATGGAAAAGTTTTTTAGAAACCATTTTCGAAGGCCTATCCGTAGATACACCACACGCCAATGTGCATTGAAAAAAAAAAAAACTTGACCCCCTGTTACATGTATGGGGTGCCCCTCCAGTTTGATAAACTTTTTCGTAATTTCACATCATATTTCTATAGCGGTTCATAGCATACACATTCCTACCAAATTTCATAATTGTAGTGCTCATAGTCTCCGAGTAAATCGGCTGTGACATAAGGATAGACGGACGGACGGACGGACAGACATGACGAAAGGGTGGTCCTTATTTTGACAATTAATATTTATCTACGGGGCACCCGCTTAATGTAATATCTACCACTTAAAAAACCAATGTACTTTTTTTTCAGAATTTTGTAATACTTTAAAAATTTACAAGATGATTTTTCTTCTATTTTTTTCTTCGATTATTCGTTGTGGGGGCTATGAGTCAGAGTGTTTTAATGTGCATCTTAACGTAAAATAACGCCTAGGATTTATAAAAAATATTTTATTAATATTTTACGAGTTCTAAGTATAGTAAGTATTAATTAATTCCATAATTAAATAATTTAAATATTAGGGGACATTTAATTTGTTATTATAAGTTAAATTGGACATTTATACACTTTGAGTCGTCGTTCCACAATGAAAAATCGAAAAAGAAAATTAAAAAAAAAATCATCTTGTATGGAGGGTTTACAAAAATCTTACCTATCTTTTATAAAATAAAAAAAAATCGGTAGCGACCCATTAAATACATCTTAGTATTTTCAGTTAGTGCGACCCAGACATGCAAAATGGTATCTGATAAGTACGAACAGACTACATAAATTTCTTTATAAGTTGTTCATTTTTAAACTAGATAACTTAATATTATGAAAAATAAATTGACTCCACTCGCCATTTTTTTCTTCAACGATCTTTAGTTGGTACGATTAAAATTTGATACAAGCGACAATAAACGCTGTTCTGAATAACTTTAGTACCTTGTCGCTTTTACTGCTTCAACTCGCATAACTGCCCTGCCGCAGTATTTTTATGTTACTGCGACAAAGTATTAAAACACTACCTTACTGCGAGACAACATAGAGCGCAGCGGAAAGTCAATGACATCTTCTTTCAGTGCCAGGAACACGCTGAGTGGGCGCTTGTTTCGTAGGCGATTTTCCGCTACATACGGTTTTTAGCATGTTATCGGCTATGAGCGTAGCGCTACGAAATCGTTGGCAGTGAAGGTGTTAAATAACATGACAGTGGCAAACAAGCATATGGCTTGCCTCACATTTATGCGGACTACAAACACTGCATAAATGTGAGGCAAGCTGTGGCGTCCTATGGGCGCTTGCAACTTTTGAAAGCTACTATAAAAAAGTTCACACAGTAGTAAGTACTACATAGTCTGTCGCTAAGTGCTAGATTGCTTTGTAGATCTGCCATTACGTTACACACTATATAGTTATGCATCGACTTGGACAGATATAGAGTTTATGTAAGATCTGTGAGCGTCTTTACCTTCAGCTAGAAATATGCGAAGGACAACATATTGTAGGACACGTTCTGTGGGTGATATGATATCTGTCTTGTTAGTGTCAGATTAATAAAATTAAATTAAATTAAAGAAAAAGACTTAATGCCATAAGGCATATATTGAAGAACTAAATAAAGTTTCTTTGTTAGAAAACGTAATTAAATTATAACTCAAAAAAATATCAAAACCATCACTTGCGATCTCTACAGCTCACAGAGCCACTAGCAGGATAGTTTTATTTTCATTGCATTCTTAGTATTGCAGCATAATGCATTATGAACGTAGTATGTCGTCGAATTTATAAAGGAGTTGTGATCTTTTGAGATTGAGCGGCGCGTATGGCTGAGTGGGCGGTTTCAGCGTGGAGTCACGTTTTGGGTAAATCCCAACAGTTCACGAATTCGTCGCTCTTATTAGACGAAGGTGGGTTTGGACAAACTAGAAGCGACAACGTCAACAAGTATAACGTTAAAAATAATTGGTAGTTATAATCGAAACCAATGATGCAAGTTTGACGACGGGTTCAGCCTAGTAGTTAGTGACCCTGGCTACGAAGCTGACGGTCCAAAGTTCGAATCCCGGTCAATGCAAACATTTGTGTGATGAGCATGAATATATGTTTCTGAGACATGGATATTTCATATTATCTTCACTAAATTAAAATAAAATTATTTTTAAATTATTGTAGGCCTTAACTATTATTAGTTACTAGCCGTTGCCCGCGACTTCGCCCGCGTCTTCGCTCCTATATGTCGCAGCGTGATGTTATATAGCCTAAAGCCTTCCTCGATAAATGGACTATCCAACACAAAAATAATTTTTCAATTCGAACCAGTAGTTCCTGAGATTAGGGCGTTCAAACAAACAAACAAATTCTTCAGGTTTATAATATTAGTATAGCTTAACATTCAGACTTATACTTTACACAAGGTATAATTTGTAGCAGCGATGCACTTGCGGGTTTATTGAACCTTGAAATGAATATGTCGGGTGTTTTTCAACTTTTTTTTTAGTTTGTCAGTTACATTGGTAATAAATTAATTAGAAAAAAAATATGTAATTTGAAACAACTGACAACTTAGAAAAGTTCCTTGTTTACTGCGGAACCCTAAAAATGGGAGCTGTTTGACTATCAAATATTGTAACGTCACATTTTTGTATATTCCTACAAACTTCGTAGTAACAGCGTTCCTGACGCTTTATTAAAAACTAGCTGTTTCCCGCGAGTTCGTCCGCGTCTTCGCTCCTATTGGTCGCAGCGTGATGTTATATAGCCTAAAGCCTTCCTTGATAAATGGACTATCCAACACAAAAATATTTTTTCAATTCGAATTCTGTATACAAGGAGTCAGGTCAGGATGCATGCTGTCAGGTTTGCTGCATCATTTTTACATCCACACATACGCGACTGTCCAGCGAGTCGAGATCACAGCGGAAACTACAGCCATAACACAGCTCGTTATCAATTTCATTGAACTTGACTTATTTCTGCGAAACCTTTGTAACTCTTATCAAAAGTTATTGTAAAAAAAAACATGTGCGCACCTTGTGAACCAACTATACAAATATCTGTTATTGTTAATTCATAAATACATTTTGTATTCTGTCATTTCTGTCTAGTTTCAATGATATACGATTGGTGAATCGTCACTACTGATAAGAAACTGGTACTTACTGGTTTAGTTAGGGGCCAGGATAACAAGAAGAACCGTAAGGGACCATTTTGAATTTACTTTCATACATGCATATAAATTATTAGGATGTGGCCCAGCGGCGCCGGCATACCGCGTGCGGTATGCGAGGTTAAGGAACTTCGGCCCAGGTCAACTCGTGGATGGGTGGCCGCTTTGAGTGGTTACTAACTGAGCGCTTTGGAAGGCACGTTAAGTCAAGTTAGAGGACTTCGTGCGGTTTGAGAACTTCTAAACAAACCAAATAAACACAAAACCCACCGACAAGAGAATTGATATCTAAAGTTCCAAGTTCCGTAGATTATCTGAAAAGGTGCCAAGTCTGGCACTACATTGTTTACAGTAAAACTAATTTACTGCGGCTTAATGCATTTTGAGCTTTAACTTGGCAGTTCACAGCACGTAATCGAAATACCCTCCCGTGGGCGCACGCAAGTAAACATCATTGTGCTATTTATTTATTTACATTTTGCATTTCTGCGATAGTTGGTGTGCATTGGCAGCTTAGACTAAGTTAAATTAGTGATACTTATAAAATGTAATTCTCATTCAAGTGAAGATGTAAATAACTTCTTTTTGAGAATAAATGATTTTATTCCGATTTCCTTATGCAAAAGAATAAAAACACATGTTAGTAAAATTCATGACATTACGTTGCAATAGTCCTGAACTACTTAGACAGTAACAAAATGTTAACAGACATGTCAGTGCCACTTCACGCTAAAATAGCTTAAATAAAATATATGATAATTTTTAACTGATAAGGGGATTTAAGGCAAGTGTGTAGGTTTGAATGGCACCATAACCTTTTTATCGTTGGGTGTCGTAATTTGAAGATGGAGAAAATGCGATGTTGCAGTAACAGATTACTAGCCCATCGCCCACAACATACTTCAACACCTAACGTTTACTACGTTTATTAAGTAAGTACTTCACGTTTACTACGTTAGGAATAGTGTTGAAGTGTGTTGTGGGCGGTGGGCTAGTAAGCTATCACCGCAATATCACATTTTCTCCATCTTGAAATTAACGATTTGCTAGAGGTGGCGCTGAAAAATAAATATCATGTATACTTAAAAACCTGCCAAGTGCGAGTCGGACACGCGCACGAAGGGTTCCGTACCATTATCTATAAAAACGGCAAAAAGTCCGACTCGAACTTGGCCGGTTTTTAGTAGTATTTGTTGTTATACCGGCAACAGAAGTATCATTAGTGAAAATTTCAACTGTCTAACTATCACGGTTCAGCCTGGTGACAGACGGACGGACAGCGGAATCTTAGTAATAGGTAATAGGGTTCCGTTTGCCCCTTTGGGTTCGGAACCCTAAAAATCATTGAAATTGACAGAATTAGATCAATTAGTCCGTTCAAACAGCGACTTTACTGTCCAAGCAAGAAGGTTCAAAGTCTAATAACAGCTTTTTTAACCCCTGACGCAAAAAGAGGGGTGTTATAAGTTTAAAGTGTCTGTGTATCTGACGTGTATATGTCTGTGGTATCGTAGCTCCCAAACGGGTAAACCGATTTTAGTTCAGTTTTTTTGTGTCATAGATAATTTTATCCCGAGTGTTCTTAGCCATGTTTCATGAAATTCTTTATGTTCAGCCGTTTTGGAGATATTGAGCTTTGAAAAGAAAATGTCGGGGGTTTTTCAAGAAGTAAAAAACTTCTATAAGTAAACCTATTTTAGAACTCTCGAGCTAAAACCGTAGAAAATTACATTAGAAATTTTTTGATTTGTCTAGACTAATTCCTCGGAGAGTAGAGACGAGGAATTTCAAACCAGATCTACGCTGTACACACTTTTATTGGATATTCATCCCTATTTCAGTTGAAATAAAGTAGTTTTTTCAAAAACACCTATAGTGAGATGAGTGTTTGCGAAATTTGTTAATTCAAAACAAGGGCCATGCGTTAGAGATAAGATAATGGTTTATAATGACGCTGCGTCTTACGAGTTACGAGTGATAAAGGCAGTGGCGGTACGGCCTTAAAAGCCCAAAAGCCTGGCTTGCGTTACTAAATTAGCAAAAACCAAATATATGTACGACTAATTCTTTTTTCCACTTTAAACTAAATTAAAATCCGCGCGGTCGGGGTAGTAGTACAAAATCCGACCGTAGCAAGTGGCGCTACTGCCGCGCGAACCGAGCGGTCTTAACACGATAGAGTTGAGACACGGGCTAGTCATCTCGCTCGCACGCGCGGGCTTGCAAGCGGGCTTTAATGCTGATATCTTTTTTCTCTTTCTTATCTATGAAAACTGCTACAAAACGAGAGATACGTATCTATAGCTAGATCTAGCAAATAGTTTGTGACTAGAAGCCCGGCTTTCGACGTGAAGTTATCAACAGATGTTAGTCAAATGCGATTTTCGCGCGTGCGCGTTCATTTCTGGATGGATTGTGATGCTAACTTCATTGATTACAATTATGTACATTACTTGAAACGGAACAATTTGTTTGATTGGATAGTGTTTTGTATTAAAAAGTTTATTAAAGTGGAAAGTGACGATGGATGAAGTTGTTCCGTGTGACGATTTAAAATGTGCACAAGTTATCGGAGCAGAAAAGGTAGGCACGCTAAACTTTGCACTAAAAAAGCAACTTATTTTTTCACCGAAACCTATGCCTGACTTGAGTATTTCTCAGATAAGCAAGTCACATAAACGACAATTTCAAAGATCGGTGCGATTGCTGAGATGTCTGTACAATTTTATCTAGTAATAGCATGCATTCAGTGTGTTTTGTTGGTCTGTCTGTCTACGCCACACCAGTTAGTGATAAAGTGATAATGAAGATTAAAAATTTACTAGTATGGTAATATGGCAAGGTGTCAAGGTAGTAGATAGATTTAATGATATTGTGTGTGAAAAAAAATACAAAAATGTATCCCTCGGCTTGCCCTTCTTTGCAACCCTAGGCACGCCACTGGATAAAGGGCGTAGCTTACTTGCAAATTACAACCCTAAGGTTAAAGAATAAGGTTCTTTTATGAACGTTATCGCAGTGAGGAGTTTTGAAATGTACAATATCACTATCAGTGCGTGCCTAGGGTTGCAAAGAAGGGCAAGCCGAGGGATACATTTTTGTATTTTTTTTCACACACAATATCATTAAATCTATCTACTACCTTGACACCTTGCCATATTACCATACTAGTAAATCTTCAATCTTCATTATCACTTTATCACTAACTGGTGTGGCGTAGACAGGACAGACCAACAAAACACACTGAATGCATGCTATTACTAGATAAAATTGTACAGACATCTCAGCAATCGCACCGATCTTTGAAATTGTCGTTTATGTGACTTGCTTATCTGAGAAATACTCAAGTCAGGCATAGGTTTCGGTGAAAAAATAAGTTGCTTTTTTAGTGCAAAGTTTAGCGTGCCTACCTTTTCTGCGCCGATAACTTGTGCACATTTTAAATCGTCACACGGAACAACTTCATCCATCGTCACTTTCCACTTTAATAAACTTTTTAATACAAAACACTATCCAATCAAACAAATTGTTCCGTTTCAAGTAATGTACATAATTGTAATCAATGAAGTTAGCATCACAATCCATCCAGAAATGAACGCGCACGCGCGATAATCGCATTTGACTAACATCTGTTGATAACTTCACGTCGAAAGCCGGGCTTCTAGTCACAAACTATTTGCTAGATCTAGCTATAGATACGTATCTCTCGTTTTGTACCAGTTTTCATAGATAAGAAAGAGAAAAAAGATATCAGCATTAAAGCCCGCTTGCAAGCCCGCGCGTGCGAGCGAGATGACTAGCCCGTGTCTCAACTCTATCGTGTTAAGACCGCTCGGTTCGCGCGGCAGTAGCGCCACTTGCTACGGTCGGATTTTGTACTACTACCCCGACCACGCGGATTTTAATTTAGTTTAAAGTGGAAAAAAGAATTAGTCATACATATATTTGGTTTTTGCTAATTTAGTAACGCAAGCCAGGCTTTTGGGCTTTTAAGGCCGTACCGCCACTGATCACTATGTTAGCTAGCACGATCATAATTTGCTTACGAAGTTTACGAACTCAGATGTTTAATCGCGCTAAAATATTTTTAGGGTTCCGTAGTAAACAAGAAACCCTTACAGTTTCGCCATGTCCGTCCGTCCGTCCCTTGGCTTAGCTCAGTAACCGTTACTATTAGAAAGCTATAATTTGCATAGGTATACAATTCAGGGTCGAGAAATGAGAAACCCTACATGCTATCCACAGCAAACTAATAATGCTAGAAAATAAAAGAAAAAGCAAAAAACCGGCCAAGTGCGAGTCGGACTCGCGCACAAAGGGTTCCGTACCAACACCTCCTAATCTACATTTAAAACCGCTATACAATACATTTAATCAAAAAAGGTCGTATCTTCATAGGAAACTTACGGCACTTAGGCTCTTTTGTTTGGGAAAGACAGTTTTTCAACTCAAAAACCGTTAAACCTATCTTGTCCAAACAAATTATCGTTGATAGTATTTATTAATTTACATAATCTTTATTTTATAGAATATTAAACTTCATAGTTTGGAAATTAGAGGGGGACCCTTTTTACCACTTTGGCCAACGGTTGACTTAAATGGAAAAGTTTTATGGAACCTCTATGTCATTTTTGAAGGCCTATTCATACATATCCCACACGCCTACGTGCTTTTTATATAGAAAACTCCCGTGAGTTTGAGACATATTAAATATAATGAAAAATAATATATAATATATATATATATATATAAATGTAATATATTAAATATATAAATAAATAAATAAATATAATGAATGATATTCGACCTTAAAGACGTGAGTGACCCGTTTCATTATATTTAATACGCCTAAGTGCATTTAAAAAAAATCGACCCCCTTTTTACATGTATGGAGTGCCCTCCCATTTATTTTTTTTTTTCAAAATTTCACATCATATTTCTATAGCGGTTCATAGCATACACTTCCCACCAGATTTCATAATTGTAGTGCTCATAGTCTCCGAGTAAATCGGCTGTGACATACGGACGGGTGGTTTCGTTTTTTGCCATTTGGCTACGGAACCCTAAAAACTGTTTAGATCTTAAACTATTAAAGCAACAACAACAACAATTGAGCATTAATTACTTGTTGCTGAACGGGTTCTCGAAAACCGCTTTGATTTATTAACAATGTGGAGGATAACGGCGGCGCAACTCGATCGATCTAGCCAAGTCTCATATCCCGGAAAAGCGTTTTCCGTGAATATTAATGCCTACCAAAGCCCGGTCTTCCAGGTACAATCAAATTCATAATTGTAATATAAAGTCGCGGAATGCAAAGGTTCGTCACTTTTCAACTCTATTTTAATGTCATTTAGGTCGAAAGTAACGAACTTGATGGTTCATTTCGTGACTACCAAGTTCCTAAAGTGGCAAAAATACCTCTACGCGCTTACGCGCTTGGCAATGCACGAAAAACCTCTTAACTAACGTATTCCAAACTTTCAAACACCATAGCAACGAGGATCCCTTTCAAACTCCTGCTTACAATACGATAAGATCGCAAGCCTCAAGTACATCCATGTGACGTTATACAATTGGAGTACGAAATACCTTCGATTTAGCGGCAATTTGACGGGGATTGCCGAATTATGCAGGGCCTGATAACACGGAGCATTTACCTTTTCGGCACCCGCACTCGAATCGAAATACCTAAAGGTTAATCATATCATACCTAATCATTTATTCGTTTCAAGGTATTTACAAGATGTTCTTAAAAACTAACCAGTACGAACATGGATCCTATTAGGGCGTAACAACTTGACGTACTCTCATATCGGATTACTACGTGACACTATAGTCTTCTCAGTTACGGTTCATAAATAATATTAACGAATAAACGAAATAAAATCTACGGAAAAACACAAAATACCCTATTGACAAAAGATCTAAGTCAACTACACAGAGAGAGAATAATAAGGAAAATACCTTAGAAAAGGGACCTTTTGTTCAGAAGTACTTTTTTTCTTTTAAGACACGTGTAAAGCATATTCGCACAGTGGACATTTACTTTCAGCATAAAATTGAAAGAAGCGAAGGACGTTTGTCAGAATCGTAGTAAATGGAAGTTCATGATTCCATTCGCGCTAAAATATTTTTTAGGGGTCCGTAGTAAACAAAGGAACCCTTATAGTTTCGCCATTTCCGTCCGTCCGTCTGTCCGCTGCTTAGCTCAGTAACCGTTACTACTAGAAAGCTGTCATTTGGCATAGGTATATACACATCAGTGGCGGAGCGCCCCTACAACACGATTCCCACCGGCTTACCTAAATTTTTTGGTACAATATGTCAATAATAATAATAAGCCATTTATTAACCCAAAATAGAAAATGCATACATGGTTTGGTTACTACAGTCTTAATACTAATTGATTTACTTAACACTATCAAGCAAACAAAAACATTCGTAAATATAATTAAAAAATACTACATTTAAATTGACAGAAATAAAATAATAATAAATTAAATAAAAACAATGCATTTCAAAATATTTACATGTTCTACCTAGTTAATTATCTGTCAATATGTCAAACTCATCATAAATCATCCATCAATAAAAAAAATATATTTATTACATAAACACGTAGTACCATGGACAAATTGACTTTAAGTATCTTAGCTTCACAATAAATTTCAACAATCACTACATTCACTATTTACTACGCACGTACTTCTCGACCAAGCTGAGTTTGCACCTCATTTGTATGCGGCGCCATACGCACAGGTGCAAACTTAGCTTGGTCTCACCCGAACGCGCTAACGCTAAGACAAGCCCGCGTATTTTGTCTTGCTTTACCTAGCCATCTCATTCATAAAATGCCGCGTGTCATCGAAATTGCACGCACTACGTTCGTAAATTGTTAAGGACACGCATCGCAAAATGGCCGCCGAAAGAAAGCCGATTATTATCGTGTTACGGTAAGGTGTCTCATTCGAATTTAGACCTTGACTTTAAAATGATAAGGTTAGAATAAATGACTTAGCAATTTAGAAACTGACCGAATTTGGCGCACTAATAAAATCATTGCCCAACTTTACTCTCATCGAAAACTGTGTGGAATGGATTGCGCAAAATACAAAATTCAATTATTTATAATTATAATTTAAAATAAAAATTAATTGTACCATAAAACACATGGTCTAACGTAGTTTGAAGCTCAATAATTTAATTACTTAGGTACCAAGAATTTCGCAACGAAAGTGCCCGTTTTTGGGTTCTTGGGTGAATAACGGAATGGGGTGGCAATACAGAGTTTACATTTGCCCGGTTACTCTACGAATAGTATTGAATGTTTGGTGTTGTGATTTGTTGTTTTGATAAGATTAGGGCATAAACAATTAATTAATCTTTTAACCAGTGGGATTTAGATCTACAAGGTAGCTTGCATTAATAATTGTTGTTCCGTTGCGAGGAAGGCGTATTCGCAGGTATTTTTTTTTTGTTTTCGTCAGCTGTTTAAGTGTAAATAATTTAATTAAATTTAGATGTGAATGCTGCTCAAAAGGCTTTTTTCAAAGCCGCTTTTAGTCTCATACTCGACTGGACATACATTATTACGTGACGTCAGTGATGAAATGACAAGTATGGCAAATGGGGTACGAGGCTTGCACTGAAAGTGGCGGGAATCGAATACTTATTAATTTATTTTTAACATGTATTATACCTTTTTATAATCTCTGAAGTTTCCTTATCTCAACACACTGGCCACTTAGAAAAAAAAAAGTATGGTTCGGTTTCAATTGTTTATTGAAGTCGTCGAGTCACTGCTTAAAATGGAATTGTGCCGTGAAAATTTCAGAGCTATGATTTATTATGACTTTAAAAGTGGACTAACACAAAAACAATGTGAAGAGCGGATGGTTGCTGCTTTTAATATTGAAGCTCCTTCAAAGACTACAATATACAGGTGGTATTCAGAATTTCAACGTGGCCGTGTATCCCTCACCGACGAAGTGCGTGAAGGTCGACCAAAATCGGCAGTCACGCAAGAAAACGTCGATGTTGTGCGTCGTCTGATAAATGAAGACCGACATGTGACATATCGGGAAATTCAAGAGCACCTGGGTATTGGAATGAGTCAAATACAAATTATTTTAAAAGAAGAATTAGGCGTGAAAAAGTTATTTTCCCGTTGGATACCTCACCTATTGTCTGACGAGCAGAAAATAGTCCGTGTCAATTGGTGCCGCAAAACTTTGAAAAGATTTAACAAGGGACGCTCAAATGCTGTTTTTAGCATAGTATCAGGTGACGAGTCGTGGATATACGCTTATGAGCCTGAAACTAAAAACCAATCCCGAGTATGGGTCTTCGAAGATGAGCTCAAACCCACAAAAGTTGTTCGTTCTCGCAGTACGGCTAAGAAGATGGTGGCTACGTTTATCTCTAAATCTGGTCACGTAGCTACTGTGGCTCTTGAGGATCGTAGAACAGTCAATGCTGATTGGTACACCACTATTTGTTTGCCGAACGTCTTTGCTGAACTCCGAAAAACAAACCCTAGTCGTCGCATCATCCTTCACCACGACAACGCCAGCCCACACACCGCTCGGACAACAACTGAGTACCTGGACGGTGAAAAAGTCGAAATATTGGACCACCCTCCATATAGCCCTGACTTAAGTCCCAACGACTTTTTTACATTCCCCAGAATCAAGGACAAACTGCGTGGTCAGGGGTTTCAGACGCCAGAAGAAGCAGTGGAGGCCTATAAAATAGCCATTTTGTCGACCCCTACTTCAGAGTTCAAAAAGTGCTTTATGGACTGGTTTGAACGCATGCATAAGTGCATGAAATACAAAGGAGAATATTTTGAAAAACAATAAAAATAAATAAACTCACTTATACTGCATATTTTCTTCTATTCCCGAAACTTTCAGTTTTACCCTCGTATACACTTACTGCAAGGGGTTGCGCTCAAGAACACAAATAGCGCACGCTTCAGTATACCTTTGCTTTTAAAGAAAAATTATAAATGTTAAGGTAGGTGCTTTTTTGCTCCGGGTTGCCCAGCGAAAATTTTTACGCGCCGCCACTGCTAGGTATGAAGTTCTTCAAAAGAGTGTAAACATTTTTAAAGGGTCGGCAACGCGCATGTGACATCCCTTGAGTTACAGGCGTCTTAATACGCTGCGGTGACCGCTTACCATAAGGCGGGCCGTACGCTTGTTTGCCACCGACGTGGTATTTAAAAACAAATGCTAGTCTGAGTGACCTGGGCCAGCGTAGGCACAAATACTGGATCCCAACAATCTATGAAAGGCCTGCGCCCAGCCACGGGATGTATATAAGCGCATCAATCAACAGTCAACCAGAGATATATAAAAAATCTCCTCATCTCCATCTCCTGATGTTTAAAGAATACTAAACATTTTCTTTCAACTTCGACAAATAATAGCTCTGAAACTTATCAAAGACAGCATAGTTATTTAAATAGCTCCTAGTTTTAATAAACAACCTGTTTCCACTATGGCGCCATGATACGGTATCAGCCGTGACGCCTCCCACGCTAGGCCGCGAGATTCGAGCAAGCGAGAAAAATAGATCGGAGTCTGTCGTTGTCATGATAACACCCCTCGTCTGGCTCGCTACCTATTTTGGGATTAATTCTCCATTTTTGATACCAAAGCGATTCAACAGACTCTATTCGTCTCACTGGTTACTAGTGTAACTTGTACCCAAAGTTCAGGTATTGAATAAAATAATTTCTGTTATTCAACACAACAGTAGCATAAAACCGACAGCCCGCAGATTTGACAGTCCGATTTTGGTACACTGGGTTCAGTAAATCAGGACGGCAGTAAAATATGCGAAGGCGCAGGTGTCCACAGGCTGCCATCAGCCAGGCCGCACGCTTGTTTGCCACCGACGTGATATTAATGTCAATAACAAACAATACGTAGATAAAGTGCAGTTTGAAGTGTCAAGCGTCCACAGGCTACAGTGTCTGCTTAGCATCAGACAGGCGGTAAGCTTGTTTACCACCGACGCAGTATAAAAAAGTAGATATTAATTATCTTTAAAAAACGTCCAATACACAAGACTTTTCTAGAGGTTTTAATAAATCGTTTTCTAGAAGTTTTAATAAGTATTTTTATTATATATTTGTATTTGTTGTATTTTAGTATATTTATATTATAACTTAAATGAACGTGTGTGTAATAAAATATCCCAATTAACATCTGATGTTCAAATGACACTGATTATCGAATAAAAAAAACAACCTAGTTAACATTATTGGACATTTACTGAACACCATTTAAAAAGTAAATCTTGGCGTAACGGACGTGTTTTGCTACCTCGGGCTCTGCTTTTCCAAGAAAAAACTGTGTCACTGCTCGGCCCATAAACTCTCTACGTATAAAATTGCGTAGATACGGGGCGAATGTGGAAGAAATTTTTCTACACGCGACAAATGTAAAACAAGTTTATACCTGGCTTTAATTAATTTAGTGTAGTTAAATCGTGTACAGATATTTTTTCTGACTTGTTTATTAACTTAAGCGAATCAACAAAATAAGATGAGTTTACAATCACTATGGAGTAAAGCAGAACACGTGTTCTATTATTTTCTAGAACCTGATACATTTTGAGTGTATCATACACTCAAAATTATTGAAAATGATTACATTTCAACTGGAAATTCTATACAATTATACCATAGCTTTTGGTTATACAATCCATTATTATTCTAATGTAATGTAACGAACTATTTCCACCATGGCACACATAAGCCGAACCTCTGGTACTGCGTTTCTTTCGTTGCGTCACCGCGAGGCGGTTATCACTGCGACTGTGATGTCATCTTTGCTGACACATTTGAAACGGCATAAGTATGATACACTCAGCATAGCTCTGGGTAGTGGAGAAATGGAGATGAAATCAGACCGTGCCCTAGATAGAGTCACCTTGCTTAAACTAAGTAATATTAAAAAAATTACGACCAACTTACACAAATCGAACTAACCTCATAACATAAGGCTTTGTTTTATCGGTACTAGACGATGAAATATTTAATAAAACATCCAAGACCCCGAAACAAATATCCATGTGTATCACACAAGTCCACCGACCACCAAGACCACCGGGGGATGGGCAGCAGCATCCCAGGAGTGCGGTGGAGATACTGCGATCGCCAATCTGCATGCCATTGGGGGAGGCCTATGTCCAGAAGTGGACGTCCTTCGGCTAATATTTGCTCTTACCTTGATTGCCTTATTTGCTTTACAAAGTTACAATGTTTGTCATATATATCATTTTTAGTAAAGGCTTCCTGCTGTTGGCGCACGGAAAAAAATGATTTAGCTGTGGTAGCTAAGCACGCTTTGCTGAAATTTTCTTTGCTGCTGTATACAATTTCTTATCTACTGTAACAAAGCCTTGTCTATAGCAACTAAAACCAGTTTGCTACCCTTGCTAACGATATTTAGCTAAAAGGATTTTAAATAATTTGCTACCGCTGCTAATTGATTCACAACTGTATCTAATTTATTTATCCGTATCAACAAAATTTTATTCATCATTGTTGTTAGCTGGGACTGCTAATAATGTTTTGTTGTAGTAGATAAGAACTTTGTTACTATTGCTAATTATACATGTATTAGGCAGCAAAAGCTTATGTTTGTTGCATTTGATAAAAATATTTTGCAATCACTAACAACAGTTTTGCAACAGCTGCTAATTTTATTTTCGAACTCCTTTACTAATAAATCCTTCGCCAGTTTTGCTAATAATCGTAGTCACATCAATAAATTACCTAGGCAATGGAGAGCAATAATATATTAGCAGTAGTAGCAAATCAGGTTTATGTGAGACTGCCAAGAACATTTTGTAGCTATAACTAACTTTTTCACAAATTTTACCAAATATTCATTGCTGCAGTTGCTAAATAAAAACTCGCCGATGTTGCTAAATATCTTTGTCAAACTACCGAATTCCCTATGCAATTAACAGCAATAATATATTAGCTGTAGTAGCAAATCAGACTTAGGTGAGGTTGCTAAGAACATTTTGTAGCTGTGACTAACTTTTTCACAAACTTTAACTAATATTATTTGGTGCAACAGCTAAGTAAAACTTCGTCGTTGTTGCTAAAAATATTTGTCATACCATCGAATTTCCTATGCAAATAACAGCAATAATATATTAGCCGTAGTAGCAAATCAGACTTAGGTGAGGCTGCTAAGAACATTTTGTAGCTGTGAGTAAATTTTTCACAAATGTTAACTAATATTATTTGCTGCAACTGCTAAATAAAAATTCGTCGCTGTTGCTAAAAATCTTTGTCACACCACTGAATTTCCTATGCAAACAACAGCAATAATATATTAGCTGTAGTAGCAAATCAGACTTAGGTGAGGCTGATAAGAACATTTTCTAGCTGTGACTAACTTTTCACAAATTTTAACAAATATTATTTGCTGCAACTGCTAAATAAACATACGATTTTGCTCAAAATCCACAACAACGATTTTTATGCAATGAACAGCAAATAAATTTGGCTAATATTCTTTGTTACAACTGCGAGGCAATCCTTCGCTAATGTCGTTAAAAATCTTAGTCACACCACCTAATTTTCTACGCCATGAACAGCAATAATATAGTAGCAGTATTAGAATATCCAACTTATGTGAGGCTGCTAAGGATATTTTGTACCAGAGACTAAATTTTTCACAATTTTAGCTAATATTGTTTGCTGCAACTGCTCCCAATTGATCACTACGAGTACTACGCGATACCCTAGTACAAAGTCGATCGTTGTGCAATCAATCCAAGTCTGGTTTAGGCAGAAGGAATATAACAGAAACCCCTTCAGAACAGAAAAAATGTGGCATTAAAATGTATGCATTTTAAAACTATCAAATCATCAGGATACATTTCTGCCAATTCAAGTGCATTTTCCATGAAAGAAAAACCCGTGTAATGATGGACCAGCTTAAAGAGATTCTTCCGCACAGTCTGATAAATAGATGATATCCGAGAGTAACCTAGCGATGAAACATCAGTAAAATATCAATCTACCTAAATCTTTTTTTTTATTATGAATGCAAGTTTTATTTCATTTATAAGAATATACATAGTTGGATATGAAATTAAAAAAACTTTATTGAAAATAACTTATGAGTATTTAGGTATTTCACTTTTCTGAGTACATGTCTGCAACTAACAGCTAGTCGCCAAAGCGTTACAGATCTTAAGCTATAAGAACATTAAAAACAAGTTGGTTAATGCAATTTAGAGTTTATAAACACATGCAACCTATTAATTACTACCTACATTGCTCTAACACAATTCCATAATTATTAAGAATAAGGAGCTTGTTTTCTGAAACGATGGATTTTGCAAAGGAAAAAAAATGTTTTCAAGACTTTATTATACCATTTTGTCGGCGTGATTAATATGTATACTCATGCCGAATTACAGCTTTCTAGTAGTTACGTAATCGTAAGCTAAGCCGCGAAGGGACGGACGAACGCGGCGAAACAATGTTTCTTTTTCACCACGGAATCCTAAAACTCGTAATAAAATCATTGTAACCGCTCAGCGTATAGCATTATAGCGACACGTGCCGTGCCCACCGGCACAAAAAATGTTTTTAAGCTCGAATGTTTTAGTTATGCCAACGAATGTCATATTAGTTGCAGTAGCTAAGATGCATTTTGCTACTACGATGAATGTTTTCGAGTTTCACGCGGGAAAAGTAACGTAGCAAGTGTTGCCATTAATAAACGCCAGTATTTTCTAGTAAAAGACGGGAATTACATTTTATTTAAGTCTCTATGTATAAAAAATCTTGATTTATAAAAAAATATATAAAAGAAGAAACTGACTGACTGACTGACTGACTGGCTGATTGACATATCAACGCACAGCCCAAACCGCTGCTCCTAGAGATTCCAAATTTGGCACGTAGGTTCCTTATAAGGTCTAGGGGTGCACTAAGAAAGGATTTTTCAAAATTCAACCCCTAAGGGGGTGAAATGGGGGTCCGAAGTTTGTATGGGGAAACAAGATTAGTTGGACTATTTTATTCGAAACTTCACAGGAGTATTTCTAACGATAAATGAGTAAATACGTGTTTCAGGTTTTTTGAGAAATCAACCCCTAAAAAGCAGAAAGGTGGTGACAAATTCTGAAAATCGTCATGGGTATTGTTTTTATGATATACCGGGTCGCTGATAACGAAAACAACAATGATTTTAAAATCTCACGTGGAGAACGTGAAATACCGTCCCCACTGTTGGGGTGCGAGGGGGATGAAATGTCTAAATATTAATATGGGTGTCGTTTTTATGGTTTTTTTGGGACGTTAATTACGAAAATGGCATCGGTTTTAAAATTTATTATTGTGGACATGAAAACTTTTGAAAGTTTGTGCCAAATTTCAAGAAATAACTGACTGACTGAGTGACTGACATATCAACGCACAGCGCAAACTGCTGGTTCTAGAGATTCCAAATTTAGTATGTAGGTTCGATATAAGGTCTTGAGGTGCATTAAGAAAGGATTTTTCAAAGTTCAACCCCTAAGGGGGTGAAATAGGGTTCCGAAGTTTGGATGGGGAATCAAGATTAGTTGGATTATTTTATTCGAAACTTCACAGGAGTATTTCTAACGATAAATGAGTAAACATGTGTTTCAGGTTTTTTGAGAAATCAACCCCTAAAAGGGGGAAATCTGGTGACAAATTCAGAAAATCGATATGGGTGTTGTTTCTATGGTTTATCGGGTCGCTGATTACGAAAACAACAATGATTGTAAAATCCCACGTGGAGGACGTGAAATACCATCCCCTCTGTTGGGGTCCGAGGTTGTTGGAATGTCTAAATATTAATATGGGTGTGATTTTTATGATTTTTGGGTCGTTAAATTCAAAAATGGCATTGATTTTGAAATTTAATATTGCGGGCATGAAAACTTAAAAGTAGGTGCCAAATTGCAAGAAGAAACGGACTGACTGAGTGAGTGACATATTAACGCACAGCCCAAACTGCTGGTTCGAGAGATACCTAATTTGGCATGTAAGTTCCTTACTAAAGGTGCATGAAGTGCCGTGAGTTATATGAAGATACGACCTTTTTTGATTCAATGTGTTGTAAGTGGTTTTATTAATCAGTGCCGTCCGATACGATTTCGACATAAATCGATATTTGAGCGTCCGAGAGGACTCTTAATAGGAATCCGAGGTACCTAAACTTTGAATAAAGTAACGGCATATTGATAAAGAGGTAAAATTTGGAAAAAGTGGCGGCCATATTGCTTTTCTTCATTTTCGTCCCAATTTCGTTCAAAATCGATATCTGAGCGTCCGAGAGCTCCCCTAATACGACTCCGAGGTAAAATTTGGAAAAAGTCGCAGGCATATTGATTTTCTTGTTTTCGTCCCAATTTCGGTCAAAATCGATATCTGAGCGTCCGAGAGGTCTCGTAATACGAATCCGAGGTAAAATTTGGAAAAAGTGGCAACCATATTGATTTTCTTCATTTCAACCCGATTTCGTTCAAAATCGATATCCGATCGTCCGAGAGGTCCCCTAATACGAATTTGAGGTAAAATTTGAAAAAGTGGCAGCCATATTGATTTTCTTCATTTTCGTCCCGAGTTCGTTCAAAATCGATATCTGAGTGTCCGAGAGGTCCCCTAATACGACTCCGAGGTAAAATTTGGAAAAAGTGGCGGCCATATTGCTTTTCTTCATTTTCGTCCCAATTTCGTTCAAAATCGATATCTGAGCGAGAGCTCCCCTAATACGACTCCGAGGTGAAATTTGGAAAAAGTCGCAGGCATATTGATTTTCTTTTTTTTTTCATCCCAATTTTGTTCAAAATCGATATCTGAGCGTCCGATAGGTCTCCTAATACGAATCCGAGGTACAATTTGGAAAGTGGCAGCCATATTGATTTTCTTCTTTTTCGTCCCGATTTCGTTCAAAATCGATATCTGAGTGTCCGAGAGGTCCCCTAATACGACTCCGAGGTAAAATTTGGAAAAAGTGGTGGCCATATTGCTTTTCTTCATTTTCGTTCAAAATCGATATTTGAGCGTCCGAGAGGTCTCGTAATACGAATCCGAGGTAAAATTTGGAAAAAGTGGCAACCATATTGATTTTCTTCATTTCAACCCGATTTCGTTCAAAATCGATATCCAAGCGCCCGAGAGGTCTCTTAATACGAATCCGAGATAAAATTTGTGAAAGTGGCAACTATATTGATTTTCTTTTTTTTTGTCCCGATTTCGTTCAAAATCGATATCTGAGCGTCCGAGAGATCTCTTAATACGAATCTGAGGTAAAATATGGCACTACATACATGCCTGTATGCAAAAACGTTAAATGTTACTATAGATACAATTACGCCTATAGATAGATTTGCTTATAAAAACGATATAGAGGTTCAGATATTTTTTTCCATTTAAATCAACGTTTAGTTTTTTTTAATCGTATGGCATTTATTTACGAACCGTGAGATTTTCGAGAAGACAAGTACGGTTGCCAGTTTTTGTTGCACTTTTAGCACCACTCAGGGGTCACGTGTAGGGTAACGGTGGGTACTCCCTACGGACGTGGTGCAACTTCGACCCTCCTTTGTCAAGTGAGTGGGCAACTTGACTGTTAGAAGTTCGCAAGCCGCTCGAAGGCCTCTAACTTGGCTTAACGATAGCAGCCGCGATCAACGGCTAAGCGTGCCTTCCAAAGCACGAGAGTACGTTAGTAACCACTCAAAGCCGTCACCCATCCAAGAACTGACCTGCGCCCTCATTGCTTAACCTCGCACGCCACACGCGGTAGGCGGGTGCCGCTGGGCCACGAGCGCTCTAAATTCTTGATAGTTTGTGCCAAATTGCAATTCAATCGGTCCAGTAAAAGCAACTTGGTTGTAACAAAACTGGCAAAACCTACCAAATAAATTTAATTTTAGGAAAAATAAATGTTATACTTGATATTGAATTAGCCATATTTCTGTACTTCAAAGGACCAGAGTTTATGACCGCTGCGCGCTGCTTGGTCGTTTACAGACCTATTGGTGTTACTGTAGTACACAGATTTTTTACTAAGGTCCATTTAAGACATGTATTTATTTCATCGGCCCTTTCCCCTTCGGCCTCTCGGAATTGTATGATAATAGTTTTCGATCCTTATTTTTGCCAAAATCAAATGAAATTCAACAGTTTGCCGGTTCTCAGAATGTATACTGATTTTTCATCTGTTCATCTGTTTATGAATCACAATCACCAAACTTCGTATACCGAAACCCCCAGAATGTAACAACTACATTTCTGGAGACCGCATCTAAATTGGTTCAGCCAAACGCGAGATAATCGTGGACAAACATACGTGTTTTTTGTAAACGGTTAAAAATTTCGTTTAGTACGCGGGCAAAGCCGCGGGCAAATGCTAGTAAAAAAATAAAAAGGAATATTCGACTTTAAAAGAAGTTAAACGAAATAAGCTCTTTATGTGTTTATTTCTATCCGAATTCATGCCAGGTTTAACAGTACTACTACTGAAAGCAAAGTACCTACCTACTATCATTATCACTTTTACCTACGAGTATTATCATTTTTACCCAACTGCTTCGTAAGAAGGGTTTTATATTTCGAGTGTATATATGTATGTATGATCACGTCGACTCAAATTATCGTGGGGGTCGCAAGGTACGCGCGGTAACGGGGAAGCGGGCGCCGCGAGCAGCACAAAAAATAGGCCAGTCTGTGGCCGGAGACCTCCAGGCCTGCCAAGCACGGGGGGTTAAATTTCGCGAAGTCATGGGTATCCACAGGATAGAATCAAATTTGGCTAATCCTGATACTATTATCCAAATATTAATAACTGTAGCTTAAATAGCAAAAACACAGCAGCTAACTTAAATTCCCAAAATCGTACAACGAATATTCAGGGCTTGATATTGGAGCGTTCGTGGCCCAGTGGCGCCCGCGTACCGCGTGCGGTATGCGAGATTAAGCAATGTCGGGCGGGGTCAGTCCTTGGATATGTAATCGCTTTGAGTGGTTACTAATTGAGCGCTCCCGTGTTTTGGAAGGCACGTTATATTGTTGATCCCGGCTGCTGTCTATGATAGCAGTAGTTAAGCCTAGTTAGAGACCTTTGGGCGGCTTGAGAACTTCTAACAGTAGAGTTGCCCACTCACTTGACAAGCCTAATCCCAATAAGGTCTAGTTTCCCCTTTGGGTTGAAAGGTCAGATGGCAGTCGCTTCCGTAAAAACTAGTGCCTACGCCAATTCTTGGGATTAGGTAGCTAACCCCAGTCATCCTTCAAGATACAACTGCACTGGGAATAACGCTAGGATGATGATGATGATGATGATGATGTATGTATGTAGCTGGGCATATAACGGCTTGACGAATTTTAAGTCTTGTTGTGGAAGTGACATAGCCTATACAAATATTTGAATCAAAGAAAAGAGTGTTTATTAAAACTGGCCAAGTGCGAGTCGGACTCGCGAACGAAGGGTTTCAAACTATTATCTATACAACATTAGACGCTTTATTATAACCTTTTTAATTTAATTTAAATAATATTTTTTCATTTTTTTATCTATACGTATATTATAAAGAAGAAAGATTTGTTAGTTTGTTTGCATTGAATAGGCTCCAAAACTACTGAACCGATTTGAAAAATTATTTCACTGTTGGAAAGCTACACTATCCCCGAGTGACATAGGCTATAATATTTTTCCAAGAAAATTAGAGACCCTTTTTAAATTCCAATAATGTAACCAAAAGTATAAAAAAAATGTTTGCATTGAAAGGGCTCCGAAAGTACTGAACCAATTTGAAAAATTCTTTCACTGTTGAAAAGCTACACTATCCCCGAGTGACATAGGCTATAATATTTTTCCAAGAAAATTAGGGACCCTTACTTAAATTCCAATAATGTAACCAAAGGTGTAAAAAAAAATGTTTGCATTTAAAAGGCTCCGAAACTACTGAACAAATTTGAAAAATTCTTTCACTGTTGGAAAGCTAACACTATCCCCGGGGTGACATAGGTTATATTATATTTCCAAAAAATAGGGATCCTCACTAAAATTTCAATAAAGTAACCCAAGGTGTAAAAAAAACTATGCAATGAATTAGGCTCCGAAACTACAGAACCGATTTGAAAAAATATTTCAGTGTTGGAAAGCTAACACTAGCCCCGGGTTACATAGGTTATATTATATTTACAAAAAAGTTAGGGATCCTTACTAAAATTCCAATAATCCAACCCAAGGTGTAAAAATAAATTGTTAGCATTGAATAGGCTTCGAAACTACTGAAACGATTTGAAAAATTATTTCACTGTCGGGAAGCTACACTATCCCCGGGTGACATATGCTATATTTCCAATAAATTTACACTAATAATAAAGAGGAAAGATTTGATTGTTTGTTTGTTTGCATTGAATAGGCTCATGACTAAAATTTCAATAATGTAACCCAAAGTGTAAAAAAATTTGCTTGCAATGAATCCGAAATTACTGGACCGATTTAAAAAAATAACATTCACTGTTGGAAAGCAACACTATCCTCGGGTCACATCGACTATATTATATTTCCAAAAAAATTAGGGATGCTTAACTTCAAAACTAAAAATTATAATATTGTAAATGTTGCACTAATCCGGATTGATTAGGCCCAAAAATATAAATGTTTAAAGTGGACTGTATAAAAATGACTGGTAGTTCCTCTCGTAAAATAACAGTGACTGACTCTACTCTAATTTTGGTGCCACCTTGGTTCTGCTTTTTCTTATGATTCGTAAAGTAAAAAAGAGTCCGGACGGATTGTAAATGGTTTATATTGTTTATCACAGATTATGTTCTTATTAAAACGTATTTTGAAGTTAACACTGTTTATAATTAATTTACTTATTTATAATGACTTTAACACTGATTTTATCTAAATCTAGGACACAATGTCTAGATTCCTAAACTTTTCCTGAGCTGAGTTCCCAACGCGCTTTTCTTTCTTGTTCTGGGTTTCTTCCTTGGAGTGTCTCTTCGGTACTGAGTGAAGTACGTTGCGAACTCACCTCTTATCTTTCGCAATGGCTGACCGTAACGTGAGCACCCTGAAGTAGTGCCCGCTACGAGGCGCTGTCCGAGTATAAATAGGAATTCTTACAAATCTCGCGGTTTTCCGCGGATTGCGGAGGCTGTGATTATCTCACTGGCCTGTACTAAGACTCATCGAGTCGGCGTTCGGTGTGGTCACACGTGACCCTTTATACTTGGACAGCGTCTTCCTAATATTGGCTCTGAGAGGGAAAAACGTTGTGTAAAAACGACTATTCTAAATTGATTCAATCTTAAGAAATTCTCTGCGCGACCATTTCTTAGTGCCTGTGATTCAAACAGGGCTTGTAATATGCGCCTCAGCGCCTACTTTATATAATAAAAACCTTATTATCTCAGAGTCAATTGTTTGTGAGTTAGCTCACAAAACATGCCATTTTCATAGCGTAATTTCGATCTACGATCGATACATTTTACACTATTACGCAATCTTTCATTTTATTGCGTACTAGCATTTGCCCGCGGCTTCGCCCGCGTACTAAGCGTAATTTTTAACCGTCTACAAAAATAGGTTCTCTGTTTGACTCGTATGTATGTATGTACGTATGTAGGTATGTATGTTTGTCCACGATTATCTTGCGTTTGGCTGAACCGATTTAGATGCGGTTTCCAGAAAAGTAGTTGTTACATTCTGGGGGTTTCGGTATACGAAGTTTCGTGATTGTGATTCATTAACAGATGAACAGATGAAAAGTCAGTATACATTCTGAGAACCGGCAAACTGTTGAATTTCATTTGATTTTGGCAAAAATAAGGATCGAAAACTATTATCTATCATACATTTCCGAGAGGCCGAAGGGGAAAGGCCCTATAAAATAAAAGCATGTCTTAAATGGCCCTTAGTAAAAGTATCTCGCTGCTTGGTCGTTTGGCGTTTGGCACAGAATCTGTGTACTACAGTAACACCAATAGAAAGTCTGAAAACGACCAAGCAGCGGTCATAAACTCTGGTCCTTTGAAGTACAGAAATACGGCTAATTCAATATCACGTGTAAGCCTTATTTTTCCTAAAATTAAATTTATTAGGTAGGTTTTGCCAGTTCCCATTGGCGCAACCAAAAAGAAAATTTGGCCTCACTTCCATTCGCACTCCTTACTGTCAGTCCGTCTGTTACAACCGAGTTGCTTTTACTGGACCGATTGAATTGCAATTTGGCACAAACTATCAAGAATTTAGAGCGAGGTTAAGCAATGTGGGCGCAGGTCAGTTCTTGGATGGGTGACCGCTTTAAGTGATTACTAACTGAGCGCTCTCGTGCTTTGGAAAGCACGTTAAGCCATTAATCGCGGTTGCTGTCTACGACAGACTACCCTACACGTGACCCCTGGGTGGTGCTAAAAGTGCAACAAAAACTGGCAACCGTACTTGTCTTCTCGAAGATCACACTCTATGTCGTTTTTGAAAGCCAATCCATAGATACCTCACACGCCTATTATAGTAACATTAAACTTTTTTTTTTACAATCCCTGGCATGTATGGAGTGCCAAATTTTACCTCGGATTCGTATTAAGAGACGTTTCGGATACTCAGATATCGATTTTAAACGAAATCGAGACGGAAATGAAGAAAAACAATATGGCCGCCACTTGTTCCAAATTTTACCTTAAATTCGTATTAGGGGACCTCTCGGACGCTCAGAAATTTTACCTCAAATTCGTATTAGGGGACCTCTCGGACGCTCGGATATCGATTTTGAACGAAATCGGGACGGAAATAAAGAAAATCAATATGGCCGCCACTTTTTCCAAATTTTACCTCAAATTCGTATTAGGGGACCTCTCGGACGCTCGGATATCGTTTTTGAACGAAATCGGGACGGAAATAAAGAAAATTAATATTGCCGCCACTTTTTCCAAATTTTACCTCAAATTCGTATTAGGAGACCTCTAGGACGCTCAGATATCGATTATGAATGAAATTGGGAAAGAAATAAAAAAAATTAATACAGCTGCGACTTTTTCCAAATTTTACCTCGGAGTCGTATTAAGAAACCTCTCGAATGATCAGATATCGATTTTTAACGAAATCGGGAAAGAAAAGAAGAAAATCAATGTGGCCGCCACTTTTTTCCAAATTTTACCTCGGAGTCGTATAAGGGGAACTCTCGGACGCTCAGATATCGATTTTGAACGAAATCGCGACGGAAATGAAGAAAAGGGATATGGCCGCCACTTTTTCCAAATTTTACCTTGGAGTCGTATAAAGGGACCTCTCGGACGCTCAGATGTCGATTTTGAACGAAATCGGCACGAAAATGAAGAAAAGCAATATGGCCGCCACTTTTCTTCAAATTTTACCTCTAAATCGTATTAGGGGACCTCTCGGACGCTCAGATATCGATTTTGAACGAAATCGGGACGGAAATGAAGAAAATCAATATGACCGTTACTTTATTCAAAGGTACCTCGGATTCCTATTAAGAGGCCTCTCGGACGCTCAAATATCGATATATGTCGAAATCGTATCGGACGGCACCATTTACAATACATTGAATTAAAAAACATTTACAATACATTGAATCAAAAAAGGTCGTATCTTCATAGAGAACTCACGGCACTTCATGCACCTTTACACCTTATAAGAAGGAACTTACATGCCAAATTTGGTATCTATCGAACCAGCAGCTTGGGCTGTGCGTTGATACTCGTATCACTCAGTCAGTCAGTTTCTTCTTGCAATTTGGCACAAACTTTCAAAAGTTTTCATGTCCACAATATTAAATTTCAAAATCGATGCCATTTTCGTAATTAACGTCCCATAAAACGATAAAAACGACACCCATATTAATATTTAGATATTTCATCCCCCTCGCATCCCAACAGGGGGGGGGGGGGGGGGGTGGTATTTCACGTCCTCCACGTGATATTTTAAAATCATTGTTTTTTTCTTTATCAGCGACCCGGCATATAATGAAAACAATACCCATGTCGATTTTTAGAATAATACACCACCTTCCCCCTTTTAGGGGTTGATTTCTCAAAAAACCTGAAACACGTATTTACTCATTTATTGTTAGAAATACTCTTGTGAAGTTTCGAATAAAATAGTCCAACTAATCTTGTTTCCCCATACAAATTTCGGACCCCCATTTCACCCTCCTAGGGGTTGAACTTTGAAAAATCCTTTCTTAATGCACCTCAAGACCTTATATGGAACCTACATACTAAATTTGGAATTTCTAGAACCAGCAGTTTGCGCTGTGCGTCGATATGTCAGTCACTCAGTCAGTCAGTTATTTATTGAAATTTGGCACAAACTTTCAAGAGTTTTCATGTCCATAACATTAAATTTCAAAACCGATGCCATTTTCGTAATTAACGTCCCAAAAAACCATAAAAACGACACCCATATTAATATTTAGACATTTCATCCCCCTCGCACCCCAACAGTGGGGATGGTATTTCACGTCCTCCACGTGAGATTTTAAAATCATTGTTGTTTTCGTTATCAGCGACCAGTCAGTCAGTCAGTCAGTCAGTCAGTCAGTCAGTCAGTCAGTCAGTTTCTTCTTTTATATATTTAGATGGAAATTTCCAAACATTATTGCGCAATCACTCGGATTGTGTCATAATACTTGCTGAAATGAATAAACTCGCCCTAAAGAGTTATTCCTTCCGCTTAGTGCGACAAGGTTCTAATATTTACGTAAATATGTCAATATTTCTTAAATATTCCATTTTAAATAACAGGGTTACTCTTACATTTACCTAGCTAACGTCTTATCTTTATTTGTTTCTAAATTACGTGCTAGGTACATTAGGGGCGGGTAGAATCTGTCGTCTACAAATATAGACACTAAAATGTGTGTATATTATAATTTTTAGTTTTGAAGTTTTCGTTAAATACCCGTGCGAAGCCGGGGCGGGCCGCTAGTCAGTAATAATAATAAGAACGTTAAATAATATCAAGTAGAATTTTGGTCAATTGCTAGTCGGATATCAGTATTCCCATACATTTTAATACCAGCGCCTGATGAACACAACGAGCAACTTTTTAAAAGTTTTACGGAACCCTAAAAACAGCCAGTCGGACATCCAAACCGAGGGTTCCGTACCACCGTACTCGTGCAAAAAATATTTGTTTGTCCGTATGCAATACTAAGTTGGTGGTTGGTGGGTAATAGAAAATGAAAATTTTCGACTGTTTTCCAGTTCTTTAAAATAATATTATTTGCTGGTAAAATAAACATACTTAATAAGTACCATTTTCACATATTTTTTAGTTTTTAAGTCACTAAGAACTTTATAAAAACTTGCATGCCAATAAAGTTTAGGTACTTTGACGGTCTCTCATGACTTTGTTTTCCATCAATATTGGAAATAGACAGGCTGAATAAAGAATTGCACATTTTGATGACAACTTACATACTATATTTACATACTGACATACGAACAATGCAAGTTAAATAAAAGCTAAAAAAAAAAAAAACAAGTATTACGATACGAAAACCATCCGCCGTAAAAATATGTGAAATATAATGAAAAGCCAAGTCAGTTATTTTATTTTAGTCACTTTAGAAAGTTTAGAAGTAACTAGTACCACTGAGGATTTATTGGATGTCGTTGCTACGGCAGGCAATAGGCGATTTTCCATACGAAAACGGCAATTTTACTTAGCGCACACGGCAATTTAAACGTCTGCGCTGGCAACACTGGCGCTGCCACTGCTAGCTTTCAAGTGACGCGTTTCGGCTCTCTACTCGAGCCGCTGCCGCTCAGGTGCTTCAAAGGTGTATTTATATTTAATTGAATATAGAAGAAAAGCAGTTCAGTGTGTAAACCTCAAAATTTAAAGGTGAATCTACTAAAAAGTTAAATGTAATAAGAATCTAGTGAAAAGTCAAAACACAAATGGAGGACCAGAACGAAACCCTGGATTTTTCCTAACTCCTACATGCTGCTACTATGAGCAAAAAAATATTGAGAAATTTAAAGGTAAGTGAATAGGATAATGTAATTTTTTCTATATATTCTATTGCTCATATGGCGAACACAGGCTTGGGCCATTAAGTTGGCATTGGCTCCAGCCAATGTCAATTTTTGGTCGAGTGCTTGTCTGATTCTGCAATAGTGAGGTTCTTAAGTTTGTGTTAGCGTGATTACTTTGTTTTGGGCCATTTTTACCGCTGAGTATATAAGTATAATTCATTCACATCATGCATAGCGTAAGTACGGAATCATTATCAATTAGCATACGTCCCACTGTTGGGCACAAGCCTCTCCCATTGATGACATTCAAAGAAGTGACATGTGAAGTCCCCAATCCACACTAGGCGAGCGTGGGGACTAATGCTCGTTCCCTCATCAATGAGAAGAGCCTGCCGTGCCTAGCAGTGGAATTTACATAGGCTGACTTGAGCATCTGCCAATGAATTTTTCGTCACTTAGGTATTATATTTATTATTATTATTAGAATCTATTTATCTTGTGTTTTAAGATGAAAGGATTGAATCTTTCTGTTTGTCTGTGTGATGACCGAATAACTCTTTCCACAGATTGGCGAGAGGATAACATTCATGCGAAAATTAAAACTGCAAAACAAGATGAAATAATATGGAAAATAGATTAACTGACTAGGTACTATACTTACATAAGTATACACAAAAGCTACGCCGAAATTGTAAAACAAGAGTAGAGACTTGACATTCAGAAAAGGTTTGTAGTTTTGTTTGTTCTTTAAGCTATTTACTTAATTTTAAAGTCCATTTTTATAGAAAACTACCTTTTATTTCCGGCTTCGCTCCCGTGAACCATAGGCATTTTCAAAGAAGTATGCGAGTAAGCAATCAAACTTGGAAGTTTGCAAGTAAGAATGCAATCGTGTAAGCAACCCGACTACAACATGTGTGTCGTGTTGTAGCTAAGTATTTTAGTCACACCACCGAATTTCCTTAGCAATGAACAGCAATAATATATTAGTGGTAGTAGCAAATCAGACTTATGTGAGGCTGCTAAGAACATATTGTAGCTGTGACTAACTTATTCTCAAACTTTAGTTTATATTATTTGCTACAACTGCTAAATAAGACATTATTTGTATGTAAGGTTTTAAACGAAATAGACTATATATGTTGAAAGGGTCAATGGGTGTATCCACAACACATGGACAATTTTCCAGCTCTCAAAATGTTCTGACGGCTATAGACTGGTACTTAATTAACAACTATTTACTTACAGTTTATATAATACTTATATACTCAGGGACAAAATTGAAGGAATATTCATAATACAAGATGAACGATGAAAGTTACATAGTTTCAATTAACACAGCTACAGAAAGTTTGTAAAGAATTTTGTTTTGTAACTTTTATAAGTGTTACATTTATTTTGTTCCTTTGGTTATTACCAAAGTAGTAGTGTAGTTTTACTTAATGCTTAAATGTCCATTATATTTCAATTTTATTTCCGCAGAAATGGATTTAAGTGATTTGACGCTGCAATGCACCTTTATAACGATTAGCCGACGCTATCATCCTAATATATCAATAATATTTTATTATATTATAAATACATCAGGTGATTTTGTCCTTTTTGTTTGCAGAAGGAAAACAAATTTAACCATCTGAGAGCCGTTCCAATGTTACTTCCAATTAAAAATATTGCTATGAATGGAGGCTATGAAGGCAAGAGAGGCTATCAAGATTGGAAACTAAATATGGCTGTATTAAATATATAAAAGTAAGTAGTTTATCATAATAACTTCAGGCTAACTGACGTGGACCCGAACTACCAACTAGGCTAAACAGGTCCAACGGTTGGACCTGTTTAGCCTAGTTGGTAGTAACACTGCCTCCGAATCTAGAGGTCCCGGGTTCTAATCCTGGTAAGGGCTTTTGTCTCTGTGGTCAGCAAAAACATTTGTTCCTGAGACTTGCGTGTTTTTTTTATGTATTTGAGTATATATCTATCGTCGGCCTGTTTAGCCTAGTTGGTAGTGTCTTTGCCTCCGAAGCTACAGGTCCCGGGTTCGATTCCCGGTAAGGGCATTTGTTTCTGTGGTGAGCAGAGACATTTGTTCCTGAGACTTGGACATTTCTATGTATTTAAGTATATATCTATTAAATATATCGTCGTCCAGTACCCATAACACAAGCCTTATTGAGCTTACTGTGGGACTAGTTCGATTTGTGTAAAAAATGTACCCTAATATTTATTTATTTATTTATATTTATTAATATCTATTAAATATATCGTCGCCTAGTCACACGAGCCTTATTGAGCTTACTATGGGACTAGTTCAATTTGTGTAAAAAAATGACCTATAATATATATTTATTTATTATTATTTTTAACTTCACACGTAATCTATGTGAATTGTAAGGTCCTCATCTACGTGTCTTACAAATGTTTTAATTTTTCAGTTTATCGCTGGAGTCCTGCCAACCAACCTGCATAATAAGGAAAACTGTTTCCAACGGGGCCTTACGCTTGGTCGTCAGTTGTTTGCAGTACCGGACGAAGACAACATCATTGAGAGTTTTTCAATAAGCTTCCTGTAATTGTATTAATTGAAAAACTCGTTCATCGTGTATTATGAACTTTCCTCTTAAGTTGTCCCTGAGTAGGTAGGTAATTAGGTATAAATAAACTGTATTAAATAGTTGTTAATGAAGTACCAATCTCTATAGATTCCATCAGAACATTCTAGAGCTGGAAAATGACCGTGTATTAGTGGATTTCCATTGATTCTTTCAACAAAGTTAATCTATTTCTTCTAAAAACATACACACAAATAATGTGTTATAGAAAGACAAAGTAGTAACCACCCGTACGTATGGGGGTTGTATCGTAATTTCATAAGTAAAATCAATGATAGATAACTAGAACTTGTCATAAAATTGGTGATGATATCTGTCTCGTCATCGATGAGTTTTTCGATCCCTCTTTAACTATTGAAAGACTTTTTTTATACCTCTCCCACTTCCAAGAGTTATAGTATCTATTTGATAAAACAAAATGCTTTGTTTCTTGTTTTTCTGAGTATCATGTCTTAAATTGCAATACTTGTCTTGTTTTACAATTTTATCAGCCAGCTTTTTCTATAGTAGTCTGAACTAGTGTTCTGTATTAATGAACCTAAAAACTAACGTGTAAAATTAAAATAGAGGTAAAATCCGATATTGGTCAACCCGAAACCGAAAGTATTTTTAAGACTGGTAACACTACTTTAAAATACCGACTGCGGTACCAGTTAAAGGTGTTTTAAAGTAATGTTTTAACCAGCTATACGCACCGCAAGCACCACTCGCTTTTTGTTATTGAACAGCTTAGATACTAGATATTAGTCAATGCTAATACAAATAATGTTATTAATAAAGTAACACTGTTATATGATATCACACGAGTATTCTCGCAGTGAATGAGTGTCCTAAGATACAATATCACACCTCTTTCATAATAAATATAATGTTATTACAATGATTTCTGCATTTGTTTTTTTTTTCATAACATGAAACTTACTTGCGTGATGACTTAATTAAGGACACCAAAATTATTTGTAACTATGTTATTTTTAGCAACAGCGGTAGCAGTAAGTTTATTTTGACTTTATCGTATCATTACGACTCGATAGAGTATCAAATTGACTTAGTTGCAGCAGCTGAATCATCTTTCATGCAGCTTACCCTACTGTTAAGGCGATAATTATATTTCGATGAGTCGCATGAAAGATAATTTGAGCTGCAGCAACTGCGTTTTAAGACTTTATCGAGTGAGTTTTAATTGTGACTGTGAATAAGGTTTGTTATTTCAACTAACTGAATTAGTTAAAGTAACAAACTCAAGTCACAATCACAGCTAAACCTAATTCCCTATGGCTGCGAATGGAGTTTGTTACTTTAACTAAGTGGATTAGTTAAAGTAACAAACCCAATTCACAGCCACAGCTATAATTAATTCGATAGAGTGACAAACTTACTTAGCTGCTACAGCTAAAACTATCTTCCATGCGACGAACCATTTTAGTCGTGTCAACAAATTAATTACACCACGCAACTAAACCCCTTAGTTAAAGTAATAAACCCAATTAGCAGCCACAGCTAAATTTTTATCGATAACCGCCAAGGTATAGTTGCTATAGCTAACACTATTTTCCATGGTGACAAATAATTTTAGCAGTCGCAGCTAATCCAATTACAACTCGTAACTAAAACTCTTAGTTACAGTAACAAATCTAACTCGCAGCTACAGCTAAGGTCATTGTCAAATGCCGATAAGGTAATTCGTCAAAGTATCAAACTGACTTAGTTGCTATCGCTAACACTATTTTCCATGGCTACAAATTATTATAGCTGTCGCAGCTAATCCGATTACAACTCGTAACTAAAACTCTTAGTTACACTAACAAATTCAACTCGCAGCTACAACTTAGATAATTGTCAAATTCTGACAAGGTAATTCGACAGAGTATCAAACTGACTTAGTTGCTATAGCTAACATTATTTTCCATGGCTACAAATCATTTTAGCTGTCACAGCTAAACCGATTACAACTCACAACTACTCATAGTAATAACTCATAGTTATAGTAACAAATGCAATTCACAGCTACAGCTAAGATCATTGTCAAATGCCGCTAAGACAATTCGATAGAGTATCAAACTGACATAGTTGCTAAAGCTAATATTATCTTTCATGGCAACGAATAATTTTAGCTGTCGCAGTCAAAGTAAGTAGCAGCTGCGGCTAATTTCTTTTGCAGCTACAGCTAAATATAGCTAATAAAATTAGCTGCCACTGCTAAAATAGTTAGCAGCCACAGCTAAATTTCGATAAAATACTTAGCTGTCCCAGCTAAATACAGCTAATACAGTTAGCAGCCACAGCTAAATTTAGCCAATATAGTTAGCTGCCACAGCTAACTTTTCTATGATTCGAAGTGATTACAGCTAAAAATATTTGCTATCACAGCTAAGTTTTAGTAGCAAAAAACACTTTGCTATAGTAGCTAATAACTTCGCTGTCCGTATAGTTTGTAAGGAATTTAGCTATCACAACTAAATTGTAGTTGCTACAGCTAAGTTTTTTTTTCCGTGCGATGATACTTCTCTTTGAAAATACATTCATTTGTGTCTGTTCACCATCAAGCAGGCCGTGTGCTCGTTGCCACCTTCTTAGTGAAATAACTAAGCATGAAGCCGTTTATAACGAACTCTCAACGATTCCTGTTACCTCCTTACGAGGCTTGCACTGAAAGTGGCGGGAATCGAATACTTATTAATTTATTTTTAACATGTATTATACCTTTTTATAATCTCTGAAGTTTCCTTATCTCAACACACTGGCCACTTAGAAAAAAAAAAGTATGGTTCGGTTTCAATTGTTTATTGAAGTCGTCGAGTCACTGCTTAAAATGGAATTGTGCCGTGAAAATTTCAGAGCTATGATTTATTATGACTTTAAAAGTGGACTAACACAAAAACAATGTGAAGAGCGGATGGTTGCTGCTTTTAATATTGAAGCTCCTTCAAAGACTACAATATACAGGTGGTATTCAGAATTTCAACGAGGCCGTGTATCCCTCACCGACGAAGTGCGTGAAGGTCGACCAAAACCGGCAGTCACGCAAGAAAACGTCGATGTTGTGCGTCGTCTGATAAATGAAGACCGACATGTGACATATCGGGAAATTCAAGAGCACCTGGGTATTGGAATGAGTCAAATACAAATTATTTTAAAAGAAGAATTAGGCGTGAAAAAGTTATTTTCCCGTTGGATACCTCACCTATTGTCTGACGAGCAGAAAATAGTCCGTGTCAATTGGTGCCGCAAAACTTTGAAAAGATTTAACAAGGGACGCTCAAATTCTGTTTTTAGCATAGTATCAGGTGACGAGTCGTGGATATACGCTTATGAGCCTGAAACTAAAAACCAATCCCGAGTATGGGTCTTCGAAGACGAGCTCAAACCCACAAAAGTTGTTCGTTCTCGCAGTACGGCTAAGAAGATGGTGGCTACGTTTATCTCTAAATCTGGTCACGTAGCTACTGTGGCTCTTGAGGATCGTAGAACAGTCAATGCTGATTGGTACACCACTATTTGTTTGCCGAACGTCTTTGCTGAACTCCGAAAAACAAACCCTAGTCGTCGCATCATCCTTCACCACGACAACGCCAGCCCACACACCGCTCGGACAACAACTGAGTACCTGGACGGTGAAAAAGTTGAAATATTGGACCACCCTCCATATAGCCCTGACTTAAGTCCCAACGACTTTTTTACATTCCCCAGAATCAAGGACAAACTGCGTGGTCAGCGGTTTCAGACGCCAGAAGAAGCAGTGGAGGCCTATAAAATAGCCATTTTGTCGACCCCTACTTCAGAGTTCAAAAAGTGCTTTATGGACTGGTTTGAACGCATGCATAAGTGCATGAAATACAAAGGAGAATATTTTGAAAAACAATAAAAATAAATAAACTCACTTATACTGCATATTTTCTTCTATTCCCGAAACTTTCAGTTTTACCCTAGTAGGGGTCCATCATCAGACGAGCTCTATGACTATAAATTATAGCATTGTCATCTGACTAATATACTGCATTGCGTAAAATTTCAGTACAAAAGAACATAGGGAAACGGGTTAAATTTAACTTGTAAAATTACAGACACTGGTTTCATTTCACTTGTCGCGAGAGGTGAAATGAAACTAAACAAGCACTGAAAAAAAATAGTTATTTGTTATACAAGGGTGCAAAGTTGTATTTTACCCGCGAGTGTGGAATTGAAACACGAGCTAGCGAAAGGATTCTATAGTTGAACCACGAGCGAAGCGAGTGGTTCTAAAATAGAATCCTGAGCGTAGCGAGTGTTTTAACACACGAGAAGTAAAATACAACTTTGCACCCGTGTGTAACACAAAACTTTTCTCCTCACTATAGCGAGGAAAGTGCAACATGCAAAAAAACACAGTTCCACAGACATGATTTTCATTACTGGAATCACTGATATTTTTACGATATTATAACAAAAAACTCTGGAAGTTGTGTATAATATTTACGTGAGTCGGAGTCGGTGACAATGACAAGTTGTGTATATTTTAGTTGACATTGACAATGATGACATTTCTGACGTTCTGCGTTTTGAAATTGCAGCGACTCAACTTGTGCGCTTACAATTATACTCAATATCATTATAAAAAAAATGTTAGTTATAGAATTTTAAGGTTTACGACTTAAATCATTAAATAAAGCTAAATTTGGTATTTTTTATAAAATTCTCAAATCATTTATTTAATGATAATTGATATCAAACGAACCATTATTAGGAGCGTTTTACGTTTTGTTATCTGTCAAAAGCTACTCAAACACGCTCCAAGGTCAAATTACTTTCCCCACTTGTGGATAAAATGCGTTTTTACCCGCTTGTTTCAAAGGATAAAAGACGGCTTTCCGAGCTAGTGAGGGGAAAAAGATTTGTTAACAGTAGCCCAAATGTTAGCTGCTAGTAACTAAATCGGAGGACTGGTTTACTATACGAGTTTACTAGTAAGCAAATTAGTTGTTGAAAATTAGCATAATTTTGGTTACTACTAAGCCCAATTTGGCTATTTCTCAAGTAGCCAAACTAGTTGAGCTATCCTTTTTTTCAGTGAGAGCTTGTAATAAAGCAATAGACCATTAACTTGTCATACCTATTATCATGACTTATGTAAATAGATAGCAATTTAAGTAAATCTAACAACCGACCCCACCATAAACCGGATTTAATGTAAAGTACCATAACAATGCGAGGGTAACTCGCTCCCGCATCTATTATAAAAGGGAGTAACTACATGCGAATTCTAAAGATAAATGTGTATATTTAGTAGGGAAGTGTCGCTTTAAAAAATTATGCTAGTCCCTTTTAAGGGCCGTCCTACTATTAATTTTAATTACAACGCAGAGAAAAGGCCTTTTATATCGTTGGGAAAATGCTCGTCAGCTTAGTTATTTCTCTAAAATTGGTAACTGTTTGTAATTGATGCCTGCATGTTCATACATATTATTATTATTTTTTACTCTGGATAGGTTTGCGCTTGACCACAAATCACCTGATGGTAAGCGATATTGCGGTCTAGGATGAAGCGCGCTTACCTAGTAAAAACCGGTTCACTCTCGTCTTGAAGACCGGTAAGGTTGTAGTTTTCAGGAAACAAGGATTCCGGCAAGGAGTTCCACAGCTTGGCTGTTCTCACAATAAAAGAGGAAGCGAAACGTTTCGTGCGAGTATTTGGAACTGCCACCGTAAAACGATGTCGCCTTGCCGTATCCCTGGTCCTCCGATGGTAGAAGGAGGCGGGGAGTATTACACTGTGCAGTTCCTCAGCACACTCCCCGAAATGCAACCAATAGAAAACCGAAAGATTAGCAACTTTGCGGCGATGTTCTAAACTGTGCAGTCTCGCATTGCAAAGAGTCTTTTCCTATGAGCTTCTTGGCGCGTTTCTCGATTGCTTCCAACGCCTCAAGCTGGTATTTAGCCGATCCATCCCATAGATGCGAACAGTACTCCATGCACGCTCGTACCTGTGCTCGATATAAAGTAAGCAACTCATTCGGCTTTAAGTACCGTCGCACTTTTGAGAGGATGCCCAGCTTTTTGGCAGCTAACTGAGCCTTAGACTCAATGAAGGAGCCAAAGTTGAGAGTCGGAGACAATGTTACGCCAAGAAGCTCGAGGCAGTCGGTAATCGGCACGGTTACATCTCGGAAAGTAGGGGCCAGATCAAATGGCCTCTTTTTAGCGGAAAACAGACACGCCTGGGTTTTTCCGGCATTGAAACCAACCAGATTGGCATGTCCCCAACTGTCTTGAGAGAAAGGTTCAAACGCTCAACCATGGCTTCTCTGTGAGACTGGATTTCGACCGCACTGGCACGCGCTGTGGATATGTTACTCTCTACGACAGTGCTGTCATCCGCGTACCCAAAGATACCAGGATTCAGCAGGTCGTTGACGTGCAGCAGAAAGAGAGTCGCAGAGAGCACTGACCCCTGGGGGACACCGGCGTTGACAGCAATTAGATCTGACGAGCAGCCATCAATGACCACTCGAATATATCTATCCCACTCGAATATATATATACTGAATTTATTTGAACAAGGACATAATGAATGGCGTTAAAAATAATTCTATAAACGAGCAATAAACCTGTACAGTAACTATAAATAAATATATATAAAAAGTGAATGCATATCACATACTTAAAAACAAGTACAATTTAATCATTTGTCTGTAAATGGGTTGTCGGTAATGATTTAATTGGAGTAACACGTGCCCATAAAAAAATTAAGTATAGTACAGACGCATTAAGGTAGTATGAGCGAGATACTGCAAGAATGGCCGCTAGGTAGGTGTGTTAGAATTAGAAGCTAACACACCTACCATGGATTACGATATAGGTATTAACAAAAGCGAACCAGCTAGGTTTCATTTCCGGGAAAGTATATTTTTCTGGGTGAACAGTTGAACATGAAAACTCATCCAAACGTCGGTCTCTCAGATAATGGGGACTAAGTGTCGATAATACATATGTGAATTTAGCTTTCCGATTATGCCACATGGAGGGGAAGTACTTTAAATGTTGAAGATAAGACATTTTACAGATTTTTTTGTAACCACAATTACTTTACTTAGAACTGCTATAGAGATGTGAGATAATATTTCCCTAATTCAATTAGGTATATGTATTATTTATTACAGATTGCAATATAGATACTATATTCAAATATGCATTATTAACGGAACTAAAGGTTAACTTAATTACATTACACTGTTAAGCTATAAAAAATAAAAATCATGAAAACATGTCACCCTTTCTATGAAACAAAAGGGAGGCACCGGCACCGTGACCAAAGTAATTAACAGCAAGTGCCATTTCAATAACAGGACTTTGATATAGGAACACAAGTGTATAACGTATACGATCACTTGATCAGATATTTAGTATTTATTAAAATGAGAATTGATTCAGAAACACAATTGAATTTGCTTTGCACTAAAATTATCGAAATTTTAATTCATTAACAGAAATTCAACTCGAAGACGAAATGCCTATTTGAAATGCCATTCAACTTGACGGTGATTATGCATTTGTATTGTATCGATGATCCTATATTATTTGCGTTGGGTTTTACGAAACCTGATGCCTAAAGCAATAAATGCAATGCAGTTGATCAAAGCTTTCCGATTCCGAAGCTGAACCAGTTTAAATTATAACTCTAATTACACTGATACTGTTACGCAATAATGTGTCTATGTAGACATCATTCATTGACGATTGATCATTCGTTCATTGCGTATTGTGTGTATGTACACAAAATCGAATTGAAAAATGTAGCTTGTCCACTATAGTCTATAATATACCTACAAGTTACTATTTCGATTTCCGAGATATTCTGGCGTAGCAGTGTCCAATTACGAATACATGGGCCAAAATATACAAGTGCCTACCGAGGATCAAATTCCGTGTAGTCAGTAAGGACGAAAAGGATAGGTATTTTATAGAGGATTTAATCAGTTTGCGATTCACGGAATGCAGGGAGACCGGAGCCCTATCCAAGTTCGCATACATTTGTGAAAGGTGAAGCGAATCGTAGCGCACTGCACGAACCGGGGAGAATTAAATAGGTACGGACTCACAAGGGGCTTAACACCTTTGTACCTTGTTGCTTTAACGTCATGTTTCAACTGTCATACTTAATTTCCAAGGAATGAGAGCGACCAAATACCAAAGTGATTATGAGTTCGACTGTACAGTTACAAGCATTAATAACTACCACAACAAAACGCGAATAATCTGACTCGTCTCTATTTCTAGCGCCTTTAGGACGTGTCACACATGTTTGTCCACTTTGTTGACGCAGATATGTTGTATATATCACATCGACTAGAAAATACCTCAGCATAATTATAATTATATTCCTAAATATGATACTGCACCTGCCTACTATTAAATAGCGCCATCGTTGCGCATATGCGAAGAAAAAAATGTAAGCCGCATGCGGTTGCGGTATGCGGGCCATATTGAAAGACCTCTATGAGAATTTTGTTCTGTTGAAAATACGTCAGAGAAATGTTAGAATTGAATAAGAAATATATGAACAGGAATACAGAGCTTGGTGAATAAAACCTTACATTACTTTCAACTGTTACGGGGAAAAAAAAATCTGCGAAAACAAAATTCAGTGAAGCGAAATATAATAACACCTATCACAATAAAATTTATTGGGTATAGTCTATGATTATTTATATTTTTTCTACAAGGTTCGTCTAGCTAACGATAGACTTGGTTCGCAACAAAAAACATAAAATACGTGACTAAAAGGCGTCAGGCTACCCACCCACCTTGTCACGACTAGCGCGACTAAAAACTGTCGGTACAGTCCAGTTCAAACATATATTTACGTTTCTAAAGGTTAAAAAAGATCGGAATAGGAACATTGTGCCTTTAACAATTAACTTGTGTTTATATATTTTTGTTCGTGCAGATATTTTCGAACTCGACTGCACTCTCGACGTTCAGTGTTCAGTGCCAGCAGTTCGTGACGTTGAATAAGGGCTAGTTTTGACTGGTTACACTACACCCCGCATCACGGTGCGGGGAGACCGTGATATCCTTGCCTTTATTAAAAGTTGAAACAAGAAATACAATATAACGACAAAAAATAGACCACGAAACATCGACGACTCATTTTGGTATCCTTTTATTTCTTTAACCTTTTGGACGCCAATTAAGGATACTTGGCATTTGACATTGATATCCTGATGGCATGGCGTGTGAGTGGCAGCTTTTTTTTTTGACAGTGTTGGAAAGGTTAATCCTTACTGCATACAGGAAACCTCATCGTACAAAAGGTGAACTTATTGCCATATGGCATTCTCTATCAGACAAATTATCTCAAATATAGATCAATTCGGCAATAATTACTGGTTCTACGACACGTACAGTATATCGGTAATTCTCCAATATTGTGCCTGCCTCTCAACACCGTCAAACTATAGAAATGGTCGTAAATTTTTTACGAGATTAGGTTGACCGCAGACATAAAATTTGAGGATGACCAATATAGTATAACAAACTATGTATCAATGATACTCGCGATCCATTCAATCCCCGAGTAATTACGGTTGACGTATCAATGTTAACAGATAACGTGACTCATGACTGTGGTAACAGGCTATTTATAACTTATAGCCCGAGAATGAAGGGATATGGTAATCTGGGTAAGGTCAGCATTCTCACAAAGTGACCTGCATATCTCTAGCTCACCTAGCTGTCAACACAACCAATCCTCAAATTGATAAAGGATTGCAAGCATCTTCAGGTTATGGGGTCTGTTTCCGATGTGACCATATGGTGAGGCCATATGTGTGTTTTAAATTATTTTGCTGTTGGTAGATTCCTCATCTTAGCGATGTGGCAATTGCATGCTATAGGATCCCGGGATCAGCTTGTTATCTGTCATTACACAGAATAATGTTGGTAGATACTTTTGCTTTTTATCATAAAAACTGACTGGAGTGGGTAGTAGTTATATTTGTATGTAAGTTGTATCATATTAAATAAATTAAAATCAAGAGTGTTTTACTGGACATTTATCTAATCCCAATTATTATCAAAGACACTAGCTTTTATGTTAGAGAACCATTATACCAAGTCCTGTAAATGAATTTCCAGCAATTAGTATTACAATAAAGATATTTACTAACATATCATTCATATACACAAAAAGGCTCAGCATTAACAGTTTACCAATAAATTTTAGTATGTTAGTTCAAGTACTGTTTTATTTAGAGGCTTAGAAATTAGTTTTTTCTATCAAAAATCAAATTAAAGCTACTAGGACTATAGTAACCAGTCTTAAACTGAATGCCTCTGCATTGTATTTCCATTCACATCTGACAAGCATTTATAGCAGACATTCAGAGTTTGCAACAATATTTACTAGGAGTAGGAGATAGGGATTTATTATAAATAAAACAAGCTTGTACATGTGACTTAGTCTACATGGAACTTATTTATTTCATACCTGCATACCAAATCATCCCTGCATTTCACCCCATAGGAAGTAATTTCCAGGATAAAAACTATCCTATGTCCTTAGTAGGGTCTAGAACTATCTCCATACAAAATGTCATTTCAATCGGTTCAGCGGTTTAAGTGTGAAGAGGTAGCAGATAGAATTACTCTTACATTAATACCTTCAACATTTACATTAGAAATTTACTGCTAACCCTATGCCCGACTGGTAGAGAATGCCTTGATGACGCATTAAGTCTGCCATTTTTACTAATTTCTTTTGTGCAATGTTTAAATAAATAATAATATATATTGCTAATAATATTACTACTATAGGTATATATTTAAAAATGGCAGCAATGCGATTTCTTGGTAAAACCACTATATTTATGCTCAGACATAATCCAACAGGAAAACAAATAGTTATTTCCTTAAACAAAGGACTAAATTAAAATAGTAACCACATACTACATGTTTTGCATGATTGAAAGGTATATTTTAGACAGATAATCAGCAGTTATCATTTGATCTAGACTAGATAGTTTTGGAAACTAGCAGTACGGAAGTATATTTTGTTTTTATAAAGGTATTAATCCAGTGTGAAGCGCAGGAGCCTAACTGTCATTTGCATACCGCAATGCTAGCAATCAGCACTTCTCTAAGAGTTTTGAAAAAAAAACCTGGGATTTTGAGGCAATCAAATCATGTATTTTAGTCTAGTCTGCTTATTGAGATCCCTAAAGGCTAAAAACTAATAATGGGTAAATGGAGAAACAATCTGGAAATGACAAGCTTTCAAAAAGTTAATCAAAATGAGAACAAGCTCTTATTTATGGTTAATTATCTTAGATAAGAATCTTTAAGGTACATGCATTCAATATATTAATGAAGGTGACACTAACGCATTTTTTACCAAATTATTTAAATTAACTAGTTATATGAGGTGAATGAAGGAGAATCTGAATTGCCTTATAATATTTGAGACATGACTCACAGTGATTAACTAATATCAGCTAATATGGCTCATTGGCAATGAATATATTTCTGTTGCATGAGAAAAAAACCACAGGAAATGTATAGTTAAAATTATTCTACTTATCCAAGAATGTGATTAAGTAGCACTGGCGATTTTAATACGAAGTAGCACGAAAACAGCTCAATGAATATAAATGTGAAAAATATTGAATGCTCCGGATGCGTAAACAATGTTGTTTCCACAATAATATGTTTAATATAACCAATGGAATAATCAAAATAAATTGATAATGCATGTTGTCAAAGCGTACCGGCTTACGCTGTTGTTAGTAAACAATAACATATGACAGACCGATCGGCTTGAACCAGCAATTTTCCAGTAAATTCTACACATATTCGTCTCGATTGTGCCAAAAAAACTGGCTCTCAATACCCTAGACTGTCTGAGAAATCCGCAATTGAGCGTTTTATTAGCCATAGGAAAGTTTGATATCAACCATGTGGTGATAAGGCGCCAAAAATAACTTTGTATTAATATGACACATATCAGCGCCGAAAGAAATGTTTCTAAACCAATTAATAAAATTTATGTATCAATTTTAGTTTAACTAGTGCCGCAATTTAATACAATACAAATAACAGTACCTATTTATTCCACGAAAATATTTTCAGATAGAGAAACGCCCCTAGCGGTAAGAAAACGCAACATAAACATAATGGCCGACACACAGTAGTTTCAATTAATACCTAAATGCGCAAAATACTTACACATTCCTCCTCTTTTTCCATTCCAGAGGGCATTTGAGGTACTGCACGATTAATCGCCGAGTAGTCCGGTAAATCCGGAAGCTCCTCGGCGAGATATATGGGCATCGGCTTCGATGCATCCAGGGCCCTCGCCCTAAACGAGAGCTTCGACATTTTGTTGACAGAACAAAACACGCTAGCGTCGACACAAAAATGCACTTATTAAACACTTTATAGGTCCTCCAGGAGGTCCTAAAGGACCGTAAACTGAACTTCACACACTCTAGTTCGTTCCCATGGTTAATTTTTGCACGCACTCAGTCACAATTAATGAAAAACCGTAACGAAATTTTACATATTGAGCGTACTTTACAGAAAGCCATCATGGCGGCTTTCCGTTTGTCGGACGACCATGACCAACTTCCACCTAGCACGATGTGCGCGGGAAGGAAACACGCGGGAACTTTTGTAGTAATTTTATATCCAATATAATAGTTATTATCTAAAAAAATTAAGAAGAGAATTCGATCGCTATATTTTATCAAATTAACTTTATTAACGCCATTTAATACATTATTTTGATGAATTTTTAAATAACTTAATTTAATGAAATACTGCGTTGACGCCTTTTGTCACTGTACACCATAGACACATGTATAACTTTTTAAATGGCGCGTATAGAGTTGACAATGATACTTAGTCATACAGCCAGATTGTTAATACCATAAACAATTACTTTAAAATGTTTCTTTATACATGATTATTAAAATTAAGTGGGGCCCTTTACATTATTAAAATTATCACAATACTGGGATGTCAAAATCTACGCGGTTTTTAAAATTATTTAGATTTTGCTTCACTATTCATCAATATTTACACGAATCGTGATATGAGAGTATCGCGTAATAATATTAACCGCGTAAAAGGTCCCATGCAATGCATTGTTCCAAATGACTTCTTAATTCTTATTTTGAAGTTATTTGATTGATTTACTGCAACGTAGGGCTTAGGTTACTTATTCTGAGGTCAGTTTAATCCATCATTCTGGTCAGAATGACGAGACAATTATCGTGCAACCCACGGACTGACGGACAGATCGACCCGACTGCAAAAAATTTAATATTTAGGCTGGGTTGCACCGACTTACGATCACAGACTGATCAACGTTAAATATGGCGCCGCCAGCTGTCATCCCATAGAAACTTGTCAAACTTTCCATACATTCAAATTTTAAAGAACACAGCTCACGATTACAGACTGTTTGGTGCAACCCAGCCTATGTCAGTCAGCTTTGAATGACAAAAAGCTGATCGGAGACTGATCGTGTAACCTGATTGTGTCATTCTCGTGTCAGTCACCGTCCACGCCAAAATTAATCAAGACGAAGACGTGTCGCAAGTAGCAAGATCTGCCACCTGCACTACCTCCTCCGCCGCCCCCGCCACCACCACCTCCAATTTAAAAAGAAAAGAAGTTCATTACAACTTTAAAGACACTGCCGCTTCCCTTTTTTAGGGTACCGTAGTCAACTAGGAACCCTTAGTTTCACCATGGCCGTCTATCTGTTTATCTGTCCGTCTGTCTGTCCGAGGCTTTGATCTATGATTGTTAGAGCTAGAAAGCTGCAATATGAAAAAGAAAATAATGGTAGACGTAAAGTGGGGATGGATTTTTTTGCTTCAATCCTATGGTGTTAGGTGTTGTTGGATAGGTCTTTCAAAATGAATAGAGGTCATCATCCAACATTTTTGATAAAGTGAATAGTTTCGGAAATAATAAAGTCTTCCCTTCTTAATAAAAACGTATGAAACGCTGTGAAGGTATCCTTTTGTTTTTTTAATTAGGTTCATTGGGCAACTACGGAACCCTATATTGAGTATGGCCCGACATACTCTTGGCCGATTTTTTCCCTCATAATATCCATTCTTGACTCTGGTTGCCTTCTGTGTCCAAACGGCGACTGTGTCGTACCTACTTTTATTAGTTTGTTGTCAGTCTGGAGAGATTGTGTAACCAACCATATCTATTTTCCTTAATTCTGGCATCAGTCTACTCGTACCGCAATGATGGACTGTACTGACGCCAGAATGAGCATGTAACCGAAACCAACACTTAATTTCATTTATTAATGGTCTGTTTAATGGTTTGTTTGTCGGCCTGTTTAGCCTAGTTGGTAGTGCCACTGCCTCCGAAGCTAGAGGTCCCGGGTTCGAATCCCGGTAAGGGCATTTGTTTCTGTGGTGAGCAGAGACATTTGTTCCTGAGACTTGGATGTTTTCTATGTATTTAAGTATATATCTATTAAATATATCGTCGTCTAGTACCCATAACACAAGCCTTATTGAGCTTACTATGGGACTAGTTCGATTTGTGTAAAAATTGTCCCTAATATTTATTATTATTATTATTTGTTTCTTCTTCGAGATTCACGGGCCATTACATCCCGGTCTTTTGATAGGCTTGCGTGGGGACACCTGCCATAACAATGCTTACACCGTTATCGAGGCAGGTGGTGACTCGCCGCTGCCTAGATGGGCCCCTGAAACTGCCGTCGTAAAGACGGCCAGGAGCAACATCGGTTGTGAGCGGCTCAGGGTGTGGAGAGGTGTGCACCGTTTTCTACCCAGTGGCTGTTAACAGCCACCGTGCCCACTCGCGACTTATGCAAGTTTCACTTCTACCCTGCGAGCATATAGCTCTGACGACTCCTCTCTGGACGGCCAATGAAGTAAGCCAGAGCCGAGAGTCCTGCGGGTCCCCTTGGGGTTCCACTCCGACCGACGAAGACACGCCGGAGACGGAGACCCTGACCGACTCTCTGGAGCACTCGGGTCCGTGGGGTCGTCACTCCCCAACAGCTCGCCACAAGCTGCCCTGCGGGCTTATTATTATTATTATAATGGCATATTCTTCTTTTACAAAGGGGCCCTTTACACGATTGATGGGGTGTCAATATTATCGCGGTTTTTAAAATTGTATGAAATTTGCTTCAATATTCATCAATATTCACGTGATACGGATTGTGATATGAGTGTATCGCGTGATAATAATAACTGTGTTAAAGGCCCAAAACTACAATAAACAACAACTATAATATGTTCAGCCCATGCCCGGCTAGCTTATACCGTCACGTTAAATGGCCAAAATGTACTGAAACGTCACATATAACGTGACGGCATAAGCTATCATACTAGCTGGCCTGATCCCTGATAAATGCTCAAGTGTATTGTGCAATCTCAAAGTAAGGATTTCTATAGAGATCCTAACGAGTTTCACCAAGGGGGACAGAAACACGGCTGTTTATCTACGTAGAACGAAACGTGTATGATAGCGTCCATATTGTGTCAAAAGATTTTGACGACATACTGAGCTTTGATTGAGAATGTGGTGTTCAATTGGAAATGCCGTGAGCTTCTACACAAAGTAAAATTTAAATGAGCTATATATATTTATTGTTGGATGTTCACAGTAAGTTCCATTGCCACAGTGCCATTAAATAATTAAAAAAAGAAACGCCAAAAATCTACCAGCGGGTACAGATTAAATATAGTTGCTTACGGTCTATATATTTTCTTCGTGAGTTGGCGGTCTGAACCCTTACTAGTCTGTGGCACGTCTGTGGACAGAAAAGCTCTTTCTTATGCAGCTAAATTGAGAACTAGTCTTAAACGTCTTGCGGCTTACAATAAACAACCTCCTTAATTTGGCCGGGTAATCGTTTATTTGCCTCAAACTATTTGACTTGACGTTTAGTAAACAAGGCAAATAAAGAAAAGCGAAACTATGACAAGGACAACATTATATATCCTTCTCAGTCGCTCTTATTCAATTTAGTATATGATCTTCTCGCTCGTATTGGTCAGGGGCCTTTCAGCTGGAAGTACGAATTTTTTTATGGAAATGTTAGTTTAACTTATTTGTACCAGATGTCACTGGGTTCTATCTCTATCGCACTTGCATATTGAATTGACAGGGATGCAGCGGTCGTGCGGTTAGTTCTTACTAAATACACATCGGCGCTACGATCTATGTGGAGTATTTCACTGGTATCTCTATCTCAGTATATATATTGTACTTTGTGGTATTGGTATTATTATTTGACGTGTACTCTGGGGTACTCTGAGTTCTTGAGGGCAGAAGTTAACCCTAATTTGAATAGGTTTTTAATCTTATCTTAAAGCAACAAGGTTTAAAATGGGAAAAAAATCTGGTGGGAACTATTTCACCATGCCCTATTAAGGGTTACCGCAAAGCTGCGTTCGTATCGGTTCTCGGTAGAGGAATTTCAATGTTATTCATTGTTGGACTCTATTATGCATAGTAATAGACTCACACTTTACATGCTTGGAAGAATGCAGATATAGGCTGTCTACCCGCTTTAGATTTTGTACATGCGCAGGAGTAGACATGTTGAGCGCCTTTAGATGTGTATTTTAAAAAGGCCGCTATTTTTCATTTTACTAATTTCTTGTCGTCGAAAATCACAAATTTTCCGCACTTGTAGCATATCATAAATAACTATTTCATGCTAGGTATGCGTTGTCCTTTATTGTTACAGGGGACAATAATAAAAAATAGTTCATATCCAAATCTGTTTTAATTACGTGATTCAATAAATAATTCTATCATGTTAAGTAAACAGTGGATTACAACGCTTCTGTGATAACATACTTCCTATATTTTCATACATTACGAATTTAACAGCGCTTTAGCGTTTATGTTCTATATTTATAACTGCCCGGCTAGTATGATAGCTTATGCCGTCACGTTTTATGTGACGTTTCCGTACATTTTGGCCATATTGGCTATGTGCGAAGTAGGTGGTGGGGGTAAGCTAGGCGATCGTAGCGCACACCATGGCAGAAATGTGTACTTACGGGGGACCGCTGTCAAATTTACTTTCACGTTTTCTATCGGTTTCTTAACGGTTTCCTACGATTCGTTTCGTTTGTATGTATTTATTTATGCTCTTATTTATTTCAGTAAAATTTCCAATACGGGGTCTTTCTCGTTTACTAAAGTAAATAAAATATTCATGTGTCATTATTTGACATTGCCTCGGGACCTTTGACGTTTGACGTTTCAGACGTGCACATAGCCAATAGGGCTTTTGACATAGTTCGGGTACGGTGGCTAACTGTCATCCTAGTATTAATAGTCATGTTTGAAGTTTTAAGGTCCATCAATCAATATTTGTGTTTTATGGCCCCATCGGTGTCGATGATTCGTCGTTCATTCGAACGAATGTCAAGTCAAAAAGGCAGGTTTATTATTAAGAATTTGACCGGTGACTTTCTTTCCGATTACCAGATCCACTCAGAATATATCGTACTGGGATGACAGGTGTCACCGTGCCCAAGCTATGGGTGGCATTCCACTTATCCAATTCTTTGGACATTGGTCCAAGGCACATTGGTGCATATGATTAAAGGAACAGGATGTGGAATGGGCCTCCGTCAAGGAAACTAAATTTAATTACACATTGGACATGGCGATTGGTGCAAGATATTAGATAAGTGGTAACCACCCTATGTTAAAAGAACTATAGCTACACACTTATCTGTGGTAATGACGCGTGTATCCATAGCAACAGAGCGCAAGCACACTGAACCTGCGCAAATGCGGCCATATTGGTTCTACTTTCGTGCCGAGGAATAATTTGACCTTTATGAACCTCTAACCAGACAGGACATAAAATAATAGTACTACCGAAGTACCGAACGAGAGGGTCGTATCAACATATCAGCCGAAAGCGTTCCACTGCTGGACTACGTACAGTCAAGTGTAAAAATATAGGTGCACACAACCAATCAAAAATATGTCCCATAGTACCTTAACGTAAGCGAAATAAGGCCTCGATACATAATTATGAGAGGATGAAATCGATACGTATTTTTGCACTTGACCGTACTAACTCGGCCAAGTTAGTACAGATGTAGTGGATAGTTCGTTCCCATCGTGACAACTCGGTATACGATTAGACCCGATGAAGTGTCAACCAATTACCTAATTATTTAACATCTGTCATGTCAAATGGCAAAAAAGTACTCAATACTCAAATCATTTATTGCATTCCACAATATACGTTTACAGGATATTAGGCAAACTTAAGTTTTAGTGGTTAAATAATATGAATACTTAATTGTGGACCCTGTTGGGCACCGCAAGTTCGTGAAGAGCAGACGACTTACTACATTTATTATATTGTTCAATATCTTAAAAGTAAGTAAGTTTTCATTCTGACATTTGACAGTGACTAATAAGTAATAAAGTTTCAACTAAACACGTTCACTCTCCCCATAAAAAAACAATATGACAATGTCAGTCCAACTTTGCATACAATATGGGGATATGACCCCACATGGACTCCTGAAAAAAAGGTTCATGACCCCTTATTGGGGGCACCCGGACAGCGAACGTGTTAACAGACATGAGTGTCAATAAATTAATACGATAATTGAAAGCCACTTCGGTATTCAGAGTTTTCACGATGGGAACGAATGGGACACGACATCTGTAGGTTGTTTATGATAAGCCATCATCAGCAATTTTAAAAAGTTGTCAATTAAGAGTCTGCAGTAAGCTCGGTTCTCTATACAAACGTAGTTTCGCTCTCATTTTAAAATGGCATGCTGGAATCATTTTAAACTTTGTATACACAAGGGGATCCGGTATATCTAGGTCGGAAATTAGTTACTGTTGCTTGAAATTATATTAAATTAACCTTTTTAAGGCACGAGTGAATAGGTATCTTCTGGGTGAGCTCGCTTCATCGTCGGCCTCATCTTTGCCCCCCGGCTAGATGCTAACCAAGAGCAATCCCTTTTGTAATTTAAAAAAAAATATAATGGTGAAAAAATTCAGCGATTATTAAGATTTTCATACAAGACCGAAAAAAATCTAAAACTAGCTGTATTTTTTTGCAAACCAATTTCTAGCAATAGAAACTAATTTCCGACCTAGATATGGTGGATCCCATTGTGTATACAAAATTTCATGTTATTTCAGCATAGCGTTTTAAAATTAGAACGAAACTAAGTTTGTATGGAGAATCTAGTTCGGTCGAGCGTACTGGGGACTCTTAAGCTGCATCTACGCTTTTCCGTCCCTCTTGGGCGACCATGTCGAGTCTGGTTGAGGGGTTGCACCAACTTACGATTACAGAACTGGGGCGTTCCCGCGAACCGATAACGAAATATCTGCCTCTCTATCACACTAGCGTATTCGGCCGATAGAGACGATACTTCGTTTTAGGTTCGCGGTAGCGCCCCAGATCAATGTTGAATATGGCGGCAGCAGTTACCATCCCATAGAAACTTGTCAAACTTTCGAAACACCAAATTTTAACGAAAACACCGTTCACGATCACATACGGTTTGGTGCAACCCAGTCTTAGTCTGAGGTATGAACACACTTCCATATAATTTTATACAATTTCATACATCTTGTCTGGTTGGTCGCTTCTCAAATTTCATGCAAGTCCTACCCTATCATACAGAATTTGACAAATACATACACATATTTACGGTACAAAACTTAACGAATTATTAACATTATTTATAAATTTTATAAGTCATTCAATTCAGTGTATTTACAAGAGAGGAAAAATATATTCCTAAATTCATATTTACTAATATTCCATACAAGCATTTGTGACTAATATTCCATACAAGTGATAAATGGACGCGTTCGTCTTGTTCTATATAAGTTAGTGTTAGCCCTGTGCACCGCAACACATGACTTTACATAATCAGGCATTAAAGTATTTGTTAATGACTTATTTCGATTAACAAAGTGATCTCGTACAATAATAATGAGTTCAATCGATCTATCGAACTCCACAATGAAGTTAAACTTGCACGTGATTCTCGAACGTATTTAAACGGGGTTTTAGAAAACATTGTTATACACAACATAGATTTTACCGTGTGGTATTTTTTTCGAGTCCGTGAGAGCTCTTAAGGTGGACACACGTCAAGTTGCGTGTTCGCTACCCTTTCTTTTACGATATTAAAGAAAGGGATGCAACACGATTATTTGCAAAAACACCCGACGTCTGCTCCCACCATCAGGCTGTTTTTTTTAAATTCAGTATACAGACATGATTTCTCGCGTTTTGAATATCGATACCGTATTTGTAATATGTCACAAAATGTGTCTGTTTATCCTTACCACAATTTTGCACTAGTTTAATAGTTATGAAATTCGTGAGGAATTGCTACTTGGTGCAGCTAGATTACAAGTTACTAGTGTTCAGTTATTTCTATAAGACAGACATATGTACAGTCAGCTTCAATTATAGTCTCTTGCCGCCCACCATACAATTATTTAGCTAGACAATTTGAATCGAGCTAGTTAGACAATAGAGTTGAATTTTGCCTATCTTAAAATTAATAAAAGACATGGGCGGCAGGAATATAAGTTACATTCATGAACCAACCTTTATCAGTCATTTGCGTTGTTCTCGAGCAAAAGGTCCCTTCTTTTCGAAGCTAATTAGAACCGCCAAAGAACACAATTAAAGCAAGCTAGCTTTTCCCGCGACTCTGCGTGAATGTGGATGATCATTTTAGTACTTTGTCGCACTAACGTAACAATACTGCGACAGTTGCGATGCGTCAAAGCAGTGAAAGTGACAAGGTACTAAAATTTTGCTGTTGACTTAACCTCCATACTTTCGGGGTCGGGGTCGGGTCGGGATGTATTAAATACATAAATGTATACTAACGTGAGACATATTAACACTTAAAGAAATAAATATATTGAAACTAACTTGTATTACGTCGCTGGATGCGGGTGTCGCAGGACCGGTCATTGTGGAAGTCTTTGGGGGGAGGCCTATGTCCAGCAGTGGACGTCTTTCGGCTGACATGATGATGAACTTGTATAGTCACTATTTGCGACATGTTCCAAATAGTCATGCCAACCGTATTTCTTTTCTTTAAATGTATTAAATCAGTTCTTAGTTTCATTTAACAAATACGTACTTAAAAAGCTCGTATCTCACCATTGCTTCAGTTCGAGAGATTTTATAGTAACTTTTGGTTGTTAGTGTAGTCTTTTGGTTGTTGTTACACAGCGATATATTGGTTATAATTAAAATAAATATTGGGGGACAACCTTACATAAATCGACGTAGTCCCAAAGCTTGTACTATGGGTACTAGACGACGATATACATACGTATATGGATAAATACATAGGAAACATCCAAGACCCAGGAACAATATTCGTGATAAATGTACAAACAATGCCCTGACCGGGATTCGAACCCGGGACCTCCGGCTTCGTAGGCAGGGTCACTACAAACTAAGCCAAAGTGGTCGTCAAATGACTGAATATGGTTCGTATCTGACAGAGACCATCAACATACTTGTGTGATTATCAAGTAGAAGATCCTACTTTGTCAATATAAATAGGGACGATTCTTAATCGAGTTGTTACAGAAATATCGCCTTAACGAGAGTGAGTTAAGATACCTTTTGCTCAAGAACGGAATATTTATTTATTAGACTGCTTCTCTACTTTCCCGATATTGTAAACATTGAATTGATCAACGTTTTCGTGTTCTGCCTGTACTTCTAATAATTGAAATGGACCAATCGGTGAGCAAACCTAACCATTAACTTAAACAGATTAAAAATGCACGAAAAGGAAATGTGATACAGTATGATTAAATAAAATTAAAGCCAAATACATAATTCTTGTCAGTTTAGTATTAAAAAACCTAAATACTACTTTTATTACATTATTTCGTCAAATATACAATTATACTAAAACTAAACTAGGATTATTATCAATTTTGAACTTTGGCTCGAATATTTTACTGTTGCTTATATAATTTTTTAATATTTCTTACTGGCTACACTAAAAATTTCATCAAGATCAATAAAATCAACAAATACGTGATTATACGGAGGCCAACCAGCCCATAATATGTGAATGGGTAAAAAAATTTATAATAAATTAAAATAACTTATAAAATAAAAATGATTTGTTATAAGTACAGTAGAAATATCCGCGCCAGCTCGTCACTTCATACGCCACGACACCTCACTGCAAAAAAAAAGAGTCATTAAAAGATAAAAAAAATGCCGGCAACTTGCATAAGCCACCATTTTGAGTTCGACCTCAGATTACGCGTAGTTGTTACGAATCGTGAGATCAAGATATAAAAATCAGCCAAGAACACAGAATAAGTAATAGTACATACAGAAATTTCACTTCCTAACAAAAACGGCGTTTAGGCATAAGAAACATACCAACTCTCTGCATCTCTGTCTATCGCATAACTTGTATTATTTCACGCGCGGCACGTGTAGCGTTGAGATTGTCACTCCAAGAATACATTAATAAGTACACATTACTTCACATGTAGGTATGTCAGTGTCATTATGAATAACACCAATAATAAAACTGATCTCGTGAACGGAAATTCCATTTAACTCTTGTAACTTTAATTTGTAAGTGAGTAACACAAAAAGTAAGTTAATAAAGTATACCTACCGTTCTATTAAGATACTCTTTTTAGGGTTTCGTACCCCGTTTTATAGAAGACTATTTTGAACAGTATAGCCATTGAGTATAGCCCAAAAAGGTTACGTTATCACCGGAAAACTCATCCTTAAACAAAACGACGTAAGTGTCGTAGTTTTCTTATGAGGAACAATAACAAGCAAAAGGGAACACCTTCGCAGTGTTTCATACGTCTTTAACTAAGAAGGGAAGATTTTTTACGATAACTCAAAAACAGATGTCTGCTATAGTTTTGGTTGTCTTTAATAAGCTCTACCTTCATGATTTTTTTCATTTTTTTTGGAGTGTTTATTTCCGAAAATATACACTATCAAAAAATGTTTGATGTAGACATATATTAATTTTGAAAAACCTATCCAACAACACCCCATACCATAGAGTTGAAACAAAAAAATCTCCACTTTACGTGTAAGTGAGGGGAGGTACCCTTATTTTTTTTAGATTTTACTTTTCCACTGTCAGATTTATTGATTTATGTATTCATGCCTAATTGCAGCTTTCTAGCACTAAAAATCACAGAGCAAAGCCTCGGACAGACAGACGGACAGACAGACAGACAGACAGACAGACGGACGGACATTGTGAAACTATAAGGGTTCCTAGTTGACTACGGAACCCTAAGAACAGATACTACAGTTGAGTCAAAAATGTATAGTCAAAGTCATAAATATACGAGTATGTAAGTTTCCAAAGTGACAATAACATCTACACGCTCACGCCGTTGTCATTAAAAAGTCATATTTAGTGGGAATTGGGTTACGGTTTGCGATTATGATTGCATTTACTTGCTTCATTCAATCATATGCATTCATTCATTCATCATGGGAGATTCTTGGAACTTTGTCCAAGCGCCTGGATTGCCAGATTCTAAAGTGCTGGCTGTCTGTGCACCGCAATAGCAATAAGAAGTAAATATCCTATGAATACCCTGCTTTATTTTTATATTTACATTATCTTATACGCCGATTTTGTATACTTTGACATTTTATTAATAATCTACACTGTTTATAGCGCCCGTGGCCCAGCGGCACCCGCGTGGGTATGCAAGTTTAAGCAACGTGGGGCCAGTTCAGTTCTTGGATGGGTGACCGCTTGGAGTGGTTACTGACAGCTCCCGCGCTTTGGAAGGCACGTTAAGCCGTTGATCCCGGCTGCTGGCAATGACAGATAAGCTAAGTTAGAGGCGGGGCGACTTGGGATCTTCTAAAAGTCAAGTTGCCCACTTACTTAACAAAGAGGGGGGGTCGAAGTTGCACCACGTCCGTAGCAACCCTACACGTGACCCCTGGGTGGTGCTAAAAGTGCAACCAACTGGCAACAGTACTGTCTTCTCTAAGATCTCAAAGTTCGAAATGATTGCCACACGATAAATAAATAAAATAAACTGTATAGGTATTGCACATTTTGAAATGAGAGCGAAACTACGTTTGTATGGAGAACCGAGCTTCCTGCGGACTCTTAAACCTCTCATATTTCGCCCAAGACAACAGTGAATGACTTGCCTAGTGAGTGCGGAATCAGCTCTCGATGGACTCCTGCGACTGGGTGCTCCGGCAGTCTCCCAGTGGCTGCACCTTTGAAGGCTTGGCGGTCCTTCCCACGAATATCTCCACCTCCTGGAATGTGAGGATAAAAACTGTTCAATCAAATCTAGTCAACCTTACGGTCTTCAAGGCGAGATTTAACCGGTTTTTACTAGGTAACCGCGCTTCATATTAGACCACAACATGGCTTAGGGTGGTATTCCACTCATCCAATATCTTTGTCCAATCTTTCATCAAAGTTCTTTGAAGGAGGCCCACTCCACTTATCCAATATCTTTGTCCAATCTTTCATCAAAGTTCTTTGAAGGAGGCCCACTCCACTTATCCAATATCTTTGTCCAAGTTTTTTTTTTCATGCGTAGCCATATTGATTTAAATGTCATCAGAATCTTTGATCAAATGTCGGGGTCCCATCCAAGTTGGATGAAATCATCCAATTTCTTTGATCAAATGTATATTGGACAAAGATATTGGATGAGTGGAATACCTCCCTTACGATCAGAGCTGCTACCGAGAAATGAAAACGAACGAAGTTCGAATTCACTCTCGGTCGCTCGAATATGCAAGTGCGACAGAGAAGGATATATTCGAAGCTAGTTCGTTTGCGTTTCGGATGGATCGCGCTTACCTAGTAAAAACCGCTTTAATTTTAAAAGAGTTAACAAGAGACCGTATCTTTTTTATATACAAAACTCCCGTGAGTTTGATATTAAAATATAATGAAAAGGGTCACTCGCGTCTTTAAGGGTGCTTTAACGTGTCCACATTTCACCCAACTTGGATGGGACCCCGACATTTGATCAAACATTCTGATGACAGTTAAATCAATATGGCTACACATTAAAAAAAATTAAACTTGGACTAAGATATTGGATGAGTGGAATGGGCCTCCGTCAAAGAACTTTGATCAAAGATTTGACAAAGAAATTGGACAAAAATATTGGATGAGTAGAATACCATCCCATATTAAACTCATCCAATATCTTCGTCCAATATCTTTGATCAAAGAAATTGGATGATTTCATCAAACTTGGATGGGACCCCGATGTTTGATCAAAGATTACGATAACAGTTAAATCAATATGACTACGCATGAAAAAAAAAACTTGGAATATCTTTGTCAAAGTTTTTTTGGAGGAGTGGAATACCACCCTTAGTGCGATAAAGTACTAAAATTATCACCTACATTTTCTGTTGACTGTTCTAAACGTCATTACAATTCCTGTGTTTTGTGTAATAGTTAAAACTAGTTACACGCGCGGCTTCGCCGCGTCGACGTACTACGAAGAATGCAAGCGAAGCCCCGGGATAGAATATGCGTATTCCGAAGGTCGATTACAAAGTCGATTTAAAAACATTCGTGCTTGATCATCACGGCTAGTCCTCAAATTTACAGTAACTGTCAGCCTTATTTCAAGAAATAAGATCTACCTACTAACTATGAGAATTTCTATGAAAAATATGCATCTTAGCAACTTCAGTCAATTTGGCCATCTGATAATAATCAGATAATTTTATTGTTTTGAATGTGTGTGCGTTGATTGTTTCAGTGTAATGATGCATAGTAATAGGAAAATATTTTGTATGTGTGGTTTTTTATGTGTGTGTTACCTCCCCCAATTTACAAAATATTTTGTTCGGTAATGTGCGCTGATGGCGTCTCTTGTCTAAATAAGGCTCTAATAAGGTACGCAAACTCAGAGTACCCCAGAGAAGACGTCTAATAATAATACCGCTACCGAGCCGCTACTGTGAGGGATATATAATTTGTTGTGTTTGTCATAGTTCCGCAATTAAGAATGTTCTGTGATTACTCCTATCCTACCCTCCCTTAGAGTACCCCTGAGAAATTTTCAAATAATAATACCACTACCGAGGTCATGTACTAAATGGAATAAGAGCGACAGAGAGAGATACATAATTTGTAGTCTTTGTCATAGTTCCACTTTTTTATTTGGCTCATTATCATGTCCACTTCATACCCGCCCAAATTAAAGAGGTTGTTTATGATAAGGCGCCAGCTGTTTAAGACAAATTCTCAATTTAGGTGGGTAAGAGCTTTTCCGTCCCCCTTGGTGGAACTCGTACTCGTATAGGATCTCTTTAGAAATACTCTAAGTATCCTCATAACCTATTCTACCTAATCTAGAAAAAAAACAATGCATGTGACATTGGCAATATTGGTATTAATATTTGATGCCGGAACCACGCAATGGGCCATTATGGGCCAACGTATAGGTCGCAGTTATGCATTAAAGGCCATCGCTTTCCATCAGGTGAGACTAAGGCCAATCGCCAGTCAGTCAATCGTAAAACATATTTGCATCTCGTTCCACCGCATAACTGCGTCTTGTACGTGGCCCATCATGTGGTTTTGGCAAGACAGTTGTGAGGTCTATTTTGTCAAGTGAAGTAACTGGGTTAAAATCTTTCGTTATCTATCTCTATAACACTTGCTTATTGGTGTGATAGAGAAGGAAATATAATGAACTTCGATCTTCGGGTGTTTCGGGTAGACCCCCTGAAAACCGGCATTGTCACTGTTGCAGGTGACACTGATACAGTATAATTTTAACTTTTAATTGAACATGTGCAATAGTGGTAATCTTATTCGTCCTTTCAATGTACCTACGCCCTTTTAGAACGTGACAGTTTAACGTGACCATTATCCCCCTTATTTTGGACATGCTTACTGAAACGTAACAAAGACAATTGTACATGTGCTCTAACTTTTCGAGTATTATTAACCTTTTCGACGCTAACAACGTACCTATATTGCGCACCAACGGTCCGAAGCCAACGACGTATATATCCGTCATGGCCTCTAATGAGATATCAACCTACATGCATTTCTATAGGGTTCAACTTTGCGTTTGACATCCTCAGACAAACATTAATCAATAGCAAATTAACCCCTTGAACGCTATACTTTATGAACGGCAGTGACACTTACGCGTCAACTAAAGAACGAAGGTGATTTTGACAACGTACGTTATAACTCCCATGTTGTCGACAATTAAACGGTTTAATTATTTTTCTGACGTCTTAATTTTGTTAAAGTATTTAACCTTTTAAGCGCACTATCAGCAATAGAAATGCATCTAGGTTGATATCGCATTGGACGCCGTCACCATGACGGATATATTCGTCGTTTTGTCGAATCAATGGTGCGCATATACGTCGAATACGTTATTGGCGTCGTAAAGGTTAATTAGTGCAACATTGTTTTCTCGTCGGTTTGATCTGAATCCACCAATAAGTAACATCTACTGATTAAACTTCTTTGCTTATGATCGATCACCCTACTGGTATGGCAATAGGTGGAAGAGAGACACACTTAGACAAAGCTAGCCTCTTCTCTTTCAAAATGTTTTGCAGCTTATCTATGATTAACTCAGAAACAGTTCTGTAACTCACAACGTAAAGTTTAATTTGGTTTGTCATTGTTTTGGAAGATATCAATATCAGTCAAGATATACGGAACGTATGACGACCTGTTTAGCCTAGTTGGTAGTGACTCTGCCTCCGAAGCTAGAGGTCCCGGGTTCGAATCCCGGCCAGGGCATTTATTTGTGCATTTTTCACGGATATTTGTTCTTGGGTCTTGGATGTTTTCTATGTATTTAAGTATGTATTTATCTATATAAGTATGTATATCGTCGTCTAGTACCCATAGTACAAGCTTTGCTTAGTTTGGGACTAGGTCGATTTGTGTAAGATTGTCCCCCAATATTATTATTCCTTTATTTATTTTTCGTCTTAGGTTAGGTTTGTACAATGGATTTACAAAAGGTAAAATATAAAAATACACTTACAAAATATAAAAACATTATAAAAACCTAACCTAGGGTGCCGCCGGCAGCGAGGCAGGGCCTAAGCCACCGGTGGTTAGGGCGACAGAGAGAGGAACCTCCGGACTATCCGCGCCGTGTCCAGGAGTACCGCCTTCTGTATTTGACCCTTGACCCAGCCATCTAGCGAGAGTCTCTTGAGATGTTGGTCGAGACTCTTCGCTATTAGACCGTTCGCAGAAACGACTATCGGGACAATGATCGTCGAATCAACATCCCACATGGCGGTTACCTCGTGTGCCAAGTCTAGGTACTTGCTGACTTTGTCCTTCTCGGCCTTCACGAGGTTCTCGTCATGGGGGATGGTGATGTCGACGAGCACTGCCTGGCGCTTCGATCGATCTATCAGCACGATGTCGGGCTTATTGGCTACAATAGTCCGATCCGTGATGATAGATCGATCCCAATAGAGCGTAGCACGACCATTTTCGAGAACTGGCGCAGGTAAGTATTTATAGTACGGCACTTCGAAGTCCACAAGACCGTATGAAAGAGCAAGTTGCTGGTGAATAATTCTGGCTACCAAGTTATGCCTGTGCAAGTACTCGCCGTTAGCAAGATGACCACAACCGGAAATGATATGCCTGAGTGACTCTCCGGGACGGCGGCATGCCCGACAAATGTCGACCGTACCGTCCTTCAGGATATATTTCCGGTAGTTGTTCGTCATGATAACTTCGTCCGCAATTGCACAGACAAAACCTTCGGTTTCCCCGAAGAGATCCCCGAAACGTAGCCAGTTCACCGACGCGAGCAGGTCTACGTCGGGCCCCGTAAGGGCCCTGTAGAACCGCCCGTGTAGCTCCTTACTCTTCCATTCCGCCTTGCGGTCCTCGGTGCTCAGTACTTTAAATCTGCGCCAGTTCTCGTTTGCCATGGAGTCAAAGATGCGTCTACTGCCACTACGTCTCGATGCATCCCACATTCGCTGTTTAGGAAATAATCCCTGAGACTGCACACCTCGCGGTTGTGGAGGTCTTTGGCATTTAAAAAGCCACGACCTCCACACTTCCGCGGGATGTACAGTCTCATAACAGACGAACGTGGGTGCAACATGCGGTGTGCAGTGAGCAGTACACGCACCCTTCGATCCAGGGCATCCAGCTCAGTCTGAGTCCACCTTAGTATGCCAAAGGAGTATGTGAGCAAGGGCATAACCCAGGCGTTGAAGGCGCGCGCCTTATTGCCACCCGACAAAAAACTATTAAGTACTTTTGTCAGGCGACAGAAAAAGCGCTCCTTCACCGCCTGCTTTATGCCCTCACCCTCAATACCCAAAGCCTGTGACATACCAAGATATTTATAGGTTTCTGCTTCGGAGAGAGATCTGAGCGACATTGTCTCAGAAAGTTGTAAATTTGTTGAATTTACAACTTTCCCCCGCTGTACATGCATGACCGCACACTTATCTACACCAAATTCCATTTTGATGGCGCTACTGAAAACTTCTGTCGTTTTCAGTAGCTCCAACAGGTCCTGTCTATTTGGTGCAAATAGCTTAAGGTCATCCATGTATAGCAGATGAGAAATGACCTCACCCCCTCTCCGAAGCTGGCAACTCAAAATCAAATCAAATCAAAATCAAATATTTATTCTGCAAATAGGCCACAAGGGCACTTTTACAAGCCAAAGCATGAATTTATACAATTTAAAAAAAAAACTGACAATCTTACTTAATAATAATGATTAAAAAATATACTGATTAACAATTATATAAAAATAAATTTACAAATATTAAGGACGTATTAAATACGATCTGTCCGAATAAACAAAAAGTACATAAAATTAATTTAATATCTCAGAGATGTATATGGTCTCTGAGCGTCCAAATACGATTAATAACAATTATTTTAAAGTCCTTAGAGATGTAAATGATCTCTAAACGCTAAAATTAAAATAAGTATACTTAATATTGTTAGAGATGTATAAGGTCTCTAAGCGTCAATAACAATAAAACTAATCCAGAACAGGATTATGTCTCTCGTCAATCTACATACAATAAAATAACACTAGTATTAAGGTATTTACTTTGCCCTTGCAAGCATGAACAGACCGGACTCCACAAACAGCACCCGATCACGAGTATGACGCGTATCTCAGCCATCGCCTCCCTCGACCATCTGTTAGGGAAGGTGGCGACCCGATCAACGACGCCGCCGTAAGCAAAGCCCTTTAAGCGAGCATGACATATTCAGGCTGCCGGACATTAATAATATCAAAGATTAAAATGACTCTTCGGCGAGAAACAGCATCATGTTTCATAAAATGCAACGACAGAGCTATTTGTACAAGGAAATATGCTAAGTGAAGCGTATGTATACTAAAACTAACAGGATTTAACTATCACTGGCTTAAAAGCATTTTTGTCATTTAAGAAATCGTTGACAGTATAATAGGCCTGGCTTAACAAATAACGTTTAATATGAGACTTAAATTTACTGAATGGAAAATTAACTATATCGATGGGTATTTTATTATAAAATCGTATACAGTTCCCCACAAACGACGTGCTAACCTTCCGGAGACGACTGGCCTTCACTGCAATCTTGTGTTTACTTCTAGTGTTGTAGTCGTGGATATCACTGTTAAGTTTGAATTCTTGAATATTTTTTCGAACATACAAAATATTTTCAAGAATGTATTGACATGCCACTGTAAGAATATTTGCCTCCTTAAATTTTTCTCTGAGAGATTCTCTTGCCTTAAGTTTGTAGATGGAGCGTACAGCTCGTTTCTGTAGCACGAAGACGGTCTGGATGTCAGCCGCTTTTCCCCACAACAGGATTCCATAGGACATAACACTATGAAAGTAACTGTAATATACCAGCCTGGCTGTCTCAACGTCAGTTAACTGTCTAATACGTCTTACTGCATAGGCCGCAGAACTAAGTTTGCCGGCCAGAGTGGCAATATGCGCATGCCATTGCAGTTTTGAATCTAAGGTGACACCTAAAAACACTGTTCTATCTACAAATTCCATTTCATCAGACTTTAATTTGATCTTAGAATTGTTTGCCTGCTTGACATTAGGCATAGTGAATTTGATACACTTTGTTTTCTTGGAATTTAAAAGCAAATTATTTGCTGTAAACCAGTTCACAACAGTACCTAGTGCCTCATTAATACCGTCAAAGTTGTTGTCTTTGCGGCCTACCTTGAAGATAAGCGACGTATCATCTGCGAATAGCACTATATCATGTTTATCTTTTACAAGGTTTGGTAAATCATTAATATAAACTAGAAACAGAAATGGGCCCAGAATTGATCCTTGAGGAACTCCAAGAGCAACCGTTGTCCCTGCAGATTGAGTCCCGTTGATGACTACCCGTTGAGTTCTCTCCGACAGATACGATGTAACAAGGTCAAGGGAACCGTTTCTTATCCCATAATGGCTTAACTTTCTAATTAAATTCTCGTGATTAACGCAATCGAATGCCTTTGATAGATCACAGAACACTCCAATAGCATCTTGAGCCTCTTCCCAGGCATCAAAAATATGTTTAATTAGTACCACACCGGCATCAGTGGTAGAGCGACCTCTAGTGAACCCGAACTGATTGCTATTGAGTAGTTTATTGCGATTAAAATGGGACATCAGCTGATTAAGAATAAGTTTCTCAAAAACTTTGCTTAATGCTGGTAGTATTGAGATTGGTCTGAAGTTGGTAGGGTCAGTTTTTGATCCTGATTTAAACAACGGGATGATTTTACTGTGTTTCATCAGGTTAGGAAAAACTCCAGTTTCAATACATTTATTGAAAATATCAGCTAAGAAAGGTGCGATTGATTCTACAATGGAATGTAATACTTTTACTGAAAGGCCCCAAAGATCTTCAGTCTTTTTTAAGTTTAATGATTTAAATGCTTTAATTATAATATGGGGGGTCACGTCAGTGAAGCTAAAGATTTCTGTACATTCTGTTACATTTTCTTTCAATAGCGATTCAGCGACATCTGGTGATGAATTCAAAGATTTCGTGGTCTCGACGGGTACATTACAACCTAGCCCCGAATCCTGCAGCAGAGTGCTGAGCGGATTCAGCGCTAGGCAGAACCACAAGGGACTCAGACTGTCACCCTGGAAAATGCCTCGCTCAATCCTGATGGAGTCCTGCGGGCCAGAAGGGCCATCTCCTCCACCCGGTTGACGAAGGACTGTGGTCCACTGCCCCATGCAAGCACTTAAGAAGGATCTTAAAGCTGCATCAACTTTATACAGCTCTAAGATCCTCCTCAGCCATGAATGAGGCACCGAATCATAGGCCTTCTTATAGTCAATCCAGGAGGCCGAGAGGGTCCCTCTGTTCCGCCGTACTCGTTGGCAAATGGTCATGTCTATGAGGAGGAGCTATTATTATTATTATTATTATATTTGAAACGTCATTGGTTTGTATATCAACTTCTTTGAAGTATAAGCCATGACAATTTAATATTGACATAATTAGAGCACAATAAAAAAAATGTTGACACAATACGTCTGTCATTTATGTAAACTGTAAATACTTAGACCGAATATTATGTATTGTCTTGTAAACAAATTAGTAATTTTACTTTCGTTTATTGTTAATAATATTGAGTATTTCTCGACTCAAAAGTTTTATATTGTAATGCTGTACCAGATATTTCTTACAGGAACATTTTAGTTCATATTTAATTTTATGTCATCCGGAATCATACCATAGCCAGTTCCCAAGTCACGTGGAGGTCACGTGTTAACCAAGCTAAATTTTGACACCTCGTACAATTCTACCAAGGTAAGCTGACCCCTCGCTTGTATGCGGCGTCATCGAACACTATTTTGAGGCTTATATTTGTCGGGGCATCCAGGATTTTTCGTAAATATCATTGTATTAATTTTCCAGGACAAAAATTAAATAATTTTTAAGAAAAAAAAACCGACTTCAATGGGGGAGGCCAGTGAAAGATTATTATACTTAGATGGTGCACTCTTAGATTCCATACAATAAAATAAAAATGGCTATAAGTATGTTTATAATGGTAGAGGACTAAGTACCCTCAATTCCTCATGGAATCATGGAAAAACCTTGCTTGCTTGACAAACAAAACGAAGAGAACAAATCGCCAAACGTGAACTACGCGTCGTTGAAGAGTTCCGTTCTGATCATCATCAGCAGTTCCACTTCATCAAATGTCACTTTTATGAATGAAAATGCTTGATTAGTTCATAAAAATACTAAAATCACTATTTGTGTGCCTTTCACATTTGAGGAGTTCCCTCGATTCCTAATGGATCCCATCATCAGAACTCGAGCATGACAAAAATCAATCGTGAAAATAAAACTTGCTTAACAAACACAGCTAGAAGGACAAATTGCCAAACGTGAACTTTTCGTCGTTGAAGAGTTCTGTTCTGATCATCATCAGCAGTTCCACTTCATCAAATGTCACATTTTTGTATGATAATGCTCGATTTGTTGATAAAAACACAAACATCACTTTATGTTTGCCTTTAAAATTTGAGGAGTTCACTCAATTCCTCATGGATCCCATCATCAGAAATCAAGCATGACAAAAATTAATCGTGAAAATAGAACTTGCTTAACAAACACAGCTAGGAGGACAAATCGCCAAACGTGAACTTTTCGTCGTTGAAGAGTTCTGTTCTGATCATCATCAGCAGTTCCACTTCATCCAATGTCACATTATTGGATGCAAATGCTTGACTTGTTGATAAAAACACAAAAATCACTATATGTTTGCCTTAAAGATTTGAGGAGTTCCCTCAATTCCTCGTGGATCCCATCATCAGAACTGCGTTTTGACATAAACGGGACCAACTTGGATATATATACTTACAATCAAAAAAAAATATTTCCAAATCGGTTAAGAAATGACGGAGTTATGAAGTAACAAACAGTAAAAAAAAAGAAACAAAAAAAAAACACAACCGAATTGATAACCTCCTCTTTTGAAATTTTGAAGTCGGTTAAAAAACTAAGACCTTATTGCACATCTGCAGGATGGGACGAATCCTATGGTATATAATTTATCAAAATCGGTCCATAACTGTAGATCTGATGGGCATTATAAAGATCGGCTTCGCGTAATATATATATAGATAAATAAACAAGTGACGCTCTCACTAGTAAGTTTTTTTCTCCTTTTCCAGTATCCGCGCCCGATATCGGCCAGGATGATGATGATGTTGCTTATCAACATAAGTGTCATACCTGGCTGCCTTCAACGCTCATGTCTTGCTCCTGGCTGGGGCCGGGCGCCGCGCGCGCGGCCAGCTGTCGCTCGCGGGCGACACGCCTGAAACACAAACAACACAATCAGATAGCTTTATTTTTTATCACACTTGCTTGTAAAGGGTCTTTTCGTATGCAGGTGTTTCTTCTTCTTCTTCTTCTGATCTGATTGGTTTAAAAAAATCTAGTAGGCCGCACTCCACAAGAATACTGCTCTGTGATTGATTTAAATATTGAAGCTGAGAAATCTAGTTGGACGCGTGCCGCAGTAATACTGATTTGTGAATGGTTCAAATATTGAAGCTGCGCGCTCCTCTCGCAAGGACGCCCCAGCGATCATGCACTGGTACTGGAGGTGATGTTGTCGATTTCGTCAATTTGGATTGGTGCTGGAGTTATTTATTTCCTTGCAATTGTGATGAAAAATATTATGATTAACTCGGGCGTAAGAAAATGCAAACTCAAGTCATCTAATACTATCGTTCGAAATTTTCCGCTTTCGCCCCTCGTTTCATCATCATCATCATCATCATTCAGCCGAATGACGTCCACTGCTGGACATAGGCCTCCCCCAAAGACTTCCACAATGACCGGTCCTACGCCACCCGCATCCAGCGGACACCCACGACCCTTACCAGGTCATCAGTCCACCGTGTGGGGGGCCTGCCCACGCTACACCTTCCGGTACGTGGTCGCCACTCGAGAACCTTTCCGCCCCAACGGCCATCGGTTCTGTACTATTACCGGTTTTTTTTTTACTTTTTTAAGTTGCCATTTATTTTTTGTTAAATAGCGTATGTCAACTGAGTGTTACCTCCTATGCTCTAACATGGCCTTCCTATCCGCTTCTCGCTTCTCCGCCGCCAGTCTCGCCTTCTCGTTCTTGGGTTGTGGAGTGTTACGAGCGCGCACGCGCGGGGACGCGGTGGAGGGAGTGGGTGGAGCCTTGCTGGTGGGGGTAGGCTGAAATGAAAATGTATCAAATTAATATAGCCTTTCGTAAATACCGGGCCGGATTAAAGGACCCGGGTATGTCCTAAAACTACGACCAAGACCACCGGGGAATGGGCAGCAGCATTCCTAGAGTGCGGTGGAAATACTGCGATCGCCAACCCGCATGCCAAGCGTGGCGATTATGGCATTTACCCCCCATGAAATTGGGGGAGGCCTATGTTCAGCAGTGGACGTCCTAGGGCTGATGTGGTGGTGGTGGTGGGCCAAACCGGGTAATTGCAGGTCGGCAGTTAAAAATGACAACGGGATATCAGTTTTCTTCTTCTCGTTGTGACATATCTTCAACGTATGACAGCGAACATCCTCTGGAACTTGTTTCTGTGGTCGGGAACTGCTCGGTCTATGGACTCACTTCTCTCCAGGAGTCTGCCTTCAGCACAGCCAGCTGCTGGAACAGCGCGTCCACATGGCGGACCTGTAGGCACACCATGTCCCAAAGCCCGCGCACAGACACTATGGTCGGGAACTGCTCGGTCTATGGACTCACCTCTCTCCAGCCGTCTGCCTTCAGCACAGCCAGCTGCTGGAACAGCGCGTCCACATGGCGGACCTGCAGGCACACCATGTCCCAGAACCCGCGCAGGTCGGTCACCGTGGTCGGGAACTGTTCGTCGCCGGAGGAGTTTATGTTGTTGTAGCAGAGACCTGGAGTTCCGGAAGACATATTTTGGTTACTAGGTTACGCAACGAAATTTTTTGTAAATGTATTATGTCACCTATGTCTACGACCCAGTTCCCACCTGTCCGCTTGTGGGCCTCGGATATTTAACGGGTGTCGGCGCCTCATACAAATTGGTGTCTGCAAGTGAATAGCATCATATAAAATGTTCTGCCACAGGAACATCCGATTAAAGGGGGTAGGTACGCAAATCTATATATATGTATATCGGCAATGTATGTTTTGCTTAGTTTGAAATTAGGTCGCTTTGTAAGATAGTCCCACAATATTTTATTCTTCTAACTTGCTGGGCACCTCAGTAATCTGATCGATCTATTAATACGACAACAATTAATGGAAACAGGTATTCATCATCAATATCATCATATCAGCCAAAGGACGTCCACTGCTGGACATAGGTCTCCCCCAAAGAGTGCCACAATGAGCGGTCTTGCGCCACTCGCATCCACGTCATCAGTCCCCAAACAGGTGTTGCAGAATTCCATTATAAATTTCTAGAACATTATTCTTTATTGTATTTTTAGCGGCATAGCAAAGAATGAGCTAGAAATACGACAGTAACAAATAAAGATATGTGTACCCTGGAATTGTTGCATTTTCTGCGTAGCGAGCAGGCGCGCCTTGCCAGACGCTGAGCGGAGCAGACCGAGCACCTCCTCGCTCACCTCGCCTTCCTGAAACACCACAACAATTGACAACATATCAAAATTCCAAGTAGTATGAAATATTGACTCAAACCCAAAAATATTTGGCCAAAGTGGTAACGCAGCAAGTGTGATTTGGTTTTCAAGATATTCACGAAAATGTTAAGAAAGCCTACCATTGTCTATATGACGCCACAAGGCTGAATTTTGATTGTGATAGTCACAACGCAGAAAAAGAACAGCAATATTTAGTAATAGTGCTTCTGTATTATTTTTTTAATACCACGTCGGTGACAAACAAGCGTACGGCCCGCCTGATAGTAAGCGTATGCGCTGTGAAGCCTTACTTGTTGCTTACTCTCTTTTAGAATGAGGAACTGATTTTTGAATATGAAATTGGGATATTTTCGAGATTTTATAAATGTGGTTACATTATTTTTTTTATTCTCTATTGGATTTCATCTGAAAAAAGCCAGCATAAAAAAACAAAAACAATTTTGTCAATTAACGTTAACAACCACACTTGAACCATATTCGTTTTAACCGCCATCTTGGGGTGTGGAGTGATCGCACCTAGCGCCTGGAGCGACCACTGTAGCCTAGTTGGTAGTGAATTTGTCTATGAAGCTGGTGCTTCCGGGTTAATCTCGACCAGGGCAACTATCTATGAGATAAGCATGAATATTTGTTTGTGAGTCTTGGATCTTTTCTATGTATTTAAGTATCTATTTATCTATATAAGTATATGCAAATGTAATATTATGTATAATATGTTAATCACATTTTCTCCATCTATAAACTTATAAAACAAACTTAAACGTGAGTGTGTTTATGTATGTATGTTAATCATTGATATACTATGTTATTTTTTTATTTATCAATTTCATACATACTTTTTGAGCTGTAATGTGTTATTTATTACCAATAAAGGATACAAGCTTTGCTTAGTTTGGGACTAGGTACATTTGTGCAAGATTGTCCACAAGTATTTATATATAAAACAAAAAAAAATACTAAAACTACTTAAAACTTTTATATTGGTTAGAAGACTATGGTATCTGCAATGAAGTCGCAAGCTTCCAAAGTGTACGGCCGAGACGCTTGCGACTCCAGATGAATTGAATCACAAACGCGTAGCCGACCATATATTGGTTTGAGTATTCATTGTGTTAGAGACAAATGCTCCTTTTCTCTGCTCTTTACTTGTGGCTACCGTGTCATGCTATTAAAAAGTATCTCCATAAGTTTCTCACGATCAATATGACCTTGAACTTTTACTTCACATATAAATGTAGAATTCTCAACACAGGGGCCAGCGTTTGGTGCCTATTTGCATAAATTTAAACACTTAACACCTTGCTTTCGTGACGCACGGCTTGCCACACGCATTTCGTTAATTATATTTGTAAATAATAGGTAAGCTCACGAGGAGAGGTCTTTGCCGGGCAAGGGGACCCAACTGGCTCAAAAAAGTAGATAAAGTATTCACTAAGTAAGGAACTTAATCCTATTATTATTACCGCAAAACCGGGTGTGACACACCTAGAGTGACAGGAGACCCTATGGTCTAGCGGTTACTGCTTACCATCAGGTGAGCCGTACGCTTGTTTGCCACTGACGTGGTATACAAGAAAAACTAATTTTGTAGCAAATTCTAGTGTCAAATGAAGAAAAGAGAATACAATAGAAGAGAATAGAATAGTCAAAAAGTCTTATTACTGTCCAAAACTCGATTTCTAATTATTTTTTTAAATAAGGAAAGGATGCTGAATTAATAACAAATTGTATACGAATGCATCGAAAATTTGTAATTAGGCTAAATAGAAAACTGAATTAAATAAAATCTTGTTGAAGTCATTACGTCATTAAGTAAGAGAGAACCTGAATAGGTATCTTCTGGGTGTGTGATCTATCTTAGACCTTATCTCACTCTTCATGTACGGCAGTGACACCTACACGCCAGCTCATTTTCCAGAAGAGATTGAATATGAAGCTATTGAAACTTAATTTAAATTACGAAGGTGACTTTTAACTTTAACGCCATGGCAATTGGCACGACAACACGCGACACCTAGGATCTGGCCGTCAAAGAGGTTAACTTTCCATCAGGTTAGACTAAGGTCGAACACAGTTCTATTTATAAAAAAAATAATAATAAAATAAACAACCAACTGATGCAACGATTTAGTAGGAATGACCCAATCATGAATACAATTAATTATTATGGAAATATGAAAATTATACGAATAAATTGAGATTCTATACTTTTTAGAGGTCAACTCAAATCAACAATAAAAATAAATAATACTTTTGTACTCTGTTAAAAGTAAACACGGAATCATTACCCATATAAAATCGGTAAGCGAATCCAATTATAATTATCACGGCACTACCCAAGGCGACGCAATACAAATGGAGCATATGCATGCATTGTTAAAGATGGAAGTTTGTCCTTGTCAGATTGAAATGTCGATAGTGTTTTAAAACAATGGTTAGTTCCTTCCCATTTCCTACTTTAGTATAGTATTTGGTCAAACAGACAGGAAACTGAAATCCTTTTGCGATTATCTCGTCCTAGCGTTTATCAGTTGTATACTAAAGGAGCCAGGGTCCACTTTGGCACCCAAGATTTGGCGTGTGCATATAAGGCTTTTACAGTACTTTCTTCACTATCAGATTGAAGTATTTTTGAATTAAAATTTGAGCAGCATGTCTGTTGAGCTAGCACACACTAGAAATGATCTGATTGGAATCGTGAAAGAAGAGAGATTTGTTTTCTACCAGAGCTCAGCAGAATTCTGTTACCCTACAACTGTGCCTAGCTATTATACGGTCGGTACGGTTAGTATTATACGGCCGCCATTGATATAACTGAGACAACGAAAAGGAGGTAAACCTTTGACGTCTCCTCGCTTTCTCTTTCCCATCGCAGGCGCTGTCCCACTTAACTAATTAGAAAAACGACCTTAAGAACCATTGATGCGTTGGAACCAATAAGAAGATTGTAAAACTAAAGAATATACCAAATTGTCTCACCTGTAACTTCTCCAACTCCTTCTCAGCGGTGACCGCCAGCGCGATCAGCCGTTCAGTCTCATTCTTCTCCAAATCCAGGAAATAGTGTGCGTCCTCCACCACCTCCCCACCATTCACACCATTAGCCACCTCTTTCACTTCCTTAACTAAGTCAGAACTGTCTAAATTTATCACAGATACACCATTGGTTACCACTTTCACTTCTTCAGTCTTCTCGGGAACGGGAATGTCTGCCTTCTGAGGCGATGTTTCAGTTTTGAAATTTTTCTTTGGAGACATGATGGGTAGTTGAGCTCGGAATTCGGGCCTTAAATGCCTTAAAACTGGTAGATTAGGCTCATCTCCGTTATTGCTAAAACGCTCACTATCATCACTCGATCTCCTATGGAGATCTCTAGAGCAGTTTAAGGATTTTTCCGTTAGGATTCTAGATTCTTCCTCCTCGCTTCGGGACTGGCGTTTCTGGTTGAAGAAGCCTTGTGCCAAAGCTCCAGGACCGTACAGCCTCTCAACCCGCTGCTGGATGAAGCTCTTCATAGGGCTGGTGAGAGTTTCTCCGTTTTCCTTCGTTATTTCCATTCTCTTGGAAACACCATTGGAAGAGATGGTGTAAGATTCGGAATTGACGAAGCGCGACTCCTTTCCGTTGGTGCTGACAGTCTTTCTGAAGTTGGATTCTGAGTAGCTTGACTTAAAGGTGGCATTGTCGACTTCGTCGGTCTTTTGATGTAGCATGGCCGTGGCGAAAGACTTGCTTTCGGTGGACATGTAGGTCCTGCTAGCGGTAGTCATGCTGGGACCTAGAAAGTCGTTCTTGAGCTGTTTGTTTTCCGCCGCCATGAACGCATGTAACGGTGACGTCGCTAAGTAAGGGTCCGTGTGCGCCTTAGCAGGCGCTTTTGCTGTCAAATCTGCCCTAGTATCATGGGGTCCGAATGTAGGAACTAACAGTTTGTTCGCGCTTACCGGGACAGGTACTAGGAGGGAGTTATTCTCGCTTTTGTACTGGTATGTATGTGTAATAGGTCTTATGGGTGATGCTTCTCGGCTCTTATTGATGTCCTGCCGTAGCTTCGAGTCATACGTAGTCAAGTTAGTGTAGCCGTTGACTGAGCAAGCTAGGTTCAAATATGACGGCTTCTTATGAGGTATCTCGTCTCTTTTCTTATGGTGTCCTCTAGAGCGATGGCTGCCGGAATCTACGTGGACTTTAGGGGGAGGTTTGAGGAGGTTATCAGATCTTTTTGGCGTCGGAGTGACGTCTTCAGGTGTCCGAGCGGGGGTGATGATGGGGGTGAGTCGGGGGCTGTTGGGGAAGGCTTGAAGGTTGGAAGCCCGCTCCTGGATGCGTGACGTGAAGTCCCGAATACGGCTGGTCGTGGATGATGGCGTCAGCAGATTCAGACTACCAGATGTTGTATCTGAAATGAGATAAAGAGACACATAAACAAGTTGTTATACAATTTGTTTTCTGGGTGGTGAATGTTCATTGTTTACAAATAAACTGTGGACTAAAATAAATTATTCCCTCATCAGGTTTATTAAGAAATTGTTGGACGAGCTTAATTATGTTGTTAATAATACCTCTTGGTGTATGAATCATCATTTTATGGGTCAAACATGGATTGTCATATTATAAGCGGGATGAAATGCTATTTTAAGAGCAATTATTGTCGGCCTCTTTAGCCTAGTTGGTAGTGTCATTGCCTCCGAAGCTAGAGGTCCCGGGTTCGATTCCCGGTAAGGGCATTTGTTTCTGTGGTGAGCAGAGACATTTGTTCCTGAGACTTGGATGTTTTCTATGTATTTAAGTATATATCTATTAAATATATCGTCGTCTAGTACCCATAACACAAGCCTTATTGAGCTTACTGTGGGACTGGTTTTCCAAGCTCTACTAGAATTTTCTAGCAATAAAGTCTAGTTTTCAGGTTTGTAAGGGTAGATAGAAATAGCTTCCCTAAAAATAGTGCCTATACTCTCGATATTAGGATTCAGAGCGAGAACCATGGGAGAATGAACTATGGGCACCTTGTATGCATTTCCACATATTATCTATGTTCATTTAAAATACTAAAGTGAATTAACATTCCAAAAGGCCTTAACCTGAATAGATAACACGGGTATTTTAATGCAAATTTCTTTTCATAGTCTGAATCGTTGCAGCCTAGCACATTTCAATGAGTAATGTAAAGAGTGACTATTCTATTGTGTGAAATTTTGAGTAAAACATTACACATTTTAACGAAGACAATGTGTTGTCGTGTCATAACAGGTGACTAGACACGAGAACTAAGTCAACAGGTAGATTTTGAAAATTCTATGACTGTACAAAGTAGGTATCTCTATTCATATTGTTATTTACTTATTAATAATAATTTACCACAAGCAGAAATACAGAAAGTGAATTCTATCTTGTATAATTAACACTGGCAGCCAGTAGCACAGAAATATTTTTTTCTGTGCTCTGCCTTCCCCTTTTGGGAATATGGGCGTGAGTTTATGTATGTATGTACTCAATTAAATCTAATAAGATTATTTCACATAGAACATAATCAAACAACATAACTATCAAGGATAGTGAATATTTAAAAATATATGGCAAGACAATCTATACAAGTTTATTAATAGGTAATCATAGCGAAAAAACCTTTTCCACCAGTCAGGTGAATTTCTACATAATTTATGTCAATGTAATAACGACTGAAAATCATTTAATTAAATATTAATAATTAGTAGTAGTTAACTGCAACATGTGCCACATCCAATGCATGCATAACATGAAAAACATAATAACAGATAAAAAACTTACAACATAAAAACATAGGAAAATAATCACACATAATTGTTAATTACATAATTCACAACACCCAATCAATTAAAACACATTGTAATTCTGAGGTTGTAGTAATGTTGAACGTAACATTATCAGTAATCTCTGATAAGCTATCAGTTGGAAAACATTACTAAAAGGCAGGTTCATGACGATTTTTAATTACATCATGCAATGAAGAGTTGAAAACGTTCATTATATAGAGGGTTTATTCAGAAAGAAACACCCCACTCCCACTCCTATTTCATTATGGATTGGTCTCAAAACTTATTATAACGTAAATAGTTAAATGGGTCAATAATGCAGTTACAGAATCTCTTGTAGTCCATATTAGTGGCCATCCACATATTACGTCACAGCGATGGGGGGTGGTTACTGAACGTGACGGTACATGTTAAAGGGATAGGAAAAGCGTGTGTCAAGTTGTCGAAATTTTGCGTGACGTAATATGTGGACGGCCCCTTATTAGGCAATAACTGTTTAAAAAAATAGTTTAATTGATTGGTCTTGCGCCGCCCTCATCCAAAGGCTTCCAGCAACAATCTTTATGTCTCTATAAATTATTCTTTAGTTTAAATCAAATCTTTTTGAGTTCCTATACAATGTATAGTACTTATACATTATTGTAGGTTGTTGTACGAAGCACTACTCCATGGTAGAAAGTATGTATGGGAAGTTCAACGAGTAGCGAGCGAAGCCGCGGGCGTTTTTAGTTGTATTAACAACATTAGGTAACTATCGAAGCGAGACTGTGACACACCTTTTTACTCAGTATGTCAAGGTCGACATATGCATAAACAAAGTTCATAGCATACATCATTACTAATGTTAACATTTACTTGGCGCCCCAATGTCGTTATAGCAACTACTTTTTGTTCCGTTATACCATCATCTCATTCCGTGGGCAGCCATGAGAACGAATAACTCTATCTTAGAGGAGCTCGGCATCACCAGACGACTCTCGGGCATCTGCCAGGAAAGGATGCTCGGTTTCTTCGGACATATCATGCGTTCACCTAGACATGATCTAGAGAAACGCATTATTTTGGGATCCGTGGAAGGCAAACGCCCAAGAGGAAGGATTCCGGTACGCTGGACCGATGCAGTCAAGAGAGCTGCCAAATGCAGCCTTTCCCGTGCGGTCCATTTGACGGAGAGCAGAACTGCATGGAGGGCAATTGCATGCGGTCACGACCCTCAGCCATGAGGGATCGACTAAGAAGAAGAATACCATCACCTCTAAAAATATAGATAAACTCGCGCCCATTTTCCCTAGGGGTAGGGCAGAGCACAAGAAATTTCAATTAAAAAGCCACATCCATCAAGATTTTCCCTTGAATCCTTTGTTGACCCCTTTCTTCCCGTGGCTGACGTAATAGTTGACTATTCAATCTATCAACTAATATTAACTTATGACGACTGGTTTGGCCTCGTGGTTAGTGACCCTGATTAAAAAGCCACATCCATCAAGATTTTCCCTTGAATCCTTTGTTGACCCCTTTCTTCCCGTGGCTGACGTAATAGTTGACTATTCAATCTATCAACTAATATTAACTTATGACGACTGGTTTGGCCTCGTGGTTAGTGACCCTGACTACAAAGCTGACGGTCCCGGGTTCGAATCCCAGTCAGGACAAATATTTGTGTGATAAGCGTGAATATTTGTTTCTGAGTCTTGGATGTTTCCTACGTATTTTAGTACATATATATATATATATATATATATATATATATATATATCTATTGTTCGTAGTACCCATGACACAAGCCTTAATGAGCTTACTATGGGACTAGTTCGACTTGTCCCCTTAATATTTATTTATTTAATATTCATACTAATCCATACCCATACCATACATAATAATATAAGCCTTTATTTAACGACCATCAAAGTTACATATAAATGTTTTAATGTACATAATATTTTATCATTTAACAGACAGCGACTGTGTCGTCTGGCCTTCTGTTCTGTTCCATACATATAATATCATAAATGCGAAAGTAACTCTCTATTTGTTACCTTTTGACACTTGAAACCCTGAACAGAGTTGAAACACGCAAACAAAAGCTGGTCTTCTAATCTATTCAGTATTATGGTATGTGCTCTGCCAACCCTGTCTGGCAATAAAAGCGTGAGTTTATGTATGTAAATCACCATTATAATATTTTCCATCACTTATTCCCATGAACTAAAATTTAGTGTTGTAGTACCACTATAAGTATACACTAAAATTTAATTGCATTGTATTTTACTCCTTATAAGGATGATTATTATTTATTATAATATCACTATTGTGTGCTAATCAATGTGATGTCAATAAGTAAAGTGAACATTAAGTGAGCAGTTGCCTTCACTAACTAGAGTCAGAAGTAACTGAATGAGTTATAAATACTGCACTCAGGATGAACCAAATGTTGTTGTGTAAATGAATGATATACATGTTTTTGTTTTTTTGTTGCATGCATGTTCAATATGCACAAATATGCCTTAGGATGGACTGGTAATATATGCTGGTATGTATTATTGTTTAATTTAATTAGAAGTGACAAGAAGTGACAAGAAAATACATAAAAAAACTAGTGCTGAATCCAGCTTACTTAATGACATTTTATTTTCTAACCATGTTCAGGAATATGCTGGTAAAATTATTTGGGTACCTCCCGAGGCACCTTATATACTAATAGTGAGGAGAGACTGAAGTTTGAGATTTTAGATCATAGGAATAATAAATAAATATTGGGGACAATATAAACTAGCATTGTATAGTTGGCTACTAGATGTCTCAGTTGAGAAACGGTCACATCTTTTGGTGGTCTATTGTACTATGGTAGCTAGATACTAACTCAACACTCAGGCACGGCCGGCTCTAGGTTAGATAGAGCGGCCTCTCTATGGTAGAGTTTATGGTGTGGCTGGTCTAGCCGCCAAGAGCCTAGAGTACCTAATTATAAATAAGAAAAAAAACAATAGTAAGATAAAACTTTGGAGGCTTGTGGGTGGCACACAATGAATTGATACACCCAGGTTCAGGCTGCGGCCAGTGTTGGACTCAGGAATAATTGGTAAGTTGCTAGTTTATTATTAACATAACACTTCAGTACTATTTCCGATCCCATAATCAACTCTTACGAAAAAAGAGAGAGGTGGTGTTATTCTAACTCACAAGGAGTTAAATTAATTCAATATCAATTCACATTCAGAAAACAACACAATAGGTTTTGTAGCTTATGTAGGTCTTTTGTTATACCTAAAGGTTCATAGTCATAAATTATGTATACAAGTTCATTAAGTCATTACCTTGACATTGATATAGAATGACATATGTGTTCTGATGGCAACTGCTTCCTGCTAAACCCTTATTACTCACTATGTATTTCCTGTTATATTTTTTCTAATATATTTTCATAGGGTGTTTACATAATTTCCTTAGTACAGTGCCCAGGCACTCGTGTATTTGAAGCTGTCAACGGACGTTTGTACGTTGGAGCCCGGATTTGAAATCTGTGTTCGTTTCGCAGTCCTATGTGCTTGCTTTATTAATTATTTGTCTAATTGTGTGTATAACAAGGCGTAAATCGTTGTACAGAATTGTATTGAAAGGCAGTGTATGGGCATAGTGAGACGCCAGAATTTCATGTAAGTACCTAACTGTAATTTCGCTTAGTTTGAGTAAGCAATTCCTTGTTTTGTTTTTGTGCTTAACTAAAGAAAAACAATAATGCTAACTCGCAGAGCAGCTGCTGCGGCTCGCCAGCAGGAAACTGATAAACTTCAACTTACCTTGCTTGAACTAAAAACATCCAAGGAATTGTGTGCTCAATTGCTTGGTGAGAGAGAGGACAGTGAGAAGGAACTATTATTAGTACTTGATAGCAGAGATAAGTTAAAAAAAGATTTATGTTCCTTAGAAAGTGATTACAATGATGTAAATTCTGAGCGGGCCCGGCTTCAGGAGACGGTAGACCGGTTTACTGAGTGTGGTGCTGCATATGAAGAGGCTTTGAAGGACATTAACTCACTGGAGAGAGCGCTACATGATGCCCACGAAAAAATCTACGACCTACAGGAAGCCCAAACTAAAGCTGCAGAGGCTCACACTCAGAGCTTATTCGAGGAACTGGTCGGGCCCGACTCAAAGTTGGCTACCTCTGCAATTGATAATCCTGTGGTTACTATAGATTTAACCAATGATTCTAACACATCAGGGCTAGAACATTGCAGCGGTAATAAACTAAAGAAATATCTTAGACTGAACAGATTTATAAAAAAAACACAAAAGTTGTCAAAAAGGAATAAATTGTTTTTCAAGAACTTGAGATTTAGCAAAATTAATATAAATTTAGTGGATAAGTTGGATATATATTCTGCTCAGTTGAAAAATAGTAAATCAAAATATGAAACTGACACACAGATATTGAAATTAAAAATTCATAAGTTGGAGGACTCAATAAAATCTTTAGATAGGATGAATGAAAATTCAAAAAAAGTTATTAATGAATATTCATTAGCCATGGATGATTTAATAACACAAATTAATTATAACTCAGAACGGTTTGAGTCACTGACCAATGGCCAGTCATGTTTATGTAAACAAATGAGTGGTCATTTATCAGATGGTCCATCGAACCCTAACCTTTGTGCCAGTGTACCTCCACAAGAACAAAATAATAATAGCTCCTTCCACACTTCAGAAACGAACACACCTAATGTAATTATGTACTGTGATGAGTTTGGAAGTAATATGGGCACATATCTAAGCGATCACTTAACAGGGCTTAGCGCAATAAGCAATTGTCTGCCTTATAGTAGCCTTGATAATATGTCAAATCAAATTATGAGTGATAATAGTATTCATTCTAAAACAACACTGCTTATTCTTATGGGTAACAGAGGAAATGTGAACAAACATAATTTAATTAATTTTTTTGAAAAATTGGACACATTAACTGTAAAAGAAATTATTATGTTCACATTCCCCTATTGTCATCAGATTTCAAAGGCAGAAAATGACACTAGATATAATTTGAATATAGCTCTGCATAATTTCTGTACATATAGTAGTAAGTTTAGCATAATTGACACTAACAAATATGTTGGTAAACATAATTTATTGACTAAAGGTAAGTTTTACCTTTGTAATCATTATAAAAGACAAATAGCTTTGTCACTATCCTATTTATTTGACATTTCTGCCAAGAATTTGGCACATAACTCTGCTCCTATTGAGCAGTTCAATATACAGTTGGAATTGGTTCCAGTTTTAACCAATCATTTAAATTAGATTTTAAGACAAAGGAGTACTCAAACTCTGGCAATTTAGTTATTAATAAATTTAATGAAAGATACTGCCATCATGGAAAATATATGCACCTGGTTCACCAAAATATTCAGTCTATTAGAGGAAAAGACTTACAGATTGAACTCTTTTTGAATGATTATAATATTGAAATATTGTGTGTAACTGAACATTGGTTAAAAAATAATGAATTAATGCCTCAATTTAATAACCACCAGGTGGGAAGTTCGTTCACCAGACTCAGTTCCATACATGGTGGGTCATTAATAATATTACATAATAAATTAAAATTTAAGGAACGTAAGGACATTGTATCCTTGTCTGTTGAACGGACCATAGAAATAAGTGCAGTAGAATTAGAGCAATTTATTGTTGTCTGTGTGTATAGGCCGCCATTAAGTAATTTTGACCTTTTTGAAATCATAATGGAATCCGTGCTACTTAAAATATCACTCTCTAGTAAGAAATTACTTATATGCGGAGACTTCAATGTAAACATTTTAGAAAATTCAACAACAAGTATCAGATTGTTGAATCTTTTCAAATCTTGTAATTTGAGTCATATATTTACGGAGCCTACTAGAGTCACTGCTACAAGCGCCACCTGTATAGATAACATTTTCACTAATATTATTCCAATCACTAAAAGTGTAATCAGTAAATTAGAATCAGATCACTTAGGTCAATTAATGGTATTTGAGACATTAAGAAGAAATACCCTGAGGAAACAAATAACTATTGTACCAGTAACCACGGGCCGTATGGAACGAATGAAGCAAAGTCTAGTCCAGGCGCTACCCTTTCTGTCTTCCGATATGAGTCCAAACGAAATGTACAATTCATTTTTTCACACTTTTATGAAACATTATAATGCGATTTTTACATCCAAATCGGTCGTGGTTGGTGGGACATCAGTTTTTAGTGAGTGGGCTACTGAGGACTTACATAAACGTAGACAAGCACTGTATGCTTTATATGAGGAACGCCGGTTTAATATGAGTGATGAATTTAAGGAACATGTCAAACAATATTCTAAGAAATTTAAAATAGATTGTCATATAGCTAAACGTAATTTTATAAGCCAGAAAATTACAAATAGTTCGGACATTATCAAAATAACATGGAAACTAATTAATGTGGAAACTGGTAGATCAAAGCACAAAATGAATGATCTTAAACTAAAAATTGATGGCAAAATTATAGATTCAAGTTTAGAAGTAGCAACAGAATTTGAAAAATTTTTCACTGAGATACCAGTATCCACAACAAAGACATTAAATTCTTCACCTTCGTCTGCCGTTACATTGTTAAAAGATAACGCCTCAGAATGTAGTGGAAATCTTCATTTTGAATATGTTAGTACCCCAGATGTAATAAAGGCGTTTAAATCAATTAATGTCAAAAAAACTGGTGATCTCTGGGGAGTCTCTGTCCATGCTGTAAAATCTCTAATAGAAGTCATAGCGCCTGACTTGGTAGTTGTATTTAATAACAGTATTGACTGCGGTGAGTTTCCTGATCTAATGAAACATAGTAAAATAACTCCTTTATTTAAATCAGGTAGCACTTCTGACCCTACTAATTTTAGACCAATATCTGTGCTACCAACATTTAGTAAAATTTTTGAAAAATTAGTTTTATCCCAATTAATAAGACATTTTAATACAAACAATTTAATGCATAATAAGCAATTTGGTTTTACGCGGGGTCGCTCGACAACCGACGCGGCTGTTGAGCTAACTAAACATATATTCGATGCCTGGGAAGAGTCACAGGATGCCTTAGGTATTTTTTGCGATTTGTCCAAGGCCTTCGACTGCGTATGTCATGAAACATTAATCAGGAAACTGCACTACTATGGAGTTAGAGGATCGGCACTGAATTTGCTAAAATCTTATCTATGTGGTAGAATACAAAGGGTCGATGTGAATGGACAGCGATCACCGGGATCAGTGGTCTCGATGGGTGTACCGCAGGGATCAATATTGGGACCTTTCCTGTTCCTTATCTACATAAATGACTTGCCATACCTCGTAAAGACCCACCATGATATAGTATTGTTTGCAGACGATACCTCTCTTATATTCAAAGTCAAACGACAGCAACAAGCTAATAATGATATAAACAATGCTATTGCTAAAGTAGTTAATTGGTTCAATGTCAACAATTTATTGTTAAATGAGAAAAAGACCAAATGTATCAAGTTTGTCACGACTAACGTTAAGCACAATCAAACAAGTGTCATTGTGAAAGATGAGGAATTGGAACTAGTGGATAGTACAGTTTTTCTTGGATTAACATTAGATTCCAAACTCCAATGGGGTCCCCATATTGCTAATCTCTCGAATAGACTGAGTTCAGCAGCTTTTGCCGTGAGCAAGATCCGCCAACTGACAGACGTGAAGACAGCTCGATTAGTATATTTTAGTTACTTCCACAGTATTATGTCGTATGGTATTTTACTATGGGGCAGTGCTTCAGATATTAATACCATTTTTGTTCTGCAGAAGAGGGCTATTCGAGCAATATATAAAATGAACCATAGAGACTCACTTAGAGATAAGTTCAAGAACATTAATGTAATGACATTGCATTGTCAATACATCTATGATAATATTGTGTATGTACATAAAAACATTGTAAATTTCAGGAAGAACTGTGACATACATAATATTAATACTCGAAATAAACACAAACTCGCGGTGCCCACCACTCGCCTCCAGAAAATTAGAAAATCATTCATGGGTAATGGTGTGAAGTTTTATAATAAGCTTCCAAGAAACGTAACTGAATTATCTATTAATAAATTTAAAAATTATGTAAAGCGTCAACTCATATCGAAAGCATATTATAGCACACATGACTACATGAATGATAAAACACCGTGGGATTAATTGTGACTGAAATATTAATGAATTAATCATTATGGCATTAAATATTAATATGATCTTTTTTTTATTTTGATTTTATTCTAGAAACTCTCTAGATTTATATTTTTTATATATTTTTTTATTATTATTATTATTTATGTTTTGACGATCCTATTGTGAATTTTATACAAAATAATTTTAAAGAATAATAATAGCATCAATAAATTGCTCTAAATAATTAATTAATATATATGTTAATACATGTTATAACTGACGATTCGAAAGTGCTTGTTGCTAGGCCTATTTGAATAAAGAATATTTTGACTTTGACTTTTGACTTTGACTAATATCTTGATTATGACATTTCAATTATACAAATACTCTCTCTATAAATCTACAATTCTTGCAATGCGGAAATTAGTAATAATAATAATCTAAAGACGTTGGATGAGTCAACCGAAACCGAGATGGAGATTTGATTACGAGGAATACTTGTTTAATGAACTTAAATTGCATTAGTCACATGGAATTCCACATATCATGCTGATACAGCTAAACTACACGCACAAATAGCATATGAAGTGAAATATCACAACCACTGTGATTTCAAATTAAAATAAAAGAAAGAAAAAAGCAGGTAGACTAAGAGGCGAACTTTAAAAGCACACTTTTCACGTCCTATACGAATGAAAACCTGTTATCAACCACTTACCAGCTTAACTGAGATGTAACACACAATTAATTACAAAACGGTAATAATCAATCAAGTTTTCAAATAAATCACGAACTTCCGAATTTCTACACAAAATTTATGACAAGACAGCACATCACATCACGAAACGTCAAACTTTAGTCGTTTTTTTTTTCTTTTTTTTCTAGTGGCCCGTTGTTCTCGGCCAGCGAAACCGTTCCGTTTCACGGTCGGTGACTTGATCTTAATAATCTACGATTGGCATTTCTAAATTACACATGTCGTCTCTTGATATTTTTGTTATTACGGGCTTAAATTGTATGTTATTATGACGAATGGCTCGGCGCGTGTCCGCGGGTGGACTGGCTGGCGACAATGACCGGTCCGTGGTGCATTCATTACTGCGTAGGCTGCGAGGCCGACATATCGTTTTGCATGTTTGCGCGGTCTTTTTGTTTGTAAATTGCATTTTGCAACGCATTGTGCACTATATAAGGCATAGATTATAAACTTGCTATGTTTATGTAGATTTTATTCAGCTTACGTAACTTGGATGTTTATGTGTAGATAAGTGACATTATTCGTAGCTATTTAACATAGAGATTTCAATTTGCCAGGCTAGCAATAACTGTTACGCATTAGCACATTACCAGTACAGAGTGCGACCGGTCGATAGAACAAAAATATAAAAGCTACAATGATCTTATCCTAATATGAAATACATTCAATGTCGCTTTCAGGATTTTTTCACTTAAAAATTCGAAGTACTCGTTCACATACTTGTTTTATTACAGAGTACACGTAAAACACTTTTTAAGAGTCAAAATGCTGTAGTCAGTTGAAATTAACTAGTATTACACGATTGCAGTTGCATGATAAGTATTAAATAGTTAGCGAGCTGCAGACGCTAATATTTTGGGATGCTGATTCAGCCTCTCGCATCTCGGCCCACTTAAGGCGTTTCAACACGGCCTACGCTCATGACAGTGGTTAGAGCGGATTGCATTCTAAAGTGGATAAATGGTCGTAGCCATTAAAAAGTAGAATGTATTTAAAATAATAACTTTATGAAAGTAATCGCCATCCAAAATAAAAGTTTTGATATCGAACATTGCCGATTATGCATGATAGTATAATGGTTTATGGTGACTTATGTATTTTCAGACACTAGAAGAAAAACTTAATAGGAAGACTCAAGCAAATACACAATCACAAAAAGAAAAGGTAATAAAGAAAACACAGATTCAAATGAAAATGATAATTTTACATTTATTAACGATAATATAAAATGACATGTAGAAATTGTAGAATACATATGATTAAATATGATATAGGTGCGAATAAGAAGATATCGACGAAACTGAAGTTAATAGATATGATAAAAACATCGATGAGAAAACATGCTTGCACAACATCGACTCAAAGCTAAAATTTACCTGAGAAATCTGTGCTAGCATCCACATCTAGCGAGCAACTGCCGATTGAATCCACTGATTTATCCATGACTTTGACAGTCAGTTCCTTAGAGCAAGCTTTAAGCAAATCTGACTCTTTAACTTCGACTTCATAGGCGCCTATGCTGTCCAAGTCATTATCAATAATCCTAGCTTCATTAGATTTAGGGGAGACGGTCGAACTGGGAAGTTTTATGTCAGTCTCATCTGTGTTAATAGTAAGAATTGAATCAGGCTTTAAAGTGAGATCTCCAGTTAGATTCTTATCTAGAATAAGCGTGCTTTGACTCGTGAAGTTGCTGCGTATCGGCTCAATGTATTCTACGTCGTCATCATCGACGTATATGTGATTGGTATGTCCGCTTGGGCCTTGTACGTCGGTCGCGTCTTTAGGGACTGCGTCTATAACCGTTTGAGTTTTATTTAAACTCCTATAGAAATGGCTTTCCAATTTCTCTAATTGTCTTTTGGTATCTGATTGTTTCTTTCGAACTGAATCGATGATCACAGGAAGGTTGAGGAGATCGGGTGTTTTCTCGCGATTTTTTGATAAATCACGTCTGAATAACGGTGAATCGTCGCTTTCTAGCTCGAAACGTTTATATTTAGAGGAGCAATAGTCATCTACAGATGACGTGTCAGACTTTTTATCAAAGAATGCGTCTAAAGAGAAAAACGATTTCCGCTTTTTCTTAGGTTGACTAGCCCTATCAAAATTAGCATTCGCGAATGGATCACCAGTCTTGAATTGTTGCACGCAAATATTACTAGTGTTTACGAGCGATTTAGGTCGAGTTTCCTTTGGCAAACTTAGTGGTACTCGATTAGTTTCTATCTTGCGAGAATCCAAGCTGAGAGTCTTCCGAAATCGTTCATTGAGATTCGCTAGCAGGAAGTGACGGCGTTCAGTCGATTTAGGTGTGATATTGTAGGAATTTTGCTTACTTGTACAAGGTTCTGAATTAGCAATGTGCTCCGTGTATTTAAACTCGATATCGCTCTCGGAATCTTTTCTCTCTGTGCTTAAACTTTCCGAAGTCCTGTCGGGACGATGGAAAGAGAACGACCCACGGTTGGATGATCTCTTTCTATCACAGATACAGTTACCGACGCAACTGAGTCGAAGGCAATTTTTTTCTTCAGGCTCTAAAGACACTTCATGCTTGTCTGGAATGTACCTTTCTGGTAATTGCTTATGCGTCTGCAGATCTTGCCTGATCTTCTCGAGCCGTTCGTCGCCATGGAGGCCACGGGTGTACTTCGACTTGGGAGGCCTGAAGAACCTGATGGAGCCAGAGGCGTGAGGTTCGGTGGATCGTCGTCGTACGAACGGCGAATCAGATATTTTATTCACGCCTAAGAGCAGGACGGGAGATTTCTTATCCTCTTCATCAGGCAAGTCACTGGAAGGAAAAAATATTGGTTAATATTGGGATTATCGTGTTTAAGTTTATATCGCCATTAATGCGTGAAATTTGAATATAAATATAAGTGAGACATCATTTATTTGTTTACACTTTCTGTAATATAGAAGAGATACCTCTCAAACTAAGTATGGGAGGCCTTATGGGCTATGCCCAGAAAAAATACACTTCACATTAAAAGATCAAAGAAGTTTATATATTTGACGAATCACCAGCATAATAAACTACATTTTTATTCTAAAAGTACCGATTTATAATCTAAGGTCCATTGAAAAATTTTATAATGCAGTAACTCTCTCTGCAATTACCTTTCTTTTCTAAGTACCTAATAAATATGCTTTAAAGAAAGTGTTTTACTGTGAGAATGATTGGTTCACATGTTTTCTATCCAACTTGTCTATTGTTCTTTTTATGCATGACAATATACAATCACATACAATGCCCAGTTAAAAACAATGTTTGAGAAACGGAACGTAAATTAAACCTTTTTTAATTGACGCTTAAATTGAAATAAAATAAAAACTAGGTACTTTTTAATTTCACAAACATTGCTGCCAAATTCCACCTGGCCAAACAGGCCAAATTTGAAAAAAAAAAGTAAAAGCACAAGACATAAGCAGAACATACATTAGAAATAAAATAAAAACACAAAAAATACTTACACACAAAAAGTTGTTAATCATCAAACATACACAACATTAGAAGATGAAAAGAAACATTTAGAAGCTATTGGCTAATTCGCTAAAATTAGAAATCATACGTAAGCATTCTTGAATATATTAATTTATTGACTATCAGGATCAATACTTTATTGTGTCACCGCATTCGTAATTTTCGTATGTATACAGCTGGTTAATGTCACGTAAATAGTTCATTACGAGCTCTACAAACTATATTTCAATTTCAAAAAAGTTGACCAAAATTTTTGAAAATGAAATCTATATATATTTTTTTAGATATATTCTTTCCATGGACCGCTCATTTGTAAAGTTTTTAGTTTTGCACTGGCAACCGTACTTGCGGTTCGGTTCGGTTTACGGTTCGTAAAAAATGCCATAATAATATTTTTTTGCAAAATGCCAGAGCCGCGGAGGTAAGGATTGAATCGTTCCGCTGCGGATATGGCATTGACTATTAAAAACGTCAAAACGATCAACATCAAAATCTTAAAATATCTAAATGAAGCTTCAGATATTTATTAGTCTCAGCTAATAAATAAAAAATATACGGGGTGTTTGGCAGATGGATGGATTTTTTGAATTTTTTTCGAATACTCTGTTTTCAAATAACTTAATTCGTAAGATTCTGAAATTAGTCCCGACTTAAATAAAATAAAAATATTGTCCGTTTTATCATTTTTTTTGAAGTAATTGAGGTTTTAAATCCTGAAAATAGAGTATTAAAAAAGGTAAAACGGACAACATTTTTATTTTATTTAAATCTGGACAAATTCAAGAATCTTACGAATTCAGTTATTTGAAAAAAAAAACATTTGAAAACTTTGGCCCAAGTCATTTTTTTGTGCTTGACCATGTTAGCAGATGACCTCATCTATCCCCTATATACCTACACACATTGTAATTTTGTAATTGAAATGCCAGCCGACCAATGTACCAATTCATAAAATGTATCAATTCCACGTGCCCAATAGTGCCCAATTTGGGGGCCAATTACAAAACCAGTTCTTAATTTATGGATAGGTACGGATTAGACTAATTTAGGCAGACTGCGAGAATTACTTCAGTTCAGACTCCTCCACGCTGGTGGTAAACGAGCATATGGGCCGTGCTGTGCGAATCGTGGACGATCCCAAGCTCACGAGCGATATTGAGCCGTTGAGTTTAAGGAGAAATTTTGCCTCCTTGTGCGTGTTCTATCACTTATATAATGGGTTGTGCTCCGAAGAACTGTTCGACATGATGCCTACGGCCGCGTTCTACCATCGCACCGCTCGCCGTCGGCAGGGCATTCATCCTCACACCTTAGAACCTAAATGGTCGCGTACGGTACGGTTTCAGAGGAATTTCCTCCCTCGGACGCTCCGATTGTGGAATGAGCTCCCTGTCGAGGTTTTCCCGTCCGACTACAGTGTGGGGTTCTTCAAGAAAGGAGTGTATAAATTCTTAAAGGGTCGGCAACGCGCATGTGACACCCCTAGGAGTTGCAGGCGTCCATAGGCTGCGGTGACCGCTTACCATCAGGCGGGCCGTACGCTTGTTTGCCACCGACGTGGTATAAAAAAAATGATGGTAGTTCCAGCCATTCCATTCAAAACCGGTCATCCTTTACTCCATCCTCAGACTAAGAAAAAAATATAGACGGAGCATTACGAAAAAAGGTGTGTAGCCGATTTTTAAAACCATGCCCAATAAGGAAGCACACGCTTAGGCAGGCATATATTGTAAGATTGTCCCCCAATATATAATATATTTATTTATTTATATACACACTAAACCATGCACAAACCCAACACGAATGACCCTAACGCCATTGCGACATGTACTGACGAGTTCTGTTAATGGTTTAGTTTGTATATGTGTGCGAGCCTAGTGCTTACTTATTGGGCATGGTTTTAAAAACCGGCTTCATTATTTTATTCGTAATGCTCCTTCTACCTTTTTTTCTTGGTCTGAGACTTCATCAACCTTAATTTGTACATTTTCTATTGTGCAATATAGGAAAAGAAAAAAATGAATAAATCTTTGGTTCATTAGTAGGTAAACCCCGAGATTACTTATTTAGTAATAACCTATACGTTGAGGTTTGTTATTGCTTATCTCTTTTTTTGTAGAAACTGAAGCATAAGTTTCCATAACATCTGGTCAAACTTGATTTTTCCTATTTTCATGTACTTATGCGGTAAAGAATAGACGCATTCTAAATATGTTGGTGAAGGCGAATGCTCAGAATTCAGAATACCCAGGAGTCTGGACAGCCAAACGCATTAATGTGTCGATTATTTCCAAAATCGGTATCAAGACATGGTAATATTGGTAATGCACTGTTAGCCCGTAGCGGTTGCTTTCATACTTTGAACATGCAATGCGCAGCCGTGCTGATAGTCTAGAGAAACATTACTTAGTGTTAGTAGCCTAGTGGTTCAAGCATGGCGGTCGTGGGATCGAGTCCCGACTCGTACAGTTAGCATCAAAAGCCGCTACGCATTTGAAAAGTTCAAAAGTCTTTGCCAATGAGTATTTCGGAAAATGAACGGAATATCATTTGTTATTTACTGTATAGCTTTTCGATGAAGGAAACCTGCATTGCATATATCCGCGAAGCAGTTCATAGTTGTATATGAATTATATGACATGGATATGATACGAGTATATGTATGTATTGATATTGTTGTATTATTGATTGATTGCTGATGTGTGTTGTGTTGTATATGTTGTTGTTGTGTGATGTTATGTAAAATCGCCAATCCGCACTGGGCCAGCGTGGAGACTACGCCCCGTCCCTCACATCCATGAGCGGAAACCTGTGCCCAGCATTGGGACGTATATAAATAAACTGATGCTGACAAGGCAACACTCTCATGATGATCGAAGTCATTTTCCGTTCGTTACATTCACAGATTTCATAAATTCACCTACACCACGCGTTCAATTCAATTGCCAACGAGCTTTACCTACGGCAATTTGTCGTGTTATGTTCTTATATAATAGGAAGTTTTGCGCAATCGATGATCGATTCCTCGTCATAATCGATTGTTCGGCGAGCCGTTAAATTCACCTTGCTTTCTACCGTTTAATTTGGTTAAGTCATATCTGTTGTGATCTCGTTTTTATGGCGCCGTAACATGATAAAACATTAACTGAATAGAGCTAGAATATCATTTAAGTACTCATTGACGGAATAGAAAGCTTTTCTAAGCAATCTATTGTTTGTGTATCTCTCTCACTTTCAGGCAGGGGATCGATATATTTTTATTAGTATTGAAAAAGAGGCTATTGGGACGTTGACCTTAGTGAAATAAAAATAGTCCGAAAGACACCAGACCAGAATCAATGGGTACGCTGACGACCTGGCTTTTCTAGGATAATCGGACATTTTAGAAAAGTTCAAATCTCCGACATTTTTATTTCAAAGCTCAATATTTCAACGGCTAAACCCATTTTGATAAAATATGTCTAAGAACCATCGCGGAAAAACCAGCTTTCAATTTAAAAAGCCGCATTCATATCGGTTCACCAATTAGAGCTACGATGCCACATACACGGATAAACATACACATCCTCTTCTTCGTTGCGTCGGGGGTTTAAAACACCGACATACATAGGAAACAAAATTTATAATTTCTTTCAAAAGATCTTATCAAGAGTATCCTTTTAAACATGTTTGACTTTATAACAACACTAGCTGTTGCCCGCGACTTCGTTCACGTCTTCGCTTCTATTGGGCGCAGCGCGATGTTATATAGCCTAAAGCCTTCCTCGATAAATGGACTATCCAACGTTAAAAGAATTTTTCAATTCGAACCAGTAGTTCCTGAGATTAGCGCGTTCAAACAAACAAACAAACTCTTCAGCTTTATAATATTATTATACTTATAGATAATAAAGTCGAAATTAGTTTGAATAACAATTGATAGCAATATATATTGCTAAGTAATATCGCAACCACAGAACAAAATCGCAACGGATTAATTGTAATAATTTTGACAATAGCAATTGCACTCTATGTCTAGGTATTAGAGTTCATATTCATAATTCATAGACAGCATTCGAATGATGACAGGAACCAATGCCAGATGGGATTAACGTTAATTATTCAATAGTAAATAGACTTTATACAAGTAACTTAAGGTTTATATTCAAATGGCTGATAGATTAACTGTAAAGCCAATGAAGCGATTAGTCGGGTGACGACAGTTAGGGATGGGAGTGATTTATGGAATACATCATCGATTCGATAGATCGATAACTTGTCTGTGGTATCGATTACCAGGTTATATTTAGGAGTGAGTTTGTAAACGAGTACCTATCGATAAGTAGTCCTCAGATAACCTGTTTTCACCAATGTATCGCCTAAACCGTCCGCTTTGGCACCCGATCCCAGGGCTCGGAATCGCACTTGACTCCAACAAAAACTAGCACTTTAAAAATGAATATCACGCAAACGTACAGCTTAAACAAAAAATATAATTAATAAAGCTAATTTGTTTTTTTTTTTTTTTATCTAACCATGATGCCCAACCGAACATGATGACTTTGCGAAATAAAAAAATCCATCCCCACTTTACGTGTAGGGGAGGTACCCTTAAACAGTTTTTGTTTAATTTTATTCTAAGTACCGTTTTGTCGGCGTGATTGATTTGTATTGTATACCCATACCAAATTACAGCTTTCTAGTAGTAACGGTTACTGAACTAAGCCACGGACAGACGGACGAATTTGGCGAAATTATTATGGTTCCTTGTTTACTACGGAACCCTAAGAAAATTAAGCACTTTCGTGTAAGTAATTTGCAAAACTGCAATATTTAATAAGGTGGTGTCACACACAGGGCAGGCTTAGCCTAGTGTGAGCCACTGACTTATCATAGCATATGTGAATGAATTTACTTTGAAACGGTACGTACGTACCTTGTGACTTTCACTACTTTGACGCATCCCAACTGTCGCAGTATTGTTACGTTAGTGCAACAAGGTACATTTGGTGTTGAGTGTACGAGCCAGGTAAGAATAAGGAGTAGGTACATATTTATATTAGAAATATTTGACAAGCTGCGTAGCAGTTGAACCAAGGTTGCGACATCCAGACTCGATTAAAGGTTAGGAGTTACGACCTTAAGCCTCAACCGTGACGGTCACTACAGTTCTATCGATATACATACACAATTACACACACAGCACTAAAACAATACCCGCTGGCAGACAGACGCTACAAATGGCCCCATCGCACGCGATCACACACACTGTGTTATTACACTTAATTACACACATATATATCGGAGTTACAGTAAGCAATGAAATCATCGCTCTTCCAGACAATTTTCCTCTGCCCTTTTCACCCCATAAGCAGTGATAACGGGGGTAAAAATATCCCATGTCCTTTCTGGGGTCTCAAACTGTCTCCATGACAAATTTCGTCTAACCAAGTCATTCTGCGTAGACTTCAGGGTCTTCACAGGAACACAAATGTATTTTTAACATAATACTTCAAAAGATTTTTTCATTTTCATTTTTAATTACCTACCTCTATTTTATTACTTCAAAAGAAATCTGTTATCACTATCAGTTCGTATTAATTCACTTTTATCATCCTCTTTGATTTTATTTATTAACCGACTTCAAAAGAAGGAGGAGGTTCTCAGTTCGTCGGTTTTTTTTTATGTATTTTCACCGATTACTCGGAGACTAGTGGACTGATTTCGAAAATTCATTTTTTGTTTGAAAGGGTATGTTTTCTAGTTGCTCCCATTGTCATCAAGTCTGGATCTGATGACGGAATGTTGGAAAAATCGAGGGAACTCTTAAAATTATATAGCAGGAGGATGGGATATGGCGAAATCGAGGGAACTCCTCAAATTATATAGCAGGAGGATGGGGTCTGGCAAACTTTGGAATCGGTGTTTTTTTGTATAGGTACATACTGGTATATTATGTTCTACGATAATTTTTTACCATGTAGTCCGATTTTATAATTATTTTTTATTTGTTATCTTCGAAGGCAGGTACCCTCAGGGTGGTTCCTTAAAAATTTGGTGACGGGATCCAGGAGTATTCGATGGAACTCCTCAAATTTGTTAGGCTCGCAGGATTTACGCGGTATTCGAATTTTCTATTAAGGCGAAGGGTACGGCAAGGCATTTACCATACAAAAAAAAGAAATAAATGTTAAGCAAGTCTTATTTGTTAGTTTTGGCACTACAGCATTTAATTTTAATTTTTGCTTGTACATATTGGATATACGCAGAACTTCAGGTTGAAATTTTGCTGTCATTCAATAAAAAAAAACTTAAAACTAAAAAATAAATAGAAGAAATAGTTAACAGAAAAATAAGCATATTGACAACAATTTTTAAGAAAAAAAAAAACGACTTCAATGGGGGAGTCCGGTGAAAGATTATTAATCTTAGATGGTGCACTCTTAGATACCATACAATAGAATAAAAATGGCTATAAGTATGTTTATAATGGTAGAAGACTAAGTACCCTCAATTCCTCATGAAATCATGGAAAAACCTTGCTTGCTTGACAAACAAAACGAAGAGAACAAATCGCCAAACGTGAACTACGCGTCGTTGAAGAGTTCCGTTATGATCATCATCAGCAGTTCCACTTCATCAAATGTCACTTTTATGATTGAAAATGCTTGATTAGTTCATGAAAATACTAAAATCACTATTTGTGTGCCTTTCACATTTGAGGAGTTTCCTCGATTCCTAATGGATCCCATCATCAGAACTCGAGCATGACAAAAATCAATCGTGAAAATAGAACTTGCTTAACAAACACAGCTAGGAGGACAAATCGCCAAACGTGAACTTTTCGTCGTTGAAGAGTTCTGTTCTGATCATCATCAGCAGTTCCACTTCATCCAATGTCACATTTTTGGATGGAAATGCTTGACTTGTTGATAAAAACACAAAAATCACTATATGTTTGCCTTAAAGATTTGAGGAGTTTCCTCAATTCCTCATGGATCCCATCATCAGAACTGCCTTTTGACAAAAACGGGACCAACTTGGATATATATACTTACAATCAAAAAAAGAATTTTTCAAATCGGTTAAGAATTGACGGAGTTATGGAGTAACAAACATAAAAAAAAAACATACAACCTAATTGAAAACCTTCTCTTTTGAAATCTTGAAGTCGGTTAAAAAATAATAACTGTAGCGCAAACACAAACGAAGAAAAACGTGCACAAAGTTGGTATGGAAAGAGCTTGCTTACCCCTTCGCCTTAAAATGTAGTACTTAGTGGCCTCAGTGGTTGTTTGCCACCGATGTGGTGTTAAAAAAAACATGCGTATATTATGGTATTCCCTTTATTGACCGAGTTTAACGAAGGCCTGCGTTTCAGCTATGGCAAAATTGATCGCTTGTGAATTTTTTTGAGCAAGTTTGATTAATGATTATATAACCGCTGACGCGAAACGAAAAAGAGGGGTGTTATGGGTTTAACATGTGTGTCTGGGGTCTGGGTATGTGTGTAGCTCCCTAAACGAATGAACCGATTTGGGTGTGGTTTTTTAGGGTGCCGTACCTCGAAAGGAAAAAACGGAACCCTTATAGGATCACTTTGTTGTCCGTCCGTCCGTTTGTCTACTCTGTCTGTCTGTCAAGACCCTTTTTCTCAGGAAGGCGTGGAGGTATCAAGCTGGTATTTATATCAAATACTTAGGTCTACTGTCCCTTAGAGCTGTGAAAAAATCAAAAACACTCGCAAGGCAATCTAAACCTACAGGGTACTTCCCTTGAACTCAGAATCTTGAAATTTGGTACGAAGCAACGTCTTATAGCACAGATAAAGGAAAAATTGCGAAGACCGTACATTTTTAGTTACATCATACTTATAATAAAAATATTTTTACGGAACCCTCGGTGCGCGAGTCCGACTCGCACTTGGCCGGTTTTTTTAATCAAAATTCTTAAAGGCGGAGATGGTTCTTAGACTTGTTTCATTAAAATCGGTTAAGCCGTTTTTGAGATATTGAACTTTGAAATTAGTGTCGGGGGTTTTCTATTTTTCTAAGTTGTCAGTTATTTATAGAATGTTTCATGTCATGTCAGATATTGGAATTTAGAATTAAAAAAAATGAGGTCTACAGCTCACAGATACTATTTTATTCATGAGTAGTTGTAATTATTTGTTTGACGTTCTAGTCTGTATATGACCCTGATTTAACAACTGTCTGTCTACGCACTTACTTAGTAAAAGTTACACTTTCTAATCCATTAGGGCCGGTAGGGTCTGTGGTTAACTGTTCTATCCGTTTTACTGCCAATACATTTGCAACTAGAGAAAATAAGAATACTATGATCAGGGAACGAAACTTTGGTGCCGGTGAAGCCATTATGACGCAAATTCACATATAGGATGATTTTATATAAACAACATTGCGTAAACCCAATGATTATTAATAATGCAATAATGGTAATATACATTTTATTTTTTATTAATAATATTTATATTGAAAATGGTGTAAATATTAAAATAATTACAAAGACAATAAGAAAAAAATATTTTACTAAGTAAGTAATTATAAAAACTATATTAATTCGGATAAATGAAAAACAACAAATTAAATTTCGTGGGTTGTCGAAAAATAAGCAGAACGCTTCTAAAATTCAAGCACAACATCGCATCTTCTTATTTAAATACATACCTACATACATATACTGTACATTCTGAACAATGTAACGGCATCTCCCGCCGTTTATAAAAATTGTGCATAATGCCTGTAATCGCAAGTAGAACAAATATTGTTGTAAGTTAACCTTTCATCATCATAATCGATTCCTTGAATAATCCAGATAAAAACACTCTGTATGTAGCTTGACGTCATACGTCTGTCATCGGCACCAAAGTTTCGCTCCCTGACTATGATGCTCCTTACATAGTTGGTAATGGAAATGGTGTATGTTTACGTAAAGAATGACTCACAAGTTACACTACTTTCGTGCCAAGCCCACCTCGTGCCACAGAATAAAATAATAGTACGTTCGTACCATACACAAGGTACTATTATTTATTCTTAAGCGATTATTTGCGAGTAGTGTACTAGTGTAATATTTTTTATTACGTAAAATTTGGGACACTCATACTCATAAATTTAAATATTCTTAAAGTGCTTTAATCATCCTATCATTAACATTTATTACCCTGTAAGTATATAGAATTTATTTTTAAGTATCATCGTAAATAGAACTGACACCAGGGTTAAAAATTTGAACACAAGTGTTTTTTTTTCGCAAAATCGAGAAATATTAGCTTTGCTGTTACCACTACAAATCTACATCTACTCATATTTTCCTGTAGGTAACGAGGTAACATAATGTAAGAGAGGAAGACATTTTTTTTAAGTTTTTCATTGAAATCTCTCTATGTATCTCTCTCTCTCTCTCTCTCTCTCTCAGGAAAACGGTCTGTAACCAATGTATATATACGTTTCGTTACGATGTTATTTGAACTCTTGTGCACAATATTTTTATTAACAACAAAATAAAGCTACATATATTATAGTATAAGTTATACTTATATTGTCTCTAGTTGCAAATGCATTGGCAGCGGACGAATCAACTTGATTTTTAATTTAAAAAAGGCCAAGTGCGAGTCGGACTCGCGCACCGAGGGTTCCGTATAAATATTTTTATTATATGATGTAATTAAAAATTTACAGTTTTCGCAATTTTTCCTATATCTGTGCTATAAGACGTTGCTTCGTACCAAAATTCAAGATTCTGAGTTCACGGAAAGTACCCTGTAGGTTTTGATTCCCTTGCGAGTGTCGAAAATTTGCGGCATAAGCGGCTGTACCTTTTAATTGCGTAGGCTTAGAAGTTTGATTTTATCACAGCTCCAAGGGACACTAGACCTGAGTATTTGATATAAATTCCAGCTTGATGCTTCCACGCGTTCCTCAGAATAAGGGTCTTGACAGACGAACGGATAACAATTAAAGTAATCCTAATATAAGGCTCCGTTTTTCCTTTCGAGGTAAGGAACCCTAAAAAAACAAGAAAAAATTTCAATAAGTAATAAGAAATACTTGTAACAAGAGCATTAGATTAGCAATAGAATTCGAGCTTTCCTCAAGATGGATATAATGAACACGGCCAATTGAAGATAACTGTAGCATTTGTGATTCGCGGCCGTTACGCGGTGGGAAGTCGGCCAGTTTCCTTTCCAGTAATATAACGGAATATGGAAAATTGGTGTAGAACATTATACCTGTATATAGTCGAGCTTTGAAAATCCATATCAGGGCTCACGCCATAACACAACCATATAATAATAAATAAATAAATATTAAAACTATTTACTTTTTAGGGTTCCGTAGTCAACTAGGAACCCTTATAGTTTCGCCATGTCTGTCCGTCCGTCTGTCCGTCCGTCCGCGGATAATCTCAGTGACCGTTAGCACTAGAAAGCTGAAATTTGGTACTAATATGTATATCAATTACGCCGACAAAGTGGTAAAATAAAAAGTGGAAAAAATATTTTATTAGGGTACCTCCCCTATACGTAAAGTGGGGAGTGATTTTTTTTTTCATTTTAACCCTAACGTGTGATATATTGTTAGATAGGTATTTAAAAATAAATAGGGGTTTACTAAAATCATTTTTTGATAATGTTAATATTTTCGGAAATAATCGCTCCAGAAGTAAAAAAAAATGTGTCCACCCCCTCTAACTTTTGAACCATAAGTTTTAAAAATATGAAAAAAATCTCAAAAGTAGAACTTTATAAAAACTTTGTAGGAAAATTATTTTGAACTTGATAGTTTGAATAGTTTTTGAAAAAATTACAAAAACTACGGAACCCTTTACTGAGCGTGGCCCGACACGCTCTTGGCCGGTTTTTTTCATAATACCTATGGTCAGGTACACGGTTCGTTTCCCATGGAAGAAAATAATAATGAATGGACATTTTGGGATTTGGTGATAAAAACGTATGTTTGTAAATGCTCTCATCAAATGGTCATCACTGTTACCGTAATACGACCGATTACAAAACACTAGAATTATGTAAATGAACACGATATGTCCGTGTGAAAGCAGGGTTCAATTAACTCTTGACAGCTGACATTCGACCCGCCTTCCGGTTCCGATAGTTTTTACAAAACATTTGACTATTAAGTCTTATTAGAATGGAATAGAGTTTGAAATTATCACTGAGTATCTTTTCCACAGTTGTTATCAAATGATGTGGTTTTAAGGCGTAAAGTAGGTAAACAAGCGTAGATAGTTTTCCTGACATTGGAGAGCCTATAAATATCTTTATTATGGAATTCGGAGACATTACACATCTCCCATTAAGAGTCCCCTTGGCGTGTCGTAAAATTTAGTCATATGAGCGATCATTTTTAGGGTTCCGTACCCAAATGGTAAAAACGGGACCCTATTACTAAGACTTCGCTGTCCGTCCGTCCGTCCGTTTATCACCAGGCTGTATCTCAAGAACCGTAATAGCTATAACAACTGATACGAAAAACAAAATAATAATTAAGAGGGGCTCCCATACAAAAAACGTGATATTTTAGCCCTTTTTCATGGCTACCACTCGCCGAGCTAGATCTCAAGAACCGTAATAATAATAATTAAGGGGGGCTCCCATACAACAGAATAGTTGTTGGCGTTTTTTTTTCTGGTACGGAACCCTTCGTGCACGAGTCCGGGTTTTTGTATACTTTTCATTTCGCATTTGCCAGACAAAGAAACCATTAACTATTAGGACTTTTAAAAAACTGCTCGTACAGAGCTATTTAATTATAATTAGGTTATCAATTATCACCGTCAAGATTATGATTAGCCTATCTATATATGTCCCACTGCTGGTAACAGGCATCGTCTCATAGATTAGAGGGATGGGGACTTCACAATTTCACATACACTTTGAATTCTTTCGTAGATATATGCAGGTTTCCTCACGTTGTTTTCCTTCACCGAAAAGCTAATGGTGAACATCAAATAATATTTCGTACATAAGTTCTATAAACTCATTGTTACGAGGCAGGATTCGAGTTTGACCCCACAACGCCGCTTGACAGCCGCATTCTTGGACCACTTGGGCCACCGTAGCGCCTAGATTACCTACGCTATAACCATCGTGAAATCATCATGGATAGGGATGTTTGGCAGTGATAGCGTCCTGCACGGCTAATCTATTGCGAAAATAGATTTTCTGCTGTAGCATTGTTATTTTGTAGTAGCTGACACTGTCATTTTATATATAACTATACAATGTATATTGTTTTGAAAAAATTACACCTCGCCGAGTTTCTTACGCCGGTTCTTCTCGTGGCAGAAGTTTATTTTTCCGAACCGGTGGTAGTTTATTGACGTTCATAGATGCATGTTATATGCCTAATTTGTCTAATATACTACTTTTACTTAAATAAGGGGTCGAAATTAAATAAATAGTGGTCGAACTATGCTTACCTATCTTATATAAAAATAATAATATATATATATATATATATATATATTATACGACAATTTTTTACACAAATCGAACTAGTCCCATTGTAAGTATATAAGGCTTGTGTTATAGGTACTAGACGAAGACATATTTAATAGTTCAATACATAGAAAACAAAGTCTCAGGAACAAATGTTTCTGCTCACCTCAGAAACAAATGCCCTTACCGGGATTCGAACCCGGGACCTCTAGCTTCGGAGGCAGTGTCACTAGAAGTTGCAGGACGAAGTTGCACCACGTCAGTAGGGAGTACCCACTGGCAACCGTCCTGTCTTCTCGAAGATGTCACGGTTCGAACATAATGGCTATACGATAAATAAATAAATAATCGTGAAATATATATGATCAATGCCAATAGAGCATGGATTTTATAATGCCGAGTTGCTGAAATGTTAAGACTGACATAACATAAATAAGAGTACATAATGTACGAAAAGGTAGAGTACACACACGCTTCCACCTGTTGCACCTTTTTTTTGAAGGTGTGAAAATGCTTTATGCATACCCCCAGCCCGGGGAAGGCCGTTTGGGGGTTATGTGGGACTCTGCGGCGTCACCCGCTCTGCCGTTAAAGGGGGCGCAATGGAATCGCGAGTATTTTATCACGACGCCCCCCGGACCAGTTGCACCTTGGGCGCTGCTAAGAAAGTCAGTGAGGCCCAGGCCTTCGCTTGTTTACCACATATAAGTTTTTTTTTTAAAGTAGGTTAACCAGGACTTGGTTGAACGAAAGCCTGTCTTGCCTCACCTGAAGCGCAACAGCGGGAAAAAAGTAGTGTAAACAAAAACCGGACGAATGTCGCCATATTTATCAACAGCATACCGTCGTGCTAGCCCTACGTCATTGATACGCTAGGGCTGTCAACTTCAGAGTGCGAGTTTCAATAGAATAAAATATTAAGTCAAATATATATCACGCATTCACGCACTAACGTTTAAAAGAGGTAGGTAGGGCACAGCAGAACGTCGTCTTCATCTCGCTGATATTTAGAGTAGCCCAAGTGGAGAAGTACCTCCACCTTACAGAAGACTGCAGCCATATTAACACCACGCTATTTGCTGTTGACGTAGTGTGACATAGGTATTTGGTTTTGTGTGCCTGGTGGGGAGTAAGGTCGCCAGAGCTCCCGTGAATGAGCAGTGTTGATAGTGAGGGACCTGCACTGCATACGTTTTTAGCTGTTAACAAAACGAATCCTTAAGTCAATGAAGAGTCAGCGACGCGCTTTTGATTCTTATGGAGTCGCAAGCGTCCACAGGCTACGCCTGCTTACCATTAGGCAGGCCGTGTGCTTGTTTGCCACTGTAGTTGTATTAAGAAAACGAAATAACGGGAAAAACGAATGTAAACAAAAAACCGGAAGAATGTGGCTATATTTATCAACAGCATACCGTCGTGCTAGCCCTACGCCATTCGTACGCTGGGGCTGTCAACTTTAGACGTGGACACTTATACAAACAAACAAAAACATACAGTCGAATTGAGAATCTCCTCAATATTTGAAGTCGGTTAAAAACTGCACACAAGAGGGGACCATTTTCTTGACAATGACACGTATATTCGACGTGATTGACATAGACGTCATAAATAAAATAACGTTAATGCGGTAAATATTTGCGGTTTTGGAGTTTTCCCATGATACTCACTACATTTGTAGCTTGGAACTAGTCTACTTAAACTTTACCGACGAGACAATCTCGTCAATCTTTCGGTCTACCTGATGATAAAAGACACCGTAACCTATGGACGCTTGCGATTCTAGAAGACTCATATGCGCGTTGCCGAGCTTTTATTGACATGAGGATTCGTTGTTGTCAAGCTAAGTTTTTATTTTTGACGACGAAATAAATATTGTCAGCCAAGCCATAATGATCGCGATTTCAAAGTTTCCAAAAACAGTCTCGACAAAAAATCTATAAAATTATCGAATCCGCTCACAAAATTTCTCGAGAACCGGTTGAGAAATGCGACCTGTAGAGAAGAACAACGGGAAATCCGTCCATACGAAATCATTTTTGTTGAAGCTGAAACGGAGACCTAATTGAGATTGATAATTAATGTGTTTATCTATATATTTTTCATTTTTCTACGAACGTAAAATAATTTAATTTAAATAAAAAATCGAAATGGTGGCAGAATGCGTGCATTGAGTCCGCCTTTTGTACGTTAAGATTTCTTATTGTGCAATAAAGATTAAATAAATAAATAAATAAAATTGACGCACGCCCCTTTAAAAAAACAGTTGTATAATAATGTACTGAAATCTATTTTGATTCTCCCACTAGTATTATAATGACTTCTCTATTGTATAGACTTGCATTTGTATGGTATAGATTATACTAATGTAGTACAAAAAAATGCTACATGCTAATGTAAATTATTGTGACAAATGTACAGTCGCGGAATGAAAAGGTTCGTCACTTTTTAACTCTATTTTAATGCTGTTAAGGTCGAAGAGTGACAAACCTTTTCATTCCGTGACTTTACTGTGCAAATGCCAACCCTGCGTAAGTTATGCGTATTGACGCTATTGAAATTTCACTTTAGAGCCTTTCAATAGTGATTCATCATTTGCATAACCCTAGCGTAGCAGTCTTATTACGAACCAATAGAGTTCATTTTCATACGGTGTCGCTTAGTCTTCTTGGGAGGAAGTGTTTACATTGAATGAGTTTCAAAAGAATAAAGCTTACTTCGTCTGTTGCATGTAGAATGTGTGATATGAATCCATAACTTAGCTTATTGTAATGGTGTTATAAATGCGAAATTGTCGCGCTTCAACAGATTTAGATGAAATGTATGCAGATATTTTGAGACAGGATATTTTTTATCTACCTCTAAAATCATAATCGGGGTAAATTCGAAGTTTGAAGGTTAGTGAGATTAACGAATAGGTGTACAGTAAGCATCAAAAGTAGCTACGCTTTTGAAACGTTCAAAAGTCTTTATTACATGGGAATAAGAGCTTCTGACCTGTTCATATTTTTCACCTTATTCCATTGAAATAAGGTCCGAAAATATAAACATATTTTTTATAAAGTGCTTACATACATAGATACATATTTATGCCCTCGACTGTACACAGGGCCGGTGCAGTGAGCGCAGCTAGTCTTACTGTGTTTTCTAGATCATCTAACTAAATGCCTAGATAGGTTAAACCTGTCCCGGGTTGATTTTCTATGTTTCTATTCAGTAGAATAAACACTTATAGAAGCTCTTGTAGAAATTTTGTAGTATACAATTTCTCAAATTTATTCCGTAAAAGCTTCGCCTGATTCCATAAATTAATTAAAACAAATTGAAACAAGTACTTACAATAATATAAATACATTGATACAGGCAAAAGATGTGAACCAAATGAAAAATTAATGAATACATGTTATTATCGAAGGTAAGTAAATAAATATTCCGAATCCGATTTACGTTTTTGAAATAAAGTAAAATTGTCTGTTTAATCTAGGTTTTATAGGTACCACAAACCTGTCCTAGATATCCTACAATTGGGCATTATCATTACACGAACACGAAAATACTTACACATTTCATTCATGTCGAACAAACCATTTGTAAAAAACTTCAAAACACAAGTTCGTTCACACTAAAACAACAGTAATAATGACAAGGTAATGGAAAAACAACGGGCCAAAAACCGTGCCTTTGGGAACGCCGGCCTCAACTCGAAATTTCTCTTAGAAATCGACTCTGGCGCACGACCGTCGCGGCGTAGGCGTACCGACACTATGACGTGTACATTCAATTGCCTATTAAACCAATTCCCATATAACACTTATGTTATACACCTGCGTTACGCTGTCTAACGCTTCAGTGAGAGCGAAACGGGCGTTTGACTCGCTAACGTTCGCGGCAATGGACGAAGAACAATCAAGGGAGCCGATATTACCGTTTGAAAAGAAGCGCGAGTGGTACAGTTTTTGTACCTTGTAAAAGCAGTTTGTAACTGTCTTATTTTCATAGAGATAAAGTCTATTTCAGTTACGTTGAAGTTAGTAAAATGTATTGGTGGGTACAGTCGATTAACCATCCAAATGAAATTGTTGACGCTCTTATTGCGTTTCAAAAAGGTTTAAATTGCTTTGATTTGGATGACTGTGAACGAGGATGCTAAGGGGGGACTGGTTTACGGGTTTAACACGTGCTAAGGTGTGATGATTGTAAGGTAACAGATGGTTTAGAGAAACCAATATAAAAAAACGCTGAGCCAGTTAATAATAAACTTTGTCCATATATCATGAAAGGTCACGTTAAAAACCATGTTTTTGTGGTTTTTCTTCACATATGCATGGTTCGTGACGTGATAAAACGCTATAAAAATATCAGAGTATAATTGAATTAATTAGTATGCATTTTTATGATGACTTGTTAATTATTGCATTGTGGACTTTTTAAATGAAACCAATCAGCTATTGAAAAGTAGGGTATTTTACGCGAGACATGGTGATAAAACTGATAAAACATTTTTCAGGTGAAATCAATCCCATATACGATTTTTATGAACTTTACACAACTAGGTAAAGTCAGCCAAGAATACACACTCAGAGCTACTAGATTTGGACACAAATAATAGAGTCGTAAAGTGTTAGACCACTTTTTTGGCTGATGTACAGTCAGCTGCTTTGCAATCGGCAAAGCGCTTGTGATTCCTGTGGCAAGGTGTTTGCTTACTACTGTTAAGCTACATATAATGGTTCGCCATCGTGTTTGTGGTGGAAAGACAAAATAACCCGGCCAAGTGCGTGTCGGAACAAGCGCAAAGAAGGGTTACGTACCAACACCTACTAGTCCACATTACATTGAATCCAAAAAGGTCGTATCTTCAGGGAACTCACGGCACTTACATCCCTTTGTTTGGGCGAGACAGTTTTTCAGTGATTACTCAAAAACCGTCAAAAAATCGTTGAAAGTTTTTATTAATGCTCACCACCCCAAATTTTACCCCACACGCCTATGTGCATTGAAATATTTTTTTCATCCACCGTTTACACGCATAGGGTGTCCCTCCTAATTTAATATTATTTCGTAATTTCACTTCATTTTTCTATAGCGGTTTATAGAATACACCTTCCTACCAAAATTCATAATTGTAGTGCATATAGTCTCCGAGTAAATCGGCTGTGACATACGGACGGACGGACGGACAAACATGACGAAACTCCGGTTCCATTAACAATGACAAGCCTAAGGTGAACTGGAATGTCCGATTGTAAGAATAAGATTGAGTCATTACCCACCCGTTACAGCATACTGAGCATATATGTATAGGATACGCGTTTCCTTTATTACTGTACTGAAGGTGTGGCCATGGCCGTCTTCCATCCGTTACCGCGATAGATACGAATGTAGTCCGTTTGATTCCATGGATATACTACTTGTATGTTGTCTGGTTTATTTGAATCGAAGGGGGAGACAGAAACAAATAACAACACAGTGAAAAAAACGGGTGTTAATTATTATTATTAGTTTTTTATGGTGTTTGATTGATCTTTATTTCAATAACAGTTTGTAGAGGTTAACGTGGTTTTATCCATTTACCGAGTTTTCTTAAGACAATTTTAATAAGGGAGCGTCCACGAATTACGTGGCAAGAATTTTATATCTTTTAATAAATTTATCTTGATATCCTCACCTTATTTTATTATTATAAATGCGAAACTGACACTGTCTGACAGTTTGTTTCTGACATTTACTTACACGCTTAACTATACTGCTATGCTCTCTCGTAGCCGTAATTGCCGTCCACAGCGACTGCTTCAACACCTCTGTTGGTGTTGGTTGCATTCGTGTGCTTATTACGTCACCTACCTCGTGCAGCAGGCACGTTAGCACATCATTAACATAATTGTACGTTTGAGCGTTTAGATGACATTTTATTTGTCCGTAGTTTAGTCCATGGAGAACATATGATATACTAGCAACCCACCCCGCGGTACGCACGGTTTAAAATATAATGCACATGAGAAATATACATAAATTGTACACCAAAACCTTCCGGAAGAATCAAGCTACACGTTGGTGAAAGCCGCATCTAAAACCATCAAGCCGTTTTCGAGTTTATCGCGAACATACAGACAGTCAGACGTGGCGGGGGACTTCATTTTATTGTATAGGTTTTTTACCAGTAATTTTGCAAATCATCTCCGCTAAGAGATATTTGTGGACACATCGCGAACGTTGCTGTTGATGTTGACGTAGATAACGCGAAGATCCGTTCAACATGGATCATAACCATGATGACCATATCATGACATGTCAAAAGTTTAGAACCAGGCTAATAAACCCGTGGACGTTCACACGCCGCGTACTTACTTGCGTGAAAACAGGCGCTTATACAGGGGCATCCAGTGCGCTAGCGTAGCGGTGAATTACATCACAGATCGTAGATTAATCACGTGAATGCACTTTTTCCCCTGGTGGTGGTGTGTTTTTAGGTTTCCCCTCCTATCAAATATGAAGTGTATTCATTTGGTATGCTAAAAATATTCGAAATATTATTTTTAATCAATAATTTTCAGTAGTGCCTTATAGAAATCGGGCGTTCAACGAGAAATAAATACACACGAAATCGTTTTGTTCTCATTTTCTCGAAGTTTAGCTGTTAGCTGGAATGGAAGGGATTCATAGAGATTCAAGTTCGCTTTCGTACATTTATAGTACTTTGGTAAATGTTTTTCTTATGAGTTCTGAGCAATAAAGTGTCATACATACACCGCGACAGCACGCTCGTCTAGATAACTTTCGACCTTTGTCAACTAGAACGTACAGGACTAATACTGGATCCTATAGTGTAATACCGAGAATTTGTAACGAGCATAATTTACTATATAAAAGAAACAGGGTTGATATACTGAACATGTCACAAAATCAGTTCAAAACATATCTCTGTAAACAAAAATCAAATATGTTATAAGTCATAATCTCCAAGTTTGATGTTAATTTTAAATCTGCTTTTCTCAATTGTTATACAATATTATAATGTTCCTAGCCTTCTTACAAGTAACTTACCTTATAGCCAACCTTAGATTTAGTGCAAATAAGGGTGGATTGAGTGTAGACGTAATTAAGTAGATTTTACTATGTTTAATGCATGCCGTGTTTGCCTGTAATTGGGTGAATACTCTAGCAGTAGTTCATTATCTGTTGTAAATAAGATTTTTTATTGTATTACATCTGTTGGCAAACCTTAATAAATAAATAAATAAATAAATAAATACATACCTACGTTACACTGAGTATGGTATGTGACAGTATGTGGTTCTTGGCGACCGGATACTCCATAATAAGCTATTTCAGTGAATCATGGTCATTGTCGTTCTGTTCAGATTAACTCCTATGATAATGATTAATGATCCAGCTAAGATCAGTAACATCATCGATGTCCTTTAGGCACTATTGTTATGAATGCATTTATCTATTCTTGTATGTACGTCACTTATACATTTTGATGTTTAGTGTATAATATACTTGTTGTTGTCGTCGTATTTTCTTATTAGATATTATCATACTTTTTTCTCTGCACCTTTTATACCATTCTGTTTAGCCCAATGGTTGGCTGGTAGAGGCATCTGGCATTAAGCCCGCCATTTGATCATTTCTGTTTTGTGAAATAAAGTTTAAATAAATAAATAAATATTGACTGGTCAAAATGGCTAAAACCATACACGTGATGAGCCCCTCCGTGTATAACAAATTGCCAATGAGCATAACAGACGCTCCTAGTCTTATCAGCTTCAAAAATAAACTTAAGACTTGGCTTGTTGAGCGGTCGTTCTATGACATTGAAGAATTCTTTAACCTTAAATAATGTATTTTACAGGTAAAAATAATGACGTCGTGTACCGAATATAAAAATTTACTTAAACATATACCTACAGATAATTAGTATCCTAATCCTAAGCTTATGACATGTGTACAATTGTACAATTGTTTTTGAATTGATGGAAATGTCCTATACTATAATAATATTGACTTGTAATATGTGTTACTAATAAAGTATGAGTATGAGTATTTTATTTGACGATTTCAGCATCTTACTTTATTTAAGTTCACACCTGGCTTAAAGGACCAAGACAAATAGGACACTAAATTTGGTACATCTGGTACAAGGATCTGTACTTACAAATCTCGGAAACAGCAAATTGTCTAGCTGGTGAATAGAGGCCAGTTGTGTGAGGACTTTCAAAAGCATATACGTTCCGTTTCAAACCTTACCCCGACGTATTAGACTAATTCTTAGCTTTCGAACTCCGAACGGAGCGTGGCGCGCGTTCCATTTCACGCATGAACTGTTTACGTATTCAACGGAAAATTGTAGGGATAAGGCTGGGTGTAGACTACACACGGTGGTGTAATTTGTGGCGTGGTTTTAGACATCGGTGGTAGGTAAGCCCGAGCAATTTAGCTTTGTGTACGGCCGAAAAATGAGGTGTATGCATAAAAAAACGGACCAGCACGTGGTGGTTATACCACCAGTGACGCATCATTATTACAAACCCCCCCCCCCACTCCCCAGTTTAATTTTTTTTTCGTTATTTTACACAGTTAAATAATTTTACATCATATTTCTATAGCGGTTCATAGCATACACCTTCCTACCAAATTTCATAATTGTAGTGCTCATAGTCTGCGAGTAAATCGGCTGTGACATACGGACGGACGGACGGACAGACATGACGAATCTATAAGGGTTCCGTTGTGCCATTTTGACTACGGAACCCTAAAAATTGAATTTAAACAATGACAGAGATGATATAGTCATAGATAGAGTTCATAGTGTTCATACCCGACACTAACGTATGTGACCCGAAGGTATCTACATTTTATTTGTTTTAATAACACAGGTTTAGGACATTATCCTATCCCCCTTATTCATAAAACTTAACAAACCTCTGTTAGGTAAAAAATATTTTGTCCCTTTCTCACAAACATAAAATGTCAAAGTGTCATTTGTCATTGACTAATAAAGTTTCACATAACTAGACATGAACTTGTAAATCATTTTTCACCTCAGCGGCTCGAAAATGGCGGTTTTGCTGCTTGAAACCAGTGAGCAAAATGCAATTTTGCTGCGAACGTGAAAAAAATTAACTTTTTATTTTTTCATATCGTAGGTTAGTTTATGTAACTTCATTCAAATCAAAATCAAAATCAAAAATTTAATTCTGCATATAGGCCACAAGGGCACTTTTACAAGTCAACACATGAATTATACAATTAAATAAATTGACAATGATAATTATAATGTTTTCAAAACAGAATTGCAGAACTAAAAAAAAGTAGACAATAATAATAATGATTTCAAAACTATAGTCATTAACAAACTCACAATATTCAATTAAAATTATCTTACAATACATTATACAAAGAAAAAAATTAGTGACGTATATATACGGTCTCTGTCCGAATACACAAAAGTATATACAATAAATTTAATATCTCAGAGATGTATATGGTCTCTGAGCGTCCATTATTCCTAAGTCCTTAGAGATGTACATGGTCTCTAAGCGTCTAAATCAAAATAAGTATTATGGTAAATGAAAATAGCACTTAAGTAATTTAATATTCTCAGAGATGTATAAGGTCTCTAAGCGTCAATAACAATAAAATTAATCCAAAACAGGATGTCTCTCGTCAATCTCCAATAAAATAACACTAGTATTAAGGTATTAATCATGCCCTTGCAAGCATGAACAGACCGGACTCCACAAACAGCACCCGATCAAGAGTATGACGCGTATCTCAGCCATCGCCTCCCTCGACCATTTGTTAGGGAAGGTGGCGACCCGATCAACGACGCCACCGTAAGCAAAGCCTTTTAAGCGAGCATGACATATTCAGGCTGCCGGACATTAATAAATAATATAAAAGATTAAAACAACTGTTCGGCAAGAAACAGCATCATCTAAATATATAAAAGAAGAAACTGACTGACTGACTGACTGACTGACTGACTGACTGACTGACTGACTGACATATCAACGCACAGCCCAAACCGCTGGTCCTAGAGATTCCAAATTTGGCACGTAGGTTCCTTATAAGGTCTAGGGGTGCACTAAGAAAGGATTTTTCAAAATTCAACGCCTAAGGGGGTGAAATGGGGCTCCGAAGTTTGTATGGCGAAACAAGATTGGCTGGACTATTTTATTCGAAACTTCACAAAAGTATTTCTAACGATAAATGAGTAAACACGTGTTTCAGGTTTTCTGAAAAATCAACCCCTAAAAGGGGGAAATGTGGTGACAAATTCTGAAAATCGACATGGGTATTGTTTTTATGGTTTATCGGGTCGCTGATAACGAAAACAACAATGTTTTTGAAATCCCACGTGGAGGACGTGAAATACCATCCCCCTGTTGGGGTGCGAGGGGGATGAAATGTCTAAATATTAATATGGGTGTCGTTTTTATGGTTTTTTGGAACGTTCATTACGAAAATGGCATCGATTTTGAAATTTAATGTAGTGGACATGAAAACTTTTGAAAGTTTGTGCCAAATTGCAAGAAATAACTGACTGACTGAGCGAGTGACATATCATCGCATATCCCAAACTACTGGTTTTAGAGATTCTAAATTTAGTATGTAGGTTCCATATAAGGTCTAGAGGTGCATTAAGAAAGTACTTTTCAAAATTCAAACCCTAAGGGGGTTAAATGGGGGTCCGAAGTGTGTGTGGGGAATCAAGATTAGTTGGACTATTTTATTCGAAACTTCACAGGAGTATTTCTAAAGATAAATGAGTAAACACGTGTTGCAGGTTTTTTGAGAAATAAACTCCTAAAAGGGGGAAAGGTGGTGACAAATTCTGAAAATCGACATGGGTATTGTTTTTATGATATACCGGGTCGCTGATAACGAAAACAACAATGATTTTACAATCCCATGTGGAGGACGTGAAATACCATCCCCCCTGTTGGGGTGCGAGGGGGATGAAATATCGAAATATTAATATGGGTGTCGTTTTTATGGTTTTTTGGAACGTTCATTACGAAAATGGCATCGATTTTGAAATTTTATGTAGAGGACATGAAAACTTTTGAAAGTTTGTGCCAAATTGCAAGAAATAACTGACTGACTAAGCGAGTGACATATCATCGCATAGCCCAAACTACTGGTTCCAGAGATTCTTAATTTAGTATGTAGGTTCCATATAAGGTCTAGAGGTGCATTAAGAAAGTACTTTTAAAATTCAACCCCTAAGGGGGTGAAATGGGGCTCCGAAGTTTGTATGGCGAAACAAGATTGGCTGGACTATTTTATTCGAAACTTCACAAAAGTATTTCTAACGATAAATGAGTAAACACGTGTTTCAGGTTTTCTGAAAAATCAACCCCTAAAAGGGGGGAAATGTGGTGACAAATTCTGAAAATCGACATGGGTAATGTTTTTATGGTTTATCGGGTCGCTGATAACGAAAACAACAATGTTTTTGAAATCCCACGTGGAGGACGTGAAATACCATCCCCCTGTTGGGGTGCGAGGGGGATGAAATGTCTAAATATTAATATGGGTGTCGTTTTTATGGTTTTTTGGAACGTTCATTACGAAAATGGCATCGATTTTGAAATTTAATGTAGTGGACATGAAAACTTTTGAAAGTTTGTGCCAAATTGCAAGAAATAACTGACTGACTGAGCGAGTGACATATCATCGCATAGCCCAAACTACTGGTTTTAGAGATTCTAAATTTAGTATGTAGGTTCCATATAAGGTCTAGAGGTGCATTAAGAAAATACTTTTCAAAATTCAAACCCTAAGGGGGTTAAATGGGGGTCCGAAGTGTGTGTGGGGAATCAAGATTAGTTGGACTATTTTATTCGAAACTTCACAGGAGTATTTCTAAAGATAAATGAGTAAACACGTGTTGCAGGTTTTTTTGAGAAATAAACTCCTAAAAGGGGGAAAGGTGGTGACAAATTCTGAAAATCGACATGGGTATTGTTTTTATGATATACCGGGTCGCTGATAACGAAACAGAAAACAACAATGATTTAACAATCCCATGTGGAGGACGTAAAATACCATCCCCCCTGTTGGGGTGCGAGGGGGATGAAATATCTAAATATTAATATGGGTGTCGTTTTGATGGTTTTTTGGAACGTTCATTACGAAAATGGCATCGATTTTGAAATTTAATGTAGTAGACATGAAAACTTTTGAAAGTTTGTGCCAAATTGCAAGAAATAACTGACTGACTGAGCGAGTGACATATCATCGCATAGCCCAAACTACTGGTTCCAGAGATTCTTAATTTAGTATGTAGGTTCCATATAAGGTCTAGAGGTGCATTAAGAAAGTACTTTTCAAAATTCAACCCCTAAGGGGGTTAAATGGGGGTCCGAAGTGTGTGTGGGGAATCAAGATTAGTTGGACTATTTTATTCGAAACTTGACAGGAGTATTTCTAACGTTAAATGAGTAAACATGTGTTTCAGGTTTTATGAGAAATCAACCCCTAAAGTGGGAAAAGTGGTGACAAATTCTGAAAATCGATATGGGTAGGTATTGTTTCTATGGTTTATCGGGTCGCTGATTACGAAAACAACAATGATTTTAAAATCCCACGTGGCGGACGTGAAATACCATTCCCTCTGTTGGGTTCTAAGGGGGTTGGAATGTCTAAATATTAATATGGGCGTCGTTTTTATGGTTCTTTGGGTCGTTAATTTTGAAAATGGCATTGATTTCGAAATTTTATATTGCGGACATGAACTATTAAAAGTGTTTGCCAAATTGCAAGAAGAAACTGACTGACTGAGTGAGTGACATATCAACGCACAGCCCACACTACTGATTCGAGAGATACCAAATTTGGCATGTAGGTTCCTTATACCATCTTAAGGTGCATGAAATGCCGTGAATTCCTTATGAAGAGACGACCTTTTTTGATTCAATGTATTGTAAGTAAGTGGTTTTATTAATCAGTGCCGTCCGATACGATTTCGATAAAAATCGATATTTGAGCGTCCGAGAGGTCCCCTAATACGACTCCGAGGTAAAATTGGGCTAAGTGGCAGCCATATTGATTTTCTTAATTTCCTTCCCAATTTCGTTCAAAATAGATATCTGAGCGTTCGAGATGTCTCTTATTACGAATCCGAGGTAAAATTTGGAAAAAGTCGCAGCCATATTGATTTTGTTCATTTCCTTCCCGATTTGGTACAAAATCGATATCTGAGCGTCCGACAGGTCTCGTAATACGAATGCAAGGTAAAATTTGGAAATAGTGGCGGCCATATTTTTTTTTTTCATTTCCGTTCCGATTTTGTTAAAAATCGATATCTTAGCGTCCACAAGGTCTCTTAATACGAATCCGAGGTAAAATTTGGAAAAAGTGGCAGCCATATTGATTTTCTTCATTTCCGTCCCGATTTCGTTCAAAATCGATATCCGAGCGTCCGAGACGTTCCCTAATACGAATCCGAGGTAAAATTTGAAAAAAGTGGCGGCCATATTGTTTTTTTCATTTCCGTCCTGATTTCGTTCAAAATCGATATCTGATTGTCCGAGAGGTCTCTTAATACGAATTCCAGGTAAAATTTGTGTAAGTGGTAGCCATATTGATTTTTTTTCCACCCGATTTCGTTCAAAATCGAGATCTGAGCGTCCGAGAGGACTCTTAATTCGAATCTGAATTGAGTTTTAAAAACGACATAGAGGTTTCAATATTTTTTCCATTTAAATCAACCTAAAAAAATTTTTTTTAAATGTATTGCATTTATTTACCAACCGTGAGGTCTTCGAGAAGACAAGTACGGTTGTCAGTTTTTTGTTGCACTTTTAGCACCACCCACGGGTCACGTGTTGGGTAACGGTGGGTACTCCCTACGGACGTGGTGCAACTTCGACCCCCCTTTGTCAAGTGAGGGGGCAATTTGACTGTTAGAAGTTCTCAAGCCGCCCGAAGGCCTCTAACTTGGCTTAACGACTGCTGTCGTAAACAGCAGTCGGGATCAACGGCTTAACGTGCCTCCCAAAGCACGAGAGCGCTCAGTTAGTAATTACTCAAAGCGGTCACCCATCCAAGACCTGACCTGCACCCACATTGCTTAACCTCGCATACCGCACGCGGTAGGCGGGTGCCGCTGAGCCACGAGCGCTCTGAATTCTTGATAGTTTGTGCCAAATTTCAATTCAATCGGTCCAGTAAAAGCAACTCGGTTGTAACAGACGGACTAACAGTAAGGAGTGCGAATGAAAGTGAAGCCAAATTTTCTTTTTGGATGCTCCTTTTAATAAATCACAATCACCAAACTTCGTATACCAAAACTCCCAGAATGTAACAACTACTATTCTGGAAACGGCATCTAAATCGGTTCAGCCAAACGCGAGATAATCTTGGACAAACATACATATATACCTACATACATATATAATATACGGGTCAAACAGTGAACCTCTTTTTTGTAGACGGTTAAAAATTACGCTTAGTACGCGGGCGAAGCCGCGGGCAAATGCTAGTGTTTCATAAAACGCAACGAAAGAGCTGTACAAGGAAATAGGCTAAGTGAAGCATAGGTATATATATTTTAACTAACAAGATTATACTATCACTGGCTTAAAAGCATTTTTATCATTTAAGAAATCGTTGACAGCATAATAAGCCTGGCTTAGCAAATAACGTTTAATATGAGACTTAAATTTACTCAGTGGCAGATTAACTATTTCGGTGGGTATTTTATTATAAAATCGTATACAGTTCCCCACGAACGACGTGCTAACCTTCAGGAGACGACTGGCTTTCACTGCAATCTTGTGTTTACTTCTAGTGTTGTAGTCGTGGATATCACTGTTAAGTTTGAACTCATGAAGATTTTTCCGAATTCCATTCTCTCTATCACTATTCCTTCGCGAGATATGTTCTCGCCGCTGTGGTGAAAAGTTGTATGTATGACACGAGAGCAAAGATATTTGCATCTCGTGTCTTTGAGTCCCTCGCTACGCTCAAGATTCTAATTTTGAATCACTCTCTACGCTCGTGATTCAATTATAAAATCTTTAGCTTGCTCGGGACTCAACATCAACACTCGCAGCAAAAATCTACTTTGCTCTCTTGTTGAACAAATAACTATAATACGATAATTGGTAGCCACTTGGGGTTTAGTCGTATTTCGAGTTCGCCCGATGGAAAAACATTATTCACTACTGTACCTATGTATAACTGGGTTTATACTTTACATGTAATTAAACTTTTTCACTGTTACATTTACTAATTTCATTATAGAACATGCGAAAACATTCACGACCGAGTAAACACAATGACGTTAACAACTGACTACAACATGCAGTTATGTTATGACAGATAATTAATCAACAATGTCAGTTTAGGCAAATAGAAGTAGTAAAAAACATATTTTAACACCGTACAGGCTACGGGACAAGCAGAATATAAATTATCCTACAGCCCCTTTAGGCATGTTTATATGTACGTTAATACTAACAAGTAATAGTTATAGAGATAAAACATTTTACATATTTTGTGTTCCCCTATAATTGACTAACTAAATAATGGGATTCTCGCAAATTTGTAAATTAGACGAATTGCTCAATGAAAATGCAACAATAAAGTGGGAAAACGCTTTTATTAAATTTTATTTTGGGCTCGTCCAAAAATCACGTAATTAATTTTTGGCACGTTTTTTAAGGCCCTAACCTAAATGTCAAAATTGTTAAAATATACTGTTTAAAATAACAGTTGAAAAAAAAAAATTTGGATGAAAAATGAAAGTTGATTATCGATCTAACATATTGGAAGTTAAATAAGTGAGAATCGAGCCCTGTACTTTAGCCTGGTTTATGGCGCATACGCATACCCCCGGACGAGCATTAAGAGTTCTGCAAGCAATAAGATAGAGCGAGAAAACCAAGGTCATTCAACTACTTATGTCAGTCTATCTTAAAGTTTTCAGGACTGCAATGTTAGTTTGTGCGGATGCGCCTTTAGCCACTTGCTATTTGTATCGATGTTGCTTCATTCCAAAATTAGAGTACCTATGTTAAATAGACATTACTCGTAGTTTTTTTTATATCCCGTTCGTTATTTACACTCTTTGTTAAACACACTGAAAAAACATAAAACACACGAAAAAATCAAATATAAGTTATTACCTCCTGATCCAGCGAAAAAATCTGTTGCCTCCTTTTTTGGCGTTATTTTTTCTCTTTTTCCCCATTTTCACTTGGAGAATCCTCAGCAATCATTAACACTACAACTTTTGTTTTTAAAAAACACAACACTAATCTATGGTCCAACGTCTTTCACAATTCACTAAACACTGGCCAGTTATCAGTAACCATTAGATAATTGGCGTTCTTTATTTGAACAACGAGGTTAAATTTGGAACAGTGTCTCTGGCCGATACAGGACTCAACGCATGGGCTCTGTTAGAAGAAAATTGATAATAGATTCAAATATTAATGACAATCACAAAGGAAATCCCCGGAAAACCTGATTATATTATTAGATTATAAATAAAAACAAAGCGGATTTAATTGCGTAAAACGGAAAGTTATTTACAGTGTAACCTCATAATTACCAATTTAGCAATCTCAAAAATATCGACTTAAAGGAATTCCAAATTCGAAAAAGGAATCCGAATATTCGGATTTCGAATGGTGCTCGTTGGACGCATGCGCCGAGACTGGCGCGTGGCCACGTTCAAATTTAGAAGCCGTAAAAAAAGCTGGATGCACATTGCGAGAAATGCATCTGTGGATGTTTATTTTGAGTATCAACGCAGTGATAGAAAATTCAAATTTTCTTAACAAGTGTAGAACGAATATTTGAGATAAAAGCTCAACAGAAATCTGGCAGCTGTCGAATGTTATATTCCAACCAAGAAAAACAAAGCTCTACTTGTTGAAAATCTGAATATTATAACAATAACCTCTCATTCAGTTTAGACTGCAAGTATAAACAAATACTTATTTTGTTAATTTTCTATCAAGCAACATGACTTTCATCATAATTGGTATTCATAATCAACCAAAACCAGCTTAATTGCTCCCAACATTTTTCTAAAAACATCGTTTTTGGTTGGACAGCCAATTGTTGGAAGTCATTCAGACACTTAAAACAAAACAAATGAACCACGGATATGTAATGTAACCATACAGACAGTAAAATTGAACCGAATATTAATCTAAATATTACGAAAGTAAGAAACCGGAAGAAGAAATACACACTCAATAATATGCCTGCGTTTAAAAACCTAGGACTGGGGAAGAAGGTTCAAAATCGTGTAGATATTTTTGGAGCTGACCACAGATACATTTAAACAATCGCGTGAGTCATACAGATCTATATTTGTAACACGAAACGGCACTGAACGGCGATAGTTGAATGTTCAGTAGTATTTCAATCAGACAAAAGATATTTTGGGATTTCAAACACAACTAGCCGCGAATTTTAAACACGACATAATGACTGAAACATAATGATTATAGTCCTTGTTGTCACGCTCTTTAAATTGGGACTTAGCAGAAATTAATCTTTAAATTTCCATAAATAATAATTTCGTTTAAAAACCTTTGTCTTTTGATCATGGATTATGGTTGCGTTTTTTCATACATGTTTTAAACGTAACCGTTACAAAACCTAAGTATAGTAGTAGTAGGTAGTAGTAAGTATAGTAGTAGTGGGTATAGTGGTAGACCTGTAGACCTCGCGAGTAATATTTTTATCTGAATCCGGATAAAATATTACCCGGTAAAAATCGGACCTGCTCATATATTTTCACGAGAATCGGTAAGATTTTCGTCCTGTAGAGAACAGCCGGATATCCGGATAAATGAAAGCATTTTTGCCCAAGCTGCAACGGAGACGCTTCGCGCTCTATCGGTCAATTAAATCTAGTGGCTCTGTGAGCTATAGACCTCGCGATATTTTTTTTATTATCAAATCCGCTCGCAAAATTTTGTCGAAGCTAAAAAGGAGACTTTCGTTTCACTCGGTCAATAAACATCCCAGTGCACGACTCTGACCCTATACTTGACAGTTTCAATCTTATGTCATATTCATAAAGGTGAATAATTTCTGTCACCCATAGTATAGGGTACTAGCTTTTGCCCGCGAATCCGTCCGTACAACTCGTTATATTATTAAAATAATTACTATTAAATTGTTGTAAACGCAGGCTTAAATATCGCTTGCCTATACAAACTTCTGCCCCCTTTTTACCCCCTAAGGAATGATTTCCGGAATAAAAACTATCCTATGATTTTTCTTGGGATGTCTTAACTATCTCTATACCAAATTTCGACTAAGTCGGTTAAGCGGTTTAAGCGTGAAGAGGTAACAGACAGACACACATAGTTACTTTCGCATTTATAATATGACTAATACTAGTAATGGTACTAGTACGAATTAAGGTAACGAACATTGGGACTCTTACCCTATATCTAAATAACTGCCGACAAAGAATCACTGCGAGCGAGCTTCCATTTATAAATGCGAAGACAGGAATCCTCCAGTAAACTGCCGGGCTTAACTTTCAACAAAATAAACTTAAGAATGTCGAAACAACTATTTCAACCAGTAAAACAGTAATGGAGCGAGTATCCTGAAAAACGGGGTTAAAATAACGAACCTAATCTCTCTCTTTTGTTTATGGTCATTTAAAAATCACACGGTTACTATACTTTATATCAAGTTTGAAAGTAAATCTGTTCCTGTTTTTATTTATTATTAATTTTGCATGCCAGCTGTCGGCAAAATGTGTGAATCCCTGTACTCGTAACATCTTTTGTAACACATTTCAGGCAAAATAAATGAATTTGTATTTGTAACCATAAACAATGATGTACATAATTAACGCGAAGCGGTCTCCGTCTGATGCAGCGCGTGTTGTTATGACTGAATCCTTACACTTTTTGAGAAAAGCTCTACGTCGTATATGCCGCGGCGGGAATGGAAATTCGTGGACGCGTAGGTAACTGTTGACGGACACGCGAAGCGAAAATCATGTTGTCCGCGAATTGATTTTCGCGGCCTCTGCAATACGAGTAAGGTACAATTTCCTTATTTTTAAGGCCAATAGGAACATAAATAAATTACGTAAAACATATATCTTTGGTATTAATTGTGAAAGCGAGGCTGTTCCGCTTTCTAGATATCGATGTAACCGATTGCCGTGAAATTTTGCATACGTACGAATATACCTAAGCTTAGATCGTGAATCGGCGTATAAAATGCAATTTAAAGTCACCACTCACATCATCATCATCTTTATACAACGACGGTGGTAAACAAGCTTACGGCCTAACCGATGGTAAGCAGATACCATAGCCTAATTTTTTTTCATCGTATGGGTATTTACGAGCCGTAAGATCTTCGAGAAGACAAGTACGATTGCCAGTTTTTGTTGCACTAATAATGGCAACTTGTGATTTCAGAAGAATCACATTATGTATTGACTTGAGGATTCGATGTGTTGACAGCTACATAATGATAGTGCCTCACTTTAGATTTTTTTTTTGGTCAAAGTTTTAAACGTTGGTGTTTATTACATTATGCCGGTTAGCGACTGAGTAGTAAACTGAAAGGCTATATTCTCGATTTTTAATGGTTCCAGTAACTCGGTGACTGTAGTAATATAGTTGAAAACCCAAACTGAAGTGGTCGCATATCGAATATAGTCGCGTGAATGGCATTGACCCTAGGCAAGTACACATGCTCTCAGCCTTTTTCACAAACGTAATTTATGAACAGTCCCGAACTCATGGGGCCGGATTCGGGTTCAGCCCGGCTAGTATGATAACTTATACCGTCACGTTATATGGCCGAAATGTACTGAAACGTCACATAAAACGTGACGGTATAAGCTATCATACTAGCCGGGCTGGTGTACTTACTCGCTTATTTTGGCATATGACCGTGTTAGAGAGAAATACAGACCCCAGGAGTCGCACTTGCAAACAGAGAGGGAGATACTCGAACGAACTTATTTCCAACAATTCACGGGCTGTACTGTAATCATGATCATATCATGACCTTAATCATTACATTGACAAGAGAAACAGCGTGTGAGTGTGACATCACTTTCACAGACTAACTATTATCTTATCAACTTTAATTACTTTAAAGGACTAATAAAATAGTTATACAAGTCTTTTCCCAGCTGTAAAATGAACAAAAAAAACATTCCATATTAAATGTCGTTGCCCCGAAAGGGCGCCAAAACGAAAAAGATAAAAATTAACCGTTAATTCAAAAACATTCTTTCGACTCGACATCGCAACAGATGCACGCATGTCAGACGACCATAAATCCTGTCAAAAGAGCTGCAACTGTTATATCTAGCGTGACGCAATATTCTAAATCTCTTGGACACCGGCCAGCCACCTGAAATACGACAGATTAGAATGAGGAAATACGAAAATACGATGCACTTTATGGACAATATGCAACGGTTTAACGAAAGTCCGAAAAAGCGGCCGAATGAAAAGAAGGACTAGACAGTTAAGGTGAGTAAAGTCGTCAGGGCATTGTCCCTAAAACAATCAACTGTCAGGAAAATCTTAATATATGTAGATATATCACTACATTACCATAAAAAACCTAATTTCACATCACTTTTCTGTAGCGGTTCGTAGAAAACACCTTACTACCAAATTTCATATCTGTAGTGCTTATAGTCTCCAGGTAAATCGGCTGTGGCCTGTGCTGTGACATACGGACGGACGAACAGACATGACGAAACTATAAGAACCCTAATATAAATATCCCCCGCCGCGTCCGCGATAAATTCGAAAACTACGGAACGGATTTTCCTACGGATTTTACCAATGGACGGAGTGTTTCATAGTGAGGAAGGTTTAAGCGATAATTCATTGAGGTTTTGTGTAAAATGGCTAATATACAACGATAAAAGGCTTTTTGACGCTATTTGTTCAGAAAGAGAATTAGGTAAATACTTTATTATTAAGGCATCATACATGTACCTCACTCTCGAGTCTCTCGACACAGCGCATCCTCGGAATCTGTCTTCCGGAAGACCTTACTCACCACCAGGAACACAACAACTCATACCTGAACTATGCTTTGGTACTAATTATATATTCTGCAGTTTGGCAACGAAAAGTACTTAAAATTCCTAAATCCACACACCCCTGTGACCCGTTTCCAAGATTCGTCATCTCATAGAAATGTTACTATTTTATTGTGTAGGTAGTGACGAAGAGCGTAATGACGATGACGTTTCCGTTGTTCTCGCTGTCGCGTGTCTAGCCAAGTTCACCGGACCTGGCGGACAGCAGACATATATTACACGAACCGTTTGTAGCCACTTTTGACCCCCCAATAACTCAAAATCTAACTAACATAAAAAAATGAAATTTGGTACATGTATTAAGATACTTCTAGAAACCCAAATTTCATAATTCATAAATATAGGTTTTATAGTTATTGAGATATTAAATTCCAAAAAACGGCATTTTTACCACTGACTGACTGACTGCCTGACTGACCGACTAGTAATCAAAAACAGCATTACCTCAGAACTCCGTAATTTATTAACCGATTTGGAAGTTTTTTTTTTTTTGAAACGGTATACTTCAGGGTTGGTCCCATAATTATCAGGTAAGAATCTGATCATAGGGTCCTGAAGAAATCGAGGGTACTCTTCAAATATTTGAGGTGCACCTATAGCGATTTGGGTATTTTGCATAGAAACTCGTGCATTCGCTCTTAAAAAGCACCATTTGGCGAAGATTGACAAAAAGTAATGATATCCCACCAAAAATATAAATGTGAAAATGGGAGCCACGTTAAATATTAAGAATATGCCCTGCTTGGTTTTCGTCTTCACCGACAAAAGAATTGAGATCTAAATGGGTGCCAAGTTCCGTATATTCTCTAAAATGGTGCCAAGTCCGGCACTACATTGTTTACTGTGAAACTAATTTACTACGGCTTAATGCATTTCGAGCCTTAACTTGGCAGTTTTCTATGCAGTATGTTATAATACCATAAAAACTGTTGGATATTTAAGAAAACTGCCAAGTTAAAGCTCAAAATGCATTAAGCCGCAGTAAATTAGTTTTACTCTAAACAATGTAGTGCCAGACTTGGCACCATTTTAGAGAATCTACGGAACTTGGCACCGTTTTAGATCTCAATTCTTTTGTCGGTGAAGACGACAACCAAGCATGGCATATTCTTAATATTGAACTTGGCTCCCATTTTCACATTTATGTTTTTGATGGGTTATAAATGACGGCGCGGGTGTAATTAAATGTTATGGTAAACTGGAAATTGCTCATAAACTTACAGATTCAGAAATTCTACTACAATGATGAAAAGATTGAAAAGTGACGACATCAATTATAGAAAAACAAAAGTTTGCTTTGCTTTAATCGAGGTTAATACGATAGACTAACGTTCCTTGAATTCATGGTTCAAATCTGCAATCTGGTGACTTATAAAAAAAGTTATAGCTAATCGTGTATCGAATAAACGCCATTCTTATTTGCCGATGTCAATAAGGACAATTTATAATCGCGCCGTTACGGAAATAGAGCCGTATTGCCACCGCCAAAGAGGTACCTTCTGCTCGACAATGACAGAAATTTAGAAAATTTGTCGTGGATATCACAAATGATATGCGATTATTTGTAAAGAAAGTCACAGACGATATGATGTAGAATTCACCAAGCCGCTTAGCGTGCTATAGGTACATAACATTCGAAAAACATTCCCATCTCCGCAGCAGCAGTAAAAAGTAACGAAGATGCCATTAAATAATTAAAAAAAAAACGACTTCAATGGGTGAGGCCGGTGAAAGATTATTATACTTAGATGGTGCACTCTTAGATTCCATACAATAAAATAAAAATGGCTATAAGTATGTTTATAATGGTAATTCCTCATGGAATCATGGAAAAAACCTTGCTTGCTTGACAAACAAAACGAAGAGAACAAGTCGCAAAACTTGAACTACGCGTCGTTGAAGAGTTGCGTTCTGATCATCATCAGCAGTTCTACTTCATCAAATGTCACTTTTATGAATGAAAATGCTTGATTAGTTCATGAAAATACTAAAATTACTATTTGTGTGCCTTTCACATTTGAGGAGTTCCCTCAATTCCTCATGGATCCCATCATCAAAAATCGAGCATGACAAAAATTAATCCTGAAGATAGAACTTGCTTAACAAACACAGCTAGGAGGACTAATCGCCAAACGTGAACTTTTCGTCGTTGAAGAGTTCTGTTCTGATCATCATCAGCAGTTCCACTTCATCAAATGTCAAATTTTTGTATGAAAATTCGCGATTTGTTGATATAAACACAACAATCACTATATGTTTGCCTTTAAGATTTGAGGAGTTCCCTCGATTCCTCATGGATCCCATCATCAGAACTGCGTTTTGACCAAAACGGGACCAACTTGGATATATATACTTACAATCCAAAAAATAATTTTCCAAATCGGTTAAGAAATGACGGAGTTATGGAGTAACAAACATTAAAAAAAAAAAAAAAAAAAACATACAACCGAATTGATAACCCCCTCTTTTGAAATCTTAAAGTCGGTTAAAAAAGAGAACAAAATGCCTAAAGAAGATCACACAAAACTGGCCAAACACCTTCGCGGGCCGACGAAAGTGAAATGACTCGTGCCGTTCCATTTTCAAACGCTTCCTGGTTCCTGCGTGCTTATTTCGAAATTCACACTAACTGACTGACACTTGCCACTTGAAAAAAATAACCATAGACATACGTTCCGTTTTAATTTTTTAAAAATCACCGTAAGATTGTCGAGCACGCGTTGTGAGTCCTGTACGTCAGTCGAACACTGAAATAACACGGCTACTGCTCGAAATCATGAAAATACAGCATTTCGGGATGTTAATAATAGTACGAGATCGTACGGGGGAATGAGACATAAAAGTTTATTTTGTACACGGATTTCGGAGTGCCCCGTAGCTCTGAATATCGAGTACTGAAATTAGGTATTCTGTTTGCCGTTTTACTTGGCTGTGTCGTCGCTTCTTTAGTGATTTTGGCAAAGTTTTCTGTTACGTTTAGAAGTCACGATTCGAATGCGAGAAGACTATTTGACGATATTTTGTTATCGAAGTGTACAGCTTCCCTGGAGTTAAGAAGGCTACAGACGCTACAGTAACCGCTTACCAACACAACAGGAGGGTCCGTCGCTTGCTTGCCGTTGCCATGGATACATGTGGTAACCAAAACATCCTAGACATGGTGCAAACAAGTTTGAAATTAAAAGTAAAGATAACTTTTTATTTATTTTATATGAGCATGTGGAGTACATTTTCGCTTTTCACATGTTTAGGTTTTGTATAAAATAATACACTCCGATTAATGAGCTCTGTTCTGGCTAAACAAGAACTTACTCAACTGTCATTTACAACATATAACTAATTGTAGACTGTAAATTTACAAAAACTAACTAGCCAAAAAAACTGGATAATTATCGAACCTGCTCACTAAATTTCACGAGAATCGGTTGAGAAATGCGACCTAGAGAACAAACCATGAGTAAAATAAATGTTTTTGAAAATTCCGTACCAAATTTCATCTAAATCAGCTCAGCGATTTAAGCGTAAAGAGGTAACAAACCGAGTTACTTTCGTATCAGTGATGATAAGTATGATCATGGTACGTTTACAAAAATCTGTTTAGTCATTCGTAACCAATATAGGAATAGGGTTGCCATGCCTTCAAAAGCCGGACATAGCGTTTAAAAAAGACTGACATAATGGCCAAAAAGCTGGACACAATTTTTAACAGGCGCTAAACGCCAAAAACCGACCTTAATGTTATTTTTATTATTATTTTGTTGTTTGTATTGTAGATATTTTTAGTCGATGGTTAATTTGCAGAAGTCGTCCAAGCCGGACACGTAAAAAATTGGCCGGACAGGACCGCGAACAGGTCACCTGGCAACCCTATGCCTGAAGAGAAGCTAGAAAAGTGGTCCTACCCTGCCAAAACGCTAAACTTTTTCAACTCATTGCAAATTAAGTATGGCATGCACGAATGTACCAAGCCGTCTACAATCGTAAGGGGTGTCCGATCAGATTCTATGAAAAGATTGACAAGCTTCTATGGGAGTTATGGGATGACAGTTGCCCGCGCCATTTTTGAAGTTGATCGGTATGTAATCTAATAGCTAGTTGGTACAACCCGCTCGAAGTACCAACTTATAGATGAAACAAAATCGTAAGATATAAATGCGTCCGATTCTGTTGATTTAGCAATTTGGTCACATCAGTGGAAATGAGCCCAAGGCCGCTTGATGTCAGCAGGTGATACATACCAGAGCTGCAGCAGGCAAGACGGTGGGAACGGAAAATTAATGAATTACCTAAACAATGTGCAATGTCCTTATATCATTCTTGAAAGTGCTTTTGGGTCAATCAACTATTTTTTGGATGTTGTTATTATGTCCCGTTCCCCAGGAGAAAATTTGTCAGTTTCTATGAGAAATCGTTACAACATGGAGTTCTAACATAATACTTACTCGTACGAGTATAGAAGACGCCCAATATTTAAATAGTCATCAAAATTTGTAATCCTTTTTTCAGCCACTTGCCGGTATCCGATTGAGCTGATATTTGGTGATAATAACACAATCTTATGGTACTACCGAGCTGATCTGATGATGGAGACAGAAGGTGACCATAGCAACTCTTTAACTACAACGAGATAAACCTATCGTGTTTGGGCTCATTCGAAACGTCTCTACGTGTAGTTGATGATTGTGGAAAAGTACAGTCGGGAATAAAAGCTTGTAACAAAAACGAAATTTTTGACAAAAATTTGTTACTGGGCTGACTGTATAAAAAAGGAAGTGTACGTACGTACAAGTATAGAGTAAAGTCAGACGCGTCAACAAGCACTAAACCTCAAGCCCCAAACGTCAGATTAATTACAAACTCTGATCAGATTTTATCACTCGCGGTTTGTTTGACGTGCGGTCGTCGAACTCTGTCTGGTGGCCGTGCTAGACGAGGCGTTATTTACGTTACTGTCATCGTACGTCATTCTCAAGCAATAGGGCCCACTTTTGTTAAGGTTGCCATACTGTAGGATTTGTCCGGACATGTCAGGATTTTTGGATTGCGGCCGGATTTGACAAGGGTCAGGATTTAGGGTGGAAAAACTAAATTATTATCAGATCCCGTTATCAATGGAGTAAATTAATGGAAAGGGTAGTGACATTATTAAAACAATAATACACGATACTTAACAACACCGCGTTGCATACTCGTGGGTAAAGTAAGCGCGCCGGCGATCCTTTAAACTACGAAAAATGTCAGGACTTTCGGGTGAAGTCCGGACTTATATCAGTATTTTTTCAGTTTTTGATACGTTAACCCTACACTTCAGAATGTTTTTAATGATCTGGATTTAGCTGCAAACGCTTTTGCGAACCCCATTTCATTTTCGGCGTAAACAGTATTCCTACTTCACAACTTAATGGACGGCAACATACTTGTGCCATATCGACCCGCAAGTGTAAATAGGCTACGGTGTCTGTTTACCATCAGATAAGCCGTATGCTAAGGACGCTTGCGACTCCAGAAGAATCACAAGCGCCGGGTCATTATTGAGTTGAGGATTTGACCTTGTGGCAACACTGTTGCGCAACAAGCTGGTTAGGATGATAGAAAAATAACGTTCTGTCTAGACAATTAACTGTCACAGATTCTTCCTACATATTTCAGAATGTAAAGATGTCCTTTGATTTATTTATAATATAAGATGTCTAGTTCCATGGTACATTGTTAAGTTTACATGGTGAAGCAAATACACCGTTTATATTCCATTCCGGCATTTCATTTGGCTCGTCATAACCGAGGAAAGAACTGAACACGCAACCGCCCCACAAGGGCACAGGCGGCTCCATGCGGCGCCCAGATCGGCGCCCCGTATATTGGAGTCGGCCTCCCATAAACTTGAAGAGTTATCCGCAATAGACTTGATTTAAGAATAGCTGGCTGCAGCGTGCTGCAGCTATGCAGGGCTGGTAAACATTTCCAGCGGCCTGTTCATTTTATTGCGACGTAAATAACACGAGATCCCTCGGACACTCCGTTTACCACCAGTTTTCTATTTATGAAGTGGCGGGGTTGACAACATTTGGTTCTTGATTAAGATTGCAAACTGTTTAGACTTGTGAATTCGTGTATACACTTCAGTTTTTATAAGCAGGAGTTGTGAACATTCGGTATTATAAGGTAAGTTCAGTTTTCTATACCTGAAGTGCCGGAGTTGACAACATTTGATTCTTGATTGAGATTGCAGAGTAGTCTTGTGAAATCTGGAACTTTCGTTTTTATCAGCAGAAGTTAAGAACATGAACATTCGGTATTAGAGCGTGTACACATTAGTCATATTACACGATATATTCGCCCCATATTGCAAATTTTGCCAGTTACGTGTTTTTTTGTCACAATTCTTTATCATAATCGAAAATTTGTTATTTTAGTTAGGTATTATATGAGAAGTACAAAAAGAAAGTAATAATTCATGCAACTACACAAGCAAGATGTCGAGAAAGAATTATATACTGGCAAGAATCGCAGTGGACCGACAATACTACAACACAAGTGAATTTTTAACAAAAAAATACCGACTCCATACTTTTCCACTCTTACTCATCCTCTCCTACTATATAATTTGACTGACAAGACTTGATGACGATGGGACCATCTAGAAAACATATGTACCCTTTCAAATAAATAATATTTTTTTAAATCGATCTCCGATTTCCGAGTAATCGGTGAACATACATAAAAATGTTCCGACGAATTGAGAATCTCCTCTCTCTTTTGAAGTCCGTTAAAAAGCCAAGTTAAAGTCTACTCTTGGAGATGATTTGAGACGATATTAAGAAAACGTTTCGCTTGAGCGTGCTTTAATCAGACCTGACCTAAATATAGCCCGCGAATGTTAAAACAAAAGCAGAACAAATCGTAAACAGAGCTTCCTCTGCTGCACTCTACATGTACATACTCGTAGGTAGAGCTGTAGATATTGTATAAAATATAGTCCATCTGTGTGAGTGACGATGATTTCGTAGTCAAGCATATACCTATATTTGATTTGCCTTTATACGTCCCACTGCTGTCCTACCACTATGTCTACTCGGCTATGTCCTAAAACTACGACCAAGACCACCAAGGGATGGGCAGCAGCATCTCTGAAGTGCGGTGGAGTTACTTCGATCGCCAACCCAAGCCGAGCGTGGCGATTATGGCATTTACCCCCCTTGAAAATTGGGGGAGGCCTATGTCGAGCAGTGGATCTCCGTCGGCTGATGTGGTGGTGTGTGGTGGTCCCACTGTTGGACACAAGGCTCCTCTCATGGATGAGAGGGCTTGGCCAATAGTGCCGATAGGGACTTCAGACAGGTGTCCTCATAACGTTCTTCTTCACCGAAAAGCTAACACTATAACGTATATTCCGTACATTAGCTCCGAATCTCATTGATAAGAGATGGGATTCGAACCCACGACCACCGCTTTAACAGTAGCGATCTGAGCTGAGGCTTTCTTTAATACCGCCTCTAATGAGTTGAGTATCAATACAACTTTATCTGGTAATACGCACGAACGATCAATTTAAGGACAGGGGGACGTAATTATTTGTTTTAAGGATAATTTCCACCAAACGGCTCGCATCGCATCGGATCGGAAAGGATTTAACAATCTTTAAACGATATTAAATCATGTACACAGTATTAGTCTATATTAGCAAGCCGCGCGCAGAAACATACTGTCGGATACGATAGCTTGTCGCGCTCGCGAAAAACGCCCGCGGATATAAAAAAAAGTATATAAGCATAAAATAGTATACATTACTGCAGAGGCCGTGAAGTAAGGGATTGCTGGACGAGTTTGAGATAAACGGCCGAGTCGTAGACGAGGCCGGATAAAACGAGTCCTGCAATGCCTGTTCCGGCCGAGGATTGTATAGTACTTTTCTCAAACATGTTAGAAAAAAAAACAATAAAAAAACTACAATGTAAAAAAAAAACAAAAAAATACAAAACGTCCAAAATTAGCAAAGTATCACGACAAATAACGGAAATTAAATAAAAACATGAAAAATGCTACAAAATACAAGCACCATTTAAAAAAACACGAAAGAACTAAAAAATACCAAGAAACACGTAAAAACTAAAAAAAATACCAAATACATGGAAAAACAAAAAATGACGAAAAGTACAAAAGAATTTAGAAAATACTTTTAAAAAGTCCAAAAATATCAAAAAACAAAAAACGCTACAAAATAACACGAAAAATCTAAAAAAATACATAAAACTCGAAAAATTCGAAAAAAATAACAATATACAAAACTACAAGAACGATAAAAAAAACGGAAACACCTAAAAAACTACCAATTTACATAACAAATTAAAAATACGTGTATATATACAAAATCGTGGCTCTTGGCTCTATGTAATATTTCCTTTATCAGTTGATTTAGTAAAGAAATTTAAAAAGTTAGAGCAGCGGACAATAATGTTAGATTCATACATTCTCCATACATTACTTCTTGGCCAAGAAGTAATGCAGGGAGCCATAAACAGGTAACTTCATGTCCTCTTTTCGTGACATTAATGCATACGTTTAGGCGCATGTTTGAGAAAAAATATATAAGCTGCTTTTCGGGGGTTTGCTAATAGACTTTTCAAACCACATGCTCGACAATGCCGAATTATAGGTCATGTAAACCCTACCGAAAGCAAGACATTAAATCCCTTGGTATTAGCCGGGTTATAATGTTGTACTGAATTTCATTATAACCCGCTGGTTAATAATATGATTTCACTTTTCATAATTCTTATTACTATATACATAAAGTTTAATTTTGCTAAACACAATTTGTCCTAGGCCATGGCCTACTTGATTTGATAAAATAAATGAAGTTTGCCTCCGTGTGAACCCCGGTCCGGAGGAGCGCGGCGTTCGAAATTCGAATTTCGAATCTAGGACCACGGCTTGTGCTTTCGAATTTGGAACGTCGCGCGCCTTCATTTGTTCACGCGTGACGAACAAATCGAGTACCAAATAAAAACATTACCTTATCTTTCCATAATTGGACTAACGTGTCTAATGTTACTATGTACTTTTAATTTGCTAAATAAACATTATTTATCTACTGAGCCTGTTTTTTTGTCTCGCATAAGGTGTGAAAAGTAGAGTATACACCTCGGGGATAAGACTGTTTTAGTCTTGGGCGGTTGAACCCCTCACTGCACTCAGGACTCAGTCTTAATTCCCTCGCTTCGCTCAGGAATTAACTTATAACTCCCTCGCTACGCTCAGGAGTTAAATTATGAGTCCTTCGTTACGTTCGGGATTCAATTCGCTCCCGTGACATTAAACAGTGCTTTATCCCCTTAGTGTATAATCTACTATTAAATACTGTGCCCACGATTTATTTATATATTAAAGATTGTAAAATCCGATCCGATGCGATGCGAGCCGTTTGGTGGAAATTATCCTTTAGCAGACGCGAGTAAATGTGAAGTTAGGTAGTTACATACATACCTAAGTCTATTTGTCTGATAAATGTTCCACGCAAAGACGCGAGCAGAAGCTAGTCATCTATATCGATGCCTTAGTTCACAATCGCACTAATTAAGGATGATTCACAGTAGACCGTTCCGAGTCCGGGCTGGCCCGTCAACGTACCGTCCCGTCTCCGAGCTTATTTGCATGTCGGTGTGCATTTCGCTTCCGGGCCGGCCCGAGTCCGCAACGGGACGTGCCGCGTCCGAGGCTCGGCCACCGGGCCGCGTACGAGTTTACCATTCATCGTTGTCGTGCCCACCGAGCCTCACCGTGACGGCCCGTTTCCGAGGCGAGCCGTGCCGAGGCTACCGTTTCGCTAATTTTCGGATCTCATCGCCGTCATCGGGCCCCACTTGTCATATATAATATTTGCAGGAATATGACTGTTCTGAGCTCGTCCTTGGTTTTATTTTATCTATCTTGCTGAAATTAGAACTATGCTGCACTTATCATAGTCTTAATTTCACTACCTTTTTTTTTGTTAATAGTACGATTTTGAACTAAGGCGTCGATATTATCTATACTCTACGTTGCCTATAATGTCTATGCACATGCAGTTTTCACCGATTGTTTTGCTTTGAGCATCTTGGATTACCGCCAAGAGTTCATCGGCCTCTGGTGGTCTTTTTCTGTCTGGTTTCAGCAAATGGTTAGGTAACGGGAGAGTGAATGCCACTAAGGAGACATCCACTTAGGCTAGGTTGCACCAAACCGCCTGTAATCGTAAACTGTGATCGTTAAAATTGGAATGTATAGCAAGTTTGACGAGTTTCTATGGGATAACAGCTGCCGGCGCCATATTTAACGTTAATCGGCCTGTGATCGTAAGTTGGTGGAACCCAGCCTTAGTTGCTGAGATTAAAATTGACCGAGCGAGCTCGACGCGCGAGCGTAGGCTCTCCGTTTTAGCTTGGCCAAAAAAGCTTTCGTATGTCCGATGTCCGGATGTCCGGCTTTTCTCTACAGGTCGCATTTATCAACAGATTCTCGTGAAATTTTGTGAGCAGGTTCGATAGTTATACGGATTTTTTGTCGATTCAGGATTAGGGTTTTTTTTTCAAAAGCTTAGCCATGGGTCTCGCGCCGACTAGAGCTCACAGAGCCACTAGTAGTTACGTAAAAAGAGAAAAACGTTGAAAGGATAATTGTAATCAACTAATCACGTGGTTTTGGATCTCTGGGGGAGGCCTACGTCCAGCAGTGGACGTCCTTCGGCTGACATGCAATCACATCACACAACATCAGCAAGTTACTCATTAAAGTCCGCTATTTGTACTGATTTCATTTGTGCACTAAAGTTTACATAAATAAACAAAATGACTAAGTAGTCAGAGTAATTTTCAGGCAGTCAGCGCCATTGGCAAACTGAGATAATAATGGCACTTAAGAATGTTCCTTGTCCTTTTTAAGCTATTTTAAGCCGATAGGTAAGTACGCACCAGACAGAAACACAGTCACATAGCACCACACTATTAAAAATAGAAAAAAAAAACTTTTGACGGCAGTATGGCTCACGATCTAAGTCTGCCCGGAAAAAAGACAAGATGTCCATAAACAAACATTACGCAACACTGGCCAGTATTTTCAAAATAGGAACACATTCGCGCGCGTCGCGGCGGTTTCGAAAACTGGCGATGGCGATAGGAAACGTCCATCGATAAGGTACCGTCATTACGATTCCGTTCGTGTGTCCTGTCCAAATGTGAAGAGTTAACGCTTTTCAAATGTGACCTAAACACAAACATACTTCTACAGTTGACCACAATAAAAAACGATCTATATGAACTTCGTTAAAACGCTAGCCATTTTTTAACAACCGCACACGAAAGTTTGTACGAGATTAAGCCCTAGTGAAATAAAGGCGTAAGTAAATAGGACATACCAAGTAATATAATCTTTTTTAAACTAAGAACTTGTACGAAGCGCAACAAAAAGAGGTCAATGGATTAATAATTGTGTTACCAATTAGATAGAATGGTTGGTAATTGGACATTCTGAGCGCATTGGGCATAAATCTTTATAAAATTCTCCCTTCGCGGTAACGTCACTGTCAAATCCAATAAGAATTGACCCGCCATTTCCTAATTGCCAATTGGTTTTCGAAGACTGATATAGGGGTTAGCACCCCATCCAATATTCGATCTATTACGGGTTGCTTCGGTGTGAAGCGTCACAAACTTTATTTGTTATTCCACGGATACAGAGGAAAAATATAAACTCACTTTATGACATGTAAACTATTACGACATGTCCGTGATGAGGTGTCACAGATATCAGAGAAAATTCTCTGATTTCTGTGCGATGTGTCCAAGAAACTCTTATTTTGTCGGGTCGCCTTTTTCGAGGCCATGGAGCATCTTGTCTTAAAGCTGTTGAAGAAGACAGATCACCTCTAGCATTCCTAATAATAATATTTTTTTAAATATGTAATGAAATTTCGTCATTACGTTATATTATAATAGGCTTCAAAGTATCACGTTGCAGGCGGAACAACTCGAGAGAACTGTAAGGGTATTTCATACAAAATTAAAGGCCTAGGCCGGGCAGTAATTTTTTATTTATTTTTAATGTCAAACACGGCGTCTGTTAAATTTGTTTTTTGAGCGGTGTATTTTTTTATTTCATTGCATATGTTTGAGAAAAGCACTATACAAATCTCGGCGAGAAACGTTGGGCTGCAGGCCGCGTATCCCTATCCCTATCCGCTTGCGCCTAGCATCTAATACATTATTTATTTATTTATATGGAGGTGAGGAGGAGACAGCTACACGGAAAAAAATGATTTAGCTGTGGTAGCTAAGCACGCTTTGCTGAAATTTTCTTTGCTGCTGTATACAATTTCTTATCTACTGTAACAAAGCCTTGTCTATAGCAACTAAAACCAGTTTGCTACCCTTGCTAACGATATTTAGCTAAAAGGATTTTAAATAATTTGCTACCGCTGCTAATTGATTCACAACTGTATCTAATTTATTTATCCGTATCAACAAAATTCTATTCGTCATTGTTGTTAGCTGGGACTGCTAATAATGTTTTGTTGTAGTAGATAAGAACTTTGTTACTATTGCTAATTATACATGTATTAGGCAGCAAAAGCTTATGTTTGTTGCATTTGATAAATATTTTGCAATCACTAACAACAGTTTTGCAACAGCTGCTAATTTTATTTTCGAACTCCTTTACTAATAAATCCTTCGCCAGTTTTGCTAATAATCGTAGTCACATCAATAAATTATCTAGGCAATGGAGAGCAATAATATATTAGCAGTAGTAGCAAATCAGGTTTATGTGAGACTGCCAAGAACATTTTGTAGCTATAACTAACTTTTTCACAAATTTTACCAAATATTAATTGCTGCAGTTGCTAAATAAAAACTCGCCGATGTTGCTAAATATCTTTGTCAAACTACCGAATTCCCTATGCAATTAACAGCAATAATATATTAGCTGTAGTAGCAAATCAGACTTAGGTGAGGTTGCTAAGAACATTTTGTAGCTGTGACTAACTTTTTCACAAACTTTAACTAATATTATTTGCTGCAACAGCTAAGTAAAACTTCGTCGTTGTTGCTAAAAATATTTGTCATACCATCGAATTTCCTATGCAAATAACAGCAATAATATATTAGCCGTAGTAGCAAATCAGACTTAGGTGAGGCTGCTAAGAACATTTTGTAGCTGTGAGTAAATTTTTCACAAATGTTAACTAATATTATTTGCTGCAACTGCTAAATAAAAATTCGTCGCTGTTGCTAAAAATCTTTGTCACACCACTGAATTTCCTATGCAAACAACAGCAATAATATATTAGCTGTAGTAGCAAATCAGACTTAGGTGAGGCTGATAAGAACATTTTCTAGCTGTGACTAACTTTTCACAAATTTTAACAAATATTATTTGCTGCAACTGCTAAATAAACATACGATTTTGCTCAAAATCCACAACAACGATTTTTATGCAATGAACAGCAAAAAAATTTGGCTAATATTCTTTGTTACAACTGCGAGGCAATCCTTCGCTAATGTCGTTAAAAATCTTAGTCACACCACCTAATTTTCTACGCCATGAACAGCAATAATATAGTAGCAGTATTAGAATATCCAACTTATGTGAGGCTGCTAAGGATATTTTGTACCAGAGACTAAATTTTTCACAATTTTAGCTAATATTGTTTGCTGCAACTGCTCCCAATTGATTACTACGAGTACTACGCGATACCCTAGTACAAAGTCGATCGTTGTGCAATCAATCCAAGTCTGGTTTAGGCAGAAGGAATATAACAGAAACCCCTTCAGAACAGAAAAAAAATGGCATTAAAATGTATGCATTTTAAAACTATCAAATCATCAGGATACTTTTCTGCCAATTCAAGTGCATTTTCCATGAAAGAAAAACCCGTGTAATGATGGACCAGCTTAAAGAGAATCCTCCGCACAGTCTGATAAATAGATGATATCCGAGAGTAACCTAGCGACGAAACATCAGTAAAATATCAATCTACCTAAATCTTTCTTTTTTATTATGAATGCAAGTTTTATTTCATTTATAAGAATATACATAGTTGGATATGAAATTAAAAAAACTTTATTGAAAATAACTTATGAGTATTTAGGTATTTCACTTTTCTGAGTACATGTCTGCAACTAACAGCTAGTCGCCAAAGCGTTACAGATCTTAAGCTATAAGAACATTAAAAACAAGTTGGTTAATGCAATTTAGAGTTTATAAACACATGCAACCTATTAATTACTACCTACATTGCTCTAACACAATTCCATAATTATCAAGAATAAGGAGCTTGTTTTTCTCTTTTTAGTTAATTATTGACGTGTCAGTAGTAACACCTTATTTAAGATGTACAAATATTTACCTATATTGAAAGTATTTTTAAATGGTTTTTATCATAATGATTATTAAAACTTAATGAATTATCAACTAGAATGAAAGATGAAGAATGAAAATGTTTACGTACTTATTAGATTTAAAACTAAGTGCCTAAGTATGTAACTACCTATTTCTTAACACGTCCTTCCGTTCCCAATCCAGCAGTGTATACATATAATAATTTTAATATGTAGGTTTAGTATGTACCTACCTAGGTCAGATGGCAGTAGCTTCTGTAAAAACTAGTGCCTACGCCAATTCTTGGGATAAGGTAGCAAGCCCCAGGCATCCTTCAGGATGCAACAGTACATAATTATGTAACTACCTATATCATGCTCGAAATGCACATTTGAAATTTTCTAACCGCTTCTACAGTCCTCAATATACAGATTACCATGTGCCTATCTATATAACATAGATTCTGTTGCCATATAATCGAAAGTATCGCGCGGTAGGTAGTTATACGCACTGGACTTGTGTAGGGATTTGTAGGCGTGGCCGAGTGTCATTTTGTAGCGTATTGAAAATGCATAACTCTAACAAAAATAGCTTTTTAAAGCGTTTCGTGATTGCCTGATATTAATATTTTAAGTTTAATATCACGCAATCAGATTCCTGAAACGATGGATTTTGCAAAGGAAAAAAAATGTTTTTCAAGACTTTATTTTACCATTTTGTCGGCGTGATTAATATGTATACTCATGCCGAATTACAGATTTCTAGTAGTTACGATTACTAAGCTAAGCCGCGAAGGGACGGACGAACGTGGCGAAACAATGTTTCTTTTTCACCACGGAATCCTAAAACTCGTAATAAAATCATTGTAACCGCTCAGCGTATAGCATTATAGCGACACGTGCCGTGCCCACCGGCACAAAAAATGTTTATAAGCTCGAATGTTTTAGTTATGCCAACGAATGTCATATTAGTTGCAGTAGCTAAGATGCATTTTGCTACTACGATGAATGTTTTCGAGTTTCACGCGGGAAAAGTAACGTAGCAAGTGTTGCCATTAATAAACGCCAGTATTTTTTAGTAAAAGACGGGAATTACATTTTATTTAACTCTCTATGTATAAAAAAATCTTGATTTATAAAAAAATATATAAAAGAAGAAACTGACTGACTGACTGACTGACTGACTGACTGACTGACTGACTGACTGACTGACTGTCTGACTGACTGACTGACTGACTGACTGACTGACATATCAACGCACAGCCCAAACCGCTGGTCCTAGAGATTCCAAATTTGTCACGTAGGTTCCTTATAAGGTCTAGGGGTGCACTAAGAAAGGATTTTTCAAAATTCAACCCCTAAGGGGGTGAAACGGGGGTCCGAAGTTTGTATGGGGAAACAAGATTAGTTGGACTATTTTATGCGAAACTTCACAGGAGTATTTCTAACGATAAATGAGTAAAAACGTGTTTCAGGTTTTTTGAGAAATCAACCCCTAAAAAGCAGAAAGGAAGTGACAAATTCTGAAAATCGACATGGGTATTGTTTTTATGATATACCGGGTCGCTGATAACGAAAACAACAATGATTTTAAAATCTCACGTGGAGAACGTGAAATACCATCCCCACTGTTGGGGTGCGAGGGGGATGAAATGTCTAAATATTAATATGGGTGTCGTTTTTATGGTTTTTTGGGACGTTAATTACGAAAATGGCATCGGTTTTAAAATTTAATATTGTGGACATGAAAACTTTTGAAAGTTTGTGCCAAATTTCAAGAAATAACTGACTGACTGAGTGACTGACATATCAACGCACAGCGCAAACTACTGGTTCTAGAGATTCCAAATTTAGTATGTAGGTTCCATATAAAGTCTTGAGGTGCATTAAGAAAGGATTTTTCAAAATTCAACCCCTAAGGGGGTGGAATGGGGGTCCGAAGTTTGGATGGGGAATCAAGATTAGTTGGATTATTTTATTCGAAACTTCACAGGAGTATTTCTAACGATAACTGAGTAAACATGTGTTTCAGGTTTTTTGAGAAATCAACCCCTAAAAGGGGGAAATCTGGTGACAAATTCAGAAAATCGATATGGGTGTTGTTTCTATGGTTTATCGGGTCGCTGATTACGAAAACAACAATTATTGTAAAATCCCACGTGGAGGACGTGAAATACCATCCCCTCTGTTGGGGTCCGAGGGAGTTGGAATGTCTAAATATTAATATGGGTGTGATTTTTTGGGTCGTTAAATTAAAAAATGGCATTGATTTTGAAATTTAATATTGCGGGCATGAAAACTTAAAAGTAGGTGCCAAATTGCAAGAAGAAACGGACTGACTGAGTGAGTGACATATTAACGCACAGCCCAAACTGCTGGTTCGAGAGATACCTAATTTGGCATGTAAGTTCCTTATAAGGTCTAAAGGTGCATGAAGTGCCGTGAGTTATATGCAAATACGACCTTTTTTGATTCAATGTGTTGTAAGTGGTTTTATTAATCAGTGCCGTCCGATACGATTTCGACATAAATCGATATTTGAGCGTCCGAGAGGACTCTTAATAGGAATCCGAGGTACCTAAACTTTGAATAAAGTAACTGCATATTGATTTTCTTCATTTCCATCCCGATTTCGTTCAAAATCGATATCTGAGCGTCCGAGAGGTCCCCTAATACGATGCCGAGGTAAAATTTGGAAAAAGTGGCGGCCATATTGCTTTTCTTCATTTTCGTCCCAATTTCGTTCAAAATCGATATCTGAGCGTCCGAGAGCTCCCCTAATACGACTCCGAGGTAAAATTTGGAAAAAGTCGCAGGCATATTGATTTTCTTGTTTTCGTCCCAATTTCGGTCAAAATCGATATCTGAGCGTCCGAGAGGTCTCGTAATACGAATCCGAGGTAAAATTTGGAAAAAGTGGCAACCATATTGATTTTCTTCATTTCAACCCAATTTCGTTCAAAATCGATATCCGAACGTCCGAGAGGTCCCCTAATACGAATTTGAGGTAAAATTTGAAAAACTGGCAGCCATATTGATTTTCTTCATTTTCGTCCCGATTTCGTTCAAAATCGATATCTGAGTGTCCGAGAGGTCCCCTAATACGACTCCGAGGTAAAATTTGGAAAAAGTGACGGCCATATTGCTTTTCTTCATTTTCGTCCCAATTTCGTTCAAAATCGATATCTGAGCGAGAGCTCCCCTAATACGACTCCGAGGTGAAATTTGGAAAAAGTCGCAGGCATATTGATTTTCATTTTTTTTCATCCCAATTTTGTTCAAAATCGATATCTGAGCGTCCGATAGGTCTCCTAATACGAATCCGAGGTACAATTTGGAAAGTGGCAGCCATATTGATTTTCTTCATTTTCGTCCCGATTTCGTTCAAAATCGATATCTGAGTGTCCGAGAGGTCCCCTAATACGACTCCGAGGTAAAATTTGGAAAAAGTGGTGGCCATATTGCTTTTCTTCATTTTCGTTCAAAATCGATATTTGAGCGTCCGAGAGGTCTCGTAATACGAATCCGAGGTAAAATTTGGAAAAAGTGGCAACCATATTGATTTTTTTCATTTCAACCCGATTTCGTTCAAAATCGATATCCAAGCGCCCGAGAGGTCTCTTAATACGAATCCGAGGTAAAATTTGTGAAAGTGGCAACTATATTGATTTTCTTTTTTTTGTCCCGATTTCGTTCAAAATCGATATCTGAGCGTCCGAGAGATCTCTTAATACGAATCTGAGGTAAAATATGGCACTACATACATGCCTGTATGCAAAAACGTTAAATGTTACTATATATACCCCACACGCCTATAGATAGATTTGCTTTTAAAAACGATATAGAGGTTCCGATATTTTTTTCCATTTAAATCAACGTTTAGTTTTTTTTAATCGTATGGCATTTATTTACGAACCGTGAGATTTTCGAGAAGACAAGTACGGTTGCCAGTTTTTGTTGCACTTTTAGCACCACAGGGTCACGTGTAGGGTAACGGTGGGTACTCCCTACGGACGTGGTGCAACTTCGACCCTCCTTTGTCAAGTGAGTGGGCAACTTGACTGTTAGAAGTTCGCAAGCCGCTCGAAGGCCTCTAAATTGGCTTAACGATAGCAGCCGCGATCAACGGCTTAGCGTGCCTTCCAAAGCACGAGAGTACGTTAGTACCCACTCAAAGCCGTCACCCATCCAAGAACTGACCTGCACCCTCATTGCTTAACCTCGCACGCCACACGCGGTAGGCGGGTGCCGCTGGGCCACGAGCGCTCTAAATTCTTGATAGTTTGTGCCAAATTGCAATTCAATCGGTCCAGTAAAAGCAACTTGGTTGTAACAGACGGACTGACAGTAAGGAGTGCGAATGGAAGTGAGACCAAATTTTCTTTTTGGATGCTCCAATGGGAACTGGCAAAACCTACCAAATAAATTTAATTTTAGATAAACTAAATGTTACACGTGATATTGAATTAGCCATATTTCTGTACTTCAAAGGACCAGAGTTTATGACCGCTGCGCGCTGCTTGGTCGTTTACAGACCTATTGGTGTTACTGTAGTACACAGATTTTTTACTAATGGCCATTTAAGACATGCTTTTATTTCATCGGCCCTTTCCCCTTCGGCCTCTCGGAATTGTATGATAATAGTTTTCGAGCCTTATTTTTGCCAAAATCAAATGAAATTCAGCAGTTTGCCGGTTCTCAGAATGTATACTGATTTTTCATCTGTTCATCTGTTTATGAATCACAATCACCAAACTTCGTATACCGAAACCCCCAGAATGTAACAACTACATTTCTGGAGACCGCATCTAAATTGGTTCAGCCAAACGCGAGATAATCGTGGACAAACATACGTGTTTTTTGTAAACGGTTAAAAATTTCGTTTATTCGCGGGCGAAGCCGCGGTCAAATGCTAGTAAAAAAATAAAAAGGAATATTCGACTTTAAAAGAAGTTAAACGAAATAAGCTCTTTATGTGTTTATTTCTATCCGAATTCATGCCAGGTTTAACAGTACTACTACTGAAAGCAAAGTACCTACCTACTATCATTATCACTTTTACCTATTATCATTTTTACCCAACTGCTTCGTAAGAAGGGTTTTATATTTCGAGTGTATATATGTATGTATGATCACGTCGACTCAAATTATCGTGGGGGTCGCAAGGTACGCGCGGTAACGGGGAAGCGGGCGCCGCGAGCAGCACAAAAAATAGGCCAGTCTGTGGCCGGAGACCTCCAGGCCTGCCAAGCACGGGGGTTAAATTTCGCGAAGTCATGGGTATCCACAGGATAGAATCAAATTTGGCTAATCCTGATACTATTATCCAAATATTAATAACTGTAGCTTAAATAGCAAAAACACAGCAGCTAACTTAAATTCCCAAAATCGTACAACGAATATTCAGGGCTTGATATTGGTTCATTCGCGTACCGCGTGCGGTATGCGAGATTAAGCAATTTCGGGCGGGGTCAGTCCTTGGATATGTAATCGCTTTGAGTGGTTACTAATTGAGCGCTCCCGTGTTTTGGAAGGCACGTTATATTGTTGATCCCGGCTGCTGTCTATGATAGCAGTAGTTAAGCCTAGTTAGAGACCTTTGGGCGGCTTGAGAACTTCTAACAGTAGAGTTGCCCACTCACTTGACAAGTCTAATCCCAATAAGGTCTAGTTTCCCCTTTGGGTTGAAAGGTCAGATGGCAGTCGCTTCCGTAAAAACTAGTGCCTACGCCAATTCTTGGGATTAGGCAGCTAACCCCAGTCATCCTTCAAAATACAACTGCACTGGGAATAACGCTAGGATGATGATGATGATGATGATGATGTATGTATGTATGTAGCTGGGCATATAACGGCTTGACGAATTTTAAGTCTTGTTGTGGAAGTGACATACCCTACAAATATTTGAATCAAAGAAAAGAGAGTTTATTAAAACTGGCCAAGTGCGAGTCGGACTCGCGAAAGAAGGGTTTCAAACTATTATCTATACAACATTAGACGCTTTATTATAACCTTTTTAATTTAATTTAAATAATATTTTTTTCATTTTTCTATCTATACGTATATTATAAAGAAGAAAGATTTGTTAGTTTGTTTGTTTGCATTGAATAGGCTCCAAAACTACTGAATCGATTTGAATAATTCTTTCACTGTTGGAAAGCTACACTATCCCCGAGTCACATAGGCTATAATATTTTTCCAAGAAAATTAGAGACCCTTTTTAAATTCCAATAATGTAACCCAAAGTATAAAAAAATTTTGCATTGAAAAGGCTCCGAAAGTACTGAACCAATTTGAAAAATTCTTTCACTGTTGAAAAGCTACACTATCCCCGAGTGACATAGGCTATAATATTTTTCCAAGAAAATTAGGGACCCATACTTAAATTCCAATAATGTAACCAAAGGTGTAAAAAAAAATGTTTGCATTTAAAAGGCTCCGAAACTACTGAACAAATTTGAAAAATTCTTTCACTGTTGGAAAGCTAAACACTATCCCCGGGGTGACATAGGTTATATTATATTTCCAAAAAAATAGGGATCCTCACTAAAATTTCAATGAATTAACCCAAGGTGTAAAAAAAACTATGCAATGAATTAGGCTCCGAAACTACAGAACCGATTTGAAAAAATATTTCAGTGTTGGAAAGCTAACACTAGCCCCGGGTTACATAGGTTATATTATATTTACAAAAAAGTTAGGGATCCTTACTAAAATTCCAATAATCTAACCCAAGGTGTAAAAATAAATTGTTAGCATTCGAAACTACTGAAACGATTCGAAAAATTATTTCACTGTCGGGAAGCTACACTATCCCCGGGTGACATATGATATATTTCCAATAAATTTACACTAATAATAAAGAGGAAAGATTTGATTGTTTGTTTGTTTGCATTGAATAGGCTCATGACTAAAATTTCAATAATGTAACCCAAAGTGTAAAAAAATTTGCTTGCAATGAATCCGAAATTAATGGAACGATTTAAAAAAATAACATTCACTGTTGGAAAGCAACACTATCCTCGGGTCACATCGACTATATTATATTTCCAAAAAAATTGCTGCTTAACTTCAAAACTAAAAATTATAATAATGTAAATGTTGCACTAATCCGGATTGATTAGGCCCAAAAATATAAATGTTTAAAGTGGACTGTATACAAATGACTGGTAGTTCCTCTCGTAAAATAACAGTGACTCACTCTACTCTAATTTTGGTGCCACCTTGGTTCTGCTGTTTCTTATGATTCGTAAAGTAAAAAAGAGTCCGGACGGATTGTAAATGGTTTATATGGTTTATCACAGATTATGTTCTTATTAAAACGTATTTTGAAGTTAACACTGTTTATAATTAATTTACTTATTTATAATGACTTTAACACTGATTTTATCTAAATCTAGGACACAATGTCTAGATTCCTAAACTTTTCCTGAGCTGAGTTCCCAACGCGCTTTTCTTTCTTGTTCTGGGTTTCTTCCTTGGAGTGTCTCTTCGGTACTGAGTGAAGTACGTTGCGAACTCACCTCTTATCTTTCGCAATGGCTGACCGTAACGTGAGCACCCTGAAGTAGTGCCCGCTACGAGGCGCTATCCGAGTATAAATAGGAATTCTTACAAATCTCGCGATTTTCCGCGGATTGCGGAGGCTGTGATTATCTCACTGGCCTGTACTAAGACTCATCGAGTCGGCGTTCGGTGTGGTCACACGTGACCCTTTATACTTGGACAGCGTCTTCCTAATATTGGCTCTGAGAGGGAAAAACGTTGTGTAAAAACGACTATTCTAAATTGATTCAATCTTAAGAAATTCGCTGCGCGACCATTTCTTAGTGCCTGTGATTCAAACAGGGCTTGTAATATGCGCCTCAGCGCCTACTTTATATAATTAAAACCTCATTATCTCAGAGTCAATTGTTTGTGAGTTAGCTCACAAAACATGCCATTTTCATAGCGTAATTTCGATCTACGACCGATACATTTTACACTATTACGCAATCTTTCATTTTATTGCGTATGGAAATTTCCAAGCATTATTGCGCAATCACTCGAATTGTGTCATAATACTTGCTGAAATGAATAAACTCGTCCTAAAGAGTTATTCCTTCCACTTAGTGCGACAAGGTTCTAATATTTACGTAAATATGACAATATTTCTTAAATATTCCATTTTAAATAACAGGGTTACTCTTAAATTTACCTAGCTAACGTCTTATCTTTATTTGTTTCTAAATTACGTGCTAGGTACATTAGGGGCGGGTAGAATCTGTCGTCTACAAATATAGACACTAAAATGTGTGTATATTATAATTTTTAGTTTTGAAGTTTTCGTTAAATACCCGTGCGAAGCCGGGGCGGGCCGCTAGTCAGTAATAATAATAAGAACGTTAAATAGTATCAAGTAGAATTTTGGTCAATTGCGAGTCGGATATCAGTATTCCCATACATTCTAATACCAGCGCCTGATGAACACAACGAGCAACTTTTTAAAAGTTTTATGGAACCCTAAAAACAGCCAGTCGGACATCCAAACCGAGGGTTCCGTACCACCGTACTCGTGCAAAAAATATTTGTTTGTCCGTATGCAATACTTAGTTGGTGGGTAATAGAAAATGAAAATTTTCGACTGTTTTCCAGTTCTTTAAAATAATATTATTTGCTGGTAAAATAAACATACTTAATAAGTACCATTTTCACATATTTTTTAGTTTTTAAGTCACTAAGAACTTTATAAAAACTTGCATGCCAATAAAGTTTAGGTACTTTGACGGTCTCTCATGACTTTGTTTTCCATCAATATTGGAAATAGACAGGTTGAATAAAGAATTGCACATTTTGATGACAACTTACATACTATATTTACATACTGACATACGAACAATGCAAGTTAAATAAAAGCTAAAAAAAAAACAAGTATTACGATACGAAAACCATCCGCCGTAAAAATATGTGAAATCTCATGAAAAGCCAAGTCAGTTATTTTATTTTAGTCACTTTAGAAAGTTTAGAAGTAACTAGTACCACTGAGGATTTATTGGATGTCGTTGCTACGGCAGGCAATAGGCGATTTTCCATACGAAAACGGCAATTTCACTTAGCGCACACGGCAATTTAAACGTCTGCGCTGGCAACACTGGCGCTGCCGCTGCTAGCTTTCAAGTGACGCGTTTCGGCTCTCTACTCGAGCCGCTGCCGCTCAGATGCTTCAAAGGTGTATTTATATTTAATTGAATATAGAAGAAAAGCAGTTCAGTTTGTAAACCTCAAAATTTAAAGGTGAATCTACTAAAAAGTTAAATGTAATAAGAATCTAGTGAAAAGTCAAAACACAAATGGAGGACCAGAACGAAACCCTGGATTTTTCCTATTTCCTACATCGCTGGTACTATGAGCAAAAAAATATTGAGAAATTTAAAGGTAAGTGAATAGTATAATGTAATTTTTTCTATATATTCTATTGCTCATATGGCGAACACAGGCTTGGGCCATTAAGTTGGCATTGGCTCCAGCTAATGTCAATTTTTGGTCGAGTGCTTGTCTGATTCTGCAATAGTGAGGTTCTTAAGTTTGTGTTAGCGTGATTACTTTGTTTTGGGCCATTTTTACCGCTGAGTATATAATTCATTCACATCATGCATAGCGTAAGTACGGAATCATTATCAATTAGCATACGTCCCACTGTTGGGCACAAGCCTCTCCCATTGATGACATTCAAAGAAGTGACATGTGAAGTCCCCAATCCACACTAGGCGAGCGTGGGGACTAATGCTCGTTCCCTCATCAATGAGAAGAGCCTGCCGTGTCTAGCAGTGGAATTTACATAGGCTGACTTGAGCGTCTGCCAATGAATTTTTCGTCACTTAGGTATTATATTTATTATTATTATTAGAAACTATTTATCTTGTGTTTTAAGATGAAAGGATTGAATCTTTCTGTTTGTCTGTGTGATGACCGAATAACTCTTTCCACAGATTGGCGAGAGGATAACATTCATGCGAAAATTAAAACTGCAAAACAAGATGAAATAATATGGAAAATAGATTAACTGACTAGGTACTATACTTTCATAAGTATACACAAAAGCTACGCCGAAATTGTAAAACAAGAGTAGAGACTTGACATTCAGAAAAGGTTTGTAGTTTTGTTTGTTCTGTAAGCTATTTACTTGATTTTAAAGTCCATTTTTATAGAAAACTACCTTTTATTTCCGGCTTCGCTCCCGTGAACCATAGGCATTTTCAAAGAAGTATGCGAGTAAGCAATCAAACTTGGAAGTTTGCAAGTAAGAATGCAATCGTGTAAGCAACCCGACTACAACATGTGTGTCGTGTTGTAGCTAAATATTTTAGTCACACCACCGAATTTCCTTTGCAATGAACAGCAATAATATATTAGTGGTAGTAGCAAATCAGACTTATGTGAGGCTGCTAAGAACATATTGTAGCTGTGACTAACTTATTCTCAAACTTTAGTTTATATTATTTGCTACAACTGCTAAATAAGACATTATTTGTATGTAAGGTTTTAAACGCAATAGACTATATATGTTGAAAGGGTCAATGGGTATCCACAACACATGGACAATTTTCCAGCTCTCAAAATGTTCTGACGGCTATAGACTAGTAATTAATTAACAACTATTTACTTACAGTTTATATAATATACTCAGGGACAAAATTGAAGGAATATTCATAATACAAGATGAACGATGAAAGTTACATAGTTTCAATTAACACAGCTACAGAAAGTTTGTAAAGAATTTTGTTTTGTAACTTTTATAAGTGTTACTTTTATTTTGTTCCTTTGGTTATTACTAAAGTAGTAGTGTAGTTTTACTTAATGCTTAAATGTACATTATATTTCAATTTTATTTCCGCAGAAATGGATTTAAGTGATTTGACGCTGCAATGCACCTTTATAACGATTAGCCGACGCTATCATCCTAATATATCAATAATATTTTATTATATTATAAATACATCAGGTGATTTTGTCCTTTTTGTTTGCAGAAGGAAAACAAATTTAACCATCTGAGAGCCGTTCCAATGTTACTTCCAATTAAAAATATTGCTATGAATGGAGGCTATGAAGGCAAGAGAGGCTATCAAGATTGGAAACTAAATATAGCTGTATTAAATATATAAAAGTAAGTAGTTTATCATAATAACTTCAGGCTAACTGACGTGGACCCGAACTACCAACTAGGCTAAACAGGTCCAACGGTTGGACCTGTTTAGCCTAGTTGGTAGTAACACTGCCTCCGAATCTAGAGGTCCCGGGTTCTAATCCTGGTAAGGGCTTTTGTCTCTGTGGTCAGCAAAAACATTTGTTCCTGAGACTTGCATGTTTTTTTTATGTATTTGAGTATATATCTATTAAATATATCGTCGCCTAGTCACACGAGCCTTATTGAGCTTACTATGGGACTAGTTCAATTTGTGTAAAAAAATGACCTATAATATATATTTATTTATTATTATTTTTAACTTCACACGTAATCTATGTGAATTGTGAGGTCCTCATCTACGTGTCTTACAAATGTTTTAATTTTTCAGTTTATCGCTGGAGTCCTGCCAAGCAACCTGCATAATAAGGAAAACTGTTTCCAACGGGGCCTTACGCTTGGTCGTCAGTTGTTTGCAGTACCGGACGAAGACAACATCATTGAGAGTTTTTCAATAAGCTTCCTGTAATTGTATTAATTGAAAAACTCGTTCATCATGTATTATGAAGTTTCCTCTTAAGTTGTCCCTGAGTAGGTAGGTAATTAGGTATAAATAAACTGTATTAAATAGTTGTTAATGAAGTACCAATCTCTATAGATTCCATCAGAACATTCTAGAGCTGGAAAATTGACCGTGTATTAGTGGATTTCCATTGATTCTTTCAACAAAGTTAATCTATTTCTTCTAAAAACATACACACAAATAATGTGTTATAGAAAGACAAAGTAGTAACCACCCGTACGTATGGGGGTTGTATCGTAATTTCATAAGTAAAATCAATGATACATAACTAGAACTTGTCATAAAATTGGTGATGATATCTGTCTCGTCATCGATGAGTTTTTCGATCCCTCTTTAACTATTGAAAGACTTTTTTTATACCTCTCCCACTTCGAAGAGTTATAGTATCTATTTGATAAAACAAAATGCTTTGTTTCTTGTTTTTCTGAGTATCATGTCTTAAATTGCAATTCTTGTCTTGTTTTACAATTTTATCAGCCAGCTTTTTCTATAGTAGTCTGAACTAGTGTTCTGTATTAATGAACCTAAAAACTAACGTGTAAAATTAAAATAGAGGTAAAATCCGATATTGGTCGACCCGAAACCGAAAGTATTTTTAAGACTGGTAAGACTACTTTAAAATACCGACTGCGGTACCAGTTAAAGGTATTTTAAAGTAATGTTTTAACCAGCTATACGCACCGCAAGCACCACTCGCTTTTTGTTATTGAACAGCTTAGATACTAGACTTTACAGCGGTATATTAGTCAATGCTAAAACAAATAATGTTATTAATAAAGTAACACTGTTATATGATATTACACGAGTATTCTCGCAGTGAATGAGTGTCCTAAGATACAATATGACACCTCTTTCATAATAAATATAATGTTATTACAATGATTTCTGCATTTGTTTTTTTTTCATAACATGAAACTTACTTGCGTGATGACTTAATTAAGGACACCAAAATTATTTGTAACTATGTTATTTTTAGCAACAGCGGTAGCAGTAAGTTTATTTTGACTTTATCGTATCATTACGACTCGATAGAGTATCAAATTGTTGCAGCAGCTGAATCATCTTTCATGCAGCTTACCCTACTGTTAAGGCGATAATTATATTTCGATGAGTCGCATGTAAGATAATTTGAGCTGCAGCAACTGCGTTTTAAGACTTTATCGAGTGAGTTTTAATTGTGACTGTGAATAAGGTTTGTTATTTCAACTAACTGAATTAGTTAAAGTAACAAACTCAATTCACAATCACAGCTAAACCTAATTCCCTATGGCTGCGAATGGAGTTTGTTACTTTAACTAAGTGGATTAGTTAAAGTAACAAACCCAATTCACAGCCACAGCTATAATTAATTCGATAGAGTGACAAATTTACTTAGCTGCTACAGCTAAAACTATCTTCCATGCGACGAACCATTTTAGTCGTGTCAACAAATTAATTACACCACGCAACTAAACCCCTTAGTTAAAGTAACAAACCCAATTAGCAGCCACAGCTAAATTTTTATCGATAACCGCCAAGGTAATTTGATAGAGTATCAAACTCACTTAGTTGCTATAGCTAACACTATTTTCCATGGTGACAAATAATTTTAGCAGTCGCAGCTAATCCAATTACAACTCGTAACTAAAACTCTTAGTTACAGTAACAAATCTAACTCGCAGCTACAGCTAAGGTCATTGTCAAATGCCGATAAGGTAATTCGTCAAAGTATCAAACTGACTTAGTTGCTATCGCTAACACTATTTTCCATGGCTACAAATTATTATAGCTGTCGCAGCTAATCCGATTACAACTCGTAACTAAAACTCTTAGTTACAGTAACAAATTCAACTCGCAGCTACAGCTTAGATAATTGTCAAATTCTGACAAGGTAATTCGACAGAGTATCAAACTGATTTAGTTGCTATAGCTAACATTATTTTCCATGGCTACAAATCATTTTAGCTGTCACAGCTAAACCGATTACAACTCACAACTAAAACTCATAGTTATAGTAACAAATGCAATTCACAGCTACAGCTAAGATCATTGTCAAATGCCGCTAAGACAATTCGATAGAGTATCAAACTGACATAGTTGCTAAAGCTAATATTATCTTTCATGGCAACGAATAATTTTAGCTGTCGCAGTCAAAGTAAGTAGCAGCTGCGGCTAATTTCTTTTGCAGCTACAGCTAAATATAGCTAATAAAATTAGCTGCCACTGCTAAAATAGTTAGCAGCCACTGCTAAAATAGTTAGCAGCCACTGCTAAAATAGTTAGCAGCCACAGCTAAATTTCGATAAAATACTTAGCTGTCCCAGCTAAATACAGCTAATACAGTTAGCAGCCACAGCTAAATTTAGCCAATATAGTTAGCTGCCACAGCTAACTTTTCTATGATTCGAAGTGATTACAGCTAAAAATATTTGCTATCACAGCTAAGTTTTAGTAGCAAAAAACACTTTGCTATAGTAGCTAATAACTTCGCTGTCCGTATAGTTTGTAAGGAATTTAGCTATCACAACTAAATTGTAGTTACTACAGCTAAGTTTTTTTTTCCGTGTATTATAGCTCAATAACACTGACATATTGTATTTTGTAGCTTTTTTCCTGTATTGTATTAAATTGTTAGATTTTTTTTTGTTGTTCAAGGCAATAAACTTCTTTTTAAACGGACAGCCAATTATAGGATCTTACTGGTAGTAATAATAAAAAAAACTCCCTTCCCTTTCACTACTATAAAAACGAATATTGCGCTTCAGATAAATCGCTAAACGCTCACATCCTGTTGTAACTAAATGCTCATACTTAAGTCTATTAATAGCTCGATGCCCTTAATTAAGTGATAATAGACTGGGTGTCCAAAAACTAGCTCGTGTTGATAGGACATTTTATTATGATCATATCGACGATGTTAGTAACTGTTTTAAGTTTGCAATGTGGTGAGGGCGATGGCCCGCATTTCATTACTACGTTCATGTGTAACTAACAATAAGGAGCAAACGTTGCATCCTCTATCCTCTGAAACGCCGTTGTCCGCAGGAACTGCCTTAGGCCGCGGTCTAGACGACGGAATCGACCCAACGAGTAGTTGATGAAAAAAGTACAGTAGGCAATAAAGCATGAAACGCACAGAGCGCGGCGCAGCGTTTTTCGGTAAAACAACGCGATCCGGGGCACGTCAGACCAAAAAACCACGCGGTATTCGGTAGCGCGGTAGAGCGGAGGCGTCGTGTATGACATATAAAGCAGTAATCGACAGTCTACAGTTGCGGAAAGATCAAAAATGCAAAACCGCCTATTTACGCACCGCACCGCGCCCTATCTGTGCTTTTCGAGCTAAAAAGCTTGTAGGTACGAAACATTTGTTTTTGACAGGATACTTTTTTACTATAAATGTCTGACTTCAAAATGGGGATGCCCTTATTTTCTAAACTTTTAACGGAACAGGTAGGGATTCAAAAATAAATTGAATAATGAACGCTCGGTTCGTCGTAGCAGATTAGGGTTACTTAGATTTGCGCTTTGAGAAGATGTTTTTTTTTTTGCAATAACCGTAATATCTTGGCTCAAATCTAAACTCAATTCGTGTACTGGCCATTGCCTTAATCGCCGCCCGCGCAAGCGCCGCGAACGCGAAATTACGCGTTCAATGATATTGTGTTGTGGGTGACCTAACCTGAGTGAGACAGGTCTGGGCAAGTCGGTCTAGTAGCTCTGTGAGCCTTAATATAGACCCGGCGAATCAATATTTTTTTTTATTCTAAATTTGTATAAACTGCCTCAATAAAATCTATATAATTATCGTTTATCAAACCTCCTCACAAAATTTCACGAGAATCGGTTGAGAAATGCGACCTGTAAAAGGAGAACAGTCCGAAACCTGTTTTGTGAGCTGTAAACCTAATTTTTTTATCACCTAATTTTCAAAAAACTGACTTCAAAAAAATCTATAAAATAATAATTCTATAAATTCTCAAATTTGTGAGCTGTAAACCTAATTTTTTTATCACCTAATTTTCAAAAAACTGACTTCAAAAAAATCTATAAAATAATAAATTTTCACGAGAATTAGTTGAGAAATGCGACCTGTAGAGGAAACAGTGAGAAATCCGGAAATCCGCCGTCCGAACATACGACAGCATTTTTGCCGAAGCTGAAACGGAGACCTTCGTTTCACTCGGTCAACGACGGTAGACGGTAGTTTTCCTTATTTCAGTTCTCAAAGAGGAAATTTGTATAAAACTTCAATAAAATATCGAAATATATCCAGTCCTGTTTAAAGCCATTCCTATAATATAATGAGCGGTGCTTTACGTTTCCTCGTGCGGTAGACAAAAGCGTCTCCAGGGGACGTGGTTTACCGAATCGAGACATTTTTTTAATCACCAAAAACTTTTATGAACGTTATTTTGTACGGGACACTCGGTGCGCGAGTTAGACTCGACTATTTTGATAGTCAATTTACTTAACGCTTTTGGTTTGCTCCTGATGTCAATGACGGATTCACCCATCAGGAAGATTGTCATCACACAAGCAAGCTTCCTTATGCAAGGTACAAGTTCAATTTTGAAATTACAATGACGACGTGAATGAGCGGCAACTATTGTATGCATAGGTAGCGCTCAAAAGGTTAATTCTTTGTCGAAAGTTGTAAGCCATTCAACTTTTTAATGAGCCAGCCGTTTGTGTGATGTGAAGTGATGTCCATTGCCAAATGTCATCTTAGAGCTCAGGCGGAGGCCAGACTGACAGACGACTCGACAATGACACGTGTAGGATTCGAAATTTTTGAAAGTAGAGTTGGGAGTTGATGTAAATAATATACGCCGAATAGAATGCATATATTTCATGGAAAGCATTGCAAACTATTTTTACTTTTTACTAAAATGATAAGATATAAAAATCGGCCAAGAGCATCATTGTCAGTGTAGGGTTCAGTAGTTGCCCAGTGAACTTACTTTAAAAAAATCAATAACAAGCTGTCAGTGTAGGGTTCAGTAGTTGCCCAGTGAACTTACTTTAAATAATTTTTAAGAAAAAAAAACCGATTTTAATGGGGGAGGCCGGTGAAAGATTATTATTATACTTAGATGGTGCACTCTTAGATTCCATACAAAAATATAAAAATGGCTATAAGTATGTTTATAATGGTAGAAGATTAAGTACCCTCAATTCCTCATGGAATCCTCCATCATAACTCAAGCTTGACAAAAATGTGTCTTGAAAACCTAGCTTGCTTGACAAATAAAACGAAGAGAACAAATCGCTAAACGTGAACTACGCGTCGTTGAAGAGTTCCGTTCTGATCATCATCAGCAGTTCCACTTCATCAAATGTCACGTTTTTGAATGAAAATGCTTGATTAGTTCATGAAAATACTAAAATCACTATTTGTCTGCCTTTCACACTTGAGGAGTTCCCTCGATTCCTAATGGATCCCATCATCAGAAATCGAGCATGACAAAAATTCATCGTGAAAATAGTACTTGCTTAACAAACACAGCTAGGAGGACAAATCGCCAAACGTGAACTTTTCGTCGTTGAAGAGTTCTGTTCTGATCATCATCAGCAGTTCCACTTCATCAAATGTCATATTTTTGTATGAAAATGCTCGACTTGCTGATGAAAACACAAAAATCACTATATGTTTGCCTTTAAGATTTGAGGAGTTCTCTCAATTCCTCATAGATCCCATCATCAGAACTGCGTTTTAATAAAAACGGGACCAACTAAAAATCAAAAAAATAACTTTTACAATCGGTTAAGAAATGACGGAGTTATGGAGTGGAGTAACAAACATTTAAAAAAAAAACAAAAAAAAACATACAACCGAATTGATAACCTCCTCTTTTGAAATCATGAGGTCGGTTAAAAAATCAATAACATGCAAAAGGGAATACTTTCGCAGCGTTTCATACGTCTTTTATGAAGGGAAGACTTTTTACGATAACTCAAAAACAGCTTAACTGATCATGTCCGCTATAGTTTTCATTGAAAGTCTTTATTAAGCTTTAATTTCATGTGTGTAATTTTGGATCTATACTTCAAAAATTAGGGGGGGGGGGACTATTTTTTTTTTCTTTTGAAGTGAATATTTCCGAAAATATTCACTTTATCAAAAAATGATTGCTAAAGACCTGTATTCATTTTGAAATACCTATTCAACAACACTCCACACCATAGGGATGAAGCATAAAAAATATTTCATCCACACTTAATATTTCAGTTTTATTGATTTATATATCCATACCAAATTGCAGCTTTCAAGGACTAACAATCACAGAGCAAAGCCTCAGACAGACAGACGGACATGGCGAAACTATAAGGGTTCCTATTTGACTACGGAACCCTAAAAACACTTAATTGAGTAACTATTTTTTTTATACTACGTCAGTGGCAAACAAGCATATGACTTGCCTGATGGAAGGGGAAATATGTATGGCGAGATATTTGTATTTACATATGGATATTCTTTAATATAACAAATGTGGATCTATATATCATGTTCTATCATTTATTTTATAATTTGTTTAAGTCATAAATACCAATGTAATTTATTAAATAGTAATATCTAGGTATTTATATTTATCATACATATATCCTAGACAGGTTAAATGCTTAGATAAGGCAATAATTTAACCCCAGTTAGTAGATAAGAGAGGAATTTATGAGATAACTTATCAATCTAATCATAGTTATAATAAAACTGTGGATCAATACTATGTTAGTTGAAGTCAACCTCTTAGTGGTGTCATTTCCTAACTGATGCAAATATCCCGTATGAAGTTGGCGCTAATGTAGTCCCTGAAAATGCCAAATGTCACTGTTCGTAGGTGGGCTACACTACTACATACACACTGTCTAAAAATTGTATGTTTGTATAAATAATTATATTGATGTTAAGGTACTTAAGACGAAATATCAATAGGAAGAACATCAATAAAACGACCACTTTAACCTATTTGGTAGTACTTGGTAGTGACCCTGCCTATGAAAGAGGTCCCAGTTTGAAGCCAGGCCAGGGCATTCATTTGATTGTATGGGGAGTTAATTGTCAAACTCCCCATACAATCAAATGAATGCCCAGTTAAGAGATGATAGCAGAAAAAATTGGATGGAGAAAGCTAGAGATAGAGATATATTGAAGGGAATCAAGGGGGCATTTACCCAATCGGGATCTGTGTTATAATATAATAAAATAATAACTAAATGTAAACACTGAATAAAATAAAGCTTTATTAATTAATTAAGCAGTTGGTGCCCTATAATGTTGATTGGTGTGTAATTGACTGATCGGCAAAGATGCTTTCCTCTATGTGAAATTTTACGAGCAGTTTGGAAATTTATACAGATATATAAAGGCAAAACAGATTTTGGAAATTACCTAAAACATTAAAAAAAAACGCGATATATACAGTTCTCAGAACCACTAGTTGTAAGTTGGTACAACCTGCCTTTATTCTTCGACAAAATGTTACCGTGGCAACCAATAACAGAAAAGATTCCTTAGCCCACTGGAATATACCAGGAGACGACACGATAGGACAAGATTTACTTGATGAAGATATTGCACAACCAATTGAGATATTGAACGGATAGTGCGATTATGGCATTTACCTCCCATGAAATTGGGGGAGACCTATGTTCAGCAGTGGACATCTTTGGGGTGATATGGTGGTGGTGGGGGTGGATATTGAACAATAATTGACCAAATAAATTAGTATGACTTTATTAGTATAAAGTAGTTATAATTACTATAACAATATTATGAATGTTCCATAAATTTTATTTCACAAATAAATGATTGGTTATATTATAGAAACAAAATTGAAAACTAGCATTTTTAAATTTAATTTAATTACAATTAGACACTGTCAATCTACTGATTTTACTATAATAGCGCTGCAATACACAAATTTAAAGGAACAATGTTGATTTTCTGATTACCAAAAACAAAAGTACCTAGCTATATTGTTTTTTTTAAAGCAAATACAAAACAAAATAACTACCTTCACACTGCCCTAAATATAAAAAACTAATCAGCCAAATGTACTACAAAAACAAAATTAATAACGTTAATAAAAAAACTAACTGAATAAACAAAGCAAGTAGATTTTTAAAGAAATGACTATAAACATCGTACTTTATAAACAAAACACTTACTTGCGTATATCAATTCGCACGTCCCACGAAAACGTTAGAAATATCCACAACACAATGTTTTGCACGTTATTGTTCACAAATCAAATGAAACACTTAGGTATATTTTTCTAATGGATTGTTTTCTAAACACTTGTTTACGCACTTCCACACCTGTCGATTGATTTGATGGGAAAAAATCGGAAGGAAGGAAGGAAATGTAGGAATTCGCACTGTTCGACATGGCATCCCTGACCTCTTTATGATAAATTGAATAGAAATATTCAATATAAAATAAGAAATTTGCAAAATAATCATCTTAAATTAAGAAGGAATTCCAATACAAATAAAATACCGCTTCAGTTTTACTTTAAACTTTGAAATCTAATGTATTTACTTCTAATGATTTTCAAATATTTGAAGTGGTCACCCTACCATACTAGTTACGTTTCGTTTTACGAACGGAACTGATGCGTAGTTTGATGTGCGCATTTAAATTTTCAAGAAAACTGAGCAAGAAAAAAACAAGCTATTTAAAATAAAACCTTAATGTCCTTTTTAGGGTTCCGTAGTCAACTAGGAACCCTTATAGTTTCACCATGTCCGTCTGTCTGTCCGAGGCTTTGCTTTGTGATTGTTAGTGGTAGAAAGCTGCCATTTGGTATGAATATATAAATCATTAAAACTTAGCCTTAAAATAAAATAAAAAAAAAATTAAGGGTAAGTACCTCCTTTACACGTAAAGTGGGGATGACATTTTTTTTTGCTTCAACCCTATGGTGTGGGGTGTTGATTGATAGGTCTTTCAAAATGAATAGAGGTCTTCATCAAACACTTTTTGATAAAGTGAATATTTTCGGAAACTTTTACACTGTAAATTTTAACGGTATTAAGTAAACGGATTTTCATATTTTTTTTGTAGTAATTACACAATTACAAAAAAAACACAACAATACAACAATTTACAATTTTTAACAAAATAAATAAAAACATTTCATGTAAAATGTTGCCAAGACGACCACATAAGGTTTGCCCTGATCAGAGGGCACTTACATACTTGACAGTACGGGACGAATGCTATATGTCCGACATATAAGCTATCATACTAGCCGGGCTGATCTCATGTAGAGCCAAGCTTCTGAATTTACACGTCCTAACTCTACCGACCCTAACTTCAGCAAATTATACATATCAGTAAATACGTATGGCTTCGAGCTTCGCCGTTTCGCTACTGTCGTGGAGGTGATGCGAATATTTATTTTCTGATTTGAAGTAAGTAACGAAACAGCCAAGCCATACATTTTACTGATATGTAGAATTTGTTGAAGTTAACATTGGCAACATTTTAAATGAAATGTTTTTGGTGGGATTTCAGTTCTTTTTGAAGTTGCTAGGCAGTCTTTTTAGTGTTTATTTTTTTCTTCTTTTTTGTAAGTACTTATTAATTAGTTTTTTAGTTACTGTCTACATTCCCGTGTAGGTAAACTTTCATGTCCAAATTCATAAAATTGGTGAGTCTCATATAAACTTCCACCCCCCCATTTTAGGTGATGGGGGGCGAAAGTTATAAGATTATGATTTTTTTTGTTGGTTGTATACTAAGCTTATATTACATACCAAATTTCAGCTTTCTAGCACTTCAGGAAGTAGCCAAACATTTTGATGATCATCAGTGTGTCAGTGACGAAATCGGTGTATTTTAAATATCAATTAAATCTAAAGTATTAGAGCTATTCAATTGAGACTTTGTATGTTTAATTAGACTATTATTGACATCATATCCTGAGAATACGAACTATGTGGTACATCGGAAACCAACTTTATGTGGGTTCAAATAAACGACGTAACACTTCGAGAAAAGGTAGGTAGTGCCCTTGCGCTTCACTAGGCTCGTATTTGCGGGGGCACTACCGTGCCCCCAGATTTCTACGTAGCCTGCCGTCTCATTCATCTCTTTATTCCCACTAGCAACAGACGGCATTTTTCCCAAGCTGAAAAAGTTTTTATACTATTTTTATTTATTTTGAAAAGGTTTTACAATTGATGGTAATATTAGGATAATAATTATAATATAAAATTTAAATATCATTTTATTTATACATAATACAATATTGCGTTATATTAAGGAATATACAAGTAATTCATTTATATTAATACAGATTGCCCTGTACTTTATAATTTAAAATAGAGGTGAAAATAAAACATTAAGAGCTGAATATAAGCCGTGCCAATAAAGATTCTAAAATGGCGACCATTGTCATGCTTTCTCGCTCACACTACCTTACTGTGTCTATACTACTGTGTCGTATGTGCCTTATGTCATTCTATAGTACAGTCAACAGCAAAAGTAGATGATCATTTTAGTACCTTGTCACTTTTACTACTTTGACGCATCCCAACTGTCGCAGTATTGTTACATTAGTGCGATAAAGTACTAAAATGATCATCTACATTTGCTGTTAACTGTACATACAAGCCGCTATTTTAAAATCTATTATTTAGGCGTATCCTGACGTTCAAGCGCTCAAGCGGAGCAGACGTCATGAGCTGTGCGACGATATAAGATAGAACGAGATAGAGATAAGGAATCAAATACCCTTGGTTCATATATCTACATCGTTCTATCTTATATCAGGATGGCCCTTTGATTGACACCAGTGTCAGTATGTATACAAAACTAGGTACAGATAAAGTGAGGAAACATTTTCTTTGTCAAAGTCTTTACGGCATTGATATAAGTTGAATTTCCTCTGGCTGGTGGAAAAGGTTTACTTACTATACCTGTATACTGTATACTACTCGTTGACTGCCGTAAACTGAAAATACCGTCCTTTTATACAATAGAATTGCAAAATCGCACTTTTCTTGTCAGAAGGTAGTGGTATACTTCAAATGTCAAGCTAATAATTTTTAAGAAAAAAAACCGACTTCAATGGGGGAGTCCGGTGAAAGATTATTAATCTTAGATGGTGCACTCTTAGATTCCATACAATAAAATACAAAAATGGCTATAAGTATGTTTATAATGCTAGAAGACTAAGTACCCTCAATTCCTTATGAAATCATGGAAAAACCTTGCTTGCTTGACAAACAAAACGAAGAGAACAAATCGCCAAACATGAACTACGCGTCGTTGAAGAGTTCCGTTCTGATCATCATCAGCAGTTCCACTTCATCAAATGTCACTTTTATGAATGAAAATGCTTGATTAGTTCATGAAAATACTAAAATCACTATTTGTGTGCCTTTCACATTTGAGGAGTTTCCTCGATTCCTAATGGATTCCATCATCAGAACTCGAGCATGACAAAAATCAATCGTGAAAATAGAACTTGCTTAACAAACACAGCTAGAAGGACAAATCGCCAAACGTGAACTTTTCGTCGTTGAAGAGTTCTGTTCTGATCATCATCAGCAGTTCCACTTCATCAAATGTCACATTTTTGTATGATAATGCTCGATTTGTTGATAAAAACACAAAAATCACTAATTGTTTGCCTTTAAGATTTGAGGAGTTCCCTCAATTCCTCATGGATCCCATCATCAGAACTCGAGCATGACAAAAATAAATGTGAAAAATGAACTTGCTAACAAACACAGCTAGGAGGACAAATCGCCAAACGTGAACTTTTCGTCGTTGAAGAGTTCTGTTCTGATCATCATCAGCAGTTCCACTTCATCCAATGTCACATTTTTGGATGCAAATGCTTGACTTGTTGATAAAAACACAAAAATCACTATATGTTTGCCTTAAAGATTTGAGGAGTTCCCTCAATTCCTCATGGATCCCATCATCAGAACTGCCTTTTGACAAAAACGGGACCAACTTGGATATATATACATACAATCAAAAAAAGAATTTTTCAAATCGGTTAAGAAATGACGGAGTTATGGAGTAACAAACATTAAAAAAAAAAAAAAACATACAACCGAATTGATAACCTCCTCTTTTGAAATCTTGAAGTCGGTTAAAAATACTAATAAATATCAATTGATATACAGGGTGTTTTTATTGTTTCCGTTCCTTCAAGCATATAGCCGTGTATAGCCATACATAGAAAAGAAAATATTTTTTTTTATTTTCATACAGAAAAATTAATTATATCACCACGGGTGAATACAAAACAGTACGAGTTAACGTGGAGTTAAGCAAAAGTTAATGTCAAGTATGACAATATTCGGAATTCGAATGACACGCACGCCAACATTGTTTAATTGTTAAGGATCTTTTATTCTATACTAGGGGTGATTATTAACGAAAATGAATTCTTGAATATCTTCGAAATAGTACGAATTGGGAATTGGGCCCTCGGAATTAAACAAAAACACCGTGTATAATTAAAAACTCAAGGCCCAAGGCCTTGAGTTTTTATGCATAGTTATAAGTATATTATCTAGAATCTAGATAACATACAGGATGTAGTATCGCCGGACCGAAAACTTATACCTTAGACCAGGTACTTGAACTGAAAAACAACTTTCCTTTGTTCTGGTGAATTCGAAAATAATATATCTCAATCTTACTGGAAAATAGCAAAATAATAACAAAATAATAACATATTGCGAGATGTGATAATTGCGAGTTTATAAAAAAACAGTCACTTGATCACAATGCACGATAATGGTCTGAAATCAGGGTATAAGTTTTGGTATGATGTTGCTTACACTCTGTATAGTTTTCTAAAATATGTAACACATTGTGACATTGGTGAACTACATAAAAAGAAAATAGTGTAGCATAGTGCAATTCAGGAGGTAATTTTGAATCTTCTACAAGTTTAATTAAAAAATAATAGTTAAATTATCAAGTCCAAAAATTTGATTTCAAAATTTATCTCCCAAACAAAGGCATTTAAAAATTTTAATTACTTATCATTCAAATCTAGAGTATAGTCAAATCTATTATTGTACAGTAGGTATGGTCATCTCCAATATTTGTTTAACAAAAATCATGGATGCAATCCATGCTTTTTACATTAACTTTTTTATTGTATAAAAGTCAAAACGTACTTCATTTGACGGAGCAATGTTCTGACAGATATCCAGTACAATATACAGGATGTCTCATGACATGACACCTGGATGTGTAACTTGTATAACTTTAAAATTGTTGTCACCGAGCCAGTTATTTTAAAGGGATAACAGTATGATCAGGATAAATTCTCAGCTGTAGCGAATTTGTAATACCTAACAGGTATAATACTACAGAGGCCGGGACGGAAGGGGTTGCCGGCCGAAGACATATATAGACGGCCGAGCGCAGCGAGGTCGGATAGGTCTGAGGCGGGCAACCCCATATTTCCCGCCGAGGTATGTATAGTGCTTTTCTCAAACATGCAATGAAATAAACCACAAGAAAATCTAAGTTTTATTTTTAATACGCATAGTGGCAGAATGTCATGATGCCTGTGTCACAAATTTATGTGGAATGGAAATTAAAAACAGAGGACTTTGCCGGCCTAGGCCTGCAAGATTTGTACGAAATTCTATTAACGACCTCTGGTCCTAGCCGCACCTGAAACGTCATACTTCGCAATCTATTATAAGGAACATAACATCAATGTTTCATTGCATGTTTGAGAAAACAATAATCCATTCATGTTTGTCGACCGGTAGGCCAATGATAATAAACTTAATTCCTCGGAGACTACTTCAGCATCGACCAGCAAATGCCCGAATGAAGAATCCTACAACATCATTAAGACAGTGGGGGTGAATGACCGGGTGTCGTCATCAGCAGAGCGCGGAGGCGGCGCGCGCGCACTCGCTGCTCCAGTAGACGCCGCCGCAGGCCGCGACGAGGCTCCACACGTACGGGGTGAAGAATTCCTCGGGCCGCTCCTCTTCAACGTAGCGGAACTTTAGGTCGGGGAATTTCTGAGGAGAATAATGATTATAAAAATTTGGTACAGCTTTTGTTCGTAAATAGAGTGAAATGGAACAGGACGAAACGGGGTAAAAAGTATCCCCGGTGTACTAAAGATCTTTTATTATTTTATTTTTCTCAAAAATGGCCGTATAAGTAGACGTTACTCGCTACGTATTGAAAGGCGAAGTGTACAGTTTATAATCAGTCATAAATAAATAAATAAATCTAAAATTGCAGGCTCGCCCCGCGCGACTACTATTTTACGTATTCCTTTATCCCATCAAAACAAATGTGAAAATGGCAGCCAAGTTCACCGACAAAAGAATTGAGATCTAAATGGGCGCCAAGTTCCGTAGATTACCTATCTGAAAAGTTGCCAAGTTTGGCACTAGATTGTTTACAGTAAAACTAATTTACTGCGGCTTAATGCATTTTGAGCCTTAACTTGGCAGTTTTCTATGCAGTATGCTATAATACCATAAAAGCTGTTGGATATTTAAGAAAACTGCCAAGTTAAAGCTCAATATGCATTAAGCCACAGTAAATTAGTTTTATTGTAAACAATCTAGTGCCAAACTTGGCAACTTTTCAGATAGGTAATCTACGGAATTTGGCGCCCATTTAGATCTCAAGTCTTTTGTCGGTGAACTTGGCTGCCATTTTCACATTTATGTTTTTGATAGGATATCATTACTTTTTGTCAAACTTCATTAAATGGTGCTTTCCCAGAGCGAATGCACAGAGTTACTATACAAAATACCCAAAACGCTATAGGTGCATCTAAAATATTTGAAGAGTTTCCTCGATTTCTCCAGGACCCTATGATCGGATTCCGACTAGATGACAATGGGACTAGACCGGAAGTATACCGTTTCAAACAAAAAAAGAATTTTCCAAATCGGTTAATAAATTAAATTAAACTATATATTCTAAGCGAATGTGATACAGTTGTGTATAGTTGTAGGTAGCATTTATATAAGTCTTGTTTTGTGTGTTTTATGGAATAAATCATTTTTCTTCTTCTTCTTCTTCTAAATGACGGAGTTCTGAGGTAACTAGCATAAATATTAATAATAATAAAACTAATAATAAAATCACTGTTTTTTTATTTTTTCTGGTGTATACACATATAAGTAATTACCAGCTGCATGCCAAATTTCAGCTTTCTAGGTCATCTGGAAGTGGGTTAGGTTTTTGATTACTAGTCAGTCAGACAGTCAGTCAGTGGTAAAAATGCCGTTTTTTGGAATTTAATATCTCAATAACTATTAAACCTATATTTATGAAATTTGGGGTTCTAGTTGTTCTAAAGGATCTTAATATAAGTACCAAATTTCATGTTTTTATGTTAGATAGATTTGGAGTTATTGGGGGGTCAAAAGTGGCTCCAAACGGTTCGTGTAAAACACACGGCTGCTGTCCGCCAGTTCCTGGGGTGAACTTGGCTGGTCACGCTGCCGCGTGTCTAGATTTGTCGAGTATATCATCTACGTATGTTACCTTTAATCTATCACTGGACCACTGCTCTGCGCCCTTTTTAATACATTGGAGTACTTCTGACACGCTCAGATCACCGCCAGCGCCATCTTGGACTCGCTGAAGCCGGGTAGAAAAGTAACCTATCACCTGCAAATAAACATTAAATATAAATTCACATCGATATGCAAATAAGAATATCTCCGCTCCGACGCTCCGACTGTGGGATGAGCTCCCTGCCGAGGTTTTCCCGAGGCACTACAGTATGGGGTTCTTCAAGATAGAAGTGTATAAATTCTTAAAGGGTCGGCAACGCGCATGTGACACCCCTGGAGTTGCAGGCGTCCATAGGCTGCGGTGACTTTACCATCAGGCGGGCCATAGGCTTGTTTGCCACCTACACGGTATAAAAGAATAAATGGTAGGCAGAGCACGATTATTTTCACCAGGTATCACCGATTTCAACAATTCAGCTGATACCACTAAAGTTAGTTAGGTACCAACCGTTGTAGTTACAGAAGTTACTAGTGGTACCAAATTGGTTAGAATAACCCTCACTACCTAGGCAGCTAAGCTTCTTAGCACGAACATGATCTCTCCGTAAGAGCCCCTCGCCACACTTATGCTCTATTCACCCCTTCACTCACCATCTCTATGTTCTGCGTGATGTGGTGCGGGTTATTCTGGAACAGTTGCCGCTTGTGCAGCAGCGCGTATACCATGTTGAGATTGTTAGCGAGTTGGTGGGTTAAGCAGGAGTTGATGATTTCGAGGAGCATCCGGAGCACTTCGTCCAGGACTTGGATGTGTTCCACCTGCAAGCAATAGGAAAATTTAATAAAGAAAATGCTTCTACTTACCGTTACCACCACATCAGCCGGAGGACGTCCACTGCTGGACATAGGCCTCCCCCAATTTCATGTGGGGGAGGTAAAGTGGCGTGTGAGGTTTCAGTCCATTGTTTGTCACGACTAGATGACTAATAAAGTGAGCGATGAAGAGGTTAAATGAAAGGTAAAGTTTCGTGCTGTTTTAGCTCAGTTTTTAAAAACAATACCAAACCAATAAATAGAATTTTAAAAATGTGAAATCATAGCTAGTAATTATAATCTTTATTCCGGATCATATATCAAAAAAAAAAATCAAATCAAAATATATTTATTTACCATAAAAGTACACAATCAAGAAACACAAAGCAGTGATCCCCACACTAGGCATAGCCTGTCTCGTGGAGATCTAGATCTTTGGAATTACCAGAATGTTGCGGCTCTTAATTTAGTAGATAACAAAGAAGAAGAGAGATAAGTTTAAAGGTTTTACAAATAAAGATATGTAACTATAATTATTTATAACTCTAACTATTTTCATATGACAGGGTTTCGGGGAAATTCGGACATTAACATTGGAGATAAGGTCTAAGAGTGTAGTATGTGTATGTATGGGTGTGTAGGCATGAGTGTGGAAGTGAAGGTTTGATTTTGTGTATGAGCAACCGCAGAGATGAAAATATGCAAGCAAAGTTCTAACGGAAGAACGGAAGGGGAGTAGCCCTACGAGTGGTTAACCTCTTGGGATCGGACGAAATAAAATATGTCGTCCGCTACAATTAAAAGCATTTCAACAAATCCTCTGACTCATCATAATTCAAGGATAGTAATAAAATCTGGATGCGCATCTTTGCCTCAACAAGGTTACAGTGCCTTATATCACAAATTTTTGCCATCTTATTGTATACGTGCGGAAACAGAAATGCCGAGAATCTCTTCGCAAAAACTGTGTTAACACGGGGTTTAAGAATTCTGTAGACTCTTCTTTGTGTCGTCGTGTAAAGTCCAGGCCGACGCCACAACATGTTGTGTACATATGTGGTAGCACGCAGCAAAAATATTCTTCGTACACTTAAAACTTGTGCATCTTTAAAGAGTTTAGTAGTATATGTACATCCATATGTACTTAGTAGCGTATAACTTAAGATTATGTTAGAATTACAGTAGGTATTGCTTAGACACTATTAAAATAATAGCAGATTGTATGACAAGGGTCTAAAATGAGACCTCACTTCGTTCGGGAAAATAAACCATCTCGTGGTAATATGGTTTTTTGACATCTCATGCTCGAAAAGTGTGTCATATAAGACTTATCAAGCGTCGCCAAAGTAGTACATTTAACCCCTTAGGAAAATTTGTATTTACAGTACATATGGTGCTAGATTACCGCACGAGTGCGGTAATCAGCAGATTACGTGCAAATGTAGAAACTTTAAAGAGCCATATGTACTGTAAAACGTTGTACGATACACGTGGTAATTCGCAACTCGTGTCGATTTAAAACACTCCCTTCGGCGTGTTTCAATTTATCACCACTCGTTGCGAATTTCCTGTTTTCTGCACTTGTATCGTAATGTACTATTATGATTTACAAAACATTTTAAATCCACCAATCATAATACACTTATTTAACTCTTTAAAAAACCCTTGTATTTGATATCAACCAGCCAATACACTAAAATCGACCAATCAATAAACAAAATTGATTTATCATAGCCCCGCTTGATAAGTCTAATATAATGTGAAACACTTTTCGAGCATAAGAAGGGAAAAACACAATTCGTATATTCATTTCAACACTGGCTGGACCGAGGCTGATGTGCGTTCGAATTTGTGTGTGTCAATGATGTAAAAGTTTCCCATAAAAAATAGTACAAAGACTGGATTTTTAATTTTATAACGGCCGAGTTAATCACAATGTTTTTCAACACATTTGCGAGGAAATAAATAACTCCGGTACCAATCCTAATTAAAAATCATTTTTAAGAAAAAAAAACCGACTTCAATGGGGGAGGCCGGTGAAAGATTATTATACTTAGATAGTGCACTCTTAGATTCCATACAATAAAATAAAAATGGCTATAAGTATGTTTATAATGGTAGAAGACTAAGTACCCTCAATTCCTCATGGAATCATGGAAAAACCTTGCTTGCTTGACAAACAAAACGAAGAGAACATATCGCCAAACGTGAACTACGCATCGTTGAAGAGTTTCGTTCTGATCATCATTAGCACTTCATCAAATGTAACTTTTATGAATGAAAATGCTTGATTAGTTCATGAAAATACTAAAATCACTATTTGTGTGCCTTTCACATTTGAGGAGTTCCCTCGATTCCTAATGGATCCCATCATCAGAACTCGAGCATGACAAAAATCAATCGTGAAAATAGAACTTGCTTAACAAACACAGCTAGAAGGACAAATCGCCAAACGTGAACTTTTCGTCGTTGAAGAGTTCTGATCTGATCATCATCAGCAGTTCCACTTCATCAAATGTCACATTTTTGTATGATAATGCTCGATTTGTTGATAAAAACACAAAAATCACTATATGTTTGCCTTTAAGATTTGAGGAGTTCCCTCAATTCCTCATGGATCTCATCATCAGAAATCAAGCATGACAAAAATTAATCGTGAAAATAGAACTTGCTTAACAAACACAGCTAGGAGGACAAATCGCCAAACGTGAACTTTTCGTCGTTGAAGAGTTCTGTTCTGATCATCATCAGCAGTTCCACTTCATCCAATGTCACATTTTTGGATACAAATGATTGACTTGTTGATAAAAACACAAAAATCACTATATATTTGCCTTAAAGATTTGAGGAGTTCCCTCAATTCCTCATGGATCCCATCATCAGAACTGCGTTTTGACAAAAACGGGACCAACTTGGATATATATACTTACAATCAAAAAAAGAATTTTCGAAATCGGTTAAGAAATGACGAAGTTATGGAGTAACAAACATTAAAAAAAAAAACCATACAACCGAATTGTTAACCTCCTCTTTTGAAATCTTGAAGTCGGTTAAAAAATCGAAAACTTCACCTGCAATATCAGAGTATTCTTGCAGCGCGCGGCCTACTAGATTTTCAGGTTCAATATTATAACCAATAACAGAGCAGTATTTTTGAGGCGCGCAGTTAACTAGATTTTCAGCTTCAATATCATAACTAACTCAGAGCAGCATTCTTGTGGAGCGCGGCCAACTAGATTTTTTAAACCAATCAGACCACACCCATACTCATCCCTAGGGAGTATTGAAAATCCGTAACTCCCGCGGGAGGTAAATCAGCTCTAACTGCTCTATACGCCTGCGTGCAATACGACACTTTAAGAGCAAGTGTAAAAATATTTAAATTGTAATACTTACTATTTCTTCTGTTTTTTCTTCAGCGTGATGTGGTAATTCTAAATTGTTTATATCACCGCCTGAAAGAAAAAAAAAACTTAGCGAGCTTCTGACTGGAGTCGCAAATGACCATAGGCTATGGTGTCTGCTTATCATCAGGCAGACCGTGTTTTTGTATGTCGGTCAGATGATATATAGGAGTTCAAACAATTAATTACCTACAGTACATATGTACATACATAAATGTCCACTCCCGGGTTCGAGTCCAGGTCAGTGCATTTATATCTGGGGTGAGCACGAATATTTGTTCCTGAGTCTTAGATATTTTCTATGTATTTAAGTATCTATTTATATACTATAAGTATGTATACCGTCGCCTAGTTTCCATAGAATAAAAGCTTTTTACATAGTTTGGGATATGGTCGATTTGCGTAAGATTGTCCACGAATATTGATTTATTAAACCATCATAAGGTAGAAGTCTTTGGGGAGGCCTATGTCGGCAGTGGCCGTCTTTCGTCTGACATGAGTGACAAGGCGAAGGTAAAAAACCGGCCAAGTGCGAGTCGGACTCGCGCACGAAGTACCAGAAAAAAGGCTAAAAGCTGGTGCCATTAAACACTTGTTTTATTGAGTTTTTTTTTTTGCATTTGTTGTTTTAGCGGCAGCTACTCTGTTGTATGGGAGCCCCCCGTAATTATTATTATTATTATTTTGATTTTAGTATTTGTTGTTGTAGCCACAATAAAAATACATAATCTGTGCAAATTTCAACTGTCTAGCTATTACGGTTCTTGAGTTCTAGCTCGGCGAGTGGTAGCCATGAAAAAGGGCTAAAATATCACGTGTTTTTGTATGGGAGCCCCCATTAATTATTATTATTATTTTGTTTTTAGTATTTGTTGTTATAGCGGCAACAGAAATACACAATCTGAGAAAATTTCAACTGTCTAGCTATTACGGTTCTTGAGATACAGCCTGGTGACCGACGGACGGACGGACGGACAGCGAAGTCTTAGTAATACGGTCCCGTTTTTACCATTTGGGTACAGAACCCTAAAAATGAAGCTTTATGCTAAAAAAATCTAAGAAATAAAGACGTGTAAATGGTGTTTTCTGAACACATGTAAAACAAATGTTCATACCTTCTATTTCGTTGCATAACCTCGCTCTCCGTTTCGACAGGGTCTCGAACAGCGATATCAGCCTTTGCGCGACGTAAGGATGCAGATTCCTGAATTCACCTGAATAATAAATTTCTTCGTTAGTATAAACAGGTTTTTATTGCCGACTGTACTGTCTGCATAATCATCACCTACTGAGAGCGTTGCAATGAGTCCAAACACGACGAGTTTGTCTTGTGTAGCTTAGGAGTAGTCAGGAGTTGCTATGATCACCATGTCTCCTTCATCAGATCAGCTCGGTAGCGTCATTACATAAGTATGCTTAATTTTAGCTCAAAGGGAAGGAGGGTAATTTGTAAAATTTAACTAGTAAGAATAATTGCTTGATAAGAAACACATTTTATGTAACCGGCAATAAATAAAATACATATAACACTGCATTTCAGTTTGTCGCACTGTGCATTTCCAGATCCTCCTCCTCTGATCCTCTGTACTCTTACACTGATCGACTTGACTGTCATCATCGTTACTAACGCCACCATCATTATTATATATCATTCACGTCATTGTCATCATCATCATACTCCATTGTAATCGTCAACGTCATTGTATAATCTTTGTCACTAAAGTCACCGCCACTGACAAAGACAAAGCATTCAAAGATAACGTCTATAACTCGCGCAGTCGGTAGGATCACTTATGTTGATAGCGGTGAGGCAGTTGGTGTGCAGTTACTTGTCGTGCACGCGCGCAATGTTGTATTGAAGGGCTCGCACTAGCACTAGCACCAATACACTGAGTGACACTTCGAAATAACGCTTTAAAACATTAGAACACGACTGTAAAGGAATGTTCAGAAATATTTGAGCACAGATATATTTTGATGGCGACAGAATCTCGAGATCCGAGAACTCTGATAGACACTACACCGTCACTAACGTACCTAACCGTCATTATCACCATCAACGTTAATGTCATTATTACCGTCATTGTGGTCGTCAACGTCATTATGGTCGTCAACGTCATTATCATCGTCAACGTCATTGCCATTATAAAAGTTGTCACTAAAGTCACCGCTACCTTTTGTCTATCTACCTAAAGAAACTATTTAAAGATTACGTCTATATAGACTGGCGCAGTCGGTAGCATCACTTACAGCTCATGTTGGCGATGGCGGCGAGACAGTTGGTGTGCAGGTACTTATCGCGCACGCGCGCCATGTTGTATTGAAGTGCTCGAACTAGCACTAGGACCATTAGACCTCCAAGAGAGACTTCGGATATCTGCCGCTCGGTGTACCAGGGGATGTTTTTCAATATCTAAAATAATTAGAAAAGGTTATACTAATAACTAGTGGCTTTGTGAGCGGTAGACCACGCAAAAATAGAGTTTTATTTTGAAATTTCATAATATTCCAAAAACTGACTCGACAAAAAAAATCTATATAATAATCGAACTTGCTCACAAAATTTCACGAAAATCGGTTAAGAAATGCGAAAGAATTTTTGTCGAAAGCTGAAACGGAGATGCTTCGCTCGCTCGGTCATAATTTTAAACTGGTTTCATTTTTCGTTTTCAGTATGCGTTTCTTTTATATTATAGGGGCTTTTTACTTGGAGGTCAACAGAAACACTTTCAGTCCACACTATATTATTAATTTAATACAACGTGTACCTATGGGTGAGGTACTACTGGCGAGTCCGCCTGTATCAATGTGTATCGATGTCTTATATATTAGCTATGCATAAATGTGTACCTACCCTACAGTATCAGTCACTGCTTCCAGTGCTGCCAAATTTGTTCCTAACGTCTTTGATTCCCTTATTGTATTTCGTATGCTATTATAATAATAATAATAATAATAATAATAATAATAATATTGGGGGACAATCTTACACAAATCGACCTAGTCCCAAACTAAGCAAAGCTTGTACTATGGGTACTAGACGACGATATACATACTTATATAGATAAATACATACTTAAATACATAGAAAACATCCAAGACCCAAGAACAAATATCCGTGAAAAACGCACAAATAAATGTCCTGGCCGGGATTCGAACCCGGGACCTCTAGCTTCGGAAGCAGAGTCACTACCAACTAGGCTAAACAGGTCGTCAAATATACTTGAAAGATTTTTTTTCATAGTTATTGAGAGCACTGATCAGTGAATAAATGAGATACCATTAAACCCGCCCTTTGTACTCATGTGATTTGTACAAAAAGTTTAAAATATATAAATAAATAATACCACAGAAAGAGAACTCTATGTCCGCCTGACAAGGAAGGTAAGAGCGTGGCCCCAACACTGGGTTGCGGAGTCGCTCCGCAAAAATGATGATATAATTTCTACGGTGATTTTTCCGGTGCGGCGCCGCATCGCAGTGATGTGTCCACGCTGTAACGGAGAACGGTGAAGCTTTCTTGGAACGATTTCAAAAATCCATATTCTATTCTATACTACTTACAATAAGGTGGACATTCTTTATTAAGGCGTCGTCCTCTGTGAGTATAAGTAGGACGATCAGCGACATGTATATGTGGTGGGAGTTACTGTCTGGCGCGTTGTATAACACTTGCAGTATTGGCACTATCTGTCGACAAAAAGTCACGTAAATACAAAACGGATTATAGTTTGTCTACATAAACTACTACGATAAATCTGTAGATATACAGGATTTGGCCTGTAATAGGAGCAAAAAAACTTAAACGGCACTTCCTTAGAGCATCTGCAATAACCTCTCGTGTCCAAAAAAAAATTTTTCAATTAGGAGAAATTATGATCTAAAGTTATTACCTCCAAGTAATGGATCTTGACACCACGAGATTATAGTGCGGCAGTCACTGCTGATTTTGAGGTAGCATCTAGTTATGACTCATAATCGTTGTTGTATTTTTGTTTGAAAAGGACATTTATGAGATCATTTTTTAAATTTTTAGTATTTTTAAAATAAATAGTTATTAATATCAATATTTTCATAAAAAATCTTTTCTTGCAATTGTAACCATTTGGAAATAATTGCTGCAGATCTCAATAGTGTACCGTTTAATTTTTTGCTCCTATTACACGCCACATCCTGTATGTATAGATGCATATGGGTTTGAGTAGCGGACGGCTGTGACCCATTCAAGAAAGAGTCGCTAAAGCGAAATTTGGGGATCTAAAGCAATGTATCTAAGCCTTAACGTAACTTACCAAGTTCTCTATATGTTCCACGTTACTGACATGTCGTTTGTACGCTTTGCACGAGTGTAACATCAGGTACAATAGCAGGGTAGAATGCTCGCAGCCTGCTGTTGCGCAGAGGGCCTTGTGAAGCTGTCAGAATATAAGAAATCTTTAATTTTTATTAATTATCTACATTTCACAGTGAATCAAGTAGTAGCGGACAAAGAAGCTTTGTTGGTATTTTTATCACAATCTTTAAAGTTACATGAATTCAACTTCTTTTGACTATGAATTCCTGTAATGGCATAAAATTCTAATTTCCTAAGTGGTCGGCTACATGAAAAAAGGTTTTGTGTCCGTTTTAGCGGAGCTGGCCACTTATTGGGAATTAGAACTTTATGCCATTTCTGGATTTTATAATAAAAAAATTGCTTAGCATTCTAAGAAACTGGACGGTTGAGATGAAGAGCATCCCAAGAAAATGAGCATTGCATATTCAATGACAGACAACTATATAAATAAATAGAGATTTCGGACACAAAATGTCAGATAGTTACCGCAGCCATGTCAATTCTTGGCGGAGTCATCTCTGAACCTCCGCTGGTCTCCTTCTGTGGCGTCGTGGCCGTATCTAGACAAATCATAACAAACATCGTTGAATACGAAAATGAATGAAATGAATTCCCAAATATTTTTGAAGTGTTCGTGGCCTGTATACAGGGTGGGCCCTGTAACAGGAGCAAAAAAACCAAACGGTCAATTATTTCCAAGTGGTCTCAGTTGAAAAAAAATAATTTTTTTGAAGGTTTTTTTCTTCAAAGATGGCTTACGTGTATTTTTGTTACTTTTCTGAAGTGACGTTTATGTCAATTTATTTTAAAAAGTCAATCAAATTGAAAAAAATAATTAAAAAATACAAAAAATATCCTTGAATAGAAAAAAAAGCAAAATAGCGCGCTCGTGGTCCAGCGGCGCCCGCGTACCGCGTGCGAGGTTAACCAATGTGGGCGCAGGTCAGTTCTTGGATGGGTGACCGCTTTGAGTGGTTACTAACTGAGCGCTCTCGTGCTTTGCAAGGCACGTTAAGCCGTTGATCCCGGCTGCTGTCTACGACAGCAGTCGTTAAGCCAGGTTAGAGGCCTTCGGGCGGCTTGAGAACTTCTAACAGTCAAGTTGCCCAATCACTTGACAAAGGGGGGTCGAAGATGCACCACGTCCGTAGGGAGTACCTAGTGCTAAAAGTGCAACAAAAACTAGCAACCGTACTTGTCTTCTCGAAGATCTCACGGTTCGTAAATAAATGCCATACGATTAAATAAATAAAACAGGGCCCGCCTTGTATACCCTGCGCCGTAATCAAATCTACCAATGTGTGGCTTGACCAAATTTTGCGATACAGAAAAAAGGCTAGGTCAGAAGTACCCGCAACCAACGACCTGTATGAGGAGACGTATGGATGTGATCGAAGCAAAATAAGTATGTATGGAAGGACAATAGTATTTGGCGTTCGTTGGTTTTTTTTTAATTTATTTATTTTGATTAATTATTTTCCATAAATTAACACTTCACAGTCAAGCTACACAGTGTTAACTGGAGATTATACTTAAAATAAAAATATTAAAAACACTAGTCAATTATTGTTAACATTATACATCATCGAATAATTTGTTTTAGTAAGTAACTTTATTTTAAGCTATAATGATGGAACTTGGAGTAGATTCCAAGTAACGGTTAGTTATTGCCAGAAAACACGATTCAGAGCTGTGGAATAAGTCAAGTTCACTGTCGCTGTCTAGTATACCATTCAGAAGAGTCAGGGCACGGTGTAGCGGAAAGTGAGATAGGGCACGGGTTCGCGCCGGCGGGACAGCGAACAGCGCGGGCCGGCGCCGGAGCTGGACACCGGTGACGGTGGGCACGCGTAGAGGGATAAGCGCTAGTAATGAAGGATTACTAACTTTGGCTCGTAATAAGCGAAAGAAATTTTCGTTTTGCCTACCCCAATGGAAGATACGTGTGTGAATATATTTATGTACTTACTGGCAGTGTCCGCGGCCGAGAGAAGCGCTTGCCGGTAGAGGTTGCGCGTCGCACAGTGATTAGCCAACGTTAGTAGTAATAAGCACGCCTGAAAAGAATAAGAATAAGAAAAAGTTTATTGCCTTAACAAAAAAAACCATTAACAAATCAGAAAACCAAAACCTACAAGATACATTATGCGGCAAACAAAAACATAGATGTATATTAAAATTGTTTAAATTTTTCAAGGATAATGTGTGTGTTGAGCTCGTTAGAGCTCCCGAGGATGCCCTGGGTCTACTTATTGAGGGACGAACAACGAATCCTCAAGTTAATAAGGGATCGGCAATGTGCTTGTAACGCCTCTGAAGTCGCCAAGTCGCAAGCGTCTATAGACCGTCATCGTCATCGTCGGCCTGTTTAGCATAGTTGGTAGTGACACTGCCTCCGAAGCTAGAGGTTCCGGGTTCGAAACCCGGTCAGGGTATTATTATTTATGCATTTAGCATGGATTTTGTTCCTGGGTCTGGGATATGTTCTATATATTTATTTATATAAGTATGTATATCGTCGTCTAGTACCCATAGTACAAGCTTTGCTTAGTTTGGGACTAGGTCGATTTGTGTAAGATTGTCCCCCAATATTTATTTAATTTTTATAGACTACGGTGTTTGCTTGCAGGGGCAGGCCGTTTGCTTGCTTGTATGAAAAAAAGTTATGGTAATTTTATCTACATTAATTTACCTAGCGGACAAGCAAACCTGCCGACAGACGATCATTGCAGAAGCAAAAAACATAGGGAAGACTTGAAGCGAATTGAAGCGCGAAGCTCAAGACCGAAAGGGACGGTACACTGTGGAAGCCTTCTACCCCATCTAGAGGACACAACAATATATGTGAAGTAAGAAACTTCCTGCCTCGCACGCTAAACTGTGGAATGAACCATCGCCTGCGGTATTTCCGGACCGATACGACCTTCCAACGTTCAAGAAAAGAGCGTAATCCCATCTTAAAGGCCGGCAACACAGAACCCCTCTGGTGTGGCGGGTGTCCATGGGCGGCGCTAATCGCTTACCATCAGATGATTCGTCTGCTCGTTTGCCTCCTATTTCATAAAAAAAACTTACCACGTACTGGAAGGCGCAGCGTGAGTAGACCTCCCACAAGGTGGACTGATGACCTGGTAAAGGTCGCGGGAGTCCGCTGGATGCGGGTGGCGCAGGACCGGTCATTGTGGCGCTATTTGGGGGAGACCTATGTCCAGCAGTAGACGTCCCTCGGCTGATATGTTGATGAATTCAACTTACCTGGTTGGCGAGAGGATGTTTCTTCTGCAGATCCTCCATCAGACTGTGTCTGTCAAGCGGGGGGTTGGTGTAGATGGTGGTTGCTGTTGGGGTGTTCAGGGTCAGGAGGTTCCAGAATCCAGCTGAAGACAAAGTTATAAACAGCTTAATCATCCACATTTCGCTTCGCTTCCACAATTCATGTGGATTGGTGTGATAGTGCACAACAAGTTATGGTGGAATGGCCCAGAGTTTCTATCAATGCCAAAACACTCGTCGCCCAAATTAAATACTAAGATAGATACTACAAGGTTTCCTGAGGTTAAATCTCAAAATACGTGTCTGGCAGTGAATTCTAACGCTGGTGAGCCAATTCCATACAGCAAATTTTCCGATCCCAGGCGCATGTAGCGCACCTTTTGCCTTTATTGCACGTTTCTTTTAGAAACACACGTTTTAAGTCAAATAAAAGAAGTGGCCGGCTTAGCGCAGAGGAACTACGAGTAGAAAATGCGTTAAAACACTTATTTCACAGAATGAATCGTTTTCGGGATACACGAAAATTAAATCCCGGGCGTCCATTAAAAACGATATCTTCACTGAAGCTTTACAAATGACTTTAATTTAATGAGGGTAGGCGGCAGGCTGTCGAATTGAAACTACGAATATGATAAATTTATAATACTATTAAGTAAAAATCACTGGGTACAGGGACTCATTGATGAGAGGGATTGAAATGGGATCAGGGATAAAACTGCATCTAAATAGGTTCATCCGTTCGGGAGCTACGATGCCACAGACAGACACACGTACACAGATACACATGTTAAACTCACAACACCGCTCTTTTGCGTGGGGGTTAAGAAAACTGGATCCTAAATTCAGTGCCGGATTAAGATTTCTTGATGCCCTAAGCAAAATATTACTTGATGCCCTAAGCAATTCATGCCTGTGGGTTCCAGTATCGGTCTTTTTTTGGTGCTGTTTATGGTTATGGTGAGACGTGATGCCCTAAGCAACTGCTTAATTTGCTTATGGGCTAGTCCGGCACTGCCTAAATTACGTGAATATACTCACATGCAAGGTTGACGAGTATACTCCCGCCCGGCACGCCCGTACCGAACATGTGCGGCGGCGCGGCGAGCATGCTCGACAGATGGCTCAGCAGTGTTTTCACGAGCAGCGGCGCGTGCATGCCGTAGCGACCTTGGAACAGCGTCCTGTGACCAAAAGACAGATTTATTTTATGAGACAAATAAGGAAATAAGCATATGATACCTGCTCATTGCAGGGTAGAACGGTAAAGTGGACACTGGGCGACAGGTGCCTAGGCACGATGAATGAGAACAGTAAAAAACCGGCCAAGTGCGAGTCGGACTCGTGCACGAAGGGTTCCGTACCATTATCTATAAAAACGGCAAAAAATCATGTCTGTTGTATGGGAGCCCCCTTAAATATTTATTTTATTCTGTTTTTTAGTATTTGTTGTTATAGTGGCAACAGAAATACATCATCTGTGAAAATTACTACTGTTTAACTATCACGGTTCATGAGATACAGCCTGAGGACACACGGACAGACAGACGGACGGACAGCGGAATCTTAGTAATAGGGTCCCGTTTTACCCTTTGGATACGGAACCCTAAAAAACGGAGGAAAAATAGAATTTTGGGTGGGGCGGAATAAATCGCTCCACCACCAATCTGGGCCATACACACAACCATAACAGGCGATAACTGGATGCCTTAGGACTGACAACTTGACATGAACTTGTAGTTTGTCTCACTGTAGTTTCTTAGATTGATTTAGCACATTAAAATTAACAGGGAGTCCATAAAACCAAAACCGGAAGGGGTTATTTATTTTTCATTAGACTTGCTCGTAAAGGGTCTTATTGCACGCAGCCGTACAGAGCAGTTATAGCCGATTTACCTCCCGCGTGATTTCAAGCAGCGCGCTCCTCTCGCAAGTACGCCCCGGCGAACATGCACTGATAAGTGAAGTTGTCGATTTCGTCAATTTGGAATTTTGGATTTATTTCCTCGCAAATGTGATGAAAAACATTGTGATTAACTCGGGCCTAAGGAAATTGCAAACTCAAGTCATCAAAGCCTTCTGATAAGACTCTCGTTCGCATTTTTCCGCTTACGCCCTTCGTTAAACATTGTATTATATTTTATGGCATTTCAGTCACTGTGTTTGTAATGTTTAAGTACCTAATTGTAACCGATAACTTGCAAGTATGATTTATCTGTAAATGTAAGTTGGTTAATAAATTAATAAATAAACTGGATATAATTTAAGGAGTAGTAAAATTTTACTAGAGATTGGTCCTATTCAACTACTCGATGGCCAATGCACTGAGTTTCCGGCACCGAAAAGGCTGACAAAAAACTAAAAAAAAAAAAAACAGTTCGCCAAGTATTTTAGTCAGTTTCTATGGCTAATGGAGAGACATGACAAGAGTAGTAGGCCATATATGTAACTAACCTATAGATGAGACTAGTCTCAATCATCCGGCTCTGCCCGTGCACTCCCGCGAACATGTAGACAGACATCAGCACCAGAAGTGTGTTGATACACTCTAGATGTAGGTAGTATGTGTTGTCGCTGCAAATCAACATAATTTATTATTACAGTCGGTCTCATAAGTAGCTGGACACTTTGGGACTTTGCCGCTTTCACCCGTTAGCAATTTAGTATGACTGTTCAACCATGACGATAAAGCGACACGCTACAAAGGTGTTAAGCCCCTTGTGAGGCCGGCCGTACAACACGCGTACAATAAAATGATTGGGAAATTAAACACAAAAATTACATTCAAATGAAGTTATTCCAGATTTTTGCACTAAAAACTTTTATTTATGTACAAAGAAAATATATTGCCATTTGGCATTAAGCCCGCCATTTGTACAATTATATTTTGTGCAATAAAGTTTAATTAAATAAATAAAACAATACGTAACAAAAATAATATAAAAAAAATTAAAACTAACATTAATCTAAAACATGCCCTTGTGAAAAGTGTGTAACATGTCTGGCGTCACAAAATTCTAGACATGCTTAGAAGTATTACTAGTCATAATGTGATACTAGTTAAATTAAGTCTTAAGCAAGTAAATTTTTAACAAAAAAACACCGACTCCTAACTTTGCCAGACCCCATCCTCCTGCTATATAATTTGAGGAGTTCCTTGGATGTAGCCTTACTTATCCCATCCTCTTGGTATATAATTTGAGGAGTTCCCTCGATTTTTCCAAGATCCCGTCATCAGATCCAGACTTGGTGACAATGGGACCAACTAGAATACACACCCTTTTAAACAAAAAAAATTTTTGAAATCGGTCCACTAGTACCCGAGTAATCGGTGAACATACATAAAAAATAAAATACCGACGAATTGAGAACCTACTCCTTTTTTTGAAGTCGGTTAATGAATCGGCAACATTTTTTTCACACACTCACTATGGACTATAGTAGTTGAGCGCCCTAATTGTTCTACCTACTCCACATTTATTCATATATGCATTATCCAGCATTGTCCCCGCACTTCAAGTTAAAAAGCTAGAACTCACGTGACAGGCACATCAATGATGAGTCCAATGAGAGCGTCAATCAACATCTCAACGCGGCTCTCTGCGTTCAGCAGTTTCGGCTCGTGTTTGGGCGACGCCTGCGCATCGTCCTTCGCAGGCTAAAACAGAAATAAATTCTGTCAAATATCATTTATGAGACACTTACCGCTTTGAGTGGTTACTAACCGAGCGCTCCCGTACTCCGGAAGGCACGTCAAGCCGTTGATCCCGGCTGCTGTCTATGATAGCAGTCGTAAAACCAAGTAAGAGGCCTTTGGACGGCTAGAGTCAAGTTGCCCACTCACTTGACAAGCCTAATCCCAATAAGGTCTAGTTTCCCACTTGGGTTGGAAGGTCAGATGGCAGTCGCTTTTGTAAAAACTAATGCCTACGCCAATTCCCCGGGCATCCTTCCATCCTAGCGTTATTCCCAGTATGATGCAACTGTACTGGGAATAACGCTAGGATGATGATGATCATTTTTGAGACACCCTTTTTTCACAGACTTGACGTCTCTTCTGTCTTGACGTCTATTCCAAGTTCCAACGTCACGTAAGAGCCGACTACGGGATAGGATTGAAGTGTGTTGTGAGCGATGGGTTAGCAACACGTCACTGCATCATCTTTAAACCTATTATTCTAATGTCAGTGAATTTTTAAATGTTCTCAGCCTCCCCCTTTAGGGAATACAGGCATGTATGTAAAAAGGTTGTTACTTACGTCAGCGACTGGCGGGCGGCGATCCTGCACTATAACATCAAGATGGCGGCATACTTCCGATTCCGGAACCATCTCAACCAGATACTTGACTACGGCTCGGATCACAAAGAGAGCGTTAAATGTCTGCCACGCCAGCATCACACTGAAGAAGAAGAAAATACAAATACTCTTTAATGCCCTCAATAAAAGCACAAAAACAGCACATAATACAAGCACAGGTAAACAACAGAAGAGACGATCTTATTTAAAGACTGGACACTTTCGGAGAGAAAATTAACAAACTTAATCGGTAGTCGGTGAAATTTTTTACTTGATAGTATGATAGTATTAGTAATACCTACCGGCGTGTTTAACCGTTTGTAAAACAGAGGTGTAAAGTGGGGGGGGGGGGGGGCAGGGGGTAGATTTAAGATATCTATATTCTAAAATGGCGGTGTCTGATGTTCTGATTTATCCCCTTTGGCGTATGCTACACGCTCGATATTTATCGTGACATTTGGAGAATAACGATGTTTATCGAGTGTGTAGTATAGGCGTATCACGTATCGTGACACGGATCGCTGGATTTGAAGAATGAATAAAATAGAAATATATTTACTATCACACAACACATACAAAAAAGGCAGTTACATGCATTTGGTTTCTTCAGTAATGTGACAAAAGGAACGAACTCAGCATGTGCTGCACAAGCCATAGTGGCTGCAGAGCGCTGGTTTTCAGTTCGTCCCTCTTTTTTTTATCTTATACATTCCAAAAACATACACAACACATTTAACAAAGTAACAGTAACGACACTAACGTGGATTTTTAGATTTCTAGTAATCTAAAAATCCACGATCTGTATCAACGATCCAAATATCACGATAAATATCGAGCGTGTAGCATCCGCCTTTACAGTGTTTATTTGCGGGAAAAGAGGCGAGGCGAGCAGTTCCGTGCGTGATGAACACATGTTCTGCCAGCCAACGCAACGGGTTCACACTTTCTCAACAAAATCGTCTGCAGGCGTTTCTATTGGTAGACAATTTAAACAGAGAACGCTGTGAATGCATTCTAAAATAATCCTAGAGTGTGAACCCGTAGCGCTGGCCGATACTACAAGGGCTGGCTACCGAGGTAGCCGGTGTCGCAGTTAAATAAATAAAATAAATAAATATTAGGGGACAATTTTTTACACAAATCGAACTAATCCCATAGTAAGCTCAATAAGGCTTGTGTTATGGGTACTAGACGACGATATATTGAATAGATATATACTTAAATACACATAAAACATCCAAGTCTCAAGAATAAAATGCTGAGGAGTTGTTGGCTAGGAACAACTGCAGGCTCTATGCTGGAGTCGAGCTTCCGTGCGAGATTCATACGATAGCAGCAAACAAGCAAATTACCTGCCTGATGTATCCTATGTACAGTTGGGGTAAGGAAAGTTTCGTGACCTTAAAGCCGACATTCGCATGCACCAATGCAATTATCAGTCCTGCCAACATTTCATTTGCAATAACAGGCTAATCAACGGATAGTGACAGGTCAACTAATAAAAGATATTTCGCTAATGTAATATAGCCAGTTTCATGATCTACAATAATTGCAGCAATTTCATGGATATTTAAATTCCTCGGCATTATGAAATTAAATACGATGCAGAGTTCTTGTTGATCGCTAAAATTACAAGAGGAAATATTGACACTCACAATTAAATAAAAATTATTTGATTGGAACTCTGACGAAGTTGTTTATTTAACTAGGTCATTAAAAAGGTTTGATGTTGATATGAAACTAGATATAGATCAGAGGTGTATACTATTTTGACTCTTATTATCATATGAAGTAAGTAAAAATTTGTATACATTTGTCTTGTCTACTCATTATTTTGGTTTCCAAAGGCACTAAGACTCTATGACTTTATAAAGGAATTAGAAGAAGGTTTTCGTACCCCAACTGTACAAGTCTAGGAAGCTATGTTAGCAACGCGTAATTGACACTCTGGTCTGGAGTAGCAAACTTCCATCGCCAATCGCTTACCATCAAACGACCGTTACACAGTACACATGTTGCCACCGCCATGGTATGGAGGTAATGGGCAATTTTCTCTAAAAACAGAAGTTTAAGTCACGATACTCCGATTGATCCACTCTACGGCATTTATTTGCGGAGATTTATTTTCATATAACCTAGACCTTTTTAAGGCACGAGTGAATAGGCATCTTCTGGGTGAGCTCGCTTCATCGTCGGCCTCATCTTTGCTCCCCGGCTAGATGCTGGCCAAGAGCAATCCCATTTTTAATAAAAAAAAGGTGGGGTCTCAACTTACTTATCGCTAGCGGGCGAGGCCAGCAGTTCAGTGGCGCGCGTGATGAACACATGTACCAGGGCGCCGAGATTGCCAGTATCACCGTTGTTGGCCAGGAACTGCTGTAGAAGGTTCTCTGTGCTGGAGTCGAAGATAAGCTGCTCCTCGCTGGAAAGAAGCAGTTGTGGTTAGGAAAAGATGTTGTTGTTGTTGCTACAACAGTGGAAAACGAGCATTCAGCCTGATAGTGAGCAGGCGATGTGCGAGGTCAGAAGAATCGCAATACCATTGCCCGCCCTTGCTTGATTTGGGTATTCGCAGAGTTGATGCCGCAGTCTGGACACACCGAGCTTCTTTACATTGAATCCTCTCAAATGTATGAGCGCGTTCGAGAAGATGAGGCTAGAGGAAAGTTATTTTAGTATGGTATTAGCTCACGGTCAAGATTTACCCGAGGGATTACAGTAAGGGGTTCCTTAAGAATGGAGTGTACAGGTTATTACAGGGCGAGCAACACTTATGCGAGCCCTCTGGAGTCGTAAGACCATAGGATACGGTATTTATTTAATCGTATGGCATTTATTTACGAACCGTGAGATCTCCGAGAAGACTTTTGTTTCACTTTTAGCACCACCCAGGGGTCACGTGTAGGGTAACGGTGGGTACTCCCTACGGACGTAGTGCAACTTTGACCCCCTTTGTCAAGTGAGTAGGCAACTTGACTGCTAAACTAAAATATGTAAATAGATTCCATCAAAGCTACCACTGTGTTGCCATTAGAATAAAACGTTCAATAAATAGAAAAAAAAATTAGCGAAATAATGGACGTATATACAACATTTATTGGTAATTTTAATTATTGTGTTTAAATACTCAGTTTAAATAACCAGACTTCATAAAAAAGCTGTCGCACAAATTAATATTTAATAAAAACTATTTTGTGGTACAAATGTTTGTTTAGGAATGGTAAAACTCAGGTGTAAACCACCTTTGGTAATCAATTTTAATATAATTACCATTATTGTCTTAACATTGAGTGCATATCTTTTCACCTCAAAAAGGAAATTCATATATGGGGTTGTTTATGTGTTGTGTAGTACGCCCTTTATGGGGAACGTATGGCGGCCATGACACTTGTCACTTCATTCGGCATCTGACGTCTGTCTTGAGCGCTCGAATGTTTTCTTTCCTCGTTGTGGTATTTTTCATTGTTGAGTTTTTGTTTACTGTTAAGTTTGTTTTGTATATTTACGTTGACTCTTTGTTAAGTTTGTACCGTGAACGTGAGTTTTCGTTTTACGTAAGTAAAATGGAACCCGTGGCAGGTCCCTCCCAGGACATGAAAGAGAATATTTCTCTTTCCCCACCAAGGAAAAGACCGGCATCTCATATGAGTGTTTCCGAAAAATGTATGGTGATGAACTGCTACAAATATACGTACAATACGTGGCCCCAGGACAAGTATTGGACACAAGTTGAATGTGCTAAAAAAGTGGCGGAAATATTGGGAATATCCGAAAGAACCGTCAGAAATATACTAAAAGAACATAATACGACCAACGAATTCGCTTCGCCCAAGAAACCTGGCCCAAAATTGGCAGTAATTGACAAGTTGGACGAGTTTACGTTTGCAGCCATTAGACGGATAGTGCATCAATTTTTCCATCGCAATGAGCCGCCTACTATTCAAAAGGTATTTTTTTAATTGTAATCATGACCATTTATTACTGTTATAATGTAATGCTGTATGATGGCAATATTACCATCTTTTAAAAAGCAGAAAATGTTCTAATTAATGATAACAACCTCCGTAGCCTAGTTGGTAGTGACCCTGCCTACGAAGCCAGAGGCCCCGGGTTTGCATAGGGATTTATTTGTGTTTATCACGAATATTTGTTTCTCAGTCTTGGATGTTTTCTATGTATACAAGCATGTATTAAAAAAAAAACACAAAGCATGAATACTTACTTGACAATGTACTAAAATTTGTATTATGTTCTTAGGTGTTGCAGGTTGTTAATGATGACCCGGACCTACCAAATTTGTCTGCATTTACCTTGCGACTGGTACTTAAGCACCTAAATTTCAAATATGCAAGTCGGAAACGCCATAGCTGCCTCATTGACCGGGCTGATATAATATTGTGGAGAAAACGATATTTGGTAAAAATAAAACAATATCGCAGAGAGGGAAGACCAATATATTACCAAGATGAGACTTGGGTCAATGAAGGTATATATATTGTAATTTACATAATTTGTTTGGGCTCATTAGAATTGTCTTAATAAGTAATTGAAAAAAATTCTGGAAAAATAGTTGCAATAAAACATTGTACAATTGACATTAAAAATATGTCTGGAGATCGTGCATAGATCATGTTATTAAAGTAGAGGATGAAATGTGTCAATTAGATCATTTAATTGATGATGTTGTAGAGCCGTTTATTATAAACACAGGTGAAGATGAATTGAGTGGATCGGAACTTGAAGAATAAATAAACTTATTAAAAATATTGTTGTTTTCATTTGACACAATACACTGTTAGGCCACCCTTTTTAGGCCAGCTGTTAAAAAATAGGGATAATTTTCTACCATGGCAAGTCTTTAATTTTATTACAGATTTGGACTTTCATAGACACATAAAAATTACATAAATTATATGATTAGACAGTCTTTAACAGACGGATCAACCTCACTTAATGCCAAGCTGAGCAAGTTATGTACGTAGTGCCTAGTGACGATATCTTTAATAGTAAGTATACTACACCACTAGGGAGATAAAACAGAAAGCCCGAGATCGCAGATGTTTGCGGCCCCAGCTGCAAGCGAGGGCCTCAAATATGCGATCAAGGGCTTTTTCTTTATCTCCCGTGTTGTGTACATCATTTCATGCCTACACGTTTTCGTACGCGTAGCGAGCGTAAAAAGCTACTTTATGGCCAGGTGTGACATAAAATATTTTTCTTTGTATCTTCTACACATAGTATAGAGAAGTCCAGAAAGTTTGTTTGGGCCGCTACTAAAAACATATTTGTTTCATAATGTGTAGGTAGTAGGAGTAGGTATCGCATTATGTAGGCAATTGCAGCATTTCATTAAAGGTATGTATAATAAATTACGTATTTTGATGCAGCAAGTAACTTCCGTATTCCATACATAGACAGGGATTTCAATATATTATTCACCTAGTTAGATAATTGTATATTTTTTATTATTAAGAAAGGGTTGGCGACATCTGGTCCCACATATTGAAGTTGACAGATGTCATTGTGACAATGACATTTCTTGGTAGATTTGATGGAATCTAATTACATATTAGAGTAACAACTTGTTTTTGTAGTAGTTAGATTAACAATAAATGTTTGTGTTGTCCTTTGTTTTAGATACTCTTCTAAGTGAACCTGGCAATCTGAAGTCACCGGTCAAATTCTTAATAAACACGTGCCTTTTTAAACCTTGACGTTGGCGGAATCATCGACAATATCGATGGGGCCATAAAACACAAAGATTGATTGATTACATATTAGAGTTTAGAAGTTCTCAAGCCGCCCGAAGGCCTCTAACTTGGCTTAACGACAGCAGCCGGGATCAACGGCTTAACGTACCTTCCAAAGCACGAGAGCGCTCAGTTAGTAACCACTCAAAGCGGTCACCCATCCAAGAACTGACCTGCGCCCACATTGCTTAACCTCGCATACCGCAGGGGTACGCGGGCGCCGCTGGGCGACGAGCGCTCTAGGATACGGTAACCGTCTACCATCAGGTTTGACATCACCAATGTATAAAAGTTTGGACCTCCTGCTCGCACTTCAGATAATTGTACGAGTATATTGTGGTTTTTAGTTTTTGGTAAACAATAAATAGTACATTATGGCAGAGGTAGGGAAAAAGCAATTCGTGGACAAGTTGCTTTTAATACGCGTCCACGAATTGACATTCCCGCCGAGGCATATACATGAGTTCTTTGAATTCCGATAATTGCGAGGGGACCGTTCTTGAGACTAGAATAAGAAACTCGATTTGATTTGGTGTATACTCAGAGCATACAACATATATGCTTTAAGAGTGTATATTATAGAAGTACGCATGGACTTACGAGTGTATTTGTATTGTACTTACATGTTTCTAGGTGGGCTGATGTTGAAGGAGAGCATCTGGTTCCAAAATGGCTCATTTGGGCTGATGTCATCTGGAGACACGAAACGCTCCAACAGCTCGTTGTTTGACAGTTCCCCATAGCGGCTGATTGCCACCCCCATCTCTAAAAAAAACAATATGGTATTTGACTGTTGGTCAAGCCAGCCTTTATAGGGTTCCGTAGTAAACAAGGAACCCTTATAGTTTCGCCATGTCGGGCCGTCCGTCTACGGCTTAGCTCAGAAACACTTACTGCTAGACAGCTGTAACTTGGTATGGAAATAGAAAAGCTTTATTCATGGTAAACAAACATTTACAATGTTGAGATGTTACACAATGATTTCATAAAGTTTACCACGAAATGGTCCTGCTTCAGCATGGTGCTGACTCAAGAGTCAGCACTGGTCTTCCGACAGGACCATTGTTGGGTCACGATCTGTGTGGCACAGCCAAGTTCACACATATGTACACATTTCTGAAATGTATGGTATGGTTATACATACCATCTCAATTACGTCAACAAAAATATAATAAAACTAGCTGTTGCCCGCGACTTCGTCCGCGTCTTCGCTCCTATTGGTCGCAGCGTGATGTTATATAGCCTAAAGCCTTCTTCGGTAAATGGACTATCCAACACAAAAAGAATTTTTCAATAGGAACCAGTAGTTCCTGAGATTAGCGCGTTCAAACAAACAAACAAACTCTTCAGCTTTATAATATTACTAGATGAAAGCCCGGCTTCGCTCGGGTGAAATAAATAAGAAAGAAATAAACAAAACATTTATTCGTGACAGTTATGCAAACGACGAAAGAAATAGTGTACAAAAATGTATAAAATAAAAACATTAAGTACAACAACGGATTATGATGAAACTTCGAATCGTATAGAAATATAGTCTGTAGTCTGGATTGGGAATAAAAGTATGGAATGGAATTATATGGAATTGGGAGTAAAAGATTACGCAAACGACGTCACGGGCAAAGGCTAGTATCTTTGCAAGTTAATCCTAAGCATTTTTATAAGGGTAGTATTTAAAGGCACATAAAAATTTTTACACCGTAATCAGTACTGATTTGTATAGCTAAAATACTAATCGTTCATTAAAATTCAATTCAGATGTGCATTGTTAAATATTGATGTGCCAGTCAGTATTTTTGGTGCGAAGTCAGAGCTGCTAACGCGAAAAACAAATGAAGTTCGTGTATCTCCCTCTCTGTCGCACTTGCAAATTCGAGCGACACAGGGGTCTATTCTAGGTCCGTTCCTGTTCCTTGTTTATGTAAATGATCTGCCATATATGGTAAGCCGAAGATCAGGCATTGTAATGTTCGCAGACGACACCTCATTACTGTTCAAGGTAAATAGGAGAGATACTGAACTCATTGAACCAAATAATACCCTCTCCATGATATCTGACTGGTTTGCTGCCAATAACTTAGTATTGAACCCGAAAAAAACGAAATGTATTAAATTCTCTCTTGCGAACTCATCAAACAGAAACTTATATACAAATATTAGACTTAATGGTCAAACATTAGAATTTGTTACTTCTACTGTATTCTTAGGTATTACATTGGACTCAAAATTGCAGTGGGGTTCCCATATAACAGCGATAGGAAGTAGGTTGAGCTCTGCTGCATTTGCAGTCAGGAGAATAAGGCAGCTTACCAATGTGGCAACGGCACGGTTAGTTTACTTTGCTTATTTTAATAGTATAATTACTTATGGTCTTATCTTATGGGGATCAGCTGCAGATATTGAAACTGTTTTTATTTTGCAAAAAAGGGCTATCCGAGCAATTTATAACTTGGGGTCACGTGAGTCATTAAGAGAATTTTTCAAAGAAATAGATATTCTAACCCTGCCGTCCCTATATATATTTGAAATAATAATGTATGTTAGGAAGAATTTGGGCAATTTTCCAACGAACGCTGATAAACCAATAGCCACGAGAAATACTGGGAAACTGAAAGTAACCTTCTATAGACTAGTAAAGGCGAAAAAGTCGTTCTTGGGAAATTGTATCAAATTCTACAATAAAATTCCTAAACACATTACTGAACTTAGTAATTCTAAATTCAAATCTGTAGTAAAACAAACACTTATTTCAAAAGCATATTATAAGATAAACGATTACATCATGGATAGGGATGTTTGGCAGTGATAGCGTCCTGCACGAGTAATCTATCGCGAAAATATGTTTTCTACTGTAGCATTGTTATTTCAGTTATTTTGTAGTAGCTGACACTGTAATTTATATTTAACTATACAATGTATATTGTTTTGAAAAAATGACACCTCGCCGAGTTTCTTACGCCGGTTCTTCTCGTGGCAGAGGTTTATTTTTCCGAACCGGTGGTAGTTTATTGACGTTCATAGGTGCATGTAATATGCCTAATTTGAAGAATAAACTACTTTTACTTTTACTTTTACTTTTTACAGAGGGAAATACACGATGTTCGTTCGTTTTCGTTTCGCGATAGCAGCTCTCTATTCTCCGCCAAATTCTATTTAGTGGGGCCCTTTACACTCAATATTATCGCGATTTTTAAAATTGTATAGGGTCTGTTAAACGCTTAATACTATCACAATACTGGTGTGTTAATATTGTCAATATTCATTGCACGTGATACGGATCGTGATATGAGTATATCGCGTGATAATAATAACTATGTAACAGGCCCCTATGGATGTTGCTTCAATATTCAGTGTTTCACGTGATAATAATAACAGTTGGTAATATTTTCTCCAATTAATGGAAGCTATTTAACAACTTGTTCCGTTTTGCCAAAGGTATTTCACATTCCGATACGCGCACCATCCAGGAATAGGAGCCGTCAGACCAGAGGGCCTACCACGATCTGAAAACAAAGTATTTCCCTCTCCGCGCTCGAATATGCAAGTGCGACAGAGAGGCATATATATTTAGTTTTCGGTTGGTAGCACCTTAGTCCGAGCGTGGCGGACGGTCGAAGAAAGTCAAAGAACATTCCGTGTGTTGTCTGTTACTCATATAATTTTTTAGCTTCCCATCGACCTATGAACTTGAAATTAAGTGATAATGTTTATTATGAAGTATATTTTACCAAAAATATCAATATATTGTTAAATCACATTTGTTTTTTAGTTGTACGGAACCCTCAGTGTGCGACTCCGACGCACTTGGCTGGTTTTTATTACATTTTGAATTTTATTTCTCTTATAGTAAAATACCCTATTCGTTTTAAAGTTGACGCCTGAGGGCCTACCGCGAACCAAAAACGAACTATCTTCCTCTCTGTCGTTCGAATATACATGTGCGAGAGAGGCAGATACTTCGTTTTCGGTTCGCAGTAGCGCCTCTAACGTCCGAGCGCGGCGAACGGCATGAGCTGAGGGTCTACTCCGAAATTCAAAATCCTAACTTCGTATGGTGCCGTCCCTTTCACTCTCCTGTCATAGACTATATGAGTGAAAGGGACGGCACCATACGAAGTTCGGATTTCGAATTTCGGAGTAGTCCCCCAGTACCACTAAGTTATAAGATAGAGCGAGATAGGGATAGAATTTTGCTAGACGTTTAAAAGCCATAAGTCACCTAGTAGTTTGTCACAAACAAAATAGAGACGCAGCTTTAAGATGGCGGACAGACTCAGCAAACATTCAAGTGGTGTCCTTTACACGATTAATATTATCACAATACTGGGGTGTCAATATTATCGCAGTTTTCAAATTTGTATGGATTCTGCTTTAATATTCACGTGATACTTATCGTGATATGAATGTATCACGTGATACTAATAACCATGTAACAGGCCCAATACATTCGCTTTGAAGGCGGTTGTTGTGACAATCAGCCTAGCTAGCACGATAGATTATACCGTTACGTTTTAGGTGATGTTTTAATACATTTCAGCCATATAACGTGACGGTATAAGTTATCGTGCTAGCTAGGCTGATAGGTGTATAGAACGCTTGAAAACTACAAAAACAAAACGCTGCAGACGCGGCTAGCCGAATCCACACAATCACCCAGAACGCAGCCCAGCAACCTGGCCAACACACCGGACGCAAACATAGTTAACAATTTCCGAACGTACCCAACCCGACGCTGTCAACCAACGAATTTAATATGGCCGACCTTTCGTCACAAAATTAACACTTTTAAATGCAAAATACGCGACAATCCGAATTTTGCGGATACATATGTTCAACTCAAAAATCGTTATTTTTATACGTTCTTCAATTTGAGACAGGTCTCGTTCGGGTCTACCGTACCCCTGCACGAAATTATTAATATAGATAATAGTATAGATTTTGGTAATTATTTTTTTATGATGCCTCCCCTACATGTAAAGTGGGGACCCATATATTTTTTCTTTCAATACCTGGGTATCATTATAAAGCCTTTTATAAATGAATATTAGCTTTCTTTTATGTATTTTTTATTTAGCTATTGGTTCGTGTGATATTATTTTTTAAAGTGCTAATTTTTGTTGGAGTCCAGTGTCCTCCCCCCTCTACCAGCTAAACGGTTGCTACTGGGAATATGAAAAACATCACGGTAGTTGTACATATAATGAATTTTAAATGAAAACTATCACAGCTAAGTAGACATTACTAGTTAACGAGTATAGCCAAAATTAAGAAATGTATGTGTTCCATCGGTTTCTTAGATATGTTGTTATTTAGTTAGTTTTACTGGGCATTTTCCGCAAGTCGACATCCAGCGTGCCTATTTTGCGTGAAAGGGGTAGCACTACTCTAACCACCCTAGCACCTGTATGAAATTTACCAATGCTTTGATATTATTTACTGCTTCGTGCAGTGTGTTCAGAGTTCGTATGTCCTTGTAGTCCATTAGAATATGTTTAGATATCTCCTCTGCCTCCATGCATGCCCTACACATGGGGCTGTCTGTGATGCTGTTAGTTGTTAGTTATGAAAACCCTAAAAACTGTATTCCTGTGGGAAATCCTTGGAAGGGAGCTCATTCCACAAACTAGGTTGTCGGTTAAGAAAGAATAATATTAACCGTCCAACCAGGTGGTAAGTAAAAAAAAAAATCAACAACTAACCAAATAGGTTGTCTGTTAAAAAAAATATTACTAACAGTCCAACGAGGTTGACTGACTGGTTTGTCGGTTAGTAATAGACAAATAGGAGCGATTTCTCTTGAGGGAGGCAAGGGTGGCATCTAGTGGAGATTTCTGTTGACCCAATTGCTAGTGGCTGCGCATGTCAATTTCTTAGGATATTTTTTTAAGTTAACACTTGAAAGTGTTAATTGCCAACACATTCGTAGTGCTGCGATTGTATCCGAAAACATTCAAATCGAATGTAGAGGAATGGACCTACGAAATGAGTGAGAACCTGCAGTGTGGGTTCCTAATATTGAATGTTTCTAGTATTCATGTGTTCAAACTCTATGCTAAGGGGCTAAAAAAGTTGAAATTACCGTGACGTAATACGTGGATGCCCCCTTAATTACATTGGAAAATGCTGTTCAGATTAAAGATTAAACAATGATAAATGAACAAATGTATCCATCTTTACATCAGGCAATAAACCCATTAGATTTAATATTTTTATTTTGAGGTTAAACAAAAATATCTAATTAGATAAAGTAGAATGAAACATGTATATATTTACTATTCTATTTATCCCATTGTTTAATTTAATATGATGAACCAATCTGACTGAGTAACATAAAACTAAATCATTTTCATGAAATGATTATACTCATTGGCATGAATCATGAGCGATACCGAGGAGAGTAGTCACCCGCAGATAATCAAACGCCGACGATTGTGTATGGCTGAATGAAAAAGTAGTTATAAAAAAGCTTTGTACAGAGTACAATCTCTATACTTTACTTATATTTGTATTTGTAGTTTTTTCTAGTTTTGCACATTATAAATCATTTTATACAGCTAACAAGAACGAATGTTTGTAGGCATTCTTAAGAGGGTTCATCAAATTCTACGACGAATTATGAAAACATAAATACAAACATACAAAACAATGCAACTATATAGCAAATACGAAAGCTGTATAATGGATAATGACTAACCTTAGTAGAAGTTGAATACTGGAGCAAATTTATTGTAAATTAATTTGGAATTCTTGCCTATGATTCGAGTTTTCCACAAAAGTTTCAGGAAATGTATTTTCCCTGGGCCACGAATTCACTGCCGACTTGTCAAAATATGACATGACCACGACATGACAGTGACGTTCATGGATGCGTTCAGCATACTACGATTAGGTTGACTTGCAATATTTTATACCAATTATTTTAAGACTATTACTATTGTACACATGTTGTACACTAATAATGGAAGTGTATTAGAGTAATTCAATATCACTCACTAAATATCAAGTTACACCACTTTTAAATAGTTAAAAATTATTAGATATGGTAATTTATTGCTATATTAAAAACCGGTAATTGAAATAATTGATTCTCTTGAGAAAAAGAATGTATTATTTGGAACATCACTCTCACTGTGTTTATTTCCAAAGAATATAATACTCTTTCTTTCAAACTACACCGACAACGGCGACAACACGATCAAACACGATCCGTCGTGTCGAACTGCTTTGCAGTGTTGCCAGAAGGCTACATTTCTTACATTTTACGTAACTTTTGACCCCTTCGCGTAACACGTAAGTAATTTTTATACTTAAGGTAATTTTCGTAACTTTTCAGAACAACGAGATTTGTTATACTAGATTTATATTGCAAACAGTTTACGAACGCATCCAAACTGACGCATATACGCGTCTTTCACTCCATATCACACTCAGAGATGGTTCTCAATGGAACGCGTGCTATGACAAAATGAAACTTATCCTAGGTACATTAAACTCGATTGTGCTTGACCGTATGCGCGCTCGTTTCCTACTTCGCGAGTTCGCGGTTTCTTATCTACTTAGCTAGAAAAATAAAAGCAAATAAACATGGCTCATTGTGATTAATTTTCGTTGTGTTATTGTTTGTTGTCGTACAACTGAGAAAAGTGCGCTACTAGTATTACATGACAATATTTAAAAAAAACCAATGCCAGGTTGGGGATCGATGTTTTTTTGTATAATTTGCTAAATTTAACAATATTTTTAGTTTTTTGTCGCAAATCAAAAGCCTGTCAAATTTTTAATATTGTGTGATTGTGAAAAAAAATTTATGAAGACTTGTAAGAGGGAGATTCACTAGTAACTAATTTAATACACAATAAAGAGAAATGACAAAATATGGTCGATAGTGTAAGTCTCTATCGTTTTTTTTCACTTCTCATTCTCCAATAGTGACATATTAAATTTACCAAGCGGGTCCAAAGCAGTACATCTAACCGCTAGGGAGAATATGTATACATATGTATGATTTACAAAACATCGTAACCCGACCAATCAAAACAGTTCACCACATCAAATTCACCAATCATATTGTTTACCTCTTATACAACACAATTTATATTGATATCAATCAACCAGAGTACAGCTACACTAAATTCTTTTCTCAAAATGTTAAGATGTCTTTGTCCCTATTTCATAATAATTAAAAAGTGGTTAAATAATAGTAGATTTTATGCCTAGGGTCTAAAATAACCACGAGATGGTTATTTTGTTCGAGAAGTAATATGGCTTTTAGACCCGAGCCCGTCAGTGTCTCCGCTTTCATAACTGTAAATAGTTAGTACGTTTGTGACGTTTTGGATCATATGGGATTTGACATTTTGGTGTGCTTTTAAATGGAAACAACGTACTATCTGTCCCATTCTAACTATACTTGGTTAACCATACGAATGCAAGGAGGCAACTGTCTGAAAAATTATCTTAACGCTACGGATCTGTTGGAATTATTAATCTAAGGGTTGGGAAGGTTGGTTGATATAAAAAACTAAGTTTTTTTAATGAGTTACAATGTTAGTGTATTGTGATTGGTGGATACGCCACGGTGAAGTGCTTAGACCGGTCAAACTAAAATATCTTGTTAATTTTGATAATGATTTTCCCCAGGGTCCAATGCACCATCCTAGCCCCGCCCGACAAGACCAATATGAATCATGAGTTCATGATACACTTCAAGAATCAGTAGTGAAAAAGTAAAAAAGTTTGACTTTTTATACTTTTATTCGAGAAAGTTAGGTGTTAGACTAAATAGTAACAACAGTGAATATGGCGCTGTGTACATATCAAACTAGAGTCCGTTTTATCATAACATTACTTCATAGATTCCTTTATATTCCGCCATTTCGCTGACACCAATGGGGCCTTTTACATAGTGATTATTATCATGCGATACACTCATATCACGATCCGTATCACGTGGATATTGAAGCATAATCCATACAATTTTGAAAACCGCGATATTATTGACAAACCAGTATTGTGATAATATTAATCGAGTAAAGGGCCCTAATTTGCCTCCGACCTCCGACCCCAGAAACACGTAAATTAAAAAAAAAAACACCTTAATGTAACTTTTGCAGCAAAAATGTAACATTTTAGGTAACGAAACGTAACTTACGACTCAAGTGCCCTGGCAACACTGCTGCTTTGCTACGCTCAGTGTTGCCAGAAGGTTACATTTCTTACATTTTTCGTAACTTTTAACCCCTTCGCGTAACATGTAAGTAATTTTTATATTTAAGGCAATTTTTGTAACTTTTCAGAACGAGATTTGTCATACTAGATTTTTATTGTAAACATGTTTACGAACTCATCCAAACGCTTACTAACTAGCACGTCTTTCACTCCATATCACACTCAAAGGTGGCTCTCAATGGAACGCGCTATGACAAAATGAAATTTATCATAGATGTATTAAAACTCGATTTTGCTTGACCGTAGGCGCGCTCATTTCCTTCTTCGTTTTCCTAGTTCGCGGTTTCTTATCTATCTACTTAGCTAGAAAAAAATAAACATGGCTCATTGTGATTAATTTTGTTGTGTTACTGTTTGTTGTCGTACAACTGTGAAAAAAGTGCGCTACGTGTATTACATGACATGACAATATTTTAAAAAAGCCAATGCCAGGTTGGTGATCCGATGTTTTTTTGTATAATTTGCTAAATTTAACAATATTTTTAGTTTATAGTCGCAATATAAAAACCTGTCAAATTTTCTTTATTGTGTGATTGTGAACAAAAATTTATGAAGACTTGTAAGAGGGCGATTCACCAGTACCTAATTTAGTACACAATAAAGAGAGATGACAAATTATCGTCGATAGTGTAAGTCTTAATCATTTTTTTCACTTCTCATGCTCGAATAATGTGACATATTAGATTTATTAAGCGGGACTAAAGTAGTACATTTAACCCCTAGGGAAAATATGTATACATATGTATGATTTACAAAACATTGTAATTTGACTAATTAAAACAGTTCACTATATTAAATTCACCTATTACAATACACTAGCTTGTAACCTCTTATAAAACACAATGTATATTGATATCAATCAACCAGAGTACAGCTATACTAACAAGTATATCGTAACAGAATTCTTTTCTCATAATATTAAGCTGTCTTTGTCCCTATTTCATAATAATGAAAAAGTGGTTCAATTATAGTACTAATAGTAGATTTTATGACTAGGGTCTAAAATAACCACTAGATGGTTATTTTGTTCGAGGAGTAATATGGCTTTTAGACCAGACCCTGTCAGTGTCTCCGCTTTCATAACTGCAAATTGTACGTTAGTGACGTTTTGGATCATATGAGATTTGACATTTTGGTATGCTTTTAAATGGAAACAAATCCGTTAACAGCCGAAATTGATCGTACTATCTGCCCCGTTCTAACTGTACTTGGCTAACTATACGAATGCAAGGAGACAACTGTACGAAAAAAATCCTTGCTTAACGCTACGGATCTGTTGGAATTATTAATCTAAGGGTTGGGAAGGTTGGTTGATATAACAAACTAAGTTTTTTTAATGAGTTAAAAAGTTAGTGTATTGTGATTGTTGGATTTGTTATGGTGAAGTTTTGATTGGTCAAATTAAAATGTATTGTAAATCATGACTATGATTTTCCCTAGGGTTCAATGCACTACTTTAGCCCCACTTGATAAGACTAATATGAGTCATGAGTTCATGATACACTTTTCGAGGATCAGAGTGAAAAAGTAATAAAGTTTTACTTTTTTTGTACTTTTATTATAGAAAGTTAGGTGTTAGACTAAATAGTAACAACAGTGAAGATGGCGCTGTGTACAAATCATACTAGAGTCCGTTTTATCGTAACATTACTTCGAGGATTCCTTTATATTCCGCCATTTCGCTGACATCAATGGGGCCTTTTACATAGATAGTGATTATTATCATGCAATACACTCATATCATGATCCGTATCTCGTGGATATTGATGAATATTGAAGCAAAATCCATACAATTTTGAAAACCGCGATAGTATTGACAAACCAGTATTGTGATAATATTAATCGAGTAAAGGGCCCCAATTTGCCTCCGACCTCCGACCCCAAAAACCACCACCACCACCACCATATCAGCCCTAGGACTTCCACTGCTGGACATAGGCCTCCCCCAATTTCATGGGGGGTAAATGCCATAATCGATCGCAGTATCTCCACCGTACTCTAGGAATGCTGCTGCCCATTCCCCGGTGGTTTTGGTCGTAGTTTACGGACATACCCGGGTCCACCCCCCCCACCCCACCCCAAAAACATGTAAATAAAAAAAAATACCATAATGTAACTTTTGCAGCAAAAATGTAACATTTCAGGAACCGAAACGTAACTTACGACTCAAGTGCCCTGGCAACACTGTACGCTTGCAAAAGTTCCAAATAGATGGTTTTCTGCAGATCTCAGCATCTCCACAATCATGGAGCCTGACTGCTATCTCGTGGAAGTCATCCACCATCTAAATCCTCACTTGATTTGGGTTCGGAACCGGTCAAACGATATTTTAGAACAAATCGGTGTTTACGGAGTCGTACCTCTGGACAGGGAGCTTGTTCTGGAGACCCAAAATGTTGAAACAAGACGCAGCGATACCTGGATGCCGGCTTCTACATATGTCATGATGAAAGTATTCATGGAAGCGACGGCAGTCTATTTTGAGCCAACCTATATACATCGAAGGTATGTTTTTAACTACTAATTTTTCATATTCTCCTGTTGGCTATTCGGAGTATAGGTATTGTAAAAGAATAAGCCCCCAAAATAACAACCTTATTTATTCCTGTTAATGCTTAATGATAAGTCTAAATTTTAGTAGTAATTCAATGTAAATAACTTATTTGTATGAGATGCTGCAGTGGAATTACTTCTGTTTGGGTATGCTCTAAAAGAGACATGATTACAAACATTCTCAGGTGCATATATTATGCATTCTAAATATTTCCTTCCCTTCCGTGGAGTCAGGTTAACAGAAAAAAGCAGCCAAGTGCATGTCGGATTAGGTACAATGAAGGGTTCCATACCTACTACTATAAATTTAAAAGCAGTATCCTAAACTTTGAATGAAATTAAACTAATGGCACTTAATTCCTTTTGTTTGGGTGAGGCAGTATTTCAGCAATAATTTAAAACTGTTGAAACCATTTTGTTTAAAAAAAATCATGAATATATTTCATAAGCACTGCCTACAATTTTAGTGACTTTCGGAGTGATTATCTCCAAATATATTCGCCTAGGTAAATTTATTTCTGAGAAAACTTACTATGGCTTTTAAAAGCCTTTAACCCTTAACTTGGCAACGTCCCCTGGGTTTCCCACACTCTTTGACCGTCTTTTTGTATTTTTTTCTGTACCAGTATGAGTATGACTATTCAGCGTCACCGAGGATAGAATTAGGGACATTCTCTATTTTTTGCCAAGTTAAGGGTTAAACTGATGTGCAACATGTTGAACAAATAATATTTTTCTTTTTTGCCTTCTCTTGCATATATGTATTGTTCCCTAAAAATAAGGTCCTGTCTGTAGTATTGTTACCTAGCCTAAGACCTTACATAATTCTTTTGAAACAAAACAAGGAGTTGATTCACCATATTCACCAGTTACTTCAGCTTATTACGTAACTAGCCTCTTACTAGTAAGATGTAGCAATACATGAGTGACATAATGCTTCAAGTCTTTACCTAGGCTGCAAAAATATGAGTGCATACAACTGTGTCTAAAATATCTCCCATGGCTCTTTCCGGCTGTTCTCCTTTTCCAGATACATCAAGCAGTGGTTGTTTTACTACTGCTACTTCCAAAATTAATGCTTGTAATATTATATATTCCTTGTGTGCACTCTTTAATAATAATAATATGCATGTACAGCGGGGGAAAGTAGTAAATTGCACTAATTTACAAATTTCTGAGACAGTGGCTCTCAGATCTCTTTCCGAAGCAGAAACCTATAAATATCTTGGTATGTCACAGTCTTTGGGTATCGAGGGTGGAGACATCAAGCGGGCGGTGAAGTAAGTGAGTTGAAAGTACTCAACAGTTTTTTGTCGAGCAGCAATAGGGTGCGCACCTTCAATGCCTGGGTGATGCCCTTGCTCACATACTCCTTTGGCATATTAAGGTGGACTCAGACTGAGCTCGATTTCCTGGATCGAAGGGTGCGTGTACTGCTCACTGCGCACCGTATGTTACACCCACGATCTTCTGTTATGAGACTGTACATCCCGCGGAAGTTTGGAGGTCGCGGCTTCTTAAATGCCAAAGACCTCCACAAACGCGAAGTGTGCAGTCTCAGGGATTACTTCCTAAACAGTGAGTGTGGGATGCATCGTGACGCAGTGGCAGTAGACGCATCTTTCACCCCGCTCTCCATGGCAAACGAGAACTGGCGCAGACTTAAAGTACTAAGCACCGAGGATCGCAATGGAAGAGTAAGGAGCTACATGGGCGGTTTTACAAGGCTCTTACGGGGCCCGACGTAGGCCTGCTCGCGTCGGTGAACTGGTTACGTTTTGGGGATCTCTTTGCGGAAACCGAAGGTTTTGTCTGTGCAATTGCGGACGAAGTTATCATGACGAACAACTACCGGAAATATATCCTGAAGGGCGGTACGGTCGACATTTGTCGGGCATGCCGCCGTCCCGGAGAGTCGCTCAGGCATATCATTTCCGGTTGTGGTCATCTTGCTAACGGCGAGTACTTACATACATACATACATAAACTCACGCCGTTATCCCATGGGGTAGGCAGAGACCAAAGAACGCTAAATACTACGGTCCTTACATACTTCTTTCGCTTCAATCACATCCATACATCTTCTCATACATGCTCGTCGGTTGCGGGTACTTCTGACCTGGCCCTTTTTCAGTATCGCCGAAATTTGATCTAGATAACCTCGCCTTGGTCGTCCCCTTCCGATCCTACCACTCAGCTCCTGAGCGTAAATCCTCTTAGTCATTCTACTTTCACTCATTCTCTCTACATGCCCAAACCACCGAAGCATACCCTTCTCAACCCTAGTCACTACATCATCTTCTATTCTACATCTTTCTCTTATCTCACTATTTTTTATCCGATCACACAAACGTACAACACACATACTTCTTAACGCTCTCATTTCAACCGCATTCAGTCTACTCTCATGCTTTTTCTGCCATACCCAAGTCTCGCTTCCATACATGAGTGTAGGAACAAGCACTCCTTTGTGAACCGCTAGTCAGCCTTTTGTGTTATATTTTGGCTGCTGGCAAACGAGTGCAGTGCTCCATTCACCTGATTTCCCGCTTTCACTCTCCTTTCAATGTCACCATCACATTTTCCATCTCTTGTAAATAAAGAACCCAAGTACACAAATTCATGCACTTGGTCCACTTTCTCACCGTTAATCACAATATTGCACGCAGTCGGACATTCATCTTTTTCAAACACCATCACTTTTGTTTTACACACATTAACTCTCATACCTTTCCGCTTAAGTGAGTCATTCATGCAAGTTACCATCTCCTGCAACTCCTTCTCTGATGAAGCAATTAAAACCTGGTCATCAGCGTATAGGAGGCATTTGATGAGTAACTCTCCCATTCTCAAACCGCATTCACTCTCTTTCAAAGGCGTCAAACAACTGTCCATGAATAGGTTAAACAACCACGGCGAAGCCACACAACTCTGTCTGTTTAGCCCCCATTGGTTCTTACACAAGCGCTTGAACCTTCGTATAGGGATTTTAATGCTCGAATCAATTGGTTGCTTACCCCATACAAGGACAAGGTTGACCACAGATCATTCCTCGACACTCTATCATAGGCTTTCTCCAAGTCGATAAACGCAGAGTACACCTTCTGGCTTTTGGCCAGGCATTTTTCGGTGATGCATCGCAAGGAGAAAAATTGATCCACACACCCCATCCCCTTTCTGAACCCTGCTTGCACATCCCACATTTTCTCCTCAGTCTCTTTCACAACTCTTTCTATCAGTATCTTCGCATACACTTTCCCAACTACACTGAGAAGACTGATTCCACGATAATTTCTGCAATCCTGCCGCGAACCCTTTCCTTTGTAAATTGGAACGATAACAGTTTTTGTCCAATCGTCCGGCACCTTGCCATGTCCAACACAAGTTAAAGAGTCGATGCAGCATGGTTGCAGAAACTCCGTCACCGCTCCGAATCATCTCAGTTAACCTATCATATCCCGCAGCCTTACCCAGTTTCATACTTTTCAACGCATCCACAATTTCTGTCGTACTTATCTCACTTTCACTACTATTAGGGTCGGGAGTAACCTCAGAGTGCTGTGACTCTACTGTGTCCTTCTCTTCTCTATCAAACAGACCTTCAAAATATGCCCCCCATCTTTTCAATACATTTTGTTCACCTTTCACGATGTTGCCATTCTTCCTTCTTTCAGACATCTCCAAATCACTTTTATATCTTCGTCAATCACTACCTCATCTTCACTAATCTTCTCTTTTAAGATACATTTGTATCGATCCCGCACTTCTAAATCTTGGAGATTTTCAACTTTTATTCTCTTTAGTTCGGTGGTAGAATCAGAGCAGTAGTGTCGCCATCGTCTGAAGAGGCCTTTGAAACGACTTATAACGAGGAAATGGTCTGTGCCTACACTGGCTCCTCGATATGCTCTGGTATCTACCACTTTACTAACTATTCTCTTATCCACTATCACATAATCTAACATACTCTTTACGTTGCCTCTTTGCCATGTATACATATGGATTCTCTTGTGACTAAACATGGTATTAGTCACACTGAGATTCCATTCTAAACATAGTTCAAGCAGATTCTCGCGGTTTTCATTCACTTTTTCATCGCCAAACTTTCCTAGAATATTTTCGTATCCAGATCTTCTTACGCCAACCCATCCATTAAAATCACCTAGCATAACTATTCTCTCATTATTATTACACATTCTTAACACATCCCTTACACTCTCCCAAAACTCAAGACGTTCCACTTGGTTTCTCTGTGACCCGCAATCATCGACTGGTACGTAAGCTCCTATTACGAACAGGCGGGTTAAACCTACTTTGAGCCTGATCCACATGAGTCTTGGACTAATACTCTTAACTTCATTCACACACTCATTCATTCGCGCAGAAAGGATGAAACCTACGCCCTTACAGCCACGTTCGGTATCTAAGACTCCTGACCAGTACGCAGAGTAAGGGCCATGTTTCGTGATGTCACACCCCTTCCGCTTAGTTTCACTCACACACAACAAATCGATTCGTCTTTCATCCATCATATCACATACCTCATCTATCTTTTCATCCATACCTCCCTGAACATTCAACGTAGACACACGACATTCCTCAGACCACATTTTGCCTACCCGTGGGCCAGGGCGTGACGGGTGGCAAACCACGTCGCCGTCATTTTTAATGAAATCGTTTTTAGTCATCATAGTGTTCCCACGAGCAGCAAGGGAAAAATTTGTCCATCCTAGCAGAGCCCCGCTTGCCAGGATAAGGCGAAAGAAAGTACACTGGAGTCGCCCGGTTCCAGGACTTACAGTTAGTAGCATAAGTGAGTCAATATTCGCATGTTAGTAGGATTCGATTTAATAGATGTCAAACTATATAAAAATATAAATGTTTTATATACAATATTACTCCTAGGAATGAGCAACAAAACTGCTGTACAAATGTATTACTTACGATTTATAGTTATTTACCTACTGAAACCTAAAAACTGGAAATTTTAACCTAATTTATTTTCCTAATAATTTGTTTTTTTTAAGACAACCCAAAAAACTGAAACCACCTAAAATAGGCAATTTCAGTCTCTTAAAAGTGATTCGGAAAGTATGTTGATGAGATATATTTTAGGAGGTAATTATTGTCTACAAAGAGTTCGGTGCGGAAGTGAGTTAATGTAAATAAGTATGGAACCTGAATGGTGGACACCTTATTCAACTGAGTCTAACCCTACAATAACTACAAAAGTACGTGTCTGATTCAATCAGTTGCGTGCTCATTTTAAGGAAGCTAGAATTAACTGTTATAGACAATTAAATAATTTGGGGTCGTCATACAAAAAAAAATGTTTTTCGTTAAACAAAAACATATAATTGACACGTTTCTTGAGGACTAAACTTTTTTTTTCTCCTCTTATGTCGTTGCTCAAAGGTGTTACAGTTTTGTTATTGATTCTTGCTGAACACAGCTGACTGAATTAATGTTAATTTATTGGCAATTTCCTAAGATACAGCCGATAGATCAGACAAACTTCCATAGAAAATGGTCGGTGCAAATTTGATTCAATGCTAATGTCACCCTTGAGACAAAATGCAATATCTTGATCTAAAATTACATAACGGCAGATTATCCCTACAATGCATGCTAACGAATAATGTTTCAATGGAAACATTATTCTTAACCCTTTTTGTTTTAATTGACGATACTTATCAAAGTAGTGGACATTGGTTCAGTTGTGCTACTAACTGTATTTGGCACACTCGCGGCTAGGCTCGCCCCTAGCCATGCATCCATCGGCGCGGCAACCTTGGATTGGCACACGAAGGATAAGGGAAAAAGGATACATTCAGGATGCTATGGGAAATTGGGGTAGGAATTGCAGGAAAAAGGATGTTATTACTGTGGAAGACGAGGAAGCAGTAATAACAGCTAGGGAGGTTGGGGGCGCGTACCCTTATCGCCTATTACTAATCATCGGACAGATAACTAGGATAGACGATCCCTGACCTGTGAACGGCGAGTACTTGCACAGACATAACTTGGGAGCCAAGATTATTCACCAGCAGCTTGCTCTTCTGTACGGTCTTGTGGACTTCGAAGTGCCGTACTATAAGTACACACCTGCGCCAGTTCTCGAAAATGGTCGTGCCACGCTCTATTGGGATTGATCTGTCATCACGGACAGGACTATTATTGCCAACAAACCTGATATCGTGCTGACAGATCGATTGAAGCGCCAGGCAGTGCTCGTCGACATCACCATTCACCATCCCCCATGATGAGAACCTCGTGAAGGCCGAGAAGGACAAGGTTAGTAAGTGCCTAGACCTGGCACACGAGGTAACCGCCATGTGGGATGTTGATTCAAAATCAAAAATCAATCAAAATCAAATATTTATTCTGCAAATAGGCCACAAGGGCACTTTTACAAGTCAAAGCGTGAATTTATACAATTTAAAAAAAAACTGACAATCTTACTTAATAATAATGATTAAAAAAATATACTGATTAACAATTATATAAAAACAAATTTACAAATATTAAGGACGTATTGAATACGATCTGTCCGAATAAACAAAAAGTACATAAAATTAATTTAATATCTCAGAGATGTACTTATATATGGTCTCTGAGCGTCCAAATACGATTAATAACAATTATTTAAAAGTCCTTAGAGATGTAAATGATCTCTAAGCGCTAAAATTTAAATAAGTAAACTTAATATTGTTAGAGATGTATAAGGTCTCTAAGCGTCAATAACAATAAAACTAATCCAGAACAGGATTATGTCTCTCGTCAATCTAAGTACATACAATATAATTTTTAAGAAAAAAAAACCGACTTCAATGGGGGAGTCCGGTGAAAGATTATTAATCTTAGATGGTGCACTCTTAGATTCCATTGAATAAAATACAAAAATGGCTATAAGTATGTTTATAATGGTAGAAGACTAAGTACCCTCAATTCCTCATGAAATCATGGAAAAACCTTGCTTGCTTGACAAACAAAACGAAGAGAACAAATCGCCAAACGTGAACTACGCGTCGTTGAAGAGTTCCGTTCTGATCATCATCAGCAGTTCCACTTCATCAAATGTCACTTTTATGAATGAAAATGCTTGATTAGTTCATGAAAATACTAAAATCACTATTTGTGTGCCTTTCACATTTGAGGAGTTTCATCGATTCCTAATGGATCCCATCATCAGAACTCGAGCATGACAAAAATCAATCGTGAAAATAGAACTTGCTTAACAAACACAGCTAGAAGGACAAATCGCCAAACGTGAACTTTTCGTCGTTGAAGAGTTCTGTTCTGATCATCATCAGCAGTTCCACTTCATCAAATGTCACATTTTTGTATGATAATGCTCGATTTGTTGATAAAAACACAAAAATCACTATATGTTTGCCTTTAAGATTTGAGGAGTTCCCTCAATTCCTCATGGATCCCATCATCAGAACTCGAGCATGACAAAAATTAATCGTGAAAATAGAACTTGCTTAACAAACACAGCTAGGAGGACAAATCGCCAAACGTGAACTTTTCGTCGTTGAAGAGTTCTGTTCTGATCATCATCAGCAGTTCCACTTCATCCAATGTCACATTTTTGGATGCAAATGTTTGACTTGTTGATAAAAACACAAAAATCACTATATGTTTGCCTTAAAGATTTGAGGAGTTCCTTCAATACCTCATGGATCCCATCATCAGAACTGCCTTTTGACAAAAACGGGACCAACTTGGATATATATACATACAATCAAAAAAAGAATTTTTCAAATCGGTTAAGAAATGACGGAGTTATGGAGTAACAAACATAAAAAAAAAAAAAAAAACATACAACCGAATTGATAACCTCCTCTTTTGAAATCTTGAAGTCGGTTAAAAATAATTTCATTCGACGATCATTGTCCCGATAGTCGTCTCTGCGAACGGTCTAATTGCGAAGAGTCTCGACCAACATCTTAAGAGACTCGCTAGATGGCTGGGTAAAGGGTCAGATGCAGAAGGCGGTACTCTTGGACACGGCGCGGATAGTCAGGAGGTTCCTCTCTCTGTCGCCCTAACCACCGGTAGCTTAGGCCCCGCCTCGCTGCCGGCGGCATTCTAGGTTAGGTTTTTTATAATGGTTTTATATTTTGTATGTATATTTTTATATTTTACTTTTGTAAATATGTTGTAGAAAACCTATCTTAAGATCAAAGATAAATAAAGTGAATAATAATAATATAGCTTTTATTTCCCGAATAATTTTAGTTTTGACATGAAAAATACTTAGTAATAACGTAATAATAAACATATAAGCTTGAAAAAACACAAAATGTCTCTTATTTCGGTGTGCCTTCTGGCAAAGGCCTCCTCCAACACCTTCCACTGTTGTCTGTCTGCCGCTATTATTATCCATTGGGGTCCTATGGTCAGCTTCAATTCATCCTCCCATCTTATTGCTTTGCGACCTCGGCTCCTAGCGCCATCCCTTGGGTACCAGACTGTCATCCGTTTGCTCCATTTCTCCTTTTTGCAGCGGAGCATATGTCCAGTCCACCTCCATTTAAGTAGATCAATACACGATAGAATATCTGTTAATTTCGTCCTGTGCCTAATATCTATACTTCTAACTTTGTCCATTAGTTGCAATCCTAGCATGCTCCTTTCCATTCCTCTCTGGCATCTTGCTAGTTTGTCCCTATGGTGTTTTGTCAAAGCCCAGGTTTCACAACCATATGTGATGCAGGGGAAAATACAGGTATCAAAAGTCTTCTTCTTGATATTTATGCCCAGTTCCTTGCTTTTCATAATTTCTATCAAGGCCCAGTATTTCTTCCACCTTGTCGCAATTCTTTTGTCTATTTCTTTGGACATTTGATCATTGGGCGATATTATCTGGCCTAGATAAACATACTACTCTACGTATTCGAGCTTCTGACCATTGATGGTTATGTCTGTGGGTATTGAATTTGTCATCATTTTAGTCTTGCTTGAGTTCATTTCTAGACCTACTTCTCTACTTCTGTTTGCTAAGGTTTGCACCATGGATTTCAGTAGTGATGGGTCTTCTTCCAATAGCACCAGGTCGTCTGCAAATCTTAGATGGGTCAGTAGTGATCCGTTTATGTTTAGTCGCAGTGTGCACTCTTTAGGCACAGAATAATAAAACTTAATATTTTCCTTATTTAAACAATACTTGATAAGAATCAAGTTATACTCATTAATAATTATTTTAATTGGTAGTTAAACCAAATTAACGCACAGAAGTTAATAGAACTATTTTCCTGTTATGTTGTACACAAACTGGGTTATCTTTTAAAAATCAATACATTTATTTCTTACACCGAGAGAATAGTGTAACATAGCTAATTAGCTATGTTACTTTAAGTTGCCTATTTCATATTATATTCAGGATGTTTTTTTATTGATTTCTGTTCCTTCATGCATATAGCCGTGTATACTCATAGAAACGATGTAGCATATTTATTTATTTAATTCAAGAACATACATACATAAACTCACGCCTATATTCCCAATAGGGGTAGGCAGAGCACATGACAATAATTTTTTAGATAATTCACGAAAATGCTTTTTTATTAATTTTTAGATTAGATAAGATACGTTTATTGTAGTAGACGTGGTAGTAGACATAACATTATGGATTCAACAGTTTGCCCATTTCGGACGTACAATATTATAGCATTAAATTAGTAAAAAATAAACAATAGTTAAAATAAGCTACAGACAAGGGAGACAAATCAATTTCACATAAAGATGTCATCATAAAATTTGTAAATATTTACGGTCATACCATATTATGGCATTAAAATTCTTAAAATTGTAAAAATGTAAAAAAAATGTGTAGAATTAATAATTTACAATACATATTCACTTAAATTATTAAAAAATATTTCAGAACTACAACATTATGGCATTTAAATTCATAAAATTATAAACAGTGAAGATTGTAAAGTAGAATTCATTGTAAAATTTGTATAAAAGTAATAAAATTAATAATTCACAAAAAAAAAAACGAAATAATTAATCATATCACCAAGGGTGAATGCAAATCGTGCTTTAGGCGCTACTGTACCAGTCACATAGACAGACAGACACACTTTTTTCATTGGAGGTTTAAATTGGACGATAATAGTAATAGGCTTCAAGCTAACATGGTCACTAACACTAGAATTACTGTTCAAAACGGGATATTTACCATGTATCCTTCAAAATGGTGCTTGAAACAGCGCCGAAATATCGGAAACCCAACAATATTAACATAGATGGTAAAATATCCCGTTTTGAACAGAAATTCTAATAGTAATAGGTACTGGTATGTTTGATGATAAATTAAGGTCAATTTTTACAAGATTTTATTCAGCTTGCAATGTTTGTATGTTGTATGTCCAAATTTGCAAATCGTAAAAGCATTTTCCTGATTTTTTTTTCTTACAGGTAGATTTTTTTCAATAATTATGAAGAATAATAAAATGTTCAACACTAATCGAAAAAAATAGAATGTACATTGAAGTAAGTAATTTAAAAATATCTGATTGAAAAAATATTTTATAAATTTTAATAAAACATGTTTCGGTATTTTCATTAATTATCTAATTATTATTTCCTCGTGCCCTCACGGACCGTAGTAAACAAAGAACCTTAGTTTCGTCATGTCCGTCCGTCCTTCAGCCTGTCCACAGTCTTAGCTCAGTAACGGTTACTACTAGTAAGCTTTGATTTTGCGTCGGTATTCGTATCAACCATGCAGACAAAAATGTAAAATACAAAACTGCCGAAAAAAAATTTTACGGTACCCTCCCCTACACGTTACATGTAAAGTGTGGCTTTTCTTTAACCGTTTTTAGGGTTCAGTAGCCAAATTGGCGAAATGGATCCATTATTATCAGTTATTCGACTTCTTGAATAAGCGTCTTGCGTCAACGTCCCATCGCAATATAACTTAATTTTAAGAAATAAAATTATATGTATGTTAGTCTTTAAGGTAATTGTAATATGGGGCTCAGATGCCTGAAATATATGAATATTATTATTTAGTCATTTCTGTCTGACGTCCGTCCATCCGTGCGGCCGTTCGTGCGTCAGTCCGTCTGACTAATGCACTGTATAAACACTACAATTATAAGATTTGGTGGGAAGCAACGAATGAAAAAAACATAGAAGCACAACTAGCGTCGCAAAATGACACCATCAAACTTGTGTCCACTAAGGCGGGGCGTCAAAGTTGTGTCCAACGGCTGTCTAGTTTGAATATGGCGGCGCAACGTAACAGTTGTATTAACTGAAATCTCAAAAATAAAAAATATGCCTTTTTGTGCAGTAAAGTGGTGCGTTAATCACTCTAGAAAACATTTAAAAAAAGATGGTATCGCTTTTCATATGTAAGTAAAGCGGTAAACATATTTGTTTAATTTTTTTAGTCGGAACCGATTTTATATAGGGATGGTGTTATGCCACCTTACATCATCAAAATAATGTTAATAGCTGAATGAAAAGGTACCTAAGATACCTATTAAACATTTTAACTTGTTCAGATACATGCTTTCATGCACATAACTAATTTGTGTATGAAAGCATGTATCTCACAAATTAAAATGTTCGAAAAAGGTAAACTAATTCCATAATAAATAAATATTAGGGGACATTTAGTACAATTACAATTAGACTATTGGTTCTAATTAGACTATATAACTATATGAGGGAAGCGAGAAATAAATATATTTTTAACAAAAACTAAAACCGAAATAAAAATTATAGAATAAGTGTGTAACTACGCTATACATACAATATCTATATTAATAATTTCGTGCAGGGGTACGGTAGACCCGAACGAGACCTGTCTCAAATTGAAGAACGTATAAAAATAACGATTTTTGAGTTGAACATATGTATCCAAAAAATTCGGATTGTCGCGTATTTTGCATTTAAAAGTGTTAATTTGATGACAAAACGTCGGCCATATTGCCCACAGACTATATTGCTATATTAAATTTGTTGGTTGACAGTGTCGGCTACGTTCGAAAATCGTGAACTATTTTTGCGTCCGGTATGTTGGCCAGGTTGCTGGGCTGCGTTCTGGGTGATGGGCCATCATCGCCCATTGTGTGGATTCGGCTAGCCGCGTCTGCAGCGTTTTGTTTTTGTAGTTTTCAAGCGTTCTATACACCTATCAGCCTAGCCAGCACGATAACTTATACCGTCACGTTATATGGGCGAAATGTATTAAAACGTCACATAAAACGTAACGGTATAATCTATCGTGCTAGCTAGACTGATTGTCACAACAACCGCCTTCAAAGCGAATGTATGGGGCCTGTTACATGGATTCATATCACGATAAGTATCACGTGAATATTAAAGCAGAATCCATACAAATTTGAAAACTGCGATAATATTGACACCCCAGTATTGTGATAATATTAATCGTGTAAAGGACACCACTTGAATGTTTGCTGAGTCTGTCCGCCATCTTAAAGCTGCGTCTCTATTTTGTTTGTGACAAACTACTAGGTGACTTATGGCTTTTAAACGTCTAGCAAAATTCTATCCCTATCTCGCTCTATCTTATAACTTAGTGGTACTGGGGGACGACTCCGAAATTCGAACTTCGTATGGTGCCGTCCCTTTCACTCATATAGTCTATGACAGCAGAGTGAAAGGAACGGCACCATACGAAGTTAGGATTTTGAATTTCGGAGTAAACCCTCAGCTCATGCCGTTCGCCGCGCTCGGACGTTAGAGGCGCTACTGCGAACCGAAAACGAAGTATCTGCCTCTCTCGCACATGTATATTCGAACGACAGAGAGGAAGATAGTTCGTTTTTGGTTCGCGGTAGGCCCTCAGGCGTCAACTTTAAAACGAATAGGGTATTTTACTATAAGAGAAATAAAATTCAAAATGTAATAAAAACCAGCCAAGTGCATCGGAGTCGCACACTGAGGGTTCCGTACAACTAAAAAACAAATGTGATTTATCAATATAATTATATTTTTGGTAAAATATACTTCATAATAAACATTATCACTTAATTTCAAGTTCATAGGTCGATGGGAAGCTAAAAAATTATATGTGTGACAGACAACACACGGAATGTTCTTTGACTTTCTTCGACCGTCCGCCACGCTCGGACTAAGGTGCTACCAACCGAAAACTAAATATATATGCCTCTCTGTCGCACTTGCATATTCGAGCGCGGAGAGGGAAATACTTCGTTTTCAGATCGTGGTAGGCCCTCTGGTCTGACGGCTCCTATTCCTGGATGGTGCGCGTATCGGAATGTGAAATACCTTTGGCAAAACGGAACAAGTTGTTAAATAGCTTCCATTAATTGGAGAAAATATTACCAACTGTTATTATTATCACGTGAAACACTGAATATTGAAGCAACATCAATAGGGGCCTGTTACATGGTTATTATTATCACGCGATATACTCATATCACGATCCGTATCACGTGCAATGAATATTGAAGAAACATCCATACGATTTTGAAAACCACGATAATATTGACACACCAGTATTGTGATAGTATTAAGCGTTTAACAGACCCCATACAATTTTAAAAATCGCGATAATATTGAGTGTAAAGGGCCCCACTGAATAGAATTTGGCGGAGAATAGAGAGCTTCTATCGCGAAACGAAAACGAACGAACATCGTGTATTTCCCTCTGTGGCGCTCGAATTTGCAAGTGCGACAGAGAGGGAGATACACGAACTTCATTTGTTTTTCGCGTTAGCAGCTCTGACTTCGCACCAAAAATACTGACTGGCACATCAATATTTAACAATGCACATCTGAATTGAATTTTAATGAACGATTAGTATTTTAGCTATACAAATCAGTACTGATTACGGTGTCAAATTTTTTATGTGCCTTTAAATACTACCCTTATAAAAATGCTTAGGATTAACTTGCAAAGATACTAGCCTTTGCCCGTGACGTCGTTTGCGTAATCTTTTACTCCCAATTCCATATAATTCCATTCCATACTTTTATTCCCAATCCAGACTACAGACTATACTTATATTTCTATACGATTCGAAGTTTCATCATAATCCGTTGTTGTAATGGTTTTATTTTATAAATTTTTGTACACTATTTCTTTCGTCGTTTGCATAAGATAACTGTCACGAATAAATGTTTACTTTATTTCTTTCTTATTTATTTCACCCGAGCGAAGCCGGGCTTTCATCTAGTATACAATTATTATCAACTTCTCAAAGAGTGGATTTAAAGACCCCAAACTCGGTATGATTGTGTTAACTTATTACAGAGTTCCTATGACCACTTTCCGGTTCCATCATCAGATCAGCTCGATAATAATATTACCATAATATTTTTTGTCACTGAATTTACATATATGCAGTAAGCTCGGTCCTCCATACAAACGTAGTTTAGCTCTCATTTTAAAATGCTATTCTAGAATAACATGAAACTTTGTATACACAATGGAATCCGGAATATCTAGGTCGGAAATTGGTTTCTGTTGCTTGAAATTATAATGGAGAAAAAATACAGCGATTATTAAGGTTTTCATAAAAGACGTAAAAAACTCAAAAACTAGCTGTATTTTTTTCTATTACAATTTCTTGCAACAGGAACTAATTTCCGACCTAGATATGGCGGCTCCCATTGTGTATACAACGTTTCATGTTATTTCAGCAAGGGGTTTAAAATGAGAACAAAACTACGTTTTTATGGAGAATCGAGTTCAGCCGAGCGTACTAACGTCAAATATTAGCTCAATCGGAAATCGAGAAGTGGGTCTAATTTAGCTTCTAAGATGTGACCCACACAAACAAAAAAGACATAAGTTACTGACATGGCACGTTAAATAAAAGCTTGTAAAAATGAGTTAACGTACGTATGTTAAATGTTTGCGTTGTCTGAATATACTGTAAAAGTTCCGATTACGAGTGGTTGCTGTTCTCTATGTCTAACAGTGTTTAGCAAGCTATAAATGATGTACATGGTCGTCCAATATGCATAGTATAAGTCTGGTATAGCTTAATTAGCGACTAGTTAGATTTTCGTAAGGTTATCCTATGATATTTAAAAATAAAATAAAGCTTAAATTCAAATTTAAATAATACGGCGGTTTTGCGTATGAAGATGACTTTTTGTTGCATGCAACCATCCACCCGCTAAGCGTTGTCGTTGTCGCCGCCCTTTTGTCACATAAAACGTCAGCGCTAGGATACCAAACACAGCCAGTCATTTTGAAATTTACCAATCACGTTTATTTGTTTTGGGTAATAGAAAATGGCTGACATTTTTGGAAATTCTTATTGGTACAACACCGCGCGTGCGTATTACGAATAAATGCCCCGTTTCAAAGTGGACTTTTGTAGGAAGCTCGCGTTCTATGCTTTTTTCGTTCACTGGTGGGAAGGTATAACCCGCTACAGAATAATGATGTGAAATTACGAAAAAATTAGGGGTGAGTTCCCTATGAAGATGATACCTTTTTCGATTCAATGTATTGTATAGTGGTCTTAAATGTGGACTAGTACGGAACCGTATTTTGTGCGTGATCCGACACGCACTTGGCCGGTGTTTTTTTTAATCAGGAATACGTGATATTAAACTTCAAAGTGCATATATTTTTTGGAGTCAAGTGTCCCCACCCTCTGTCAGCTAAATGGTTGCTACTGGGTATGTGAAAAAAAATCATGTCGATCAGTCATCAGTAGTAGTAGTATATACAGAGTGATCAATTCAAATGGGTCACTGGGGAGAAGTCAGAAACTATGAGACTTAGCGAAATCTGATCTTAGGAACCATGGCGTCGATTTTAGTGACAAGTAAAAACTGCATTCATAGATTAAAAAAAGAACTTGTCGTAGTTGTCGTACTCAGTTCAGGAATCGAACCCGTCTTATTGAGGAAATAAAACTTACATTATTTCTAATTAATTATGCATTTTATTCATTCTAGATATCATCTTTCATAGTAACATTTACTGATCATCTACACAATCGAAATAGAAATAAGTTTTTTTTTAACTAGTGGGTTCGATTCCCAAACCGAGTACAAGTTTTCTTTTTAAATCTATGAATGTAGATTTTCTTGTCACTAAAATCGACGCCATGGTTCCTAAAAAACAGATTTCCCTATCTGTTATAGTTTCTGATTTCTCCCTACTGACCCATTTGGATCGGCACCCGGTATAATGAATTTAAAAGGAACACTATCATAGCCAAGTGGACATTAGTAGTTAACAAGTAATAGCCGAACATAAGAAATGTACATGGAAAAGCAAACTTTAGATAACGTTGTTAGTTATGTTATACATATAGTAAATATAAGTTTGTGAGCTTTTAAGTCCTCATAACATAATGTAACGTGTGGACAACTACGGAACCCAACTGTCCCGGGGGATTGACACGCACTAGACCACTTTTTTTAGTAAGATAGAGGTTTTAAATTAGGGCTAGTGGTAGTAGTTACGGAACCCTTATATGTGCGTGATAAGACACAATCTTGAAAATCCATATTGAGTCATTTCCAATAGTTGGATTCTTACATATTTTCATGGCAACTTGGTAAAATAAAGTTACAAAAAGTTCTTACGTTTCAGAACCTCAATCTTCGACACCAACATACATAAATATGGCGAGCTTTTAATAGAGAAAAGAGATGGCCGCCGCCGAAAGCTCTCAGACTATCTTCGAAAGTCGAGCTGTGCTTTATACGATGAAGCTGACTTTCACCAACAATTAAGCTTAGGCGTTGTCCAGACTAAACTGTCAAAGATTGAAACAGATGAGGTAATGAAAGTCATTACAAGTAAACTAAAAGATGATGAATCAGTAGTGTCATTAAATAAACAAACCACTGTGTACCAAGCAGCTAAAAAACTAGAAGCACTAACTGCAGAAAATCTGAACAAACATAACAGAAATCTGAAGAAGATGGTCACCAATAAAGATATCATGAATGTATTAGATAGGAAGTTCAAAGATTTAGAACTGTGCAAAGATATTGATGATGAAGCACAAGGGAGAGCTATAAAAAGGGATAAAACAAATTCTGATAGCGGTAGTGGATTACTTGGAAAGCTAAAAATGATAAGTGCAAAAAATAAAGCACTGAAATATGATGACTCCAATGATTCAAAGGTTGAAGATGACATCGTTTACAATGATTATAATGAACCTAAACAGGCTGATTACCACGAAAACAGTTACGAAGTGAATAACCACGCCGATGCAAGAATGCCACCATTGATAAGATATCAAAGTTATGTGACTAAAGATGAGCATACAAGTGAGAGTTTCCAGCCTAGAAGGAATAATAAGAATAAACATAGTAAGTGTTGCATAGTATTTATTGGTAGGTTACATTATTGTCAACCATTTGTTGGTACATAATAAAGCCGGTGTTCTCTTTTTAAACTGAATTAAATTATCTATTATACCATCATAGTAATTTAAGTGTATTCTTTGTCCCTATGGTTGACTGGTAGAGAATGTCATTAGGCATTAAGAATCCCAACACTATTTTCCTTGGGCAATAAAGTTTAAATCATTATCATATTAACCGAAGGACATAGGCCTCCCCCAAAAAGGTTCACAATGATCAGCGGACACCCGCGACCTTACCAGATCATCAGTCCACCTTGTGAGGGGTCTACCCAGAACGCGGCGCCTTCCGGTACGTGGTCGCTACTCGAGAACCTTTCCCGCCCCAACGGCCATCGGTTTCACGGTAGCTTGTCCAAAAAAATCATTTTACGATTTCCGGTTTGAAAACTTATCGAATTTTGGTTAACCTAGGAACCTCTTTAGGAAGGGTATGCTAAAAAACGGCTTCAAATCGCGATTTTTTGCTCTACGTCTTAAAGTGGGACGATGAATTGGACGCATTTTTTGCTACTTTTAGGTGCTGATGATAATGTTGCAGGTTTTGTCTATACGTATATTGAAAGTTGATTACTGAAAAAGCTCCAGATTCTGAAATCCAACAGGAAGCAAGCAGCACTTTTCCGCCTCAAAGACCTCTTTTCAAAGGACTGATAGAATATTTTTCTGCCAACTAAACGACTTTCCATCAACTGCACCTGAAAAGACACTTCACCAATTTTAAATCTATCAGACAATTATATCGAAGTTGTTTGTGAGTAACAGAGACACCAAATCATACAGTTCTTTTATTTAACAACCTATTATCACCAAGTTCTACTACGATTAGTGAGACAATATTTGAGGACGGTAAACCAGTAGGCATAACCAACAGATTCGATGAGTTTTCAAACCGGAAATCGAAAAATTATTTTTTTGGACTAGGTACCCTAATCGCCGCCTAGGCAAGCGTCCCGTTTTTGGAGTTCTAGCTAATAGCCCTCGAGGTTTTGGATTTGGCATGCTGCTGGAGCTGGAATTATTTCAGTACCATAAAATGGCTCTTCGAGGGTTTCCTGACTAGCTCAGAGATGACTGGATCGAGGTTGAGTGAAAATCAAACACAGATTAGAATGTGAACAACTAAGATTTCCGCTATCTCACCGCGTGCCGCCTCGCCGCGGCTTGTAACGGGGTGCGCACGGATGACACCATGGCCAGTGAACGCAATGGTACCCACCTTACACCCAGGTCCAAATTTTAAATAAATAAGATAAATAGAGATGGCTCTTCAGCGATTAGATTACCTCTGTCTCCCTGTATCTTTGGTCATCTTATTGTATTTGGTGATTTATTGTGTGCAATAAAGAGTATTTATATTGTACAATAAATATGCAGATCTCCGCTTTAAGCACTTGTTATTTCACATTCAAATATGCCAAATTATTAAACACCTTTTTTATTTTCAGAATCTCCCAAAATAAAAGCTCCAGAGTATGATGTAAAAACACATATGCTAATAGCATATAGCCCGCCTGGCATTGACAAGTCTAAACTTGTCCCGAAAATAGTACAAATCAGTCAAGAATGCAGTACGGAAACATTCAAGGGTAACAGAGAGAATGACAATGATAATATAGTAGAAGCAAAAGATGACATGTTTGGTGAAGTGGATTCTGGGGTGAATATAACTATCACCAATAGAGATACCTTGAAAAAGTACAACAATAACAGATCTGAAGAGATAAACCAAGAAGTAAAGACAAAGCAAGATAGAGATATCAGAGAACCAAGAGATACCTTGAAAAAGTTCAACGATAATATATCTGAAGGTATAAAACGAGAAGCAAAGACAAAGCAAGAAGGAGAAGCTCAGAAGACCGAAGGAAGAAGCCAATCCGATGTTTCATCTAGTGACGGAAGTGCTCTGACATCCAAAAATTTGTTAAGGAAATTACAGCTACTTAAAAAAGGAAGCAGCCCATCGTCGAATTCTACTAGTACTACGGGAAAGGTAAAAGATGAAACTAGTTCGTCTAATACAGCGAGTAAAATCGACTCTGATGATGAGGAAGTATATGAACTCATTAAACAATATTCCGCTAATCTTAAACCAAATGCTGAAATCATCGAGAAAAAACATGAACTTCTTGATTTACCTGCAAAAAAGAACAACGTGAATCCATTTCAGAATATAGATCCAAATTTGTCTGTGTTTGTAGATAAGTTAGTAAAACCAGTGCTGATGGTGCACACTAAAAACAATTGGCGAATTGAACCAACGCTTGCTTTAAGTGACGTACCATTCAACGCTCATATTCACAGTGTCCTTAAGAATATGAATGTTGAAAGAGCTATGACTATGCAATCTGTGTCTTGGTTCAGCATTCTTAGAGGTTTCAGTACATTTCTCATAGGTCCTCAAGCATGTGGTAAAACCATGGGTTACTTGCCAGCCATATGTCGACTCGTATCAGATTTCGACAACGATATTGTCAGCAGTACCGGACCAACTTGTATTATAGTGGCTTCCACAGCCCAATCAGTCTCTGAAATTGAATATAAATGTAGGAAGCTTTTAGGTACAAAAGAAACGATTTTCACCTGCTACGCTGGAATGGATTTAATTAAAGTCACCACGTCTTTGCTAAATGGATGCAACTTGTTCATCTGCACGCCCTGCGTTTTGGTCAAGTTATTGCTTCAGACCGATTTTGGCCTGGATCTGCGTCGACTGACCACATTCGTGCTTGATGATTGTGAGAGGCTCGGTGAAGTCTACAAAAGCGAAATTAAAATAGCCTCGGTGAAAATTAAACAAATGTTGAAAATGAGGGTGAATAAAGAAGTGAAAGTCCAATATATTCTGGCGTCGAGAATGTGGTGCGATTTCATGGAGCCACTGGCGAAAAAAGCTCCCAACACAGTCATTTGCATTGGCGCTTTCCAAGAATGCGTGCTTTATTCGAAAGCTAATACTACTGTGGACTTGCTGAAACCTGAAAACAAGATAGCAAAAGTGCTTGAATTTTTGGAAAAGGTAGATAAAAAGAGAAAAACCGTAATTGTCTGCAGAACAGATGAAGAAGTTATTCAATTAAAAGACATTCTCACAAAAAAACATGAAGTGGTTTACGCCTGCAATAACGATATGACTGTGGAAGATCTAAGAAACTTCAACATAACCTGGAGCGAGTATGCAGAACCGACTATGGGCCCTATCCTAGTGTGCTGCGATGGCAATTTGAGCCATATGAACATCACGGACGCTCATTACCTTGTACATTATTCCATGCCGGAACTATTCTCAAGATTCTGCAAGCGCTTCTCTGTGCTAAACGATCACTATCCTTCCATATTCAAAACCGAAAATGAGAGTGTGGCAATAAAGATCATTCTGGAAGACAGCAACGCAGAGCAACTGCCAAAAATCTGTCATTTCATCAAACGATGCACTCAAGAATTCCCTAAAGATTTAGATGCGATATGCAAGGAAATTTTGACCAGAAAAGATATGGCGAAAGCGGCAAATCTCGTGCCAATATGCAGCAATCTCCTGGCTTTAGGACAATGCCCTGATTTCTGGTACTGCAGGGAAAGACATATAAGTTCTCAAATCTATGACGAGCCCAAAGAATGGATGCCCACTGAAGGAATTATCACTTTTAGGATTCTGCACTACCAAACTGCCGTTACGTATTCCGCTCGCTTACTCTCCCATGTAAAGAAAGGAGCAATCCATAAATATCCTCAAACGTATAGCACACTATCCGTTAAAATGGGAATTTATTTCAGTCAGGACACTAACAAAAAACTTCTCGGCGTCCCAAAGATCGGTGATGTCTGTGCCGTGTCAATCAACCAGGACTTCTATGTGAGATGCCAGGTTGTTGAAATCATCAATAAATACAGAAATGGGCTGCCAAATTACGTTTTAATAAAACTAATTGACGAAGAAAAACTTGAGACTTCACGGGATATATATCTCTATCATTTACCGAAGGAATTTAGAGAAGTTGAAACTTATGTAGCTCAAATAAGTTTAGCAGGTGTCCTGCCAAAAGACAAGGATATAACTTTCTCAGAACTGGCCAAATATCACGTAAAGAAAGACGTTGAAAATAACGACAGCTTGTACATGCGAGGCAAGGTTGTTCTAACTGTAGGAAACAGGATATTCGTTGACAACATTGACGTTTGTCAAGACTTAACATCCATGAATGAAGTTGTCGTGAAGAACAACTTCAAGGAAATGCTGGCACCGCATTCTGAAGCTTTCACAGACCATATAAAGAAACTGAAGAGCTGTCTTTTTCAGGATGAAGAGGTGGCTTCGGATAGCACAGATTTTGAACGAGTTGAAGAGGTGAAAAACGCGAAAGAGAAAGAACCGCCAAAAGTATAGTGGGCTCATTTGAACCGTGAAGATATGACGTTGGTATATTTTACGACTGCTATCGATCCAAGCACCTTTTTTGTCCGTCTAACTAAATTTGCAGACACCCTGACATCTCTCGGTAAAGATATCAACAAATATATGGAAGGTAATCCTGAACCTTTAAGTGATGTTAAAGAAAAAGATGTAGTTTTGGCTGAATTCCACAATAAACTCTACGAACGAGCTCGGGTAGACGTCGTTGACAGCAATAAAGCGAAATGCTTTTTTGTAGACTACGGAGACTGGATGTATGTACCTCTGAAGCATCTAACAGAGATCCCTGATAAATTTATCCATCGGTTACCTTTCCAAGCGATTGAATGTAGACTTATGGGCGTCAGACCTGTGGGAGATACTTGGTCAGACTTCAGCACAAACTGGCTCTGCGATCGATGTGATGTTGAGGAGGGGAAAGATTTGAAAGCACTTTACGTTAAATATTATTCCACTGATAAAGCAATGTACACTGAAGGTAACAAATATGCAGTGGCATTGATAGACACCAATGATGTAACGAACGATGTTGTGTACAACACGCAGATGATTGAATTAAATTTGGCGGCCCCAGACGAAAATGAGATCGAAATTCTTAATAACATAAACTTTACAAGACCTGATCGCGAGAAAGATGTCTCTGAAGATGAAGACTGGAGTATGACAGAGACGAATGACAAACCGGTCAGGCTTTCTAATCAACCTATCAGATCAGTGCCATTAATAGCCGAGGATGAAGATTCTGACAGTGACAGGTGGAGCATCCACTTATCTGATGATTTCGTAGGTGGATTTAAATCAGATAACACTCCAGAAGTGCCAAAGATAAAATCAGACAACTCTTCAATAGCCAGTTTGAAAATAGACAACGATTCGGTTGCGAGTGACTATGAAGTAATACAAAAGGTAAAAATAAAAGAATTGGACTCTGACGATCTCTCCTCAGCGGAAACCACGAGTATGACTGACAAATCTGATTTAATCAAAGAAGTGAATGAAGGCAGAAAACCGAAATTGCTGTGGCGACAAAATAAGACCACTGTCACTATAAAAATAATGCTCATAGGTGCTGAAGAATACAAACTCGTTATACAAGAAAGAGAAATACAGTTCTCAGCTGACATTTATGATACAGTATACAATTTCAAAATAAATCTTTACGGTATAGTGGACAAGATTAAATCCACTCATGCCTATAAAGGGCAGTATATACTTGTCAAGCTGTTTAAAGTCATGCATAAAAACTGGCTGACCCTGACCAAAGAGGCTTGCATTGCGAAATGGATTGTCTATGACCATGATTCCATAGAGACGTCTTCAGACGAAGAGGATGCGGTAGATGATACTATGGCTAAAGTCATAAAGAATTACCATAAAGAGGAATCTGAGAGTGACGACGATTTATGTGATGATGTTAGTTATAATTATCCAAGTTAGTATTCGAGAGGTTGGAATGATTTCGATGCAAGCCATGACAAAATAAGACGTAAATGTTATGTCTTAAGGTCTAAACAAGGTTTAGGTCGTTTATGTTAAATATAGTCAGAGCAAATAAAATGGGTATGCAGTTATGCACTTTAAATATCGAATTCCCTTACAAACTGACCCGTTTTATTTGCTCTGTTGTAACGTCTTGCTTTCTGCAACAATTCGGGACTTTTTACTTGTAAGTCTAATGTAAAATACAGGGTGACTTTTTGAAGGTAATGTAAAAACATCGGAGTCAATATAGCGTGAATAGCCGAGCAGTAATGCATGCAACATTAAATCTGGAGGCCGTGGGTTCGAATCCCGACTAGGAACACTGGGTTTATGAAATATCATTTGATATTTGACAGTAACGTATATGTGGCCTATAACATGAGCAAATATAGAAAAGGACGCATAGGCAGTAATCAATAATTGTCCATAAAAACTTTATCGTGGAAATTTTAAATAATGTATCTTGACACCACGAGAATAGCGCGGCAGTCAATTCTGATTTTGAGGTAGGAGGTAGCATCAAGTTACGAGCTTATGACTGTTATATGAGTCATAATAGTTTTTAATTTTGTGGTTTTAAAGGATTTTTAATTGTTTTTTTAGTGTATAGAGTAAAACAATACACGTAAACTATATTGAATATTAAGGTTTTGTAAAAAAGAACTATATTTTGGTACAAGCTTTTATTGTCGACTGTACTTTTTTCCACAACCATCAACTACTCGTTGGGGCGGTTCGAATGAGCCCAAACACGATAGGTTTATCTTGTGTAGTAGGAGTTGCTATGGCCACCTTCTTTCTCCATCATCAGATCATACCATAATATTGTATTGTCACCGAACTTACAGAAGTAAGCCTAATTTCAGCTCATACGTTTGAAGATTTCTGCTTCAAAATTAAGTTGCAAGATTGCACACGAACAAACAGTTGTTTCAAACTTTTTTTTTCAATTGTAATCTCTTGGAAATAATTGCTGGCTAGCTCGATCGTGTACCGTTAAATTTTTTGCTCCTATTACAGACCACACCACGTACAGGCCGATGATGTTGAATGAGGATTTACACTAGCTTCTCAGTGAAGAGAACGGTATAATCCCAAAAAGTCTACGAAAAGTAGACAATGCAATGTCAGATGCCAGTTGCTTTCTTAAAACAAGTGACTACGCCAAATCTTGGGACCTCAGTCTCTCTCTTTTAGACTTAGAGTACCCCAGAAGACGTCAAATAATTATACCAATACTGAGCTAGATGGTCATATACTAAAATGATTAAGAACGGCAATTTGTTGTCCTTGTCATAGTTGCACTTTTCTTTATTTGCCTCAATGTCATGTTCACGTATATTGCATGTATACACCACAATATATTAAGGCAAATAAACGAATATCCGCATAAATTAAAAGGTTGTTTATGGTAGCCGCCGTACGTTTAAGACCAGTTCTCAATTTAGCTGCGTAAAAGCTTTTCTGTCCCCCTTGGTGGAACTCGTATAGGATCTCTATTGAAATCCTTACTCTGAATCTGTCTTTAGATAACAATTGGAAAAACGCTAGGTAGATAGATGATGTACAGTGATAAGATAAGATCTTTAATCTGTACGCCCTGAATGTGGTGGATTGTCCTGTCGACTGTATAGAAATTCAATGAAAAAAAAAGTAAAGTGGGTCCTAAATTGAAGTGCGCGATCGTTAAATCAGCAAATGACGCGAATTCAAAGTAGCTGTTTATTTTGCCATTTATTTTAATTTTTTATAGATCTGCTATTGATAAAGATTGTCTGGAATAGTGGGCTCTTTAGTGATAAGATTGCCGTTTGTTAATTTTTTAAAGAAATGTTTATCTTTTGTTTTATCTTTTTATCATATTCATTTGTTTCTTGAAGGCGCCTTGAAGGTATTTTTTAACACCCGACCTGCAACGCAAAAGAGGGGTGTTATAAGTTATAATTATAACTGTTATAAGTTTAATATGTGTTTCTGTTTATATGTGTGTCTGTCTGTGGCACCGTAGATCTTTTACGTATGAACCGGTTTGAACACTGTTTTTATTTCAATTTGAAAGCTGGTTTTCTAGCGATGGTTCTTAGACGTCTTATCAAAATCGGTTCAGCCGTTTTTGAGATATTGAACTTTGAATTAAAACTGTCGGGGGTTTTTTAACTGTAAGTTATCTAGTTGTTATATTAAATAGTTTAAGATTTAATGTTATTTTTAATTTACTTAAATATTTTGAGAAAAGCACTATATAAGTAGTATTCGTATACTTCATTATTATTGGTAAACGGGACTTAATCGCGTAAAACTGAGATGTATTCACATTTTATACCTTAGCCGTAGCCAAAATGGCAAAACGGAACCCTTATAGATTCGTCATGTTTGTCCGTTCGTCCGTATGTCAAAGCCGATTTACTAGGAGACTATGAGTACTAAAATTATGAAATTTGGTAGGAAGGTGTTTGCTATAAACCGCTATATAAATATTATGTGAAATTACGAAAAAAATATTACACCTTAAATAGGCCTTCAAAAATGACAGAAGTTTCTAAAAAACTTTTCCATTTAAGTCAACCGTTGGTGAAATATTAGCTGTCAAAGTCGTAAAATGTGTTCCCCACCCCCCTCTAATTTCCAAACTATGAAGTTTAAAATTCTGAAAAATTTCAAGATGGTGTACAATAATACATCCTTTCCACGATTTTTAGTTTGAACAAGAACGGTCTAACGGTTTTTGAGTTATTGCTGAAAAACTGTCTTGCCCAAACAAAAGGGCGTAAGTGCCGTGAGTTTCCTATGAAGATACGACCTTTTTTGATTGAATGTACAATACTTTAAATCAAAAATGGTAACTGCTAGTAACGACGTTGTGATACATTCGAAACGTCGGGCAAACCTCAAAGAAGGTGAAGTCCCGTTTACCAATAATAATGTGTAAAAATCGTGTAAGTTTAAATCAATATGCGTATACTACACCTTGTGTGTAGGTTGTCTGTGAGAGATCGCTCTTCAGCGATAAGACTTCCTGTTGTTTACCTCTAAAATTTATGTTCTGTATTGTGTTATTTCTTTAGAGTTTTTAATAATTTTGCAATAGAGTGTATTTGTATTGTATACTGCAACCTGAGCTTATTATTTAATTATTTATTAAAATGGGATTGCTCTTTGCCCGCATCTAGCCAGGAGGCAGGTAAGGCCGACGATGAAGCGAGCTCACCCAGAAGATGCCTATTCACTCGTGCCTTAAAAAGGTCCAGGTTATATGAACTCAGAAATACAGACGCTGGCAGAGAATTCCAAACCTTAGAAGTGCGCATTATAAAAGAAGATGCAAAGCGCTTGGTTCGAATTAGAGGAATTTCGACCAGGTAAGGATGGTAGCTAGCCGTACGTCTGGATGTCCGATGGAAGAAGGGGGAAGGCGGTATGAGCTCATGGAGCTCCTACTGAGCACACTCACCGAAGTACAGTTTGTAGAAGACGCACAGGCATGCTACTCTGCGTCGATGTGCTAAGCTCTGCAGCTTATTTCCCACTACCGTACTGCCGCCAATGAGCCTCCTGGCTCTGCGGTCCTCCGAGTCGAGTGCGGCAAGTTGGTACTTAGCCGAGCCAAAGCTGTCTTGTCTGACACGTATTATTAAGCCGCTTTTTAAATGCATATACTTATGTACATATACCTACTATCATAACACTGTTATACTTAACAACATTAAATCAAAGTCAGTCGTACTTATATTTAATTCATAAGCCGGAAAATGTTCTGTCTGGATTCCATATGAATGGAGTTCCAGTGTCCCCATAGTGGGCTGTTGACATTTTCCGCAATGGCTGTGGGGTGTTATACTCACCTATTAATTGTCACTGGGTGACATGTTTCGAATTCTTCAGGAGTTGTTTAGAGTGAGTGTTCCCGCGGCTGCGTCGTGTTGCGGACTAAAGTCCGCTTCATCGCGCTTGAAAACCCATTTGCTTGGTGCAAGAACGAGCAGGCGTTCATTCGTACGGTCAAGTGTAATAATTTATACCAAAAAAAAACTGACTCCAATTTTGTGCTTGCTGTGCCCCAATTTGTGGTTTCCGTGAGCCACTGCTTGGCTACCTACAGAAAATACCGAAAACGGCATACGCGTGTGCCTATCAAATTCGAGGAGTTCCCTCGATTCCTCCTAGATCTCATCATCAGACCTGCTTTGAAACAAAAAATGAATTATCAAAATTGGCTAACGTGGTCAAGAGTTAACGGGGATTATACATAAATAAAATTAAGAAAAAAAAACCGACTTCAGTGGGGGAGGCCTTGAAAGATTATTATACTTAGATGGTGCACTCTTAGATTCCATACAATAAAATAAAAATGGCTATAAGTATGTTTATAATGGTAGAAGACTAACCCTCTAACCTCTAACCCTCCCCAATAGAAGTCGGTTTTTTTTTCTTAAAAAATATGAAATCTTGAAGTCAGTTAAAAAGAACAAGTAAACCGACGAACTGAGTACCTCCTTCCTTCTATTGAAGTCGGTAAAAATACGTATCGATTTAATCCTCTCATAAGAGTCGCAGTCCTTCAGGCGGCTAGAAGTTGCCCACTCACTTGACAAGCCTAATCCCAATAAGGTAGTCCTTTTGGTTGGATGGTCAGATGGCAGTCGCTTTCGTAAAAACTAGTGTTTACGCCAATTCTTGGGATTAGGTAGCGGACCCGGGCATTCAGGATGCAACTTCTTTTAATAACGCTAGGATGATGATGATTTAATCCTCTCAAATATCATATATCATTTATTTGCATTGATCATACACAATAAACGTGTCAAATATATTCACTACAGGCTACATAAATTGACAATTAAATTAATATAGGTATTAATGAAATACGTATCGTAATCCCTCGTCATAAGAGGTATAGGACATTGTTGAGCAAGTTGTATGCACCCATATTTTTGCACTTAGCTGTACAAGTACACGCTTCGATGGTATACTTAAAATCATTTGAATTGACAAGTTGAATCAAGAATTACTGTTCAAAACGGGATATTTACCATGCATGTTAATATTGTTGAGCTTCCGATATTTCGGCGCTGTTGCAAGCACCATTTTCAAGGATTGACTGACGTGCTGCGAGTTTTATTTGTGGTCTACCCACACTCCATAGCGATCTACCCTCTTATTAGTTCGTTCAACAAGAGAAATTAAAAGAATATTTAACCCTTTGAACGCTTTCATATTTGAATGAAGTGATCACTCAGACGTAACGTTTAAACCAACAAAAACAATTCATAATAGTTTTTTTTTTCATGATCAAAGTACACCTTCACTCCGTCCTTTTTAGTGGTTGTGGGCGTGGTGGGCACGACGACACACGACCACTTTATAGGTTCCTGGCGTTCAACGGGTAAAAAACCAGACTGCTTTTGGACTTCCATACACAGCCATCATTTACACACGCAAACAAACACAATTAATACAAATCTAACGACACCTTTGAAGCTAAAATCCATCGAGTCGTTCAGGCTGCAGAGCGTGCTAAACGTTTGAACCAGCCGTTTTTTTTTAAATTGTGATATACCCAATGTCACACTCACAGTAAACACGAATCTAACGACACCTCTCAAGCTAAAATACATCGAGCCGTTCAGGCCGCAGAGCGTGCCAAACAATTAAATAAATAAATAATTATTGGGGGACAATCTTACACAAATCGACCTAGTCCCTAACTAAGCAAACCTTATACTAAGGGTACTAGACGACGATGTACATACTTATATAGATAAATACATAGAAAACATCCAAGACCCAAGAACAAATATCCGTGCTAAATGCACAAATAATGCCCTGGCCGGGATTCAAACCCGGGACCTCTAGCTTCGGAGGCAGTGTCACTACCAACGTACCAACTAGGCATCGCCGGACAGTGACATCATTGCTGACTGATGGGTTAAATGTTTAACACACATACGTTTCAGTAGAATTTCAATCTTAGTTCAGTTAGTTCTTAGTTTTAAGGTTCAAGTTAGATTGCATTTTCGTAAAAAGTGACTCGTCTTGAACTTTTATTTATCGTATGGCATTTTTATTTTTGAACCGTGTGATCTTCGAGAAGACAGTACGGTTGCCAGTTTGTTGCACTCTTTAATCTTTAGTCAAGTAAGGCGACTGAGCTTTTGTTAGTCATATAAATAGTATACATGCATGTAATGTATATTTGCGTCACCCTTGGCAGTTGCAGCCCGATAGGTTTGCACAAACTCCTTACCCACTGACCAGCCAGGGGGAGATGTTAAAAGTTTCGTACTGACGCAGAATGAAAAGTAATCTTCACGGATTACTTTAGTCGAGTGTTGAATTACTTCATTCCTTGAGCACCACGGGTGGTAATAAAGAGAGCCTTGAAAATTAATCGCCCTCGCCTGCGGCTCGTGCCTGAAATACCTGCAATCTAAGGCTTTGTGTGTTACCGCCCTAGGGCCGTAATGTATTTTTTTAACACTAGCCAAATTCCAAAACAGACTGAACTGTTTGCAACAGATAATTGTATTGTAAGATGTGTAAGTCATATTTTGAAGGATTTTAATACAGAGCGTGATAGAGATGTATGGAAGAAAAAGACATGCTGCGAAGTCCCAAATAAATGGGAAAAGGGCAAGTGTTTGATGATTGTTGCTGTTAAGCCTTTATTTTATACATTAAGTTTCATTAAACTATACGATTTTAACTTGTTTTTTTTATAAATAGTTAAAAATTGTTCCTAATTTCAAATTATCATTTTTTCTGCCAAATATGAACACTATAAGAGTTCAACCTAGTAACTAAGCCGAATTATGGTTATAATATAAGACAGATAAGTTTGGTTGTTTTTAATAAGAATAATATACTTATGTTTATGATCCGGTTTCATAATGGCCAGTTAGACCAAATAATAGGTCAAATTAGAGTACATTCTTTATTCCTACTTTTTTCTTTACTTCGCTACCCAAAGGTTCTGTCTGAAAGAGATCTTTCTTTAACCTCGTGTCGCCCAATGTGCAACAGAATGTCCACTCCGCTTGAATCAAAAATATACCCTATAATGTATAACATACTCGCATTTCTTTTGTTGCATTTAATTTGAAGTCAAACCAAATGCAGTTCTTTGATTCAACATTTTGTAGCAGAGTTTGGGCTCGACAGATAAGAGCTCGTTGTGTATTAATCTAAGGTTAAACATCAATATTGTATGGACTAATCTTAGAATAAACTTCTTGATTGGACACATACCTAGTTTTCTTTTCCTATTACTCTGATTCAGGTAAAAAAACATGATAAGGCAGAACACATTAAATTTAAGATTCAGTTCAGTACACTTGTAGCAATAGGCTAGTTTAAAAAAAAAAATATGAACGATGCCATTCTAATCAGTTTTTAAAGGGGAACTAAATGTTTGTATGGTACCAACGACGATTAAAACACAACATAATTTTTAAGAAGAAAAAACCGACTTCAATGGGGGAGGCTGGTAAAAGATTATTATAGTTAGATGGTGCACTCTTAGATAGATATACAATAAAATAAAAATGGCTATAATGTATGTTTATAATGGTAGAAGACTAAGTACCCTCAATTCCTCATGGAATCATGAAAAAACCTTGCTTGCTTGACAAACAAAACGAAGAGAACAAATCGCCAAACGTGAACTACGCGTCGTTGAAGAGTTCCGTTCTGATCATCATCAGCAGTTCCACTTCATCAAATGTCACTTTTATGAATGAAAATGCTTGATTAGTTCATGAAAATACTAAAATCACTATTTGTGTGCCTTTCACATTTGAGGAGTTCCCTCGATTCCTAATGGATCCCATCATCAGAACTCGAGCATGACAAAAATCAATCGTGAAAATAGAACTTGCTTAACAAACACAGCTAGAAGGACAAATCGCCAAACGTGAACTTTTCGTCGTTGAAGAGTTCTGTACTGATCATCATCAGCAGTTCCACTTCATCAAATGTCACATTTTTGTATGATAATGCTCGATTTGTTGATAAAAATCACTATATGTTTGCCTTTAAGATTTGAGGAGTTCCCTCAATTCCTCATGGATCCCATCATCAAAAATCGAGCATGACAAAAATTTATCGTGAAAATAGAACTTGCTTAACAAACGCAGCTAGGAGGACAAATCGCCAAACGTGAACTTTTCGTCGTTGAAGAGTTCTGTTCTGATCATCATCAGCAGTTCCACTTCATCAAATGTCACATTTTTGTATGAAAATGCTCGATTTGTTGATAAAAACACAAAAATCACTATATGTTTGCCTTTAAGATTTGAGGAGTTCCCTCAATTCCTCATGGATCCCATCATCAAAAAAACCGGCCAAGAGCGTGTCGGGCCACGCTCAGTGTAGGGTTCCGTAGTTTTCCGTCCGTCACATTAAGTTGACATATTAAGTACAGAAACACAAAACCTTTGAAAGCACGTCATTTCATTGTGATTTTGTAGAAATGACAGGTACAATAAACACCTGTTTATACGGTTAAATTACAAACTTAGTTCAGAAATTATTTTTGTAATTTTTTCAAAAACTATTCAACCTATCAAGTTCAAAATAATTTTCCTACAAAGTTTTTATAAAGTTCTACTTTTGAGATTTTTTTCATATTTTTAAAACTTATGGTTCAAAAGTTAGAGGGGGGGGGGACACATTTTTTTTTACTTCTGGAGCGATTATTTCCGAAAATATTAACATTATCAAAAAATGATTTTTGTAAACCCCTATTTATTTTTAAATACCTATCTAACAATATATCACACGTTAGGGTTAAAATGAAAAAAAAACACTCCCCACTTTACGTATAGGGGAGGTACCCTAATAAAATATTTTTTTTTCCACTTTTTATTTTACCACTTTGTCGGCGTAATTGATATACATATTAGTACCAAATTTCAGATTTCTAGTGCTAACGGTCACTGAGATTATCCGCGGACGGACGGACAGACATGGCGAAACTATAAGGGTTCCTAGTTGACTACGGAACCCTAAAAACGAGCATGACTAAAATTAATCGTGAAAATAGAACTTTCTTAACAAACACAGCTAGGAGGACAAATCGCCAAACGTGAACTTTTTGTCGTTGAAGAGTTCTGTTCTGATCATCATCAGCAGTTCCACTTCATCCAATGTCACATTTTTGGATGAAAATGCTTGACTTGTTGATAAAAACACAAAAATTACTATATGTTTGCCTTGAAGATTTGAAGAGTTCCCTCAATTTCTCATGGATCCCATCATCAGAACTGCGTTTTGACAAAAACGGAAACAATTTGGATATATAATAATAATAATAATAATAATAATAAACATTTATTGCAACCATGTACTTAAGCTAAGATACAATGGACCCAGGAAGGGTGTAGCAACAACTATGTAATATATAACTAGGTACAATATCTTACCTAATTTCGTTCTAACATTTGCAACATTTATGATTATGACTGTTAACATATTATTAAATTACTATACGAATACATTCTTATCTTCCATGAACTCAGTTATGGAATAATAACACTTTTTAATCAATTTTGATTTTAGACTATTTATGAAGGAAGAGTCCGTAGGTACAGTTTTTATGTGGGTGGGTATTTTATTGTATATTTTTATTGCTCTATAATATGGTCCATTTTTATATATTTCTAATTTAGGTTCTGGAAGTTCCAGGTTGTGACAGCGACGAGTGTTTTGGTTAAATTTAAATAGGTGAAGGTTTTTACGGACGAAAATTGCAGTTTCTAATATATATAGTGAAGGGAGAGTTAGGAGATTCAGGTTTCTAAAATGGGGCCTGCAGCTATGAGGTTGGTGGATGTTGGCTAGGATTCGGATGCACTTCTTTTGCATGACAAATATCTGGTGGATGTCAGTGCTGTGACCCCACAACAGGAGACCATAGCGCATCCAGGCGACCGCCTGCGAGTGGTACGCTGCCAGGGCGCACTCTATACCCGTATTTGCTTTCAACATGCTCAGTGCAAAAACGAAACGAGATAATCTATTTTTTATTTTTTCAAGGTGTGCTTTCCAGTTTAAATTACAATCTAATGTTAGGCCTAACAGAGTACAGTCGGTTACTTCTTGTACACCTAGATTATATGATATAGTGCTTAGGTTAAGAGGTTGCTTTTGCCTCGGTCGGAATTGTATTATTTTGGTTTTATTGTTATTTATAATGAGGTTATGGTCTCTTAACCAACGCGTTATTGAGTTAAATGTTTCCTCTATGTGTGTGTTACTCTGGTCATCTTTTGGACATTGGAATAAGAGAGATACGTCGTCAGCAAACATTATTATTTTATGGGGTGTGATTTTCGGAAGATCGTTTATGTAGATGAGAAACAGTACGCATCCTAAAACACTGCCCTGTGGTATTGATACTTACAATCAAAAAAAGAATTTTTCAAATCGGTTAAGAAATGACGGAGTTATGGACTAACAAACATTAAAAACAAAAAAAAAACAAAAAACATACAGCCGAATTGATAACCTCCTCTTTTGAAATTTTGAAGACGACCCCCGTACTAATGTTGTATGGAAAACCAAGAAAATTTTAATCGTGAAATACCGCGTTTAAGTACATAGTTGTTGTACAATTTATTTTTTATTGAATGATGTAAATTCTATTGGTAGCCTTTGTTTAACTTTTAGATGATTAAATAATTCTTATTTTTCAGAAACTTTTAAGTCTCGTATTTTATCATTATTTTGATTTTAATTTGGTATTTTGGTGGTATTACTATCTTTGTAACGGCACTGCGTTATAAAGTTTAACATAAGAAAACTACCCTTTTTCCACGTAGTTTTGCAAAAAGCAGTAATAATAATAATAATAAAGGGATGCATCGTGACGTAGTGGCAGCAGACGCATCTTTCACCCCGCTCTCCATGGCAAACGAGAACTGGCGCAGATTTAAAGTACTAAGCACCGAGGACCGCAGGGCGGTATGGAAGAGTAAGGAGCTACATGGGCGGTTCTACAAGGCCCTTACGAGGCCCGACGTAGACCTGCTCGCATCGGTGAACTGGCTACGTTTTGGGGAAACTGAAGGTTTTGTCTGTGCAATTGCGGACGAGGTTATCATGACGAACAACTACCGGAAATATATCCTGAAGGACGGTACAGTCGACATTTGTCGGGCATGCCGCCGTCCCGGAGAGTCACTCAGGCATATTATTTCTGGTTGTAGTCATCTTGCTAACGGCGAGTACTTGCACAGACATAACTTGGTGGCCAGGATTATTCACCAGCAGCTTGCTCTTTTGTACGGTCTTGTAGACTTCGAAGTGCCGTATTATAAGTACACACCTGCGCCAGTTCTCGAAAATGGTCGTGCAACGCTCTATTGGGATCGATCTGTCATCACGGACAGGACTATTGTAGCCAACAAGCCTGATATCGTGCTGACAGATCGATTGAAGCGCCAGGCAGTGCTCGTTGATATCACCATCCCCCATGACGAGAACCTCGTGAAAGCTGAGAAGGACAAAGTCAGCAAGTACCTAGACTTGGCACATGAGGTAAGCGCCATGTGGGATGTTGATTCAACGATTATTGTCCCGATAGTCGTCTCTGTGAACGGTCTGATAGCGAAGAGTCTCGACCAACATCTCAAGAGACTCTCGTTAGATGGCTGGGTGAAGGGTCAAATACAGAAGGCGGTACTCCTGGACACGGCGCGGATAGTCCGGAGGTTCCTCTCTGTCGCCCTAACCACCGGTAGCTTAGGCTAGCCTCGCTGCCGGCGGCACCCTAGGTTAGGTTTTTTATAATGCTTTTATATTATGTATGTATATTTTTATATTGTACTTGTATAAATTTATTGTAAAAAATCTAACTTAAGACGAAAAAATAAATAAGGTGAATAATAATAATAATCGTAAGGCATTTATTTTCCGAACCGTGAGAGAAGACAAGTGCGGTTGCCTCTCTTCGCTCGCTCGGCTAGCGCGATGTTGGGTCGCAGTTCTACTAACACTCCTCGTTTCGCTCGTCGTCGTAGGTATCTAACTACCCCCTTGGAGGGCGGTCGTCAAAAATAGTACTTTGTAACAACCTAAACGATGTAGGTGGCCGACACTCAAGCTCATGACACCCCAACATACAAAAACAAGTTTTCCAACACAATTCAATTTAATTATGCATAATCATACTACGCCAACAGAGACAAAACACTAACACACAACAGAAAACTTAACATTTATAATACTAACAAATGTACATCAAATGCTTCAAAGTAATTCGCAAATAATTAATTGCATTACCGTAGCCTAAATCAAGTCAAAAGTGAAACAAGGATGGGCTCCTAATTTGCTAATTTTACATGTGTACCTTAACCTCTTCACCGCCCCGCCCGTCATCTAGTCGTGACAGCCAATGGAATGCCTCACACGCCACGGTCATCAATACATGACCGTAGCATACATAGCACGTCACTTCATTCGTAGTGTGGCGGTCATGAGATTAACACTGACAATGCGCAGTTTCTTGTGTCGATTATACAGATGGTCCAGCATATCGCTCCTGCGAGTTGTACGGTAAGAGCGAGGAAACCAGGGTATTACATCTCCTTATCTTCTTCTGGCTCTTCTGCTAAAATCTGAATGAGCTTTAATGGCACGTTATGGCAGTCTTAATAGGCAGAGGATGAAAGCATGTTAATTACTTATACAGTAGTTGAGGAGTGTCTTTTCAAAACGGTTTATTTTTTCTATAACTCTACTTCTAAATTGGACCTTAGGTTTTCTTGAGCAAGGTTCTCTTTAAAAAATATCACTATTATCAATAAGTGACAATTAGACAAAAAGCCCCTTTAAAAAGATGCTCCTCAGTTAACATCGTTGTTACTCATGAAAGTCATGAATGAGTTATGACTGCTGCAATAAATAATTAGATTGATTCATGATAGACCTTGGTTTTCTCGCTCTATGTAATAGCTTGCAGTCTGCAATGTAGCACCACCTGGATGTGGCTATAACTACTTGTCAAACCTAAACTACCCATATATTTGACAGTGTCAAATGACAATTCTCAGTACATTCCAAGCAAGTCTCTTACTTTGCTTGTCGACACGGAGAATTGACAGTCCGATGACAATTGGCGAGTCACTGTCATCCGCGAGGTCCTAAATAAATGAGTTATCGCCCGCTACCATAGCTTTAACGAAAGCCACTAATCCCATGTTTATCGCATTCGCCTTCAGCTCGTGCAAAAATTATGTAATCTGAGTGAATATTCATTAAAACTTATTTTTAACTAACTACATAAGTACTAGTTAATGGACTAGGTGTTAAATTTGTGCTCTATTTTAAATAATACACAACATATAAACATGATCATTGATTACTATACAGCTATCCTAATATATCTCTTAAGACTGGTTAGTTATATCTTAATTTAACTTAACAACAATGTATTAGTTATACCTTTTTAAAATCTCCAATAGCAATGCTTATCACTGGAAATTCTAAGAATGTTATAAATGCATGATGCATTCAAAGGGTTACATTAAAATAAAATCAATAATTCATAAATTTAATCATAACATAAAACCTTACATTTAATTGTTATTCACATGTTTTGAGATCGCGATTCGTTGTTGTGTATTTGTAGTTTTTTTTTCAGATAAAATAATAATTCAGCTAAATCAGGTTAATACACCCATCATAAGTAAAACATAATAAGATAAAATTGTAAATACCTTATGTACTCAATTTCAAAACTAAATAAAGTCAATGTACTTATATTAAACGATTCCTCGATGATTTACCTATGCATGTGCATCGAAATGCAATATTTGGAGTCTAGGAATTAGTAAGTATATTCCAGCTTTTTAAAACAACATTACAAAAACACAAAAAAGAAACGCGTTTCAAACCGATCTTTTGGGCCAGGCCTGGGTCCCATTTCCAAACAATAAATTGTATTCCACGAGAAAGTCTCAGTTTTCTACAATTGTAATACAAGTCAGAAGTTGTTTTAAAATAGGCTCCTCAAAAATCGCGAAAATTACCTCAGGTAAAGCCTGACCAGTATCTATTTGAACTTGGCCATGTTGCGGATTTTCAGTGGAAGTAATTTATTTTAATGGCAATTTTTTTTTTGACAACAGACTTTGGATGTCATTGAATGTTACCGATATAATCAAAACGAAAATAATTCTACATATTTCAGAATAATAATCGATTTTGTTATCAAAATGCTCAATTAAGTTCACCCCGATGCAAAACAAATATTTTTAAATACATTCAAACGGTTGCGGCAGAAAAAGGACGAAGGATTCAGCAGCATTCCAATAAATAATGTTTTAACATTAGTTGTTTACATGACGGGTACTATATTATACTGGGTACTGTATTCATAGTGCGGTTGTAATGGCCTGGTTAGCTTGGTACTAAATATGTATATTAATTTTAATTATTATTGTTTTCTCATTGAAGTCTGTCTGTCGTCTGTAATGCTACAATCAAAAATATATAAAAAAGAATGAGCCGTTACCGCCAATGCCACCGATACACCATACACCATGTTTTGACCATTTGATGTAAATTTCATGTCGCATACTTACATACATAAACCAAAATTTGTACGCCGAAAGGCAAAACATGAAGGACTTATTATGATTTATGACAGCTTTATGTAATTTTACTCATGTTTAAACAAATAAATTATCTTTATCTTTACAAAAAAACTATCCAAAAAAATAATACAAATAGACGACTTCGACAAATGTGCCATAAGGCACAAAATTCATGGATTCAATGCTGTGCGAAAGCAAGTAAGATATTGGTTTTACCGTTAGTAGGGAGTATTTGCGATTGCTATTGCACAGTATAAACTTCAAATGTAAAAAATGCAGCAACCAAAAAAAAGTTGATAATAGTAGATAGTAGTAGATAACTAAGTAAGCCAATACACACTGTCCCGACTATACATGACGTATGTATATTATTGCCATATAACATGCCGTTTGCAGCGACATTATCTCAGGTCCAAATATAAACTGGTCAGGCTATAATTAATGCCCCTTGTGGTCGAAACTTACGGCGCATGCGGCGGGTATATGGCATAACCAAGGTCACGCCGTACTGGATCGCGATATCCTTTGACTTTCCTGTCATGTCCGACTGTCTGGATGCGCCTTAATAGCTTGCTAAAAAATCGGGTACCACAATCGCAGATACATTATTATGACATGAACAACAATTACATCTACGTTAGATACGCCCTTAGTACTCGCTTTAGATACATAGCTAAAATTTGCTGTTTCTTGATTTTCACATTTTACACCAAAATCTCAAAAAATTGACATACACTTTAATTCCCTACACAAAATGTTAAATATAATGAAACGGGTCACTCACGTCTTAAAGGTCGAATATCGCTCGACATGTTTCAGACCGGTTCGCGGTCCTTAATCATGAGCACCTATCGCGGCGGCGGTTTTCTTAGCACTGCGTGCCCGTGCCCTGTCCGCTCGGTTGCTCGGCGCGGGTGGAGGCGGTGGCGGCGAGAATCTACCCTCGTTTTCTTCACAATTGTTCAATGCCCTTCACAGTTGTTGCAATACAAAAAATGTGTTAAGAATCATACTATCGCGCTTTGTTCCATAATTGGAACAGATTGATTTACAGTTAGTTCAGTTCACGTTAACGCGTCCACCCCTATCTAAGTTAACAAAATACAAAGTATGCAATGATAAGGAGAGGTGCTACTTAATGGATTAATCTTAATGGCTCAAGTCACTCAAGTATCCTACTGCACTTTTAAGTTCTTTTCTAAATACAATAATATGACCTAGTTTCGAGTATGGTCAAATCAATTTGATCTTGATCATATTAAATGCGGCGCGCTTTGTGCCACATATGGAACATCTTCACTAAGGGCTGGCGAACTTAGTAGAGATGTCCCTTACCCTCGGGCGCTATGGACGCTTGAAGTAGGTTTCATCGACGCGGCGCGCGAGTGCCAGCAGAGGCGCGTGCTTGCGAATCGTCTCGGCGAGTCTCCGGCGCGGGAGTCGCGTGGTTAGCACTGTGAACACGTGGCCGAAGACGAGTGCGTCCAGCTCTGTTGGGCTGTAACATTAGATTGAAAATGTTTATGGTGCAAACTGGGCATGTTTTTACAACAAAAACGTGGCCTTATTAGTATTTTCTGATCTTAAATTATTTTGATATTTCTCGACACATTTATGCTTATACAGTACAAATACCCTTTGCTGTACACCTCTTAATAATACTGCCGGTACGAAATAATTAACTACTATGCTGCTAATATATTTCATTATGGAATAATTACCAATTCCTAAACCTTCCTCTGGTAAAACGAAGGCTTAATACGAGTGTTTTTTACCAAATACGACGGGCATGAATTTTTGGATATTGTTCCATATTTAAATTACTGGCCCTTGATGCAAAGATTAAATGTAATAAAATTCTTTTCATATGTTTCATAACCTACTCTGGTGATAAACGATAACACTAACGGAGGCCTCCCTAACTACATTTAACAAAATGAATTAACTCACGTAAACATGACTGCCATGCGATATATGATATGAAGTCAAAAGTAATTAAAATTCCAAACTTTTCATATATATTTAGAAACAAAAATGAAACATATTGCCAAGACATTAAAAAATCAATCGACATCCGCGACCAGGGGCCCAATGTTCAGTAGAGCGTTCTTCAACTTCATATACTCCATGAGCGTCGTTACGCTAATTTCTCTGCTTGCAATCTTCGCAGTCGAATCCGAATCTAGAAATATCAAATACTTGAGCCTGTAGACTAAAAGTGGCATTAATCGGCCCATACACGAGCAAAAAGTACACAAGAAATTAAATACTTTCTTAACGTCCAAAGGTATGCGAGATCTTTTCCCTGCACCAGGGCATTTATTAGGAAGGGGCAACAATTCAAAATAAAAAAAATGAGAAAAAAGACCTTCTGCCTCTCCTATATCTGTGACGGAAGTGACTTCAGAACCGAGTGGCGTAGGTGGGGCAAGTAGACCAACGCCGATGCTGTTGGTACCACAGTCTTGAGTACTACAAAAATTAAGTCTTATTTGAGTACTCTAAAATCTCTAAATAAGTATTATACTCTCGCTATCCAATTCTTAAGACGACTGGAGACTTAAAGTGACAGCTATTGTACTGTACTCGTGTGGCGTGGTCACCTGTACTGTACCTGTATACTGTAAGTATGATTGCGAGTATGTCCAACTCCTACATGAAGCATTAGCCCCTCTCGCACTTATGTAAGTACATATAAACAGCGGCAAAAAATTGCCCAAATTTGGTTCGGTTTTCATCCATTTTGAACCAATTTTTTTGCCGCTGAGTATATTTGTACACTTACGAGTCTATGTAATAGTAGTACGTCGAACGAATGCATTATGTTGCACATGAATGTAAACCTGCTAGCTAGCCTAGTCTACTCGATCAAATTCCATTCAAGTCTTTAGTTTTTGCCGTGTGAAAAATAATACCAATAGCTGAATTAATAACTGCGAGTTACCTCAAATCATTCACAGAATCGCAACGCTTTTCCGAAACGTCAGTAGACTCATCATCGGCCTCTGAATGAAGCATGAAGTCTTCATCAATCCTACCTAAGTAGGTGTTCGGCTTCACGTCTCCAAGTTCAGAGCTACTAAACTCGACAAAGTCGAATTCCTTGTCTTCGTGCTTTCCATATTCGATAATGCTACCAACATTATCAAGTACTTCATCTAGTATTTCTTTTATGCAGGCGTGTGTGTCGTCGTTGAACGTAACTCTTGGAAAAGATCCCTTTGGTTCGCAAGTCAGGCCGTCCTTCGTAGACAATATAGTAATTTGCTTGGATGCGAATGGTTTGAAGCCTGCGTGATTTAAGAATATTTTATGCTTTTGTTTTGTATTATTTCCTACGTTCGATGAGAATTTTTGTATTACAGAAGAATAAAAGTGTCAATGCAGACCGGGTTTACATACCAAATTACATGGATACATTGCAAAAATGAAGATTGATTGCCGAATGAAGGTTGGGCAAAAAGGGCTTCGTACTACGTTGGGCTACATAGGATATATAGGATTATTTTCTATACAGGATTTGTTATAGTTTATATGTTTTGCATATGTATAAGACATAGCCTTAAGCTCTCGTAATTGATTTCAGATTTAAGTTATAGTGCAATGCCCTACAGGGTTTCATAGCTGAAGGAATAAAATGTACCATCTTGTATTTACTTATGAAAGCAATAAAGACACTGATAACATCAAAAAGAAAAAACCTATTAGAATTAAAACAAAAAGTAACTTAAGTCAGAAATTCATATTGTAACAATTGTTCCATATCTGGAATATAGTCAATACAAATGTACACTAACCCATTGTACCGAACATATTGTCTCCACGCGCGTCCAAAGAGTTGACACTAGAGCACAGGCGCGTAGCATTGCGCCGCGGCATGCCCCGCATACGCTCCGGAGAGCGCTGAAGGCGCGACAGAGTAGAAACTTGAGACACTAGATACTCCTCTTGCGGCTTTTGACGAAAATAGTTAACATTAATTGTTTCTTTGTTTCTAACAACGTACACTACACCTACTTACTGGTATTCTTTCACAATTTCATTTAGCACTTTTGGCTGACAATTTGCCTTACTTATATGGGACAACGAATGAAGACTGTCGCTAGACATCCAATAGGTATCATAGTTTTCGACTCAGAAATGTATTACAAATTAGAAATGGTCATTGTCGCCCAGTCGGTGAAATAGCGGCCTGTGACTCCTTTACAGTTTCGAACCTTGTTTACGCTTTAAGATTACACATTGAGAAATAATCGTACGCGTCGAAAAAACCCAGAGGCCTAGCTTATACTTCCTTATCGGTAACAATCGCAATAAAATACTCTACCCTCTCTAGAATGCTACAACAATAACTCTACACAAATTAAAAAGAACTTTACAAACACACCGTTAAGCTCATCTGCGTCAAACTTGCGACCCTCAGCATATGGAACAACAGCGCCGTGGTGACTGGTCTAATCATTAGCGCTGCACGAGGGCCGGAAGCGCTTAGCAGAGCGCGCACGTGGCCGAAGATTAGTGCATCCAGGGGGGTGGGGCTGGGGAGGCAAATGGATTGCTGGATGGGTGAGGTTGGGTGCTTGGGTGGGTTAGTTAAACGGATTGGATACCTAAATACACCTTAGAACCTAAATGGTCGCGTATGGTTATAGTGGAATTTCCTCCCTCGGACGCTCCGACTGTGGAATGAGCTCCCTGCCGAGGTTTTCCCGAGGGACTACAGTATGGGGTTCTTCAAGAAAGGAGTGTATACATTTTTAAAGGGTCGGCAACGCGCATGTGACATCCCTGGAGTTGCAGGCGTCCACAGGTTGCGGTGACCGCTTACCATCAGGCGGGCCGTACGCTTGTTTGCCACCGACGTGGTATAAAAAAAATAACGAATAATTTTTCATGTGGAGGGATGCATCATCATCAAGTAAGCTTACATGAGTGGCAGAAACAAAAATAAAATGTTATAAGACTGAGGATCCCAAATGGTCATTTAAGTCCGTCATTGTTAGATTATTAAAGTATTTCGGTTAGAACTTAAAACTAACCCCTTCCCATACAACATCATGCCTTGGCAATTTATTAGCTACAATCATTGGGTTACGAGTAAAATAATTTTTAGAAGAAATGGCAATTTTAATGGCAGTCATGTTCTTAAGTTTCACTATGATCTTACGTTATTTTAAAAACTGGTATAATGTGATATACTTACGTTCCGAAGAAGTAGTCTTTGTCTCCCAGGCGCTGACTCAGCGAATTACAACACTGATCCACCTGAAATTCACAAATTCTATTATACTCCTGCAGCTCGAAACTTTGTAATTTGAGGCCACAAAATAGAGTATAGACATTTACAGTCAACTCAAAGAATCATAAAAAATGTGTTGCAAATAACACTTAAAAAAATCTTTCATTGAAATTAATAAGAGGACAATAGTTTATTTTGTTTTTAGAGATATAGGCACTAGTCACTTTTTGACAGGTATTGTTTAAATCGACTATAAAGAGATTTTCTCATAAATACTGTGCATTGTGGAGCTTTGACTAACAATAAGTATAGCTGTAGGCACTCACGTCAGCCATAACCTGGTCTAGGGTTTTGTCGTGCCAGTGCAAAGCCTTTAGCCGCTTAGCCACCATGTTCCGCTTCGTTCGCGTCTGGATCCAGCCCAGCGGCCAAGGGTACACTGAAGAGTTGCGCACTTTGGTGACAGCGTTGTATGTCTCGTCATCTATCCAGGATATGTACAGCTGGAATAATATTTATTTATGTATTAATGAAGAACTTAACGACTGCACTCTGCGTAAATGTCCCAGTGCCTTTACGTTTCTCCGTCTTGGATTACCGTGCCGCCCTTTATGAAAGGCGCACAAACGCCACCTATCAAAAAAATATCACAACTTTGACTAGCCAACGCTACCAGAGTTAGACATATCTACACATATATTGATTTAAACTTGCACGATTTTTACACATTATTATTGGTAAACGGGACTTAATCGCGTATAAAAATTAATCACCTGAGGTGTGCCCGACGTTTCGAATGTATCGCAACATCCGTGGTCAGCTCGTGACTCATCATCATCATCATGTCAGCCGAAAGACGTCCACTGCTGGACATAGGCCTCCCCCAAAGACTTCCACAATGACCGGTCCTGCGCCACCCGCATCCAGCGGACACCCACTACCTTCACCAGGTCATCGGTCCACCGTGTGGGTGGCCTGCCCACGCTACGCCTTCCGGTACGTGGTCGCCACTCGAGAACCTTTCCGCCCCAACGGCCATCGGTTCTACGTGCTATGTGCCCCGCCCACTGCCACTTAAGTTTAGCAATTCTGAGGGCTATATCGGTCACTTTGGTTCTGCTGCGGATGGCCTCATTCCTGATGCGATCACGCAGAGAAACTCCTAACATAGCTCTCTCCATTGCTCTTTGGGTGACTTTGAGCCTTCTTATGAGGCCCATAGTAAGCGACCACGTTTCAGTACCATATGTCATCACTGGCAACACACACTGGTCAAAGACTTTCGTCTTGACACTCAGCTCGTGACTCGTTTACCAAAAATAATATCTACACATATCGCATGGTGTACCATATATGGACCAACTAAAATATTTAACTGTATGTGATGATCGCGAACCTACCTCAGCATTGACCAGCACGTTAGTAATAAGACTCATGTAAGCCCGCATTTCAGCCTTCTCTTCCGTACTGAGCCGACTGCATAACGACACCCCCTTATTAGCGGCGAACTGTGCAATAGGCTCAAGCTCTGAGACCACGAACGCGCCGCATTTGATGAAGGGGACGCGGCCGGAGGGAGACATGAACTCGGCGTTCCAGCGCATTTCGACTTCGAAGGGGAGGTTGCACATCTGTGAAAATTAAAAGACATGTTGAGGTACACAAAACCGTGTCGGGTTTCCGCAATGTAGGGTTCCGTATTTCACACGTTAAATTAGGCTTAGGTGGCTTAAAAGTTTACAAACTTATATGTAAATATATGTGTTTGAAACAACTTAAAAAGAAAGAAAGAAAGAAAAACCTTGTCTACCTCTACCTACTTATTACTGTTTTGTTTCTGTTTGTAACGTTTCATTTGTGTGAGGTGTGCAAAAAAGAGTATTTGTATTGTATTGTACCAAATAAAATGGTACAGTCGAGGGCATAAATATGTAGACATTTTTGGACCGTATTTCAAAAGAAGGGTCGCTGGTGTCCGCTTGATGCGGGTGGCGCGGGACCGCTCATTGTGGAAGTTTTTGGGGGAGGCCTATGTCCAGCAGTGGACGTTTTTCGGCTGACATGATGATGATGATGAAGGTAAAAAAATGTATACAGGGAGGGGCACCTGACTCCAACGAAAACTAGCACTTAAAAGTCAACGGATTCCTGAGTCACAAAATGGTCTAAGAAAACCCATATCACTTTTAAACGAGCTATCCAACGATAGCCCACACGATGGGTTTTGCAAGAATAACTGACAACTTAGAAAAGTTGAAAGACCCCACCTTTTCTATTTCAATATCTCAAAAATGGACGAACCGATTTTGATAAAACACACCTGAGAACCATAGCCGGAAAACGTGCTTTCAAACCGTTTAAGAGCTATGATGCCACAGACAGACACATACATGCACATATTTATTTATTTATTTAAGCCTTATTTTACAAACTAATGTTTGACATATTTCTGATTACTTTGTTACACACTAATTAATGTTTGAAAGGTCTTTTGACCTAGGCCTCTTCCGGAACGCCATTATTTAAATATTTGTTTTCCATGTTCTTCCATGTCTGTCTGTTCATTGCTCTCCAGTCTTTTCCTATTTTTTCTATTAGGTCCTTTTCCCACCTTGTATTTGGCTTACCCACTTTCCTTTTCCCTACTCTTCGTTTCCAATTCGTTATTTTTTTTCTCCATTTCTTATTTGACATTTTTACTATGTGACCTGTCCACTTAAACTTAAGTTTAATTATGTGTTTTGCTGCATCTATAAATTTTGATCTTTTTCTTATCTCGGTGTTTCGTACCCTGTCTGATAGTTTTATGTTGATGACGCTTCTTTCTTGGACTTTCATGGACCTTTGACATCGTATTTGTTTGATAATGTCTTTTGTGCCCATGTTTGACAGCCATATGTAAGGCATGGCAAAATACATGTATCAAAAGCAAGTGTTTTAAGTTTAATTGGTATCTTCTCCTGAAAGATGTTTTTCATAGCCTAGAATTTTTACCATGTCTGTCCAATTCTTCTTTCGATTTCTTTATTTGTGCAGTCGGTAAATGAGATTTGTTTTCCTAGGTAGATGTATTCTTGTATATACTCTATTGATAATAATAATAATAATAATAAAATAATAAATATTAGGGGACAATTTTTACACAAATCGAACTAGTCCCATAGTAAGCTCAATAAGGCTTGTGTTATGGGTACTAGACGACGATATATTTAATAGATATATACTTAAATACATAGAAAACATCCAAGTCTCAGGAACAAATGTCTCTGCTCACCACAGAAACAAATGCCCTTACCGGGATTTGAACCCGGGACCTCTAGCTTCGAAGGCAGTGACACTACCAACTAGGCTAAACAGGCCGACAAATGATTGATGTATTCTCGATCTGGATGTTTATTTCTTTTGAGTTGGTCATAACTTTAGTTTTCTCGTGGTTCATTTCAAGACCTACCAGTTTACTTTGTGCGCTAAGTTCTTGCAGCAATATCCTGAGTTCGGTTGCACTGTGGGCTAATATTACCAGGTCATCAGCGAATCGGAGATTAGATAAGTATTTGTTATCTAGCTTGATACCTTTTCTTCTTTCTTTACATTTTAAGTTTCTAAATATTTCTTCTACATACATACATACATATAATCACGCCTGTTTCCCAGAGGGGTAGGCAGAGATCACGGATTTCCACTTGCTACGATCCTGACATACAACTTTCGCTTCATGAACTTTCATAACATTCTTCATGCATGCGCGCCGATTTAGGGTACTCCTGACCTGGCCTTTCTGCAGAATGTCTTCCCCTTCCAACTTTTCCATCCACTCTTCCTTCATACACTCGTTTTGTCAATCTTCTTTCATCCATCCTCTCTACATGTCCAAACCATCTTAGCATAACTTTCTCAATTTTCGTCACTATATCTTCATTCACTCCACACCTCCGTCTTATAACGGTGTTTCTCTCTATCTCTCAAAGTAACGCCACACATACTTCTCAGAGCTCTCATTTCCACTGCATTCACTCGACTCCGATGTTTCTTCTGTCACACCCAACTTTCGCTACCATACATTAGTATCGGCACCAACACTCCTCTATGCACAGCCAGCCGCGCCTTTTCTGACACTTTCTGCCTGCTCATAAAGGCGTGAAGTGCCCCATTCACTCGATTCCCAGCTATCACTCTCCTTTCAATATCTCCCTCATGCTTACCGTCTCTCGTGAACAAAGTCCCCAAATACACAAACTCATCAACTTGCTCCAACCTCTCTCCATCTACCGCAATTTCACAAACTGTTATATACTCATCTCTTCCAAATACCAACACTTTCGTCATGTTTAAATTCATTTTAATTGCTTTTCTCGCAAACAATTCGTGCACACTAGTTACAATCTTCTGTAGCTTCTCAGCCGACAACGCTAATAAAACCTGGTCATCGGCGTAGAGCAGAGTTTGGCGTGCATTTGATAAGCAACCCATTCATTTCCAACCCACGTTCATCGTCTTTCAAATCTTGCAAACAATTTTTTTTATTTCTTCCAATATGGCTAGAAATAACTTTGGTGACACCAGGTTACACATGTACATACACACATGTTAAGCTTATAACACCCCTCTTTTGCGGTCCCCGTCGGGGGTTAAAAATAAATACCATCTCCACTTTACGTGTAAGGGAGGTATACATTCATTTCTATAAACTCTATTTACCCAGTTGTTTTAGTGCAAGTGACTTATTAAATATATAGACTGGAAATTAAGTGTATTTTTGTATAGAATGCTGTGCATAGTATATTGTTCCATATGTGGAGCAAAAAAAAAGTTATTTGGATTTCCAAAAACTTTCCTTAGATGATTATTTATTACAGGTACACTTTTAGTTAGTATTAATTATTTAGTTTTTTCTTTCTTTCTGTTATATAGTATATTCATTATACGTATATTTTTTATACTTAAAATTACTTCAATTGGTCCAATTGTGTCAACTAGTCCGTTCAAAAAGTTAATTTACTGTCCAAGCAAGAATCTCGGTTTTTAGAATAATTTCAACTATCTTCTAACTGATTTTGTGCTAAAATTGATTTCTGCTTTATCAACTCACTTTTAAAAAAGCCTGTACGGCAAGGCAACTGGCATTATCTGGGAGTAATATCTGCTCTACTTCGTATGGTTGGAACAGTTTCACATTCTCGGGCCATGGCTCTTGCGCTGAAACATAAAATATCATCATCAGCTTCTAAATGTCCCACTCCAGGATATAGCTAAAAACTGTAGAAGTCTTAACCCCAATATTAATACCGTTGACACAGGATTCCTAGGTAGCACCTAGAACCAAGCTGAATGTGTAATCACTTACAATTTAAAATTTCTATGCATATTTTAATTATTTATACAGGGTGATTACGGGGTCGTGGAGCAAGAAAGAAGCATTTAACTTACTTTCTCCTAAGGATCACGATAGGTTAGGACTAACAGTACACCAGCGACTTATTTTAGTCAGCAAAAAAAAACTGCGATAATTCGAGATCATGGTCACCCTACTATTTCCCAAGAAAACTTATGTCAAGTGCATGGACTTAACAATCGTTGCAGTAAGGTTGTTATGACGATATTGATAGACAGATAAGAAATTTCTTCGATGCCTACTGCGATTACGTCGATTACTTTGTCGTATTTAGAAGGAAAAGACTGAATAAAAATTTAAACTTTATTTACAAAAACAACGCTAAACGTACTTCAAAAGTTGTTCAAAATGTGAACCCTGTTCCTGTTCACACAATTCCGCCCGTCGCCTAAGATTGGCCTTTAATCTGTTCAGAGCAAAGCGGTTTTGCTTAACCGTTTCAAAGGCTAAAACAATCCGCTGGCGTAGCTCTTCTACGGTGTTAGATTCTTGCTCATACACCAATCGTTTCACCTCTCCCCAGAGAATAAAATCCAACGGTGTGAGGTCGGGGCTGCGAGGTGGCCATGGAACAGATCCAAGGCGACCGATCCATCGTCGCGGAAATTGTTCATTCAAATAATCACGAACACGGTTATGGAAATGAGCAGGTGCACCATCATGTTGATAATGCAGGTTTTCCAAATAATGTTCCGGGACGCCTCGCAATAGTTCCGGCACAACTTCACGTAACAAGTCAAGGTAATTCATACCATTCAATCTACCTTCAATAAAATGAGGTCCGATAACAACATCGTTAATAACTCCCGCCCAAACATTTAAAGAAAATCGAGTCTGATATGCGTTTCTCCGAGTAAGATGCGGGTTTTCAGCACTCCAAAAATGTTCGTTGTGCACATTGAACAAACCAATACGCATAAATGCATTCTCATCAGTCCACAAGATATTCGTTTCTTCATTTTCTAAAATCCATCGACACATGTTCATTCGTGAGGGAAGATCAGGGGCAGAGATATCCTGGACAGGCAGAAAATGATATGGATGCAATCCAGAAGCGTTGAGCAGTTTCCAGACAAAACTTTGGCTGACATTGTACCTTCTAGCAGCCTGTCGGGTACTGCGTTGCGGATCTCGGAGAAAATATCTGAGTATGCGTTGATCCAGGTTCTCGGGATTGCCTCGCCTTGCTGGCCTGTCGCCACCTCGTGCTTGGGCGTGGGTTGGAACGCTGAACTGCCCGTATTCTCGAAGATTATGCACCATTGTATTAATCAAACGTCTAGTTGGTATTGGCAAATTGGGATATCGCTGATGAAACATTTCACTTGCTCTGGTAGTGTTGTGTGTTTGATAGTAAAACATAACCATATCTGATCGCTCGATATTAGAAAATGGGTACGGCGGAGGCATAATTAATTTATTTTATTTTAAATCTTTTTTGACACGTTTATTGACTTTGACGTGTTGTGACATTATTACTCATAAATTATTAAGTATTCTATCAAAGAGTTTGTTTTCTAAAAAGGTGTAATATTAAAAGTAGGGTGACCACGCATTTTGAGTCAATAATAATAAAAATATTTTTTTAAATAAAAATACGTAAATAACGAATCATCTTTGTTTCAATTAAAATAAATACAGGTAGCATCGCAATCATTTACTGAGTCAGAAAAAAATGGTTGGGATCACGACCCCGAAATCACCCTGTATTTATACAATGTTAGTGGCAGATGGTGACTTCTAGAGCCAAGATATGGGTGTGAATAGGTTGATATTGGGGAGCTTGCTAATTAAGTCACTATAAGTGCTGCTATTATTTAAATTTTATGATGTATTCATATCATAATTTAAATTCCCACAATTTGTTCCACATGGTATTTCATTTACAAATACCATCTATATTGACCCTATTTATTCTATTATGAGTCCCCCACAAGCTTGATTGAACTCGATTCTCCATATAAACATAGTTTGGTTCTTACTTAAAACACCATAAAAAATATAGTGAGTGTACAGGTTTTCATACAACAAAAACTTAAAAACTCACTGTATTTTTTCTCCATTATAATTTCAAGCACAGAAACTAATTTCCGGCCTAGATAAACCTAGGTATCTGGCCCAGATATGTGTATACACTGTTTCATTTTATATCAGCATGGCTTTTTAAAATGAGAACCAAACTATGTTTGTATGAAGCATCAACCTTGCTTGTGACTCTTAACACAGCCATTTAATAAAATATTAGTTGAAACAGTAATGACCATCCCAATAAACAAAGGTGAATAAAAGTATTATGATGATTTATGATGCCATGATAAAAACAAGGTAATCATATTTCAAGGTTCTACTTTAAGTACAAAAAAAATAAATATTCAGTCTTTGGATTTCAGGGTTTTAAAGGATATAATCATATTAGAATCCAATAGGTGTGAAGGTTAGACACTATACATATAAACTTATAGGTTATGTTTCAAATAAATTGTTACTAGTTTACAGAAATGTAAGAAGTATGTAAACGAAACTGTAAAATAAAAACCACTAGAATTAAGTTATTCAAATGCAATCCACACACACACGCGTTATCTTATTATTTGTACCAAAGATAAATGGGTCCCCGTTTTTCATTTTTTAATAAATATCGAAGGCAAAGGCGAAACTCGTAACAGCACAGAATTACATCAAAACAGGGCGGTCAGCATCTATAAATAAACAATTGTGTCACACAAACAACACAATATTCCAAGAAACAAAAATTACATAATACGACAACGTGAAACTTAAAACGATACCATCACTCACCATTAAGTGATGTTATGATGGAATCTTTAAGGTCAAACTCCGGCATTTTTCAAGTAAAATATAAAACCACAATTAGTAAATCAATGCTTGGAATACACAACTAATACAAATATTATTTTCTACAATAAGTATTCTGTAAAAATGAATGCCAGAACCAGAATACCTGACTTGAGTTGACAGACTGTGACAGACAGATGGTTTTTGACAGCTGAAGAGGACTACCAACTTAACGAATCACTTTTTTTTAACTGAATAGACTAAAGTCTTAGACCAAACTGCTTCACGTGACTCGTGTCAAAATAAGCATACAATATGACTACATTTTTGAAAACACAAACAGAACAGCGAACGTATGAGCAGTTTTCTAAAGACCTCAATGATGCATTAATGCCTTGTATCTGATGGGCTTTTTAAGTGTAGAGGGCTATCTGAATCACCCCCATGTATGTACCGCGATTTTTAGTATTTTCGGAGTTATGATTTTTTTTTTTAATTTTTCACCTATCGCCGCGTACGATGAAATTTTTATTTATGGTGACATGAATTATTGCGGTAGATGCTTGATTTTTTTTGTGTGCTAAGCTGATAGATAGGCCAATTCAGGATGGTAACATTTACTATCGTTAGATCTTTGAATGGCATAAAAAAAATGCCAAGAAAGATAAAATTACCCAGTATGTTCACAACTTCAAGGGCCCTTAAAAAAATAAAATCATATAAAAAATAATTACCGATTGGTTTTTAAAAACTTGCTCTATCTATCAGGTAGCTACCCTGAAAATTTCATTTTATTATTAATAAGGCTTCAATCAAAAAATTGAAATCTAAATGTGGTAAGTGCACAATTTTAATTTACATAATGATTAATGCAAGCAAAGCAAAACCTTTCTAAATAAATTTCGTTCTAAATCACGCACTGGCCATCAATAGAAAAAGAACAAAAAACAAAAGACGGTTGACGCATGAGAAAATATTCACGTTGTTTGGTCATCGTTGTTATTTTTCAATAATTTAAAAATTGTGTTTTAATCATTTTGACTATTCATATGGACTTTGACTTGCATTACGATTTGGATTAGTGTTATTACCTGGAATCGACGAGTTGGCATCATTTAACTGGACTTGAGTTTGCGTGTAAGTGATCATGTTTACTTCACGTGATTACGCAGAAATGCATTACTATTACGGTTATGCTAGGGGGAATGCGGCGGAAGCTTCAAGGCTGTACCGGGAACATGTGGAACGAAGAGGCGGGCCTCAACCTGAAACGTTTCCTGACTATCGCATGATCTTAAGAGTACACGTATTTGGAAGGTCACATACCGGGTACGAAATCAGGCCGTATGGCCACTATGCCGGATCCTGATGTAGTAGATGCAGTTGTTGAAGAAGTAGAAAGAGACCCGTCGACTAGTGTGAGAGTTATGGAACGTCGTACCGGACTTTCTAAATCTCAGGTACACCGTACACTACAGAGCGTAGGATATCATCCGTTTCACATTAGAAAAGTGCAACAGTTGAAACCGGAAGATTACAATCGGCGAATTGAATTCTGTCAGGAAATGCTGAGGAGACAAGCTGAAAACGAATTTTTTTTTAACCAAATTTTGTGGACGGATGAATCCCACTTTAGACGCAATGGGATTTTTAATATGCACAATTCTCACTCATGGGCAATTGAAAATCCGAATATAAAAAGGGAATCGACATTCCAAGAACACTTTAGTGTTAACCTTTGGTCTGGTCTGGTTTGGTAAGTTGATCGGGCCCTTTCAGCTGCCAGACCGCTTGGGCGGCAATCACTTTTTAAATTTTCTACGCGTTGATCTGCCCCTGCTGTTAGAAGATGTGGATTTGGAGACACGCAGAAACATGGTACTGCAGTGTGATGGTGCACCATGCCATTTTGCCTTGGACGTGAGAAACTATTTAAATCAAAGATACCCTGAAAGATGGATTGGTCGTTGCGGCCAGGGTGACGCCTGCCTTATAGCCTGGCCTCCACGTTCCCCTGACCTAAACCCCATAGATTTTTTTCTATGGGGATATTACAAAGACCTCGTCTACTCGAGAGAATGCCGCAATTTGGACGAGTTAACCCGGAAATTGAGAGTAGCAGAAGAAACCATTAAAAATAATAGAAGTGCATTCAGACGTTTAAAAGACAACTTTTTCCAGCGATGTCGCACTTGCATTGAGCAACAGGGGGGCCATTTTGAAAATTTATTGTAATTAAACACCTTGTAATTGGTTTTACTTTGCTCGCATTAATCATTATGTAAATAAAAATTTTGCACTTACCACAGTTAGATTTAAATTTTTTGATTGAAGCCTTATTAATAATAAAATGAAATTTTCAGGGTAGCTACCTGATAGATAGAGCAAGTTTTTAAAAACCAATCGGTAATTATTTTTTATGTAATTTTATTTTTTTAAGGGCCCTTAAAGTTGTGAACATACTGGGTAATTTTATCTTTCTTAGCATTTAATTTTTTTTTATGCCATTCAAAGATCTAACGATATTAAATGTTACCATACTGAATTGGCCTATCTATCAGCTTAGCACACAAACAAATTAACCATCTACCGCAATAATTCACGTCACCATAAATAAAAATCTCATCGTACGCGGCGATAGGTGAAAAATTAAAAAAAAAAAACAACTCCGAAAATACTAATAATCGCGGAACATACATGGGGGTGATTCAGATAGCCCTCTAGGTCCTCTACCTCCCAGCTTCAGTATATCACTACTTCTTGGGACACCCTGTATAAGATTTTTTTAAAAGGAACATACAGAATGGCCAGTCTGTCCATCTAGAACTGATTCTCTTCTGGCGCGGGAGGGTCTGCTAAACGCAGAATGTCTACAAACAGTTCTCCACCATGTCGCGAAACCTTCATTTGATGTTATATTTGTTTGTAGACATTCTGCGTTTATACCCTAGTACAGTACAGTAAGTATTAAGTACTTACCCATTTGGATAAGTTTTTTTATGTTATCGCTGGTGCATGCAACTTTATTGCTTATTAGATTTACTCCAAAGGCAAATTCTTCATCGTCAAAGTAATCAAACGGTCTGTCTAGATTTTCAGTGTGTCTTGCATCGGTGGAGATATTTGATTTTGAATTTATTATATCAACGTATTTGTGAAGGATTTGTTCACTAGTCTTGCCTCCCGGTGAACTGGATCGAGATCCTCTACCAGAATTTAATACCCAAACCGAAGTACGAGATTTTTTAAGTTTTGCTTCTTTTGAACTCATTTTAATTTAGGCAGTATCTTGTTCGAACAATAAAATTTTTGGTTATAATTATTTACCACATAAATAAAGCGGTAAATGTGTACCAAAATAATATTTTAGATTGGTTCCAAATACTTTTTAGAAATGTTTCTATCATGACTGACCACTGACGGACATTGTCATTTATCATCAGAATTGTTTTTGTTCACAGATTCAACATTTTATTTTAAAATTATCGTAAACGTACAAGAGGGGGTGGCATAATTTTAACATGTGTTTATGTGTTTCTGTCTGTGGCATCGTAGCTCTTAAACGGGTGAAAAACTCAAAGCAAGATTATTTATGAAAATTGTTATTTTCCTTTTTGAGATATAGACCTTTAAAATGAAAATGTCGTGGGTATTTTAAACTTTTTTAATTTAAGTTGTTAGTTATGTTTGTTAAATATTGCCTTTATTAAACTTGAACGCGCCTTAAAGAAATAATAATGGCGGCGTGCATTGTTTAATTGTCAAATGAAAACTTGTCACGCTAAGCAAAACGCAAACCGAAAGAACTGACCGAAGCGAAGCTATTCAGTTTAAAGCAATAATAGTCATTAATATTGTAATTTGATTAGCATTAAAGACAACTAAATAATTTAAAGCTATGGCTGATGTGCTGGACATCGAAAATTCTGAGGAATTTGAGGTCGACGAAGACGGTGAACGTAAGACATTTGGTTCATTTGAATATTGCTAATTTTCTATTTCATTTCAATCGTTAAAGATCAAACTTAATATTTGTCAGTGGTGATAATTTAACCTAAATAACGTTCATATTACTTATGGCAGAACTAATTGTCAGTGTTGAGTTTAAGAGGTTATGTGTGATACTTTCTATGATAATCCGTTTTGTGCACATATTGGGACTAAACTCACTGTTTATTTAAATTGTCGGTCGACATCATTATTGGAAACATTGAAATAGAACAAGAATTGAATGAAGTGTGGCCTTTTTATAATATTTCGCGCCTTTTATTCTAGTTACTGTATTAGGATTAGGACAGTATCATACTTTCTTGTTTTGTTAGTGCCGAAATCTAAATTATCCTAGAATATTGTATAATTCTAGTGATTAAGGTAAATAAATTACAAGTCAAGATAAACAACTTAAACTAGTTTTATATAGAAAACTCCCGTGAGTTTGAGACATATTAAATATAATGAAATGGGTCACTCACGTCTTTAAGGTCGAATATCGCTCGACATGTTTCAGACCGGTTCGCGGTCCTTAATCATGAGCACCTATCGCGGCGGCGGTTTTCTTAGCACCGAACCCACCCGGTACCAGTCTGAAACATGTCAAGCTATATTCGACCTTAAAGACGTGAGTGACCAGTTTCATTATATTTAACTTAAACTAGACCTAAAATAAAACTAAAACTAATACTAATGAACATTAAAATAAATCTAAAAAATTTGGCCCCTTTGGCATGATGCCACAGATGTTGGTAGCATTTCCCCTCTGTATTGCGAATAGTGGTTTAATTTTCTAATATGTGACATACTACATACATACATAAACTCACGCCGTTATCCCATGGGGTAGGCAGAGACCAAAGAACGCCAAATACTACGGTCCTTACATACTTCTTTCGCTTCAATCACATCCATACCTCTTCTCATACATGCTCGTCGGTTGCGGGTACTTCTGACCTGGCCCTTTTTTTTTTTGGTGTGACAGGTGACATACTGGAAATGGTGTTAATCAGTTTTAAATCCGACTGACAAAAACATTGCATTTCAGAGGGCATTGCCAGATTAAAGGAAAAAGCCAGAAAACGCAAGGGGCGTGGCTTCGGCAATGAAGGAGGTTCTGGTGGTGCGGCTGAGCGCGCCAACCGGGGAAGGTTTGTGTTTGACCTATCTTATTTTTGGGTATTATAAACTTAGGTTTGATGCCAGCAGGGATTGGGACGATCACAATTGCCTGCGCCGCCGTCGTCCAGGACAGGTTCATTCACGGCCTAAGTAGCTTTTGCCTGTGACTGTTCAAATCAAACTTGTTTTTAGGGTTCCGTACCAACAAGGAACCCCTATAGTTTTGCCATGTCTGTCTGTCTGTCCGTCCGCGGGTGAGCTCAGAGACCGTTAGTACTAGAAAGCTGTAATTTGGCATGAATGTTTGGCATCAATCACCCGACAAAGTGGTGAAATAAAGAAAAACTAGATGAAAGCCCGGCTTCGCTCGGGTGAAATAAATAAAGTAAACATTTATTCGTGACAGTTATGCAAACGACAAAAGAAATTGTGTACAAAAATGTATAAAATAAAAACATTACAACAACGGATTATGATGAAACTTCGTATAGAAATATAGTCTGTAGTCTGGATTAACATATGGAATAGGGACTAAAAGATTACGCTGACGACGGTGAAATAAATAAGAAAGAAATAAACAAAACATTTATTCGTGACAGTTATGCAAACGACGAAAGAAATAGTGTACAAAAATGTATAAAATAAAAACATTACAACAACGGATTATGATGAAACTTCGAATCGTATAGAAATATAGTCTGTAGTCTGGATTGGGAATAAAAGTATGGAATGGAATTATATGGAATTGGGAGTAAAAGATTACGCAAACGACGTCACGGGCAAAGGCTAGTATCTTTGCAAGTTAATCCTAAGCATTTTTATAAGGGTAGTATTTAAAGGCACATAAAAAATTTGACACCGTAATCAGTACTGATTTGTATAGCTAAAATACTAATCGTTCATTAAAATTCAATTCAGATGTGCATTGTTAAATATTGATGTGCCAGTCAGTATTTTTGGTGCGAAGTCAGAGCTGCTAACGCGAAAAACAAATGAAGTTCGTGTATCTCCCTCTCTGTCGCACTTGCAAATTCGAGCGACACAGAGGGAAATACACGATGTTCGTTCGTTTTCGTTTCGCGATAGCAGCTCTCTATTCTCCGCCAAATTCTATTCAGTGGGGCCCTTTACACTCAATATTATCGCGATTTTAAAATTGTATGGGGTCTGTTAAACGCTTAATACTATCACAATACTGGTGTGTCAATATTATCGTGGTTTTCAAAATCGTATCGATTTTTCTTCAATATTCATTGCACGTGATACGGATCGTGATATGAGTATATCGCGTGATAATAATAACCATGTAACAGGCCCCTATGGATGTTGCTTCAATATTCAGTGTTTCACGTGATAATAAAACAGTTGGTAATATTTTCTCCAATTAATGGAAGCTATTTAACAACTTGTTCCGTTTTGCCAAAGGTATTTCACATTCCGATACGTGCACCATCTAGGAATAGGAGCCGTCAGACCAGAGGGCCTACCACGATCTGAAAACGAAGTATTTCCCTCTCCGCGCTCGAATATGCAAGTGCGACAGAGAGGCATATATATTTAGTTTTCGGTTGGTAGCACCTTAGTCCGAGCGTGGCGGACGGTCGAAGAAAGTCAAAGAACATTCCGTGTGTTGTCTGTCACACATATAATTTTTTAGCTTCCCATCGACCTATGAACTTGAAATTAAGTGATAATGTTTATTATGAAGTATATTTTACCAAAAATATCAATATATTGATAAATCACATTTGTTTTTTAGTTGTACGGAACCCTCAGTGTGCGACTCCGACGCACTTGGCTGGTTTTTATTACATTTTGAATTTTATTTCTCTTATAGTAAAATACCCTATTCGTTTTTAAGTTGACGCCTGAGGGCCTACCGCGAACCAAAAACGAACTATCTTCCTCTCTGTCGTTCGAATATACATGTGCGAAAGAGGGAGATACTTCGTTTTCGGTTCGCAGTAGCGCCTCTAACGTCCGAGCGCGGTGAACGGCATGAGCTGAGGGTCTACTCCGAAATTCAAAATCCTAACTTCGTATGGTGCCGTCCCTTTCACTCTCCTGTCATAGACTATATGAGTGAAAGGGACGGCACCATACGAAGTTCGGATTTCGAATTTCGGAGTAGTCCCCCAGTACCTCTAAGTTATAAGATAGAGCGAGATAGGGATAGAATTTTGCTAGACGTTTAAAAGCCATAAGTCACCTAGTAGTTTGTCACAAACAAAATAGAGACGCAGCTTTAAGATGGCGGACAGACTTAGCAAACATTCAAGTGGTGTCCTTTACACGATTAATATTATCACAATACTGCGGTGTCAATATTATCGCAGTTTTCAAATTTGTATGGATTCTGCTTTAATATTCACGTGATACTTATCGTGATATGAATCTATGTAACAGGCCCCATACATTCGCTTTGAAGGCGGTTGTTGTGACAATCAGTCTAGCTAGCACGATAGATTATACCGTTACGTTTTATGTGACGTTTTAATACATTTCGCCCAGATAACGTGACGGTATAAGTTATCGTGCTAGCTAGGCTGATAGGTGTATAGAACCCTTGAAAACTACAAAAACAAAACGCTGCAGACGCGGCTAGCCGAATCCACACAATGGGCGATGATGGCCCATCACCCAGAACGCAGCCCAGCAACCTGGCCAACATACCGGACGCAAAAATAGTTCACGATTTTCGAACGTAGCCGACACTGTCAACCAACAAATTTAATATAGCAATATAGTCTGTGGGCAATATGGCCGACGTTTTGTCATCAAATTAACACTTTTAAATGCAAAATACGCGACAATTCGAATTTTGCGGATATATATGTTCAACTCAAAAATCGTTATTTTTATACGTTCTTCAATTTGAGACAGGTCTCGTTCGGGTCTACCGTACCCCTGCACGAAATTATTAATATAGATATATTTTTTAGGGTACCTACCATACACGTAGGGTGAAATTTGTATTTTCGCTTCCTCCCTTTGTTGTGGGTTATTGTTGGATAGGTGTTTAAAACAGAATAGGGGTTTGCTAAAACCATCTTTTTAAATGAATATTTTTGGAAACATTCAATTAGAAAGTTCAAACAAATGTGTTACCCCCTCTAACTTTAGAACTAGGTGCCCCAAATTTTTTTCTTTCAATAAAATTAAAATATATTGGAAACATTATTCATTTAATAAATAAAGAATTACCCCTGAAAAAATCATCAACATACATACCCCATCCAGTTTGAGTAAATTAGTAACCGAATTTGCCGATAGATATACCCATTTTTTACAAGATTAGAATTTTAATGGCTAATTTTGCCCATGTTTCTTCGTTTCCCTAGGATATCAGAGGATAATATTGTTCTAATTTCACTTATTTCAGTAACTTATTATGTTTCAAAGATAACACACTGCATATGTTCCCGTTTCAAGATCGTTTTCCTTGAAATCGCATAACGGATAACACACGATTTTTCTAATCTTAAAAATAAAATGGGGTGTAGTGCTGGAACCCCAAACAATGAATTTTTAATTTGGACTATAGTTGGGATCTAGAGCCACAGACCTATGTGACGGTTGGGAACTATGGAACCCTACACCAGGCCTTTAAAACGTTATGAAAATAAGCGACATTATAACGATATATTTCGTTAGTGTTTAAAACTTCGTTATAATCATAATCGATATTCCTCATAACGATATTTCATATCATAACAAAATGAAAATCATAACCTTATATGATAATGTTATAATAACGTTTAAATATCGTTTAAAATGGTGGCGGTGGCGACAATGACGTGCTCGAGTTTGACGTATATGTCACAGCGCACGTAAGAGCGAGACTGTGTGCGAGACAGCGATAGCCTATTGTAGCGCTTGACAAAATATCGCTATCGCTATATACATATATAGCATTTTATTTATAACGATATAATGGATACCGCTATAAATGCGCGCCAAAAATCGTTTTTAGTAAAATGCTTTATTGACAAAGTAGCGTTATGAATCATAACGATATGCGAAAATAGCGCTATTTCAAGGCCTGCCCTACACTGAGTATGACACGACATGCACTTGGCCGGTTTTATATTAATCACACTGACAAATTAAAGGAAAGATTTACCAGCATAAATGATGCCCGTGATAAAATATGCCCTCTGGGATTTGACTTAATCAACACAAACAAAGCAACATAATTTATAAAAAAAATCCATGTTGTTTATTTCAGACGTTCGTGAGTATGCATTTGTTTAAAGTCTCCTGCCTAGCTAACATGATCTCATTCAGATACAGATCCACACCACAGTGGTACATTAATGATAGTGGTAAACTTCACAAAAGCTAAGCAAAGTTGTATTTCTATACAATTGACATGCACCTTTATAGCTTTGCTCGGTTGATTTCTATGGAATTATAGCAGTATTCTGTTGGAACAACCACCTTTAGATATAATTTGATATAACCTCATTCCACTAATACAAAAATCGGGTCAGTCCCATTAGTGAATAAGTAATTTAGAAAAAATTGTAGAATTCATTTTGGTCTCAATCTAAATTCCATTGAAATCAACTGACTATTCTACATTATGCCATTTGAGAATTTCTTGCTGACATGCACTGCGCTATATCTATCCATCTTTGTCTACAGATATGACAGTCTTGCCCCAGAAGGAGATGGCAACACACCAGGCCCGCAGCGCTCTGTCGAAGGATGGATTCTGTTTGTCAGCAATGTGCATGAGGAGGCCCAGGAGGAGGATATCCAGGTTAGTTTTATAAAATTTTGATTTACCATTAACACTGTTTTACCCTGTACAGTCAAAGTAATAAATATGTACCACAGTGACAAAAATATATTCTCATGCACCCTTGTATTAAGGCCACACTTGCACATTTTTATACACATATATAGCACAAGACGGCGCGCGAACTACATCGCGCGCGAGATAGACTATCCGTCTCTTGTGTACCCATTAGATAGAGTTGTGCCTTTCTTCTGTTTATTCTCTTTTAAGTAGTTTAGTCAGTAGGCTAGGCAACCCCAATTTTTCCAATTTTTTCACCTACCTGATCTACCACTACCACTTGATTTTTACATATAACACACGACCCAAAAATGTTTGTACAGACCTACGTTTTTTTAAGCGGTTGAGTTTAGGGTTTGGCTGGGCAATCCTGTGCGATTTATCAATGTTCATGTTAACTATCACGTAATATCTGTCGAATGACAGATGAGGGTATATCCCCATATATACCGGATCTTAGACCATGTTACAGTCGAGCAAATCCAAGCCTTCAAAAATAAATGAACAGATCTATCATTCGAAAATATATACACGTGTCATCCGTCATATTCATCTGAACAAGCCTCTCAATAATGTTTAAGCAACTGAAAAATTATAAATATCTGTTATTTGATTTTTACATAAATATTTAAACAAGTGGAAGCACATAACTATTGACCCAAGGGTTATTTACAAATAAGGAGGGTTACAGATATGAAAACCGCGCTCTCTTGCTATCATGCATATGTGGAATCTGTCCTACGCTATGGCTTAATAATATGGGGGAATAGCACTGACATAAATCGCGTGTTCGTTGCACAAAAAAAGTGCATCAGAGCAATGCATGGCATGTGACCAGATGAATTGTGTAGACCAATTTTTAAAGAGCGTAATATATTACCACTTCCTGCCTTGTATGTTTATGAGATATGCATGTTTGTCCATAAAAATATAAGTATGTTTGAAAAAGCATAGACTACTACCTGACGAGCACCCTACTTTGTCAAAGTACAGGAAAAGTTGCATAATATTGTCGATTAAGATCTATAATAAAATACCAACAGACATGAAGAAATTAAATATTAGATTATTTAAACAAAAACTGCACCAATAGCAAAATAATAATAATTTTTTCTCAAACATGCAATGAAATATTGATGTTATGTTCCTTATAATAGGCTGCGAAGTATGACGTTTCAGGTGCGGCTAGGACAAGAGGTAGTTAATGGAATTTCATACAAATCTTGCAGGCCTAGGCCGGCAAAGTACTCTTTTTTAATTTCCATTCCACATGAATTGTGGCACAGGCACCATGACATTCTGCCACTAAAAAATAAAACATTGATTTTTTTGTTGTTTATCTCTCGCTTCGCTCGGCCGTATATATGTCTTCGGCCGGCAACCCCTTTCGTCCCGGCCTCTGTAGTAATGTACTATTATTCTATAAATGATTTTTTTTTCGTTAACATGAAAAGATGTAAATTTTAATTCTGACATGAAATAATGTATTGTTCTTTTTTCTTTAGCAATATTCAGATATGTCTTACAATGTATTAATCTAGTTTGTGTTATTTAATGATTATATAGTTCTGTAAATAGTTTTAATGTGTAATTTTGTATAATTCCTTTTATTATTATTATTTTGCATACCAGTCATGGTTAAGCATGGAAACCTACCTGTCATTTTGTTTGTAACACCTGTTTGGTAATGTTTAAGGCAAATAAATATTATTTCTCAAACACGCAATGAAATATTGATGTTATGTTCCTTATAACAGGCTGCGAAGTATGACGTTTCAGGTGCGGCTAGGACAAGAGGTCGTTAATGCAATTTCATACAAATGTTGCAGGCCTAGGCCGGCAAAGTCGTCTTTTTTAATTTCCATTCCACATAAATTTGTGGCACAGGCATCATGACATTCTGCCACTATGCGTATTAAAAATAAAACTTTGATTTTTTTGTTGTTTATTTCATTGCATGTTTGAGAAAAGCACTATACATACCTCGGCGGGAAATATGGGGTTGCCCGCCTGAGACCTATCCGACCTCGCTTCGCTCGGCCGTCTATATGTCTTCGGCCGGCAACCCCTTTCGTTCCGGCCTCTGTAGTAATGTACTATTATTATCTCTTTATTCATTTTCTTTCTTAGATTAGGTTTTTACAATAATAAAAAGAAAAATATAAAACAATATTTACAAAACAAAAAATCATTATAAAAACCTAACCTAGGGTGCCGCCGGTAGCGAGGCAGGGCCTAAGCTACCGGTGGTTAGGGCGACAGAGAGAGGAACCTCCTGACTATTCGCGCCGTGTCCAGGAGTACCGCCTTCTGTATCTGACCCTTGACCCAGCCATCTAGCGAGAGTCTCTTGACGGTCATTCTCCAGACGTACATTTTTGCTTGTCTTCACTCTTTAACCATATAAAATCATAGATTTTATCATGGTTTATATTTTTTTATCGTAGAAGGTATTTGTATTGAGCTGTACATGAATTTTCAAAGAGATAGTTAAAAGGCTTCGGGTGGAAAAAAAATCTAAAAGTCCCATTCTCCTAATAAACACGTCGCGTCCCACTACCAAAACTACTTACGTTCCAATTTTTCCTGATGATATACATAAAGAAAACCCGATGAAAACAAGTTTATTTCACAAAAGAATATATATTTTCACTGTACAAAAAAAATCTAGTCAATACAGTCATAAACCACAAAAAAATCAATTATAATTACTTTGTCTCGAAACGTATCCTAAATCACGCGTCGCGATCGTTTTTGACCACACCAGTGGTCTGAATGTAGGCACGGATCTCGCTACCGCATTTCGGTCAAGCAGTCAGTCGCGCCCAAAGCCCCGTGCGGGATGGTAATGTCAGTTGTGTCCAGGCCGCAGATTACGCACGTAAGTATCTAATTCACGCGTTTTGGTTTAAGAAATTTCTAATTAACAAGCTTACATTTTAAAAATCAACCAGCAACTTTATTGCTATGAGAGTTACAGAATACATTAAAGGTCGCAATATTTAATTGATACTAGATTCTGTGATTTATTACATGTACCTTTAAAAAGTTATTTTGTGTTTTTCAAGAATCCCTAATTCACGCGTCTAATTAACGCGTCGAAAATCAACGCGTTAATTATTGTGGAAAAATATCGTCATATGTATAGTTATCTTATAGTTTAAATTCAGAATAATAATTACTTACCGTAAGAATTGACCTACATGCATAGTTACATTATCATCACCATCATCATCATCATCACCTCAGCCACAAGACGTCCACTGCTGAACATAAGCCTTGCCTGCTGAAGATTATTATACTTAGATGGTGCACTCTTAGATAGATATACAATAAAATAAAATTGGCTATAATGTATGTTTATAATGGTAGAAGACTAAGTACCCTCAATTCCTCATGGAATCATGAAAAAACCTTGCTTGCTTGACAAACAAAACGAAGAGAACCAATCGCCAAACGTGAACTACGCGTCGTTGAAGAGTTCCGTTCTGATCATCATCAGCAGTTCCACTTCATCAAATGTCACTTTTATGAATAAAAATGCTTGATTAGTTCATGAAAATACTAAAATCACTATTTGTGTGCCTTTCACATTTGAGGAGTTCTCTCGATTCCTAATGGATCCCATCATCAAAAATCGAGCATGACAAAAATTAATCGTGAAAATAGAACTTGCTTAATATGATTTAGAATATGTACAAGTTCTTTTCGATATAAGATGTTTTAACGGTACTGAGATATAATTTAAGTTGAAAACAAATTTAACTATGAGAATATTAAATAAGTATCTCTAGTCGCCAAGAAGACTGTTATTTAGTAATTGTTACCAACTAAGAGCAAATATATAATTTGATTTGGTTTGAGATTTTGTTTTTATGGAGCATTTCATGAAACTATTTCGTAAGGGACACTATTATAATATATCCGAGAAGTATACTTAGAAAGCTAATTATTAGCATTGTAATGTTACATTTACATCTAACATCAATCTTAAAGCCGTTAAATGTTACATTACATTAAATTACGGCTTTAAGATTGATGTTGTTTCTAAGCAGCCTAGATATCTAGATCTAATACTTTCTATTTGGGTAGCTGCCATAGCGTTTCGTAAGGGACACAAACTTGATGTTTTCATGGAATGCTCATGATTATAATAAGAAAGTTCTATTGTCGGATTGTTTTAGTTCTATCATGTGTAAGTATTTAAAAAAAAAGTCGATTTGTTTTCTTAAGTGAATTATATGGTAATTGTATTCCTACCATGATGTAGGTCAAGTAGGACCTCAACACGTCCACAGATTTTTTCTTGCGTCCTTAAAGAATATTTGTTTTTATGTTTAGTGCCAAATTGGAAGACTATCTTTTATCTTGTAGTGTGTTGATTTTAAAACGATTTTGGAGAGATTTTTACTTATGTTTGTCGTAATGGATGTTTTATTAAGAATTTTCAAAATGTTTTAATTCTATTTTATTTCCATATTGCCTTTTGTAATAAAAAGACTGCTCACTAACGTTTTTGTTTTAATTTAAAAAAGATTTTTATTTATACCTAATTATTTTTCCGGGTCCGTTTTGTATGTTTTGCATCCAGCAAAAATAACATATTCTAATTAAAACGTCGTTTTTATAATTCACACGTCATGGAAAAGTGTAATATTCTAAATAACACGTCGTTTTTCTAATTCACGCGCCACAGAAATTTTAAATTATTTTTAACTAATTAACCGTCAATATATTTAATGTGCCCAATAAGGATTTAAGTTTTAATGATAAAAAAGATACTATATTTGAGATAAAACTCATTGAAAAGTAAGAGGAAAAAAAGCGACGCGTTAATTAGAATTATAACATCGTTCTGGAGAATGACCGATAAGATGTTGGTCGAGACTCTTCGCAATTAGACCGTTCGCAGAGACGACTATCGGGACAATGATCGTCGAATCATCATCCCACATGGCGGTTACCTCATGTGCCAGGTCTAGGTACTTGCTAGCCTTATCCTTCTCGGCCTTCACGATTTGTTGTGAACAAGTGGAAGGAACTCATATTAATCTGTACAGATAAAACATTTTGAATTTTCACAAATGACAATCACCGAAAAGAGTACCATACTGTCATATGATACATTTGTCTCTTTCAGTTTGAGTGGCACGTCATAGAACTGTCATTAATCTGCGTGCTGCTTCTTTTACTTTTTTGTGTTTTATACTCGGTTTAAAAGTGGTTTGATATCAACATTTATTACTGGCTTCTGAATATTTTTTTTTTTTCTGTCAGTTTTGTTCAGATGTTTATGAGTTTCTACTTGTTCACATGATTTTGACTTTATTGCAGAATTTGATATTTAAGTGAAATGTTGTATCTGTGCAGATATTTATGGGCTCCTACTTGATCACAACAATGCTTAAATATTATTGAGAGGCTTGCTCAGATGAATATGATGGATGACAATGTATATATTTTCGAATGATAATACTGTTTAGATGTATTTGTACGTTACTATGTATATTTATATTTGCAGGCATGGATTTGCTCATATATTTATGAACTCGACTGTACCTAATAATGAAACTCATTTTTTGGTTATTCAGAACCAATTCTCCGAGTTTGGTGAGATCAAGAACATCCACTTGAACCTGGACAGGCGTACTGGCTTCCTCAAGGGCTACGCCCTAGTCGAGTACGAAACATACAAACAGGCTGCTGTGAGTATTTACTATTTTTTTATCACGTCGGTGGCAAACAAGCTTACGGCCCGCCTGACTGTAAGCGGGCACCATAGCCTACGGACGCATGCAACATCAGAGGTTGCCGACCCTTTAACACTCCTTTCTTGATGAACCCCATACTGTAGTCCCTCGGGAAAACCTCGGCAGACAGCTCATTCCACAACCGGAGCGTTCGAAGGAGAAAATTCCTCTGAAACCGTAGCGTACGCGACCATTTAGGTTCTAAGGTGTGAGGTTGAATGCTATGACGGCAAGCGATGTTATTTATTTATTAAGATTGCCAACGGTCGATACAATACATATTCATAATAAACTATGCATTAACAACATTCATAACTGATCTCCCACTTACAGGCAATCACAGCATGCACTATTTTCAATTACAGCTTTCCATAATATGGGCGTATTTGGACGCTCAGAGACCATATACATCTCTGAGATATTAAATTAATTTTATGTACTTTTTGTTTATTCGGACAGATCGTATTCAATACGTCCTTAATATTTGTAATTTATTTTTATTTAATTGTTAATCAGTATATTTTTTTAATCATTATTATTAAGTAAGATTGTCAGTTTTTTTTTAATTGTATAAATTCACGCTTTGACTTGTAAAAGTGGCCTTGTGGCCTATTTGCAGAATAAATATTTGATTTTGATTTTGATATGTTACATATAAAGAGAGAAAAAAAACCAAGTAATCAAGTGACTAAATAAATTAAACTTACTACCTAACTGAAATCGTGAAATTTAATGTAAATAGGATCAACTGATAAAACTTCCCCATGATACAACCAGTTGGACTATGGGTAAAGTTACTTCCCCGTGGTACAACCAGTTGAACATAACGGTAGAATGGATCAGGAGTGCATTTCTTTTCACATGCCCATTCCCATTTTATTGCAATCGATCCTCGTATGCTATACTTAACGGGTTATTCCGCTCTGCTTCTTTGTGTCAGGATCTATAAATTTAAATTGATTTTTTATTCAGAGGGCCTAAAGCAAACCCAAGTGTTTTTTCCCACTCTGTCACTTGACAATTCAACTGACAGAGAGATACTTCAGGTTTATGAGGTTGTTGTCTTTTTGGTTTACCTAAACATATTTTTAACTTTTTCAGAGCGCCCGCGAAGCCCTTGACGGTGCGGATATCCTGGGACAGGCGATCTCCGTGGACTGGTGCTTCGTCAAAGGCCCCACTAAAGTACACAAGAAGAGGCGATAGTGCGTCTATCCATAATAATGAAGAAATATGTGGTATCTCACAAAAAACGTTACATTTATTTTCTCTCAGAGGATGACATCTTCATTGACTATACTTTACATGTGTGGGTTGTTTCTAATTGTTACCACTGGTAACAGCTGAGATTTCTTCCTCCATCTGTTACCACTGCGAGCGGGGCGGACTCCGTTTAACTCGCAACAGTCATCATTATCATCATATCAGCCGAGATGTTCACTGCTGGACAAAGGCCTCCCCCAAGAATCTCCACAATGACCGGTCTGCGGCGCATCTTCATCCAATGGCTTCCCGCGATATTGACCGGATCGTCGGTCCGCCTTGTTGGGGGCCTTCCACGCTGCGTCATCCGGTGCATGGTCGCCGCTCAAGAACCGTTCTGCCCCAACGGCCATCGGTTCTACGTACAATGTGCCCCGCCCACTGCCTCTTTAGTCTTGCAACATGCTGAGCTATGTCGACGACCCCGGTTCTCCTGCTCTCTCGTAGGGAAACTCCGAGCATAGATCTCTGAGTGACCTTGAGTATTCTAATTAGGCCCATCGTGAGCGACCACGTTTTAGTACCGTATGTCATCACTGGCAACAAGACACTGCGGTAATTTGGACGAAAGGATACTACGTAGCTTCCCGAACGCTGCGCATCCGAGTTGCATTCAACGAGTGACCTCTTTCTCGAAGTTGGACCTACCTAACTGAATTCACAACAGTAATCTAACTCTTTGTTGGTGGAAGCGCTTATATGCAGTTTACTGTTGCGAGTTAAACGAAGTTATTACGGAGTCCGCTTCGCTCGAAGTGGAAACCCCGCTTATACAAGCCCGTGGTCCCCTTTGGCACCTAATCCCAAGTTTTGGCGTAGGCACTAGTTTTACGAAAGCGACTGTCATCTGACCTTCCAACCCACAGAGAAAACTAGACCTTGGAAGGATGAGACCACTGGTAACTAGGCTGGGTTGCACCAACATACGATCACAGACCGATCAACGTTAAATATGGCGCCGGCAGCTGTCATGCAATAGAAACTTGTCAAACTTTCCATACATTAAAATTTTAACGAACAAAGCTTACGATTACAGACGGTTCGGTGCAACCCACGCTAAGAAAGAAAAAAATAAGCTATTACTATTTATCACCAACAACTTAATATTAGCAGCTGAGATTTTTCCCAGAAATTACCGCTAGTAACACACTGGGAACATGCGTGCTGCTGCATGCTACGCCGTTGCATACGTACCGTTGGCGGGCCTCCAATAGGCTATGCTATGACTGATTGCTTTCATGAGACAAAATATGTATATGAAAAATTTGCACTTTACTGAGATATTGTATATTCCTTACGGCATTGGCCACTTCCTAACTAGCAAAATGTTATATAACTGACTATGATAGTGGTGAATACTGCAATTTTTGACCTTTGTAAATATTTCTATCCTAGTTTTACAGCTAATCAGACAATTACACAACTCTAACATGATCAAATTATGTCAAAATATCACTGGAATCGGCCCAGTGAGTCCTTTGTTTCTTATTTAGTACCTTAAAATATAGTTATTAGCACCATTGTTTGAAAAAAACTTACTCAAAGAATATCCAAATTGGGTTATTCTCAGTTGATACCACCTGGTGCAACAGCTGGGGATATTCTTCCCAATAGTTACCACTGGTAACAGGACTGGACATGAGAAAATCTCGGGGCTCCATTTCTCAAAGTATATAGTTTAGTGTTGTATGTGATTTTTCAGTTTCATTTATGAAACAATACACTAATATTATTTGACTAATACACTTTATGAAATTGCGCTGCTGTTGCAAATTGTTCGTAACAGGTAGGAACTAAGAACCAATAATATGAGGTTATAAAATTTTGTTTACCAAATAAGACTAAAAAGGACGAAACTAATGTTCATTATGACTGTTATATGACTAGCTAGTTGGACGGCGCTATGTGACGCACTTTGTTATATATATCTTATGTTATACCTATATTGTATCTGTAAGCTTGGTTTGTCGGTGTGTCCAAAGTGCTTTGCGTAACGATTCCCTTAGTATTTAACATAAATATAAGAGATATTTCTAATGCTCGTTTTATTTTAATTTACTAAAAAATCCGTTTAGGTGGTTTAGCCCCTGGAGTGCTTACCTATTCTGTAAGAATTGGGATAGTCAGCTGCAAAAATACATATCTGCGGTTGATTCTCGGTCAGTGAACGAAAAAAGCATAGAACGCGAGCTTCCTACAAAAGTACACTTTAAAACGGGGCATTTATTCTAAATACGCACGCGCGGGGTTGTACCAATAAGAATTGCCAAAAATATCAGCCGGTTTTCTATTGCCCAAAACAAATAAACATGATTGGTAAATTTCAAAATGACTGGCTGTGTTTGGTATCCTAGCGCTGATTTTTATGTGTCAAAATGGCGGCGATAATGAGCTTAGCGGGTGGATGGTTGCATGCAACAAAAAGTCATCTTCATACGCAAAACCGCCGTATTATTTAAATTTGATTTTAAGCTTTATTTTATTTTTAAAAATCATAGGATAACCTTACGAAAATCTAACTAGTCGTTAATTAAGCTGTACCAGACTTATACTAAGCATATTGGACGACCATGTACATAATTTATAGCTTGCTAAACACTGTTACACATAGAGAACAGTAACGTCTCGTAATCGAAACTTGTACGGTATATTCAGACAACGCAAACATTTAACATACGTACGTTAACTCCTTTTTTACAAGCTTTTATTTAACTTGTCGTGTACGTAACTTATGTCTTTTTTGTTTGTGTGGGCTTGCTAAAAAGCACATGAAACTTTGTATACACTATGGGAGCCGCCATATCTAGATCGTAAATCAGTTATTGTTGCTAGAAATTGTAATAGAAAAAATACAGCGAGTTTTTGAGTTTTTTACGTCTTATATGAAAACCTTAATAATCGCTGTATTTTTTCTCTATTATAATTTCAAGCAACAGAAACCAATTTCCGACCTAGATATTCCGAATTCCATTGTGTATACAAAGTTTCATGTTATTCTAGAATGGCGTTTTAAAATGAGAGCGAAACTACGTTGGTATGGAGGACCGAGTTTACTGCGGACTCTTAACGACATATATGTAAATTCAGTGACAATGCAATATTATGATAATATTATATCTGATGATGGAACCGGAAAGTGGTCATGGGAACTCTGTAATAAGTTAACACAATCGTACCGAGTTTGGGCTCTTTAAATCCACTCTTTGAGTAACTGATAATAATTGCATATATTGTATGTATACTATATAACTATATGAGAGAAGCAAGAAATAAATATATTGTAACTATAGTTACACACTTATTCTTTTATTTTTATTTCGGTTTTAGTTCTTGTTAAAAATATATTTATTTCTTGCTTCTCTCATATAGTTATATAGTCTTATTAGAATCAATAGTCTAGTTGTAAATAAAGTAAATGTCCCCTAATATTTATTTATTATTAATATTTATTATGGAATTCGTCTACCTTTTTCGAACACTACACAAATTAGTTATGTGCATGAAAGCATGTATCAAATCAACAAATTCAAATGTTTTATAGGTATCTTAGGTACAGTCGAGGACTTTAATTTAGAACCCCCTTAAGGTTGACAGTCCTGTCAAACGGTATAGACATTCTAAGCAAAATGTTACGCAATGGGTCACAAATTAAAAAACTCGACTGTACCTTTTCATTCACCTATTAACATTTTGCTGATGTAAAGTTGCATAACACCATCCCTATACAAAATCAGTTCAGACTAAAAAAAATAAACAAATATGTTTACGGCTTTACTTACATATGAAAAGTGATTCCATATTTTTTTTATGTTTTCTAGAGTGATTAACGCACCACTTCACTGCACAAAAAAGCATATTATTTATTTTTGAGATTTCAGTTAATACAACTGTTACGTTGCGCCGCCATATTCAAACTAGACATCCGTTGGACACAACTTTGACGCCCCGCCTTAGTGGACACAACTTTGATGGTGTCATTTTGCGACGCTAGTTGTGCTTCTATGTTTTTTTCATTCGCTGTTCTCGGTCCACATCTGTGTTCTTTTAAGAAGGCTTACAAATATTTTCTACTTCCTGTCACAGAGAACACACTAGAGCTGGCGCGGAATGTCCGCGTCAGCTCTTGTGAATCGACCTATATCTTCCATATCTATCTACAACCATATCGATTTTCCGAGTTTTAATTTAAACCATTATTTTGATGTGGCAGTAAAATTGTTGTATACAATGTTACATAATTAGGTCTTAAAATTCTCTCCCTTTAATTTTTACAAACCCTTACTATGTAAGTGTTGCATAAAATACTATGTAAACTTTACAGCCTTATCTAGAAGAGGAAATGAGACAACCATCTAATAAGAATACTTTATTAAACATTAAACCATCTCGATCATGCGCGCGAGCGACCAGTCCTGCTTGATCTCCGCCGGCTCCTCGACGGTCACCCCCGCGGCGGTCACCACCCCCAGCTGGTAGCGCCAGAACGAGCGAGCGTCGCGGTAGAACAGCACCTCCATACACTTGCGGACCAGGGCTCTGGACGGAAAAAATATCATGATCTAAAGAAACAAGGTCTGCTACTCCGGATCGTGACACAAGCCTACGTCACTGTACAGCCTGTACACACACGAACTCACACTACGACCGCCAACCACCGATAGGCTCGATAGCAGTGATGACGTAGGCTTATGTCACTCCCACAAAGAATTTTCCCCGGTGTCATACCTTGTATTGTTGTATCATGATCATTATATATATATATATAGGAGGATTTTATATATATAATCCTCCTCGCCGTATCCGACGACAGCGACTCCTTGGGAATATGGAACGCCATGATGTGGCTCGCAAATCCAAACTTCGTTTCAGCAGCCTAAATCTCGCCGCCAATGACCAGCATACCGACAGACTAATCGTTTACACGGTGCCTTTTCAGTACCAGTCATAAAGAGACTCGGGCGGAGGTCACTGGCGCCAAAAAATAGGCGCGTGTTCTATTTCGTGCCAGCGCTGGCATGCCGCGAAAGAATGGCATCGAAAGTGTTTACACGGTGCCTTTTTTAGGCGTCTCAAAATAGTCTCCGTCTAAATCAACCTTAATGGCCCAGGCGAGAAACTTACTAAGGTTCCATGTCCCTGAGTACCTTGAGATACAACTCAACGAGTATTACAGTCTCATGTCGTCAGACTTAACTAGGGACTGTGATTGTGTTCCGGTTCTTAATGGTGAGTGAGGTCACCAAAGCTACTTAGAATGTGCTGTGTTGAGATAGAGGGAAAGCTAGAGGGGGAGCTGAAATTGTGAAATGGTGTATCAACAAATCCACAAATCAATAAAAGAGCTAAACTATGTTTAAATGTAGAGCTTGCGTGATTTGTTATTCTGAATATTTAAAGAATATATTAATAGGTGACTAAATACTAAATTTTAATGGCCATAGGTAATTAAATCATTTAAAATATAATATAATGCTTAAATGTAAAATTAATTAACATACCCCCTTATGCATAAACGTCTATCAAGCCTCTATTATAGTTAACAAGCTGCTAAAGTTGATTTCTCCTTATCTGCCCCATTGACATTTATGTTTGTGAGAAAGAAACAAAAGAACTTTTAGTTAACAGAGGTTTGTTAAGTTTTATGAATAACGGGGTTTAGATTTATTATACATTGCTTTGGCTCGAAAATGGAGAATAATCATTACGTGGTTTTACGATGTTTTCTAAATAACATTGTACTCAATTGTTTATTAAATAAATAAAGAAAAATGTCTACGAGGCAGGCTGTAGGCTTGTTTACCACCATCATAGTATAACAAAATAACTCACTTGGCCCCTTCCAGGTCTAGCGGCCCCTTATCCGCGGCCTCTCGCAATAGCGGGGTCGCCATGTAGGCGCCGAGGCCGGTCGCCACTACGGCATCTTCGTACGCCGTGCCGAGCTTGTCTACAGTGCCTAGAAATGGCTCGCCATCCTGCAAAATGCCACTTGAAATTATTCAACATCCCGTTTTCCTCAGTTGTATCCTAAGCAAGTTTGAGGTCCGCTTTGACAAGTAATGCCAACAATGGCTTCAAATGATTGTATTAATTATTGGAGTTAATGAAACTTAAACTTAATAAAATTATACTTAGTCGGCTCATAAGTTCTGTCACTGGCCTTTAAAATTTAAATTTGGAACTCCTAAAACAAAAACCGTTGTGCATTTGAATTTCGAATCGTTTTTAAATATTTGAGTAGTATAATTTTGCAATTTTCGGTTTTCTTTAACATGGAGTGGACGCTTAAAGATAGCCGTACCGCAATAATTGCATTGCACTATATCGTTGTGGACACTCGCCGACTAAAATTTTTAAGCTACTTGAAAATTTAAAATTCTCTCTAAGATTTGTGTATCGTACCATAGAAAGATACAGGGAGGTCTCTAGTTTAAATGACAAGAAAAGAAGCGGTCGTCCGCGTACAGCTAGGACTCCAGCGGTTGTACAAGCAATTAGGGCACGCATTGCCAGAAATCCCGCTAGGAAACAAAAAGTTATGGCCCTCCAGATGGGTTTGAGCAGAAACACGGTGAAAAGAGTGCTTAATCAAGACCTGAGACTTCGTGCTTATAAACGAAAAACTGGCCATCTTCTCAATGGTCGGCTTAAAGCTTTATGGCTTAAAAGATCTAAAGCTTTATTGAAGAAGTACGCTATAAAAAAGGGTCGTTGTATACTGTTTTCGGACGAGAAAATTTTTGACATAGAAGAAAACTGTAATAAACAAAATGATAGAGTGTACGCTCGCAATAGTAAAGAAGCGTCTAATAGCATTCTCCGTATTCAAAGAGGTCATCACCCTTCATCTGTGATGGTTTGGCTGGGAGTTTCTTATGCGGGCGTCACTAGTATGCATTTTTGTGAGAAAGGAGTAAAAACTAGTGCCAAAGTGTACCAAGACACGGTGTTGACTAATATTGTGAAACCACTATCCCATACGATGTTTCTAAACCAGCATTGGGTTTTCCAGCAGGACTCTGCTCCAGCCCATAAGGCAAAGTCTACACAAGCCTGGCTCGCCTCCAATAAAATCGACTTTATACGGCATGAAGATTGGCCCTCCTCTAGCCCAGATCTTAATCCGTTAGACTATAAAATATGGCAGTATTTAGAGGAAAAGGTGTGCTCAAAACCTCATGCGAATCTAGACTCGCTGAAAAAATCCCTTGCTACGGCAGTGGCCAATATCGACATGAAAGTGGTGCGTGAATCCATTGACGACTGGCCACGCAGACTTCAAGCCTGTTGTCGCGCCGAGCGCGATTCGGACCGGTAAAATTCAGGTAACTGTCTATATTGTCAAGTGGCAACACTGACGTCTAGGATGACAGTTTGGTTGGCGCGAGAAGGGGCGGAGGTTATGTGACACTTTCCGACGGTGGCGCCGACTTGAACGGTACATCTTGCACGAGCATGGGCGTTGGAGACGAGAGGGCATATCTGACTGCCTGTCTCCACGCGGTTTACTAGAGAGGATCATGGTAAGTGCTCATGCATGTTATTTATACTTTATAATCGACATTCTAAGCTACATGAGTGTGGAACAGGGGATTAACCAACGGTCGCTGGTTGTCGTAGTTTCACATGGTCCAATCCCGAGGTACTGGTACCTCTGAAAGGCAAGGGAATAGGACAGGGAATGCCCGGTGCTTCCCAGGAGTGTGTATTGGAATCACACTAGCAAGACATGTAGTACGGTCGATTATGAGATGGAGTACAAGGGCCAGGTCTAGGGGGAAGGCTTATGGAGGACCTCGTGGGGGCACCGCCCCCATGTCCAGCTGGTGCGTTGGGCACCAGGGTACTGAGAGGCAGTATCTATGCTGGAGGCGTAATCGACCGTACGATGGGTCACTCTGGATCGGCCAGTAGACCAGACCCTCTAAAATACATGTAGACAAGTACGGTAAAATAAGGTGTAAGAGTACACCCTGTTGGCGAAGCAGGAGGTGGTCCCCTCCTTCTACACTCATGTGGCTAAGTGTTGTGTGTAGACGTAAATCACATTTTGTAGCTCCAAGCGAATCTATACCCAATCGAATTCAGGCAAGTGTTTCACACACGACTGGGTGTAGAGGGCGCTACAAAATGGTGGAGATGCTGGGATCGAATGTGGGCTGCCAGATAGCCTGGCCTTCCCTGACGTAGTCCGCCGGTATGATGGACTTTGGAGTCGGGAAAGTCGGATTAAGTTCTGATTCCTTCGAACCCAAAGTACCTGCTTACGTATTGTTTCAGGAAAATACGTACCTAATAATTCGTTCCACAGCATACTACGAGGCTTCACAAAAATATACAAATAAACATTTAAATGTTGTTTTATTACCATGTTGCTATGCTGTGAATATATTTTATTTCGTATTTTAGATTAAAGGGTGCACCCTAGATTAAGATCAGTGTGACGTTGTAATATGTGATGATATCATATAATGTTTTAATATTTAATCTGATTGTGAAACAATTTCGAGGTTAAATTTAAGAATAGTAATGTTGGCCAACATGTTACGTATTTATAAGCAAATTCCCTCATTCGCACAGATTTCACAAAAATGTTGTATCTGTGGTCCAATGGTTCGTTCAAGTTTCGTCCATTTATTGTTATTGGCGAACTGACGAAAATAGATTTAAGTGTTTGTAATAATTGTAAACGCGTGATGCACGAAACAGAAGTTTAATTATTTATAGTTAGTAGAATTATAACTAAGTAAGTGTATTCGGGTCGAAGTGAATAAAATTGATATGACGCAGTGGTGATTTCGTGTTGAGTATAAGGAACAATAAGGAGAATCGGAAACTCTGAACGTATCTGCGTGTTGTTGGTAACACTAAACTACCAAAGCGTGCCGGGTTTTCACTTCCGTTTGAAAACTGTGACGAGTTCGTATCATTGTTTCGTCTAAGTGTAATTCGTATGTTTTTGGTGTCTGTTTGGAAAAATCGATTGCAGTGGGTAATCCAGTGTCGAAATATTGTGGTCTAGTGTTGGGAAGCGTTTCCAAGGCGAGTTACGGCAAAACCGAAGGTGAGAAATCAAAAGGGTACTTCGCCGCCATTGCCGGCCGGCGAAATAAAACTTCGCGATATATTGTGGTTCGTGATTTCATTTCTTAGGAAAGTGATCGTTGTGTTTCATTTACGTTTCAGCCGTACCAATAGAGGAAACACACCCAACAAGAGATCGCAGACCTTTCTCTCAGCTAGTGAGAAAATTTTCTAAAAGTGCACCTACGTGCGCCTGTGTGTGCCTACTCGTAAATACACATCTTTTTCGGCCCCGAGGAAATTTCTTGCTTTTCCGGTGAGTGATCAGAGATATATTGCTCTCTCTATATATATATATATATATAATTAGAAGGGATTTGTGTCTTTTTGGAGTGTTAAGCTGCCCAACTACGGTCGCAAAGAAGATACTTAATACATAAGACACTTTAGAGTGTATCAGAAAGCGGATCCAAGGTATTAGTAATGAATTAATAATGATTAATACATGAACCAGATCACAAAGCCGCGGTGGCCAAAACTGGTCTGGAGAACAAAGTGTATATGCTAGCCGAATAGGCGTAAAGCAGCATCACTTGTGTTACATCACGAGTAAGTGAACCAGTGCGCACTCCCCTTTATTCTTAATCAGGCTATGTGTACCCAATATTAGAAAACTTTGTTTGGTGCATAAAGTTTTGTACCTAACCTCTTACCATTTCTGAGTTCAGAGTGAGTTGAAGAATTTATGTTAATTGTAACCCTTGATTATTTACAGCGGTCAGCATGGCAAGCCTTTTGACCAGGGTGGTGGCGAGGCACCTGAAACTAAAACAAGTAGCAGCGGACTCTAGGCTAGTGTTGGAAAAGTGTGCTACCGGAGGTGCCTCGCAGGAAGAATTCACTGCAACCCGTCTCAAGCTGAAGCAATGCTTGGAAGCATTTGACAAGGACCTGATGCAGTATCTGACCGTTGTACAGGATGCTGACATCAGCGAGATGACTCAGGATCAGCTCCAGGCTGAAGATGTCTTGACAGAATTGGAGGCGGCCTTGCAGCTCAATATGAAACAACTTGGGACTACAAATACTACAAAGTCCAAGTTACCCGAGCTCGGCCTCCCTTCCTTTTCTGGTGACAAACTCAAGTGGTGCGAATTTTGGGACCGATTTGCTGCAAATGTCGACGACAGAGACCTTCCAGAGTCAGAGAAGCTCCTATACTTGTTGGGTTGCCTTAAGGGAACAGCACTGGAGACAGTATCTGGAATAACGGCAACCAACGCGAACTACTCTGTGGCTCTGGACACCTTGAAGCGACGATTTGGCTCCAATGACACGCTCATAGATGCACATTATACTGCCCTCAGCAACCTGCAGAAGGCAGATAACACCAGTGCCAGTTGCCGTTGCGTGCTAGACAGCATCGAGCGAAATTTGCGTGTTCTTGAGAAGCTGGGGGAGCCAATCGGAGGTAACAACCTGAGGGCAACAGTGCTATCTAAGTTCCCAGAAAAGGTCATACACGAACATCACTTAACAGCTGGTATGAGCAATGACCTGACGTCCATCCGAAGCAGCCTAGACCGCATTGTGACTGCTATGGAGAAGTCATCAGAGTTCATACCACTACCTGACTTTGCCTCACCTGGAGCTAGCACCACAGAAGCACTGCAAGTCAGGACAGAGATACGCCCTCTGAGCTTGAGCCGTAAACGGAGGCAACCTAGGCATGAGGAAACACCACCGGCAAAACGACCGAAGAGGCAATGTCTGTTTTGCTGCGGAAAAAACCATGCCAGTGCCGACTGTCGGAAGTACGGTACAATGGAAGCTCGCATGAAACAAGTAACGGGAAGGTGTCTTCACTGTCTTCAGCGAAACCATGTCACAGCGGCCTGTAAGCGCAAGATATCATGCTTCCGATGTAAAGGAGACCATCTGGTGATGTTCTGTCCTAAACCGAAGTCTCTTACAGCAGGTAAGAAGACCGAAGACTGGCCCCAAGTTGATTCTTTATGCACCATTACTAAAGGATATACATATTTACAGACCGCAGTAGCAACGTTGCACAACCCTCACACAGAAAGGACTAGACAGGGAAGGATCATTTTGGACAGTGGCTCACAGAGAAGCTATTTGAGTCAAGAAGCTGCCAGGAGCCTAGGTCTGTTGGCCGTTAAGGAAGACCAGCTACTCATTTACACATTCGGAGCCTCCGAGCCACGGAAAATATCGAGCCCTTCCACAATGGTAGTCATCAATACCAAGCGCGGTATCAATAAACAGTTGACTGTGAATATCGTACCGTGGATAACAGACAGGATCCCAGTGGCGTCATTCTAACATCCTGAAGTTGACATACTGGCTGACGATGATACAGTAGGAGAGACTGTTGACTTACTGATTGGGAATGACTTCTACAGTTCTATCCTCAGGGGAAGCCAACTGCTACCTTCTGGATACTGATCTAGGATGGGTTTTATCAGGAAACCTGGCACCTGAAGAATCATGTGATGTCCTGTCCGTTGTGACTTACTGCCAATGTCACATACCTAGCTGTCCATACTTCACCGAGCCTGACCTACCATTAAGGAATATAGACGTCAAATTCCTATGGTCACTAGAAAACATAGGGATCACGGATTCTCCTAAAGCTACAAGACAGGAGGAAGCGGTTCGTCACTTCAATGAGACGGTGCAATTTCGAGACGGCCGATACATGGTGAAGTGGCCATGGATACAGTACCCGCCAGACTTGCCGTCGAACTTCGGCTTGGCTTTAGGTCGACTGAAAAGCGTCCTGAGGAGACTAGACCCAGAGTCCCTTAAGGAATATGATGCTATCCTGAAGGAACAGCTGGAGCTCGGCATAATTGAACTGGTCAGTACAGAATCCGACTCAGACATTGACCATCCTCTCCACTACTTAGCTCATCACATGGTCAAACAGAAGGGAGGAAAACAGGGGCGTATTGTCTACGACGCATCTGCGAAGCTATCAGGACAGAAGAGCCTCAATGAGTGCCTTTACAGCGGTCCCTCTATGCTAGAAGACCTAGCAGCACTTTTACTGAAGTTTCGCACAAAGAAGTATGGCATACTGGCTGACGTGGAAAAGGCGTTCTTGCAGGTAGCACTTCAAGAGGATGACCGCGACGTCACCAGGTTCCTATGGATAAAGGATATCACCCGAGAAGCAACAGAGGATAACCTACTTTATCTGAGATTCCGTAGAGTGGCCTTTGGTATTGTCGCGAGTCCCTTTCTACTTCAGGCGACAATCCGGCATTATATATGTCAGACAAACAAGGACCTGCTGAAACCAATAGGAGAAAAGTGTTATGTAGATAACCTAGTGACTGGGGCCGCCACTCTGCATGAGGCTGAGCAGATCTACAACCAAACTAGGATTGTGTTTGAGCAGCTGTCCATGAACATGAGGGACTGGATTTCGAACAGCCAGAGCTTCATGGACATGATACCAGAACAGCTAAGATCAGTCAATCGTGACCACGTCAAGGTACTGGAACTGATGTGGAAAGTCCAGGACGACAAATTGAAACTGAACTTAACTGAGAGCCATTTCAATACAGAACCTCCTGTGGACACAAAAAGGAAAGTTCTCCGGGCTTTAGCACGTGTTTATGACCCTTGTCGGTTTGTATGTCCACTCATGCTGTCGATGAAGATTATTTTTCAAAACATTTGCGAAAGGAAATGTAAGTGGGACGCGGAGCTGCCTTCAGACATAATCACATCTGTGAACAGTGTGTTGGAAAGCCTGAGGATCATCGAGGAAATTGAAATACCTAGGTATATAGGATCAGATACCTCTGAGAAAGGCGTGAAGTATCAACTACACTGCTACACAGATGCATCAATGGACGCTTACGCAGCGGTCGTCTACCTCAAGGTGATCAACGAACAGCAAGGTCCATCAATCTCTTTTATAATGGCAAAATCACACGTGTCACAGGCCAAGGACAAAGACGACTTGAAGATTCCCAAGTTGGAATTACTCGGATATCTGATCGGGAGCAGACTCCTGAAGTACATAAGGAGACATCTGGAGCTTCATATAGAGAAAGAGTATTTATGGACCGACAGCTTGGTAGTACTCGGTTGGATGAGGTCGAACAAGTTGCTTCCACCTTTCGTCAGCAACAGAGTGAATGAGATTAAACGTGATCACCCGAACACCGAGATGCTCTACGTCCACACTGGGTCTAACCCTGCTGACATTGCCACCCGCCCAGAGCTGTTCCAAGAAAAAATTAAACTTTGGTTCAACGGCCCAGACTTCCTCATCGAAGACGAATCCAACTGGCCTGTAAACAGACTCTATGAGGCCCATCAAAATCTTCTTTCTGTTGGGGAGGTCCTGGGTGACGTCCCAGGTGAGCCCATACATGAAATACACACCAGTAGTGATGTGGGCCCAAATGAGTCACTGGAGCCAGGAAATAGTCCCAGTGAGCGCATGGATGTTGAGCCTATCGAACTCCAAGGTTTGAGTATGCCCATAGACAACGTTGACTACCCTACTGACGGATTCATGGAACTTGATAATCCTGAAACACAATTACATGGAGAAAGCAATCAGCAGCAGGCAGGCAAGACGAAAACCGTGGCTGATATAAAAGAATTGCAAAAGAGACACTTCCAAGAAGAACTTGATGGGAAGAGAACACATCTAGCCAGAAATCTAGACCTCTTTGTTGACGTGGATGGCGTGTTAAGGTGCCGTGGACGTATGGCGAACACGACTTGGAGTTATGACATGAAGTATCCAATATTGCTGCCAAAAAACTCTGAGTTCACAGAAATAGTTATTAGAGAAACTCACGAGAGCAATTACCATGTGGGTGCTGCACATACACTGAGCCTTATCAGAGAGCGATATTGGATACCCCAAGGGAAGGCACAAGTCCTGAAGGTGATAAGGAGATGCTCGCAGTGTATCAAACATGGTGGCGGGCCATATCGGTTACCAGATGCACCGGCGTTACCAGCAGAACGGGTGAATTATAACAGACCCTATACATACACCGGGCTTGATTATCTGGGGCCGCTTTTCGTGAGTACTCCTAATGGCAGAGAAAAGAGATGGATAGCCCTATTCACGTGTTTAACGGTACGAGCGATACATCTTGAGATCGTGAAGGACCTGTCGGCTGAAGAATGTCTTTTAGCAATACGAAGATTCGCAGCGACTAGAAATAAACCACAGAGGATGTACTCGGACAATGCAACTTGCTTCAAGTTAGTATCCGAAGTCGTGCAGCAGCCGTATTGCGTCAAGAATGATATCCAGTGGAAGTTCATACCTCAGCTAGCCCCATGGCACGGAGGGTATTACGAACGTCTGGTAGCTCTGGTGAAGCATTGCCTAAAGCGAACCCTCGAGAAGCACCTCCTTAATGATACCAGACTAGTGACAGTCATTAAAGAAGTAGAGGCAGTGCTCAATTCAAGACCGCTAGCAAGAGTTGGCACTGAAGTTGAACACATCTTGTGCCCGGCAGATTTCTTAAGCATGGGACAGTGCTTGACCATGAGACCCTCTGCCGCAGAAGTCCAAATGGATACTACGACTACGAAGCGTGACCTAGTAGAGAGCTGGCAGAGAGGACACAAGATTTTGGAGGAGTTCAAGAAAATGTTCATTGGACAGTATCTCGCTAGTCTCAGAGAGAGATACAACAATGCACCTAAGCAGCCCAGAGTTATGTCTCACCAGAGGCCACAAGTGGGTGACCTTGTCCAGATTAAGTCTGACCTGAAGAACAGGAACTTGTGGAAAGTTGGTAAAATCGACCAGCTAATTAAGGGAAGTGATGGTGAGTCTAGGGTTGCAAGAATCAAGGTGGACGGTTCTACATTGACACGTTCCATTGGTCATCTCTACCCCTTGGAGATAGAGGACGAGACACCTGAAGCAGAACCGGTAGCAAGAAGCGAGGATGAGACGGCGGAAAAGAACATACCAGACAGTGGTGTTCCGGAAGCACTTGGTGACCAAGCAGACACCGAGGTGAACACCCCCGCTGATTGTGAAGTGGCCAGTCTCAATGAAGGTCCCCTACCAGATGAGCAGCCCGAAGATGGAGGCGAGAGAAAGAGCAAAAGAGCCGCTGCCATTCGTGCCAGGGATAAAATCCTGGAGTGGACGCGGCACCTACTCGCCTTGCTGCAATAACCTTCTTCACTGCTGGGAGTGTCGCGCCGAGCGCGATTCGGACCGGTAAAATTCAGGTAACTGTCTATATTGTCAAGTGGCAACACTGACGTCTAGGATGACAGTTTGGTTGGCGCGAGAAGGGGCGGAGGTTATGTGACACTTTCCGACGGTGGCGCCGACTTGAACGGTACATCTTGCACGAGCATGGGCGTTGGAGACGAGAGGGCATATCTGACTGCCTGTCTCCACGCGGTTTACTAGAGAGGATCATGGTAAGTGCTCATGCATGTTATTTATACTTTATAATCGACATTCTAAGCTACATGAGTGTGGAACAGGGGATTAACCAACGGTCGCTGGTTGTCGTAGTTTCACATGGTCCAATCCCGAGGTACTGGTACCTCTGAAAGGCAAGGGAATAGGACAGGGAATGCCCGGTGCTTCCCAGGAGTGTGTATTGGAATCACACTAGCAAGACATGTAGTACGGTCGATTATGAGATGGAGTACAAGGGCCAGGTCTAGGGGGAAGGCTTATGGAGGACCTCGTGGGGGCACCGCCCCCATGTCCAGCTGGTGCGTTGGGCACCAGGGTACTGAGAGGCAGTATCTATGCTGGAGGCGTAATCGACCGTACGATGGGTCACTCTGGATCGGCCAGTAGACCAGACCCTCTAAAATACATGTAGACAAGTACGGTAAAATAAGGTGTAAGAGTACACTCTGTTGGCGAAGCAGGAGGTGGTCCCCTCCTTCTACACTCATGTGGCTAAGTGTTGTGTGTAGACGTAAATCACATTTTGTAGCTCCAAGCGAATCTATACCCAATCGAATTCAGGCAAGTGTTTCACACACGACTGGGTGTAGAGGGCACTACACCTGTGTAGATAATTATGGCGGTCATTTTGAATAAATGTTATACATTTAGATTCTCTAGTTTATAAGCTTTCAAACGCTGTACAAATTATACGGAATAAACTTAAACTTTTGTTTTTATTTGATACTATGTATATGACAGAACTTATGAGCCGACTAAGTAGAATAACACTTTAAATTGTAGACTACATAGAAAAAAAAATTGCTAAGATGTTTTGCAGCTCTGTGTGACTAAGGTCTTATAATAATAATGATTTATTTCACATTAAGATACATGTTTCCTTACAACTAGAGACTTGAATTGATAATTCAAATAAAACAATTGATTCTCAGGCCAAAGAATCGTTTGTTGGGAGAAATTTATGTATTTTTCGTTTATTTGCACACTGGTATCATCCTAAGAAGTATACTGAAATATAATTACTAATTGCCATTTTGGACCAACAGTTTTATAATATAATGTGTAAACTATATAGTTATTTTATTTTTATACCATAAATTAGTGTATTAATTATAGTTCCAATAAATAGATTGATTTTGCAACCACCCTATTTATTGAAACTATAAGTAATTCCTGTATAAAGGTCAAGGTTAAAAGGTTTGCTTACCTGCATGCCAGCCACAATGTAGTTGCTCCACAGGGGATCCATCTTGCTGCGCTTGTTGTACAACACACGGGTCAACCAGCAGTGGAGAGACTTGGGCTTCAGCTGCAGACCATCTCCAATGCACTGCTCGTCAATACTAGAATCATGAAATAATAATCAGGAGGTTTCAAGTCTGCACTAATTTACATTACATAATAGTAGTTCAGTGTGTCAGCTTGTTTAGCCTAGCTGGTAGTGACACTGCCTCTGAAGCTAGAGGTCCCGGGTTCGAATCCCGGTAAGGGCATTTGTTTCTGTGGTGAGCAGACTTTTGTTCCTGAGACTTGGATGTTTTCTATGTATTTTAAATATGTATATCTATGTCCCCCTAATTTTTATTTATTTATTTAGTTTAGTTGTTTGACTTGGTATCAACAGCACTGAGACACTTGAATAGCAAGGCATGGACCCTAATGAACCTAATTTTGTTGGCTTCAGCCTCTGCTAAACTGGATTACAAAGGTGCCAAAACTTGACTTCAACAATGAATAAACTAGTAAAGATTGCATGTGCTAAGCTTTGCAGGAATCATCTTAGGCTGTAAAGTGTCTTAACATAGCTGGCAGTGTCGAAAATATGTTCTGATGATCTTTAGCTCAAATAATGTTTAAGGTTAGCTCCATTTGTTTTAAAATAGTTCCAATACCATTAATTAATTAAGGTAAATAACATGTCAAGTAAAGAAATTGAGACACATATAGGGCATGCTTGGTATAAGTACTGGGCACATAAAGAAGTAATGAAGGATAAGACAATGAAATGTTCCGTTAAGGGAAAACTATTTAACAGTTGCATACTCCCAATCCTAACATATGGATGCCTGATGTGGGCGCTAACTAATTCACAACAGACTAAACTTCGTAACTGTCAGCGAAGCATGGAACGAAGCATGATGGGTAAAAGAAAATTAGATAAAATTAACCACAACATAATTAGAAAACTACAAAAACCCAAGATGTGGTATTAAAATTAAGAGGGCTTAAGTGGAAGTGGGCTGGCCATGTAATCAGAGGTGAAGAGAAGTGGAATAAATTAGTCACACTGTGGTACCCTACAGAGCACAAGCGGAAACAAGGAAAGCCATTCAGGAGATGGGAGGACGACTTAGTTAAGACAGCTGGCAGAACTTGGACTAGACTCGCACGAAAAAGACAAGATTGGAAAGTGTTGGAGGAGGCCTTTGCCAAAGGGCACACAGACAAAAAAATTAATAAAAAAAAAACTGTAATGTTATATATATGTAAAATGCAACTATATTCTGTAAAAGGCTATAAATAAAATAAATAAGTTCCAATACCATCACATTTGGTTCCAAAACAATCTAATCAAAGCTCAAACTAAAGGCTGCAGCCTTTAAATACTTACATTTTCTGTTCAATAATGTCTTTCAAGTACTGATAGTCAGCGTAATCACCACCATTGCCCAGCAGTATCAGATCATTGACTTTGGTGACTCTCGGACAGTCGCGGAAGCGGGCCAGCGAGCCGTAGGAGCCGAGCATGTCAGCCGCGACCACGCAGCCCCCGTTGAAGCGGACACCAATTACTGTGGTTGTTGTAGTGATTGGCTGGGCGGAGCTGGAATAAGTAGTCATGATGATCGACAATGTTGAATTGGTGCAGTTAAGTGATTAGAATGTCGTTCCTTAAAACATTAGTAAGCCTAGCAAAGAACCCCCATGCTGCTTATACGGAATGATGGCTATAATAAATAAAACAATGTAAGAATAACTTACTGTGCCTTGAATTGTTGTACAGTGTGGTTAACTGGGCCAAAAGAAGACGAGTTCCCAGGGAAGTTGTAGAAAGCGCCCGGTGCGGGCCCATTTTGCCAAAAGGCCGCTGGATTCATGATGTCACCCGAGAATGCCATTGTGGAAATATACTAAATTATTTGCTTTATTCACTAGACCAAGAAAACTTGCAAAAATTGCTAGGCAATGACAAGCGGCTTCGAAATGACAAACAAGTTTTGTGGACGTTCCATTTACCAAGAATCCTTTATCTTTAAAAAGATTTAGCGTCAGAAAAACTTATCGTTCATATACATAACTTTTATGATTGAAGACCATTTTTAGTTACTTATATTTTATGCATTTATTTTCATTGGTTTTGGTCCCAAACAATTGTTCATAACTGAAAATGCTGTAACGCGATGTAATAGTAAGAGTAAAACAAAACGTTATAGTTCGTTTAGAAATTTAAGTATGTGTAGTGTATTCTTTGAAATTATTGTGTAAATTGTTTTTACGTCATTTCTAATATGTGTACATAAATTATGCACAGTAGCGTACTCCCATTGTTGAATAATATACTCATGTGAAAGCTTTACATTTTTTTTTTGCTTACTTTTTCGATTAGTGATAGATTTGAAGACTTGCAACTAACTTCGTATTATTAAAAATGCATCCAGTTTCTGAACGAAACCTAAATCCGAATGTCTAGCTATAGCTAACTTCACGTTCTTTCAGATTCCTCTTCTAAAATTGACACAACAAAATGTCTAAGAGAGGTTTGTGAAATTATAAAATATCCACTTAAATCCCTTTCTAAAGTGCACAAATAAGTTAACAAACATGTGAAGATCGTGTCTAGTGCAGTAGCCGTTGTGATATCATGTATATTTTTGGAATACCGCGTTTGGGCTAATGTTTTGGTGAAACATAAAAATACGTATTAAGTTGTGAATTCTCTTGTTTTAAGGACGTGGTGGTTCCGCGGGAGCGAAGTTCCGCATCTCGCTGGGTCTCCCAGTAGGTGCCGTCATCAACTGTGCCGACAACACAGGTAAAACTTCGGTATATTTGCGTATAACAATTATAACCTCAAAACATGCACGTTCGAGGCTGACAACTGATGATGATCCTATACTAGAATACACAAAGTGTATTGATTTATGATGATTTCTTCCTTGGCTGTGTCTGAAGTTATTGCAGTCCTCGAATACGAGTCATTTATCTTAAAATGTGCTAATTCAATCAAAATATGTATGTATGTACCCTTTTGTACTTGTAATTCTTTAGCTAGAAAGAACGTCTGAAAGTCTCATTACGTTGAGTAGTTATTGTTTAAATTAAAGCCTTATTCATAAAAACATTCAGCAAATGATAGACAAACATCCAACTTTTTAATTTTCAGGCGCCAAGAACCTGTATGTGATCGCCGTGCAGGGCATCAAAGGTCGCCTGAACAGGCTGCCGGCGGCCGGTTCCGGAGACATGATCGTTGCTACTGTCAAGAAAGGCAAACCTGAACTCAGGAAAAAGGTAACAGTATTTTTTTTAAAATGAAAATGTGATTGGTGCAAAGATGAGGCCGACGATGAAGCGAGCTCACCTTAAAGATGCCTATTCACTCTACTGTTACACACAGCATTTCTACTGTTACCAGTTAGGCGGTATAGTTAACATGAATTGTCTGAGTTTTATCAATTTAGTCACTTAAAAAGCTACTTTACTGTCCAAGCAAGAAAGTTCAATTAATGGTGTTTTGATTAAGTTGGATATTTACATTATATTGATATTATCAACCTACCTTCATTCATACAATTCTATTGCTAGTGACTCTGCCTACATGATGACAGTCCTGGGTTCGAATCTCAGGCAGACCTGTAACTTTATTATCAATATAATTTCATTAAAGGGCAAGTATTTATGTGTTGCGAATGAGTATTTGTTTTCAAGTCAATGTTTTCTATCTATTTATTTCTCATTGTCACCATCCATTTGTTCTAGTTGATTTGTTCAACTTGTAAGTGGGAACAGATCCCTTAAAGGAAGTAATCTCTTCTTTATACTTCTAAATCAAAATTCTACTTTTTGTTTGTTGTATTCATTTTATCATGTTTTATGTACAATAAAGTAATACATACACACATATATGTCTCTATTATAAATACGATATTGCTATATACGATATTCAAACAACTTGAAAAGTTGACTGCTTCATTGTGTTTGAAAGAAGGGTCAAATAAAACTCTGTATGAAAGTATTGGGCATGCATAGGTACTAATTTTGTGCTTGCTATGATGACTGCCAATGGTTTCGCTAATACTCTGAACTGTTACTAACAGATTGACGATATTCCTTGGCTGACTGAGCAGCACATTCTTTATTTTTATTTTTTATTTATTGCAGAAACACACAGGCTTACATAATGAGGATGCATAATATGTTTAGCATATATTAGACCTAAAGTTTCCTTAAAGATACAATTCAAGATTGCTGTTACTACTATATTTAAATGTGTCAATATCAACCAAAGTTATGACTTTAGATTTTTTCAATAAGGCACCATTTCCTTCCTGGCACAATTAGAAATTCGTCCTTATTGTCATTGACAAAAGCGGAGCGCTATGCGAGGTTAAGCAATGTCGGGCGAGGTTAGTTCTTGGATGGATGACCGCTTTGAGTGGGTACTAACTGAGCGCTCCCGTGCTTTGGAAGGCACGTTAAGACGTTGATCCCGGTTGCTGTCTATGATAGCAGTCGTTAAGCCAAGTTAGAGGCCTCCGGGCGGCTTGAGAACTTCTAACAGTCAAGTTCAAGTTGCCAACTCACTTGACAAGCCTAATCCTAATAAGGTCTGGTTTCCCCTTCGGGTTGGATGGTCAGATGGCAGTCGCTCCCGTCAAAACTAGTGCCTACGCCAATTCTTGGGATTAGGTAGCCTAGTAAAATGCGCCTCAAATATAGTTTTCAACCTTTTGGACGCCAACGACGGATATATCCGTCACGGCGTGCATTGAGATATCAGCCTTCATGCATTTCTATAGGGTTCCACTTCGCGTTTGACATTCCGATGTCATGGCGTGTGAGTGACAGCGTTTGTATTTATTTCACAGTGTTGAAAAGGTAAAAACATTTTTTACAAATGTGATGAACCACAACGGTATACGAAAATAGAGCTTCCCATCACATGTTAAGTTTAGTATGCTTCTTGTCACAGGCCTCCTCTAACATCTAACATCTCCTCTAACATTATTTTCGAACCATGAGATCTTCGAGAAGTCAGTACGGCTGCCAGTTTTGTTGCGTTGCACTTTTAGCACAGGTGACAGGTGTGTACTCCCTACGGACATGGTGCAACTTCGACCCCCCCTTGTCAAGTGAGTGGGCAACTTGACTGTTAGAAGTTCTCAAGCCGCTCGGAGGGTTCTAACTTGGCTTAACAACTGCTCCCATAGGCAACAGCTGGGATCAACAGCTTAACGTGCCTTCCAAAGTACGGGAGCCCTCAGTTAGTAACCACTCAAAGCGGTCACCCATCCAAGAACTGACCTGAACCCACGTTGCTTAAACTCGCATAACTCACGCGGTACGCGGGCACCGCTGGTCCACGAACACTGCGTACATCTACTAATCTCTAGTATCCCTAACGACTGATCTCCAGTTTGCAATCACAGTTAGCCAGGATCTTTTTATACTGTCCTCTTATTCCATCTTTTGGGTACCAAGATCTATTTTTTTTCATTCATGCCATATTCTAAAACATATTTCTCTCCGCAGGTAATGCCGGCAGTGGTAATCCGGCAACGGAAACCGTTCAGAAGGCGTGATGGAGTTTTTATATACTTCGAGGACAACGCGGGCGTCATAGTGAACAATAAGGGCGAGATGAAGGGCTCCGCGATCACCGGGCCCGTGGCTAAGGAGTGCGCTGACCTGTGGCCCCGTATCGCGTCCAACGCGAGCTCTATAGCTTGAACTTGAATATATGGTTAAGAAAACTTGATTGTTTTATTTGATTAACTAAATACATGATGCCCACGGTCGCTTTCTACCATCGCACCGCTCGCCGTCCGCAGGGCATTCATCCTCACACCTTAGGGTGGTATTCCACTCATCCAATATCTTTGTCCAATATACATTTGATCAAAGAAATTGGATGGTTTCATCAAATTTGGATGGGACCCCGACATTTGATCAAAGATTCTGATGACAGTTAAATCAATATGACTACTGACTACGCATGAAAAAAAAAAACGGACAAATATATTGGATGAGTGGAATAGGCCTCTGTCAAAGAAATTGATCAAAGATTGGACAGATATTGGACGAGTGGAATACCACCCTTAGAACCTAAATGGTCGCGTACGGTACGGTTTCAGAGAAATTTCCTCTCGGACGCTCCGGTTGTGGAATACTACCTGTCGAGGTTTTCCCGAGGAACTACAGTGTATAAATCGAAACCCTAGTTCACAATTGTACTAATTACGAGGAATAATTTGCTGTAATTATAACTATGGTGCACTAATCATAGTCTTAATTTCGCTACTTTTTTTCTCGTAAATAGTACGATTTCGAACTAAGGCATCGAAATATTTAATGGGTCGGCAACGCGCATGTGACACCCCTGGAGCTGCAGGCGTCCATAGACTGCGATGACCGCTTACCATCATGCGGGCCGTACGCTTGTTTGCCTCCGACGCGGTATAAAACTTATTGGTTGCCTGCGTGATGGTACTGATGGTAACGCCATACGCTTGAGACTCCAGAACAATGATAAGAGCGCTGACGACCCTTTTTTAACCCCCGACGGGCAACGAAAGAGATTAAGTTTAACATATGTGTGTCTGTCTGTGGAATCGTAGCTCTTTAACGGGTGATCCGATTTGAATGCGTTTTTATCCGAAAGCAGGCTTCTAGCAATTACAAATCAAAATCGGTTGAATGAAAATGTCGGGGGATTTCATAATTTTTTAATTTCTATTAAAATTATTTGATTTAAGAATTTCGTGGTATTGAAAGCTAGAGACAAATGCAGGTATATAGCTCATTCTCAACACGGCCGTTCATCCCTAATAGTCCCGTGGAAGAAGTTCCATGGTGGAACTAGTGAAACTACTCAAGTTCTCATGTTCGGTTCTGGCGCTTCGCCGGTCGCTGCCGCGGGACGCTCGATTCCCCTTTATTGCTCTTGTACCATTAATGGAACTAGGAACTAAGTGACACACTTATGTATCGCTAGTTCAACTGATGGTACCATCGCCAACACTGTGAACTGAGAGTTCGTGCACTTTTTGCCTATTGTATTAAGGATCACGAATGTTGTTTTAGTACCATTGAGGCAAGTTCGATAATATTAATGATACTAGTAGTGACACACTTGTATAAGTTAGCTTCACTCAACGTTTTAAATTTTAGTAAGGGTGCGTCTCCACTTCCCCTCAGCGGCGTGTGGGATGCACCCTTACTCATTAAAGTGCTGCGAAGTGGGGATCGACTTCCTGCTATTTGACAGTTTTCCTTCATTATGGATTATGGTTTGGGAATTAGAAAGGGTATTTATACTTATATAAAATGAAACAAATGAAATAGCTGTCTATGTTTATTTGGTATTCATCACAATAAAGAGTTACCTTAATAATCTTTCGCACAACATATTTTACTACGTCCAACCAACACTACTCTTACACTAAGATTGGAATTGTATTGAACTGTGCGGCCGCGCGGTCTGACTGGGCGCCATTTTTATTTACAATTTTACAAGTAAACTGGCAACAGGCTGTTTGAGCAATTAAGAGTTGCCAGGAATTGTGTTGCCGGTTTACAATGATAAAATTGTAACTTGAAGCTTTTTATTATGGACTCCTCCCTGCGAGTTAATTACGAAACTATAAGCGGACGTCCATTCTGAAACTCAAATCTGTTTAAAACATTGTTGATTTACGATGACAGATGAGACGTGCGGATGTCTGCGGTGCCGGTGCTACGAAATTAAGCTACTTTCTCTAAGATGTAATAGAGATTCGTGAAGTGGAATCAAATTGAAAAACCCACCACTGTTCTTAAAAACCGTGTCTCAGTACTGAATCTATACTGAGGCACGATCTTTGTTCTAATTATGTTTATTTCCACAACAGTAGCAAATATGCACACGGCCCGTTTGTTGGTGAGCGTTGCTGCAGCCCTAAAGATCCCGAATCGTCGATAAGGTGCAAATCCATTTGGACATTCACTTGTAACGAGCATACTAGCGAAACGACTGTAAATTTGCTTTGAGCTTTTGCCGAGCCGAGCAATTTTGCCAGTGCTCCGCCGCCGCCCAACTCCGCCCACACCTCCCACGCATGTCGATTTTTTGACGAGCATATACTAGAGCGTTCGCTAGAATGTTCGTAGCGACGTTTGTCTCTGTTCGTTGGTCAGTTCGACAAAAAACAAACGGCGGATGCCCGATGTTCTGTTACAAGTCAATGCTCAAGTGTATCAGCACCTTTACACAAAAATCTTACTGAAACCGCCAAAGGCACCTTTGTGTGAAATTTAATTGTCAGTTTGTGATGAATAACATCTATTTGGGGAGCATCTATATCCAGCAATGGACGTTCTTCGGCTGACGGTGATACAAGTAATATAATCATAAAGTGTAGACGATTTTCTTGGCCGACTATCATTCATTGTTGGAGCTCGCTAAGTATTCCAGAAACCCATATAGTGTGCAATTAATAGGGTGCATCCTGTCTCCAGCGCGGCGGATGGTGGAGCAGTAGCGGTGAACGAGATACGAAATAGAGTGACCTTGGTTTTTATATGCCTATCTCGTACTATCTTATCGCGTCGTACTGGAGAGTTTGGATGCGCCTATTGAACCTCTGGCTACACGATTGACAACACGCTTTTTCCACAAAGGTGACCTTGGTGGATATAACCTTGTAGGAGACGATGGGCGCCAAAATATTACTTGACATCGCAAGCCTTGGTACTACCAATGTCACATTTGTGGAAAGGGCGTTCTGTCAACCGTGTAGCCAGAGCTTAAGGAGGTTTTGCGAGATGACTAGCGCTTGGTTTGATCCAATTGGTTAAAATTCTTCAACCAATTTGACCACATCAGACGCATGTTTCTTAAAATATATGGAAAGTAAAAACTGGCATCACTTTTGGGAAAACATATTTGTCAGTGTTGCCATGTTTTCACGTTGAGTTTAGCATTTTTTTTTCTCTATTATAATATAATGCGATTTAATTTGAAATGCATAGTCAAAAATGATTGAGGTAGGTATAGCCAGATGAAGCAAAAAATAACGTCTACTAGGTAACTAAAAGCGTTATTTTTCTCTGCAGCCGACAGTACATGCTTAACCCCGTGGACGCCAAAACGCCTAAAGACGGTGCGTGTTGTCGTGCCCACAGCGCCAATAACGACTATAGATGTTATAAGTCACATTCGTTCTTACAGCTTAAGGTTCACCTACACTTTCTATGGAAAAAAATTGGCGTGTTCGACGTCCAAAGGTACTATAACCACATCCTAAGACCACAGCTTAAATATCGACGCTGATACGTCAAATATTTTCAAAGTAGAGCCAGAATATGGTCTACTTTACCTTGAACTGCTTTATGTTCCGGTGTCCTAATAACTACCTAGGTATCTATTAGCAAATCGGTGGGAATCGGTTAAAAGGACGCTTCGCCACTACACCACATAAAGACCATTTCAAGGCCCGTCAGAAGTGTTTACCATCATACCACTGCCAGCTTTTCTTTTCTCAAAACGACCTCTGGTATCTATGATAAGCTAGAAGTCGTTTTGAGAATTGGTCATTTTGGGATGTGGTCAGTCATCATGCTACCTCACTCATTAAATGATCTAGCTGCAATGTTTTTCTGTCTCTAATAAGCATATGTGTTGGTAAATACATGAATAAAACCTTCCCGAAGATGGCAACTTTAAAATACAAGTTATATGTCAAACCGCGCGGCCGTGCCGCAAGCAATTCCATCCTAACATTAATTTAAATTCATCTAACGGCTGATATATTCCATTCGTTACACAAAAATAAAAAAATAAATTACAATTTTTTCATTAATCATCCATTTACATTTTTTTTCTACCATCTCAACCATTCGACTTAAATTAAAAAAGGTTAACTGGAACGCATCCTTACGCAGCCATTTTTAAAAACAGATAATTAATACTATTTGAGCTTGCTAGTAAATCGCTCGTTTCAGTGTTGCCATAGCAGAAAATTCTTGTTAACCTTTTTGGCGGTTTCGCATGTTGCATTGGCTATGTGGTCTAGAATCGCCGGGTCTGGTTCAGGACCATCTGACGCACGCTGAAGGTCGACAGGCCCAGGCCAATGGCTGCTAGGGCGAGTGCCGATCTAGACATCATCTTCTCACGATTCGCAGGCTGGAAAGAAGAGAAAATGAATTTTAATTGAAATTAATCATCATCATCCTTGCTGGTAAGAGTGGCAAGGGAAGGAGGCCTAGCGGGTAATATCTAAACACCAAGGGTGTGTTGCACCAACTGACGATTACAGATCGATCAACGTTAAATATGGCGCCGGCAGCTGTCATCCCATAGGGGCCCTATACACAATTAATAATATTAATATTATCACAATCCAAGTGTGCCAATATTATCGCGGTTTTAAAAATTGCAAACTATTTAAAACAAGGGTGCCTTGACCTATGATCATGACAGCCATTGTCAGTCTTTAGAGATATATTTAGGGTTGCCAGGCCGAGGCGTTATATAACTAATTTGGCAAAGTCGAGCATATTTCAGGCATAGCGATGTATGACCAAGAGTTGTAAACTACAAGTATAAATATGTAAATTTACACAATCTATTATCTGCTCTCATGAATGATGAAATTCATGATATCGTATTAACTATCTACCATTGAAACTCGTAACTTCAATGATGCCTATCTTTGCCTCCAACCACACGCCACTACTACTTACATCCTGAGGGCCTACTCCAAACATCGAACTTCGATTCACAGATAACACGCTTGCCGCGCCGCAATTCGCGCAATTGTCAATGTCTCTGATTATAGAGTCCGAGGAGAAAGATAGCCAGGTATATGTCTTATCTTATCTGATTTTATTTTTATGAGGGCCCTTGCAGATGCACTTCGACCCAATGGGATCTTTTGTGCAATTGCCCCCTCCTTTATACCTACTCTAAGCTACTCTCCAATATTTCCACAAACCGGATGATGGAGCTCAGCGGGAGTACTCTTAATTCCTTTGGTTCTGGGTAACCATTACCAAAGTCATTCAGTTTTTGTCTGGCAATGGCGTGACATTCACACAGAAAGTGTTCCATTCTCTCGTCATCCTCGCCACGCATCCTACAGGTATATGTACAATAGTGAGAGAATCGGAAGGTGTATGAAAAGGCAAGTGGAAATACCCTCCGAAAAACTTGCGTTTTTAAAATCCATGTATTTAGTACCTACCCCATCGTATCCATATACTTAAACTTGCGGCTCAGTGAGCTGTGCTGTAGACCTCAGGATTGATTTTATATATTTAAAAAATTACGAAACTGAATCGACGCAAAAATCTATACAATTATCGAACCTGCTCACAAAATATCACGAGAATTGTTTGAGGAATGAGACTTGTAGAGGAGAACAGCTGGACAGCTGGAGTCTAGAGACTTACAGACGGAGACGCTTCGCTAGCTCGATCAAATCATTATTTCTTCTCAAAAAATTTTGAAGATCATGTGCTCATTCTCAGTCAACATCTGAACATTATGTCAAGTAACTCTAGCGAATGTTGGCAAACGCCGCCGGCGCTTATATTTTTAAACGAATCATATGACTACAATAAGAATAGTCGTACAATTCGTACATGTGATACATTGATGAAGCGTGCCATACACAGATGAAAGGATGAGACTATTTTGAACCTACATACAAATATGTATTAACTTTTTTTATGAATGATTGAAACATTTTATTTCAGACCCAAGTTTATACCACGTCTGTGGCAAACAAGCGTACAGCCCGCCTGATGGTAAGCGGACTTGTATGCTCTTCAGGGCACCTTATTTGCTCCAATATCATCGTCATAGGCGTTTAATATTGGACACGCACCGGACAACGCAGTGTAGAAAGGCCACAAAAAAGGTAGACCAAAGATGGGTCAAGATCGCGCGAAGCGATGAGGGCGGCGCAACACCGGTCATTATTGTGGAGATCTTTGTCCAGCAAAGGACATCTTCCAGCTGACGATGATGATGAGCCTTTTGGCTTTAGCTGGGAGTTAGGATTGTGTGTGGGTGGGCGTCTCTTTCAGGCCACCCGCCCGATAGAAAACCACATCTCCAGTACGCTACACCACGAGTACGGGCGACGACGTATAAATGAGGGACGCACATGTGCTACTCCGCTGCAGTGCGGACCGGGACAAGCTAATAATTGTGATGATCGGATGAGTAAGTTCCGGAGAATACCCCCTAAATACAAACTTCACCAGTTTATAATATAGATAAAAGAATGTTCAAGTTGGCAACAAGATATGTTTTTAAATAACGACATAACATTCATTCATTTGTGTGACGCATGTCTGACGTTTGTTTGTATTGTGTTACATATTTAGTACAATGCACACTATGCATGACGTTTCATATACGTATACGTACCACCATTGCAAATAATCTTTAATACGACTAACAGTATCGATTTTGAACACACTCAGAGCAAATATATTAGTGGCACTGTGAGCTGTAGGTAGACCACGCAAAAAAAAAACTTTTTGGGGTTCCCTACTTAAAGGGTAAAAAAACCCGGCCAAGAGCGTGTCGGGCCACGCTCAGTGTAGGGTTCCGTAGTTTTCCGTCCGTCACATTAAGTTGACATATTAAGTACAGAAACACAAAACCTTTGAAAGCACGTCATTTCATTGTGATTTTGTATAAATGACAGGTACAATAAACACCTGTTTATACGGTTAAATTACAAACTTAGTTCAGAAATTATTTTTGTAATTTTTTCAAAAACTATTCAACCTATCAAGTTCAAAATAATTTTCCTACAAAGTTTTTATAAAGTTCTACTTTTGAGATTTTTTTAATATTTTTAAAACTTATGGTTCAAAAGTTAGAGGGGGGGGGACACATTTTTTTTTACTTCTGGAGCGATTATTTCCGAAAATATTAACATTATCAAAAAATGATTTTAGTAAACCCCTATTTATTTTTAAATACCTATCTAACAATATATCACACGTTAGGGTTAAAATGAAAAAAAAAAAACACTCCCCACTTTACGTATATGGGAGGTACCCTAATAAAATATTTTTTCCACTTTTTATTTTACCACTTTGTCGGCGTAATTGATATACATATTAGTACCAAATTTCAGCTTTCTAGTGCTAACGGTCACTGAGATTATCCGCGGACGGACGGACAGACGGACGGACAGACGGACGGACAGACATGGCGAAACTATAAGGGTTCCTAGTTGACTACGGAACCCTAAAAAAGGGACCCTATTACTAAGACTTCGCTGTCCGTCCGTCTGTCACCAGGCTGTATCTCAAGATCCGTAATAGCTAGACAGTTGAAATTTTCATAGATTGTGTATTTCTGTTGCCGCTATAACAAGAAATACTAAAAACAAAATAATAATAATTAAGGGGGCTCCCATACAAAAAACGTGATAGCCCTTTTTCATGGCTACAGTTGAAAATTGCACAGATTATGTATTTTTATTGTGGCTACAACAACAAATACTAAAATCAAAATAATAATAATAATTAAGGGGGGCTTCCACACAACAGAGTAGGTGTTGGCGTTTTTTTTCTGGTACGGAACCCTACGGGCGCGAGTCCGACTCGCACTTGGCCGGATTTTAAAATTTTAAAATTTTCAGAAACAGACTCGACAATTTTTTTTAATATAATTATCAAACCTGCTCACTAAATTTCACGAGAATCGGTTGAGAAATGGGACGTGTAGAGGAGAACATCCGGACAGACATACGGAAGAATTTTGATCGAAAGCTGAAACGGAGACGCTTTGCTCGCTCGGTCAATAGTGATTTCGAAAGCTAAATTTCCCACTGGACATCCTCTGGAGGATGTACTTTTGATTGTGGGATTTGCATTTTCCTGTAGCTATCGACACAACGAATTTACAAATCAATAAGGGAACCGCAACGAGCTTGCGATTCCTCTGGCTGGGGTAGCAAACGTCCATAAGCTACGGTTTATGCTTATTTGGAGGCCATATTGCTTGTTTGCCGTTGTGATATTTACAAAACTAGCTCTGAAGAAAGAACACTGAGCAGCACTAAAGTCGGCCAATCAATGTATAATTATTTCAAGGAGACAATTTATATTAATTAATATTTTATCAGCTTAAGAATTACCCACCCAGTATCTTAGTCAGTGAAGGATATTTCAAATCTACTTGGCACTTGCACGAGTTGTTCAGGATCTCATAAGCTTACAGCCTAGTTCTGTCTACGCCGAGTTGACAGTATTTTTGGTACTAAAATCGATCAGCTGACCAAAAAGTGTTCACAGTTCACACTGTACGACTTACAAGTGAGAGACGTCATAATAAAACCGAATATGCTGCAAAGTTAATAAGCTGAGAATAATCAAAACAGTAGCGATTTTAAAGGAAGTGAAAAAAAGAGAAAGGTTGGGGTACGAAGCTGAGAAACTGAGGACCTACTCCGAACTTCGTATCGTACCGTCCTTTTCCGTCATATACTGTATAAAACAAGAGTGAAAGGGACGGCACGACACCAAGTTCGATTTTCGAAGTTCGGAGTAGGCCCTCTGATTTTGATTTAAAGAAGAAACTAACTTGATGGTACTAATTCCGTTTCAGGAAATTAGCGATTTAGCATAATATCGCCAAAAAACCATGTAGCTTCGCTCGAACAAGATAAAATCCTTGCGATCTGTTTTGTGTGTTTTGTAATAGAGTGCCTAAAATGGACCGATTTGAATAAAATTTAGGTGTTCAGATACTTTTTCTAAAATACTCGCTACTCGACTTAATTATTAACATAGTGCGAACTAAGCTGTATTGAACGCCAATCGATTCAACAATCTTATCATTCTAACATGTGGGGTAACATTTAATAGAAAGATCTTGAAGTGCGATTTTTATAGGGCTCCGACGCTATCAGCGAGACTGAGACAGATATCTTATCAATGTAAGCATAAATATTATATATTATGTAGATGTGTTAACTAATCGGTGTAAACACATTTAACAACAAATCGTTAGTAAATAGAAGAGCGCTCCAATACTTTGAGGAAACAAAAAACAAAACAAATGCAGATTAAAACCAGACAGGGGTGTTATTCACAAACCGACTTGATACCTGACCTGTTTTATGCGGAAACCACAGACATCAGAGAAAACTTTACTCTGATATCTGTGGCGGAAACTGTCAAAATTTGACAAATGACATTTGGCAGTTTGCATATAAAACGGGTGAGGTGTGCGGTGACGGGGAGGTGTGCGGTGATGGGTGAGGACGAGTCGGCTTGTGAATGAGAGGGCTGTACGTGCAGTCTATGGCGGCTGTTCGATACATCTTCAATATGATTTAACCTCTATGTATGTATGCTGTATGATAGTGATTTGTGAGTCTCACGCTAGGACTATGTGGAGACAGGTCAGACTTCGATAGCCTTCGACTACGTCTTCAGCGATAGTGACGTTGTCGCTGGTTATATATTTCCAAGTTTTTACGCAATTAGGCTACTAAAAAGCCGGTCAAGTGCGATGGTAACGCTTGCGACTCAATAAGAAGAGCGCGTTGCCGGACCTTTATCGACTTGAGGTATCGTCAATCGCCGTTAGCAGCTTGAGTGCCGATCATGTTATAATTATAAATATAACGTACCCGTAACCGATAAGGCTGCAAATTTCCTATTTTATCATAATGATTGAGCAAATCAGATATGAGTACTTTCAAGTCTGCCATGTTTGTGTTATCGACATTTACGTAATATTTAGTAGAATACTCTTCTACATGGTGTGCGTACAGTCGACTAGAGTAAAAGCTATTTTAATATTAAAGCCCCTTTCATAGTAAGTAGATAATGAAAGTAGACCACTGTTCGGGGGAGTAAGACCTTAGAGTATTTTGTGGAAGATATTCTGATACGAGGCTTGCACTGAAAGTGGCGGGAATCGAATACTTATTAATTTATTTTTAACATGTATTATACCTTTTTATAATCTCTGAAGTTTCCTTATCTCAACACACTGGCCACTTAGAAAAAAAAAAGTATGGTTCGGTTTCAATTGTTTATTGAAGTCGTCGAGTCACTGCTTAAAATGGAATTGTGCCGTGAAAATTTCAGAGCTATGATTTATTATGACTTTAAAAGTGGACTAACACAAAAACAATGTGAAGAGCGGATGGTTGCTGCTTTTAATATTGAAGCTCCTCCAAAGACTACAATATACAGGTGGTATTCAGAATTTCAACGTGGCCGTGTATCCCTCACCGACGAAGTGCGTGAAGGTCGACCAAAATCGGCAGTCACGCAAGAAAACGTCGATGTTGTGCGTCGTCTGATAAATGAAGACCAACATGTGACATATCGGGAAATTCAAGAGCACCTGGGTATTGGAATGAGTCAAATACAAATTATTTTAAAAGAAGAATTAGGCGCGAAAAAGTTATTTTCCCGTTGGATACCTCACCTATTGTCTGACGAGCAGAAAATAGTCCGTGTCAATTGGTGCCGCAAAACTTTGAAAAGATTTAACAAGGGACGCTCAAATGCTGTTTTTAGCATAGTATCAGGTGACGAGTCGTGGATATACGCTTATGAGCCTGAAACTAAAAACCAATCCCGAGTATGGGTCTTCGAAGACGAGCTCAAACCCACAAAAGTTGTTCGTTCTCGCAGTACGGCTAAGAAGATGGTGGCTACGTTTATCTCTAAATCTGGTCACGTAGCTACTGTGGCTCTTGAGGATCGTAGAACAGTCAATGCTGATTGGTACACCACTATTTGTTTGCCGAACGTCTTTGCTGAACTCCGAAAAACAAACCCTAGTCGTCGCATCATCCTTCACCACGACAACGCCAGCCCACACACCGCTCGGACAACAACTGAGTACCTGGACGGTGAAAAAGTCGAAATATTGGACCACCCTCCATATAGCCCTGACTTAAGTCCCAACGACTTTTTTACATTCCCCAGAATCAAGGACAAACTGCGTGGTCAGCGGTTTCAGACGCCAGAAGAAGCAGTGGAGGCCTATAAAATAGCCATTTTGTCGACCCCTACTTCAGAGTTCAAAAAGTGCTTTATGGACTGGTTTGAACGCATGCATAAGTGCATGAAATACAAAGGAGAATATTTTGAAAAACAATAAAAATAAATAAACTCACTTATACTGCATATTTTCTTCTATTCCCGAAACTTTCAGTTTTACCCTCGTACATGTGTCCTAGCTTACGAGTGAGAATCAAAAAAACAGTTAAAATAATAATTCTAAAGCACATATATATTATTATTATACTTAATATATTATTAATATATATATATTATTGATATATTAAGGGTCAGCTTTAAGAGATAGGAATAAGCTCGCCTTTGTACTTTAATACTTTGTGGCATGTATCTCTAATTGTGTAGGTATAATAAAGTGTTTACATACATACATAATTCTCACGTAGTCAACATGGAGCTCTAAAATAGCGTCCGGTATTTAAAAATACTTTCACATATCTCCTAAATCATGTGGCATGTTTTTGTTGTTTACTTGGCGTTTCGCCATTTCTAACGTCCTTGTATCTAAATTAGAATTTAAACTGCTTGACAAACTATTTATGAGAAACATTAGCAATTTTGGTGTAGAATGCAGTGACATTGACATCTTAGCGTAGAGGGGAGTCCATCAATGGCCTTTGAGTCAATTACAGACTATACAAGGAATGTCAAGTTGAGAAACAGTCTTTCGTGGCCACTGGCCACTTAAAAGTGGCTGTATATGCCAACGCGGGAGCGGCATACCCGACCGCAAGCCTGGCAGGCAAAAATTTCCCGTAGCGATCTTAGTGTCACGCCGATGTCTCTTGGCTCACTTATCTGCGAGTGTCCCAAACCATGCTCCATCAATTTCATCATTTTACGCTCAATTTACGCCCTTCGAATACCAGTTTTCGCCATTTGTCCCTATCCTCGGCAAGCTGCTCCCGTTTGTATACGTTTGATTGGGAAGTGACATAGCATTAGCGTTTTTTCGCTCTTGCAGTTGCGATGCAGGAGGCATATAGAAGAGACGGGCATGGATGCAGAGCAAAACGGCACGCCCACTACCAGTATCTGCAGAACTGTCTTTCATGGAGGTGTTCTCCAGTTCATTGCGATTAATTTTGTCACCCAGAATGCCACGCTTTAAATGATCCACACAGTCCTTATTCTCTCTTGGTTGATCGGTGCAGGAAAACCGGTCAAATACAAACAAGGTAGTTTTTCCTCAGGGTTGGAAGGTCAGATGGCCATCGCTTTCGTAAAACTACTGCTTCCGCCTAATCTTGGGGGCAAAGCGGACTCCGGGCTCCTTAAAGATATAACCGGTAAGACGCTTAACGCGGGACAGTTTCTTGAACTGTGGTCCATGGACCCCCGTGGAATGAGCTAATGAGTGCCTGAACGGCTGGTGCTGCTCCTGGCCCGGCTAAAAACTAGACCTCGTTTTTAGGGTTCCGTAGCCACAATGGCGAAAACGGAACCCTTGTAGTTTCGTCATGTCTAGGTCCGCCCGTCCGTCACAACCGATTGATTTACTCGGAGACTATAAGCACTACAATTATGAAATTTGGTAGAAAGGTGTATTTTATGAACCGCTACATAAAAGCGATGTGAAATAAGGAATAAATATTAAATTAGGGGTGGCACCATATATGTAACGGGGGATGAATAAAAATTCCAATTTTTAAATGGTACCCCACAGGCCTATGTGCGCCTGTGGGGTATCATTTAAAAATGAAATAGAGGTTTCTATACAACTTTTTCAATTAAGCAAGGTGAGGTATTAGCTGTCAAAGTCGCAAAAAGTGTTCCGCCCCCCTCTTATTTCCAAAATATAAATTTTAATAGGTATTCTAAAATTAAAAATTGGTGGTGTAGATACATTAAAAAATACCTACTTTCCAAAGATTTATAGTGGTTTTAATTGTGGACTAGTAAGTGTTGGTACGGAACCCTTCTTTGTGCGTGATTCGACACGCACTTGACCGGTTTTTTTCCGAAAGGGTTCGCGAGCTATTTGAAATTTCAAAAGGGTTCCATGGCAGAAATGGTTTAAGAAACCCTGCGTTAGGAGGATGATGATTCTCTTGCCATTGTACCCTCAATTTGGATAAAAAGGTGAGGTAACTAGATTTAAACTCGAGCGCTCTTTTTCCGCCAAATTTGTCCTTAGCTTAAGGTCACCGACCCCGATAAAGACCGGGATAATATTGTTAGTTATTACATTCGATACCCTTGACTTTGAGGCCTAATTTTGGCGCATCAAGCGGCGCCATTCAGGCGCATGTCAGTAAACAACTGACAAGCTAAATTCGTCTCCAGTGACGCATGGCACTGCGCAGTTATCTGATGTCTACTAACAATAGTGAGACACGTGAAAAAGAAAAGTATGGCCCTAAAACCAACGTCAAGCAAAACTAAAATGAGTGATAGAGCAGCTCAAAAGCTTATCAGATTAAGCCAATTTGACGTTATTGAAAATTATACAGTTTTTTATAGATCCAGTTTTCGACCGACTGAGACGAAATTCTCCGGTTCGGCCCAAAAAATAGTTATTTGTTATACAAGGGTGCAAAGTTGTATTTTACCCGCGAGTGTGGAATTGAAGCACGAGCCAGCGAAAGGATTCTATAGTTGAACCACGAGCGAAAATAGAATCCTGAGCGTAGCGAGTGTTTCAACACACGAGAAGTAAAATACAACTTTGCACCCGTGTGTAACACAAAACTTTTCTCCTCACTATAGCGAGGAAAGTGCAACCTGCAAAAAAACACAGTTCCACAGGCATGATTTTCATCACTAGAATCACCGATTTTTTTACGATATTATAACAGAAAACTCTCGAAGTTGTGTATAATATTTACGTGAGTCGGAGTCCGTGACAAGTTGTGTATATTTTAGTTGAGATTGACAATGACATTTCTGACGATGCGTTTTGAAATTGCGTCGACTCAACTTGTGCGTTTACAATTATACTCAATATCATTATAAAACAAATTTTATTTATAGAATATTGAAGGTTTACGACTTAAATTCTCAAACCATTTATTTAATGATAATTGATATCAAACGAACCTTTATTATGAGCGTTTTACGTTTTGTTATCTGTCAAAAGCTACTCAAACACGCTCCAAGGTCAAATTACTTTCCCCACTTGCGGATAAAATGCGTTTTTACCCGCTTGTTTCAAAGGATAAAAGACGGCTTTCCGAGCTAGTGAGGGGAAAAAATGATTGCGTATGTCCGGATGTTCAGATGACCGGATTTCCGATTGTCTTCCTCTCCTCTACAGGTCGAATTTCTCAACCGATTCTCTTCTCGTGAAATTTTGTGAGCAGATTTTTCGGGGGTTAAAAACATATTAACCAACACCCTTTTAATTTTTTTTAATGACATAGGAGGCAAACGAGCGGACGAATCGACCGGCGGTAAGCGATTAGCGCCGCCCATGGACAACACCGGAGGGGCATGCAACACCAGAGGGGTTGTAAGTGCGTTGCCGGCCTTTAAGATGGGAGTACGCTCTTTTCTAATTTATGCATTTGGTTAGACATCATTTATCAAATACAATTTAACATATATACAAGTACCGGAACTCGAGTGACTTCATGTACTCTAATGCAGAGAGCAGACTGCGTGTGCACAAGGTTCTTCCCGTTCGCTTGTCGCTATAGATGCAATGCTTCCTAAAACACTATATGTGTGCGTTACATGTGAATGAGTTTACTGATATGTTCAGTAACAGGAAATATAGTTTAGTAAATTTGTAATTAACCTTTTGGGTGTCGAGCGCCAAACATGTTTAAACGTCGCAGCAATGCACGAAAAGTGGATTTTAATGTGTTTTTATATTTTTTCTAGTACTACGACGGTGGCTAACAAGCACATGATCTGCCTGATGGTAAGCAGATAATATCAGGACATCTTAGCAAAAGGAGTATTGCAAATCCAGAGGAGTGGGCACACAATTCCTGACTCTACTGATTTGAAAAAAAATTAAATTTAATGCCACGACGATGGCAAACAAGCGTACGGTCCGCCTGATGGTAAGCGGACACCGCAGCCTGTGGACGCCTGCAGCTCCAGGGGTGTCACATGCGCATTGCCGACCCATTAAAAATTATACACTCCTTTCTTAAAGAACCCCATACTAGTCCCTCGGGAAAACCTCGGCAGGGAGGTGATTGCAGAGTTGAATAATGAGGTATTTTATCGTAAATCCATTCGAACAGAATTCATCATTTTTTCATTTTCCGATAGAATTTCTACTGTGCAGCGGCTGAGGATCACATCAATGTTGATGTGAGGCGCAATTTATGTACTTATTCAATAAAATATCAGCCTTATGACATTGATATAAGATTGGATTGAGCTTGGCCCGTGGTTTATATTTGTATACAGTGTGTTGATGGACTGTGGACAGAGTAATTGAAAGCATTTGTGATAGATACGATTACATTTCAAGTTCAAGGGCGACTCAATTTAACTGTTTATTTGTCATTTAAGTAGTTTATTAATAGACTTTGCACTTTGTATTGAGTTCTAGCTGCCCGTGACTTTTTACGTTAATAAATTATATCCTAGATAGCTGGAAAGCTCCGTTCAGAAATTTTTCAGATTTATTATTATTAAAAGCCTATAGTGTCCCACTGCTGGCCAAAGGCTTCTTCTTGATTTCCACTCGTCCCGGTTTTGAGCAATCTCTGGCCAATCGTCGCGATGTGTCCAGGTCTCGCGGCCTGCCACGTCGTCGCCACCCATCGTTCGGCACCCACTCCGTGGCTAGTTTGGCCCACCTTTGCGGATGCATGCGGCAGACGTGGCCGGCCCATTCCCATTTCAGCTTGGCGGTCCTGACTCCAACGTCAGCAATTCCGGTTTATGGGCGTAATTTTTCAGATTAAGAAGAACAAACTTCGGAACAGATTATCAAATTTTATCAAATGCGATACAGCAGTTTAAATGTCAATAGATGTTTCAATGATCATTTATAATGATTAATATAGGAGTGGTTTATCACGACCAATATCAGCCGAAGGACGTCCACTGCTGGTCATAGGCCTCCCCCAATTTCATGGGGGGTAAATGCCATAATGCTATGGCGTAGCGTGGGCAGGCCACCCACACGGTGGACTGATGACCTGGTAAGGGTCGCGGGTGTCCGCTGGATGCGGGTGGCGCAGGACCGGTCATTGTGGAAGTCTTTGGGGGAGGCCTATGTCCAGCAGTGGACGTCATTCGGCTGAAATGATGAAATGCCATAATCGCCACGCTTGGCATGCGGGTTGGCGATCGCAGTATCTCCACCGCACTCTAGGGATGGGTCTTGGTCGTACTTTCAATTACCATAATATAGAGATATATCACAATTATTCGTAACTGGAAAAGCTAATGTTTTACGACGAATATTTCCGTGACTCACCGCCAGTACGAGATTGAAATGACGTTTATATACGTCACACATTCGTGGAACGGCGTGGTTTGCGTGCGGTGAATTTTACGATTTATTCCGTCACTAGTCGTAAGTGATGTAATGAATGTGGCGAGTTTAACTAGAAAATAATGTAGTTCATTCATACTGTAATAGGTACTATTGGCCCTGTGACCTGTAGACATCACAATTTTCTTTTTAATTCTCTACAATTATAGTCACCCTACAACAACTTGCTTATAAAGATTAAACCTCTAACTGTTATGACAGCACTTTGATTACGAAGAAAGTAAATTGTCACATTGAGTGAGATACGATATTTATTATAGTTTCAATGATATGCTTAATGGAACTAACTATAGGTCTATGTCGCCAACAATAAACGCGCCTTACTTACTTACAAACTTACTTTTTAATTTTTTAGTTGCATTCCATCATCGTTGACAAGAAATGCGACGATAGTTTCCATTTCCAAGAAAATTTTGAAATAGTTAACCTATCTTTGTATGAGTCTACATGGAAGTCGCCAAGATAAAAGATCAATGGCCGACAATATAGAGATAGATCACGAGAAATGAATAGTTACACGTACCTACCTATGTGTTCGCGAATAAGGCCTCAAGGTGAACGAGTTTTTCAGGTTATACTCGTAATTAGTTCGCACTACCCGTGTGCACGCTTTAAATAGTTCCTTGTTCAAAATATGATAACGTTATCTTGTATAATGTATAGTTTTGGATGGAATTTAATATGGTGTCAATAGTAAACACATACCCGGGACCCGGAGGACCCGGGTATGTCCTAAAACTACGACCAAGACCACCGGGGAATGGGCAGCAGCATTCCTAGAGTGCGGTGGAGATACTGCGATCGCCAACCCGCATGCCAAGCGTGGCGATTATGGCATTTACCCCCCATGAAATTAGGGGAGGCCTATGTCCAGCAGTGGACGTCCTAAGGCTGATATGGTGGGTGGTGGTAAACACATGTGGAAGGCTTGACTTTTTAATTAATTTTTTCCGTCGAGAAAATTTTGAGTAATCTTGTTTGGGCTTCTATTACACGAGAAAAACAGGTATTGTTAGAAGATCGGTATCCTTGTTATGTTCTTCACAGAAAAGCTTACTGTTAACCTTTTCAACGCTCTGTGAAATACAAACACTGACTCACACGCCATGATATCGAAATGTCAAATACGAAGATAAACCCTATAGAAATGCATGTAGGTTAATATCGCACTGCAAGCCGTGACCGACATATCAGTCGTTGGCGTTGAACCGACGGTGCGGACATATGCGTCGTTGGCGTCCTTTTGGACCTCCTCCCTCCTCGGAAGAAAGAAGGAGGAGGAATCTAATAATATTTTGAACATATAAGTTTTTTTTAAACCCAGTGGTACGAGCCTTATGGTATGGTGGCTCCACCTGTATCATTGGAAAATGCGATATCTCTCAAGTATCTAACACGGGCTTACTGAAGTGATAACATAATCAGTAAAGTTCGACTGAATGGCGCGTGCGCGGCGATTGACCTCTCTATTAATATATGAGCTATGTGACGTACAAGATTAATATGTCTTGGCAATTATTTTAATCTGTGAACTTTGTAGCAGCTATAAATTATTATCGTACCTGCATGGTTTCTCGCTAACAATGCAGTTTACATGAAAACCTAGGTATTTATTATAAATACCTACGCAGATAGATGAAATCCGCCCTAATTGACAGAGTGAAATGAATGTCTCCGCGTCAGCTTCCAACAAAAATGATTTCGTATGTCCGGATATCCCGTTGTTCTCCTCTACAGGTCGCATTTCTCAATCGATTTTTGTTAAATTTTGTGAGCAGGTTCGATAATTAAAATTATATAGATTTTTTTGTAGAGTCAGTTTTTGGAATCGTTGAAAATTGTTTTTTTTTCTCGAGGCCTAGAGTTCCTCATCGAGCCACTAGTATTATATATACGAAAGTAACTGTCTGTTACCTTTACGCCGCTAAACTACTGGACCATTTGTGATGTAATTTGGTATGTTGAAAGCTACAAAAACAAAAATGGAATGGACAATAGCTACTTTATTTCTTTAAATCCAGTCATTGGGGGGACAATGATGGCCTAAAATATGAGTACGTTCGAGTTAATAAAAATAAACTATTTAATTGTTTTCAGAGAACTATTACGGCTAGTTCAATGTCGTATGCAGTTTACGCGCGCTAATGTGGGGTATCACGTTTCTGCTCGTCTCGCGTGAAGCGTGTTTGCAACGTGATTTAATGGGCTTATTGCAAGGCTTGCACGCCAAGAAGGCTTAAATGTATATATAATGTGGTTGCTATTTATAATTGTCTGTTAGCTATTTATATACTGATATATTACAACGGCCGATTACTAATGGTGAGAGAATTTCATGCGATTTTCGTTACGTACAGACTTATTCCATTGAAATAAGGTACAAGAATGTATACCTTCAAATTCAATATTGTTGTTTTGTAAGAATACAGACAAAATACATGGTCTTATAGTTTCGTCATGGCCGTGCGTACTGCGTATGTCACAGCCGATTTACTCGGGGACTATAGTATAGGCATTGCAATTATTAAATTTGGTAGGAAGGTGTATTCTATGAACCGCTACATAAAAGTGATGTAGATTTGGCACACGATTCATGTAACCGGGAGATGAAAAAAAAATTGCAATGCTAATAGGTGTGTGTGGGGAGTTGGGGGGGTTTCATCTATGAATGGATTGGCATTTTAAAATTATATAGAGATTTTTAAAAACATTTCCAATTAAGTCACCCGTTAGAGAGACATTGGTTGTCCTGGTAGTTTCCCCCTTCCCCCCTCTAATAAAAAAAAACTATCTTGCCAAAACAAAAGGACGTATGTGCCGTGAGTTCCCTATGAAGATACAACCTTTTCGAATTCAATGTATTGCATAGTGGTTTTAAATGTGGACTAGTAGAAGTCGGTACGGAATCCTTTTTTGTGCGTTTTTTAATACCACGTCGGTGGCAAACAAGCGTACGGCCCGCCTGATCCGAAACGCACTTGGCGGGGTCTTTATCTATGAAACAGAATAAAAAAATGCTATATTATCATCCTAGTGCTATGCAAGTACAAAGTGTAGTGGCATCCAGAAGCATCATTCCCTGGTTTTGCTACCTAATCCCTAGAATAGGAGTAGCTAGAGGTAGTTTTTACAGAAGCGACTGCTATCTGACCTTCCAACTCAAGGAGGAAACTGAACCTTATTGGGATTAGGCTTGGCAAGTCACCTAAAGGCAGCAGCTTAGCTTAAAGAATTAGACAGCATCCTAGCTGCTATCATAGACAGCAGCTAGGATAATGCTTGAGACACCCGCTTGGGTAACATGCCTTTCAAAGCATGGGAGTGCTCAGTTAGTAATGCCTCAAAGTGGTCACCTATCCAAGAGTTGATCCCAGCCGACATTGCAATACCACAAATAGTTCAAGTGGTACATGGGCACCACTGGGCCATTAGCACTCTATGCTATACATATATCACACTAATTATTAGGTAGGAAGGTAAATATTGACTTTGAATAATAAAAGTATGATTCATTGACTTCCAAACCCAATCATAGTGAATTTGTAGTGATATGTGGAAGAACATTCTAGGAAAGTCTCTCTTCATAGATTAAATGATCATTATAACTTACTTAAGGTGGGATTCAATAGCAAACCAACAATTAATCTGTCATAATTGTCATAACACAAGATTAGTAATTATCTTCCTTAATCACCATTAAAGAAAAAGAATAGCTTAATTGATACTATTACTCATTATTCTCATAAAAACTATGCATAATTAAATTTGGCTTACAATAGCCTAGTGCAGGGGTCGGCAAACCGCAGCTCGCGAGCCGCATGCGGCTCTTTGAAGGGCCAGGTGTGGCTCCTCCAGGTCTCCTCAAATATATAGTGAAAAACCTAAAACACGTATTTTTGGCTCTGAGGTTCCCAAAAGTTGGTATTTTTACTGAATTTGGCTCTTTGGTCAAAAAGTTTGCCGACCCCTGGCCTAGTGGTTCAGCACGTCTGTCAAATAAATGGCGTTTGTGGAAACAAATCCTGGCTTTTAAAAACAAAATTTTCGAGCAAGTGTAACAAAGGCTCCATTTCATTTTCAGTAAAAGTGCTTTTGTATGTCCGGCCAGCAGATTTCCCGCTGTTCTCCTCTGGTGGTTGATTATTTTACAGCATATTTGCATCGTCAGTTTTTGGAAATTTTGAAAAAAGACATTTTCTATGGAAGTAGCCCTATACCTAGCAGAGAGACATACATAGGCCGTTGATAATAATTGTGCCCAACAATGATGATAATCAAGTTTCCTAAGGATTCCATACAGATACAACACACATAGATTTGTTTGATCCATAAGGATGCACCTAGATAATTTAGTAGGATGCACCTAGATAATTTAGTAGGATGCACCTAGTAAGTTAACTGTTACAATTCCTTGAGTAATCTTCAATTCTCAGAAATATTTTAGAATTTGGAATTATCACTTATACAAAATGACTTCAAGTTTGGTCTTTATTTAGGGATTTTGTGATTTAGTCCAAGTTATATTCGAGAAAAGGTATAATAGGATTAGAATAGTGGTTTACTAAGAATTATAGTTTAATAATACAAGAATTTAGCAGCTACATTAAAATTTGCATAAAAAAAATCTCTTACCTGCGAATAAGTGAGTCGAAGGGCGTACTGGGCAATTTGAGTCGTTTTCATTGTCTAAATCAGTGTGTATACTGAAAAAAAACAAACACCATCATAAAACACCAATAAAAATCACTGTCAACCAATATCACCTCAAAATGCACTCTTACATAACCTCTAAATGCAATTTTTTCTCACTTATAGAATCAAATTTAAACAAGTAATTTATACTAGGACGGACACCTTAGTCTTTCGATATTGTAAGATATTTGCTTGACACTGTAATTGATTAGAAATTAATTAATTCCAATTTACGTACTTGCACCCGCTAGCTTCTGCGAATGAAAGAAAATTGTAGAAGCAACCAGCGAGATCGTTTGGGAGATTTTGACACTATTGACAGAACGATTTGATGACATTTCTGAGCAGTGTTACCAGTTTTTAGTTAAATTTTCCCTATCGGTTTATTGTATTGATTTTATTACTTGAGGATGAGGAATAATAAAATGTGGTATGTTGAACTCTGTGTATAATATTTGCTTGTGTCATTTGATTTGTATGTTGGACACAAGTTGTGACTAACACAACCTTTAAGAGAAATTAAAGCATTTTTGTTACAAAAACAATAATTAATAAATTAAAATGGTATCGAATCGAAACTGAAAATATCAGAAAGTTATTTCATCAGTTTAGTAAATTGTCAAATCTTTGACACATGAAATGTTGGAACATAGAGTTCCTATATGTACCAATACAAACTCAATCCGTTTTAGAATAGTCTTTTATACTTTTTCTATGACGGATGTCAACGGTTTGTTTACTTTTGCTGTGTCGGCCCAAATGAAATTATTCACAATAAATTACTCGAACTGATAAGGTGGTTTGACTCAAGATCCCGGATCTCCAACATGGTAGCAGACCTTTGGAAGTCACCTAAGTTCCTGATAGTGTGAACGCGTATATTTTCGACAAATTATTTTCCAAATTTTTCTCGTGCAAAAGATGGCATCTGCCAGTCAGAATGTTTCGGTGGAAAAACTATCGGGAATCAACAATTATAATTCCTGGAAGTTTATAATGAAGATGGTTCTTATCCACGACGAGCTTTGGGATTGTGTCGGAGAAACGGAAAATAAATGTGAAGATGCCAAGAAGCAAGAAAAGGCGCTTGCGAAAATCGCCTTGTCTGTGCAGCCAAAAGTGTTTCCACAAATTAGAAACGCAAAGACGGCTCGTGAAGCATGGACGAATCTGCAGAAGGCATACAAAGATCGAGGTCTGTGTCGACGCTTGGGCTTACTTCGAACGCTTTTCGCAACAAAATTGGGCGAATGTGCGAGTATGGAGGCATATGTAAATAAGATTATGGATACATCGCAACTCTTGAGTGATATTGGATCGGCTCTAGAAGACGACTTCCTGGCCGTTATATTGCTCAGCGGTTTGACAAGCGATTACGATCCGTTGATTATGGCTCTAGAAAATTCGAACGTGTCACTGTCAAGCGAAGTTGTCAAATTGAAATTGCTGCAAGAAAATTTACGACGCGATGAAAAAGATGATAATGTAACGGCATTTAAAGCTCAAAAAGCACGGAAACCATTTAAGTGCTTCAAGTGCAAGAAGACTGGGCACTGCATGAAGGACTGCCCTGAAAAGTCGGACGGCAACAAGAGCGGCCGGAAGAGTCAGTCGTCTCTTCTTACGGCGTTGGCTGTGGGAGTTCAGCGAGACGTTTGGCACGTGGACAGCGGGTCATCGCTACACCTTTGTAATGATCGCAGTGTGATGTCGGATTTTACAACTGGCAATCCAAAGAAGGTGTACATAGCCAACGGAGAGGCTATGATGACGACTGGAAAAGGCACAGTGCAAGTTGTGTTGAAAGACAATTGTGTAAGAACTATAAGCAATGTGTATTTAGTTCCTAAATTAGCAACTAACTTGTTATCCGTCAGTGTCATGGTTAATAAAGGGTATGATGTTGTGTTTCGTTCTGGTGTGTGCAAAGTCATCGACAATGGGGAGGTCTTGGCTACTGCAACCCTGAGAGATGGTACTTATCAACTCGATGCCATCGAAACGGTTACTGTTTGTAGCGAGCCACCTCCGCAGGCGATGTGTTCGTCTTTGTCCGTAGGTACAGGTGACAGCGAGACGTCAGCGCCTCAACTGAAGAATGAAGGTCGTCCTGTTGAGCACGTCATGCAAGCGCAGTCCCCTGCAGCACCAAGAGCCCAGTCTACGCAACAAGTTTGGCATCGCCGTCTAGCACATCTGAACTCTAGAAGCATGGAGTTATTGAGAAAAGGTATGTTAACTGGTATTTCGTATGACAACAATGACTTTAAGTCGTGTGTTTCCTGTATTGTAGGGAAACAAAGTAGGTTGCCATTTCCGAAGAAATCTGAGACCAGAGCAAAAGAAATTCTTGGGTTAGTGCACAGTGACGTGTGCGGACCACTGCCATGCCCGTCCCTTGGTGGGAAGAGATATTTTTTAACATTCATCGACGATTGGTCACGAAAAACATTCGTTTATTTCCTTAAAGCGAAGAGTGAGGTTTTCGAGATTTTCACACAATTTAAAACTCTCGTAGAAAATCAAACTAATAAGAAAATAAAAGTTTTTCAAAGTGACGGAGGTGGTGAATATATTAATTCAATTTTTCAGAGATTCCTGAAGAAGCATGGGATACGACACCAGACCACAGTTCCGAGATCATCGCCTCAGAACGGGGTCGCAGAACGAGCGAACAGATCCATCATGGAAAAGGCCAGGTGCATGCTTCAGGACGCAGGTCTGAAAAAGGAATTTTGGGCAGAAGCAGTCAACACTGCTGTTTACCTAAAGAATCGCTCTCCGACTAAGGCTGTGATGGGGTGTACTCCAGAAGAAAGATGGTCAGGTAAAAAGGAGAATATTAGTTACCTACGCATTTTTGGTTGTCAAGCATACGCCCTTCAGCATAAACGGGACAAATTGGATCCCAAAAGTAAGAAATATATCTTTGTTGGATATTGTGACGATACAAAGGGTTATAGATTAATAGGCCCGGCGTGTACAAAGAATGTCATAAAAGCAAGAAATGTAACCTTTGTGGAACATGCTTTTTGGAATGACATGTCATCGAATGAGGATGACAGTTCACATTGCAGATTGTTTGAACTAACTAACAACAATGTATCTGCCACTAACAACATTCAAGTGCAACCCGATTTACCCCAAGAACCTGCAGAAACATCTAGCTGTCATAATAATAGTGTAATCACGATAGATGATTCTGAGAGCAGTAGTGAGACCCCAGATGACCCTGCGGATGAGACGTACGTCCCAGGAGATTCGACACTGGAAGACTGCGAGAACTCGTTCGAGTCTGCGAGTGTAGCGCGCGCTCTGTGCAGCGACGCGGGGGACCCTCAGACAGTTCGCGAGGCACTGAATGGCCCGGAAGCGGATAAGTGGAAAGCCGCGATGGCGGAAGAGTATAAATCCTTCATTGACAACAAGTGTTGGACTCTGACTGACCGCAATCCGAAGCAACGGCCTGTCAAATGCAAGTGGATATTTAAAAGGAAACTTGGCCTCGACGGGGAAATATTAAGGTACAAAGCGCGCCTTGTTGCAAAGGGTTATACACAGAAGTATGGTATAGATTACCTAGAAACTTTTTCTCCTGTAGTGAGATATTCTACTATACGCACGCTATTGGCTTTAGCTGCAGAATATAACATGAATATCGAACATCTGGATGTCAAAACGGCGTTTTTGAATGGAGATCTCAAAGAAACCGTTTATATGGAGCAGCCAGAGGGTTACAAAATAAAAGGACAAGAGGATAAAGTTTATAAGTTGAACAAAGCCATATACGGACTGAAGCAAGCTTCGAAGTCTTGGTATGAAAAGATAAATGGCGTTTTAACGAATAAAATGAAATTTAAACGTTTATCTTCGGAACCCTGTGTTTATGTCAAGTCGAGCGGGAAATCTATGATGATTATTGCGCTCTATGTTGATGATATAATGCTGTTTTCTTCACCAGATTGCCAAGGAACGGCAGAAATCAAAGAAGAGTTGAGAAAAGCCTTTGAAATAAAGGATTTAGGGCCAGCACATCATATTCTGGGCATGAGGCTGTGCAGACAGAATGGCGAGATAACTCTAGACCAGTCAAGTTACATTAAGAAGGTACTAGAACGTTTTCAGATGTCAGATTGTAAGCCTGCACGAACACCTATGGAAACAGGACTGAAGCTCGTGAAATCAACTACGCAGGATTGTACTCACGACTATAGGCTGTCTCATGTACATCGCGATTTGTTCGCGTCCCGACATCGCGTATGCTGTCAGTTCGCTGAGCCAGTTCAACGAAGCATATGACGAGACGCACTGGAAGGCGGCGAAACGAGTTCTTCGGTACTTAAAAGGTACGATTAATTATTGTTTAACTTTCCAGAAGTCAGGGCTAGATATTGTGGCATATGCTGACGCTGATTATGCGGCGAACGAGGTCGATCGTCGATCTTATACCGGTTTCGTTTTCAAACTTGGTAATTCTACCATCTCTTGGGAGAGTAGGAAGCAGAAAACGGTAGCTCTTTCAAGCACGGAGGCGGAATATATGTCTCTGTCGGATGCTTGTAAAGAGGCTCTGTTTTTACGCAAGTTTCTGTTCGAAATTTACGGGGTACAGTACAGCATAACTTTGCATAATGACAATCAGTTAGCTTTGAAGTTATGCACTAATTCTATGTATCACGCCAGAACGAAACACATCGACGTCAGGCATCATTTCATCAGGGAAATTGTTGATGAAGGTACAGTTACCCTCAAATACCTTCCCACGGACCAAATGGTGGCTGACGTGTTAACGAAACCGCTACCAAAAGAAAAACATGATAAGTTTTTATCTCATTTATTTCTTGTGTTAAATGGGTGAAATGTAGGTATCTAAGTGGTGTACTGGTATGGAACTGGTATAAATTTATTTTAGATCCGTTTCATATATTGTTTCGAGTGTGTACTGTTTTATATGTAACGGATATATTTATTAATTTATACAGTTTCTACATGTTTGATATTTGTTGATTTAGTTGTACGGACAGCAGATGTGTCACTACTTTCTTATTTGCTTATTGTGTTATGTGTTAACTTTACCTGTTGACGGTGAGTTTATATTGGTTCAAGGGCCAGTGTTGGAACATAGAGTTCCTATATGTACCAATACAAACTCAATCCGTTTTAGAATAGTCTTTTATACTTTTTCTATGACGGATGTCAACGGTTTGTTTACTTTTGCTGTGTCGGCCCAAATGAAATTATTCACAATAAATTACTCGAACTGATAAGGTGGTTTGACTCAAGATCCCGGATCCAACATGAAAATCAATTATTATTATTTTCATAACACTTTTTCAATATTTACATGATGTAACGGGTGATTCCATACGAGGGCAACATTAATTCACATTGCTGCCAACGAAACAAAATAAAATGCTGTTCCAACTACATTTAAAATCGCATCTTGTAATTATTTTTAAAAGATTGACAAAAAATCATAGAATATTAAAATATACTTAAAATAATATCTATAGCACAGTGTGTCACTACTGTCTCTGATTGACAGTAAATAATTCTGAATCAAAAATTCGTATAAAACGTTTGAAAGTCATCTTATTTGAAATATTGTTACATAAAAAAAGTTTGGGTCCCGGCGCGGGTATTTAATATTATACGAGTTTCGGGTTTCGGTTTACCTTCTACCTCGTATTCTTCTCATCTAATGCTAAGCAGATGCTACGTTGGGGGAACTCGAGTAAAAGGTACACGTAAAAACTAAGGTTAGTTTTTAAGGCGGCGGCGCGCCGGAAGGTACGGTAACAGGGCCTCCTCCAAACTTCGAAAATAGAAATTCGTGTCGTGCCGTCCCTTTCACTTTCGTGTTAGACACTATATGACGGAAAGGGAAGGCACGATACGAAGTTAGAAGTTCGGAGAAGGCTCCTTGGTATATCACGGTAAAATATCAAAGCAATAAACAATTTGTCGCCGTCACCCGCGGAATACTCTTTAAAGCTCGAAAAGCACAGAGTGGGCGCGGATCGGAGACGGTTCTGCACTGTCGATTTATCTAGACACGCCGCAGCGTGTCCAGCCAAGTTCACCCAGGAACTGGCGGACAGCAGCCGTGTGTTATATTACACGAACCGTTTGGAGACACTTTTGACCCCCCCAATAACTCCAAATCTATGTAAAAGAAAAAATGAAATTTTGTACATTATAAAGATCCTTTAGAACAACTAGAACCCCAAATTTCATAAATATAGGTTTAATAATTATTGAGATATTAAATTTCAAAAAACGGCATTTTCACCACTGACTGACTAACTGCTGACTAGTAATCAAAAACCTAACCCACTTCCAGGTGACCTAGAAAGCTGAAATTTGGCATGCAGCTTGGTAATTGTTTGTGTACACCAGAAAAAGTCAGAAAATAGTGATTTATTTATTATTATTATTATTATTTATGCTAGTTACCTCAGATTCCTTATTCTGTGGTGCCGCTATAACAACAAAAATTAAAAACAAAATATAATAAATATTTAAATAAAAAGTTGTCGATATATGTGGACGGCCCCTATACTATTTTTCACGTAAGAAGAGTCCGGTGACAGCTGTCAACCCAGTACAAATTATGTCATTATACGTCAAAAATGACATAATTTGTACTGGGTTGACAGCTGTCACCGGACTCTTAATGTTGTATAGATAATAGTACTGTACCCTTCGTGCGCGAGCCCGATTTGCACTTGGCCGGTTTTTTTAAAGTTTTATCACCTTCATATGTCTATCACTGTCATGATAGAAATATCTTAGCGCCACACATGAAACACTTGGGAGTGTTGGATGACTACCGTGGTCTTCTTCATTAGTTCCAGTGCTTCTAGTCGTACCAAGTCTAGCTTGACAGCTGGAGACATCTGCGGGTCCCTCACTCTCAATACAGCGCATCCCCAAGTTAATAAATGGTCGGCAACGCACATGTGATTCCTCTGGAGTCGTAAGTGTCTATAGGCTACGGTGTCTGCTTACCATCAGACAGGCCGTAAGCTTGTTTGCCACCGGCGTAATATAAAAAAATGCTACTTTCTGAATGTAAATGCTTGGTTTGTTACCGAAAATACTAAAATCGCTACATTTTTCCCTCGAAGTTGTAATGAGTTCCCTCAATTCTTCATGGATCCCATCACCATAACTGGATTCTGGTCACAGGGTATCCATTCGTTGTAAACCAACACCTTCTTTAGAACTAATACTTTTCTGAAAACCGCATCAAAATCGGTTCAGTCAAACGCGAGATAATCGCGGAAAAACATACATACATACGTACAAACATACGGGTCAAACTGAGAGCCTTCTTTTTTGAAGTCGGTTAAAAACTAAAAATCAGAAGAATCTGAGATTCCAAATCTAATCATGCGGTAATCATGACATGAAATTTGTACCTACGATTTAATTACACGAAATCTACTAAACATTCTCCAATCCAATTCACATCCAATTCTTAATGAAACACTAATTTAATAAAGACGAAATACTTTTTTCAATAATATTTTTAGATTTAAAAAACTTTTATTTTCCTATAAGAATTACATTTTTTTCCATCGTTCTGAAAAACTGAATCGACAAAGAAATCTACATAATTATCGAACGGTTGAGAAATGTGACCTGTAGAGGACAACAGCCGGACATCCGCCGTACAGACATACGAAAGCATTTTTGCTCAAGCTGAAACGGAGACGCTTCGCTCGCTCGGTTATAAAAGTCACATCGGCATCGTTTGACATCTCGTTCCCAATCCTTATCAAGATAGTGTAAGTAAACGCCCTGAGCACACAAGATACGGAGATCTCGGGACAAGCTTCAAGTACAGTCAATAGCGAATGTTCAGTTTATTTGGAGCCGACATTACATTGTCCTAAATTTAGCATCCTGAATAGGGGAGGGAAGTTGAACCCTCTCGCTCTAACATATATGTACATGTCCATGTCCTTATTTGTAAACAAAGAAACCCAAATCGTCATTGTTTTTGATGGAATTTCAAGTCATCTGCCCGGCTAGTATGATAGCTTATACCGTCACGTTTTATGTGACGTTTCAGTACATTTTGGCCATATAACGTGACGGTATAAGCTATCATACTAGCCGGGCTGCAGCGCACATTTGCACTTGTTCCTGCCTGCCATGGAGGTCTTACGTCAACCTGCACATTCACGTCATTGTTGCGGATTCTTATTTTTGTCCGAAATGCGTCCTAATTGGTTATTTGTAGAAAAGGGCGGAGTTAAGCTCGTTACAAGGAACGTGGGGAATATTTCTTAAGTAGAACACCGCGAACGCAGGGGACTGTATGTACGTCGCGTCCTAAAGGTTGTGAATTCAGAGTTGTAATATAAAAGAGGTAGGGCACAGTGAAACGTCATCTCGCTCAAATTTGGAGCAGCCCAACTGGGGAAGTACCTCCGCCTTACAGAAGACCGCAGCCAAAATAAGTAAGTCGCGTACGGTACGGTTTCAAAGGAATTTCCTCCCTCGGACGCTCCGATTGTGGAATGGGGAGCTCATTCCACAATCGGAGTTTTCCCGACTGCCGAGGTTTTCCCGACGGACTACAGTATGGGGTTTTTCAAGAAAGGAGTGTATAAATTCTTAAAGGGTCGGCAACGCGCATGTGACACCCCTGGAGTTGCAGGCGTCCATAGGCTGCGGTGACCGCTTACCATCAGGCGGGCCGTACACTTGTTTGTCACCGACGCGGTATAAATAATAATAATAGCATCACTACTTGCCCCTTAGGTAGGTATGTGGTGTTGTGTTCCTGGTGGTGAGTAAGGTCGCCAGAGCTCCCGAGGATGCGCTGTGTTGGGAGTGGGGGGCCTGCATATGTCTCAAGTTTGACAGCTGGAGACGTCCCTCACTCTCAACACAGCGCATCCCCAACTCAATAAAGGGTCGGCAACGCACTTGTGATTCCCCTGGAGTCGCAAGTGTCCATAGGCTACGGTGTCTGCTTACCATCAGGCAGGCTGTAAGCTTGTTACACAATGGTCTCGCTGGAAAACCAGCGCTGGTTCCTGAGCCAGCATTATGCTGAGGCGGGACCATTTCATGGCAAACTACTAAATATTATATAGTCGTCCTTTTGTTTAAGGCGAAGGGTAGGGCAAGGCATTCTCCATACAAAGGTTGTGCAAGTTTTTTTCGTTAGCTTTGGCACTACAGCATTTTTTTTAAATTATATTTTTTTTATAATTATATTTTTTGTTGGTTTTGGATATTGGATATCGGCTATGTGCACGTCTGAAACGTCAAATGTCAAAGGTCCCGAGACAATGTCAAAACTCAGAGATGTCAAATAATGACACATGAATATTTTATTTACTTTAGTAAACGAGAAAGACCCCGTATTGGAAATTTTACTGAAATAAATAAGAGAATATAAAATACATTCAAACGAAACGAATCGTAGGAAACCGTTAAGAAACCAATAGAAAACGTGAAAGTAAATTTGACAGTGGTCCCCGGTAAGTACACATTTCTGCCATGGTGTGCGCTACGATCGCCTAGCTTACCCCCACCACCTACTTCGCACATAGCCAATACGCAGAACTTGATGTTGAAATTTTGCTTTATTTCAAAAAAAGAAAAAGAAAAATATACAAAAAATACTTAAAATTTCAAAAGAAAAACATCAAGTCATAGCTAACAGAAAAATAAGCATATTGACCAAAAATAATAACTGTAGCACAAACACAAACTAAGAAAAACGTGCACAAAGTTTTTATGGAATGAGCTTGCCTACCCCTTCGCCTTAATACTTCGTTTTGTTTGTAGGTATGTCATGAATATGACAACATTTCAATTTCAAATACAGATGATCCTTTTAGTACTTTGTTGCACTAACGTTACAATATTGCGACAGTTAAGATGCGTCAAAGAAGTGAAAGTGACAAGGTACTAAAATTATTATCTACTTTTGCTGTTGACTGTACTGTACTTATATCTAGAGCACTGATGCAAAGTTATATCAAACTAAAGTTAAATTGGACAAAATGTATGTTTCACTAGTATTCTTAGGGTGCCGTAGCCAATGGCGAAAACGGAACCCTTATAGTTTCGCCATGTCTGTCTGTCAGTTCGTATGTCACAGCCGAATTAACTCGGAGACTATATACCTATTACCTACAATACACTAGGAAGGTGTATTCTATGAACCGTTATTTATAAGTAATATGAAATTACGATTTTTTTTTAAGGGGGGTATAATGTAACCGGGGGATGAAAAAAAAGCTTCAATGCACATGTGAGGGGTATCTATGGATATCAAGCCTTTAAAATGATACAGAGGTTTTTAATAAAAAAATAATCCATCTAAACCAACTGTTGGTGAGATATTATAGTCTGACAATAAAGAGAAATTAATTGAGGTCGCCACTGTGCTTTAACGGGCAACATTTATACTAGGACTCGATTGTGGACTCGATCGATATTGATATTTGCTTATGATAATAATTAAATACAAAATAATATAATATATTCTATATTTTATAGTAATATATCCATGTCAGTTATAAAAATTAATACGAAACTGAAAATAAATGATACAAAAGTTTTTTTGGTTTGAACAAGATAAACCGAACAGTTTTTAAATTATCGCTAAAAACGTGCGTTGCCGAAGCAAAATGACCTAAGGGCCGTGAGATTCCTATGGAGATACGACCTTTTTTAATTCACAGTACAGGATAGTGGTTTTAAATTAGGACTAGTAGTACGTACGTACCTACCTAGTACCTACAGAACGGTACGGAACCCTTCATTGTGCGTGGTAGGACACGAAGTAGGCCGCGTTTTAATATGTTACGCCGATTTTTTAAATATATATAAATAATTTGTGACTTTAATATTAAGTACCTAATCTAATTATTTCTACGCCTTAGTTGCCGGCAGAATATGCAGAACTTACTAATAATACCCTACTAACCAAAATTGTACCATATTCTTGGAAATAAACCATTGATTGATTGATTGATTGACTGTCGCAAAGATATGGGCTGCTCACTTGTCTGATAGTAAGCAGCTCAGCTAGCACGATAGCTTGTACTGTCACGTTATATGACTTAAATGTACTAAAACTCCGCATAAAACGTGTCAGTATGAGCTATCGTGCTAGCTAGGCAGACACCGTAAGCTGACGCATGTGAGTCCAGCCATACCGTCTCGCTGTAAGGCCAAAAATGCCAAAATTTACTAAAACTTCACGTATCACGTGACGGTATGAGCAATCGTGCTAGCAAGGCAGAGGAGCGTTACCGACCCTCTATTGATTTGAAAATTCATTGAATACAGCTGGAGATAAAATAGGTCCCTCACGCTCACCCCAGCACACCCCGGCCTCTCAAGAAATGCAAAGGATTTTCATGTTTGGGAATTAGGTGTAGGTAGTGAGTGACGCGACCAGCTTTAGTTTGTGACCGACCGACATTTCTACAGGCAACTAAACAGAACAGCAGAGTCAAAATAGCATAAATCTTATATAGGCCATATCAAAGTATAATTACTTACTCCTGAAGTAGATACTGTTATTCCAAATTCTATTGCTACTTCATCTTCATATGGTCGGAAATTACAGTAGCTGGAACGAAACATTGTAAGAGTCCACAAATTCATAACAGCTACCTATCCTGCTCTTACCCACGGAACTCTAAAAAGCTCTAAACAGTGTAAATAGTAGAACAGTGCAAGCTCAACTTGTGAGGATTCGAAACATTCGAATTTAAATCTAAAACCTACACGCGAACGGCGGTTTTGGATGATTGCTCAGATGGCACTTGTGTTCCTTAGATCACACTCTTAAGGCTGTTTTTCCCGTAAACGGACGAATACCGATAAGAAAATATGAATAATGCTACAGGTGTGACGTAACAGGTGTGAACGTATATAACAACGGTGGACTAACCAAGTCCCGCCATTTTAACTTAGGCGCCATCACGTGCGTATAGTTTAATATCTTTAAAAATATAATTATCTCCTAATTAGTGCGAATTGATGTTTAAATTTAAGTGAATAATTAATTACTATTTATAGAGTCAGTTTTTCAATTTTTTCGGCGTTATTACGTAAGTATAGATAATTAAGAGTGTGTCAATTGATCGTCACGGTTTGTCATATTGAAGCGGTAGTTTGAAATACAATCGATTTTAACTGATAAAATTTCGATTATTTCATAGTTTTATCTTTAATTGTTTGATAATTTACTTATCCTGTGTTCTGTGATTGGTCACATGATGGGAACAGAATAAAAGTACCGACTTTACTAAGAGATAAACATGTGACTCAAGATGGCCGACGTTTTCAGTTTGAACGCTGAAAATATATTCTGCGGTAAGAATTTTGCATTTTCAATACGAGTTTTAACTTTTTTTAAGCAATATCACTTTAAAGGAACCTATTTTAACAACTATTAGTTTGGAAATACAACTTTTTTAATAAAGTTCCCGATGATTTCAGATAATTATTATTTTCCATAGATTCATAGAATAGACTAAATAGATAGATCATGATCAATTTTACTTTTTGTAAGAGACCTCATCGTGGTTAATTTCCCTTGCCTTAACAGAAAACCACTTATATTTTAATTTAGCTGACTTATTGAGCCTTAAATCAATGCCAGAGACTCCCCTTTTAAAATGGTAGTTTTCTTTTTGCAATTACTTAAATAACTACTAATTGCTGGTTCATAGAAAAGTGTAGTTTGTTTATATGTTGGCATGGGTGCCTAAATAATTATAAGCGGTAGAGTACGTTTTGGAAATCTTCCTAACCTCAGTAAACTTTATAAATTCCTTTCGGGGTCACATTGCTGAGTATAAATAAAAACCTAATCTAAGATTACACAGCAGTAAACTACATTTGATATCGCTTATCACTGCGTTCTATTTACTTAGTTAAGTGCCTCTTAAGGTATGGTTATTTTCTCTCTAGGTGCGATCTGAAACATTTCCATTTTAGAAAACTACAGATTACGTTTCTATCTCCTTCGTTGTATGTCCAATTCCTAAAATATCAACTTGGCATATAGATTAGTGCCCCAAATGTGCACTTTTACACACATTCCTGAAAATTTCCTGATTTAATTACTAAAGATGATCTACACTGAATTTTACAAGACCACAATATGGGTCTGCAACGCGCATGTGACACTCCTGGTGATGCAGGCGTCCATACGCTGCGGTGACCGCTTACCACCATACCGACGTGGTATAAAAAAAATATCAATGTCATTTTCGTTCAATTTAATTTGTTTTACTGTTGGTCCTTTTAAAAGGACAGTGGGCAGAACGAAGCATTAGAATTTTGATAGAAATAAAGAAACATAATATATGTTAGGTAAGTACATCATATAAGTAGTTCACAAACAGTCAAAGTAGCCAAGTATTATCGTGACAGATTCTTATTCTTATTTGCAATATTCGCATAGACTTTTACTCGTACAACACCTACGGAAACAAAGAAAAGTGCTGGTAATACGCGCATCAACACTATCTACGGATATTTTACATTTGTAAATAAAACTTGACCCGGGTATGGCCTTAAACTACGACCAAGACCACCGGGGAATGGGCAGCAGCATTCCTAGAGAGCGATGGAGATACTGCGATCGCCAACTCGCATGCCAAGCGTGGCGAATTATGGCATTTACCCCCCATGAAATTGGGGTAGGCCTATGTCCAGCAGTGGACGTCCTAGGGCTGATATGGTAATAAAATTTAACTAGTTAAAATCTTAGAAAGGAGTTCTAAAGTGTCTGGTAGGCGTTTATGGCTCATTGCGCTATATTTTTTCATAGACAAAAAAACCAAAAAGTTTATGGTAAGATAAACAGGCGGCAAAGTTGAACATTAGTTAGAGATTTTAACTTTATCAATTTTATTAACAAAAGTAAAATATCCGTAGACAGTGTTGATGCGTGTATATATTTTAATTCTAACCCTACACGGTTCTTAGTGGATCATATGATTCATATGGATATGTTGAGGCCGAAAGCACCCTCAACCACAGAATAAGTAAAGTACAAGCCTCAACTTAGAAAGGTACAATACTGTGACCCTAGGGTATAGTGCCGTACAATTGTATAGGACTTGTACCCCTTTTCACTAGAGCCACAGAATAATAGCTTTGGATAGAAACCTCGATGAATTAAGCTCAGATTTAAAGGCCGAATATTTTAAAGCCTTTAAAATAACACGAAAAAGGTCACGCAGCGTTTATGTAAGTCACTAGCGACCTCCTACTTTAACAATAAGTATTTTGTAATAATATGCGGTTACATGGTTGTAGTAATTGATTTGGCACACACACTGAGAGTCTGCGTATTTTGGCATTGTGGGTGAACTAGGTAATATGCCAGCGATTGGCCGTGTCGTGTGGAACTCGATTATTCCACATCCTTACACACTTACACTCCCTTTTCAACTCCTTATCGCCAATTTGACCTAATAAGATTAGAGTATTCCCAGATTTGTTTTTGAATACAAATACCTGGGACGCTCTGAATTGAGAGTGAGAGACATGTACATGACTCTAGCTGTCAACACGACGAATCCTCAAATCAACAAAGGGTCGGCCTGCTTGTGATTCTTCTGGAGTCGCGAAGCCTCGATAGGCTATGGTGTGTGCTTACCACCAGGCAGTTTGTATGCTTCGCCAACGTCTTAGGAGAAAAAATAGCTGTGCCTATAAACTTTCACCCCTATTTCATCTCTATTGGAACGATTTCCGGGACTAAAAGCATCCTACGTCCTTCTCGGATTCAAATGAATTCAGTGAAAATTCACTCCGAGAAGGACGTAGGGTGAAGGCATTCTTGGTTTAGTATATAGTGTGAAACGATAACATTAAGATGAAATGACTAGTGGCGCCAGAGTTTAAGTGTAAGACATCTAAATGCCCCAAAAACACCCCAAAAACCTTTCGAAACTGTATTAAATTACAAACAAACACACGTCACAAGAAATTCGTTAACAAATTAGGTGTTCCGTCTGTTCTGTTGTTTGCACAGGTGATTTAGCTTTAGCTTTGTTATAATAGTCTTTATTGCATTGTGATAGAGCTTATTATTAGTGTTGGTAGGTATCCAATTGTGTTAAGAAACGTGGGTCTAAGATCGGATATGATTCAGGAATGTTGAAGTTGGAAGCGTGTTTTAAATGAACTACTACTATGTATAACATATGCACATATAAACTCATGTCCGACCAGCTAGCACGATAGTTTTTAGGTCATGTTTTATGTGACGCTTTGGCCGTAAAATCGTGTTAGCTGGTCTGTATTTCCAAAACCTACGGTACAACAGACAGATACACAGTTACACGCGTTAAACTTGTAACACCCCCCGTTTAACTTGTAACACCCCCTGTTTGCATTATAGGTTGTATAAGTTAAAAATGAGGCATTTTCTTGAGATCAACGATCTATCTATGTACTTATATAGGAAAGGAAGTGATTTTTAGACTCCTTTTACCAAAAACGCAACAAAAGAACCCTTATGGTGCCACTCTCTTTGTCCCACTGTCTCAAGTATGTATCTCAGGAACCACCTAAATATGCTATCGAGTTAAAATCTATCTACTGTGTATATAAAACAAAGTTGTGTTAGCTAAAGTTACACCATTTATAACTCGAGAACGGCTGGACCGATTTTTGTGATATTTGTTTTTTATTTGTCTTAGCTCAGAATAGCAAAATAACTATTAAAACATCAGTAAAATATACAAAGAAAAACTTTCATCATACAATATTTATGTACGAAACAGCAAGTTTGAAATATAGGCAACAAGACTAACCAGCGTGTATTGAAAAAAAAACATACCTAAGTATATTTTTATTTTTAAATCGTGCCACAGACATCGTAACTTAAAAATGGGTCAGTTACATAACTTATTGCTATTCCTAGCTCCTCGCAGAGACAATGGGGTGGTTATTGATATGATAATGACTGGACCAGACAAATCAGCCGTGTCGACTGCCTGTAAGGCATTTGCGTTTGAAAGGAGTTTCTAATGTTCGCCGTTTAACTTGGTTAAATGCTAGTGAGAGTTAGTGCACGTAACTAAACTACATAATATATCTCGTTCCATACAAACCAAGTATGTACATATCGTTAAATTCACGACGGAGCACCCTACTCATACCTTACACTTACCCAAACACAAAATACGAGTAGGAAGACTAGGAAGTCGGCTGACCTCAGGAATTTTTTAGTTTTTTGCTAATATCCAAAACGGGTCATATAATTTGAAAATGATACGAGTGTATGACATGACTCCTATTATAGGCCACACCCGTATATGTATGTGGGTAGTGACCTACTGACCCTTGACCCTGCCTACGAAGCTGACGGTCCTGGGTTCAAATCTCGGTAAGAGCATTTATTTGAGTGATGAGTATGAATATTTTTTTTCGAGCTTTGGGTGTTTTCTATCTATTTAATTTAAAGTAAGTATTTGTATCTATGAAATATTTCGTCGTATACCCACTATGGAGCTAATTCGATTTGCGTAAGATTATCCCTTAATATTTATTTATTTATTTTTATATCTGTTTTGTGCGACGTACTTATGATTATGACGTACTGATGAGATTAAATGGTGAAGCGCGAAGTCTGAACTGTCTGAAGGCTTAGATAATTCTGAAAGAACCTTGAGACTTGTGTACCTACTGACTTACGATTACATATATAGGTAGTTGTTACTGTTGTTACGAAGTTAGGGGCCAAATTAAACTACGCTTTGAATTGAGTATACAGAGTGTGGCTTGTAATCGGAGCAATAAATTTAAAGGACGCTTAGAGCATCTGCAGTAACCTCTTGTGGCCAAAAGAAAAATATATTTTTTTCAATTGGGAGTAATTTTGATCTAAAGTTATGACCTCCAAGTAATGGATCTTGGCACCCAGAGATTATAGCGCGGCAGTCAATGCTGATTTTGAGATTGCATCAAGTTTTGACTCATAATCGTTGTCGGTAAAAAAGTACACGTAAGCTGTATTTGCATAATAAAAATCCAAAAAAATTTTTTTTTTCATTTGAAACCATTTGGGAATAATTGTTGGAGAGCTTAATAGTGTACCGTTTAATTTATTGCTCCTATCACAGGCCACACCCTGTATATTGAGTATTAATTTTTATATATTATACATAATCAGGTGGACTGATGACCTGGTTGCGGGAGTCCGCTGGATGCGGGTGGCGCAGGACCGGTCATTGTGGCACTCTTTAGGGGAGGCCTAAGTCCAGCAGTGGACGTCTTTCAGCAGATTTTTTATTAAAACCGGCCAAGAGCGTGTCGGGCCACGGTCAGTGTAGGGTTCCGTAGTTTTCCGTCCGTCACATTAAGTTGACATATTAAGTACAGAAACACAAAACCTTTGAAAGCACGTCATTTCATTGTGATTTTGTAGAAATGACAGGTACAATAAACACCTGTTTATACGGTTAAATTACAAACTTAGTTCAGAAATTATTTTTGTAATTTTTTCAAAAACTATTCAACCTATCAAGTTCAAAATAATTTTCCTACAAAGTTTTTATAAAGTTCTACTTTTGAGATTTTTTTCATAATTTTAAAACTTATGGTTCAAAAGTTAGAGGGGGGGGGGGGACACATTTTTTTTTACTTCTGGAGCGATTATTTCCGAAAATATTAACATTATCAAAAAATGATTTTAGTAAACCCCTATTTATTTTTAAATACCTATCTAACAATATATCACACGTTAAAATGAAAAAAAAAATCACTCCCCACTTTACGTATAGGGGAGGTACCCTAATAAAATAAAGGTACCCCACAAAAATGGAAGGAAGCCAGAATTGTCCCAGTGTACAAGAATGGCAAACGTAATTCAGTTTTAAATTATCGACCCATTTCTATTCTATGCACAATTGCGAAAGTCTTCGAACAGTTAGTATACCCATATATTTTCCACAACGTTAAAATGTACATATCCCCATTGCAACATGGATTTATGCCCAAAAGGTCAACCAGCACAAACTTGTGCAGCTTTGTTGAGGACCTTACTCAGGCAGTTGACAAGGGTTTCCAGGTCGACGCTATATATACTGATTTTTCGAAGGCATTCGATAAGGTTAACCATCGTATCCTTCTTAAAAAATTACATAGTTTCGGCATATGCAACTCCCTCTATGATTGGTGTAAGTCCTACCTGAAAGATAGATCTTTGGTCGTAGTTATGGAGGGCGTGCATTCGTGTAACTTCATAGCGTATTCAGGAGTGCCACAGGGTTCCAACCTGGGACCACTGTTCTTTAACATTTTCATAAACGACGTGACAACCCTGTTTAAACATTCGAATGCATACCTGTTTGCGGACGACTTAAAACTCACACGCATTATCAAGGACTCTACTGATGCCTTAAAATTGCAAGAAGATGTAACTTCTTTGGTAGACTGGTGTACAAACAACAAAATGTGTCTGAATCCAGCAAAATGCAATCACATAAAATTCCACAGAAAACGTAATGAGCTTCGAACCAGGTACGAAATCATGGATCAACCATTAAAGGAGTTGGACGCGATAAAAGATCTTGGTGTTACTCTGGATACCAAATTACGGTTCAGTAAACACATAGACGGCGTGATAGATGCGGCATTTAGAGCACTGGGATTCGTACTTAGATGTGGAAAAGCGTTCAAAAAACATTCAACACTTACAAATCTCTTCAACTGCTTCGTTCGAAGTAAGCTCGAATATGGTAGTGTGGTATGGACACCATCGTACAAAATCCATATCGATAGGATTGAACGCGTACAGAAGCGTCTACACCTGGCATACCGTTGCAGAATATCCAATAGAGTCAGGTCGTATGAAGACAGGCTTAAATACTTCCGTATGATGTCTCTTAAAAACAGGAGAGATATGTTGGATATGACGTTTCTGTATAAAACACTGAATAACAGGATAGACTGCCCGAGTCTACTCAGAATGTTTGCGCTCAAAGTACCCAACCGCGTTCCACGTTATCCCTGTCCCTTATTTAGCATACGATTCAGCCGTACCAAACTAGGTTCTCACTCGCCGGTGCCCCGTGTGTCGCGCCTATACAATGAATTGAGCAACAATGCAGACCAGCAGCTTGATATAAACCATGACAGCCTACGTCGATTCAGGACCAAATTGCTGTCGATTATTAATTGAATTGCCTCTGTAACCACAGTCACTCATTTTGGATTTTGGACCCTCTTATTTTTTAGTTTAGGTTTAAGCATATTACTATTCACAATATTTTATGTCTTCTCATTGTAATTTGTTTTTAAAGTCGATGCTTTCTATAAGTATATTGCATGCTGTGTTCACCTGTAATTGGTGGCGCAATTAAATTTAAACCATATGTTATTTTGTTCCAATGTTAATGATTGTTGTTGCCACTGTTGGTGATCCTAGATATAAATAAATAAATAAATAAATATTTTTTTCCACTTTTTATTTTACCACTTTGTCGGCGTAATTGATATACATATTAGTACCAAATTTCAGCTTTCTAGTGCTAACGGTCACTGAGATTATCCGCGGACGGACGGACAGACGGACGGACAGACGGACGGACAGACATGGCGAAACTATAAGGGTTTGTTGAGCAGACACGTGGGCAGCTACTGCGTGGATTCGGGAAGATCAATAAAAACCGTGATGATGACCCAATGTTGTTTTATTTCACCATGAAATAACTTGGCATTGATTATAATAATATATATTCCACTTTACATTGTTTAAATAAATAAATTAGGGACGAGCACGAAATAAGTGGCTTACGGGACGGCCATTGTTGAAGAGAAGAAAAGAGAGAGAGAGATGACAGTTGTCACCTATATCTGCGGTAGAGCATAGATAACAAAAAATAGTATTTTTCTAACACTCCTCCTTATGCTCTACCTCGGATAGAGTTCCCAGTACAATTAGCAATACACATATTACACATTTGCACATTTTATTATCATGCATGACTATCTTGGCATAAAAATTAAATTAAATTGCAAACCCTATAATTCACAATACATTCCTAAGACACAATTCAGATATACAGTTATTATGTTTTTCATTACTTAATGGTTTTGTTAAAACATCTGCTACCATTTTCTCAGTTGGTAAATACTTTACATTTATAAAGCCTTGCTTAATTAGATCTTTCACGAAATGGTAGCGCAAATCTATGTGTTTTGTTCTCTTATGTGAGTATTCCTTTACGAGTAACAATTTCTGTGCGCTTTGGTTATCGTTATACACTACTGCATTTATAGTTTTGTCGATGATTTCCGACAAGAAATTCCGAACAAAACATATATCTTTGCATACATCACCGATTGCCAAATATTCCGATTCTGTACTCGATAAGGCTATGCAACGCTGTTTTCTAGCTTCCCAGTTAACAACGTTGCCACCCATTTTAATGACAAAACCAGTGTATGACTTGCGATCGTATAGATTGTTGGCCCAATCTGCGTCTGTATAGGCACATATGTTTAAATTACCTCCTTTACAGAAATAAAGTCCATAATTTATCGTGCCCGCTAAGTACCTTAATATGCGTTTAGCAGCTCGCCAATGATCCATATCAAAGCAAGTACTATATTGGCTAAGTTGGCTACAAGCATAGGATATGTCAGCACGGGTACAGACAGATAAGTACATCAAAGATCCTAACAATTGTCTATACCTATAGATATTTTCATCTAAACACTTATTCGACTTATCAAGCTTACAGTTTGTAGCCAACGGTGTAGACACAGGCTTACACTCGGTCATATTAAACTTAGCCAATAAACGTTTGACATAATCTGATTGGTCTAAAGTTAAAGAACCATTTTTCCTTGTTACATTCATGCCTAAACAATTTTTAAGTTCGCCTAAATGTCGAATTTCAAAGTGCTTTTGTAACAATTTCAAGACACTATCTATGCAATTATTATGAAATACATAAAAATCATCGACATACAAGGCCAATATTATATACTCATCTTTGGTTCTTTTTACATAAATACAGGGCTCGCATTTGCTTTGCTCATACCCGTTAGCACATAAAACATTATGAATTTTTGAATTCCACATACGGCTCGCTTGCTTCAAGCCGTATATGCTTTTCTTTAGCATACATACTTTATTATTGTCAACATTATTAAAACCCATTGGCTGTTCCATAAATATATTTTCATCTAGTTCACCATTTAAAAAAGCTGTTGTAACGTCAACATGATTACATTGCAAATCGAGCTCAGTAGCAAGAGAGAATAAAATTCTTAATGTGGAATGCCTGACCACAGGCGAAAAAGTATCTTTATAATCAATTCCCTCTTTCTGCGTAAAACCACGGGCAACCAATCTCGCTTTAAACTTATTAAATTTACCCATGGCATCATATTTACGTTTAAAGACCCACTTGCATTTTATGACGTTATCATGTTTTGGTCGATCAACTAATTCCCATACCTTGTTTTTAAGAAGAGCGTCATACTCACATTTTACTGCTTTGCGCCAATCTTCCTTTTCTGGTGAGTTCATGGCCTCCTCGTAGGAAATAGGATCATCCAGTGAACTAGCTTCAGCCAACATTGTAGATAAGTCATAGTCAGACATCTTCTTAGGCATTTTACCTCTTGTACTACGTACGGGGCGCTGAGAGCTAGACGCATCGGTAGCTGCCGATGTAATCGGCTCTCCTCCTCGATCTGCATACACCGGCTCCGGCAGAGAAGAAACTTCATCACCTTCATCGGAAGAGCGATCTTCGCCAGTACAGTACTGATTAGACAGCGGTGACCATGGTGGTGGTGTTATCTCCGCCTCTGAAACATCAGAAGAACTATGATTAGACTTATCACTAGACTTATCATTAATATCACAGCTGTTTAAATCATTATTTGGAATTTCATTATTCAAAGTTTCATTATTAATATCACAGTTAACGGTTTCATTATTTAAAATTTCATTATTGGTATCACAGTTGACAATTTCATTATCGGTATCACAGTTAACTTGTTCACTATATGAAATTCCATTATCACAGTGAATTTGACTCAAGCTGTCAAATGAAATAAAACTATTATTATTGGCTTGTCCCGTACCAGCCTTATCTTTTGCAAAGAAATCGCTTTCGTTAAACACGACTGTTCGTGCATAAATAACAATGCGAGGATCAGATGGGTCACAAAGTCTATAACCCTTACAAGTTTCACCATATCCTACAAAAACGTAGGGTTTAGCCTTAGCATCGAGCTTACGTCGTTTTTGTTTCGGAACATGAGCATAGGCTACACAGCCAAAGACGCGCAAATGACTGAGATCTACGGAGGATCCAGTCCACACACACTCAGGAATTTTGTTCGATAATGCTTTGGTGGGGCTCCTGTTTTTCAGGTAGATTGCAGTCATAACGCATTCCCCCCAGTAGCGATTCGACAAACCTGACTCCTGCAGCATGGCACGTGCTTTCTCAAACACCGATCGATTAACACGCTCAGAGACGCCCGCTTGTGGAGGGCTATAAGGCACCGAAGTCTGGTGAACTATACCTTCCTTCTTAAGAAAGCTTGTAAGGTTATTGTTACAATATTCTGTACCATTATCGGTTCTCAGAATCTTGATACGCAACCCAGTCTGCTTCTCAACCATATTTTTAAAATGAATAAAATGGGAACTTACTTCACTCTTCGACTTCATGAGGTATCCAAACGTCTTCCTCGTACAGTCGTCCGTAAAAGATAGCAAGAAACGGTTGCCGCCCCACGTTCTGACTTGCATCGGGCTCGCGACATCGGAATGGATTAGCTCAAGTGGTGAAGCAGCACGTCTTAAACTAGCCTTGGGAAAAGATGCCTCAGACATCTTGCCCGTCAGGCAAGAGACACAGCTGCCCTGGCCGTCATCTTCTTTCTGAAAAACAACACCAGAACACCGATCCCCATCACCCAGCATGCGCATACCTGCAATGTTGAGGTGGCCTAAACGCTTGTGCCACAAACTTAATGGCACACAATCAGCTTTGTGAGCACTCACTGTCCCCTGCCTAGGATGAAGGGGCTTGGAATGCTCTAGGGGTAAGGACCTCTCTTGCTCAATACTAAGTTTGTAAAGCCCATTAACTTTTCTGGCTGAGATAATTGGGTTGCCTGTAGTTTTACACTCTTTATAAATGTTACACCCATCTTTTGCAAAGATAACAACATAACCTTCATCAATCATCTGACTTACAGATAATAAATTATTAGAGAGCCCAGGAACAACTAATACATTTTGCAAACTAACAGAGGGAGACAATTTAAGCTTACCAACAGAATTGCTGCACATATATTGGCCATTTGCCACAGATATATTACAGTTTTTTTTCTTTGGCATCTTTAACTAAATCTTGACTGTTCACCATCGTGCAGGAGGCGCCGGAGTCAATCACGAACTCTGAAGCTGCAGTGGACGCCGAGAATGCAGAGGCAAACATGGTGTGCCCCTCAGCTTCCCGATGATCACTCTGCTCCCGCTTCCTCTTGAAGCAGCGCTTCGCCATGTGCCCCTGCTTTTTACAGTATGAACAGACGATACTTGAGCTCCTCCTCTTCTTGTAATTGTTTGCAACATAAGCCGCTGAAGTTGATTCATTGCTGCGCCGGTGATCCTCTTGCAACAGTCTCATTCTGACTATTTCCGAGCTGAGGGTATTAGTCAAACAGGCTGTTTCGAGACTAGAGACGATGACATCATATTCTTGTGGGAGTCCAGAGAGTAGAATCTCCGCCACCTCAGCATCATCAATGCTCTTCCCAATATCCTCCAACTGCTGCACCAGGCACATAACGTTGTCTATATACTCGGACATCGAGGCGAATTGGTTATATTCAACACGATGCAGCTGACGCAATAGGAGTACACGTCGGTATAATCCTTTGTCTTCAAAGCAGTCAGCAAGCTTAGTCCATGCTTCTTTAGCGGTCTTGCAGCTCCGCACGTGCTGATATAAAGCCGGTTGTAAGGTTAAACATATGCGAGCTAATGCTTTATTATCGTGCTCAGCATCATTGTCTGTGCCTTCCACGCACTTCCACAGTCCTTCTAAAGTTAACATCATTTTTACAGCAAACTTCCAATTAATATAGTTACCAATTCCTTCAAGTCTCTCTATTGAGGTTATGTTTGACGTGCTGCCCATTTTTAATACTTTCAATTTTCGTGGATGGGTCACCTTAAATGTGTTTGTAATTGTCTAATTGTACTCACGGTCTCTTCTAGATTTGCCCAAATCTCCTGGGGACTGTGCCCGGAACCTGTTGAGCAGACACGTGGGCAGCTACTGCGTGGATTCGGGAAGATCAATAAAAACCGTGATGATGACCCAATGTTGTTTTATTTCACCATGAAATAACTTGGCATTGATTATAATAATATATATTCCACTTTACATTGTTTAAATAAATAAATTAGGGACGAGCACGAAATAAGTGGCTTACGGGACGGCCATTGTTGAAGAGAAGAAAAGAGAGAGAGAGATGACAGTTGTCACCTATATCTGCGGTAGAGCATAGATAACAAAAAATAGTATTTTTCTAACAGGGTTCCTAGTTGACTACGGAACCCTAAAAATGGGATTGCTCTTGGCCAGCATCTAGCCAGGGGGCAAAGATGAAGCCGATGATGAAGCGAGCTCACCCAGAAGATGCCTATTCACTCGTGCCTTAAAAAGGTCCAGGTCCATATGATGATGATGATTTTGTATATCGTATATTTAACTTATCGTGAAGCTTTACATTACGCAGAATTCTATGATTTGTAGTAGTTATGACTGTCGACTGATAGAGCCTTAAAGCATGAAGTTCGCTTTTTGCATTTTTTTGGTTTGTGCAATAAATATACTAGGTGGCCCATTCAAATCGGTCAGTATGGGAAAGTCTGAAACTATAAGACATACGAAGATTTGTTCTTAGGAACCATGTCACCGATTTTGATAAAAAGAAAAACTGCATTCATACATTTGAAAAAAACACTGTACCCAGCTAGGGAATCGAACCCGGTTGTTTTGAAAAAATTAACTTACACTATTTCTATTCAGATATCGTTTGTGTAGGTCTTAAGCAGTAAATGTCTCTAAGAAACATAATGTCTAAAATGAATAAAATGCATTTTTTTCACATACTTTAATTTATCATAGTAGGTGTTCAAAGTGACCACCGTTACAATATTCAACAAGTTCAGGCATGTAAAATTGTCTCTATGGTTGTTTGTACCTCTCTACTTGTAAAATCGGTGACATGGTTCCTAAGAACAAATCTTCGTATGTCTTATAGTTTTAGACTTTCCCATACTGACCGATTTGAATGGGCCACCCTGTATACTTAAATCTGTGATAATCTTATCAATATAGCCTTTTATAGAAATGCTATGCGTGTCCTATATATATTATTATCTAATATATATAACACACATAATACTTTGTAAATCATAAAAATCGCGATAGTTTAAGGTTTCAGCTTTTAAAGTCATGGTGGAACCATATTTTATTGCTTTAAAGTCACGATTTACGATTAAAAACTAGAATAGCGGTTACTTTGTCAAAGTAGATCTGATAAGTATTTTTCATACTATGTTAAATACCTATAATAGTGCGTACGAATGACTATGAAAGTGAATATAAGCGAAAGTTATCATGCTTTAGCAAGAAGAAATTCGTGAATTGAGGGGCTTTTGATATTTCTAATCTGAGTTAAGTGTTATTGTAACTTTTTTTGTATTTTAGAGTATGTATATAACTATGTGAATTTAAAATGCGGAATAAAATTCGTTTACCTAAAAAAAAACTAACTGATATCTATGATATTGTCGCAGTTTTTTGGAAATACCTGGATTTATTCAAATTTTTCAAGAACTGGCTAGACAAAAAAGGTATATAATTATCAAACCTGCTTACAAAATTACACGAGAATCGGTCGAGGAATGCGACCTGTAGAGGAGAGCAGCGGGAAATCAAGAAATCCGCCATCCGCCAGCCGTCATAGAAAGCATTTTTGCCGAAGTTGAAAATGAAACGTTCGTTTCATCATCATCATCATGTCAGCCGAAAGACGTCCACTACTGGACATAGGCCTCCCCCAAAGACTTCCACAATGACCGGTCCTGCGCCACCCGCATCCAGCGGACACCCGCGACCTCGAACATTCGTTTAACTCGGTCAATAACATCGTTTTTTATGTACATTGATTATACTTTAATTATTTCATTACAATACCCCAAAGAAGCGCGCCCTACTGGCTAGAAATCCAATCATGTGCAAAATACACACTGTATTGTACTTACTATACATGAAAGATCACTCCATATTGTAGTATACGTAACCTCACCGGTTATTATCGAGCAGCCTCTAATAGTGTAAACTAAGGCAGCACGATTGTACGAAGACTTTAAGGCTGTGGCATACCAAAGGCGTTTATCGCGGCGATTTAATTTATGCGATAATTATTTTTATGGTCACGTTTTACGAGCCTTTCTAGCTCTTAACTTTTGATATATCAATGCCCATAGGAAAAAACGAACCTAACTCTGTGTGTAACCCGCCATCATCTAGGATTATCGTATCGTCATGTCTGTCCGACCGTCTGTCCATCCGTATGTCATAGCCGATTTACTCGGAGACAATAAATACTACAATTATGAAATTTGGTAGTAAGGTGTATTCTATGAACCGCTACAGAAAAATAATGTGAAATTAAGTACAAAAAATATTTTTCTCAAACATGCGCCTAAATGTATGCATTAATGTCACGAAAAGAGGACATGAAGTTACCTGTTTATGGCTTCCTACATTAGTAATGTATGGAGAATGTATGAAACTAACATTATTGTCCGCTGCTCTAACATTTTAAATTTGCTCACTAAAATCAACGGATAAAGGAAATATTACATAGAGCCAACCGCCACGATTTTGTATATATATTTTAATTTTTGTATGTAAATTGGTATTTTTTTTAGGTTTTTCCGGATTTTTATCGTTCTTGTATTTTTGTACTTCGTTGTTTTTTTTCGAATTTTTCGAGTATTTATGTATTTTTTTAAGTTTTTTCGTATTTTTTTTGTATTTTTCGTCATTTTTTGTTGTTTTGCTATGTTATTTGGTACTTTTTTTAGTTTTTACATGTCTTTTGGTATTTTTTTAGTTGTTTCGTGTTTTTCTTTTAAATGGTGCTTGTATTTTGTAGCATTTTTCGTGTTTTTAGTTGTTTTTTTCGAATTTTTTGTAGTTTGGTATTTTTTTTAGTTTTTACTTGTTATTTTTGGAGTGTTTATAAGTATTTTTTGTGTTTTTTATAAGTTTTTTTCGTATTTTTTGTACTTTTCGTCAGGTTTTTTGGTATTATGTTTTTTTTAATCGTGTTTGAATTTCGTAGCGTTTTTCGTTGTTTCTTTCCAATGTTTCTTGAATTTTGGTATTTTTTTTTTATTTTTTTCGTGTTATTTTGTAGCGTTTTTTGTTTTTTGATATTTCTGGATTTTTTAAAGTTTTGTTCGTGTTTTTATGTACTTTTCATCAGTTTTTGGTTTTTTCATGTTTTTTGGTATTTTTGTAGCATTATTCGTGTTCTTATGCTTTTTATGTTTAATTATTTTGATAGGTTTGTTTTTTTCGTGATTTTTGATTTTTTTGTTACCTTTTTTCGTGCTTTTATTTAATTTCCGTTATTTTTCGTGATGTTTTGCTATTTATGGACGTTTTGTATTTTTTTGTTTTTTTTTACATAGTAGTTTTTGTATTGTTTTTTTTCTAACATGTTTGAGAAAAGTACCTACTAATACAATCCTCGGCCGGAACAGGGATTGCTGGACGAGTTTGGGATAATAAAACGAGTCCCGCAATCCCTGTTCCGGCTTACTTCACGGCCTCTGCAGTAATGTACTAAAATTAGGGAGGGCACCGCATACATGCAACCGGGGGATGATATTTTTTTTCTCAATCATGCAATGAAATTTAATCATTACGTGCGTTATAACAGGCTTATAAGTATCACCTTGCAGAGGAACAACTCGGAATAACTCTAAAGGAATTTCATAGAAAATTGTAGGCCTAGGCCGGGAAGTTTTTCTATTTTATTTTAATGTCAAACATGGCGCTTGTTAAATTTGTATTTCTAGTGTTGTATTTTTTTATTTCATTGCATATGTTTGAGAAAAGCACTATATAAATCTCGGCGAGAAACGTTGGGCTGCAGGCCGCGTTGGCCTGCAACCGTTCGTTTCCCGGCCTTTATAGTAATGTACTACAGACGTGTATGGTATCGATATGATTAGTGGCTCTGTGAGCTGAAGACATCGTGATTTTTTTTTCAAATAAAAAGGAATCAAAATCCAACAAAACTAAAAAAAAAATCTTGACGAGAGTCTGCTAAGAAATGCGACAGGCAGATAAGAACAGCGGGAAATCCGGAAATCCGACTTCCGCCGGTCGGACATACGAAAGCATTTGCTGAAGCTGAAACGAAAACGAACTTCGTTTCACACGGTCAATATATTTTTTTTTATCAAAAATGGGATTACTCTTGGCCAGTATCTCAGCAAGCGGGCAAAGATGAGGCCGCCAATGAAGCGAGCTCACCCAGAAAATGCCTTTTCACTCGTGCCTTAAAGGTCTAGGTCATAATCAATACCTATAACAAGCAACCACATCGAATTCAGACTCATTTTAATCCTGTCGATGAGTAAGCTGGTGCTTGTGTGTAGAAAAGTACCTACTGTCACTAGGTACACAACAAAAGCTTGCTTCTAAAAATATCAAACTTCAAAACTTGTATACAGGGTGCGAAAAGTTTATTGGCCCTGGAGGGGAACTACCTTAAAACGTTAAGATAGCTCAATTTGCTGAAAGGAAACATTATTTTAATTCTCCTTAGCAATAAAACTGCATTCACAGATTTTTGAAAAAATATTTGACTTCAAAACAAAACCATTTTTGATGCCAATTGATGCCAATCGATCCTATTTCTATCAAGGACCAGACCTAGCTGGGATACAAGAAGCAAAAAAATATTACTACAACTAGTTTCGTACAAAGTTTTATTTTTTCAAAAATCCGTGAATGCAGATTGCTCAGAAGAAATAAAATAGTGCCTCCACCAGGGCCCATAATTTTTTCCATCCTGTATAGGTATATTTTAGTGTTTTGTTTGGAAGTAAACATCTTTACCACAGCTGGCTTAGCTTAGTCGTATACCTAAGTATCCTAGCAGACCTAGCCCGTAAGTTACACATTACTTCACAAAACAATCAGTCATACATAAAATTTATATGCGATTGTTTTAGCGAACAACTTCTTGATGAATCAGACATTGCATTATCATTCTTATTTTCAAACTCATAAGGTTCAAGCGTAGCCCCAATTTTGCAACTCTACAGTCAACAAAAGTCGTATGTGATATATTGATATTGAATAATCAACATTGCAACTTACGTAATAAAGTTGATATTTGAATATAGGATTATAGGTGAGGGTCAAAATTGGCGTTTAGTGATGAATTTAGTTGTGTTACGGGATTTGTCGCGTAAAGTTCGCAGTGTATTGCTTTACTACTGTGAAGTGTAAACTTCATGTACTATATGTATATAAGTTTCCTGGATACAAGCTGCCAGCGTGGCTCCTCCCGCGTTTTGCAAGGAACTCAGGTCAGGGTGAACTGAGGCAGCCCTATTCACCTTTAATTTTCATTTCAAAGTACATATCTCAAAAACAACAAAACCGATTATGATAAAACAACAAGAACCATCGCTGGAAAACCTGCTTTCCAATAATAAAATAAGTTTTTGGTCAAAAATTTCATTTTTGGTACAAGCTTTTATTGCCCTTCTATAATTTTTTCCACAATCATAAACTACTTGTTCGAATGAACCCAAACACGATGGGTTTATCTTGTGTAGTTTAGGAATTGCTATGACCACCTTCTGTCTTCATCATTAGATCAGCTCTATGTCATAATAATATTGCATTGTCATCCGATTTATACATGCATGCAAAATTTCAGCTCAATCGGAAACCGGGAAGTGGGTCAAATTTAACTTGCAAGATTTGATCACAAACAACGGGACAGGTGAACCTAAATAAAAGCTTGTAAAAACCGCATTCAAATCGGTTCACCTACCTATTAAGAGCTACGTTGCCACTGACAGACGTACACATATGCCAATATTCTGTCTGATGTGGTTTTCCGTGGTATGAGGTGTTGTGTTTGTTCCTGGAGGTGAGTAAGGTCACCATAGCTCCCGAGGATGCACTGTGTTGAGAGTGAGGGACCTACTTATGTCAACACAACGAATCCTCATGTCAATAAAGGGTCGGCAACGCGCTTGTGATTCTACTGGAGTCGTAAGCGTCCATAGGGGACGGTATCTGCTTACCATCGGGCCGGCCGTACGCTTGTTTGCCACCGTCTTTGTATAAAAAAAAGATGTTACGAAGTTGAAAGAATTTTTGAAATCAGGTGGGTAGTAATGGAGATGCTTTGGGAAATATTTTTTTACTTTGGCTCGGTAGGTTAACGGTAAAGGGTTCGATTCCCAACCATTGCAGGCGTATGATGGTTGCCATTTTATACCTTATGGTTGTGGATAAGACATTCGTCACGCTCAAGTAGGTATGTGAGTGCGAAAGTGATGGCAACCATCATAGGTCATCATACGCCCGCTGGGAAGCCTTATAAACATGCCTCTTACACAGGGCCTTGTTGAAATCAATCGAAAAAGCGCCCAAATTATCCTAATAGCTTATTTGGAGAATCTTAGTCAAGGATATTGCTCAACCAATTTAATGCGTATGCGTAAACGTGTCTTGCAAATTAAATGATTTTCGTCAAACTATACCTTGTCAAATGTCCCAAGTCCCACGTAGCGGGTCCTTTCAACTCCAATTAACACCAGACGGTACGTAAGCGTGCTGGACCAATTTACACCACTTGTTCCGGGTTGGAGGACTGCAAACACAACGGTTTCTCACGGGAAATGGAGATTGGAGGGTGTTAGGCACTGGAGTCTTTACCAGTTCGGTAGCGATAGAAAGTTATGTATACATTTATAAAACACACATAATTTCATTCCTGTATCTCCAAGTGCACGCAGAGCATTAGAGAATTAATCCCAGTGCCACTTAAGTAATTTTAGGTTCCTTCCCCACGTCCTCTGGTGTCAGCTCGATCGCCGGTGTTGCATAGACCCAGCTTAGACCATTACCAAATCGTACTCGTAGGCATAATTTAGAAAAAGATTAAGTAGGTAGTTTAAACCATTATGGTGAGTGTATAATTCGACCAAACAGGAATTGCTCCAGTTTGGTCAAATCCTATATTAATTTAAGTAGTAAGTAAGTTGAGATGTAACATAGCAATTTAGTGCGGAGGTGTAATGTATGTGGGTACTTCAATAATGAGCAATATGTATTGTGTAATGAGGGTAGGCGTGAATTCCTTTGTCTTGATTAAAATAGTATATCGGACGGACGTGTGTTATTCCAGATTACAGCAACCCTTTAATAGCCACCCCTTTCTAGTATTTCTCAAAAGGAAGAGAAAATGTGAAACTGCAGTTATGTTTCTAGCCCATCGGTCACGATACACTTCAAACCAGTCCTCATACTCGTAGTCCACTTAAAAGTGGACTATGGGGACTATGGAGACTCCCATGGGAATAAAGCGGTGTCGCTATTCTGACCCGAGATCATACGGCGGGATATATGTAGGTCGTACAGGACGTTTTCTGCGTTAGTATGTACTTATACATAATCCCAATTTGCGTGGCGGAGGCGGTTTATTGGTAAAGCGAACGCGGTTCGGGGGACGTCGCATCAAAAAACCGCGCGGGATTTAAAGGACGCATAGAGCATCTGCAATAAACTCTTGAGTCCAAAAAAAATTATTTTTTCAATTGGGAGAAATTTTGATCTAAAGTTATGACCTCCAAGTAATGGATCTTGGCACCCAGGGATTATAGCGCGGTAGTCAAAGCTGATTTTGAGGTTGCTTCAAGGTATGACTCATAATCGTTGTCGCATTTTTGGTTTAAATTGATATTTTTGGGAGATTTTTATTTTTTTTAATAATTTTTTAGTGTTTTTTGTTGACCGAGCGAACGAAGCGTCTCCGTTCCAGGTTTCGACAAAAATTCTTTCGTATGTCTGTCTGTCTGGCTGTCCGGATGTTCTCCTCTACAGGTCACATTTCTCAACAGATTCTCCTGAAATTTTGCGAGAAGGTTCTTTAATTATATACTTTTTTTTTGTCGGAGCCAGTAGTTAGTTATTAATATCACTCCAGTAGAGTAAAAAAGTACATATAAGCTACTTTTAAATTAATGACCATTTGCAAATAATTGCTAGAGAGGTCATTAGTGTACCGTTTCATTTTTAGGGTTCCGTAGTCAACTAGGAACCCTTATAGTTTCGCCATGTCTATCCGTCCGTCTGTCCGTCCGTCTGTCCGTCCGTCTGTCCGTCCGTCCGCGGATAATCTCAGTGACCGTTAGCACTAGAAAGCTGAAATTTGGTACTAATATGTATATCAATTACGCCGACAAAGTGGTAAAATAAAAAGTGGAAAAAAATATTTTATTAGGGTACCTCCCTAGTGATTTTTTTTTTCATTTTAACCCTAACGTGTGATATATTGTTAGATAGGTATTTAAAAATAAATAGGGGTTTACTAAAATCATTTTTTGATAATGTTAATATTTTCGGAAATAATCGCTCCAGAAGTAAAAAAAAATGTGTCCCCCCCCCCTCTAACTTTTGAACCATAAGTTTTAAAAATATGAAAAAAATCTCAAAAGTAGAACTTTATAAAAACTTTGTAGGAAAATTATTTTGAACTTGATAGGTTGAATAGTTTTTGAAAAAATTACAAAAACTAAGGAACCCTACACTGAGCGTGGCCCGACATGCTCTTGGCCGGTTTTTTGCTCCTATGACATGTATGTATGAGGATGTGGCCCCTGTATAAAGCAGTTCAGTTTCGGAAAAATCAAATATTCAAAACCGCTTCCTATCCGCCCCGAACCGCGCCGCGCACGCTCTGTGCGTTTCAAGCATTACGCAGTGTTGTGGTTTATGACAATTATACAATGTATTCTTATTTATTTCCTAGGGATCCTGTCTAAAATGAGAAGAAAGAAGACCAGCGCATATTCTGTTAATGAAGAGAGCTATCCGTCGACAGTATTGCCAGTAAACACTGTCATGGAGTTGCTCTCTTTATGAACGGATGCTTATTCTACGGGCGAGAAGAGAAGAAGAAGATCCAGATGTGTTAGTTTTTTCCCAATGTATTCCTTAGTAACCTTTCAAAATTAGAGAAATTGAGAATGAACAAAGTTCAAACCTCTGTGCCACTGAATGGTCCAAACGATTCCCGTGGTTAAATAGTACATAGTACGAACTTCGCGATAACTTTTTGTGGAATAGATCGCGATATTCGAATTTCTTCAAATTAGTTACTTATTTGCTTTTTAGGGTTCCGTGCTCAAAGGGTAAAAACGGGACCCTATTACTAAGACTTCGCTGTCCGTCCTTCCGTCCGTCTGTCACCAGGCTGTATCTCAAGAACCGTAATAGCTAGACAGGTGAAATTTTCACAGATTGTGTATTTCTATTGCCGCTATAACAACAAATACTAAAAACAAAATAATAATAATAATTAAGGGGGGCTCCCATGAAAAAACGTGATATTTTAGCCCTTTTTCATGGCTACCACTCGCCGAGCTAGAGAACTCAAGAACCGTAATAGCTAGACAATTGAAATTTGCTAAAATACTAAAATCAAAATAATAATAATAAAGGGAGGCTCCCATACAACAAAGTAGTTGTTGGCGTTTTTTGCTGTATCTCATGAACCGTAATAGCAAGGAGGTTAAAATTTTCCCAGATGTTGTATTTTGATTGCCACAATAATAACAAATACTAAAAATAATGGCACCAGCTTTTAGCCTTTTTTCTGGTACGGAACCCTTCGTGCGCGAGTCCGACTTGCACTTGGCCGGTTTTTTCTAATGTTCATGTTCAGTCAGCGTCATATAGTACGTAGCAGCCAGGCGCCAAATATTTCGGTACACCATATATTTTGTATAGTGTGGTGTACCGGACTATTTTGCCACCATGGCTGCTACGTACTATAAGGACGCTGACTGTTCATAGGATTTTTTTACGAGCTTTTATTTAACTAGCACTGTTCGTATGTAAGTTGTATTAAATGGACAAAAGACAATATTTTATATTTATTTATTTAAGCTTTATGTTTCCACACTATTTAACATCTTTCCTTTTTTTTGTTTAGTGTGTGGCCCCCTGTGAGTTTTATATACTACATATTTACGGCATGGATGAAACAATTTAACAACTTTTTTCTAGTGTATTAAGCTGCTTTATTCTATGAGATGATGCAGTTTAATTCGCTTGATTTCGACGAGGAAGCCATGGAATAAATTGAATGCATTTTTTTTATAGATTTATAAAAGCTGCTTTTTACCAGTACCAATCAAACTACGAAGCTATACATGGGTATAGCTTCGACATATATGTAAAAGATATAGTGATACAAAATGGGATGTATCATTTCTTTTTATTTTCAATCTAAGGCGTAGGTACCTATTACAAGAGAGAAGTGACTGAAATAATTCAGGATTCTAATATTTCCAAGGTCCATGGCCGAGAGTATTAAATAGTATTTGATTAATTTCATAACCATGTGTAAGTAAAATCTAGATTATTTAAATAGCATTTATTTGTCAACGTTGAGATAATGTCATGACAGTATCTTTACTGCGTGTTGACAGTCGCTTATCTTTAATTCAAACAAGATACATGTAGGTATACAGTATGACTTAGAATTTTTGTGTTAATATGCAGACAAAATAGTGGCTTAATTATAATGTACTGAAAAAAAACCGCCTCCGCCCGCCCCGCAACGACGCTGCTTAACAGATAGTGGTTGAGGTTTCGTTGAATTACATATACATACTGTAAAGATATTTCATGTAGGTACCTACCTATGACAAAGTTGCTCTCAATACTCAAACGCAGACGAGTAAGCTTGATCAAACTCATCTTACCCAACTACTCAAACATCCTTATCAGCTGATAGCCGAGTTCCTAAGATAAGAGATAGGCAAACAGTGGCAGAGAATCCGGTGCCTAATTGTAACAGTTTTAGTCGAGGATGATGATTTTGAAATCTTATCGAACGCAGACTTTAACAAATGTTACGTTTATGTTACGAAATACTATTTGACAATTTTGACATTTAACAGTAGCTTTTCAGTGAAGAAGAACACCGTGAGGAAACCGGTCTAAACCCAACAAGGTCTAGACCTTAGTTGTCCCTGTAGATTTTAGGATGCAACTGGACTAGAATAACACTAAGATGAGCAGGAATAGGTGTCGTTACGGACAGGTCCATCCGTTCTAAGGCGAATCGTGAAAAAATGAGGATTATTAACATCTCTACTGAGTAGCGACACTAGTTTAGTTACTCAAGTTCATGGTAGATGTCGCGCTTAAATTCCCTTGAAAATTGTAACTCGCGGTGTGTTAAGATTATTCCTGTTTTAATAGGATCAGATTTAAATCAGGTTCAAAACCAGAACCAAACCAGATCCGAACCGGGCTTAGGGCCTAGTCATGTGTACTGTAAATGTCTTAAACCTTCTTGGAAACCTTTGTGCCTTAGACCTGGCGATCCGGTACTGTACTAGTGTACTTCCACCCCATGTTGGGATATACAAGGCCAGTACTGAACTTATTATTAGCGTTGTACGTGTATATATTAGTTCCTGTATAGAAGAGTTTAATCATCTACTCCACGACCTTACGTGACCTTACTGAACCCGCACCAAATTCCGACCCCGAACCGAGCACCGAGCCAGAAAGCTTACTCCAGAAGTCGAACTTCGTATCGTGCCGTCCCTTTCTTAAGTTCGATTTTCGAAGTTCGGAGTAGGCCCTTTGATCTTGAACCTGTACCAGATCCCGACTCTGAACCAGGATCGCTGAACCAGAACCCTAATAGGCCTGCCCTGCTTTTAAGAGAAGCCGCACATCTATATACCTACAACGCTCTCCTCGGCCGCTAACGCATACTGATCCTGAGCTGCTACCGCGAAACGAAAACGCACGAAGTTCGAACATCTCCCTCTATGTCGCACTTGCCCATTCGAGCGACAGAGAGGGAGATGTTCGAACTTCGTTCGTTTTCGTTTCGCGGTAGCAGCTCTGAACCGTGCACTAGCATCGATTGCATGCCTACGTATCTTCGTCGGCGAGGAGCCATCGAAGTTAAAACTTGTAGCAATCGTCTACAGCGGGCGTATGATGGTTGCCGTTTTATCACTTATCGTCGTGGATAAGACGCCCGTCACTCTCGCACTCGCATACTTGTCAGAACGGGATCGTCTTATCCACGACGATAAGTGATAAAATGGCAACCATCATAGGCCCGGGTGTCATTAGTGGAACGCCAGTGAAACGAAACCTACGCGCCTCTTACGCGCCTATATCAGTTTTATAGGGATTATGCGATTATAAACTCTTCAGAGCGGATACCAGAGGAGGCGGCTGACCACCGCAGCACTGAATGGACAACATCCGATGACGGGTGGTCAGGTCCGGATGAGTCTGGCCCAAGATCACGAGGAATGGAAGAAAATGTATCCAAGATGCAAGACCGATGGATCACGAAAAGGCCACCATAATGATGATGATGATGATTCTTTCAGAATGCAATTTACGTAGACTATCTTTAAGATCTGCTGATTACCCTGTAATTTACCTATAAATGAATTATCAGCCGATAACTAGTTCCCGCAGATAAGACAACAAATAAATCAGTATAACTCAGGCAGCAATGCTATACAAATGGCTTCCTTATTCACGTTGATTCCTTTGTTTGTGAGTTTTAGTGCAGTGTATTCTCAGATTTTGTGTGAGGATGGATATTGTAGAGTGAGTATTATTTAGTAATCCGCAGGAACTTCCTAAATGTCAATAACTGACAATATTCCTAATTACATATTTGAGAATATCACAACTTTTTTGTTCGAGCGGGCGTCAAAGAGATGTATATATCTAACTTAAAGTTTATGGTTTATGTAGCTTTGTCATATGGCGAATAACGTATACCTACTCACAAACAACTCTTTTTAACCGACTTCAAAATTTCAAAAGAGGAGGTTATCAATTCGGTTGTGTTTTTTTTTTTTTTTAATGTTTGTTAGTCCATAACTCCGTCATTTCTAAACCGATTTGGAAAATTCTTTTTTTGAATGTAAGTATATATCTGCTGCTGTTTATATCTGTAATTCTTTTTTTGAGGTGTGCAATAAAGCATATTGTATTGTATTGTATTGTATTGTATATATATCCAAGTTGGTCCCGTTTTTGTCAAAACGCAGTTCTGATGATGGGATCCATGAGAAATTGAGGGAACTCTTTAAATCTTCAAGGTAAACATATAGTAATTTTTAATTAAAACATATAGTGACTTTTGTGTTTTTATCAGCAAATTGAGCATTTTCATACAAAAATGTGACATTTGATGAAGTGGAACTGCTGATGATGATCAGAACAGAACTCTTCAACGACGAAAAGTTTACGTTTGGCGATTTGTCCCCCTAGCTGCGTTTGTTAAGCAAGTTCTATTTTCACGATAAATTTTTGTCATGCTCGATTTTTGGTGATGGGATCCATGAGGAATTGAGGGAACTCCTCAAATCTTAAAGGCAAACATATAGTGATTTTTGTGTTTTTATCAACAAATCGAGCATTATCATACAAAAATGTGACATTTGATGAAGTGGAACTGCTGATGATGATTAGAACAGAACTCTTCAACGACGAAAAGTTTACGTTTGGCGATTTGTCCTTCTAGCTGTGTTTGTTAAGCAAGTTCTATTTTCACGATTGATTTTTGTCATGCTCGAGTTCTGATGATGGGATCCATTAGGAATCGAGGGAACTCCTCAAATGTGAAAGGCACACAAATAGTGATTTTAGTATTTTCACGAACTAATCAAGCATTTTCATTCATAAAAGTGACATTTGATGAAGTGGAACTGCTGATGATGATCAGAACGGAACTCTTCAACGACGCGTAGTTGACGTTTGGCGATTTGTTCTCTTCGTTTTGTTTGTCAAGCAAGCAAGATTTTTTCATGATTCCATTAGGAATTGAGGGTACTTAGTCTTCTACCATTATAAACATACATTATAACAATTTTTATTTTGTTGTATATCTATCTAAGAGTGCACCATCTAAGTATAATAATCTTTTACCGGCCTCCCCCATTGAAGTCGGTTTTTTTTTCTTAATAATTATTATTTAACCTTCAATTGCTAAGATTGCTAGTCCTATACATATAAACATAGCAGCTTATGTATGTATGTATGTAAATACTTTATTATACACAAAACAGGCAGGCGCGGATCCAGCCCTCAAAAAAGGTTGTAGTCACAGCCACCCGAAAATCAGCCAAGTGTGAGTCGGAGTACGAACTCGCTCATGAACAATCATGACTCATGAACGACTTTTGAATTTGATTACATATATCCTTTTTCCTACGCATCAGGACTTTGGCCTTAGGAATGGAATTAATCATTGGAGGAAGTCAGATCCGATTTCGTCCAAAAACTAAATAGTCAAACAGTTTCGATTAAATTCCAAACCAATTTCAATAAATTTTATTTCTTCTTTTCTAGTAGCCAGTAAGCCAATAGGCCCTTTACACTGGGTAAATAGGTAATATCTTGACGCTGTCTCAGGAGTCGTAAGTAGACCAGGAAGTGAGATGCACCAGGCGAGACTAAATTAGGCTACCAATACCATTACAACTACTAAACCGATTTAGATGAAATTTATAGAACTTCAAAGGATATCAAATTCAAAACGCTAGTATACATTTTACTATTTAATGTAAAATGTATACTAGCGTTTTGAATTTGGGAAACTTTATTTAGGCGCTTACTTTTTAAACTACAATTTCAAGTTCGACTACAATCGCGAAAACGTTGATAATTTCATCGATATCTAGGTTCACTTCTTTGTGTATATTTAGGAGTTACCAGGATATATAATGTACTCTTTGGGAGTTACTTAAACTACAAATTCAACCTTACGTTTCTTTTTAGCAAAAACGTAAGCTTGAATTTGCTCGCGAAAACGTTGATAATTTCATCGATATCAAGGTTCACATGTTTGTGTATTAGGAGAGCTAGCCCGGATAATCTTTCCTGTGCCATCGAGGCACGCAATCAAGATTTTATTCTGCGAAGAGTAGAAAACGATCTCTCTGCGGTAGCTACGCTGACCGGGAGAGTTGCCAGTATCTGTAAGTTTCTTTTGTTTTCATTCACATTCTCTTTTCCATTTGATCGACCTCAATAGACCGTGAAAGTGTGACGTCACAAGTCTAATAGGGTTGTGGGCATGCCCATCGTGCCCACAACGGTGGATCCGCCTTTGAAAACAGGTAAAAATACAGACGAATTCGGTTAAACCGGTACACAGGCGAACTTATCTCTTTAAGGGATCTCTGTTATTATTAGAGGGTTATTATAGTTATTAGGTATCTATCTTGATTACTGGTAAACAAAATTTGCGGTCTAGTTACTATTATATTAGTAAGAATTACACCATCAAAAACATAAATGTGAAAATGGGAGCCAAGTTCAATATTAAGAATATGCGATTCTTGGTTGTCGTCTTCACCGACAAAAGAATTGAGATCTAAATGGGTGCCAAGTTCTGTAGATTCTCTGAAATGGCGCCAAGTCCGGCACTACATTATTTACAGTAAAACTAATTTACTGCGGCTTAATGCATTTTGAGCTTTAACTTGGCAGCTGTAACCGGTTTGTGGGCTGCTAGCTATCATTGTATATTTGTGCCTTCCAGTCATACGGCTTCGATGTAGGCTGCACAGCGGCGTCTCAACACTGCAGCATCAACAACGCGACACACACAGGCATCTGGCTGCTTTCGCCGACAACTTGCAACTGTTGCGACTACTGTCTGCCATTTATCGGTAATGCACCCCAGTCCTAATTAGAGGCATCACATTTCTTAGACAGCGCGGTTTCTCAATACTTTGGCATAGGTATCACCTACTCCTACCAGTCCTACTTTAGAAGCATCAATATTAGGGGTTATACTAGATCAGTTACTTTTTAAGATCTCTAAGACGAGGACTTTATACCAATATGAATCTCGATATGAGCTTAAAATCATCTAAGGAATAAAGAAAGTATAATATGATACCAGTAAAGTTGTACGCGAAGAGGAGGCTAAGGAAAAGATGGAGGGATTGCATGAGAGACGATGAACAGGAACGATGAAGTGAAGCGATGTTGACTCCAGTAAGAGAAAATTACACGAGGAAATACTGCGCTAGCGTGAGGATGCACTGCATATTGCTTTTCTTTCATGAGAGGAGGCCTGTGCCCAGCAGCCGGGCTAGTATGATAGCGTATACCGTCACGTTTTATGTGACGTTTTAGTACATTTTGGCCATATAACGTGACGGTATAAACTATCATACTAGCCGGGCTGGATGACGTAGGTATATATGTATAAGCGGATGATGATAATGATGATTCCAGTGGAAGGCGACCACTGCAGTTTGGGTGGACCCGGTACTGGCACGACGGTCGGCAGATGCGGAGACGGGCTGACCTGCGTGCAAGAAGACGATGGCAACTTTTGTAGACGAAGTAAGTACTAAATAATGACGTATCCACGTTGTATCGTATGTTGTTGTTAGCTTGCTTTAGTTTTTAGGATAACAATTAGTTTTTTGCCTTGAAAACAAAAACGTGAACAACTTGGTACTTACAGTACTCGATCTATAAGCATGTCCATGTTGTTTTCAGTGGAGTCCGAATGCCACACAGCGCAAGACGAGTATGACTTGAGATACGAGCTAGGACAGATCGGTGCATTGGAGCAGCGACCAGGGTGCGACGGGAAAGGCAAATACCAGCACTACCACTGTGTGCCTACGCAGACGTGAGTGTTCGGTCATCAGTCCAGAACATGCCTATAAGCAAGAGAGAGAGAGATATGCTTGACGTGAGAATTATGTGACTCTACTGACTTTCATTCGTGGATTCAATGAGCTTCCGACGAGTCGAAGTCAACGACGACAAACGGTATGCGCTGGGTGAAAAGGGTGTCACCCAGAAGGGTCTTCCCAAAGCTCAATCATGTTGAAATTTGGCAAATTTTTGTAAGTCCGTTGAAACTTATATAAATTTAGCTGCTCTGATAAAAGAGACTGAAGGTGACCAATACAACTCCTAAAGTACAGAATATAAGCGTTGAACTCGTTAGGAAATCCCCCAATTACTAGGTACCTTTGTTGCCTGTGCAAAAAGTACAGACGGAAATAAAAAGCCTGTCGATGTCGTGTCGATAGGTGCTACATGAGTACATTGTGCTTTTTCAGATGTTTCTGCCAATCAGAAGAAGGAGAACGGCTGTTTGGGGAGGTCCTTCATCAGGGTGCAGTAACTGAAAGGAATATGCATTGTGGTTAGTATATTTTGACATAAGGCAGAGGTTATCTCGGATTATTTTATATACGAGTGCGTAAGTAATTATGTGTACTCGTTAATCACCTTCGGTTATCGAACTTCCGTAGAGACTTCCACCGAATTTTTGAACAAATAAAACGAAATAATGGTTTCTGGGATAAAAACTGTCCTATATCCTTCCTAGGGTCAAACCTTTCTATCTGTATATCATATTTTATCTGCCAGTACTTTGAGGTTGGCTTGACATATCAGATTTCATTATTAGCTTGATAAACAGGATGTAACAGGTATGTTTCCTGATATAACAGGCTTTGTTGTGAGTGTGTATGACATACTTTTCGTTTATTGGGCATGAATTGACCCACCTTTGCTCCATATCACCATAATATTTGTTTCTCAGGATGCTCCCTCCTTCACAACAAAATCAAGAAAACCATATCTCCTGGAGTCACCCATCCCGTGGTCGGTCTCCGTTGCACGTCCGACGGGAATTTCAACCCTATGCAATGCCTGAATAATATCTGTTATTGCGTGGATGAGATCACTGGGGTTATCAAAGGGGATGAGAGGATTAACTTGGATATTGATCCTCTGTCGCAGTTATCATGTTGTAAGTATTCAAGGATTACGACATTACTTATGAATATATCTGAATTAAAGTTGCATACACGCCTTCTCTTCTAGTGAAGAAAAAGCGAGAGACGGACATATACATATATATCTATTATTGTGAAAAGAAGTGAAAAACTTAAAAATTCTTTAAAATTACGGGATCATTGGTAAAGCAATTTCAATACAATATCAATGTTTTTTTTTAATATGCCTAGATAAGAGCCAATCTTGCATGCGAAAAGCTTGTGATATGCTCTTCTTCTTTAAAAATGTTTGGTTGGTATACATACTTATCCTACAGTCGGTGGCAGCTAAGTTGATAGACGGGGCCTTGATTTAACTGCACCTCTCCAAATTTTACGAAAGAAAGGAGGAACCAAAGAACCTATAACACAAGAGGACATATTTATAAGCTATTCGTAAAATTAAAAAAAAATTACACAGTTTTTTGATATCATGTAATTCCAGATGACGAAGCTCTCGACCTATTCCCCTCTATTGGCTCTCCACCCTACAACTATACGTCCCCCTGTCTGGAGGACATGAAAGAGAGGATAGCGTTCCTAGAGGAGAGCGAGCAGGACGGTTTCAATGTTGACTTCTTCAGTACTGTACCGGAGTGTATGCCTGACGCCACGTATGGGAGGGTGCTGAGGACCAGCCATGGCTCGTAAGTAGCATTTTAGTTAAAAAACATATTATGAAAGTTAAAAGTGGGTCCCAGGTTGCTTCCTTGGGTAACACCTCCGTGGTAATTTATTTTCCTGATCGAAATCCTAGATGGATATATTGCCTTGGCTCGTTGAGGTAGCGTGAAAACGAACCTGGAAAATGTGGTACACATAGTTATATGAATCCAAAGGCTCGACTATTAAAATAATGCGAATGACAAGGTCAAATGCCTTCGTGAAATCAAAATAAGCTACTAATTTGAATAGGTACTTATGTACATCTGGTTAGAAAACGTGAGGGCGGATTATACGTGCCAGTAATATTTAAAAAAGCCTTCGAACTTAATAATAAATTTAACTCTATGATCCAGGTTGGTCGTAAAATAAAAAAATATTATTATATTCCTTTATTCATTTTATCTCTTAGATTAGGTTTTTACAATATTTCTATAAAAAGTAAAATATAAAACAATATTTACAAAACATAAAATCATTATAAAAACCTAACCTAGGGTGCCACCGGCAGCGAGGCAGGGTCTAAGCTACCGGTGGTTAGGGCGACAGAGAGAGGTACCTCCTGACTATTCGCGCCGTGTCCAGGAGTACTTATTATATTTATTATTATTATTAAGTCTCATTCTTCAATTATTTTGGCAATTGGAATACACTCAAGAGCGGGAAAAATGGGTGCAATTTGTATCAAATTTCTATACAAAGACATTTATATAAAGACATATTTTTTGCACTTGAATGTAGCAAGTAAAATTGATATGCGTTTTGTTATTGCAGCAAAATCTGCGTTGACGAGCATGGTCAGCCAATTGAGGGATACGAAGCAATGCCGGGCACTCCAGAGTACGATGAAATGAATTGTAGTAAGTTACAACCACAATTATACCTTCCATTGACACGGTTGAAAAGCATTTCAAACAAATGTCGTCAATGGAGGCCACTAACGAAATCTGACAGAAAATAAAATATCAAGTCAACCTTTACATGAGTGAAAGAGACGGCACCATACGAAGTTCGGATTTCGAAGGTCGGAGTAGACCACCAGGGGTGCTACCGCGAACTTCGACAATCGAACTTCGTATCGTACCGTCCCTTTCCGTCATATAGAGTATAATACGAGAGTGAAAGGGACGGCACGACACGAAGTTCGATTTTCGAAGTTCGCGGTAGCACAGTAGCATATTTGATTAATAAGAGGCCGAACAAACGACTAGTGTCGTTGCTCTTAATCGTTTTTTCGGCCTCTTATTAATCAAATATGCTGGTGGTCTACTCCGAAGCTATCTGAAAGACTGAAAGAGATACATACACCTTGTATTGTAAGAGATACATACAACTTGTAGAAAGAGAGACTTTTTTACGTACTGCAAGATTATAAGCACGCAAATTTGGGGTGTTATAAGTTTAACAAGTGTATCTGTGTATGTGCGTGTCTGTCTGTGACATCGTAGCTCTTAAACGGGTGAACAGATTTGAACGCGGTTTTTTATTTAAAAGCAGGTTTTCCAGCAATTATTTATTAAAATCAATTTAGCCGTTTTTGAGATATTGAACTTTGAAATGAAAATATCGGGGTTTTTCAACTATTCTGAATTGTCAGTTATCTCATAAATAGCGGGTAATTTGCCATCCCATTTAAAGTCCAGCCACACCGGTGCTCAAAATACGGTGACGGTACGGAATCGCGTTGAACGAGAGGGAGAAGATTATGAGTTAAAACGTCACGCATGAGGCACGTGCACTGTGTTTGCGGTCCGTCAGTGCGATTTAAGCAGCGGTGTTGCGGGATCCTTATTTGTACCTTTCCTTTTCCAGACTGTGCCCTAACAGAGCTCCTAATGGCATCTCAGCCTGAAAAGCCGGTCTGCTGCAAGAACGGCAACTTCAGGAGGGTCCAGTGTCGCCGAGGAGTATGTCGGTGCGTGCACAAAGAATGTATCCAATATAAAAAGAATAGGCTCAAATTAGCTGCAATCCTTCCTATATGTATCTGTCCCACTGTTAAGATTAGTGTAGACCATCTCGTTCAGATATTATATTAGTAATTGTGTGACGAGGTTAGTCTGGTCTGAGACAGCATATGTCCACCATTGTGGTTACACATACCCTGAGACTTCGCGGTAGCAGCTCTGTTTCGCAGTAAAATGTTTCATCGAATTTTCATTTCATAGAAAGCATTTTCTTCACAATAGGTCACTGTTCTAACCTAACCTAACCTCTTTTTCTGGTACACCTAAATGGGTTCTACATAATGACTTTTAGCTGTACCCATGAAGTAAACGGTTTCTGAAAAAAGTTTTCTATGAAACATTTGTCTACGAAATAATTTTTAAGAAAAAAAAAACCGACTTCAATGGGGGAGGCCGGTAAAAGATTATTATACTTAGATGGTGCACTCTTAGATAGATATACAATAAAATAAAAATGGCTATAATGTATGTTTATAATGGTAGAAGACTAAGTACCCTCAATTCCTCATGGAATCATGAAAAAACCTTGCTTGCTTGACAAACAAAACGAAGAGAACAAATCGCCAAACGTGAACTACGCGTCGTTGAAGAGTTCCGTTCTGATCATCACCAGCAGTTCCACTTCATCAAATGTCACTTTTATGAATGAAAATGCTTGCTTAGTTCATGAAAATACTAAAGTCACTATTTGTGTGCCTTTCACATTTGAGGAGTTCCCTCGATTCCTAATGGATCCCATCATCAGAACTCGAGCATGACAAAAATCAATCGTGAAAATAGAACTTGCTTAACAAACACAGCTAGAAGGACAAATCGCCAAACGTGAACTTTTCGTCGTTGAAGAGTTCTGTTCTGATCATCATCAGCAGTTCCACTTCATCAAATGTCACATTTTTGTATGATAATGCTCGATTTGTTGATAAAAAACACAAAAATCACTATATGTTTGCCTTTAAGATTTGAGGAGTTCCCTCAATTCCTCATGGATCCCATCATCAAAAATCGAGCATGACAAAAATTAATCGTGAAAATAGAACTTGCTTAACAAACGCAGCTAGGAGGACCAATCGCCAAACGTGAACTTTTCGTCGTTGAAGAGTTCTGTTCTGATCATCATCAGCAGTTCCACTTCATCAAATGTCACATTTTTGTATGAAAATGCTCGATTTGTTGATAAAAACACAAAAATCACATTATGTTTGCCTTTAAGATGTGAGGATTTCCCTCAATTCCTCATGGATCCCATCATCAGAAATCAAGCATAACAAAAATTTATCGTGAAAATAGAACTTGCTTAACAAACACAGCTAGGAGGACAAATCGCCAAACGTGAACATTTTGTCGTTGAAGAGTTCTGTTCTGATCATCATCAGCAGTTCCACTTCATCCAATGTCACATTTTTGGATGCAAATGCTTGATTTGTTGATAAAAACACAAAAATTACTATATGTTTGCCTTGAAAATTTGAGGAGTTCCCTCAATTTCTCATGGATACCATCATCAGAACTGCGTTTTGACAAAAACGGGACCAACTTGGTTATATATACTTACAATCGAAAAAAGATATGGACTAACAAACATTAAAAAAAAAAAAAAAAAAAAAAAAAACAACCGAATTGATAACCTCCTCTTTTGAAATTTTGAAGTCGGTTAACAAAGGGATACACCGCCATTGGTCCGCCATGAGAAAAGCAAATAAAAGTTATCAGTGCTTGTCAAGGCTTGATTTGAGAAAATTTACTTTATTCTAAATTGTTTCTTTTTGATTCTAGGTGCGTGGACAGCGACGGGCGACAAGTCGGTATGGAATCCAATAATTTGGCTGAGCTGGCCTGCTACAATGGGGACGAGAATTGGAAAACTTGTTGAAAAACTTGTGTAGTATATTTATATACCTATAATATAATGTCATTAAAAATTTATTTTTAGTTGTTGTTTTTATTACTAAAACACACGAACCATCAAAGAGAATATTGGCTATGTGCGAAGTAGGTGGTGGGAGTAAGCTAGGCGATCGTAGCGCACACCATGGCAGAAATGTGTACTTACCGGGGACCACTGTCAAATTTACTTTCACGTTTTCTATTGGTTTCTTAACGGTTTCCTACGATTCGTTTCGACTGAATGTATTTTATATTCTCTTATTTATTTCAGTAAAATTTCCAATACGGGGTCTTTCTCGTTTACTAAAGTAAATAAAATATTCATGTGTCAATATTTGACATCTCTGAGTTTTGACATTGTCTCGGGACCTTTGAGGTTTGACGTTTCTGACGTGCACATAGCCAATAACCCCTGCTATTGGCTATGTGCGAAGTAGATGGTGGGGATAAGCTAGGCGATCGCAGCGCACACCAGGGCAGAAATGTGTACTTACCGGGGACATCTGTCAAATTAACTTTCACGTTTCCTATTGGTTTCTTAACGGTTTCCTACGATTCGTTTCGTTTGTATTTATTTCTTTATTTTCTTAATTATTTCAGTAAAATTTCCAGTACGGGGTCTTTCTCGTTTACCAAAATAAATAAAATATTCATGTGTCATTATTTGACATCTCTGAGTTTGACATTGTCCCGGGACCCTTGACGTTTGACGTTTCAGACATGCACATAGCCAATACGTTATATGTACTGTCAGCTGCAAAAATATGGATGCATACAACTTGCTCAAAAATATCTCCTACAGCTCTTACGGCTGATTAAGGTTGCGGTACGTATTTATGAGAGGATTAAATCGACACGTATTTTTGCAGTTGATTGTACAAACGCCAACAGAGTTAACTGACCATTCGTGACCATCATTGCAATACAAAGAACACAAAGAGACGAGGAATATTTGCAGGCATTTGAAATGTGGTGTTGGCGAAGGGCGGATGTGATAAGATGGACAGAACGAGTAACCAACGAAGCCGTGAAAGAGAAGCTTACTGACCGCAATTAAAACCAGAAGACGAAAAATGTTCGGCCACCTGCTACGACACGTCAACTTCATCAGGAACATTATGGAAGGGAAAATAAATGGAAAGAGAGGAAGAGGAAGGCCGAGGAAAATTTAAATAAACCAGATAAAGGAGCCAGGGCCTTGGACCGGCAGAAATGGTGACAACTGTATCAAGCTGCACCGACAACAGCCCAGCTCTTAAGTGAATTATGATGAAGATGATGATGATTACAATACACTGTGCACGAATGGTGAAGTTCGGATTTCGAACTTCGCAGTAGAAGTAGCTAAGGGAGTATAACACACACAGACAACACATTAGAGTCTGTGTGTCATTATGAGCACTAGGCCCGCGTAGCTAATTCTGCTGCTGATTGTACAAGTTTAGTTAGCATGAGAGCGTTTATGTTGGGCATAGATATATAGCATTCGTCTCTTCCTACCCAATAGGTACTAAAGTGTGAAAGGGACGAATGATGATATATGTCCGACATGAATGCGATCTTGCTAACTAGGCAGTCGTCAAACCCCGACACAACAAGACTTTTTTTTAAAACAACGACGGTGGCAAACAAGCTTACGGCCTGCCTGATGGTAAGCAGACACCGTAGTCTATGGACACTTGCGACTCGAGAGGAATCACAAGTGCGTTACCGACCCTTTATTCACTTGAGGATGCACTGTGTTGTGTGAGTGAGGGACCCGCAGATGTCTCCAGCTGTCAAGCAAGCATCCTCGGGAGCTCTGGCGACCTTACTCACCACCAGGAATACAAAACCACATATCTACCTAAGGGGCAAGTAGTGATGCTATTATGGCTGCGGTCTTCTGTAAGGTGGAGGTACTTCCCCAGTTAGGCTGCTCCAAATTAGAGCGAGATGATGTTTCGCTGTACTGTACCCAACCTCTCTCAAAACTTTCGATTTAAGTAAAACGCACTTAAATCAAGTTATCCGTTTCGGAGCTAAGATGCCACAGACACACACTTTAAACTTATAATTCCCCTTGTTTGAAATGCGGTTATAAAAAAGTACGAAATTACAGCACCTTACACCTACCTCTAAATCAAGGTATTCTTGAAACTCCCGCCGCGCTAAGGTTATTTTGACATGTCGAAACTATGTGTATTTCTAATCTGTGCAGGTTCGCGTTTCGTAACTGCTTCATCACATGCTTTATTCTGATCACATAATCACAAAGCTGAAATGTCTAGTATCCGGAGCACCGCGCTGACTTACTATAAAAAACTAAACTGACATCCATCTGTCAAGTCCCTAGAAAAGTGAATGTTTTTTCGCGATTTCGCGTCTTTTTGTTTCATTTGGCCATTTATTATGTACGAAAGCAATATTGAAACCAACTTCTCTGACATGTAGCCTGTTCTGCAAACTGTAAAAACGTATATGCCTGCAATATTTGTCGGCATTGTAGGTTATAAAGCGTACCTATTCGTTGTTTAGTATCGTCATCAGTTCATTGGTGCAGCCGGACCTATTTTTAGAATAACTCTTCAACGAAGCCTATGTTTCGAGTGTTAATTAAAATTAACTGTCATTAACGCGCCGCAGTGATTCGCCGGTGAAAATGGGTTTAATTATCTCCAGATTTCGAGTAAGTACTTTGGACTTGAATTGATTAATTTTTTTAAATTTGTGTCAGTGCCAGAGCTATTTCTATGGTTGAACATATGTCTAATAAACCCCTGGCAGTGGTTCAAATGCTCGACCATGACCTATGAAATATTATTAGTCAATTGGTTTAGTTTTTTATTTATATGTATTTGGTAATGACTTTTCATATAGGCTCTGATACCCCACCACCTCATACTCTTACTTTCATTATAAAGCACACTCACTTTCATATTATGGAGGTGTGCGAACCTAACTTGCATTTTTAATTTTCATTGAATGTTGTGGTAACATTGCTAGTATTGATGTAACATGAGTAAACAATTTACATATTCTATCATCATCTTTATTGTATTACATCGTTATTGACCAAGTGAAAGGAAGGTCTCCATTTCAGCTTTGGCAAAAATGCTTTTATATGTCTGGGTTTCCGGCAGTTCTCCTCTACCGGTCACATTTCTCATTGATTCTGGTAAAATTTTGTGAACAGGTTTTATATTTATATTTTTAGATTTTCGCTAGGTAAAAAGCTTACAGCTACTAGTTTATTATGATATCAGAAATGCATCATATTTCATACATTTTTTAACTGAGTTGTGGCTGGAAGGTGTCAAACATTTATAATTTTTATGGACTTGGGTATGTCCTAAAACTACAACCACGACCACCCGGAGATGGGCAGCAGCATCCCTGGAGTGTGGTGGGATCGCCAACCCACATGCCAAGTGTGGCAATTATGGCATTTACCCCCCTTGAAATTGAGGGAGGCATATGTCCAGCAGTGGACGTCCGTTGGCTGATATGGTGGTGGTGGTGGATGTGCCTTTCCTTTAACTTTATGAAAGTTTGCTTTGCTATTTGGTAAAAAATATAATCAATAAGTATAGTATGACAGACATACAACAAGTATTAACATAGTAAGTATCATCAGCTGTGCTGTGTCTTCAATTCTTCAGCCTCTTGCTGTTCAGTAGTTTAGGTATGAAAAAGAACAAAATTACTTTTGCATTTATAATCATCATAATCATCAGGGCACTAACACAATATTGATATATATGTTTTCTACATATTTTTATTTTATTTTATAAAAAAATATTATATGTTTTAATCATATTCTTCTATTGGAAGATAAAGCATAATGAAATAGGTATGTATGAGCATTAACTTCATTGAATTCCAGTGAAGTAATGAATGTTTATTTAAATGATTCATTGTAATGTATTTTGATGTATGCTATTGTCCTTCAATACAATACATTACTGCTTTCAAACAGGCACAATTATGCAAAAGTTCTTATAACAGAAATCTACAACCACATACATACTATTACTTACTCATGGAATGGAACTGATATAATATTTGATTAAATGTTCCTAAAACCATGAAAGTTCTAGTTTTTCCTTTGTGATGGAAGGCCACATGACAGACAGGTGCCTTCATCAAACTAGTGCCTTGGCAAAATCGTTGATTGGGTGCGAAAAAAAAACTGGGGAAATGATTTAGCAGTCAACAGTCTACAATACTATTAACTGGTAGAGAATGCCATATGGCATTAAGTCCACCTTTTGAAGTTTCTTTAGTGCAATAAAGATTAAATAAATAAACAATATCAGGACACTGGTAAACTTTATGCAGGAACCAGGGTGGTTACAGTACCTCTTTCCACCACCCCTGTCTTTCAAGCAAATTAAGCATGTTGGATGTCAAATTGTGGAAAAAAAAACCTAGTAAAACTAATTAACTAATACATATTCTCTTTCGATATACCTTTTCCCTGATACTTATAACTAGGATATTCTCAAGATGAGAGTGAATAGGCACTATCTAGGTATGCATGTAACATCATCACTTACCATCTGGTGAGATAGTGGTCAAATGCTTAACTATATTATTTAAAAATAAAATATTGTACTATTCCAAATTAAGGGAAAAATTTAAAAATTTAATGCTCCGAGCAGGATTCGAACCTGCGACATCTGGCATACGCGGCCAATCACTCTAGCCTCTGAGCTATCGGAACAAACAAGCTCGTCCAGGAAATCCTTCAATAGTTCCCTCTTACAACGCCTTAGGCGTACGGTAGATGTTGCTGTATGCCTCCCTCATTATTAGAGCATTAAATTTTTCAATTTTTCCCCTTAATTTGAAATTTTCGTTAGCAGCGTTACTGCTTTAGTACAAAATTAATATTGTACTATTATAACTCTTTCTGAGTACCTATTTGTTCCTAGTTCTTGAGAAATAAAGTTTCAATGGAAATTGAGAGAAAAGTAGTATCTCTTAGTGATAAAGATATTGATTGAAGAGTTTCATTCTATTGCCAATACTTTATCTACAGTTGTTATCTTTCAAAGAATTGTGGAGCTATGGTGACTATTCCGAATTGCAAAAGCAATGTTTCTGTTAAAACTGTATTTTTCATAAATACATTGTTAGTGTTGATATGTAAAATGTAAGGATTTTCGATATTTAAAAGAGATGCGCCAAATACATCTTTTCCAAACACGAACATTTGGCCTAATATTCAGTCCAGTTTTTGACGGATAATATTCGGCCGAATCATTTGTTTCAAAGCAATGTCTTCATCAGCTGTTCTAAAACGGGCTAAGTAATTCAGTGGTAAACATTTCACTTAGAAATATGGAGAATGAAGTAAGTATTTAACTAAACTAACAATAATAATCTGTATTACATTCTTGCGGCAACATTGAAAAGTGTGGCGAATACCGAATAATTCCCGAATCGAATATCCTGTATTTCATAAAAAAATATAATCTCCTTGCATGCAGGACGCAAGCTGTAACGACCAGTGAAAATGAACCCTAAGGAATATATAAGATCATTTTCGAGTGTCAAGGGACCCAGTAACTGCCTTAAAGACACACTACAGTCACACAAACGATATTCGTCTTCTTCCAGTCTGTACTATAACCACAAAAAAACGGTATTCGAATATCTGGAATTTAATTCGAGCCGCAGAGATAGAGTTATACGAACTTCTAGATTCGAGTTTCGTTAGCGCTGCTGTTCTCGCTAGTTTTGTCATGTCACTTATACCTACTTACTGTACTGTCAATCAAATAATAAAGGCCTTTACCAAGGTATTATATTACTTTGTAACTTAAAAAAGGAGTATTTTATTACCAAGTTAACTTCCTTGACAACTTGTACCAATAAAGTCTTTTAACATTTTATATTTAAGGGTGTTATGCATATGCAAACTTAAAATAAGACTACATATTAGGTAGAGATAATTACAGCATGAGAGAGAAAAGAAGCGATATACTTATAATAACGTATTAGGTAAGGATAAATAAATAAATAAATATTAGGGGACATTTTTTACACAAACCGAACTAGTCCTACAGTAAGCTCATTAAGGCTTGTGTCATGGGTACTAGACGACGATATATTTAATAGATATATACTTAAATACATAGAAAACATCCAAGTCTCAGGAACAAATGGATGAATGGATGAAGTGTCATTCTCATGCTCATGTCATTCTCGTGTCATTGGCTTTGCTTAGCCATTCCTGGTGATGAGTAAGGTCGCTAGAGCTTCCGAGAATGCGCCGTGTTGAGAGTGACAGACTTATAATTATATTTTCAACTGTGTAGTCTCGGGTATGAATAGGTCTATGGTCTCCCCCGCCTGTCGTAAAAGGCGGCTAAAGGGCTTGCGGGGTGGCGAGTGCACCACGTGGCGGGGACTATAGCACCCGACTCTAAAGTCCTCCGCATCAGAGCGCAGATGGCGGTCACCGTAAAGATTTTAGTGGATAGAAATACCACATAACCCAGTCATCCCTCGATGACTGGGTACCTGCATCGCAGGTTTTCTCCATGCAAAACAACATTGAATATGCCTATATTAGTCTCTAGCTGTCAAAGCAATGATCCTCAAATCAAAAAGCAACACAGACAACAAGCAACAAACTCTGGAGTTGCAAGCGCTCATTTGCTTCGATGTCTGCATACCATCAGGTAGGCTGTATGCTTATTTGCCACCATATTAGTATTAAAAAAGGCCCTATATGTAAGCAAGGAAGACAGACAGACAAATGGACGACACAATGTTTACAAACAAAACATTCGTTGAAATAAAAACTTATTTAAATTCTATTCTGTGACATTCATATAGAAAAAACGATGTGCCGCAAGGATATGATTTCCTACTATATATTTGAATACATACAAATCTTTAAAATAACTTCCCTAATATAGACTTTAATACATACTAGTAAAGTCCAAAATTGTCTGACACGTCTTTACTTAGTCATGCTCTAAATAATGCAGACTTACTTTCAAATTCAACAAAAAGTTTATACCATTCAAATAGCCGACTCGTTTTTAGACCTCTTATTACTGCAGAATTTAGGTCTAATTTTGAATGTCATCGATTTTAATAGGTATTCCCATTTGTGGAGCTCTTATTGCCTTGGTGTTTAGGCCTAATTTTGGATGACGTTGCATTTAATAGGTATTGTCGTGTCTATGATAATAAAGTTTCTTTTGTCATCTTGACGATCTCAGAAGATTAGTTTGGTGATTCACAAGTTGCGTGGGAAGGAGAGGCGAATAGATAATGGCTTATTTTGTTAGGAAACCTGAGTGTATGAGGCATTTTTCGATCGTACCCTATACTGAACCGAGCGTCAAACTTATGGTGATGATTTTGTCTCCAGCGCAAAAAGACGACAACAGAAATCCTAGACAAACTCGAAACGAACATCAAACGGATCGAACAAGATGGCCAGAGCAAAGAGCAGAAGCACAAACGAGTTATCGGCTACGTAATGGCTTACTCTGTGGGCTTCTACGTGTTGTTCGCGATATTATACTACTTCATGTATGTGGGGAAGAGTCAGCACTGGTCAAGCTCCGTGCTACATGCGTCGCCGCTACTTGTTTTACCTGTGGTGTGAGTGTTAACCTTTTTTTAAACTTTAACCTTTTTTTAAACTCTATTGAATTTGTATGATACCAATTGAACGATTGTCGTTCGAGGTGGAAGGCGAACTCTTTAGGCTTCTACATGTTGTTCGCAATATTGTACTGCTTCACGAATGTGGGGAATAGTCAATACTGGTTGAGTTCAGTCTTACCCTATTGCCATCTATAAGTACCATAACAAGTAATTTATATATTTCAGTGTGATCTTTCTGCGCACCGCGATCTCATGGTACTACAATTGGACGATCAGCAAGAACAGGATAAAACTCAACAAAATGAAGGAGGAGAAAAAGAAAATACTCGAAGAGGTTATGAACACCGAAACATACAAGGTACCTAAGTCACTCTATCTTCAATCCATTTGTATGAGAGATTTATTAGACTTTTTAAATTTAATAATATTTCACAAGCGTAGAATTTTCGGTTTGTGTAATAATTTGACCGAAAATGAATTATGTTTATTCGAAGGCTAAATTAAAATTCAATTTTAAATTTTATCGTATCCATTCTTAAGTGATTCATTTATGATGGATCAGATAGTGAATGCAGTGGCTCACGATGAGATGGCAAAGGTATAAACGTTTCTACTAAATTGGTGTAATTAACCCTTACCCCACGGCGCCAATAACGACTATAGGTGTTATGGCGTATGATGTCAAAGTCGCCTTCGTGCTTTCAATTAAGGTTCTATATTCAATCTCTTATGGAAAACTTTTGGCGTGTAAGTGTCACTGCCGTGCATGATAAAAGGCGTTCAAGGGGTTAAGAGAAGGTAAAATTTTATTTTACATTTACTTAAGTTTAATTAAAGGTTAAAATCGTATTACAGGTAGCGAAAGAGATCCTAGACAAGTATGGCAGCCCCGAGGACCAGTCGAAGGCCTTGAAGCCCTTCACACCGACGATCAACGTGCCTGGTAATCCTAGCACGCCCCCAGGTAGTCACTTAATATAGATCTTGATCCATGCTAATTGCTTGCGCCCATCCTATTGTGACAATTAGAATATTCAACTACTGGGTTACCAAATATCGCGATATTGAGACCGGTAACACATCGCGACTTTTTGTAATGATGCAGTCGCGATACAACAGCGATACTGTATCGATACAGATGCCTGTCAATGGATAGTCTCGCGATGCGGTCGCACGTTTTGTATAACTTTATAAAGTTGCTGCGTGTAACCGATTTGACTCTAATAAGAATTGTCCGATTATGTTAGTATTGTTAATTCAAACTTTCATTATTATTATCTATAGCTTGGCAGCTTACAGTGAATTTAGTAGCAAGAGCGTTAATGTAATCTGAATAATTTTTAAGAAAAAAAAACCGACTCCAATGGGGGAGTCCGGTGAAAGATTATTAATCTTAGATGGTGCACTCTTAGATTCCATACAATAAAATACAAAAATGGTTATAAGTATGTTTATAATGGTAGAAGACTAAGTACCCTCAATTCCTTTTGAAATCATGGAAAAACCTTGCTTGCTTGACAAACAAAACGAAGAGAACAAATCGCCAAACGTGAACTACGCGTCGTTGAAGAGTTCCGTTCTGATCATCATCAGCAGTTCCACTTCATCAAATGTCACTTTTATGAATGAAAATGCTTGATTAGTTCATGAAAATACTAAAATCACTATTTGTGTGCCTTTCACATTTGAGGAGTTTCCTCGATTCCTAATGGATTCCATCATCAGAACTCGAGCATGACAAAAATCAATCGTGAAAATAGAACTTGCTTAACAAACACAGCTAGAAGGACAAATCGCCAAACGTGAACTTTTCGTCGTTGAAGAGTTCTGTTCTGATCATCATCAGCAGTTCCACTTCATCAAATGTCACATTTTTGTATGATAATGCTCGATTTGTTGATAAAAACACAAAAATCACTAATTGTTTGCCTTTAAGATTTAAGGAGTTCCCTCAATTCCTCATGGTTCCCATCATCAGAAATCAAGCATGACAAAAATTAATCGTGAAAATAGAACTTGCTTAACAAACACAGCTAGGAGGACAAATCGCCAAACGTGAACTTTTTGTTGTTGAAGAGTTCTGTTCTGATCATCATCAGCAGTTCCACTTCATCCAATGTCACATTTTTGGATGAAAATGCTTGACTTGTTGATAAAAACACAAAAATTACTATATGTTTGCCTTGAAGATTTGAGGAGTTCCCTCAATTTAAAAAAAATACTAAAATCACTATTTGTGTGCCTTTCACATTTGAGGAGTTCCCTCGATTCCTCATGGATCCCATCATCAGAACTCGAGCATGACAAAAATTAATCGTGAAAAAAGAACTTGCTTAACAAACACAGCTAGGAGGACAAATCGCCAAACGTGAACTTTTCGTCGTTGAAGAGTTCTGTTCTGATCATCATCAGCAGTTCCACTTCATCCAATGTCACATTTTTGGATGCAAATGCTTGACTTGTTGATAAAAATACAAAAATCACTATATGTTTGCCTTAAAGATTTGAGGAGTTCCCTCAATTCCTCATGGATACCATCATCAGAACTGCCTTTTGACAAAAACGGGACCAACTTGGATATATATACATACAATCAAAAAAAGATTTTTTTCAAATCGGTTAAGAAATGACGGAGTTATGGAGTAACAAACATTAAAAAAAAAAAAAAAAACATACAACCGAATTGATAACCTCCTCTTTTGAAATCTTGAAGTCGGTTAATAAAATAGGGTCATTCCATGTGATTTCAACAAATTTGAATTAAAAAGTGTGCCGCATGATTTTTGATGCGGCACACTCGATTTGTTGAAATCACCTGGAATGACTCAATACGAGTTATTCGGAGTAGTTCATATTGAAGTAACATAATATTTCGATATCACTTTACATAAGTATCTAATATTGCTAATTAGTTGTTAAAGTTGGGTCTATCCAAAATCTTATGTAAAAATATCCGTACATTTTCTTATTCCTTTGTTTTCCTTCCTTGCTTTTTTATATTACATTACATACATAGTTGCATCTTTTATCTCAGCATTCAAGAACCAAAGATTCTTATTATTCCACATTGATGATCTCATTTTCGAAAACACATCTTGCCAGTGACTACTCGTTTTAATGGTCACCTTGAAACAAAATTCATTTTTTTTCTGCTTATTTGCTCACACAAATCCATAACATCGAGTTTTAGGTAGTATAATCGAGTTAGTAGGTAACATCGTTACAGCGACTCCAGGCCAGCTGCGGCAGCGACAACTAGCGCTCACGTCGACCCCCCTCAACTCGAACAGGGAACTGATGCCCATGAACACTATGAACAGGATGGGATTCAAGGGACCGAGGTTGAGGGTAAGTTAACTGAAATGTACAGAACGCCAACGATAGTTAAAGGCTTACTTCGTGGGATCTAAGGCTGCTTTCCCACCAAAACTAAGCCATGTTTATCATACAAGTACGTGTATCATAGCAATCGTTGATACTGATGTGGCTAAAATCAGTCAGGACGATTTTATTATTATCGTCATCATCATCATAGTAAACTATTAACACCGATCACGGCGTATCATTAGGCCATAGATTGTTTGAATTTAGAGGACGGCTGTTATGTGGTTAACACAGTTTCACTTTATTTTTGACTCTAATCATTCCATAACTTTTTAATGCTAAAGAAATAACTGTATACTCTGTCTCACTTTATGTTATAAAGGCACACCATATTTTATATATATAAGACCAGGACGCAGATAGTTTTTATCTGCGTCCTGGTCTTAGCTTTTTGCTTCGCGCTTCGTGTAAAATCCTTTTTACATGAAAAATTGACAACGTTATTGTATATATAATGAATAAGTATTATATATATTGGGGGACAATCTTACACAAATCGACCTAGTCCCAAACTAAGCAAAGCTTGTACTATGGGTACTAAACGATGAAATACATACTTGTATAGATAAATACATACTTAAATACATAGAAAACATCCAAGACCCAATAACAAATATTCGTGCTAAATGCACAAATAATGCCCTAGTCGGGATTCGAACCCGGGACCTCTAGCTTTGGAGGCAGTGTCACTACCAACTAGGCTAAACAGGCCGTCAATAATAACTTCCATAATTATGCTAGCAAATACTATTTGCTTGTTTTCGATTAATAAATATATGTTCGCTTTAAGTCCACTTACTGCTCTACTAGGTCTCTAATTCTGAACTCCACTCTGCTGTTTGGCAGATGTCCAGTAGCAACGGAGCCGTTGGTCAGCCCTCAGTCCATTTTGCTGATGACTGCAAATCAGTAAACAATTTTATAATATCCTATATGTTGATATATGTATTCCATTTATGAAAATATTACCATTTTTCCTTTAGAATAGAAAAATGAAAATGAGTTTGCTAATGTTTCGAGTCTTTAAAAAAGATTTGACCATATGCATGTGACTTAAAGACTGTAACGTTAATTATGAAAACAACTTTACCTAGCCGTCCTTTCGTAAAGTGTTTTTAGATTTAAATTGCACATGCGTTTAATTAGTGCCTTGATAAGGTACACATTTCATACCGGGAGCTCGACGAGTACCACCTGTTTTAGTCAAAATCTACCCAATGCACCGGAGTAACGAACAGATAACGAACGCGGATAGATCCTAGAAGAAAATGTTTTGTTTGCCAGCAAAACGATGTTACAGAATAATTTTGAAGAAAAAAAAACCGACTTCAATGGGGGAGGCCGGCAAAAGATTATTATACTTAGATGGTGCACTCTTAGATAGATATACAATAAAATAAAAATGGCTATAATGCATGTTTATAATGGTAGAAGACTAAGTACCCTCAATTCCTCATGGAATCATGAAAAAACCTTGCTTGCTTGACAAACAAAACGAAGAGAACAAATCGCCAAACGTAAACTACGCGTCGTTGAAGAGTTCCGTTCTGATCATCATCAGCAGTTCCACTTCATCAAATGTCACTTTTATGAATGAAAATGCTTGATTAGTTCATGAAAATACTAAAATCACTATTTGTGTGCCTTTCACATTTGAGGAGTTCCCTCGATTCCTAATGGATCCCATCATCAGAACTTGAGTATGACAAAAATCAATCGAGAAAAAAATAGAACTTGCTTAACAAATACAGCTAGAAGGACAAATCGCCAAACGTGAACTTTTCGTCGTTGAAGAGTTCTGTTCTGATCATCATCAGCAGTTCCACTTCATCAAATGTCACATTTTTGTATGATAATGCTCGATTTGTTGATAAAAACACAAAAATCACTATATGTTTGCCTTTAAGATTTGAGGAGTTCCCTCAATTCCTCATGGTTCCCATCATCAGAAATCAAGCATGACAAAAATTAATCGTGAAAATAGAACTTGCTTAACAAACACAGCTAGGAGGACAAATCGCCAAACGTGAACTTTTTGTTGTTGAAGAGTTCTGTTCTGATCATCATCAGCAGTTCCACTTCATCCAATGTCACATTTTTGGATGAAAATGCTTGACTTGTTGATAAAAACACAAAAATTACTATATGTTTGCCTTGAAGATTTGAGGAGTTCCCTCAATTTCTCATGGATCCCATCATCAGAACTGCGTTTTGACAAAAACGGGACCATCTTGGATATATATACTTACAATCAAAAAAAGAATTTTCCAAATCGGTTCAGAAATGACGGAGTTATGGACTAAAAAACAACCGAATTGATAACCTCCTCTTTTGAAATTTTGAAGTCGGTTAAAAAGTATTATACTACCCAAACCGCAAGTACAAATGATTCGTAAAGTAAAACATCTGAGCATAGTCTAGTTATGGCTCGTCGCACAGTGGCTATTTTGATAATATGGCATATTACAACTTCGACTTTGACATCTAATATAACTATCAAGGAGCGTTTCTATCGAAGTGCTCTACCGATGGTTCGATGCCACGAATGTCTATTGTGCTTTGGTCTCAGGCTATATAATTATATGGTCTCAGGCTATATTTTCTGGACGATTTGGAAAGCATTATTAACTCTCTATGATATAAAAGTTAACCACATTATGTCAGATGAAATGGTTAAAAAACCCTGAGATTCATACCCTCAGAACATTGTAATTAAAAATAATATGCATGTCAACAGTCAGACTTGGTTTTGTCTGTCTTTATAATTAACGATACAGTCTTTAATGTTATACGTTTGGTGACCATTCACTTAGATGACCTCATACCGCCCAGTGCCATGTTTCATGCAACTTTAAAAAGATTGTCCTCTGACAAGTGGCCTTTTCGAGCATTTTTGTCGGTCTAGTCTTGTAATTTGATAACAGGTCTTTGTGTAACTTAGAATCTTTCTGCCATACCACCATCATAGTGTTAAATGTGTTCTCCATAGATTTCTGTTTAAAAGAGTAAGAGTACTGTGAATACTGAGTTAGTTGTTCTAGTTCCTGATCACCACTTAAAAGTCACCGTGTATAATGTTCACAGTCAGATAAATTGCCGCGACCACTCCTAGACAACAACCGCTCAGCGCTCGACAAGGTTGTTGATTATTTGCTGAAGGACGGACCCAACCATCGCATGGCGCTCATTTGCAATGAGTGTTCTTCTCATAATGGTAAGAAACAGATCCGCGACCCCGTTTACAGATAGGGTGGTCTATTGACAGACTATTAAATATATTATTTCATCGGTATGTCAATACTGTCAATAGCGTTTTGTTGACTAAATACTTAGCAGTACCTTTTACCTGCGAACTGCACATACACATTCACATTTGATGGCGACATATAACAGCTGGAATAATATTAACAAAATAGTTGCCATTTGGTAATACAGATTCGATGTTCTCTTAGAAAAAGCTTGCTCTATGCTCATTTTAAATAAATAAATAATAAATATTAGTTTGCCTAGGCCTAGTCCTACACTAAGCAAAGCCTGCACTATGGGTGTTAGACGACGATATACAATTATACATACTTAGATAGATATAGGTAAATACTTCAATACATAGAAAACATTCAAAACTCAGGAACAAAATGCCCTCTCTGGCATTCGAACCCTAGGCCAACGGTTTCGTATAGTTCGTAGGCAGGGTCACTACCAACTAAGCTAATGTGGTCGTCACTTTTTTTTTCATTTATTAAATCGAACATGTTATAATTACAAAGAAATTATATGCTTAGCCACTATCGGAAACCTTGGTAGGTTTATGTAATAGCTGGCGGAATCGCACGGATCGATCCGCATTAACAATAGTTTAGCGTATTAATACTGATATGTTTACTTATATCATTATTTTACTTAAGTTTACAACAATGAACAATGGAGCTTACAATTTTATTTAGATTGTGATTCTTATTCCAGGTAATATTTTTTTAGCAACGATTTATATTTCCCCGGGTTGTGAATCACACCCAATAAGTCATTAAGCACATGTTTAGATATGTTGTTAAGTATATAAGGTATTAAACAGGCATTGGTTCTTCTCCCGTAGTTATTGTTTACACTACGCAGAACATATGTGCGCATATAATCTAAGCTACGTAGGTGCCCAGGGCGCAATTATTTTCTAATGTAGATATAATCTCACGTTCTTCCGTCAGTATCGAACAACAAAACCTGTTAAACACGCTAATTACTTTACGTGTTTGAATACGTCTGAATTATTGTTGACTGGCTCTGATTTTCTCGGGTAGAATTGTTTTAAGTAATGCCAGTTGTAGCTTATATATCTGTTCTACGATGGTTTTATAGGTCCGCCCGTAACTAGTAATGCTGTAGCAAATTATGGATTCCGCAAGTGATACATAAAACATACGCAGTGTTTTATATGGTAATTTATTTTATAGGGTGGCCATTTCCGCCATTATGGATCTAAGTTTGGAACATATATGGTCCACGTGCGGTCTCCAGTTGAATCTATTAGCGATAACTAGTCCTAGGTACATTTATGTTTCGCTACCGAGTCAAGTTTATCACAAGTACAGTTATAACTAGGCTTATGTAGACAATGGTGTTCGTGTGCTATTATTTTTAGTCTATTAATTTGAGTCTGTTTCCAGTGTAAGACTTTTGTTTGTTTCACAGGCATGGCAATGGTAGAAGAATTCGACTATGTCTCGTACGTTTGCGCCTACTGCGGCCGTCTCAATCCGGCGCGGAAACAGCGTCCAGCTGCGCCTCTGCTGTCCTCTCCTCGCGCTCTTCCTGATATACCTCGTCGGCTCGGTATTTAACCTTTTCACCTAATGTTAAACCGTCGGTCTGATGTTTTGATCCCCTCGAAATTAATTAAAAGCAACGTACCTATTTTAAAGAAGACGCCACTTACATTTTGGGCTATTCGTAGACGTCATTTCCCACATTCACTAATGATATGCAATATTTTAACCTTTTGTTAAAATATACTCCCATGCACTTTGAGATGTTTTGTCTTAGTAGAAAGTAAACATTTGCAACATTTTACCTTAACCTAATGTTAAAATATAGTCGGTCCCAGTCGTCATAACTTTTACCATTTTCTAATCGCATAGTAATGCATTGTAAAGAAGATGTATCATATGCATGTCTTTCTATTTATATTATTCCATCAATGTGACGCAGGCAGTGCCGACGACTCTTCCATTTCGAGCTCCAGTGAAAGCGACGATGACAAGAAAGTCAAGATATCTGAAATTGGAAGTTAGTATCAGTTGTAAGATCTCTTATAAGGGAAATTCGATTTTTTTAACATCAGGCAGAATTCGAACCATCTTTTAATTTTTTTAATTTAATGTGAGATTACGGTGTCTCGGCGGATATTTCTGTGTAGTTAAAATTAATATAATAAGTACTAACTACTTACCATTCATGAGAGACCTTTGTAAAATGCTATTTATTTATTAAAATAGAATGAAACGGATCACTCACATCTAAACGAGCCGTCGCCGCGATAAGTACTCATGATGAAGGACCGTGAACCGGTCTGAAACATGTCGAGCGATATTCTACCTACAAGACGTGAATGACCCGTTTTATTGTCAAACCAAACTCACGGGAGTCTTCTACATAAACTTCCTCTGCTATTTATTTATTTAAATAAAATTGTTATTTTTATTGCATACCAAGTTCGTTGCGTACCTATAATAAAAAACAAACTAAAAATTTATAAAAAAATTGGTGTGTGGGGTGTTTAGTATTATTGTTTCTTTTAAATTGTCATGTATATTTTACTTCGTGTTTTTCAGGTTCAGAAGCAGAATCGGATCGGCCCCCCTCCTCGCAGGAAGGGAGTCCGAAATCCGCCGTCGAAAAAAAAGAAGACTGAACGACAATACTTTTAACAAGTTCCTCACTTTCATTATGAGGAGCGTGAACGACGGAGCGTTCTTCGAGAACTAGTAAGGTTTTCCAGGTGAATTGGTCCGTCAAGCCATTGTCAAAAGTGTATTTGTGGTAGGTCAGTGATTTGAACCTTTTAACCTTTTCTGAAAACTAAGTGTAACAAGGTACTCAAGTCAGGTCATTTAAATATCAGGGTTAAATTTTAAACCAAATACTAAGTTGAGGCACGTCTTGTTCTAGCCTTATGTCATCAAGTGTCGAAATGTAGGTTAAAAGGTTGAAAATCTTTAAATTGCGGTTATGACAATGTAGAAAGGGATAAAGTTTGGAAAATTAAGAGGTTAGAAGAGTACTGGCCTAATATGATAGCCTTTAGATGGTCAAAATGTGCTTTATTCTGACCTCTTTTAGTGTTTATTCTAAAGAGATGCTATCAGTTTGGTTCAATGTGAAATCCGGAGTTTAAAAGTAAATAAGCGTTTTTGACCTTTGTATTAGAAGATAACATCGCAAAAGGTCTTTACCGCTTCCTGTAATCTAAAACAAGGGTTGCTTCAGTCGTAATTTTTATAGATTTATAATGGCTTCCTTAAGAGGCTCGCAAGTGAAAAAGTGCCTCAGATAGTTTCGCGCCGAATTTGACTTTGACAGTTGTCATAAACTTTTTTATTTTTACAGACCATGATGTGAAGCTTCCAGCCAGTGATTTAAATAATAAATGTTTATATAATTTAGTATTGGATGGGAAGGTCAGTAGTCCTTGTAATTAATTTATCTTCGACCTATCGCAAAAGGTTGTGTTATTTAGGTTTTGCAATTCCACAATTGAGGATTGGGTACCCAAAATCGAAATGGCTCTCTTTTTCTATGTGGTTGGAAATACAATAAACTGGAATGTTAACGCAAAATGAAACGGTAAATTAAGTTTTATTATTATTATTTAATCTTGAGGAACACATTCGTGCCTTGTTAAAAAATTTGGTTAGTTATAAGTTATAAGGTATAAATTACATGCAAACATTAACATGTCCCTAAACCGAACACCGTAGTCCCGCTATAAGCCTTATGTTTTAAAAAGAAAAACATGTTGCCAGTGGGTTTTTCCGCTTCCCTTTCGATATTTTTTAATAAAGTCAGACTTAACTCCCAATATTGCCAACTAAATAATTATAATTGCGTTTGGTTTATCTCTGTTTTGGGTAAATGAACTTAATGGAAGGATATTTTTGTAGCAGTATTTTGTTTTCCAATTTTACGCTACATTACTGTATAAAATGCATTGTCTGTCAAGTATTTTCCATGTAGTTTAATATTTAACCTGATGCGAACGAATATTTATTCTTAATTATTTTTTGTCATTATTAAGTTATTTTGAATCTTCATAGTTTTTAGTGTAAGCTGGTTTAAATAATTTATTCTAAACATAATTTAATTTTAAATATTATTTCATCTGGGCCCGCTACTTAAATGAGTTTGAGGTTACGTTTGGTATATCAATAAAAATATTATAAAAAACGGAATGCAAACAAATCGAATTTTAGAAATATAAGTTTACAGTCTATAGCACTAGTATATAGCACTTTGATACTAGATACCTATTTCGAGTATTGTTTGAACCACTCGCTACGCCACAATTTCGCAGATCTCCTGTTTCTACAATGCTGCCAGATATAACCTCAAACAATAATTTCTATTAACGATTCTGATAAATACCTGCATTTTATTCCAACCCAATCTATAAATACCTAACAACGTCGAAGAAATTGTCTAGTAACTTTATTTTGTTTTTTAGCCTTTGGATTTGGAACTAAAAGGATAAAAAAAACAGAACTCCACAATTTTGTTAACATTAAAAACTCCAACAAGAAGTAAATGTACCTCGACATAATTTGAATTATTTTGGGTTGTGTAAGGCTCGGTTTTATAAAAAACGTGCTTGAGGCTATGAAATTTTCAATATAGTTTTAACTACTACAGAAGTACTATGTGAAACCTGGTTGTTCTAGTTCTAGTTGTTAATTTATTGGTTCTAGAGATAAATTAATTGGTTCCAGAATACGGCCTTCACGATTTTGATGAGACCTTACAATACACCGTGGTGAAAAGTCGTTCTAGAGAGTACTTCTAGTCTCATGGGTGGAAAATTATTCTTCTCCGGGTTTTCACTTACGATTTTCTAGCAAAGCTCGGTTTACCAGGTTCTATTTATGACACCAAACCATTAAATTAAAGTGAATTAATAAAATAAAGTTACTTTTCAAAATTATACTCAAATGGGTCATACACAAATTTAGGTTTTTTTTCTGTAAACACATCTAAAGTTAAAAGCTTTATTGTTGGTCGGACTCATAATCTACATAAACTGCGTGTCCGCTTCTTTGAATGTATGTATTAAAAATAATATTCCGAAGAATTGAGAACCTCCTCCTTTTTTGGAAGTCGGTTAAAAAACATATCTTATAAGACAGGAGAGACAACTTTTGTTTTTTCAACTGTGTATGACCCAAACGCTTTTTCTAGTCATATTATTTGGTGATCCCAAAAATGCATTTAATAACCAATACATTGCAATAATCACGACTCATCATTATATATCTAACATTAAATATCTTTTTTTGGATCACCAGCCATTAATACTAGCACATTTCGAAAATTTTATTGTGTTTAACCTAATATTAGAATTTTAACCTTTTGTTACAATTTCTCTATTTTATTACCAATTTTTTCATGGCTCTAAAACTCTGAGCAAATTATGTTTTTTAATAATTTTATTCCCTAGACATTCCCTTGTGTTTTTTGTAAAATATTTGGCATATGCAAGCCCTATACTGCCGAAATGTTAGTGTTTTGTAGTCTATATCAATTTTTTTTCCAATTTGATCAAACTAAAGTTTAAGCAGAGACTAGAAAGTTTAATAAAATGTCAAAAAAACGGTGTCGTGGAAATAGCATGTTGAAACTTGAAAGTAGGTAGCGCTGGCGCGTGATCAAAAGTCCATGTTTCACAAACTTAACAGGCCAAAACTGGCAATACTGATGCGCTAGACCAATAACGACGAACCATTTGACCAGTGTTGCCAGTTTAGTATTATAACTTATGTAGCTTCGTGTAATGGGATTAATCTACTACAGCTACTAAATTTTGTCTATTATTGAAACTTTCTACTCTTTGGTTTCTTATCCTTGATAAGGAGTCTTATCCTTGATAAACATTATTTGAGTGTTCACTTAGGTAGTGGTAGGTGTCCCATGGACCTTTTTATTTAAAAGAATCGCACACGGCGTTTTTGAAGCGAATAATTAGCGTTTCTACATCGTCGCAACGAGCGCGTTTATCGAGCGACAGCGGGTGGGTGTAGTGTTGCAGCGCGTCAATGCTACAAAAAGTCCGTCGTGTGCTAGGCTTCTTAGTGTTCAGTAATGGGGTTTTATTAAGGAATGAATCTTCATTGTGTTTGTAAATAATGAAGTCAAGTGAATAGTGTTGTTGAATTTGTTATTTATGCTTGTATTCATTAGGTATTTTATAATGAACTAATATACAAGTACCCGGTTTATTTGTGTTTTATTTGTTTCTATTTCAAAACCTACACGAGGAAACCTCAAATGTAATAAAGTAAAACATTATAGAACGAATGATGTCTACAGTAAATATACGTATTATGAACATTACCAGTACCTATTGTGGAGAAATATTTGAATGCAAAATCCAGTAACGTATAATAATCATCAATTTGATATTGAATATAAGGATAATACATCCATATGTATCTGCAACAAGTTAAGGCCCATTTCACAACTTGAATCCATTACGCTTCTTTTTTATTGGGAATAAACTTCCGCTTATACTATAAGTAGATTGCAAGTTAAAGAAATTATTTTGTTGCCACCTTACCCATACTTTAAAGGATTAAAATAGTTCCTTTCGTTGTTTTATTTATTTTTAATTTTATTGCTTTCGACAAAAGACACAGCATTACAGAAAAAAACGAAGGCACTGTGAAGTTTATAAATTCCTATGTTAACAAAAAATAATAATAACAGCTAGGCACAACAATTAGAAAAACATCAGTATACATAGGTTTAAAAATAATTGGCAAACAGATAAGGACATATTATTCGTACTACTTAAGATTAACTATAGATAGATGATTGACGTTTATCCATCGCCTCGCATAACTTCATACACTCGTCACATATGGTCATCCAGCTACTATCAAAAACATCACATTCTGGTGCTGATGCGAGCAGCATATTGATGCAATGGAGTGCGCGAACAAGAGGTGATTTGCCGTGAGACACAGTGCGGGTTTTCGGCACTGCTAGAAATTGACGGGTGCGTGGCCGGAGATTAAAGTTTGCCCTTGCCAATGAGGGATCAAACATACGTACCAGTTGTGTGACTAACTCCGGACAGTCAGAATTTTCACTTAAGATATTACAAGCAGTTGTCAGTAGCCTATAGTTGCGTCTTACCTCCAGAGACTTGAAGCCCAGAACACCAAGCAAGAATTTAGACGGGTACAAAAAAGGATAGTAACTGTATGACTTCTTATATAGAAAACGCAAAAACGCTTTTTGGATCTTCTCCAGAAGTAAGACATAAGTGACCTCGTGCGGATGCCAGACAGCTGAAGCTGCCTCTAGTTTGCTACGAACCAGCGCTGTGTATACTATCTTGATAGCCCTGGGTCCATAAAAATCTCTGGAATTCCTGATGACAAAACCCAACCTCCGGTAGCAGTCCACGGCTAATGCCTTCATGTAATCGTGGAAGTTGAGTTGTGCATCAAAGACAACACCAAGTCCCGGATAGAATGAACACGGACTATGCGTTCCGATCCCAGTCGGTATTCCACTAATAATGGATTATGAGCACGGCTAATAAAGGTCATGACGGAGCACTGTTCGTAATTGAAAAGTAGCTTATTGTCCATACTCCATTGATGAACGCTGTCAATGTCTGCCTGTAGAGACTCACAATCCGATAACTGTTGCACGCCATACACCAGCTTTAGATCATCGGCATAGAGCAGGCACCTAGCATCCCTTGGTACTGAGGCCAAGTCGTTAATTTCATTTGCCTTTTTGTTCATTGTTCATTATGCCGAAGAGAAACGGGCCTAGGATTGAACCTTGGCCGACCCCAGATCTCGTGTGGTAAGGCCTGGAGACAAACTATCCGTGTTGTACATACTGTTGTCTATTACACATTTACACAGATAGCTGGCAAAAAACCGTAGTAGCTTGGGCGAAAAGCCAATGCTGCTCAACAGTATGTCATTATCAACACGGTCAAAAGCTTTTCTAAAATCAAGGTACAACACATCTACTTGCAATCCCGTATCCAAATGCTCGGAAATGGAGTCAACCAGGATCAGGAGGTTCGTCTCTACGGACCGTTTGGGCCTAAACCCATGCTGAGAGTCGCAGAGGTCACTTGAGGGACAAATATAGGTCGATTTACAAGAGCTGGCGCGGAATGTCTATGATATTAATGACAGTTTCGTACATTTTCCGCGCCAGCTCTTGTGAATCGACCTATAGTTTGCTCACTATTCGACATATGTACCGTCCGTATATAAATACATAATATGCTCTCTTTGTTTTATGCGAGGTTACACGCCAAAGTGGAAGGCACCTTAAGGCGTTGATCTAGCTGCTGTCTATGACAATCGTTAAGCCTTCGGTCGGCTTGAGAACTTCTAACAGTCCACTGAGTTCAATCACTTGACAAGCCTAATCCCAATAAGGTCTTAGTTTCCCCCTTGGGTTGGAAGGACAAAGACAAAAGACAAATACTTTATTAATAACACCGAGTTACATGTCAGGGTTATGTACCTACTAATGGAAGGTCAGATGGCAGTCGCTTTCTTTAAAACTAGTGCTTGCGTCAATTCCTGAGAGTACGTGATGGACCCCGGGCATCCTGGATGTAACTACTGGGATAACGCTCGGAGTCTAAGGCTGGGTTCCACCAAACCGTCTGTAATCGTAAGCGGTATTCGTTAAAATTTGAATGTATGGAAAGTTTAACAAGTTTCTATGGGATGACAGCTGCCGGCGCCATATTTAACGTTGATCGGTCTGTGATCGTAAGTTGGTGCAACCCAGCCTAAGATAATAATGATGATGAATATTTTGTGTTTTAAATTCCAAGGTATCATTTGATTTTCATATTTATGTTGAGTTCCTATTCCACCTCCACAAGACATTTTCTACTATTTTCTTTACTGTCTTCAAATTGTATGCGGAAACGAAACGCAACTGTCGTTGTTGGGACATTTTTTCTAAATGTGTTTTCATGTTTCTTTTCACTTTTCTTACACAGGTTCCCTAACCTAACTTTTATTGAAACTATATTGATTCAGTTTCCATAATTTAAAGATAATTATGGAAAGTGAATCAATACATCTTTATTTACTTAGTTGCGGTATAATATTAAATATTTGGGTTTGAAGAAAATAATGAATAAATATGGTGAGAGACTTTTGAAATATGCCTCTAAAACGTCAAAAGAGCCGCTGACGCTTTGTCATAGTTGTCAACTTGTCAATTCATGTATTTTACTCAATAAGTAATGAAGTCTGAAGATTTTTGCAATGCATTCTTTTATCTTTAGAAAACAACTTATCGCGTAGCCTAGAACTTATTAATATCAGCGCCACGCCTCTATATACTATAATTATAATAAATTCACTACATCGTCGTCACTCAGTCGATAACAATTTTCTACTCGATAAACAAGTTCGTTCAGATTGCGAATTTTACTTATCTTATTTTTTTAATTGCATTTCACGTGTCGCACGAACGAAGTGATACAGTCTTTATAGATATCGTCAGTTTTAATCAGTGATATTTCTTATAAGTGTAATAATAACTTTGATTTAAGTGGAATCGTACTTTATAAGTTTTTACTATGTCAGTGCTAAACAACTTCAGTGTATGCATAAGTAAAGGATTGAGGCGTAAGTATTAATTTGATTTGTGTTTTTTCAATGTTATTTTATACAACATTAATGATACAGACTGACGTCTTCGTTAACATTTCACCTATAGAGATAAGATTTCTACTAATTAACCTACATACAATACAATACAATACAATACTCTTTATTGCACACCTCAATTAAAGGACACAGTACAGTACGTAATAACAATAAGTAGAGGCAAACAAAAGGCGGTCTTATCGCTAAAGAACGATCTCTACCAGACAACCTTTGGGTAGCGGAAATCAAAGCAAATAATTACAATTCGCAGTAGGTGGTGCAGAAACAATTTATGAAACCTACTAATAATTACAACAGTTTTATACTATATTTATAATAATATACATATATTAAAAAAAATATATATATATACATACATACATATATATATAGTTAGCCACAAAGTCTAAAGGAGCTGAGCCTGAAGTGTCATGGGTCATGGGAGTGACAAATAATAATCCTTAAGTTGTTTTTTGAAGACAGCAAGAGATTTAGCACGCCTTAAACATACCTACCACACTATCCATTCTATTATTATGAATACTGCTACATGAAATATTGAATTCAGTTACAAGGTCAGATGGCAGTCCGTAAAAACGTGTACCTACACCAATTCTGGGGACTGGGGAGGTAGCAGACCCCAGGCCTCCTTCAGGATGAAATGTTACTGGCTTACTGGGGTAGTGCTCGAATGACCATAATGAAATCTTGAATTCCTTTAAAATTTCGTATTCCGTATCTCGGGTTTTCAAGACATGGAAAAAGAAAGAAAATGAGATGGTAGGACAAATTTAAAGATATTGCTGGACCGATGTGGAGGAGAAAAGTCATGGATAGAACCTAGAACCAATTGGAAAACTGTGGGGTAGGCCTATGCCTCAGGAAACCAGACAATGTCTTAGGAAAAGGTCTAATCTTGGGTTTGAATCAGTAATTACTAATATTGGGTTTGAATGGAAATTTCTATATTAAAAAAATAGAATCTATTTCCTGTGTGTTATGATGTTTTAAAGTTTGCAGATTCAATCACATAAAAATATTAAATTTTATACTTATGATTGAATTTGTAAGCAAATGCATCTTACATTTACTGTATTATGAAAGTAAATAAATAAATAAATATTGGGGGACAATCTTACACAAATCGACCTAGTCCCAAACTAAGCAAAGCTTGTTGTAGATAAATACATAGAAAACATCCAAGACATAAGAACAAATATCCGTGCTAAATGCACAAAAACTGGCCGGGATTCAAACCCGGGACCTCTACCTTCGGAGGCAGTGTCACTACCAACTAGGCCAAACAGGCCTAAGCAGCAGCAGGCTATGATAATTACTCATTTATTTCAAATATACAGGATAGCACTAATCTGTATTATCTTTTATATCTTTACTATCTTGTTATGGTGTATTACAATTTGAAAAACAAATAACTTCTAGAATCTTCTGTAGATTTATATATATCTGGGAATTATAAAGCCACCAACATACTTCAATATGAAACAAAAACTTTAGATTTCATTTCATGTGGTTTTATTACCATAGGTGGATTTTATTATTTGTTTCGTGTTTTCTGTTATCAACCGCATCTAGAGATAATACAGCATTTAATTCAGGAAGTAATAAGGAAGAAATTATTTCCTTGATTGTTGACATTAAGATTAATGTTATCTATTTAATGCAAGTGCACACTTATAGTGTGTTGTGGTATGTATAGTTTTGTTCCTGGTGGTGAGTGGTGAGTAAGGTCACCAGAGTTCCCAAGGATGCACTGTGCTGAGACTGCTGAGAGTGGGGACCTGCAAACACTACTGTCAGAAAGTTTAAGACCAAACCCATAATATGCAAATAATCGACATTGATAGATTATCCACTCAATTTTTATTCATGTGTCCGTAGTACTCACAACCAGTTTACAAAAGTCCAATCCTTGTGAGAAATAGCCCATTGCAATCTTTTAGCCTTGTTTGGTTTGCGTAATAATTTATGAAAATTAAACTAAAAATTGTGTTTGGTCCTAAACTTTTTGACAGTAGTGTATGTCTGTAGTTGACAACATAACCAATTCTCAAGTCCGTACAGGGTTGGCTTTGTGCTTGTGTCTTCTGGAATCATAAGCATCCATTGGCACTGTGTTTGTGTGTGTGTTTGGCACTTACGATCAGACAGACCATAAGCTTGTCTACCACTGTTGATGTATAAAAAGTTTGTTTATTAGATTTATTCAATAATAATTAATTATTTACAGTAATATTCATTTCAGTTTCTGTTATTAGTTATCAATTTGAATAAACTGACTAGTTTTTGCTGGTGATTGTCTCATCACTACTAAAAATTCTACTGTTTTAATCCAGGCTATTTGTATACCAAAGGTCATCTTAATCTGTTCATCCATTTTTGCGTCATTCACTAACAAAACATTCGAAATTCGCCATACATAGTAAGGACAGATTTTCCAACCACATCTGACTCACTACCACAACAAAATCGTATTCTGTAATTTTGAACATTTGCCATGTTGATATATGATTATAAATATATATAAATATGTTTTTGTAATCTGTACTATAAGATAATAAGATAAGATAAGATAGCCTTTATATGCTGATTTTTTTCATTTTACATTTCATATGATATTAATAGTAATTAATTAATTATAAGTACTATAATGTACAGACTAAAAAATAAATATATTGTCTCTGTTAAATTGAAAATAGGCAAACTACCCACATACTTACAAAAGTGAGGGTGCTTATCAATAATACAAATCTAACCTAATGTAAGACATTTTGTAAATAATTTCATGTTTCATAATTTTAATATTGAAAACACATCTCTTTATTTCCACCCTGTTGGTACTAAATAAGGGGTAAGGAATTAATAAAAATACTTAATATTTCAGAGAACAACATTAGACTACATGATTTTCTTCCAACAGTAAAATTTCATGTTTACTATTTTATTACAAAGGACACTGTCATAAAAACCGTTACTATTATTTACACTTGTGCAGCATAAACATTCATCTAATGATATTGAGTTTTATCTTTGCGACCTAGCGCTAATAAAATAATTACGTCCTAGTCACAACGGCATTACCGAGCGCATCAACAGAACCGGTATAAGTTTGACTTCCGATAACTTATAGTTGTGTTGAATTAAGATGTCAAGTTATACGAGGGTAAAACTGAAAGTTTCGGGAATAGAAGAAAATATGCAGTATAAGTGAGTTTATTTATTTTTATTGTTTTTCAAAATATTCTCCTTTGTATTTCATGCACTTATGCATGCGTTCAAACCAGTCCATAAAGCACTTTTTGAACTCTGAAGTAGGGGTCGACAAAATGGCTATTTTATAGGCCTCCACTGCTTCTTCTGGCGTCTGAAACCGCTGACCACGCAGTTTGTCCTTGATTCTGGGGAATGTAAAAAAGTCGTTGGGACTTAAGTCAGGGCTATATGGAGGGTGGTCCAATATTTCGACTTTTTCACCGTCCAGGTACTCAGTTGTTGTCCGAGCGGTGTGTGGGCTGGCGTTGTCGTGGTGAAGGATGATGCGACGACTAGGGTTTGTTTTTCGGAGTTCAGCAAAGACGTTCGGCAAACAAATAGTGGTGTACCAATCAGCATTGACTGTTCTACGATCCTCAAGAGCCACAGTAGCTACGTGACCAGATTTAGAGATAAACGTAGCCACCATCTTCTTAGCCGTACTGCGAGAACGAACAACTTTTGTGGGTTTGAGCTCGTCTTCGAAGACCCATACTCGGGATTGGTTTTTAGTTTCAGGCTCATAAGCGTATATCCACGACTCGTCACCTGATACTATGCTAAAAACAGCATTTGAGCGTCCCTTGTTAAATCTTTTCAAAGTTTTGCGGCACCAATTGACACGGACTATTTTCTGCTCGTCAGACAATAGGTGAGGTATCCAACGGGAAAATAACTTTTTCACGCCTAATTCTTCTTTTAAAATAATTTGTATTTGACTCATTCCAATACCCAGGTGCTCTTGAATTTCTCGATATGTCACATGTCGGTCTTCATTTATCAGACGACGCACAACATCGACGTTTTCTTGCGTGACTGCCGATTTTGGTCGACCTTCACGCACTTCGTCGGTGAGGGATACACGGCCACGTTGAAATTCTGAATACCACCTGTATATTGTAGTCTTTGAAGGAGCTTCAATATTAAAAGCAGCAACCATCCGCTCTTCACATTGTTTTTGTGTTAGTCCACTTTTAAAGTCATAATAAATCATAGCTCTGAAATTTTCACGGCACAATTCCATTTTAAGCAGTGACTCGACGACTTCAATAAACAATTGAAACCGAACCATACTTTTTTTTTTCTAAGTGGCCAGTGTGTTGAGATAAGGAAACTTCAGAGATTATAAAAAGGTATAATACATGTTAAAAATAAATTAATAAGTATTCGATTCCCGCCACTTTCAGTGCAAGCCTCGTACTGGTTCATAAATTTGTAAATATATAGACTGTTTGCGCCTCCGTATTAGTCTCTTTCTGCTATCGTGATAGATCAATAACAAATAATTTACAATTGCACAGAAATACATTTAGTTCTTTTCTATATTACAAAGGTGGTAAACAAGCATAATGGTGGTTTGATAGTAAGCAGTCACCTTGGAGAGTGCTGCTAATAGATTTTACATTCGTTGTGTTGACGGCTAGAGACAATTTTAAGTCGCTTACTGTCAGCACTGTGCTTCCAATGAATGTTCTTATAAAATATACATCTTTTTTTATTTTTTTAAAACAAGTCGTTTTTAGGGTTCCATAGTCAACTAAGAACCCTTATGGTTTCGCCATGTCCGTCTGTCTGTCCGAGGCTTTGCTCTGTGATTGTTAGTGCTAGAAAGCTGCAATTTGGTATAGATATATAAATCAATAAAACTGACAGTCATAAAAACTAAATAAAAGAAACTATAAGTGGGGTTGAAAGTTTTTTTTGCTTCAACCCTACGGTGTGGGGTGGTGATGTGCCGCGGTAATATTCCCGTTACCAGTAATTTTCTATTTGGGAATATTACCAGTAACTTTTCAATGTTACCAGTAATATTCCCAAAAGGCGGTAATTTACGAAATTATAAGAAACTGATGAAATATTCTTTATCTCTATATTAGATTAGATATTAGATGGTGCATAGGGCTCAGTTCGAATCTTGTCTTAACTGGTAGTGCATGTTTTTGGTCGGAACTGTTTTTTTGGAGTAGATTTTAAAAACAAAAGTCCATTTGTTTTTTATGCTAGAAGGCAATTACTATGCAGTCCATTGAGTGTGTAAAGCGTTTAAATAAAGATAGTTTGCCTGCTTCAAAAGATAAATTTGAACAGAGCAAAACGAATGCCCTGAAACCTATCCATTTTAAACGTGTGCAATTGACAAATTAAAAAAATGTGGATGGGTGCAAGGTGACATTTAACTGTGGAGGTGAATCCCAATGTCCAATGGAATTGTCATGACCGACAAGGGTCACAAACTTTTTTTTTTATGATAGACTGACCAGCGATTGGCCTTAGTCTCACTCTCATCTTGAAGACACCCAGATTGTATGTATCAGGAAATACAGACGGCGGCAGTAAATTTCAGTCCGTAGCTGTTCGCATTAAGAAAGAAGAAGCAAATCGCTTCGTGCGAATAAATGGTAGGCTGACAACGTAAGGATGCAACCGCTCACCGCGTCTGGACGTCCGGTGATGGAATGGGGAAGGCGGAACTCGGAGTCATGTAATTCCTGTGCACACTCTCCAAAATGTATCCGATAGAACACAGACAAACAAGCGACTCGACGACGGTGTTCCAAGCTCTGTAACTTAGATTCAACCGCTGGATCATCCTCGAAAAGCCTACGAGCACGGCGCTCTATCAAATCCAAGGCCGCTAACTGATACTTGGCGGAACCGTCCCAAAGGTGGCAGCAGCACTCCATGCACGACCGAAGCTGTGCTTGGTACAAGGAAAGAAGCTGTTTCTGTGTGAAATACCGCCTTACCTTATACAGGACACCAAGTTTTTTAGCTGCAGTTTTAGCCTTGGATTCGATAGTGGACCCAAAGTTCAAGTTGGAGCTGAGACTTAAACCAAGGAGCTCAAGTTGATCAGTCAGTGGTAGGGATACATTCTGGAAAGTAGGATTCAAGGTGAAAGGACTCCGTTTGGCAGTGAAAAGGCACGCCTGAGGTTTGGTGGTGTTGAACGCGACCAAATTGGTTTCACCCCAATCGGATACGGCTCTCAAGGTCGCATTTGTCCGCTCCACCATATTTTCCCCGAGGGATTGAATCTCACCGCTACTAGCCCGCGAATCGGACAATATCTCTCCGTGACTGTGCTGTCGTCGGCGTACCAAAAGATACCCGGCTTAAGCAGATCATTAATGTTGAGCAAAACGAGAGTCGCGGAGAGAACTGAACCCTGAGGCACCCCGGCAGTAATTGCCAAAAGATCAGACGAGCACCCGTCAATGACAACTCGAATAGATCGGTTTCTCGGGAAATCAGTAATCCAAGAGCGCAGACCAGATGGGATCCCATACGCAGAAAGGTTGCTTATAAGGCTGTCATGCCAAACCCTATCGAAGGCCTTGGAGATATCGAGAGACACGGCTAATCTTTGACAAAAAGACTTGGTGTGGAAATTGGCAGCAACTACAGAACCAATCACATGGTGGGAAACATTGTTAGCTTTAAGAAAAATAGCTTTTAAAATCCTAACTATCCTTGCAACTTCTGCTGTAGTAGAGAGGTCTTTCTTTATATTTTAAAACATCCATTCAAAAAAAGAAACCATCTCAAGACAAACAGGGCTGGAACATTAATAACTGGAAGCTAACGTCAAAATCACCGAAAGTGCCCATAAACCAGAACCGTAGTGAAAATTCTTAAAAATCAGATTTCTCCGATTCTGAAGATATTTTTTTAGACATCGACGATGATTTGGAGGGTTTCCAATGAAATAACAATCAATTGGAACATACTTTGATTAGTAACTCTGTAAGTAATGATGTTAGTTTGGTAATGGTAAAATATCTTAATCTATCATGGACGTGACTGCAATACAATAAAAAAAAGAATATTTTTTTTATAAACTGACTTTTCCATGTGTTCTTTTATTTTGGACGGAAGAACATGAATTAGTAACGAGAAAAAAATGGCTTTTGTAAATTTACGGGACGGTAATATTTCCAGTAGCATTGGTAAGATACCTGGTAATATTGGGTAAGTTACTGGTAAGATTGGGCATTTATTTTCTGAAAGGAACTACATATTTTTAATTATAATAAAGGAAACGAATGGTGACTATTTTAAGTAATAAACACAAAAAATCCTTTACTTTCTATTTAATTTCTCAATCTTACCGTAAATTTCCTATACTCGGTAATGTTACCAGTAGCATTACTGGGAAAATACCCGCCTTGGGAATATTACCGGTAGCTACCCATCACTAGTGTGGGGTGTTGTGGGATAGGTCTTTCAAAATGAATAGAGGTCTTCATCAAACATTTTTTGATAAGGCGAATATTTTCGGAAATATTCTATCCAAGAGAAAAAAAAAATGTCCCCCCCCCCTCTAACTTTTGAACTATTGGTCCAAAAAATATGAAAAAATCATGAAAGTAAAGTTTAATAAAGACTCAACGAAAACTATAGCGGATATGATCAGTTAAGCCGTTTTTGAGTTATAGTAAAAAGTCTTCCCTTCTTAGTAAAAGACGTATGAAACGCTGCGAAAGGGTTCATTGGGCAACTACGGAACCCTACACTGAGCATGGCCCGACATGCTCTTGGCCGATGTTTCTCGTTTTCTTGTTGTTACTGGTTTAGTCTAAGCAGATATAAATGTTATTTTTATTATGTTTACATTCTGAGAATTGTTTATTATATTATATTGAGTTGTCCCATCGTATCAGGTGCGCAAATAACTTAAAATAACAGATGATAACATGTTGTGTAAATAACGTACTTTCCAGTCAACGTCCATGAGTTCGTCAAATTCATGAAGAAGTGTCCTTTTAAAACCTACACCACATAATAAATCATAACCGTAAACATAAATAGGGTTTTGGTGGGTTGACCCCACGGAGGTGAGATTTTAGTAAATATAAATTTTGTGGACAAAATATATCGAACTAGTGCCAAACTAAGCGAAGCTTGTATAATGTGGGTGCTACGCGACGATATACATATGTACTTATATAGATCGATAAAAACTTATAAAACATAGAAAACATCCAAGACTCAGGAACATACAAAAATGCCCTGGCCGGGATTCAAACCCGGGATCACTAGCTTCGTAGGCAGGGTCACTACCAACTAGGCCAGGGGTCGGCAAACCGCGGCCCGCGAGCTGCATGCGGCTCTATGAGGTCTCTTCAAAAATATAGTGAAAAACAGAAACGGGTATTTCTGGCTCTCTGAGGTTCCCAAAAGATGATATTTTTACTGAATTTGGCTCTTTGTTTAAAAAAGTTTGCCGACCCCTGAACTAGGCTAAAGTAGTCTTTATTTAAGTATATTATAAGATTTGTTCCGGAAGGGCTAGGATGCTTTTGGGGGTGGCCTGACCCCCTTGAAACAAAACTAGTACGTGATGGAAAGCAGTGGCGCACTCGTTCGTGGATTGAAATATGTACATGCGACATCAGATAGATACACAGGAAAACGACTAATGTGAAAGCATTCGCATTTTCAGATATTCCTGAAGTGTATATGTATGTGACAGCGACTGTAGATATAGTAATGCGATGTTCTTAGAAATGGCACCGCAAGTATATAAAACTGTATGCGTGAGCCTTGTTCTCAAGGTTTCATGTACGGTCAAGCAATTTGATTTCTGGGCCACTTCGTACTTTGTCACAGTGAAAATCAATATGAAAGCCTGAGGTCTCATATTATTGTCACTGTGACAAGGTACAAATTGGCCAGAAATCAAATTGTGTGTCTGTACTTGTTGACCTGCTCCAAATTCAAGACACGACACGCTGTGCCCAATTGGAAAGTTCAAGATAAAAATATCTGTAAAAATTCCGTGGACTATTTCTCAACTATATCCATCCAGGGTTACACATTTTAAACAACGGTTATCGACTTGCCTCAGGCGAACCAATTTGCCTGAACTCCAATTAGGCATAGTTGACACGAATTACAATTTATGGGGGATGTCTTGACAAAGCTGTCATAGACGGTTTGGTGCAAACCTTAGCTTACTTATAGCTGCTTTGTGAAACAGTGGCTGTGACAGCCACGTTTTAAGGTTATATCACTGTTAACACACATTGCCCGGTGTTCTAAGCCTACAATCCATTTTAAATTGTGCAAGTTTATATACAAGTAGTTTCGCTGTTTCTATGGCATATATATACTTCGTACTTTTTTATGTTAATACTATAGCTTTCGGGGGGGTGTCGGGCGGGTTAGCTTAGGCTAAGCCGTTTAATATTACAGAGCATCTGTGTATCAAATCTTTGTTTAGTCCCGTGATAACATGAATAAGTAATTGTTTCATATAGTTTTTTACACAAATAGCGACTTATTTTTTCTAAATTTTTTTGGAGTTAATATTCTCGACATCTAAGAACGACTAAGATAGGTTGCTGAAAGACGATCTTCATTTTTCAGCTTTTGTATCTTTAGCTGATTCATGCCATAGATCAAATACGAGCATACGTGGTAGTGAGTAGTGAGCAATTGATTTTTAGACCTAAATAAAATAAATCAGAAAAATCGTAATATTTTTTCGCCCTAAAACTGCGTAGACGTAAAAAGGCTACCACCAAGACCTTCGGTGGTACTCTTCGGCAAGTTTATCACTAGCAAACGATAAAGCATACTTTTAGCTACAAAATGACGTAAAAATCATCACGGGTCACGAAGGGTTTTCTAAAGTAAAAGCTTCGAAATATCTTTTAAATCAAAATTGTCATGGGTTATTTCAATGGGTTGTGTAAAAAATATATACATTAAAGCCCTTGGAAAATTTAAATCATACCTTCATGAACCTCCATTTAAATGATTATTTATAGCAGTAGCTTTTTGCGTTATAGCTATTGCTATACACAATACTTGAAATTCGCCAACAAACTGTTAAACAGTTTGGGGATAGTATGAATGTACCATACCATTAAGTTTCGTTTTTGAGTTTAATAAATAAAAAAAATAAATTTTAAATGAATCAGTAAAAGTCCCGCGTCTCGACGACGCGTACGAGCCTCATGAGGTTCTAAACTACCCTCCTTAATAAAAAGTCCATCGATTTTTTTAAATTTTGTCTTCTACCGTGACTTCTGTGGTGCGCTTTATTAAATATGAACCGCCACGATGTTGTCAATTTTTCGATAAAAGAGGAATCAAAATAAAGAAAAAGCTATGATAGCGAGTGCTATGGCTGACATAAGTTGTGAATGGCTTCCAGTATCGGGACGGTCAGTGGATGGCTGGGACCTTGCCGTTATCATTTATCAATACTGTTAATATAACATGATATTTAATAAGTGCCGAGTTATAGTGCAGTGCCAGATAAATGATATATTAAGTAGTGTATGTGACAGTTACATTAAGAAAGGCATCAAAATACGAGTATGGGTTAATGAAACGAACCGAAGGTGAGTTTCATAATAAAATCACAACGGGTGCCAAAGCGGACCGCAGGCTCGTTTAGAATACAACTTTGAAACGCTCGCTCCAAATTTGATTCTTCTTTTTAAGATGTTCAATATTTGAATGTAATTAAAGTATCGGGTATCGATACTTTAATGTAAACATTAAGATGCAACCACGGATACAGATATCTTAATATAGGCTATTTGCTTATCGTTTCTGAATATATTGTAGGAAAGTTATGATATGGATGTAGACTAATGAAAATTAAATATGATAATTAATTAACATAATGAAGTTACGCAAACGATTAGCCTTAAAAGTATTCGCTATATTATGGAAACCAGATGATGTGATGATTCTGTTCTTCCGTATAATTTTATCCGATATCCGAACAACGTTTCTTTTTGAAATTTTACACTTCAGAATTGTTGTTTTAATTTAAACATAAGTCTAATATAAATTAAACATAAATCTAAATGGACGAGTATGTAAGTAACTGTACATGTTTCAGGTCTGCGCAAGTCGAAGCTGAATGGGGTGCGCAGTGCCAGCTCTGAACCGCGGCTACACATGGATAACTGCCTCATAGTCTCCAAGGTCACCAGATATGAGTATGAGAAGTAAGTTCTGCGATCATATTCGATTTTTACATGGGCTGACAAGTTATTAGAATACCCAAGCTTTTCCGAGATTATGAAAAGTAAAAAAAAAAACAATTATCAAACTAGGCAAAACATATATAATTGGGAAAACAAATATTTTTTTGGAGTCAATGGTACTCTACTCAGACTCTTTATTTATCTCTGAAGTCAATAGAGCGGATTGTTAACACGCTTGTAATTCTTCTGTAGTCGCAAGTGTCTATAGGCTACGGTATCAGCTTACGTGATGGGCGTAGGCTTTGTTTGCTGCCGTCGTTGTATAACTTGCACATAAATTTACGATGTGTGTTTAATTAACATAAAAGGTTGCCTAACTTAAAGATCAAGTTTCTCTTTTTAATATGTTCAGTCCTGGTTTCAGCTAGGCAACCTCGATTTATTATCACTATAGAGAGGTTTCTGTACCATTTTTTTGTATGACACTTGAGCTTACTACAATAGCGCTATCTATAAATTCAAAGTAGAAACTCCTTATAAATGGCACCATTCTATATAGATAGATAATATTGACGTTCCTCCTATTTTTATTCCATGGCATAGGTCAATTGTATTTCTTCTCATTCGGTCGACAAACTTTACTCATGTTTATACACAACACAGAAAGTAGAACAATACGGATATTAAGTCGCAGTATTATTCACATGTTGGAATTATCATCAAGTTATCGCATGATTTAGTAACCGATTATTACTGGTTGCGGTCACTGGGAGATAGCCTCGGTAAATATTTGTCAGACTGAATTTGCTCGCAACTTTGCTTGTCCGGATCATAGACACAGAGCAATCCCTAGGATAGAGCGGATGCGCCCTGTAGCCGAGGCAAGTCTCAAGTTTCATGTAGAATACGGCTAAGGTATCCTCTGCCTGTCGTAGAAGGCGACTAAAAGGGGGTCCTTGGAGTCGAAGAAGGTTGCAGTTGTGGGCTGCAATCGTCTATGAAAGCAGATGGTGGGATCCACAGTGGTGTGACTAGGGCGGCACTGGTGCGTTCCGAAGGAGATCCCAGAGCCGTCCGAAACGAGTTGAGGAGGACGATCGGGGGGGTTTTTAGTTGGTGCAAGTCCGACATACCCTTCGCACTGTCCCCGCGGTGCGGTGGTATCCATAATGGATTTCCCCCCGGAAAAAAAGGAAAGAGCGGATGGAACGGCTCTAGGCCCCAGGTACATAGGGGCGTTACGCGGTTGCATACCAAGAGCGATCCTGCGGTGTCCCAGTACAAGGTGGAGTCGGACTTCGTTGGTGGTTTTAGACGGTAGTACAAAGCTCTTTAGCCGCGGTCAGTCAGTTATACCCGTCCTCTCCGACAGGACGGGATGCGTAATTGCATTTCCCTAGGGGCGCCTAAATCGGATCACAAAAAAAGTCAAGGGAAATATAATATTTTGTAAGCGCCTTTTATAGTGGATTCAATATTATCTGGCGTGTTCCCACTTGAACGCAAATGCTCTGGCGACCTGAATCACCACCAGGAACACAACACCACAAACATAAAGACGTAGGTATAGTAGTAATATGGACGATTCGCACCGAATGGCTGGAGTCGGCGCGCACTCCACTAGTGTCAAAGGAATTCAAACCCTCCAAACAGAAGTATTTCATTTTTAAATGGGTTGCGGGCAGCCGGTCGACTCCGGTTGGCTGCCGCCAGCTCTGCCGCTGCTGTTTGGATACGAAGTCTAGCACTAGTCTGTATGGAGGATTCGAATTCCCTTGACTCTGATGGTGGCGAGCGCGCCGAACTCCGGCCACCACCACCACCACCATATCAGCCCTAGACGTCCGTTTGGTGTGAATCGTCCAATACGGTGGATGACGCTCAAGTGTTTCAATACTGAACTGCAACTACTGAGTGTGTACATGTTATCATTCTAAATGTATGTTCATTATCACAATGGAATGTTTCACCAGTTCCTACTGGTTTGTGACCCTATGAGATAATTAGCTCCAGTGATATAATATAATATAACACATAAATCGACCTCTGTAAACAGGAAAATATTAGAATGATTGATGAGATGATAACCTTACTGTTTATATCTGCTTCCACGTGTTAGATGTTATTTCTGTCATTTTTATGTTTTCCAGCCCAGCTAACACGATAGGTTTATAGAAATATTTTACGGCCCAAATTACTCAGAAAATGTGTAGAAATGAAGAAAAAATATTTTTCACCATAGCGGCTCGAACATGGCGGTTTTGCTGCTTGAAACCAGTGAGCAAAATGCAATTTAGCTGCGAGCGTGAAAAAAAACTTACTTTTTAATTTTCCATATCGTAGGTTAGTCGCCGGTTATCTTTTCATACTGCGGGGTGTAATACAAACTTTGCACATTTAAACACAGCATTCTAAACGTCATTGCTGAAAAGTTTGACTGCCACATATTTAAGTGCTGGACGAAGCAGATTAAGGGGGTGGCATGCTTTTTAGATTAGGTAACTTTGTATCATATTTATTTAGTTTTTAATTTACTACATATATCTCTGTTTTATTTTTCATTCTAACCAGCTGTAAGTCTGTTACTAATAAAACTATAGAGTCCAAGTATTCCGAAATAAATAATATATTATAATTATTCGACTTCATTCTCTCTCTCACTATTCATTTGCGTTATATGTTCTCGCCGCTGAGGTGAAAAGTTGCATCTCGTGTTTTTGAGTCCCTCGCTACGCTCAAGGTTCCAAATTTGAATCACTCGCTACGCTCATGATTCAATTACAGAATCTTTCGCTTGCTCGGGACTCAACATCATCACTCGCAGTTCTCTCTTTGCTCTCTTGTTGAACAAATAACTATTGCAAACCATTATACTGGTAAAATTAAACAAAACTTAGAGACTAAAGTAAAAATGGTAGCAAAAATGCCATCCAGTCAGCATGTGTCACGGCGCTCAATGTCACGCCGCCGATTAAGCGCCGCGACGCTGATCTTAAGTGGACCTAGAATGGAAATGATTGCAAGACAAAAGAAAGCGGTCTTGAAAAACTTTCAAGTTTAGATTGAGAATCGGCGTAGGAAATATGTTTTGCGAAACGGACTACTTTTTGACCCTTCAAACTTGAGGATAATCTGAAGTTAACAAAGGTATGCAATATAAATACTCTGAAGAACCGCTCCCGCCGCTACTCTAGCTACACAATTTCTGCCAGCAGTCCTACACGTAGACGTACCCAAACGCGACAACAATAGTAGATTGGGCGCAACATGATATACCTACAGGATGAAATTTTAAGGACCAGCCAAACTCTGCGCAGTGATAATAAAAGTTGTTCAGTATGACCTATAAAGTCACTGCTCATACTCTACGTATGCCTGGTCCTTAAAATTTCACCCTGTATTTACATAAATGAAATATTTTTGCTACCGAGTGGCGAATACTGCTTTGCACACCTTCTATGAGGAAATAGTTATTTGTTCAACAAGAGAGCAATGTAGATTTTTGCTGCGAGTGTTGATGTTAAGTCTCGAGCAAGCGAAAGATTCTATAATTCTAAAATTAGAATCTTGAGCGTAGCGAGGGACTCAAAGACACGAGATGCAAATATCTTTACTCTCGTGTGATACATACAACTTTTCACCTTAGCGGCGAGAACATACTGGGTGGAACAGAACGATGGACTTTCCTGTAAACTGGGAACAGGTTAGCCTTGGTACTATACTTTTGCCAAATAAACTATGTTAATATTCGTAACCGTTTCATCAATTATAAAAACAGCATATTTCAACCCTGTCTTATAAGAAACCCAGTGACATAAGTCACTTCGAAATATAAATACTTAAATGGTAATGTTGAAACAATAGGGTTGTTACTAATATTATAAAATGCATTATTTTTATATTCTTTTTCTTTCCAAAAAAAGTTTGTAGTGATTACCAGTTGATTGTATATCATTTAAATGACAACATACTATTAGGAAAGTCCGTGGTGGGTTGCTCCCTGTGTAACGCAAAGGAATAGTGACGGAGATAATGAAGTTTAAATGTTCCAAGTTTGTATTACACCCCGCAGTATGAAAAGATGACCTGCAACTAACCTACGATATGAAAAATTAAATTGTAAGTTTTTTCACGCTCGCAGTAAATTGCATTTTGCTCACTAGTTTCAAGCAGCAAAACCGCCATGCTCGAACCGCTGAGGTGGAGTCATTGTTGCCCTTAAATGAGGGAAGAAAAGAACGACTGATGTCATTCGAGGGCAACAATGACTGTTTTCTGAATAACAGATGTGAAAAAAATTTTTTTTTTGTCTATACAGACACAGCTTTGACAACATATCAGACAGCGAATTGGAAGCTGTGCTCCGGAAGCGAGGGTCCGATTTTGACGCCATGCTGCAAAGCCATAGAGAACAGAAAGCGTTCGAGCAGAGTGTAGCAAGAAGTCTGAGGGAGATGGGGCGACGGGTGGAGATGGCTAGCAGGTGAGAGGTCGATTTTGATATTTTTGTATGGGTAGCAACGCTTCCTTGTAACAGATATCGTAAATATTGTAGCATTTTCAGTGCAACGGAGTGTTGTTAATAGAATTGGTAATTTCAACTGAAATAGTTAGTTAAAGTTAATATAAACGTTATTAGGGTGAGGACCAAATTTTTGAAACTTAGTTATGGCTTTTAATTCGTAATTTTATTGATTCCCTTTTGACACGTAAATTAGTCATACAATTTATATGAGTAACTTTCGTGTCACAACATAATTAAATTGTTGATGAATTAAAATTGATCCACAGCCACCCATTAATGCTAATTAGCATTAAAATGTCAGATATCAATTTCGTTAACACCACTTCACTGCATTGAAAATGTAACAAAATGTACGATGTCCGCATATGATACTGCTTTTATCATCCCTGGCGCGGACCACAATGAATTCAAAGCTCTGACCTAGAGCTAACGCCACTCCACTGCATGGAAAATGTAACAAAATGTACGATGTCCGCATATGATACTGCTTTTATCGTCCCTGGCGCGGACCACAATGAATTCAAAGCTTTGACCTAGAGCTAACACCACTCCACTGCATGGAAAATGTAACAAAATGTACGATGTCCGCATATGATACTGCTTTTATCGTCCCTGGCGCGGACCACAATGAATTCAAAGCTCTGACCTAGAGCTAACACCACTCCACTGCATGGAAAATGTAACAAAATGTACGATGTCCGCATATGATACTGCTTTTATCGTCCCTGGCGCGGACCACAATGAATTCAAAGCTTTGACCTAGAGCTAACACCACTCCACTGCATGGAAAATGTAACAAAATGTACGATGTCCGCATATGATACTGCTTTTATCGTCCCTGGCGCGGACCACAATGAATTCAAAGCTTTGACCTAGAGCTAACACCACTCCACTGCATGGAAAATGTAACAAAATGTACGATGTCCGCATATGATACTGCTTTTATCGTCCCTGGCACGGACCACAATGAATCCAAAGCTCTGACCTAGAGCTAACACCACTCCACTGCATGGAAAATGTAACAAAATGTACGATATCCGCATATGATACTGCTTTTATCGTCCCTGGCGCGGACCACAATGAATTCAAAGCTTTGACCTAGAGCTAACACCACTCCACTGCATGGAAAATGTAACAAAATGTACGATGTCCGCATATGATACTGCTTTTACCGTCCCTGGCGCGGACCACAATGAATTCAAAGCTCTGACCCAGAGCTAACACCACTTCACTGCATGCCAAATGTAACAAAATGTACGATGTCCGCATATGATACTGCTTTTACTCGTATCGTCCCTGGCGCGGACCACAACGAATTTAAAGCTCTGATCTAGAGCTAACACCACTTCACTGCATGGAAAATGTAACAAAATGTACGATGTCCGCATATGATACTGCTTTTATCATCCCTGACACGGACCACAATGAATTCAAAGCTCTGACCCAGAGTTAACACCACTTCACTGCATCAAAAGTCCGCATATAATTAATACCGCTTTTATCGTCCCTGACACGGACCACAATTTTGCTTTGAATAGCTCTGGCCCAGCCGGATTCTTATAAGTGCCTTGTTGACGCACATTATGTTTTCAGATTGACATACAACGAAGACCTCATAAAATGGTGCGACGTGGTCGTACCTTGTGGAGGGGATGGCACATTTTTACTCGCCGCCTCTCGAGTGCGGGATGCAGAGTAAGTACTATTACTAGCACAATAACCGTTATCATCACCATCAGCCATCATTCATTCTCCTTGGCTTATTAGGTTAACTACGGAACCTTAGAAATTTCGTGTACATTGAAGGCTCTCATAAAAAAAATTCAATAAATTAAAAATTAAATATTGGGGGACAATCTTACATAAATCGACCTAGTCCCAAACTAAGCAAAGCTTTTACTATGGGTACTAGACTACGATATACATACTATATATGTATATAGATAAATACATAGGGAACATCCAAGACCCAGGAACAATATTCGTGATAAATGCACAAATAATGCCCTGACCGGGATTCGAACCCGGGACCTCCGGCTTCGTATTGAATGGTACTGTATTGTTCCAGTAAGCCAGTGATCGGGTTTAACAGCGCACCGCACAAGTCCGTGGGGCGGCTGTGTCTACCCACCTGGTGCTCCAACGACGTCAAAGGTGCGCTCCACGCTTTGAAGGAGGTAATGAGCCTGTACCTTCGTCATTTCCGCCTTTGAATTCCTCACTACGCTCAGTATTCTATTATCGTAAAAGCAAGTTCGTGGGGCGGCTCTGCCTACCCAGCCGGTGCTCGAATTAAGTCAAAGGTGCGTTCCACGACTTGAAGGAGGTAATGAGCCTGTACACTCGAGGGCATATAATGTATACATTTTGGACCTTATTTCAATGGAAAAAGGTGAAAAATGTATACATATATGTGCCCTTGACTGTTTTATTTTAAATTTATACCGTGTTTTCATATTTACGCCGCCATCCGCAAAATCCCGGTAAAATTAATGCAAAATTCATACGAAATTTAGCTGTTTCGATGCAATTTCCGCCGTTCACGGCGTCTGTGTGCAAATAAGGCGTGGGCATTTTTTTGTTCACAAAGTGCACAATGAAGGCTGGATTACGAACTAAGGATATTCATAGATAAGATTGCATATTGACTGATAAAATTCTTATTAGAATGACAATCAATTTCAATCATTGTCAATTGATCGGCAAACATTGTAAAGGTTATTATCTTATTTTCATAATGACGACGTCTTATCTTGGTTATGAGGCGAGATTGTCATTGTCTATAAAAACAATTATAAGTTATTGAATTAACCTATATTATTGAATTTATTAATTAAATATAATGCCATTCCACCCTCCTTTTCACCCTCCATGGAATGATTTCCGGGATAAAAACTATCCTATGTCCTTTCCCGGGATTCAAAATATCTCTATACCAAATTTCATCTAAATCGGATCAGAGCGGTTTAAGTGTAAAGATTTATAATATAAGTATGGACTATATTTCTATTTTTAGTTTAGTAGTTTTTTCTTTGCACCACCCACTTTGAATTAACCTGTATTTATTGATTTGAATTTAATGATTGAATATAATGTAATTTACAGCATACACCAGACATGACATATAAATATAATTGAAATATATTGGAATAACAGTAAATGTTAATTATAGTCAATACTTAAACTATCTTGTAATCATTTTGTGATGCACACATAGATATTATTATTCACTTATTCAATCCGGTCGGGCCAGCTCGCGAGTTCCGTCTACCTGTTTAGGAAATACAGGCGTGTAGTTTACGTATTTCTAATAAACTTCTTTTTACTGTGTCTTTTTCCTCCTTTACACTCGGAACTCTAATTCAAGACCAAAAAAGAACTACGACATATCTGTCACTGTCAAGTATGTCAAAGTCACTTCTGACATTGTCATTTGAATATTTCAGATGTAGCCAACCGTTTCATATCAATAATTAAATTAATGATAATATATTTCTAGTTGTGGCTAATTTATTTTAATAAAAAATATATATTGTCTTATAGAAAAGTGAGGTTAAATTTGAACACTCTTTGTATTAGTCTGGTTGACCATTCAAACTTCAAATTAGGTATTCAAAATAAGGTACTTAGTCTGTTTTTTTTTTCATTCAATAGATTACGAAATTATGTCGAATCTGTAATATTAACTTGGTTTATTAATTATATAAATTGTATTCTTAAGTCATCCAATTGTCAGAAGGGTTTTGATCTGCCATTTTGTTGATTCTCTAAATTAATGAATGACCTTAATGGGAAACTCATTTCTTTTTTTTATAAACCGTACCAGATGTTGCTCACACCAAAAATCACCTGCGTATAAATCATAAGCTTAAGAATAATGGTAAATACTTTATATCAGTGTTTTTTTTTTATAATTAAAAACATACCACTGAAAAATATATTTTTTTGTTTTGGCAACCCACATTGGTGTTGAATTAGAGTTCCGAGTATAAATTTAATACCTTTTTTACTTTCCAAGCTATCCGACTATGGAACTCTCTCTATATAATCTACGACGCGCTAAATCTATATCTTATAGTGCGTCTTTCAAATGTAATCTTAAAAAATACTATTTGTCATTTCCATAATACTTTTTAGTTTACTTCAAGTAAGTGTAGATATATTTATAATGCTTTATGTGTTATTATTATTATATATTATATGTATAGATTTCTATTTTTATTCTAGTATTTTTTTATTTGGACCATCCACTAGTTATGTTTGATTGTCTTTATGAGGTCGCTCTTTAGCGATAAGACCGCCTGTTGTTTGCCTCTGATGTCACTATGCTGTTTCTCAACTATTAGTAAGTGTGCAATAATAATTTGTATTCTATTGTATGTATGTATTATTTTGCCCCGTGTGGTGCCGGGTTAAAATAGCACCATCCCTTTTCTTCTCTTTAGAGTCGTAAAAGTCGACTATGGGAACCAGGTCAAATTGTGTTGTGGGCGATGGTCTAGCAACCTGTCACTGCAATATCACATTTTCGCCATCTACAATAGCTAAAAGTGGCACTGAGATTGATTTTCGTGTGCTCCGCCTACCCCTTTCGGGAATATAGGCGTGAGTTTACGTATGTGTATGTATTACAGGGCCGATTCCGATGGATGAGGCGGTCGCGGATACGAACGACGGTCACGTGTGAGGCCAAACTGTTGGATACCATCACTCCAGTCGACCTACACACGCTACACTATAGCAGGTACGATTCTGAGCACCGATTTACACGGAAGGCCGTTATTTGGCATATGTATACATATCTATGGCGCGGTATATCGTTGGGGCGGAAAGGTTCTCTAGTGGCGACTACGTACCGGTAGGCGTAGCGTAGGCAGGCGCCCCACACGGTGGACTGATGATTTGGTAAAGGTCGCGTGTGTCCGCTGGATGGGGGTGGCGCAGGATCGGTCATTTTGGAAGTCTTTGGGGGAGGCCTATGTCCAGCAGTGGATAAATAATAAATATCAATCACGCTGACATGAATCAAGTGAACTATTATGTAACAGTATATTAGTTTTACATGTATTTAATATTTGGCATTGTTCTTTTCAGTATCTGTGGTGTCTTATCTGCTTGCGTTTGCCTGTAATTTGGCATAGGTATTCTGCTGTAATTTGGCATAGGTATTCATATCAATCACGCTGACTTGTCGTAATGTTTGGATCAGAATGTTGGGCACCGAAAGTGACGGATGAAAGAAGAGTGCACGTAGCTGAGATGAGAATGCTGAGATGGATGTGTGGAGTGACGAGGAAAGATCGGATAGGAATGAGTATATAAGGGGAAGTTTGAAAGTGGCACCCGTGACGGAGAAAATGAGGAGCAGTAGGTTAGCATGGTATGGGCATGAAATGAGGAGGGATGAATGTCATATTGATAAAGAATGGTTAGGGTTGAATGTCGAAGGACGAAGAGCGATTGGAACGCCCAGAAAGCGTTGGATGGTTTGTGTGAGAGAGGATATGAGAAAGAAAGGAGTAAGCGCTGAAGTGACGAATGATAGAGAGGAATGGAAGAAGAAAACATGTTGCGGCGACCCTGCATAAGCGGGATAAGGGCAGGGATATGATGATGATGATACATATCAATCACGCTGACAAAAAGTGTACTATTATGTAAAAGTTTATTAGTTTTACACGTACATATTTTTAATATTTGGCATTGGTCTTTTAAGTACGTATATCTGTGTTTGTGCCTTGTCGGCTTGCGTTTGCCCGTTACATTTTTTCCCTGTTTAACTAAAAAAAAAACCTTTATGGGGAATCTTACTCGTAAGTTCGCCTTAGAACATTTATCATTTGTTTTGTTCCTTTTGTAATACAAAGGTGCTCGAGTGGCGACCGCGTACTGGAAGGCGCAGCGTGGGTAGGCCCCCCACAAGGTGAACGGATGACCTGGTAAAGGTCGCGGGAGTCCGCTGCAGGCGGGTGGCGCAGGACCGGTCATTGTGGCACTCTAGCACGCCTATGTCCAGCGGTGGACGTCCATGATGACGATGACATACATACTATGTTCCAGGTATCCAGCGGTGTCACAACCCCTGGACAGCCCAGAGACGCCCCACCGGGAGCAATTCACGACGGAGCAACGAAATTCGGAGCTGCACACTAAAGTGCTGCCGTTTTTGGCGCTCAACGAGGTAAACGTCAGAATGTATGAATATGCTAAATAATAATAAATATGCAAATATTACACAACACAAGATAATAACATAAGATAATATGTGCTTAAGACTTCTTACTACACATTGTCTTAGGCTTGTTGTGATTCTCTTATTTAGGGTTTCGTACCTAAATGGAAGCTAGCTGGAAGAGATCTCTTATAGGATATATAGGATAAGTTCGCCTTTGTACTCTGATCTTGTGTGATATGTAGATGTTTTAAACTGTTATTGTGTACAATAAAGTTCTTACATACATACATAAATGGACTTGGTTTAAAAATACCAATATTGTCCGTCTATCAGTCTGTCCAACATGAGAATGTATCTTTTTAACCACCGACGCAAAGCAAGAGTTATAAGTTTAAGATGTGTAGGTACACATACGTATATGTATACAGATACACAGAAACACAGAAACACAGATGTGTTTCTGTGTATATGTATGTCTGTCTGTGGTACCGTAGCTCTTTAACGGATGAATTGAGTGAGGTTTTTATTTCAAAGCAAATTTTTATTTTTATTTTAAACATGTTTCATCAAAATCGGTGCAGCCCTTTTTGAGATATTAAACTTTAAAATGAAAATGGCCGTGCTTATACTAATTTTCAAAGTTGGTTAGTTATTAACCATGATAAATGGTCAGTTGATATTATTTGAAAATAATTACAATTTATTAAATAGTAAATTGTTAAATAGGATTCATTCTGCAGGCCCCTATATAAGAGCTAGTACATACGGTAAATTTCGGCACCACCTACTACTCAGTTTTACATTTCATTTCTTCTAGGGGTTCTTTGTTACCTTTTTGGCACGGAACCCTAAAATTATGATAGTCATTTAACATTTTATCTCTCTCATCACTAGGTGTTCATAGGCGAGAGCGTGACATCACGAGTATCACTGCTCAGACTTCAAATAGACAAAGGCGCGTGGACGCACACGAAGAGTTCAGGTCTTTGTGTGACAACAGGCACTGGCAGCACTTCGTGGCATTACAGGTATCTCACTCGGACTTTAACACATGTGCATAGGTGAGAGTGTGACACCACGATCATCACTGCTCCGACTTCAAATAGACAAAGGCGCGTGGACTAACACGAAGAGTTCAGGTCTTTGCGTGACAACAGGCACCGGCAGCACTTCGTGGCATTACAGGTATCTCACTCGGACTTTACCACATGTGCATAGGTGATGGAGATGCATGAGATAGCGTGACACCACGAGTATCACTGCTCCGACTTCAAATAGACAAAGGCGCGTGGACTCACACGAGGAGTTCAGGTCTCTGTGTTACAAAAGGCACTGGCAGCACTTCGTGGCACTACAGGTATCTCACTCGGACTTTACCACATGTGCATAGGTGATGGAGGTGCATGAGATAGCGTGACACCACGAGTATCACTGCTCCGACTTCAAATAGACAAAGGCGCGTGGACTCACACGAGGAGTTCAGGTCTCTGTGTTACAAAAGGCACTGGCAGCACTTCGTGGCACTACAGGTATCTCACTCGGACTTTACCACATGTGCATAGGTGATGGAGGTGCATGAGATAGCGTGACACCACGAGTATCACTGCTCCGACTTCAAATAGACAAAGGCGCGTGGACTAACACGAAGAGTTCAGGTCTTTGCGTGACAACAGGCACCGGCAGCACTTCGTGGCATTACAGGTATCTCACTCGGACTTTACCACATGTGCATAGGTGATGGAGGTGCATGAGATAGCGTGACACCACGAGTATCACTGCTCCGACTTCAAATAGACAAAGGCGCGTGGACTCACACGAGGAGTTCAGGTCTCTGTGTTACAAAAGGCACTGGCAGCACTTCGTGGCACTACAGGTATCTCACTCGGACTTTACCACATGTGCATAGGAGAGAGCGTGACACCACGAATATCACTGCTCCGACTTCAAACAGACAAAGGCGCGTGGACTCACACGAAGAGTTCAGGTCTCTGTGTTACAACAGGCACTGGCAGCACTTCGTGGCACTACAGGTATCTCACCGGACTTTAACAGATGTGCATAGGTGAGAGAGTGACCACGATTCTCTGTGCTGTCTCACTGTGGTTATGGGTGAGAGAGATGTCGATTTGTCTAATGGATATTTAGGTTATTGAGTGATGAGTGCAAACTAAAAAAAAGTCCATGAAAATCAACGGTTTGATTTCTTAAATTTTTCCTAATAGTCCCGAAATGTCATAAAAATATCAGTGATACGTAATTTATGTTACATTTTTAATTCAAGATATTTTACACAATAAAAAAAGAGAACAAGACTAATAAATTTAAAAAAACCTTGACTGCGTTTTTGTGTGATTTGGAATTTTGCGCCAAACTTCCGCCATTTTGTTTTCTATTTTTATTTTGATATACCCAGTCTCACTCTCACAGTAAATACGAATCTAATTACACCTCTCAAGCTAAAATCCATCGAGCCGTTCAGGCATACATACAAACATACATACATACTCTCGAAAAACATAACCCTACTTCTGGCGCAGTCGGGTAAAAATCCGTGTCTTCAGTCTTTCTGAATCTGTTTTTAAGTCACAAAGGCATTTTAAACGATTGCGTACATATGTAAACGCTTTCGACTGTTTATTCCAGTTGATGGCGCTGAAATTAATTTTCTGGTGCTCTGTCTACCCCTTTTGGGAATATAGGCGTGAGTGTGTATGTATTCCAGTTGGTCGTTATTTCGTACTTTTGTTTACCAATCAAATCTAAGGAAAGATTTTTTTTTCTAGTATAAACTGCCTCCGCACTCACTCTGTACTAGAGTTGATGAAGATTCTCGCGGCAGAGGGCGTGGCCGTAGACACTACCCTCGAGAAAGCGCGAGAAGTGGCCGAGAGATACAATCAGAAACTCATGTTCGCGCCAGGTCAGTATTTATTATAATTTTCTCAAAAATGGCCCTAAAAGTGGACGTTACTCGCTACATATTGAAAAGCGAAGTGTTCAGTTTATGGTCGGTCATAAATAAATAAAAAACTTGCTTGCCCCGCGAGTACAATGTTAATTGGTCGAGTTCCAAACTTTTTAAAAAGAACAAACCGCCATACAAATGATGGCACAGGTCGTATACAGCCAATTCAAGTCGTATTTTTCTGTTGGAAACGCGACGTTGTTTTGGTTTTCGGTGGAAAAATACACTTTCGATTCTGTTTAAAAATAAACGGCGGGACAGAATGAACCTTTTGACGTTTTAAGGTTATGTTTATCAAAAATTAATTCCAATTTAGTCTTTTTCCCCCCATTTTTGAGAAAAGCACTATATTAGCCTCGGCTGGAATGTCAATCAAAATCAAAATCAATTTTTTTATTGCTGGTTATATGTGAGTAAATACAGGATTTAAAAATAATATAGTTCAGTATAACCTGCCTCTAAGGCGTACAATATTCCCAAAATATTTTGTATTTGAATAATTATATTATAAATATATTGAAATTCATAACAATTATATAGAGAGAATACATTGAAGCACAAAATAAAATTATGGTGGAATGTCAATATTATCATTTAAAAATTCTTCCATGTCATAATAGGCTTTTCTGATAAGCAGTTTTTTTAATTGTCGTTTAAATGATGGTATTAGTAGTGACTTTAGGCTATCTGGTAAGTGATTAAATATTTTTGGTCCCATAGCAAAAAGTGAGTTGCGATAAAAGCTGGTTTTAGGGACATTGCTAGGCAAGATTGTAACTTCGTTTTTGGTTTTTCTATGGAATTTGCTCTTGTGACTCTTGAATTCATCCGTATGTTCGTGAACAAATACGCAGACATCTAAAATATACATTAAAGTAAGAGTCAATTGCAGGCTTCGTATTAATTAAACGGACTCCCAAGGTTGTCCGTTTAAAACTAATGCTTAGCCTGCAATTGCCTTCTTCTATGCCTCGACAATAGTGTTGTACTGTTGTTCTATTCTGTATTGACAACTTATTTTACTAACATTATTACATAAGTAGTGAAATAGGGCCTTTATAAAACAAGCATCGGCGTCTGTATTTCCGAGTTCATATAACCTGGACCTTTTTAAGGCACGAGTGAATAGGCATCTTCTGGATGAGCTCGCTTCATCGTCGGCCTCATCTTTGCCCTCTGGCTAGATGCTGGACAAGAGCAATCCCATTTTTAATAAAAAAAAAAAACATAAATCAATAGTTGGTACTTGGTTTGTAAATGTGCATTAGCTACTTATACGTATTGTTTTAGGATACATTTATGAAACTATAGGTCTATTTTCCATTCCTTGATCTATGTTTCCATGTTTATGTATGACTGTTTGTTTCTTACCAATAAAAAAAATCTCAAACATGCAATGAAATTTCGTCATTAAGTGCGTTATAACAGGCTTCAAAGTATCACGTTGCAGGCGGAACAACTCGGGAACTGTAAAGGAATTCCATACAAAATTGATGGCCTAGGCCGGGAAGTATTTTTTTTTTAATTATAATGTCGACCATGCCGCCTGTTAAAATTGTTTTTGAGTAGTGTATTTTTTATTTCATTGCATATGTTTGAGAAAAGCACTATACAAATCTCGGAGAAAAACGTTGGGCTGCAGGCCGCGTATCCCTATCCGTCGTCGCTACGCTCGGCCGTCTATATCTACTTGACCCTTCGTTTCCCGGCCTCAATAGTAATGTACTATATATAATACCTCCATGTTTACAGATTGCAACAAGCTAGCGTACTCTGTTCGCGAATACATCACGTTTGAAGAGTGGCCCGCGCCGCGGGGGCTGCGCGTGAGGGACCGCGCCGACGCCGTCAGGGTCAAATCGCACTGCATTGATGCAGGTGAGATGATAAAAGTATCTAAAACCCTTCATTGACACCTTAACCCTTTAACGGTCTGACATATCTCCACATACGTTTAATTTTGGACTCTAAATATTTCTATATAGATTGTCTTTTGTCAAGTGGATGGTGGTAAAAATATTCCCTCTGCTTTATAAAGGGGGGCCTTATGAAGGGGGGTTAAAACCATACATTTACATCTTAAAACCATCCATTGGCACCTTATACCATTATTTGGCACCCTATACCATTTTTTGGCACCTAAACATCCATTGGCAGCTTCAGTATTTCAGTATTTTATTGCTTACACGTTGCTTTAAGCGTACGGCCCGCCTTATGGTAAGCGGTCACCGCAGCCTATTGATGCCTGCTACTCCAGGGGTGTTACATGTGCTTTGCCGACCCTTTAAACATTTATACAGTACAAGCTTTGCTTAGTTTGGGACTAGGTCGATATGTGTAAGATTGTCTCCCAATATTATTATTATTTACGCTATTATGAGAAAACGGATTACCTCGCTCCTCAACCGCAGCCGCGGCACTTCAAACAGCATCCTGAGTACGCTAGCCCACCGCTGGGATTCGCCGCTGGTGTGGCGGCATGCACAGCTGCGCGCGCCGCTTTTAATTCTCTCATTTTATAAATACTAACCCTAAGCGTAAGTTATTACTGTAACTACTAACAAAATATGGATCAAGTTGTCCGAAATAAACATTTTTGTTTTTTTTTAATTTTGAATTATTTTTATATATTATTATTAAATCATTTATTTCGAGTATCTTTACAGACTCATATATTTGGTTAGTATTTACTTAAAGCTATGTTATAATATTAGTATTGAGAAAATTTTAATAATATACACCGTGTCCAATATGTTCGGATACACTTTTTATAGCACTGATTTTAAAAAACCTAGACCACTTTCAGACATTTTTGTCATTATAGTTTAAACTTTATATTGTCTTGAACAAAAACGATATTTTAAAAATGTTTTGCTAAAGTCTTTCGCTTTTAATCCATGATGAAGCAGTTTCGGGAACCTTTTATCTCAAAATATCTTAAGGGCCATCGCCCTAGTGCACTTTTGCGGCATTGAAACTTTTTGGAATTAAGCGTAACCTAGTATTTACTATAATTAGAAGATACAAGGAGACCTCCTCGTTAGAAGACCGCTAGAGATCTGATCGCCCGCGTTCAGCAAGAATGGATAGAGTCGTGAAAATCGTAATAGAGCGTGTCCGCCGGAAAAAGCACCGTTCGATCCGAAAATTAGCTGCAGACTTAAAGATTTCAAGAGGATCAATACACAACATCATGAGAGCAGACCTCGGGTGTCACGCTTATAAGAAAATAAAAGTACACGGCATTTCCCAAGCTACAAAGAAAAAAAAAATGATCGATCACTTTACTTTCACTTCTACTACTCACTATACTTCACACTATACTTTCCTGGCACGCAGAGGATGAATTCATTTTTGCGGACGAAAAACTCTTTGTATTGAGCAATCTTACAATGCACAAAATGATCGTTTGTGGGCAGCAAACATTTGTATGTTCAAGATGATCAGTGGAATTTGCCAAGATTCCAAAGTGCACCATCAGTGATGGTTTGGGGAGCATTTCGCAAGCGGGATAAACTTTCTTTGGTATTTATCGACAAAGGGGTAAAAATCAGTGCCAATAGTATAAAACAGAAGTCTTGGAAAAAAATATTGCTCCAAATTTAAGGATGATGTTTGGGAACGGCTACTATTGTTTTCAATAAGACGGAGCTCCATCCCACACGGCAAACTCAGTTCACGCGTGGTGTCAGGCAAATTTAACGGATTTCTTACCAAAAAATGAATGGCCCCTAAGTTCTCCGGATTTAAATACACTGGACTTTTTTGTATGGTCGTACATGCTCTCAAAACTGAATAACTATAAAATTAAGAGTTTGGAGCATTTAAAAAAAGACGGCGTACAAATTTGAGACGAAAGGCCGATGAAGGCAGTCCGTGCCGCGCGTGACGGATTCGAAAAACGTTTGAAGCTGGTGATGAAGGTTAAAGGTGGAGTCATCCCATAATATTTATTATGAATATTGTATATAAGGATATATTTCATAAAATATAGTTTTTATTGCATTTGTTATTAGAACTTTGTTTTAATGAGAGTTTGAAACTGTATTCGAACATATTGGACACGGTGTATGATTGGTGCTCTAAAATCAATAATTATTTGCAGGTCTAGTGATCGACGGCAGCGTCTCGTTCCCATTCAACGACGGCACCGAAGCGCTGCTGGAGATACACCCCGAGGATGCCCTGATGACCGTACATATGGACGATGCTCTGCCGTATTGATAACAGCCTGTCCGTCCGCTACGGCAAACTCCGCTCTGTAAGCACGTCTGTGGCAGGCGTGGATGGGGGTAGTGAAAAATTGTTGCCCGGGCTGGATTTGAACCCACGACACCTGGAATCCGTCGCTCTTACCAACTGCTACCGCGGGTATTGAGGCGACGAATCATTCAATCAATTCACTCTTCTAATCTACCACCACCACCATATCAGCCGAAGGACGTTCACTGCTGGACGTAGGCGTCCCCCAATTTCATGGGGGGGTAAATGCCATAATCGCCACGCTTGGCATACGGGTTGGCGGTTGGCGATCGCAGTATCTCCACCGCTATCCAGGGATGCTGCTGCCGACCCCCCGGTGTCTCTGTCTCACTTTTCTAATCAATCTTTTCTAATACAAGCCTCGGGATTATGCTTAATTAGTAGAGTAGCGTGATTCAAAGATTCGTCGCCTCAAGGGATACCCGCGGTAGCTCAGTTGGTTAAGAGCGATGGAGGCACGAGCTCAAATCCCGCCCAGGTGATAATTTTTTCACTCCGGTTAGAAATTATAATTTCACTAAGCGGACGATTCCGTTTGTATTAGTTATTTGTTCAACAAGAGAGCAAAGTATATTTTTGCTGCGAGTGTTAATGTTGAGTCCCGAGCAAGCGAAATATTCTATAATTAGAATCTTGAGCGTAGCGAGGGACTCAAAGACACGAGATGCAAATATCTTTGCTCTCGTGTGATACATACAACTTTTCACCTCAGCGGCGAGAACATATAACGCAAAGGAATAGTGATAGACAGAATGAAGTTACTTAAAGTAACCTACGATATGAAAAATTAAAAGGTAAGTTTTTTTTCATGCTCGCAGTGAAATTGCATTTTGGTCACTAGTTTCAAGCAGGAAAAGTCGTTTTCACACTCGCAGCAAAATTGCATTTTGCTCACTGGTTTCAAGCAGCAAAACCACCATTTTCGAGCCGCTGAGGTGAAAAAATATTTACATTTTATATATTTGTGCAATATCAGATTGAGAGCCTGAAACGTGAATTGCAATATGAAAAGGACTGAGAAAATCTAAATGCATCTTGTATTTGTGGTGCAATAAAGAATATTATTATTATTATTATGCATTCTGAAGTAGACGGTTATATGTCTGCGTTTGTTCCTAATGTCTTTATTCCACCTTTGCATTTCTGCATATTTCATTTGCTTATGTCAGTTTGCTGTAGGATTGTTCAATATTATATCTTAGTTTAGGTAGACATGAAATTATTTATATTATAAATTATAATTGTTAAGTCTAGCGAGTGCAATACTTTATTAAGAGGCTGACTATGGGGTATTTCATAACATTTTTTTTTACATTACTAATATAATAAACAAATACGATAATACTCGGAAAGATTCAAACTTCAGCTTATTTATGCTATTTTAAAGATTTTTGAATACATAAATATGAAAATAAGGACGCAGTTTGAGCATAGAAAATTGAGCCCTCATGAGGCATGTTTCCCTACAAACTTCATACTAACCCACAGATATCAGAGTAAAGCAGATCCGCTCATTTAAGTTGAACTATTTCTCTACATCTCATCTATTCTCACTAATGCCCAAATCAGTAAGTTTGAAAGAGACATATAAGTGATATCTGACAGGTCTTCACCTGTCAGTGTCTCCGCCTTCATAACAGAAAATTGTACTAAACTGACGATGTGGTGTGTTAAGTTTATATGGGATTTAACATCCTAGTGTGCTTTCAAATGGAGACAGTTCGTTAACAACCGAAAATGATCGTACCATCTGTCGCATTCTAACTCATTTTTGTGCATCATACGGATTTAACGAGACAACAATATGAAAAACCGCTGGCTTAATACAGGGAGTCTGCTTTCTCTGCTGTCTGTGTACTAACCGGAAGTTTTTGACGTTTCGTAAAATGTTGCTGATATGACTATCAGTGAAATACCGTATTGAGTTCCTAAATATAACAGTTAAATATAAAATACATATTAGGACTGATTTTAACCATTAGAAGACCTAACTTCGTGTTTTTTTTTCTATCGAACCGATTTCGTAAAGTCGTTTTTCAGAGACAGCAAAATTTTTCATTATAGTATAATGAATATTAACACATATTTAATCACTTCGCCAAATTATGAGAATCTGTTAAAAAATATTAAAAAAAACGCCAATTCAGGTCTTGTTAAATATTCATTTATTAACTAGTGACTCTGTGAGCTGTAGACCTAGCAAAAGAATTTTTTTTTCAAATTTCAAAACTACCAACAACTGACTTTATAAAAAAAAAACTATACAATTATCGAATCTGCTCACAAAATTTCACGAGAATCGAATGAGAAATGCGACCTGTAGAGGAGAACATCCGGACTGACAGACATACAAAATAATTTTTGTCGAAAGCTGAAACGGAGACGCTTCGCTGGCTCGGTCAATAAATAAATGAATAAGGCAATTTAAATTTACGTGCCATTCTCAGTCAAGAGGTATTTCTTTTGGAGATGTTAATAACCCGCAATTAGGCATTGCCCTTGTTGATATTGTTGAAGTTTGTCACTTTCAAAGTCAATCAGTCTCAAACTTGCCACTGATTTTCAAAAGTGAATGTCGCAAAACAGACACCTAGTTAGCAGTAATATTGCGTAAGTAATATTATATAAGTGGAAATTTTAAATGTACTCTCTAAATGGTTCGAGGCCAAAGAAGTGAATTTCTCAAGAGCCGGTGTAATAAATAAAACCAGAGTATTTTAAGAATCCTGCATGAGCTTCATTTTAGGATGAAAAAAATTTAAAAATAAATCAGTTAACGACGAAGCGTCTTGTAATGAAGAAGTGCCTCTAAAATCTATCAATGAAACTGACGTAAATGGCATAGACCGGATTATATAACGAAAGTGAATGGCTGGTTCAATAATATAGAATGTCCCGAACCGAAATAACTACCACAAGAACCTTTAACACTGAAGGATAAATGTTCCTTCAAGCATATTTAAGAACACGACGAACTCTAGTATAAGTATTCCATAAATGCGAATTACCTAAAATATATAGTCCACATTGAAAGACAAAAGGCTGATCCAAGGCATGCAGTTTTTAAAAAAAATCGATGACTATACTAAATTGGTCGTAAATAATTATACATTACATCCACAAGTAAAGAAAATAACAAGGAGCCAGCAAAACCAAGAGAAATAAAAGCTTTCAAGCCATCAGCATACGTCAACGATCTTCTTAAGAAGTACGAGGACAATGCTCGCATAGAGGACCTCGGTACGAGGCTCGAGAGGCAAAAGAAGGAGTGAGACGAAATTATCAGGGAGAGACTGACTAGGCAGAACGCTGGATAATTGTGTGTTTTACGTTAGCTTCTCGTTATGGACTTTGGCACAAGCCTCGAGGCCGAAGAAGTGAAATTTTCAAAATGGGTATGATCGGTATGATCTCTCAAGAGCCGGTGTAAAATAAAACCAGAGTATTTTAAGAATCCTCCATTAGCTCCATTTCAGGAATAAAACGTGAAAAATGAATCAGTTGACGACGAAGCGTCTTGTAATGAAAAAATGCCTTTAAAGTCTAGCAGCGAAACTGACGTAAATCGTATAGACCAGGATTATATTATATAACGAAAGTGAATGTCTGGTTCGCTAATATGGAATGTCCCGAACCGAAATAACTACCACAAGAACCTTTAACACCGAAGGATAACTGTTCCTTCTAGCACATTTAAGAACACGACGAACTCTAGTGTAAGTATTCCATAAATGCGAATTACCTAAAATATATAGTCCACGTTGAAAGACAAGGCTGATCCTAGGCATGCAGTTTTTAAAAAAATTCGATGACTATACTAAATTGGTCGTAAATAATTATACATTACATTCACAAGTAAAAAAATAACAAGGAGCCAGCGTAACCAAGAGAAATAAAAGCTTTCAAGCCATCAGCATACGTCAACGATCTTCTTAAGAAATACGAGGACAATGCTCGCATAGAGGACCTCGGTACGAGGCTCGAGAGGCAAATGAAGGAGTGAGACGAAATTATTAGGGAGAGACTGGCTAGGCAGAACGCTGGATAATTGTGTGTCTTAGGTTAGCTTCTTGTTATGGACTTTGGCACTAGCCTCGAGGCCGAAGAAGTGAAATTTCCAAAATGGGTATGATCGGTATGATCTCTCAAGAGCCGGTGTAAAATAAAACCAGAGTATTTTGAGAATCCTTCATGAGCTCCATTTCAGGAACAAAATGTTAAAAATGAATCAGTTAGCGACGAAGCGTCTTGTAATGAAAAAATGCCTTTAAAGTCTAGCAGCGAAACTGACGTAAATGGTATAAACCAGGATTATATTAAATAACGAAAGTGAATGTCTGGTTCGATAATATTGAATGTCCCGAACCGAAATAACTACCACAAGAACCTTTAACACTGAAGGATAAATGTTCCTTCAAGCACATTTAAGAACACGACGAACTCTAGTATAAGTATTCCATAAATGCGAATTACCTAAAATATATAGTCCACATTGAAAGACAAAAGGCTGATCCAAGGCATGCAGTTTTTAAAAAAATTCGATGACTATACTAAATTGGTCGTAAATAATTATACATTACATCCACAAGTAAAGAAAATAACAAGGAGCCAGCAAAACCAAGAGAAATAAAAGCTTTCAAGCCATCAGCATACGTCAACGATCTTCTTAAGAAGTACGAGGACAATGCTCGCATAGAGGACCTCGGTACGAGGCTCGAGAGGCAAAAGAAGGAGTGAGAAGAAATTATCAGGGAGAGACTGACTAGGCAGAACGCTGGATAATTATGTGTTTTACGTTAGCTTCTCGTTATGGAATTTGGCGCGAGCCTCGAGGCCGAACAAGTGAAATTTTCAAAATGGGTATGATCGGTATGATCTCTCAAGAGCCGGTGTAAAATAAAACCAGAGTATTTTAAGAATCCTCCATGAGCTCCATTTCAGGAACAAAATGTTAAAAATGAATCAATTAACGACGAAGCGTCTTGTAATGAAAAAATGCCTTTAAAGTCTAGCAGCGAAACTGACGTAAATGGTATAGACCAGGATTATATTATATAACGAAAGTGAATGGCTGGTTCAATAATATGGAATGTCCCGAACCGAAATAACTACCACAAGGACCTTTAACACTGAAGGATAAATGTTCCTTCTGGCATACTTAAGAAGACGACGAACTCCAGTGTAAGTATTCCATAAATGCGAATTACCTAAAATATATAGTCCACATTGAACGACAACACGCTGATCCAAGGCATGCAGTTCTTAAAACATTTCGATGACTATACTAAATTGGTCGTAAATAATTATACATTACTTCCAAAGTACATAAAATAACAAGGAGCCAGCAAAACCAAGAAGAATAAAAATAATTGATAAAACCAGAGTATTTTGAGAATCATCGCCCAGGCTGATAAATTTTTCAATTCGGTTGGAAATCCGCTATTAAATTTAAAATAAAATGCATTTATTTCGGACAACTTTTGATCCATATGTTGTTAAGTACTACGAAAGACTAATAATAAGCCCCCGCTAAGTGAACGATTCCGCTTGTAAAAAATATTACATCTACTACCCGGATAAATATCAAATCCCCGGTGTTTAATAAAAAAAATACTCTACCAGTTTTAACCACTCTATATTATGTCCTCTTGTGAATTTATTAACGTACGTATTTATTTGCGTATTTTAGCTCACCTAATTCCGATCACTGTTGTACATTACACATGGGACCACCAGCCAAAGGACGTCCACTGCTGGACATAGGCCTCCCACAAATTCAAGGGGGGTATATGCCATAATCGCCACGCTTGGCATGCGCATGGCGCATGGCATGTTGGCGATCGCAGTATCTCCACCGTACTTCAGGGATGCTGCTGCCCATCCCCCGGTGGTCTTGGTAGTAGTTTTAGGACATACCCGGGTCATAACACATGGGACAGTTGCCATTAAATGACGGTATGTCCATGTTAATGCAATAGGAGCGCTCGTGGCCCAGCGGCGTCTGTGCACCACGTGTGGTAAGCTAGGTTAAGCAACATCTGCCCAGGTCAACTCTTGGATGGGTAACCGCTTTGAGTGGTTACTAACTGAGCGCTCCCGTGCTTTGGAAGGCAGGTTACGCCGTTGATCCCGGCTGCTGTCTATGCCAGCAGTCGTTAAGCCAAGTTACAGGCTACAGGGTGGCTTGAGAACTTCTAACAGTGAAGTTGCCCACTCACTTGACAAGCCTAATCACACTGATATCATCATCCCCTAGCCGTGTTTGGCCACAGTGACTGTTTTCACTCTTGAGAGCGTCGCTGATGTACTCTCTGGTGACTGACGTAGCTGATTTTAGCAGTGAACTTGGCGCCCACACTCGTTGCAAGTCAGCACCTGTCCGACATAATTATATTCAATGGCCGCTGGTGTTCTGGCCTTTAGTTCATCGCGCTTAGAGTCCAGTTCTGTTCGCCGCGTGGATTCAAACTCACGCACCTGTATATGTACGTTATTCCTCCACTCTGACCTATATTCTGCTCGTGTCTCCCAATTGGATGGATCTATATGGGCCCTCTTCATGTGACGCTTTAGCACATCCTTATACCGCAAAAACTGTTCACCCTGCTTGCGCTTTCCGTTCTGTAGTTCGCAGTAAAAGATCCGCTTTGCAATTCGCTCATCAGTCATACGAGAGACATGTCCGCACCATCGCATTTGGCGTCTCATTAGATAAGCCTCTATTCCCGCGACATCAGCACGCCTGAGGACTTCTGTGTTCCTAACATGGTCGGACCAATGGATGCCGATTATGTCGCATCACACAGATATAAGAATACAATAGATAGGAGGTGTGACTGTGGCCCGTGTCGCCATTTCCTGACCGCCCGGACAGAATAGTAAAAAAAGTAAAAGTAGTTTATTCTTCAAATTAGGCATATAACATCCACCTATGAACGTCAAAAAACTACCACCGGTTTGGAAAAATATACCTCTGCCACGAGAAGAACCGGCGTAAGAAACTCGGCGAGGTGTCATTATTTTAACACAATATAAGTATAGTTAAATATAAAATTACAGTTTCAGTTACAGAATGAAAATGATATTACTAGTATAATGATATTCAATGCTCGTTTGGTATGCTACTACATTAGACATCCGCGCAACTAACACGCAATGGGCAGCAAACCTGCTGGGCGTCACAATGTTGTCGCGATGTCTTGGTACGGCCGCATGTCGGTTCCACGAACTGTCAAATGTTTTATGATAGTAGTAGGGCGCACTGGACATATCACGTTCACGTTGTTGTTTACCTGTTGGTGTATAATTACAACCTTTGCGGCGAGTGTGCGCACCAATCAGAGCTTTAGAATCCAAGTAGAGAGGTGTGCGTGAGCCTAATATTTACGTTGCCTACATATGTGGTTGCAAGGCACACGCGTTAAACGCGGCGACACCTTTTCGGGAATAATTACTAGCGTTACGGCGTAGCGTTGAAAAAGTCGGAAAAAATAATAAATAAATCATTTAATTTTTTTGAAATATTTAGATTTACAAGAAAAATAACAAATAAATCATAAAATTTTATTTATTTTTAATAACATACATATGTATCTGAAACGTGGTCGCTTACTATGGGCCTCATAAGAAGGCTCAAAGTCACCCAAAGAGCAATGGAGAGGGCTATGCTGAGAGCTCTGCGTGATCGCATCAGAAATGAGGCCATCCGCAGCAGAACCAAAGTGACCGATATAGCCCTTCGAATCGCTAAACTTAAGTCGCAGAACCGATGGCCGTTGGGGCGGAAAGGTTCTCGAGTGGCGACCACGTACCGGAAGGCGTAGCGTGGGCAGGCCCCCCACACGGTGGACTGATGACCTGGTAAGGGTCGCGGGTGTCCGCTGGATGCGGGTGGCTCAGGACCGGTCATTGTGGAAGTCTTTGGGGGAGGCCTATGTCCAGCAGTGGACGTCATTCGGCTGAAATGATGATGATGACGTATGTAATTGCATACATACATAAACTCACGCCTATACTCCCAAAAAGTAGGCAGAGCACATGAAAATTAATTTTCAGTGCCACTTTTAGCAATTGCAGGTGCAAGATGAAGAAAATGTGATATTGCAGTGATAGGTTGCTAGCCCATCGCCCACAACACACTTCAACCTGGTTCCCATAGTCGACTCTTACGACACCCAAGGGAAGAAAGAGGGTGGTGTAGTCCGAAAAAAAAACGATTTAAACAGGTTTCAATCGTGTAAGGTCAGATGGCAGTCGCTTCCGTAAAAACCTAGCGCCTACGCCAATTCTTGGTATTAATTAGCGGACTCCGGGCACCCTACTGTACTGGGATAACGCTAGGATGTGTATCTGTCTGTGGTATCGTAGCTCCCAAACGGATGAACCGATTTTCGTTTAATTTTTTTGTGTCGTAGATAATTTTATCCCGAGTGTTCTTAGCCATGTTTCATGAAAATCTGTTCAGCCGTTTTTGAGATATTGAGATTTGAAATGTAAATGTCGGGGGTTTTGCTAATTTTGTATGTATTATAACGGCTTACGATTACGGACAGTTTGGTTCAACCTATCTTTATCTTAAGTGTGACTAAATCGTTACTTAAATAATTTAAATCCTTGTTTTGTATGAAATACTTCTTTTTCATATGGAATGAAGTGCCACAAAAAGTTTTAAATTGATTAAGGTCACGGTCATACGACGTCAAAAAACAAAAGTCGTTTTTCCTGTTGTCAATAGGTGCAGTCAGCGTCATATAGTACGTAGCAGCCAAAGTGGCCAAATAGGTCGGCACACCATACATTACGTACTTGACGTTGACTGTAAATAGTTTTAATAATAATAATAATACTTTATTTCAGGTCATAGACACATACAAATAAAAACAAAAATCAGATTAAAAATTAAAATTAAAGATTACCTATACCTAACACTATTACAAAGACACACACAGAGAGAGAAAAAACATTATAAAATACATTTAATCGCATATGAAAACCTGCCGTTTATATGCAATTGAAATCATAATATGTAAAATAATTTTATAGATTTTTTTTAATGTCCATAGAAAACGCGAACCTTAACCTGTGTATGACCACTTACATTCGATAATTATTAGTGCCGCACATGCACAGCCAAAATTATAGTATATGTAGGAATATACAGATTGTAGCAAAAATGGGAAAATAAGAAAGAAGTAAGTGAACATTTTTTTATGTTAAGCTTCGTCTAAATTTCGCCATACAAAAAAAAACATTTGAGGACCTAAACAAAATGTGGTCTTACTTATTTCTAGTCAGAATGCAATAGCAATTAATCACCTAAGGGGATCCAAGCCCTTGTAATTATAACCATGAGTGCGTATAGATATACTTAGCAGCAAAAAAATGGCCCAAAATCGTAGCAAAATGTATGAAATCCGAACCAGATTGGGGCCATTTTTTACCGGTGAGTCTATAATTCAACTGTACATGCGGAGAAACACCGTGCTACTACTTATTGTATTCCCTAGCATACTAACTCCAAGAAACTACGGAAGGAGAGTTGTATGAACTTAATGTTTATTTTATTTTCTATTTTTGTGATGTTACTTAAGACAGTGTATTGTTTTTATGTTTTTATGATTCCATTTTAATGCTTACCATACCATTTTTTATAACCAATATGATTGGTTCAATATACCACAGTTGTAAATAAAACTGGTTTGTTTTACTTATAATATTCCTGTCTTCTTCTTGGAGGGTTTTGTTAACTCTTTTCCAGGCATAGTAAGATAAAGTATAAAATAATAATAATAAATAATATTGCAGGACAATCTAGCACAAACCATCTAGTCCAAAACTAAGCAAAGCTTATACTATGGGTACTAGACGACGACGATAAACATACTTATATAGATAAATACATACTTAAATACATAGAAAATCCAAGACCCAGGGACAAATATCCATGCTAAATGCACAAATAATGCCCTGGCCTGGATTCGAACCCGGGACCTCTAGGCTCAAAAGGTCTTCAATACCATGTCAATACCGTATCGACCACATACATACATGTAAATAGAATTTCAATCTTAATTCTTCGATTTATGGTTCGAGTTAGATTTCATCTTCGTAAAAAGTTACTAGTCTTGAAATGAATCACCATAACGTAACTATTTTTTGAATATACATTCAATTTTGTAAAGTCTTCTAGATTGGTGCGGCCTGGAAGAGTGTTAATTGTCATTTCTTGTCGGCTTCTTTACCTTTCAACTCTTTAAAGTATGGCGATTAAACGATTCAGTCTCATTTCGTAATTAGTTACGAGAACGGAAAACAGATTGACTGCTACCTGTTTCTTATTTAAAAAAATTGTGGTAAATATCATATAATTCATATACCTATTTCTTACATCCGTTCTAAAAAAGTACAGGGGTACGAACCGAGATTCGAACCCACGGCTGTCGTTTGATTGACATATGCTTGAACCACTAGACTACTGTAGCTTGAGGTTGTTGTCAGGGCGGTAGAATAATATTACATTTTTTAAATTAAGTCAGTATATTTGTTAAAAGAAATTGCATACAGTCTCATGCCGATATGGTTCCAGAACCCCATTGTATTTAAATCTAGTTACGATTGGAATTAGTGCACAATGAGGTAATTATGAAACACATACCGATTATTCACTCTTGTACACAAATACACAGGATAAGCAGCAATTTACACATTATTTTAATATAAGACAAATTTGTGTTCAACTTGTTTCGTAACTTGTTACGAAATTGTTATTTTTCATATATAATTGCAAACGGTTTTAATGCTCGTACCAATAAGTTGATCACATTTGTCTTTATTTATATTAAATAAAATGTATAAAAAAGCAAAATAAGTTTTAGCACCGACGACTTAAATGGCATTTAAGAAGGACTTAATAATACCTTAAGGAATATGGCATCCACAAATTATTAAAAACGGCAGAAAAATACATAGAAACTCTTTTTTTAAGTTACTCCAATAAACCTTTGAAAGAAAATTGATCGAAGATGCTTGTCTTAAAAACACTATGTCATAGAGATATTTGATAGAAGAACAGGTAACTGAAATACTGTGTAAAGAGAAGTATCCCACCACCTTGGAAGTAAAACGAAGCCCTATTGCACATATTTGTGCAAAACTGGTCTGGACGATAAGTCCTTTGGTTATAAAAAATTACACACTTTAATTAAATAGTTACGTAGCTCAAGGCAACCTTTCCTTTAGAGGGCGCAGTACGTTTGGTTCTCCATACAAACGTATTTATGCTCTCATTTTAAAACGCCATGCTAGAATAACATGAAACTTTGTATACACAATGGGATCCAGCTTGTCTAGGGCGGAAATTAGTTTCTGTTGCTTGAAATTATAATGGCGAAAAAATACAGCGATTATTAAGGTTTTCATACAAGCCGTAAAAACTAAAAAAACCGCTGTATTTTTTTTCTTTCTCAATTTCTAGAAACAAACTAATTTCCGACCTAGGTATGCCGGATCCCATTGTGTGTACAAAGTTTCATGTTATTCTAGCATGGCGTTTTAAAATGAGAGCCTAAATACGTTTGTATGGAGAACCGATCCACACCGATCGTACTGCGCCCTCTTAAATTAAAAAGTAAACTAGGTTTTAATTGTAAAAAAATACATTGTAAACAAAAAAAAAATATTGCAACCAAAAAATATTGCTGAAGGACGGATTGGATAACATTATCACAATATAAATATGTAAATTCTATGGTACTGCTAATACATATTTGTAAAACTAAACTTATTCTAAATATGACTGAATGAGGTGTTCCTGCATTAAACCGATAGATGTGTGTATAGTCAATAAGAAAAAATGTTATCCTTATTTTCGTAAGCAGTTACGAAATTACCATAAAGCTTCGTATATTGTTACAAAACTAGATAATTCATGCTGGACATTGTGTAATACTTACTTCTTTTCAGATATTGAAATTATATGATAGTTTATACTTTTGGACGCAAAATCAATATTCCCTTTTCCAATAACCACTTTAATATGACATCTTTCGAATAAAACTTAACAATATCGAACACCTTATTACTATAATATGCGATTTCACTATGTGTCAACAGAATTCGTTGTGTATGACTATTATTGACTATGTCAAATAGTTGCCCAATATATGAAAATACATATAATTTGATTCAATTTTACACCAACCAATTTCCCAAATATTGCGTAAATCTTTCTTTCTTAAGTACATAACATGAGGAACACCTATTTTAAAATTTAATTCGTTTCTCAACCCGACTATCCAATAGGTTCCTAAATATTTCGTTGTTTTCGAAACCAATCAAAACTTACGCGTATCGTATAATTATTAATTATTATCATGGTTTCGTATGTGATGTTTAACGAAAACCTTGAAGTTCTGAACCGTAAGATCTTAGGAAATTAATGCAGCGAGGATTATTAATTAATTATGAAATGAGACCCCTTTTTAGTCATGACTAAACCTTATACCGCTAGCCGGCACGATATAGTCTCCAATATTTTGACGTTGTATGCTAACTACAGTAACATTGTAGTGAATGAGTGTACAGCGATTTTTAAACTGAAGGCGCCTCCAGCTTCCGCTTACGTATGACGTAGGCTTAGGTGTAATACATTGAAACAATGTCTACTAATGTGGAGATGTGATGTAAGCGTTGTAAATTTCATTGTTACGGCTTTACCGTTACAAACTTCCCCCTAAATTTGGACTTTTTGCGTTACATTCTCCCACCTATTTTGTTTAGCTAGCATGTACCCTGTATTAGTATAAGGCCCGCTGTACAATGAGCTGCCGGAGTGGCTCTTCCCGCGCCTGCGCGCCAAGATAAACGCTATGGCGGCGATGACGCAGGCCATGAGTATTACACCAGCTATACATATACCGATAGCGAAGTTCTTCTGGGATATGCATATTTCATCTTCTTTCTGGAAGTAAAAAAAATAAAAATCAGTTTACAGCCACAAGCAAAAGAAAGTATCCGTGGGTATGTGGTGTAGTGTTCCTGGCTCGCTAGCATATTAGGTTTTACGGTCATGTTTAAACCGGGCGTTTTGGAGCATCAAACAGGACTGTAAAACCTGACATGCTTGCTGGGCTGTTTGTGAATTGTGAATGACGTCGCCAGAGCTCCCGAGGATGCACTATCTCAAGCAATCTCTGGCGAATTTATCTCTAGGAATACATTACAATAGGTGTATCCTCAACCAGTAACATTTGGCGAGTCGAGCAAAGGTCAAATATGATATTAGTTGTACTGGATATATGACATAAAATGAAAAGAAAAGTAATAAATCTCGTTAATTGTAGGTATGACCTTGAACGAACTGCTCATTAGCTTCGCAGCGTAAACTCGCGATTGCGTAGGTATTATGTCAGGGGTTAGCCCTTGGATGGGTGACCGCTTTTTATCCTGTTCAATGCATCTACGCGCGATTTTTGCTACAAGATGGATAAGTGCGACATGCGAAGGCGTAGCGCACGAAGCGTTGGTGACCCTTACGAATACCTACATGTCAGCAACTTACCTGACTGAACGTAAAAATAAAACTGTTGGTTAGAGATTTACTTATTAGTTTTTAATGCATACATTGTTAGACATGTAACAAGTATTGACATGAGGCGTGAAATAGTTATAGTATAATTAATATAATGGTTACTTATAAAGTACCTAGGTAATGATAATTATTTGTTATAGGAGGATAACATTTTAATTTTAATGACATATGACAGCAGCACTTTTAAATTTATTTACCGAATTAATGCTGTGTCCAAGCATATGCAGATAATAATTAAATAAGCAATGTAGCCCGAAAAACGTTAAGTATGAAAAGTGGACCGTGACGCGTTTATTCAAATCAAATAGGTAAAATCTTTTCAACAGGCCTGGTGAAATCTAACTGTATGAAAATATCATAAAGACGTTGCAGCCTTCCCTACTTTATCTATAAATCTATATATTAATAGGGTTATTGACCTGACTAAGCCTTTTATCATTGTGCAAATAAATTTCATGTTATGTTTAAATAATAGAAAATATAGAAACCAACCTTCTCGGTAGTGACCTGGTCGTTGTCCAGCGAGTCCTGTTCGTTCACGTACAAACCGGAGAACACTTCAACAGTGGCTGGTAAGCCTTCTTCACGACGTATACGCCGCTTGTGGGAGCACGGCTCCTGTAACGTCATACGAGCGTAATGTTAAGTCACTTTTTTAATACAACGTCGGTGACAAACAAGCTTTCTGCCTGGTGGTAAGTAGACACCGTAGCCTACAGACGCTTGCGAATCCAGAAGAATCACAGGCGTGTTGCCCAACCCTTGTCATTGTCGTTTTATAGTCTTAAGGAGTATTATTCATTCATTCATTCATTTTGTGTGTTTTTATTGTATGTGTACATATGAATATATGTGTGTATAATATGAATGTTAAATGTATTTTCTTCTCTAGCTTGTCTTCATTTAACTTTTGTAGACCGTCAGTACCTATTGCATACCTGGAACTGGTAACTGTTGGTACCAACTATCTGTATATGTACACAGTACGCAATAAATCATTCTTATTCTTATTATATTCTTACTACCCTTAATTGACTTGAAAAGAGGGACCTTCATATGCCTATACATATGGAGAACGCTCACTCGGAATACAGCGTATCCAAATCCAAACCACTGGCGACCTTACTCACCACCAGGAACACAAAACCACATACCTACAGCAAATAATGGTGCTATTATTGCTGCGGTCTCCTGTAAGGTGGCGGTACTTCCCAATTTGGGGGGTTTCAAATATGAGCAAGATAACATTCCACGTGCTCGTCAAATTAGCTGGATTTCCATTTTGTCAGGCGCGCGCGCTTAGGCTTGTGAGCGAATGCGACTTTAAAATATTCTTTCTATTTTCTAACATTCCCTTTCCCTGTCCCATTTCTGTCCCCGTTCCCTGGAAATTGCCTCCAATATCTATTCATACTCTTCGGGGGAATTAATGTACGCTGTAATGTTTTGCAACGAATATGTACAAACTGTACCCAAATTCTGCCTTTAAGTTACAGTTTTAAGAGTTTTGAGTCAACCGGATAGCCGGCTAGGGCTAGTATAAAAACTCACACAGTCGGTGGGATGGTCACACTGCTTTTGCTGCTGCTCACGCGTGTAGTATAGTAAGCTGCAGAGAAATCTGACCCCCCGCATACAAATATCTATGCAGGTGGGTCACGTTTTTCTGCAGCTGACACGCTCGCTGTGTACGACAACTAGTGCATGCGTTCTACAACAATAAATGGGATGTACTCACACAATCAGTGGGATGGTTCAGGTCGCACAGCTTCACCTCACACGTGTAGTACACGCTGGCTGTGTACGGGAACTTGTGTGCCGGGAACGACACGCGTGCGTCCTGCCGCTCGCTGCCGTATTGGAACATGCCCATTATGTCGCCGTCTAATGGGCAACTGGAAAATAAATAAAACGGTATTTTAAAGTGGAGTCATTATTCAGACTTCCGATTACACGATTAGCTACAGCACAGTAATCCTAAATATCCCGTTTTGTTAGAACTTTGAAATTAGTGAAATTGGCAGTGCTCGAAATGAAAGAGACAACACCAATAAGGTAAATGCGTTACTATAGTCATATCACTTAGCACCCAACCTAACTTCGATTGAGCGTGCAGCAGGGCAGGATCCAACCAAGCCCATCTCTAACAGAACACTCTCAGGCGAGGAGACCGAAAAGTCACTGCTTTTCGATACCACTACAGAGTCACTTCACGACTATTTCTTCAGAGTCACTGTCACTTGTTTACCCGTCGTCAGCGATGAGGCTTTGTTCGGCCCAGCCAAGCCCGTCATTCACACAACACTGTGACACTTGGAAACTGGAAAGTCACTGCTTTTCGACACCGCTACAGAGCCACTTACCCGTCGTCAGCGATGAGGCTTTGCTGGGCACAGCCAAGCCTGTCATTCACATAACACTGACACTAGGAGACCGGAAAGTCACTGTTTTTCGGCGCCCCTACAGTGTCACTGTCACTTTTTTTATGACATAGGAGGCAAACAAGCAGACGAATCGCCTTATGGAAAGCGATTAGCGCCGCCCATGGACACCCGCAACACTAGAGGGGTTGTAAGTGCGTTGCCGGCCTTTAAGATGGGAGTACGCTCTTTTCTTGAAGGTCGTATCGGTCCGGAAATACCGCGCTTACCCATTGTCAGCGATAAAACTTATTTCGGTTCAGCCTAGACCGTCTCAGAATACTTACTCTTACACTAGGTGACTACGGTCACTACTTTTTGACACCACTGGAGAGTGACATTGCCACTTACCCGTCGTTAGCGATAAGGCTCTGCTCGGCCCAGCCAAGCCCGTCTCTAACAGAACACTCTGACACGAGGAGACCGAAACGCCTCTGCTTTTCTAACGACACCACTAATGTTAGGGTGTCCCCGATCCGTACGTTGGACGCCACCTGGAAATACAATTGTCATTATTTTTAGTTCTAATAAAGTAACTATGGGCACAGCTATGGGCAACTAACATACAATTGTGCTAATCTATACTCAGAAGGATTTATTCATGGCAATAAGAAAATTCCGTAACTAGTTGCGAAACGAAAAATAAATATTCCTCTATAGAAACCGATTACGTAAAATAAGGGGTTATCATCAAAATGTGTTTTTATTATACAATACAGTAAAAGTAGCCTCTTAATAGTAATCGGCTTGCAGATGACAGTATATTGGTCGTCGAAAACGAAGATTAACGACTGACATGAGTAAAATAGGTAAAAGCACTGTACATGACGACCTGTTTAGCCTAGTTGGTAGTGACGCTGCCTCTGAAGCTAGAGGTCCCGGGTTCGAATCCCGGCCAGGGCATTATTTGCGCATTTAGCACGGATTTTGTTCTTGGGTCTCATAATTTAAGTATGTATTTATCTAGTATGTATATCGTCGTCTAGTACCCATAGTACAAGCTTTGCTTAGTTTGGGACTAGGTCGATTTGTGTAAGATTGTCCCCCAATATTTATTATTATTATTATAAAAATTATACTATTCATTTTTTTATTCTTAATAGGGATTAAGTATTAATATGGTAACTAACATAATTATGAATTATGATAGGGATCACGGTCCGAAAATAATTTCAATTTTAATTATTACTGATGCCACTGACACCATTGGTTGCTCAGGAACTTCATCGCTCATTATGACATAGTGAATTAATTAATTATGTATTTATTTCATTATTATAGTTATTTCCGAACTAGTTTTTAATATTCGCTGAAATATAATTTGCCATAGTAGTTGAATAACGGCGTAAACTTTAAGTAGCACTGTCCAAAATTATTTCGCACACGTAATAAGTACTCAAAATAATCTGGCTCGGTAACGGATGCACTTCGCAGAATAAGAATTGTACAGATTATTTTGAGTATTTCGCGCGCGTTTAGTTTTTTTTTGCGAACACCTTTTACTATTATTAAATTAGGATTAATTCACAACGCATGTTGTTGTTTGTTGATTTATAGTTGTACCCTGACGAAGCCTGCGTTGCAGAATTTCTCAATGTGGTTGTTCCCTTCGTTTTTAACCGACTTCAAGATTTCAAAAGAGGAGGTTATCAATTCGGTTGTATGTTTTTTTTTAATGTTTGTTACTCCATAACTCCGTCATTTCTTAACCGATTTGGAAATTTTTTGTTTTTGATTGTAAGTATCCAAGTTGGTCCCGTTTTTGTCAAAACGCAGTTCTGATGATGGGATCTATGAGAAATTGAGGGAACTCCTCAAATCTTAAAGGCAAACATATTTTTGTGTTTTTATCAACAAATCGAGCATTATCATACGAAAATGTGACATTTGATGAAGTGGAACTGCTGATGATGATCAGAACAGAACTCTTCAACGACGAAAAGTTCACGTTTGTCGATTTGTCCTTCTAGCTGTGTTTGTTAAGCAAGTTCTATTTTCACGATTGATTTTTGTCATGCTCGAGTTCTGATGATGGGATCTATTAGAAATCGAGGGAACTCCTCAAATGTGAAAGGCACACAAATAGTAATTTTAGTATTTTCATGAACTAATCAAGCATTTTCATTCATAAAAGTGACATTTGATGAAGTGGAATTGCTGATGATGATCAGATAGGAACTCTTCAACGACGCGTAGGTAGTTCAAGTTTGGCGATTTGTTTGTCAAGCAAGCAAGGTTTTTCCATGATTCCATGAGGAATTGAGGGTACTTAGTCTTCTACCATTATAAACATACTTATAGCCATTTTTATTTTATTGTATGGAATCTAAGATTGCACCATCTAAGTATAATAATCTTTCACCGGCCTACGCCATTGAAGTCGGTTTTTTTCTTAAAAATTATAATTTATATGAATACATGTCTATTAAGATTGAAATCATTCAGTCTTGGGCCAGTGCTCAGCACTGGATCGTTTGCCTTTGGTTCTAATTGCACTAAGTATTTTGTCTTTGCCATTTTTCTAGATATTTCATTAATTATCAGTTAATGTATTTATTGTCTTAATCTGTCATCTGAAATAAATAAATAGAATAACAAAATAAAAAAGCCTTTATTTAATTTCATCTGAAATACCTACCTGTTTATCTTTGGGGTCCCCTTTGTAAATTTTCATCGTAACGGAAGGGAGCAGGCCGGATTCCTCATCGAATTCTTCCCTGGAAAAATAAGTCAGATACTATCAGATAAAGAAAGTTTTATAGACGAAATAATAGTTAGAGCTGCCAAAGCCTGAGTAAAACAGCGGAAAACGGGGCAAATTGGCCAAATCTACAGGAGGCCTTCATACGAAGACACAATAAAATAAAAGTATTTTTTTAAACTCATTACCTGTATTGGACATTTATTATTCCTTACCATGTAAGGACATGGTAAGGAATAATAAAAGGCTTTTAATTTTTTTATTTAATTAATAATGTGAAACAATAACAAACTATATGCCAATTTTAAAACACCGTCATTATTTACGTAGCTTCAATAAGAATGCTCTTATAAGATATGGAAAAACAAGCCTAATTAGTTCTATTTTTACTGCGATATAGTCTTACGAGTATGTGTTTATTTACATAGCTGCACCAATGCATGTTTTATATATGTATTATCGATTACAATTTTCATTAAGTACAGGTTTTTTCGTTCACAATGAGGAGAAAGAGGAGAAGTCATAGACAAGTATACCGCTATCTATGACTTCAACACTCTTTATACTGTGACTTCACACTTGGAATAGTAATTAGACAGATTACCGCAATTTGTGACCGAGATGAATCGAAATTAGACATGGCAATGTTTAGAATAGGTGTCAAGGGCAAAGAGAATAACAGATAGTTTCGTATACATAGATCTCTCTCTAATATACTACTTTTAGGAGTAGATTAGAGAGAGTGGTCATACACAGATCAGAAAACAAAAAAAGTCATAGATTATTTCTGCACCACCTACTAATATCCTATCGTAATTATATTTTTTTACTTTAAATTATAATTTCCGCTATAACCAAAGGTGGTCTGGAAGATATCGCTCTTCTATACTAATACGTATTATAAAGCTGAGGAGTTTGTTTGTTTGTTTGAACGCGCTAATCTCAGGAACTACAGGTTCAAATTGAAAAATTCTTTTTGTGTTGGATACTTAGTCCATTTATCGAGGAAGGCTTTAGGCTATATAACATCACGCTGCGACCAATAGGAGCGAAGACGCGGGCGAAGTCGCGGGCAACAGCTAGTATAAAATATTCAATTCGCACAAATTTACATAAGAGAAGATTTCTTTTATTAACCGACTTCAAGATTTAAAAAGGGAAGGTTATTACCTAATTCGGTTGTGTTTTTTATTAATGTTTGTTACTCAATAACTCCGTTTTTTCTTAACTGATTTTGAAAATTCTTTTATGATTCTAAGTATATTTATCTAAGTTGGTCCCGTTTTTGTCAAAAAGTAGTTCTGATGATGGGGTCCATCAGGAATTGAGGGAACTCCTCAAATCTTAAAGGCAAACATATACCTAGTGATTTTTGTGTTTTTATCAACAAATCGAGCATTATCATGCAAAAATGTGACATTTTATGAAGTGGAACTGCTGATGATGATCAGAACAGAACTCTTCATTTACGAAAAGTTCACGTTTGGCGATTTGTCCTTTTAGTTGTGTTTGTTAAGCAAGTTCTATTTTCACGGTTAATTTTTGTCATGTTCGAGTTCTGATGATGGGATCCATTAGGAATTGAGGGAACTCCTCAAACGTGAAGGGCACACAAATAGTGATTTTACTATTTTCATGAACTAATCAAGCATTTTCATTCAAAAAAGTGACATTTGATGAAGTGGAACTGCTGATGATGATCAGGACCGAAATCTTCAACGACGCGTAGTTCACGTTAGGCGATTTGTTCTCTTCGTTTTGTTTGTCAAGCAAGCTAGGTTTTCATTTTTGTCAAGCTTGAGTTCTGGATTCCATGAGGAATTGAGGGTACTTAGTCTTCTACTATTATAAACATACTTATAGCCATTTTTATTTTGTTGTATGGAATCTAAGAAGGCACCATCTAAGTATAATAAATAATCTTTCACCATTAAAGTCGGTTTTTTTTTCTTAAAAATTATGTGGATTACGAGTCCATCCAAAAATTTAGCTATAGTCAACTTTGGCAGTGTTAAAAGAAAAGACGCAAACCTCTCTAGATTGATAACATTAAGGAGCATACATCATCAGGATGAAATAGTTCAAGACAGATAATCATGAATTGAATTCTAGGTAGCGTTTCTAGATTTTCGAGGACTTAGGACTAGGATTTTCAACTAAGGAGGAAAGAAGTCCTTCCAGCCAGCTTACTGCTTGTTGAATGTATTAAGTTGGACGCGCGAGGTTAGCCGTGGAATGCTCCAGAAGCCAAAGACAGCATCAGGATTAATATACTCTTGCACTAGTAGGACAGGGAATCTAAGCTATAAGCAGCGTTGTCTGGTTTGACTTCTCAAAGGATCAAGACAAGACAAGTAGGATAGGTTATCTTACTGTTCTACTAGGGTGTTGGAGCAGAGAGCCGACGCCCGAGGGTAGACGTGAAACTGATCCAGGGTGTAGAAGCGAGTTGAGAGAGATCAGTGAGCAAAGCAAGTACAAGAAAGTACCACACTTTCTAAGAGCTGATGGCAGAAGTTTAGAATGAGACAAGTGAAAGTATTGATCCATCACTTCATACGCATAAGACTAGAATTTTAGGCAGCGATGCTAGCTCAGCTGGTATAGAATCAAAGGATCAATAGATGTGAAGCTACGAATGAACTAGAAAGATCAGAGAAAGGATCCAGGTTATCTTACTGTTCGTCTAGGGTATTGGGGCAAGAGAAAGTAGTGATAAACTGCTTCTGGGATACTCTTGAACAGACGCCTAGGCAAGAATTATAGGCAACGTTACTAGTTCAGCTGGCTCCAGACTAGAGGCTTGAAGCTTGACTGCTGTTAGCTCTAGAGCTACGATCAGGATCAGAGAAGGGGCCAGGTTGTCTTACTGTTCCTCCAGGGTGTTGGAGCTAAGGGCCGACGCCCGAGGGTAGATGTGGAACTGTGTCAGGTCGCGCCGCCGGTAGCGGCAGCGCACGTGGTACCCGCGTCCCTGCCCGGTAACCAGCCTGAGGTGAGGTTGGACTATGATGTTGTTGAAGTATTCTACTGTGCCGTCGTCCTGGAAAAAAAGAAATACAGATATATAGATATATCCTCTTTGTTGCTCCTGTTAAGAGGTACATACGTGAGGTAATGCAACGTAGGCATATCACTGAGCGATGTGATTGCGTTTAAAATCACGTTAACTGGTTGATACTTATGATCCAAGTTGTGATATCTAGAATATTAGTCATGAGTGTCATAAAAGCCGATAGAGGCATTGATACCCAAGCGGATAGCACTATCGATTAACTTGGCCTTTAGAAGTTCTCGCTAGAGAACTTCTAATAGTCATATTGTCCTCTTATTAGAAAAAGTCTTAACCTCAGTCTCAATGAGGTCTAGTTCCCCGGATTCGAGCAAGATGACTTTATGTCGCTATGCCGTATGTCCTAGGAAAGAGAAAAGGGGTCATAAAACGTTCTACCATTTCCACCCCCTTGTGAATCATCACTATTTAACATAATACACCTTACATCATTTTCTATATAAATCTTACATTTCCAAACACCCAAGGTTAAGGTTCGTGAGAAACCAACGTATTACACACATTTCATCAGAAGCCGAACGAAATGTAAAAGATACGAATTAAAATTCTTGTAAAAACAAAGAACAATTCTGATCACTCTTATTACCATCAACATTAAGTATGTTTTCGTTTGATTCATGGACTTTAACAAATTTGTTTTGATCCAAAACCATGATAGCAAATGTAGTCAGCTTAGCCTCTAATCCAATCAAAATAAGGTTCAGTATTGATTGATTGCTTTATTCTGGCCGTTGTTAAATTATTTTGCAGTGGCCACGCAAGTTCGCGTTCCACGGGGCCTTGTTCTATAATTTCTTCTTCACCTGTTGTGGTTCGGTTTTGTCTTAGTGCTTAGTGCGTGTGTCCGAAATAACTACATATATTTTAACTTTAAGAATTATCATAATGTTATAGATACTAACTACTTTTAAACGAGCAATATTTGTACATTTACTTGTAATTGATTTCTCCCCATTGTATACCCTAATAACATTATAGTTAAGTAAGTAAGTGACGCTGTGGGTGATGGTATTTTTTTTAATTAAAAGCAAAGTTAAAGTTACAAAAAAAGTTATGCATTAAATTTAAAACCCTGACTTACACATAGCTGAGTGACCTAAGGCGCGGTTGGACGGACAGCCAGACGGACATGGCGAAACTATAAGGGTTTTTATTTCATACGTCACGTCATTTCCTTTCTCACAATATTTCGCTACCGATATCATTGACAATCACCTTCACTGCAATAGTTCTCACGACGTTTTGCTACTGCCTACCTTGATCATATTGTAAAAGTTGTATAGGTACTTAATTACTTACAATGTACTAGCTTTTGGCTGCGATTCCATCCGCGTGCTACTCGTTATATTATAGAAATAATTGCTATTAAATTGTTTTAGGCTCAGGCTTAAATATCGCTCGCCCATACAAACTTCTACCTACCCCCCTTTTCACCCCCTAAGAAATCATTTCCGGAATAAAAGCTATCCTATGAGTCAAATTATCTGTACACCAAATTTCATCTAAATCGGTTTAGCGGTTTAAGTGTGAAGAGGTTACAGACAGAGAGAGTTATTTTCGCATTTATAATATTAAGTATTAATATTATAAATGCGAAAACGCCCTAATATATATATATCCAATATATATATTAGGGCGTGCAATTTTATTGCTTAGGAGAATTAATATAATGTTTCTTCTCAGCAAATTGAGCTATCTCAACGTTAAGGTAGTTCCCTACATGACCTTGTGTTAGAAAGAAAATAAATATCATTAAAATAATTACTTTTCCCCTCACTAGCTCGGAAAGCCGTCTTTTATCCTTTGAAACAAGCGGGTAAAAACGCATTTTATCCACAAGTGGGGAAAGTAATTTGACCTTGGAGCGTGTTTGAGTAGCTTTTGACAGATAACAAAACGTAAAACGCTCCTAATAATCGTTCGTTTGATATCAATTATCATTAAATAAATGATTTGAGAATTGTATAAAAAATACCAAATTTAGCTTTATAGTTAAGTCGTAAACCTTAATTTTTTTTTATAATGATATTGAGTATAATTGTAAGCGCACAAGTTGAGTCGATGCAATTTCATAACGCAGAACGTCAGAAATGACATCATTGTCAATGTCAACTAAAATATACACAACTTGTCATTGTCACCGACTCCGACTCACGTAAATATTATACACAACTTCCAGAGTTTTTTGTTATAATATCGTAAAAATATCAGTGATTCCAGTAATGAAAATCATGCCTGTGGAACTGTTTTTTTGCATGTTGCACTTTCCTCGCTATAGTGAGGAGAAAAGTTTTGTGTTACACACGGGTGCAAAGTTGTATTTTACTTCTCGTGTGTTAAAACACTCGCTACGCTCAGGATTCTATTTTAGAACCACTCGCTTCGCTCGTGGTTCAACTATATAGAGTCCTTTCGCTAGCTCGTGTTTCAATTCCACACTCGCGGGTAAAATACAACTTTGCACCCTTGTATAACAAATAACTATTTAATTTGAGTAGCAACCCTATTGTTTTAACATTACATTACCATTAAGTACTTATATTTTGAAGTGCTACATGTCACTCACTAGCTTTCTTATAAGATAGGGTTGAAACATGCTGTTTCTAATTGATGTTAAACAAGCTATAACTCGAAAACGGTTACGAATATTAATATAGTTTGGCAAAAGTATAGTACTATGGCTAACCTATTCCCTGTTTACAGGAAAGTCCATCGTTCTGTTCCACCCGGAATATATATATATATATTTGATGGCGTCACAAAGTAGTTACTACATATGGTCTGGTTTGTAGTGGGAGTTAGTGACCTTTCGCGTGGCCTTGCGTCTGCGCCGGCAGGCGGCAGCGGGTACGTGTGGTCCGGTTTGTGGTAAAGAATATGGCTGGAAAGTTTATTGGTCCTTGCTGAGATTATGATGATGATTCAGACAAAGAATAGCAGAAAAGATAGTTAGCCGGTAGATACGTAATACGCTTAGGTATAGGTGATTTATTAATATAAACATAACACGAAACAGAAATGTACAAATAGCAGGTTTTGAAAATCAGCGTAGGTGAACTAAATTAATAATAATATTTAAGGCATTGTAGTCAATAAATAGTTGTAGTAGATATTTGTTTAGCTGTTGTAGGATGTGGTGCGGATGGCCACTAATAGAAGCCGATGGAAGCAAGTCGTACTATCCAAAAATACATCAGATGATCACGATCTTCAATCATGAAGGAATAATTAGAGAGATATGTTAAACTTAATATCATTTTAACTGACTTCACAAAAAAGGAGGAGGTTTTCAATTAGGTTGTGTTCTTTTTTGAGTGGGCAAATTACTTACTCACTAATTAATTCGCAACCAAGAGAAGGTAAGTTAGTAATTACCGGGAGGAGAGACCAAAGCACAAAATAAATGTACAGTACTAACCAAAGTACAGTTTCTTTAGTATAGTCACGTCCAAAATATGTGTAGGTACAATTTTGAACACAAATTATGTATTTATTTTTATCTTTGGAATAAAATAGAAAACTGTAGGTAGCATAGGTATACATATTGCACCGGATAACGGTCTTAATATTCAATAACCGGCACGATTTAAGGAAATGCAGTTAAAAACGGCTTTACCGAACAATAGCCCATTGCCAGTGACAGGTCACGACTGTACCTTCATAAAACATTTTCTAATCGACTGTAGTATGACCATTTTAGTTTGACCCCCAGCGCCGTAATAACCTTACGGGGTCGGAGTTTCGGTTATTATAGATTATATCGTTTAGTATGTTGTGAAGTATAGTCGGACAAATATTAATGACAATACCAATTCAATCAAGAGTTCGGTGACCTTAATTTCGTTTTGAACATTAGCCTACTTGGGATTTCCTTATTTTTATGCATGATCATTGTCATTTTGATTTATGATATGCTGTAAAGCTAAATAAAGTTTTTATGGGTTTTCTGATGAATGGAGTAGGTAACGGTAATTTCTCAAACGATTTTTGAACAAGTTCTGCAGGATAATCTTAAAGGGTTCATCACGCTACCTTATGTTATATATGTGATTTATTTGTCACACTTTTTCATACACCCTTCTAGTTTCCGTTTACATCTGATGCATATACAGTGTGTAAGTCTAATACGGGCAATAAATTAAATCGAACATAGTATTCATTAGTGTAATCATGAATTTAAAAGTTTTTTTTAAATTACAGTTCATTACGACCCCATAATTATTATTTTTTAAATTTCTCAGCAGCAATGTACTGTAAACATGGTTGCGGTACCGAAATGTCAAATGTTCATTAGCAATACAACAACGTGAGTGTGTTTGCATTACATTGCGGGCTGAATTATTTTGTATGGACAAAATTATTGTTGCAACTTTAAGTAAATGTTATCTAATTACCTTTACTTTGTCCTATACTAACCACCGTTAAGAGATTCGCCCGTATTAGACTTACACACTGTATATTCGCTACACGCAAAGAAAATCATACTGAAAGAAAGAAACACATATAAAAAAGTTTTCTTCTAACGATTGTATTTCAGGATTGAGCTGATTTTTGGCATACTAATGTAAGTTTATTTATTTATTTAAGGTTCACCAACAGTTGTTTACATCCTTACATCTGGTAAAATACACATGCGAAAAAACAAACTTGGGAGTAATTTAACAACTACTTATACTTAAAGGTAAACTCTTCATGCGTTATTACAGGGAAGTAAAATTTATAGAAAATAATTTTTAAGAAAAAAAAACCGACTTCAATGGGGGAGTCCGGTGAAAGATTATTAATCTTAGATGGTGCACTCTTAGATTCCATACAATAAAATACAAAAATGGCTATAAGTATGTTTATAATGGTAGAAGACTAAGTACCCTCAATTCCTCATGAAATCATGGAAAAACCTTGCTTGCTTGACAAACAAAACGAAGAGAACAAATCGCCAAACGTGAACTACGCGTCGTTGAAGAGTTCCGTTCTGATCATCATCAGCAGTTCCACTTCATCAAATGTCACTTTTATGAATGAAAATGCTTGATTAGTTCATGAAAATACTAAAATCACTATTTGTGTGCCTTTCACATTTGAGGAGTTTCCTCGATTCCTAATGGATCCCATCATCAGAACTCGAGCATGACAAAAATCAATCGTGAAAATAGAACTTGCCTAACAAACACAGCTAGAAGGACAAATCGCCAAACGTGAACTTTTCGTCGTTGAAGAGTTCTGTTCTGATCATCATCAGCAGTTCCACTTCATCAAATGTCACATTTTTGTATGATAATGCTCGATTTGTTGATAAAAACACAAAAATCACTATATGTTTGCCTTTAAGATTTGAGGAGTTCCCTCAATTCCTCATGGATCCCATCATCAGAACTCGAGCATGACAAAAATTAATCGTGAAAATAGAACTTGCTTAACAAACGCAGCTAGGAGGACAAATCGCCAAACGTGAACTTTTCGTCGTTGAAGAGTTCTGTTCTGATCATCATCAGCAGTTCCACTTCATCAAATGTCACATTTTTGTATGATAATGCTCGATTTGTTGATAAAAACACAAAAATCACTATATGTTTGCCTTTAAGATTTGAGGAGTTCCCTCAATTCCTCATGGATCCCATCATCAGAACTCGAGCATGACAAAAATTAATCGTGAAAATAGAACTTGCTTAACAAACACAGCTAGGAGGACAAATCGCCAAACGTGAACTTTTCGTCGTTGAAGAGTTCTGTTCTGATCGTCATCAGCAGTTCCACTTCATCCAATGTCACATTTTTGGATGCAAATGCTTGACTTGTTGATAGAAACACAAAAATCACTATATGTTTGCCTTAAAGATTTGAGGAGTTCCTTCAATTCCTCATGGATCCCATCATCAGAACTGCCTTTTGACAAAAACGGGACCAACTTGGATATATATACATACAATCAAAAAAAGATTTTTTCATATCGGTTAAGAAATGACAGAGTTATGGAGAAACAAACATTAAAAAAAAAAAAAACAAAAAAAAACATACAACCGAATTGATAACCTCCTCTTTTGAAATCTTGAAGTCGGTTAACAAGGTAAACCTATCGTGATTAGGCTCATTCGGACCGCCTGAACGAGTAATTGATGATTGTGGAAAAGTACAGTCGGCAATAGGCGCTTGTAACAAAAATGAATTTTTGATAGAAACTTATTTTTCTCTTACAACTATTAATAAGTATGGTAAAGGTACACGGAAGGCTATCTAATATGTAACTATTATACAACGAGAGACCTTTACCGCGTGTAGGAGAGGAGATGCCAATTGATTCAGCCTTCTTTGCGTCTAATCATTTTACATAACGCTGGCTGGGTATTACATGATAGTTGCTAAATGGACGTGTCATGCATCCTGTTTACAAACGTAGTTACAGAAATAATACCAAGTGGGTGGCCAATGAGCGTACGGCCCACCGTGTTACATGCTAGTTGCCGACCCTTTAATCATGTATATACAGGGTGATTCAGGAGACGTGAGCAGGACCAACACTATATACAAGTAAATGGCAATGAATCGTTCACCATTGTATTTAAGTGAAACACCCATACCTTTATCCTGTATTTTAATTTTTGTTAAGTTAAAGTTTAATTCTCTACAATCATGGCCACCCTACAACAACTTGTTTATAAAGATTAAACCTCTAACTGTTATGACAGCACTTTGATTACGAAGAAAGTAAATTGTCACATTGAGTGAGATACGATATTTCGAAAGTAATCAGACTCAGATGACATTCAATTTGACACGTATGACTTAACTGAAGTATTCTGATTGTAGAGTGACCATGAATTTCGTAAATAATTAAAAACATTTTGTTTTCAACACCAAAGATAAATGAACGGTAATTTCACTAATAGTGGCACGAAGCAGTAGCTTATGATCTACTGAATCCGTAGTGTTGATCTTGCTCACGTCTCCCGAATCACCCTGTATACACTCCTAAGAACCCTATACTGTAGTCCCTCGGAAAAACCTCGGCAGGGAGCTTATTCCACAACCGGAGCGTCCAGGAGATGAAATTCGTCTGAAACCGTACCGTAAGCGACCAATTAATCATTAATTTTCTGTAAAAAAAAACCTAACCTTTTATGGTCGCCATCATGCTCCTAGTGTGTCAAGGTGCGCTGTGTTGAGAGTGGACCTGCATTTGTTTGCTGTGAATACGACGAATCCTCAGATCAAAAAAAATCAGCCAAGAGCAAACAGGACCATGCGCACTGTAGGGTCCCGTAGATCCCCAATGAACTTAATTTAAAAAAATCAATAAGAAGCAATAGGAAGTACCTTCGCAGTGTTTCATACATCTTTTACTAAGAAGGGAAGACTTTTTACGATAACTCAATAACAAGTTTAACTGATCATGTCCGCTATAGTTTTTGTTGAAAGTCTAAGCTTTACTTAAGTTTAAGCTTTACTTTCATGATTTTTTTCATATTTTTTGGTCCCATAGTTCAAAAGTTAGAGGGGTGGTGGGGACACATTTTTTTTTCTTTTTAACCGACTTCAAAAAGGGAGGAGATTCTCAATTCGTTTAAATATTTTTTTTAATGTTTTTTATGTATGTTCACCGATTACTCGGCGACTAGTGGACCGATTTCAAAACCTATTTTTTTGTTTTTTCTAGTTGGTCCCATTGTCACCAAGTCTGGATCTGATGACGGGATCTTGGAAAAATCGAAGGAACTCCTCAAATTATAAACCAAGAGAATGGGGTAAGGCAAAAAATAAGGAACTCCTCAAATTATATACCAAGAGGATGGGGTCTGGCAAAGTTTGGAGTCGGTGTTTTTTGTTAAAAAATTTACTTGTGGAGTGATTATTTCCGAAAATATTCACTTTATCAAAAACATTTCGTGAAGAACTCTATTCATTTTGAAAGACCTATTCAACAACACGCAAGACCATAGGGTTGAAGCAAAAAAAAATCATCCCCACATTACGTGTAGGGGAGGAAACCTTATTTTTTTTACCTCTTTGTCAGAGCTTTCTAGCACTAACAATCACATAGCAAAGCCTTGGACAGACAGACAGATAGACAGACAGACGGACATGGCGAAACTTTAAGCGTTCGTAGTTGACTAAGGAACCCTAAAAAGAGTTGCAAGCGCAAATGTGATTATTCTGGAGTTTCAAGCGTCCACAGGCTATGGTATCTACTTGCCATCGGGCGGGCCGTGTGCTTGTTCTCCACCGTACTTTTGGCCTGAAGTGACTGAACCAAGATCTGAAACGCTTTTCTAAATTGGGCCCCCGAGACCTTACGAGAACGCTAAAATAACGTAACCAGTTCAAAAATGTCAACATAAAAAAAAAACAAAATGTCGGCGTTGCGTTTTAAACCTACTTAACATGATAAAGCCTTTCGACTGACGAGGTCGTTACGTGATATTAAAGTAGGTTGTGTTGTGTTCACAGCGGGTACCGGTCAAGTGCATGGAGTCAGACACAATTTAGTTATAGCGAATCGAGAGGCCTTACAAACTTTAAAGTACATTGAATATAAACTTGATATAAGTATTGACAATGAGGACTATCGCCTAATATAATTGTATCGAGAGTCTATGTAAAACTAACCTAATATTTAAGGGGCTCCTATGTCCCAATGACCTTCGATCTGTAACTCTCCGTTTTCCCGTGTTTTTTATGGCTTATCGTATTAACAACTATGAGGATTTCCGAAATAATATGTCATATTTCCTTCAAAACTTACTGTTTTCGCGATATACGGCAGCAAACTTTGGCAATTTTAGGCCAAGAAACCAGTTTTTTTTGACGTAACTTTTGTGAAAATAAGTTAATAATAAAAATCTCTCTTACGTTTTGAGAGACGTCAATAAGGAACAGTTATGTGTACATTCCTTATATATATATATATATATATATATAAGTACATAAACAACATATTTATATCGAAAATAGTGCTTTTCTGGACCATGTTTGAATAAATCATAATAAAATAGTATTGACTTTTTTCCAAATTCGGCTCTTGAAAATGTAGATCTATTAAGGATTGAAGAACCAATAATCGTTGGTGCCATAAATATATCTTCAGTTTTGACGAAGGGATATCAACTCAAAACTCGTCAAATATCGATGAAAAACATAAGCAGGCCCTTAAGGACCTGCACTTGAAATTAATAATTTGACTTTGCAATTAAATTGCTATGCCCTACCCCCATATGAATCCCACCACCACCATATCAGCCCAAGGACGTCCACTGCTGTACATAGGCCTCCCTTAATTTCATGGGGGGTACCTACATGCCATAATCGCCACGCTCGGCATGCGGGTTGGCGATCGCAGTATCTCCACCGCAACACTCCAGGGATGCTGCTGCCTATCCCACGGTGGTCTTGGTCGTAGTTTTAGGACATACCAGGGACCATATTAATCCAAATATACCTATTTATAAGTTCTGTACAAACAATGGTTGCAATAAATGCTATGACTATGACTAGGAATTCGCCACTAGAGGCGATAGTGTAGCGTGAGGTCTCCGAAACTTCAAATGTCACTTTGTGGGTGGGCTACTCCAGTTCATGAATTTCTAATCAGAATAATGCGGCGAATATTTTCTTGCTCTTGAGCAGAAGAGTACCACTTTCAGCACGCCACTTAGAAGAACAATGCCCCAATTTCAGAGTATGAGAAATGAATAATAGTATTACATACGGCCTGTTTAACCTAGTTGGTAGTGACACTGCCTCCGAAGCTAGGGTTCGAATCCCGGCCAGGGCATTATTTGTACATTTAGCTATGTATTTATCTATATAAGTATGTATATCGTCGTCTAGTACCCATAATACAAGCTTTGCTTAGTTTGGGACTAGGTCGATTTGTGTAAAAGATTGTCCCCCAATATAAAAAAAGTACGTCTAGCGCGAACTAACAAATTGGTAATAACATCTGACCCTTTTATGACTGATTCATCGTAGATGCGTCGTAAATAAGCAAGTTTTAAAACGTGACGTTGTATAAATGTCATTTATACCGCACTTTAGTTTAAATGCAAATTGTTCTTTAAACGCAGTTGTACAGACGTTTATATAACATAGCAATAAAGCAATTTAATCATTATCGTACAAAAGTTTTAACCAAGACCTTTTCCCGGTTTTACAACTTCAATAAGACATGTTACAGCACTTCGGTCATAGAAAAGCTTTATAAGTGACTCCTGTACAACTAATCATAACATCAGCTTTTTATAGCTGTTAAATTGCTAAAATGCCATACAAAGGTCATAAACACGACCGTCTCATAGTTAAAAGATAGGGATTACAACTTATTTGTTTCATAAATTTTCAAAGTGTACATTTTCTAAATAAGATAAATAAACGTGCCGCAGAGTAATGGTTCCGCAGATATTTTTTTAATTGAAAGTAGGTGTGACGAGGATTTCCATGAAAAAGAGAGTATTGTAAGCGATGATAGTAATGACAATAACGTAAATTATTACTATTAAAGATTCAGAATTCCGCGCAGAAGTTGCTTAATGGCCTTTAGAGCACAATAATTCGCATATTGCTCTAAAGGATTTATCTTGTATTTTAACTAAAAGACTGCCGCACGTAAACCCAAAAGATCCGACAACACAAAAGCGTACACATTCATAAAACCCTTCATTTTGTGTTATTCGATCGTTCTACAAAAAACGAATTACGGTTATTTAAAAAGTAAAAATCATTTTAAAACTTTTTGAGACATAAAGACATACTCACTTCTTCGTGGTTTCAGGTTCACCTGGTCACCAGGGAACCCTGAATTAGGGTAATGGCAGCCGTATCGTGTCGGCTTAGGAGTTTTAAGTCGTAAGCTAGTGCTTTTAATTATAAATGAGTCATATAACAAATCAGTGATAAAAATTTAATTGTACATTTATTAAATTAAATATAATAAATAAATAATATTTAAAGGGGGCATTAAAAATTTCTTACAAAACCTAGTAACATTCGTCGAAAATATTATGCTCGCATGCGTATCTGTCTTGTTATACTTACATTACTTACCCATTTTAGTTACGCTAGTAGATGTCGAGTCAGTTATACTAAATACTTAAAAAGGTAAAAAGTATAATTAATACTTACTGTTTTTCATGAAAATGGGGGTCGAAGTTGCACCACGTCCGTAGGGAGTACCCACCGTTACCCTACACGTGACCCCTGGGTGGTGCTAAAAGTGCAACAAAAACTGACAACCGTACTTGTCTTCTCGAAGATCTCACGGTTCGTAAATAAATGCCATACGATTAAATAAAAAATAACTGTTTTTCACAAATTGTTTGACCAGTGATAGTTATGTAACGATTGAAACTGCTTCGCTATTGCATTTCCCGACTCATTTGTCGTACAAACATCTACGTTATGATCACTGTACAAGCAATTGCACTTACAAAGCGAGAACTTACGATACTTTTCAGACTAAAAAGTCGTTTAATATATTCTCTATGACAGCTGTTGGACTAAATGTGCTTGCTTGTGACGATCGTGTGTCTCTACGACTATTTAGCCATATAAACTGCGCCAAAATCGCGTCATATAAACGTTTGTATGCCTTAAATTGCATACCAACAAGTTTTATGAAAAACGTTTGTACAACAGTTATATGACTTATTTTTGCTAATTGGGGCATTTCGGAAGACACGACTTGGTTATCATAAGAGCAAATTATTTTTAAAACTTAGCAACTGCCCTTGAAATGTAATTGCAAATGTAACTAGAAAAAAGATCAGAAAAATTGCTACATTCCCACTCATAGGCCGTAATGGTACTTATATAGCCTGCTTACTCATTCGATGACGTCAGTCGTGCTATTCACGACCAACTAACTCACCTTTAAACTTTTCTAGCGTAACTTGAGCCCGATATTCGTTGTACGTAATTGAGTACCTACTTACCACATTTTAACATTTATAAAATGGTGTTACTATACTATACGGATAGTCATCATTCGCTTGCCCTTTTGACATTTATTTGAGGTCGGCGCCGCATGTCTTTTTCTTCCATATATCTCTGTAACGCGTCATCTCTTCATTCACATCCTTCCTATTCATATCGTCTCTCACACAATCCATCCATCTTTTCTTTGGCCTGCCTCGTTTCTTGCAGCCATCCTCATTCATATCTTAGAATACTCTTCTTGTTACATGGCTTTTGTCCCTCCTCATTACATGCCCGTACCACGCCAGATAGTAAACGGATAGTAATAGATAGATAGAAAACTATACGGATAGTAAATCCGCAAAATATTACAATAAATTGCAAAAAAGTTCATCAAAATCACAATAGACAATAATAATATAATAACAATCGTATGGCATCTATTTTTCGAACCGTGAGATCTTTGAGAACAGTTAAATAGACATTAATCATAAAATATAAGACTTCAAAAATTCGAAATATTTTCTTATATCGTACCTATATGTACCAAAACTGACTATTTCACGACCAAAACAGTGATTTACTTATTTTTACGTACAACAGTTGGTTCGAATACTTATGTGACGTTATAATATAATGTTAATTTTTGTAGGAGCCGTTTTAAAACCGCTAACGGCGAGCTGCGTTTGTCCCAGTTTTTTAGTTCTTGTTGTGCTCTAATTGTAGTTGGTCCCATAAGTATAGACTTTCTATCCTCTCTAAAAATTGGCTCGAATGGTACCATATTTTCTTTAAGTAGCAACTTGTTATTAGAGGTTAACTTATATTAGTCCACAGAAGCAAGCTGGTAATGAATTTCATGGCAGCTGACGCTCAAGTCGGAGATTCACCTTCATTCAACTCACGCGCAGCCTCGCTCCTACGCAACCGTCATCGCCATTTTGTTGGAACTTTTAGGGAGCCGTGAAACGGTACCAAGGGTGTACCTATTAGGTCACAAAAACCAGTGTGGTCATAGAGTACAGTCAACAGCAAATGTAGTTGATCATTTTAGTACTTTATCGCACTAACGTAACAATACTGAGTGAGTTGGGATGCGTCAAAGTAGTGAAAGCGAGAAGGTGCTAAAATGATCATCTAATTTTGCTGTTGACTGTACAAAGCAAAACTATACAAGGCAAAAATACAGATGTAGTGAATAATCCGTTCCCATCGTATGTCTGTTCAATCAATCAATCAATCTTTGTGTTTTATGGCCCCATCGATATTGTCGATGATTCCGCCAACGTCAAGGTTTAAAAAGGCACGTGTTTATTAAGAATTTGACCGGTGACTTCAGATTGCCAGGTTCACTTAGAAGAGTATCTAAAACAAAGGACAACACAAACATTTATTGTTAATCTAACTACTACAAAAACAAGTTGTTAGTTTTAATAAATTTACATAAGACATACACAAAGGGGGAGTGCACCAGGGTTAAATACGTATGTCTGTTAATGTGAAACATTATTGGTCAATGTCAAATGTCAGAATGAAAACTGGTAGTGAAACGGTAATTGATTGAAACTTCTTCGGGTCTAATACTATACCGAGTTTTCACGATGAGAACGGATCATCACTACATCTGTACTGTATTGTATACATATTATAGAACATTCTATTGTACCGATTGGCCAAAAAAATCTAAATAGTTAGCCATGTTACGAACGAAACGAAACGTTAGGAGGATGATGGCATCCTCCTAACCTTTTCCGGTTAAAAAGCTATGGGGACTATCCATAGGAAAAAAAAACATGTAGAACTTGTTGAAATTACCCAGGTTGTTGGCTATGTTACAATGTACAGTCAGCTGCAGAGAAACCTGATCCCCCTGCATAGAAATTTTGTCTGTACATTATTGTAGATGACCGTTTAATTCATCTATCGCGATTTTTTTTTCATATTTCAAATTTTCTACGATCTGACTCAACAAAAAAAATCTATATAATTATCAAACCCGCTCACAAAATTTCGAGAGAATCGGTTCAGAAATGCACCCTGTTGAGGAGAACAGTCAGAAATCTGGACATGTGTACTTTTCATTAACAATATACAAAGTAATACAACCATTCTTAAATTCCAAATTAAAGGGAAAAATTTAAAAATTAATGCTCCGAGCAGGATTTGGACCTCTTCTATTATTTCTCTTATATTTCTGCGTCAGGAGGGGGCTTAAATAATGAAATTCCTGGTTTTGTAAAACATGAATTTAACCACCCGTAGACCACACAATAGTTGATCATGCTCATTATTATCTAAATATTTTATCGCATTTTCATCAAATTATTCGACACGTCACGTCACGTAAAATACTTCCGAGGCAGACATGACCGAAACTCCCAGATGCCCTTAAGTTTACTGTGACGTGTGTGTTTGTGGGTGCGTCAAATCGGACGTTTGTATGGATTTGTTATACTGCTATAGGGTATTATTTCTACTGTGCAGGAACTCACACATTGAAAAAATGACTACCAGATGTGCGTTCATTTTATGCGAAATTGACAGCTAACACTATACCAAAAACAACTCAGAAAAACCATTAAAATGTGTGTAGGAGTAGAAATGATAAAAACATGCCTTAAATAGATTGTTGTCTTACCTCGCCGCCAGCCTTCGCACCTCAAATCAAACAGATTAATTGTTGACTAATGTCCAAACTAACCTCAGTTCTGTACCGCAAGCATTACGAAAAACATACAAACGGAACCAACATACCGTCAATGGAGATCGTTTTAAGGTGTTTTCATTCAAGAGTGTACTTTTCTGCTCGAACGTTCGATTGAACTTCCATAATATATAAAAACAATGTCACCAGATTTCTATTCCCCGACGCAAAAAGAGAGGGGTGTTATAAGTTTAACGTGTCTGTCTGTGTATCTGTGTATCTGTCTGTGGTCTCGTAGCTCCCAAACGGATGAGCCGATTTTAGTTTAGTTTTTTAGTGTTTTAGATAATTTTACCCCGAGTGTTCTTTGCCATTTTCATGAAAATCTGTTCATCCGTTTTTGAGATATTAAGCTTTGAAATGAAAATGTCGGGGGTTTTTCAACTTTTCTAAGTTGTAGTTCACTATGTAACGTGCTATGTCGTCACAGAGCACGCAGAACTGATGGCCGTTGGGGCGGAAAAGTTTTCAAGTGGTGACCACGTACAGGAAGGTGCAACGTGGGCAGGTGGACTAATGGGTGAAGACCAAATTTTTGGATCATCGTTAAGGCATTTAATACACCTACAATTTAATTGATTCCGTTGTGACACGAAAATTTGTCATGTAATTTATATGGGTAACTTTCGTGTCACAACGGAATCAATTAAATTGTAGGCGAATTAAACGCCTTAACGGTGGTCCAAAAATTTGGTCCTCACCCTAATCAGAGTGGGAAAGGGATGTCTCATTTTCTTAATTAAGACCAATGGAATAGCGGCCTTAGTGATGTCACATAAGGGTGATATCACCGACGAAATTCAGAATCTTCCACGCGTACCAATAAGTCGCGGCCAAAAAGCAATTCAATAAAAGAAAAAGACTGAAATTGACAACTCATTGCTCTTATAATTTGACCTACAGATTCATAACAACTGACGTCAACACGCCGGTTCGTGGTTTGTCAATGTGAACGACATATTTGCTCCAAAATGATTTGTCCTCTAAATCGAAATATTTTGAGTCATTCTCTGATCAACAAGTCTTTCTCATGTCCTATGTAAGTATTTACAATTACAACTTTTTTTTACGATAACTATACATCTATTGCGTTTATGAATATTGTACCTAGTCGGCGGGTAAGAAGTCAATCCTGACACCTGTCACTTTGAGGTTATAAACTGTATGGATATGACAGGTGTCAGGATTGACTTCGTAAACGCCGACCACTATAGGTTCCCACGGTGTCGTCATTCTGATTCTGATCATAAACGTAACGCAACTCAACGGAGCAGTGTGGCCCAGCTATAATCGCTACACATAAATGTACGAGTATACAAAGAGACAAAATTGTTCAGGGGTGTTATTCACAAACTTCCTCACCTTTCACCTCACACCTCACCCATTTTTACATGGAAAGTGTCAAAATTTGACAAATGACATTTGACAGTTTCCATATAAAACATTTAAAGGTGAGGACGAGTCGGTATGTGAATAAGAGGGCTTGGGACACTATATTTCTTCTTCTAGAATTGATAGCGTTATTGATTGTATATATATGAGTCGGATGAGCCCAAATATAAATATACTTAGGCTACGGTGCGGTGTCTGCTTGCCATAAAATATATCGTCTAGTACCCGTACCAGAAGTCTTATTGAGCTTACTATGGGACAAGTTCGATCTGTGTAAAAAAATGACCCATAATATTTTTGTGATTCATTGATTGATTAATTTGTTGTATGTAACAATATTTCCACACACCGTTCTCACATTCCACACATATTCGCAGGTACGCGAAGTCGTCACCGATGCGCCGGCGCAGGTAAGATGCGTATCACGCTTCCCGCTTACGTAATGTGACCGCCGCGAACCCAACACGCGCACCGCACACTGCGGGGCTGGACAGCTGGATTTACTAACGTTTGGCATCACATAACATTTTTTCACAAATAATTCATTTCTCCAAAGTTTTATTTCCCATGTAATTTTTATCAACTGCAAAGAGATGTACGTACGTACGTACAGGTGTAGTTAACAATGTTTACACCACACCGTGCGAAAAAGCGCGTTATTTCGCACGCTGCACGTCCGGAAAAACGCCAAGTGGTGACATAAAATTGTGTACAAAACACGGGTCGTAAAACAGAAAGCCCTCTCTCGAATATTTATGACCCTCGCCTGCGGCTCGTGCCTCAAAAATCTGCGATATCGGCCTTTCTTTGTTTTACAACCCTTGTATCGTAAATAGCTATTACAGTACATATGGTGCTACATTACCGCACGAGTGCGGTAATCAGCAGATTACGTGCATATGTCGAAACTTTAAAGAGCCATATGTACTGTAAAACCTTGTACGATACCCATGCAAACAGTTAATTCACAACTCGTGTCGATGTAAAACACTCCCTTCGGTCGTGTTTTAATTTATCACCACTCGTTGCGAATTTCCTGTTCTCTGCACTTGTATCGTAATGTACTATTTTCCATCGGGCAAACTTGGAATACGACTAGATCCGAAGTGGCTATCAATTATCGTATTAAATGATTGACAAGTTCATGTCTGTTAATGTGAAAGTATGTAATAAAGTAGTCCATGACAAATGTCAGAATGAAAACTGGTAGTATACATTTGACATGACAGATGTTAAATAATACTAATGGTACCTGATTGATTGACACTTCTTCGTTATGACCACAGACATCAGAGAAAAGCAGATTCGCAGTATTAAGCTAGATGATTTTTCATATAGTTGTCTCGTTAAATCCTTTTGGTGCACCAAAATCAGTTAGAATGCGACAGGTAGTACGATCATTTTCGGCTGTTAACGAATTGTCTCCATTTGAAAGCACACCAGGATGTTTAATCCCACATAAATTTTACTCACCACAACGTCAGTTGAGGATCTGTCAGATGTTACTTGTCTGTCTCTCTCAAACTTACTGATTTGTGCATTAGAGAGAATCGATTAGATGTACAGAAATCTGCTTTACTCTGTTTTATATCTGTGGTTATGACATGATTCGCTACATCTGAATGCACTTTTTCACCTTCATCATCATCATCAGCTTATTGCGCTATCACCAATAATACGAGTAAACGCTGAATAATTAGCTGTAGTTTATGATCACAAATGACCCATCCATATGAAAGTGCTTTCAGAATACAGGTCGTGAGATTATGTGTATCTGAGCGAACGCTCTATCCGCTTTACCTAGGACCCTAGTGCAAATCCATTGTACGCCGTGCTTTACCTTGCGCGCGCGATGGCAGTGACAGCACAATGGCCTGTCAAGAAGTAATATGTCCGCTAATATACGCGTCTGTCTAAAACCGAAATTAGCAGCCGATGCAATTTTGTACGTGCCTCTTCATAATTAAGATATAAACATGTAAACAATTTAAAGTTTTTTTAAACCTGTCTGTATTGTATACATTTTCATTTTGATACACCAATCGGGGTTCTAAAAAAAATAATTTTACCTGTGCATAAACGAGCAATAATTCCGCCATATTGATTTTTTAAGAATTTTTATATCCAGTGATACTCATGCCATCATGACGAATCGATAATGACATATCATTTATCAAAATCGGTTGAGCCTTTGTGTAGGTACGAGGGGACATAGGGACGGACATACATAAATACAGGTCATACATATAAGTTATGATATAACTCTCCTTTTGAGCTTCGCCGCAACTTGCGAAACCTTTGATCAATTTGCCTTATGTAAGAATTTACCTTTACCAGGTCATCAGTCCACCTTATGGGGGCCAACTGCTGGCAGTTTTTTTTATATCGTACTGCCTCCGCATCGACAAATCACGAAGCCTAAACACGAGGACATAGGTAGAAATTGTTTTTGGAACTTGTCTTTGGACATCACTAATTTTCGTTGACTTTTGATTTTTTGAACCATAAAGGTTGAGGCGACTTCCTGACTCGGTGGGGCGGAAGCGATATGTCAGAGGTATTTTGCTCTTTGACGTGAGCTTACTTATGTGAGATTTCCTCACTTGACGAAACACTGCCAGTGTTACGTTTGCGCAGTAGTAATACCACGCGCAGAAGTCGGTCGGTGCTACATTCGTATCGGTTGACACTGACAGCTTTCTCATATCGTACCGACTCCGCATTGACAAAACAGGAAGGCGCCTAAATAAAGCAAAGTACTCACGTTATCAGTAGACATGGTGTTGCAGCCCTTCAAAGGTAGCGTGTACTGCAGGTCTCCTCGCGCCGACACGTACTCGCGGAGACAGGAGGAGTTGCTGCCCAGACCCGCTGGGTACACAATCCCGTTGAACGTGTCGTAGATACTGCAGGCAAAGATATAAGGGTAATGATATGATGATGTGGTTGAATGGCGTGAGCAGAGGACCGGGCGTGGTGGCGAGAATTAGGGAAGGCCTGTGTCCAGTGGACGACTGCAGGCTGAAGACGATGATGACTTAATGAACACCAGGGGGCCTATGATGGTTGCCATTTTATCACTTATCGCCGTGGATAAGACATTCTTCACGTTCTGACAAGTATGCGAGTGCGAGAGTGACGGGCCACTTATCCACGACGATAAGTGATAAAATGGCAACCATCATACGCCCGCAGCCTAGGGGACACAGCATTAGTCCCTCTCACAGTTACATACTCGCTAGTAAGGGACAAATGCTATATGTTTGATATAAACGCGATGCTAGCTAGACTGATAGGATGACTTATGAGACTTGCGAGGTGTATTGATGGTGTCAATCCATCATTCATCATCTGTGTGCTCCATCGTTCATTATCTTTCATCTGAGTGTCTGTGGCATTGTTCTTAGTGTCCAAACAGATAAGATACAGATAAACTATTTGGAGTTCAGTTTTTTTTAATGAATGAACACTATTGGTTGTATGAATGTATACATAGCTTAGGAGCCAGTCGCCATTCGCTTCTCGGGCTTAATCTCTTGCAATACATATTTGTAAAATAAGGTATATGTTCCAATACTCGATACCTCAATGCCCAATAAATTATATTGACACCTATTTATTGATAACCTGTCATCATGAAATAAGATTGAAAGTGCCATGTATTGGGCCACAGTTGAGAAATAGGAACCTTAAATGGTTTAAGTTTTAGTATTCAACTTGAATTCTCAGTAATTGGTTATGAACACAATCGGATCATTGACAAAAAAGTCCAAAATGACTCTACATTTAAATAAATAAAATAATATATTAGGAGAAATATTTTACACAAATCGAACTAGTCCCTTTGTAAAGCTACCTGTCTCCATGCACGTCATTGTGCGCTAACGTGATGGTGATGTGCATGCTGTCCCGCTCGCACGCGACGGCGAGCGTGTCCGACGGAGCGAGAGCGCCGGGCCACGCCGTCGTGTCCTCGTCTGTCGCTGTTGCTATCGCTGTCGTGGATAGCTCTGAAAAAAAAAAATTTTGGTCATATTTAGAGCTACATTAATGGATCTTGGTTGGTGGCACGAGCAAAAGGCTATACAGAAGACCATAGTCATAAAATACTTGCTCCGTATGCAGGTATGTGCTGTTGTGTGCCTGATGGTCAAGTAAGTTTGCTGGAGTTCCCGAGGATACGCAGTTTTAAGAGTATCCTGCATTTCACTCTTACTGATAACGCAGCGAATCTCCAACCGTCTCCATGTCAGTTAAAGCTGGGCATTGCTATATACTATGACTTCTATGTTATTATACGATGCTACAGTTTTGTGGGAATACATTTATTTACGTACCATGAAATTATGTACAAGAAAACTTATCCAAAATAACGTAAATAAAATAATAGTACATTACTACAGTGAATAGGCATCTGGGTGAGCTCGCTTCATCGTCGGCCTCATCTTTGCCCCCTGGCTGGATGCTGGCCAAGAGCAATCCCATTTTTATAAAAAAAGAGGCTGGGACGAAAGACCTATCCGACCTCAGACCGATCCGGCGCTATATATATGTCTTCGGCCGGCAACCCCATATTTCACGCCGAGGTATGTATAGTGCTTTTCTTAAACATGCAATGAAATAAAGAATAAAGAAATCAAAGTTTTATTTTTAATACGCATAGTGGCATAAGGTCATGCCTGTGCCACAAATTTATGTGGAATGGAAATTAAAAAAGAGAACTTTGCCGGCCTAGGCTTGCAATATTTGTATGAAATTCCATTAACGATCTCTTGTCCTAGCCGCACCTGAAACGTCATATTTCGCAGCCACAAGGAACATAACATCAATATTTCATTGCATGTTTGAGAAAATAAAAATTTAAACTAACGTAAATCTAAGTGGCAAGATTGGTACTTAAGTATACTAATGAGTTTACACTGGTACTCCCGCGTATAATCAAGGCGTTATACGAAGCATGGAAACGCTTCTACATTTCTCGTGTCTATTATCATCGCTAAACGTCGACCGTTCCGCCCCGCATCCAGTAACAGTGGGCTTTCTACCTTGATACACCCACGGTATATTTTATACTAACAGTATATTTATTAATTGTATCTTGGCCTTTAGTTGAAACACACACTGAATGTGGGTACACAGTATACGCTATACGACCAGAACATTGCTCGTAAACTGTGTGGCAGTAGCTATTGCCTTCGGTCTTGTGAATGCTTGAATCTGTGGGAAGGGTACTGATAGATAAATTGTAATTATAAGGCCGGCTTGGAACACTCACGATTATATCAACGTTAAATATGGCACCGGCAGCTGTCATAACTACTATCGAAACTGGTCCATACAATTAGATTTCAACGAACACCACATACGAATACAGACGGTCTGGTACAACCACCCTTACTACTGATTATGAATAGTAATGATTAGATTTGATTTACTCTCCTAAGGTTGTCTGGAACTTCTGGAAGATATCGCTCTTTAAAGATAATACCGGCTGTTGTTTGGGCCTACTTATTGTGGTTATGTTCTGGCCAGTATTCTTTTATTGACTATGATTTTTATTCATTATGTGTGAGTGTATTGTCATAATTTGCCGTTGCCAATATTTCCATTCCCAGAACACTTTTACCGGAAATATGGCGGCATCCCATCGACAGGACCACTAGTGATTTGGGCGGCGCCCACATGGGTGCTGTCAATGAGAAATGCCTTTGATGACCCGCGAACTGAAAATTAAGTGCCGCTTGAAAGAAAGAAAGAGAACTAAATTTATTAGGATGTATTTAGACTTAGTATCGGCAATTGACCCTATTGCCCCCCTCCTCCTTGTATCTGCACCTGCTGGTTACACCTACTTTGTCTCAGGCCGTAAGGCATTATACCTAGTCATTATACTGTCTAATACACTTATACTACGTACACGCAAGATACACCAACTATTAATTTGTGATGCTTTCTGAGTTTCAAGCCGTTTTTATGGTCTAGATAATTATGATATGACATAAAATTTGACGTAATTTAGGTCGTAAAGGACCGTTGTTGACTTGGTGGGTCAGTCATAGACCATAAATCATAAAGTCTGTTACACACAACATAAACTTACAAAAAACTTTATGGGCACTAGACGACGACATATTTAAGGCCCGTGGTCCCAAATTTTTGTCTTATTTGCTCGCTAGTGATAGCGCGATATGCTATGGTCTTCGTCCACATCTGGACCAATAGTCTTCGACTAGGCAAGCAGGTGGGAATCGAGTCATATGGACGCCAAGTCTTTGTTTAATAGTTATATAAGGTGCTTCCAAAGTAGATGCCAATTAAAGCATGTTTAATTACATGAAACTAATTTACTTTAACTAGGAATAAATAAAAAAAATGTTTTCATTTTCCGAACAAAAATTCAATTAAAATTTTGCCGAAAAATAATCATTCTGTGCATTTACCTGACAAGGTAGTTATCACTCTGGCAAGTGAGCTACACATTGGATGCTAGTTGAAGTGGCCAGATTAGTGACAGTCAAGAGGTTTCATACGATAAACTACCAGATTCAATTAAACTGGAACCGAATCTCCAAAAATTCAAACAGTTCTTGAGGGCTGTCTTAGTTCAGAAATGTTATTACACCACACAAGATTTCCTAACTGAGACCTAGAAAGCTAAAAAATTGAATTAATGTAGCTTAAGAAACTGAATCGATAACAGCATCTTTACTCTTATGTTTTTAATCTGGTGTATCCATAATTTGTCACTTTAATTGTTCTGTAATTTGTACCACAATTTAAGTCTAGGTTTCATTGTGATAAACTGTATCATTAGAAATTATTATCATTCATCATACGAATATATTTAACTTGATAATTTTAGTCCTTTACGTATTTTAATACTTGATTTTATTGTACTCCGTATATTTATAAGTTTGCTGTGCCCTTGCAGGGTTCATGTTCCTGGAATTGATAAATAATGACTTATGTACAGCATGAAATGCAATAAATTAAATTGAAATAATCAAAGTAGTCTTAAGGATGATTTACAGTAGACCGTTCCGTGTCCGGGCCGGCCCGTTTTCTATGACGGCAAACGCAACGGCCGGCGTATTTCTCTAGAAGAAAACGGGCCGGCCCGGACATGAAGCGGCTTACTATGAATCATCCTTTAAACGTTAAATAATGATTATCTCATTAACAGGGTGTTACTACGTGGCACACTTGCATTCCTAATTTTCTTCAAAAACTAACATAAACTTTAAATTAGTTTTATACTTAAGCCTACTTCTAAGGACGAGTACTATCAGCTCTGAAAGTATTGGCATCTAATTTGGAAGCACCTTACATGTAACGTTAAGCAAACGTAAAATGTGTATTGATGTAGCGGTATGTTAACCCACCGAACTGGATTTTCGCAAAGCTAATAAAACGATACGCATATATTTTCAAGCGGTTCAGATACGGTATTTACTCCTTTGTAAAGAAAACGAAATGTAAATTCTTATTGAAATAGCAATTCTTATTGAATCGCGGGAGCGTGCATTTTGTCTTTAGCTGATGTCAACACAACGAATCCTCAAGTCAATAAAGGGTCGGCAACGCGCTTGAGATTCTTCTGGAGTCACAAGACTCCATAGGCTACGGTGTCTGCTTACCATTAGGCAGGCCGTAAGCTTATTTGCTACCGTCGTGGTATAAGAAAACAAGTCTAAATCCATTTTTAACCCTCGACGCTAAAAGAGAGGGGTGTTATAAGTTTAACTTAACGTGTCTGTTTGTGTATTTGTGTATCTGTCTGTGGTTTCGTAGCTCCCAAACGGATGACCCGATTTACGTTTTGTTTTTTTTGTGTCATGAAAATTTGGTCAACCGTTTTTGAGATATTGAGCTTTGAAATGAAAATGTGGTTTTTCAACTTTTATAAGTTGTAGTTATGTTACCACATTTATACATGGTCACTCGTTAATTGGTCAAGCGTATCTCCATATGCTAGACTCCCTATATATGCATATGCATATGCTATATATGCGTGCGACCAAGAGGGACGGAAAAGGTCTTACGCAGCTAAATTGAGAACTTGTTTAAAACGATTGACCGGTAAACAACCTCCTTTGGGCAGGTTATCGTTTGTTTTCCTCAAAGTGATGTCTGTAAAGTGTACTTTCCTAATAAATAAAATAAAATAAAGTCATATGAAATATTTAGTTTCAGGCAATTATAATAAAAATAATAAGGATATCACGAATAATGTTGAGCAAAGCTTGGTCAGCCAGAGGGTACGTAACGCTTTCGAGCGAGCGTTTCGAGTCCGCAGGAAGCTCTGTTCTCCATACAAACGTAGTTTCGCTCTCATTTTAAAACGGCATTCTAGAATAACATGAAACTTCGTATAAATAATGGGATCAGCCATTATCTAGGCTGGAAATTAGTTTATGTTGCTTGAAATTATAATGGAGAAAAAATACAGCGATTATTAAGGTTTTCATTCATGATCTGAAAAACTCAAACCTCGCTGTTTTTCTTTTCTATTAACAAAATCTAGTTTCCGGCCTGGGTTTGGTGGATCCCAATGTGTATAGAAAGTTTTATTCTTCATGTTAGTTCAATGTGTGTGTTAGCACGGCATTTTAAAATGACAACGAAACTACGTTTGTATGGAGAATCGAATTCAGTCGAGCGTGCCGGATCTACTTAAATCTCATTTTTTATTCTAAAAATGGCAGTACACCGTAACATACTATTGACGCGGTACCTGTTAACTAGCAGGAGTGATTATGAAAATCGAAGTTCACATTAGTCAAAGTATTAAACGCATCTCAATAAATATCTCGGCGGCGCGCGCGCAGGGTCGACGACCCCGTGTCCGGTCGTTGCGGGACTTGCCATTCGAATTGTCTTTTTTAAAAGGCGAGGCTTAGGCACTGGGACTAAAGAGCCTTCGGAATATGCAATACTATTATACTATTCTGTGCTTCGGACCAAAAACTAAGTAAAACGTTATACTAGTCTTCGGAATAAGCTCTGAAGTCACAAAAGAAGTGATAACTGATCTACAAAAAATTTGAGTTGACTACAATTAATTAAGAGGCCTATTCTTACCAGTGTCTACACGGCCGCTGCTTGGAGGATTCGCAACCCCAATGACTCTCTTTTACGGCAGGCGGAGGAGACCGCAGATAGGTCTGCGGTCTCTTGCCAGAGTTTACGCGGCCGCTGTTTGGAGGATTCGCAACCCCAATGATCCTCTTTTACGGCAGACGGAGGAGAATGTTAGCCCTATTCTTGCCCGAGTCTACACGGTTGACTGGAGACCGCAGACCTATTCTTGCCGGAGTCTACACAGCCGCTTCTTGGAGGATTCGCAACTCCAATGATCCTCTTTTACGGCAGACTGAAGAGACCGTAGCCCTATTCTTGCCCAAGTCTACATGTTTGACTGGAGACCGCAGACCTATTCTTGTCAGAGTCTACACAGCCGCTTCTTGGAGGATTCGCAACCCCAAGGACTCTCTTTAACGCTATGCGGAGAAGACTGTACCTAGACCTATTCATGCCAAAGTCTACCCTGTTGACTGGATACCGCAGACCTATTCTTGCCGGAGTCTACACGGGCGCAACTTGGAGGATTCGCAACCCCATTTACACTCTTTTATGACAGGCGGAGGAGACCGTAGACCTATTCTTGCCAGAGTCCACACGGTTGACGGGAGACTTCAGACCTATTCTTGCCAGAGTCTACACTGTTGACTGGAGACCGCAGACCTATTCTTGCCGGAGTCTACACGGGCGCAACTTGGAGGATTCGCAACCCCATTTACACTCTTTTATGACAGGCGGAGGAGACCGTAGACCTATTCTTGCCAGAGTCCACACGGTTGACGGGAGACTTCAGACCTATTCTTGCCAGAGTCTACACCGTTGACTGGAGACCGCAGACCTATTCTTGCCAGTGTCTACACGGCCCCTACTTGGAGGATTCGCAACTCCAATGATCCTCTTTTACGGCAGGTGGAGGAGACCGAAGACCTATTCTTGCCAAAGTCTACACGGTTGACTCAGTACTCACCTGTGGCGGTTGGGAGCTGCTTAGAGCGCGCGGTCGCCAGCAGCGCTAGGACTAGAAGTATGCTCCACATTATTCAGTCTGGAACAAACAAACATAATTTGTATAAATAATGTGTCAAACAAACAGGGAGAGAGGTAGGGGCACAGCGCAATCTCATCTTGCGAAAGACTTTGCAGAAGATATCAGTCATATAGCGGGTTGATTTGGAAAACTAAGCGTTCTTTGTAACGCCGCACTGACAACATTTTCACATACATGCATTTTGCCTATATTATCGTTTCTCTATTAATAACTGAAAGATAATGATACAGAAATATTCCAAAATTGATCCTTAATTTCCTTTTAACCATGTCCGTCCGTCCGTCTGTCCGCGGCTTAGCTGAGTAACCGTCACTACTAGCAATCTGAAAATTTGTATGGGTATACATAACAATCACGCCGACAAAACAGTAGAGTAAAAATTGAATTTTTTTCTTTAGAGTACCTCCCCTACACGTGAAGTGAAGATGAATTTTTTTCTTGCAATACCCATCGTGTGGGGTATCGGATAGGTCGTTTAAAAGAAATTAGGGTATTTTAAACCACTTTTTGATTCAGGAATCTGATTGCGTGATATTAAACTTTAAAGTTCAAAATTTTGTTGGAGTCATAAGTCCCCCCCTCCAGTGTGTGAAAAAATTCATAGCAGTAGTGTGTATAATGATTTTCAAAGGAAAGCTATCACAGCTAAGTATACATTATTAGATAACGAGTAATAGTTGAACTTATGAAATGTACCTGAAAAGCAAAACTTAGATAACGTTGTTAGTTGTGTAAAACATCTTTTAACTCCTCATAATTTAACGTGTGCTGGGCATCTACAGAATCCTGCATTGCGCGTGGCCCGACACGACGACGTGGTTGGTTTTTTAACCGACTTCAAGATTTCAAAAGAGGAGGTTATCAATTCGGTTGTGTTTTTGTTTTTTTTTTTTTTATTGTTTGTTACTCCATAACTCCGTTATTTCTTAACCGATTTGACAAATTCTTTTTTTGATTGTAAGTATATATATCCAAGTTGGTCACGTTTTTGTCAAAACGCAGTTCTGATGATGGGATCCACGAGGAATTGAAGGAACTCCTCAAATCTTTAAGGCAAACATATAGTGAATTTTGTGTTTTTATCAACAAGTCAAGCATTTTCATCCAAAAATGTGACATTGGATGAAGTGGAACTGCTGATGATGATCAGAACAGAACTCTTCAACGACGAAAAGTTCACGTTTGGCGATTTGTCCTCCTAGCTGTGTTTGTTAAGCAATTTCTATTTTCACGATTAATTTTTGTCATGCTTGATTTCTGATGATGGGATCCATGAGGAATTGAGGGAACTCCTCAAATCTTAAAGGCAAACATATAGTGATTTTTGTGTTTTTATCAACAAATCGAGCATTATCATACAAAAATGTGACATTTGATGAAGTGGAACTGCTGATGATGATCAGAACAGAACTCTTCAACGACAAAAAGTTCACGTTTGGCGATTTGTCCTTCTAGCTGTGTTTGTTAAGCAAGTTCTATTTTCACGATTGATTTTTGTCATGCTCGAGTTCTGATGACGGGATCCATTAGGAATCGAGGGAACTCCTCAAATGCGAAAGGCACACAAATAGTGATTTTAGTATTTTCATGAACTAATCAAGCATTTTCATTCATAAAAGTGACATCCGATGAAGTGGAACTGCTGATGATGATCAGAACGGAACTCTTCAACGACGCGTAGTTCACGTTTGGCGATTTGTTCTCTTCGTTTTGTTTGTCAAGCAAGCAAGGTTTTTTCATGATTCCATAAGGAATTGAGGGTACTTAGTCTTCTACCATTATAAACATACATTATAGCCATTTTTATTTTATTGTATATCTATCTAAGAGTGCACCATCTAAGTATAATAATCTTTTACCGGCCTCCCCCATTGAAGTCGGTTTTTTTTTCTTAAAAATTATATTTTTAACCGACTTCAAGATTTCAAAAGAGGAGGTTATCAATTCGGTTGTATGTTTTTTTTTTGTTTTTTTTTTTTTTTAATGTTTGTTACTCCATAACTCCGTCATTTCTTAACCGATTTGGAAAATTCTTTTTTTGATTGTAAGTATATATATCCAAGTTGGTCCCGTTTTTGTCAAAACGCAGTTCTGATGATGGGATCCACAAGGAATTGAGGGAACTCCTCAAATCTTTAAGGAAAACATATAGTGATTTTTGTGCTTTTATCAACAAATCAAGCATTTGCATCCAAAAATGTGACATTGGATGAAGTGGAACTGCTGATGATGATCAGAACAGAACTCTTCAACGACGAAAAGTTCACGTTTGGCGATTTGTCCTCCTAGCTGTGTTTGTTAAGCAAGTTCTATTTTCACGATTAAGTTTTGTCATGCTTGATTTCTGATGATGGGATCCATGAGGAATTGAGGGCACTCCTCAAATCTTAAAGGAAAACATATAGTGATTTTTGTGTTTTTATCAACAAATCGAGCAGTTTCATACAAAAATGTGACATTTGATGAAGTGGAACTGCCGATGATGATCAGAACAGAACTCTTCAACGACGAAAAGTTCACGTTTGGCGATTTGTCCTTCTAGCTGTGTTTGTTAAGCAAGTTCTATTTTCACGATTGATTTTTGTCATGCTCGAGTTCTGATGATGGGATCCATTAGGAATCGAGGGAACTCCTCAAATGTGAAAGGCATACAGAGAGTGATTTTAGTATTTTCATGAACTAATCAAGCATTTTCATTCACAAAACTGACTTTTGATGAAGTGGAACTGCTGATGATGATCAGAACGGAACTCTTCAACGACGCGTAGTTCACGTTTGGCGATTTGTTCTCTTCGTTTTGTTTGTCAAGCAAGCAAGGTTTTTCCATGATTCTATGAGGAATTGAGGGTTCTTAGTCTTCTATCATTATAAACATACTTATAGCCATTTTTATTTTATTGTATGGAATCTAAGAGTGCACCATCTAAGTATAATAATCTTTCACCGGCCTCCCCCATTGAAGTCGGTTTTTTTTTCTTAAAAATTATATCAAGTAACACTTATGGTATTTTACTTCATCTCATAGAAGAAAATATGTACAAAACTTTCTCAATATTGAATATGTATCGAAATATATTATCTTCAAAAAGCCATACCCGAAAAGTGTTGCATTTCGTTTACTCGTGCGCGGGTGACATACATGTGTCTCTTACTAATGGTCGTAGTTTACATGCATCGAGGCATCCCCTAAACCCCACTACTGGTTCTTGTAGAACAAAGATAGATAAGAAAAAATCGGCTAAGAGCATGTCGGGCCATGCTCAGTGTAGGATTCGGTAGTTGCCCAATGAACTTACTTTAAAACAATCAATAACAAGGAAAAGGGAATGTTTCCGCAACGTTTCATTCGTCTTTTACTAAATAAGAAATAAATAAATATAAAATTGGACCCGGGTATGTCCTAAAACTACGACCAAGACCACCGAGGGATGGGCAGCAGCATCCCTGGGGTGCGGTGGAGATACTGCGATCGCCAACCCGCATGCCAAGCGTGGCCATTATGGCATAAACCCCCCGTGAATTTGGTGGAGGCCTATGTCCAGCAGTGGACGTCCTTTGGCTGATATGGTGGTGGTGGAAATAAATAAATAAATATTGGGGGACATCCTTAGTGGCCTGTTGGCAGTTGGCACACAACACAATGAAATTTTTAAGGTACAAGAAGAAGCCGTACAAATAAATAAATAAAGCATTACATTACGTATACGATTTGGGTTTAATTTTACGTACAAGTTTTTATATCGGATAAATAAAATTCGCCGTCACGAAAATTATAAAAAAATCTCTCGAAAAACAAAAAAAAAGCTTCTCTCCGGCGGGGAATCGAACCCCGGTCTCCCGCGTGACAGGCGGGGATACTTACCACTATACTACCGAAGACTTAACGTTTAGTGCGAAATTAGCTATCACTAATATTACAATGGCAGTGCCTCACGACTCTCATCTCTCATTTCATATGTATGTTGCTGTTATCATTTATATTGCTTTTCAATTTTACACCTTATCCGAAGTGTTTAAAGTGTATTAATTGCACCTGTTTACTATTTAATAGATCGGCAGCGTTTTGGACAATTTGTGCGAATTAGATATCTCGTGGATATCTCTGTCCGAGGCTGATAATGATAAAACTGTTATTTTCTGAAAATATTTTAGCACACAAAGTAAATATTTTTTTCAAAGAAATGTTAAATAAAGGGGTAAAAAGTCAGAAGGTTTATAATCTTATTACTATTAATTTTATTGTAATAGTAGGTATCTTACTTTTAGTGACTATTGAATATATCAACTCTTAACTGTCACAAGTTCATAACCAATCTACCGAGGTAGGCCAGGTAGGTACCTAAATAAAGTGTATCCATTCATTAAAATTATCTGTAACAAAATAGGAACGTCCAAAAATGCCCGCATCCAAAGACACGTCTAACTTTAAATTATTTACGAACTCTTTGTCAACTGCTAAAAACCAGACAGACTTGTGGTTTGGAATCAATTCGTCAATCATCATTACCACTCATGCAGTAACAAATAGATGACTTAACCAAAGTTTGCATAATACTGTAACATTAATCTACTTAATAAAAAAAAGTATTAGCTTGTGGTCACGACTTGTACTTTCGTTTGGAAGGTGGAGGTGGCATTTCTAGGCTTTGCTATCGTATTACGACAACTTTTAGTTCCATCGCCAGTATTTTGTCGTCTTTGGTCTGGGCCCTTAAAATAACAAAGCTCCTCTACATGTAGCTAAATCGACCTTAAAATGAACGTAATAAACAACCCGTTTGGGTAATACTTTGTATGCCTCAAAGTAATACAGAGTAGTTTGAGGCAAACAAAAGCACAGAATAAGTAATAGTATCTACAAGACAAAAGCAACAAAGACAACTTAAATATTTCTCTGTTGCTCTTATTGAAATTTATTTATGGCTATCCCGTTAGGTAGTGGTATTGTTATCTGATGCCTAGTCTAAAGCCTGGGCCCCATTTCATGACGCCAAAAGTTACCATTTCACAAATGTGAACTGGTGACACAGGTAAATGGTCGTTATTCGTCTAGCACTTTAATGTTGCCAGTGTATGTTTTTTCAAGTACTTTTCTTCTAAAAGAAACAGCTAGTTGCATCGGGTATGCAACCGCAAATTATATTAAGGGGATACTTCTTGGCATTTCAAATGGGCAGGACTATGTCCGCAGTAAACGTCCTTCGGCTGATATGGTGGTGTGGTGGTGGATACTTCTTACGTTGATTTTGCCTGCCTTCTACTAATTAGAATCACTTCGCAAATGCGGAATATCGAAAAAATGCCCAGATTTAATTTTTTCTCACAATATGGACTTTTCAGGCTCAATAAACTCAGCGTCCATACTATCGATTCTAGAAGATGAAAAAAGTGTCGCCGGAAAAGTTTTGTTACTTTGCATATATTTATGTATGGCGGTAACAAAACAGACATCAATATTTATTATGTAAATATGGGGACACTTTATTTCTTCTTTTAGAATCGATAAGTTATTAATTCTCCGTTGATTGAGCCCACAAAGTCCATATTCTGAAAAAATATTTGCAACGCCACAATTTTATTGATATTTCCCTCTCATTGGTCCGCGTCGCTTGCAAACCGCTCGCAAATCGCTAGTGTGATACTGGTAAGTGGTAACCTAAAGGCCCATAATGATACCATATTAAGGCCGTGCAATGAAAAATATCGCGTTCTCTGAAATGCCGTATTGAACGTACGACTCATACGAGGGAACAATAATGATTATTATTTTTTACTTGCATTGTTCGTTAATTGTAAGTACCTATGTAGAATTGCAGATAAGTAAGTTGTCCTTAAAATTTGTAATCCTTTTTTCAGCGACTAGATAAATATATGATTCTGGACTATATGATTGTTCCCCTGCCTTAACATATTAAACGGCACAATCAAGTTCAAATGACGATAGTTTGGCACATATAAACTCTCATAAGAGGATATATGAACACATTTGCAATTTGTCCAAAAAAATCCCTTCCCGAAGAGTGTCGCATCTCGTTTATTCTTACATTGGAGAGATAAATGTGTCTCATACACGGGGCGGGGGAGTGCTTTACAGAATCGAGGCACCCCCTTAACCAATTTTTTTATTATAAAAACTATACTTAGCGACACATTTAACAACACCTGAAATGCCAGTGACCGCGGTGGCAAACAAAATTTTATTAAACTAACAAAAAATTAGAACATGACTGTCTGTACATATGTTTAATTGACCTGGATTCTTGGAAATTGCTGAATATTTACACACATGTGTCATCTACGCAGTACTACTACAGTCAACCTGAAATCCAAGTGAACAATTTTGCACATTATTCCATTGTGATAATGTGAAACTGTTAACTTATTTTTGCAGACTATACAACAGCACAGCTTGTATAAATAACATCATATATATTTTATAAGATTTCAAGCTAACATGGTCAAAAGTACAAGAAAAATCCAAAAGCACCAGAATTTCAACCGGGAAGATGGGTTTCAACTGTCGAGCGTCTGGCGTCCAGTGATCCAAAAGTTCACGAATCGGAAATAGACTGTAACCGGGACGAACGCGCGAGTTGATACTGTAAGTGTTGTGTGTCGCGATCGTGTTCGAGTTTTGAGCGAGAGTGCGACCGGTGGTAGTAGCTGTGACACTGCGGAAAAAGCGAACCAAGAAGAGGGTAGATCGCTATGGAGTGTGGTAGACCACAAATAAAACTCGCGGCACGTCAGTTAATCCTTGAAAATGGTGCTTGCAACAGCGCGGAAATATCGGAAACTCAACAATATTAACATTGGTAAACACCCCGTTTTGAACAGTAATTCAAAGATCATATATATAAAGCTTGAAACACACAGAGCGCGGCGCAGCGTCGTTGCGGAGCGGGAGCGGTTTTGTGGTAAAGCGAACGCGGTCCTGGGGACGCGGACGTCGCACCAAAAAACCGCGTGAGATAGCGGAACGGAGGCGGCGTGTGGGACATATGAAGCAGTAGTCGACACTATCGATAGTCATCAAAAATGCAAAACAGCCTCCGCCCCGCACCGCGCTGCCAACTGCCAACGCTCTGTGCAGACCCTTATCTTTTTTTTGGCAAGAAATAGAAAATGTCCCTAATTCAAGCCTCGGTGACGCTGAATAGTCATACTCATACTGGCCAAGAAAAAAATATAAAAAGACGGTCAAAGAGTGTGGGAAACCCAGGGGACGTTGCCAAGTAAAGGATGATTCACAGTAGGCCGTTCCGTGTCCGGGCCGGCCCGTTCTCTTGTAGAGAAATACGCCGGCCTTTGCGTTTCCTGTCATGTCATAGAAAACGGGCCGGCCTGGACGCGGAACGGTCTACTGGGAATCATCCTTAAAGTTAAGAAAGGAAGGGGACTACAAAGGGAAAACTAAGAAGTCATGTCGTAGGCAGGAAATATGGATGAAATTATTGCGTAAATAAATTTGTTTCGCTTTATTTGTGACGATTAAATAAATTACTACATCGACACAGTAAATTGGGCGCGCACTTGTTAACATACCCATTGTGTTAGTTGTAAGTATTACGACATGTGTGTTTGAGGTACGATGTATGTATGTAGCACATGGGTGTGCTGTAGTAGAACAATAATGTTCTTAACACAAAAGAAGCTCTCATAGGTTTGTATAAATGATCCTTTATCATTAAAAAAAAACTATCTTGTGTAAATATGACTTCCTTTAGGAAGACCCTTTTTTTTCGTGGAGAAAACCTGCGATCCAGGTACCCAGACATCGGGGAATGACTGGGCTATGTGATATTTCTATCAACTAAAAACTCCACGTTGACCGCCATCTGCGCTCTAATGCGGAGGACTCCAGGATCTCAGTACTGAACGCACTGGAGCCCCCCCCCCCCCCCCCCTCTTGCGCTTCACTCCTTTTGGCTCGTATTATTACGACGTCACCTTCCCTGGGGTTCATAGTCGGGTACTGTGGTCCCCGCCACGCGGTGTCCTCGCAACCCCGATAACCCCCTTTAGTCAGTCGGCTTTTACTACAGGCGGGGGAGACCGTAGACCTATTCTTGGAATACAATCTACTATTTTCCGCTTACATTCTACCAAACACTGTAAAAGCAGAAAATGGCTACGTTATTCTATCTCGAACTTATAAATACATCGTATTCTTGAATCAGTTCAGTATATTGGAATTGACAACTTTTCATTTTTTTTTAAGTTTGCTTTTTTCCGATAAAATCAAATAGAGGATAAAAAGTTAAGTAAAACTACATTTTTAAATTCTCGAAGATATTCCAATTTCATATACATCGTTTCACGCTTGCAGCCTATGGATCAACTACACTAAGAGAGCTTACAGTGCCTTGCGTGTCCAATTCAATAACGGCTAGATGCTGTTGGGGCAGTCACGCTTTTGTAGTGCGTCGGGCATGTTTGCGGAGGCTCGCATGGATGATTTCTACGCGATAATGCGCAAACGGGCAGCCTCCCAGATGTGCAGAGTGCGAGGCAGCGCCAACAGCTTCCTAGTGGCTATAGGGGAGAGGCTGGACAATCCATTCTTTCGTCATTGGGTGTCATTGCATGTTCCCAAGTACAAAGACTATAAATAAGTTTTAAATGTATTAGGGTTAAGATAAACTAACATAGATACACACCATTGTTATTAACGACTATGGGCCATGTGTCTGAAATAAAGTGAATTATTATTATTATAAATCAATTTCAAAAGTTCCTCATTCTAAAAGAGAGTAAGTGACAACTAAGGCGTCACAGCGCGTAACAAATCATACAGAAGCACTGTTACTAAGACAGATTTACTAAAGAAAGTGAACGGCTGTTCTTTTTGTGCGCTGTGACTTTCAGAATTTCATAGTAGTGACGTCATTACGACGATGGTAGGCTTTCTTCACTATAGCTGTCACACCGAATCCACAAGTCAATAAAGGGTCCGCAACGCGCTCGTGATTCTTCTCGAGTCGCAAGCGTCCATAGGCAACAGTGTCTGCTTACAATCAGGCAGGCTCGTTTGCTACGATTACCATACCATCGTTGTAGGTATAAAGTCTCTTCCTCGATGCATTTTCTTCAATAATTATTTCCGACTGCGCGTTGCCATCTCTAGGGTATTATAGTATCCATTATTTTCTTTTTCACCGTTACGCAACACTAACGCCTCATATCTAATGAAAGGATGAACAGTTATGGATAAAATCGAAAGCAACAGTCCCGTGGGTGGAGAATTCATTAGTAGCGGTAATGTTTGTTATTGGTTCTAATAATGAGGCTGATGCATACTAACACCGCCTATTCCACTCGCAATTTGATAGATAGATTAAACATTGACTACCAACACCAATAACGTAAAATTATAAAGAAATAAATAAATATTACATAATTGGTAACGTAAAATTACGTTTCTTTTTCATAAGTTTAATTTATTTTATAAAGGAACAATGGGAATAAAGGAAAATATAACTATAGGTTAGTAACAATATAAACTAAAATAAAAACAGAATTAAATAATTACAAATAAAAAACCGGCCCCCGTTATATTTATGTACAATTTGTTTATAGGTAACGTAAAAAAAATGTTTATTGTTGTGAAATACTCTATTACAGTTATTTTTATCAATTCAAATTGAATGCAAAATATTTCGTTTGATAACGAGGAGCGGAACGATAAAAACACTTCGCAAATTTGATAACAAAGATACGTCACGCAGCTAACAGCCAATTTCGCCAAAAACTGCAAGTCTTCGGTAGTATAGTGGTAAGTATCCCCGCCTGTCACGCGGGAGACCGGGGTTCGATTCCCCGCCGGAGAGATCCTTTTGCTTTTTATTTCATGTTTATTTTACAAGTTAATTTCGAATGGTATCGGTATTGCATCGAAATGTCGGTTGAAAAAACTTTATGTCGTTGGAATTGTTCCTCAATTATGCTGCAAGGTAAGGTGTGGTAGTGAAAGTAGTGATGCAATAGTGTACATAGGCTTTGTTGAGACCTAGGCATAACATAAATGCAGATTTTCTTAGGCTCGCTTTTATGAAGATACTATGCCGGTAAGTGATGTCAACTATACTAAAATTTCATCAGGCCTTTATTTGGTTTAACAGATATTTGTAAACACAGCCTTAGATTTTTTTATAAACGCAGGATATGAGGTGAGCGTCCCAATGTTTGACATCTTAATCCCTAAGTGACCGAGCTTTGCTCGGCAAATTTACGGAGAATAAGAGTTTTCCCGAAGATGACGATGATAAGATTATTCGATTTTTTCGAATTGTAAATTTCGCCGAAATCATTCAAACCCTCTCCGAAATCCCCGAAAATATAAATACTTACATAAAAAATTGTAATTGAGCTTACGTATTAGGCAAAAATAGTACATTACGATACAAGTGCAGAGAACAGGAAATTCGCAACGAGTGATGATAAATTAAAACACGACCGAAGGGAGTGTTTTAAATCGACACGAGTTGCGAATTACCTGTACGCACATGTATCGTACAACGTTTTACATTACATATGGCTCTTTAAAGTTTCGACATATGCGCGTAATCTGCTGATTACCGCACTCGTGCGGTAAAGTAGCACCATATGTACTGTAAAGTAAGTTACAATTATACACAGTCTCAATGTCAGATTTGCGTATTATTCAGGGCGCTCATCAACTTTATATTTAAACATTAACTCTAATGCGACGATATAGCGTCGTGTAAGTAGTGTCCAGATATATACGAGCACTTTGGTCGCTCCGATTAATTTGGCGGTGACTTACCTATGTGTTTTTATGTGCGTATGAGCGCGTGCGTTTGCGCACCCACCGTTTCGCTCGACGGCGATCGCTGGTTTCCGGGTGAGGGCAAAAAACATACGTAGATCACGGTTAAGTAATAGGCAGTACTTAAAAATCCCGTCTATAAATAAATAAAAATAATAAATATTGGGGGACAATCTTACATAAATCGACCTAGTCCCAAACTAAGCAAAGCTTGTACTATGGGCACTAGACGACGATAAATTGATAATATACATACTTATAAAGATAAGTAAATACTAAAATACATAGAAAACATCCAAGACTCAGGAACAAAATATTCGTGCTCAACACACAAATAATGCCCTGACCGGGGTTCGAACCCGGGACCTCCGGCTTCGTAGGCAGGGTCAATACCAACTAAGCCAAAGTGGTCGTCAACTAAGTCAAAGTGGTCGTCAAATGTCTATGACTCTCTGCGGGCGTATGATGGTTGCCATTTTATCACTTATCGTCGTGGATAAGACGCCTGTCACTCTCGCACTCGCATACTTGTCAGAACGTGACGAATTATTATTATTTTGTGACATAGGAGGCAAACGAGCAGACGAATCGCCTGATGGTAAACGATTAGCGCCGCCCATGGACACTCGCAACACCAGAGGGGTTGTATGTGCGTTGCCGGTCTGTACGGGATGGGACGTAATGGGAGTAGGTACGCTCTTTTCTTGAAAGTTTCAAGATCGTATCGGTCCGGAAGTACCGCAGGCTTGTACATGTACAATTAGGTTGTTGGGCTGCGTTACTTTACGATATCTAACAGTTATACGAGTAACTCTGTCATGACGTGTCAAATTAATCTTACTATGCGCCAGAGATGTTTTTCAAAATTAAAATACTGTTAATATCTTTAACTTGTGACGATGACTCGGTGGTAATTTGGTAATAGACTTTTTTGTGTTCTCACAACAGGAAGACGACCTGATGTCTACCATGATGTTTATCTTTAGATCGTAATAACTATACAATTGTAAGTACGATTACTTAATAATATAAAGAGTATTTGCATTGTATTCTCCTTAATACATACATACATATAATCACGCCTTTTTCCCAGAGGGGTAGGCAGAGATCACGGATTTCCACTTGCTACGATCCTGACATACAACTTTCGCTTCATGAACTTTCATAACATTCTTCATGCATGCGCGCCGATTTAGAGTACTCCTGACCTGGCCTTTCTGCAGAATGTCTCCGATTTGGTTGGAGTACGTTCGCCGAGGTCTTCCACTGCCAACTTTTCCATCCACTCTTCCTTCATACACTCGTTTTGTTAATCTTCTTTCATCCATCTCCTCTACATGTCCAAACCATCTTAGCATACCTTTCTCAATTTTCGTCACGATATCTTCATTCACTCCACACCTCCGTCTTATAACGGTGTTTCTCACTCTATCTCTCAAAGTAACGCCACACATACTTCTCAGCGCTCTCATTTCCACTGCATTCACTCGACTCTGATGTTTCTTCTGCCGCACCCAACTTTCGCTACCACACATTAGTGTCGGCACCAACACTCCTCTATGCACAGCCAGCCGCGCCTTTTCTGACACTTTCTGGCTGCTCATAAATATAACCACATTTAACCCTAATATAATAATGCACACATATATGGTATTCTACTGATAGTCAAATCAGCAACTTTTTCGAAACCGCAATGACCCTCGGTTAGTATGAAGTATGTACGGAAATATGCCAAATGACGTCACAATTTTCTATGGTTTGAACATACTCTTTTTATGTTTATGTATTTAAAAATCAATAAAATTGTATAAATAAGCTGTACTTTGATTTTTTCCAGTATTTTCCTAAGTTTTGTTTATTGGTAACGTAACAATTTTTTTAATGTTGTAAAATACCGTATTTACACGTAAGTAACCTTTTATATTTTTTTAAGAATGTCTTTCTCCAAAGTGGAACTAAGGCATTTTTACAAGCTTTTATTTAGTTTCACCTTCCCGTTGTGCTGTAATCAAATCTTGCAAGTTAAATTTGATCCACTTCCCGGTTTCCGATTGAGCTGAAATTTTGCATGCATGTATAAATCGGATGACAATGCAATATTATTATGACATAGAGCTGATCTGATGATGGAGACAGAAGGTGGTCATAGCAATTCCTAAACTACACAAGATAAACCCATCGTGTTTGGGCTCATTCGAACCGACTCAACAAGTAGTTTATGATTGTGGAAAAAAGTACAGTCGGCAATAAAAGCTTGTAAATTTTCGACCAAAAAGTTATTCATGTTTATGTATTTAAAAATCTATGAAATAAGTTGATGTTAGATTTTCAGGGAATTTTCGTAAGTTTTGTTTAAGTATTGATGGCAACGTAACATTTTTTTAGTGTTGTAAAATACCGTATTTACTCGTAACTAACGTTTTGTATTTTTTTAAGGATGGTTTTTTCTCTAAAGTGGAACTGAAGCGTTTTTACAAGCTTTTATATAACTTGCACTGTTCGTACGTAAGTATGTAAGTTGTCATCCAAATTTGCAATCCCTTTTTCAGCCACTTGCCGGTATCCGATTGAGCTGAAATTTGGCATACTTATGTAAGTTCGGTGACAAAACAATATTATGGTACCACCGAGCTGATCTGATGATGGAGACAGAAGGTGGCCATAGCAACTCCTAAACTACATAAGATAAACCCATCGTGTTTGGGCTCATTTGCACCGTCTTAACGGGTAGTTGATGATTGTGGAAAAGTACAGTCGGCAATAAAAGTTTGTACCAAAAATTAAAAATTTTGTGTAAACTTTTTTTAAAGTTAATTATTTCAACGGGTTAAAAGGATCCTCATCATCATTCTAGCGTTATTCCCAGTACAGTTGCATCCTGAAGGATGCCTGGGGTCCTCTACCTAATCCCAAGAATTGGCGTAGGCACTAGTTTTTACGGAAGCGACTGCCATCTGATCTGCCAACCCAAGGGGGAAACTAGACCTTATTGGTCTTGGCTTGTTAAGTGAGTAGGCAACTTGACTGTTAGAAGTTCTCAAGCCGCCCGAAGGCCTCTAACTTGGCCTAACTACTGTTATCATAGACAACAGCCGGGATCAACGGCTTAATGTGCCTTCCAAAGCACGGGAGAGCTCAGTTAGTAATCAGTAACCCATCCAAGGAGTGACCCCGCCAGATATTGCTTAATCTCGCATACCGCACGCGGTACGCGGGCGCCGCTGGGCCCCTAACGCTTCCTCGGTTAAAAGAATCCTCGTTACTAATAAGATAATATTGTATGTCACCTACATTTCCCCAATACCCTGCCACACAGACCTCGATTCGACTCGCTACATTACATAAGGACCGGCCAGACTTATCATTGACATACTTCCACTTATTACTCATTACGGCGAAAGTGTTATTCGACTGGGCATCTCAGCAATGTTGTAACTTGGCAGAGGATGGGAATTTCGTACTGGCTTCCCTTAACTGATTACTAATACGGTAGATTAATAAATAAATAATTAATTTTGTACTAAGCAGCAGTAACGCTGCTAACGAAAATTCTCAAATTAAAAGGAAAAATTTAGCGCTTCGAGCAGGTTGCAGACCTGCGACATCTGACATACGCGGCCAATCGCCTAGTAGTCGTTAAGTATGGAATGGCGCATCATTACTGATGATTTCTCAATGTAATTTGAGGCGTTTGGTGCCGTTAAAAGAAGCCTAAGTCTTCTAAGGTAGATGTCGCTGTACGCCCCCCTAAGGCGTTGTAAGAGGGAACTAGTGAAGGATTTCGTGCCCGAGCTTGATTGTTTCCGATAGCTCAGTGGCTAGAGCGATTGGCCGCGTATGCTAGATGTCGCAGGTTCGAATCCTGCTCGGAGCACTAATTTTTTTTCCTTAGTTTTTTTTTTAATTCAATCACCGTAACAATCTACCCTACACGACACCAGTAAAGAAAAATCTTTCCTAATATACTTATAGTATAGAAATCTCACAGTATAGAACAATCTATACTAATATTATAAAGCTGAAGCGTTTGTTTTTTTGTTTGAACGCGCTAATCTCAGGAACTACTGGTTCGAATTGAAAAATTCTTTTTGTGTTGGATAGTCCATTTATCGAGGAAGGCTTTAGGCTATATAACATCACGCTGCGACCAATAGGAGCGAAGACGCCGACGAAGTCGCGGGAAATATCTATTATTAGAAATAGAGACACATATAAAGATAAATTAACCGTGAGTTTGAACGCAGCCTAAGGCGGGAATGGAACGTTTGCCCTTACCACTATACCACCCAGACCACTACGTCATGACAGCGAATCTTTGCACAACTTTACAAAGGCTCACAGCCTCTCGCCACTCTACTTGAACGTAATAACTCTAACTTCCAGCTTAATTCTTTTTTCGACTAGAGTGGGAATCAAAAAGCATTTTTTTTTCTCAAAATTTCTTTCCATTTGGTTAGACTATGGTCAGCAAAGATTTTTCAAAACGCACATTAAAACGCTCGTTATTCCATTGTAAACGCGAAAATGTAGTATTTACGTATATTACCATACAAAGTAAAACATTATGTAACTCTGCTGTAAAACTGTGTCGGCGGGTCAAGACTGTATATTTATAAAGCTGACGCATCTGCCGGTTTTCGGCATGTCTGTGTGTCTGTCTGGGGTAAACTTGAACAATACTTAAACTTTGCTTCACTGAAACGCCGGACGCCATGGCGTCTTAGACGGTTACGGTAGCCAAAACAAATCAGACTGAGATGTATGGTACATAGCTCACTCATCTGGCGACGGTGTGGCGACGTCAGATGTAATGGCGACGTGGCCATGGCTTTCCGGTGAGGCAGAGGTGTAGAACCACTGCATGCTCATTAGGTACGTGGTGTTCGCCCTGTAGCCGAGGCATAGAACACGGTTACGGTATCCTCTGCCAGTCCTTAAAGGCGACTAAAAGGGGGTACTTGGGGTCGAAGACGGTCGCAGTTGGGGGCTGCGATCGTCTATGAAGACAGATGGTGGGGCCCACAGAGGTGTGACCAAAGAGTATAATAAGTATGTTGGGTGTGACTCTATGGCGGCACTGTGCGTTCCGTCGGAGATCCCAGAGCCGTCCGAAATGAGTTCAGGAGGACGATTGGTGGGTTTTTAGTCGGTGCAAGTCCAACATAACCTCCGCCACAGCCTCCGCACTGTCCCCGCGGTGCGGTGGTATCCATAATGGATTTTCCCTGGGGAAAAAAAAAGGTACGTGATGGTGTTGTGTTCCTGGTGGTGAGTAAGGTGTCCAGAGCTCCCGTGGATACGCTGTTAAGAGTGTCGGACCTGGATTTGTCTCTAGCTGTCTACAAATCTTATGATTAGGCAAGCTTTACTTTTTGCCATCGTCACGTTATACCTATGATAGAAAAAAAAACAATATTCATTTGTGTGCTTTTCAAACAAAAGGGGTACCTTTTCGTGGTATTAATAAACCATTATTTCCTGAACGACGCATTTGGCTACTTATCATGTTTATGATGCCATTCGAATAAGTTTTTAGACAGGCCAACTAAATAAGAACACAAGAAAAGCCAAAAATTGAGGACAAACGTTGCTCACCGCTCGCGGCCCTTGAAACAGTGAAACGGCTCCTACAATTATGTTATGACGTCATATAAGAAGCGAAGAAACAGGTGTGTAACTGCCAGGTTAAAGCTCAAAATTCATTAAGCCGCAATAAATAAGTTTTACTGTAAACAATCTAGCGCCAGACTTGGCACCTTTTCAGATAAGCTACGGAACTTGGCATCCTTTTAGATCTCAGTTCTTTTGTCGGTGAAGGCGACAACCACGCATCGCATATTGATCTTGACTGCCATTTTCACATTTATGTTTTTGAAGGGATTTAGTTTTCTGGAGCGTAATATTGCTAAACGATAACATCCCAACTAAACAAATAAACGTTTTCTTCTACCCATAAAGTAACAGGCGGACCCCGAGAAAGTCAATAACACAGTGTAGACAAGTTATTAGTGTTATATCGAAATACACACAACTGTACCGGAGCCGGTACTAAACACTCGTGTAGACAAGTGATACAAATAAAATATGTAGTAAACCAATTCGACAAGAGATGGCGCTGACGTTGAGATATAACGCTCTAAGGACATGTCGACGTAAAACCACTGTAAGATATCGTTTGTTGTCTTTTGCTAGGCGCACCGAATTACTTCGTCGGCCCAAGTATGCTATCTTGACGGCTCGATTCTAATAATGAATAAATTAAGAGGTTTAGGTTATATTTTGAGCCTCAGGCCTTCGAAATCGGGCATTTCGCCCGACCACAGTGCGAGATACGCCTTACCACTTGTGCGCGCGAGTGTATTGCTTGCCTCGCGTTGCACAAGGCTGTTCGGATTACGTCACCGTACGACCATTTCGGACGGGTGTATTCCGCACTGTACCACATAATAACTAAAAATATTTCTGTATCGTCCTAATAACAATAATTAATAAAATATTATTATTAAGGATTTTACATTTGTTTGTCACTTTGTATTTGTTAATTTGTTGTTTTTTTTATCAATTTCATACAGTGGACCTTATCGGAACAAAGATTCTTTTTGACATTTTGGTTTTATTCTAGAAAGTGACTAGATTTCTATTTTATATATATTATTATTTTTATGTTTTGATAATCCTATTGTGAATTTAACTAGATTTTTTTTATACCACGTTGGTGGCAAACAAACGTACGGCTCGCGTGATGGTAAGCGGTCACCGCAGCATATGGACGCCTGATTTCTTAATTTTGACATACCTAGAGCAATTCAATATTTTTTAATAAGAATAATAGTAGCATCAATAAATTCCTCTAAATAATTAACTTAATATAATGTTTTAACTGACGATTCGAAAGCGATGTATGCTAGGCCTATTTGAATAAAGAATTTTTTGACTCTTTTTTTTATAAGTAAAGTAATGGGATTGCTCTTGGATAGCATCTAGTCAGGGGGCAAAGATGAGGCCGACGATGAAGCGAGCTCACCCAGAAGATGCCTATTCACTCGTGCCTTAAAAAGGTCTAGGTTATATGAACTCGGAAATACAAACACCGGCAGAGAACGCGGACTTTAAAGTAAGATATCTGGTCTTCTACGGGCTCTATTCATTTGAAATAAAGGAAATTTTAATCAAAAGGATTGTCGATGTTCATGAAATAAAAATATATAAAAAAAACATGAATAAATAATCTGAATTTTAAAAAGCAGGCTTTTTTAAGAATTTAATGTTTTTTTGTCTACAGTGTCATAATTTTACGATTTACTCAAAATAAAGCCCATATCACCCCCAGTTATTATTATCAATATCAATAATGTTTCTGTATCTCATTACCTTATATTTCAAAAAAGAACTACGTATATAATGCATCGCAATATTCGCAATGACAACATCTTTAATGAGCGGTCAAACAAAGACATTGCTTTTTCGCCTAAGCCTTATTTACACACGTACGAGACTCGTATGCGAGTTTGACTACATTGCGTGGTTTGCCAGATCGATTGAACTCATCATACCACGGTAACCCGCAATGTAATAAAAATAGCATGCAATTATCGTATGTGTGTACCGAGGCCTTAATAAAGTCGTTGCTCAGGTAGAGTACTATGTTTTTTAACTACATATAAAGTACTATGTCAGCCTGTTTAGCCTAGTTGGTAGTGACGCTGCCTCCGAAGCTACAGATCCCGGGTTCGAATCCCGGTAAGGGCATTATTTGTGCATTTAGCTCTTAGTATATAAATATATATATCGTCGTCTAGTATCCATAGTACAAGCTTTGCTTAGTTTGGGACTTGGTCGATTTGTGTAAGAATCATCATCATCTTCATCATATCAGCCGAACGACGTCCACTGCTGGACATAGGCTTCCCTCAACATGGGGGTAAAATGCCAAGAAGAATGTAAAAATGTCCCCCAATATTTATTATTATTATTTAATATGCCGTACAAGTTCTATATAAGGGTTCCGCTGGGATGACAAGTAACTGAAAGGGTTCCGTATTCGCCATTTTGGCTATGGAACCCTAAAGACCCACTGTAATCTGTGGAGCCAAGCGGAACAACCCACACTCACCGCCGATGGACAGATAGTATTTTTATATCTCAGCCATTATCGGAGTTAAACTGGTTTTGCCTTTACTGACATTGCCTCAAATAGCAATGGAATAACCTGGTTAAGGTATGGAGCCAACTACGTGCGTCTTTGTGAGATTAAGATATGAATAAAAAAAACTGGCCAAGTGCGAGTCGGACTCGCGCACGAAGGGTTCCGTACCATTATCTATAAAAACGGCAAAGAGACCTGACCGGTATTTGAACCCGGGACTACCAGCTAGACTAAAGTGTTTATCTTTGGTTATTAATATGTATTATAGCTACCTATAGCTGCGGGTGGCGCAGGGCCGGTCATTGTGGAAGTCTTTAGGGGAGGCCTATGTCCAGCAGTGGACGTCATTCGGCTGACATGATGATGATGGTGATTAGCTATATTTATAACTAGTATTGCATGTTTATTACGGATACGTAAGTCAAAACTTTTATTTTATCATACAACGAAAACACTAAAAAGAACATTGCAATAAAAAACTAAAAACTAACCTATTTGTAAGTTGTGTGCAATCAAGTGGCGATGCCACACGAACGGTAAGTACTTGGTAACATACCTGTACCAACAATGTGAAATGAATGAATGAAATGAAATGAATGAATGAAATGAAATGAAATGAATGAATGAATGAAATGAAATGAAATGAATATTTATTGGTAACAAAGTTACAGGTCGTGACCATTACAAGTCTTACAAAATAATAATGCATTACAATTTGAAATAGGTTAATTGTTGACAATTGACAATATACTTATAGTAAAATGTAACTAGGTAGGTATAAGTAATTGTATACAGTGTGTAAGTCTAATACGGGCGATAAATTAAATCGGACATAGTATTCATTAGTGTAATCATGAATTAAAAAGTTTTTTTTAAATTACAGCTCATTACGACCCCATAATTATTATTTTTTTAATTTCTCAGCAGCAATGTACTGTAAACATGGTTGCGGTACCGAAATGTCAAATGTTCATTAGCAATACAACAACGTGAGCGTGTTTGCATTACATTGCGGGCTGAATTATTTTGTATGGACAAAATTATTGTTGCAACTTTAAGTAAATGTTATCTAATTACCTTTACTTTGTCCTATACTAACCACCGTTAAGAGATTCGCCCGTATTAGACTTAGGCTGGGTTGCACCAAACCGTCTGTAATTGTAAGCGGTGTTCGTTAAAATTTGAATGTATGGAAAGTTTGACAAGTTTCTATGGGATGACAGCTGCCGGCGCCATATTTAACGTTGATCGGTCTGTGATCGTAAGTCGGTGCAACTCAACCTAACACACGTATATGTAGAGGTATACACATGTTGTTCATAGTGCACAGGTTATAGTTAGCAGATAGGTCGCAACTCTACGAGCAAGGTCAATATCGATGCGCATCGCTGGCATGCGCACTGACTGATCTACAGCGTATAATCTGGTGGTTTGCCACGAACTCAAGCTCCGCTAACGAATTCAAGCTTCGATTAGATTGGGACTAGGTCAATTTGTACAAGACTCTTTGTTTGCGATTTACTACGATTATTTGTTTAAACGGCGCCATCTAGAGGTGATTAGATTAAACATATTACAACCCTCCTTATCTCGACAACTCCCTGACCGATTTGAACTCATCTACTCACTTTGGGTTGAACTCTATTCCTTTGTAATAAGGGTGATGCCTGGCAACCAGAGTTGTAAGAGGTGAGCGAGTGGTTGTAAAATATTTACTTACCACAATTAGGTTCGCGCCTTGCCTTTAGACATTGATTGAAAAAGTTATCTACATAAATAGCGTCTCCTCTTATTTATTTGTATGCGAGAAAAACTTTTTATGCACATAAGCCCAAAATAGACGATGCGTGTTGTTTGGTCTGCGTATGGCGCCTGTCATATTTCACAACGTTCTTATCAGCGATAGTTACCGTCGAACAATAATTTATATATACTCGTACACATACAAACGGGAAAAGAGAACGAATACCAGTTTACTATGACCAATTCTACTTAAAGTATATGATTGGTCATAGTAGAGTAGCTTGCGCAGTGATGTGCATCGATCGTGACCTTCTGACCGCGACCTACCGCGAAACCCGATCCTTATATATGTTTGGTGTTACACTAGGACACGGGATATACATACACTGGCTAGTTTGTAGTAAGTGATTTGGTGTCATAATACTGTAAGCTTAAATTTTTTAGGGTTCCGTAGCCAAAATGGCTAAAACGGAACCCTTATAGATTCGTCGTGTCTGTCCGTCCGTCCGTCCGTATGTCACAGCCGATTTACTCTGAGACTTTGAGCACCACAATTATGAAATTTGGTAGGAAGGTGTATGCTATGAACCGCTACAGAAATATGATGTGAAATACCCCCCACCACGCACCCCATACATGTAACAGGGGGGTCAATTTTTTTTTTTCAATGCACATAGGCGTGTGGGGTATCGATGGATAGGCCTTCAAAAATGACATAGATGTTTCTAGAAAACTTTTCCATTTAAGTCAACAGTTAGTTAGATATTAGCTGTCAAAATCGTAAAAAGTGTGTCCCCCCACCCTCTAATTTCCAAACTATGAAGTTTAAAATTCTGAAAAAAAATCAAGATGATGTACAATTATAAATACTTTCAACGATTTTTGGTTTGAACAACATAGGTTTAACGGTTTTTGAGTTATTGCTGAATAACTGTCTTGCCCAAAAAAAAGGGCCTAAGTGCCGTGACTTCCCTATAAAGATACAACCTTTTTTTGATTTACTGTATTGTGTAGTGATTTTAAATGTAGATTAGGAGGTGTCGGTACGGAACCCTTCTCTGTGCGTGACCCGACAGGCGCTTGGCCGGTTTTTTTTTTAATTTATTGTTCAGAACACATACAGTCATACATAAAAAGATAGAGGTAAGACCTAAAGGTTCATAAATACATACAAACATTGAGTAAAATATACGAAAGCGTCTTAGCGAGTAAGGAAAATAAGTAGAACACTAAGTATTTTATAGCGATATCAATTTGGATCTTGTACCTACCTACGTTCTTTCAAAACATCAAGAGAATGCATAAATAGACCGATGTCACAGAAATACTCATATAAATTATATTGAATGAAAAAATAAATAAATAATACAGTTGTTACAATACATCTAGAAAACCTAGACTAGCTTACAGCCTAGTAAAGCGGGATGCCATAATGTGAACCTTTTAGCTGTCTAACATCGGTTTTTTAGAGAGTGTACATTTTGTATGCAAGTTTATTCTGCGGCAGTCACGAGCAGAGTACACAATACTTTTATAGAAAATCGTTATAAGTAGTAATGCACTTACAACCTTTTGATTTTAGCACAACAGGTTGTTTAGTTTCCCAATATTCTCATAAAACAATTGAATGGTGTGAAATCTTATTCCAAACTAACTCTACATCTCGTTCATTTGAAAATGTGCCCTAATTACAAAAGAATAGGGTTGTTGTCAACCGCAGCAAATATTATTGCAAACATAATGGTGTTCGTAATAGTCTATCAGTTCGAAATTTAAATACCAAAGCGTGGTATTGGATTTTAAAAAGTAATGAAAAGGAATAAGGTTGGTTTTCTAATGATATAGCGTAGTTAACGTTGGTTCAACAATGAATGATAGAAAAAGGAAAAAATATAAGAGATTTCATTATTTATTTGGCCTTGTGTGTAATGGAGTGTTATAGTATTCATGGTAAGTCAATTACATGGACACTAGAGTCTAGTATACACGTAATTGACTCTAGTTACTGGATATTTCTTTAGAGACACACACCTTCTAAATTCTACTTAAGAGTCCGCAGGATGCTCTGTTCTTTACGTAGTTTCGTTCTCATTTTAAAACGGCATGCTGAAACTTAATACGACATCGGATCGGATGTGCAAAACTTTGTCTTATTTTATGATGAATAGTAAATACTTCTATAGTAATTAAAAACCTATTTAGGGACGGTTATATTATACCTATACCTACAAAGGAAGTCGTGCCTATATTCGCACAGCATCCAATGCCGTTAATTATCTACGATGATATTTATATTTCATACGCCGCCTACTAGGAAGAACTTTCAAGGCTTTATCAACGTAATATCTATACAATTAACAAGTTTGTTTGTGAGACATTCTCAGAACGGATTTTCCGGTGACAAATAATAGTGATTCAGGAGATGCAATATGAGAAAGATTACGTACTAGCTTTCAATCGTGTGTGTAAGTGTGATCTAATAGTACATTGTTTAACGAGGGGCGTAAGACAAAATCGCGAACGAGATACTATCAGAAGCCCGACGCCGAAGGCGGAGGGCTTTTAATGACTCGAGTTTGTAATTCTATTACGTCCGAGTTAATCACAAGGTTTTTTATCACATTTGTGAGGAAATAAATAACGAAAATCCAAATTCACCTTCACCTCCAGTATCGGTGCACGATCGCTGGGGCGTCCTCGCGAGAGGATCGTTTCAACTAATGACATGGAAGTATTCTTGCGGTACGCGGCCAACTACATTTTTTAACCAATCAGATCACACACAAACTCATAATTCCCTCGGGAGTTATGAAAATCAATAACTCCCACAGGGAGGTAAATCGGCTATAACCTTTCTATACGCCTGCGTACAATAAGGACCTTTACGAGAATGTGATGCAAATGTTATTTTACACACTAAAAATGACAATACGGTACTTTAGTGATAGTCAAATCAGCAACTTTCTACGAAACGTATACAAAGAAGTTAAAAATGTATTTATTAAATAGTCGAATGGATGAAACTAGCTCCTAGCTAATAATCTAATACTGTTTTAGTTGTTTTTGTTTTAGGTCTAATTAAAGTAAAGAGTGTTTTATATTCTCCAACAAACTGCCATGCAGTTTGGCGAAGATATAAATATATTAAATGTGTAACTTTTTTGGATTAATACTAAGAAAAATAAAAGATAAAACGCTCGGTTAGTATGAAGATGGTAAGGAAATGTGCTTAATAACGTCACAATTTTCTATGGTCAAACTGCAACCTTTTTTCATATTTATGTAGTTAAAAATCTTCAAAATTGCATAAATAAGCTGAAGTTGCCTTTTTCCGAGTATTTTCGTATGATTTGTTTATTGGTAACGTAAAAAATATATTTTTAGTGTTGTGGAATTCCCTATTCTATCTAGCCTAATAAGTTTAAAACGTTACGTACACAAATACTTTATTTATAATACCAAGTTACATGTCAGGGTTACGTAGGTACTAATACGTTGGTATAATTATATTTATGTTGGAATCACTTTTTCCGACTTAGGTAATAATTGATCGCCATTTAAATGCAATAATATGAGAAAGCAGACTATTAGTTTTTATAAATATTTCCAGATTATTAAACAGAAAATCCAAGTAATGGTCACCCTATTGCTTTTGACACATGTTGTAAGAGAAATGATTTAATCTCGTGCGGTGTAGGGTGACCAAATTGTGTATTTGTTTCAGTCTTGATTTAATGAACAAAATTTTAGTTTAATCATATTCTGCTGTGCCTACCTGCTAGCCTGCTACCTATCTTAAGCAGTAATATAAGGCGGAGCGGCATTGCAAATCATATTTTAGACCACGATGAATAATGTCAGTAAGTAAACCTCATACTGAAGCCCTTCTTCAAGAAAGTAGGGTATAATTTTTTAAGGGTCTGCAACGTACATGGTACTAGAACCGCTACCATTAGGCCCTACGTCTGTTTGCCAACAATATGGGATAATTAAGTATGAAACAAGTGCGAGTCGGACTCGCGCACGAAGGGTTCCGTACCATTATCTAAGTATAAAAAAACGCCAACAACTACTCTGTTGTATGGGAGCCCCCCTTAATTATTATCATTATTTTGATTTTAGTATTTGTTGTTGTAGCCACAATAAAAATACATAATCTGTGCAAATTTCAACTGTGTAGCTATTACGGTTCTTGAGATCTAGCTCGGCGAGTGGTAGCCATGAAAAAGGGCTAAAATATTACGTTTTTTGTATGGGACCCCCCTTAATTATTATTATTATTTTGTTTTTAGTATTTTTTGTTATAGCGGCAACAGAAATATACAATATGTGAAAATTTCAACTGTTTAGCTATTACGGTTCTTGAGATACAGCCTGGTGACAGACAGACGGACGGACGGACAGCGAAGTCTTAGTAATAGGGTCCCGTTTTTACCCTTTAGGTACGGAACCCTAAAAAACATACCGATTCATATTTCCAAGAGCTCCAATAGATTGGTTATTAAGTGACCTCGGTATGGCCTTACCGTGACAATATGCTTATGTAATGTTTTGCGAATAAGCATGATTGTTATTGTCACAGTGTTGTCGTGACAATTCCGGTTTGACTAACGTTTCTGACAAATGGGTTGCTTGTTTGTCTTAGTACTTATAACTTATATAACACCAGTGATTGAATGCGATTGGTTTAAGGGTGAATTCCAAAAAAAATTACATAGTTAAAGGGCTTTAGTTAAGAAAACTGTTAACTTAGTTAAACTGTTAACTTAGTTAAAAACTTTAATTGATTCCTCTGTGCTACGAAAGATTTGTAACACAAAGGAACGTCCTTAATATTTGTAAATTTATTTTTATTTAATTGTTAATCAGTATATTTTTTTAATCATTATTATTAAGTAAGATTGTCAGTTTTTTTTAATTGTATAAATTCACGCTTTGACTTGTAAAAGTGCCCTTGTGGCCTATTTGCAGAATAAATATTTGATTTTGATTTTGATTTTTTCTGAACTAAAGCCCTTAACTAATTACATTTTTTTGCAATTCACTCTTAAGGCGAATGTACCTATCCCTAAAAATTTAGTCTCTCTCACTCGTTTATATATTTATGTTATTTCGATATGCTGTACTGTTCGCACACGGGAACTTTACAAAAATCGCAATAAGAATAGGTTGTTTTGTCAAAACAGGCCATTGTTTCGAAAACGTGTAAGTATAATTAAATTTTAGGTGTGAAATTTTACCTAAAATTTAATTATACTTACTAAAATTTAATTATACCGATATTTTTTCGTGAAACACCAAAGTTTGTTATATTTTTTCTGATATTGCTGTCGCTTATTTGGTCCTAAAAGTCACCTTTTTAACCGACTTCAAGATTTCAAAAGAGGAGGTTATCAATTCGGTTGTATGTGTTTTTTTTTTTTTTTTTTTTTTAATGTTTGTATTCCATAACTCCGTCATTTCTTAACCGATTTGAAAAATTCTTTTTTTGATTGTATGTATATATATCCAAGTTGGTCCCGTTTTTGTCAAAAGACAGTTCTGATGATGGGATCCATGAGGAATTGAAGGAACTCCTCAAATCTTTAAGGCAAACATATAGTGATTTTTGTGTTTTTATCAACAAGTCAAGCATCTGCATCCAAAAATGTGACATTGGATGAAGTGGAACTGCTGATGATGATCAGAACAGAACTCTTCAACGACGAAAAGTTCACGTTTGGCGATTTGTCCTCCTAGCTGTGTTTGTTAAGCAAGTTCTATTTTCACGATTAATTTTTGTCATGCTCGAGTTCTGATGATGGGATCCATGAGGAATTGAGGGAACTCCTCAAATCTTAAAGGCAAACATATAGTGATTTTTGTGTTTTTATCAACAAATCGAGCATTAGATACAAAAATGTGACATTTGATGAAGTGGAACTGCTGATGATGATCAGAACAGAACTCTTCAACGACGAAAAGTTCACGTTTGGCGATTTGTCCTTCTAGCTGTGTTTGTTAAGCAAGTTCTATTTTCACGATTGATTTTTGTCATGCTCGAGTTCTGATGACGGGATCCATTAGGAATCGAGGAAACTCCTTAAATGTGAAAGGCACACAAATAGTGATTTTAGTATTTTCATGAACTAATCAAGCATTTTCATTCATAAAAGTGACATTTGATGAAGTGGAACTGCTGATGATGATCAGAACGGAACTCTTCAACGACGCGTAGTTCACGTTTGGCGATTTGTTCTCTTCGTTTTGTTTGTCAAGCAAGCAAGGTTTTTCCATGATTTCATGAGGAATTGAGGGTACTAAGTCTTCTATAACCATTATAAACATACTTATAGCCATTTTTGTATTTTATTGTATGGAATCTAAGAGTGCACCATCTAAGATTAATAATCTTTCACCGGACTCCCCCATTGAAGTCGGTTTTTTTTTCTTAAAAATTATTAACCGACTTCAAGATTTCAAAAGAGGAGGTTATCAATTCGGTTGTGTTTTTTTTTTTAATGTTTGTTACTCCATAACTCCGTCATTTCTTAACCGATTTGAAAAATTCTTTTTTTAATTGTATGTATATATATCCAAGTTGGTCCCGTTTTTGTCAAAAGGCAGTTCTGATGATGGGATCCATGAGGAATTGAAGGAACTCCTCAAATCTTTAAGGCAAACATATAGTGATTTTTATGTTGTTATCAACAAGTCAAGCATTTGCATTCAAAAATGTGACATTGGATGAAGTGGAACTGCTGATGATGATCAGAACAGAACTCTTCAACGACGAAAAGTTCACGTTTGGCGATTTGTCCTCCTAGCTGTGTTTGTTAAGCAAGTTCTATTTTCACGATTAATTTTTGTCATGCTCGAGTTCTGATGATGGGATCCATGAGGAATTGAGGGAACTCCTCAAATCTTAAAGGCAAACATATAGTGATTTTTGTGTTTTTATCAACAAATCGAGCATTATCATACAAAAATGTGACATTTGATGAAGTGGAACTGCTGATGATGATCAGAACAGAACTCTTCAACGACGAAAAGTTCACGTTTGGCGATTTGTCCTTCTAGCTGTGTTTGTTAAGCAAGTTCTATTTTCACGATTAATTTTTGTCATGCTCGAGTTCTGATGATGGGATCCATGAGGAATTGAGGGAACTCCTCAAATCTTAAAGGCAAACATATAGTGATTTTTGTGTTTTTATCAACAAATCGAGCATTATCATACAAAAATGTGACATTTGATGAAGTGGAACTGCTGATGATGATCAGAACAGAACTCTTCAACGACGAAAAGTTCACGTTTGGCGATTTGTCCTTCTAGCTGTGTTTGTTAAGCAAGTTCTATTTTCACGATTGATTTTTGTCATGCTCGAGTTCTGATGATGGGATCCATTAGGAATCGAGGAAACTCCTCAAATGTGAAAGGCACACAAATAGTGATTTTAGTATTTTCATGAACTAATCAAGCATTTTCATTCATAAAAGTGACATTTGATGAAGTGGAACTGCTGATGATGATCAGAACGGAACTCTTCAACGACGCGTAGTTCACGTTTGGCGATTTGTTCTCTTCGTTTTGTTTGTCAAGCAAGCAAGGTTTTTCCATGATTTCATGAAGAATTGAGGGTACTTAGTCTTCTAACATTATAAACATACTTATAGCCATTTTTGTATTTTATTGTATGGAATCTAAGAGTGCACCATCTAAGATTAATAATCTTTCACCGGACTCCCCCATTGAAATCGGTTTTTTTTTCTTAAAAATTATTTATACCTCGACGGAGGCAAACAAAAATTTTATTCTTACGAAAATGTAGAGGTTCAAATCATGATTTTATATGTGTTATAGTGAAATACTCTACAAGGTTACTTTGTTAGTGTTGAAACAAATTTCAATATGAGAAAAAAATACCAGCGGGATTCGAACTTGCATCCCCTATTGCCCTTCGCGGGCATTACATAACGGGTCAAACATACACCGTAACCTTGCGTACATTTAAAAATGTTACCCTATCAAAGCACCCCGAAGGTTGTTTGGTTGTTCCAATTTTTTTATCAATAAAGGCAATGGCCCTACTTCCTTAAAAATCTTTAAGCGCGATGCCAATCTATTATAATTTTTAGGATGCATTGTATTAACAGCTAGAGATAACTAATAAAATACACCTATATTGTAGTGGATGACCTGCATCGCTGGCCTTGACGTGTTATTGACGGGCTGGTAAATCAGAACATGTCTACCCACGCCGCGGAATATGACGACACACTGACATCATCACAGGTGAAGCTTACTTGTAAGTCTTGTATCCAATACACAAGCACTTGAAGCTTGCACTTCGTAAATTATTGTAAAAATGAGCCAATATTTTTTGGACCTATAGTTTAAAAGCTAGAGGGGCAGACACATTTATAGTTTTAGTGATTATTTCCGAAAATATTCAGTTGATCAAAAATTGTTTGATTAATACCTGTAATCATTTTGAAAGACCTATCCAACAACAACCCACACCATAGGGTTAAAAAAAATAGATTTTATTTTACCACATGATTAATTGATTTACATATAAATGCCAAATTGCAGCTATCTAGCACTAACAATCACAGAGAAAAGACGGACAGACAGACGGACATGGCGAAACTATAAGGGTCCCTAGTTGATTACGGAACCCCAAAAAGGATTATACAAAGGGGTTGGCAAACAAGCTTACAGCGTGATGATAAGGAGATAACATTGTTCATAGCCACTTGTGACTCTACAAATAAACCCGCTTTATTGACTTTTTCGATAGTTATTCTTTTTCAATTCGATTTGCGGAAAACAAGGTAAAGGATCAATCCTAACCTCTCAACCTGAACTAGTGCTAAAGTTGTCGGCAGCGCGATCGGTTCGAAGCATGTCGAGCAATTAATCGACGTTAAATATGCGAATGACCCGTTTCATTAAATTTTAATAGGCTACCTTTTGGTGTCATTAATGCGCCTTTTCTTTTTCAGTTTCCCCTTTTGCGAGATTGACACATTTATCTGTCTCGTTGCCAATGTTCATATTATTATTACAGCAGAAGTCACATTCAAGACGGCCTCGCCTCGAGGCCACGTCCATCTTCCATTGGCTCCGACCTTATTACGTCATCATAAAGCGCATTATAGGTTGCAAAGCGTATGGAAAACCAATAATATCATGCCACCACCATCCAACATATCAGCCAAAGGACGTCCACTGCTGGACATAGGCCTCCCTCAAATTCACGGGGGGTATATGCCATAATCGCCTCGCTTGGCATGCGGGTTGGCGATCGCAGTATCTCCACCGCACTCCAGGGATGCTGCTGCCCATCCCCCGGTGGTCTTGGTCGTAGTTTTAGGACATACCCGGGTCCAGTAATATGATGCATTCGCAGTAAAAGCGAGACGAGTCTGACATCATTATTAAGGGGATTAGTAACGACAGATGGTAGTTTGTTAAAGAAGCCTCTTAAGGGGAGTAGGAACGCCAGATACCATCAGGCGGGCCGTACGCTTATTTGCCTCTGACGTGGTATAAAAAAATGATAGTCTATTTTGAAACGCAAATGAGTCAGATTTTAATTCTTATATAAAATATATGTTAAATTTTAATGTCTTATGCTTATTAATAATTCTGAACTTTTTAGTTTAGTATTTTAGTTAGTAATTTGTCATTTTATATTGATTTAATGAAATGTTTAGAAATTGTAATATTTATTAAAATTTCAATCAATCTGAACGTATACATTTTATGTAAAACATGAAATACTACATATGTCAAAAAACATGATATCATAGTATTGTATAAAATAATTGATAATATGATCGTAATTACTTCCACGTTAACTTAACACGAGCCAGGAAATTGATTCGCAAGAAAAGTAGTAATATGCTCGAGAATGCCATGTTATATAATTTTTCTCACAGTTTTAATGTATCATTAAAAAGGCACATTTATAGTTTCCTGAATCTTGTATTGGTTTTGTGAGAAAACTTGTAATAAAGTTAGTGCGTATAGTTAATAGTGAAGTAATGTAGATACAATTGTACACGTATCTTTTGATCTCTTTTTTCTCACGGCTCCTCCATTCTTTATTTTCCTTGATTCATATCTAAGTATAAACGTATTATTAAACTGTGAAATTAGTTTGACTGTATACTTACGGTAAATAGAGGTTGTAAATGCTACTGTGATATTTAACAAGATATTTAATGTTAAGTAGATGATTCCTATTTGACAGGTGTCAAGATTTATTATGACTGTATTACTTAGCTGATTTTAGTAAAAAATTGTTTTAAGAAAAAAAACCGGCTACAAAATGGGAAACCGGTGAAGGAGAGTGCACCATCTGGTGCACTCTTAGATTGCATACAATGAAATCAAAATGGCTATAAGTATGTTTATAATGGTAGAAGACTAAGTACCCTCAATAACTCATGGAATCCTCCATCAGAACTCAAGATTGACAAAAATATGTCTTGAAAACCTAGCTTGCTTGACAAACATAACGAAGAGAACAAATCGCCAAACTCCAACTATGCGTCGTTGAAGAGTTCTGTCCTGATCATCATCAGCAGTTCTACTTCATCAAATGTCACTTATTTAAATGTAAATGCTTGATTTGTTTATGAAAATAGTAAAATAACTATATGTATGTCTTTTACATTTAAGGAGTTCCCTGGATTCCTCATGGATCCCGTCATCAAAACTCGAGCTTGACAAATGATTGTCTTGAAAATCCAAGTTGCTTAACAAACACAGCAAAGAGGACAATTCGCCAAACGTGAACTATGCGTTGTTAAAGAGTTCCGTTCTGATCATCATCAGCAGTTCCACTTCATCAAATGTCACTTTTTTGAATGAAAATGCTTGATTAGTTCATGAAAATACTAAAATCACCATATGTGTGCCTTTCACATTTAAATAAGTTCCCTCGATATTTCATGGATCCCATCATCAAATCGAGCGTGACAAAAATGAATCGTGAAAATAGAACTTGCTTAACAAACACAGCTAGGAGGACAAATCGCCAAACGTGAACTTTTCGTTGTTGAAGAGTTCTGCTCTGATCATCATTAGCAGTTCCACTTCATCAAATGTCACATTTTTGTATGAAAAATGCTCGATTTGTTGATAAAAACACAAAAATCACTATTTGTTTGCCTTTAAGATTTGAGGAGTTCCCTCGATTCCTCACGGATCCCATCATCAGAACTGCGTTTTGATAAAAACGGGACCAACTTGGATATATATACTTATAATCAAAAAAATAATTTTTAAAATCGGTTCACAAATGACGGAGTTCTGGAGTAACAAACATTAAAAAAAAACAACAACGAGTATGTATGTTTCCCGATAACTCATGACCACGTTGGCCGCTTTTGATAATACTTTTTTTTTAAAGCAGGTACCCTCAAATTGGTCCCATGTAAAGTTGATGAAGGTCTGATGATGGGATCTAGAAGGAATCGAGGAAACTCCTCAAATTTGATAGGCACGCATATGCCGATTTCGGTATTATCTGTAGGGAACCAAGCATTGGCTCACGGAAACAACAAATTATGTGAAGCGGAACTGGTGATGAGGACCACACTTCTCATATGGAACTCCTTAATGATGACAATTTTATCGGAATCTGTGAAGAGCCTACACTTCACAGATTCCGATAAAATTTTCTTGACGTAGCAACTTGCTCGTAAAAATACACATTTTGAAGTGGAACTTATGATGAGAAACTGAAGGTCAGTATGGGTTCGACAGAACTCCTCAAATATCATCGGCATTGATTTTTGGACGAAAAACATTGTCTGCCTGTTGCAGTTGGTATCAAATGATTACATACCTACTGAACTCTTAGTTAATCACCTTTTCCATGACCAGTAGTGCATAGAATCACCGCTGGAGTACTAACAAACACATGCGCTGTATGCAAACTTCACTTGGTCATTACGACATTTTCCTTACACCGAACCTTTGGGCATACCAAAATGCTCGCTGCGGCATTACACACATACACATTCATTTATATTAATAGTTTTTTCTCAAACATGCAATGAAATATTGATGTTATGTTTCTTATAATAGGCTGCGAAGTATGACGTTCAGGTGCGGCTAGGACAAGAGCTCGTTAATGGAAATTCATAAAAATCTTGGAGGCCTAAGCCGGCAAAGTTCTTTTTTTTTAATTTCCATTCCACATAAATTTGTGGCACAGGCATCATTACATTCTGCCACTATGCGTATTAAAAAATAAAACTTTTTTTTGTTGTTTATTATTCATTGTATGTTTGAGAAAAGCACTATACATACCTCGGCGGGAAATATGGGGTTGCCCGCTGCCCGCCTCAGACCTATCCTATATGTCTTCGGCCGGCAACCCCTTTCGTCCCGGCCTCTGTAGTAATGTAATATACTTATTAAAGCGAACTCAAAGAAATACATTTAGAAAAATATTACAGGTAGTGACTCTGGATATTAATACCGCGGCATTATTTCTTAAGGTAAACGTAGCAATACCGGACACATCCCATCTTAAGTCCTATTAATAGTTATTTGTTATACAAGGGTGCAAAGTTGTATTTTACCCGCGAGTGTGGAATTGAAGCACGAGCCAGCGAAAGGATTCTATAGTAGAACCACGAGCGGAGCGAGTGGTTCTAAAATAGAATCCTGAGCGTAGCGAGTGTTTCAACACACGATAAGTAAAATACAACTTTGCACCCGTGTGTAACACAAAACTTTTCTCCTCACTATAGCGAGGAAAGTGCAACCTGCAAATAACACAGTTCCACAGGCATGATTTTCATCACTGGAATCACCGATTTTTTTACGCTATTATAACAGAAAACTCTGGATGTTGTGTATAATATTTACGTGAGTCGGAGCCCGTGACAAGTTGTGTATATTTTAGTTGACATTGACAATGATGAAATTTCTTTCTGACGATATGTTTTGAAATTGCATCGACTCAACTTGTGCGTTTACAATTAAACTCAATATCATTATAAAACAAATGTTATTTATAGAAATTGAAGGTTTAAGACTTAAATGATGACATTTCTTTCTGACGATGCGTTTTGAAATTGCATCGACTCAGCTTGTGCGTTTACAATTAAACTCAATATCATTATAAAACAAATGTTATTTATAGAATTTGAAGGTTTAAGACTTAAATCATTAAATAAAGCTAAATTTGGTATTTTGTATTAAATTCTCAAACCATTTATTTAATGATAATTGATATCAAACTAACCATTATTATGAGCGTTTTACGTTTTTTTATCTGTCAAAAGCTACTCAAACACGCTCCAAGGTCAAATTACTTTCCCCACTTGTGGATAAAATGCGTTTTTACCCGCTTGTTTCAAAGGATAAAAGACGGCTTTCCGAGCTAGTGAGGGGAAAAATATATTCTGTACATCAGGAGTCAACCATTTGGTATTAAAGTATATAATGACATATTAATGTCAAACAATGGTAATTTTTCCTTACTTATTATCCCAGAAAACAAAACATAAAGAGAAATTGTCACGAAACTTGCGGATAAAAGCCAACAATAAAAAACAAATTGAACGTGCCTACTAATATGGCGGCTATAAAAACCACTTCGCATATAATTTCGCCAACATCTACGTTTTCCTTGAGCTTAGAATTGTGGGCGTTTAACCTTAAATCCTACACGAATTAAGTAAATATTCCTTATCGTCATATCACGTGTTACAACATGTGATTTCAGCAAATTTATATACTGTGGTCTACTGCTGCTTTCAACAGCTTTGTTATAAGTGTCTTGATAATGATATTGACTTGATTTAGGTAGCGGACCCCGGCCATCCTTAGCAACTGTACTGGAATAACGCTAGGATGATGATGAGTGACTTGATATTGTGTTTTGCTTAAATATATACTTATTAGAGGGACAATCTTATACACATTGAACTAGCCCCATAGCATAGAATAAGGACTGGAAAAACATGTCTAGCTCGTAACTCTGCTCTTTCGAGAATGACACGACTGCATAACCATCTCCCACACACCATTGGAGCCGATATTTTTCATGATAGCCCAGGGAAGTTTAAAAAGATAGTGTCAGTGTATTTTAAGTCCCTGGAGGCAGCGTGATAATGTTTAGTGTGCCTGTCTCTGTAGTGCTAAGTCACATTTTCTTTTATTATTTCTTTGATTTAAAATAAAAATATTAATTATATTTAAATTGCATTGCATGCCTTAGGTAAGAGGACTCAAGCGTTAGTAATGGTTGCCTATAATTGGATACTATCTATCACGTACTGTAAAATTGATATAAGAACATTGTATGATGTGTTATCTGTTGGTGATCCTTAATAAACAAATAAAAAAATAAAATTATTATTTACCATTATTTTAGTTTCTCAAAAAACAACATTACTCTCTTGTTTCGATAGTGGCACCTTAAGGATGATTCACAGTAGGCCGTTCCGTGTCCGGGCCGGCCCGTTTTCTTCTAGAGAAATACGCCGGCCGTTGCGTTTGCTGTCATAGAAAACGGGCCGGCCCGGACACGGAACGGTCTACTGTGAATCATCCCTTAAACGACATGATAAATGTAATAACCACATTAGGCGATAATTTCGCAAGTTTTGAATATTAAAATGTCTAGTTTTCTGTTTTGGTCAGAGTGATTCAACATGTCTGCGTATTTGGCGTGGAGCCTATGAGTATATTAATCTAGTGGCATTTAAAGTAGTCAGAAGTTACGAAAGTTATGAATTATACAGGTAATGTCAAATAATACAAGGTATCTTTAATCGAAATCGAAGTAATTAATTGGCGACTTCGCTTTTTTATTTATATAATACGTATATTTATGTACTTTGTACATAAATATATGCATTATACAATTTTGGGAATCTTAAAAATTATAAATTGAGCATAAAATGGCTTACAAATTTCCGATGAGAAAAATGGTTGTTTGTTCCTTTTTGATTTGAATAGAAACATAAAGATTGAATGTTTTAAAATTAAAGAGAAAGACTGAAAAAGTTGAACTACTAGCAGGATTTTTCAATCTTCCCCTTTAATTTGAAATTAAGAATTTTCGCGAGGAGTGTTACTGCTTCATAAAGAAAATAGATTACGATTCAACAGGAACACAAAAAATTAAACACAAAGAAAGTGTGTGTGTATGGGTGTGTTGTGTTTAAAAAAAAGATTACTCCTTACAAATTGTATAATACAGTAGTAGACCCAAAGTAGACCTAACTTCGCACGGTCGATTAATGTTGTTTGTCTAAAAGGCAACCAACTCTTCGGTCCTTTACGGCCACAATTGCTCAATGACCAACCACACAGTTCACGGAAAAGATACTTCCAACCACTGGTCATTCGATACAGGCCCTTGTTGCGAAAGATATAAGGCCTATATTGTGACATGCTATACGCGGACCAGTGTTGTGACATTAAGTGATTCCAAGTGCCTTATTAGAGTAATTGGTTTTCCACTGATTGCTTTTAGAATGTTTGTACAGTCCCCGTCAAAGTTAAGAGGGTATTTTTCGCCTTTCCATAGACTATAGTGAAAAATTTTATGCATATCGTTTAAGGTATAATCCCATCATTAACATAAATGTAAAAATGGGAGCCAAGTTCAAGATTAAGAATATGCGATGTGTGGTTGTCGTCTTCACCGACAAAAGAATTGAGATCTAAATGGGTGCCAAGTTCCGTAGATTATCTGAAAAGGTACCAAGTCTGGCACTAGATTGTTTACAGAAAAACTAATTTATTGCGGCTTAATGAATTTTGAGCTTTAACTTGGCAGTCAGCTTTCATATTGCATAGAAAACTGCCAAGTTAAGGCATAAAATAAGTATTCATTCTCTCCAAAATTTGGTTTTTGAAAATGTAGATAAAAGATTGAAGAACCTATAACCGTTTGTACCATAAATATATCTATAGTTATGGCGGAGGAATATCAACTCAAAACTCGTCAAAAATCGATGATTAGCGCGTGGAGCCCCTTAAAGATAAAATAAGAGTTCTTAGTTGACTACGGAACCCTAAGAATGTGCCCAAAATCGCCGTCAGTGGGTAGTGTGCTCAGAAGGCTTTAGACAACACAGCACAGTTTAATACAATTCGAGTAGAACTGTGCCACTTTGTAATATAGAAAAATTATACACATAAAAAATATAAATACTAAATGAAATTATTTTCAAAATGTTTTCTTGGGGTTAGATATAACGTATCACAAATGATACGTTATATCTTGATAGCTAACCTAATTAGTTGGGTATATCGTATCTGAAGGAGTCCATCCTTGATATTTTATGTCAAAAACTAAACAAACTATACCAACTGATGAAAAGGCGCAGTTAAAGGGTTAAAGAGGTATTTCCCGTTGGATATATGGATACTACGTATCATTTTATGATTAATATGTACCGTATCTGCACTACAGTTCCATAAGTCACGTAAAATAGGTATTGAAGTAGAACTGTGTCACTTTGTAATATTGAAAAATAAAAAATAAATACTTAGTGGAATTATTTTCAAAATTGCTTTTTTGAGGTTAGATATGAGGATACCACGTATCATTTGTGGTATATTGTATTTAAAAAAAATCAGCCATATCGTGTCTGGATGAGCCCAAACTTTGTATGTTTCGAAAATTATTTATGTTTTAATAAAAAAAATATGGCTGAAATGTAATGATGTGGTATATTTTTAGAATCGCCTTAAAAAGCCCTTTCATATGACACTACACACGATAGGTTTCCGAAAAAAAATTTTTTTTTCGGTACAAAAATTTAAATGTCTTATTACTCCCCCCCTAAGCGAAATTTTTTTAGGAACTGCGGGTCAAAAAATTTGTTTTGACCTCTAGTATGCGTGTGCCAAACGGCTAAACTGTACATCGATTTGCAGTATTTCTCTGAAATCGGGCTTGTACGGCTACCACTACTTGTCGCATTGTATATTTGCACTGATTGCTATCCAAAGTGTAAGCCGGCCAAGTCATCCTTTTAGTCATCTGTTACACAACGGTAAGGACGAACCGCTACGGCGTGGCAAGGGCGTGCGCGGGCGCAGCCTTACACCCACAACTCTAGTCTATACGTGACAAAATATATGACGTGCCACTGTGATTATTACTACAACATTTAATGGACGCGTTGATGCCTTTCCAGCGAAAGAGAGATGAAATCGATGCAAGGGCCAAAATTCGATTTAGATTTTTGTTTGTTGGATGCTAATATACAGGATGGGCCGTGTAACAGGAGCAATAAACGGTCGACTATTGAGCAAGCCAGCAATTATTTCCAAGTGGTCCGAGTCGAAAAAAAGGTTCATTCTTAAGTTTTTTATCTTCAAAGATATCTGACGTGTAGTTTTTCACTCTTCTGGAGTTATATTAATAACTATTTATTAAAAAAAAACACAAAATTTAGAAAAAAAAAACAAAAATACCTTCGTAATCCAAAAATTAAATATCTTTTATGACTCCATAATCTAGTGGTATCAAGATACATTACTTGAAGGTCATAACTTTGGAAGCGTCCTTTTAAATATTTGCTCGTGTTACAGGGCCCACCTTGTTTACTATTTGGCTCAAAATACAAATGCAAATAAATTTATTGATAAATTTTGTACAAATGTTAAATAAATTAAATATTGAATATTGGGGGACAATCTTACACAAATCGACCTAGTTCCAAACTTAGCAAAGCTTGTACCATGGGTACTAGACGACGATATACATACTTATATAGATAAATACATACTTAAATACATAGAAAACATCCAAGACCCAAGAACAAATATCCGCGAAAAATGCACAAATAAATGCCCTGGCCGGGATTCGACCCCGGGACCTCTAGCTTCGGAGGCAGAGTCACTACCAACTAGGCTAAACAGGTCGTCAAAATGTTATAACTAGAGACTAAATTTTACAGTTAGTTATGACTTATGTATAAAAAGGATCCTGAGTTAGGAATTCCCTGTGGTATGAAATGTAAGAACACCGAACCGAACTTGGGCCATTTCTTGCCGCTGAGTGTATTAACATGTCTGTAACATCTAAAAGGCATTTGCATCTTAAATACTACACACTTGTTCTAAACTTCGGATGTTGTAAACCTCCCACATTCAATATTACAACATTGATCGTATGCCGATAGATCAAAAGTTAATGCTCTTGCGATGAAGTTTCACGTATAAAAGATTACATTAGCGCTTTACATACATAGATGTATTATATGTTGATTTTATAATGAGGTAATGTTTGTTGCTTCGAGAATGTGCATGTTAGTTTGTTAGGTAAGGGAGGACCGCTATTCTGATAAAAAAAAGTCTTTTCCCGGGGCTTTACGCCACAATAGGTAGTGGTGAGTAAGGTAGTCAGAGTTCCCGAGGATGCCCTGTGTTGAGAGTGAGGAACCTGCATTTGTTATACGGTCTTTAGGGTCCATACGCTACAGTCTCTTCTTACCACAGGCAGCCAACCCCACCATATCAGCCGAAAGACGTCCGTTGCTGGACATATGCCTCCCCCGATTTCACGGGGGGTATATGTCATAATCGCCACGCTTGGCTTGCGGTCGCAGTATCCCCGCCGCACTCCAGGGATGCTGCTGCCCATGCCTGCCCATGGTGGTCTTGGTCATAGTTTTAGGACATACCCGGGTCGGCACCATAGGCAGGTCGTACGATCGTTGCCACAAAAATACGATTTTGATACCTGTAGGTACATAGTTTTGTTCCTATTCCTTGAGACATTAGATATTACAAAATGATCTTAGTACGAAGTAAAGAACGCGTCGAACCAGTTGCTTGTATCATTAGCTAAGCATCCAATCGGCATGCTAATGCTGAATGCTGCAATTGTGCATATAGTGGTTGACAAGTAGGATAAACATTATTAACCTACGAACATTTATACAGGTTGTCCCGAGCAATGCCTCCCTGCATACAAACTTCTATGGGACGGGGGTCACGTTTCTCTGCAGCTGACTGCTCAAGGTGCAGGAAATTATTCTCAAATTTTTAGGAAAGTTCTCTGCAATTTCTGGAAACTTTCAGGACAGGATGGAAATAATCCTACTAATTTTATAAACGCGAATGTTTGTAAGTATGGATGGATGTTTGTTACTCTTTCACGTAAAACCTACTGAATGGATTTTAATGATTTTTACAATAATACAGCTTATACATCATAATAACACATGAGCTACAATTTATGAAGATATTGGGTGAATTGTCCAAATTCATGGATATTAGTCTAAAACTTATTCTTTAGTCAGGCAATTTAAACAACTAATTAATACATGTACCTAACCATAACCAGTGAGCTTTTCACATGTTTTTAAGTTCTGAGATTCAAGATGGCTGATTAAGTAGCTCATAAGCAATATGCAGATATTTAAAAGAATATTTCATAGTTTTCGAGATATTGGCACTTTTAGTCCATCATTAAAGTACAACTCATACTCGTCCATAAAATTTTATTAAACTGTCAATATCTTTAAAACTAAGAAATTTCTCTATAATCATTTGGAAGAAAAAAAAAGAAAAAAAAGGATAAGTACTAAGTTTAATAGAGATATATTTAGCCAAGTCAAGTTCAAGCAAATCCCATTATTTACGCCAGGCCGGATTAAGCATCGCGTCATCGATGATTCATACAAATATTCCGTTTTTATCTTACATCATTTTGCCTGTATAAGGTCGTATTTACTAGAGATGTAACGAATGTTGATTTTTGAATATTCACAAATAAGAATGCGGAAGCGAATATCAGTCGCTCATATTCGCGAATGCGAATATTGGTTAGTATTTGAAATATGTCTCGATTTTTTTACTAACTATCTTTCGCTAGTGTTTCGCTAATATCGCGATTCTGTACGTTTCGTTGCAACCAAATAACATTAGATACTATCAGCATGACACTTAAATGACTATTGGTTAACATATCGTTTACAGAAATATTAAATTTCTCGTTCACAGCCAAAAAATACCACTGTATTGGTTGTCTATAAGGCTAGTGAAAAATTGGTACACTTCGCCTGAAATTGAATAAAAAGATTAATAAAGATATTCACAATATATTAGCAATGTTTTCTACGAGTGCGAATGCAAATGGGAATGTCCAAGAACATTCGAATATTCGTGAAACGGAATGCGAATGCGGATATCCAAGAGAATACGAATATTCGCGAATGGGAATATATAAGAGCATGCGAATTTTTGCGAATGGGAATGCGAAAGGTCCTTCTTTATCCACGGTAAGAAGGGTGGTTTAAGTTTAATAGGAAAAGTTACAGTGTTATGTGACGTCACGAGAAAAGACGTCAAGTTTCAGGCAGTTTGAGAACTTCTAACCGTCAAGTTGCCCACTTACTAGAAAAGCCTAATCCCGATAAGGTCTAGTTTCTCCCTTGGATCGGAAGGTCAGATGGCAGTCACTTCCGTAAAATCTATAGTGCCTACGCCAGTTCTTGGGACTAGGTTTAGGATGTTAGGACGCTAAGATGATGTGATGTCACGAAAAACGAGTAATTTGCTGTTTTGGTCTTGAAATATTGCGTTCGGACGTTGGGTTATAGTAGTCATACAATTTATTGTTTATTGAAACATAAGAAACCTGATGGTAAGTATTTACTTTTTTATCAATAACATGTTTTCTTAAAGTCAAGTGTCGTTTTGTCGTTTATTTTTAACTTATTAATCATATTTATTAATTTACTTTTTTTGACATCTTGCTTACTGTATAAGTACATTCCGCATGTATTTTCCTTATTGTTGTAAAGAGTGTCTAGTACACCAGGCGTAAGCAATTATCAAGCGAAGATGAAGGCTTAAAGTTATAAGATGATGTCATGAAGGTCGCAGGTAATGTTTAATTCATGTAATTGTAAGTAATTCCTCTGCTACGTATACCGTGAAGAATTATCGATAAACATAGGAACTTGTGTATGCAAATACTCTTTTTTGCCCATTTCACACAACTGAATCAGCTATAAAGAGAAACAAAATAGCAACATGAAGTTGGTAGACAAAAGGTATTTTTTTCTTAAATAACTGAGAGAAGAAAACAGAGTATTAAAAATGATAAAACGGATAAAAGTTTCATTTTATTTAAATCTAGACTAATTCCAGGATCTTACGAATTCAGTTTTTTTTAGTGATAGACTGACCAGCGATTGGCCTTAGTCTCAGCTGAAGCGATGACAAGGCCTAAGATGTTGCTCGCCGGTTCAGTCGCCTATTCACTCTTGTCTTGAAGAGACCCACATTGTATGTATCAGGAAATATAGACGGCGGCAGCAAATTCCAGTCCTTAGTTGTCAGTTATTTGAAAAAAAACTTCGGGCCCAAGTAACTTTTTTGTGCTTGACTACGTAGCAGATGACCTCATAGCTACGCATATGAAGGTGTTAAAAGTTCTTCCCTTATAATAAAGACTTTTGAACTTTTCACATGCGTAGGTACTTTTGATGCTGATTGTATGTCCATCTATCTGCCAAACACCCTGTATAGCACCCCTCTTTTGCATGTCGGGAGTACAAAATGGACGCTGTTAAACCATAGATAAATGACGTCACTTGTTGCAATTTCCCTACAACATTTATACTAGTGGCTCTGTACGCTGTAGACCCCACAAAAAAAATTGAAATTTCAAATTTCCAAAAACTGACTCGACAAATAATTCTATATAATTATCGAAACTGCTCACCAAATTTCGGTTGAGAAATGCGAGCTGTAGAGGAGAACATCTGGAACGGACACGCTTCGCTCGCTCGGTCAACCAGGTAATTGACAGTCAGTCAACATACCTATTGAAAATGGTGTCCCTTTTACTATAGACCTTTCTACAGCCTATTCGCCAGATTGGTATCAGCCGAGTGAACGCAACTGATCGAAGGTTCGCAGAGTTCCGTCTGTGACGTAATTTTAGTGGGCGGGGCCTTGGCGCGCTTGGAGTTGTGCTACTAGTGGTGGCGGTGAGAAAACAATATGTTGTGATGCATATGAAATCTAGTTTTAGAAGCGAGATTTTAATAGCAACGTTTTACTAAGTAGACGTCCGAGTTATTTTGTATTCTACTAATTTCATTCTAGTAACAAAAATTCTAAATTTCAAATTGACGGTTTTTGTTGAAATGTGTTTATTTTTTTTTCAAAATAACTGAGTTAACTTGAAGACTAGCTGTAACCGTTTGGCTGTACAATCTGTGCTACAGACGAAGGACACATGGACACGCGAGTGACAGCAACATGGCTCTGTTCAATGATATTTTAAGTGGCTTCGTTAGGACCCTTCGGGTACGGGACCTCCCAAAAGCATAATTCCAATGCTTTTGGGAGATATGTAACAAACAGATGCGTCTCGAAATGGAATAAGAATATGTTAAATAATAATGAGTTTCAAGTTGAAAGGTTACCTTGTAAGACCTTGGTTACGTAACCACTAAAATAAGATAATATTGTGATAATAGTTAAATTATCTACTGTTTGCAATTGTTGTGCGGAAATACTTAACTCCACGCATTGTTTTAAAGTTTAGAGACCATTATCAGACGATTGGCCTTAAGTAGCATTGTAAACGTTTTACTTAGATGGAGGCAAACAAGAATACTACCCGTTAAACGGTCCACACACCTAACAATTTGTCACGATTGCTTGATGATGATTGTCGCGACCAATTGAAAGTGTATAGTGTGCGCTTTAGTTTAACGTACTAAGCAAAAGACGCGCTACGTCTTGAGCGTACGCGTCCACAAAAAGACTAGACCCAAAAACTATGTCCACGAGTCATCATCATCCTAAAAGCGTTATCACTTATCACAGTGCAGCTGCATCCTGAGGTATGCCCAGGGTAGTTTTTACGGAAGCGATGGTCATCTTCCAGTTATAAAATGCATGCATTGTAAATTATTATTTTCTAGCTGTTGCCCGCGACTTCATCCGCGTCTTCGCTCCTATTGGTTGCAGCGTGATGTTATATAGCCTAAAGCCTTCCTCGATAAATGGACTATCCAACACAAAAATATTTTTTCAATTCGAACCAGTGGTTCCTGAGATTAGCGCGTTCAAACAAACAGTCTTTCTTCAGTTTAATAATATTATATTAGTATATAAGTATATATATATACATAGAATAGTTGCCATCTAGTGTATATTTACCATTGATAACGCGTGAGCAACTCAATCTTTCTTTAACCGAGGCCACACAAAATCTTTAATATTAAGATTAAGGTCTCTTGTTTTGCAAATAAATGTAGGTAGGTACCTTAATTTGAAATAAACAGTTTTAATTTTTTTTCATCTAACCAACCTAAGGGGCAAACTATGTATTCCGAATTTTGGATTGGGGTCAACTGAGTGGGAAAATTGCCTAGTTGGTAGCGACTCTGCCTGCGAAGCTGGTGGTATCGGGTTCGAATCCCGGTCAGGGCATTTGTTTGTGTGATGACCACGAATATTTGTACCTGAGACGTGGACGGTTTCTATATATGTATTTAAGTATCTATCTATAAGCATGTTTACCGTCGCCTAGTACCCATAATACTTACAAGCTTTGGTTAGTTTGGGGCTAGGCCGATTAGTGTGCTAATATTAATTAATTTATATTTTTGAAGTTAAAAATACGACATTGGTACTTATCTCGGTTGAGTTAAAATTTTATAGCTTCTTAACACCGAGGTTCGCCGGTCGGCTTGCAGGATTGTCTAAATATAACTCCATGCATTCGTTTCAAGTCTTTGAACCCATTACAGCAACATTAGTTGAGACTAGAGAAAAACCTACTGCCGCGAACGGAACCAGATACGGTCGAATACTTTGTTCTCGTATGAAATCAGTTGCGATCAAAAAACTTTGTACCCACGAAACAAGTCTCGTACTCTTTTTGGTAATCCGGCCGTTCTGGCGGCCTATTTCTAGCTTTTTGCCTTCGGGCATCTTAACCTACCCAACCTTTCGGCGTCTGGCTTCTGATAGACTCGCGTTATACTATTAGATCAACCTTACGCACGCGTTGCGTAACTACCCCGCTGTTCTATTTGTTTGTCACTCTGTCAAATTTAGTGTTCAATTAGATACATTCCTGCGTCCTGCTTCATTAGTTCACATGCAGAAGCGACCATGTGAAAGACATGTGATATGAACTTGGAATCTGAAATTTAAGTGTTAAATTGACCCCGCCCATCAGAATGTTTTTTTCTTTCATCACATTAATACTTGTTATTGTTAGGTTACTGTTTTAAGGTAAGAATAAACTTTAAAATACTAAGATAAGGGCTCTATTGTCAAACAAACAGTTCAATCTCGCCATCTGCACAAAACACTTGGCTAAAACATGCCATACAATTAAAACCAATAAGTAAATATAAAGAACATTAAATACTCCTTTCAAAGGTCACCTTACCTTTTTTTATTTTATCCTACACAAACACTGTCACTTAAAACTGAACTTAATACACTGCACTTACGATCCACATTTCATTGACACTGGATAAAACAACAAAAAAGGTTCACATCCTTGGCTCTAACTGGCCATATGCTCGTATTTTAAAAAGAAATTCAAACGCGGTTCGGAATAAGAATTTACGTTTGAATATGGAACGTGGTTGGTTGTGTTTAGTTTGAGTTTGGATGCGTTCGTTTTTCGAATGTCGTTGCGATTGGCATGGCGGCCGCGCGGTCGGGGGTCGGGTTGTTACTGGCTTGCGCTTGCGTCGGTGTCGCCAGGGGAAGTTTGAAAACTGTCGTGGAAACAGTTATAAAAATATTAACTTAGGTCAGCATTTGACAATTCAATTTAAATGACAATTGAAAAAGTTTTAAACCACACTTGTACTAAAATACTGTCAAAGTATCAAATACTGTGCTGAACTTATCTTTTTTATAATTTATTTTATCTTATATGTATTTTATATAACATTAACCAGTGCGGGAGCACCATTATAGTAGAAATGATATCATCATCATCATCATCATGTCAGCCGAAAGACATAGGCTGCGGTGACCGCTTACCATCAGGCGGGCTGTACGCTTGTTTGCCACCGACGTGGTATATATATAAAAAAAGTCCACTGCTGGACATAAGCCTCCCCTAAAGACTTCCACAATGACCGGTCCTGCGCCACCCGCATCCAGCGGACAGAGAAATGATATAATATCGTAAATTACATGTGTATCTTTTAAAATTATTACTGGTAAATAATATAGTAGTACCTATGTCAATCATTTTCTAGCAATTAACTTTAGAGCTTATGACTTTGAATCGACTAATTAAATATCTTAAATTATACATAATGTACGGTCGAGGAATTTAAATGTTTGCCACTTAATAGGCATCTTCTGGGTGAGCTCGCTTCATCGTCGGCCTCATCTTTGCCCCCTGGCTAGATGCTGGCCAAGAGCAATCCCATTTTTAACCGACTTCAAGATTTCAAAAGAGGAGGTTATCAATTCGGTTGTATGTTTTTTTTTTTTTTTTTTTTTTTTTTTTTTTTTTTTTTTTTTTAATGTTTGTTACTTCATAACTCCGTCATTTCTTAACAGATTTGAAAAATTCTTTTTTTGATTGTATGTATATATATCCAAGTTGGTCCCGTTTTTGTCAAAAGGCAGTTCTAATGATGGAATCCATGAGGAATTGAAGGAACTCCTCAAATCTTTAAGGCAAACATATAGTAATTTTTGTGTTTTTATCAACAAATCAAGCATTTGCATCCAAAAATGTGACATTGGATGAAGTGGAACTGCTGATGATGATCAGAACAGAACTCTTCAACGACGAAAAGTTCACGTTTGGCGATTTATCCTCCTAGCTGTGTTTGTTAAGCAAGTTCTATTTTCACGATTAATTTTTGTCATGCTCGAGTTCTGATGATGGGATCCATGAGGAATTGAGGGAACTCCTCAAATCTTAAAGGCAAACATATAGTGATTTCTGTGTTTTTATCAACAAATCGAGCATTATCATACAAAAATGTGACATTTGATGAAGTGGAACTGCTGATGATGATCAGAACAGAACTTTTCAACGACGAAAAGTTCACGTTTGGCGATTTGTCCTTCTAGCTGTGTTTGTTAAGCAAGTTCTATTTTCACGATTGATTTTTGTCATGCTCGAGTTCTGATGATGGGATCCATTAGGAATCGAGGAAACTCCTCAAATGTGAAAGGCACACAAATAGTGATTTTAGTATTTTCATGAACTAATCAAGCATTTTCATTCATAAAAGTGACATTTGATGAAGTGGAACTGCTGATGATGATCAGAACGGAACTCTTCAACGACGCATAGTTCACGTTTGGCGATTTGTTCTCTTCGTTTTGTTTGTCAAGCAAGCAAGGTTTTTCCATGATTTCATGAGGAATTGAGGGTACTTAGTCTTCTACCATTATAAACATACTTATAGCCATTTTTGTATTTTATTGTATGGAATCTAAGAGTGCACCATCTAAGATTAATAATCTTTCACCGGACTCCCCCATTGAAGTCGGTTTTTTTTTCTTAAAAATTATTAATAAAAAAAAAAACATTGAAAAAGAAATTCCTCGACTGTTGTACCTCTACCTCTACAAATTTAGTTGAAAAATAATAATTGAACAATTATTATTTATTTATTAATAGTAAATTACAAACGGAAATATATTACATAGCTCCACAAAACTATTTTTTTTTAGTTTGGTTGTGGAGTCTGGTTTCATTCTCAAGATAATACAGTACTTATGGGCTAAAATAAGAGTTTAACTAATGATAAGTGGTAACTCATGAATGGTCTACAAAGGGCAAATTTACTTTTTATAGAGCATCCATGAGGTACTTTTTAAGCGGTATTTAAACATAGATTTTTTATGTTCATGGACAATATCCGCTGGTACAGTATTTAGTAAGTATGGTATGCGTTATGGTATGCGTAAAAGCGTAACATTAACATTTCATTCGTTAGTAAATTAATATAGAAAAAAAAGTCTCTACTTAGGTGCTGCTGATAATACATTTTTATCTTAAATAAAATGTTTATATTTAATTCTATTATAACTGAACATTGTTTTTTTATTTAATTAAGCGATCAATATTTTTCATAGCACTCGCTCGCACTAATATAATTTAATTACTTATTTATATTAAATAAATCGTTATAATCTAAAATACCGAGAAGTAGTGTACTCTCTATAAAGCTGGCAACACCGCGAGGGCGCCGCCATCGAAGGCTATAGTCGATGGCGAACGATTCTCGTCTTTACGGGCGAGCGGGCTAGCATGCTACTAAAGTCGCGTTTTCCTTCTCTTTCCCGCATTCATTTTACTGACAATGTTTTATGGCCGCCATGCCACACTTCATTAAAAATATCCGGCCACAATAGTATAGTAGCCCTTTCATTTGACTGGTCATATAGTATTTTTGTAATATTTTACTCCCCAAAAGTGGCCTCGTGTTTAAATCTCATTGATTTATGTTGCACTTTCATCGTTGGGTCACCGGCTTACTTTGTGCCAAATTTGAACTCAATCGGTCTAGTAATTTCGGAGCAAATTGCTGTCACAGACGGACGGACGGACACGAGTGATCCTATAAGGGTTCCGTTTTCTCCTTTTAAGGTACGGAATCCTAAAAATACACGTTATAGAATCCCGATGTATCATGCTAGCCCTCGCTGATGTCAGAATATTTAAAACCTGCACTAACGGGTTTTTTTGCGGAATTCTGCGCCCTTGTATAGCCGCCTTTATGCCATTATGATTCATCATATTAATATGTTTATATGTTTGTATATGAACATTAATTAGATGATCTAGTCAGCTTCTCTTCGTCAGTTTTTATAATTATATTATTCGTTATAATAAAGGGACTTCTTTGAATTCATAATGCGTAATTTAAAGATAATTAGAGCACGGGTAGGTAATTAAGATTTTATAAATATCTCATTGTGTTTATAGCTATGATGATTGATGTTGGCCTGTTTAGCCTAGTTGGTAGTGTCACTGCCTCCGAAGCTAAAGGTCCCGGGTTCGAGTCCCGGTGGGGGCATTTGTTTCTGTGGTGAGTAGAGACAGTTGTTCCTGAGACTTATTTTCTTAATGCAATATATTGGTATTTGTTGGTAAGATATACGAAATAATAAACATTATCACAAAATTTCAAGTTCATAGGATGTTAAAAAAAAACGGGGTTAAAATGTGTGGCAGACTACAAACGGACACACTCACTCTTTTCACCCTTCATGTACGGAACCCTAAAAACGATATCAAATTACGTTCATAAGGGTCATAAGAGCTTAATACTTTCGGCTCTTAAAAAAATATTTTCGTATGGAAGACACACAGTGTATAGTTCAAGACGCATATATATATTTGGTATGCAGGCATATATTTGCGCTCGATTTTTGAAAAAAAAAACTTACAGCTTGCTCAATTTTTTTTCATACCACGACCACGTCGCAACTAAGCGTACGGCGGTGGCAAACAAGCGCCTGATGGTAAGAGGCCACCGCAGCCTATGGACGCCTGCACCTCCAGAGGTGTCACATGCAGTTGCCGACCCTTTAAAAATGTATACATTCCTTTCTTGAAGTCTAGTTTTGTAGTCCCATAATATAGGTATATGATTAGCCATCATGCTTAAAGGATGATTCACAGTAGACCGTTCCGTGTCCGGGCCGGCCCATTTTCTATAACAGCAAGCGCAACGGCCGGCGTATTTCTCTAGAAGAAAACGGGCCGGCCCGGACACGGAACGGCCTACTGTGAATGATCCTTAAGTCTGGGATACTTTGCCTGATTTAAAATGCCTTATATTTTTTTTTTCTCAAACATGCAATGAAATATTGGTGTTATGTTCCTTATAATAGGCTGCGAAGTATGACGTTTCAGGTGCGGCTAGGACAAGAGGTCGTTAATGGAATTTCATACAAATCTTGCAGGCCTAGGCCGGCAAAGTCCTCTTTTTTAATTTCCATTCCACATAAATTTGTGGCACAGACATCATGACATTCTGCTATGCTATGCGTATAAAAAATTAAACTTTGATTTTTTTGTTGTTTATTTCATTGCATGTTTGAGAAAAGCACTATACATACCTCGGCGGGAAATATGGGGTTGCCCGCCTTAGACCTATCCGTATATTTATATGTCTTCCGCCGGCAACCCCTTTCGTCCCAATAAACACACGATCCCAATAAACTATTTTATTTTTATTTTTTTATTTATCACACATAACCATTGTTGCATTGCACAACCTTACAACTTCGCCAAACTGCAACGCGATTCTACACTCCTCCTTACTTAGTAAAATAACTAAAGATTGTAGAATTAGTAAGATACTGGAAGTAGTCTAGATTTATATAAAATAAAAATGTCCGTTTTATTTTATTTTTAAGTAATTGAGGTTTTAAATCTTGAAACAGAGTAGGTACTAAATAAAAACCGGCCAAGTGCGAGTCGGACTCGCGCACGAAGGGTTCCGTACCAGAAAAAAGACGCCAACAACTGGTCTGTTGTATGGGAGCCCCCCTTAATTATTATTATTATTTTGTTTTTTATATTTGTTGTTATAGCGGCAACAGAAATACACAATCTGTGAAAATTTCAACTGTTCTTGAGATACAGCCTGGTGACAGACGGACGGACGGACGGACAGCGAAGTCTTAGTAATAGGGTCCCGTTTTTACCCTTTGGGTACGGAACCCTAAAAAGATAAAACGGACAACATATTTGTTTTATTTAAATCTAGACTAATTCCAGAATCTGACGAATACAGTTATTCCAAAACTGAGTATTTAAAAAAAAAATTGTTAAAAAAATCTTTGGGCCAACTATTTTTTTTGTGCCACGTAAGTAGCAGATGACCTCTTCTATCCCCTATATACGCATGTCCATCCATCTGCCAAACACTCTGTATAATTTGGTATTGAACAAACACACTGTATAGATGCTTATCGCTCACTTCCTTCTAAGAAAAGACATCAACGAACCACAAGTCCAATGACATGCGCTTGCACTTGCATTTCATTATTGAAAAATAAACCAGCCCTCTTACTCACAAACAGACCCGTTCTCACCTATCAGCTCACACCTCACCCGTTTTTATATGGAGAGTGTCACATGTCACTTGTCAAATTGTGTATACTTACACAATGAGTTCCGACATATATAGACCGGAAATTAGTTTCTATCGCTTGAAATTATAATTTATAATGTAGAAAAAATGCAGCGATTATTAAGGCTTTCATGCAAGCCTTATGAAACTCAAAAACTCGCAGTATTTTTTACCGACTTCAATAGAAGGAAGGAGGTACTCAGTTCGTCTGCATGTTTGCTTGTTTTTTTTATGTATGTATGTTTCCCGATAACTCTTGACCATGTTGGCCGATTTTGATAACACTATTTTTGGTTCAAAGGAGGTACTCGACATTGGTCCTATATAAATTTGGTGAAGGCCTGATGACGAGATCTAGGAGGAATCGAGGGCACTCCTCGAATTTGATGGGCACGCATATGCCTATTTCGGTATTTTCTGTAGGTAACCGGGCATTGGCTCACGGAAACCACAAATTGTGGCATAGCAAGTACAAAATTGGAGTCGGTTTTTTTGTTATAAATTATTATTATATGGAAACTGTCACAATGTCATTTGGCATATTTTGACAGTTTCCATATAAAACGGGTGAGGTGAGAGGTGAGGACGAGTCGATATATGAATGAAAAGGTGGGGTATGAGGGTGCTGTCAAAATTTGTCAAATGACATTTTGCATATGAAAACGGGTGAGGTGTGAGGTGACAGGTGAGGACGAGTCGGTAGGTGAATAATAAATAAATATTGGGGGACAATCTTACCCAAATTGACCTAGTCCCAAACTCAGCAAAGCTTGTACCATGGGTAAGCACTAGACGACGATATACATGCTTATATAGATAAAAAGACAAACTTAAAGCTGGTTGCGTGTGGCGCAGGACCAGTCATTGTAGAAGTCTTTAAGGGAAACCATTGTCCAGCAGTGGACGTCCTTCGGCTGACATGATGATGATGATGAAATACATAGAAAACATCCAAGACCCAGGAACAAATATCCGTGCTAAATACACAAATAATGCCCTGACCGGGATTTGAACCCGGTACCTCTAGGTTCAGAGGCAGTGTCACTACCAACTAGGCTAAACAGGCCGTCAATACCCCTGGAGTGGGGTATAAGGAAGCTGGCAAAAATTGACAAATGACATTTGACAGTTTCCACATAAAAACGGGTGAGATGTGAAGTGACAGGTGAGGACAGGTCGGTTTATGAATAAGAGGGATATTAACTAACCCTTTGGATGCTTAAAACACCTAAAGGTGTTGCGTGTTGTCGTGCCCAGGGCGCCACAACGACTATAGGTGATATTGCGTATAGTCAACAGCAAAACTAGATGCTCATTTTAGTACCTTGTCGCTTTCACTACTTTGACGCATCCCGACTATCGCAGTATTGTTACGTTAGTGCGACAAAGTACTAAAATGATCGTCTACATTTGCTGTTGACTGTAGTTTGTACGTCATCTGTACGTTGTCAAAGTCACCTGCGTCTATATATATTCATAGTAGTCTTTGCTTTACACTAAGGTATCTTATGAAATGTTTTAAATCATTTTATGTGTATGAAACGCTTCAACTACACAATATTTGAAAACCATTTTTCGTAGTGTTTCATCCAAACCATGCCAAGCGAAAAAATTGAATTTGGTACAGTCAGTGTCATGTAGTTGTATCAAATTCTACAATAAAATTCCTAAACACATTACTGAACTTAGCAATTCTAAATTCAAATCTGTAGTAAAACAAACACTTTTTTCAAGAGCATATTATTATAAGATAAACGATTACATCATGGATAGGGATGTGTGGCAGTGATAGCGTCCTGCACGGGTAATCTATCGCGAAAATATATTTTCTACTGTAGCATTGTTATTTAAGTTATTATGTAGTAATGTAATTTTATATTTAACTATATAATGTATATTGTTTTGAAAAAATGACACCTCGCCGAGTTTCTTACGCCGGTTCTTCTCGTGGCAGAGGTATATTTTTTCGAACCGGTGGTAGTTTATTGACGTTCATAGGTGCATGTAATATGCCTAATTTGAAGAATAAACTACTTTTTCACTTTTTTTTTTCAGTAGTACGTAGCAGTGAAAGTTGCCAAATAGTTCAGTACACCATACAAAATATATGGTGTACCGAACTATTTGGCCTACACATAATTACGGGAAAAATATAACTATGTATCTGGGTTACTTTTTTTAATCACAAAAAAATCTTTCTAAGCAAAGTTTGCACGGAACCCCCAGTGTGCGAGTCAGACTCACTCGACCGGTTTATTTCTTATTAAACAATCTACCACCAAAGTGACATCTAACGATTTAAAACTGAACTCTAACGACTTGTTAAGTAGGTATTACCAAACCGAGCGACGCTAAGTGAAAGGTGTTTTATGATAGTAATTAAAGTTCCTGGTGTGGGCGACAGATGGCATTAGTGTTTCGTGATCTAGCTATTTTGTCATTCAGGTCTATTTCCTTAGATGTTGAGGATTGAGATTGAATTGTATTTAACTGACATTTTTATCAAAAATATTTGTGTGAGTAACATTTTTTTGAAAAGCCATACGATTTTCTTTAACTAACTTTTTTATATTTATTTTTAGTTACTGAACTAAATAAAGATAAGAAGAAATAAGATAAAGCTTAATTTTTAACTAATAAATAGGTGGCTAGACACGCGGCAGATATTTGGATCCTTTAGAACAACTAGAACCCCAAATTTTATAAATGTAGGTTTAATAGGTAGTTATTGAGATATTAAATTCCAAAAAAGGGCATTTTTACCATTGACTGACTGACTGACTCACTACTTATAGTAATTAAAATCCTAACCCTCTTCCAGGTGACCTAGAAAGCTGAAATTTGGCATGCAGCTTGGTAATTGTGTGTGTACACCAGAAAAAATCAGAAAACAGTGATTTTTTTCATAAGTTTCATTATTATTTTTTAGATCTCGCAGAGTAACTTCGAGCATAGGCCATAGCCCTCTCTATCGCTCTTTGAGTGATTTTGATAGGTCATCAATGGCAACACGCACTAGTCAAAGACTTTTTAAGTATAGACTTTAAGGCACGAGTGAATAGGCATCTTCTAGGTGAGCTCGCTTCATCGTCGGCCTCATCTTTGCCCCCTGGCTAGATGCTGGCCAAGAGCAATCCCATATTTTATAAAAAAAAAAAATGGATGAGTGGATAATCGATACATGACGAAATCGCTATATTTCTCCATTATAACATTTAAACCCATACCGGATCTTGGAATAAACCCATAACGTGAAAAGCCTACCTTGGTGGATGAATTTACAATTGAATTATGACGAAGAAATAAAATAACTTTATAATTTTTCAATGGTTTATTTTACGAACATAAAAAAGCTAAACTAAAAATAACCGTTAAATAAATAATATAAAAATCTATAACTAAAACAATAAAAGGACCACATAGTCCACAATCCTAATTTAGGACTTTTAACAAATTATCATTTAAATATCTTAATTTACTATTCACAAAAATGCCATATAAATTTTGACATGACAGGCATTTACAGAAGTCAAACACAATTTAATTGCATCAAAAAGCTTTGATGATATATGTCAAGAATTGTGCAATATTTGTCAAAAGCATCTTGAACCCAAAACGAGTTGCACCAGTTGTTACTTATTGGCTATGTGCACGTCTGAAACGTCAAACGTCAAAGGACCCGAGACAATGTCAAAATTTAGAGATGTCAAATAATGACACATGAATATTTTATTTACTTTAGTAAACGAGAAAGACCCCGTATTGGAAATTTTACTGAAATAAATAAGAGAATAAATAAATACATACAAACGAAACGAATCGTAGGAAACCGTGTTAAGAAACCAATAGAAAACGTGAAAGTAAATTTGACAGTGGTCCCCGGTAAGTACACATTTCTGCCATGGTGTGCGCTACGATCGCCTAGCTTACCCCCACCACCTACTTCGCACATAGCCAATAGCGACTTTTCAATTTTTTATGCCGGCTCCACATGCTTGGCAAACAAGGGCAAACAGCGAACACCAAGCAACAAAGACGAACGTGTGGATAGGTGTTTACCTGTGTTTGCCTGTTTGTGTTTGCCAGTGATCGGCGTCGGTGTTGGTTTTTTGCACAAATCAAAGGATGTTCGACAAACGCTTGTCCGGACCATACCAAATCCGGAATATACCACCACGTTCGCCAAGCCGGGATGCCGTGTTTGTGTTGTGATTGAGATTGGTTTTGGCACGTGTTTGGTGTTTGTGGCAAACATCAAGCATGTGAAGCCGGCATTAGAATCACTCCTAACGTATGAAGTCTGAAGGGAAATTGACAATTGACGGCATGACTTTTTTATGGTGAAACAGCGCTATTTTTTGATATTTTCTTTATATAAAAATCTTTAAAGATGCAAAAATAAGTTGTAGTGTGATATTTCCGTGAGTTTGTTCATTAGTTAAGTAAGCCTATAACAATTATTTATTACGTACCTATTCATCAGGTATAGGTACATATTATGCTCACAAAATTTCACATCATTAATTATCAAATGACTTTTATTACGTTTGGTAATGATAATGAGAAATGGTAATAAGAATTAATGGTAATGATTTGAGATAATTGGATGAAGTCGATAAATGATTAAAATGACAAACCATCAACAATGAAAAGTATGAAGCTATGAAATGAAATGAAGAATTAATTTATTTGAAATGAAGGCATCCAATGCAAATGTCGTGCAGTGATTTCATTTATGTTAATTGATAATAAAACTTAACTTAAAGCCAGGATGTAAGAAATCTCCAACTTCGTTGCATCATTATTGCTTACATGAGATTCTTTTAATCACTTTTCTTCAAACATTGTTCATAGTTTTTTTCAAGGTCTGAACGCCAGTTTAATTAAGCATTTTTTTGCTTGTTTATGCTTTTATCGTTTTGTAGTGTACGTTTATAATGTAAGCATTTTTTGACGTGATAACGTCTTTAAAATCGTTTTAGTCGGGTGACATGTTCAGAAACTTGTGTCACACCAAAACCTCACGAGCGCGATCGCAGGTATAAGTGAAGTGCCAGTGAAGTAAGACGTTATCACGTAAACATCTCGATCGTAAACCTACGTTACAAGCAACCAATTTTTTTTGTCTAATATATCTGTTTTTAATTTCTCTCCAGCTTTGTCTCTCAATTTTACTGTAGGTAACTATATTTTTACATTTTTGTGGAATGTTTGGTCTTAATAGCATTTTTCTCTCGAGTTAGTCTTAGTTAGTGTTTGATCTTAATTGGTATCACAATCACAATATTTAGATTCCCTGTGGTGTGAAGAACTTTTTTCTCGGGTTTTTGCTTGTGTTGACAGTTCTCTCACTTTCAACACAGCACGTCCTTGGGAGCTGGCAAATTAATTAAATGACTAAGGTGTGATGATGTCCCGAAAATTTTATCTCGGGTTTGGTTATTTTTCGGGTGTCACTAGAATGTGATTTTTTCTCTCGGGTTTAGTCTTAATTACTTTTTTAGGGTTCTTAAGGTGTGATGAGCATTAAATGACTAAGGTGTGATGATGTCCCAAGAATTTGATCTCGGGTTTGGCCATAACTTTTTTTCGGATGTCACTAGGATGTGATTTTTTCCTCTCGGGTTTTGGTCTAAATTACTTTTTTAGGGTCTTAAGGAGTGATGAGCTTGTCTATCCAAGGCACGAATTTCTGTATATTTGTGTAGACGCCGGGCAGGTGTTCGCGGCCGCAGCCGATGCCCCACGACACGAGCCCTATGAGAGTGCTTCGTCCGTCCATCTTCATGGTGAGGGGGCCGCCGGAGTCGCCTTGGCAGGAATCTCGACCGCCCTGGGGATAAAAATCACTTAAGTGAACTCAGTCACGTTTTTTTACAAGCTTTAAAGCTACTGTAGCTTTTCAGTGAAGGAAAAGGTCGCGAGGAAACCGGTCTAATCCCAAAAAGGTCTAGTTTTTAGGGTTCCGTACCCGTTGTCGCTATAACAACGAACTCTAAAAACCGAATAAAATAATTATTTAAGGGAGCCACCGTACAACAAAGGTGAAATTATTTGCCGTTTTCATAGACAATGTTACGGAACCCTTCGTGCGCGAGTCCGGCTCGTACTTGGTCGGTGTTTGTTAACCCAGTTATTTATCTCTGTGGCCCGTGTGGTGCCGGGTTACAATAGCACCACCCCTTTCTTTCCTTGGGTGTCGTAAGAGTCGACTATGGGAACCAGGTTGAAGTGTGTTGTGGGCGATTGGCTAGCAACCTGTCATAGCAATACCACATTTCCTCCATCTATAAACCTGCAATTGCTAAAAGTGACACTGAACAATAATTTTCATGTGCTCTGTCTACCCCTTTTGGGAATATAGGCCTGAGTTTATGTATGTTATTTACCTCTTTGTACCCGGCGCACAGGAACACGTCGTGTATGGTTTCCCGGCGGCCCGCGGCGCGGAACCAGCGCTGACAGCGCTCGTTGGGGATCACTTCCACGTCAACCTCCTATAATTGAGGCATTGTATTTCTTTAGTGTGTGATTTAAACAGTAAGTTCGTATAAATGAACAGAAATACCACTTATGGCTGAAGAAAAAAGAGATAGTATATCAAAATCAAAAAGAGATAGTATACTATATTCGGAACTCTAATTCAAGACCAATGTGGGTTGCCTCTACAAAAAAATATTGCAGTGGTATATTTTTAAATATGAGAAACTACACAGATATAACTTATTTATCATTATTCTTAAGCTTATGATTTAAATAAACAAGTTTTTGTTACTTATTCACGTAAGTATAAGATGCTCGATTTAATATTTACTTATACGCAGGTGATTTTTGGTAGCAAAACGGTTATAATTGTACTTGTACACACGTTTGGTACGGTTTATAAAAAAAAAGAGAGTTTCCCATATTAAATTAAATTAGAATGGTATTTAAGATAATTCTGGATTTTGTATGATGTATTGTCTGTTGGTGATCCTAAATAAATAAATACATTAATTAATTAAGTTCATTAATTTAGAGAATCAACAAAATAGCAGATCAAATGTGTGTAGCTTGATGGTGATAATGATTTTGATGACAACGAATAAATAAAATTCGTAAGTACCCTTCTTTTACTTTCTTTAGTCGGTTTTTAAATTGAAAAGATTGATCTGACAAGTTGATGACTTAAGAATACAATTTATATACTTAATAAACGAAATTAATTTTACAGATTCGACATAATTTCGTAATCTATTGAATGAAAAAAAAAAAGAAAAACTAAGCCTTTTGGCAACTTAGGTCTATCAGGAAAAATGACGAGGTACAAAAATGTCTAAACACGCTTTATAAAAATGACGATATGGAAAAAATGACAAAGTATTATAGGGCCGAGGAATAAAAATGTCGAAATAGAATTTAGTCGAAGTATTTATTTATTTATTTATTTATTTACTAACCAACTTATATAGACAGATAAACCAAACATGCAAGTTGTAGGTTACAATTAGGTACTTATTACTAATACAATGCTACATATATTATTGAATAGTAGTGGGAGTGGAGTTTGATTCAAGGTAGCGTGCGGCTGCAGCCAGGAATATCGGTTCCGTCTGCGAAAACAGGTCCAAAGTGGGGTCGTATAGAAGAATGTTATTTATAGTATTCAGTGCCATGTATAAGGGACTAGTAACTAGGGTCACCGTACTCATGCTGGGGATTAAAAAAAGTCGGTACTTTAAATTGTACAAATTGTAGCAGCCATGGGTTCGTCAGTAAGCCTCGGATTAGTCTGAAAAAGTATTTTACTGATGCAAGTTCCCTACGCACTTCGAAGCTTTGGTATCTCACCATCCCCAGTACAAATGGCGTGGGGTACATGTAGGGATAGTAGCCATGTATTTTCTTGTATAGAAATCTAATAAATTGTTTTTGGACTTCTTCTAGAAGGAGAGTATATTTCTTTTCGTGAGGATTCCAGATAATACAATTACTGTCTAGTTGGCTACGCACAAATGAGTCAAACAATAGTGTTATCACATGGCGACTGTGGAAAAATTTTGATTGACGAACAACAAAACCTAGACCCTTCCGCGACTTTTTGCAGATCTGGACTATATTTTCGTTAAATGTTATTTCAGTATCAAACAGTGTACCAAGGTCGCTCACAGTCCGAACATTTTGAAGGGACTCTCCATTTAATGTATAGGAGCGATCGTTGGTCAGGGATGCCTTTGAGTAAGTCATAACTGCACATTTACTCGTGTTTAATTGCAAACTATTGACTAGCCCCCAACGATAAACACTATATATATCACTTTGGAGTTTAATTGAGTCGGATGGACCATTTATTGGCCTGATTAGCTTAACATTATCGGCAAACATTAATATCATTGAATGATTGATGTGATCAGGGAGGTCATTAATAGTGATTAAAAATAAGAGTGGCCCAAGACTGCTTCCCTGACCAATTCCTGAAGTAACGGAGTAACTCTCTGATCTGGCTCCCTTGTATAAAACATACTGCTTGCGCTCAGAAAAATAATTAGCAAATAAATTAAGTAATGTTTGGGAAAAACCAGTCATGGCCATTTTCTGCAATAATGTGTCACAGTTAATCCTGTCAAAAGCCTTTCGGAAATCCAAATAAGCGACGTCCATTTGTTTTCTTTCATCCAGATTATGGGCTATGTATGTTACCAGATTCAGGAGGTTTGAAGTCGTTGACCTATTGGGTAAAAAACCATGTTGTGCGTCTGTGAACCATCCTCTTATCTGGAGATAATTTTTTCTGTGTATGACAGTTTCGAACACTTTGCCAAACTCTGAAAGGACTGCGATAGGTCTGTAGTTTTCGAAATCCGATTTAGATCCACTTTTGTGAATCGGGAGGACCTTTGAGATTTTCCAGAGTGCAGGATAGGTATGCGTTTTAATTGACAAGTTAAATATAAATGACAGAGGTTTTATAAAAGCCTCGCAACAATCGCGTACTACATATTGCGGGATACAGTCCGGACCCTGCGTCGTATTGAAATGACTAATTCCACTCTGCCTTAAAATTGACGGAATTTCTTCGCAGTTTGCCCTTCGGGCATCTGAACCTAACCTACTTAGACCTGGGGCCGTTGTAGATCATATATAGTAGGATTTTTTTAGAATTACAAATCTGAACATTTTTACTTTCGGACCATTGTCAGTTCATCTGTCTTCTGGACATTTTTAATATTTTTATACTCCGTCAATTTTGAATTTAGACTTTTTTATTTCTTGACAACAAACATCGTTTCGACATTTTTGTAACTCGTCACTTTTCCTTACCGACCATAGTTGCCAAAACGAAACTAAGTATCTTATTTTGAATACCTAATTTGAAGTTTGAATGGTAAAATTTTACCTTAGTTTTCTTTAAGAATATATATAAAAAATAGCCACAACTAGAAATTATATTATTATTAATTTAATTATTGATATGAAACGGTTGGCTACATCTGAAATATTCACATGACAATGTCAGAAGTGACTTTGATATATTTGACAGTGACAGATATGTCATAGTTTTTATGGTCTTTAATTAGAGGTCCGAGAGTAACTTAAACAACGGATAGTATCAATCTCACTTAAGTAGTTACTAAGCTTAGATATTTTCTGTTTTCTACTATATATAATATTGCCTTGACTTTAATTTAGTACTCAGGATAAGAAGACATATGTAAGCAAATTCTGTTACATGCATGCCATGTTTGCCTGTAATTGGATGAATACTCAAGCAATTTTATTTTATAAATTGTCATTTATAAGCATTTTTTGTATTGCACCTGTTGGCAAACTTAAATAAAATTTTAAAAAGTATAAGTAAAAAACGTATAAAAATTTATATATCCTTTTCATTTGTTTCGGTTATAACAATAATAGTTTCCTATAACGTGCTTGATAATACAAGCTATTCAAAAGAACATATATTAAATAAATAAATATTAGGGGACAATTTTTTACACAAATCGAACTAGTGAGCTCAATAAGCTTGTGTTATGGGTACTAGACGACGATATATTTAATAGATATATACTTAAATAAATAGAAAACATCCAAGTCTCAGGAACAAATGTTTCTGCTCACCACAGAAAAAAATGTTTTTACCGGGATTCGAACCCGGGACTTCGCTTCGGAAGTAGTGTCACTACCAACTGGGCTAAACAGGCTCAATAATGGCCTAATAATAGGATACATTATTATACAGGCTGTTTTTGTTGATTTCCGTTCCTTCTAGCATATAGCCGAGTATAGCTATAGAAACGACGTAGCATATTTAGTTTTTTAAAATTCAAGATTAAAATATTTTATTATTATTTTCGTACAAAATAATTAATTATGTCACCAAGGGAGAATGAAAACCGGCCTTAAGAGTTAACGTTGGAGTTAAGCAAAAGTTAATCTCAAGTATGACAATTTGAAATTCGAATGACACGCCCGTTAACATTGTTTGATTGTTAAGAATCTTTTATTCTATACTAGGGGTGTTAATTAACGAAAATTAATTCTTGAATATCTTCAAAATGGTACGAATTGGGATACTAGTATCTTAGAGAAGATTACTTCATTTCATCTCTGGATTGTGCCCTCGTAATTAACGGAATTCATTAAAAACACCCTGTATATTATGTGACAAAAAACGAAGGGCATGACTTGGGCTAAGTATTAAGTATTGCGCGGGAGTTTGCTGGATACAACTGGCGCAGGATTGGTCTTTGTGGGTGGCCTGTGTCCAGCAGTGGACGTCTTTCGGCTGATATGATAATGATCTATTAAATTAACTGTTCTGTGTCAGTCCGAGTATTAGGATCTAACCTGTAGTACTGACGGCACGGTGCTTTGCCCATGTCGTGTTCGTCCCCAGCCAGCAACGGTCGCCATTTTTCCCGCTAGTTTTACCTGTTTCTGAGGCAGGCACACCTGGAATGAAAAAAAAAAAAAGATTATTTATCAAACAATATTTAACAAAGAAATTTGATTAGTTAAAAAGAGAAGTTAAAATATTAAAAAAAAACCCTGACTGCTTTAAATACCAGTAAACTACCATCATTTACACACTCACAATTAATACGAATCTAACGACACATTTAAAGCTAAAATCCACCGAGCCGTACAGGTTGCAGAACGTGCCAAACATTTGAATTTGAGTTTTTTATTTTTATTTTGATATACCTGCCGTCACTTTCACAGTAAATACGAATCTAATAACACCTCTCAAGCTAAAATTCATTGAGCCGTTCAGGCCGCAGAGCGTGCCAAACAATTATACATACTCCTTTTGGCGCGTTCGGTTAAAAACAGCGCCATCTCTATCGCTAACCTTATGTGATCCGGCTGGGTTGTGGTCAAGCGCATAGCTTACCCATTAGAGAGCTGTGAGCCTTTGAGTATAAATACAGCGGTGTTGCTAGTAGTAGCGGTTCAGAATGCAAGGCAAGGATTCGTTGTGATGACGTACTAGGTCTGGGTAGCCTAGTGGTAATAGCGCTAGTCTGGTAAACCAGCAGAGACGTGGGTTCAATCCCGTCTCAGGCTGCGTACAAGATCACGGTTCATTTTTTTCCTATGATGATGATGAAGTTCCACGTCAAAATAACACGATTAAAAAAATATAGAACACAATAATTTGATTGGTGAAAAAGATAGTATTTCACCACACTTTTTGTGATCACATATGAAAGCGATTTCCAAATTTCCAAAAGGGAAGTGTCCACCGATTTTCTGACTTTTATACGGCGACTTGTGTCCATGTTTTGGTACTGTCATGAATAAATGCTTATTCTATTATATTCAGGCTCACTTAATCTTCAAGTTTTTTGCAATAGGGTTTTAGATCCTCCAAAAAATATATGGTACTCTAACTGCGTGCGAGTGTGACTTCATTCCTGAAGTCTGCGGGCACGTACGAGGCATGTACCTCCTTGCGCGGTACCGCAAACTCCTCGTGGGAGTATGCTTGAGTGATATCAGATGGACCTCGCTACTGCTGACGTTTCCATGGTCAATGTGGATAGCAGAGTAATATTTAAAGAAAGCATCGCAAGCACTTCGCAGCTTTGTGGATTAGCGTATTTCACTAACCGATAATATAAGTTATACTTGTAGTAAGTTACGAAACTTACAGCAATCCGCGATGCCACAATAGAACCAGACCAAAATATAGGCTTGGAGGGCAGTGGTGAAGAACAGGTCCTGAGGTGGTCACGGTCACGGTGGTCTTGAGGAACTGACGAAGAAGGTGGCTTATTCGAGTAACGAGCCTGAGTCACATACGTCCTATTTGTTACCTAGAGCATCGTCTCATACTCGTATTGCTAAACTATAGGCCTTACACTTCGACATAATAGGGCCACTGCAATTAGAGGATTTCTTTACGTTCTCTAAAATTAGTGATATATTTAGTAGAAGGTCCTGTGACAGTCCATATCATTCGATTGTGAGCCAGCCCAGCCAAGATTTATATGCCACAGATTGTGCATAAAGTTAGTGCGTTGTGCGTTTCTCATCTGTTACAAACAAAACTTCATATTTCTGACACCTGGATTAAATTTTTGTACTGCTTTTTGTAGACTGTGTTGGACTGTGCTTTGTATTATTATGCTGCTTGAAGACCAGGCTTCTATCTAACTGTATAAGCGCCACGTCATTCCTGAAGTCTGCGTGCTCATACGATAGATATACCTCGTAACGTTACACAACGAACTCAAATGACATAACATTATACATTTGAATGATAGAACATTCATCTCGCCTTTGGCGCTTTAAAGTTGAAAATAGACAGTAGAATGAACTTTTACAGAAGCATCGCAAACGCTTCTCAGCTTTGTTACTTAGTGAATTCTACTAACTGGTACTAAATGCTGATTTATGACCACGCTTCTATCCAGCTAATAGCAGTAACTCCTTAGGGAAACATCGTAAAAGAAACAAGGAGTTTTGTAAAATAGTGAATTCCACTAACCGGTAGTATGAGTCCTGCTTGAAGATCACGCATCTTTCTACTTGATAGTATGAACTACCCTTGAGAAAGCATCGGAAACAGTTCGCAGCTTTGTAAAGTAGTAAACTCCACTAACCGGTAATATATGTTGCTTGAAGACCACGCCCCTGTCTAACTGCACAAGTGCCACATCATTCCTAAAGTCTGCGGGCTCGTATGACGGATGCACCTCCTTGCGTTGCACCGCAAACTCCTCATGGGAGTAGCGCTCGCCAGAGTCTCGGACGTCCCATTCGCCGAGGCGGACACGTAGCTGGGAGTTTGGTGTGCTGGAAAAGAGAGTAAGTACACACGTTTAACGACTATGCTCTGGCTGTGACTATTCTTTGGTTTCATGTGTTTGTCAATTTTGACACTCGCGTACTTGACAGATGTCACTAATGAGTTCTTTCAATGTGCTTTACATAGATCATCATAAATTGTCCAATGTTTACGTAGGTACAGAACGATTATCATTGTAAAATTACAAGCCAAGCATTTTCATATGAGGCATTTTCGAATGCATAAACTTGTTTGGAGGCTTGGATATTAAATAATATTTTTTGATAGAATGTTTTCTTGCTAATGCTAACATATATTTGTATTCTCGTCCATTTCGATGCATTATTTTGGCCAGTTGATCGCAGTATGTTATTATGCAATTGATTCAGTTATTTGATTAAAAGTTCAACCTGCATACCATTCATCATTAATTACAATTAACGTTTCTTAACGTGTAGTACAAGCTTTGCTTAGTTTGGGACTAGGTTACTATAATTATTGTTACTATATCTAGGTAAAAAGTTTATAGGAGACAATTTTAGACATCATACTAAATCATACAAAACACATAACACATTTCACTTACAGCTTTCATAACGCCAGGTATTCGCAAATAGCGTCCACGTCAAATTTTGCACACATATGTAACCCCATTCTCGAGTCCATTCTTATTTAAATACGCGATAAATAAGCATTCATTAACTTAAATTACACCTTTCGAACACAATTAGCGTTACGAAACCTATGACTAATAGAGAAAGTATAGCAAAAATGTATTTTACGATTGTATTCGGTAATGTAGCCATTACTGGCCAGCGTGTGAAAGTGCTTCGTAATGATTCATTGCGTCATAGGTTATATTTTGAGTATTAGTTGATTATGTAGCATTATAGGTTTGGAATAATGGCAATGGTGAAAAATATTTTTCACTTCATATACTCTAAAAAGTTCGTCTTTATGCTGTGCAATCTACTATTTTGCTATTTACGTTATTATAGGGAGTTTTAGGCAGTATGCACGAGTGGTACGAATTACAAGAATAAGGTAAGATATGGATTAGAATGATCTTGGTTTCACATCCCTATCTCGCTCGTTCGCCACACAGGACCGTCTCGTCATTTCACCTGGAGGACGTCTGGAGGACTTCCACAACGACGGGTCTTGCGCTGTCTTCTTGACCAGGTCATGATAGAGATAATAAAAAAAATCGGCCAAGAGCATGTCGGGCCATGCTCATTGTAGAGTTACGTTGTTGCCCATCGTCCAATGAACTCAATTCGCAGCGTTTCAAACATCTTTTACTAAGAAAGGAAGACTTTTTACGATAACTCAAAAACAGCTTAACAGAACATGACCGCTATAGTTTTCATTAAGTCTTTATTAAGCTTTACTTTCATGATATTTTTCATATTTTTTGGACCCATAGTTCAAAAGTTAGAGGGGGGGGACACAATTTGTTTTTCTTTTGGAGTGATTATTTCCGAAAATATTCACGTTTACAAAAAATTTTTGATGAAGACCTCTATTCATTTTGAAAGACCTATCCAACAACATCCCACACCATAGGGTTGAAGCAAAAAGAAATTACGTCTCACTTTACGTGTAGGTACCCTTAAAAAAATATTTTTATAGTTTTTATTTTACGACTTTGTCAGTTTTATTGATTTATATATCCACACCAAATTGCAGCTTTCTAGCATTAACAATCACAGACCAAAGCCTCGGACAGACAGACAGACAGACGGACATGGTGAAACTATAAGGGTTTTTTAGTTGACGACGGAACCCTAAAAAATAGACACTGTTTCATCATCGGGAATCGTGGTGCCCCTTTTTGTATTTCCCTACAAAAGTCATACTAACAGACCGTTTTTGACGTTTTATCAAAAGTTTGCTGATGTACGTCAACAAAGTTGTGGTTAATATATAATGAACTCTTTGTTCCCTTTTTTTCTGTTTTATAGATAATAATGTTCGTACTCACGTGGCAACACAATGCGCAGCAGTAATGACCCACCGGTCGGAGATCAGCGCGCCTCCACACGCCAACTTCTTGCTCAGGAATCCTGATTTGATCAGTGCCGCTTGCCATGGGTGCGAGCCGAAGCCGGTTGAGTGGCCGCCCACGATTCGGTTGGAGCGTGTGAAGTGTTCGCCACAGCCTGAAACGTGTAGAGGGTTGCTTAAATATAATAAATAGGCTCCTATGCCAACACTCGCAACTTACACATTGCGATAGTCAGCTTCGATGTAAAAAGCCGAGGAGGAAACTCTGGGATGGAAGCAGCTGGTAACAAGCTAAAAATGTTTAAGACGGAGACGACCTATAACGACTTAATGATGTCTACACTATTCAAGATCGGTTCTCACTGCTTGGCACGGGTTTTTTGTCATTGAAGATTGTAGACCCCGCGTTCGGTCAGTGACTGTGGACTAATCAGTCGTAGTCCCCATGTCACACTGGCCACACTCATTTAAAATTTTTTGGTATTGAAATACATTTAATTGAATTTGAGAGCTACAGTATTTTCCAGGGGTACATACATGTAGTTGATGTGATTGTTACTTATACAAACCACCATGACGTAAAATCTTGAAAAAAAGTACTTTTTGTACGGAGTATTGAAGTCTGCTAGAAATCCCGAGATTAATATAACCCTATGTTAAAGTGTATGATATGTAATAGTATAAGTTGTGTATGTCTTGACTACGTGAAGTACGTTATTTTATAAACAACTCTTTGTCAGCATCTTAAGTCTACCCCAGATCAAGTTATTCACAAATATTGACATATTTTATACATAAAGCGTAGTTTAATATCTGTTGGCAGTTAAAATCGATTACAGACAAAATAATTTACCTAAACATTCTAATTGACTTCTCTGTACAAATACTACACACGTATAAAATGCAGACACAAACAACAATTACTCTGGTATACATTTCTAAAAGCGTCCTTTTAACCAAACAGTGCACACAACGTAAGATATCCAGAAACCCGACTCCAAAAAATCTTTCAATATTTAACTAACCTGATAATGTGAAGTTGTAAATGGAATAAGTAATCTGAAATCAATCAATGCATTTAAGGTGCGACATGTAATTGGTGCACACAAAAACCCGACTCCAAAAAATAAATTAACATTGAACCATAAGTCAATACATATACGGTTGAAAATAAAATAACTATTCTGATGCCAGATAGTGCATTTAAGGTGCGACGTGCGACATAAAAAAGATGCATACAAAAATCCGACCCCAAAAAATCATTCACAATTTTACCATAATCTAGTAAATATACGGTCATTGCATAAGTGCGACAAATATAGGTGCGTGATGATTATGAAAACGCAGTGCTGAAGATGAAGCGATATAGAAGATGGTGGGCCGACTCAAGTGTTCGAATTTAGATAACCTTAAAATTTTATTTATCGTAGTCACCACGTCACGGCAAGATTTTGGATGATGTAACTGTAGAATCTCGCAGTATGCCAGATCCACGGCCCATCATAGATGGTCCCCGAGTCTGGTCTAAAGTAATATTATAAATACGATGGCAACTAAAAGCGGCGAATTGATTGTGATAATATTTGGTATGCTGATAGTGTGCGAGCCGGGGATGAACTGAACATGAATTACTTTTACATTGAGAAAATTTACCTAATGTAATCCATCCCGGAAGGGTACAAACGGGAATTGTTTTTTTTATGGCAGTACAATACTTAATACTATGTGGGAATATATTATAAGCCAATCAACGAACCTACGTCGACGAACTCTCAGGCAAAAGCTAGTAACAAAAAAAGCGAACACTTGAGCGAACCCGCCACCGCAAAACCCAAAAAAACCCAAAATCTCACCCGGATAACTAGGTCGCGTATGTTCATTGATCACCACCGGTACATAATCATCATCACCATTCCCGTAATCGTACGGCTTCGTAGTACTCTCGTGATAACTCGGCTTGACGTGAAAATAGTGGTTTTGGTTGTAGTCGTTCGTGTCCCACGGCTTTTGTGTTGTGTCCCACGGTTTTTCCCACTCGGGTTTTTCCCAGTCGGGGTTTGGCCGGTCGGGTTTCGGCCGGTGGGGCTTCGGCCTGTTTTCTGTGTACACGATCACTGGGTCCTCGAATTGGTTTGTGTTCTGATAGTCGATTTCGTGGGGGAATGTTCCGATGAGTTCGATTAGGTCACCTGTGGTTAATTGTTATGTTGTTATGTGTAGCTGTTATTCGTAACTTAAGTATAAAGTGGTAGCGTGTACTTAGTCTTGACATTATTGAGCTATACTTATGGAAAATGTCGATTTGTTACATCTAAACTTTCCCGGGTTTTATGGCGGTCCAGTTAATATACGGCCATGATAATGCACAAACACAGTAACATACATGGGTTATTGGGCTCTGCATTATTTGGTCCTGCGTTATTAGTTCCTAATGTACCGTTCATTGTAACCAATTATGAATGGAAGTACAGTCAGAGTCATATATTACGTAACACTACATATTTTGTACTGTTTACCAAACTATTTGGCCACATATATACTCGTACATAGGGACGCGGATTTCTGGGCCTTACATTACTGTGATCGTGCTTCATTTTGGTGGTTCTATGAACGCTATTTTGAGTGATAATTCTTAAATATAGGTGACTGTATCTGCAAGACGAGGTACGCGACGTTATCTGAAAAAAAAAATAATCTCCGAGTACAACGGGCTGCACTACTTATAACGTTATATACTACTTTAAGTTTCATCTCGTTGAATGTCGAATATATGGATTCCGATACTCACGATTCGCATACATAAAAGTAATTTCTGAAGTCGTAGGCTCGTACAAAATTCAGATTAATAAAAACGGAGTACAGGGAGATAATTGCGTAATATTTTGAATGATCAATGAAGGGTATCAACTGTCATTACTGTCTGCCCTAACATGACAGTAAATATGAACATTTTGCTTTGGGTCGGTAATTATAACGTAACTTTTCCAACGATTACTTAATTAATGAATAAAGTGTCATTTTCGCCTTCATATCATTACAGTACATATTCGTATTCAATGTATTCATAAAACCAACTTCCATTTCATAAATATTCATTTTTATTTTACTTAAATACAAGTAAAATGAAAATGATACGTTATGAATGTAACGGATATGTCCTAAAGCTCGTTTTAAAAGTTACACGCGTTCTGCTGGTCTCATTGGGTACGTAACTTACTCAAGGCGAGGGGAAACTAGGGTCCACAGCCACGAGACCGGCGTGTTTTAAATCCTGGGACCTTTCTAATAAGCCGGTCACGGGCCAGCGACATTTTCAGTCCATCATCGTCCACTGTTGAGCATAGGCCTCTCTTCGACTACACCACTCGTTCTGGTCCTGAGCTGGTCTTATCCAGGAGTGACGGTCTTATTGTTTGTACGCAGGCGTATAGAGCAGCTATAGCCGATTTACCTCCCGGGGGAGCGATCATGCACTGACACTGAAGGTGAACTTGTTGATTTCGTCAATTTGGATTGGTGCTGTAGTTATTTAATTCCTTGCAAATGTGATGAAAAATATTGTGATGAACTCGGGCGTAGGAATATTTCAAACTCGAGTTATCAAAATATAAACTCTCGTTTGCAATTTTATGCCCCTCGTTAAACAACGAGCTCGTGGACGTTTGGCGCTTCCCATGGTGGGCCAGCAAACGGTATAGGGTTTGTTGACCCACCAAAATCGGGGTCTCTGCATAGGGCCCAAACTCGAAACGCACAGAGCGGGCGCGGCGCGGTGCGGGGCGGAGGCGGTTTTGCATTTTTACCGAATTCAATAGAAGGAAGGAGGTACTCAGTTCGTCTGCATGTTCTCCGATAACTCTTGACCACGTTGGCCGATTTTGATAATTCTTTTTTTTGTTTCAAAGCAGGTACCCCGATATTGGTCCCATATAAATTTGGTGAAGGTCTGATGATGGCATCTAGGAGGAATCGAGGGAACTCCTCGAATTTGATGGGCACGCATGTGCCGATTTCGGTATTTTCTGTAGGCAACCCAGCATTGGCTCACGGAAACCACAAATTGTGGCATAACAAGTACAAAATTGGAGTCGGTTTTTTTTTGGTATAAATTATTGATCTTTCCGAACCCTACCACTGTCGATTATTGCTTCATATGTTACAGACGCCGCGGCCGCTCTACCGCACTACGGAATACCGCGCGCTTATTTTGTGGGACGTTCCCAGGGCTGCGTTCGCTTTACCGCAAAGCTGCCTCCGTCCCGCAACGACTCTGCGCCGCGCTATGTGCGTGTCAAGATTTAAGGATGATTCACAGTAGGCCGTTCCGTGTCCGGGCCGGCCCGTTTTCTTCTAGAGAAATACGCCGGCCGTTGCGTTTGCTGTCATAGAAAACGGGCCGGCCCGGACACGGAACGGTCTACTGTGAATCATCCCTTATGCGTATCCAAACATTGTACGTGAAGAGTGACGGGCGACGGGCAATCAGGAGCCGCTGGAAAGCTAGTGACTCAAAGATAACCAGAAAAGGCGGCGTACCCAAATGCGCTAAAGCTGAGCAGTTGAATCGGAAATCATTACTAAACAGTTAACGTAACACACGGGAAGCAACGTTACTTGACTTATTCAAGAGCAAACGCAATCGTTACGTTTCGTTACGTTCGCGTTTCCTAGATGTGTAAATACAGTAGCTACATGAATGATACTAAAATCATAGGTTAGTTGATAATGGTGAGTTTGCGTTTGTTGTATCGCAAGAGAGATTAACTTCATTGGGGTTACCTATTGAAAATTCACAACTGTGTAATCCTTGAATTTGGTTTTTTAATTAAAGCCAGGTTTGATTCTTTGCTCGGCCTGTTTAGCCTAGTTGGTTTGGCTATGACACTGCCTACGAAGCTGGTCCACCTTCGTAGGCAGTGTAGACGGCGAAGTACCATGAGCTCCTAACTTACATTTCAACGATTTTGAGATTTTTGTGTGGTTACGCTCGAAACTTAATTTGGCATCATTACTGAAGAGACTGGTTTGTTTTTTTATTTTATTTAGGCGCATAATAATAAATGACAATACCGACTAAGTCACGGTACCTTAATATTGCTGCCTTTAACAAACGTTTTTTCGTCTACTGTAAAATTAGGTTTTCGTAGTTAGGAGTTCATGGTACTTCACCGTCGGCATCCCGGGTGCGAATCCCGGTAAGAGCATTTTATTATGTGGTTGACATAAGCATTTGTTCCGGAGACTTGGATGTTTTCTATGTATTTAAGTATATATCTATACCATCGTCTAGTATGTAATACGTGTAATAATAAACGTATGGCATTTATTTTACGAACCGTGAGATCTTCGAGAAGACAAGTGCGGTTGCCAGTTTTTTTGCACTTTTAGCACCATGCAGGGGTCACGTGTACGGTAACGGTGGGTACTCCCTACGGACGTGGTGCAACTTTGACCCCCCTTGTCAAGTGAGTGGGCAACTTGACTGTTAGAAGTTCTCAAGCCGTCCAAAGCCCTCTAACTTGGCTTAACGACTGCTGTCATAGACAACAGCCGGGATCAACGGCTTAACGTGCCTTCCAAATCACGGGAGCGCTCAGTTAGTAACCACTCAAAGCGGTCACCCAGCCAAGAACTGACCTGCGCCCACATTGCTTAACCTCGCATACCGCATGCGGTTTGCGCCTTGCGGGCGCCGCTGGGCCAAGAGCGCGTTGAGCTTGATATGGGACTAGTTCGATTTCTGTAATAACGTCTCTATAATTAATATTTATTTATTTGATCGATTGCAGACTAAAGGATGATTCACAGTAGACCGTTCCGTGTCCGGGCCGGCCTGTTTTCTATGACAGCAAATGTAACGGCCGGCGTATTTCTCTAGAAGAAAACGGGCCGGCCCGGACACGGAACGGTCTACTGTGAATCATCTTTAATGGGTCAACAAGTTGCCGGGTCCACATTACAGGCGACTGTACAAAAGGCCCAAGACCACGCGGCCTGGAGAGCACAACAACGACTCCAAATCAAGAGGTCGGTAGGGCGCTAGTGATACCACTCCACGTGGTACTATCAGGTAAACCTTTGTTTGTCGGCCTGTTTAGCCTAGTTGGTAGTGCCATTGCCTCCGAAGCTGGAGGTCCCGGGTTCGATTCCCGGTAAGGGCATTTGTTTCTGTGGTGAGCAGAGACATTTGTTCCTGAGACTTGGATGTTTTCTATGTATTTAAGTATATATCTATTAAATATATCGTCGTCTAGTACCCATAACACAAGCCTTGTTGAGCTTACCGTGGGACTAGTTCGACTTGTAGAAAAAAAATCCCCCTAATACTAAAAAAAAAAAATACCGTATAGTATACGTGGCAAACCACAGCCGTAGTGTAGTAATTTATACCCAAATAAAACAGACTCCAAGTAACGCATGCCTATCCAATTTGAGGAGTTCCCTCGATTCCTCCTGGATCCCATCATCAACGGGACTAACATAGGAGTACCTGCTTCGAAACAAAAAAAGGATTATCGAAATCGGCCATCGTGGTCAAGAGTTATCGGGGAACATAAAAACAAACATGTAGACGAACTGAGAACCTCCTTCCTCCTATTGAAGCCGCGGTTAAAAACAACTCGTATTGAGCCTCGGAATGCGTCTGTTTTGAATAAGCAAGCTGTATTTAGCAAGCAGGCACTGGTAACAATAAAGCTGTCCATCCAACACGCTCCACTGGAGTGACTTTCACTGAGTTTCACTTTGCTCGGGAGACGGGAATATATTTATATGTACAATAAACTATGTATCTACGAACAGGGGGCACTAGGAAGTAATCCACCTAAGCTACAAGGATCGATAACAAAGACACATGAATACATTCGTCTTGGTAATAGTTAACGTGCGACCTATGTGACTGTGACGGTTCTCTATCGTTTGGCAAATTAATAACCATTCGACTAAAAACCGCATGTGACGATCACTTTATTTAGCAGATTGTATATTCCGACGCAGGCGCAGCTATAACTCCGGTTCGACAAATCATCGTCAAAAGTTGAAACGCACAGAGCGTTGCGGGGCGGGGCCAGTTTTGCTATAAAGCGAACGCGGTCCGAAGGACGTCGCACCAAAAAACCGCGCGGGATAGCAGAGCGGGGCCGGCGCGTGTGGCACATGAAGCAGTAAGCGACAGTCGACAGAGTCGGAATAGTTATTTGTTATACAAGGGTGCAAAGTTGTATTTTACCCGCAAGTGTGGAATTGAAGCACGAGCCAGCGAAAGGATTCTATAGTTGAAAAGGTTCTAAAATAGAATCCTGAGCGTAGCGAGTGTTTCAACACACGAGAAGTAAAATACAACTTTGCACCCGTGTGTAGGTAACAAAAAACTTTTCTCCTCACTATAGCGAGGAAAGTGCAACCTGCAAAAAACACAGTTCCACAGGCATGATTTTCATCACTGGAATCACCGATTTTTTTACGATATTATAACGGAAAACTCTGGAAGTTGTGTATAATATTTACGTGAGTCGGAGTCCGTGACAAGTTGTGTATATTTTAGTTGACATTGACAATGATGACATTTCTGACAATGTGTTTTGAAATTGCATCGACTCAACTTGTGCGTTTACAATTATTATAAAACAAATGTTATTTATAGAATTTGAAGGTTTACGACTTAAATCATTAAATAATGCTAAATTTGGTATTTTGTATTAAATTCTCAAACCATTTATTTAATGATAATTGATATCAAACTAACCATTATTATGAGCGTTTTACGTTTTGTTATCTGTCAAAAGCTACTCAAACACGCTCCAAGATCAAATTACTTTCCCCACTTGTGAATAAAATGCGTTTTTACCCGCTTGTTTCAAAGGATAAAAGACGGCTTTCCGAGCTAGTGAGGGGAAAAGATCTAAAATGCAAAACCGCCCCGCAACGCACCGCGACCGCTCTGTTAAATCTCAATACTCATCATCCTCCTAGCGTTATTCCCAGTATAGTTGCATCCTGAAGGATGCCTGGGGTCCGCTATCTAATCCCAAGAGTTGGAGTAGGCACTAATTTTTACAGAAGTGACTGCCATCTGACCTTCCAACCAACCCGAGGGGGAAACTAGACCTTATTGGGATTAGGCTTGTCAAGTGAGTGGGCAACTTGAATGTTAGAAGTTCTCAAGCCACCCGGAGGCCTCTAACTTGGCTTAACGACTGCTATCATAGACAGTAACCGGGATTAACGGCTTAACGTGCCTTCCTGAGCACGGGAGCGCTCAGTTAGTAACCAGTCGAAGCGGTCACCCATCCAAGGACTGACCTCGCCCGACATTGCTTAACCTCGCTAGCGCATGCATAGCGCTCGCTAGTACGTGGGCGCCGCTGGGCCACGAACGCTCCTCTGTTAAATCACAATACTATTGCATTTTAACATAGAATAGTGGGAGTTGATATGGATATTCACGTGAAGTAAACCGCGGTTAAAGGATATTTTATACCATACTTTGATCCCAAACGGTGTTCTGAGCAAGTAAGTTGCAAGTTGACCTCATTCACACTTGCAAATTATAAAAGTTTTCGCTTCGACTTGCGCGAAAGTAAACAAAGAGTTGCGTAATGTGTTGAATTAGTGTCCGGAAGGCAATGGCGGAGGTTGCGGCGCGTGAACACGCTGGCCCAAGTCACAGGTTATAGCGAATGTAGTGAGTTAGTACATACCACTAGCCACAAAAATCTATACATAATTGGCTATGTGCACGTCAAACGCCACGAGTCCCGGGGCAATGTCAAACTCAGAGATGTCAAATAATGACACATGAATATTTTATTTATTTTAGTAAGCGAGAACGACCCCTTACTGGAAATTTGACTGAAATAAATAAGAAAATAAATAAATAAATACAAACGAAACGAATCGTAGGAAACCAATAGGAAACGTCGAAGTAAATTTGACATATAAGTCCCCGGAAATTGCACATTTCTGCCATGGTGTGCGCTGCGATCGCTTAGTTTACCCCCACCACCTACTTCGCACATAGCCAATAGTGGCTCTGTGAGCTGTAGACGTCGCAAAAAAATATATTTCAAATTTCAAAATTTCCAAAAACTGACTCGACTAAGAAATTCTATATAATCATCCAACCTGCTCACAAAATTTCACGAGAATCCGTTGAGAAATGTGACCTGTAGAGAACATCCGGACAGACATACAAAAGAATTTTTGTCGAAAGCTGAAACGGAGACGCTTCGCTCGCTCGGTCAAAAATACAAAGTCATATCAGTTACCCCATTAGTCGAGAACGGATGGGCCGATTTTCATGATCTTTAATTTGTTGGATTTGTCTTCGCTCTAAGTATTAAAATATCGGTAAAATATGCAAAAAACATTTTGTACGGAACAAGTCGAGGGCGGAACGAAGTTCGCTGGGACAGCTAGTATAGAATAACCGATCTTTTCATGGGTATTTAAAAAAACTCTGATTCGCATTTGTGAATTAATTTAAAAATTTGATTAATTTAAGTTTTGTTTTATAATTATGTATATTAAAAAAGAACTTTTTGAATATGCCCTAGTCGTAGCATAGTAAATTAGCAAATATTTCTCACTAGCTGTTGCCCGTGACTTCATCCGCGTCTTCGCTCCTATCAGTCGCAGCGTGATGTTATATAGCCTAAAGCTTTCCTCGAAAAAATGGACTATTCAACACAAAAATAATTTTTCAATTCGAACCAGTAGTTCCTGGGATTAGCGCGTTCAAACAAACAAACTCTTCAGCTTTATAATATTAGTATAGATTTGGGGCCGATAAATACTCGCGATGTTATGATAGAAAGGAAAGTATTGGTAATAACAACCTCATCCCTGCTCACGCGCATCTAAATATAAGCGCGTGACGCAATATTATAAATTAAACATCGATGAAATAATTAAGTGCAGACGAGGTCTATGGGTTGGGTTACATTAATAATAAGATTTTTTTTCTGTTATTCCATGAACTAATGCTCACTTTGATCATCATCATTCTTCTAGCGTCTTTTCAGTTGTATTCTACAGGAGCCAGAGGTACACTGGCAACTAATCCCACTAGTTTTACGAAATCAACTACTATCTGACTTTCCAGCCCAGAGAAAAAACTAGTTCTTGTTGAGAATGTTGAGTTTAGACCAGCTGTTCGCGTGTTTTACCGTCGGCTACAGTGGCTCAGCCGTCGAAGTATGGCTCAGAAATAACGACACTCGCTACCTCTCTCAACTTGCACCACATGAAAGCACTCATATTTACTACAACTATTGTGTGCAAATGTCTTGTTGTGAAACAATGTTGCATACATCACGGTGACATAAGATTCGGTGAATTTGTTTAATTCTTGGCCCAATTTTTTTAAGAATACTCTGTAATCAACAGAACGGGCCGTAGTTTTCCAACTGAACGCACGGGAGAGTGTATTGTATTCCGTTTTCTATTGCAAATTATCGAATTACTATTTTACTTTTTATTATCATACGATATAGACCAGCTTATAGTTGTGATTATGGCATTTACCCTCCATTAAATTGGGGGAGGCCTATGTCCTTGGGCTGATATGGTGGTATGAATGATTTATACCAAAAAAACCGACTCTAATTTTGTACTTGCTATGCCAAAATTTGTGATTTCCCTGAGCCAATGCTTGGTTACCTACAGAAAATACCAAAATCGGCATATGCGTGCCTGTCAAATTCGAGGAGTTCCCTCGATTCCTCCTAGATCCCGTCATCAGACCTTCCATCAGACCAAATTTATATGGGACCGCTGCTTTGAAACAAAAAAAGAATTATCATAATCGGCTAACGTGGTCGTGAGTTACCGGGGAACACACATACATAAAAAAAACAAGCAATCATGCAGATGAACTGAGTAGCTCCTTCCTTCTATTGAAGTCGGTAAAAATAGTTCTCATAAGTTGAATTGTGCAGAAGGAAACTGTCTAGAGCAGAATCACGAATTTAGCATGGCCCGGCCAATACACGTATAAATTCCATGTTTAGTGGGCTTCGAACCAATGTTATGTGACGTTTTAGTAAATTTCGGCCGTAAAACGTGACGGTACCTATAGTGATAGCTTGGTTGTAAGATTTGCGGATTCATTGTTCCATTTGTGGAGTAAGTCAGCCTCAGGGTCGGAGGCACCCTGTAGGTATATTTTGTTTTATGTCTTTGTGTGTATGATGGTGTGGACGGTTGTGTTGAATTGAATTGTATTTTAGTAAATAATAGCACATTGTTAACAATATTTTACACAATTATTCACACGGTTTAATCACAGTATTGTTACGGACAACATTACAATTAAGATATTTACTAGTGTCAAATTACATGTGACGGGCTCTAACCGGTGGTCTTAACAGCGTCATGCAAGTAGTAGACGGATAATCAATGGCACGGATTAATATGGGCGCCAACATACTAGCACTACATTACTGGGGCCTACTTACTACCAATTCTATATAATTGGTGCCAAATTAGTAGCACTGCTATATAAATGGCGCCAGCATACGAGATTTGTTATAAGATTGGTGCAAACATACTTGAAATCTTCTAGCAACGTTATACTGTAGCCAACTTACCAGCAAAATTGCGTAATTGTCGACAGTTAACTACTATCGTCATTTAATTAGCACAAACTTCCCAGCACCGTTACATCATTAGTGCTTAGCCTAAAAGAATCATCGAAGTTCTAATGGCACCAAATAAATAGAATAACTATTAAATTGACGCCAGGTTCACCTTTACATAATTGGCGCCCGCTTACTAGATTCTTTATACTATTGGTGCCCACTTACTAGCATTGTGGACCGTAGGCGCCACCTCAGCCGGGCGCTCCGTTGTCTCCCGGTCCACACAGCAGGCCCAGATCATGCCTCCTGAGCAGAGGTCCATGGGCTTCCCTCCGCCTAGGACACAGGATATGCTGAGACCGCAGGGGTATCGGGCGCCACGGTAGCGGCAGGTTTGGGGGATCACTGGAAAGAGAGAAAATAGGTTTAAAGTTGAGATAAAAATCGTGGTACGATAGCAAATAAACAAAAGAAAACAATGAAATGGCACCGAAAGCTTCATAGTGTGGCAGCCGGCCATGGGATTGCATGTGACATATAATTTATTAAATCTAGCACAAAATTCTGTTGACATGTAAATTCGCTTTACGAATAAATGAACACGAGAATGAGCATTAGAGTCAAAAAATAAACACAAACACACTTGATTTTTTAAATACTATACAAAAATAACAGGGGTAAAAAATACAGCAGACAATATCGGAAGCCAACTACTACGCTCAGTTGTTTTTCGCAATCCTAGTAGCCAAATCTGCACACCCCCAAATCGATTGCGGAAACTGCGGTTGCCAAACGAAGGCCAATATCCTACCTTTTTGAAAAACTAAGATCAATTTTATATAGAAAACTCCCGTGAGTTTGAGACATATTAAATATAATGAAACGGGTCACTCACGTCTTAAAGGTCGAATATCGCTCGACATGTTTCAGACCGGTTCGCGGTCCTTAATCATGAGCACCTATCGCGGCGGCGGTTTTCTTAGCACAACCAACCTAAGCTAACCGCCAAGAACCGCCGCCGCGATATTCGACCTTTAAGACGTGAGTGACCCGTTTCATTATATTTAACTAAGATCAAGTTACCATGGACAACGAACGGGTGCGGGAAGAGAGGCTAAGCACAGCAGAATGCCAAAAAGCTGAGCATCCTAAATAAGGTCAAGCAATATTTCACGCCTGGGCAGCTTCTTTCTTTATACGAATCCCAAGTCCGATCTTGCATGGAGTATTGTAGTCACTTTTGGGATGGCTCGGCTAAGTACCAACTTGCCGCACTTGACTCGGTGGACCGCAGAGCCTGGAGGCTCATTGGCGGCAGTACGGTAGTGGGAAATAAGCTGCAGAGCCTAGCACATAGACGCAAAGTAGCATGTCTGTGCGTCTTCTACAAATTGTACTTCAGTGAGTGTGCTCAGGAGCTCCATGAGCTCATACCGCCTTCCCCCTTCTTCCATTGGACATCCAGACGTACGGCTGGTTACCATCCTTACCTGGACGAAATTCCACTAATTCGAACCAAGCGGCAAAGCGCTCTTATAAATCAAATCATCTTTTATAATGCTAACTTCTAAGGTTTGGAATTCTCTGCCGGAGTTTGTATTTCCGAGTTCATATAACCTGATCCTTTTTAAGGCACGAGTGAATAGGCATCTTCTGGGTGAGCTTGCTTCATCGTCGGCCTTATCTTTGCCCCCTGGCTAGATGCTGGCCAAGAGCAATCCCATTTTTAATAAAATACAAAAAATCGCACTCGCAATTGGAGCAGCCCAACCGGGGAAATTTCTTTACAGCATACCGCAGCCAAGTACTTGCTCTTTAGGTATGTGGTGTTGAGTTTCTGCCCATTTATGATATGATAGCAAAATTACAACATTTATGGTAACGTTTTATCGTCAAATATCTGGTAAAAAAATTACGCGAATTGTCTAATATGATACACAGTAATCGTAGGTTAAACGTGACCATTTATACGTTATGTAAAAATTTTAACGTCAGGTTATATATATGTAGGTTACTCGGGACCCCACCTAAAACTATGGAGAATATTGACAGGTGGTTCCGAATCTCCACATAAATAATCAGAAACGAATTTTGAGACATATGAATGTCTACATGACAATTTCCTTCGATAAAACTACAAGATGAGCGATTGCTGCGCAAGCTGCGCTTCGCTGTCATTCTACAAATACCACTGATTGAAATGCAACGTACAAGGGTGTTAAGTCTCTGAGTGAAGTCGATAGCTCGATAGTTCCGTTGTACGCTAACAGAGGGTTGTTGAAAGGAAAAGATGATTACAGAACAAGAGACAAACGGGTGATCTGACAATTGTCATTGATGAGAAAAGCTTGGGGAGATGACGAAGGCTCCTGGCGGAGAAATGGAGATGGTGTGACGGCATCTGAGAATCGAAATCACTAGTTCGTTGTATTTTGCGTGACATCTGTAACAATGTTGAAGTGGAAGTAAAAGGTTGACTTTGTGAAATGAGTATCGTCTTTTGTTAATGCCCGAGGAACCCCTGGACATTAACCTTTCCCGATGGAATACGCCCACGATCTGACATATACATATAATAATAGTATGTTTATCGTCGTCTAGTACCCATAATACAAGCTTTGCTTAGTTTGGGACTAGTTCGGTTTGTGTAAGATTGTCCCCCAATATTCTTTTTATTATTATTTATTTATTTATGCTTGTCTGCCATTGTGGTATAGGGTAAAAAACAACTATTCAGAATTTCAAATTGATAACATAAGTAGTTCTTGAGACATTTAGCGATGTGACAGACAGACAGAAAAGTGGCACCAAAACACAAAAATCGGGTAACCATTACTCTCTTCATTAGACAGGTGTGTACATATTTTAGTGTTTAATACAACACTTAAAGATTATCATATTCAAGCTTCATCAAGCATAAAATATTCATATAACTTACATCAATCCAACATTAGCACGATCTATAGATCATTGTAACACTCTCGCGCGAAATGCGCGCGATAGTGAAAATAATCGAGGGCGTTCACCGCCATATTGATCTATAGATCGTTGCGTGCGCAATGTTACGTGATTTGAGTAATAAATAATGGCTGTGAGACGGAGTCGATTCCTGGTCATATATACATACATACATACAAACATGCATGCATGCACTGACATTGTTTGATGATGGAGTAACTTGTACACTTCGGTATAGGTAACTTAATTAATTTAAACTTAAAACTATAAAGCTTGAAACGCACAGAGCGCGGCGCAGCATCGTTGCGGGGCGGAAGCGGTTTTGCGGTAAAGCGAACGCGGTCCGGGGCACGTCGCAACAAAAAACCGCGCGGTTTTCGGTAGCGCGGTAGAGCGGCGGCGTGTGTGATATATGAAGCAGTAATCGACAGTCGACAGTTTCGGAAAGATCAAAAATGTAAAACCGCCTCCGCCCCGCACCGCGCCGCGCCCGCTCTGTGCGTTTCGACTTTTAATCATTAATTAAGGCGCCTTCCTGATTTATCGATGCGGAGGCGGTACGATATGAGAAAACTGTCAGCTGTCAGTGTCAACCGATATCAATGCAGTACTGCCCCACTTCTGCACATCGTATTAGTACTGCGCAAACGTAATTAGTACTGACAGTAATTCGTCAAGTGAGGAAATTTCACATCAGTAAGCTTACGTCAAACAACAAAATATTTATGATATATCAATCCCGCCCCGCCAAGTCAGAAAGTCGCCTAATTAGATAGTAAACTAATTACTTAATCAGGGCCACGCAATTTACGCAATTCGTAATCGCAATGGACAACCGAACCGTCATTCGTTCGTAAATGGTAAGAAATGGTCACCCATCCAAAAATAGCTTGGATTAAAAGTTGCTTAACTTTATTAGGCAGTAAGCAGAGTTGGCAAATTGTTTGAAGGATCATCCACAGTAGGCCGTTCCGTGTACGGGCCGGCCCGTTTTCTATGACAGACGCTGACCGTGCAAAGTTTGGCGGCCAATCTAGCAACGGCCAAGCCTCGGAAGCAACCCAGGCCGGCCACGAAACGGTCTACTGGGAATCATCCTTAATAGACTGCAAAAGGAGGGTCATATTTTCGAACGTATGTCTATGTAGCTATGTGTGTACCTATGTGATTTCTGTAGCACGGTCTGCAGCTTAATCGACTCGATGAATTTTAACATTTTAGGTGTCATTACTGTCATTACATTAGATACCTCTTAATCAGCCTTAATTGTACGTTGGAGTGGTTTTGAAAGATGATTGATTATTAATGGCTTGAATGCGAGTTTCCACGCGTATGTTTTATTGATAGGTACAATGAAGGACTTTAATTTGCGACCCACTTAAGGTTGACAAGCCTGTTATAATCTATAGAAATTCAAAGAAAACGTTTGCGAAATGGGTCACAAAATACCTAATGAGTGCGACCGTACGTAGTCAAATTAGCAACTTTTAAGAAACGTCAAATACGCTTTTTTAACCGACTTCAAAATTTCAAAAGAGGAGGTTATCAATTCGGTTGTATGTTTTTTTTTAATGTTTGTTAGTCCATAACTCCGTCATTTCTTAACCGATTTGGAAAATTCTTTTTTTGATTGTAAGTATATATATCCAAGTTGGTCCCGTTTTTGTCAAAACGCAGTTTTGATGATGGGATCCATGAGAAATTGAGGGAACTCCTCAAATCTTCAAGGCAAACATATAGTAATTTTTGTGTTTTTATCAACAAGTCAAGCATTTTCATCCAAAAATGTGACATTGGATGAAGTGGAACTGCTGATGATGATCAGAACAGAACTCTTTAACGACAAAAAGTTCACGTTTGGCGATTTGTCCTCCTAGCTGTGTTTGTTGAGCAAGTTCTATTTTCACGATTAATTTTTGTCATGCTTGATTTCTGATGATGGGATCCATTAGGAATCGAGGGAACTCCTCAAATGTGAAAGGCACACAAATAGTGATTTTAGTATTTTTATGAACTAATCAAGCATTTTCATTCATAAAAGTGACATTTGATGAAGTGAACCTGCTGATGATGATCAGAACGGAACTCTTCAACGTCGCGTAGTTCACGTTTGGCGATTTGTTCTCTTCGTTTTGTTTGTCAAGCAAGCAAGGTTTTTTCATGATTCCATGAGGAATTGAGGGTACTTAGTCTTCTACCATTATAAACATACATTATAGCCATTTTTATTTTATTGTATTTTATTGTATCTATCTAAGAGTGCACCATGTAAGTATAATAATCTTTTTTCGGCCTCCCCCATTGAAGTCGGTTTTTTTTTCTTAAAAATTATTAGTATAAAATGTAGTAAAATACTTGCTCGTGAAATGACGTCTATATCTGTGATCCTGACATTCCTGACTCACTTTTACTTATGAAGGCCAGATTCGAGCCAAAAGGATCGAACAAGGTCCAAGCTTAAACGTCAAAATTGTATGGACTAATGACAACAAATTGTATGTATGTATGTTCATAATCAAAATGTATGTATGTTCATAATCAGCTCAAAAACTACCGAACACACATTACACACTTCATACAGTTTTCGAATTTTTATAAGATCAATAACTTTGCTATACTGCTTATTTGAAATATCTTACAAAAAATTTGCTAACGAGTGGCACATACGCTTGTTTGTGTGGTGCTTTTTACACCTTCTATGAGGAAAAAAGTCATTGTTGCCCTCTAATGAGGGAAGAAAGTAAGACTTTGATCCCTCATTCGAGGGCAACAATGATGTTATTTTCTTAAGTTTTTTACCTATACCTACTTATTGTTTAGTCAAACTGACACTTAACCTTTCGAGGTTATGTTTTGTGTGTCAATGTTGTTTACATTTTAGCAAGTTCTATTTGCGCTTACTATAGACAACGGAAGTCGTCACACGCAATTAGCTCTAAGTAATTCGATTATAATAGTGCAATCAGTGCGATTTCGATAATTCGTAATTACATGATCATGAGAAAGTTATACTAATGATTTATAAAGCATGCATTGAATAAGAATTGGGCCTCTAATTTTCCCTCTGGAAGGATTGGAAGGTGAGATAGCAGTGGCTTTCGTAAAACCTGGTTTAGGTGCCAAATTGGACCCTAAGGTCCTTGACAGCCGGAACAATGCTGGTGAAAGGGTAAAAAGTACAGTAACGCCGGATGGTCTTTAACCTTTTGAGCGCCATGTGGTGAAGTAATACCGTGCCATAAAATAATAAAGTTAAGCTTAATAACGCCATAACATCATAAAGAGGTTCTAGGACTGGTATTTCATAGTTTTTGAACGGATGTCAATTGACATCGGTGGAGTCAGTGGCATGAATTTACGATGGCGTCGTTTACCGTATTTGGCGCTCAAAAGGTTAAAAACGCTAACACTAATTATGTGGTATTGTGTTCCTGGTGGTGTGTAAGGTCGCTAGAGCTTCTGAAGATACGCTGTGTTGAGAGTTAGGGACGTGCATATGTCTTTAGCCATAAACACAACCACAACCAATCCTCAAGTGAATGGTTGTGTTAATCCTCAACTGGGTCGGCAACGCCCTTTTTTTTAAATGATAGACTGACGAGTGATTGGCCTTAGTCTCACCTGATGGAAAGCGATGACAAGGCCTAAGATGTTGCTCACTGATTCAGTAATAGCCTATTCACTCTTGTCTTGAAGAAACCCAGATTGTACTCGTATGTATCAGGATTGATTAGCGTTTAGCGTTAACTAGTACACATGATTTACATTCGTTCATTTTGTAGTTTTATAGAAGGAAATTGTCATATTAGTGCTCAATCGCAATGATATGATAACCCAATATTCGTCTCAGATCATTCTGCACCACTTGTCAATATTCTCCATAGTGTTAAATTTTAAGCGGTGTCCCGAGTGACCTACATATATTTTTGTCCATGACTTTTACTCTATTAGCACATGATGTTACAATTTTGACATAACGTATGAATGGTCACGTCTTACGTACGACAGTTTATATGACTGTGTATTTTTTTTAATCGTATGGCATTTATTTTACGAACCGTGAGATCTTCGAGAAGACAAGTACGGTTGCCAGTTTTTGTTGCACTTTTAGCACCACCCAGGGGTCACGTGTAGGGTAACGGTGGGTACTCCAGACGGACGTGGTACAACTTCGACCCCCCTTTGTCAAGTGAGTGGGCAACTTGACTGTTAGAAGTTCTCAAGCCGCCCGAAGGCCTGTCGTAGACAGCAGCCGGGATCAACGGCTTAACGTTTTAGTTAGTAACCACTCAAAGCGATCACCCATCCAAGAACTGACCTGCGCCCACATTGCTTAACCTCACATACGGGACATAATTCGCAATAATGACAATCGCATAATTGACAATGTATGATTAGTACAAATAAACACATAACATAACATAACATACCACACGCGGCACGCGGGCGCCGCTGGGCCACTGTGTATCATATTAGACAATTCGCGTGAAATTTTTTACCCGATATCGACGATAAATCGTGGCCATAAAAGTTATCATATAGCTATCATACTAGCCGAGCTAGCACCTCACCCGTTTTTATATGGAACTGCGAAAATTGGACAAATGCTATTTGACAGTTTCCATATAAAAACTGGTGAGGTGTAAGGTGACAGACGAGGACGAGTCGGCTTGTGCATAAGAGGGCAGGACGGGATGCGTATATGCATTTCCCCAATACGTTAAAAAAACAAATGGCCAAGTGCGTTTCAGACCACGCACAAAGAATTGTTCCGTACCGACACCTCCTAATCTACGTTTAAAACCACTATAAACAATACATTTAATAAAAAAAGGTCGTATCTTCATAGAAAACTTACGGCCCCTACGCCCTTTTGTTTTGGCAAGACAGTATTTTTTTTTTTTTAATTTATTTAGGTAAACAAACAGTCACTACAAAAAAGCTTAGATAGATTTCTTAAAATAAAGGTTTACAATATGTGTGACCAACACCGTTCACCACTTATTAGTTTAAATTGATTGTATCACTCGGAGCTATATGTGCGAGTCACAGTAGCCCCTAGCGCCTCAACGACATTAATCAGTAGGTATGAAGGAAAGGAAATTTCTATGAAATATCATACACACAATAGTCACAATTTGAAATCAAAACATTTATGAAATCGTAAGGCCTATTTTTTGCAGCAATAGTTCAAAAACCGTTACACCTATCTTGTTCAAACCAAAAATCGTTGAAAGGATTTATTAATACATCATCTTGATTTTTTTTTAATTTTAATCTTCATAGTTTGTAAATTACAGGGGGGGGGGGGCACACTTTTGACGACTTTGACAGCTAATATTTCACCAACGGTTCACTTAAATGGAAAAGTTTTTTAGAAACCTCTATGTCATTTTTGAAGGCCTATCCACAGATACCCACACGCCTATGTGCATTGAAAAAATGTTTTGACCCCTCTGTTACATGTATGGTGTGCCCCCCCGAGTTTAATATTTTTTTCGTAATATCACATCATATTTCTATAGCGGTTCATAGCATACTCCTTCCTACAAAATTTCATAATTGTACTCACCATGATCTCCGAGTAAATCGGCTGTGACATACGGACGGACGGACAAACATGACGAATCTATAAGGGTTCCGTTTTTGCCATTTTGGCTACGGAACCCTAAAAAGACTGCAGTGGCTGCAACACATTCATTAAAATTCTCAAGACGTAAACTGAGTAATAATTTAAATAAGAGAAAACAGTTTATGACTTGACCCTTGACCAGGAAACAACTGCACGTAATCGAAAGTAGATATGCAGGTTTCTTATCTCTACTGTACCACGTTCAATACAATTTATGCAAACACACTACATCCGAGTGTCAAAATTAAAAAATACGCCTTGAAAATTATTATTATTTATTAATTTAGTTTACCTACGGTGATTTTCAAAACCTGCTACATATTTGTAAATTTCTGTGTTTCGTGTAATGTTTATGATATCAATGATGTAGGTTGACGATATCATATTCTAGGTTATTTATTTAGTTATTATGCGCGAGTACCTAAGTAAACGTAAAAAAAAATCGGCCTAGAGCATGTCGGGCCATGCTCAGTGTAGGGTTCCGTAGTTGTCTAATGAACTTCCTTAAAAAAAACAATAACAAGATAAAGGGAATACCTTCGCAGCGTTTCATACGTCTTTTACTAAGAAGGGAAGACTTTTTACGATAACTCAAAAACAGCTCAACTGATTATGACAGCTATATTTTTAATTGAAAGTCTTTATTAAGCTTTATTTTCATGATTTTTTTTCATATTTTTTGGACTCATAGTTCAAAAGTTAGAGGGGGAGGGGGGGACCAGTTGTTTTTCTTTTGGAGTGATGATTTCCGAAATACTCACGTTATCAAAAAATGTTTGATGAATACTCTATTCATTTTGAAACACCTATCCAACAACACCCCACACCATAGGATTGAAGCAAAAAAAAATGCATGCCCACTTTACGTGTAGGGAAGGTACCCTTAAAAAAATTTTTTTAGATTTTATTTTACGACTTCGTAGCAACGTCCTAATCCTAAATCACTATTCGACCTGGAGGGCCCATATACTCGTACGTATAGGTATTTTTTTTAAATGGCCGTTACTCGCTCTATTGAAAGACGAAGTGTAGTTTATGGTCAGACATAAATAAAAAAAAAACAACTGTTACGTATAAATAGCTTTATTTGTCGAGTTACAAACTTTTTAAAAAGAACAAACAGCCATAGAAAAGATGGCAAAGGTCGTTTACAGCCAATTCAAGTCGTATTTTTTTATTGGAAACGCGACGTTTTTAGTACGTGTTTGAAATAATTTGCGGTTTTCGGTGGAAAATTTACACTTCCGATTCAGTTTAAAAAATAAACATTTTGACGTTTTAAGGTTATCTTTATCAAAACTTAACTCCAACTTACTCTTTATTCCCCCCCATATTCGAAAAAAGCACTATGTTAGCCTCGGCTGGAATGCCAATTGACATGCAACATTAAAAAATTTTAAGCCGGGTTTTTTCCGATGAAATCAAATAGAGGATAAAAAGTTAAGTAAAACCACATTTTTAAATTCTCGAAAATATCCCAATTTCATATAAAAGAAATATCAAATTCAAAAGTAGCTTATTCTAAAAGAGAGTAAGTGACAAGTAAGGCGTCACAGCGTAACAAATCATACAGAAGCACTGTTACTAAGACAAATTTACTAAAGAAAGTGAACTGCTGTTCTTTTTGTGCGCTGTGACTGTCACAATTTCGTAGTAATGACGTCATTACTACGATATGGGCTTTCTTCACATTATCGTGAATATTTAGAAAACTAATAGTTATAAAAATATGAAAAAAATATTTTGGGGTTTCTTGTTACCAAATTAACGAAATGAGTTAATATTTCATTCTTCTTAAAAAAATTAAATGTTGTCAATTGCAGTCTTCGGACCTATTAATTAAACGGACTCCCAAGGTAGTCCATTTAAAACTAATACTCTGCGATTGCCTCCTTCCAGGCCTTGACAATAATGTACTAGACCTGACGCTGTTAACTGCCTACGCAACCTATTATATAGGCTGTGGTCCGTAATAGGAGGAAATATTAAAAAGACGCGCCCTTAGTGCATCTTCAGTAACCTCTTGTGTCCAAAAAAATTACTTGGAGGTCATAACATTAAGTCCATTGACCTTAACAACACGAGATTATAGCGGGGCGGTCAATGCTGATTTTATTGTATTGTTGCAGTTTTTATATTTATTTATTTAATGTGTATTTTGGGACTATATATTTTTTTTGTGTTCTTAAAATAAATAAAGAATTATTAATGTCACTCCAGTAGAGTATAAAAATACACCTGTGCTATATTAGACTTTTTTTTAAATAAACATGTTTTTTTTTTAAATTGAAAACACTTGGTAATAATTACTGAAGTTAATAGTGTCGTAACGTTTAATTTTTTGCTCCTTTGGGACGTATTTTTATCTTTCAATTTCTTACTTAAATAGTACATATGAACGTCTATTAGGTAGTCAACTTAGACCAGCTTTGACAGAATTGGTTTCTCACAACTAATTTTTATGGAAACTTGTATGGTTTTTTTTTTGTATGGAAACGTGATTTCCGAAAACTTGCTCATCCGATATTAAAGTAAATCTCTCTGTGCTTTTAAACCGATTTTAATAGTTAATATACTTAAGTATTGTATACATGCGTAAATAAAAATAATTAAGATTTAATACTTATACATATTTAAACTAAAGTGCTAGGTAATTACTGATTAGCTATTGATTAATTAGTCTTAAAAATATTAATGAGTATTTAAGATATTTCATAACGTGGTTGTATTTAAGTAGGTACTATTGCTCGGCCAGTAATTAAATATTAACAATTAATAGTATTATATGTAATACTTTTTCTTAAGGCCCTACCCTGTCTCAATGGCCTCCGAACTGTAACTCTTCACTTTTCCGTATTGTTTTTATCTCATCGTATAACAACGGTCGTCTTTAACAATACACAATATCACTTTACGTTAAGCTGTCACTAAAACCATGATATACGCCATCAAAAATTGTAATATTTACGACAAAAAACCAGCTTTCTCTCGCAACTTTTCTTTTTATCTGGACTTTTCTCGAAAAATATATGGTTAATTAAAAACGCCGGAAAGAGTGGTGTTCAAATGCAGGTTGTACTTATATTGTTGATAAATAGTTCCAAAATATGTATACCTAAGTATGATATTTGTGTTTTTTTTTTATGCTCAGGGTTTTTTTGTGAAGTGAAGACTTCTTAATTTTAACAGACGAAAGTGTTAATAGAAGACCCCGATAATTATTATTTTTGGGATGCGAAAACTTAAGACCGCATGAACTAGTTACGATGCAAAATGCACTAAAATCGGTTGATTTCCCCGGGTAGCCTCTTATTAAGTATATAAAATTATAAATTATGCGTGTTCATAAATATATTGTGTTTTATATGGTTTTAGTACCTTAAATGTAGTTTAGGTATTTTAAGTCATCCTTTTTTCGTTCTTATTAAAAAAATATAGATGACGTTTATAGGTAAAAGTACTCACTTTTTCCCAGCAAATCCATAATGGAATCATCTTCCTGTGACGATCCGTATGAATTATGATATGAACCTTTCCGTCGGCCCAACGCATCCAGCATCAAAATATCTTTCTCTTGTTCATTAGCTGGCCGTCTTCTTTCAGACTTTATTTCTTCATCCTTAAGGTCCAAATCGTCTTGCAACGTCAACACGTCATTCTCAATTTCAGCACACACAACACCCAATAACGCGAACAACAAAAATACCTTGAACCCCATTGCACTGTTTCTTCTTCTAATTTTGAAATTTTGTTTTTTAATTTCGTTTCCATTGGTTCGGTTTTCGGAACACATCACTGGCACTCAACATTCCATTTCGGATTTTTATACGGGTAAGTTTTGTCAGTCGTCACTCGGGGTCGGTCCGCGTCCGGACTGCGGACTAAAAAAGACCTTTTATTTTTTTTAATGCGATGCGTCCGCTCGCGACGCGATGGAAATCGGAAGTAACAGCCGCAGCGCGGCTGTATTCCTTTTCACTTTCTTGGCTTATTTTCCTGTTATGTTGCCATTCTGAATTTGAATAATTATTTAATGCCTTTTATCATTACCTGTGAAATTATAACGATGTTAAATTGCTTTCGTTTTTATTTCTTTAATAAATTGTTAGTTTAGTGTGCGTGATGTCATTAAAAGTGTCGTAATTTTTATTTCTTATTGATTACGGAAGCGTATTTATTTTAATAATCTTGTGATTTTTACATTTACATATGTAAAGTATTCAAGGGGAGGGGCATCAATTTGAGATCTATCATCTCTATAATTATTTAAACAATACCTAAACACACACTAGTAATTTGACATTAACATTTTAACAGTAAATTTGTTTTTGACAGTAAATTAACATTTTATAATAAAAAATAATCCCGGTATATAACTATGTAAAACTGTACGAGTATGCTTATACTTAAATAACGAATAAATGTAAGAATAGTAAATTATGTAATATGCTACGATTAATATTTTTGAATGTTACCATAGACATAACTATTATTATATTGTAAAAATGACTTGTAAAACTATTGTGCTTTATCAATGAATAAATGAATGAATGAATGAATGAATGATATTAGAACATTAAGACATAAAATGATACAAATAGATAAAACGTCATAATGTTCTTGGTCAATCAAAAATGTTGGCCCTTAATTTGTCTTTAGTTCTTGACCCTATAATTTAGTAAAACGGCGATAATAGACAATTTCTTCCGTTTTCACTAATTCCATAGAACCTTTGTGAAATTGGCCTCCTTCCTGCCAATTTCTTTAGCCCTATCAAATACCAATTAACTGCCAATTTTACGCAATTCAAACCGAAAATAACCTTAACGAATATCATTATCACTCCCTCAAACACATTTCAACTCTACACTATTTAAAAAAAGTCTAATTTTGTAAAACAAGTGGCGTACTAAAATGTTATATCATTAAGAGAGAATTTAGTTCAATGGAAATTGAACTCTCTATTCCTAGGTTAAGGTCGCATTTGGGCTGAATGGTAATGCGATTAGGACGTTAAGCAGCAATGCAAGTGTGTTTTGGAAAGCTGGGCGAAAGTTGGCGCCTTGCGAGTCTCTTCAAAACTGCTTGTGTCTTTTATTAGATGAGTTCTGACTTAGACTTTGTACATTTGTAAATAAGGTTGAATTTTAAAGTGATGATGCGACAGTTGTTAGGACCTTTGTAAAGATATGCAAATCGATGATTGAGTGACAATGCAGAGGGGATCTTGCGCTAATTCGAATAATATACCTATTACGTGATGAAATAGTATTACATAAAGTTTTTATTAATTATTATGTTTATTCTGATTTTCTGTAAACAACGTCTCAAATTTCCAGCACAAACGAGTACTTTTTTCAAACTCAAAGTGTAACTTAAAAGGACATCATTTTTATTTTATTCAAATTTAGACTAATTCCAGAATCTTAGGAATTCAGTTATTTGAAAAATAGAAAAAAAACATACTTAAATAAATCCTTGGGCCCAAGTTTTTTTTTGTACTTGACCCCATAGCAGATGACTTTATGTATCCCCTATATTTGTATGTCCATCCATCTGCCAAACACTCTGTATAATTTCATATTCACGGGCGCACACATACACACACTTTAGATATTGACGACCTGTTTAGCCTAATTGGTAGTGACTCTGCCTCCGAAGCTAGAGGTCCCGGGTTCGAATCCCGGCCAGGGCATTTATTTGTGCATTTTTCACGGATATTTGTTCTTGGGTCTTGGATGTTTTCTATGTATTTAAGTATGTATTTATCAATATAAGTATGTATATCGTCGTCCAGTACCAATAGTACAAGCTTTGCTTAGTTTGGGACTAGGTCGATTTGTGTAAGATTGTCCCCCAATATTATTATTCACCTTATTTATTTTTTCGTCTTAAGTTAGATTTTTTACAATAAATTTATACAAGTACAATATAAAAATATACATACAAACTATAAAAGCATTATAAAAAACCCAACCTAGGATGCCGCCGGCAGCGAGGCTAGCCTAAGCTACCGGTGGTTAGGGCGACAGAGAGAGGAACCTCCGGACTATCCGCGCCGTGTCCAGGAGTACCGCCTTCTGTATTTGACCCTTGACCCAGCCATCTAACGAGAGTCTCTTGAGATGTTGGTCGAGACTCTTCGCTATTAGACCGTTCACAGAGACGACTATCGGGACAATAATCGTTGAATCAACATCCCACATGGCGGTTACCTCATGTGCCAAGTCTAGGTACTTGCTGACTTTGTCCTTCTCAGCTTTCACGAGGTTCTCGTCATGGGGGATGGTGATGTCAACGAGTACTGCCTGGCGCTTCAATCGATTATTATTATTATTATTATTATATACCTAGTCATATATTCCAGTACCTTTTGAATGTTTTCACTTTTTTTAGTAAAAATATAATCAATATCAAACACACTAGCGGAAGACCACTCACAAATTATCCTAAGCACACGTTTCAACCTATTTAGGAAGTAGAATTATAGTTTTAAATGCAAAATTAATCATCAATTGCGGACCAAAACAGGACTTATCTTAATCCGGTTAATATTCGACTGACCCTGATTTAAAAGTAAAAGTAAAAGTAGTTTATTCTTCAAATTAGGCATACTACATGTACCTATGAACGTCAATAAACTACCACCGATTTGACCGTGGGGACTCTTAACATCTTCAATATTCCTACTGTAATATTTTTATTTTATGTTGACGCTGGATACTGCCATGTAACAAGAAGAGTATGAATGTAGATGGATAGTATGGATGTGGATGTGATATGAATGTGGATGGATGTAAGAGGCGAGGTAGGCCGAAGAAAAGGTGTATGGATAGTGTAAGAGACGATATGAATAGGAAAGAAGTTAATGACGAGATGACGCGTGACAGATATGTATGGAATACTACAACGAAAACTCGAAAAATTGAATAACCCCCGACATTTTCGTTTCAAAGCTCAATTTCTCAAAAACGGTTGAACATACTTCCATGAAATATAACTAAGAACAGGGATAAAATTATCTATGACACAAAAAAAAGTAAACGAAACTAAACTAAGTTATATTAAAATATAATGAAACGGATCGCTCACGCCTTAAAGGTCGAATATCACTCGACATGTTTCAGACCGATTTGCAGTCCTTAATCATGAGTAACTATCGCGGCGGCGGTTCTTTTAGCATCAAAGCGGTTAAGCGGCGGTTTTAGCGGAACGTCAGTGACCCGTTTCATTATATTTTGATATGTCTCAAACTCACGGGAGTTTTCTACATAATTATTATTACTACTGCGCAAACGTAATACTGGCAGTATTTCTTCAAGTGAGGATATCTCACCTCAGTAAGCAAAATACCTAAAACATGCGATATGTTTTCCCGCCCCACCACGTCAGGAAGTCACCTTAGATAGTGACCCTGCTACGAAGCTGGTGGTCTCGGGTTTGAATCCCGGTCATTTGTTTGTGTGGTCACAATGCAGGGCATTTATTTGTGTGGTGAGCATAATGCAGGGCATTTATTTGTGTAGTGAGCACAATGCAGGATATTTCTTTGTGTGGTGAGCACACTGCAGGGCATTTATTTGTGTGGTGGTGCACCGATTGTTCCTGACTCTTGGATGTTATTTATCTGTCTATAAGCTGACTCTGTATGCTGTAGACCTCGCGATTTCTTTTTCAAGTTTCAAAAGTTAAAAAAATAATTCGCCAAAAAAATTCCATACAATTATCGATCCTGCTCACAAAATTTCACGAGAATCGGCTACCGCGAACCGAAAACAAAATACATGCATCGCTATCGCAGTTGGTTATTCGAGCGACACAGAGGGGAAAAAGTTCGTTTTCAGTTCGCGGCATTAGGCCCCTCTGGACATCCGGACATACGAAATTATTTTTGTCGAAGCTGAGATGGAGGCCTCTCGTTTTACTCGCTCGATAATTAATTTGCGGGCGAAAGCGAGAAGGAGTGAATCAGCTGTTCAGTCCGCCATTATTTTGTCCGCTACGTGTTCCGAATTCAAATCACTTTCGATTTCGGTTTGCTGTTGTGTAATACGTAAACATGTATTGTGTTAACATATATACAGGGTGTGACAGAACGAGGGACTTTTTAAACAGAAACGGAGAATTTTGTATTTTTTTAAATTAAACATGTGTGTTTGTAACCGTATTTGAGATACAGCTTGTTAATATCTGCATGTTTCAAACCTTAGAAAGTAGATCCGATAGCTAGTAATAAAGATGTCATGTGCCGATTAATCAACTTTACATCGGTAGCGTTGTCTCTGACATATATATTTTTCTATTACTTAGTCTAAATTTTATAATAATATTAATAACTGGAATGATGATACCCATCGATCTTCCCGTGAATGGGTTGTACTACATCACACTAAACTTCGTCACTAAAAGGCCTCTACGTGATGGATTTATATCCCGACGCACGCCTACCAAACAACGGGTTTAAATCTGTAAACCAAAAACCGTTCTATTGCGAGTCTGACTCGAGCACCGAGGGTTCCGTACAACGACCGTGTACCCCCCGATCATGTATCTGACCACAACCATTCAGGAGAAATTCAAAGCCATCTATCGGAGTATTATACAAACGTGCCTTCCTGCCCTCCCCGTCCATGCCTGCCATCAAAAGTCGCCGGTAAAGTGTAAGTAAAAAGGAATCGGAATATCCGATCCCTGGACTTACAAATACTACACCCCTTTGCTCATTGAGCTGCTCCCAATATGAGCGAAATGACATTTCGATGTACCTATACTCTACCGTTCTATGGCCCTGGAAGTTAAGCTTTGTAAATAAAAAAGAACCGTGTATATTATAAAAGAAAAGGTCCTTGGGAGCTGGTGTCGAAACGAGTACCTAACAATGACACACGTTTGAGCATCCGGTGACAAACAATCACATTTGCAAGACTCTCGCGTTAGAGTTACTTAGGAACTTAAAGCGAGTAGTTTCGCTAGCTTCAGCGCGACGAAAATCGAAATTATATCAGGACCCGTAGCTTTTAAAACACGAATAATAATACTTGTTTTGTTTTAAAAGTCACTTAAATCCCATTGATCCTTTCCTCCACCCTTTCGCTTAACATGTCGCTCATATTTGGGAGATATTCGTGTGTTTTTAGGGTTCCGTACCTCGAAAGGAAAACACGGAACCCTTATAGGATCACTTTGTTGTCCGTCCGATTGTCTGTCTGCCAAGACCCTTTTCCTCAGGAACGCCCGGAGGTATGGAGTTTATATCAAATACTCACGTCTACGGTCCCTTGGAGCTGTGAAAAAACTTCTAAGCCAACGCAATCAAAAGATACAGCCGTTTATGCCGCAAATTTCCGTATATTTTCGACACTCGCAAGGGAATCAAAACCTAAAGCGTACTTCCCGTGAACTCAGAATCTTGAAATTTGGTACGAAGCAACGTCTTATAGCACAGATAAAGGAAAAATTGCGAAGACCGTAAATTTTTAGTTACATAACATAATAAAACTATTTTTTACGGAACCTTCGGTGCGCGAGTCCGAGTCGCACTTGGCCGGTTTTTTTTATGAAATAGGAAGCAAACGAGCAGACGAAACGCCTGATGGTAAGCGATTAGCACCGCCCATGGACACCCGCAACACCAGAGGGGTTGTAAGTGCGTTGCCGGCCTTTAAGATGGGAGTACGCTGTTTTCTTGAAGGTTTGAAGGTCGTATCGGTCCGGAAATACCGCAGGCGACAGTTCATTCCATGCAGGAAGTTTCTGGAGAAACGCACAGTTGAGGAATGCCAACCATCTAAGTGGTGAGGATGGAAATGTTGACGCGTTAGGCAATGGCGGTTTTCTTAGGAAGTAAGAACATTTCTCAACGTCAGTGGCAAACAAGCGTACGGGCCACCTGATGGTAAGCGTTCACCGTAGCCTATGCTTGCACCTTTAAGAGCGTCCCATTATGGTTGGCGATCTTATAAAAATGGATACACTTCTATATTATTTTATTTCTTATTACAGTAGTTTGCCCATGTATTGTCCAATCTAAATCTAACTCAAACACATTTTTGTAAAGTAAGAGATATTAGCCCCGCCTTGCGGGAGTCAGTCAGCAATGGAATAAAGTGACACGTTTCTCGATATGTTATAAGCAAAAGAAAATACGTACATATTTCTAATAGTGGTTTGTTACTGTTATTTATATTGTAATTCAATGTGGTATTATAAATAAACTTTATACTAATGCCGCATTTAACGAAGTGTTTAGCTCCACATAGAGCAGGGCATGGAAATGGGGTCCATACCGAATTGTCCCCATTCGGTCCGTCACGATGTGAAACAGAGTGTATCAGAACGTAACGTGTCGTAACTATTGTTTACGGGTCTAGAAGATGGTTCTGGCGTAGCGGAATGAATCCCACCAAAACATAAATGCCTAAAAATAAGACTAGTGGCTCTGTGAGACATCGCAATTTTTTTTATATTCCAAAATTTCCAAAAACTGACTCGACAAAAAAATCTATATAACAATCGAACCTGCTCACAAAGTTTGACGAGAATCGGTTGAGAAATGCGACCTTTATAGGAGAACATCCGTACAGACAGACAGACATACGAAAGATTTTTTGTCGAAAGCTGAAACCGAGACGCTTCGCGCACTTCGCTCGCTCGGTTAATAAGTTCTCACGTTTCACTAAAACCCCCGCCATTTTGATTTAAAAGTTCAATATCTCAAAAATGGCTGAACTGATTTTGATCTAAGAACCATCGCAAGAAAACCTGCTTCCAAATAAAAAAACCGCATTCAAATAGGTTCACTCGTAGAACTTTTTTTTTAAATTAAAAATGGGATTGCTCTTGCATCTAGCCAGGGGGCAAAGATGAGGCCGACGATGAAGCGAGCTCACACAGAAGATGCCTATTCACTCGTGCCTTAAAAAGGTCCAGGTTATATGAACTCAGAAATACAGACGCCGGCAGAGAATTCCAAACCTTAGAAGTGCGCATTATATAAGATGATGCAAAGCGCTTGGTTCGAATTAGAGGTATTTCGACCAGGTAAGAATGGTAGCCAGCCGTGCCGTCTGGATATACGCTACGATGCCGCAGACAGATACAGACATACACAGATACACAGAAACACAAATGTTAAACTTATAACACCCCTCTTCTTCGTTTTGCGTCGGGGGTTAAAAAAACATTAAGAATACACATTGAAAATAAATTGGGATGCAACAGATAACACTTTGTTTTTCTCACTTCCCCACGCGTATAATTAACGTGCTCGAGTGTGTTCACATTATATCAGTGTAGGAACCGATACCGATATATGAGCAACCAAAATGTATAGAACACTTCATTGTTCACACTGTCCGATACGATATGTCACTTTTCCATACATTTTTATCGGTATCGGATCCTACACCGATATCGTGTCGGATAATGTGAACACGGTCTTATATTGAACGCGCGAAAAACCAAATTCGGACGTGATATACAGGGTGTTTTTATTGAATTCCGTTAATTGCGAGGGTACAATCCTGAGATGAAATAAACTAATCTTCTCTAAGACACTTCTCTAGTACCCCAATTCGTACCATTTCGAAGATATTCAGGAATTCATTTTCGTTAATTAACACCCCTAGTATAGTATAAAGGATCCTTAACAATTAAACAATGTTGACGTGCGTGTCATTCGAATTCCGAATTGTCATACTTGACATTAACTTTTGCATAACTCCACGTTAACTCTTAAGGCCGGTTTTCATTAACCCTTTGTGATATAATTAATTATATTGTTTGAAAATAAAATAAAAAAACTTGAATTTGGGAAACTAAATATGCTACATCGTTTCTATGGCTATACAGAGCTATATGCTTGAAGGAACAGAAATCAATAAAAAACACCGTGTATATCTCAGATTGGCCCACATTTATAGTCGTAACTTTTTAATAAAGGTAATTTAATTAATGTTAATGCCTAGCTCTATAAAGTCACTCGGCAGCTCCCAGTCCCAAGTCTCATAAATAGTTGACGATTCACACCGAACGGCCGGAGCCGGCGCGCACGCCACCAGAGTCAAAGGAATTCGAACCCTCCATACAGAAGCTAGACTTCGTATCCAAACGGCAGCAGCAGAGCCGGCGGCAGCCGACCGGCTGCCTGCAACCCATTGAAATATGAAATCTAAATTCTGTATGGAGGGTTCGAATTGCTTTGACTAGTGGGGTGCGCGGCGACTCGAGCCGTTTGCTGTGAAACGTACATAAGGCTGTAGTAAATCTGTCAGGGATCGGAACCTTTCCAATTTTCTATCATTTACTTTCAAATTTATTCAGAAAACTCGAAACCTAGTGCCTGCAATAAGGTAATGGGCACTACGCGTATTAATAACGTCTCTTCAGTCAAGACAGTTACAGTTAAGGAGATTTATGACATGTTAAAAAAACTTAATTATGTGCAAACAGAAGCACTATTTCATGTATAGTTTTATTTAATAACCAATTACCAGTTAATACACACACACACACACACACAGTTGCACGCCCCTACCGGAATTCGAAACCGGGTCCTCAAGCTTCGTAGGCAGTATCACTACAGGCTAAAAAGGCCGACAATTTCAATTGGATGAACTAATCTTGGTATAAATAAACCCCATTTTAGTTTTATAAAATTGATACTTAGGTTAGAATAAAATATATGCTACTTTACCGCACGCGTGCGGTAATCAGCAGATTACGTGCATATGTCGAAACTTTAAAGAGCCATATGCACTGTAAAACGTTGTACAATACACGTGCGAACAGGTAATTCGCAACTCGTGTCGATTTAAAACACTCCCATTGGTCGTGTTTCAATTTATCGCCACTCGTTGAGAATTTCCTGTTCTCTGCACTTGTATCGTAATGTACTATTATTGCATAACTGTGTACAGAGATGGTATCAATAATGATAAGAGTTCTAACAGTTTATCCGTCACGGACGTACAATATTTAACATTTCTTATTACCTACTAGAGCAGATTTGGTTGGATTCGACCACGCAAATATAGCCGCAACCCGAGGGATGTCAAAATTATATCAAGTAATGTTAAATTGTTTTGCATCGTTATTATAAAGGTTGTCTGGAAGAGACGCTTTTTAGTTATTTTTTTTAAATTTATTTAATTTAACGAAAAACTTTATGATCTTAAATGTTTAAAATATCTGCCAAAATTCTGTCCAGCAGCAGCAGCAGCAGGGGAGATAAAACCGTATCGTCTCCCCTGGCGAAAGATTTTATGGAAGAGATCGCTATTAGCTATAAAACCGCCTGCTGTTACAATTGTTATTATATTTCCTCCCTCGGACGCTTCGGTTGTGGAATGAGCTCTCTACCGAGGTTTTCCCGAGGGACTACAGTATGGGGTTCTTCAAGGAAGGAGTGTATACATATTTAAAGGGTTGGCAACTTGCATGTGACACTCGTAGAGTTGCAGGTATTCATAGGCTACGGTGACCGCTTACCATCAGGCGGGCCGTAAGCTTGTTTGCCGAATAAAGAAAACCGTACATACATATTTTAGTTGTATTTATTGTAGGAAGTAATTTTGGTTTGAACACTAATTTTGTCTTATCTAATGGACACTTTTTATGAAAAAATTGAGTTGTGTTATTCATATCTAGCTTATGTTGGTATAGAGTTATTATAGGTATTTTATTTTATGCACGTATATTTTATACTTCACTTTCTCATTGACAATTATGTTTACGTTATTTAAAAAAACTTGCAGTTACAACAACATTTATTTATTTATATTTTTGACACATCAACATCACACACACTAAAACAAACCGCAACTTTTTTTATGGCATCGCACTCCTGGCGCATTCTGCCAAAAACCGCAACTTACCACACGTAAAACACAAAAACAAGTAGTGCGCAACCTTTTCCAATAGGTACCGAAAATATTAAAACATTTTTATCACACTTTTTAGCGAACGCGCTTAAGACGAGCAACTACACGACACTGTGAGTCTGCCGTGACAAGACAGTGGTCACACCTAAAAGTGAGGGGTGCACAACACGCTACTTTCGTTTGATTTAATAGGCATTTTATATTCGTATTCGTTCACACGCGTTGCTTAAGCGGGTAATGACTGTTTTACCCGTCTATTGGGTTATTTGAATGGATTTTTGTCCTTTTTAAGTCCCAAATAGGAGCGATCGAAGTGCTTACAAATGAATAAAAATAAAATAAATATTAGTAGACAATTTTACACCAATTGACCAAGTCCTAAAAAAGCTGAGCTTGTACTATGGGAACGATATATATACATATAGAGATGAATACATACTTAAACACATAGAAAACACCCAAGACTCTGAAACAAATATTCGTGTTCATCACACAAATAAATGCCCTGACCGTGATTCGAACCTGAAACCACTAGGCTAAAATAGTCGTCAAAACATCTGAAAACGGCTTTACTGTCAAGTCTTTAGACTGCATGTTGAGATATTTTAGCACTCCGAAGTGTACTTACTATATTAGTATTTTATGCAAAAGTTACATAATAAAGGTTCTTAAAATTCGAGAGTCACTGTAACAAAATGAGCATAGCGAGATTTGTTATTAAAGTCTCGAGACTTTGAAGACCTAATTATGTAACTTTGTATATAACATTTTTTCTACGTCAGAAATAGTACATTACTACAGAGGCCGGGATGAAAGGGGTTGCCGGCTGAAGACATATAGACTGAGAGGTCTGAGGCGGGCAACCCCACATTTCCCGCCGAGGTATGTACTTATATAGTGCTTTTCTCAAACATGTAATGAAATAAATAACAAAAAAATCAAAGTTTTATTTTTAATACGCATAGTGGCAGGTTGTCATGATCCCTGTGCCACAAATTTATGTGGAATAGAAATTAAAAAAGAGGACATTGCCGGCCTTGGCCTGCAAGGTTTGTATGAAATTCCATTAACGACCTCTTGTCCTAGCCGCACCTGCACGGCTAGCACAAGACGGCGCGCGAGCTATATCGCGCGCGAGATAGACTATACGTCTCTTTTCGTTTGTACTCATTAGATAGAGACGGATAGTTTATCTCGCGCGCGATATAGCTCGCGCGCCGTCTTGTGCTAGCCGTGCTGGAACGTCATACTTCGCAACCTATTATACGGAACATAACATCAATATTTCATTGCATGTTTGAGAAAAATAATTTTATTTAAATAAATAATCAATACGGTGGCAGAATACGGGCATTTACGTGTGACTGTGTCAAGTTGAACCAAATCGTCAACTGTTAACGATATTAAAAGTGTAAACTTCCTTGTCTATGCACAAACGGGGTAGACAGAGCACATGAAATTACTTTTTCCCTGAGGTAGGGAAAAAGTAACAGATTGCTATCCCATCGCTCATCGGAGGACGTTCTGTGTTAAATATTTATCCCTACATATTTATTTAATTATACTAAATAAATAAATAAATATTGGGGGACAATCTTACACCAATTGACCTAGTCCCAAACTAAGCAAAGTGTGTACTATGGGTACTAGACGACGATATACATACTTATATATAGATAAATACATACTTAAATACATAGAAAACATCCATGAACCAGGAACAAATATCCGTGCTAACTGCACAAAGAATGCCCTGGCCGGGATTCAAACCCGGGATCTCTAGCTTTGGAGGCAGTGTCACTACCAACTAGGCCATACAGGCCGACAAAATAACTTTTAAGAACTTGAATAATATTAATAAAGCCTCCGAGTGGTCTACCCCTGGCGGCAGGCGAGAGCGACTGGAAAGCTGCCTCCGGTTTTACTTTTTAATTTTTATATTTAGATCGTTTAGTTGGCTACTTCTGGATTAGTAGATCAGATTTGACTCTAGATACTAGAAATATTACATTGAGTATACATTATATGTACAATTAAATATGTTTCTGATTTGATTTTCTTATATGAACTCGGAAATACAGACGCCGGCAGAGAATTCGAAACCTTAGAAGTGCGCATTATAAAAGATGATGCAAAGCGCTTGGTTCGAATTAGAGGAATTTCGACCAGGTGAGAATGGTAGCCTGTCGTACGTCTGGACTCTAGATAACAGGAACATAAAACAAATAAATATGTTTACATTATACAAATAAATATGTTTGTATTCCTTTTAAGTGTAACAAGAGTAGACGTCAAATAATAATACCACTACCAAGCGAGATTTTAAGTAGGTACTAAATTGAACAAGATCTACAGAGATATTGTCATAGTTCCACTTTTTTATTTGCCTCAAACTATTTGATATGATTTTGAGACCAATAAACGATTACCCGCCCAAGTTAAAGAGGTTGGTTATAAAATAAAATAAAATAAAAATGATTTAGTTCAGACCATTTTGATCCATAGCAGGTTAGTAATAAAAGTGCCTTAGCCTCCTGAGGCCCAGAAAATTTATTGTGTTTTTGAATTAGGGATTCTTTTGTTATTCATTTTAAGTTCAAATAAATTGTTGAATTTGTGCAAAAAATTGTACGCCCTTAAGAGGTTATTACTATGTTCGTCGATATTACTGTAAATATAAATCTTAAGTACTTAACAACTATTTGGCCCTGCCGATTACCACTTCCACCCAATATTTAATGGCCGGGCAATCAAACCGCTCCCGCTCCGCCAACATCCTCAGGAGGCTGTTGCTACTGCCTCTCACTCTCCTCAACAGTAAGCCTACTCTTATGCGCCTGCGAAAAAATCATCACTGCGCGCTACGGCAAACATGTTGGACGCACTACAGTGCTTCGGCAGCCTCAACAGCATCCTCAGGATGTTGTTGTATTGGACCCGCAACGAGTTGTAGGCTTTTTGTGTAAATCCTACTTACAGACTGCCGGTGTAGAATGTCTGACAGTAAGCTTTAAAAAGCGTTATAGTGGTAGCCGTACAAGCCCGATTACAAATACTGCAAATCGATGTACAGTTTAGCCGTTTGGCAGACGCATACTAGAGGTCAAAACAAAATTTTTGACCCGCAGTTCCTAAGAAAATTTCCCTTAGGACAGTAATGAGACATTTTACTTTTTGCATGGACAAAAAATTTTTTTTCAGAAACCTATCCTGTGTAGTATCATATGAAAGGGCTTTTTAAGGCGATTCTAAAAATATACCACATCATTACATTTCAGCTATAGTACCGTATTTCTTTAATTAAAACGAAAATAATTTTCGAAACATACCAAGTTTGGGCTCATCCAGACACGATACGGCTAATTTTTTTTAAATACAATATACCACAAATGATACGTGATATCCTCCTATCTAACCTCAAAAAAGCAATTTTGAAAAAAATGTCACTAAGTTCTTTTTTTTCAATATTACTAAGTGACACAGTTCTACTTCAATACCTATTTTACGTGACTTATGGAACTGTTATGTGTATAATTTTTCAATATATTATAGCGTTCGGTCGATCACAGCGGTTACTTCTGACGTGTAGGTATATTACAGTCGGCAGTGCATCACGTGTTCGTAACATAGTATATTATACACATAGCAAGTTTTAAATTGTAAGGTATGTATCAATTTTCTCTATACCTGCCTACTAATGCACAGGGTTAGGTATAAGTATTTAGTCTTTTTACGATTAAAAAGCCCTTTCTGAAAAAAAATATTTTTTTTCCATACAAAAAGTAAAATGTCTCATTACTTCCCCCCCCCTAAGGGATTTTTTTTAGGAACTCCGTTTCAAAAATTTTGTTTTGACCTCTAGTATGCGTGTGCCAAACGGCTAAACTGTACATCGATTTGCAGTATTTCTCTGAAATCGGGCTTATACGGCTACCACTATAATACTGACAGTATTTCGTTAACACGTTGACTGCCAGCCACGCCCCCCAGGAACAAACTTGCATAGAAGTGAACGCACATGTACGTCGGTGGCAGTTAATGCGTTAAGTGAGGAAATCTCACATCAGTAAACTCACGTCAAAGAACAAAATACCTATAAAATATTGCTGCCGTCCCGCCAAGTCAAAAATTTGCCTAAGGCGACTTCCTGACTTGGCGGGGCGGGAGCGATATGTCATAGGTATTTTGCTTTTTGACTTAGGCTTACTGATGTGAGATTTCCTCCCTTGATGAAATACTGTCAGTATTACGTTTGCGCAGTAGTAAAATCATGCGCAGAAGTGGGGCAGTACTGCATTGATATCGGTTGACACTGACAGCTGACAGTTTTCTCATATCGTACCGCCTCCGCATCGACAAGTCAGGAAGGCGCCTAATGCATGTTAAGCTGGTTCACCAATTTGAAAACTACGTGAACCTTATTTGCTATTGTTGAAATTATTTAAATTGGTTCTACAATTTATAAGGATGTCCTTCGATTTTTAATTTTTGTTCCTTGGACAGTAAAGTCGCTTTTCAAATAGACTAATTTCATACAACTCTGAATATACTTAAATTCTAAATATACTTAGCTTGATTAGATAACATTATATCGTATATGATAAATAGACACTTGGACGATAAGAGTACATACGCACTTAAATTACATATAAATTATATGATATAATATAAGATAAGACGATTTACGATCATGTTTGTGACCTCACTGGCTTGTAAAATGTTTTAGTACTTTCATATTTTCTATACATTACGAAATTGAAAGATAATTTTGGCGAAAACCTTTTTTGCGGACGTGGGACGCCTTTTAAGGAGTCTCACGAGGACTAGGAGGAGGAGGAGGGGTGGGGAGGGGGGAGGAGGAGGAGGAGGGTTTGGTTCCGAGTCATTCCTGGTGCAAAGGCTTGCGGTCGCCGTTCAGCGGGACAATTTATTTTATTTAATCGTATGGCATTTATTTACGAACCGTGAGATCTTCGAGAAGACAAGTACGGTTGCCAGTTTTTGTTGCACTTTTAGCACCACCCAGGGGTCACGTGTAGGATAACGGTAGGTACTCCCTACGGACGTGGTGCAACTTCGATCCCCCTTTGTCAAGTGAGGGGGCAACTTGACTGTTAGAAGTTCTCAAGCCGCCCGAAGGCCTCTAACTTGGCTTAACGACTGCTGTCGAGACAGCAGCCGGGATCAACGGCTTAACGTGCCTTCCAAAGCACGAGAGCGCTCAGTTAGTAACCACTCAAAGCGGTCACCCATCTAAGAACTGACCTGCGCCCACATTGCTTAACCTCGCATACCGCACGCGGTAGGCGGGTGCCGCTGGGCCACGAGCGCTCAGCGGGGCAATGCCGCTAAGCGTGATGGGGGCACCATTTATTTGCTTTATTTAATTTTGGGACAAATAAAATTTAATTCAGTATCGGCATTGTTAGATTCAAATTAGTTTTTTTTGTATGCGAACCCGGACAGCGTAGCAGGACAGGTGATACGTTGAGTTGATATACAGGCTGTAACATTTAGATCGCTCTGTATGGGAAAGTCTGAAACTATAAGACATACGAAGATCTGTTCTTAGAAACCATGTCGTCCATTTAATTAACAAGGAAAACTGCATTATTACAGTTTTTAAACTTGTACTAAGCTCGGGAATCGAACCCGGACGTTACGAATGATATATATGTATATATGTGTATGTGTTATGTATATATGTATATACTTATATATGTAAGGTGTTAATTTATTAGTTGCAGATATTTTTACAGCTGATAGTACTCGGTCCCTGGAGTATATTTAAGTATGAAACATTATAGCTATTACGATGTTTTTTTGGAGAAAACTGAATCTGTTAATGTGATTATTAAATGAGAACTCATTGAACAGATTCTAGTACCTCTTTTACGTACCACTTAACTGTAACTGGCCACTTCACGTCGATAAATCAAATACTTGATTGTTAATGTCATGTTATTTTCTGTCTAATTGAGTCGTTTGCAAATCAATTTTACTTATTTTGAAATGCCTTCTTTTCTTCATGCTTGCTTTTAAAATTACATTATTTCACTATCAAAGGCTAGTATTAGTTAAATATCCTAATGGGTGGATTTTCTTGACTAGTTTTAACACGACAGCCCCAATTTCCATCTTGCATTGCATCCTACATTTGTAGTTTTTCCGCCGAACCATAATGACATTTAAGAGAAACAATTGTTGACATGAGTGACATGACAGATAGTGTTAAACATACACACGGTGATTATTTTTAGACGAAATTACAAATTAATTTTTTGTTCGGTAAATAAAAAATGAAAACAAAATAAATGTGAAAAGGTTCCTAATTTCTATTTAAAGTGAATTGTTTTAAAGTAAACTATCATCTGTTAAAATATCTGCAACTAATAAATTAACACATTATATATATATATATATATATTATATATCGTAATCCATCGTGTTTAAAGCACTGTTTAAGTCTAGGAGTACTAAAATCTGCCGGCTTGTTTAGCCTAGTTGGTACTTGGTAGTGACACTAGTGAGACCAAGCTGGAGGTTAGAGGTTCAAATCACGGCAAGGGCAATATGTACGATCTTGTCTCATACGATTATCTTAAAGTCTTTGCCGCTGTCTGCGGCTGTCGTAATTGGTCAATGGACTGGTCTTGTCCGCTGTCTGAGTCGTACTGTCCAAGTCTTTTATTTTTAACCGACTTCAAGATTTTAAAGGAGGAGGTTATCAATTCGGTTGTATGTTTTTTTTTTATGTTTGTTACTCCATAACTCCTTCATTTCTTAACTATACTTTTGGAAAATTCTTTTTTGGATTGTAAGTATATATATCCAAGTTGGTCCCGTTTTTGTCAAAACGCAGTTCTGATGATGGGATTTACGAAGAATTGAGGGAACTCCTCAAATCTTAGAGGCAAACATATAGTGATTTTTATGTTTTTATCAACAAGTCGAGCATTTTCATCCAAAACTGTGACATTTGATGAAGTGAAACTGCTGATGATGATCAGAACGGAACTCTTCAACGACGCGTAGTTCATGTTTGGCGATTTGTTCTCTTCGTTTTGTTTGTCAAGCAAGCTAGGTTTTCAGGACACATTTTCGTCAAGCTTGAGTTCTCATGGAGGATTCCATGAGGAATTGAGGGTACTTAGTCTTCTGCCATTATAAACATACTTATAGCCATTTTTATTTTATTGTATGGAATCTAAGAGTGCACCATCTAAGTATAATAATCTTTCACCGGCCTCCCCCATTGAAGTCGGATTTTTTTTCTTAAAAATTATTTCAAGATATATCAGGTCTTTGAATTTAGAATCCGTCGTTCAAAATGAGCTGTCAGTAAGTCGGCCAACGAAAATTAGATGATGCACGGGCATATGTTTATGTGATGATCAAACACATTTATTCCTAGGACAGCCGTTTTCTATGTATTTAAGTAGGTATAAATCTACTGAATATATTGTCGTCTAGTAACCATAATACAACCCTTATTGAGCTTTATGGGACTTGTTCGATTTGTGTTAGAGATTGTCTCCCTAATATTTATTTATTTATTAAAATAGTTACCTTCTAATACTTTCCATACTTATTCCATACTTAAATATTATAAATGCGAAAGTTAGTATGTCTGTTACCTCTTCACGCTTAAACTGCTAAATCGATTTAGATGAAAGATATAGAGATAGTTTGGGTCCCGGGAAAGGACATAGGATAATTTTGATTCCGGAAATCATTCCTTAGGGGGTGAAGAAGGAGGTAGAAGTTTGTATGACGAGCGATATTTAAGCCTGCGCCTATTAAAATTTAATATCAATTATTTCTATTATATAACAAGATGCACGCGGACAGAGTCGCGGGCAAAAGCTAGTTCTCAATATACCGGGTGTACAATCCAATCCGGGTGTTGTGCTTCTTGCGACTTGCAGAATTTATACACAATGATTTTGACCAGGTTCGATTCCCGGTTATGTATGAGAGTTAATAAAAAAGTTTGAATGTAATTATTATTAAATCTAAAATACCTAAGAACTGATCTCGCTATTTCTCATAGTTTCAGACTTCACCATACTGACCCATTTGGATTATACACCCGGTATATTAATGGTGCCGATGCCAGAGACATTTAGAAGAAGTAAGCATTTCAAAAGTGTTTTGTGTGTCATTTTAAAAGTGGTTTGACCACTTTTAAAATGACCATTACACAACACCATAAACTCAATAAAACTCTTTAACCACAACTATTATATTATGTTATGTTATACCACAACCCATAACTTATTTCATAATGGTGAAAGCGGTATCCGGTTTGGCGTCATACTAAAGCATGTGGTCACGTGTTGAGTGGCTTTAGGCTAACAAGTGTACGGCGGACAAATGTCAATTAACAATTGTCACTTTACAATAGTAATTTGCCGTAGATTTCCACGTCGAAAACTTAATACCCTCGAGAGGATGGGAGAAGATCGACAGGTGAAAAGAGCATACTTGGGCCAACCAACCGGACGGCATCCTGTGGGTCGCAAGTATCGCTGGAAGGATTTGGTGAACGCGGACCTGCGTGTGCTCGGAGTCAGTGCAAGCTGGCGAGAAATAGCGCAGGACCGAGAAAAGTGGCGTGCTCTTGTCTCAGAGGCCAAGACTCATTTTGAATCGTCGTGCCAGCCTAGTTAGTAAGCTCAGAGCCGCTGCAAGCTGGCGAGAAATAGCGCAGGACCGAGAAAAGTGGCGTGCTCTTGTCTCAGAGATCAGGACTCAATTTGAATCGTTGTGCCGGCCTAGTTAGTTAGCTCAGAGCCGCTGCAAGCTGGCGAGAAATAGCGCAGGACCGAGAAGAGTGGCGTGCTCTTGTTTCGGAGGCAAAGACTCATTTTGAATAACGCACGTTAGTTATAGATGATTGTAATTAGTTTTATTATAATCATTAATTATGTATCTAAGTATAGATAGATAAACTGTTTTAGGGTTCCTTACCTCAAAAAAAACGGAACTTAACTTATAATTCATTGTGCTTTTAACATGGATATGTAATTGTACGCCGCTTCGCGGTTGATTCTGTAGGATCTGCTAAAATTATCTTAAGATATTGTAACCCACAATATGGCCATAAGGATTTTCAATTTCAATTGAACTGTGGAAGTGATTTAATTAATCAATTTAAAATATACGAAGCGTCTGGTTCACGTAACTGGTGACCGAAGAGCCGGCGACTTCCTCGCTCAATCAGCATTGCGATACAGCGAGGAAATGCCACCAGCATCCTCGGTACAATGCCTCAAGGGCCTGTTATAGATTTAAGTTAGTTTTAGTTTTATGTATATTGTTTTGGCTAAGTATTCATGTTCTTTGTACATAATTAAATGGTTTACTTGAAAAAATAATGCTTTGTTAGTCATAAATATGTATACATATTTTCCCTAGGTGTTAAATTTAATGTACTTTAGCCCCGCTTGATAATTCTAATAGGACTCACTTTTCAAGCATGAGAAGGGAAAAAGTATAAGCAACATCCTTCGCCAAACTATTACCACCTACCCCACTCCGCATCTTGCTCGTTCCAAAAGTCCCTTTCATGCTGGCAGCATTATCACGCTGGATCGTTATAGAAAACCGGTTGGACCAGCCAAGACCCAGAGCGGGGATCATTGAACTTCTCCCTCAAACGTTTACCAGATTCCCTAAAAAGTTCAAGGGCCTTAACGCACCAGGGTCCAGTAGTCTCTAGAGCGACCGGTACGAAATCGTACATTAATAATAAATAAATAATAAATAAATATTGGGGGACAGTCTTACACAAATAGACCTAGGCCCAAACTAAGCAAAGCTTGTACTATGCGTACTAGACGACGACATTCATACTTATATAGATAAATACATACTTAAATACATAGAAAACATCCAAGACCCAAGAACAAATATCCGTGAAAAATGCACAAATAAATGCCCTGGCCGGCATTCGAACCCGGGACCTTTAGCTTCGGAGGCAGAGTCACTACCAACTAGGCTAAACAGGCCGTCTATCGTCCATCTATTGTCTATTGTTGTGTCGCATACAACCAGTCTATGGATCCATGGCTAATACTTTCTACACACAGAGTATGGGCCCATGCGTTACGTAGGCAATGAATTATGCAAGATGTTACATAATAGCTCAGGGCAAGTTCAAGTTTGAATAGATAACGACATATGTGTCATGCTTAACCCTTAACCGCATGACGTATAAAGTTATTGGTTTAAATTTGAACCATGACACCATTGAATAAGGTCGTTATCGTATGCAGTAACTTCACATGTCCTTAGCAGTGAAAAACGCTCATCAATTTAGGATATTTTATGTGTGGGTTGACCCGTATTGTGACATATGATTGAGGACCAAATTTTTGGACCATCATTAAGGCATTTAATTTGCCTACAATTTAATTTTTTCCGCTGTGACACGAAAATTTGTCATACAATTTATATACTACTTAATGGTAACTTTCGTGTCACGGCGGAATCACTTAAATTGTAGGCGAATTAAATGCTTTAAAGATGGTCCAAAAATTTGGTCCTCACCATTCTCTCTTCATTTCTATCTAATACAGGACTATTGCGATCTAACCTCACTAGCTCGGAAAGCCGTCTTTTATCCTTTGAAACAAGCGGGTAAAAACGCATTTTATCCACAAGTGGGGAAAGTAATTTGACCTTGGAGCGTGTTTGAGTAGCTTTTGACAGATAACAAAACGTAAAACGCTCATATTAATGGTTCGTTTGATATCAATTATCATTAAATAAATGGTTTGAGAATGTAATAAAAAATACTAAATTCAACTTTATTTAATGATTTAAGTCGTAAACCTTAAAATTCTATAAGTAAAATTTTATAATGACTTTGAGTATAATTGTAAACGCACAAGTTGAGTCGATGCAATTTCAAAACGCATCGTCAGAAATGTCATCTTCTCAATGTCAACTAAAATATACACAACTTGTGACCGACTCCCACTCGCGTAAATATTATACACAACTTTCAGAGTTTTCTGTTATAATATCGTAAAAAAATCTGTGATTCCAGTGATGAAAATCATGCCTGTGGAACTGTGTTTTTTTGCATGTTGCACTTTCCTCGCTATAGTGAGGAGAAAAGTTTTGTGTTACACACGGGTGCAAAGTTGTATTTTACTTCTCGTATGTTGAAACACTCGCTACGCTCAGGATTCAATTTTAAAACTATAGAATCCTTTCGCTGGCTCGTGTTTCAATTCCACACTCGTGGGTAAAATACAACTTTGCACCCTTGTATAACAAATAACTATTAAACGTATGTATTGGATTTTTCATTGAGAAATAGCATTTCAAATATCACTCGAAATAGTCAAATTTCAACTTAAAAGTTAGTTTTTTTGCTCAAATTAACACACAACTATTATTATTATAAACCCTTAACTTGGCAAAGTATAATATTGCGTAGTTGGCACTTAATGGGCAAAAGCATATCTGAATATGTTAAGTATAACGTTACCATGTCTCAGTAATCGAAAATAGGATCCTCTGCCCGGATAGACGGCGCGCAAGCTACGAGTATATCGCGCGCGAGATAGACTATCCGTCTCTATCTAATGGTTACACACGGAAAGAGACTATTATTAGGAATAAGGCCGTAAAAAGGGATGATTTTGTGATTGGTAAGTGTCCCACACTGTTTGTACAAAAGGTATTTAAAAGATCTTACTTCCCTGCAAAATACAAATCTTTTTCTACTAGAATCAATCCGTATATTTGTAAATCTCTGAGTTTGGGATCCAACTAATTAATTTCGCATTGTAATATTTATAAGTAACGTAACATAAAATAACGCGTTCACAAGATCTGAACTTTTCTTATATTTTAACTATCTGACTTCGTTCTTACAGATACCTATTTGGAAGTTCGATGTACGTTTTTTTATGTTACAACCTAACTTTTCTCCGCAACTTTGCAAGCTTTTAAGTTCCTCGGTAACATATACATAGTTATAGGACGCTTTTATGTTACATTTAAAATACCAATTTTACGACCTTACCCATAAGGTAAAAGTCCCAACATTCGACGTTGTTACCTACAAATGTTTAATTAAGTGTCAATATCAGTCCTAGTCGAATCACTTAATGGAACCATATATTACTATATTAGTAAAATATACTTACATCCAATTTCATCAAAGAATTTCGACTTATGTCCACTAAGTTCATATTTAGTCTCATCAATTTCACTCAACGTCACTGGCACTTCCACTTGATTGTTAACACTATCATTATCTGCGATAACATCCTTTACAATACTTGGAATCTTATTTGCTGATTTATATTTCAAATTTTTTAGCTGTCCGTCCTCGTCTAAAATAGTAATGTCTTCATAATGATTAACAGTGTCACTATCTTTCCCTATATTTTTAAGTATATCAGAATTAAACTTACTTTCACTGATCAGTCTTGAAATCACATTATTTCCGTGTGCGCTTATGAAGTTTTTAGAATCGTGCAGATTCTTATTCACTATGTCTTGACCTTTAATATTTGCTATTAAGATGAGAACTATCACTTTACATAAATGAAACATAATGTCTAAATCACCTAAGTGTAAACGGACTTCAGATGGCTATGAAACGTCTCAACATTTGTAAAATTATAAACAAAACACTGCAGTTCTATTTGCGAAACACTATTCTATTTGAATTTACAATTAAAGTACTATTCTAAATTTTCACTATTAAATTCAAATTAAGAAAACAAAACTGCTGCTTTAGGCTCAAATCACTGTCGAACTCAAAACAAAACACTGTCAGTTTCGAATTCGCGGCGTTCGTTACACGTTAGAACAATGTTCGATTCGGCGCGTTCTATTTTCAAAATGGCCGTACAGTTTTTAAAAAGCGAAAGTGCGCTTGCGTCTCCGACGATCGATCGAGTGACGAAAATCGACCGGTAAAGAGACAAGTTCGGAGAAATGTACGTTTACGTAACTACTGATTGTGAGTAAGTAGGTACTTGGCGTCCAGGTGTTACCATATTTAAACCACAAACGGTGGCAAACTAGAAACCTGCCTGATATTGCTGATATATGTATCAGGCAGATTTCTAGTTTAGTACTATTTAAGTACCATCGTATGATAATATTAGGTACAGGTATGGTCCTAATAGTATAAACGTTACTAGGTGAAAGCATTGACGCGCTAACGAGACTTCCCTTTTTCTATGTATTTAAGTATGTATTTATCTATATAAGTATGTATATCGTCGTCTAGTACCCATAGTACAAGCTCTGCTAAGTTTGGGACTAGGTCGATTTGTGTAAGATTGTCCCCCAATATTATTATTATTATTTTAATATTAAAAAGGAAATAAGAGTTAGGTATACATTCTTTATACAACTATCAATTTAAAACCGTATGATTGTTGAATTAGGAATGAAGTGTCCATTACTCGTGCTTGTCAGCTTAAAGTATCCAACACTGCGTCGTCACCTACGACAAGTCAAAATTGTATGTACGGCAGAGATTTTATCTCAAAAAGCTAACATGCAATGTTTGCAACGTAAATTTATCTCCATACACAAAATTTATGTAAAATGTTTTCAATTTATAAAAGTTGATTGATACAAATTATTTACATTCGTTCATTTTCTACTTATATCGAAGGAAATTGTCATATTAATGCTCCAACGCAAAGATATGATAACCCTAAATACGTTTCAGGTCACTTATATATTTGAAGATTCCGAACTGTCAATATTCTCCATAGTGTGAAATTATAAATGGGGTCCCGAGTGACCTAGATATATTATGTCAAGGACGATTACTATTTATGTTAGCACATGACGTTAAAAATAAATGGTACACACATACATACATACTCTCGAAAAACATAACCCTCCTTCTGGCGCAGTCAGGTAAAATAGGCGCATAAAATTAGCGAAACCTGGACATAATTCGATAACTGTAATTTTCCTTTTCTATGATTTAAAGTATTGTTAGTTATAGTTAAAATAAAAAGAATCAAACATTTTAAGGCTCCGCGTCAATGTTAAAAAGAACAAAATACTAAATTCTTAACACATTTTGATTTCTTAAGTAAGCCATAATAAATAACGTTGTAAAAGTACCTGTATTATGATAAGAAAAAATATCATTTAATCAATTATCGTAGATATTTTTTGTTTAGTAAAATATCTAAATCAAAAACGGGTCCCTACCCCGGGACCTACCGGGGGCCGGGATCAGTAATAGTCATCTACCTGCCTTTATACCGCTTATGCAGGGTCGGCTCAACATGTTTTCTTTTTCCATTCTTCTCTATTACTCGTCACTTTAGCGCTTACTCCTTTCTTTTTTCATATCCTCTCTCACACAATCTATCCATCGCTTTTTGGGCCTTCCGATCGCTCTTCGTCCTTCGACATTCAACCCAATATGACATTCATCCCGACTCATCACATGCCCATACAATGCTAACCTACTGCTCCTCATTTTCTCCGTTACAGGTGCCACTTTCAAACTTCCCCTTAAATACTCATTTCTATCTGATCTTTCCTCGTTACTCCACACATCCATCTCAGCATTCTCATCTCAGCTACGTGCACTCTTCTTTGATCCGTCACTTTCTTTGCCCAACATTCTGATCCATACATTACGACAGGTCTTATGATTGTTTTATAAATTTTCCCGTTAAGTTTCAGGGACATTCGTGGATCGCAAGCTGTTCAAGAGACCTGTCGCCATTTCATCCATCCCGCATTTATTCTATTTTTCACGTCACGCTCATGCTCTATATTGCGGTTATTTTGGATTAATAATCCGAGGTACCGGAAGTCGGAGCAGACTGGTAGGGATACACCGGTGATTGATTTGACAGAGTCTTTCGTGATAAACAAGTAATTTTTTTAAGTCATAAGAAGTTCCAAAAGTATGGTAAGCTAAATAAAATAAGAAAATCAAAACGACTGTACAGACAGTATATTATAAAATTACTAATTTGAGGAAAAATCATGTCTGTGTTTTGAAAGAATTAAATTCTTGCAAAGAGCAACTATCTTACAGTAGGACCATTTATGAAACTGATACTGAGAAACTGCAAGCCGAAATGAACAGATCAGAAAATAATTTGAAAGATTTAACAAATAAATATGTAATATCCCAAAAGCAAATTAGTAAACATATTCTGGCAGTAGATGAACTACTGGAGCTGTGCCACCACAACGAGGAATGTTTGGAAGCACTGCTTACCAAGCAGTCTTCGTATCAATGTGAGTGTGGGCTCCATGAGGCTCACCCTCTGCTCGGAGATGCAATTTACTCATCTGTGCCGGACAGCAGCTTGTCGGTGTCACTGGAAGAAATACCCCCAGCCTGTAATAATGTAAATAGAACCCTGGTTTTCTCAGATAAATAGGATAGGACGAGGATTGGGTACAATTTTATGTAATAATATTCTCAACAGCTGTGTTATAAAACTTATAAATCATTGTATGCCCGATGCCTCATTTCCAAAAATTATAGATAATATCAAACAGACCCATATAAATGAACAAACAACAACTGTATTAATTTGAAGAATAAATTACTTTATTTTACTTTTTTACACCATCCAAGGCAGTTTGGGAAAAACTGGATAAAGTCCCTACCTTCGATTCAATCAATAATGGTCCCTACAGTAAATTAAGATTTTATTTTCAACTAATAAACTTATTATTAAGGAATCACAAAAGATTTTTAATTAGATTTATTTATAGTTTTAATAATTTACCACCCTTTTACAAGTTTGATTACCCCGCTTGTTTCTTATTAGGATCCTCCGTGGATGATGTACTTCTTTGATATATTAAATCCTGGACTAAATTCACGACATCCAACATGTTAACGTCTAACTTGACGATTCTCTCGTATATTAGAAAAAATCCTACGAAATCAGAATACGCATAGACGTCATATATGAAATATGTATTCCAATAGGGGGACCACCGCAAAGGAGGGTTACTATTAAGCTGGTGTATCTGGTAGTTAAAATGCATTGTTGTGTATAAAAACATTTGTTTCTTCCTTATATCTCTCATTAGTCCGAAGCAATATCCGATTTTATATTCCAATACATTGTTGTATGCTTTCCTCAATAACTGGCCATATTGCAGTTTATACCGTGCAGCATATATGAACTGACTCATCAACGCTAATGCTCGTTCCAATGCTTTTTTGTTAGTTTTATCCGGAACCTTCCCTTTTCTCAAGATACTCCTTTCTGTTACATTATCTTCTTTTACACCTAAAGTATGATGTTTCTTTTTCATCTCGTATATTTGTTTAATGTCTTCGAAGCGTTTAGAATTAATGTTGATTAGGTCTTCATCGAAAGCTGGCATGATATCTTCTGATCCGGCTAGAAGCTTCTCAAATTCGAATTTGCTTGCTGGGTTCATGTGGGGTTCATCTTTTAATTGTTCATGAATGTCATTTATGTTTTTAGGGATGGGTGGCACTTCGTTGAGTAACTTGCTGTCACGGCCATGACCACTGCTGAAAACTGAAATGATACGTAAGTTGGTATATGTAACATTTTTCATTAAAATCTCTGTCGCCGAGGCTTTACAAATTTTAAAATGATTTGATCACTAATTGGGTCTCACTTCGGTATTCCATGCCAGCTGGTCAGAATAATCGAAACTGCCATAAGGAACAACATTATGAATATACGGGTGGGCGGTGAACTAACCGAAGCCTTTAATATTGCCACTGGCTTGAAACAGGATGATGCCCTATAACCAATGCTTTTCAAGTTATTTTCTTTCCGCATGAGGGAGTCGTATGACATCCCAGATGCGGCGAGAGGGACAGGCCATGCCGTATGCCTGTATAAATAACTACGGACCCGTAACCCTGACTGCGTTAGAGGGCCGCTATAGTCGGGAGCGGAGGCTATCACCGTCAGACCGGGGGCGGGTGGTGGTTGCGAGTTGCGAGGAAGAAAACTGTACGTCCCGAACCAAATTACTGGCTGTGTGTCTGTCTGTGGCATCGTAGCTCCTAAACGGATGAACTGATTCACAGGCGGGTTTTTTTGTTTAGTAGATGAAGGACAAATATTGTTAGGATATACGAAGATCCGTGAGCTAGTGTCTATAATGTAATATGTAGGTAGACATGCATGTATAAGTTTAGTTGCAAGTGATCACCGTGACAATAGCTGTGTTTTTAATTAGCTCTGTTTAAATCACGAATAAACGGTACTTAATAATACTCAAAACTAGTGTTTTTCTATATGCCCTAATAGGTTATGGGCACAGTGGACTATATACAATTGATTTCATGACTTTTGAACGATATTCATAGTGAAAAAGTGCAATTGAATGGACAGTGTAAACAACGTAATGGACTCGCCCGCAATCGAATGCCGGCCCACTGATAGAAAAAGTGGACTTGCCCAAGTTGTTTACATCAATTTCGCCGTATTCTTATAGTTGCTGTTCAATTAAAAGTTACTGTTGGAAAACAAACGTTATGGCTGCTTCTATTAGAATTGACCAGTTAACTGCGGATAATTATGATACGTGGAAAATACACATGAGAGCTATTTTGAAGAAAAATGACTTGTGGGATTACGTGTCGGGTACTATACCGAAACCGTACAGTGCCGATCCAAAATATGCAGAATGGATAAAAATGGACGGGAAGGCCGAATCGGATATATTGTTGGCCGTCAGTCCTAGTGAGCTCGCAGCACTAGATGGTTTGGGAACTTCAAAGGCGATATGGGACAAATTGAAATCAATGTATCAATCCAGTGGACCTGCGCGAAAAGCCTCGTTGTTAAAGAAGCTTGTGTTGACGCGCATGCAGGAAGAGGATGACCTGCGCAAACACATTGCAGATTTTTTTGACGCAGTTAAAAAACTCAAAGAAATCGGATTAGTGGTGATTGACGAATTATTAGCGATTTTGCTGTTGTATAGCCTACCAGATTCTTTTGCTATGTTTCGCACTGCAATGGAATCGCGAGACGAACTACCATCTACAGAAACACTGAAAATAAAGATTGTCGAAGATTATGAAGGTAGAAAGGGCACAGTAGTAAACCAGGGAGCTATGTTCGTCAAGCGCACTCTCAAGAAACCAATTCAGAAGAATATAGTGCATGACCACACAGTGCACAACGACAAAAGCAAAGTAACATGTTATCGTTGTGGACGTCGAGGGCATATTGCCAGAGAGTGTAGAACAAAAATGGCAAATAAGACTAAACAGAGCGCACAGCAGGCAGAACGCTGTGATCTAGAACGGGAAAGATACACAACAATGCTTAGTACAACCGAAGAGGCTAAGTTAGGTGAACAAAAAAATCCTATTTGGTGTATCGACAGTGGATGCACGGGACATATGTGCAACGACAAGCACATGATACAAGGATTTTCGCGACTGGAAAATGAATTAAATTTGGCAAACAATGAGAGTACGCAGATAACCGGGATGGGCAAAGTTAGAATCTCGGTTGATACAGGGAGTGAAGAACGCCTGGTAGACATTCAAAAAGTGTTCTACGTGCCAGATTTACGTACAAGCCTTTTATCAGTAGCTAAAATGACTGATCATGGATTTGAGGTTCATTTTAGAAAAAATGAGGCTGTTGTAATTGATGAAAACCAAAAGATTCATATGCGAGCAGATCGTGTAGGTAATTTATACCATGTTAGATTGGGTCAAGAGAACGCCCATAATGCAGAAGTGGTGAAAAAATCAATTGATATGTGGCATGAGCGTTTGGGCCACATCAATGAACGTGATTTAAAGGCTATGGCTAAGAATGGTCTAGTACATGGTATGACATTCGATAGCAGTGAAAAATTGTCAGAGTGTGAGATATGTATAAGTCAAAAACAAACGTGTAAACCATTTCCTAAAAGAAGCGAAGAGCGCACGACTGACTTACTGGAGATAGTACACACAGACGTGTGCGGCCCGATGAGGCATCAGTCATTTGGCCAGAAAAAGTATTTTGTCACTTTTATTGATGACAAATCCCGGTGGTGTGAAGTTTATTTCATCGTCAATAAAAGTGACGTCTTCAACGTATTTAAAGAATATAAGGCATATGTGGAAAAAATTACAGGGAAGAAAATAAAGAATTTACAATCCGATAATGGAAGAGAGTACGTGAATAAAGAATTTGATGATTTTTTGAAAAAAGAAGGGATTAAACGAAGATTGACTGTACCGCACACACCCGAACAGAACGGTGTGGCCGAGAGAAAGAACCGAACGCTTATTGAGATGGCGCGATGCATGATGCGACAAGCTGGGAGCTCTCCAGGATTTTGGGCTGAAGCTGTGAATACGGCTAATTATATAAGAAACCGCTGCCCGACTACTGCATTAAAAGGTGAAATACCTTATACCGTCTGGAAGAAAAGAAAACCTACAGTAATATACATGAACGTATTCGGCGCAAAAGTGTACTACAAAGAGAAAGGGAAACAAAAAGGAAAATTCGATTCTAATTCAGATGTTGGAATCTTCATGGGATATGACAATCAATCCAAAGCATACAGGGTCCATGATCCTAGGAACAAGCGGATTGTTGTAACAAGAAACGTTAGTTTCATGAAGGTAACTGCATTTAATCATGAATATAAAGAGATTCTCGATATTGAAGATGAGGAAAATAATCGGATAACAATAGATTACGATGAAAGGGTTGATAAAGAAAGCCCAAAAGAGGACAGACCACATATTCGAGCAAGAAGAGGTAGATCTAAAGTGAGAAAATTCCCTGAAAATGAAAATGCAGAAACTGAAGCGAATAGTAGAATTTTATCGAGAAAAAGAAGTTCGACAATATCGTGGGAAAGGCTGGTAGAGCCTGCAAAAAGAGGAAAAGGAAGATCAAGACTAATACGTGTTAGTAGACCTCGAAATGAATACCAATGTCAGTTTGATGGCGAACAATTTACAGAAGGTAATTCAGAAGATGAAGACCCAAAAATACAAATCGCAGGTATAGCGACAGGTGAGCCAATGTCTTGGCAAGAAGCTGAAGTGACAAGTGACGCAACAGACTGGAGAAATGTGTTAGAAGATGAATATCTAGCACAAATCAAAAACGAAACGTGGTCTATAGTGGAACGACCACATGATCGAAGAGTGATTGGTAACAGATTGGTATTTGCTAGTAAGACTACTGGGAAGAAAGTTCGTCTCGTTGCTAAAGGCTGCTCTCAACGGCCAGGGGAGGACTTTCATGAGACATCCTCACCAGTCGTAAGATCTTCTTCTATAAGATTGATTGCAGCATTGTCAGCAGAACTGGGACTAGATATCCATCAAATGGACGTTGTGACCGCATACTTGAATGGCTCGTTAGACGAAGAAGTCTATATGGAAATGCCTGATCAAATACACGACGTATTGGATAAAATACTTACTAAGAGGAAGATTGGATCAAGTGGAAGAATAGTTCAAGATAAGAAAATTATAGAAATAGCTAAGTTATGGAAGACACAGATGAATGAGTGTGATGATGCAGTATGCTTGTTAAAGAAGGCATTATATGGTTTGCGTCAGTCAGGTTTGCAGTGGCATAAAAAGTTGGTAAGTCAGTTGAAGTATATAGGTTTCGAAGCAATGCCTCAAGATCCATGTGTATTTGTCTCGCAAAAGGGAGAACTAATTATGTTGATTGCTATTTATGTAGATGATATTATATTAGCGACGAATGATGATGAATGGCTGAGTGATGTAAAAACACAATTAACAAACGCTTTTGACATGAAGGATCTAGGAAAGATTAGTACTTGTTTAGGTATTGAGTTTGATCGAGATAATGAAAACAGAGTATATTTGAGTCAAAAATTATACTTAGAAAAGATTTTAGATCGATATGGCATGAGTGACTGTAAACCTGTGATGACTCCGATGGATAGTCTTATAAAGTTAGAGAAGCCTGAAAGCGTGAATAACGATGTAATGCGGCAGTTCCCTTATCAAAGTCTAATCGGTGCACTAATGTATTTATCTATTTCCACACGGCCCGACATTGCTTATGCCGTCAACTACTTAAGTCAATTTAATATTAATTATGATGTTCAGCACTGGAAGGCCGCGAAACGAGTGTTAAGGTACCTAAAAGGTACACCTGATTATGGTTTGGTGTATGAGAGGACTGATGTACCGTTATTCGGTGTAGTTGATGCTGACTGGGGTACGAATGCGATAGATCGTAGGTCTTATTCCGGATTTGCGTTCATTTTTGCTGGTGCTCCTGTAAGTTGGGAGGCACGAAAACAGAGGACTATCGCCCTCTCTAGCACTGAAGCCGAGTACATGGCGCTTTCAGAGGCCACTAAGGAAGCTGTGTATTTACAGGATGTGTTGAGTAATGTAGGGATGGAATGCGAGGTTGTGACATTATTTAACGATAACCAAGGAGCGTTGAAACTTGCTCAGACAAGAAATTATCACTCACGAACTAAACATATTGACGTTAGACACCACTTTATTCGAGATATGTGCGAAAAAGGTGTTATATGTCTGAAGTATTTGTGTACAGAGAAAATGCCAGCAGATGTCTTTACAAAAGGTTTGAGTGCAGTAAAACATCATGAATGCTTGCGTAATCTCGGAATGATAAGTATGTAAATCAATCAGATTTGCTCACGTCTTCGAGGGGAGGTGTTAGGATATACGAAGATCCGTGAGCTAGTGTCTATAATGTAATATGTAGGTAGACATGCATGTATAAGTTTAGTTGCAAGTGATCACCGTGACAATAGCTGTGTTTTTAATTAGCTCTGTTTAAATCACGAATAAACGGTACTTAATAATACTCAAAACTAGTGTTTTTCTATATGCCCTAATAAATATAATAATACTTACATAGTAAAAGTAAAGCAGCCGCTACATGAGACATTTAAGGTACTTAGTCTTACTTAAATGAGAATCATACATTTGTTATTCCATTATATTGTTAATAAAATAATTAATAAGCATAAAACGCAAGCGTATAATTGCGTTATTATAACCGAATTGTATGATTCGCAATAAATTTTCGCGACCACATTATGCGATATTTTCGCGTTTTATTAAGGCCAGAACACAGAAGAGACCAGTGTACAGGAAAAACACGAAACTCGCATGCGAGTTTCATTCCATTGATAGATAGATACATCATTAATTTGTTCCATTGCGGGTTTTTTTTTCCAGAAAAAAGTATGGTAGGTACCTGGTACAATAAACATTAATAGCCATTTCGCCAAACGTGAAGTTTATCGGCGAATATAACACCGTTACCGTAGAAGTTCAAACGGCAATGTAGTGAAATTCGCATTCGAATCGCGTACGTATGTACTCGTAAATAAGGGATGCACGGCAGGATGTGCAAGTTGCAAAATGTGTAATGGAGCAAATCGCAAAATGTGCAAGTAGCAAAATGTGCAGGTCCCAAAAGGTGTAAGTCGCAAAAAGTGCAGATCGCACAATGTTAGGTTCTGGCACTTCGCCGGCCACTGCCGCCTTGTAGGGTCGCAGTTCTACTAACATTCCTACTCGCTTTGCTCGTCGTTGTACATAACTACCCCTTTGTCCGGCGGCTTTGATCTGGACCTGCAACGTTGCATACAATATTATGAGGTATGGGGATCCATTTTGATTTTTCCAAAAACAGTAATATAATGACTTGTGTATGGTAAAAAATTGCATTTGTATAAAACGTTTATTACTTATTTTAATACTGCTGGCTGTCATCTTATAATGCAGTAGTAGAAATAGTAGATTGTATTACAAGGGAGCAAAATGCAATATTTCGTCGAGGGTTACTGCGTTGAATCCCGAACGAAAAGAAGGATTCTAACTTCACATCCGAGTTTGAAATAATTTTGCTACCGTGAAATATGAGTACACTCTTCTTTTCACTTCTAGATAGAAAACATATTCAATCAATAATTTTACTAGCAGTGCAGCTGCAGTACAATGTATTCTTTATTAACGCCTTGAATAGAAGGAAGGAGGTACTCAGTTCGTCTGCATATTTGCTTGTTTTTTTTTTTATGTATCGGCTCTTGACCACGTCGGCCGATTTTGATAATTCTTTTTTTGGTTCAAAGCAGGTACCTACCCCGAAATTGGTCCCATATAAATTTGGTGAAGGTCTGATGATGGGATCTAGGAAGAATCGAGGGAACTTGATATTGATAGGCACGCATATGCCGATTTCGGTATTTTCTGTAGGTAACCGGGTATTGGCTCACTGAAATCACAAATTGTGGCATAGCAAGTACAAAATTGGAGTCGGTTTTTTTGGTAAGTATAAATTATTTTTACATTAGGATTACATAGGTAAATTTTATTTGACTTTTGGGCGATAAGCAAAAGAAACATAGATTTCCTATTTTTTTAAGTTAAATATATTTTAATGAATTTGGTAAAATGTTGTAAGTTATATTTTTTGTGATATTTTGATGGTTTGCTATCCGCAGACTGACATTATGTTATAAATCGTTAATGAAGACCACGTTTACGATGCATGCACTATTACACCAATACGGTATTTCACTGATAGTCAAATCAGCAACTTTTTGTAGGGAAATGTGCCTAATGACGTCACAATTTTCCACTGTCGAACTGCATCTTCTTAATAATCTTTAATATAGCATAAATATGCTGAAGTTTAATTCTTTCCGAGTATTTTCGTGTGATTTGTTATTGGCAATTTAAAAAAGTAGTGTTTAAAAATGTTGAACTTAAACGATATGAATGAAATGAAAAGGAAAAAACGAAACGAAAAAAAAACTAATGAAATGAAAAAAAATAGAAAATAGAATAGAAATTAAAAGAATAAAATGAAATGAAAAATAAACGAATGAAATGACTGAAAAGAAAAAAAATTAAGAAATTAGAAATGAAAAGAAAAAAAATGAAGAAATTAGAAATGAAAAGAAAATTAAGTTATTCCAGAACAAGTCCATATTTAGTCATTATTATCATCATTAATCATCATCATCATATCAGCCGAAGAACGTCCGCTCGATATTATCATTATAAATTTAAAAAACAAAAAGATGCATTAAATAAATACAAAAAAATGCATTAAATAAATACAAAAAAATGCATTAAGTACATAATACTAAACATTCGACTCTGAATTGGTCCTCATCGCCGCATGCATGCATTTTGCCGCGTATTTAGTAAACTGTAGGGTATCGGAGTGTCACATAATTGTCCAAGTCGTATTTATTTAACCTATTCATGGAACAAATGGTTCACAAATTTTAATTCAACGCAGGCTTCGTCAGGTTAATATAACAGAACATGTTTTTTCTTGTGAAATAAACAATTTGTATTTTGTATTGTACCTAGGTGCGTTCAGAAACATATCAGCACTGGGCTTCGTGACATACACATCAGAAATGAAATCCGCAACAGCCTACGTCAAAAATAAACTTTGATAAGGGGCCGCCCCGGATGGAAGAAGGTTCAAAAGTTCTGAAGGGGATTAACTTCCCGAAGTAAAAGAACTCGTTGATTTAATTACACTGATTTATTTAATCAGTCCCAAATATCAAAATTATTTAACAAACACTTCGAAATTAGTACATTGGTAACTTTTGTGGACGTCTGTACAGTTTGGCTGCCGCCGATGGAATGAATCGCTAACCGATCTTGCCGCCCCACTATCGCTCGGTAACCGTTAAACCACTATAGAGGGCGCCCTATCGGAAATAGTCAATCAATGACTGTATTCATGACTTCGATTTACCGAGAAATAGTTAGAGTGCCTTACACTTATTTATTTAATAGTATTTAATGAATACCATAATACTATCTAGATTATTATTAGGCTAACAGTTCCTTGCGGCATTGCCACGCTGAATGGCTTAGTTGTCACATATTGGGACGGTTATCTTATATGTACTTTAAACTCTGTAACATATCAAACAGATAAACAATTGCATAATAATGTTTACGTTACTATCATAAAGTAATTATCAAATTGCCGCCTCAGTACCCCTTCGGTTACCGCAACGCACTGACGTGTTTTTCTGTTTATTTCGTGCACAATGTTTAAAAACCCGCTTTACCAGTACGGTACGTCAGATTTGCAGCTGCCAGTGAATTTAAACTTTAGTGAATTCATAATAAACAAACTAGTGGAATATAAACATAAGTTTATAGTAAGTACCTAATAATTTCCCTTCTAGTTGTATTCCTTACCATTTTATTCTTACCTACGTTATGTTCACTTTTATTCAAAGATATTAACGTATCTTTGTGTATTTACTGCTTTAATAAGATTAAGTGTCAACGAGGTGAGGACAAATGAACTAGAGATTATTGATTATAGGTAATTATATTTAAATAGCCACGTATTTGCGGAATTCGCGGTCGAAACTCTCGGCCCTTGGAGCCCGGACGCCCTTAGCTATATAATATATAAAGCCATTATTTTTTTTATACAAAACACAGCTGACCATAGAGCTGGTTACCTCCTCGGTCAACGGATAGGTATCGCTATCCAGCGGGGAAAACGTGGGCACCCTTAGGGTGTTATTCCACTCGTCCAATAACTTTGTCCAATATACATTTGATCAAAGAAATTGGATGATTTCATCAAACTTGGATGGGACCCCGACATTTGATCAAAGATTCTGATGACATTTAAATCAATATGGCTACGCGAAAAAAAAAACTTGGACAAAGATATTGGTTAAGTGGAATGGGCGTACGTGAAAGAAATTTGATCAAAGATTGGACAAAGACATTGGATGAGTAGAATACCACCTTAATGGGCACCCTCCCCAGAGGCAGCGACCTGTTAAATTGTATTTAGTTTTATCTTATGAAGGATTTTGGTAAAAGTATTAAATAATAATGTTGAGCTTAAAATAATCTATGGTCTTTTATTATATTTTCCAATTTATGATCTATATAAAACAAATGGGACAATCTTATAGAAATCGAACTAGTCCCATAGTAAACTCAATAAGGCCTGTGTTATGGGTACTAGACGATGACATAATTAATAGATATATATACTTAAATACATAGGAAACATCCAAGACTCAGAAACTAATATTCATGCTCACACAAATATGTGCTCTGGGATTTGAACCTGGGACCGTCAGCTTCGTAAAGTCACTAACCACTAGGCTAAACCGGTCGTCGAATATGAGTGAAGTGAATTCAAGTAAGTAATACAACTAAACTGAATGCCCGTGCGTAAACGCCCCAATGCCCAATAGGTGAGACACCTGTCGATCACATCTGTCATTAAGGCATAAGGGTGCTTTCCCACCAGAGATGTGCAATGCTACCAATCATATCATTATTAATCATATTTACTGGTGGAAACGGGTTTCCTTACACATCCTCACAGCATGCAGCAGAGATGTGCCATGCAGCTGCATAGATTCACTCGCGAGGAGCGCTCGTGACCTAGCGGCGCCCGCGTACCGAGTGCGGTATGCTAGGTTAAGCAACGTGGGCCCAGATCAGTTCTTGGATGGATGACCGCTTTGAGTGGTAGCTAACTAAGCGCTCCCGTACTTTTGAAGTCACACTATAAGCCGTTGATCCCGGCTGCTGGCTATGACAGCAGTCGTTAAGCCAAGTTAGAGGACTTCGGGCGCAGTACGCTCGGTTCTCCATACAAACGTATTTCCGCTCTCATTTTAAAACGCCATGCTAGAATAACATGAAACTTTGTATACACAATGGGATCCGACATATCTAGGTCGAAAATTAGTTTCTGTTGCTAGAAATTGTAAAAGAAAAAAAATGCAGCGTTTTTTTGAGTTTTTTACGGCTTGTATGAAAACCCTAATAATCGTTGTATTTTATCTCCATTAGGTATAATTTCAAGCAACAGAATCTAATTTCCGACCTAGATATGCCAGATCCAGGGGCGTTAGTATTAAAACTGGTTTTAACCTCCGACAAAAGTGTGTTATAAGTTTAACATTTGTATATGTGTATGTCTGTCTGTGGCATCGTAGCTCTTATACAGGTGAACTGCTTTGAATGCGATTTTTTTCAATTTGGAAGCAGGATTTCTAGCAATTGTTCTTAGACTAGTTTGATCAAAGTGGGTTCGCCCGTCTTTAAAATGAAAATGTCGGGAGTTTTCAACCTTTTAAGGCGACTTCCTGACTCGGCGGGGCGGGATAGATATGTCATAAGTATTTTGTTGTTTAACGTAAGCTTACTGATGTGAAATTTCCTCACTTGACGAATTACTGTCAGTATTACGTTTGCGCAGTACTAATACGAGTGGGGCAGTACTGCATTGATATCGGTTGACACTGACAGCTGACAGTTTTCTCATAATGTACCGCCTCCGCATCGATAAATAAGGAAGGCGCCTAAGTTGTTATTTATAATCTAAACTAAGTAGTATAGAGAAATTACGCTAGCCTGATAAGAAATAATAGCAATCATGCAAATTTGAACAAACAGTAATGTCCGTTTTGTATAGGCTACCAATTATTAGATTAAATTGTTATTCATCATACGTTATCCCAATACAATTGCATCGCGAAGTATGCCCGGGTTTACTACCTAATCTTAAGAATAGACGTAGGCACTAGTTTTACTGAAGCGACCTCCATGTGACTTTCTATCCAAAAGGGGAAACTAGACCTTATTGGGATTAGGCTTGTAGAGTAGGCAACTTGACTGTTAGAAGTTCTCAAGCCAACCGAAGGCCTCTAACTTAGCTTGACGACTGCTGTCATAGACAGTAGCCGGGATCAACGGCGTAACGTGGCTTCCAAAACAAGGGAGCGGTCAAGTTAGTACAAGAGCTTTGGTGACGGGCTGTTTGCCCGTGAGATGAATATATACGTAGTTTGTAGTCAAAGTAAGTATCCCCCTAGCGTTTAGTGATCCGAAAACCGCATGAAAATCGGTTCTGCCAAACGCGATATGATCTCAAACAAACATGCACACATACAAACATACGGGTCAATCGTAGAACCTCCTTTTCGAAGTCGGTTTTTAAACAATGTAATATGGAATGATTATTCTGTATAGCAATAAAAGTCGCAATGTAAAACTCGCTTATACCCCTACAATTGCTGTAACTGCCACTGCCTGCCCCTTTTTGGAATACTCGCGTGAGTTTATGTAAGTATGTAAATTGTAAAATCTTTCCACGTAATTTTTCAATTGGCTACTTACTAACGACTAACAAAAATACGGATCTTAATCCATATCCATACTAATTCCTACTAATATTATAAATGCGAAAGTAACTCTGTCTGCTTGTCTGTCAATTTCCTCTTCACGCACGAAATTTGGTATAGAGATAGTTTGAGACCCGGGAAAGGACATAGGGTAGTTTTTATCCTGGAAATCATTCCTAAGAGGGAGAAAAGGGAGCGATATTTAAGCATGCGCCTACAAAAAATCATAGCAATTATTTCTATAGTATAACGAGTTGCACGCGGACGGAGTCGCGGGCAAAAGCTAGTCTGAATAAATGTTATTGATGAGCCTAAAAATAAACAAATCATTTTTCCAGATCAATGGCCTCACTGAAGAAACCGCAACATATGGCGAAATCGCCCAACAGTCGATGAATCTAGCCATCTCTCTCGCCCGCCTAGGCGTCAGAAAGGGACAGACTGTAGCATTATGCTCCGAGAACAGAATAGAGTTCCTTACTGCTATATTTGGATCCATTTGTACGGGAGCTGTGCTTACAACGTTCAATATGATGTATACAACACGTAAGTGGTTTTAGTATGCTTTAGTCTTATCTTCTTCTCCGTATTCTCAATGCTCCTCGGTTTTATTTGATTTATTTAGGAGAAACAAACAGAAGTTAATTGTACAAAAAGAAAACATAACAGTGCAAGTACTTGGTTGCTAAACTTGCATTTACTCCCTTGATAGCTCCCACTGAGACAACTATTAAGCTGGTATAGGTACACACTCGGCGTAAGAGACATCGCCGATAAGCTCCAAGAAAATCGGCTTCGATGGTTTGGGCATGTCAAAAGAAGGCCACCGGAATACATCGGCAACATAGCTCTTGGTCTTGATTTGCCTGGAGCGCGGCGAAAAGGGGGACCAGGTTGCGATTGCTCAATGTCGTAGCCAAAGATATGAACGCCTGCGAGTTAAACGCTGAGGATGTCCAGGACAGAGCGAAGTGGAAGAAAAAGATCAGAAAAGCGGACCCCGTCGTAAGACGGGCCAAACGCTAGGAGGATTTTATTTATTTATTTATTTATTTATTTGGAGAACAAACAGAGCCAAATGTACATAGAAACAACTTAAAACCTAGACTACAAATGGACATGCATTTAACTCCTCAACAGTTCCCACTAAAACATAAAACTTAGTTTACGATTTATGACTAAATGCTATTAGTTACATTCGTTAAAAGGGTATGCACTTATGTTTTACACAAAGTTATAGTTAGACAAGGGTTTACAATTTAAAATTTAATGCTACAATGTTACTACTACTATACCACATATGTTTTTATAAATCTTTCTTTGTATACATAAATGAATGATGCTTAACTAGAATCTTAAATATTAATACTAATATTAGTATTAGTCACCACTGTCACCAGAGACAATTTCAAGCAGTTCTTTTTTGTAACGGCTTATGGACGTGTTAAAGATGTCAACCGAGACAAGATGGAGGATGAAGATGATAGGTACACACTACGCTAAGCTAAGTGGGTAAGGCACTCTTATCGAAAATAACACTAATATTAATTCGCCGTCCTGCACATATCTCCCGCCGTGCATCGCTCGGGTGAGCGTTGCATTCCTATTTCGCGCAGGTCTGCAGGCTCCGTCGGCAGGCTCGCCAGCTTCTTGGTCGGCCGGCGCAGCACTCCGCCCTTCGTCTCGACGTCCACTACCCTCGTCGCCCCGTCTGGGCCTGGGTATTTGGCGATCACTCTACCCATCGTTTATTACATCAACCTAGCTCCACACATTTAGTTTAAGCAGGTATAGGTACACACTACGCAATAACTTTTAGCACGGTAATTCCGGAAAAATAGCCCCCATAGCCGTGGACAGCTGCAGATCTGCTTGCCACCTCGGAAGAAGAGCGGTCATAGCTGGCTCCGCGTCTACCTCCCGTTGATTGGGGAGCTCTCCCCTGAGGGTCTGCTCCGAAATTCGAAATCCGAACTTCGTATGGTGCCGTCCCTTTCACTCATATAGTGTATGACAGCCTGACAGGACAGTGAAAGGGACGGCACCATAGGAAGTTCGGATTTCGAATTTCGGAGTGGACCCTGTGGCCCTCAGTTCTGCACGGTATCGATATAACTCGGCAATTTGGCCTCCGCTTGCAGTTCCCAGGATGGATTACCGCAGTGTGGCTACCGCCCAGGATACCGTGCGGTACCCCCTGCTTGCCCTCACGCAGATTACCCTTTGCGGTCGCCTTAACAGGGTCTTGTTATTAGGCGTGAGGGCGTCCATCCACACAGGCGCCCCGTCAAGTGCCATGCTACAAATGAGTCCAGAGTAAAGGCGCTTCAGGGTGATTTAGGACCTCCTTTATTCTGAAGCAGCCTGTTGAGAGCTGCTGCAGCGCCTAGCAGTTTAGGGGCCACGCCTGTTCTGTGCCAATAGCGAGCAAGCCTTGGGCGCTGATCCCTTTTTGCGCTCTACCTAACCCTTTTAGCAATACAGGTGTGATATTATGTTTATGTAAGGTAAACGCCCCAATACTTTACCTTAATGCCCAATAGTTGTCACATATTCATCACATCTCTCATTATGGCGTAAAAAGAAAAAAAGAAGAATGAAAAAAAAAGTGTCATATATTGGGACCGTGTCAAGCACTGGGACATTTACCTAATAATTTACATTTATAGTCGTTAATTTAAAATTTTCGACATTTTGTAAAACTGTCATTTGATGTTAAATCTTGTAACTTTGACGGTAAAGTCTTTTATTGGACAGACTAACTTGATATTACTGTTTTAGACGAAATATCTCACGTGGCTGGCATTTCAAAACCAAAGTACATCATCTGCTCACCGCTTGCGTTCAAGATGCATGGAAAAACCTTCAAATCACTGAGGTTTATTGAGAAAATCATCGTTTTTGGAGATGAAAAGCCAGCGGGAACCATATCCTTTAATGATTTGGTGAGTCAGAAAACCGGGTGCACCCTGCTTACGACTATACCTAGTTAAAATATTTCCACATTGCACTGGCCGGGTACTCCACCAATAGCATAACGAAGGTGTAATTTTTTTAATTAAAAATAGCATTGCTCTCGGCCTGCATCTAGCCAGGGTGCAAAGATGAGGCCGACAATCAAGCGAGCTCACTCATTCAAGTTCGGGTTTCACAATACCTATGCCCGCAAATACCCGCAGTGGTCACAGGTGTGGGCACTGGGCCGGCGTGATGGGGTCCGGGCCATTCCTTTTAATCCATGAGAGGATGCCGGTATCCAGCAGTCCAGTCAGCACCACATCATCATGGAACACTGTGTATTCACGCAGCAAGTCTTCCATGATGATACGTACATAGTCCCACTGAGCTTCATCAGAGAAGCTTCATAGGCTGATGATGATGATGATGCATGTAACAGGATCAACTAGTTAACCTCTTCACCGCTCCAGTCATCTAGTCTTGACAGCCAATGAACGACTCGCATAACGCCACGGTGTTCAATGCATGACCGTAATGTACTAGATTGTCAGTTCCGTGGGGTACAGAGCACGCCACTTAAAGGATGATTCACAGTAGGTCGTTCCGTGTCCGGGCCGGCCCGTTTTCTTCTAGAGAAATACGCCGGCCGTTGCGTTTGCTGTCATAGAACACGGGCCGACCCGGATACGGAACGGTCTACTGTGGATCATCCCTTATTCGTAGTGTGGCAGTCATGAAATTAAGATTAAGATAAGATGATGGCAATTTCCAGGTGTCTGCCCAGTCGGTGAGATTTGAGGAGTTCAGAGCAGCTGACGTGGAGTGTCCTGATGAGACGCTGTTCGTGCTGTATTCTTCTGGTACGACTGGTCTACCGAAGGGAGTTATGCTGACGCATCGCAACGTGCTTATAAGTTCTAAAACGTAAGATTTGAGTTACACCCTAATATTTTATTTATCACCGACTGTGGGGCTAGTCCACAAACTGAAAGTAGCTCAGCGCTATGGAGAGAGCTATGCTTGGGGTCTCTCTCAGGGATAAAATCCGGAATGAAGCAATCCGTGAGACAAGTAAAGTAACCGACATAGCTTTTAAAATTAGCAAACTGAAGTGGCAGTGGGCTGGCCACATCTGTCTTAGAACCGACAATCGCTGGTGTAAGCGTGTCCTAGAGTGGAGGCCGCGCCTCGGCAAGCGTAGTGTCATAGTGTGGGTCGCCCGCCGGCTAGGTGGCGAGACGACGTATGTCGGAGGGCGGGAAGCGACTGGATGCGTAAAGCAGAGGACCGCACTTTGTGGCGCGCCTTGGGAGAGGCTTATGTTCAGCAGTGATTTTATTTATTAGCTAACTAACTGGGCTGGCACGAAAATCCAAAATCAGCGATTTCCTAAATGACTTGGGGTAGGATCGGTACGTGGTATTAGCTTACTAAATTAATGTTTCACAGACAGCGAACGGGGCAATACTGTATTCGTATCGCCCCGCTTTTTCGCAGCCCGTACCAGTCCGAAAGCACTACAGGATTTTACCAAAATCATAAAGTTTATGTAATTTTAAAATTTATAATATTCTTTTTTCTTTATCGTCCAAAAGTCAAATGGTTGCGATTCCAGGTCCGGCTGGTACCTGGTTCAATAAATATCGTTGGCAGTGCAGCGGGGCAATGCTGCCTGCATATTGGGCACATTTGCACCACCATACTTACCGTTCTGGGATCTGCTAGATTATGTGTAAATTTTTAATTTGTTTCATAATTTGTAAGTGATTATTAGTTTGTATTTTATATTGTGTTTAATTAATTAAAATAAAATTATTGTATTGTGAGAAATGGCATGTAAAACTATTATGTTTTATCAATGAATGAATGAAATGGTACCAATAGAACTCTTGTGTAAAAAAAATCGACCAAGTGCGAGTCGGACTCGCGCACCGAGGGTTCCGTAAAATATTTTTATTATATGATTAACTAGAAAATTTACGGTTTTCGTAAGTTTTCCTTTATCTGTGCTATAAGACGTTACTTAGTACCAAATTTCAAGATGCTGAGTTCACTGGAAAGTACCCTGTAGGTTTTGATTCCCTTGGCAACGGAATTTCCGCAAATTTTCGGCATAAACGGCTGTATCATTCGATTGCGTTGGCTTAGAAGTTTGATTTTTCACAGCTCCAAGGGACAGTAGACCTGAGTATTTGATATAAATTCCAGCCTGATACCTCTACGCGTTCCTGAGAAAAAGGGTCTTGACAGAAAGACCGACGGACGGACGGACGGACAACAAAGTGATCCTATAAGGGTTCCTTTTTTTTCCTTTCGAGGTACGGAACCCGAATTAAGAATAAATTGTATAACAACCATGTTACCTTAACGCAGTATTTCACGACTATAAGCCTAGCTTTTTTTCCCAGTTGTAGTCTAAAAGAGTCAGGGGTCTGCTTTGGTACCTAATCTCAAGATTTGGCGTAGGCACTAGTTACGAAACCGACCTTCAACCCAGAGGAAACTAGAACGCGTTGGAGTTAGACCGGATTCCTCACGTCACCAAAAAGCTACTGTCAAATACAAAACTTTCTTGAGATGCTTTTATTTAACTAATTTCGTATAAACGTGACGCTGCTAACAAAAATTCTAAATTTGAAATTAAAGGGGAAAAATTTGTGAAAGAAACAAACTGCTCCGAGCAAGATACGAAACTTACACACGAACGCGCCACCTCGAGTACGAAGTTGAGTAGAGGGCCTATACCGAACTTCGTATCGTGCCGTCCCTTTCCGTCATATAGTGTATAACACGCGAGTGAAAGGGACGGCACGACACGAAGTTCGATTTTCGAAGTTCGGAGTAGGCCCTCAGAGCAATCGTGCGACCGGCGGCTCGGCATGCGCGCCCGTGCGGGTGCCGACGCGCACAAACAGGCGGACATAGCCTCGACTAAGTCTGGACTATCGATGGTACATACTCCTGATAACACTTATGGCGAAATACTTAAATACATAGAAAATAGCCAAGACTCATGACCAATTCGTGCTCAACACATAAATATGTAAATGCCCTTATCGGGATTATCAGCTTCGTACTCAAACCACCAACTAGGCTAAATTGGTCGTCACAATGTATGTCCTTTCATTCACCATTACTCTTACTTTACAGGAAAAGCGTAGAAACTACAACGCCCGTCAAATACCTGCTGATAACCCCATGGTTCCACAGTATGGGTCTGATGGGTACGCTACTCTACCTCGCCAGTGGGAGGGACCTGGTGTTCCTGCCTAAATTCGAGATAGAACTGTACTTAAAGTGCATTGAAAAGTATGAGGTCAGTTAACCCTCAGGATGAAATCATTTTTTTTTAATGTAAAATGGGATTGCTCTTGGCCAGCATCTAACCAGGGGGCAAAGGTGAGGCCGACGATGAAGCGAGCTCACCCAGAAGATGCCTATTCACTCGTGCCTTAAAAAGGTCCAGGTTATATGAACTCGGAAATACAGACGTAGGCAGAGAATTCCAAACCTTAGAAGTGCGCATTATGAAGGCTGATGCATAGTGCTTGGTTCGAATTAGAGGAATTTCGACCAGGTAAGGATGGTAGCCAACCGTACGTCTGGATGTCGGATGAAAGAAGGGGGAAGGTGGTATGAGCTCATGGAGCTCCAGAGCACACTCACGAAGTACAATCTGTAGAAGACACACAGACATGCTACTTTGCGTCTATGTGCTAGGCTCTGCAGCTTATTTCCCACTACCGTAATGCCACCAATGAGCCTCCTGGCTTTGCGGTCCACCGAGTCGAGTGCGGCAAGTTGGTACTTAACCGAGCCATCCCAAAGGTGACTATAATATTCCATGCAAGATCGGACTTGGGCTTTATATAAAGAGAGAAGCTGCCCAGGCGTGAAATATCCCACTACCACCATATCAGCCCTAGGACGTCCACTGCTGGACATAGGCCTCCCCCAATTTCATGAGGGGTAAATGCCATAATCGCCACGCTTGGCATGCGGGTTGGCGATCGCAGTATCTCCACCGCATTTAAGGAATGCTGCTGCCCATTCCCCGGCGTGAAATATCGCTTGACCTTATTTAGGATGCTCTGCTTTTTGGCCGCTATTCCGGCTCATCATCCTCCTAGCCATGGTCTAAGGAAACAAGGTCTGCTACTCCGGATCGTGACACGAGCCTACGTCACTGTACAGCCTGTACGTACACACACGAGCTCACGCTACGACCGCGAACCACGGATAGGCTCGATAGCAGTGATGACGTAGGCTTTTGTAGGCGCACAACGAATTTTCCCCTGAGTGTCATACCTTATATTACTGTATCATGCTCCTAGAGATTGCATTCTGGAGTATGCTTTGATTCCCGAGATGTGCAGGTGCTAGTTTATAAGCGACTGCTATCTGATCTTCCAACCCAAACGGAAAACTAGAACTTGCTGGGATTGACCGGTATCCTCCCAATGATTTTCTTCGGCAATAGCGCACTGTTAAATTATTTTTTTGAAATACCCAGTGGTACAAGCCGGTGCTTGAGTTCACGACCTCTGAAGAAGCTAATTTTATGCAGGATCCCAAATATTCTTTCCAGAAACTAAAGTAGAACTGCGGCTGGGGTCAAATTTGTTTAAGTTTTTGTTGATACGCGTAATTTACTATTTTTTGTGTTAAAATAATTACTAGTTTGGAGTTTGTTGCTCTTTAGGATAGCAAGTTGTAAAATTTTTACTTATAATTTTCACACATTTTTGGCAGTTTATATCATAGTTACCATATTCGTTGATCCGGTAAACATTATCTCACCACTATCATCATCATGTCAGCCGAAGGACGTCCACTGCTGGACATATGCCTTCCCTAACTTCTACAGTGACCGGTCCTGCGCCACCCACATCCAGCGGACACTCGCGACGCTTACCAGGTCATTAGTCCACCTTGTGAGGGGCCTGCCCATGCTACGCCTTCCGGTACGTGGTCGCCACTCGAGAAACTTTCCGCCCCAATGGCCATCGGTTCTAAGTGTTATGTGTCCACCGTTACCCAACACCTGACCCCTGGGTGGTGCTAAAAGTGCAAGAAACTGGCAAAACTGTACGGTCTTCGCAAAGATGTCACGGTTCGAAAATAAATGCCATACGATTATTTTATTTAGTCAACTGAGAGCTTATTAGCGACGCTTTCACTAGCCAGTTTCTTCTTCTTCATTTTACAGATCACCCGTATCACAGTGGTACCACCCGTGCTAGTAGCACTGGTGAAGTACCCCAACAAATATGACCTTAGCAGCGTTGACATCATATACAGCGGAGCAGCTCCACTCACCAAGGAGACCGCTGAAGCCGTGAAGACTAAGTACGTATATTTAGTACCACTGGTCAAGTACCACAATAATGAGAATACACACACCTATTATTGAGAATAATAAAAAAAAAATATAATATAGTGGTGTAGGCTTGGGGCGGTAGGTGCGGTCGGCTCTCCAGAAGTGTGTCATCCAGGATCGATGACCGGAGCTTCTCCATCGATGCTTAGGCCATCAATGTGGGCCCTGCTTTAGGCACGATCACATAATAGGGTCACCCATGGTTGAAACGCTACTTCCCAATAAGTGTTCATGATCTCAGCGTCTTCTATTACAGAGCAGATCTTGTCATTAAAGAAACTGCTAAAGCTGTGAGGTGTGACAAAGCAAGTATATATATATATATATATCATCCATCATCACAGAATAGATCCATTCGAAGAGGTGGAGCAACAACGCGTTAGTTTTTTAAATACATATTTATATGTGGTCAATGTTCAATGTAGTACAATGCTCAATGACCTCAGTAAAGCCTCCGAGCGAGTTGGTCTAAGGATGAACATGGAGAAGACGAAGATCATGTCAAATGTCCATGTAGCACCAACTCCCGTAACAATGGGACACTTCACGCTCGATGTTGTAGACGATTACATATACCTAGGACAGACTGTCCAGTTAGGTAAGTCCAACTTCGAGAAAGAGGTTAATCGTCGAATCTGACTCGGCTGGGCAGCGTTCGGGAAGCTACGGCACATCTTTTCGTCCAATATTCCGCAGTGTCTCAAGACGAAAGTCTTTGACCAGTGTGTGTTGCCAGTGATGACATATGGTACTGAAACGTGGTCGCTTACTACGGGCCTCATAAGAAGGCTCAAAGTCACCCAAAGAGCAATTGAGAGGCTGTATGCTGGGAGTTTCTTTGCGTGATCGCATCAGAAATGAGGCCATCCGCAGAAGAACCAAAGTGACCGATATAGCCCTTCGAATCGCTAAACTTCAGTGGCAATGGGCGGGGCACATAGCACGCAGAACCGATGGCCGTTGGGGCGGAAAGGTTCTCGAGTGGCGACCACGTACCGGAAGGCGTAGCGTGGGCAGGCCCCCCACACGGTGGACGGATGATCTGGTAAGGGTCGCGGGTGTCCGCTGGATGCGGGTGGCGCAGGACCGGTCATTGTGGAAGTCTTTGGGGGAGGCCTATGTCCAGCAGTGGACGTCATTTGGCTGAATGATGATGTGGTCAAGAGAAACGTCCACAAATCGACCTAGTTCCAAACTTAGCAAAGCTTGTACTATAGGTACTAGGCAACGATATGTTCGTATTTATATAGATAGATAAAATACTTAAACAGATATAAAACACCTAAGACCGAGGAACAATTATTCGAGATCATCACACAAATAGATAGCCTGACCGGGATTCGAACCCGGGGCCGCTAGCATCGTAGGCAGAGTCACTACCAACTACGCTCCAAGTTTACTTAAATTAAATTTTGATATGTATTAATTATAATATTACTCTTGCAATCTAATGATGAAAGCCATTCAATGTTCTCTTTGTGTATTTACAAAGAGCACATTGAGTGTCTGCGAAATTACACCCGCTTAATAAGACGGATTGAATTTAAAATGTATTGATTTATTTTATAGTGTGTAACTTATTGTATACCCTTAACCGGTTAATTGTGACGCACTGTATCAAATTATCTGCCAGCTTCTGTACATGGCATGATTTTTACATTAAATGATTCCTGATTTTCCACAAGGCACCTCTCTATCTCCCAAATGAAAAATAGCACTAAGTATTGTAAATAAATTTTGTAACCTGAAAAAAAAAGATCTAAATTTATATTCCTTCAGATTCCCAAACGTAAGAACGGTTCTTCAAGGCTACGGAATGACAGAGACAACACTAGCTATCACTAGGGACAACGATGAATCTGCGGTGCCTAAAATAGGTGGCGTTGGGACGGTTGTATCTGGAACCATTATTAAGGTATTTACACGATTTTTTGGTTTAATAATACCGTTGACATAACAGTTTACCATCATAATATCAGCCGAAACATATCCACTGCGAAGTAGCATCCAGCAGTGCACGTTCTTCGGCTCCATTCGGCTGATGACATCCACTGCAGTAAATGTATGTCTACATAGCGTCTGCAGTAGTAGAACTAAGGGGCCATCTGGGTGTGGTCTGCGCCGAGTGAACCTCTTTTGGGGGTGGCAGTCGAAAGCTATCGACCCTCCGAGCCTAATGGCAGTGGCCTCTATGCGAAGGCCTTTCGACGGGGCCAAGCTTGCCATGGGTAATCACAAAAATTCGTCACGGATGCCACCCTTAATAACAAACCCACTGAACGTAAGGGTTTTTAGATCTACTTCATAGATTTAACGATCTGCAACAATAATCCATTAATTGTTTTGTTTGTAATGTCGCTCTGCCGGGAAAAGTCCTTTTCTCAAACATGCAATGATATATTGATGTTATCATCCTTATAATAGGCTGCGAAGTATGACGTTTCAGGTGCGGCTAGGACAAGAGGTCGTTAATGGAATTTCATACAAATCTTGCACGCCTAGGCCAGCAAAGTCCTCTTTTTTAATTTCCATTCCACATAAATTTGTGGCATCATGACATTCTGGCACTATGCGTATTAAAATAAAACCTTGATTTTTTTTGTTGTTTATTTCATTGCATGTTTGAGTAAAGCACTATACATAACCTCGGCGGGAAATATGGGGTTGCCCGCCTCAGACCTATCCGTTTATATGTCTTCGGCCAGCAACCCCTTTCCTCCCGGCCTCTGTAGTAATGTACGATTCTTTGTTTTATTTTATTATTTGCGATAATCAACGCCTTCAAAATATTTACGGACAACCATTTCCTGTTTCTGATGATCCTTCTTGAAAACAGTTATAGCTTGAAGCTTCATAACTAATTTAACAAAGCCAAAAATTTAACTAAACAGTGAGTTACATCAGTAATTGAAGAGACTAAAGTTCCCTTAAAGAGACATTAGACTGCATTCAGTCCAAGTCCAAGCTGCAAAGAAACATGACCCATCTGCATAGAAGGTTGAAGTGGGGTACGTTTCTTTGCAGCTGACTGTACATCATATTTACAAAAAACTGTTCTGTGTCTTCCAGATTATAGATTTAAAAACCAGGAAACCCTTAGGACCTAATCAGCCCGGAGAAATCTGCGTCAAAGGCGGCCTGATCATGAAGGGCTACATCGGCAAAGACAAAAAGGAAGACTTTGACGATGAAGGGTTCTTCAGGACTGGAGACATTGGGTATTACGATGACGATGGATACTTCTTCATTGTGGATCGGTTGAAGGAACTCATCAAGTATAAGGGATTTCAGGTCAGTAATAGCATCAGTTGTTGACTATAACAGCAGTTGTTAAACCTCCCACATAGGCAAAGTAGCAGTATGTGGTGTTGTGTTCCGGTAGCGAGTAAGTTCGCCAGAGCTCCCGAGAATGCGCTATGTTGAGAGTGATAAACCTGCACATAAAGTGTGTTTAAACTTTAAAAGGGTCGGCAACGGTCGGTTGCAGGCGTCCATAGGCTGCGGTGACAGGTTTCCATCAAGCGGGCCTTACCTTTGGTTACCAACAACCTGGTTTTAAATTAAACAAAATATCCCACTGACGCCTCTGATGAGGAAGATGATGTTCCGCTGTGCCCTACCTATTTTGGATCTATTTCCTTGGTTTGGGTATTCGTCGCATTGAGGAGTTGGGACCGACCGCCTTTCTTGCGTCTTCTTATGGGGCCTTGGATCTCGTCACTCGCATTTTATCTATAAATGGTGACAGTTTCCAGGTTCCATTCGTTTCTGAGGCGTTGGTGAGATGGTCGGCCACTGTCCCCGATAATGAGCGGCCCGAAAATCCTGGGGTCCAAAAACAGTGGGATGATATTTGCTGCAAGCGGGTGTATGACTCTTTGTTGTCTGGTGCCTCGGGAGTTGATGTGGCGCGCCTTAAGGCCCTTGCACAGCCAGAATCAGGGGCTTGGCTACATGCACTACCATCACCTCAACTGGGTACTTTGCTGGACAACGACACGGTTAGAATAGCAGTGGCTCTCCGGTTGGGTACTAAGGTGTGTGAGTCCCATCGCTGCAGTTGCGGGATCATAGTTGCGGAAAATGGGCACCATGGTTTGAGCTGCCAGAGGTGCGCCGGGCGGTTCCCGAGGCACCAATCTATAAACGAGATCATACGGCGGGCCTTGGTGTCGGCAAACGTGCCATGCGTATTGGAGCCACCTGGGTTGAGTCGGTCTGACGGTAAGAGACCGGACGGGCTCACGTTGATTCCATGGCGGAGGGGACGCTGCCTTTTGTGGGACGCCACGTGCGTTAGCACCTTTGCTGCGTCCCACTTGAGGCAAACAACACAAGGTGCAGGCTTGGCGGCAGAGTCAGCCGCCAAGCGAAAGCACACAAAATACTCTGCCCTGGAATCAAGATACGACTTTGTGCCAGTGGCAGTGGAGACGGGATGACCATGGGGCTCAGAGACCCGCCGCCTGTTTAAAGAGTTAGGTCGACGGTTGCGGGAAAGGGGCAACGATCCCCGCTGTGGGTCGTATCTAGTGCAACAGGTCTCAATAGCAGTAAAGCGAGGGAATGCGGCGGGCATTATGGGTACCTTTACACCAGGTACGAATCAGGGTGGGCTATTTTAGGCTGTTTTAATGAATTTTATATTTGTTTTGTTAATCAGTTTAGACCTTAGTTTAGTTATATTTATAATAAATTCAATTGTATTTTCTTAATAAATAAATAAATATTTCCTAATTTATAGATATGAAAATTGAAAAAAGCATTTATCGCAAAAAGCCAATATAGAGCACAACAAGAAAAAAAATACATAAACACAAAGTAATTAGTACCAAACACTTAAAATTAAAACAACACAATAAAAAAGAGTTTATCAATCAATACTTCGTGATGTTATGTTATGGTGGCTACATAAGGACACCACTCGGCATATAATGAGACATAAATATACCATAGCGCTGGACTGGATGATAACTCAGAGCAGATACACTAATTTGTAACCCAATCTTTATCGATCCAGCATAAATGACGTAGACGGATCCACTGCGCTATGCTTGTGAGCGAGAGATCAGATCGCGGCATCTCGCATCCACGTATGGTGAAACCGCTGTATCTGAGCCTTGAGAGACTCTTGTGTGTTGCAGGTGGCTCCAGCGGAGGTGGAGGCGGTGCTGCTGCAGCACGCCGCAGTGCGCGACGCGGGCGTGGTGGGCGTGCCCGACGCGCGCGCCGGCGAGGTGCCGCGCGCGTTCGTCGCGTTACAGCCTGGCGCGCAGGCTACTGCTGAAGAGTTGCAGCAATTCGTCGCTGAGAGAGTTAGTACGCCTCTTAATCTAGAACCAGGCGCTGTAAGGTTGATTGGAGTATAGGCCAGCTGAGGAGTTGCAGGAGTTAGTAGCTCAACGGATTTGCATCCTTGACTATACATGCTGTATTCCTAGTAACATGGTGGGCCTGCTACAGGCTAGGCCGCAGGCTACTGCTGAAGAGTTGCAGCAATTCGTCGCTGAGAGAGTTAGTACCCCTCTTATTCAATCAAGAAGATACCAGGCGCTATAAGGGCGACTGGAGCATAGTCCAGGTGAGGAGTTGCAGGTGCAGTTCACTGAACAGATTTGTAGCCTTTACAAGCTGTGTTATCAGCAGTATGGTGGGCGCGCGTTACTAGCGTTAAAGCCTGGAGCGTAGGGTATTGTTAAAGAGTTGCAGAAGTTCGCCGCTGAGCGGGTCAGTAGCTTTCGTCCCTAAGTTAAACTTGAGTTCAAATAGAAATATATTATTGAGTTAAATGATAATAAGTATAACTAAACATTTGTTTTTACAGTTATCTAACGCAAAATGGCTTCGTGGCGGTATCCGCTTCGTGCCAGAGATCCCGAAGAACCCAAGTGGGAAGATCCTGAGACGGGAACTACGTGCGATGGCGCAGCGCAAGAGCAAGCTTTGAGAACTTTGGAGTATATTCGGCTGAACGTATTAAAGATTGGTTTGGTTAGGATACAACACATAATATTCTTTATTGCTCACCAAAAATAGTACACGAAAGAAAAATAAATTACATTACATGGGTAAGGCTAGGTTTACACGGCGACTATTCGATTCGATATTTTTTCGCATACGGTTTTACCGTATACGAGACGGCCGTTCACACGGTGTGAGGTCCATTCGGTTTTTTCACGCATGCGGTCTTCCCGTATACGTGGCCGCTGTTCACACAGCGTCTATTCGATACGATTTGACAGACGCCACACCGCCAGTCATTGAGTGCTCGCCGACATGGATCCTCGTATTCCAATTCTTTTATATTGGTATTTAAGAATAAGAAGGAGGCATCGGCGCCCAGGAAAATATTGAGTCCGTCCTTTATTGAAAACGGGTCTGCAACGAGAAAGAAGATTTGTAGTTTTTTTCCAACAGCTGAGAAATGTGAACGTGTATTCTTCAATTATTTTCGAATGTCAATAGCCAGCTTTGACAATTTATTATTAAGATTGGAGCAGACCACCTTGCCACGTACTAACACTACTAACACAAACATGAGAATCTGAGTCGCAATTTTATTTTTATACTCGTCTAATGATTTATCTCATATTATGGGTCGATCCTACGATAATACTTCGCCAGAGACGTTACAAACACAACTGCCATGAGCACCTATCGCGGCGGCGGTTTTCTTAGCACTGCGTGCCCGTGCCCTGTCCGCTCGGTTGCTCGGCGCGGGCGGAGGCGGCGGCGGCGAGAATCTACCCTCGTTTTCTTCACAATTGTACAATGCCGAGCTACACACAACACTCACAACGTCACATGCTAAAGTCTCGTCTACACTCTTCACAGACGTAGTATTCAACACTGTTTTCCAGCTGGGTGGTACAGCCCATCCACAATCATGATTAAAATTCGGAAAACGACCAATTTCGATAGCTTCCCGCACTTTGCGCGGTACAATAAACTTTTCCCTCGCTAACACGGTTACCTATCGAACCGAATATAATGTGATGGGCCCGATTCTCTTCTCTTCTCTCGTTCGGTAAACTGCTGCAAATGCAGCACACATCATTTCGTCCAATATATCATATGGCAATAAAACATTAACGCTTACTATAGGCCTCATAAGTAGGCTCAATGACGCAGAAAAAGAGCAATTGAGAAGACTATGCTGGCAAATTCTATTTATGAGCGCATCATAAATGAGACCGATATTGCCCTTCGAATTGCTAAACTTAAGTGGCAGTGGTCGGGGGACATTGCACGTAGAACCGATGGCCATTTGGGGAGAAAAGTTCTCGTGTGGCGACGTACCGGAGGGCGCAGCATGGGTAGGCGCCCCACAAGTTGGACTGATGACCTGATAAAAGTTGCGGGAGACCACAGGACGTGGCGCAGCACTGGTCATTGCGGCACTTTTTGGCGGAGGCGTTTGTCCAGCAGTGGGACGTTCACTGCTATGATGATGGTGATGCTAATTCAGAGACAGTTGTCATTTCCCTGACATGAGCGTCATTTTCATGGCATTTTTTTTCTCTCTTTAATCGGTGTGTTGATTACTTTTCAAATTCAAATTGAAAGGTGTTTCATATCCCATAATAATATTTTCCAAAACCTAAAGATAAAAAATGCCTTGGAAATAATGCAAAAATTTCATTTCAAAAAGTCACCCATTTAGGGACACGGCTGCTAGCTGCGGGATATACTGGAGGATTTATTTTGATTTGTGAATTTACCATAAAAAGGGAGAAGTGCCCTACTGCTTCATTTCAACGAAAAACGATTACTTATTCTGTGCTTTAACGCATCCCAATTGTCGCAGTATTGTTTTTAACCGACTTCAAAAAAAGGAGGAGGTTCTCAATTCGTCGGAATATTTTTAGTGCTATTCAAATTCAAATTCAAAATTCAAAATTATTTTATTTTCTTTAAAAGTACATATTTTAAGCAAGGGATGGGGCCGCCCAGTAAGCATTATTGCCTGTGTCGGGCGACACCGCTCTTCCAGTAACATGAGATACCTACATTGGTACTTGTTACTCGCAGAAAAAAAAATACGGGTTAATGCCACAATCGCCACGCTTGGCATGCGGATTGGCGATCGCAGTATCTCCACCGCACTCCAGGGATGCTGGTGCCCGTCCCGTGGTCTTAGACGTAGTTTTAGGACATTATCCGGGTCCTTATAAAATAAACCAGCTTTTAATTAAAACAAACTTTAATCTACAGTTTGTTGTAACAAATACATAAGTCATAGTTATAACAGTATCCCGCAGTCCTATACAGCTTGGACCAGCACATCTTTACACATGCTGTTTCTGTACAATTGTCATTGTTGTCGATGTCCACTTCTACAAATGGCAACAATGCAGCCTTGGTTTTACCTGGAAGCAGTGACATGTGAAAAAATAGTAGATTGTATTACAAGGAAGCAAAATCCAATATTTCAGCGAGGGTTAGCGCGTTGAATCCCAAACGAAACGAAGGATTTCAGAAATTCTAACAAGAAATAATTTTGAACAAGTTAGAAATAATTTTGTTACCGCGTAATACACTCTTCTTTTCACTTCTCCTACGTGAAAAAATATTCAATCAACAAGTAAGTAAAATAATTTCTCCATTATAAATAATTGCTAAATATATAATTTATTTAAATAATAAACTTACTTAAAAGAGCTACCTAAGTAAAAGACCACACACATACTACATACAGATTATTTTGAGCATATGACAACATATTATAAACTCTACACATATAAAAAGATAAAAAGATAAAAAAGATATTGTGGGACAATCTCACACAAATCGACCTAGTCCCAAACTAAGCAAAGCTTGTACTATGGGTACTAGACGACGATATACATACTTGTATAGATAAATACATACTTAAATACATAGAAAACATCCAAGACCCAAGAACAAATATCCGTGAAAAATGCACAAATAAATGCCCTGGCCGGGATTCGAACCCGGGACCTCTAGCTTCGGAGGCAGAGTCACTACCAACTAGGCTAAACAGGTCGACAATATGTACGTATATATAGATATAGTTATTAGTGTTATTACCCATAGTAGAAAGGAACACAATAAAAAGAAGTGATTTTCTTAAGGCTCATGTTCTCAGTCACAGATGAATACATAGTATATCCTATCTCCTTTCGAACCGTTCAGTCCGTTTCCCAAAACGCCCGTTCACAAAACATCCTTTCCCGCCACTACCTTTTCCTAAATAATCCGTTTCTATCCAAATGATATATTTTAAACGGTTAGGTAGAAATGAAGCGAGTCGACGGAGCCTCGCTACGCGGGGCTCCTATTTCTGGGCGGTTTGCTCATCTGAAGCTACCTAACGAATCTAACCTTCCTACTTATTGACTTAGAATTAGATCCGTCCTAGTAAAAAAATAGATAGGTTAGGTTCGTGAGGTAGCTTTAAATGCCTGAAGGGCAAACCGCCCCGAAGTAGGAGCTCCGCGTAGCGGGGCTTCGTCGACTCTAAAGCTCGAAACGCACAGAGCGGGCGCAGCGCCGAGCGGGGTGGAGGCGGTTTTCAATTTTTGATTTTTAAGAAACTGTCGACAAACTTAATGGGATGAGAAACGGGTCTTTTGGGAATACGGGTTTCATGAGAGACGGATCTTTTGGCATACAGATTCTATGAGAACCGGGTTTTTTGACATACTGATGGCGATGAGAAACTGGTCTTTTGGAACGGATGTTTTGGGAAACGGACAGAACGTTCCGAAAGGTATATGATTCATTCACATTCAAGGTGGGTAGTTGCAGTAGTTAGATGCAGGCGCCCATAGCCTGCGGTGACCGCTAAACATAAGACGGACCGTACGCTCATTTACCACCGACGTGGTATAAAATAAATCCAAGAAGGTCTTCTCACTTATCCTATTCGAAAAAAAAGGCTTTTCTAGCCCGTTTAAAGGGAGCAAAACTCCATTTTGCTCCATGTATTTTTTTTTCATTTCTGCCCTGCCGACAGGGAGCAAAATACTATTATAGCTAGAAAAGACTTTTTATTTTTTAAATTAAACATCGATGGTGGCACATAAGCTTAAGGCCTACCTGATGGTAAGCAGACACCGTAGCCTATGGAGACTTGCGTCTCCAGAAAAATAACAAGTGCGAGGCCGATCCTTTATTAATTTGAGAATTCGTTGTGTTGCCAGCTAGAGATGCAGGTCCCTCACTGACACCACAACTTATCCTCGGGAGTTCTGGCGACCTTACTTGCCACCTGAAACACAACACCACAAAAGAAAGTGATACATTCTACGAAGAAGAATCTATACATAAGTAGATATAGGTATTACACACCTTATTATGAACCTTCACACACATATATGTATAATTATATTAATTTGGCAAGGTGTGGTATTTTATTTGCTTATTGATTTGGTTTTGGTTGTGAAATATTGGCTTCGCTGTTCAGATCTATTCTTGCAGCCCTGGTCTGCACAGAAGACCAGCGCTACGTATGGCATTTTACATTACGGACATAGCGAAACTATAAGGGTTCCTAGTTGACTACGGAACCCTAGAAAACAGTAAAATATTTATTACTCAAAAATTTTTTACACTTTTAACATTTATTATTGGCGACTTCCACACTAGGCTAAGCCTGTATCGTGGGAATCAGAGACATTTAGAGTTACCAATAAAAATATTGGCTTAATGCTTATGCATTTTACAACTATAAAATAATTGAAATTTTCGATTTGGCAACTATTGTCGGTAAGGAAAAATGACGAGGTATAAAAATGTCGTGTATGTTGTCAAGAAATAAAAGAGGCGAAATCGAAAATTGACGGAGTAAAAAAATGTCGAAAAGAAGAAAAGACGAACTGACAATGGCCCGAAAGTAAAAATGACCAGATTTGTAATTCTAAAAAAAGTCCTACTAAAAGTGATCTACAACGGTCCCAGGTCTAGGTAGGTTAGGTTCGTTAGGTATTATCTTCAGATGCCCGAAGCGCAAACAGCTTAGAAATAGGATCCGTCAAATTTAAGGCAGAGTGGAATTGGTCATTTCAATACTTCGACTAAATTCTATTTCGACATTTTTATTTCTCGGGCCTATAATACCTTGTCATTTTTCTATATCGTCATTTTTATACCTCGTCATTTTTCCTGATAGACCTAAGTTGCCAAAAGGATTCTGACTATGTGTCTATCACAATGTTAAATATTTCAAGATCTACTAATTATATCAATTTAAAATTTGGAGCACTTGGACCCAAATAGAAATATATATATTTTTTTTTTCTATTCGAAATGACAAAGTATAGGTATTAATTAGGTCAAGTGGGGTATCACATGAATGGTCTTAAAAACGGGACCCTATTACTAGGATTTCGCTCTCTATCCGTCCGTCCGTCTGTCACCAGGCTGTATCTCAAGAAGCGCGATAGTTAGACAGTTGAAATTTTTACAGATGATGTATTTCTGTTGCCGCTATAACAACAAATATTAAAAACCTTCCAAGTGCGAGTCGGACTCTTTGCCGTTTTTATAGATAATGGTACGGAACCAACCCTTCATGCGAGTCCGATTCGCACTTGGCCAGTTTTTCCACGTTACTTAGATTTTGTTAAGGAACATGTTGGAAAAAATAAAAATCTCCGCCCTTGCAAATTAATCGCACGCGCATTTCCGCATGAGCGGTCGTGCACTTCCGTGTTGTATCTCTCGTAAAGACGCGTGATCGTGAACGAGACACAACAATGATTACGAACCGGGAGTACCCCGTGCATGCGGTAAAATTTGTAACTTATATTTTTTTTCTAGTTTTTTTTTATTTCAAAAATCGGTGTATCGACGCGTAAGTTTGTCTCGGCGACTCAACGTGGGGGCGGGGTGAGCGTTATCGCCACCTTCCGCACAACGCGCCACAGCGGTATCCACGAACGCATGGTTTTTTAGGATATCTTTCAGCTGCTCTGTGTCAATATTTTGGTACTGAAAGATACTAAAAGAAAAAACACGTACTTTTTATTTTTCACTAAAGAATCCACTGTTAAATTTTGAAGAGTCAAGTCAGTCTCTGTATTATAAACCTCTCCAAGTTAGTTTGTTTTTTAATCACCAAAATAATAATCTTCATATAATCTTTATGAATAATTTTGTACGGAGCCATCGGTGCGTGAGTCAGACTCACACTTGCCTTGGTTTTTTTTACTGGTACCCACCAGGCACTATCACTTGGTTGTCGTCGTCTTGATATGTAACTGTGGTTATCAACACAATAATTACTAGGAACTTCCACATGGCTGTTAAAGGTTGTCACGCTTCAAAAAATGTACTTTAATGTTAGATGATAGCTACAGAATCTGTTGCTAATCGATTTCAGACTTCTGTTTTTAATTTCAATTTCCAATTTTATCTGTCGTACGATGATTTGATGAGAGTGAGATACAATATGAATAGGACTGACGTGGATCTTAGATCAGTGCACGAAAAAAACATACAACGCGAGTTTCCTACAAAATTCCACTTTAAAACGGGGCATTTATTGTAAATACGCACGCGTTGTAATACCAATAAAAACTGGCTAAAATATCAGCCGATTTTCTATTACTCAAAAAAATTAAACATGATTGCTAAATTTCAAAATGACAGGCTGTGATTGGTATCCTAGCGCTGACGTTATATGTGTCAAAATGGCGGCGACAATGAGAATGCTTAGCTGGTGGATGGTTGTATGGCACAAAGAGTCATCTTCGGAGGCAAAACACCGTAATATTTAAATTTGATAGTAAGCTTTGTTTTATTCTTGAATATCATAGGATAACCTTACGCAACTCTAACTAGTCGCTAATTAAGCTGTAGCAGACTAGGCTGGGTTGCACCAACTTACGATCACATACCGATCAACGTTAAATATGGCGCCGGCAGCTGTCATCCCATAGAAACTTGTCAAACTTTTCATACATTCAAATTTTAACGAACACCGCTTACGATTACAGGCGGTTTGGTGCAACCCAATCTTAGTCTGAGTTGCACCAACTTACGATCACGCGGGCCGATCAACGTCAAATATGGCGCCGGCATCTGTCATCCCATAAAAACTTGTCAAACTTTAAATACAATCAAATTTTAACGAACAACGCGTACGATTACAGACGGTTTGGTGCAACCCTGCCTTATATTATATACTATGCATATTGGACCACCATGTACATACTTTATAACTTGCTAAACACTTGTGATTGCATATATTTTTTTATGTTTTAAAGAGTGATTAACATACCATTTCACCGCACAATAAGGCATATTTGTTATTTTTGAGATTTCACTTAATACGCTGTGGCTTAATACTGTTACGCTGCGCCGCCATGTGCAAACTAGACAGCCGTTCGACATAGTTTTGACGCCGGGCCTTCTTTGACGCAGATTTGATGGTGTCATTGTGCGACGCTAAATGTTTTTTTTCATTCCCTGGTTTTTCGGTGATTATTCCTCCGTGGTATGTTCGATTTTCATTTTTTAACCGACTTCAAGAATTCAAAAGAGGAGGTTATCAATTCGGTTGTATTTTTTTTTTAATGTTTGTTACTCCATAACTCCGTCATTTCTTAACCGATTTGAAAAATTCTTTTCTTGGTTGTATGTATATATATATCCAAGTTGGTCCCGTTTTTGTCAAAAGGCAGTTCTGATGATGGGATCCATGAGGAATTGAAGGAACTCCTCAAATCTTTAAGGCAAACATATAGTGATTGTTGTGTTTTTATCAACAAGTCAAGCATTTGCATCCAAAAATGTGACATTGGATGAAGTGGAACTGCTGATGATGATCAGAACAGAACTCTTCAACGAAGAAAAGTTCACGTTTGGCGATTTGTCCTCCTAGCTGTGTTTGTTAAGCAAGTTCTATTTTCACGATTAATTTTTGTCATGCTCGAGTTCTGATGATGGGATCCATTAGGAATCGAGGGAACTCCTCAAATGTGAAAGGCACACAAATAGTAATTTTAGTATTTTCATGAACTAATCAAGCATTTTCATTTATAAAAGTGACATTTGATGAAGTGGAACTGCTGATGATGATCAGAACGGAACTCTTCAACGACGCGTAGTTCATGTTTGGCGATTTGTCCTTCTAGCTGTGTTTGTTAAGCAAGTTCTATTTTCACGATTGATTTTTGTCATGCTCGAGTTCTGATGATGGGATCCATTAGGAATCGAGGAAACTCCTCAAATGTGAAAGGCACACAAATAGTGATTTTAGTATTTTCATGAACAAATCAAGCATTTTCATTCATAAAAGTGACATTTGATGAAGTGGAACTGCTGGTGATGATCAGAACGGAACTCTTCAACGACGCGTAGTTCACGTTTGGCGATTTGTTCTCTTCGTTTTGTTTGTCAAGCAAGCAAGGTTTTTCCATGATTTCATGAGGAATTGAGGGTACTTAGTCTTCTACCATTATATACATACTTATAGCCATTTTTGTATTTTATTGTATGGAATCTAAGAGTGCACCATCTAAGATTAATAATCTTTCACCGGACTCCCCAATTGAAGTCGGTTTTTTTTTCTTAAAAATTATTTTATGTCTAAACCATCGCCATGATGTCACCTATCGACATGCAAAATGTGAGCGTCATCGGTTGAAGCGTCTAGGAGGAGGACGAACTCAAACGAAATACATCTGTCGCCTAAGAAAGACCGCTTCGCTCAGCACCATTAAATAAGTGGGAATGGGTGTAAAATTGGTCCCAATCCTGGGCCCAACGCTGGCCGAGTACGGATTGCGGACTTCACATACCTTGTACCTTTGTTTTCTTCGCAGATACAAGTTTCCTCTTGTTTTCCTTCGCTAAAAATCTAACGGTAAATAATAAAATAAAACCCAATAAAACTCATTGGTACGAGCCGGGATTCGAACCCTGGACCACCGCTTGAGAGCCGCGTGCTCGAACCACTAGGCTATCGAATCTGCGGTTATTATACAACTACTCTATGGAATTAATGCTATTTGTTTTAGTTTGTGGCGTGGATGTAAAATATCAATAATTGTGTATCATCATATTAGCCGAAAGACGTCCACTGCTGGACATAGGGCTCCTCCAAAGAGTGCCACAAAGACCGATCCTGCTCCACCTGTATCCAGTGGACTCCTGCGACCTTTACCAGGTCATCAGTCCACCTTTTGGGGGGCCTACCCACGCTAAGGTAACGTGAGTCCGCTGGATGCTTGCAGTCCATGATGGTCATCGTTGTGGCAGTGTCTGGGGAGGCTTATGTCCAACATTAGGGGACATTTTGTACACAAATCAAACTAGTCCCATAGTAAGCTCAATAAGGCTTGTGTTATGGGTACTAGACGACGATATATTTAATAGAACACAACACATAACATTGATCCTCTTTCGGGTGATGATAACGATGACGCCTGATATTTCTCACATGCATCATATTTTAATCCGTGCGGAGCGGGTCGCTAGTAATTACATAATTCTTTTCGAACGCAATTCTTAACCACAGTAATTCCTCCAGAGATGAAATTATCCATAACCGAATTTTACCTCCTCCAATTTCAGTACATTTTAGTACAATTTTTGTTAATCGATTATGAAGACTGGGAGAAATATAAACGTGAATAGGAAGAAACGCTGTTGTATAAAATTAAGCATAATTCCAAAAGAAAAGCAGGTAAAAATAAACTATGGATTCACTAAAAAAACATAATATATTATTTACAAATTCACTACATCAAATATTGTCATAAAAATAAACACTTATAATAATAATTGAGCTTTGGAAAATGATATTTCTGTACCGCTGAAACAGTTTAGATTTAGCGGACACATGAAGAACGGGGCACATATTCTAAATGCCTGTTCTCCTACTGCCAGGTGGATCCATGATTTGATCAACTGCCCTGCCCAGACCGCGCCGTATCTTGCGGCACTTGCCACGCAGACACCATCTTATTTAATAGTAGACGGCGTACGAGCCCAATTCCGAAGAAAAACTGCAAATCGATGTACAGTTTTGCCATTTGGCACACGCATACTAGATAGAGGTCAAAACAATTTTTGTCACCAGCGCTGAGTCATAATTTTTTTTGTATGAGAAAAAAAAAATGTAATTTATCGTGTGTAGTATTATAAATGAAAGGGCTTTTTGAGGCGATTCCAAAAATATACCACATCATTACATTACAGCCTTTTTTAAATTAAAACAAAAATAATTTTCGATACATATGTACCCAGTTTGGGCTCCTCCAAATGTATTGCGGTTTTTTTTGTACAATATACCACAAATGTTATATGATCCTAAAGGATTTTTTTTAAAAAACTGCGGGTCAAAATTTATTTTTTCACCTCTAGTATGCGTGTGCATTGTTTTCACCTCAAGTTCTGCGTATATCCAATATGTACAAGCAAAAACTAAAAAAAAACTATAGTGCCAAAACTAACGAATAAAGGATGATTCACAGTAGGCCGTTCCGTGTCCGGGCCGGCCCGTTTTCTTCTAGAGAAATACGCCGGCCGTTGCGTTTGCTGTCAAAGAAAACGGGCCGGCCCGGACACGGAACGGTCTACTGTGAATCATCCTTAAAACTTGCACAACGTTTGTATGGAGAATGCCTTGCCCTACCCTTCGCCTTAAGCGATATGCTTTGGAATCGTATTATCATCGATAGGTATCATCATTAAGCAAGCTATATATAATTATAGCAAACTATATTATAATAGTGCAGTTGTAGTGCTGTGTTCCAGCCTCCAGGTAATAAATTCATTTTTTTATTACTCTTCATCATTTCATGAAGGCTGCTTAGAGCTTGCTCCTTCCCTGGGCCATCGCCCGCAATTCCCGTCTCAGAATCTTGCCGCTAGGATTTTTAGGGATTTCTTTCACGAAGCGCACGCCGCCACGCAAATGTTTCGGGTTTGAGAGCTGTGGACAAATGTCGTCATCAAAAATGATGTAAAGTTCCCAATAAAGGATAATGTTTTGTAACTAACCACACATGTTGAAAAAGCCCGCCAGGTTTATGTTGTTAAACTGCTCAGTAAAGTTTGCCTTTACAATTCAGCGCGATTTGACAGGGTATCTTTTGGACTAAAAACTGCACCCAAAGAATAACTATTATTGCCGATTCACATCAAACGGCCAAAGTCGGTGCGCACCCCACTAGAGTCAAAGGAATTCGAACCCTCCATACAGAAGTTAGATTTCATATTTGAATGGGTTGCGGGCAGCCGGTCGGTGGCACCGGCTGCCGCTAGCTATGGCTCCGCCGCTGCCGTTTGCTGGATGCGAAGTCTAGCTTCTGTATGGAATTTCTTTGAAAAAGGTGGCGTGCGCGCCGATTCCGGCCGTTTGGTGTGAATCGTCCATTACTTGAATGCGACTTCCTGTTTTCTCGGTGCAGAGGCGGTACAATTTGAGAAAACTGTCAGCTGTTAGTCAAGTCTGTACCGCTTTTTTGCGCCCCTACATTTAAATGAGTGCTTACAGACTGGCGCGGGATGCACGGAAGCGGGGCGATACGAATGCAGTACTGCCCCGCTTCTGGTCACATGCGTTGCCAACTCCCAAAAATATATACAATCTTTTGTTGTGACCCCTTACTGTAGCACAGCAGCAGCAGTCACTCGGGAAAACATCAGCAGTTAATTAGACGGAGCATTTGCGGCAGTAAGCTACTCTGAAACCGCACCGTACGCAACCATTTAGGTTCTAGTGTGGGTTACCCACCAGGCAGTGCCCCCGGCTAGAAACGCCTGCAACTTTTCAGCAGCACCTTGGGATCCTAGCTGTAGCGCAACAAATGCGCGCAGCTCCTCTCTATCAAGCGCGTTGGGAATACCCTCTACTAACAACACAGCTTGTATACTTAAGGCTACTTATCCTTTTAGTGACAAGCTGCCGCAATTCCTCAGCAATTTGCTCCAATCTGCCTAACTGCAGCTTGTCTTCACTTGCTTGATAGAGAGAAGACTACTGACGCTCTCAGCTAACGTTTAGCACTAACCTGTGCTCCAGGCTTGTCACCAGCCCACTGATACCAGTGGCACACAAAATTGATAGCAGAATGCTTGCACTCGCGAGACTAGATACTCGCGTTTTGTAGTCTGTGCCGGCTGCAGAATATAATAATAATAGTCAAGTGCAATGGTATAGGACTGGTCTTTTTACACACGAATTTTTTTAACTCTCCAACGGTAAACTAGGCTCCAGGCTGTACCGCCACAAACGCACGCGGCCCCTCTCCAACGGGCGCGTCGTGCGCGCCCACCACCTTACTAAGAACACAGCTTGTCAAGGATGCAAATCCGTTGAGTGACTAACTCCTGCAACTCCTCAGCTGGCCTTTGCTCCAATCCCTGGCCTTACAGCGCCTGGTTTTTAATTAAATAAGAGGAGTACTAACTCTCCCAGCGAAGAATTTCTGCAACTCTTCAGCAGTGGCCGGCGGCCTAGGCTGTAGCACGCCCACCATGTTACTAGAAACACAGCATGTATAGTCAAGGATGCAAATCCGTTGAGCTACTAACTCCTGCAACTCCTCAGCTGGCCTATACTCCAATCAACCTTACAGCGCCTGGTTCTAGATTAAGGGGGTACTAACTCTCTCAGCGACGAATTGCTGCAACTCTTCAGCAGTAGCCTGCGCGCCAGGCTGTAGCGCGACGAACGCGCGCGGCACCTCGCCGGCGCGCGCGTCGGGCACGCCCACCACGCCCGCGTCGCGCACCGCGGCGTGCTGCAGCAGCACCGCCTCCACCTCCGCTGGAGCCACCTGCAACACATCAGACACTCCTTCAAGGCTTGGAAACAGCAGTTCGCAGTAGGTGGGAGTGAAATCATCATCATCCGCCTATATACGGTCCTCTGTTGGATACTGGCCTCCTCTTAATAATGAGAAGGACCCAATGCAGGTTGGGGACTTCACATACACCTTTGAATTGCTTGTCAGATGTATGTAGGTTTCCTCGCGATGATTTGCTTCAACGAAAATCTAATGGTAAATATCAAACGATATTCTGTACATAAGGAAAAACTCAATGGTATGAGTACGAGCATCGGCTATACGGCTTGAATATCGATTCAAACCCACTTAACAGCCGCATGCTTATACCACTAGGTTACTGTTGAATCGCACCGCTGCCGATAACGTCGCCATACGAAGTTCTGTTCCCCCACTCTCAAAACAAGGCAACACCAGCAGCAGCAGAGTGTTGCAGGCAGGCAACGCACTTACAACCCCTCTGGTGTTACGGGTGTCCATGGGCGGCGCTAATCGCTTACCATCAAGCAATTCGTCTGTTCGTTTGCCTCCTATTGCATAAAAAGGAAATCTTCGTGAACTCTGGCGACCTTATCAAGCATCAGAAACATAATACCGCCTATAGATAATATTGTGAAAATTCTGCTTGCTATGTAGGTGCAATAAAAAAAAACTCCAAACTAATGTGATCATGATCAATGATCATAATACTGACCTGGAACGCCTGATACTTTATGAGCTCCTTCAGCCGATCGACAATGTAGAAGTTTCCATCCTCATCATAATACGCCACGTCTCCAGTTTTGAAGAAACCTTCATCATCAAAGTCGTCCTTCCGATCCTTGCCAACGTAACCCTTCATGACCATGCCTCCCTTGACGCAGAGCTCGCCTTCCTTATTAGGGCCTAAGGGTTCTTTTGTCTCGATGTCTATAATCTAGAAATATAAAAGAGTCTGCTGTTTATAAATGGAAATAATGTAAGTTTTTTCTTCAATACCACTTCAAGACGACCGGGTCTGATTCCTGAACTGAGTACAAGTTTCTTTTTGTCTATGAATGCAGTTTTTTTTGTTACTCAAATAGATGACACCACCACCACCACCACCATATCAGCCCTAGGACGTCCACTGCTGGACATATGCCTCCCCCAATTTCATGGGGGGTAAATGCCATAATAGATGACACGGTTCTTAATAAAACCGGCCAAGTGCGAGTTGGACTCGCGCCGAAGGGTTCCGTACCAGAAAAAAGGCTAAAAGCTGGTGCCATTAAACACTTGTTTTATTGAGTTTTTTTTTGTATTTCTTGTTTTAGCGGCAACTACTCTGTTGTATGGGAGCCCCCCTTAATTGTTATTATTATTTTGATTTTAGTATTACATAATCTGTGCAAATTTCAACTATTACGGTTCTTGAGATCTAGCTCGGCGTGTGGTAGCCATGAAAAAGGGCTAAAATATCACGGTTTTTGTATGGGAGCCCCCTTAATTATTATTATTATTTTGTTTTTAGTATTTGTTGTTATAGCGGTAACAGAAATACACAATCTGTGAAAATTTCAACTGTCTAGCTATTACGGTTCTTGAGATACAGCCTGGTGACAGACGGACGGACGGACGGACAGCGAAGTCTTAGTAATAGGGTCCTGTTTTTACCCTTTGGGTACGGAACCCTTAAAAACAGATCTCTGTATGTCTCCTAGTTCCAGACTTGCACAGACATGCCCAACTAAATGTAACACCCTGTATACCACTAAAAGCGGTTAAATACACGTATAAGTAGTAGTTCTTCTTCAAGGGTCTGCTTAATAATAGCACTAATTGCTCTTCAAGTATGTGGTGTTGTGTTTCCGGTATGTCGCGAATACCGATTCCGCCCTGCTAAGTGAGGAAGTCGCCTTTAGTAATTTAAGAATTGTTGTGTTAACAGCTACAGACAAGTGCAGGGCCCTCACTATCAACACAGCGTATTCTGGTAAAGGATGATTCACAGTAGACCGTTCCGTGTCCGGGCCGGCCCGTTTTCTATGACAGCAAACGCAACGGCCAGCGTATTTCTCTAGAAGAAAACGGGCCGGCCCGGACACGGAACGGCCTACTGTGAATCATCCTTAACGAAGCGAGTTCGCTGTCATGACGAGAAGATATATGTACAACTAAATACGGAAGTGCGTAGGGCTATTTCTACATTTTATGGGGCTAAATTCGAAACGAGAGAGTGTATTGTTAATGTTAATCAGTTAACAAGAGTATAAAAAGTATTCATATATCAGCTGGTGTATATATGAATACACATATGAATATAATATGTACTGTCACGTTTTGGTTATGTAACTGGTAGCCAGTTAGTTACTCGAGGTTATTTGCTGTGACAGAAGCCAATTATTGCATCCTTTTTTAAACATGTATAGAGTTTTCGTGTTATTCTGGCTGTGGTCTTGACTATGTGTGGAGATGCTTACTCCTCCAGTTCGACTACTCCAAGGACGAGCGATGATCCGCTGTGCCCTCTCTCCTACCTTAAACTACGCCATCTATGGGGACTAAAGTGAACTTACATTTTCTGTATAGCATTGCTGACTTTGCTCCTCAATGGGGCAGTACCGTAGTACACGACCAAGACAGAGTTAACGTCATATTTGATATCCGTCTTCGTTAGTGCTACTAATATAGGGGGCACCATTTGAGCTATGGTCACCTTGAAGTTACAATTATTGTACCTATGAAGGTTGCTTTGCTGCACACGTAACCGCTCGGACCGGATTGGCGCCTCAACTCGAGCCGTCAAGTATTCTTAAACGCATACATTCTTACCTTAATAACAACGCCGTAAGCTGCTTCTCCAACGCACCCCGGCTTGGGATCTAAGATGTTGGTATTCATTGTAACAGCCAGCGTACACTCTGTCATGCCGTAGGATTGCAGTACTGGCATTGCGTTCGGGAAGCTGAAATCACACGACGTTATCATTAATGGATCATTTGAGTGCATATTACGTTTGAGTGCATTCTTAGTTTGGACGAAGGCAGCATTAGCATGTTTTTATGTGACTGACTGGAATCCAGATAGTATTCCTTCGCGCTTTTTAAACAGTTACTTATATTTTCTTGCAAACGTTCTCAAAGGGTTTAAAAATATATGATCAAGTTTATGCCCCGATAAAATGATGCTGATCTATGTTTGCCTGCTTTGTCCGTGGGAGTGATTATTAGATCCTTTTCAATTAACTACGGCTTACACAATGAGCTTCCATTTCTGTATGTGTAGCATTGCTGACTCCACAGCACACGACCATGACAGAACTGGCGTCATTTTTTTTAGGTTGTTTTTTCTTTAACCATGTCGGTGGAAAACAAGCGTACGGCCTGATAGTAAGCGGCGTAAAACTACGGACGCTTGCAACTCCAAGGGTGTCACATGGTCGTTGCAGACACGTCTCCGCCCTATACTGTAGTCCATCGGGAAAAGCTTAACAGGGAGCTCATTCCACCAGCCCAGGCTTAAAATACTGGATATTTAAACTACGCCATCTATGGGGACTAAAGTGTACTTACATTTTCTGTATAGCATTACTGATTTCGCTCCTCAATGGGGCAGCACCGCTGTACACGACCATGACAGAGCTAACGTCATATTTGATATCCGTCTTCGTTAGTGCTACTAATATAGGGGGCACCACTGGAGCTATGGTCACCTGGAAGTAACAAATATTGTACCTATTAAGGTTGTTGCACACGTAACTGCTCGGCACCGGATCGGCGCCGCCTAAACTCGAGCCGTCAAGTTTTTTAACGCACTCATAACGGCATCGGAACAGCATCGCCTCGCCTCACCACAACTAGCAGTCATCGCTAGACAACTCGCAGTCATCGAGCTTACGTCGGGTCGCCACCGCGCTAGCGTCTCGCCGCCGGAACTGTAAATACTTTCTTAGCCCTACCTAATTAAAATATTAATCAAATAATTATCTAATGAATTGGCCATAAATAAATTGTTGTGATCGTCTAGTTCAAATAATTACGGTTAGAACCCTTCACGTTGTGTTAAAATCATAATTTAAATAAACTGTTTAAAATAATAAAAACATAATTTTGCTTGTAATAAAATAAAACACAGTAAACGCAGTTATTAAAATGCCGCAAAATCACGAAATAAAACGTGTACAAAATTATTGTCAATAATCAATTTCGATACATGAAAATCATGACCGGGAATTGATTAAATTATCCGCAAATGATATTAAAAGAAAGAAAATATAAAGTATCCGCAATAAGATAAACATGGAAATTTAAATCAAATAATCTGCATTCGTAAAAAACATTAAAAGTCTATCTACATAAGTGAACATGCGACTCACCCGTTTCAGCATCAGCTCGAACAAACATAATTGATTTAATTAATTGATTACAATAGGTTACAATTAGAATTATTATTATCACTAAATACATACATTAATTTCTAACTTAATGTTACTAATTTTATATTATAATACGAACGCCAACACGGTGTATAACAACGATGACCTGAAAAACCCGACTACGAGGGGACCTTGCATGGGAATTTAGACCTTAGGTCTTGAAAATGGGACCTAGACCTAGGCTATGTCTTTGATATTAAGGGGGCTCATCTTCACACCTACACCCGCGCCATCTAGCAAAACCTTGATGAGTTCAACCTATCAATCCTGATCTACTATTAAATTCAAACCTTCCCACCTACACATTCCTCATCAATCTGTCACACTTTAAAAAATGTACTTTACGCAGAATGCCAAATAATTTATTTATTTTACTTAATTTACGCTAAGCTTTACGCGCTGCTGAATTTACGCTTCCCTACTTCGTCATGCAGCCGCGATTTATCTGTAACAAAGATAGTGATTGTTGTCGAATGTGTACAAGGTACTCTGAATATTATGTATGCTCTATAACATCCACTGTACTGCCTATCCCTTAAATTAGATAGCATTGTCACTCTACTTCCACTAATTGACGCAGATGCCAAAGGTTCGTATAATCGAGCGATTACGTCCCAGAATAGCCAGAGCGAAATGTTACAGAACACATAAATAACTCAGGCCTTGGTTGTATACCTAGTGTGTAATGTTACGGACCCTAGCTTCTAAAGGACTAACGCGTTAGAACCTTTAGGTAAGGCCTTTGATTCAGCTACATCAATAACCCAGGACCTAGTGTCAGCCAAGTTACCTTCTGCCGAGTGTAGTACCTAAATGCATGTAAATAGACTAAACGTGTAGTGTGTCAGCTTGTGTATGTAAGTGTAATGTGGTGAGTACGCGAATGTGTGTTCATTGTATCCAGGCTATGCCACGGATTACAATGTGTGTGTATGTAATAGTTTTTTATTGTAAGTTCACTATCCTGTCACAAATAATAGAATCAAAAGCAATCAAATGCGTGATATTACAAAGTGTCAAAAATGTTGGAAAGAGCTAGTGAACGTAAGAGATGTATGTGATAATAACTCTCTCCTAAAAATCATTTACTTTGCAATATCAACATTTAATTCATGCAGTTTTATTTAAAATAATGCATATAAAAACAAAAGCTAAGTATTTTGATTCCACTTTCATTCAAGTACATACTAAAATATAATATGAAGATAGAGTTAATTTTAAATCTTCTCTGGAACACTCGATTAGCCCCAGTGATTATGCAGAAATTATCTAACACACCCTTGTATATTGGAACAAAACTACATAGATAGTCCCACCAACAACTTTGTAGCTGAATAGCTATTGAACCCTAATACTAGCTATCAAAACACTCGAGTTCACCCGACGCGACGAGATACCTAAAGGAATAAAAAATATTACATTATATTGTACTTCCTTAGCACTGACTCTAATTAGAAAAATACAAAATAACACACTTATAATTATTAACAAATAAAATGAAATCACTTAAGGTCTTTACACACTGAGTTCAATGTCAATTGTCACTATCAAATTCCCTACTTATTAAAATCACTTATCTGTTCACTAAGAAATGTCTAAAATATCTATAAATAGCACTAAAATTATATTACAAGACCACTATTTTAAACTAACAACCGCGAAACGTATGCGCTAGATATTAATATTAATCAATAAATTATTTAATTGAAAAGGGATTTCTTTTAGAATTATCGACCTTTTCGTAAGGAACGCGAACCCTGACTGCCTGAACTATTTTAACACCATATCCCACATGAATTCCTACGCATTCTCAAATGAAGCAATTTGTCTATAATGCATATGAACTTACGTCATTTTAATTCAAAAATTATACACGTAATCAATAATATAGCTAATAGACGCAAGTGCTATATTATTACAGTTAATTTAAGCTCTTTTGTTTTTAAAGTTATTGGATTTTTTTCAAGTACAGCCATCCACTTGAAGTCTGCGCCCAGCTAGCAACTCGAGACGTCAACACACTCCAGATTAAAGAAGTACCATAAATTTAGAAATTTATGACTGTATTTTGAATAGGTTAGATTTCAAAGAAAACTTGTCGTGGGAACATTTTTTTAGGCATTCGTGTTTAAATTTCTAATTACCTATTATTTATATAGGATAATTATTTGCATACTGTGACCACTGTGGTTACAGAACGGGGACGGCGCGCAGACCGCCATCGTTTCCCCTTATCATCATCGACCACCAGCTCTAGCCACCGCCTCGCTTTAAGCGCGCTGTCGCCCAGCCGTAAGCGCGATGTCACCTAGCCGCAGCCGCGCGGACATCTCAGTGCTGAGCCGTTTACTTTTACGTGCTTGCGTATGGTTGACGCCTGCGGGCATATGATGGTTGCCATTTTTATCACTTATCGTCGTGAATAAGTCGCCCGTCACTCTCGCATTCGCATACTTGTCAGAGCGTGACCAATGTCTTATCCACAACGATAAGTGATAAAACTGATAAAATGGCAACCATCATAGGCCCGCTGGGGTTGACGGCGAGCCGATGAGGTAAGGCGGCACCGATCCGGTGCCAAGCGATTACGTGTACTCTACAGGTCGCATTTCTCAACCGATTCTCGTGAAATTTTGTGAGCAGGTTAGAGAATTATAATAGACTTTTTTGTCTTGTTCTGGAAATTTAAAAGAAATTATGATGTCTACAGCTCACACAGCCACTAGTTAATTAAGTTCATTGGGCAACCACGGAACCCTACAATGAGCACGGCCCAACATGCTCTTGGCCAATTTTTATTTAGGTACCTTTTTGGTACGGAACCTTAAAAGTATAAATGAGCTTTTGAAATTAGATATTAACCCTGGAATGTCTGATTTGTTATTTTATTTTGAAAACTTAAAAAAAGGTGAACATAAGTAATTGAGTATTTGAATTACTAATTAATGTGATTTGAATTACATATAATTCAATGTAAAATTTAATTATATGTAAATGAAATGAAATTCAATAAGTAATTTAATAATTAGTAAGTTAGTTAATTACGGCCAAAACTGGTTCGGAGGTTTTACGTTGCTTAAGTTAAGTAGCAGAAGAGTTTGTGAATCTACCTTATACTTCTCAATCGTTCTCAAATACAGGTCTATCTCGAATCTCGGAAGGTACACCAAAGTCCGACCCCCCGCCAAGGACAGGAGCCCCGCCATCAGACCCATAGTGTGGAACCATGGGTTCACGTTCAAAACTATCGGTTCGAATGGGGGTACCACTCTGGGACTGCAAAGAGAAGAAACATCACATTTAGGCTGGGTTGCACCGACTTACAATCACAGACCGATCAACATAAATATGCCGGCAGCTGTCATCTCATAGAAACTCGTCAAACTTTCCATACATTCAAATTTTAACGAACACAGCTTACGATTACAGGCGGTTTGGTGCAACCCAGCCTAAAACTCGAAACGCACAGAGCGCGGCGCAGCGTCGTTGCGTGGCGGAGGCGGTTTTTCGAGTGATTCCCATTTGTTCCATAGAACTATGACGTCATAGGACAAAATTATATTTTAACTTCCTAATTATTCTATAGGACATTTAGGATTCCGGATTATCATTTGTTCTAGAGAACTGTTATGCCATGGAACAAAATGATATGGCAGTGTATCACGTTGTTCTATAGAATACATGGGAATATTCATTTTCATTTGTTACAAAAAAAATCATAATTAAAAAAAAATCATTCATTCATCACAATTAAAAAAATTTTGATTAACATTCCCTCGCAAAATTTTCAATTGTTTTGGTGCGAGGTTGTAAATACAATAGAAAAATATAATTAAAAAATAAATAACTAAACTCAAAACATAATACATATTTGTTTCGACTTGACAACCATCCCAATAATTTGAATCCGTGAAGTCGATGCCCAATCCTCGGAAAGTGTTAGACTATTCCTTGTAACATTACGTCACTCCACGGAATTAAAATCGACTAAAGTTACTTCAGGTTAAATACTAAAAAAAGGTTTTTTTTTGAAATATAGAAATACTAGGAAATATAATTACTATTTTGTTCCATGATGGAACAATGTGGGAAAAGAGAAGTCTTATTTTGTTATATTGCGTCACTGGTAAGTAAGCTGGGGTAAAATACTAGTATGTAGTTCTATAGGACTATTTGGGAAAATATATTCTATTTTGTCCTATGACGTCATTGTTCCATAGAATAAATGGGAATCACTCGGTTTTTCGGTAAAGCAAACGCGGTCCGGGGGACGTCGCACCAAAAAACCACGCGAGATAGCGGAACAGAGGCGGCGTGTGACATATGAAGCAGTAATCGATACTATCGACAGTGGACAGTTTCGGAAAGATCAAAATTTCATAACCGCCTCCGCTCCGCTCCGCGCCGCGCCCGCTCTGTAAAGTAAAAGTAAAGTAAAGTAAAAAATATTTATTGAATGAAAATGGGTTACATAGGTGGTCAGTAATTTGTACAGAGTCTCCATTTTCTACCTACATGAGGTATACAATAATGAGTATGCAATTATAGATACATGTATTGCTGGGTTTACATAGAATATTATAATTATGTACAAAATCCATCTAATGTGTAGGATTCCATTCTAAATTTTAACTGTTACATTTCATGAAATATTCACTTATACTATAAAAGCACTTATTTGTTAACCACGAGAACAGTTTCGTTTTAAATGGTTTCAATGGTAACATCTTCAATTCGTACGGGAGGTGATTGTAAATCTTGACTCCCATGGCCGCAAGGCTATTTTTAAATAAAGATGATTTATGTGTTGGACACACTTTGTCTTGTCCATATTTACCTTGAAGCCCTAATCTGGTCTGCTTTTCTTTAAATAATTGGGCATTAGCTTTAACAAACAGGCAGACCTCATTTATGTATAGGCAGGGAAAAGTTAACAATTTTTTTTTCTTAAAGAGTGGTTGACATGAGTCCGTTTGTTTCAGTCCGTATATTGATCTAAGGCACCTCTTTTGCCTCCTGAATATTTTATCTTTACCTGGGCAGTTTCCCCAGATCACAATGCCATATCGGAGGTTAGACATTATATACGAGTGATAAGCGAGTAGGGCTGTCTTTTCTGAAGACACTTCTTTGAGCCTTCGCAGTGGATAAATAAATTTACTGAGCTTATTAAGTACACATTCGGAGTGAGAGTGCCAATTAGTGTGACAGTCAAGTGTAATTCCTAAGAATTTTATTCTTTTCACGTTTTCTATTTCAATTCCTTCATATACTAACTTAACGTTTATAGGATATCCCTGTGGAGCGTAGAATTGAATCATTTTAGTTTTAGACAAGTTTACTTTTAGGTTATTTCCTTCTAACCACCGCATGACATCACGAAAGGCTTTATTAGCAACTTCGTTATGTTCCTGTTCTTTACCTCCTTGAATAATAATTGAGCAGTCGTCAGCAAATAGGAGCATTTTATGATCTGTCACTTTCGGCAAATCGTTTATATAGAGTAAAAATAAAAGGGGCCCCAAGATGCTACCTTGTGGTACGCCTACCTTTGTACTCTTACTGTTTGACAGATACGTGTTAAGCGATTTGGCGCTGTCACAATATGACACTACTTCAGTATATTGTACTCTATTTTCAAGGTACGACTTGATCCATTGATGACAGTTTCCCCTGATGCCGCAGTAGTATAGTTTTTTAAGCAGTATATTGTGACAGACTCTATCGAATGCTTTCGACATATCTAAAAAGATCGCAGATACTGGAATCCTTTGGTCTCTGCAGTTTGCCACAGTGTTAATAAGTTCATAGATAGCAAGAGTAGTTGATTTCTTTGCTCTAAATCCATATTGCGCATTTGTTATGACATCATGTTTCTCTAAAAATTCAAGCATCCTGGTGTAGATAATTCGTTCAAAAATTTTGGAAAATATTGGGATCAAGGCGATTGGTCGATAATTATCTATGTCAGTGGATTTGCCTTTCTTAAGAATAGGCTTAATTATGGTGGTTTTTAGCTTATCAGGGAAGATCCCATCCCTTATTGATAAGTTTATAATGTGATACAAAGGGTAAAGAAGAATATCAGCATTTTGCTTTATTAATAACGTAGGGATGTTGTCATAACCAGTAGATTTAGTATTGCGTAGCTGTTTTATCGTTTTAAGAACTTCTAAAGGGCTCACAGGATTTAGAAAGATGGTCGATGAAATGTCTGTGTTTTCAAGGCTATGAAACGCTAAATTCTTTATCGGTTTACAAATTTCATCTACAAATTTATCATTAAATGCATTTGCAATTTGCGTTGGGCTCTTAAGAGCCAGGCCATTTTGATAAATTGTGCCGACGCTTTTGTTTATTTCTTTATTAACTGTATTATCTTTTATGACATTCCAAGTTGCTTTGGTAACATTGTCAGATTTACGTACATATGCGGAATTCCTAATTTTTTGGGAGATCTGGATACATTTTTTAAGCGTTCTTGCGTATTGTTTGTAGAGATTTCTCACATTTTCATTTCGACTACGTACATATTTATGATATATGCGTCTTTTGGCTTTGCTTGAGATCTTTATACCCATTGTGACCCAGTTTGGCTTTCTAATACTACTTACCCTAGATCTGATGAGTGGAAAGCAAAGATTAAAGAACATGGTAATCAAATCATGGAATTTAGTGAATGCATCATTGGCATCATCGGAAGTATAGATCTCAGAGAAAGATAAGCTGCTGATACATTCTCGAAATTTATCTTTATTGTATTGACACATGTCGCGCTTCCAACTGTACCACCGTTCAATCACCTTTTTTTGTAGTACTGGTATACTAATTAGTTGGGCTGTGTGGTCTGACAGTTTAAGATGGAGAACTTGCGTTGGGTTTTTGTTTTTAAAATTAATCGCGATATTGTCAATACAGGTGCTTGTACTAGAAGTTATTCTAGTTGGACTATTAATTTGAAGGCGGAAGTTATACTCTTGTAGTATTCTTTCAAACTCCATGGAGGCTGGGTTTTGTTTAAGTCGGTCGATATTAAAATCACCACAAACCAAAAATTTTTTGCCGTGTTTTTTTGTCAGTTTTGTTAACAACTCATCTAGTTTTTGAAAAAATATTCCTACGTCAGAGCTTGGAGTTCGATAAATACAGACTACAACACATTGCAGTTCCTGAAACGTGACACCACAACATTCAAAGGTACTTTCGATACTTAGATCTGCAATCCAGTCTATGACTTTAAAGGTAATTCCATTTCTTATCAAAATACTCGTGCCCCCACGGCGATTATAACTACGACAGAAACTAGTGGCTAGGGTATAGCCTCCTAAAACTAAATTTGTTTCATCACCACTTTTCATGAAGTGCTCAGTTAGGCATAATACATCAACCTTACATGTTTCTGATTCTATTTCATTTAATACTATATTTACATGATCTATTTTATTAAGTAGCCCAGCTATATTTTGGTGCACAAGATAAAGTTGCGTATCGTTGACAAAATTATTGTAATTACTACTGTGCTTCACGAAAGGAAGATTTTTTGTTGGTTTGGATATCTTTGCGAAAGTAATAAGGGATAGTTCCCTTTTTTAGTTTCTGGCAGTTAGCATTTACCTGAGTATCCGTTTCACTGATTTTATAGTTATAATAATCATACTTATAATCTACTTGATCCACCGTTACAGATATTTTTAGAGCAATGTTATAAAGCGGGCTTTTTCTGCCCTTCTTCCAATTGCTGGAATCTATAAATTTATGATTTTTATTATTCAAACAACAATGAAGTAATACACTGTTTAAAGCATTTTCCTCTAAGATTTTACATTTTTTAATACCCAATAATATAACCGAATAGTTTTCAAGTCGTTTCAAGACTATGTTTAAGTTCATAATGATATTCAACAGGTTATCGTCATGCTCACCGACTGAAAGAATTATCTTATCGCCTTCCAAAAACTCACAATGTTTCATTGCATCAATGATATGATCCGTCGTTGCTCCGGGCTTGGTAAACGACGTGACTTGGTTCCTCTTGTATCCAATGGGGCTATGTTGTATGTCTAGAAGTATTTTTGACAAACCAACGCACTGCTTCCCGCCGAAAATAAAAACCATGCTGTTTTGTCTCTTATTTGCACTCTGTTCTGCGTCCTGGACTGGAATGCTCTTGCAGTCAACCGAAGCAGGTGGTATTGATGATTCCTGTTTATCACGTTCGACATCGTCATGTACCTGAATATCACATTCTTTTGCGTTAGGTAAAACCATTTGAGAAGCAGGGGGTCGAGGGGTGCGTTTATATACTTCTCGTTTAGGAGTCGATTTCCTGGCTGCCGAGGTGCTATTTTCTCCACAAAGGTTTTTTAATAGAGTATTTTGTCGCTCTAGCTCCGCCTGGCGTTTATTGAGTCGTAAGATTTCTGCATTTAGATTTGCTATCTCATTATGTGCGCTACTAAGTTGAGTGGCCAGCGCGTTGATTTGATCCTTTAAGTCCTCAATTTGGGCATTTTGAGCGAAGTTTGGTAAGCTATTTATGCTATCGCTAGACAGGTTAAAATTTGATGAATGATCCGAAAGTGAATAGTCGGTTTTGTTTATAGGTGATAGACTCAGTTTTTGTAATCTTGGCTTCCGTGTAGTAACATTGTCTGTACAGGTAAAACTATCGATCGTGCTCTTATTTTCAGGCCTATTAAGGGTATTGAGGTCGCAATCCTTTGGAGGACAAGTTGAGTCCTTGATTGCATTCTTATTTTCCGCCTGAGAAACATCAGAATTCTGTTTCGGAGTAGTTGCAGGTCTTGCCTTTGTGTGAAGTGTTGTAGGATTTGCAGGTGTTTGGTGTATGCAATTTGAACATCTCCATTTTTGTTTGTCTGATTTCGTCATGAGAAGGAATCTTTTCATTCCTACTCCAGCACAATCTAAGTGGAAATCCTTTTTACATGAAGGGCATCTAATAAAATTATTCGTATCCTCTTTCACTGCAGTACATTTCAAACATTTTTTTGTTTTATTTTTTTTATTTCCCTGATTCATCATTTTATAGCGATATTTGCGACAGATATAGGAACTTTTAAATAATGCTCAGTTAGCAAATTTGAAATTTATTCCCAAAAATTTAGACGAAATGGGGTTGTATCTAGAGTTTATAGTTAATCATGTAGCATGCTGCACGCTGTGGCACATCAACGGATTAAGGCGGTTTTTTAAACGCTCGTTTCAGTTAGCTCTTTCTACGTTTACTCTAGCAACACTTTTTGTGGTCGTGTTTGTCTGTGCTAGGTGTCACTGCTGTCAGTCTTCGTTCCCCTATCAGGTGTCTCGAGTGGTGTTGTGATACTTGTGATGATCCGTTATATTACAGGTTTTCAAACTTTCGAGAAAAACGGAAAAAGTGGTGATCTTACCATCGATTTATATATGGAATTGTGCCGCTATTGGATGTTCACAGTCCATTTTTCCATCGTAAGTCGTCCACATAGTATTTTAGTTATAACCTCAAACTTCTATTTACACTTATTTCAGTATCGTGAATTAAAATTTGGCGGAGCTCTTTGTTTTGGTTTTACATTGGCTGGGGTTGCCATTTTTGGCTGAGCTCTTTGTTTTGGTTTTACATTGGCTGGGGTTGCCATTAACTGTGCGTTTCGCATGGAGCGAAATTACAGGTCTAGCGCTTAACTGAGTCTGTTCCTGAGGTACGGGGAGGTACGTTAGGGGTAACTGACGCCCGACTGAAGTTATGCGTCGTTTGATGTTCCGTAAACACACCCCTCCCGTACCGCTCCCATACCTCAGGAACATACTCAAGCGTTAGGCATGTAAGGTCTGCTTTCGGCTGTATAGAATTTAGCTAAAGATGATGTGGATGACGATGGCATTAGAAAACAGAGTTATAGAGAAAGAGACGTGCATTCATTACCTGGTCGAAAATTCGCCAAAAACACCTGAGGTAAATATTGGACCTTAGAAATATAACAAAGGATTTTCTGTGGAGTTGTTTTTTTATTATGAGATTGGACGGTATTAAGAATGCAGGCGTACTCTCAACTCGGACACCAAATTTTAACTATGAAGGGTAATTATGTCACTTTTACTGCGTTTGAGCTTGGTTCACTCATTGCCCGATATCATAAATGATCATGATTTAAAATATTTCTTTTATATATATTTTTTGAAATGTAACTTATCGTAACTATCCTTCAATCTTGTCCGTCCATACCCACAAAGTTCTATTTAATATAGAGAAGCAATTTATAAAGTTCCAGCCATCCTAGAACCCGTTGGTTTGGCAAGGGACGACGGCAAGAGACCCGACGGCATGACGCTGGTGCCTTGGAGGATGGGACTACCGCTGGTCTGGGATGCTACATGTGTAGACATCCTCGCACCGTCTCATCTTCTAGGTACCAGCCAAAATGCTGGCAAAGTCACATCCACAGCAAAAGACCTTAAGCGCTGCAAATACGCCACCCTTGGCAGTGGTTACATATTTGAGGCGTTTGGGGTCGAGACTCTAGGGCCGTGGGGACCGAGCGCGCGCCGCATTTATAAAGATTTAGCGGTAATAAGCCTATCGAAGCTACAGGTGACCAGAGGGCTGGCAATACTTTACACAACGCATAAGTGTCGCCATACAGCTTGGCATTGCGGCCAGCCTTCTGGGCACACTACCCATCGGCACTGATTTGGAGGATATTTTTTATTTATAGGTCGTGCTTAGTTTTTTTTTGCGATGTTCTTTTTAATGTTTTTATGTGATTAAATATATACCAGTTCCTATATAAAATATATATATAAAGTAATCCTAAATAATATATGTCACTATGAAGAAATCAAGTCCCCTGCCACCCGTTGATGACGTCACACCGGGTCTTACGCCGCGCAGAAACTCTGTTGTTACCCAAGCCGGTATTTCTTTGTTTTTTTGGGGGTAGATGGAGGGGGCCGGGGAATGACTCGGGCGCCATTTACCCGTGTATAAGGGTTAAAACTTAGGTGGTTTCTGCGCGGCAGGGGCCTCGATTTCTTCATACTGACATATGTATTCCATTGTAAGACCTGTCATCATGTATAGATCGGATGGGCCGCAAAGGTGACGGATGAATACCCATACGGAGTTAGATCCTCGAATTAAAATAAAGAGATACCTACTCACGGGCAAAATATATTCAGACAGTTCAAATGCGTCAGCATAGCTCCTTTCGGAAGTCCCGTCGTCCCAGAAGAATACAAGATGAACGCCAAATCATCCTGGCCCCTTACTTCAGTGGCCTGGAATTCGTCCAAGTTCACATTGTTTTTCAACACCAGATCATTGTACGAGATGCCTGTATTTGTCGGTCCATAGATGATGATTTTTTGGATGTGTCGGAGAGATCTGAAGGTTTTCTCGTGGGTTCTGAAGGCGAGTTCGGAGCAGATCATGAATTTCGGTTTCGATATACCGATTGAGTGTGTGATTTCGCCTGAAAGGAGAACAAAACTTTATTAATATGTGATATAGTGTATCATAATATATTTAGCAATGTACCGAAGAGAATTATCAAAAAGGAGTTTAGGTGCCAAGCGGACCCAGGGTCCCTTTAAGGTACAACCGGGATGAATGTCACGAGAAGGATGACTTTAATGGAGAATTTGTCAGTAAAAGGGCGTTGGAATCTTTTTTTTTAATCGGATATACAGTTCCTCCAGAACCAGATAGTTGATCTCCGGTAGTTCGTCCGGAATATCCCCCCACCTATAAACTTACAAACTCACATATTTTACCTCTTTAAAAATAACATTCAATATAATCCTTACGACCGAATTCCATTGGGGTAAGCAGAGACCAAAGAACACAAAAACTACGGTCCTTAAATACTTCTTTCGCTTCCATCACAACGATACATCCTTCTCACACTAGCTCGTCGATTGCGGGTACTTTCAGCCGGGTATTTTTTCAGTATCGCAGAAATCATCCACCTTACAGGAGATGGCAGCCATAATAACACCACCACTTGTTCAGTAGGTATGTGGTGTTGTTCCTTGTGGTGAGTAAGGTCGCCAGAGCTCCCGAGGATACGCTGTGTTCAGAGTGAGGGACCTGCATATTTGTCTACTCGTAGCTGTCGACACAAGGAATACTCAAGTCAATAAAGAGTCGTCAACACGATTGAGATTTTCTAGAGTTGCTAGTGTCTATACTATGCTACCATGAGGCGGTCCGTAAGCTTGTTTGCCACCGTCGTTCTACTTATAATAAAACCGGCCAAGTGCGAGTCGGACTCGCGGGAATTTGCGACATAAACGGCTGTATCTTTTTATTGCGTTGGCTTAGAAGTTTTGATTTTTTTACAGCTCCAAGGGACAGTAGACCTGAGTATTTGGTATAAATTCCAGCTTAATACCTCTACGCGTTCCTGAGAAAAAGGGTCTTGACAGACAGACAGACGAACGGACGGACAACGAAATGATCCTTTAAGGGTTCCGTTTTTTCCTTTCGAGGTACGGAACCCTAAAAATAGGTCTACATACCCGCCATTACATTATATGGATAGCATATGACCTTACCTTTTGTGTATGCCAAATTGAAGGTAGTCATCACAGCTCCCGAAAGTAAAGTACCGATGATAGAGCTCCAGAATTCCAGACGATTTTCAGAGCATAGACCCACAACGTCTCCCTTTCTGACCCCTAGCCGGGTGAGGGAGACTGCAAGATTCATCGAGTGTTGTGCTACATGTGCTAAAGTTGTTGTTTCGTGAGTAAGACCATTAATCTGGAAGTAAACAGTGAAGAATTAATGCTGTAAAACGTTGTAGGATTCACGTGCGAATAGGTAATTCGCAACTGGTGTCGATTTAAAACACTCCATTCGGTCGTGTTTTAATTTATCACCACTCGTTGCGAATTTCCTGTTCTCTGAACTTGTATCGTAATGTACTAATATATCTATGATAACTTATTGTTGTGGTTTATACATTGATTGATTACTAATATAACAATCATTTTTATAAATGAGACGAAATAAAAATATGTAATAAGATTATTTCATGTAGTTTTATTGTATATGTTGGCTGTTGGTATCGTTGCCTTGGTCTTAGGATACTAACGAAACGAAATAAAATAAAGAGTTTATGGTATGGAGCCTTTTACACGGTAATTATTGTTACGCGAAACACTGATATGAGTGTCCGTATCACGTATATATTGATGAATATTGAAGCAAATAAAATTTTGAATACCGCGATAATAATTATTGTGATAAAGGGCCCCTATGAAATTGGTTGTTCGTGTGACTATTTGTTATTTTAATTCACAACACTATTTATGTATATTATTAAATAAACTAAATTAAAACCTTACAAAACTAAAAACCTAAGTCTAAAATTGGCCCCTGTGGCATGGTGCCGAGGATGCCGGCAGCATTTCCTCGCTGGATCGCAATACTTATGCGTTGGGCGAGGAAGCTGCCAGCTCTTTTGTCCCCGGTTACATCGACCAGCCGTTTAGTTAACTCTTGAAACAGTTTCTGTGCTGCAGGGCCCCACGGACCAAGAGTCTCGACTCCAAAAGCAACGAAGTTGTAGTTGGCGTCGAGACTCCTGTATTTGCGTCTTTTGAGGGCCTCAGCCGCCTCCGCCGCTGCCGCGCCTACTTTGCGTGTGGTACCGTGGAGATGGGACGGCGCCAGCGTGTCGACGCAGGTAGCGTCCCACACGAGCACTCGTCCCATCTTCCACGGTATCTAATCAGTAACATGCCATGCCATTTTAATTCGGTTTTGAATTATGTGCCTCAAAGCAACGACGGTTTTCTAATTTGTACTGAAAGAGGTTTAAAAGGGGCATCTATAAACATGCAAATTGACGTCAAGAAATAATATGTATTTGTATTGCATTGATAGTCTTATAGAAAACTTTTGAACATTCGATACTATATTCGACAATATTACATAATAGTTACCGATTACCAACTTTGATAATAGGTGTAGTGTATTATATAGACTGACTTTATCGCAATGACAATTACATTTATATCTTATTTATGCTGATAAATTTAATCAAACTTATCTGCTATCAGTATAATTGAAGTAAATATTATACCACTTGTAATGTAATATTAAAAGATATCACCTAGAAGAGCTATTAAGAACACAATTCTATTTATGTAAGGAACATATTAGCTTGATCACCATTGCACAAGTTTATTATATACTTAGCTTGTCATCTTATAAAGATAAACTGATATCTTTGAACTCTTTATCTTTGTTATAGCGGTGCAAAATTCAACTTGTGGAATATTACATAAAATTGCGGTTTCAGAGCGTGGCGACAACAATGCTTTGCGGCGCCGCGCATCAGCGTCAACGCTACATGAGCAGCCCGACATGCTCTTGGCCATTTTTTTTAGGGTTCCGTACCTCGAAAAAAAAAGCGGAACCCTTATAGGATCACTTTGTTCTACGTCCGTCCGTCCGTCTGTCTGTCTGTCAAGACCCTTTTTCTCAGGAACGCGTGGAGGTATCAAGCTGGAATTTATACCAAATACTCAAGTCTACTGTCCCTTGGAGCTGTGAAAAAAGTTCCGATGATGGAATCCAGGAGAAATTGAGGGAACTCCTCAAATTTGATAGGCGCTTTCGGTATTTTCTATAGCTAATTGGAGTCGGTTTTATTTGGGTATACATTATTTTAGTATTTAATTTATCCCAGTAGTCAATTAAGTGACAGTCAATTTAAGAGGCTCCATATGAGAATCAAAGAAGTCTTAGGCTGAGTTGGACCAACTTACGATCACAGACCGATCAACGTTAAATATGGCGCGGGCAGCTGTCATCCCATAGAAATTGTCAAACCTTTCATACATTCAGATTTTAACAACCACCGGTTACGATGTTACGATTACAGACGGTTTGTTGCAACCTGGCCTTAATCACTCACTGACTTTTGATCATCTCATTAACAAGGTGTTTTTACGTTTTTTGTTTCACTAATTTTTCTTTTTTTTGTATACCTCGTCGGTGGTTAACAAGCATACGGCCCACCTGATGGTAAGCGGTCACTGCAGCGTATGGTCGCCTGCAACTCCAGGGGTGTCAGATGCGCTTTGCAGTCCCTTAAAAAATGTATTCATCCCTTTCTCGATAAAATATTATAACATAAACTTTAAATTTGTTTTATACTTAATTCTACTCGTAGAGAACAGTACTATCAGGTCTGAAAGTATTGATACCTAATTTATTAGCACCTTTGTATACATCAAAATGGCGTTACGCCAGCCTTAGAGAACGTTAGAGCGAAACAGGTATATCACCGCGACGTGACGCTCGTTTCCTAGGCCCGTACATCTGTACGCATCTGTTGTCTAGTAGATATGTAGTGAGTAAGCTGTCACCGCAGCCTATGGACGTCTCAGACGTCTGCAACTCCGGGGGCGTAACATGCGCGTGGCCGACCCTAACTTGTTTGACAAGTTTATGTTGATGTTCATGTGAATGTAATTTAGTAGTAGTAGTAGTAAACAATTTATTGCACAAATCAAGTTCATAAAAGAAAAATAAACTTAATTTTAGACGACCTAATTTACTAAATTTAAGTTTCATTTTTCTGTAAAGCCATGTAAAAATTAACTTATTAAATAAAAATGAAAAATAATGTCTTGAAACTTGATTAGTCAACGTAAAATATCAGAATGAAAACTGGTACAGGTGAAAAACTTAAGTAAGTCACCTGTTGTATGTAGTTGTGACGTTTTCGAATTGTTGTTTGTTTTGTTTGTGTTGCACATGTTAAACATGTGATGTCTATTCGAACACGCTATAACTACATACAACAGGCCCCTATTTCACCAAGTTGACAATTGTCAGCCGACATATGTCGGCTGACAATTCGACATATGTCACTGACAATTGTCAAGTGACAGGTGACAAATGACAATTTTGTAAATTATTTCGTATAGAAATGCCTACAAATATGACAGGCTTTTTGTTACAATTGTCCCTATCTTAATCAAATGACAATTATAAGTATGTTGTGAAACAAGAATCATTTTCCCAAATCGACATATTTGTAGATTTGTCGGTAATTGTTGACATGAAATCGAGGCTGTGTCAGGCTAGCGTTACAATTGTAGTGTTTTCGTTGTTGGTTACAAAATGACTCCGTGAAAGCAGTAGTAGTGACAATGATAGTGATTTAGATGAGTTCGCATATAGGAGAATATATAGAGAACGAATAAATTTCTCCGTTGACGTTACTGACTTTGCGTTTAATAAATGAAATCGGTGCGGTTATAGATCACCCAACTACAAAAAATAAAACCCTGACGCCTTGTCAACAAATACTGTGCACGCTGCATTGGATGGGTTTGAGATCTCAATACCATGTTAGTGGTGACAACCACGGCGGTGTTTCGAAGGCAACAATCCATCGTAGTGTAAGGGGTGTTGTCAGTGCAATAGTCAATCTAATATTTGGTAGTGAAGTACGTGGGTCAGCAAACACGCGCTCTATCTCACAATTATTTACGAAAATTGGTAACATTCCAAGAATTTTTATTTATTTTGCATGGCTTTTTAAAGCCTAAATGTATAGCGACAACATAATTTATAACACCATTTATGTACTACATTTATAGCAAATAAAAATATTTCTATTTCTAATTGGTGGCATTGTTGACGGATCCTTAATACCCATCGATTCACCTCGGCGTGCCTCGGCAGAATGAATATATGTATGTAGACCGTAAAGGTGACCACTCAATAAATACCATGGAAGTTTGTGGGCCAATTTGGAGTTATTCTATGCAAGTGCACGATGGCCGGGCTCTGTTCATGACCATGACTCAAGTTTTGCGCTGTTCTTTGGCACAACAGTGGGAAAATGGTTGGAGGCCATTTCCAAATGCTCTTCTTTTAGGAGAAAGCGGATATGGTATGAAGAAGTGGCTAATAACAACGAACAATGCGATTTTTGATTTTCAACCATTCTCCTTATTTGTTTTCAATATATTGAAGGCGAACTTTCCCTCTCTCAATTATCTCCGTTTGCAACCATTGTCGGTGTGCAAAGTGTTCTTAGCCTGTGTTACCCTTCACAATCTAGAAAAACATTACACACCTTATGCTAATTATGAAATGGTAGATAATCGACATAATATTGAAGAGGACAACAACGAAGCAATTAACCCTGAAGCAATCGAAGTAATACGGGAATTGATACAAAACTTCAAATGAAGGACTGTTTATTATTACTGTTGTATTGTAATTAATTTGATAATATTAGTAATTAAGCTCAGGATGCAAAAAAATACGATGCTCTTGAGTGTTTTATCACGTAATAAATAAAAAAAGTAAATATTGTATTTGTTGCCGATTCCTCTTTAGGAATGTGGAAAGAATAGCGAGTAATTAGTTACAAATTAAATAGTATTCACTCTTGAGGGTGGAAAATTTTCTTGAGTATCCAAAGTTTCTGATAAATTTACCAAATTAATCTCATTTTTATTGATCGTTAATAAATAGTTGAGTCACATTTATCTATTATATTAGTAACGAAGAAATATAATATTTCAACGAGTTTGATAGCCCAACGAAACAATAAAGGAACACTAACTTCAATATCTCGCTGTCATTACATGACATGTTGTTGTGTAAGTGACCATTGAGACTGTTCCCGATACCTACAGAGTTTTATTGGCTTATTGCAAAATCAATAAATACTTCAAATATAATAGCGTTTCAAACATATTGATCGCGGTGAAATGCGACTAGATTAAAATACTACACGGAAAATAACATTGATGCTACAAATTACAAAATAACTAATTACAAATTAAGTACTAACTATTGTCCTCTTTCTCCAATTTTGCCACGTGGTATCTCTAGTTTTTGTAATTTTTGACCAATTTCCTTCCACTTTTGGATCTTCATATCAAATGTTAAGTTATTGTGTAATTTTCCCAAAAGTATTGCTTTATTTTCCGAAATTAACTTTAAAAATCATCATTTTTATGGCCATATGCATTGTTATACTTTTGAATCGAAACACTGGCATGTCAGATGTGATTATTGATGAAATGAATTGAGAATTGTTGTGAAAAACGCGGTAAATATTTGAGTAGTTTTAAATAAGTTAGGATAGGAAGCACTGATACATTTACGGCTAATTTGAAAAAAAAAGTCCTTTAGTCGGGTCTTCATACAATGCCTAAGTAAAGTAAGTGCTAGTTTAAATCTATAATTTATTTACGTTTCGCTTAGCTAACACCGGCGATAAAATGAACTACTTTTTTCCCCGCGTTAAAAAAACAATACCTACGCTGCTTAAAACTCTTTTTTTGATAGCTGTATAATTTAAAAAAAAAAACGAACTTTGGAGCAGCCAAGCAATTGTTATTTCTTGTTAAATCAAAGGAATAGTACTCAATACGTGTGTGTGTGAATTAATAAATGATAAGATACTGTCACTCTTATATTTATAAGCTAATCGTCTTATCCTTCCCGCAATATGTATTGTAAATCTTGTCATGGTGGACGCCTGTCCACAACCGACATACGGTGAACAATTTATGAAATCACAATTGTCATGACATATTTACAATTGTCATATTTTCTTGACAATTGTCGCACCTGTCAACTTGGTGAAATACCCAGGTGACTTACATAATTTTTTCACCTATAGTATTTTGTCAATAGACATGATAGATGTTAAATAATTGACATAAACCTCTTGGTGGAGTAACAAAACGAGTTTGATGCCAACCTTTGTACCTATTGAAATGAATTAATTCTTATGGTACTATTATACCTAAGTATTTAACCATTATGTAACACGTCATTTTAGAATTGAATGATTCTGCTTTTGTTATATTATATGTATTATTCGTTGCCGCATTAATATTAAAATACTAAAAACTTGAATAATTGATTTTTTAGCATCAAAATATGAATTTAAATAAAAAACGGACAAGTGCGAGTCTTACTTACGCGGATCCATGCAACGATCGTGTACCCAACTCGACCCCATTCATTCGAAACAATGTAGAAATTGAACGCATGCGCTGTACTGCAGCGCCATTTATTTTGTTACTAATTTTCGCGACTGAATAACGTCTTATCTTATTTAATTGAGGGCCCTTGCGGATGAACTTCGACCCAATGGGATCTTTTGTGCAGTTGCCCCCTCCTTTATACCTACTCCAAGCTGCTCTCCAACATTTCCACAAACCGGATGATGGAGCTAAGCGGGAGTACTCTGAATTCCTTTGGTTCTGGATAGCCATTACCAAAGTCATTCATTCTTTGTCTGGCAAGGGCGTGACATTCACACAGCAGGTGTTCCATTGTCTCGTCATCCTCGCCACACATCCTACAATCTATGTTGTCTGATAGTCCCATCTTGGCCAAGAGACCCTTGACCCCGAAGTGACCTGTAAACACTCCAGTTATAATTCTGAGTTGCTTTCTGCTGAATTTCCAAAATAACGTACTAATAATAATATGCCACGCTTTAATGGGATCGATCTGTCATCGCGGACAGGACTATTTTAGCCAACAAGCCTGATATCGTGCTGACAGATGAATTGAAGCGCCAGGCAGTGCTCGTCGACATCAGCGTCCCCCATGATGAGAACCTTGCGAAGGTCAAGAAGGACAAAGCTAGCAAGTATGTATAGACCTAGCACACGAGGTAACCGCCATGTGGGATGTTGATTCGAACACTATTGTCCCAATAGTCTAATTGCGAAGAGTCTCGACCAACATCTTAAGAGACTCTCGCCAAATCTTAGTATGACTGCGTCAAGGGTGAGATACAACAAGGTTCCCATCTCTGTCACTGTAACCACCGGTAGCTTAAGCCCTGCCTCGCTGCCAGCGGCACCATAGATTAGGTTTTATATAATGCCTTTATATTTTGTACGCGGTTGTCCGCTGGATGCGGGTGGCGCAGGGCCGGTCATTGTGGAAGTCTTTGAGGGAGGCCTATGTCCAGCAGTGGACGTCTTTCGGCTGTCATGATGATAAAGTAAAAAAAAAGTATTTTTTATTTTTCTCCACCACAAACTGAATAAAGAGAATAATAACACCAGCAGAAGGCGAGACATCGTCTGGCTGTGACAAAAGTCACGCCTGGACTCTCGGAGTGAGGTCGACGGGCTCAGCATACGGCCTCGCAGCCTGGAGCTCGCGCTTTGGGCTGGCAAAAATACTTGAAATCGTTTTGCCTATGATGTTCACCATCATGGAATTTAGGCACGTTGCGCACGTTCAAGTTTTAGGATATGAGTTTTCACTGCACCACCCCAAATAAGGATACAGTATGCGATTACTGATTGACACAAGGCGAAATAAATGTATGATGGTTTTTCAAGGATTATATATTCTTTATCTCATAAGCCAAATTCATTTTTTTTATTTGAAAGAAGGTACTTTCTGCATAATCTCATAGAAGCTTCCAAAAAATAAATACTTACACGCAAAGGGGATGAAATTACAAAGGTCCATGCGTCAAAATGGACCAAAAACCAACAGCTCAGTTACACTACCGCTCATAAGTATTTTGGCACCCATACCTTTTTCCATACATCTGTGCACAAAAATCGGCCAAGTGCGAGTCGGACTAGCGCACGAAGGGTTCCGTACCAGAAAAAAAACGCCAAAAACTACTCTCTTGTATGGGAGCCCCCTTAATTATTATTATTATTTTGATTTTAGTATTTGTTGTTGTAGCCACAATGAAAATACATAATCTGTGCAAATTTCAACTGTTACGTGTTAACTAGCTATTACGGTTCTTGAGATCTAGCTCGGCGAGTGGTAGCCATGAAAAAGGGCTAAAATATCACGTGTTTTGTATGGGAGCCCCCCTTAATTATTATTATTATTATTTTGTTTTTAGTTTTTGTTGTTATAGCGGCAACAGAAATACACAATCTGTGAAAATTTTAACTGTCTAGCTATTACGGTTCTTGAGATACAGCCTGGTGACAGACGGACGGACGGACGGACAGCGAAGTCTTTGTAATAGGGTCCCGTTTTTACCCTTTCGGTACGGAACCCTAAAAAGACTTTCAGAAATACACTGCCAAGTCACAGTCCCTTGACAGTTTTGCGTGCATTTTGCATTTTTTATTTAGGTGACTTAATGAGCCTTAAATCAGTGCCAGAGACTCCCCTTTTAAAATGGTTATTTTTGCAATTACTTAAATAACTACTAATTGCTGGTTCATAGAAAAGTGTAGTGTGTTTGTATGAACCAGCAATTATTAGTTATTTAAGTCATTGCAAAAAGAAAACTACCATTTTAAAATGTCTCTGGCACCGATTTAAAGATCAATAAGTCAGCTAAATAAAAAATGATAAAAGCATGCAAAACTGTCAAGGGAAGACTTGGCAGTGTATTTCTAAAAGTCATTTTTGTATACAGATGTATGGAAAAAGGTATGGGTGCCTAAATACTTATGAGCGGTAGTGTACCTCGTATTCAATCGTATTGACTAAAGAATAAATTGCGTCAAAATGGTCCTAAAAACAACAAAGCTGACAATTAGGTCAATAAATAGATCTTTAAATCTACTATTAGCATCGTATTAACTTTGACTAAAATATAAATATCTCAGTTCTGCGATGGAACTGAACTTGGTGCCCATAGAATTAAATGAAGTACACGTAAATACCTATTTAATGACATAAGCATAACTTTTATCAATTTAGGTACCGAATAACTGACAACATAAAAAAGTTGAAAACCTCCAACATTTTTATTTCAAACTGAACAGATTTTGATAAAACATGTCTAAAAACCATCGGTACAAAACATGCTTCCAAATAAAAAATCGCGGATTCAAATCGAAGTTACGATGCCACAGACAGACACACATATACATAGATACTAATGTTAAACTTATAGTAAAAATGATAATACAACAATGACAATCTTTGTTGCATGTTTTATTACTCTATGTGCAATATAAGCAATTTAATAGGTAACTAATTAATTATAATCGCATAATGTGTATTAATTTGCAATATTTATTTAGTAATATTGGAAACTTTAGGCTTATTTTGTACCCATTTTGTAAGTAACCGTAGGCCGTTTGTTTTCTAAATAAAAAATAAAATTGAAAAATTTTTAAGAAAAAAAAAACGACTTCAATGGGGGAGTCCGGTGAAATATTATTAATCTTAGATGGTGCACTCTTAGATTCCATACAATAAAATACAAAAATGGCTATAAGTATGTTTATAATGGTTATAGAAGACTAAGTACCCTCAATTCCTCATGAAATCATGGAAAAACCTTGCTTGCTTGACAAACAAAACGAAGAGAACAAATCGCCAAACGTGAACTACGCGTCGTTGAAGAGTTCCGTTCTGATCATCATCAGCAGTTCCACTTCATCAAATGTCACTTTTATGAATGAAAATGCTTGATTAGTTCATGAAAATACTAAAATCACTATTTGTGTGCCTTTCACATTTGAGGAGTTTCCTCGATTCCTAATGGATCCCGTCATCAGAACTCGAGCATGACAAAAATCAATCGTGAAAATAGAACTTGCTTAACAAACACAGCTAGAAGGACAAATCGCCAAACGTGAACTTTTCGTCGTTGAAGAGTTCTGTTCTGATCATTATCAGCAGTTCCACTTCATCAAATGTCACATTTTTGTATGATAATGCTCGATTTGTTGATAAAAACACAAAAATCACTATATGTTTGCCTTTAAGATTTGAGGAGTTCCCTCAATTCCTCATGGATCCCATCATCAGAACTCGAGCATGACAAAAATTAATCGTGAAAATAGAACTTGCTTAACAAACACAGCTAGGAGGACAAATCGCCAAACGTGAACTTTTCGTCGGTGAAGAGTTCTGTTCTGATCATCATCAGCAGTTCCACTTCATCCAATGTCACATTTTTGGATGCAAATGCTTGACTTGTTGATAAAAACACAAAAATCACTATATGTTTGCCTTAAAGATTTGAGAAGTTCCTTCAATTCCTCATGGATCCCATCATCAGAACTGTCTTTTGACAAAAACGGGACCAACTTGGATATATATACATACAATCAGAAAAAGAAATTATCAAATCGGTTAAGAAATGACGGAGTTATGGAGTAACAAACATTAAAAAAAAAAAAAAAACAAAAAAAAAACATACAACCGAATTGATAACCTCCTCTTTTGAAATCTTGAAGTCGGTTAAAAAAAACAAATTAGTATGAATATCTACGCAACTTCAGTATGCTGTCGAGAAAATATAAAATACCGCATTCATGTTGGACCTCGCCAAGTCGGGAAATACTTAGCTTTAATTATGATTGAGTAAAACGTATTTTCCTCAAGTTTTTAACCTAAATAATGTTTTAAATACTCACGATTTTGGCATCCTTAAACTCCATAAGCCTGTTCAATATAAAGTCCCCAAGATGCAAGTTAGCAGGCACCACTATGCCTGTTGGACCGTATACATATTTCGGATTCCGTAACATTTTGCACACAGCGTTGTTCTAGCACGGTTCGAATAATACTGAGCGAGTTACGTAGGTTGTTAAGTGGCAAGCGTAATCATAATCATAGTAGATTTGTTGTATAGTGTAGAGGTTGATGCACCTATGTGGTACTAGAACCATAATGTATACAATTGTACATATTGTTAATGTGTTCTAGAATGCCTGTCAAACAGCATTACTACTTACTAAAAACAGTTGATTAACCATTATGTTTCCTCATCTGGACTGGATCGGAATCACACGTTTTATTTAACTGTATATTATTGTACTAATTGTATTTCAGCACAGTAAAGAATACAACTTAGTAAATTACACAACTAGGGTGGTAACACAAGAAAGGCTGAGATTGCAGATTTTGCGGCCCGAGCTGTAGCCGAGGGACGTATATGTAATATATGCGATCGAGGGCTTTATTTATTATATAAATGTGAAAATGGGAGCCAAGTTCAATATTAAGAATATGCGATCCTTGGTTGTCGTCTTCACCGACAAAAGAATTGAGATCTAAATGGGTGCAAAGTTCCGTAGATTATCTGAAATGGTGTCAAGTCACTACATTGTTTACAGTAAAACTAATTTACATAATCTCTCAATCTCAATTTCCTTGTCGGTGAAGACGACAACCAAGCATCACATATTCTTAATATTGAACTTGGCTCCCATTTGCACATTTATGTTTTTGTATGTATGTATGTATGTAAATACTTTATTGTACACAAAACTACGGTAAAAATACAGACAAATTTTTTTGATGGCGGCATTTTCCGTACGCGTAGCGTGCGGTAAAAGCCACGTTTTGGCCAGGTGTGGCATAAAGTATTTAATTACAGCTACAACCCCTAGGATCCCTTAACAGTACCTCAGCAGTGCAAGCGAGGTTTTACAGTGGTTGTGTTGTATCTCATAATACGTTATATGAACTAAGACTGAAATGTGTATCTTGCACTTCACCTTTGATAAGATAAACTTCGCAATTGTTGAAACGTCAATACAAAATAATTGACAGCTGTTGTTTAATGTTGGTTACTATTCCGAATCGGGATTATCGGGGTTCGAATTTGTTTATAGTATAGTGTGCAAAAAAATATGTTTCTGAGACTTGGATGTTTTCTGTGTATTTAAGTATATATATACATCATCGTCTAGTACCCATAACGCAAGCCTTATTGAGCTTACTATGGGACTAGTGCGATTTGTGTAAAAAATGTCGCCTAATATTTAAACATATACATGATGGAAGAAGTTCCATTCAGTCGGACGGCGGGGCGGCAGTCTTCTAAAATATCCAACAGCTTTCATGGTATTGTAACATACTGCTTTAGAAAACTGTCAAGTTAAGGCTCAAAAAGCATTAAGCCGGGAATTAGTTTTACTGTAAACAATCTAGTGCCAGACTTGGCACCTTTTCAGATAATCTACGGAACTTGGCACCCATTTAGATAGCAATTCTTTTGTCGGTGAAGACGACAACCACGTATCGCATGTTTTTAATATTGAACTTGGCTCCCATTTTTACATTTATGTTTTGATGGGATTTTGTTTACGTTGTGACTCAATCATGTACTCGTAAATGGCCTAATGTTCGGCATTTGACCTGATACTTGAATCAATAAAATAAATATAAGGGTTTTTAGAAATAATTATTAGGAAGATGGATGGAAAGGTTGAAGGGGCAACTGACTTATCATATCATATCTTGATCATATTTCTACGATACTGAAAAAGGCCAAGAAGTACCCGCAACCGACGAGCATGTATGACGAGATGTATGGATGTGTTTAAAGTAAAAGTAAAAATAGTTTATTCTTCAAATTAGGCATATTACATGCACCTATAAACGTCAATAAACTACCACCGGTTCGGAAAATAAACCTCTGCCACGAGAAGAACCGGCGTAAGAAACTCGGCGAGGTGTCATTTTTTCAAAACAATATACATTGTATAGTTTGAAGGGAAAGAAGTATGTAAGTACCATAGTTTTTGGCGTTCTCTGGTAGAGACCAGAATAATTTTTAGAAAAAAAAAACCGACTGCAATGGGGGAGGCCGGTGAAAGATTATTATACTTAGACGGTGCACTCTTAGATTCCATACAATAAAATAAAAATGGCTATAAGTATGTTTATAATGGTAGAAGACTAAGTACCCTCAATTCCTCATGGAATCATGGAAAAATCTTGCTTGCTTGACAAACAAAACGAAGAGAACAAATCGCCAAACTTGAACTAAGCGTCGTTGAAGAGTTCCGTTCTGATCATCATCAGCAGTTCCACTTCATCAAATGTCACTTTTATTAACCGACTTCAAAATTTCAAAATTTTTTTAATGTTTGTTACTCCATAACTCCGTCATTTCTTAACCGATTTGAAAAAAAATTCTTTTGATTGTATGTATATATATCCAAGTTGGTCCCGTTTTTGTCAAAAGGCAGTTCTGATGATGGGATCCATGAGGAATTGAAGAAATTCCTCAAATCTTTAAGGCAAACATATAGTGATTTTTGTGTTTTTATCAACAAGTCAAGCATTTGCATCCAAAAATGTAACATTGGATGAAGTGGAACTGCTGACGATGATCAGAACAGAACTCTTCAACGACGAAAAGTTCACGTTTGGCGATTTGTCCTCCTAGCTGTGTTTGTTAAGCAAGTTCTATTTTCACGATTAATTTTTGTCATGCTCGAGTTCTGATGATGGGATCCATGAGGAGTTGAGGGAACTCCTCAAATCTTAAAGGCAAACATATAGTGATTTTTGTGTTTTTATCAACAAATCGAGCATTATCATACAAAAATGTGACATTTGATGAAGTGGAACTGCTGATGATGATCAGAACAGAACTCTTCAACGACGAAAAGTTCACGTTTGGCGATTTGTCCTTCTAGCGGTGTTTGTTAAGCAAGTTCTATTTTCACGATTGATTTTTGTTATGCTTGAGTTCTGATGATGGGATCCATTAGGAATCGAGGAAACTCCTCAAATGTGAAAGGCACACAAATAGTGATTTTAGTATTTTCATGAACTAATCAAGCATTTTCATTCATAAAAGTGACATTTGATGAAGTGGAACTGCTGATGATGATCAGAACGGAACTCTTCAACGACGCGTAGTTCACGTTTGGCGATTTGTTCTCTTCGTTTTGTTTGTCAAACAAGCAAGGTTTTTCCATGATTTCATGAGGAATTGAGGGTACTTAGTCTTCTACCATTATAAACATACTTATAGCCATTTTTGTATTTTATTGTATGGAATCTAAGAGTGCACCATCTAAGATTAATAATCTTTCACCGGACTCCCCCATTGAAGTCGGTTTTTTTTTCTTAAAAATTATGAATGAAAATGCTTGATAATCTAGCAACTACTAACTACGACTAAGTCCATGAAAATACTAAAATCACTATTTGTGTGCCTTTCACATTTGAGGAGTTCCCTCGATTCCTAATGGATCCCATCATCAGAAATTAAGCATGACAAAAATTAATCGTGAAAATAGAACTTGCTTAATAAACACAGCTAGGAGGACAAATCGCCAAACGTGAACTTTTCGTCGTTGAGTTCCACTTCATCAAATGTCACATTTTTGGATGAAAAACGACGCGTAGTTCAAGTTTGGCAATTTGTTCTCTTCGTTTTGTTTGTCAAGCAAGCAAGGTTTTTCCATGATTCCACGAGGAATTGAGGGTACTTAGTCTTCTACCATTATAAACATACTTATAGCCATTTTTATTTTATTGTATGGAATCTAAGAGTGCACCATCTAAATATAATAATCTTTTACCGGCCTCCCCCATTGAAGGCGGTTTTTTTTTCTTAATAATTATAGTTACACCTATTGCTACATAAATATCTTTTACCCTCACTAGCTCGGAAAGCCGTCTTTTATCCTTTGAAACAAGCGGGTAAAAACGCATTTTATCCACAAGTGGGGAAAGTAATTTGACCTTGGAGCGTGTTTGAGTAGCTTTTGACAGATAACAAAACGTAAAACGCTCATAATAGTGGTTCGTTTGATATCAATTATCATTAAATAAATGGTTTGAGAATTTAATAAAAAGTACCAAATTTAGCTTTATTTAATTGATTTTAAGTCGTAAACCATAAAATTCCATAACTAACATTTTATTAATAATGATATTGAGTATAATTGTGAACGCACAAGTTGAGTCGATGCAATTTCAAAACGCATCGTCAGAAATGTCATAATTATCAATGTCAATGTCAACTAAAATAAAATTTTCTCACCGACTCCGACTCACGAAATAAAAATAAAATATACACAACTTCCAGTTTTCTGTTATAATATCGTAAAAAAATCAGTGATTCCAGTGATATAAATCATGCCTGTGGAACTGTGTTAATTTGCACTTTCCTCGCTATAGTGAGGAGAAAAGTTTTGTGTTACACACGGGTGCAAAGTTGTATTTTACTTCTCGTGTGTTGAAATACTCGCTACGCTCAGGATTCTATTTTAGAACCACTCGCTTCGCTCGTGGTTCAACTATAGAATCCTTTCGCTGACTCGTGTTTCAATTCCACACTCGCGGGTAAAATACAACTTTGCACCCTTGTATAACAAATAACTATTTTGGGTTCTATAGTCAACTAGGAACCCTTATAGTTTCGCCATGTCCGTCTGTCGGTCCGAGGCTTTGCCCTGTGATTCTTAATGCTAGAAAGTTGCAATTTGGCATGGATATATAAAGCAAGTTGGCATGGACCCGGGTATGTCCTAAAACTGCGACCAAGACCACCGGGGGATGGGCAGCAGCATCCCTGGAGTGCGGTGGAGATACTGCGATCGCCAATCCGCATGCCAAGCGTGGCGATTATGGCATTTACCCCCCATGAAATTGGGGGAGGCCTATGTCCAGCAGTGGACGTCCTTTGGCTGATGTGGTGGTGGTGGATATAAAGCAATAAAACTGACAAAGTATTTTATTCAAACATAATATATCGTAGATATATGTAAGAGGAAGATTCGTTGAGTTTTAAACCTGCCTCGAACAGAAAAAATCGGCCAATAGCATGTCGGGCCATGCTCAGTGTAGGTTTCCGTAGTTGCCCAAATGAAACTTATTAAAAAATCAATAACGAGCGAAAGGGAATACATTCGCAGCGTTTCATACATCTTTTACTAAGAACAGCTCAAAAACAGCTTAACTGATCAAGTCCACTGTAGTTTTCGTTGAAAGGCTTTATTAAGATTTACTTTCATGATTTGTTTCCTATTTTTGGACCCATAGTTTAAAAGTTAAAAGGGGCGGGGGGGACATTAGATTTTATTTTATTACTTTGCCAGATTTATTGATTTCTATATCCATGCTAAGTTGCAGCTTTCTAGCACTAACAATCACATACCAAAACCTCGGACAGACAGACGTACATGGCGAAACTATAAGGGTACCTAGTTTACTACGAAATGTATCGGTGACGTCACGCCCAAAATGAAAGGGATAGAATATTTGACAGTATGGTACTGTTTTCGGTCATTGACATTATTTAAAATACGAACCGTGGTTTGTGTCAAACTGTAATAGTTATTTGTTATACAAGGGTGCAAAGTTGTATTTTACCCGCGAGTGTGGAATTGAAGCACGAGCCAGCGAAAGGATTCTATAGTTGAACCACGAGCGAAGCGAGTTTCGGTTCTAAAATAGAATCCTGAGCGTAGCGAGTGTTTCAACACACGAGAAGTAATATACAACTTTGCACCCGTGTGTAACACAAAACTTTTCTCCTCACTATAGCGAGGAAAGTGCAACATACAAAAAAACACAGTTCCACAGGCATGATTTTCATCACTGGAATCACTGATTTTTTACGATATTATAAAAGAATACTCTGAAACTTGTGTATAATATTTACGCGAGTCGGAGTCGGTCACAAGTTGTGTATATTTTAGTTGACATTGACAAGATGACATTTCTGACGATGCGTTTTGAAATTGCATCGACTCAACTTGTGCGTTTACAATTATACTCAATTACTTATAGAATTATAAGGTTTACGACTTAAATCATTAAATAAAGTTAAATTTGGTATTTTTTATTAAATTCTCAAACCATTTATTTAATGATAATTGATATCAAACGAACCATTAAAATGAGCGTTTTAAGTTTTGTTATCTGTCAAAAGCTACTCAAACACGCTCCAAGGTCAAATTACTTTCCCCACTTGTGGATAAAATGCGTTTTTACCCGCTTGTTTCAAAGGATAAAAGACGGCTTTCCGAGCTAGTGAGGGGAAAAGATATTTACAGTACATATGGTGCTATATTACCGCACGAGTGCGATAATCAGCAGATTACGTGCATATGTATATAAAAGTGGTCTTCAAACCGGATCTCGATGTTTTTTACGCCACAGTCGAAAACAATGGTCAATACACGCAGCACTGTGAGAAGAGAGCAGGAGAAGAAGAAGGCTAACGTGGTTGAACATAAAGCTTCTACTAGTGGAACTCAAGTGAAAAATGTTGAAGTGAAGGTGCAAATGAACAAAACGGTTGCGTTAGATGTCGAAAGTGTAAAATCCGAGATGCCTAAACCCGACGATATACCTGATGTACCTGCCAGTCGTAAATCTTCATCAAGAAGATCTTCAACATCTTCCCTAGAAGCTCGTAAAAAGAAGTTGGAACTACAAGCGGCCGAGGCAAAAGCACAAATACAAATGCAGCTTATCGACAAACGCTTAGCAGCGGACCTTGCCGAACTAGAAAATGAATACAGTCCACCGCCGTCAGTTACCGATAACCGGAGCGAGGTTGCTAAATGGGTAGATCGCAGTTTAAACGAATTGGAATCGCAACAAGTCACCAAGCAGAATAAATCTTCTGACCTGTTGTGCCCGCCGGCTGCAATGGATGCCGGCACTGATGATCCAATTAAACAGTTAGCCTGCGTACTTAAGGATATGCTCACTACCTCTGCCAGCAACAAGGGCGGATCCACCGTTGTGGGCACGATGGGCATGCCCACAACCTTATTAGACTTGTGACGTCACGCTTTTACGGTCTATTGAGATCGATAGGCTGATGGTATTAAACGCTATGCCTTTTTTTTTTAAATGTTTATTCACAAGAACATACAGTGTACAATAGGTGTTAGGTACATAATAATATTGCAGTTCCAGTCCGGTACATTCAGCCAGTTCAGGCATGTGAAAATTAAAATAGGTTCTTAATTTAACTAAAAATTACATTAGTTAAGTAAAAACTCATATCTATCCATGTCATAATAAATTCATAATTATAATATTTGATGTCATAAAGTTAGGCGTAATATTTAACAAGATAGAATTCAATACAAAAGTCAATTAGGATTAATTAAAGAATAAATTATGTCAATACAAAAGTCAAATTGATATCACTAAATTAATTAATTATATTTAGCAGATGTCAAAATCTATGTCCCAGAAATTCGTTTACAGTGTAAAAACAGTTATCGCATAATATTTTAAAAACTTTTTTCTTAAACTCATGACCTGATAATGTCTTTAATGATGACGGTATTTTATTATAGATTTTCACGCACATGTTGTACGCGCTTTTGTTCCTAAGGACGAGTCTGCTGTTTTCCGGTAGTGCTAGACGATATTTTCTTTGTGGCCTAGTTGTTTCTTTGTCAATTATGGTAAAAACTTCTGAATTAGCTTGAACAAAATTTGCTACTTCGAAAATATAAAGGCAAGGTAGCGATAGTAAATTAAGTTTTTTGAATAGTGGTTTGCAGGATTCTCGACGATTAACGCCACATAATGTTCTTATGCATCTTTTTTGAGCAATGAATGCGCGATCGGCGTCAACGGAATTTCCCCACATAATAATTCCGTATCTTAAAACTGACATGATATAGCCGTGGTACGTCAATAAGGCACTTTGTAATGAGACCGTGTTTTTAAGGCGCCACAGCGCAAAAATAAATTTATCCACCTTCTTGCAGACTATTTCTACATGGTCCTTCCAGTTGCAGTGTGTATCTAATGTCACACCTAGGAAAACTGTTTTATTTACTTCTTCGATTTCGTCAGAGTTATGTTTAATTTTGAGTTGTTTGGGCTTAGTCTTATATGAATAAAATTGCATGAATTTAGTCTTACCGAGGTTAATTTCAAGGTGGTTAAAGTTAAGCCAGTGGATAACATCTTTTAGTGCCCCGTTAATATCATTTTCAAAGTCGTCTATATGTTCACCTTCGATTATTATTGTGGTATCGTCAGCGAACAGGACGCAGTCATGTTTAATCGAATCTGGTAAATCATTTATGTATAATAAAAACAAGAGAGGTCCTAATATACTCCCTTGGGGGACGCCGTATGCGGTAGTTTTATAGCTAGAGCTGAATGTGGTTATTGTGCTATCGATAGTTCTATTGATTTGCGTGCATTGCTCTCTATCTGATACATAACTTTCGATCCAGGAGTAGGCTGGTCCTCTTATTCCATACTTGTATATTTTGTCTAAAAGGAGCTTGTGACAAACCGTGTCAAATGCTTTTGACATATCCAGAAATAGTACGCCAACTGGAATGCTTTTGTCAATGCATTTGGTAATTCTATCGTTTAGTTGAAAACAAGCTAACGCGGTAGACTTTTTTTTCCTAAACCCATTTTGTTCGGATTTTAGTATGTTATTTTGTTCTATGTAAGTTTCTATTCGCGAGTACATGGCTTTTTCGTATATTTTTGATAAAATGGGAATCAAAGCTATCGGTCTATAATTACATAATTCAGACTTATCTCCTTTCTTAAAAATGGGCTTTAAAATGGATTTTTTCAATCTGTTGGGAAATATGCCTTTTTCAAATGATATATTAATCAAGTGTGAGATATGGAATGAAAGTGGGAATGAGACTTCTTTTAGTATACTAGTAGGTATTTTGTCATAACCGGTAGACTGTGTGTTTTTGAGTGAGTGTATTATTTTGTGTATTTCGTGAGGTATGGTAGGCGACAGAAAAATACTTCGTTGGCAAGTTGGTAACTTGTTTGGATACTTTTGAACTGAGTCAGTTGTCTTAATTTTGTTTATATTTGTAAAATAGTCATTAAATTCCTGAGCTATGTCTTGCGGTGACTGTAATTTGTTTTTACATCTACCTGTAATGCTAGGTATCTCGTTGACAACTGGTTGAGCAAAGTTACGTTTTATTACACTCCATGCTGCGCGGCACTTGTTACGGGATTTTTTTATAAATGTTGTATTGTATATTTGTTGTGAGTGTGCGATACATTTTCTTAGTATGCTCGTATAAGTCTGAAATTCTTTTTTACTCGTAGTATGGTTCTTATGATACTGGTAATAAAGTTTTCGCTTCTTTAGACAACATTTCCTTAAAGAATCGGTTAACCATTTCTTTTTCCTATTTTGATTGGTTGTTAGTTTAAATCTAATCAATGGAAAGCAAAGATTATGAAACAGTATCAATAATTCGTGAAATATTTCAAAAGATTTATCTGGACATTTCACTTCATAGATTTCTGAAAATGATAAGTTGTTAATACAGTCTTGGAATTTTTTTATATTTTCGTCACAGTAATCACGCTTTTGTACGTACCTGTAGGGAGCCACTTTTTTTGTTCTACAATTAAATGTTAATGTTTGCGCTGTATCATGGTCAGATAAGCCTTAATAAAATAAAAGTAAAAACACAATGAATCGTGTGTGATGTGATGTCTGTCCGGATGTTCTCCTCTGGAGGTCGCATTTTTCAACCGATTCTCGTGAAATTTTGTGAGCAGGTTCGATAATTATATATATTTTTTTTGTGGAGTCAGTTTTTAGAAATTTTGAAATTTGAAATTTTTTAGGAGATCTACAGTTCACAGAGCCACTAGTTGTGGTTGGTATTGGTAGCCTAATTAAGTGCATCCTGGTGCATCTCACTTGCTGCTTCTGCGTCATACTTACGACTTCTGATACAGCATCAAGATACCTACCTATTTACCCAGTCTAGAGCCTATTGGCTTGCTGGCTACTAGAAAGGAAGAAAAAAGAATTAATTGAAATTGGTTTGGAATTTAATTGAAACTGTTTGACTATTTAATTGAACGAAATCGGGTCTGACTTCCCCCAATAATTAATTCCATTCCTAAGGCCAAAGTCCTGATGCGTAGGAAAAAGGATATAATCAAATTCAAAAGTCGTTCATGTCATGAGTCATGATTGTTCATGAGCGAGTTCGTACTCCGACTCACACTTGGCCGATTTTCGGGTGACTGTGACCACAACCTTTTTTGAGGGCTGGATCCGCGCCTGGCCAGCAACCATAACAAGAGTAGCAATTTACTAAGCCGCATCAGCACACCCAAGGAACTACCGCTGTTCGCTGGTGACTCATTGGAATGGCTACAGTTCAAGATGGCCTACGAAGAATCAACCCAGTTGTGCCAATTTAGTGATTCGGAGAACTTGTGGCGCCTACGAAAGTGCCTACGTGGCGCAGCCAAAGATGCTGTCCAGGCGTTACTCATCACGGCTACATCTCCTGAAATAATTATGTCCACGCTGGAACTACAGTTTGGGAACACAGATAGAATATTATCCCATATAAGGCAAGAGATCAATAAATTATATCCCGTGTCTTCAGATTATCACAAAGATATTGTGATATTTTCAAACAAAATAAAAAACTATATCGCTGCCGTACGTGCACTTGGCCGTGAAAACCATCTAGAAGATTCGAGCCTAATCACCGTTGTGTTATCGAAACTACCTACTATTCTGCTGTCTAAGTGGGCAGACTACAGCTTCGCGCACAACACTAGAAGTTATACGACTAGACTCGACCAACTATCGGATTTCCTTAACCAAGAAGCAATAAAAATATCACAGTGCAGTGTCTCTCTAATAAACCCGCCAAAAGACAATTATAGGCGTAAATATGCGGACAATAGTGCAAACTCACAAACAATACTAGTGCAAAGTCAGCAAACTAATACTAAGTGTCGTTATTGCCACGGACCTAATCATAAACTACCAGACTGTAAAAAATTTAAAAGGTCATTAAGAAAAGATCGTTGGAGCTACGTTAAGCGGTGCGGACTTTGTTATAAGTGCCTATCACGTCATCAAGATAAACAACTGTGCCCGGCACCCGTGTGCGATATCGATAACTGTGGCCTAGCGCATCACCGATTGTTGCATTTCGTGCCGAATAGTGAAAGACAGTCAGAGAACAATAGTAGTACAGTGCAAGTGACAGAAATCGAGACCGAGTCTAACTCTGAGGTAGTAGCGCATATGAACTCATCGTCGAAAGTTTTACTAAAAGTAGTACCTATAAACATTCATGGCCCGCGCGGCCTAATAAGTACTAGTTGTTTGCTTGACGACGGCTCTTCGGTAACGGTAATAAGCGTTAACCTTGCCGAGCGAGCGGGCCTGCGCGGGCGCCGGGAGTGCATGCGTGTGCGCGGCGCATGGGACAATTCCGAACTAGTGTGCGACTCCTACCTACTCGACTTAACGTTATCTAATCGAGATGGACAACAGTTTACGATTAACGCGCGAAGTGTTAAAGAACTTAATTTACCAAGTCAAAGTGTAAACTCAGTGAACTTTGAAAAGGTTACGCACCTGCAGAAACTTAAAAATGAGTTATGTTTTGAACAATTGAGACCGGAGATTTTGATTGGCCAAGATAACTACCACCTACTGTTACCTTTGGAAGTTGTCGCCGGTAACCCTCAAGAGCTGTGTGCCACTCGCTCAGCTCTCGGCTGGTGTTTACATGGAAGAGCCCCTGTACGTATGACGTCATCCGCGCGAGTACCACAGCCGCACTCAACGTTGTTTATCTGCGATAATGACGTAAGCGATGACGTTGCCGAGAACAAACGACTGCTGCTAGATCTGCACGAAGAAGTACGTCGTTCTTTCACATTTGACTCATTGGGCATAACCAACAAGCCTCGTGAAAACCAGAACGACGTATGCGCAATAGAAAAATTGGACAGAAGTGCTGAACTTATTAACGGAAGATGGTACGTCGGTCTGCCCTGGAAAAATGAAGACTGCGTCCTGCCCGACTCATATCTACACGCCATGTCACGACTTAAATCAGTGGAACGAAAGATGATAAAATGCGAAGGCTACAGAGAGAGATACAACGATCGCGTCCAGCACCTGTTTGAAAACGACTACGCACAAGAGTTACACAATAATGAAAAAACTAGTAAAACATGGTACCTACCTCATTTCGGGGTAGATAATAAAAACAAAAAGCGCCTCCGGCTCGTATTCGACTGTGCTGCTAAAACCAATGGCTTATCGCTGAACGATTACCTAAACAGGGGCCCGGATTTACTAAGGTCACTCTTTGGAATAATGTTGCGATTCCGAGAACAAAGAATAGGTATAACCGGAGACATACAAGATATGTTCCTAAGAGTGAAGATACGAGAAGAGGACCGAGATGCACTAAGATTTATATACCGAAACGAACCTACGGAGCCAGTAAAAACATACGTCATGACTTCGTTAATATTCGGAGCAAACTGTAGTCCTTTCGTGGCCCAGTACATAAAAAACAAGAACGCTCAGCGCTTTGAGTCTACGATGATGCCTGCCTGTGAAGCGATATATAACCAACACTATGTAGACGATTATATAGACAGTATTTCAGATGAAACAACTGCTATCGATTTAATAAAGAACATAAAAAATATTCATCAACAAGGCGGCTTCGAACTACGAAACTGGACTTCTAACAGTAAACAAGTCCTGGAATCCGTGCCAAAAGCAACCCTCGGTGAAGCAGCCGTAAAGTTCAAAGTTGGCGAACAGTATGAAAGCGAGAGGACCCTTGGTTTAATCTGGTTTCCACATGAAGATGCACTGGGGTTTGATGTTTCGTTCAAAAAGATCCCTGAAAATATAATTAACGGAACACAAAGGCCGACAAAAAGGGACATGTTAAGAGTTGTCATGTCCATATTCGACGTCTACGGATTTTTATCTCCGTTTACAATTAATGGGAAACTTATTTTACAACAATGTTGGCAGCTAAATATCGATTGGGACGACGAAATACCAGACGAAATTTAAGAAAAATGGTGCAATTGGGTTAGTTGTTTGAAATCACTACATGACATTAAACTGCCCAGATATTATTATAACGCAGCAAACCTGAACATGAACGCGCCGGCGGAATTGAACCCGGCGCCGACCGCCGACTCTAACCACCCAGCCGCTGCGCCTGCGCCCGGCCGGCTGCTGCCGATACCGAGCGCCAGCGCCGCCCGCTATACAAACCTACAGCTACATATGTTCTGCGATTCGTCTGCTAAAGCGATGTGCACCGTTGCATACTGGCGCTGGGAAGATAACTCGCATGTAAACATTGCATTTGTGGCTAGCAAGTGCCGCGTTTCGCCTAACAAGTTACAGTCAATACCTAGACTTTAATTAAATTCAGCTGTTTTAGCTGCTAGATTGGCTGACACTATAACGAAAGAGCACAAAATAAAAGCGGATCGAAGAATATTCTGGAGCGACTCGAGCACAACATTGCACTGGATAAGAAATAAGTCGCGCACCTATAAACCGTACATAGCCAATCGCTTAGGAGACGTAGACGAACTTACCTACACTGATGAATGGAGATACGTTCCGACGCACCTTAATATAGCGGACGTAGGTACACGAGAAGCATACGATGTTACTATTCTGCAGAATCAATGGCTTTATGGACCGGCGTTTTTATACGATAATGAGCGCACTTGGCCAAAGGATTTTTTGCAACCTGCAATGAATGAAATTGAATTAGAATGCATTTCAACTATACAAACTGTAGATAAAGACTTACCTGTTCCTGAGGCTACACGATTTTCGTCCTGGCTGCGTCTGCTCAGAAGTACCTACACAGTTTTGATGTTTATAAAAAAGTGTCGTAAACTTACCGATGACGTCACTCTCGAAACAATGGAGGAGGCCGAGCGCCTTTTGATAAGATATTCACAGGCGCAAACGTTTAATGAGGAGATTAATATCCTGAAAAAAGGAAAATACATAGAAAAAAGTAGTAAACTACTTACCTTGTCTCCTTATCTCGATGAGCACGGAGTCCTGCGCGTCGGGGGCCGGATCGATGCTGCCGCCGACGTGTCACCTGAAACAAAAAGACCCGTAATTTTGGACGGACGAGATTATATAACTAGACTGATCGTTAAATCTTACCACGTCAGCGCCGCTCATGAGAACCAGGAGACTGTCGTGAATAACCTTAAACAAAAATATTGGATTGTTAAACTACGTCCCACGGTGAAGAATGTAGCATCTAGATGTATGATATGTAGAATAAAGAAATGCAGACCAGAAATCCCGAGAATGGGTAACTTACCTGAAGCACGGATGGCTCATCACCCTATACCTTCTGCGGAATCGACCTCTTTGGCCCCCAAGAAGTTACTATTGGTAGAAGAAGGGAGAAGAGGTATGGAGTGATATTTACGTGTCTTACCGTGAGAGCTATTCACCTGGAAACAGTTGCTTCGCTGACAACAGATTCCTTGATTATGGCCCTTCGGCGCATGGTGGCTAGGAGGGGATGGCCTAAACACATCTTCTCTGATAACGGCACTAATCTGCGAGGCGCTGATGTTGAACTAAAAAGGGCAAGTCAGGAACTGCAAAATGACGAGGAACTTCAGAACACAGCCGTTCAACATGGTACGATATTCATTTTTTTAAATCTAAACCATCGTCATGATGTCACCTATCGACATGCAAAATGTGACCGTGATCAGTTGAAGCGTCTAGGAGGAGTAGGAACTCAAACAAAATATATCTGTCGCCTAATATAATCGTGAATAGAAAGAAACGCTGTTGTGTGAAATCTAGCATAATTTGAAAAGAAAAATGCAGGTAAAAATAAATTATGGATTCACAAAAAAAAAACAATATATTATTTACAAACTCACTACATCAATATATTATCATAAAAACTAAATACTTCTAAATCTTATCATAATTGAGCATTGAAAAATGATATATTATTTCTTTACCGCTGCAATAGTTTAGATTTAGCGGACACATGAAGAACGGGGCAATCTGCCTGTTCCCCTACTGCCAGGTGGATCCAGGATTTGATGAACTCCCTGCCCAGACCGCGCCGTATCTTGCGCCACATGCCACGCAGACACCGAACTCGCATAGGTATCGTCATTCAGCAAGTGGTGTTGTGTTCCATGAAATACATTTTTTAACCGACTTCAAGATTTCAAAAGAGGAGGTTATCAATTCGGTTGTATATTTTTACTCCATAACTCTGTCATTTCTTAACCGATTTTGAAAATTCTTTTTTCGATTGTGAGTATATATATCCAAGTTGTTCCCGTTTCTGTCAAAACGCAGTTCTGATGATGGCATCTATGAAAAATTGAGGGAACTCCTCAAATCTTAAAGGCAAACATATAGTGATTTTTGTGTTTTTATCAACAAATCGAGCATTTTCATACAAAAATGTAACATTTGATGAAGTGGAACTGCTGATGATGATCACGACGAAAAGTTCAGGTTTGGCGATTTGTTCTCTTCGTTTTGTTTGTCAAGCAAGCTAGGTTTTTTATGACACATTTTTGTCAAGCTTGAGTTCTGATGGAGGATTCCATGAGGAATTGAGGGTACTTAGTCTTCTACTATTATAAACATACTTATAGCCATTTTTATTTTATTGTATGGAATCTAAGAGTGCACCATCTATGTATAATAATCTCTCACCGGCCTCCACCATTGAAGTCGGTTTTTTTTTCTTAAAAATTATTTTTATTTCATGAAGGCTGTTTAGAGCTTGCTCCTTTCCTGTGCCATCGCCCGCAATTCCCGTCTCAGAATCTTGCCGCTGGGGTTTTTAGGGATTTCTTTCACAAAGCGCACGCCGCCACGCAAATGTTTCGGGTTTGAGAGCTGTGGACAAATGTGTTCATCAAATATTATGCTAAGTTCCTAATATAATAAAGGATATGGTTTTGTAACTAATCAGAATCATGTTTAAAAAACCCACCAGTTTTATGTTGTTCAACTGCTATAGCCTTACCAGAGTCTTTTTTGACCTGGCCATGTTGCGAATTTGTATTGGTACTAATTTATTTTAATGGCAAGACAAACTCTTTGACAACAGACGTTTTAATAGAAGTTGTTGAATGTCTTCGATGTATACAAACTTACATCAAAACGAAATATCCCGTAATTATAAAAAATATGCCGAAAATCATCCAAAACGATGTCAGAAAGTTTATTATGAATAACTATTAGTAGTTTTAATTATTTAAAAAAATGCCGAGGGATATATTTTTGTTGTAGTTTTATTTTTCTTTTCTTTTATGTCATGAATAAATGTTTTATTACCATCCTTATTTATTCTTTTTCACATGTTAGGTTTTTTACAATAAATTTATCAAATGTAAAATATAAAAATATACATACTAAATATAAAAAATAAAAAACCTAACCTAGAGTGCCGCCGGCAGCGAGGCGGGGCCTAAGCTACCGGTGGTTAGGGCGACAGAGAGAGGAACCTCCTGACTATCCGCGCCGTGTCCAAGAGTACCGCCTTCTGCATCTGACCCTTGACCCAGCCATCTAGCGAGAGTCTCTTAAGATGTTGGTCGAGACTCTTCGCAATTAGACCGTTCGCAGAGACGACTATCGGGACAATGATCGTCGAATCAACATCCCACATGGCGGTTACCTCGTGTGCTAGGTCTAGGTACTTACTAACCTTGTCCTTCTCGGCCTTCACGAGGTTCTCATCATGGGGGATGGTGATGTCGACGAGCACTGCCTGGCGCTTCAATCGATCTGTCAGCACGATATCAGGTTTGTTGGCTATAATAGTCCTGTCCGTGATGACAGATCGATCCCAATAGAGCGTGGCACGACCATTTTCGAGAACTGGCGCAGGTGTGTACTTATAGTACGGCACTTCGAAGTCCACAAGACCGTACAGAAGAGCAAGCTGCTGGTGAATAATCTTGGCTACCAAGTTATGTCTGTGCAAGTACTCGCCGTTAGCAAGATGACCACAACCGGAAATGATATGCCTGAGCGACTCTCCGGAACGGCGGCATGCCCGACAAATGTCGACTGTACCGTCCTTCAGGATATATTTCCGGTAGTTATTCGTCATTATTATTATTAATATTCCAATACACAATGTTTTGAAATTGGTTGTTGACATGACCGATACTGACATTTCATATTATAGTAAGTATTGATTGAATTTGTATAATTGGTTAGATTTAAAAAGTACACTTTTTTCTTATTCAGGGTAAGTTTACAATGGCAAATATATATAAAAAGAAAATAACGTTACCATCGCTGCCGCCAATGAAAAAAGGACGCAATTCAACATTTAAAAAAAGTTGATGTTTATGAAAGCCAATACACACGGTCCCGACTATACATGACGTATATACGAGTATGTATATTATTGCCATATAACATGCTGTTTCCAGTGACATTATCTCAGGTCCAAATAGGTAACGGTCAGGCTGTACGTAAAGTTTGCCTTTACATTCAGTGCAGCTTTTGTGGATTCGACTCAGTACCTTTTGGACTAAAAACTGCACCCTAAGAAGAACTATTACTTGAATGCGACTTCCTGATTTGACGGTAATATATAGATAGATTCTGTGGTGGTAATATGAGAAAACTGTCAGCTGTTATTCGAGTCAGTACCGCTTTTTTGCACCCCGACATTTAAATGAGTGCTTTCAGACGCATGCAGTACTGCCCCGCTTCTGGTCATATGCGCTGCCAACTCCCAAAAATGTATACCTACAATCCTTTGTTGACACCCCTTACTGCAGCACAGCAGCAGCAGTCCCTCGGGCAACCATCAGCAGTTAATTAGACGAAGCATTTGCGGCAGTAAGTTCCCCTGAAACCGCACCGTACGCAACCATTTAGGTTACCCACCCGTTCCGCTACAAACGCCTGCAACTTTTCAGCAGCACCCGGGGATCCTAGCTGTAGCACAACAAGTGAGCGCAACTCCTCTCTATCAAGCGCGTTGGGAATACCCTCTAATAATAACACAGCTTGTATACTTAAGGCTACTAATCCTTTTAGTGAGAAACTGCCGCAATTCTTCAGCAATTTGCTCCAATCTACCTAACTGCAGCTTGTCTTCACTTGCTTGATAGAGAGAAGACTACTGACGCTCTCAGCTAACGCTTAGCACTAACCTGTGCTCCAGGCTTGTCACCAGCCCAATGATACCAGTGGCACACAAGATTGATAGCAGAACGCTCGCACTCGCGAGACTAGATACTTGCGTTTTGTAGTCTGTGCCGGCTGCAGAACTATAATAATAGTCAAGAGCAATGGTATGGTACTGGTCTTTTCACACACGAATTTTTTTAACTCTCCAACAGTAACCTAGGCTCCAGGCTGTACCGCCACAAACGCACGCGGCCCCTCTCCAACGGGCGCGTCGTGCGTGCCCACTACGTTGCTAAGAACACAGCTTGTCAAGGATGCAAATCCGTTGAGTGACTAACTCCTGCAACTCCTCAGTTGGCCTATGCTCCAATCCCTGGCCTTACAGCGCCTGGTTTTTAATTAAATAAGAGGGGTACAAACTCTCCTAGCGACGAATTTCTGCAACTCTTCAGCAGTGGCCGGCGGCCTAGGCTGTAGTACGCCCACCATTTTACTAGAAACACAGCATGTATAGTCAAGGATGCAAATCCGTTGAGCGACTAACTCCTGCAACTCCTCAGCTGGCCTATGCCCCAATCGACTTTACAGCGCCTGGTTCTAGATTAAGAGCGGTACTAACTCTCTCAGCGATGAATTGCTGCAACTCCTCAGCTGGCCAATGCTCCAATCGACTTTACAGCGCCTGGTTCTAGATTAAGAGCGGTACTAACTCTCTCAGCGATGAATTGCTGCAACTCCTCAGCAGTAGCCTGCGCGCCAGGCTGTAGCGCGACGAACGCGCGCGGCACCTCGCCGGCGCGCGCGTCGGGCACGCCCACCACGCCCGCGTCGCGCACCGCAGCGTGCTGCAGCAGCACCGCCTCCACCTCCGCTGGAGCCACCTGCAACACAACACACTGTACTCAGCAGCATCCCTGGAGTGCGGTGGAGATACTGCGATCGCCAACCCGCATGCCAAGCGTGGCGATTATGGCATTTACCCTCCATAAAATTGGGGGAGGCCTATATCCAACAGTGGACGTCCATCGGCTGATATGGTGGTGGTGGTGGTTGGACACTGGCTTCCTCTCAATAATGAGAAGGCTCGGGCAGTAGTCCGAACGCTCACTTCGATGATTTAAGATAATCCAGTGCAGCTGGATCAAATATAACAGTATAAAGGGTGCACAAAATCCTGAATTTTCTCCGTTCACGAATGGGCAGCCAGTTAAGCTGACGACGAAAGGCGGATATATGGTCGTTTTTCTAAAGAAAACAAACCAAATGCAATTGTTTTGCAGCCTGACCAGTCTCGTAAGAAGTTCCTAGATAATGTTGGTGTAACATACATCGGCATTATCAATAATAGGTAAAACTAACGCTTGAATGAAAAGAGTTTTCGTGCTAGTTAGAAGAAAGTGCTTGAACCTATAAAATGATCGTAACATATTGGTGACCTCTTAATATCAAATTATATTCTGTACATAAGTTCCGAAAAAGTCATCGGTATGAGCCGATATTCAAACCCACGACTGCCGCTTGACGGTCGAAGCGCACGGAGCGCGGCGCAGCGTCGTTGCGTGGCGGAGGCGGTTTTCCGGTATATCAAATGCGGTCCAGGGGACGTCGCACCAAAAAAACCTCGTGGGACAGCGGAGCGGAGACGGCATTATGTGTAACATATGAAGCAGTAACCGAAACTATCGACAGTCCACAGTTTAGGAAAGATCAAAAATTCAAAACCGCTTCCGCCCCGCACCGCGCCGAGCATGACAGCATGTGGCTGTCTTGCTCGAAACTTGAAAGCTTGAACCACTTAGGTTACTGTTGCATCGCACTGCTGCCGATAACGTCGCCACAGTTGCCCCCCCCTCTCTCAAAACAGCGGGTCTTCGAAAACTCTGGCAACCTTATCAAGCAGAAACACAATACCATATATAGATAATGTTGGGATAATTCTGCTTGCTCTGTAGGTGGAATGAAAAATTCTCCAAACTAATGAGATTAATGATCATGATACTAACCTGGAAAGCCTTATACTTGATGAGCTCCTTCAGCCGATCGACAATATAGAAGTTTCCATCCTCATCATAATACGCCACGTCTCCAGTCCTGAAGAACCCTTCATCATCAAAGTCTTCCTTCCGATCCTTGCCAACGTAACCCTTCATGACCACGCCTCCCTTGACGCAGAGCTCGCCTTCTTTATTAGGGCCTAAGGGTTCTTTTGTCTCAATGTCTATAATCTGGAAATTTGGAAGAGTCTACTGTATATCACTAAAAAGTTGTTTTAACCTGAATGTGGCTTTCCTTAAAAGTAAGCGTCCACAGTTGAACACCGCGCAGAGAATGGATCGCACGCATCAAATTTTAGTATGTTTTGTATAGGAACCACATAGGAACTCTTACAACAGTGTCCATTGATTCGTAACGCAAGGACCGCATGCATCGGTTTATCGGTAATGCCGACGCAGATGCTCAGACGGGCATATTTTACGATGCATGAAGAATTGAAGATGACTTCAAAAGGGTTGCCGATCAGAGGCGGCTTCGCTTAGCAATCATTACCACAAAATGTTTTTTTAAACCTGACTGTGTCTTTATTTGCCGGGCCCATTAAAGCGATAGGAATGCGTAGTGGAAGGGTAGCCTGCGGAAAAGCCAGGGAAAACTTTCGACACTACCACACGGGCGGAAGTGAAGATGGGTCAGTGTGGGATGTCCCATAGTGACCCATCGACCATGTCGTATATGTATACGACATACATACAATAATAATAAAAATAATATCTGATATCGTGCTGACAGATCGATTGAAGCGCCAGGCAGTGCTCGTTGACATCACCATCCCCCATGACGAGAACCTCGTGAAAGCTGAGAAGGACAAAGTCAGCAAGTACCTAGACTTGGCACATGAGGTAACCGCCATGTGGGATGTTGATTCAACGATTATTGTCCCGATAGTCGTCTCTGTGAACGGTCTAATAGCGAAGAGTCTCGACCAACATCTCAAGAGACTCTCGTTAGATGGCTGGGTCAAGGGTCAAATACAGAAGGCGGTACTCCTGGACACGGCGCGGATAGTCCGGAGGTTCCTCTCTCTGTCGCCCTAACCACCGGTAGCTTAGGCCCGCCTCGCTGCCGGCGGCACCCTAGGTTAGGTTTTTTATAATGCTTTTATATTTTGTATGTATATTTTTATATTGTACTTGTATAAATTTATTGTAAAAATCTAACTTAAGACGAAAACATAAATAAGGTGAATAATAATATAATTTATTCACACAAAAACCCTAAGTATTAAATTTATACATCTGCCAAACTGCAGAACAGTTTGTTGGCAGAGGGAGTCCCTTACAAAACTATATGGGTACGATTCGCTTAATATTTTCTAAAAAATACATTATGGAATTAAATCTAATTGTTGGTTTTGGTATGACTTCCGGTACAATTTCCAATTTGGATTTTACTATGTTTAAAATAAACTTAAAATAAACTAATTTTCCTTGATAATCTAGAGTGATTTACATATATTTTAAGTTCATCTTTACCGAACTGCTCTAAAGCCAACAACAGCACTACTTCCTCATGAACCGGCAAGATACGGCATTACACAAATAGTTCCTCATAGTTACTTTTCTTACAGCGTTTTTTTAGTTTTTTTGTCCACTAATAGTATCATAAAGCGTATCTGTAGTGAGTTAATCCTGTCTAGATAAGTTTTAAATGTCCTACCATAGCATACCAGTCCATAAGAAAGCAGTGAGTCTGCCAGTGCATAGTATGAAGTAAACATAGTGGCCCTATCCAATACAGGTTTTAAGTGGTGAAGTTTCACAAGTACAGTTCTTAATTTGTCACATAACTTATTGATATGATTTTTCCAGGAAAATTTTCAATCTATTAATAAGCCCAAGTACTTGTACTCTGACACAACCTCGATGCGATGCTCTCACACTGACAGTTCTGTAGCGCATTGTGCAGGCACTCATACGTGTGGCCAATTACGCGCGGCGGCCGCTTTACCTGTCTACTGTACGGGGATCGGACATGCATACATTTCGTTTTATTTATGTTGATAACAATTCCATTGTCGTGTGCCCATTTAATGATATTAGTAAAATCCCTTTGTATTTTGTTTTCTACTAGAGACAAATCTTTGAACCACATTGCATATACTATTCATGCACATGCATAACATAGCCGGGGCCGAACACGGAGCCGGTCGGCACGCCATGACGCCACACGTGACGTGCGCAGGCGCGCCGCTGACGCCGTCAACGACCGTCTGGAGGGTTCTGTCCGTAAGGTATGCGCGCAGCCACCTGCTCAGTGGGCCCGCAATACCACACTCCTCCATAGCCTGAAGCAGCTGGTGGTGACCCAAGGTATCAAAAGCTTTTTTGAAGTCTATGTACACCACCACCACCTGCTTCCGTTGCCCCAGATACTCGTTGACGTCGTCCGCGAACTGCGCCAGAACCGTCGCCGTGCTCCGCCCGCGCCGGAAGCCATGTTGTGAATTAGTTATAATACTATTCCGTTCCAGAAAAGTACTTCTGTTAAACTATGTATTTTTCCACAATTTTATTAACTTCGGAAAGTATCGCTATAGGTCTGTAGTTAGAATATACACTATGAGATCCTTGTTTATATATTGGACGAATTAAAGCTGCTTTTAGAGTAACGGGATATACTCCCTTCTCCACACACAAATTAACAAATAACGCTAACACTTTACTTAAGTCTTGCTTTACTAATTTTATATCCTTCATCCGTATTTTATCAAGCCCAGGCGACTTCTTAACACTTAAGCTATTTATAATTTTTGCTACATCCTCATACCTCCTCTGGACAAGCTTTTTTAAACCTTAATGAGACCTCACTATTTTTAACATATTGCGATCTATCCAAGAAGTTATTATTACAGTCATGCTTAATACTTACGATTTCTTTGGTAAAAGTTTCGGAGAATGTTTTACATATTACTTCGATTGTTTCTAATTTACCTAACTACCTGTTCTTAGGCACCTGTGCTATAAATGCAGTTTTTCTGGTTACTAAGATAGATGATATGGTTCTTAAAAACGGATCTTTGTATCTCTCCTAGTTTCAGACTTGCCCAGACATGCCCATCTAAATGACAAACCTGAATACCACTTAAAGTTGAGGCATTAAGTCCGCCATTTGTACTGATTAATTTCTGCAATAAAGTTTAAATACATGAATAAATGAATAAAAGCGGTTAAATACACGTATAAAGTAGCAGTCCTTCTTCAAGGGTCTGCTTAATAATACCACTAATTGCTCTTCAAGGATATGGTGTTGTGTTTCCGGTGGTTAGTAAGGACGTGAATATCGAACCCGTCCCGCCAAGTGAAGAAGTCGCCTTTAATAATTTGAGAATTGTTGTGTTGACAGCTAGAGACAGTGCAAGCCCCTCACATAAAACACAGCGCATCGCATTTTTGGGAGCAAGAGCCATTACTCGCTACCAGGAACGCAACACACCTACATAGCAAGTAGTCGTGTTATTCTGGCTGTGGTTTTATACCAGGCGCGGCTCACTCGGTGACTTCATCGCGCCGCTGCAAGTATGTAAGTATGTACAGTCAGCTGCCCATATTGCGGACTTATAGCATGGCCTAGCGCTAAGGCCCTGACCCCGAAAGAGCGCGTTGCGTGCGAAGAGATGGCCACGCTTAGGCACGTTTGGCATACCTAAACGGGGGATTAGTTAACGGTGGGCCATCTGTACGTAGTACTATTACTTATTCTGTGCTTATGTGTGAAGATACTCCTCCAGTTCGAATGTTCCAAACACCAGCGATGATCCCCTGTGCCTTCTCTCTTACCTTAACAATAACGCCGTAAGTCGCTCCTCCAACGCACCCCGGCTTGGGATCAAAGATGTTGGTATTCATTGTAACAGCCAGCGTACACTCTGTCATGCCGTAGGCTTGCAGTACTGGCATTGCGTTCGGGAAGCTGAAATCACACGAAGATATCATTGGATGGATCATTTGAGTGCATATTACGTTTGAGTGCATTCTTAAGTTTGGAAGAAGGCAGCATTAGCATGTTTTTATGCGACTGACTGGGATCTAGATAGTACTTCTTCGAGCTTTTTGAACAGTTGCTTATATTTTCTTGCAAACGTTCTCAAATGGTTTCAAAATACATATATGAAGAAGAAGAAGAAGAAGAAAAAGCATTTATTTATGACAAACAGAAATACATATAAATAGTAGATAAAAATAAGACTAACATTGTTTGCCAGAAAAGGGCCACATCTCAGCATGAAGCTGGCAAAGCCAGCGCTGTTCTTCCGTTATGGCCCAGGTGCAAGTCACAGATCGTTGACGAGGCGGCTGTACTAGTAACTTAACTTTAATTTCTAATAGTTACCTAACAATATTATGCAATGAAGAACAAAAAGTAAATGTACATACGCGCATACCACACATAAACATGCTTAAACTATTCTTAATCCATGGTACAAACTTCCAAAAACGAAACACAAACTACCAAGAAACTAAACGAAACTTCACTGTCACGCCGCGCTGAGAGAAGAGAATATTATCACTGGACTCTTTTACGTCACAGATGTCACAGACCACATTAAACTTAAATTCTAATTTTAAAATTTAGATTACCTACTGGACAAGCAATACTACAATTGCAAAACGAAAAACAAGCAATACAAGGCACAAAATAGCACAGAATGATTGGCTTATGGGTCATATGATCAAGTTTATGCCCTGATGAAATGATGCTGACCTATGTTTGCCTGCTTTGTCCGTGGGAGTGATTATTAGATCCTTTTCAATTAACTACGGCTTAGACAATGGACTTACATTTCTGTATAGCATTGCTGAGTCCATAGCACACGACCATGACAGAACTGGCGTCGTATTTGATAGATTTTTCTTTAATAACCACGTCGGTGGCAAACAAGCGTACGGCCTGGTGGTAAGCGTTAACTGAGGCCTACTTGTTTTTCTTAAAGTGCCATCTTCTACTGGAGGTCGGCTACCATATGGGCCATACGGAATTTTGTCACGGCCACGCGGAAAAAAGATCTTGTGCTCAAGTGCGAAGATTCTTGAGCCACGAATGGCGCCTTCTTCCGGGTCTTTTTCCTTGGATCTTCCCTATATATGAGTTGCAGCAGTTCATATTTCGAATTACGCATTATATGGCCTAAATATTGCAGTTTGCGTTTTTTGATAGTTCTGAGAACCTCGACGTCACTATCAACCAACTGCAGCACTCTTTCATTCGTTACTCTATCCGTCCATGATATTTTCAATTTTTTTCTGTATATCCACATTTTAAAGGCTTCTAAGCGATTGACCGAGACCTACGGACGCTTGCAACTCCAAGGGTGCCACATGGTCATTGCCGACACGTCTCCACCGCCATACTCTAGTCCTTCGGGAAAACTTTGACAGGGAGCTCATTCCACCACTATTCAGAGAGGAAGTTCGACGGACTTGGAATACTAGATCCTTAAACTATGCCATCTATGGGGACTGTACTTACATTTTCTGTATAGCATTGCTGACTTCCCTACTCAATGGGGCAGCACCGCAGTACACGAGCATGACAGAGCTAACGTCATATTTGATATCCGTCTTCATTAGTGCAACTAGTATAGGGGGCACCACTTGAGCTACGGTCACCTGGAAGTTACAATTATTATACCTATTAAGCTAATACTGGAAAGTAATAACACAATCACAATAACTGACACTTTCCTGATACACAGGGGAATCCAAAATATGTGGCTTGGCCGTTTCGCTACCGCCACATGCGCAGCTAAGCATGGCCACAGTATGCCTTAGAGCATACATAACTGGAGTGGCCATCAGCGCATCTTACCAAACATAATTTAAAAAAAAAACCGACTTCTATGGGGGAGTCCGGTGAAAGATTATTAATCTTAGATGGTGCACTCTTAGATTCCATACAATAAAATACAAAAATGGCTATAAGTATGTTTATAATGGTAGAAGACTAAGTACCCTCAATTCCTCATGAAATCATGGAAAAACCTTGCTTGCTTGACAAACAAAACGAAGAGAACAAATCGCCAAACGTGAACTACGCGTCGTTGACGAGTTCCGTTCTGATCATCATCAGCAGTTCCACTTCATCAAATGTCACTTTTATGAATGAAAATGCTTTATTAGTTCATGAAAATACTAAAATCACTATATGTTTGCCTTTAAGATTTGAGGAGTTCCCTCAATTCCTCATGGATCCCATCATCAGAACTCGAGCATGACAAAAATTAATCGTGAAAATAGAACTTGCTTAACAAACACAGCTAGGAGGACAAATCGCCAAACGTGAACTTTTCGTCGTTGAAGAGTTCTGTTCTGATCATCATCAGCAGTTCCACTTCATCCAATGTCACATTTTTGGATGCAAATGCTTGACTTGTTGATAAAAACACAAAAATCACTATATGTTTGCCTTAAAGATTTGAGGAGTTCCCTCAATTCCTCATGGATCCCATCATCAGAACTGCCTTTTGACAAAAACGGGACCAACTTGGATATATATACATACAATCAAAAAAATAAATTTTCAAATCAGACTTTATCGACGATATATTTAGACGTAATCAGAAGCTAATTTTTCAGACTCTACGCATGATCGCGTTTTAAATGCAATAGTTGTTACATCGAATAAAACAAGTTTATTTTTTTTAAAAATCACTAGAATACTACATTACGATACAAGTGCAGTAAACAGGAAATTCGCAACGAGTGGTGATAAATTAAAACACGACCGAAGGGAGTGTTTTAAATCGACACAAGTTGCGAATTACCTGTTCGCACGTGTATCGTACAACGTTTTACAGTATATATATAGCTATTTAAAGTTTAGACATATGCACGTAATCTGCTGATTACCGCACTCGTGCGGTAATGTAGCCCCATATGTACTGTAAAAATAATAACGCCATACTTACATCCTGGTCACCCTATCAATTTTGACACACGTTGTATGAGGGATGACAAGACGTCGTGTGGTGTAGGGTGGCCAAGTTGTATGTAACGTTTTTTTCTGTTTATAATTTGAGAAATAATACTCAATATTGCAAGTAGTAACTGTGATTTCATCTTTATTGAGTTAGTCATTCAATACTTCATCGAGTCAAATTGTTTCTGATCACGTCTCCGATGTCACCTGTATATTGCCAATTTTTGCGGGGGGCGAGGTAACACACATATATTATAAAAAAAACTACGCACGCTTACAATATATTGTTCCATTACTATGCACCCCACTAAAACAATCAACTCACGCACATTCAAAATACTAAAGTTGAACAATAAAAGTCGACCTTATTTTCGTTTACGTTAGATCCATTATTGTATTGTGATATGGTCGAAATAAATGAATTTATTATTATTGTACGTCTTTTCCATATCTCGGGACCATGGGGTCCCGGACCTTTGGAAGTCTTGCGTGGGGCCCAAGCCAACAGCGCAGACACAGTATATAGATAATATTATACTGTGGCGCAGAGGCCCTTTAAGACAAAAATAATCTAAAAGTAAGGGATACACATGGCGGATACCATCTCCGAGCGACATCCGAACATCCGAAGATGGTCCCCGCCAGGTGCAAAGACTATTGCAGTGCATCACTGTGCTGCGATGGAAACTAAGGTCATGGGCTATTGTGTTGAATGTTGGATGGGCTGGATAATGGGCTATTGGAGGAGACTAGCGGACACCTGCCGTGACAATCAGTCTCAATATTGTAAAAGGCAGGCGGTGACTCGCCAGCTCGCTGAGTGGGCCCCACATAACTGGCAACATCTCTTTGAGCGGCTGTAAGGTTGTCGAGAGGTGAGTCTGCGGTAGCCAGATCCCGGTAATCCGATCAGCAGGCCGCCGGCGTTATGCCATTTTACACTTCCAACCTGGAGCATAGGTCTCGCTCTTGCGACTCCACTCTGGCCGACCAATTAACGCAAGCACAGAGGCGAGGGCCAGATGGAAAGGGCCCTCTGGAGATTAGGGGTCCGCGGTGTCGCCACTCACCGTCGGCTCGCCACAAGCTGCCCCCGCGGGCTTATTATTATTATTATTATTGGGTTACTATCGGATGGCCAAATTGAACAAAGTCGATAAGGACCATGTTTCAAATAAATTCTCATAAACAGTAGTCCTTATTTCTTTAAATACGGTGACGTCAAAGTGACGTTTCACAGCTAGCCCTAATGGTCAAGCACGAATGTTTTTAAATTGATTTTGTAATCGATGCTCGATTTACCATTTCAAATAATTCTTGAATTGCGCATAAAATTATAAATAAAGCAAAAATATGCTTACAGTATGTGAAATTATCATGAATATTTTTGTAAATTTGATAAAGTACAACGTTTTATTACCCTAAACAGCTGATAAAGGTATTTTCACGGAGCTCTTCACACGCCGAAAACGATTTCGAGACTGACTTATAATCGATTAATGAAGTAATTTTTAATAATTTTTTGCACATTGTACCTATTTATTGGCAGAGGGGTAAGTATACTAATGGCTACTCCAGTTATGTATGCTCTAAGCAGTATACATATAGCCTATAATATATATATATATATATATATATATACTGTGGCTTGGTCTAAGGAAAAATGTCTGCTATTCCGGTTCGTGACACAAACCTACGTCACTGTACAGCCTGTGCACACACGAACTTACACTTTGACCGCCGATCACCGATAGGCTTGTGTTACTCGCACAACGAATTTTTCCCGGAGTGTCATAACTCATACCTTGTATTTTGTATTATTGTGTCATGGGCGTAAGGAGAAAAAATTATTCAGTGTTCATTGCTTTTCTGTTATACAATAGTTCTTGTAAAATCGAAACGGCCAAGCCACATGTTTTAAATTGTCCCCTAATATTTAATTATTTTTATATTACATTATTTTTTAAATAAAACAGTACATTGTATGTGTGTATAAATATTTGTTTTTATCTATGTATTTATTATTAATTACGTACTGTACTGTGTCCTATAATTGAGGTGTGATTGTGAGGTTACATTGAGACGTTTACAACGTAGGTGGCAAACAAGCTAACGGCCTACCTGATGGTAAGCAGGCACCATCGCATATGGACGCTTGCGACTCCAGTAGAATCACAAGCGCGTTGCCGACTCTTTATTAACTTGAGGATTAATTATTCTGACAGCTAGAGACATATGCGGGCCCCTCACTCTCAGCACAGCACATCCTCGGGAGTTCTTGCTTTCGTACAGTATCTAGTGCCTACGTCAAATCTTGACATTGAATAGGTACCAAAGTGGATCCCGGGCTCCTCTAGGACATAACCGGGAAAAACGCCGAGAGGATGATGACGAATAGTCCCGGAAGGAAATTAAAATAGAGTTGAAAAGTGAGCCTTTTCATTCCGTGACTGTACAAACTATACCTACTTATTGATTGTCATTGTCGTTGTGAGGTACAATCAACAGCAAATGTAGATAATCATTTCAGTACTTTATCGAACTAACGTAACAATACTGCGACAGTTGGGATTCGTTAAATTGAATTACAAATGTAATTTCAATTATCAACTCAGTAATTTCAATAACATGTAATTGCAGTTACATAACATTCAATTACTAGTAATTATTTTAATTTTTTTTATATATAAAATAGGTAAGCTGTGGTCAAATACCACTATCTCACCTGATGGTAAGTGACGATGGGGTCGAGGGTGTTACATGCGTACCTAGATAGTGCCTATTCACTCTCGTCTTGAAAAGATCCAAGTTATAAGTATGTGAGAAAAGATTATCCTGAAGAGAATTCCACTCCTTTGCAGTCCTCTCAAGAAAACTACAAACAAAGCGCTTCCTTGGTAATGCGGTAATTCAATGTTCGTAATTGAATTAAATGTAGTTCATCTAATTACAAAACTAATCAATTAATTACGCCCAAAACTGGTTGGGAGGATTTGGGTGAGGACCAAATTTTTGGACCACCGTTAAGGCGTTTAATTCGCCTACAATTTAATTGATTCCGTTGTGACACGAAAGTTACCCATATAAATTGTATGACAAATTTTCGTGTCACAGCGGAATCCATTAAATTGTAGGTGTATTAAATGCCTTAACGATGGTCCAAAAATTTGGTCTTCACCCATTTACGTTGCTTAAGTATCAGAAGAGTTTGTAAATCTACCTTATACTTCTCAATCGTTCTCAAATACAGGTCCATCTCGAATCTCGGAAGGTACACCAAAGTCCGACCCCCTGCCAAGGCTAAGAGCCCCGCCATCAGACCCATAGTGTGGAACCACGGGTTCACGTTCAAAGCTATCGGGTCGAATGGGGGTTCCACTCTGGGACTGCAAAGAGAAGAAACATCACATTAAGAGTCCGTATCGGCCCAGAAAAAGTTCGATTCTAGGTATTATTACACGTCTCCGAGCGATAATTGAGAAAACAGTTGTTGGATTGAGCCAAAATATGGTAAACTGAGTGCTAAATGTAAACAATTTTGCCACTTATTCAACTTGAATTGAAATTATCTTTCATATTATACAATAAAATCTTGAGGCAAACGAATATGACCTCAAAAAGTTTAGCGAAATCAGCAAACGGACTCTTTAAATCGATCATTGAGTGAAATTACAGGACTAACGCTTAACTGAGTCTGTTTCTGAAGTATGGAAGCGGTACGGTAGTGGTCAAAAATTCGCCAAAACTAATTGACGTAAATAATGGACCTTAGAAATATAACAAAGTATTTTCTGTAGAGTTGTTTTTTTAATATTAGGAGATTAGACGGTATTAAGAATGCAGGCGTACTCTCAACCCAGCGTATTCTCGGGAGCTCAACTTTCTCACCGCCAGAAGCACAACACCACACTTTAATTATGAAGGGTATTTTTTTTTATCAAAGAGGGCTTGTCGCCAGGCGAACATACCGTCCCGTAAGGCCAACAAAATTATTACATAAAAGAAAAACTTATACACGTATCAAAGCTACCTCTGTTAATTTGTACAAAATCTCGGCTTCATCCGACACAGGAAAACATCAGACAAAATACTATTTAGGAATCCCGTGTCTATCTGATTCCTCTCGAACCAGGCAGCTCTCAAAGGCTCGGTCCGAACACACTCCGTCAGTCTTTCCAATTCTATGCCAATAGAGCTCGATGGCGTAACGCTACTGGTCGGCTCTGATTTCCGATACCTCGGGTTCATCATACAGTATATGTGTATACTTAATGGCGATATTGACCGTGACATCAAAAATCGAATCAGCGCAGGATGGATGAAATGGCGACAGGTCTCGGGAACCATATCCACCACCACCACCATATCAGCCAAAAGACGTCCACTGCTGGACCTGCTGGACAAGATAGGCCTCCCCCAAATTCACGGAGGATATATGCCATAATCGCCACGCTTGGCATGCGGGTTGGCGATCGCAGTATCTCCACCGCGCTCCAGGGATGCTGCTGCCCATCCCCCGGTGGTGTCCGCAAAGGTGACAGATGAAAAGAGATTGCATGTTACGGAGATGAGAATGTTGAGATGGATGAGTATTGAGTGGCGTAACAAGAATGGATCACATAAGGAATGAGTATATAAGGGGAAGCCTGAAAAAGGCACCCATAGATGATATGTTGAGAGCTAATCGTCTACGGTGGTATGGGCATGTTATGCGGAGGGATGAAAGTCATGTGACAAGAAAGGTATTAGGCATGAATGTGGAGGGATGTAAGAGGAGGGGTAGGCCAAGGAAAAGGTGGATGGATTGCGTGAGAGACGATATGAAGAGGAAGGGTGTGAGTGACGAGATGACGGGCGATAGAGAGTTATGGAAGAAAAAAACATGCAGCGCCGACTCCAAGTGTAACCGTTTTTGAGTTATTGCTAAAAACTGTTTTGCCCAAACAAAAGTGCCGTGAGTTTCTTATAAAGATACGACCTTTTTTTATTTAATGTAATGTATAGTGGTTTTAAAAAATATATAAATATAAAAAAAAATATATTATATGGTACCTACCTGGTCGATGAAGGGTAATTTAAACAACCCTAACCGCGTTTGAGCTCGGTTCACTCATTGCCCGAAGTCATAAAATATCATATTTCTTTTATATTTTTCATTTTTTAAAAACCATCTAAACTATTCGTAACTATCCTTCAATGTTGCATACCCACAAAGTTCTATTTATTTTGGAGATGCCATTTCGAATACGAGTATGTAAATATTTTTACAAGCGGAAACGTCCACTTAGCGGAAATATAATTTCCAAACGAAAATGAAAAATTGATCACCCCGGGCGGGATTTGAACCCGAGACGTTTGGAATCCCTCCATCGCTCTTTCCAACTGAGCTACCGCGGGTTATCCCGAGGCGATGAATCCTTCAAAGTAGCGACATCTACCGTCAAAGTTGCCACAACTTCTGAAACGGCACCAACGTCCAGATTCCAGAGGTCGCGGGTTCAAGTACCGCCCGGGGTGGTCATTTCTAATCTATTCCTAAAAAATGCATGCAGAAATCGAGGCTACTCCCGCCCATTGACGTCAGTTTTACGCCGCGTAGCAACTACTTAATTTTTTTTCTCAAACATGCAATGAAATGTTTATGTTATGTTCCTTATAATAGGCTGCGAAGTATGACGTTTCAAGTGCGGATAGGACAAGAGGTTGTTAATGGAATTTCATACAAATCTTGCAGGCATAGGCCGGCAAAGTCCTCTTTTTTAATTTCCATTCCAAATAAATTTGTTGCATCATGACATTCTGCCACTATGCGTATTAAAAATAGAACTTTGATTTTATTGTTGTTTATTTCATTACATGTTTGAGAAAAGCACTATACATACCTTGGCGGGAAATATGGGGTTGCCCGCTTTAGACCTATCCGGCCTCGCTTCTTTCGGCCGTCTTCGACCGGCAACCCCTTTCGTCCCGGCCTCTGTAGTAATGTACTATTATGATTGACTGACCACCGATTGGCCCGGCCCTAGTCTCACCTGGTGGACAGCGATGACAATGCCTATAATGTTGCTCACTAGTTCAGGAATAGCCTATTCATTCTTGTCTTGAAGAAACCCAGTTAAACGTTAGACCCCTCGTATTATAATAGAGAGATACCTACTCACTGGCAAAACGTATTCAGACAGTTCAAATGCGTGAGCATAGCTCCTTTCGGAAGTCCCGTCGTCCCAGAAGAATACAAGATGAACGCCAAATCATCCTGCCCCCTTACTTCAGTGGCCTGGAATTCGTCAAAGTTCACATCGTTTTTCAACACCAGATCATTGTACGAGATGTCTGTGTTTGTCGGTCCATAGATGATTATTTTCTGGATGTGCCGGAGAGATCTGAAGGTTTTCTCGTGGGTTTTGAAGGCGAGTTCGGAGCAGATCATGAATTTCGGTTTTGATATACCAATTGAGTGTGTGATTTCACCTGAAAGGAGAAAAAAACTTTATTAATATGTCATAGAATCATCAAAAAAGGGGTTAAGGTACCAAGCGGACCCAGGGTTCCTTTATAGTACAACCGGAATGGATGATGACTTCATAGGAGTATTTGTCAGTAAAAGGGCGTTAGTATCAAATCAATTTTTTTAATCGAATATTCAGTTCATCCGGAACCAGATAGTTGATCCCCAGTAGTTCCGGAATATCCCCCCTACCTATAAACCTACAAACTCACATATTTTACCTTTTTAAAGTAACATATGGCCGAATTCCATTGGGGTAAGCATAGACCAAAGAACACCAAATACTACGGCCCTAACATATTTCTTTCGCTTCGATCACAACCACCAAGGAGGTTCTTGTCCTTTTTTTATGTATGTATATTCCTCGATAACGCTTGACCACGTTGGCCGATTCTGATAACTCTTTTCTTGTTTCAAAGCAGGTACCCCGACATTGGCCCCATATAAATTGGGTGAAGGTCTGATGATGGGATCTAGGAGGAATCGAGGGAACTCCTTGAATTCGATAGGCACGCATATGCCGGTTTCGTTATTTTCTGTAGGTACCCAAGCATTGGCTCACGGAAACCACAAATTGTGGCATAGCAAGTACAAAATTAGAGTCGGTTTTTTTTTGGTTTAAATTATTCAGTATCGCAGAAATTACATACTATACACCTTACGGAAGACCGCAGCCTTGATAACACCACTTTGTTGTTCCTGGTGGTGAGTAAGGTTACCAGAGCTTCCAATGCGCTGAATTGAGAGTGAGGGACCTGCATATATCTCTACTCATAGCTGTCAATTAACACAAGGAATACTCAAGTCAATAAAGGTTCGGAAACATGATTATGATTCTTCTAGAGTCGCAAGCTTCCATGGGCTACGGTCTCTGCTTACCATGAGGCAGTCCATAAGCTTGTATGCGGCCGTCGTAGTGATAAGAAAAAAACCGGCCAAGTGCAAGTCGGACTCGTGCACCAAGGGTTCCGTGAAAATATTTTTATTATTATGATGTAACTAAAAATTTACGGTCTTCTTCATTTTTCCTTTATCTGTGCTAAAACGTTGCTACTTTGCAAATTTCAAGATTCTGAGTTCACGGGAAGTATCCTGTAGGTTTTGATTCCTATGCGAGTGTCGAAAATTTGCGGCATAAAGGGCTGTATCTTTTGATTGCGTTGGCTTAGAAGTTTGTTTTTTTCACAGCTCCAAGAGACAGTAGACCTGAGTATTTGATAAAAATTACAGCTTGATACCTCCACGCGTTCCTGAGAAAAAGGGCCTTGACAGACAGACAGATGGACGGACGGACTTTCGAGGTACGGAACCCTAAAAATAGATAGATAGATAACCGCTTTATGCTTTTCCACGACATACATAGTAAATAATAAAAACACAAAAAATAGTTACAATATCAAAGAAAGCCATGCAGCTTAGAACTAAATTTTGTTTACAAAAGCATGTGTCGTGGCCTCAGACCATTTTTACTTGGTCTGAGGTCGTGGCATAGAAAAGGCGCTGGCCGCTGGCTCAACATAATGATGCGGCTAGCGACGACGCTGGTATTCTGCCAGGACCTTTTATTTTGTGCAACGCATTTTTGTTCACACAGGATAAATAGATGTGCGCATTGTGTGTGTACATGTATTATAGGTATACATGTTAGAGTGAGGTAGTAATCTCAAGTAATAGGTCAAGATCCCCGTCCCCGCCATTACATTATATGGACCTTACCTTTTTTGTATGTCAAATTGAAGGTAGTCATCACAGCTCCAGAAAGCACAGTACCGATGACAGAGCTCCAGAATTCCAGCCGATTTTCAGAGCACAGACCCACTACGTCTCCCTTTCTGATCCCTAGCCGAGTTAGGGAGACGGCAAGATTCATCGAGTGTTGGGCTACCTGGGCTAAAGTTGTTGTTTCGTGAGTAAGACCATTAATCTGCAAGTAAACGGTGAAGAATTAATGCTGGGTCCACATAGGTATATTGTAACATTTTTTTTTTATACTGCGACGGTGGCAAACAATCTTACGGCCTGCCTGATGGTAAGCAGACACCGTAGTCTATGGGCACTTGCGACTCCAGAGGAATCACAAGTACGTTCATCATCATCATCATCATGTCAGCCGAATGACGTCCACTGCTGGACATAGGCCTCCCCCAGACTTCCACAATGACCGGTTCTGCGCCTCCCGCATCCAGCGGACACCCGCGACCCTTAACAGGTCATCAGTCCACTGTGTGGGGGGGGGGGGGCCTGCCCACGCTACGCCTTCTGGTACGTGGTCGCCACTCGAGAACCTTTCCGCCCCAACGGCCATCGGTTCTACGTGCTATGTGCCTCGCCCACTGCTACTAAAGTTTAGCAATTCGAAGGGCTATATCGGTCACTTTGGTTCTGCTGCGGATGGCCTCCTTCTTGATGCGATCTCGCAGAGAAACTCCCAACATGGCCCTCTCCATTGCTCTTTGGGTGACTTTGAGCCTTCTTATGAGGCCCATTGTAAGCGACCACGTTTCAGTACCGTATGTCATCACTGGCAGTACACACTGGTCAAAGACTTTCGTCTTGAGACACTGCGGGATATTGGACGAAAAGATGTGCCGTAGCTTCCCGAACGCTGCCCAGCCGAGTCGGATTCGACGATTAACCTCTTTCTCGGAGTTGGACTTACCTAATAGGACAGTCTGTCCTAGGTATACGTAATCGTCTACAACTTCGTTATAGCAGTGCAAAATTCGACTTGTGCAAACCGGCATAGAGATGGAGAGAACTGTATGAACTGTATCGAGCTGCACTGACAAGAGCCCAGCTCTTAAGAGAATGATGACGAAATAACTAATAAAATGGCGGCATCAGCTGCGAATGATCAAATCGGTCTGTTCAGAGGGGTTCCTTATGTGTGGATTGCACCAATGTCTGTAATTGTAAGTGGTGTTCCTTATAATCTAGTTTTCAGTTCTATGATCTAAAAGCTCGTCTTTATGTTGTGCATATGCGACATAATAAATTCAAATTCAAAATATTCTTTATTCAAATAGGCCTAGCAACAAGCACTTTCAAATCGTCAGTTATAACATGTATTAACATATACCTATATAATAGTATTTTCTCAAACATGCTATGAAATATTGATGTTATGTTCCTTATAATAGGCTGCGAAGTATGACGTTTCAGGCGCGGCTAGGACAAGAGGTCGTTAATGGAATTTCATACAAAGCTTGCAGGCCTAGGCCGGCAAAGTCCTCTTTTTTAATTCCATTCCACATAAATTTGTGGCACAGGCATCATGACATTCTGCCACTATGCGTATTAAAAATAAAATTTCGATTTTTTTTGTTGTTTATTTCATTTCATGTTTGAGAAAAGCACTATACATACCTCGGCGGGAAGTTTGGGGTTGCCAGCCTTAGACCTATCCGGCCTCGCTTCGCTCGGCCGTATATATGTCTTCGGCCGGCAACCCCTTTCGTCCCGGCCTCTGTAGTAATGTACTATTTATGCAACTGTTGTATGAAGGGTCTTAAAACGCGAGTGGCGTGGGTTGCGATGCGAGCCTCGGCGAGCATCGCAAATCGCAAGTAAAGACGCCACGAGCGTTTTAGACCACTTATACAATACTTTTTTCCCCTCACTAGCTCGGAAAGCCGTCTTTTATCCTTTGAAACAAGCGGGTAAAAACGCATTTTATCCACAAGTGGGGAAAGTAATTTGACCTTGGAGCGGGTTTGAGTAGCTTTTGACAGATAACAAAACGTAAAACGCTCATATTAATGGTTCGTTTGATATCTTAAATCTTAAATTTAAAAGAATTATAACTGGGGTGTTTACAGGTCACCTCGGGGTCAAGGATCTCTTGGCCAAGATGGGACTATCAGACAACATAGATTGTAGAATGTGTGGCGAGGATGACGAGACAATGGAACACTTATTGTGTGAATGTCACGCCTTTGCCAGACAAAGAATGAATGACTTTGGTAATGGCTATCCAGTACCAAAGGAATTCAGAGTACTCCCGCTGAGCTCCATCATCCGGTTTGTGGAAATATTGGAGAGCAGCTTGGAGTAAGTATAAAGGAGGGGACAATTGCACAAGAGATCCCATTGGGTCGAAGTGCATCCGCAAGGACCCTCGTACAAAAAAAAGATAAGATAAAGATAAGATAAAATTATTTTAGTATTTGTTTTTCTCGCAATCAAAGTGAAAAGCAAAGTATAACTCGTGTATAAAATCCAATTTATCCTGTAATTTATATCGACCCTCGTTTGCGGCTCGGATCGATAAATTGTCTCTGTTGTACAATCTACTATCTATTCTATGTGATGACACTTGCCGGCGCCATATTTAACCTATGCTATCCGAGCTATTTAATGCTACCCGAGCCGGAACGGCGAGGGTCGATAGGCACAGCGAGGTTAAAATGGGTTTTATTACCGAGTTATATTATACTACGAGGGGAGGTACAAATATTCGCGGAATGAAGTAGAAGGAGGTGAAATTGTACAAAACCTCTTTGCTTGTCTAAAATAAAATATAAATGTCAATTCAAAACCGTCTTTTGTTTTAAAAATATCGCCCTTCAAACAAAATATTTCGGAATAAACGTGCGACTATGAAATTAGCAAATTGAATATCGTGCCGTGATAAAATTTCTATCGAAGCAAGGAAAACCTCCGCAACTTATAATTAATGAAATGAGAGCCGTCTACGGGGGCCAGTGCCCTGCTAAAACCATGATTAACAAGTGGCATGGCCTCTTCAAACATGGCAGAGAGTCAATTGAAGACGACCCTCGCCCAGGACGGCCGATTGAAGTCACATCGTCGGATATCGTTAAAAAAGTTGAAAAACTCGTACTAATAGTAGATGCTCGACTTAAAAAGAAACAATTAGCTGCATTAGTTGGTGTATCAGATATAACAATTTTGAGGATCCTACTCGTACATGACCATCTTGGCATGACAAAAGTGAGTGCTAGGTGGGTACCAAGAATGCTCAAACCGCAGCAGATGATACAACGCGTTGAAGCATCGAAGCAATTTTTGAATCTGTGCGGTGACAATACTACCCACATATTGGAACGAATTGTGACTGGAGACGAGACTTGGGTTTATCATTTTTAACCTGAGTCGAAACAAGAGCCCATGCAGTGGCATAAGAAGAGTGCACCACCTCCAAAGAAGTTCAAGGTATCAGAATTGGCCGGAAAGGTGATGGTTACGATTTTTTGGGATTCTAAAGGTATTCTCATGATCGACTACAAAGACAAGAGTGTTACCATAACTGGGACATATTATGCAATGCTATTGGAAAGACTACGTGAAGCCATTAAAGAAAAAAGGCGGGGAAAACTGTCAAAGGGTGTGTTGCTATTGCACGACAATGCACCGGTTCATACGAGCCATGTTGCGACTGCTGCTCTTAACAGGTGCGGCTTCGAACCCCAGGTTCACCCACCCTACAGCACGGATCTGGCCCCCAGCGATTATTATTTGTTCCCAAATTTAAAAAAAAATTACGAGAAAAAAAAATTGTGTCGATGAAGAAGTGAAGGAGGCTATTTCGGCTCATTTTGAGAGCAAAGATAAAAAAATATTTTTTTCCCCTCACTAGCTCGGAAAGCCGTCTTTTATCCTTTGAATCAAGCGGGTAAAAACGCATTTTATCCACAAGTGGGGAAAGTAATTTGACCTTGGAGCGTGTTTGAGTAGCTTTTGACAGATAACAAAACGTAAAACGCTCATATTAATGGTTCGTTTCATATCAATTATCATTGAATAAATGGTTTGAGAATTTAATAAAAAATACCAAATTTAGCTTTATTTAATGATTTAAGTCGTAAACCTTAAAATTCTATAAGTATTTTTTTTATAATGACCTAGAGTATACTTGTAAACGCACAAGTTGAGTCGATGCAATTTCAAAACGCATCGTCAGAAATGTCATCTAGTCAATGTCAACTAAAATATACAAAACTTGTCACCGACTCCGACTCGCGTAAATATTATACACAACTTTCAGAGTTTTCTGTTATAATATCGTAAAAAAATCAGTGATTCCAGTGATGAAAATCATGCCTGTGGAACTGTGTTCTTTTGCATGTTGCACTTTCCTCGCTATAGTGAGGAGAAAAGTTTTGTGTTACACACGGGTGCAAAGTTGTATTTTACTTCTCGCTACGCTCAGGATTCTATTTTAGAACAACTCGCTTCGCTCGTGGTTCAACTATAGAATCCTTTCGCTGGCTCGTGTTTCAATTCCGCACTCGCGGGTAAAATACAACTTTGCACCCTTGTATAACAAATAACTATTTGATGGTTTACATAAATTAATTAGTCGATCTGAAAAATGCATTAAGCTCGAGGGTAAATATATTAAAAAAGGAAAATACTTCGATTGTTTTATTTAATTTGCAAATACTTAATTCCGCGAATATTTGTACCTCCCCTCGTATATAACTTATACACGCTACTTTTCACTTTGAATAAAAAAACAACAGGTAGGTTCTCATTTTATATTTAATGAAATATTAAAAGTACAATCGGTACAGCCGAATGCTTGCCATGAAATTTCCGATTTAAAAAAGATGTTTTGCCTCTCTATCGCATTGGCACATTTTGAGTAAAAGGGAGGGAGATAAAAGATGGTTTCACGTTACAGAATGACCAAACGTTTATGGTATGATGACATTGGCTGAATAATCTATATTAATAATTCCGTGCAGGGGTACGGTAGACCCGAATGAGACCTGTCTCAAATTGAAGAACGTATAAAAATAACGGTTTCGAGTTGAACATATGTATCCGCAAAATTCGGATTGTCGCGTATTTTGCATTTAAAAGTGTTAATTTTATGACAAAAGGTCGGCCATATTAAATTCGTAGGTTGACAGTGTCGGGTACGTTCGGAAATCGTGAACTATTTTTGCGTCCTGTATGATGGCCAGGTTGCTGGGCTGCGTTCTGGGTGATGGGCCATCATCGCCCATTTTGTGGTTCAGCAAGCCGCGTCTGCAGCGTTTTTTTTGTGGTTTTCAAGCGTTCTATTGTCACAACAACCGCCTTCAAAGCGAATGAATAGAATGTTTGCTGTGTCTGTCCTACATCTTAAAGCTGCGCCTCTATTTTGTTGTGACAATTTACTAGGTGTCTTTAAGAGTCTAGCAAAATTCTGTCCCTATCTCGCTCTATCTCATAACTTAGTGGTACTGCTCATGCCGTTCGCCGCGCTCGGAGGTCAGAACCGAAAACGAAGTATCTGCCTCTCTGTCGCACTTGCATATTCGGACGACAGAGAGGGAGATACAACGAAATACTTCGTTTTGGTTCGCGGTAGGCCCTCAGGCGTCAACTTTAAAACGAACAGGGTACTTTACTATATGAGAAATAAAATTCAAAATGTAAGAAAAACCGGCCCAGTGCGAGTCGGACTCGCGCACCGAGGGATCCGTACAACTAAAAAACAAATGTGATTCATCAATATATTGGTATTTTTGGTAAAATATACGTCATAATAAACATTATCACCTAATTTCAAGTTAATAGGTCCATGGGAAGTTAAAAAATTCTGTGTGACAGACGACATACCAAATGTTCTTAGAAAAAAAAAACCAACTGTTATTATTATCACGCGATACACTCATATCACTCGTGAATACTGATGAATATTGAAGCAACATCCATACAATATATTGACACATAATATTGAGTGTAAAGGACCCCACTGAATAGAATTTGGCGAAAAATAGAGAGCTGATACCGCGACACGAAAACGAACCAACATCGTCATCGTGTATCTCCCCCTGCGTCGCTCGAATTTACAAGTGCGACAGAGAGGGAGATTCACGAACTTCATTTGTTTTCGTTCGCGGTAGCAGCTCTGACTTCGCACCAAAAATACTGACTGGCACGTCAATATTTAATAATGGCACATCTGAACTGAATTTTAATGAACGATTAGTATTTTAGCTAAACAAATCAGTACTGATTACGGTGTCAAATTTTTTATGTGCCTTTAAATACTACCCTTACAAAAATTCTTAGGATTAACTTGCAAAGATACTAGCCTTTGCCCGTGACGTCGTCAGCGTAATCTTTTACTCCCTACTCCATATGTTAATCCAGACTACAGACTATATTTGTATACGAAGTTTATACATTTTTGTACGCTTAAGTGCAAAAATACGTATCGGTTTAATCGTCTCATAAATACGTACCCGCAACCTTAATCCGCCGACATAAGAGCTGTGGGATATATTTTTGAGCCAGTTGTATGCACCCATATTTTTGCACTTGACTGTACACTATTTCTTTGGTCGTTTGCATATCTGTCACGATTCTTTTCTTTATTTCTTTCTAATTTATTTCACCCGAGCGAAGCCGGGCTTTCATCTAGTATTTTTAATAATTGTAAAGTAGGAACTATTTATATAACACCTTATGTCTTAAGACATGAATTACGTTTTCTGATTGGTAAATTTTAATATATCTGTATTCTAATTGGTTGATACCATTGGCCCTTGAGGCATTGTACCGAGGATGCTGGCGGCATTTCCTCGTTGTATCGCAATGCTGATACGTTGAGCGAGGAAACCGCCAGCTCTTCGGTCACCAGCCCGGCTAGTATGATAGCATATGCCGTCACGTTATATGGCCAAAATGTACTGAAACGTCACATAAAACGTGACGGTATAAGCTATCATACTAGCCGGGCAGTTACGTCAACCAGCCCGGCTAGTTTGATAGCTTATACCGTCACGTTATATGGCCAAAATGTACTGAAACGTCACATATAACGTGACGGTATAAGCTATCATACTAGCTGGGCAGACGCTTCACAATTTCTGCAAATAACTTATGCGCGCTGGGAAGGTATTTAGTTTTAAGTTGTACCTATGTGTATTTTATAAATATGTAAAAGTGTCCTTATTGTTAAAGGTCCTAATAAATAAATAAATAAGTAAAATATACAAATACAATAGTATTTCATCTGTGACGAATCTGACGAAATAAATACGAAGCGATGAACGTAAATAAAGCTCTTGGTTGAGTAACAAAACGAGTTTGACGCTGACCTTTGTGTCTATTAAGATAAATTAATTCTCAATGGTACTACTATATATGTATTTATCCACATGTAATAACACGTCTTTTAGAATTGATTCTGCTTTTGTTATATGTATTATTCGATGCCACATTAATATTAAAATACTAAAAAAAATTATTGAAACGATACTGAAAACTTGAAATATAGACCTATAGGTAACTACTACATTATCGTTATTTAAAAAATGACATGTCCAAACTATTATGTTTTATCAGTGAATAAAAAGGGGTTATTCGCGGATGGTCCAGAACGCAAAATGACTAGTTTGTTCTGTTTGTTGTTTTGCCTACATTGCAGTTTACCCGACGCGTAATGGGTCTAAATCTCAAAATGACTAAAACGCAAAATGACTAGTTCGCATACTTCCTTAGTAGCAGAATGAGTAAAACGCAAAATGCCTGAACAGTTGAGTGCAAAAGTTTAATGGCATCAAATCTAAAATTGTCCCTATTCGTCCTATTGACACGTTTTTTTAATGTTTGTTGTATCTGGGGGCACAGCAGTGCCCCCGCCAAGTGGAGCGGAAGCAAACACTGCCGTACCATCCTTTACTGGAACCATTTCGCCGCATTTTCAGGCCTCTATTTGAGAACCTCTGGATAAGACCAGAACGCAGATATTTTCGTCATCTAGTAAGTTATAATCACACACTTAAAATCAAAAATTTCGCTTTTATGACACTCACTCACTCATGATCAAAGGGCGGACTGCGGATGCAATCGGGCGACAAAAGCATAAGATGGATAAGACTTTATTAAATTTTGAGCAATATTTATCTATACATTTTTATTAAAAATATATCATAAATTACAAAATATTTCTATCCTCCATAGAACAAAATGTGATTATTAAGAAAATACTGGCCACTTGTCTTGTTGTTGTATTATCTCCTCTTGAGACTTTTATGTGTTTATATCTATTACGTCTTAGACTTGTCAATTACATTGACGTTATCACTTGCGAGTTTATGCGTTTCCTTTAATATTTATACTAAAAATAATTACTTATGGCAAATGAAATCACAATTATACTGAGAATAATATTGAGCGAGTTACGTAGGTTGTTAAGGGGCAAACGTAATCATAGTAGATTTGTTGTGTAGTTTGTATTGTATTTCATAATCCCATCAAAAACATTAATGAAAAAATGGGAGCCAAGTTCAATATTAAGAATATGCGATGCGTGGTTGTCGTCTTCACCGACAAAATAATTGAGATCTAAATGGGTGCCAAGTTCCGTAGACTATCTGAATAGGTACCAAGTTTGGCACTAGATTGAACTTGGCTTACATTTTCACATTTTGTTCTTGATGTGATATTATTATTTTTGACAAAATTCACTAAATGGTGCTTTTCAAGAACGAATGCACGAGTTAATATACTTAATACCCAAGTCGCTGTAGGTGCACCTAAAATATTTGAAGAAATCCCTCGATTCTCCAGGACCCTATGATCAGATTCTGACCTGATGACAATGGGATCACCAAGAAGTATATCCTTTCAAACAAAAAAGCTTTTCCAAATCAGTTAATAAATAACGGAGTTCTGAGATAACAAGCATACCTAAATAATAATATTCGAATTGTAAGAAAATTCTTACAAACTGATCAAGAAGCCGCTCCTAATACGACACCACCCTCACAGTTAAACCCACAACCAACCTCCCACTCGACCGCACTGGCAACCCTGAATCCCACCATAACAGCTACTGTTTTAAGTACTGAACCACTTACCACGCACTGAGATACCTACTCACCACACAAACTGCTACATTCATCCCCGAGGAGGAAATGTAGACGATATAAGATTACTTCGATATATGCATATTACATGATATCATGTGGGTTAGGCCCATGCACTTGGGTTAGACCCGTGCATAACAGTACACCGGTTTAAAAACCGAGAAATAAAAAGCTGAAAATAATAATAATAAAAAGTAAAAAAAAAACACTATTTTCTGACTTGGTCAGTATCAAAAGTAGCTACGCATATGAAGGTGTCAAAAGCTCTTATTCCCTTGAGATAAATACTTTCGAACTTTTCAAATGCGTAGCTAAACTCTAATATGTAATTAGATTCCATCAAATCTACCAAGAAATGTCATTGTCACAATGACATCTGTCAACTTCAATATGTGGGACCAGATATCGCCAACCCTTTCTTAATAATAAAAAATACAATTATCTAACTAGGTGAATAATATATTGAAATCCCTGTCTATGTATGGAATACGGAAGTTACTTGCTGCATCAAAATACGTAATTTATTATACATACCTTTAATGAAATGCTGCAATTGCCTACATAATGCGATACCTACTCCTACTACCTACACATTATGAAACAAATATGTTTTTAGTAGCGGCCCAAACAAACTTTCTGGACTTCTCTATACTATGTGTAGAAGATACAAAGAAAAATATTTTATGTCACACCTGGCCATAAAGTAGCTTTTTACGCTCGCTACGCGTACGAAAACGTGTAGGCATGAAATGATGTACACAACACGGGAGATAAAGAAAAAGCCCTTGATCGCATATTTGAGGCCCTCGCTTGCAGCTGGGGCCGCAAACATCTGCGATCTCGGGCTTTCTGTTTTATCTCCCTAGTGGTGTAGTATACTTACTATTAAAGATATCGTCACTAGGCACTACGTACATAACTTGCTCAGCTTGGCATTAAGTGAGGTTGATCTGTCTGTTAAAGACTGTCAAATCATATAATTTATGTAATTTTTATGTGTCTATGAAAGTCCAAATCTGTAATAAAATTAAAGACTTGCCATGGTAGAAAATTATCCCTATTTTTTAACAGCTGGCCTAAAAAGGGTGGCCTAACAGTGTATTGTGTCAAATGAAAACAACAATATTTTTAATAAGTTTATTTATTCTTCAAGTTCCGATCCACTCAATTCATCTTCACCTGTGTTTATAATAAAATAAACGGCTCTACAACATCATCAATTAAATGATCTAATTGACTCATTTCATCCTCTACTTTAATAACATGATCTATGCACGATCTCCAGCGTTCTGGTGTAACAAGCTCCAAACCTTCCTGGAATAATGTTTTGACCTCGGCCATTTTAAAACTTTTATTATTTTTGGCGACATGTCCTTTTACCTGTGCCCACACTAATTCAATAGGGTTTAGTTCACAATGGTATGGGGGGAGTCTTAAAATGGTTACATTGTGAGCAGCCGCTAATACATCAACTGCCATTTTGCTGATCTTGGGTTGGCTTTCTACCAGAGCCCATAACTCCGTTTTTATCATGGACATGTCACAGGGTATATTCCTTTCATGCAGCCATTGAATAATTTGGCCCTTGTTCCACCTCTTTACAGGGCCACTTTCCATTTTTCTAGAATGGTATGGAGCATTGTCTATGACTAGTACAGAATTGGGCTTAAGCCTTGGCAATATACCAGTCAGCCACTCTTCGAAATGCTGAGCATTCATTTCTTTATGGTAGTCATCAGTATTTTTCTTCGATTCAAATAATAGTAGTCCATTTTCTAAAAATCCTTCATCGCTGCCAATGTGGCTTATAATGAGCCGCCTTCCTTTTCCTGATGGAGCCTTCAGTCCGGTTGTAAGACCCTCTAAAAATGCTTGTCGAGATGACAAAACTTTTGGGTCTTGCCACACTTTGTTTACCGTGTGCCCTTTAACAAGAAAGAATCAGATTAAAATAAAAATTACTACAATTACTCGTAAATCTCGTAACATAGTGATGAATAAATGTTTACAATCACTTAATGAATACTTTTGGTACAGGCAACATCAAAGATATTTAGTTGTTACACTTTTACAAATTTTTACAGGAGTAAGGATCAAAAGTGTAAACATATTTTTAATGTCAATTGTACAATGTTTTATTGCAACTATTTTTCCAGAATTTTTTTCAATTACTTATTAAGACAATTCTAATGAGCCCAAACAAATTATGTAAATTATAATATATATACCTTCATTAACCCAAGTCTCATCTTGGTAATATATCGGTCTTCCCTCTCTGCGATATTGTTTTATTTTTACCAAATATCGTTTTCTCCACAATATTATATCAGCCCGGTCAATGAGGCAGCTATGGCGTTTCCGACTTGCATATTTGAAATTTAGGTGCTTAAGTACCAGTCGCAAGGTAAATGCAGACAAATTTGGTAGGTCCGGGTCATCATTAACAACCTGCAACACCTAAGAACATAATACAAATTTTAGTACATTGTCAAGTAAGTATTCATGCTTTGTGTTTTTTTTTTAAATACATGCTTGTATACATAGAAAACATCCAAGACTGAGAAACAAATATTCGTGATAAACACAAATAAATCCCTATGCAAACCCGGGGCCTCTGGCTTCGTAGGCAGGGTCACTACCAACTAGGCTACGGAGGTTGTTATCATTAATTAGAACATTTTCTGCTTTTTAAAAGATGGTAATATTGCCATCATACAGCATTACATTATAACAGTAATAAATGGTCATGATTACAATTAAAAAAATACCTTTTGAATAGTAGGCGGCTCATTGCGATGGAAAAATTGATGCACTATCCGTCTAATGGCTGCAAACGTAAACTCGTCCAACTTGTCAATTACTGCCAATTTCGGGCCAGGTTTCTTGGGCGAAGCGAATTCGTTGGTCGTATTATGTTCTTTTAGTATATTTCTGACGGTTCTTTCGGATATTCCCAATATTTCCACCACTTTTTTAGCACATTCAACTTGTGTCCAATACTTGTCCTGGGGCCACGTATTGTACGTATATTTGTAGCAGTTCATCACCATACATTTTTCGGAAACACTCATATGAGATGCCGGTCTTTTCCTTGGTGGGGAAAGAGAAATATTCTCTTTCATGTCCTGGGAGGGACCTGCCACGGGTTCCATTTTACTTACGTAAAACGAAAACTCACGTTCACGGTACAAACTTAACAAAGAGTCAACGTAAATACACAAAACAAACTTAACAGTAAACAAAAACTCAACAATGAAAAATACCACAACGAGGAAAGAAAACATTCGAGCGCTCAAGACAGACGTCAGATGCCGAATGAAGTGACAAGTGTCATGGCCGCCATACGTTCCCCATAAAGGGCGTACTACACAACACATAAACAACCCCATATATGAATTTCCTTTTTGAGGTGAAAAGATATGCACTCAATGTTAAGACAATAATGGTAATTATATTAAAATTGATTACCAAAGGTGGTTTACACCTGAGTTTTACCATTCGTAAACAAACATTTGTACCACAAAATAGTTTTTATTAAATATTAATTTGTGCGACAGCTTTTTTATGAAGTCTGGTTATTTAAACTGAGTATTTAAACACAATAATTAAAATTACCAATAAATGTTGTATATACGTCCATTATTTCGCTAAATTTTTTTTTTTCTATTTATTGAACGTTTTATTCTAATGGCAACACAGTGGTAGCTTTGATGGAATCTATTTACATATTTTAGTTTAGTTTAGATGCTGACTTAACACACACAATTACCAAGCTGGATGCCAAATTTCACCTTTCTAGGTCACCTGGAAGTGGGTTAGGTTTTTGATTACTAGTCAGTCAGTCAGTGGTAAAAATGCCGTTTTTTGGACTTTCATATCTCAATAACTACCTATATTTCACCTATATATTTATGAAATTTGGAGTGCTATTTTTTGTAACGGATCCTAGTACTTGTACATATACCATATTTCATTTTTTATGTTAAATACATATATTTGGAGTTATTGAGGGGTCAAAAGAAGCTCCAAACGGTTCGTGTAAAATAACACACAGCTGCTGCTCGCCAGTTCCTGGGGTGAACTTGGCTGGACACGCTGCCGCGTTACTTATCTAGATAAGTAATATGCACTAAGACTCAAATGTGTGATAAGATAAACGTCGCAATTATTGACACATTTATAGCTAAAAATAAATGACAGCTGTTGTTTAATGTTATTATAGAGTCTGGCTTCTGAAATATTACCCATATTTTTGGCGGAAAATTCATAAAATCTTGGGCTGGTCGCACTCTGTGTAGTAGGAATTATATTTTTGATACTAGAATATATTTTTGATTTTACCTAGCTAAGGAAATAAGTTAAATATACGCCGACGTCAACTTAAAGTCAGCCCACATAATTTCTACCACTATGTACAGTACAGACAACGAAAACACATATGTTTACACTTTCTCACCATATACCATTGTAACAAGGCGAAAAATGAAATGTAGTGTAAATAAGACCTAGATGTATAATACCATAATATTAATCCATCATCAAAAGATTTACATAAGTACAGTCAACAGCAAATATACATGATCACTCTAGTACTTTGTCGCGCTAGCGTAACAATACTGAGACAGTTGGGATGCGTCAAAGTAGTGAAAGTGACAAGGTACTAAAGTGATCATCTACTTTTGCTGTTGAATGTACTATGCCAAATTTCAACTCGCTCGGAAACCGCGATACTTAAAAATAATAATAATGGTTGTTATTGTATGGGGCCTTTTGCACGGTAATTATTATCATGCGATGCGAAGGCCCTTTTACTCGTATACTACGAGTACACGGTATTTCTTTTATTCTTTTTTTTATATAAGATAGGTAAGCATTTGACCACTATCTCACCTGATGGTAGTGATTTATTCTATTCTTTTTAACCGACTTCAAGATTTCAAAAGAGGAGGTTATCAATTCGGTTGTATGTTTTTTTTTTTTTGTTTTTTTTTTTAATGTTTGTTACTCCATAACTCCGTCATTTCTTAACCGATTTGAAAAATTCTTTTTTTGATTGTATGTATATATATCCAAGTTGGTCCCGTTTTTGTCAAAAGGCAGTTCTGATGATGGGATCCATGAAGAATTGAAGGAACTCCTCAAATCTTTAAGGCAAACATATAGTGATTTTTGTGTTTTTATCAATAAGTCAAGTATTTACATCCAAAAATGTGACATTGGATGAAGTGGAACTGCTGATGATGATCAGAACAGAACTCTTCAACGACGAAAAGTTCACGTTTGGCGATTTGTCCTCCTAGCTGTGTTTGTTAAGCAAGTTCTATTTTCACGATTAATTTTTGTCATGCTCGAGTTCTGATGATGGGATCCATGAGGAATTGAGGGAACTCCTCAAATCTTAAAGGCAAACATATAGTGATTTTTGTGTTTTTATCAACAAATCGAGCATTATCATACAAAAATGTGACATTTGATGAAGCGGAACTGCTGATGATGATCAGAACAGAACTCTTCAACGACGAAAAGTTCACGTTTGGCGATTTGTCCTTCTAGCTGTGTTTGTTAAGCAAGTTCTATTTTCACGATTGATTTTTGTCATGCTCGAGTTCTGATGATGGGATCCATTAGGAATCGAGGAAACTCCTCAAATGTGAAAGGCACACAAATAGTGATTTTAGTATTTTCATGAACTAATCAAGCATTTTCATTCATAAAAGTGACATTTGATGAAGTGGAACTGCTGATGATGATCAGAACGGAACTCTTCAACGACGCGTAGTTCACGTTTGGCGATTTGTTCTCTTCGTTTTGTTTGTCAAGCAAACAAGGTTTTTCCATGATTTCATGAGGAATTGAGGGTACTTAGTCTTCTACCATTATAAACATACTTATAGCCATTTTTGTATTTTATTGTATGGAATCTAAGAGTGCACCATCTAAGATTAATAATCTTTCACCGGACTCCCCCATTGAAGTCGGTTTTTTTTTCTTAAAAATTATTAACTTTGTTGTAGTATGTAGAACTTACTATTATGCTTGCAGTGTTTACGCACTCTATTGTACACTAAGATCTAGTTTTTAGTCATTTATATATATTGTATACTCTCAGTGTAATAATTACTGGTAAACCTAATAAATAAATAATGGTAGAGTTACAAAATTGGCCAATCAATTGTGGTATTTGACATTCTGTGACTTTCAAACGTCTGTTTATGTGACCATTGGGTTACGTTACCTTAGGTTAGGGGGCCAATTCTCGGTCCGATCGAGATGCATCTCTATCGTGACATTGTATAGAATGGTAGAGTCACTCGTATGGAATCTCTAATAGAGATCATCTCGATCGAACCCGAGAATTGGCCCCTAGGTCTGTGGTTACTTGGTTAGACTGGTTAGGTTAAGTAGGTATAAACATTTGCTAGGTTAGAGCAAGGGATTCCATGCTCGTCGCTCCTATAAACAAATTGTGGCATAGCAAGTACAAAATTGGAGTGGTTTTTTTTGGTATAAATGGGTATTTGGTATTCCTTTTATTTCTTTCGCCGTTTAGAGAGATAACGCGGCCAGCGTTCTGGGCACCATGCCGCAGGCAGACCTACTGGACGGGGTGTTCTTTTTATAATTGGGGTTTCCTTTTTGCTTGTTATTATTATTTTTTTGCTTTTAAGTAGGTACATTTTAGGTTTATTTTTTATTTCGTTTGTATTTTATTCAAATTAATTTGTAATATTTATTTAGTAATATAGGAAACTTGGCCTATTTTATAAGTTGTATTATTTTTCTATAGGTATGGCTGTTTGATTTCTAAATACATTAAAATATATATAAATATGAAGACCACCGGGGAATGGGCAGCAGCATCCCTAGAGTGCGGTGGAGATACTGCGATCGCCAACCCGCATGCCAAGCGTGGCGATTATGGCATTTACCCCCCATGAAATTGGGGGAGGCCTATGTCCAGCAGTGGACGTCCTAGGGCTGATATGGTGGTGGTGGGATATATAAATATATGCAAATAGTAGGTACGTAAAACTAGGCAACTTCATTGTGCTGTTGAGAAAGTATAAAATACTGCATTGATGTCTAAATACATTAAAATATATATAAATATGAAGACCACCGGGGAATGGGCAGCAGCATTCCTAGAGTGCGGTGGAGATACTGCGATCGCCAAGCCGCATGCCAAGCGTGGCGACCCAAGGGCGCCTACCCAACTCAGTAAGTAGCTTCAATTATAATTGAGTAAGACGTAGTATTTTCCTTAAGTTTTTGATCTAATAATGTTTTAAATACTCACGATTTTGGCATCCTTAAACTCAAAAAGCCTGTTCAACATATAGTCCCCAAGATGCAAGTTAGCAGGCACCACTATGTCAGTAGGACCGTATATATATTTCGGATTCCGTAACATTTTGCACACACCGTTGTTCTAGCACGGTTCGAATAATACTGAGCGAGTTACGTAGGTTGTTAAGCGGCAACCGTCATCATAAATAATCATAATCATAGTAGATTTGTCTAGTTTGTATTGTATCTCATGATAAGTAATATGGACTTAGACTGAAATGTGAAGCTTGTACCTCAGTTTTCATAAGATAAACGTCCTAATTATTGACAATTCATTATTCAATGACCAATTTGGCTTAGTTGGAAGTGACCCTGGCATTATTTGTGTGTTGAGAACGAATATTTGTTTCTGATTCTTGGATGTTTTCTATGTATTTAAGTATGTATTTATATGTATAAATATATATATCGTCGTCTAGTACAAGCTTTACTTAGTTTCCCCAATAAAATAAAATAAAAATCAATACAAAATATTTGACAGCTGTTGTTTAATGTTGTCATATATCGAATCGGCATTATCGTGGTTCAAATCCCGTTAAGGGCTTTTGTTTCTGTGGTGAGTAGAAACATTGTTCCTGAGACTTGGATGTTTTCTATGTTTTAAGTATATATCTATAAAATATATCGTCGTCTAGTACCCATAACACAAGCCTTATTGAGCTTACTATGGGACTAGTTCGATTTGTGTACATAATTGTCCCATAATATTTAAAAAAGTATTTTAATTTTATTATGACATAACATAAGATTTGATAAGATTCAAGTATTGTGCCAAGTGCCGATCATACATACATACATAAACTACCCAAAATAGGTAAGCAAAGCGCACGAAAATTAATTTCAGTGCCACTGTTAGCAATTTTGGACCCGGGTATGTCCTTAAACTACGCCCAAGACCTCCGGGGAATGGGCAGCAGCATTCCTAGAGTGCGGTGGAGATACTGCGATCGCCAACCCGCATGCCAAGCGTGGCGATTATGGCATTTACCCCCCATGAAATTGGGGGAGGCCTATGTCCAGCAGTGGACGTCCTAGGGCTGATGTGGTGGTTAGCAATTATAGGTTTATAGATGGAGAAAATATGATATTGCAGTGACAGGTTGCTAGCCCACAACACACTTCAACCTGGTTCCCATAGTCGACTCTTACGACACCCAAGGGAAAATAGGGGGTGGTGCTATTCTAACCCGGCAGCACACGGGGGGCCGAGCATTAGGACATTTATTTTATATTATTAAATCACAACGTAAACAAAATAGTGATATTTTTACTCGACTTACGAAGACGGGCGGGGTTTTGTGGTTGGTAGAGTAAAAGTCCTAAACTGAATGCTTTGCCAGAATGTTGCACACATAAGGATGATTCACAGTAGACCGTTCCGTGTCCGGGCCGGCCCGTTTTCTTCTAGAGAAATACGACGGCCGTTGCGCTTGCCGTCATAGAAAACGGGCCGGCCCGGACACGGAACGGTCTACTGTGAATCACCTATATACGTAAGTTTGTGCACTATAAATATATAGTCACACATTGGACAGGGTTTTTTTTTATCGGTTTCTAATAAATGTATAAATGGACTTTGCTTACTAAAAACATATGGTATAAGTTCAGGTGTTACAATCAAAATGTGCCCCTAAATATGTATTGCCAAAAACAGTAAAATAGTATCTTGCTCATGTCACCAGATCAAAACTGAAAAAAATATTTTAAAAAAAATTCAGGAAGCAAAAATGAGTTTTGATGTTTGATTTGGTTTAAATGTAGAGTAGTAGAAGTAGGTACGGAACTCTTCATTGCGCGTGGCTCGGTTTTTTATGAGTATACACGGCTATATGCCTGAAAGAATAGAAATTAAAAAACATCCTGTTATATAATCATCAACTCTGCTCACAATAGTTCTCGAGAAATGCGACCTGGGGGTTTACTCCGAAATTCGAAATCCGAACTTCGTATGGTGCCACCCCTTTCACCCCCTGTAGAAGAGAAAAGCGGGAAATTTTAAAATCCGCCGGCCGGACATGTACGAAAGCATTGTGCCAAAGCTTAAAGGAGAGGCTTCGTTTCGCTCGGCCAATAACATAAGATTGAAAGTGTCATGTATTAGCTCAGGGACATTTACCTTATTTTCTTTATGTTTGTTTGCGGGGTCAATGAGATAAGATCAATCGAGAGTAGGTACAAACGCCAACATACACTGGCCTGCAAAAGAAGGTATAACAGTTTTTGTTAAAGAAAGCTAACCGGCCAAGTGCGTGACGGGTCACGCACAGAGAAGGGTTCCGTACCGATACCTCCTAATCTACATTTAAAACCACTATACAATACATTAAATAAATAATTGTTAAGAAAAAAGATACAGCAAAAAAACGCCAACAACTACTCTGTTGTATGGGAGCCCCCCTTAATTATTATTATTATTTTCATTTTAGTATTTGTTGTTGTAGCCACAAAAAAAATACATAATCTGTGCAAATTTCAACTGTCTAGCTATTACGGTTCTTGAGATCTAGCTCGGCGGGTGGTAGCCATGAAAAAGGGCTAAAATATCACGTTTTTTGTATGGGAGCCCCCCTTAATTATTATTATTATTTTGTTTTTAGTATTTGTTGCTATAGCGGTATATCTGTGAAAATTTCAACTGTCTAGCTATTACGGTTCTTGAGATACAGCCTGGTGACAGACGGACGGACGGACGGACAGCGAAGTCTTAGTAATAGGGTCCCGTTTTTACCCTTTGGGTACGGAACCCTAAAAAATTACAGCATTTGAAAAGGGAGCGCTTTTCTTTTTTGTTTTTTTTTTCAGCCATCTTTTAAAAGGAGGTTGTCAAAAAGGAATTTATATAACAAAACTAAATTTTCTACATAATGCTTTTTATTTGAAGTTTCTAATTTAAATAGTACAGAAGTTATCGTCACGTTTATGAGTGTTATACCTTCTTTCGCAGGCCAGCGTAGTTAACTGACCATTTGTGACCCGTATTACAATACATATAAAGTGCATAAATGGTCAGTTAACAGTGTTGGCGATGGTACCGAGTTGTGATAAATAACACACGTGACCATGGCATTGAAATTTACTGCGTGATTATTTTATTGATAAATATTGTGATACGAGTATATTACACATATCACCATGACTTTGAATTTCGCTATACATGATTATTTTATTGATAAACTAACTGCCTCGGCGAAGTTCGTTCCTCCCCTGATCCGATCCATACAAAATTTTAAAGGTAACAAAACTAAATTGAATTGATAATATTACATGATAGATCAGTGGTTCACACTAGACTAAGAAGAAGAAGAAAACATTTATTCGTAGCACAGCGCAGAAATATGTATAAACAATAAACAACCGGAATAATATTTGGGTACGGCTCAAAAAACATGTACTTTTTGAACAAAATTTTGATGGGGTTTTTAAACCGCATTCAATTGATTCTTCTAAACTTTAGAATCTAAAGTGTAAACCAGTCCAATAGATGGTTGCCAATAAAATACGTTAATATTTATTTTACATGATATTTGAGTAACTTAAAATTCGTCAAGTTTTTTGCTCCATACAAAATTGAAATGTCCCCGGGACATTTTTTGATACATATGTGTAATAAAAAAAAATATAAAGGCTTTTACTTCAGTTTTTTTTTTGGCTTCGTTGTTAGAAGTGTAGTCAATTTAAAGTATTTTGATTGAAAATCTCCGAAACTATGTTACATTCAAATATATTTTTTTAATTTAAAAAGTGCCCCTAAAAATCTTCCAGTGTGTTATCCTGCTTTCGTGTTTGGATAACTTTTTTGTTTTATAGTAATGGCTAACTTGAAGCAATTTTTCGGAGTGGCCACACTATTAGCTACAGCTGGCAAGCATTCTACTAAATGTCAGCCATCTTAGTTGGGCAACAAAACGGCGTAAACGTGCGCAGGAATTTACTTTCACATTTTAAATGTATTTTCAACAATAATTTTCCAAGGCAAGTGTATATTTTTCACTATTTTCAGTCCTGCTACGAAATAAATATTCATATGGGGTCTAGATTACGAATGTTTTGCTCAAATACCTTTAAATTTGCGGCTTCTATAATTAAATTAAGGCATTTTTCCCGTTGTGTTTTTTATTCCAGCGTGTTATGTCGTGTTACATTACTTATTGCGTAACACACTAGACGGTTAAAGGTTGGTTCACATAATGCTTTTACCCGACTGCGTCACAATTTCAGGTTCGATTCCCGGTAAGGGCATTTGTTTCTGTGGTGAGCAGAAACATTTGTTCCTGAGACTTGGATGTTTTCTATGTATTAAAGTATATATCTATTACATATAACGTCGTCTAGTACCCATAACACAAGCCTTATTGAGCTCACTATGGGACTAGTTCGATTTGTGTAAAAATTGTCCAATAATATTTATTATTATTATTATTGTACGTCTTTTCCATATCTCGGGACCATGGGGTCCCGTACCTTTGGAAGGCGTGCGTGGGGCCGAAGCCAATAGCGCAGAGGCCCTTTAAGACAAAAATAATCTAATAGTAAGGGATACACATGGCGTTCACCGTGCAGGCTATTCGACTGTGGAATGCTCTCCCCCTCACCATTCGACAGGCTCAGAGTAAGTTTTCATTCAAACGCAAGTTGCGCAAGCATTTATTTGAAACTTCTCGAGACTAAGGCTGGGTTGCACCAAACCGTCTGTAATCGTAAGCTGTGTCAGTTAAAATTTGAATTTATGGAAAGTTTGACAAGTGTCTATGAGATGACAGCTGCCGGCGCCATATTTAACGTTGATCAGTCTGTGATCGTAAGTCGGTGCAACCCAGCCTTTGGCTCCTCATAGTTTTAGTAGCAGGTATTTTATGTATTGTATGTATGGTATATTGTACTTATCTTGTATTATATTATATTAAGTATGTAGCATGTGCTGTATCCTATATAACTGTTTTACGTACCTATATATATATAACTACCAATAATTTGTCGGCTTTGTTCGTTTCTTTGTTCTAGTTTTGTCTCGCACCTACTATATTAATTCTCTGTTTGCCCTGAAGGTTGACTGGTAGAGAATGCCTTATGGCATTAAGTTCGCCTTTTGTATCCGTAACTTGTTACTGTGCAATAAAGTTTAAATAAATAAAAAAATAAATAAATGGCGGATACCATCTCCGAGCGCACAATGTGATACATCCGGAGATGGTCCCCGCCAGGTGCAAAGACTATTGCAGTGCATCACTGTACTGCGATGGAAACTAAGGTCATGGGCTATTGTGTTGAATGTTGGATGGGCTGGATAATGGGCTATTGGAGGAGACTAGCAGACACCTGCCGTGACAATCAGTCTCAATATTGTAAAAGGTAGGCGGTGACTCGCCAGCTCGCTGAGTGGGCCCCACATAACAGTCGCACGCACAGTGCGACAGTGGGGCAACATCTCTTTGAGCGGCTGTAAGGTTGTCGAGAGGTGAGTCTGCGGTAGCCAGATCCCGGTAATCCGATCAGCAGGCCGCCACCGGCGTTATTACATTTTACACTTCCAACCTGGAGCATAGGTCTCGCTCTTGCGACTCCACTCTGGCCGGCCAATTAAGGCAAGCACAGAGGCGAGGGCCGGATGGAAATTATTATTATTATAAGATGTTTACTTTCATGAAACTCTTGAGCAAGACCGTAGGTAGTTATTTCAAAAGTACTGACTCCTGCCATTGGAGCAGCATTTGTAGTTTTACAACTTTTGCTTTGCGAGTCATCGTCATCTATCTCTGACATCCATAAAACAAAGATACCGACTATGAACTTGAAAGGTAAATTAATGAAATATATTAACGTTAAATTTTTCACGCTAGTAGTATTAACAAACAGAGTTTATAGTTATTAGTAAACAGAATTTGAATAATGTAGTTTGGGTCGGGAACGAACGGACTTACGTTCAAGACAGAGGGCCTACCGCGAACTTCTAAAATCGAACTTCGTATCGTGCCGTCCCTTTCACTCTCGTCTCTATATGACGGAAAGGGATGGTACGATACGAAGTTCGATTTTCGAAGTTCGCAGTAGGCCCTCAGGTTTAGCAGTTGCAGTTAGTCGATTTAAGCCTTTATTGGTCCTGTATATGTCGGAAATAGGGAAATGGGCTGAATACACAAAACTCGTTTGGCTTGGTTCAACATAGAGCGCGTTTCATCTATTTTGTGCTATAATGGCGGTCCATTCTGAACGCCGCTGAGGATGTTGTAGAAATCTTGAATTAAAACATAAAAAACATAAATTTATTCCTTACCAATTTAATGTAAACAAATATTGACCTAATAGCGACTCATTTTGTTTCTTGAAATTACACTCTCCATGAAATTACCAGGACTTTACATAAATTTTGTAACGTTATCACAATAACTAACCTAAAGAAATATATTCCATTCCATCCCTTTCCTTGTATTTTTGTAGCTATTAAAGCACTTTTTCACAGCACATTTCATCATTGTTGGACAACTGTCACTGTCTGCGGTCCAAACACGTGTAAACAGGAATGTACCGTCCGAGTCGTGCGGGCGGTACTTTCACGGGGGCCATTTTTGTGGGCTGATTGTGAATCTAGTTCTATAATAGTACATCAATGTGTACGGGATATTATTTGTTAGATTTTCGGTGAAGAAATAGAAATATTTTGCCGAAATACTTTATAATTAGGTCTTAAAATTTAACTATTGGTGTTCCAGTATTCAGTCGACACGAAAAATAATGTTATTAATAAATTATTAATTTCACAGTGAATAACATTTGACCTAAACAATTTTTGCCAATTATCCACATTAAAAATTAAAATAGAGCGCTCGTGGCCCAGGGGCGCCCGCGTACCATGTGCGGTATGCGAGGTTAAGCAACGTGGGCCCAGGTCAGTTTCTTGGATGGGTGACCGCTTGATTGGTTACTTACTGGGTGCTCCCGTTACGCCGTTGATACCGGCTACTGTCCACGACAGCAGTCGTTAAGCCAAGTTAGATGCCTTCGGGCGGCTTGAGAACGCGCTTCAATCGATCTCTCAGCACGATATCAGGCTTGTTGGCTACAATAGTCCTGTCCGTGATGACAGATCGATCCCAATAGAGCGTTGCACGACCATTCTCGAGAACTGGCGCAGGTGTGTACTTATAGTATGGAACTTCGAAGTCCATAAGACCGTATAAAAGAGCAAGCTGCTGGTGAATAATCCTGGCCACCAAGTTATGTCTGTGCAAGTACTCTCCGTTAGCAAGATGACTACAACCGGAAATAATATGCCTGAGTGACTCTCCGGAACGGCGGCATGCCCGACAGATGTCGAGCGTACCCATCCGCAATTGCACAGACAAAACCTTCAGTTTCCCCAAAAAGATCCCCAAAACTTAGCCAGTTCACCGATGCGAGCAAGTCTACGTTGGGACCCGTACGAGTAAGGGCCTTGTAGAACCGCCCATGTAGCTCCTTACTCTTCCACACCACCCTGCGATCCTCGGCGCTCAGCACTTTAAGTCTGCGCCAGTTCTCCTTTGCCATGGCGAGCGGGGTGAGGAGTGTGTCTACTGCCACCACATCACGATGCATCCCACACTCGCTGTTTGAGAAAATAATCTCTGAGACTGCACATCTCGCGGTTGTGCAGGTCTTTGGCATTTAAGAAGCTGCGACCACCAAGCTGCCGCGGGATATACAGTCTCATAACAGACGATCGCGGGTGTAGCATACGGTGCGTAGTGAGCAGTACACGCACCCTTCGATCCAGGAAATCGAGCTCAGTCTGAGTCCACCTTAATATGTCAAAGGAGTATGTGAGCAAGGGCGTCACCCAGGCGTTGAAGGCGCGAACCTTATTGCCGCCCGACAAAAAACTATTGAGTACTTTTGTCAGCCGACTGAAAAAGCGCTCCATCACTGCCCGCTTGATGCCCTCACCCTCGATACCCAAAGACTGTGACATACCAAGATATTTATAGGTATCTGCTTCGGAGTCTCGTCATGCTGCCATTAACGACATTCTGAGAAGGGCGCTCGTCAGTGCCGGCGTTCCCGCTGCCTTGGAACCCCAAATAATGCGGAACGATGGCAAGCGCCCCGACGGGATGTCGTTAATTCCCTGGAAGATGGGGCGTGCATTGGTGTGGGACGCCACTTGCGCTGACACGCTAGCGGCGTCCTACCTCCCATTGACCAGCAGGCGTACGGGCGCGGCGGCGGACACTCGGGAGCGCCAAAAAATAGTTAAATACAGTTGTCTCGGCGCCCAATATGAGTTCGTAGCGTTTGGCGTCGAGTCACTTGGCTCGTGGGGCAGGGGCGCACAGATGCTCCACAAGGTGCTTGGCAAGCGGCTGAGGGAGGCAACGGGCGAACCTCGCGCGGGCAGCTTTCTCGCGCAGAGAATTGCAATCGCAATCCAGCGTGGGAACGCTGCCTGCGCGATGGGCAACCTACCCAGGGCATTAAATTTTGATAGGTATTTTTAATTTATAGCTTTAATTATTTTAATTGTAGTTAGTTTTAGTTTCGTGTTCTTAGTTATTTATTAATACTATGTATGTGTTTTTATTTTATATTTAATAAACAAAATATTAAGCTTTAAAAAAAATTCAACATTATTACTTTATCATGGAAAATATCGTGAGGAAACCTGCATATATCTGCGAGTAAATTCAAATTTCACTCATAATAAAATGCTAAGCATACCTTGATTTCTCATCCTTCTAAATATATATAATTTTTAAGAAAAAAAAACCGACTTCAATGGGGGAGGCCGGTAAAAGATTATTATACTTAGATGGTGCACTCTTAGATAGATATACAATAAAATAAAAATGGCTATAATATATGTTTATAATGGTAGAAGACTAAGTACCCTCAATTCCTCATGGAATCATGAAAAAACCTTGCTTGCTTGACAAACAAAACGACGAGAACAAATCGTGAACTACGCGTCGTTGAAGAGTTCCGTTCTGATCATCATCAGCAGTTCCACTTCATCAAATGTCACTTTTATGAATGAAAATGCTTGATTAGTTCATGAAAATACTAAAATCACTATTTGTGTGCCTTTCATATTCGAGGAGTTCCCTCGATTCCTAATGGATCCCGTCATCAAAACTCGAGCATGACAAAAATCAATCGTGAAAATAGAACATGCTTAACAAACACAGCTAGAATGACAAATCGCCAAACGTGAACTTTTCGTCGTTGAAGAGTTCTGTTCTGATCATCATCAGCAGTTCCACTTCATCAAATGTCACATTTTTGTATGATAATGCTCGATTTGTTGATAAAAACACAAAAATCACTATATGTTTGCCTTTAAGATTTGAGGAGTTCCCTCAATTCCTCATGGATCCCATCATCAGAAATCAAGCATGACAAAAATTTATCGTGAAAATAGAAATTGCTTAACAAACACAGCTAGGAGGACAAATCGCCAAACGTGAACTTTTCGTCGTTGAAGAGTTCTGTTCTGATCATTATGAGCAGTTCCACTTTATCCAATGTCACATTTTTGGATGAAAATGCTTGACTTGTTGATAAAAACACAAAAATCACTATATGTTTGCCTTAAATATTTGAGGAGTTCCCTCAATTCCTCATGGATCCCATCATCAGAACTGCGTTTTGACAAAAACGGGACTAACTTGGATATATATACTTACAATCAAAAAAAGAATTTTCTAAATCGGTTAAGAAATGACGGAGTTATGGACTAACAAACAATAAAAAAAAAAAAAAAAAAAAACATACAACCGAATTGATAACCTCCTCTTTTGAAATTTTGAAGTCGGTTAAAAAGAAGAAACTGACTGACTGACTGACTGACTGACATATCAACGCACAGCCCAAACCGCTGGTCCTAGAGATTCCAAATTTGGCACGTAGGTTCCTTGTAAGGTCTAGGGGTGCACTAAGAAAGGATTTTTCAAAATTCAACCCCTAAGGGGGTGAAATGGGGGTCCGAAGTTTGTATGGGGAAACAAGATTAGCTGGACTATTTTATTCGAAACTTCACAGGAGTATTTCTAACGATAAATGAGTAAACACGTGTTTCAGGTTTTTTGAAAACTCAACCCCTAAAAGGGGGAAATGTGGGCACAAATTCTGAAAATCGACATGGGTATTGTTTTTATGGTTTACTAGCATTTGCCCGCGGCTTCGCCCGCGTACTAAGCGAAATTTTTAACCGTCTACAAAAAACAGGTTCGTATGTTTGTCCACGATTATCTCGCGTTCGGCTGAACCGATTTAGATGCGGTCTCCAGAAAAGTAGTTGTTACATTCTGGGGGTTTCGGTATACGAAGTTTGGTGATTGTGATTCATTAACAGATGAACAGATGAAAAGTCAGTACACATTCTGAGAACCGGCAAACTATTGAATTTCATTTGATTTTGGCAAAAATAAGGATCGAAAAGTATTATCATACATTTCCGAGAGGCCGAAGGGGAAAGGGCCGATGAAATAAAAGCATGTCTTAAATGGCCCTTAGTAAAAGTATCTGTGTACTACAGTAACACCAATAGGTCTGTAAACGACCAAGCAGCGCGCAGCGGTCATAAACTCTGGTCCTTTTAAGTACAGAAATACGGCTAATTCAATATCACGTGTAACGTTTATTTTTCCTGAAATTAAATTTATTAGGTAGGTTTTGCCAGTTCCCATTCGAGCATCCAAAAAGAAAATTTGGCCTCACTTCCATTCGCACTCCTTACTGTCAGTCCGTCTGTTACAACCAAGTTGCTTTTACTGGATCGTTTGAATTGCAATTTGGCACAAACTGGTCAAGAATTTAGAGCGCTCGTGGCCCAGCGGCACCCGCCTATTCTGAAAATCGACATGGGTATTGCTCAGATCATAGAAAGGAATAGATATGAAACGGGGGCGTGGCGCGTGTCGCCGCGACATGGCCAAAAAGCAATGACACTGCCCGCCGCCGTTTAGTCGCAATTTAGCCGTGCCGATGAAATGTTTGTAAAATGCCGAACTGTTCCGTCGTTACCTGCAAAAATAGGAGTGTAACCAAAAACTACAAGAACAATGGAGTCACTTACCACGTGTAAGTATTGGAATTTCTACTTATAAATCACTAAAAAACAATATTTTAACAAGTACACGCAGCGCCGCACGCTCGAGCTAAGATATCGTATGAAAAAGCGTATTTTTTATCTAAAAGTTGTACATTGAACGTTCAGTACAACAACCAACCCGTACCGCGCTAAACTACGGCGCAATGTAACAAACCAGTGTAGCTATCGTCGTTGCGTGAACTGTTTCGAGGAACGAGGCCGCTGCCCGTCGCTGCTCGTGAAATTCGCGCGAATTCTATTAGAGCGGTGCCAATTGTAATTGCCGTTTATGCGTTATCGATAAAACGATGTCGTACTAGTAATTTAGTGTCAACAATTAAATCAAAAATCATAATTTAATACCACTATATTTATCTTCCAAATTACTACAAACTATTTTCTCAAGTAGTTTTATTAACCGACTTCGATAGAAGGAGGATCTCAGTGCGTGTTCATGTTTATTTTATGTATATACACAGCTATAATAATTATTTAATATGTTGTCCAATTGTGATACTTATGTTTTGTTAGAAAAGAAATCTTCAGAGGGGTTGTATATAAATTTGGTGTAGGTCTGAAGATCACATCAAGGAGTAATCAATGGTACTCCTCAGATGTGATAGGCACGCACTTGGTGTTTTCGGCATTTTCTTTAGTGAACTATGCCTTTGCTCTCGGAAACCACAAATTTGGTGAAGAGGAACTGGTGATGATTACTTCCCAGATTCCGATGAGATTTTGTTGACTTAGCAACTAATGCTTATCCAAATAGAAATGTTGTTTTGGAACTGATGATGAGTAAACTGAAGGTAAGGAATTAACGGAACTACATATTATACTTACATATTCTATAAATAAACACAGGAAACTATGGGCCAATCCGGTACTGAGGCTATAATGTCCGTTAAAACGTACGTACGTTAGCTAAAATCGGAAAATTATTAATGGTATTACTTGTTTAGTAAAATTGTAATGCTTAAGCAGGTGTGCAGACTTCGGCATGGTGGCATGCAATTTCAACATAAGAAATAATAAAGTTATAATATTAAAATTACTACAGACAGTGTCGTTTCGCGCCAAAATGCAAGTGGGACAAGCCCGGTACAGGTTAAAAATATTGATGAAAGCATAATCATGAATGTATATATAAGTAGGTACTGCTTTATAAAAGCCCAGTATTTATATTTATATACTTCTGTTGGTCTAAATTCATCGCATTCATTGCATTTTTTTTGCCTGTATGTAACTGTATTTATTCGATTGGTTTTATTTAAACAACTATATGGTAAAATAACACTATATAAACTAACTATTTCGATATTCACTAACATCCTAACATAATAATTAAAATATCGATGTCGATAAAACTCATTTTAACGTTTGTTCCCACCCCTGCGCATATTGCTCTGTTTTGAAGGGTGCGCGAAGCCAATCACAGCGCTTGCTTGCATGTTCTCGTAGGTTCGGTGGCTCCGCCCGAGGTTTTGTTTTTACACGGTTCAGTGTGTGTGTGTGGTCTGCGGTGGGGGAATAATGGAGACATCGGATTTCGTTGTAATGAAGCAGTATGGCACTTCTCCCTTTTTTTATGTTCTGAGGGGTATTGTTTTTATGGTTTATTAGGTCGCTGATAACAAAAACAACAATGATTTTAAGATCCCACGTGGAGGACGTGAAATACCATCCCCCCTGTTGGGGTGCGAGGGGGATGAAATGTCTAAATATTAATATGGGTGTCGTTTTTATGGTTTTATGGGACGTTAATTACGAAAATAGCATCGATTTTGAAATTTAATATTGTGGACATGAATTTTTTTGAAATTTAGTGCCAAATTGCAAGAAATAACTGACTGACTGAGTGAGTCACATATCAACGCACAGCCCAAACTGCTGGTTCTAGAGATTCCAAATTTAGTATGTAATATGGGTGTCGTTATTATGGTTTTTGGGGCGTTAATTTCGAAATTAGCATTGATTTTGAAATTTAATATTGCGGACATGAAAACTTAAAAGTTTGTGCCAAATTGCAAGAAGAAACTGACTGACTGAGTGAGTGACATATCAACGCACAGGCCAAACTACTGGTTCGAGAGATACCAAATTTGGCATTTAGGTTCCTTATAAGGTCTAAATGTGCATGAAGTTCCGTGAGTTCCCTATGAAGATACGACCATTTCTGATTCAATGTATTGTAAGTGGTTTTAATAATCAGTGCCGTCCGATACGAGTTCGACATAAATCGATATCTGAGCGTCCGAGAGGACTCTTAATAGGAATCCGAGGTACCTAAACTTTGAATAAAGTAACGGCCGTATTGCTTTTTTTCATTTTCATCCCAATTTCGTTCAAAATCGATATCTGAGCGTCCGAGAGCTCCCCTAATACGACTCCGAGGTAAAATTTGGAAAAAGTCGCAGTCATATTGGTTTTCTTTTTTTTCGTCCCGATTTCGTTCAAAATCGATATCTGAGCGTCCGAGAGGTCTCGTAATACGAATCCGAGGTAAAATTTAGAAATAAGTGGCAGCCATATTCATTTTTATCATTTCCGTCCCAATTTCGTTCAAAATCGATATCTGAAGCGTCCGAGAGCTCTCCTAATACGAATATGAGATAAAATTTAAAAAAAGTGGCGGCCATATTCATTTTTATCATTTCCGTCCCGATTTCGTTCAAAATCGATATCTGAGCGTCCGAGAGAATTCTTAATACGAATCCGAGGTAAAATTTGGAAAAAGTGGCAGCCATATTGATTTTCTTCATTTCAACCCGATTTCGTTCAAAATCGATATCCGAGCGTCCGAGAGGTCCCCTAATACGAATCCGAGGTAAAATTTGGAAAAAGTGGCAGCCATATTGATTGTCTTCATTTCCAACCCGATTTCATTCAAAATCGATATCTGAGCGTCCGAGAGGTTTAAAAACAACATAGAGCTTTCGATATTTTTTCCATTTAAATGAACCTTTAGATTTTTTTTATCGTATGACAATTATTTACGAACCGTGAGATTTTTGAGAAGACAAGTACGGTTGCCAGTTTTTGTTGCACTTTTAGCACCTGCACCCAAGGGTCACGTGTAGGGTAACGGTGGGTACTCCCTACGGACGTGGTGCAACTTCGACCCCCCTTTGTCAAGTGAGTGGGCAACTTGACTGTTAGAAGTTCGCAAGCCGCTCGAAGGCCTCTAACTCGACTTAACGATTGCAGCCGGGATCAACGGCTTAGCGTGCCTTTCAAAGAACGAGAGTCAGTTAGTAACCACTCAAAGCGGTCACCCATCCAAGAACTGACCTGCGCCCACATTGCTTAACCTCGCACACCGCACGCGGTAGGTGCCGCTGGGCCACGAGCGCTGTAAATTCTTGGTAGTTTGTGCCAAATTGCAATTCAATCGGTCCAGTAAAAGCAACTTGGTTGTAACAGACGGACTGACAGTAAGGAGTGCGAATCGAAGTGAGGCCAAAGGCCGGTTCTCAGAATGTATACTTTTCATCTGTTCATCTGTTAATGAATCACAATCACCAAACTTCGTATACCGAAACCCCCAGAATGTAACAACTACTTTTCTGGAGACCGCATCTAAATCGGTTCAGCCAAACGCGAGATAATCTTGGACAAACATACGAACCTGTTTTTTGTAGACAGTTAAAAATGTCGCTTAGTACGCGGGCGAAGCCGCGGGCAAATGCTATTTCTAAATAGAAATTATTAAGAAAGAAATTATTTATTTGCATCAGGCACACAATACAAGAATAATAAAAGAATAGAAAAAACATTAAGTACCTACATTAAGAACTCACAAATATAATTACTATTTTTTTTTAATATTAGAACGTATCTTCATCTAATCTCAGCTTTACAGAGTTCCAGCGTATTACAAAATTTTCAGTGTGTGGCGCATAAAACTGTGTGTTACACTTTCCAGTACGTTAAGGTACATTTTTTTTAAGCCACACCCATTTACGACACATATAAAACAAAGACAAAAAAAACATCAAATATAACATACTTAATAAAAAGATAGTGCCACGAATTGTATTGAATAATGCAGTTTTATTAATTACTTACACGAATAGTACATTGCTTAACGAGGGGCGTAAGTGGGGAATTGCGAACGAGAGTCTATCAGAAGTCTCTTTTGATGATTCGAGTTTGCAATTTTCTTACGTCCCGAGGTAATCACAATGTTTTCATCACATTTGCGAGGAAATAAATAACTCCAAAACTAACCAAAATTGAAGAAATCGACCACTTCATCTCCAGTATCAATGCATGGATGCCGAGAGGAGCGCGCAGCTTCAATAATGCGACCAATCAGAGAGCAGTATTCTTGTGGATCGCGGCAAACTAGATTTTTTAAACCAATCAGATCACAGAGAAACTCATAACTCCCTAGGGAGTTATGAAAATCTATAACTCCCGCGTGAGCTAAATCGGCTTTAACTACTCTATACGCCTGCGTACAATAAGACCCTTTACGAGCAAGTGTGATGAAAATTATTTAATTACATTAAAGAAAAGATTCTATCATTATTCGTTACTTACATGTCCGATAAAACAGTATAATTAGAAAGGTATGGGAAAATGTTATTTTTTGTCGTATATATTACCGATGTTTTTACCCACGACGGAACGGAGAAGGTATATGCGTTTAGGGTGAGAGGTTGTTTGTTTGTTTGTTTGTGTGTGCACCTCAATATCTCCAAAACGGCTTGACCGATTTGAATACGGTTTTCTGCACTGGGTTTGTGGTTTATTCGGGACGAACCTTCAAAAAATTTTACGACTATAAGGCTGGGTTGCACCAAACGGTCTGTAATCGTAAGCTGTGTTCGTTAAAATTTCAATGTATGGAAAGTTTGACAAGTTTCTATGGGATGACAGCTGCCGGCGCCATATTTAACGTTGATCAGTCTGTGATCGTAAGTCGGTGCAACCCAGCCTAACTCACCAGTGGGCGCTGCAGTGGCAATGGCAGACCCCGACCGATTTTTCTGGCTTTGTAACTATGCCTCGCAATCATACAACCGTTTTTGAAATCTACTTTTATCTTTATGTACTTACGTCGTATATGGTCGAGGGCTTTTAATTGTTTTATTTTGCAATTAGGTAAAACCGTCGTGGGCTTTTCAAAATTATTAATTTTATTTTAATAGTCAGTGTATAGCCGTGCTACAATAAAACTTAACCCTACCTGTAGTTGTAATTTTCTACATAATAACTACGATTTCTTTCGCATTACCAGAATAGATGTGTGTGTGTGTGAGTTGTGTTTAGTTATTGCAGTTATTGTTAACTTGGTATGCCCTTTTAAACAACAACAACATGGGCTACAGTTTGTTCTGAGCGTGGAAAGCCGCGGGCAAAAGCTAGTATAACATATCTTGTTCATAGAGCATGTATAAGTGTACATCGTGAAGCAAATACACCGTTTATATTTAACACCGGCATTTCATTTGGCTCGCCATATCCAAGGAAAGAACTAAACACGCAACCGCCCTACAAAGGCACAGGAGGCTCCACGCGCCCAGACCGGCGCCCCATATACCGTTATATGTTGGCCTCCCATAAGCACTATGCATGCTTCGACCGTAATTTTTCGCTTCCCTGGCCTCGTATTATAGCCGCTACTTACATACTCGGCCAGGAAAGCTTACTTAAGAATGATTCACAGTAGACCGTTCCGTGTTCGGGCCGGCCCGTTTTCTATGACCGCAAACGCAACGGCCAGCGTATTTCTCTACAAGAAAACGGGCCGGCCCGGACACGGAACGGCCTACTGTGAATCCTCCTTTACTGGTTTCTGCGGGAATTGAAATAGAAATAGAAATAGAAATAGAAATACATTTATTCGTAGCACATAAAAACATAGATGATAAAAAAATAAAACAATAAAAATAAGAAAGCGCCACGAATTGGTCCCGACTCAGCATAGTGCCAACCTTACGGTCAACGCTGGTCTTCCGTCGGGGCCAACTGGTGAGATCACGGCGTATAACACACTGTACAATGTATTATTATTAGTTGACCTGTCACTATCCGCCGATTAGCCTATTATTGCAAACGTCAATGCGATATTCCTGTTTCTTTTGAAATGAGACGTTGGCCACGTGCAAGCAAATGTCGACTTTACCCAGTAGTCAGGTGGAAGTAGTTCCGAGGCGGAACTAGTGAGTTTTTTCCCAATAGTTCCGTTCGCAATGTTCAGTAGTGGCGCTTCGCCGGCCGCTGCCGCGGCACGCTCGCTTCGGGCTCGCGCGTTGTAGGGTCACAGTTCTACTAACACTCCTCTTCGCTTCGCTCGTCGTTGTACAGTGGTTGTACCTAACTACCACTATGTACCGTTGATACATAGTATAGTTTCGTATTGGGAAAAAGTCTCACTAGTTCCGCCTCGGAACTACTTCCACGGGACTACTGGCAATGAACTGACTTTCAAGTGACGAGTCTCTTCTTACCCCGCTCCGACTCTACTTTCCCAACTAAGCTGCTGCATAAAAGAGCGCGTGGACGTTCCGCCAGGGGGGCGACATGGCCTATCGGTGTGAGTCGAGCGCCGGTGACCTTGTAACGTCACGTCTGTCGCATAGGGTTGGCAATGTAGCTGCCTTGGCAAGAGGAGTAATGTTTATTCAATGATCATGATATTCATCAATCAAACACCGGGAAGCTAGTCAAATTTAATCTGTAAGTTTTGATTACAGACAGACAGATGCACTGGGTCAGGAGAAAACTTACTAAAAGCTCATAAAATAGGTACCCACAAACTTCTTATATAATGGGAACTTACTTTTCTTGTGTAAATCTAAGCTTCACATGAATACAATTGTATGCTAAAATAATAACAATAATATATAATGTAGAACCTCAGACAGGATCCACGGTTAAATAAGTAAACTCTTCTTAAATAATCCTTCGTTTTATTTACATCGTTATAAGATATGTTACTCCGTTCAACTCGTCTTACATACTCAAACATACGTCATCTCATTCGCCATTCCAAAGCAATTCAAACTACATTCGAACGTTCCTTATTCATCATCAAACAGCCAGCACCTTACACAGCTATCAAAAAGTACCAATCCCACACTCGGCCAATCCTGCAATCATGTACTGGTCCCTCAGTCATGCACCTTCAGACACCGCACTTACCCGTCACCAGCTGCACAACTTACTTTCGTCTTCATAGCACACCCTGTATACATCGTAATATAAAATACATCAGAAACACTATCTACTTAATATTACACCATACAAATAAAACCGATATTTAAAGACACACAGAAACACATAATAAATCACTCTGAACACCGCCTTATCGAAGTCCCGCGTGCTGCCTGCCTGCACAAAGCCGTTGCTTCGCACACTCTGGAAGCACTCCTTGCGCCCTCCGTCTTCCTCCAGTCCGATGGTAAGCTTCCGACAAGGACTTCTCTTCGTCTTCAATTGCACGACTTGCATTCCTATATTGCGATCAATTTTGCAATTGCCGTCGACAATTCGTTCGGGCTGCTCCGTCCGCACATTTTCACTCCTCAGGGCATCGCCTTCATCACTGTTTTCATAATTTTCGCCACATTTGTTAAATTTATTGCACTTTTTTTCACTTTGACGCATGAGAATGTCATCTGTCAATGTTTCTTCTTTTTGGTGTTTGAACTCGTTCAAAATTGACGTTTGCGTGGGTGAGAGCGCGTCGTCCTGCGTTAAAAGTAAAAAAGTAAAGTAAAAGTAAAAGTAGTTTATTCTTCAAATTAGGCATATTACATGCACCTATGAACGTCAATAAACTACCACCGGTTCGGAAAAATAAACCTCTGCCACGAGAAGAACCGGCGTAAGAAACTCGGCGAGGTGTCATTTTTTCAAAACAATATACATTGTATAGTTAAATATAAAATTACAGTCTCAGTTACTACAAAAATAACAAGCTACAGTAGAAAACCTATTTTCGCGATAGATTAGCCGTGCAGGACACTATCAAATATCGTCGCATTTGTTATGGATACTTTCATGCTTTTCAGGTCCATCGTATTCACTATCACGATGCGGGTTATCGATCGGAACCATATTTCGTAAGATCAGGAGTAAGTCAGGGGAGCAACCTTGGCCCGTTGCAATTCATAATTATGGTCAACGATTTACCGCAGGTTGTAAAAAAATCGGGTTGTTTATTATTTGCCGACGACCTCAAACTGTATTTGCCCATAAATAATACTGCAGACTGTGTAACCTTTCAAAGCGAAATAGATAAAGTGGTTTCATGGAGCAGGGCTAATAAGCTATTTTTCAATGCATCTAAATGTGTGACTATTTCATTTACTCGATCGCACAACCCCATTATCCAGGACTACGAAATTAACGACATCAAATTAAAGAGGGTGTCAGAAGTTAAAGATTTGGGAGTAAAGTTCACATCAACGTTTGTAAAAAAGCTTATAGAATTCTGGGATTTGTTCTTCGTCGTTCCCATGGCTTTACTAATATTGCAGCGATTGTCGCCATATACAATGCATTGGTCCGAAGTAATCTCGAGGGTAATGCAGCCGTTTGGGCTCCGCATGAAACCAAATATCACCTTATGGTGGAGCGTATCCAAAATAAATTCGTACGATTTCTGTATTGGAGGAAGTACGGGGTATATCCATTTTACCCACTAATGTATCCAACTCTATTTGTACTTGGCATGGTGGGGTACAACGAGCTGCGGGTGCGTAGAGAGCTATGTCTGGCAGCATACATTTTCAAATTACTTAGGGGTAAAATATACAACAGCCAGGTGTTGCGTTGTGTAAGTTTGTATGCTCCCGATAGGTACGTGTGGCGTAGACTCCGGCCGCGGCTGCTGGCCGAGCCGCGCGGGCGCACAAACCTGCTCGGCAGGGCGCCGATGACGTGTGCTGTGCGCACCCTCAATGAGATAGCGGAAAACATTGATTTATTTTCGTGTTCTCTGAATGAATTCACAAAGACAGCATTGTTTGTGTTATGTTACTCGTATAAGCGTAATAAAATAGGAAAATAATTATAGTATATAGGTAGTTACACTATTGTCTTAGGCTTAGTCCTGTAAAAATAGTTGTAAGTGTGGATAATAAAAATAAATAAATAAATAAATCACCAAACTCTTGTAGTAACGCCCATTTTAATTCATGCCACGTGTTGAAGGGGTCCTCTGAGCGTAGCCACAGCGCTGCCGTGCCGCATAACCTTCTCTTTGTCAATACAAGTAGCTGACGTTCTGTCCATCCATACAAAAGGGATTTGGACTCCACGTCTTCAACAAAATCTTCCACGTTGCAGTCGTCATCCGCCGTAAAAATAGGCAACGTTAACATCTGTCGATATGTCTCATTCATATTTTCACCTTCGTCTTCGTCATCTTCGTATTTAATTATTCGTCTTCAAGTCTTGTTCGTCTTCCCGTCGTCTTCTCGTCTTCGTCTTCGTCGTCTTAAATATTCTTCATTATTTTCTGTGTCATTGTCTAGGGTTTGATTTTTCTTCCATATCCCGGACGAGCCCCCAAAATTGTAGAACCTCAGACAGGATCCACGGTTAAATAAGTAAACTCTTCTTAAATAATCCTTCGTTTTATTTACATCGTTATAAAATATGTTACTCCGTTCAACTCGTCTTACATACTCAAACATACGTCATCTCATTCGCCATTCCAAAGCAATTCAAACTACATTCGAACGTTCCTTATTCATCATCAAACAGCCAGCACCTTACACAGCTATCAAAAAGTACCAATCCCACATATAATACTATTTTTAAAAATCTCATAGAAAATATATGATATGATATAACGTCATCTCATCTGCGACCGCGACACCCGCGTTAAGTATAATTTAAAAGACTCAATTGACATTACATCTATTTCGCCATTTAATTTATTAAAAGCCTTTTTTATTTAATACAATCCGAAGATGTAGGTACTTCTTAATCTATTTCAAGTCACAATGTAGACACAGGAATAAAAAGCTCTAGCTATAGTTAGTTGATTACATTGAATTACAAATGATAAATTCTAACGAATTTCAAGTAAAACTAGTGCCACGCCCGCTACCGGCCGATCGATCTTTGTTGTGTGAGCGCACGTCACGCGAGCGAATGTTGAAGCGAGTGGCGCCCCTGCGATTCATCTTGCCGCGGCTAGCTGTCCACACACCGCGCGCACCCCCTTTCACGTCCGGTCACGCACACATAGCCGCGAGACGGGTTTACAGCACACATGCTTCGGCATCGCTTCTTTTTACGTTAGTATATATCTTCTTTGGTTCCGCAGTGCCCTCTCTAAAAATGTTGTCTTTAAAACGTACGACAGATAACATTAGAAATTTCAATTAAAAATAGAAACGTCCCAAATCGATTACTAAGATTCTGTGCCGATAATTTAACATCATTGTAGGTATAGTTTTCGAAGCGTGACACACTTTAACAGCCATGTGGAAGTTTCCAGTGATTATTATGCTGCTATACACACTTACATATCAAGACACAGTGGACGGTGGGTACAAATGGGAAAAAAATTAACGATGAGCGAAAAGGACTCCGTATAATTTTACCAGCGTTTTCCTCACAATGGTTAGAAAATAAAATGTATACAGTACCTAAACGGGATGCGGGTCAACTATCTTTTTAACCGAAAGAAGAACCAAAAGAGGAGGTTATCAATTCGGTTGTATGTTTTTTTTAATGTTTGTTACTCCATAACTCCGTCATTTCTTAACCGATTTTGCAAATTCTTTTTTTGATTGTAAGTATATATATCCAAGTTGGTCCCGTTTTTTGTCAAAACGCAGTTCTGATGATGGCATCCATGAGGAATCGAGGGAACTCCTCAAATCTTAAAGTCAAACATATAGTGAAATTTGTGTTTTTATCAACAAATCAAACATTTTCATACAAAAATGTGACATTTGATGAAGTGGAACTGCTGATGATGATCAGACCAGAACTCTTCAACGACGAAAAGTTCACGTTTGGCGATTTGTCCTCCTAGCTGTGTTTGTTAAGCAAGTTCTATTTTCACGAAAAATTTTTGTCATGCTCGATTTCTGATGATGGGATCCATGAGGAATTGAGGGAACTCCTCAAATCTTAAAGGCGAACATATAGTGATTTTTGTGTTTTTATCAACAAATTGAGCATTATCAACAAAAATGTGACATTTGATGAAGTGGAACTGCTGATGATGATCATAACAGAACTTTTCAACGACGAAAAGTTCACGTTTGACGATTTGTCCTTCTAGCTGTGTTTGTTAAGCAAGTTCTATTTTCACAGTTAACTTTTGTCGTGATCGAGTTCTGATGATGGAATCCATTAGGAATCGAGGGAACTCCTCAAATGTGAAAGGCACACAAATAGTGATTTTAGTATTTTCATGAACTAATCAAGCATTTGCATTAAAAAAAGTGACATTTGCTGAAGTGGAACTGCTGATAAGGATCAGAACGGAACTCTTCAACGAAGCGTAGTTCACGTTTGGCGACTTGTTCTCTTCGTTTTGTTTGTCAAGCAAGCTAGGTTTTCCAGACACATTTTTGTCAAGCTTGAGTTCTGATGGAGGATTCCATGAGGAATTGAGGGTACTTAGTCTTCTACCATTATAAACATACTTATAGCCATTTTTTATTTTACTGTATAGAATCTAAGAGTGCACCACTACATCAGCCCTAGTACGTCCACTGCTGGACATAGGCCTCCCCCAATTTCATGGGGGTTTGCTTAAAGTGCAACAACGTGACAACCTGTATGCGTCCCACTGCTGAACACATGCCTTCTCTCGTTGATCAGCAGGATTGGAAAGTAGTTCCCACGCTGATTCCAAATTTCAAATAAATATAACCACTTTTTAGGGTTCCGTATATTAAATTCTATAAAATATCCCGATTTCATATTATACTAAATTGAATTTAAAAAGTTCCTCGTTCTAAAAGACAGTAAGTGACAAGTAAGGCATCACAGCGTACAAAATCATACACAAGCACTATTACTACTGATTTACTAAAGAAAGTGTACTGCTGTTATTTTTGTGCGTTGTGACTGTACTGCCACAATTCAGCCTTGTGACGTCATATAGACGATGGAAGGTTTCTTCACATTTTCGTGAATATCTTGAAAACTGATAGCTATAAAAATACACCAAAAATAGTTTTGGGTTTCTTGTTAACAAATTAATAAAATAAGTCAAGATTTCTAGTAAGAAAGAACCTTAAGTCTAGGAAATAGTAACTTGGAAAAATGAAATGCTGTCAATTGGAGATGGTGTCTTGAGGGAGCAAAATTATACGGCGCGAGCGGTATATCGAATCCCGAGTGAAGCATAGGATTCTACAACTTGTTCAGAAAAGAGTCATTGCTGCCGTAAAATTAATGAAGTAAGAAAAGGCAACTTTGACTCTTTTGCTGAATAGCAGGTGTGAAAACATTTTTTTACATGTCCCTGTTTCTAGACGACGACCCAACTGCTAAGATTGAGTTTAACCCAGTTGAATTCAACACCGCCAATTGCACAGAACAGGCATGTATACCTGCGTGCTGGGACCAGCTGCGGAGAACCACAGGGTACTGCTATAACAAGGAGTTATGTGTTTGCTACAACAAGCCGTAGATTAAAGTTGTTTTAGTAGCCGTTTTATTACTTTACACCTGTCTCGTTTCCTCCATCCTATTCCACAGGATAATGAATAGTACTTGGTTACGTAAGGAGGATTTGGAGGTCGTGACGTACATACCAGGACGTCAAGAAACTGGCCTCGGACCGGCAGAGATGGAAAGAACTACAACCGAAGCTCGAACGCACAAAGCGGGCGCGGCGCGGTGCGGGGCGGAGACGGTTTTACATTTTTGATCTTTCCGAAACCGTCGACTGTCGATTACCGCTTCATATGTCACACACGCTGCCTCCGCTCTACCGCGCTACTGCATACCGCGCGGTTTTTTAGTGCGTCGTCCCCCGGACAGCGTTCGTTTTACCGTAAAGCAAAGCAGTCTCCGCCCCGCAACGACGCTGTGCCTTATAAATAGGGACCGTATTAAGGATGATTCACAGTAGACCGTTCCGTATCCGGGCCGGCCCGTTTTCTTCTAGAGAAATACGCCGGCCGTTGCGTTTGCTGTCATAGAAAACGGGCCGGCCCGGACGCGGAACGGTCTACTGTGAATCATCCTTTACAGCTCAATTAAGCTTTTATAATAAGATTCTCAAGTTTCTCAACTGAACACCGTAAAAATAATAGAAAAGGATCGCGCTTTTGCAAATTCATTGAAATCATTCTTGATAAAAAAAAAAATGCGTATCGGAATTTACGAACGATGCGCTGTAAATTTAGCAATACCATACCTAAACTTTGTAGCGTAACGGAACCGGAACTTACATACCGTCACATTGGAGTGCTTATACATTATACCGAGGATGCTTCCTCGCTGTATCGCAGTGCTGATACGTTGTGCGAGGAAGTCGCCAGCTCTTCGTTCACCAGTTACGTCAACCAGACGTGTAGTATGTATTTTGTTTTATATCTATTTCTTTGGTCCACATTCGATTCCCAAATCGTCCACTTCCTATCCTGTCAACATTTCCAAATCGTCCACTTCTTGCATTGTCAACATTCCCAACTCGTCCGCATTCCCATGTCATCCACATTCATAAGCTACCCACATTCCCAAGTCGTCCACATTCTCAAGTCTTCCACATTCCTAAGCCATCCACATTTCCATGACGTTCTGAGGTAAAAACATAAATAAAATCTATTGACTTAAGAGGCTGCATATACGAATTTGGGCTGCCATTGCGTAACTTCGGAACCCTTTTTCGGGTTCCGTACCTAAAAAGGAAACTGGACGAGTTGGGAAAGTGGACTAGTTGGGAATGACAATGAGATGAGAATGAGACGAAAGTGACGAGTTCGGAAAGTGGACAAGACGAAAAAGTGGACGAGTTGGGAAAGTGGGTAAGTTACGACACTGAACGAATTGGGATTTTTGGCGATCTGGGATGTTTTCAAAATGGGAGGGAATATATACGAATTGAACCCTAAACAATACTTCTGTACCGTTCACCAAACAACACGGTTGCCTTATTACAAATTATATCAAATTATGTCCCAGTAATAGTTATTTCTCGTTTTAAAACTTGAATTTAGTGCTGAATAAGTTTATGCAGATTGAGGATAAGCTGCGCCAGTATTTGAAAAATAATGAAATCGAGTTATGTTGTCAGAGTAGTGACCAAGTGCGGTTTTTTAAAAATGATGTTTTTTAGGGTTCCGTACCCAAAGGGTAAAAACGGGACCCTATTACTAACACTTCGCTGTCCATCCCTCCGTCTGTCTGTCACCAGGCTGTATGTCAGGAACCGTAATAGCTAGACAGTTGAAATTTTCACAAATTGTGTAGGTATTTCTGTTGCCGCTATAACAACAAATACTAAAAACTAAATAATAATAATAATTAATGGGAGCCTCATACATTATTTTAGCCCTTTTTCATGGCTACCACTCGCCGAGCTAGATCTCAAGAACCGTAATAGCTAGACAGTTGAAATTTGCACAGATTATGTATTTTTATTGTGGCTACTATAGATAAGTTTAGGCTATAATAACATAATTGTAAAATGCGTTTTTAATAAATTATTCTTATTCTAACTCTTATTCTTATTGATTTTGCATTATATTGACGTATTGGCTAAGTTTTATGTTTGCCCGACGATGCATTAGATATTAAAATATAGGTAGTGAATTTGCTGATTTCTGACGACTACTACAAACAAGTTGATTCACGGCAATAGGCGTAATATAATAATAATAATAATAATAATATTGGGGGACAATCTTACACAAATCGACCTAGTCCCAAACTAAGCAAAGCTTGTACTATAGGTACTAGACGACGATATACATACTTATATAGATAAATACATACTTAAATACATAGAAAACATCCAAGACCCAAGAACAAATATCCGTGAAAAATGCACAAATAAATGCCCTGGCCGGGATTCGAACCCGGGACCTCTAGCTTCGGAGGCAGAGTCACTACCAACTAGGCTAAACAGGTCGTCAATAATAATAACGTTCAATCTATCGTTTTACCGGTGAATGTGATTTTTCCCTTCACTAGCTCGGAAAGTCGTCTTTTATCCTTTGAAACAAGCGGGTAAAAACGCATTTTATCCACAAGCGGGGAAAGTAATTTGACCTTGGAGCGTGTTTGAGTAGCTTTGGACATCATTTATCATTATATAAATGGTTTGAGAATTTAATAAAACCGGCCAAGAGCGTGTCGGGCCACGCTCAGTGTAGGGTTCCGTAGTTTTTGTAATTTTTTCAAAAACTATTCAACCTATCAAGTTCAAAACAATTTTCCTACAAAGTTTTTATAAAGTTCTACTTTTGAGATTTTTTTCATATTTTTAAAACTTATGGTTCAAAAGTTAGAGGGGGGGGACACATTTTTTTTTACTTCTGGAGCGATTATTTCCGAAAATATTAACATTATCAAAAAATGATTTTAGTAAATCCCTATTTATTTTTAAATACCTATCTAACAATATATCACACGTTAGGGTTAAAATGAAAAAAAAATCACTCCCCACTTTACGTATAGGGGAGGTACCCTAATAAAATATTTTTTTCCACTTTTTATTTTACTACTTTGTCGGCGTAATTGATATACATATTAGTACCAAATTTCAGCTTTCTAGTGCTAACGGTCACTGAGATTATCCGCGGACGGACGGACAGACGGACGGACAGACATGGCGTAACTATAAGGGTTCCTAGTTGACTACGGAACCCTAAAAACTACCAAATTTAGCTTTATTTAATGATTTTAAGTCTTAAAACATTTTTTTATAAAGAAATTGAGTATAATTGTAAATGCACAATTTAAAACGCATCGTCAGAAATGTCATCATTGTCTATTGCAACTAAAATGAAATTATACACAACTTCTCACCGACTACGACTCACGTAAATAGACACTAATTCCAGAGTTTTCTGTAATAATAACGTAAAAAAAACAGTGATTCCAGTGATGAAAATCATGCCTGTGGAACTGTGTTTTTTTGCATGTTGCACTTTCCTCGCTATAGTGAGGAGAAAAGTTTTGTGTTACACACGGGTGCAAAGTTGTATTTTACTTCTCGTGTGTTGAAACATTCGCTACGCTCAGGGTTCTATTTTAGAACCAATCGCTTCGCTCGTGGTTCAACTATAGAGTCCTTTCGCTGGCTCGTGTTTCAATTCCACACTCGCGGGTAAAATACAACTTTGCACCCTTGTATAACAAATAACTATTATAGTTGAACAAAACTGCCAAATTCTCAAAAATCCAGTTGAAATGTAAAATCACTTTTGTTGTTTCATGATCTTTATTTGAATGACCAGATATACTGATTTCGCGTATATTGAAGAACTTTTGCATATTTATCTATAAAAGTAAGTAAAGACAGTCATTAAAAAATAAACTCTACCTACTAGATTTATTTTCTGATTTGATAAAACTAAAATGAATAAAACAATGGCGCTATCCGTGAAATTAACAATTTAATGAGGTGTAAAATTGAGTTTTCATTAGGTACCTACGTACTCCATTAAGCCTGTTAACAATTTAGGTTACTTTTGTTTACATTGTGATGAGATAAATATTAGTTGTTCTAACTTTTTTTGTTAAAAACCCAAAAACACTCAACCTTTAACTTTTATTTTGTAAGTTAAATTTTTATTATGTAAATAAGTTTTTTCGTTTTAATGGTCAAAAGGTGACGACTGAAGGCAATGGGGCCCTTTACACGACTAATATTATCACAACACTGTGTCAATATTATCGAGATTTTCATAATTGTATGGATTTTGCTTCAATATTCATCAATATTCACGTGATTCGTATCATGATATGACTGGATCACGTGATAATAGTGACCGTGTAACAGGCCCCAATGAGTATCTTGACCAGTTTTCTGCGATATTAAAGAAAGACCAGGTCAGAAGTACCCGCAACCGTCGACCATGTATGAGGAGACGTGTGGATGTGATTGAAAGAAAGAGGTTAAGTAATCTTCTATATATTTTATTTCTCTTCATAATCAACCCCCGCATCTCATTGGGGAAGGCCAGAGTCCAAAGAATGTCAAATAGTTCGGTACTTACTTATTAGGTAAAAAACTTAGGTCATCTTGACCTGTTGTATGTAGTTGTAGCGTGTTCGAATACATATTTAAAATGCGCAACACAAAAAAAACAAACGCCTATTCGTTCACGTCATAACTTCATATAGAGCGAGGAAGTCGCCAGCTCTTCGGTCACCAGTTATGTCAACCAGACGCTTCGCAATTTCTGCAAATAACTTGTATGCGCTAGGACCCCATGGATCTAGAGTCTCGACGCCAAAAGGTACAAAAGTGTACTCTCTGCCGAGGCCCTTGTATTTATTACGCTTTAGAATTTCGGCGTTTTCCGCCGCTGCACCCGCTTTTACTGTAGTCCGTTGGAGGTGAGACGGTGCCAGTGAGTCTACACAGGTAGCATCCCACACCAACATCCGTCCCAAGCTATAAGGAACAGAAGAGTAGTTAGTAAATAAAGTAGCTAACTAGGTAGATATAAATGAAGTGGTAAAAAATCTTGAATTTCTTTATAGAGAGCGACAGTAATATAAAATGATTACAATGGCACTAGGGCGAGTAATATTATGTAAGTATTTAAAAGTGGCACGTTGTTTACATTGCATGGGACAAACAATAAACTATGACTAAATAAAACAATGTCTAAACATGTATTTGAAGGGTTACTAATGTATTACCGAATTATTATTGACAAATGTTCACTTCCCAAACATTTATTCCCAAACAATCAATTGCCAAATAATTGTTTGCCAACTGATCATTTATCATAAACCAACATCTTTTGCAAACAAATGTTGAGCAAAAACACGTTTAGACATCAATTTCGGTCGTCGAAGTATATTTGGTCAATTTTTCATCATCATCATCATCATCATCCTCCTAGCGTTATTCCCAGTACAGTTGCATCCTGAAGGATGCCTGGGGTCCGCTACCTAATCTCAATAATTGGCGTAGGCACTAGTTTTTACGGAAGCGACTGCCATCTGACCTTCCAACCCGAGGGGGAAACTAGACCATATTGGGATTAGGCTTGTCAAGTGAGTGGGCAACTTGACTGTTAGAGGTTCTCAAGCCGCCCGGAGGCCTCTAACTTGGCTTAACGACTGCTATCATAGACAGCAATCGGGATCAACGGCTTAACGTGCCTTCCAAAGCAATTTGGTAAATTTTTATTTACCTGAAATCATCAAAAAGAAAATATAATAAACATAACACTTTGCAAATACGGGAGCCTAGCCGTTCTTTTACCGAAATATCTGTAGAGATCGGGAGATCTGTATGTCGGGGGTTAGAGTTATCTCTTCTTCAGTGGCAGAATAACAGAAATACAGTTTGGACAATATTCATTATCATTGGAGATGAATCGGAGTAGTTATTATCGGAGGAGTAGTTTTGTAAGTATTTATTAGTATAAGTATACATACTTATAACTCATATTATTAGTTATGTACTTAGTCGGCTCATAAGTTCTGTCATATACATAGTATCAAATAAAAACAAAAGTTTAAGTTTATTCCGTATAATTTGTACAGCGTTTGAAAGCTTATAAACTAGAGAATCTAAATGTATAACATTTATTCAAAATGACCGCCATAATTATCTACACAGGCTTGAAGTCTGCGTGGCCAGTCGTCAATGGATTCACGCACCACTTTCATGTCGATATTGGCCACTGCCGTAGCAAGGGATTTTTTCAGCGAGTCTAGATTTGCATGAGGTTTTGAGCACACCTTTTCCTCTAAATACTGCCATATTTTATAGTCTAACGGATTAAGATCTGGGCTAGAGGAGGGCTAATCTTCATGCCGTATAAAGTCGATTTTATTGGAGGCGAGCCAGGCTTGTGTAGACTTTGCCTTATGGGCTGGAGCAGAGTCCTGCTGGAAAACCCAATGCTGGTTTAGAAACATCGTATGGGATAGTGGTTTCACAATATTAGTCAACACCGTGTCTTGGTACACTTTGGCACTAGTTTTTACTCCTTTCTCACAAAAATGCATACTAGTGACGCCCGCATAAGAAACTCCCAGCCAAACCATCACAGATGAAGGGTGATGACCTCTTTGAATACGGAGAATGCTATTAGACGCTTCTTTACTATTGCGAGCGTACACTCTATCATTTTGTTTATTACAGTTTTCTTCTATGTCAAAAATTTTCTCGTCCGAAAACAGTATACAACGATGCTTATTTTTAGCGTACTTCTTCAATAAAGCTTTAGATCTTTTAAGCCTTAAAGCTTTAAGCCGACCATTGAGAAGATGGCCAGTTTTTCGTTTATAAGCACGAAGTCTCAGGTCTTGATTAAGCACTCTTTTCACCGTGTTTCTGCTCAAACCCATCTGGAGGGCCATAACTTTTTGTTTCCTAGCGGGATTTCTGGCAATGCGTGCCCTAATTGCTTGTACAACCGCTGGAGTCCTAGCTGTACGCGGACGACCGCTTCTTTTCTTGTCATTTAAACTAGAGACCTCACTGTATCTTTCTATGGTACGATACACAAATCTTAGAGAGAATTTTAAATTTTCAAGTAGCTTAAAAATTTTAGTCGGCGAGTGTCCACAACGATATAGTGCAATTATTGCGGTACGGCTATCTTTAAGCGTCCACTCCATGTTAAAGAAAACAGAAAATTGCAAAATTATACTACTCAAATATTTAAAAAAGATTCGAAATTCAAATGCACAACGGTTTTTGTTTTAGGAGTTCCAGAACTTATGAGCCGACTAAGTATACTTATATAATTACGAACGTAACAGGAACATTTTCGAGCATGTTTGATAAAAGAGGATTTACTATATGGGAGTAGATAATAGTACATTACGATACAAGTGTAGAGAACAGGAAATTCGCAACGAGTGGTGATAAATTGAAACACGACCGAAGGGAGTGTTTTATATCGACACGAGTTGCGAATTACCTGTTCGCACGTGTATCGTACAACGTTTTACAGTACATATGGCTCTTTAAAGTTTTGACATATGCACGTAATCTGCTGATTACCGCACTCGTGCGGTAATATAGCACCATATGTACTGTAATAGTACATTACGATATTACGATACAAGTGCAGATAACAGGAAATTCGCAACGAGTGGTGATAAATTGAAACACGGCCGAAGGAAGTGTTTTAAATCGACACGAGTTGCGAATTACCTGTTCGCACGTGTATCGTACAACGTTTTACAGTACATATGGCTCCATAAAGTTTCGACATATCAACGTAATCTGCTAATTATCGCACTCGTGCGGTAAAGTCGCACCATATGTACTGTAATAGTACATTACGATACAAATGCAGAGAACAGGAAATTTGCAACGAGCGGTGATAAATTAAAACACGACCGAAGGGAGTGTTTTAAATCGACACGAGTTGCGAATTACCTGTTCGCACGTGTATCGTACAACGTTTTACAGTACATATGGCTCCATAAAGTTTCGACATATCAACGTAATTTCTGCTAATTATCGCACTCGTGCGGTAAAGTCGCACCATATGTACTGTAAAAATACTTATTTAAAATGTGTCGCAGTGGTATGTATTTATAAAATGGTTCTGTCTGATCAACCCGTTACCAAGATATTCTCCATGTACAATATTATAAAGCACCCCAAAATGATGGAGAAGGATTTTGAAGAAAGAGATGTCGGCGCAATCATTCACATGACACTGGAGTTCATGAAAGGTACAGTTCAGTGCAGTTCTTTATTTGCTCATAGTTAGAGGATAGTCATGCAAATACAGTTTACATACTGATTTTACAAACATAAACACAATTTTTTTGGGGTACCGTACCCAAAGGGTAAAAATGGGACCCTATTACTTTGACTCTGCTGTCCGTCCGTCTGTCACCAGGCTATATCTCATGAACCGTGATAGACAGTTGAAATTTTCACAGATGATGTATTTCTGTTGCCGCTATAACAACAAATATTTATTAAAACCCATAAATAAATAAATATTTAAGGGGGCATCCATACAACAAACGTGTTTTTTTGCCGTATTTATAAATAATGGTACGGAACCCTTGGTGCGCGAGTGACTCGCACTTGGCCGGGTTATTTCATTTTTTCGTCTAAACTCGGAATACGACTAGTTGACACCATTTCAAATTATGAAATCTTAACCCATTTCGTTAATTTGTTAATAAGAAACCCCAAAATATTTTTTGTATATATTTATAGCTAGCCGTTTTCTAAATATTCACGAAAATGTGAAGAAAGCCTACCATCGTAGTAATGACGTCACTACTATTCGCGTTGTCGGCCTGTTTAGCCTAGTTGGTAGTGCCACTGCCTCCGAAGCTACAGGTCCCGGGTTCGAATCCCGGTAAGGGCATTTGTTTCTGTGGTGAGCAGAGACATTTGTTCCTGAGACTTGGATGTTTTCTATGTATTTAAGTATATATCTATTAAATATATCGTCGTCTAGTACCCATAACACAAGCCTTATTGAGCTTACTATGGGACTAGTTCGATTTGTGTAAAAATTGTCCCCTAATATTTATTTATTTATTTTATTTATTTACTATGAAATTTTGACAGGCACAGCGCACAAAAAGAACAGTTCACTTTCTTTAGTAAACCTGTCTTAGTAACAGTGCTTCTGTATGATTTGTTACGCTAAGACGCCTTACACTTAGGCTGGGTTGCACCAAACCGTCCGTAATCGTAAGTTGTGTTCGTTAAAATTTCAATGTATGGAAAGTTTGACAAGTTTCTATGGGACGACAGCTGCCGGCGCCATATTTAACGTTGATCAGTCTGTGATTGTAAGTCGGTTTAACGAACACAGTTTACGATTACAGGTGGTTTGGTGCAACCCAGCCTTAGTCTCTCTTTTAGAATGAGGATCTTTTGAAACTGATTAGTTTATATGAAATTGGGATATTTTAGAGATTTTAAAAATGTGGTTAAATGCTGAACTTTTTATCCTCTATTCGATTTCTTCAGAAAAAAGCCTGCAATGTGTTCAATTACTGTATACAGTAAGGTCGTGTCGTATACAGGGTGTGGCCTGTAATAGGAGCAATAAATTTAAAGGACGCTTCCCTAGAGCATCTGCAGTAACCTCTTGTATCCAAAAATTTTTTTTCTTTTTTCAATTGGGAGAAATATTGATGTAAAGTTATGACCTCCAAGTAATGGATCTTGGCACCCAGAGATCATAGCGCGGCAGTCAATGCTGATTTTGAGGTTGCTTCAAGTTATGACTCATAATCGTTGTCGCATTTTTGGTTTAAAAGAATATTTTTGTGTAAAGTGAGATTTTTTTTATTATTTTTATAAATTTTTAGTTTTTTTTTTTAATAAATTGTTATTAATATCACTCCAGTAGCGTAAAAAAGTACATATAAGCTACATTTGCGGAAAAAAAAATCCAAAAAAAACTTTTTTTTTTTCAACTAAAATCATTTAGACGTTTAATTTTTTGCTCCTATTACAGGCCACACCCTGTATAATAGGCTCATGATGATAATGATTGAATTGAATTGTATTTAATTCAACTATTTTTATGATGATGATGACAATAAGCAAATAGAACGAAATAGTACGTAGAACCGTTGGCCGTTGGGGCGGAAAGGTTCTCGAGTGGAGTGGCGACCGCAGACCGGAAGGCGTAGCGTGGGCTGGGGGGGCTGCCCACGCTACGCCTTCCGGTCTGCGGTCGCCACGGTAGACTGATGACCTGGTAAGGGTCGCGGGTGTCCGCTGGAGGATCGATCATTGTGGAAGTCTTCGGGGGAAGCCTATGTCCAGCAGTGGACGTCTTTCGGCTGACATGATGATGATGATAATGAAAATAAATGTATTAAAAACCTAAAGTGAGACATTTCCACTAAGTATTAATTTTTTAATGGTTTTTAATTACATCACTAATAATCAATAATAGAAATTACTGTTGTAATAGGGTCCATTTTAGCGTTGAGTGAAAAAAATAAAACTCAAGTACATCATTAATTTATGTAATTTTGTCTTCAAATGTTATGTTCTTAATAGAAACTCTTATTACATAAGCGGTAAAGTAGAATATCCAATAGAATAAGAGCAAACACTATATATATATATATATATATATACCTTTTTCATGTAAAATAGGTACCTAAGCATTTGACCACTGTCTCACCTGATGGTAAGTGATGATGAGGTCGAGGGTGTTACATGCGTACCTAGATAGTGTCTATTAACTCTCGTCCTGAAAAGATCCAACTTATAAGTATGTGGGAAAAGATTATCCGGAAGAGAATTCGACTCCTTAGCTGCCCTCGCAAGAGACTAGAAGCAGAGAGCTTCGTGCGAATCAGTGACATGTCAACAATATAAGGGTGGAACCCATGTCCGCGCCTTGTCCCACGAAGTGATGAGGGAGGGATGGGATTAAAGTATGATTCCTACTAGACTGTTCCGTGTCCGGGCCGGGTCGATACCGGGCTGCTTCCGAGCTCGGCCGTAGCTAGATCGGCCGTCAAACGTTTGTGTTGACCAAACGGGGCTGTGTCGGGCCACTTCCGAGCGTCACCGGGCCCTGACGCGGTCCGGCCGTGCAACGGCCGTCGTCTTGCTGACATAGAAAACGGGCTGGCCCGGACGCGGAACGGCCTACTGTGAATCATCCTTGATTCGTGTAATCCTAGCGCGCACTCTCTGAAATGTATCCTGTATACGAGGTGTGGCCTGTAATATGAGCAAACAATTTAAAGGACGCTTCCTTAGAGCACTTACAGTAACATCTTGTGTCCAAAAAATATATATTTATTCACTTGGGAGAACTTTTGATCCAAAGTTATGACCTCCAAGTAATGGATCTTGGCACCACAAGATTATAGCGCGGCAGTCACTGCTGATTTTGAGGTAGTATCTAGTTATGACTCATAATCGTCGTTGTATTTTTAGTTAAAAGGGATATTTTTGGGACTTATTAATTTATTTTAACAATCTTTTAGTGTTTTTAAATAAATAGTTATTAATCTCCAGTGGAGTAATTAGAAAAGTTGAAAAACCCCGGACATTTTCATTTCAAAGCTTAATATCTCAAAAACAACTGAATAGATTTTCATGAAACATGAATGGAATTTTCATGACACTAAGAACACTCGAGATAAAATTATCTATTACACAAAAAAACTAAACGAAAATTGGTTCATCCGTTTGGGGGCTACGATACCAGAGACAGATACACAGACAGACACGTTTAACCTATAACATCCCTCTCTTTTTTCGTCGGGGGTGAAAAAAGTACACAATTAAAGCTAAAAAACACGATATTTTTTTTCAATTGAAACCAATTTGAAATAAAGGAAGGTAACATACAAAGTGAGATAAATATAGATGGAAAAAACGTAGAACAAGTAGAACGTAGAACGTAGAAGCTTCAAATATTTGGGAAGTATCGTAACAGAAAAGTCAAGATGTACCCCCGATATAAAGGCAAGAATTGCAATGGCCAAACAGACTTTCTATAAAAAAAGGCACTACTAAGATCGCGAATATCATTAAATATACGTAAAAAAATTATAAAGACATATATATGGTCTATTGCCTTATACGGATGTGAGACATGGACGTTAACACAAAGAGACGAGGAATATTTGCAGGCATTTGAAATGTGGTGTTGGCGAAGGACGGAGGGGATAAGATGGACAGAACGAGTAACCAACGAAGCCGTCCTCAACAGAGTGAAGGAAAAGAGAAGCTTACTGACCACAATTAAAACCAGAAGACGAAAAATGATCGGCCACCTGCTACGACACGACCACTTCATCAGCAACATTATAGAAGGGAAAATTAATGGGAAAAGAGGAAGAGGAAGGCCGAGGAAAAGTTATATGAACCAGATAAAGGAGGATGTGGAGGTCGTGTCGTACCAGGACGTCAAGAAACTAGCCTTGGACCGACAGAAATGGCGAAAACTGCATCACGCTGCACCGACAAGAGCCCAGCTCTTAAGTGAATGATGATGATGATGAAAAATAAAATAATAATAATCGTATGGCATTTATTTTCGAACCGTGAGATCTTCGAGAAGACAAGTACGGTTGCCAGTTTGTTGCACTTTTAGCACCACCTAGGGGTCACGTGTAGGGTAACGGTGGGTACTCCCTACGGACGTGGTGCAACTTCGACCCCCCTTGTCAAGTGAGTAGGCAACTTGACTGTTAGAAGTTCTCAAGCCGCTCGCAGGCCTCTAACTTGTCTTAACGACTGCTGTCGTAGACAGTAGCCGGGACCAACGGCTTAACGTGCCTTCCAAAGCACGGGGTTCCAAATTAATCGTACTGTATGTTTAACGTGCTTTCAGATATGGATATGAAGATGCGTGACATACGACGAGTTGAGAAAAAATACGTAAGAACAGAGGATTTCGGCGCTGGAAAGATATTCGGTGCCATCGAAAATACTTTCGAGCATATGGTTACCTTGTATAAAAAAACATCACGTATTTCTTATATAATGGACCTACAAAAAAAGACTGATTTGAGAAAAAACCTTGTCGGCGCGCTTCAATTTATGCGTGAGTTTTGGCCAGCTTTAACCCTTTGAACGCCAATAACCTATAAAGTGGTCGTGTGTCGTCGTGCCCACCACGCCAACAACCACTAAAAAGGTCGGAGTGAAGGTGTACTTTGATCATGGAAAAAAATCTATTATGAATTGATTTTATTGGTTTAAACGTTACATCAATATTTTGATACCTTGGCGTCTGAGTGATCACTTCATTCAAATATGAAGACGTTCAAAGGTTAAGGATGATTCCCACTAGACCGTTCCGTGTCCGGGCCGGGCCGAGACCGGGCTACTTCCGAGCCTCGGCCGTAGCTAGATCGGCCGTCAAACGTTTGTGCTGACTAAAATGGGCTGGGCTGGGACGCTTCCGAGCGTCACCGGGCCCGGACGAGGCCCGGCCGCGCAACGGGCGGCATCTTGCTGTCATAGACAACGGGCCGGCCCGCACACGGATCGGCCTACTGTGAATCATCCTTAACCTTTCGTCTCCCATGGGGTGCGAAATTTTTTGGCCCCCTCTAACTACTTCCGTCGTATCTGTACGTCCTATTTTTTTGCTGCTCGCGACTACCGCTTTCTCGCCTCGTCGCGCGCCCCGAGTCTCCCGGCTGTAATTTGAGTCGACGCGAGCAAGCCACTTGACCTGCTGTTATCGCTCGTACTACTGAAGTGTTTATACTTAGTAATATGAATGCTTATATTGTTTTAAAGAGCATGAAACATACTTTACGATGTATACATTAGTAATACTATAACTTAGCATATTCACTACTCAATACGTATCTCTTTTACAGAAAGGAAAAAAAATGTTGTACTGTTTGGAGAAACGCTAAAAAAAATAAAAGGTTTCAACTATAATTAGATCTTTGAGTTATTCAGATTCTCTGAGATATAGGCTATCAATAATCATAAATAACTTGAAGGGCTATCTGTTAAAACATCGTTTTTATGGTACTTGAAAATTGTGAAGTACGGAGCGCTGAACATTTTTTGCACACATCAAGACCGTTTTTTTCAAGATCTTGTTGTTAAGTAATTATTAGATATATCTGGTTTGTTTTTTATTCCTAACGCAAATAAACTAATCGAAATCAAGAATCAAATAGCAAAATTGCATATAAATAGTAAAAACAATATTTAAATATAAAAAATCACGCGATGAAAATTTTGTAACGGATATTCAAGTTTAAAATCCAATTTTTCGTTTGGCAAATTTATTAACGAAACTTATCAAAATAGTACTCAACATGGTATATTTGTCATCTAAATAGTATTAGTTACATAAAAAACAATCACTACGTACGTTTTTATCACGAAAAAACACTTTTTAGATCACTTGGAAATACGACAAGAACTTTGTTCGGCAACGGTTTTTCAACTGACCATAACTTCTCGTATCTGTGAAGTGTGACGTTGAGGTTGACACCAATTTGCTTCTAATTTTGTTGGGTTCGAATAAGCACACACCCAAGATAATATAATACGTATTCAATTTAGAATAAAGTCTTTTTTCACTTGGTTGTTCCTAGACCGTACCGGTAGGGTCCGAGTAAACGACGGAGTACAAAATCGAGAACATACATGTACGACGGAAGTACATAACGTTGCACTGTTTCGCGAATTGTCTGTCAAATGACCGGGCCGCCATGTTGCGTCGCACATGGGTGTCGCTGGGAGACGACAGGCGTATATTTTATTGTGTCGTTTCTTATCACGAAGAGCCCAAACTACTGGCCTTACAGGTAGCGTGTGTACACACTTCCTACACACTGTAGGCAACTTCCTGACTTGGCGGGGTGGGATCGATAGGTATCTGGTAGGTATTTTGTTCTTTGACGTGAGCTTACTGATGTAAGATCTCCTCACTTGACTGTCCGTATTACATTTGCGCAGTAGTAATATGCGCAGAAGTGGGGTAGGACTGTATCACAGATATCAGAGTATAGCAGATCCGCTCATTTAAGTTGAACGATTTCTGTACATCTGATCTATTCTCACTAATGCACAATTCAAAAAGTTTGAGAGAGGCAGACAAGTGACATCTGACAGGTCTTCACCTGTCAGTGTCTCTGTCTTCATAACTGAAAATTGTAGTGAACTGACGTTGTAGTGTGTTAAGTTTATATAAATATAAATGTCAATGTCATTGCGTACCACAGATTCAAGCAGGTGTTTTTCTTAAATATTTGACGGACTTAGAAATGTCTTAGTAGTCCGATACGGGGCAGACGCGAGGTGATTTAAAATGTTTGTATTTTTATAAAATATATGGTGCAATCGAAAAATCTGAAACTTTTCTCTTTTAATGGCGACGATTATTCCTACCATTAGAAAAATAATCAAGGACTTTTAAAAATTTCAGACATTCCCTATTGTCCTATTGCGTCATCTCTCCTGACCACCTCAATATCTCCAATTTTTGTATGGAGTTTTTGCACGTGCGTCTTATTCAGTCTTGTTTACTGGCCGGCATTCGACTCCATAGATTTATTGTTTTGTCAGCATGATTGATACCACAGACATCAGAGGAAAAGCAGACTCGCAGTATTAAGCCAGATGATTTTTCATATAGTTGTCTCTTTAATACTTATGATACACCAAAATAGATAGCACACAATCATTTTCGGCTATTAACGGGTTGTCTCCATTTGAAAGCACACCAGGATGTTAAATCCCATGTAAAATTAAGACACCACGACGTCACTTCAGTACAATTTTCAGTTATGAAGACGGAGACGCTGACAGGTGAAGACGTGTCAGATGTCACTTGTCTGCCTCTCTCAAACTTTCTGATTTGTGCATTAGTGAGAATAGGTCAGATGTACAGAAATCATTCAACTTAAATGAGCGGATCTGCTTTACTCTGACATCTGTGATTGATACCTACGAGTATGTCAAATTACACCTTTTCTAGTAGTAACAGTTACTAACCCAAGCCGCGGACGGACAGCCGGACATGGCGAAACGATAAGGGTTCCTTACTTACCACGGAACGAAACCCTAAAAAAGGGCGCGCTTGTAATTGTTCTGAATTCGCAAGCGTCCTTAGGCTACGGTGTTTGCTTAACAACAGGCAGGCCGTCAGAGTCGTCTTTACCTATGGTACAGGGTGTGCGTTGCACGCGGGCGCAGCGGTCCTATACTGTTTTTCACGTAAGAAGAGTCCGGTGACAGTTGTCAACCCAGTACAAATTATGTCATTATACGTCAAAAATGACATAATTTGTACTGGGTTGACAGCTGTCACCGGACTCTTTACGTGAAAAACAGTATAGGGGGCGCCGAGCGCCGCTCGCGGCGGAGCCTCACTTACTAGGGGGCGCTAGGGGTTTGCACACGGGCGCTACATGGGCTAGAGACGCCTAATCGCCCGTTATTGAGAATATGTGGTGGTGCTAAGCGTTCAACAAAAACCGGCAACAGTACTTGTCTTCTCGAAGATCTCACGGTTTGTAAATAAATGCCATACGATTAAATAAATAAAATTGAGAATATGTAATTTGTTTTTTTTTTTTTTACAGTCGGTGACTACATGCAAATGCTCAGTCTAATTGATATATACAGAACGAGGTATGACTATTGGAAGAGGAACTCTGAAATTTGGAACGTTAAAGACATAGTGGAAAGTCATTTAACTTATTATCATCAAAGGTACCCATACAACTATAACAATCTAACAGGCGAGTCCCCTAAAGTTTCTTACCTTATCTTGTGACATGACCATTACCCACACCCACAGACATCAGAGAAAAGTAGACTCACAGCATTAAGCCAGATGATTTTCCATTTCATACAATTGTCTCGTTAAATCCCACAGATATCAGAGTAAAGCAGATCCGCTCATTTAAGTAGAATGATTTCTGTACATCTGACCTATTCTCACTAATGCACAAATCAGAAAGTTTGAGAGAGGCAGACAAGTGACATCTGACACGTCTTCACCTGCCAGTGTCTCCGTCTTCATAACTGAAAATTGTACTGAACTGACGTTGTGGTGTGTTAATTTTACATGGGATTCAACATCCTGGTGTGCTTTCAAACTAAAAAACAAGCAAATCATTACAGCAAGAGTTGGTACTTTTATAGGTATATGTGTTAAAGTAATGCAGTGCCAACCCTTGCTGTTCAATGAATTTTCACTACTAATTGGCTATGTGCGAAGTAGGTAGTGGGGGTAAGCTAGGCGATCACAGCGCACACCATGGCAGAAATGTGTACTTACCGGGGACCACTGTCAAATTTACTTTCACGTTTTCTATTGGTTTCTTAACGGTTTCCTACGATTCGTTTCGTTTGTATGTATTTATTTATTCTCTTATTTATTTCAGTAAAATTTCCAATACGGGGTCTTTCTCGTTTACTAAAGTAAATGAAATATTCATGTGTCATTATTTGACATCTCTGAGTTTTGACATTGTCTCGGGACCTTTGACGGTTGGACGTTTCAGACGTGCACATAGCCAATAACGGGGTCTGTATGAAACTCGCATGTGAGTCCCGTGTGAGTGTACAAAGGCCCATAATATATTTAAACGAGCAATTTGTGTTATATTTATTTATATCGTGGAATCGTGGATCTCGGAAACGGCTCTAACAATTTCTACTCAATTTACAATACAGGGATTCACGGGGACGAAAAAAGGGTCGGGTGCCGCCTTGTCTTTGGGGGTTGGCCCCGCCGACTTAACATTTTGTATAGACTCAGATACTCTTGCCTGCATCCGCTAGTACAGTATCACGTACCTACGCAGGTACGAAGAGGTATATAAGTGCAAATAATTTATTTCTATTCTCGTTTTACATTTTCAGACTATTGATCCATGACGGCTGCAGCAACGGCTTCAGCGTTTCATACCCTTACGTATAAGACTGTGATGTTCCAAAATATTGACTAATAAAATTGAACTTTATTAATAACCACAAGACCGTTTTTATTACTCATCTTTGGTAAAATATCAACCTTTCACCCAACTCCGTTCCATCGTGGGTAATGAGTAGTTTTGTAACAATTTTATGCATTAACTATTCAGCTTCATATAAGCAACAGACTTATTCTACTTACGTCAACTTCCACTTAGGTCAGATTCTGTTTTCATATCTGACCTAATTGGAAAGTTGTCATCAGAAAATATCTGACCTACCTGGACACCAGTACCTATTGACAGTAAGCTAACAACTGGAAACCAATATTAACAGCAAACTGAAAGTATTGAAATGACTAATTTTACTCTGCCTCAAAATAGACGGGGCTCCTATTCTGCGCAGTTTGCTCTTCGGGCATCTGAAGATACCTAACGAACCTAACCTACGTAGACCTGAGGCCGTTGTAGATCACTTATTGTAGGACTTTTTTAGGATTACAAATCTGGACATTTTTACTTTCAGTTAGTCTTTTTCTACATCTCGACATTTGTATGCCTTGTCAATTATAGGTAATTTATGACTTTTATTTCTTGACAATAATCATTATTTAGAAAAAACCGGCCAAGTGCGTGTCGGGTCACGCACAAAGAAGGGTTCCGTACCGACACCTCCTAATCTACATTTAAAACCACTATACATTACAGTACATCAAAAAAGGTCGTTTCTTCATAGGGAAGTCACGGCACTTAAGCCCTTTTGTTTGAGCAAGACAGTTTTTCAGACATATCTCACAAACCGTTAAGCCTATCTTGTTCAAACCAAAAATGGTTGACGTAAATGGAAAAGTTTTTTAGAAACCTCTGTCATTTTCGAAGGCCTATCCATAGATACTCCATACGCCTATGTTCATTGAAAAAAAAAATGTTGACATGTATGGGGTGCCCCCCGGTTAAATATTTTTTTCATAATTTCACATCATATTTCTATAGCAGTTCATAGCATACAGCTTTCTACCAAATTTCATAATTGTAGTGCTCATAGTCTCCGAGTAAATAGGCTGTGACATACGGACGAACGGACGGACATACATGACGAATCTATAAGGGTTCCGTTTTAGCCATTTTGGCTACGGAACCCTAAAAACTGTACAGCCTTGTACTATTTTAGGAATGACGGTATTTTACCGACCCGTATTTGTCCGCAAGTGTAAATGAAGGGTCCAAAACCACTTAAATTCCATAACAAAAAGCAACCTAACTGATAAAGACATAAGGTGCCAATTCCCTTTGAACTTTCAAAGGACTAGACATGTTCTTTCCGTGGACCTTTCAAATGCCATACAATTATTTTTAAATGTAATATAGTAGGAAAAAAATAGAAAGTGCCAAATACATTAATATTGTTATATTCATTAATTCATATACATTGGCTGGAGTGAATGATCACGCCAGATAACTATATGTGTCCTTTTCTCCCTCTGCGCGTTCCAGATATTCCTTTTCTATCAGGATATCGATACATTTCTGTGGACAAATATGTTCAGTAAATTACAAAAATTTGAATCTCCATTAAGGGTCCCCCACGCGCTCGACTGAACTCGATTCTCCATACAAACGTAGTTTCGTTCTCATTTTAAAACGCCGTGCTGAAATAATATGAAACTTTGTACACACAATGGGATCCGCCATATCTAGGCCGGAAATTAGTTTCTCTTGCCAGAAAAAAAATATAGCGAGTTTTTAGGTCTTGTATGAAAACCTTAATATAATAAATATAAATAATAAATAAATAAATATTAGGGGACATTTTTACATAAATCGAACTACTCCCACAGTAAGCCCAATAAGGCTTGTGTTATGGGTACTAGAGCGACGATATATTTAATAGATATATACTTAAATACATAGAAAACGTCCAAGTCTCAGGAACAAATGTCTCTGCTCACCACAGAAACAAATGCCCTTACCGGGAATCGAACCCCGGACCTCTAGCTTCGGAGGCAATGACACTACCAACTAGGCTAAACAGGCCGACAAATTTAATAATCGCTGTATTTTTCTCCGTTATAATTTCAAGCGACAGAAACTAATTTCCGAAACTACGTTTGTATGGAGAACCGAGCATCCTGCGCACTGCGAAATATGATTTTTTTTACAAAAATTGTTCCTACTGGTATAATGAATGGTATAGAGAGCAAGTAGTGTTGTTGTCTGTTTGTCCGTCTGTGTGTTACCTTGATGACGGGAACGCGCGGCTTGAACCGCGACGACAGCTGATTCAGCACCTCGACCACCAAGTGCTGGTGTTTCAATGTTTTCCTTGTCTTCATTATCCGTACGATCGCCGCCTGCGAACAACATTTAATTTTTATTTCATTTATATTATTGTTATATTTATATAATAGTACATTACTACAGAGGCCGGGACGAAAGGGGTTGCCGGCCGAAGACATATATACGGATAGGTCTAAGGCGGGCAACCCCAAATTTCCCGCCGAGGTATGTATAAGTATAGTGCTTTTCTCAAACATGCAATGAAATAAACAACCAAAAAAAAACAAAATTTTATTCTTAATACGCATAGTGGCAGAATGCCATGATGCCTGTGCCACAAATTTATGTGGAATGGAATTAAAAAAGAGGACTTTGCCGGCCTAGGCCTGCAAGATTTGTATGAAATTCCATTAACGACCTCTTGTCCTAGCCGCGCCTGAAACGTCATACTTCGCAGCCTATTATAAGGAACATAACGTCAATATTTCATTGCATGTTTGTGAAAAATACATTACCACCACCACTATAACAGCCAATGGACATCCACTGCTGGACATAGGCCTTCCCCAATTTCCTGGCATTGCCACGCTTGGCATGCGGATTGGCGATCGCAGTATCTCCAACGTATTCCAGGGACACATTACATTACATGACAAATAAAATTGTACAGTCAATCACAAAATAATAATAATAAATAAGTCATAAAAATTTGTAAAACTACCCGCCCCGTGCCATTCCAGGGGCAAAGGTGCCGGTTGCCGCGTTCCCGCGTTGAATCGCAATTGACAGCCTCTGCACCAAGAAAGAGCCGGAACGGGGGTCACGACCTGCCCAACCTCCCAGAGGAAAACTAGCCTCTGAGCCCCAACAACCTGAGACCACCGGGGAATGGGCAGCAGCATCCCTGGAGTACAGTGGAGATACTGCGATCGCCAATCCGCCGCATGCCAAGCATGGCATTTATGGCATTTACCCCCCATGGAATTGGGGGAGGCCTATGTTCAGCAGTGGACGTCCTTCGGCTGATATGGTGGCGGTGGTGAAGGCATAGACAATAGCTCAGCTCCATTACTGGTACCTAGTCCACTATCGGTGCCGTTACCCTAAGTGGGTCACAATTGTTTACCTGTATGAGCATCTTCCTGTCCTCCTCAATGTGTTTGTGCGTGGCCTCCTGTTCTACCTTGAGTTCCGTCTTCAGCGGGATGTTGATGTTGACCCTCAGCTTCTTACTGCAATCGAAAGTTACTATTTATTCGCGTGACAAACAAGTCATTAAGGCTGGGTTGCACCAAACCGTCTGTAATCATAAGCTGTGTTCGTTAAAATTTGAATGTATGGAGAGTTTGACAAGTTTCTAGGGGATGACAACCACCGGCGCCATATTTAACGTTGATCAGTCTGTGATCGTAAGTCGGTGCAACCCAGCCTAAGAGTCCCCAGTACGCTCGACCGAACTCGATTCTCCATACAAACGTAGTTTCGTTCTCATTTTAAAACGCCATGCTGAAATAACATGGTACTTTGTATACACAATGGTATCCGCCATATCTAGGTCGGAAATTAGTTTCTGTTGCTAGAAAATGGAATGAAAAAAAAATACAGCGAGTTTTTGAATTTTAAAGATAGCGAAAGTACGTTTGTATGGAGAACCGAGCTTACTGCGGACTCTTTAAGTAACAAATACCTAATTGACTAATTTTGTATTGCGAAAATTCTAAATATCGAATTAAAGGCAAAAAGTAAAAAAAAAATAATTGCGGGTGGCCGCGTATGCCAAATGTCGCAGGTTCGAATCCTGCTCGGAGCACTAAAATTTTCAATTTCTCGTTGTGCGTCTCGACCGTGCAATGATCAGATAAAACGCTTCATCATCATCATCCGGAAATTGGTTCCTGTTGCTAGAAATAGAAAAAAAAACACAGCGAGTTTTTGAGTTTTTTAGGTCATGCATGAAAATCTTAGTATAAACGCTGTATTTTTTTTTTTCACCATTATAATTAAGCTTCTTGAACAATATTGCTTTGCTATTCCGCTAAAAAAGCAAGGAAACATTTCTTTTTAGCGGAATAGCAAAGAAACATTGTTCAAGAAGCTTGTTACGCGTTAATTTCATTCCTAGATATCTCGTATGAGACTCACAGCGCCATCTACCGGCGAAGTATGGCGAGCAGTGACAGAACGTCAAATTCTAGTTTGCCCTAAAGCTGCGTTCGGTTGTAGTGTTGGTACGGTGAATAATTAATGTGTTTTCTAGTACATTATAGGTATTTTAAGCCTACACAGTTTATTATTTTGTTAAAAGTTATCGAGGTAAAATTGGAGAATAATTTTTGTCTTCATGCGGTGAGCGCATTTGGTGTAAATGGCCCATACTCTGTAATGGTCTTGAAGTGGAACGCGTCGGAACGCATCCGTTCTGATTTTGACATCTGGAGAAAGAGCGGTGAGGCCTGTCACTCTCTGTCAGGATGCCGTGAGCAGTGCACACGGATTTCTGAGGGCACTCGCTAAGGCTTCGGCCATTTTTATAATTTAGAGATGGGTGCTTAGACCCAAACGCATCTCGTTGAAAATAACTCCAACGACACAGTGAACAAGGTGAGTGCGTCGAAGTTTGTCGTGAATCGAGTGATCGTGTTATTTTTGCGGTTACAAGGCCGATCTTAACGAAATCTGTTGTTTTTTTGTCGCAGCCTAACTTTAACATTTTGACGAAATGAAGTGAGGACATCGTGGTCGCGTGTGGACCGTCACCAAGCCTAGACTTGAATTCTTGCCAGGTGAGATGAGCAGGATTTCGTTTACGTAGTGTTCAAAGAGTTTGCGTTGAGAAGTCGTGCACGAGGTTGTAGTTCGAGGATTAAATGTTTTGTGGTTTTCAGTGATTGTTGTGCTGGCCGCTACCGGCGGGCCAACATAGGCAATTGAGCGGTCGAAGGGCGTGGCGCGAGACTTTGCTGACGTCTCTGCATGGCTCACCAAAAGTCACCGCGACGCGGAGTCACTTCTTGAGGCTTCGTGGACCGAGGAGAGACAGGCAGAGGGTCTGCATGCTGGCGCCGCAATCTTTTAAGGTGATATCCATCCGTAACTTTTGTTCCGTTCTCTTGAACATGCCACGTGTCAACGTAGTGTTACGAACTATCTTGGTAGTGTTATTAGTCATAACAAGCTTCACACAAACACAATTCACGTTAGATTAAATTAAGGCGCTAAGCCGGCCTCATCTGATATTTTATTTTTAAACTCAAAGTTAATCCTTATCCGTCCTCGGTCAGAGACATAGTGTAAATCTCTAGGTAGAAAGCCCTGCCTAAAACATTGTGACTTGCATGCTAGCATTAAGCCTACATTAAGGTATTTTATTTCTTTGTATAAGCCGAGAATGTGTGTACTGATTATACATACCGTTTGGTTTGAACACTAAACTTGTTTACATTTCTCTCACCTGTAAGTAATTCCTATATAAACTCTTTCATAGTTTTGAGTGATAAACTATGTGGCGCCCTCTTCTAGTAGCACTATATGGTGACAGCTGAAAACCTGAAAGTACCTACCTCCTGAGATTCTCTACCTAATCTAGCTAGTGCGGTGCATGACATCAAGTGTGGACGACTCTTACGAGCCCGTCAAGTCGCTCTCACACTCAAGTGACTGACAACCGTCACAGCTTGCTATCATACACGGTTGCACGTTACAAGCTTGTCATGGATTTCCGCAAAGTAACGCCTGATACTATCAATTACCATTATAATTTCAAGCAACAGAAACTTATTTCCGGCCTAGATATTCCGGATCCCATTGTGTATAAAAAGTTTCATGTTATTCCAGCATGCAGTTTTATAATTTACAATTTAATAACCACCACTATTTACCCATTTTTGCTAATGTTTTTTTTTAAATATTTTTATGAATACTAACACGTACCAATAAATTTCTTAATTGTTTCTATATAATTTTATGTAATCACTAACAAATATGGATTGTTTGAGTCTGAATTATTATTTTTTTGAAATGATAGCGAAACTACGTTTGTATTGATGCGGATTCATAAGGATGATAATTGATAAACAAGGGCTTCGACAAGCGACTTACTTCTTATATCCTAGATACAGCTCCACGACCGACGACTCTGTCAATTCGGATTCGTCCTCCTGGCAAACCAGCAGTTTGGCCTTCAGCAGAATTTGCAGTACCTGTCAACAACAAATGAGAAAAACTGTTGATTCTTCTTTAGTCGGCAATTATCTCGTCAATCACTGTTTAACCTGGAAAAGTGTTCCAGACCCGTAATAAATTGGCCAAATTTCAAGTAAATATAAATTTCTGTCAAAAAAATAATTTTTGGTACAACTTTTTTATTGCAGACTGTACATTTTTTCCATAATCATCAACTACTCGTTGAGACGGTTCGATTGAGACCGGTCTGATGGAAAACGGTCACCGTAGCCTATAGACGCTTGCTGAGGTGTTTGTCGAGACTCTTTGCTATTACAGCGTTAACAGAGATGACTATCGGGACAATGATCGTCGAATCAACATCCCACATTGCGGTTACCTCGTGTGACAGGTACTTTTTGGTTTTGTCCTTCTCTACCTTCACGAGGTTCTCGTCATGGGGGATGGTGATGTCGACGAGCACTGCCTGGCGCTTCCATCGATCTGTCAGCACGATATCTGGCTTATTGACTGCAACAGTCTTCCCCGGGGGTGTCACAGGCCCGTTGGCGTCTCTTTAAAACACTCCTTTCATTGAAGAACCTCTATACTGTAGTCCCTCTGAGCCTCAGTCGTAGCTAGACCGGCCGTCAAACGTTTGCGTTGACCATAGACGGACGGGTCGGGGCGCAGCTATGTCATAGACAACTTAGAAAAGTTGAAAAACCCCCGACATTTTAATTTCAAAGCTCAATATCTCAAAAACGGCTGAACAGAAACATGGCTGAGAACACTCGGGATAAATTTATCTACGACACAAAAAAAGAAGCTAAACGAAAATTGGTTCATCCGTTTGAGAGCTACGATACCACAGATAGATACACAGACAGACACGTTAAACTTATATAACACCCCTCTCTTTTTGTGTCGGGTGTTAAAAACGGGCCGGCCCGGACACGGAACGGCTTACTGTGAATCATCTTCAACGCGTCAGTCTACAGTGGAGTTAACTGATGTTAACTGGACTCACCTGCACCAGGAAATCTCCTTTGATCCCGGTATGTTGTTCCAACTGACGCACAGTCCACGCGGTATTCTCGTTGTATTGCAGTAAAACTGCCATTTGGAAGGTACTGGCTTGCAACGTGTATCTGCAAACAAATTGGAATATTTAAGGAGAGATGACAAGACAAAAGAGCTAGCAGTCTCAAATTTCGGATATTGCTCATTTTCCTTCTTGTCTATGAGAGGCTCTATGATACTTCTTCTCTAGATTTTTTTTTAATACCACGACAAGCTTACGGCCTGTCTGATGGTAAGCGGTCACCGCAGCCTATGGACGCCTGCAAATACAGGGGGTGTTACATGGGCATTGCCGACCCTTTAAAAACATTTTTTTTTTTAATTTAAGGAGGGATGACAAGACAAGAGCTTGCTAAGTCTCAAATTTGCAATAGGACATTGCTCATATTCCTTTTTGTCTATGAGAGGCCTTCTCTATGATTCTTTTTCTCTAGCTTTTGATTTTTTGTAACGGCTATAATCAGTGAAACAATCAATATGTTCTCATTTTGTCAGAAAGACATTTCAAAGAAAGCGAAATTTTTATTCGACGCCCGCGCCCTTAAAACTGGTAAGAATACGGTTTCGCTGTGTGAAACATTTGTGATAGGCAAACACTCATATTTGCACGTATGAATATAATAAGCAATTATTAGATTAACGACAGATAGAGTGTGTGCTAACTGGATAAGGGATTCCCTCTCAGAGCACGTAAATTTATAATATAAATTGTTAGGTTAAGAATATGATGGGACTCAGTTGTACAGAGGGATGACAGACGAGTATACTATGTATGTACCCCGGATAGTGTATTTCCTTGCAACATTGTAGAAATTTAGCAGAACCGCGAAACAATTTTTACGACTACAAGGAGATTATTTCCGAGCATTTTTGGAGAAAATGATTGTTTTGATAAGAACTTATGAGTAAGTGAGTAAGCATCGTTACAGATTGGGCAAACTACTTTAGTGTGTCCAGAGTCTTTGCGGACGTCCTCCTCTACAGGTCGCATTTCTCAACCGATTCTCGTGAAATTTTGTGAGCACTCGCGAAGTCTACAGCTCACGGAGCCACCAGTTGTATAGTATGGTAGAGGACTGACCTGTTCTTGAAGCAGTTGGTGACAAGCTCGCCCTTGCTCATGTTGTAGAGCCAGTTCAGCTTGCGGCCGGAGTGCTGCGACGAGTAGAATGTGGTGAACCGACTGACGGAGCGCTCCAACTGATTGACAAACAAACATATATCACTACATAGTATAAAACAAAGTCGCTTCCCGCTGTCTGTCCTAAATCTTTAAAACTACGCAACGGATTTTGATGCGTATTTTTTAAATAGATGGTGTAATTCAAGAGGAAGGTTTTTATGTCAATTACAAAACATACATAATATAGTAGAGAAAAACTGATGAATTTAGAGTTTTCTAATGAGGTGTCGTAAAAAAAAAAATTTTGCGCTTACATTGCAAACGCTGGCTGAACCCTACGAGATAGATCAAAATAATGTACTACAGTATTGTGCACCTTTAAAAGCTCTACAAAAAAGTCCTCGATGGAATATCTCTATCTCTTAGGGATAACCCACAATAACCATTTTTTATCCTTTACTTTTTACGAGAAATAATGGCTAATTTACGAAGCGATTTTAAGCAATACAGCATTAATCCTTATCGAATTAAGTACCCTAAATACATTGTGCATTTAGTATAAATCAATATGGCCTAGCATGTAATTTAAATGAATATTTTCGAAGCTATTACAGATCTAAAATGCAGGCACTTAGCAGTTGCGGCGGTTCCGGCCGGGTTGTATATAAAGACATCTTGTAGTATCAGCACTGCACCAGTCTGGCAAAGTTTGGAGTCGGTGTTTTTGTGTTAAAAATTTACTTGTTGAGTTGAGGGATTGTGATTTTATTATTAAACCAATATAATATAATAATATATATATATATATATTTATAATTCATTGGTGTGGGGTGTGCAATAAAGAGGATTTGTATTGTATTGTAACAATATTAAATAAAGATTTCATACATTTCCCCGTGAGGAGAGGTAAGTTTGTATACTTAATTTCGTTAATTACGTAGGTACCTAACTAAGCGGTAAGCGATGGAATAGCGTTGAATTTCCGTGGAAACCATATTTTTTTAATAGTTTGGATCGCGCTCCGGCGCCATTTGTTTTTTTTATGTTATACCTACGGCCTATAGAGTTATTAACATTATAAGTATAGCGAGTTACGTATCTGTCCACAAAAATTGATTTATTAATCAGTGGCTACTGAATTTTCATATGAAACAGCATCTTAAGCGCGATCCCGGAACTTTAGTGTTGTTTGTTCATACGGGCAGCTAAGTTCTAACCCACTTGTTGCTATCGTTATTTTAATAAGACGACAAAAATTCAAAATTTTCACAACCAATTGGAGTATAGGCGCGGAATGAAAAGGTTCGTCACTTTTCGACCTTAACGACATTGAAATAGAGTTGAAAAGTGATTAACCTATTCATTCGGCGACTGTAAATATAATTTTTGTGTTTATACTTTGTAAAGTTTCAAGATAGATGTGTGACGTCACAGCCCTTAAATGTAAACAGAAGTGCCGTGCGAGATGAATAAAGCAGTTTGTAGTTTCAAGTTCAAGTGTTACCTAACTAACGCCGCGTGAGCTTGTAGGTAGGCATTAAACCTACCGCTTCCCACAAACATTTATGCTCAAATTGTTCATACGCATGGGAATAATTTACATAGTTAAATTTAATAATAGAAAACTTAAAACATCTAAAAACAAAATCTAACGTAAATATCTGGCTGTGCAACACATGTAGGTAAATAAATCATTGCATAATAATAACGTTTGTTTTATTTTCCATTTTGTGACAACCCTGGCACATCCGCGCGTGACAGCGTAAGTACTTACACGAGCGGCGGCGTCGCCCGACATCAAAGGCGTTTCACTACTGTAGGGAATATATTGTAATACTGTGGTTAAGATATACAACAAAAACACCACTTGAATTACTGTTCCGAACGGGGTATATTTCGGCGCTGTTGCAAGTACCCCTGGCACCTCAAATAGAAAGAAATCTCGGGTACTCAATAAATATAATATACATGGTAAAAGACCCGTTCTGAACAGTAATTCTAATATTAATGACCATGTTAGCTTGAATAACACCACTGAGTCATCATCATCATATCAGCCACTGCTGGACATAGGCCTCCCCCAAAGAGTGCTACTATGACCGGTCTTGCGCCACTTGTGTTTATATGTGTGTCTCACCTCGGTGGGCAGCTGGAAGGACGAGGACTGCTGGAAGGGCCACGAGCCCGAGGAGAGTACTTGGATGCTGAAGTCGATGTGTAGTGACGGCTCAGAGCTGTTTGCCATGTCTGTCTCTGTGTCTCACCTCGGTGGGCAGCTGGAAGGACGAGGACTGCTGGAAGGGCCACGAGTCCGAGGAGAGTACTTGGATGCTTAAGTCGATGTGTAGTGACGGCTCAGAGCTGTTTGCCATGTCTGCCTGTGTGTCTCACCTCGGTGGGCAGCTGGAAGGACGAGGACTGCTGGAAGGGCCATGAGCCCGAGGAGAGTACTTGGATGCTGAAGTCGTTGTGTAGTGACGGCTCCGAGCTGTTTGACATGTGTCTGTCTGTGTGTCTCACCTCGGTGGGCAGCTGGAAGGACGAGGACTGCTGGAAGGGCCACGAGCCCGAGGAGAGTACTTGGATGCTGAAGTCGATGTGTAGTGACAGCTCAGAGCTGTTTGCCATGTCTGTCTGTGTGTCTCACCTCGGTGGGCAGCTGGAAGGACGAGGACTGCTGGAAGGGCCATGACCCCGAGGAGAGTACTTGGATGCTGAAGTCGATGTGTAATGACGGCTCCGAGCTGTTTGACATGTGCTTTCGGAAGTTCTCGTTCAGGTCCTTTGACACGCCAATGTCCTGTGTCAAGAATAAAATAATTAATAAAAAACTTATTGTATGGTTGATGACTTTATTGAAACTAATTTTAAACTTTATTTGGGCGGAAAAATCGGCGACAGGCGATATGGTGCCGGGGAGATAATATTTATATTTTATATTTATTCTTTATAATAATTATAATATACCTGGAACATCCTTTGCAGCTTACTCGTGTACTCGAATCCGCAGGCTTGCTTCAGTTTTGAGATCATCGATGCCTAGAAATAACAAACAACATTAAAACATGATGGAAGTCAAATGGTAGATTTAGAACCAAGTAACCGATGGAAATTGTACGTAGGTTTGCTTTATTCAAGTATATTTCTTAAGATCAGTTTCTTCTCGTGAACTATTATTGTCTACCGAGCTGTGATAGTTTTCCTTTTGAATTCATTATATGTACTACCACCATTTTGCTATCTGACGATACCCGACACGATGAGTTTTGAAAGCGCACCCACAGGGCCCTAGAATAATGGTTTTTCAAAATGTATTATATCGTTTTGTTGGCATGATTGATATGTACCAATACCCATACTAAATTGCAGCTTTCTATAGTAGCCGGCGGTTAAGAAGTCAATCCTGACAACTGTCATTTCTATACATTTTATAACCTCAAAGTGAGTTTTAAGTTATAAACTGTATGGAAATAACAGATGTCAGGATTGACTTCTTAACCGCCAACCACTATAGTAGTAACGGTTACTGAGATAAGCCGCGGATAGACGGACGGACGGAAAAACATGGCGAAACTTGTTTCCTACGGAACCCTAAAAAACGTTGTAAAATACCGTATTGTACTATCCGTTAGCCATTTCAGTTCCACACTCACCTCGGCATCGTCGCTGGCAGACATATGCTGGACGAGCCTCTTGGCGAGCATTTTGCTGTAGAACTTCTGGAATACGTCCTTGTCCTCAATGTATTTAAACACAACCATCTGGAAGAACATAATAGAAATACATTAAAATTTGTATTTGAATACTATTGTATTCGAATTGACAATATTTCAAATTTCCAAGTAGTATGAAATCTTGACTCATTTCGTTGTTGTTTCGTTTGTACGATACAAGGGTTGTAAATGCGAGAGAGGGCTTTCTGTTTTACGACCCGTGTTTTGTACACAATTTTACGTCACTACTTGGCCAAAAAGTGGGTTTTTCCGGACGCGCAGCGTGCGGAAAAGCGCGTTTTTTGGCAAGGTGTGGTGTAAATATTTTTTCAATATTTTTATAGCTATTAGTTTTCAGATATTCACAAAAATGTGAGGAAAGCCTATCATCGTATAGTATGACGTCACAAAGCTGAATCTTGATAGTCACAACGCACAAAAAGATCAGCAGAACATTTCTTTAGTAAATCCGCCTTAGTAATAGTGCTCCTGTATGATTTTATGCGCTGTGGCGCCTTAAGGATGATTAACATTAGGCCGGCCCGGCTAGAGAAATACGCCGGCCGTTGCGTTGGCTGTCATAGAAAAGGGGCCGGCCCGGACGCGGAACGGTCTACTGTGAATCATCCTTTACTTGTCACTTACTGTCTTTTAGAATGAAGAACATTTGAAATTGATTTTTGGATATGAAATTGGGATATTTTCGAGAATTTAAAAATGTGGTTATATTTAATTTTTAATCCTCTATTTGATTTCATCAGCAAAAGTCTGCTTAAAAAATCTTGTCAATTCCCCGTGTGACGTAGGGTTATGTATAATTCACATCAAACGGCCGGAGTCGGCGCGCACGCCACCAGAGTCAAAGGTATTCGAAGCCTCCATACAGAAGCTAGACTTCGTGCCCAAACGGCAGTGGCAGAGCCAGCCGCAGCCGACCGGCTGCCCGCAACCCATTCAAATATGAAATCTAACATCTGTATGGAGGGTTCGAATTCCTTTGACTCTAGTGGGGTGCGCGCCGACTCCGGCCGTTCGGTGTGAATCGTCAATTAAACTCAACGCCGTATTTAGATTCCAAAAAAACTACCCATGGGTTGCCATTAATAAGAAATAGTTTTGCATCGGTAAGTTTTTACTCTTCTAATTGATGTACGTATGTAATTTTTTTACACATAATTGTAAAGTTAAAATTAAATGCAACCACCTAATTAAATAATTTTATGAAAATATTAATTTCAAAAATAGATATTTGATTGAAACTGTTTTGTAGAAGAAAAGTTCATATTACTATGGTAATACCTCAGGTTTTGACAACATTTGGTAGCCATTAATATTCTCATAATGTGCGTATAATTACTATTATAAATCTTTTTGATATGGACATAATAATATTGACAACAAATCACGTGTGGCAAACTTTATGATAAACATGGCGGCTCTGTGGCGCCCATGACATCTTCCATTGTCACTTCATTCATTCGACATCTGACGTTTGGATTGACCGAATGCTTTCGGTGCTCGTGGTGATTTCCATTGTTGAGTGTTTTCTGTTAAGTTTGTGTTATTGTGTTTTGTTCGTGGGTTTTGCGTTCACGCGAGTAAAATGGAACCGGTACCAGGTCCCTCACACGGGAACGAGAATGTTCCTCCTTCTCCACCAAGAAAACGTCCTAGAAGTCATGAGTGTCAGTGAGAAATTTATGATACTGAACTAGTGTTATAAACACACCCATAAAACATGGCCCGTGGACAAATATTGGTCACTAGTAGACTGTGGGAAAAGCTAGTAGGTACGTAATCAGTAATCTTTATTGCTTATTGCGTAATTGAGTACTTGAGGGTAGTGTTTTGTACATAGACAGATTGATATACCAAGCCGAGATGAGCTCGGCGATGAATGCATAGAAAACATCAAAAACATAAGATAATATTCACATCTAGGTAACAACGAAATAATATATTATTATGCATGGGTTGGTTACATCTGGATTATCTGGAACGTCACTATGACAATGACATTTGTGACAGTAACATTCGGCCATCTTTGGTAACATTTTTGGAATCTAAATACGGCGTTGAGTTTAGAATAGCACCAACAGTCAACTATAGGAACAACGTATATCATGTATGACTTCCTGGAGTGCGGTGGAGATACTGCGATCGCCAACCCGCATGCCAAGCGTGGCGATTATGGCATTTAAACCCCCCCCCCCCCCCCCGTGAAATTGGGGGAGGTATATGTCCAACAGTGGATGTCCTTCGGCTGATATGGTGGTGGTGGTGGATGTATGACTTACCACTTGGTTGAGCGTGTCTTCCAATTCAGCCTCTTCAGGGTTCTTGCTGGACTTCTTCAGCAAGATGTCACAGTATTTAGCCAGCAGCTCTGGACTCTTTGAGGAGGAGTTTACTGCGCGGGTCACCGCGTTACCTATACAAAATATACTAAGTTATTCTGTTGGAATTATTTATTAATATACAAACAACTTCCCAGCCAGCACGAAGTTATACTGCATTGTTTAAATACTGTAGAGGTTGTATGTTTATAGTATATTACGATACAAGGGTTGTTAAACAAAGAAAGGCCGATATCGCAGATGTTTGCGAGAGGGGGCTTTCTGTTTTACGAACCGTGTTTTGTACACAATTTTACGTCACCACTTGGTCAAGAAGTGGGTTTCTCCGGCCGCACAGCGTGCGGAAAAACGCGCTTTTTGGCAAGGTGTGGTGTAAAATAAATTAAAAATAAATAAATATTGGGGGACAGTCTTACACAAATCGACCTAGTCCCAAATTAAGCAAAGGTTGTACTGCGGGTACTAGACGACGATATACACTTGCATAGATAAATACATATAGGTAAAAAACTTAAGAAAATTAACTGTTGTATGTAATTGTGGCGTGTATGAATAGACATTTGTTTTGTTTGTATTACACATTTTTTGTCTATTCGAACACGTCCACAACTACACACAACAGGTAATTTTTTTAAGTTTTTCACCTATAATTAAACACATAGAAAACATCCAAGACCCAGGAATAAATATCCGTGCTAAATGCATAAATAATGCCCTGACCGAGATTCGAACCCGGGACCTTATGAGCCACCGTAGTTGTATAAAAAGAAACTCACTGTTAATGAATCTTCCACAAGCTTTATCGAGGGCGGCGACGAAGCCCGAATCGTTGTTGAAGGCGACCAACACTAGCGCGTTGTATTTCTTGTGCACTTCCAATATTGTCGACACGTACACCTTCGGGTCCTGGAAATAAAGGCGATATTTCAATGGCATTGGAACTGAAATGTATGTAACTTGCGAAATTAAAATTATCCACGACAAGTACAGCTGTATCAAGTCGCTCATTGAGCAGATGTTTGGAAAAAAAAACGAAAAATAGAAATCCGTACATGTACATATTGGAAGTTGGTTTTACCAAGTCTTCAGAAACCCCTTCAGAATGGTTCAAGCGATCTCAATCAGCGCTTGCGTTAACGCGATTCGTGGATCTTTCTCGGAAGATGTTCCAATACCAATACCTCCCTTACTCCTGGGGAAGAACTTTTTAGGTTGGGGGAGTCTCTTTAAAATTAAGAGGTACTTTCCAAATTGGGGGAGGTACTTCAGAGCTTGGAGGTGCTTTCCAAATTGGGGACGTACTTCGGAGCTTGGGAAGATGCTTCCCAAATTGAAGGATGTATTTCCCAGATTGGGGGAGGTACTTCCCAAATTGGGGGAGGTACTTCCCAACTTCCCTAATTAGTCAAGGAACATGTGCTGACCGTGTGCGCGGGCTCGCCGCACTTGTCTATGGCCTGCAGGCCTTGCGCGTGGATGTGCTGCTCCAGCAGGCGGCGCAGCTCGGTCAGCCCGTCGGGGATGCGCGCCAGCAGGCTGTACATGCGGCCGAGGTCGGTGTTCTTGTCACCGTCGAGAAGTTTCTGAAAAACAAAATAATTTATACCCAAATAATAAGTATTTGGTCAAAACTTTTCATTTTTGGTACAAGGTTTTATTGCCGACTGTACTTTTTTCCACAACCATAAACTACTTGTTGAGTCGGTTCGAATGAGCCCGAACACGATGGGTTTATCTTGTGTAGTTTAGGAATTGCTATGACTTCTGTCTTCATCATCAGATCAGCTCTCTGTCATAATAATATAGCATTGTCATCCGATACATGCATGCAAAATTTCAGCTCAATCGAAAACCGGGAATTGGATCAAATTTAACTTGCAAGAGTTGATTACAGACCGACAGACAGACAACGGGACAGGTGAAACTAAATAAAAGCTTGTAAAAAAATACTCCAATTTTGTACTTCACTATGCCACACACATGACATTTTTACATTTCCGTCCCACTTCACTACCTGTACTGCTTTCCAATAGCAAATGAGGTGGTTACTACTGATCCCTACCAAGTCACTTTATATGGGTCGATGATATTTGAGAAGTTCCGTCGATTCCTCAGAGATCCCATACTGACCTTCAGTTCCTTATCATAAGTTCAATTGTGTATTTTTACGAGCAATAGTTGCTACGTCAACAAAATTTCATCAGAATCTGTGATGTGGCTTGGCTAAATCATTAAGGAGTTCCATATGACAACTGTGATCGTCATCAACAGTTCCGCTTGACCAAATTTATGGTTTCCGAGAGCCAACGCTTGGTTACCTACAGAAAACACCGAAATCGGCATAGGCGTGCCTATCAAATTTTAGCAGTTCCCTCGATTCCTCTTGGATCCCATCATCAGACCTTCACCAAATTTATATGGGGGTACCTGCTTTGAAACAAAAAAAGAATTATCAATCGGCCAACGTGGTCAAGAGTTATCGGGGAACATACATGCATAAAAAGAACAAACATGCAGACAAACTGAGAACCACCTTCCTTCTATTGAAGCAGGTCAAATAACCGAATCTATACTTTTCCACTTACTCGGCCTCTCCTACTATACAATTTGAGGAGTTCCCTCGATTTTTCCAAGATCCCGTCATCAGATCCAGACTTGGTGACAATGGGACCAACTAAAAAACATACCCTTTTAAACAAAAAAAAAAATGATTCAAATCGGTCCACTAGTCTCAGAGTAATCGGCGAAAATACGTAAAAAAAAACTTTCCAAAACCTTCCAGTTCCACCCAACACCAATTCTGGATACTTATAAATATACCTGGAACTCGGCGTGGAAGATCTCGAGATGTTTCTCGATCAAAACTCGATCGCAAGTCTTGGCAAGTCGCTCCATCGTGGTTTCGTGCAAGTACACTTGCACGCGTCGTTGCTCCTCTTGCAAGCGTTGCTCGGCCTGTTAACAATATTGACAATTAGAAATAATAATACATTATAACTACAATGAGTCTTTTTGTTCGCAATTCAATAACCGCCGACCTTTTATTACCTTAATTTTTTGTTACAGCCTGTATGTTCTTTATGTACGGAATTGTAATAGTACATTACGATACAAGTGCAGAAAACAGGAAATTCGAAACGAGTGGTGATAAATTGAAACACGACCGAAGGGAGTGTTTCAAATCGACACGAGTTGCAAATTACCTGTTTGCACGTGTATCGTACAACGTCTTACAGTACATATGGCTCTTTAAAGTTTCGACATATGCACGTAATCTGCTGATTACAGCACTCGTGCGGTAATATAGCACCATATGTACTGTAAAATGATATAACATAAGACCATTATGTTAAAAATATATTGTGTTAGCTCTCCGAAATAGCCATTTTATGTGAACAGATCTTGTAAGAAGTTTTGATTATTTACACGAAATGACTTTATTACATGAAAACCTTTCAGGAAGTATTAAAAATGTATGTAGATGATATATTTTTCCACACAATGACGGTCAAGTCATGAAAAAGAATAAAGAACTGGTGTTAGGTTGAGAAGTAGACGATGCTAAGAATCGAAATCATCTTTAGAACTTTATTTATTTAGAATTCTTAACTAGTTTACTTAGGATTAATTAGATCAACCCCACGATATAACGTGACAGCCCATTTCTGAGGATACGTATCCATCGCTGATCACTAAGGGTGGTATTCCAGTCGTCCAATATCTTTGTCCAGTTTCTTTGTCAAATCTTTGATCAAAGTTCTTTGACGTAGGCCCATTCCACTCATCCAATATCTTTGTCCAAGTTTTATTTTTCTTCGTGCGTAGCCATATTGATTTAACTGTCATCCGAATCTTTGATCAAATGTCGGGGTCCCATCCAAGTTGGATGAAATCATCCAATTACTTTGATCAAATGTATATTGGACAATGATATTGGATGAGTGGAATACCTCCCTTAGACACTGTCAGCTTACTTTGACTCGGTGAGTTGCAACTTGAATTACCCCACTATGTAAAGGACAGCCCCAGTAGACTTACCCCACAGTCTAACGCCATATCAAATTTATGAAGAGAAATACCCGTGATACATACCTGTTTCATGTAATCAGCACATACATGAGTGACCCCACAGTATAAAGCCATAGCGAATTTTTGAAGGGAAGTATCCGTCATAGATAACATACCTTGATCATATACTCGGTAACCGGATTGTTCCTCAGGAACTCGGTGCTCTCTCTGGTGTAGAATCTCTCCGTGTCCTCCAAGAATACGGCCTCGAATGTATCCTTGTAGATGGCCAAGTTCTGGCCGCGAGCGCTTGGGTCCTCCTCGTTCAAGCCCAGAGCTACATAGCAGTTGATCACCTAAAGAAATAAGGGCATATGATTATTGGGATATATTTGGAATGAAGAGCTAAGCGAGGGATTCTACTTTGACCAGCGAGTCGTGTCATAAGCATTGTTTTTCGAATTCTTCATATGAAAACAATTTTACCTATCAAATAAGCTGTCAACTATAAGTACCTATCCAGTCGTGCACAATTTCGTGTAACCAGTAAGAGATTTTTCAACTTTTAAGTCTTTTTGTTGTGACACAACTTGCTGTGGACTCTGATAACAAGATCGTAGCCGATGGTGTGGGCATTACTTTTGACTTAATGACAAGCATTCTCTAGTAAACTTGTAAGCCAAATGCGTTGCTGACTGAAATATGCAGTCGCCCCTTTCTTAGCGCTGATAGTTCAAGAGAAAGAAAAACGAATGCTCGCAGAAAATTTTAGTGATGCAGTCAGCTGGCTGAACTGGTATCCCAAATACTTAATTCGACCGATTATTTACCTACGTCATTAGATATCAGTAACAGCATAAAATGTTCCTGTTTAGCCCATTGGTTGAATGGTAGAGAATGATTTATGTCATTAAGTGCGATCTATAGTACTATACAAATAATGTTCGATCAGACAGATATGACTAACCAGTATTTGTAAGTTAAACAATGTGTGTTTAGTGTCAGCAACGTGCATGTTACACCCCGATTTATAAGCGTTCATAGGCTGCGGTCAACGCTTACCATCAGCCGGGCCGTACGCCCGTTTGCCACGGGCGGCTTAAAAAAATCTGAGACAACTTACCCCAGACACCAATCTGGTGTTAATGGTCTCCCCATTCCTTTCCCTCTCAATCAGCTTCAAAACAGCATTGGTGACCTGCTTGTTCAAACATTTGAACAAATTGTCGCGCCACGTCACCAGTGCCAGCTGATAGATCTCGTAGATACCCTAAAACAAATACAAAATAGTCTTCATTATCATCTTCTAAGGGTTTTCCCAGCTGTATTCTTAGGAGCTCGGGGTTTCGCTTTGGCACCTAACCTTCCCCACTCCTGAATTTCCAACCCTAAGAAAAAAAAAAAAGAAGAAAATCAACTCCTGGTAACAGAAAGGAAAGTTCTGCGGAAGATCCTGGGACCTGTCAAGAACGATGACGGCTCTTGGAAGATCAGGAGAAATGCCGAGATCGAAGAAGTGGTGGCCGAACCGAATATCATCGGTGAAACAAAGGCGCACAAACTTCGCTGATTCGGCCACTTACTGAGATTGGGAGGGGATCGAGCCGCCAAGAAAGCATACTTGGGGCGGTTGGTCGACCCAGGTATCGCTGGGAAGACAGTGTGGAGGCAGATCTGCAGCAGCTTCAGGTCGAAGACTGGCAGGAGGCTGCGCAGGATCGGGAAAGGTGGCGTGCTCTCGTTTCGGGAGGCCAAGATCCTCTTGGGGTCCTTGCGACGTTAAAGTAAGTAAGTAAGAAAACTGGACCTCGTTGAAACAAATTAAAAACATTCGATTCCTTTTGATAGAGCAACCCAAGAGCATAAAAAAAACATATATCGCGGTCAAGCTTCGAAATAAATAAATTGTTATGAGGAACTAATAGTTAGAAATAATTGTCAATTAATTTTGTTGTTACAACCTACCAAATGAAAAAGTCGTCACAATAAAGGCGAGTTCCACAGGGTAGCATACTGGACCCATACTATTTCTAATGATTACAAATGGCTTCTCAAACTTACATATTTCTCGTATCATAGTCGCAGATGAGGTTTTAATAAGACTACTAATCTTCCTACTCCCTTTCGCGCTAACAAAAAAACTAGTCGCACTAAAGTGGGAGTCCCACAAGGTGTTATCCTCGGTCCCATACTATTTCTCATTAGTGCAAATAACTTTCCAGATGCCTACAAATAATCAGATTACTCATATTGGCTATGTGCGAAGTAGGTGGTGGGGGTAAGCTAGGCGATCGTAGCGCACACCATGGCAGAAATGTGTACTTACCGGGGACCACTGTCAAATTTACTTTCACGTTTTCTACTGGTTTCTTAACGGTTTCCTACGATTCGTTTCGTTTGTATGTATTTATTTATTCTCTTATTTATTTCAGTAAAATTTCCAATACGGGGTCTTTCTCGTTTACTAAAGTAAATAAAATATTCATGTGTCATTATTTGACATCTCTGAGTTTTGACATTGTCTCGGGACCTTTAACGTTTGACGTTTCAGACGTGCACATAGCCAATAATAATTGTAAATGAGATTTTAATAAAAGTACCAACCTTCCTGCCTTCCTCGCACTCACGCTTGACCCAATGCCGGTTGAGGTAAGCGCAGACCCCGTTAAGCACACGGGAACTGAACTGGTATTCTTCCCATTGATTGGTGTAGAAGGCGAGAACGTCTTCGCCCATCAGATCGGCTCCATTCTGCAAAGTGAAAATATAAATAAGTTAAATAACACTGAATGTTCAAACAAAGTTTCAATTTCTATCCGAGACAATGTTCATAATGTCAAGTCTACCAAATATCAGGCAAATTTTGTATTGTAAAAGTACCCACCACACCACCACATCAGCCAAATGACGTCCACTGCTGGACATAGGCCTCCCCCAAATTCACGGGGGGTATATGCCATAATCGCCACGCTTGGCATGCGGGTTGGCGATCGCAGTATCTCCACCGTACTCCAGGGATGCTGCTGCCCATCCCCCGGTGGTCTTGGTCGTAGTTTTATGACAAACCCGGGTCCATTGTAAATATACCATTGCGGTTAATTTGCAGAATAAATTTCATATTGCTAACAAAAATTTCAAAAAATTACAAATGCAGCTGTTACAATGGTCATACCTTCAGAAGATTGACGAGATAGTTTCTCAGGAACTCTCTAAGTCGCTTGTAGAGCTCCAAGCCAACCAGCTGAGCACCGCCGGTTGTTGCCGGACTCTGTAACACAAAGGAAATATGATTGGTAAACGAAGTTACATCGTCCACCGGCTCGATAGGTTGACGACGTCAAAAAGACCGCGTGTCACGCCTGGATGAGACTGGCGCGAGATCGGGGTGAGTGGCGTACTCGAAGAGGCCTTTGGTCAGCAGTGGGCGATTGCCATGATGATGAAACGAAGTGGAAAAGTCAGTCATCATAATTACACCACCACCATGACATGACATGTCACTTTTCATGTGAATTATAAAGACCTGCAGGGTAATTACGTAAGGTTCTCAAACGTACGTAAAGTTGATCGAAATGTAATGTCTAGTATTTTTATATTGGAGCGAAGCGAGCCGAAGACGAAGCGAAGCTCCACAATCCCTGATCGTATTTCGTTGTGACTTTACTCCTTCTAAACCATACAATTACACAGAATAACTAAATTTACCACCGCGATACACACTAACGCCGAATAGGTTGTTTTTTTAATCTAAAATCCGCCATACCGCGGAGGAATAATCAGAGAACTAGACTGAAGGTATAGACAATAGCTTCGCTCCATTACGTCGGGCGCACCCTGCTTAAGCTTCGTAGGCAGGGTCACTACCAAATAAGCCAAAGTAGTCATCATTGCACTTTGGACTAGCAGGCCTGACTCAATTGCCGCTTCGGCACGGCTACGAGATGCAAACTGACGCGATGGCGGTTGGCAATGACAATGCTCTTCGCACGACCATAAAACACTAACTTACAGTGGCGGCTACTCAGATAGTGAATAGGCATCTTCTGTTTTTCTCCAAACGAGACGGATTATTCCCAACATCAAATGACCTTGAAATACGCCGCGATCGCAACTAAACACGACATACTTCATTGACATAATCATACACAAAACACCGGTACATCGTAAATTTTTATGTAAATTTCACTACTATATTAAGTTGGTTTGTCGTATTATTTGTTAATTACATTCGTAAATATATTGTTGCTTTCATATTTTGTATACTATTCACCTAATAACAAAGTAGCATGTTGCGCAATCCGTCATGGATAATTAAAATAAGAGTAAACTACTACCTAAGTTAGAAACTACACTAAACATCAATAGTTTTAATTTTTTTGTGTTTTAAAGGTGTACACAATATTTGATAATTATAAAATCGATATTTGATAATATTTTGCTAAGTCGCTCAAGACACGTATTAGTATAATTTTAATATTTGGCCGAAACAAGTCATTCTAATATAAACCTTATATTTATACATTTAAGGTTTAAATTCCAGTGAGATAATACTAAAATAAGCCGCTGTACAGCGGCTTGCAAAGACGCGTGGAAGGCGCCATTTTCGCTGAGAGTCTTGGAAGCGCGTTATCAATGTGTGCGTGTAATTTCGATGTGTGCACGCTGTAGTTAGTACACGCGCGAAGGCAAGTCGGTCTCACCGGCTTTGCGCGCTCGGCGTGTGAATTCATACTGATAGTGATTTGTTGAAATATGTTGTTCTGACGCTATTTAGTAAACGCATTGTCAAATTCAGGGTAGTTTGTATTTATATTGTTGATTTATGACATTATAAGTATGGTACATGCAGCAAGAAATTTTAGACAAGCCGGTGGGAATCGTGTTGTATGGGAGCTCCGCTACTGCTAACCTGTTTCTTGCCGCTGGCGCCCAGTATCACGTTCTGTCGCCCGTAGCTGGGCTGCGGTCGGCTGTGCTGCATGTTGGGGCCGGTGAACGTGTTCTGGTGTACTGAGGTGCAGTAGTTGTACACATGACTGGTGGGGGGTTAAGGGAAATTAAAGAATTCATCACAGGGAAAAACAAAAATTGGCCATGTGAAGCAAAAAAAAATTGTTTTGGAATTTATGTTTTTTTTGCAAATCCCATACAAAAAAAACGAAAACGGACCACAATTAAGTTTCTTAAATTACTAAAATATACCGGAATTTGTAAATATCGCCTAAAAATAAGTTCATGAGCTACAAAGGGGATTATTGTGCCTTTCAGAGTGATCATCTCCGAAAATATTAGCTTAATTTTTTTTTCTGTGAAACCTTTCGTTATAAATATCTATCAATTGATGTGCCACATGTTGAATTTAGTAAATGTTTATTAGAACACAACAACGTACGTAATACACCTACAATTCAAATGTATTGTTTTGAGTAAAATGCCTGTGGCATACAGATAGACCGGGAGACAGACGAATATAACGAAACTATAAGGGTTCCGTTCTTGCCATTTTGGCTGCGGAACCCCTTAAAATGGGCACAGAGCCACTAGTTTATAGTTCTTACAAACTTCATAAAGACAGAGCGTTTCTGACGTTTTATGAAAAGTTTCAGTTCTAGTGTTAGAAAAGGATACGTATACAGTTCCATGTATCTCTTCCTCTCCATATGCTGCTTCCTGTAGACATGTTCGATTCCCTCGCGCAAGTCGCCCCATATCTGGAACATAAGATATTCTGAATATATAGAGTGTTCGGCAAATGGATGGACATACGTATATTGGGGATAGATGAGGCCTTTTGGCAACTTAGGTCTATCAGGAAAAATGACAAGGTATAAAAATGTCTAAACACGCTTTATAAAAATGAAGATACGAAAAATGACAAAGTATTATAGGGCAGAGGAATAAAAATGTCGAAATATTGAAATGACTAATTCCACTCTGCCTTAAAATTGACGGAGCCCCTATTTTTGCGCAGTTTGCCCTTCGGGCACCTGTACAGACCTGGGGCCGTTGTAGATCACTTATAGCAGAACTTTTTTTAGAATTACAAATCTGGACATTTTTTCTTTCGAACCATTGTCAGTTCGTCTTTTCTACTTCTCGACATTTTTATACCTCGTCATTTTTCCTTACCGACAATAGTTGCCAGTGCCATCTGCTACGTGGTAAAGCACAAAAAAATGAATTGGACCCAAAAAAATATTTTCAAGATTTTTTATTTTTGAAATTCTGTTTTCAAATAACAGAATTCGTAAGATAGAATTAGTCTAGATTTAAATAAAATAGAAATGTTGTATAAAAAGAATAAGTTTTTTTTCTGGACTGGTTTCGTAGAAGCAGGAATAATCGAACGCAACTGGTTACTAACCTGCAGTTAATATACGTACGCGGCCAAAGTGAATCGATCTAAATGCAGACCTATTCTGAACACATGAATATGTCACGATCTAGGTCACTAAGAAACACAAGCTGTAGGTATTAATTTCACAGTTCAAGACTAGAAACGAAAATCAATAATTGCACAGACGGCATTTAAATTCAAATTAGCCATGTACAGTTGTCCGATGACGAAACTGCGTGAAGTGTGTCAACCGTAAGATAATGCCTTTTGCTTAAATTATACTTTTGGGTAATTGAGAACAGAGCTGCTACCGCGAAACGAAAACTACCGAGGTTCTAATATCTCTCTGTTGTTCGAATATGCAAGTGCGACTGAGAGGGTGATAAAAATAATAAATAAATAAATATTGGGGGACAATCTTACACAAATCGACCTAGTCCCAAACTAAGCAAAGCTTGTACTATGGGTACTAGATGACGATATACATACTTATATAGATAAATACATACTTAAATACAAAGAAAACATCCAAGACCCAAGAACAAATATCCGTGATAAATGCACAAATAAATGCCCTGGCCGGGATTCGAACCCGGGACCTCTAGCTTCGGAGGCAGAGTCACTACCAACTAGGCCAAAAAGGCCGTCAAAAGATATTCAAACTTCGTTCGTATTCGTTTCGCGGTAGCAGCTCTGACTCTTAGCCGTTCATAAACGAGGCGACGGATGGGACGCTATAGCCATAGATATTTTTTTATATTAGGCGGCTGAATAGGGGCCTAGGGTAGAGGGGTTGGACCGGTCACTCTAGCTAGGCGCCAGACGTGCCACAATGCTGAACGACAAAAGATTCAAGGCAAAGATAAAAGTTTTGGAGTAGCCTTTTGAGTAGCACTGAATGAATCGCCCCCTGAGTAGGGTCAGGCGGGTCAGCGGGAAACGGAAACGAAGTTCGTGTATCTCCCTCTCTGTCGCACTTGCTGGGTTGAGCGACAGAGAGCGACACACGAACTTCGTTCGTTTTCGATTCGCGGTAACCGCTCTAGGCTAGTGATCTGTGCGAGGGTGAGGTAAAGACCGGTTGCGGATCAGGAATAATTTAGGATATTGACCTATTTGTTTCCGTTGCACGCGTACATATACCCGTCTGTTCGCACAATAGCCTTGATCCTTTGAACGCCAAGAACACGATGTCGCGTCGCGTCTTGTGTTGTCGTGGCAACGGCACCAAGACTATAGGTGTTATGATTATGTCGTACATTTTCAAAGTCACCATTACGCTATTTACCCACGATTTACACTAAGGTTCATATTCAATATCGTATGAAAGACGAGTTGGTGTGTGTAAGTGCCACTGCCGTACTGTACGGCAGTGGCGGTACATGAATGGTGTTCAAAAGGTTAATCGCAACTTGGCAGTATGTGCAATGTCTAGAATTCTTTCTTCTCCGCAATCGGACTTTACTACCGGCCTTAACAATATTAATAAACCCTTTAACCGCCGAGAATTTTTCATCGTACATGCCTGGGTCGCCGCCTGTACGTAGTTACACAATCCTTTATGTATCATCATCATCATCTTTTATGTATAAATTAATCAAATTAAAACCCGTGATAGTGATGAATATCCCTGTTAATAAACATATCAGACATTTGAGTTATTCATCAGACTGCGGCGAAATCAACTGGATATTTTGTGTCTTATATATCAGACTACGGCGGTTAAAAGGTTAATTATTAATTAAACTAAAACTCACCTGATCCAAATCAATCTGCTTGAGAGGCGGAGGTGGCTTCAAGTTGACAGAACTCATTGTAGATTCATAAACAAACGGACAAAATAACAGACAGAACCACTGATTCAACTATACAAATATTAACTATTCACACGAACGAGATCACAGATATATTTTTATTTACAATAACATAATTTGATTGTCGCTGGGGTCTTCTGAAACAAAGAAAAAGTAGAGTTAATTTTAGGGAGCATACCCAAACAACGTGACCAACTTTTTACAGTTTTTTACCCCCCTCCGGTGACCAAGCGTAGTATATGCCAAGGCCCCCACCCTCCCCCTCTAGTTTTCACGAAGTATAATTTATTAATCATTTTTTGCGGAATGTTAAAAAAAGTGGCTCTCGTTTGTATTTTCTCATATGGCCCCTAATGCATGACGTCGAAAGTGCAAGCGTAATAGTTAAATTGTGATTGTATTTAAGTCGAAACTGGAGAAGTTTTAATGGTGGGGTAAACCGTGGCGCGTGAGTCTGCTTCAATTAGAATGTTTCTCAAAAATATTCCACTAGCTACGTGACGAGAAGCTACCCCCCTCCCTTCCCCTGGTGACCAAGAGTGGTATTTTGACGACCCCCCTCCCCCCCCCCCTAAACGAGTCACGTAGTTTGGGTACGTTCCCTTACTTAGCATCATGATAAATACAAGGTATGGCACTACGGGGTAAAATCGTTGTGCTAGTGACACAAACCTACGTCATGCTATCGAGCCTATCGGTGGTTGTTGGTCGTAGTGTGAGTTCGTGTGTGTACAGGCTGTACAGTGACGTAGGCTTGTGTCACGATCCGGAGTAGCAGACCTTGTTTCCATGTTAATTTAGAGTACGTATATCTACTGGTCAAGATCGCGGGAAGCCGTTGGACGAGGGCTGCGCAGGACCGGTCATTGTGGAAATGCTTGTTTGTGGAAGGCTTCCGTCCGTCAGTGGCGTCTTTCAGGTGATATAATGATAATTGAAGAAAGCGGTTTTCTCAAAAGGAAATATCTCCCTCGCTAGCTGTCGTGTGTGTCGTGTCTTGATTATGCAAATGTGGTTCGGTTTCAGTTTGCGATAGCCATGCTGATGTTGTTCAAACTAATTTACTCGGAAATGAAGATGTAGGGCATGAGCTCATTTATAGAGCAGTCCGACTTGGGAAGCTGTTTGGTGTGAATAAAGGTCCTCCACCTTATGGACGATTCACACCAAACAGCTGGAGGCGGCGCGCACGCCGCCAGAGTCAAAGGAATTCGAACCCCCCATACAGAAACTAGACTTCGTATCCAAACGGCAGCGGCAGAGCCGACCGGCTGCCCGCAACCCATTCAAATATGAAATCTAACTTCTGTATGGAGGGTTCGAATTCATTTTACTCAGGTGGCGCGCGCGCCGACTCCAGCCGTTTGGTGTGAATCGTCCATTAATATAATTTACGGTTGTATCTCTATACACCCCACAGCTTTTTTATCAATGATTTTTTATTGTTTAGGGAGATTAATGTAACTGACCTTCATATGACCTTACATAAAACGACAGCCATAATGACATTGCAACTTGGTCTCTAGCCTCGAGCCGCCCACCAATAAAATGCTTGCTAGGCAAATTTGAATCAAGCTGGTTAGACAATATAATTGAATTTGCTTGTCTTAAAATTAAACAAAACAAAAGCGACTTTATATCTACGTTTTACAATTCCGATTGAAATGAAATGTGTGAATGAAATGGAGTAAAAAACTATTTGGCCACTTTGGCCGCTACATACTATATGATGCTGACTGTACAATCTATTGTACATTGGGCGACTAAAAGCTAGGTGTGTAGTCTTTGGTAAGGTCTCCAGAGCTCCTGGGAATGTGCTGTGTTGGGGTATTCGCGGGTAAAAAATATATATTAGATATTTCAGTTATTTAACCCTTTTCCAGGCATAGTATGATTTATCGACCACATAATGGTCAGTACAGTCAACATCATACAACGGCAAATAATCTTACGGCCTGACTACTGAGTAAGTAGACATTGAAGCTTATGGGCGCTTGGGAATCGCGAAGAATCACAAGCGTGATGCCGGCCCTTTATTAACTTTAGGAATGTTGGGTAGCAACAGCAGTCCTGGTCCATCATTCTCAACACAACACATCCTCGGGAACTCTGGCGACTTTACTCACCACTGTTGACATACTTAGCCACTTGAGTGCTTCCATTTTTTACTGTACTCTATTACTACTTGAACTAGAGTTGCGAAAGCATGTGTTGTTAATGCATCCTCAGGAAATTTGGCGACTTTACTCACCACTAACATGACATACTTAGCCACTTGAGTGCTTCGTTTTCTTTATTCCACTCTATTTTTCTTTGACATAAAGGTGACGTGTCGCAAATAGAGTTGCGGAATGCATGTGTTGCTAACGCATCCCCAGGAGCTTTGGCGGACTTACTCACCACTACCACTAACATAAGAACATAACATACCTAAAGAAAAATGTAAGTGTTTACACATTTGAGTCTTATTCCATTGTAAAAGTCTTAACCTTTTGAGCGCCAGGCGGCGAAGTAATATACCGTGCCCCTGACGCCAGAGCCAAATACAGTTAAGCTAAGTAATAATGCCAAAACATCATAAAGGGTTCTAGGAGTGGTACTTCATAGTTTTTAAATGGACGTCAATTGACTTTGGTGGCCAATTTCTGATGGCGTGATTTGCCGTCTTTGGCGCTCAAACGGAATACATTATCTTCTGTCCTGAGCCAATTTGTCCAAGTACATCTTTGTTGTTTCAGAATGTATTAACATTGAAAAGAGTATATATCACATTACAAATTGTAATAAGTGCCTATGTTATGTATGTCCTTAACAATTCCATAAATTTTACATTTGTTAATTATTTATAAAAAAGGTTACTTTATATTCCATGACTTTTACATATATTAATAGCGTTTAAAAACAGTTGGATTTGTAAAGTATTTTTTTTATTTAATAATTGGCTAAAATTATTGATAGAGTCGGCCACCTTTAGCCACCCTTTAAAACCGAGATTTTATAGGGTTCATATCTACCAAACATTATAAACCCATTCTGATGTGGGTCATCTTTGAAGCATGCTAGAAGTCTATGTTAAAAAAAAAAACTAAGAAACTCGGTTACTCTTGTCTCCTCGTTGATGGGACAGAAAAACAACAAGGAAAAGTTGACTGACCCAATAATACATTATTGGGTATCTCATCTGAATTTAATTTTGGAGGCCTGTGCCCAGCAGTGGGATGTATATGTATGGTGGTGATGATGATGATGCAACATTATTAATAATTTCAGTCACTTCAATTGTGACTTTTGTTCATTGTTTTCATCAGAGAAAACATTGATTATTTTAAGGCCAATTCGGTTAATTATTGACATTCTATATTTTAAATTTTCTTATAACCTGACGATGTATGATTAATACGATTAAATGAATATGAAAAAAAACCTTAAATCTGAAAAGCTCTTATAAGCTTATAAGAGCTTTTCAGATTTAAGGTTTTTTTTCAGGCTTAACCTTTCAAGTATCAGCTCTCTGGAGATCCGGCAGGTTTTGGAACTTACTTCTGTCAAAATCAAAATTCAGTTTAATGTCAGTATTTATTAGTGGCTCCCTGGGGGCCAGCGGGTACCAAGAGCTTAATTCATTCTACCATCATAGTGTAAGACATGGATACAAGTAATCGGTCTAAATATTTTAACAGTAGAAAGAGGCTAGGAGTATCTGTAACACCTATGGTTTACAGGCATTAGGATACTGAGTGGAGATTTGCAGGCTAGTCTGCCCTGGGCCATGTAATAATACCAGCCGCCAGTTTCTCAGCTCCCATTATTTAGAATAACAGTTTATTTACCATGAACTAAGTTTACTGGATCTCCTGCTTATACTAAATGCTATTAACACCTTGCAATTTAACACAACAACCTAGAGACACAGTTATAAGATGAAAAGCACCAGCAGTCCTGCAATTAATTTGCTTCCAAATTGAAAGGTGTGAATTGGCCTTAAACTATATGTAAACAATAAAATATGAATGTGGTATAGAGATGTTTATAAGGCCAGCAACAAACTCCTGGAGTTGCAAGCATCCATACGCTATGGTATCTATCTTGTGTCTACCAGCCCTAGTACCTAGGGTAACCTAGGGCTAGTATGATAGCTTATACCGTCACGTTTTATGTGATGTTTTAGTACATTTTGGCCATATAACGTGACGGTATAAGTTATCATACTAGCCGGGCAGCAGACTGTAAACTTATTTGTCATTTATGTAGTATTAACAAAACCTTGCCATTTATATCTGTTCTGTGTAGATACTGAGTGGATATAATACTTGAGAATTTTTTATATACATTGTTTCAAATTAGATAGACAATACAATGCTTTATTAAGTGTGTTTGTATAACATATGATTGGCATTTTACTTGATCCATTTTCTGTGGCACTTCTTGTGCCTTCAAAATGTTGCAACACAACAATTAGAGAAACAAATAGACAAAGAGATAAAAAAATAGTTGTTTTTGGTCATCTATACTAATACTAATCTATACTAATACTAATCTATACTAATATATAAAGCTGAAGAGTTTGTCTGTTTGTTTGAACGTGCTAATCTCAGGAACTACTGGTTCGTATTGAAAAATTATTTTTGTGTTGGACAGTCCACTTACCGAGGAAGGCTTTAGGCTATATAACATCACGCTGCGACCAATAGGAGCGAAGATGCAGACGGAGTCGCGAGCAACAGCTAGTAAGTTATAAGATACTGGTAAATAGAAATAATGAAATCCAGCACTGGCCTAAAAACGAATGTAAATACATTGTTTTTAAAACTTTCACAACTACAATGCACCAGTGTACAACAGTTACATAAAAATCTAAGCAAATCAATCTAACAACATAACAGTACAGAACAGGATAAAGATCTAGTCAGGTAGCATTTTTTGTTCAGTTCAGCCTACATAATGCATTGGCTGTTTATCATATTGTTTTATCTTTACGTCGATTTAAACAAAAATGTGGGTTTCGATATATGATACGCAATATCACTTTTTAATTAAACTACCGACTTATATATAAATTCCAAATTAGTTGAGAAACAGAATCAAAAGTTAATGGCAAAAAGTAAAAGTACGTCTCACAAAGGATTGAGCAACCAAAGAAGGGATAGGAAAAATATGACTTCCTTACCTCTTCTCGATTCGACAACACCTATTTGTATATCGAAATATATCATGGCACTATTGATATACACTTAAAATTAGACTAAAACAATGACTTAGACTAAAATAACTGTACAAATACGTCTGATTCCTTTTTCCTAAGTGATAATTACAATGACAAACTGATTATACTACAAAATTTAACAGATGTCTTATTAACGACGTGCGCAATAGACAGACGTGTATGGTAATTTAGTCAGGTAATACTTACATTAGTTTTACACTGTCATCGACCACATTTCACTTCACTTCAGATCTAGCACACACCACAATTAAATGCGAGGTTTATATAACTATATATATTTAAGCACTAATTGGTAGAAATGTTCAATATTGCAAATAAAGTTTGGCCTTTCGATTGACCATTTCACGTACGTAGAGAAAAAAGAACACGAACAGACAGATATTTGGGTTTTGTTTATTTTCCGCCAGATGACGCCCTATAAGATGCGTTCAATACTGTTCGAAGAAAGTGAAAGGGCGTACGGCGTACCTCTTTCATTGCTCGCGGATAATAGTTTTTGTAATTACAAAATGAAGAAGTTATTTGTAGGTTATTCAAATGTTTATTTTATTTGTATCTTCATAACAAAATTTAATTTTTATCTTCATAACTAAACCTTACAAAAAATTGAAGAGTAATCGTTCCATGAATCAGTTAAATTAACCCTTATACACTAGCAACACTAAAACAGCTGTCAGCGATTTTAAAAATAATTCAATTCTCTGCACTTTTCATTCAATCAATCAATTGCATACATTTTACTCTTCCGTCATTCACACACCCATCTTTTTTGTTTTCGTAACTTTACATTGGCCCAGTTCTGGTTTATTTTACTTATTAACACATACACAATAACTGCAAGTTCAGTTTTTATCTCAATTAATACAGAATGTGCTACGTTATCATCACGGGTCGTAGCTTAGCGTGGCTGTTGCTGAGTTTGGTTGCATTTATGCTAATTCTTTCCGGTATCATGACACCGAAGTGGTTATTAGGGCAGCCCATGGTGCAGAATAGGGATAATGTCACCGGATTTTATATTCCCAGCGTTGGGATCTACAATAGGTAAGTCTTAAAAAGTAAACTAAACTTTGTTAAGTTTTAGGTACGGATCGAATAACGTATGGAAGAACGAAGTTTATAAACAGGTATATTTTTTTTATAGTTGCCTAGCATATTAAACTTTAATTTATTTATTTTATCTTAACCCAAGTGGAAGTAGACACTATTACACAAAGAGAATATAACCACTACGTTTTTATTACATAAATTACACTTTAATGCTTAGGGCGTAGGTCAAGCGATGTGAGCATTTTTTCATTTATTTTAAAGCTTTTATGAACCAGTTTAAGTTAGTTTACATCAGTGTTATACAAGGTCTTTGAAAGCTTCAGATTATAATTTAATGAAATGGGGAAAACTAGCCTGTATTCTTGGTAGGCAGAGCACAAGAAACTTAATTTCAGTGCCACTACTAGCTATGTTTAAAAGTAGAAATGTACCAAATACGAACATTCATCCAGATAATATATTTGGTACATAATGCCTTCATCCTTTCTTCTGAAGCAGAGTAGTTCAGTGGTACACAATTAGTAAAGTTTAAAATTAAAATATGAATAAAATAAATTAATTAGCGTCAACCATTTTGATTTCTGGGATATGTGAGAGACTCACAGTGACAATAATATTGAGATCCCTAGCAGCTTTCATATTGACTTTCACTGTGACAAGGTATGAAATAGCCCAGAATTCAAATAGGTAGACCGTACCTAACTGTCAACAGCAAAAAAATATTTTTCAGAATAAAAAATTCAACAGACAATGACTGTATTGCAACCTGTGGATAAAAACCTCTTAAATTATAACAGCTTTATTTCTCACACTATAACTAGTTACAACTTATAAATTGACATTTAAAATATATATAAATAAATAAATAAATATGTATATCTTTATGTTGTCGGTCCATCTTTTCTTTTGCCTTCCCCCACTCCTTTTACCTATCGGGCCTTGTCATTTAGTTGATAGAAGAGAATCTGGAACACCTATTAAATTATTTGGTAAATATTTGCCAACTGAACTGAATAATTCAGCCGACTACCAAATATTCCAAATTCCAATATATTTTTAGTCAGTTTTTCCGTTTTTCTAAAGGTTGACTGGTAAAGAATGCCTCATGTCAGTTAGTTCGCCTTTTGTAGGTGAAGATTTGTTTTTTGTTCAATAAAGATAAAATAAATATAATTATGTTTTATTATATGGTTTTTTTTTACATGCATATATGGACCTATTTATCATTTATTTTATATAAACATTATTTATGTTTTTACACACATTTATATTTTTGACATTTATTATTATTATTATTTTTAGTAATACACAAAGTATTTAATTGTATTTTCTCTTGATATACCGATTCGCGTTTTTATAATCTTATTTGATATTCACGTGATGTGTATTCAAGATTAATTTGTTTGTTTTAAATTTTGCTTGGTGCATAGTTCACAGGTTGTTTATCGTCATCTTCCATTTGTTTTTGACGAACTTATATGCTCAAAGGATAGCTGGAAGAGATCCCTTAAAGGAATAAGCTCGCCTTTGTATGTCTACATTTTGTTTGTTTCTGATTTTGTCGTGTTTTATGTACTTGTACAATAAAGCGGTAATTACATACATAAATACTTGGCAGATCTCTAATAAAAGAATTGACAATACGTGATCCTATAGCAATCCGTAACTGCTAGTCTATCTCCCACAACAAAATTCAACCCATCCATTGGTGAATCTTCTGACACCCCTGTTCTTGAAGAAAGGGGTGGTGCTATTCCAACCCTCATATTGACATTATGAAAATATACCTTAACCCCGGTCCCCGACGCATAGAGAGGATGTTATAAGTTTAAAGTGTCTGTCTGTGCATCGGTGTATCAGTCTGTGGTATCGTAGCTCCCAAACGGATGAACCGATTTTCGTTTAGTTTTGTGTGATAGATAATTTTATCCCAAGTGTTCTTAGCCATGTTTCATGAAAATCTATTCAGCCGTTTTTGAGATATTGAGCTTTGAAATGAAAATGTCAGGGGTTTCACAACTTTTCTAAGTAGTAGTTATGTCTAATATTTTGTTAGTATCAATCCATACTAATATTATAAATGTGAAAGTCACCCGTCTGTCTGTCTGTTACCTCTTCACGCTTAAACCGCTAAACCAATTTAGATGAAATTTGGTAGAGAGATAGTTTGAGTCTCGGAAGGACATAGGATAGTTTTTATTCCGGAATCGGAATGTTTTATTAGTGGGTGAAAAGGGGGGTAACAGTTTGTATGGGCGCCTGCAACAATTGAATAGCAATAATTTCTTTAATATCGTTTGCTTAGAGTGTAAACCCGCTAAATCCATGTCTTAAATTTATTTCGTTTTACTTACCATTATGTAGCAAAAATGATGCATCACCTGAGAAAAACAGCTACTGCCCATTATATTAACAAATTGCTTAAATCACATGATAAAGTAAAACAGTCAACTCCACGAGTTGAAAAGTTATCGGCTAACTCCAATTACCCGCCATTTTCGTTTAATATTTCGTGGTTTTTAAGCTGAAAATCCAATACAATCACTGTTTTGGGGTTAGGTTAACCTCCTATCAAAATGAATGGGAGTTTTTATTCTTACTATCGCGATAGACGTACTTAGCAGGTATTCTTCAAATTCTCAAAAGAACTTTGTTACGAGAGTCTTTGACCAGTGTGTCTTGCCAGTGATGCCATAATGGGCACTGAAACGTAGTCGCTTACTATGGGACTCATAAGAGGGCTTAAAGTCATCAAAAGAGCAATGGAGAGGGCTATGCTGGGAGTATCTTAGCGAGATCGCATCAGAAATGAGGCCATCCGCAGTAGAACCCAATTATCTGACAAAGCCCTCCGAATCGCTAAACTTAAGTGGGAGTGGGCGGGGCACATTGCACGTAGAACCGATGGCCGTTTGGGCGGAAAGGTTCTCGAGTGGCGACCACTTACCGGAAAGCGCAGCGTGGGTAGGCCCCACACAAGATGGACTGATGAGCTGGTGAAAGTCGCTGTAGTTCGCTGGATGCGGGTGGCGCAGGACCGGGCATTGTGGCAAAGAGCCACCCCAATGAGTTGGGGGAGGCCTAAGTCCAGCAGTGAAAGTCCTTCGGCTGAAATGATGATGATGAATATTTTCGCACAAGACCCGATATATATATATTTGGGTGCGTGTATATACTATATATATTTATTTCAGAAGATTTCATTTAGTTTCTTTCAAGAAGTTTCTTCGTGTATTAAGTAGGTACCTTTTGACAGGGCTGTCTTTAACCTATCGGAGGCCCTGGGCACATTAGAATTATGGGGCCCCTACGACCTTGACAGCACTAAATTTGTTAAAATAGACAGAATGTAGGCAAGGGGGGGCCTATAGATCGCGGGGCCCTGGGCACGTGTCCAGAGTGCCCAGTGGGAAAGAGGGGCCTGCCTTTTGATTTACATAAAGATCTACTTACTTACGACAAACTGCTGAATCCATAATTTAAAACGTTATTTGATTGCAAAATACAGTTAAGTTATAAAAGTTATCGTAACAAATAGATAACCAAAACGCTTTACCTGTCTTATTCCCCGTTTTTCGGTGTTTAATATTTTAATTTAAATCATATTCTTTGTCTCTTCTGTAAACTTCCATAATATGACGTTAGCAGGTTTACACTATTAGCTGACGATATAATGAGTTGGACGCGGACGGAGTCGCGGGCAAAAGCTAGTATGAGAATATTCGTGATATTAATGTTACAGATGCCTGCGGATCAAGGACAGCGCAAATGACTGTGGTTCATTCTCCTTCTATGGCTTTGCCACTGATCCTAGCCGATACCCAACACCATGGAAAGCTGCTTTATTCTTCTTGTCTTTATGTAAGTATTATTTATTCATATAATATTAACAAGAGGAAATCCGTGATCTCTGCCTACCCCTCTGGGAAACAGGTGTGATTGTATGTGTATGTATGTATAATATTAACCCCCGCCACACACTCGTCGAGTGGCATGGGTAGTAGGGAGGAAATTATTTTTCCACCTAACAATTATTATGTAATGTGATTTATGCAATAAACAATTTGATTTGATCTAAAAGTGCTTTGCGGTTTGAGTAGGTAACATGAAATTGAGAGGTAACATATTATTTATTTTCTTTGTATATGTGCATTGTGCAATTCCTAATCTTGTAATTTTATTTTCATTTAATGATTTTTAATTGACTTTAACATTATTATTATAGTAAGTTTTTTTTTTGAATGTAAACAAATAATTAGTAGTGCCTGGGTATTTGTTAAGTAATTGTTTTTCCAATATTCTCGTCTTAATACTGTTTGCATGTGTAATTGTGTCGGAGTAAGCACTTTGTTGAAGTGCTTTGTTTGTATGCTGACTGCTGGGCGACCGAGCGTCGCTTGTGTTTACCTGGAGAATACGAATTTTCTCGAAAATGAGACCTAACTAAAGCGATTTATCGATTCATCATCGTCATCATATCAGCCGAAGAATATCCACTGCTGGACATAGGCCTCCCCCAAAGAGTGCCACAATCACCGATCCTGCGCCACCCGCATCCAGCGGACTCCTGCTACCTTTACCAGGTCATCAGTCCACCTTGTAAGGGGGCTTGGCCACGCTGCGCCTTCCGGTAGCTGGTCGTCGCTCTAGAACTTTTCCGCCCCAACGGCGAGCGCAGCGTCGTCGCGGGGCGGTGGTTTTTCGGTATAAAGCGAACGAGGTCCGCGGGACGTTGCACCAAAAAACCGCGCGGGATTTATTTATTTACACAGTGTGGCATCCCTACCACTATAATACAATACAAATGTATATAATAATAAATAATAATATAATATTTACCTATATACATAAACACTATATAATATTCTATAAATAACATAAATAATTAATAATAACCAGTATACGTATGCATGTAAATATATTATACTGAACATAATTAAATACATATAAATAAATGTAATATTCACATTCACTATAAATACATAAATAAATATATATAGAACAACAGACATACTTACCTTAATATACTAGCAACCGTGTCGGAGACTCCGCGCCGAGCACCGTGGACAAGTCCGCGTTACGTCACCACTAGCAGGACCGGTTCCAGCGAACGCGCAGCCGGCCGCAGCTGCGCCCGCGACGCCCGGCCCGCCAGTCAGATTCCCATCTCGACGCAAGACGCATGTCGCTTTGCTCCGCGCGCTTACACTTTCCGCTTACGATTTAATACGTCAAACGCAATTACTTACCAGCTGTTGAAACCATATACTGTTGTATGCATTGCTTAGAATATAACTGTGAATGTGAGTGGGTCGTTTCCTTCAACCTACAACCTCCACGACCTACACTGGTGACCCCTATTTTGGACGAAGATCGCAGCTTTATTTTGGATTATCATTCACCAAAGGACAAATCGTGAGTTAAATTGAAATATTATGTCGGACAATGAAGGCAATAAAGATGTGTATAGCGACGCGGCGGGCGAGAACATTCCGAAAGATAACGGTACTATGAGCCTTGCCACTGGTGCCGACACATTCCGTGTCGGAGTTAGAATTCCACCATTCTGGCCGCAGGAACCTGCCGTCTGGTTCGCGCAAGTAGAAGGCCAATTTATATTGTCAAATATTACATCTGACGTGACAAAATTTTACTACGTGCTTTCACAACTTGATCACCAGTACGCAGCCGAGGTCAAAGATATTATTATCTCGCCACCTGCAACAAATAAATACGAAAAGTTGAAAAGCGAGCTTATCAAACGGCTGTCGGCTTCCCGCGATAAAAAGTTAAAAGACCTCTTACTTCACGAGGAATTAGGTGATAGAAAACCTTCGCAGTTCCTGAGACACCTTCAGCATATCGCGGGTCCGCAGGTGCCGGAGGATTTTTTAAAGACTATTTGGACGAGTCGTTTGCCGCACAATATTCAAGGAGCTATAGCAACCCAACCGCTATCTACCCTCGATTCTTTAGCTGATCTAGCAGACCGAGTATGGGACATATCTCCAAGTACTCCTCAAGTAGCTAGCACCTCCAACCAACCTGGTAGCACAGTCATCGAGCATATGGCTAATCAGATCGCAGCGCTTTCGAGACAGGTACAGGAGCTCTCAACAGAAATGCGATCCCGATCTCGTCCGAAACACAGAGGTGGAGTTAGGCAACAACAGCACCGAGGACGCAGCAGCAGCCAGCGACGTGGAAATAGTCAGCAACGTTCGCAGTCCAACTATCGCAAGTTTCCCGTCTGTTGGTACCACCACAAGTTCCAATCGCAGGCAACCAGGTGTGTTAAACCTTGCGACTTTGCTTCGGGAAACGAGCAGGGCAGTCGATAATGGCGACCGACGATTGCCCGAGTACCGGTCGCTTGTTCGTCACAGATCGGCAGTCCAAGATGCAATTCCTCGTGGATACCGGAAGCGATCTTTGCGTCTTTCCTCGATCTGCATTGCGCGAGCACCGACTGAAAACGAAATACCAACTTTTCGCGGCTAATGGATCTGTCATCAACACCTATGGTCACGTGCAGCTGAAGCTGAATCTAGGTCTCCGCCGCGAATACAATTGGCAGTTCGTCGTAGCCGATGTCACCAAAGCAATCATCGGAGTCGACTTCCTATCTTTTTATAATTTAGCTGTCGACTGCCGTAATAAGCGCCTCCTAGACATCACGACGTCGCTCTCAACAGTTGCTACAGCAGCAACCTCAACGGACACCGTGTTTTCAATTAAAACTCTCTACGGTCAGTCCAAGTACAACGACATCCTGAGAGAGTACCCCGAAATAACAAGGCCTCCTGGTATTCACCGTGATATCAAACACAGCACTGTGCATTATATCACGACAACGGATGGACCACCGATACACTGCACGCCAAGAAGGTTAGCACCAGACAAGCTGAAAATAGCCAAGCTGGAGTTCGAGGCAATGCTCAGAAATGGAACAGCAAGGCCATCATCAAGCCCCTGGTCTTCACCACTACACCTTGCACCGAAAAAGGATAACGGCTGGAGACCCTGTGGAGACTACCGCCAGTTAAATGCACGAACTGTTCCAGACCGGTACCCCATCCGTCATATCCACGACTTCGCTCATCACCTGGCCGGTTGTACGATCTTCTCCACCATAGATTTGGTAAAAGCGTACAACCAGATACCGGTGAACGCAGATGATATAGCGAAGACTGCCATAGCAACGCCTTTTGGGTTATATGAGTTCCCATATATGACGTTTGGGCTGAGGAACGCTGGCCAGACATTCCAGCGGTTCGTGGATGAGGTCACTAGGGGCATGGACTTCGTATTCGCGTACCTGGATGACTTCCTCATATTCTCCGAGAACGAAGAAGCTCATATGGATCATCTTAGGCAGCTGTTCAGTAAACTGAGAGACTACGGCATCGTCATTAACCCCTCAAAATGCGTCTTTGCCGTACCAGAAGTAACCTTCCTAGGATACCACATCTCTGCTGAAGGCACAAAACCCCTGGAGAGGAAGGTGGAAGCTATCCAGTCATTTCCGGCACCGAAGAGCGTTAAAGAACTGCGAAGATTCTTAGGCATGATCAATTTTTATCGCCGATTCATGCCTCAAGCAGCACAGATCCAAGCTCCACTGCATAACTTGTTGACTGGCTCAGTCAAAGGATCCCACCCCGTCGTGCTAAAGGACGAGACTCTGAAGGCTTTCAACGACTGCAAGACAAGCCTCTGCGATGCAGCACTCCTAGCACATCCAGACAGTAACGCAGCACTCGCACTAGTCACAGATGCTTCGGACTCATCGTTAGGGGCGGTGTTGCAACAGAGGAAAGGAGACGCATGGCAGCCGATTGCGTTCTACTCAAAGAAGCTGAGCCCAGCCCAACAAAAGTACTCACCCTATGATCGGGAACTGCTCGCCATCTACAGCGCAATTAAGTACTTCAGACACATGCTGGAAGCAAGAGTCTTTACTGTGTTCACCGATCACAAGCCGTTGTGCTTCGCCTTTGCATCACACAAGTCAAACTGCTCACCAAGGCAATTCCGCCACCTCGACCTAATCTCGCAATTCACAACTGACATCCGCCATATATCAGGCAAAAACAATGTTGTGGCGGATACATTGTCGAGAATAGAGGAACTGCAGAAGCCGGTCGACCTGGTACAGCTTGCAGAAGCACAATGCAGGGACTGCGAGCTAAAGCAGATTTTAGACGGTGACACGACCCATTCTATCAAACTGAAGAAGATGATGATGCCTGGTTCTCAGACCGAACTATACTGTGATTGCAGTACTTCTATCCTGAGACCGTACGTGACACCGGAATTTCGCCAGCAAGTCTTCAACAGCCTACACTCGCTTAGTCACCCTGGAACTAAGGCAACAGCGAGACTTGTAGCTGAGCGGTTTGTTTGGCCGCACATGAACAAAGACTGTCGCGAATGGGCACGAGCGTGTACAGCTTGCCAGCGTGCTAAAATAACAAGACATGTTCAAGCACCCTTGGGAACATACCAGCTACCTAAAGCCAGATTTGCGCATATCCACATAGATATGATCGGACCTCTGCCACCGTCCCAAGGTTACCGCTACTGCCTGACGGCCATCGACCGATTCACACGGTGGCCAGAAGCAATTCCGATGATGGATATCACAGCCGAAACAGTCGCTAAAGCCCTCCTGTCCACCTGGATATCCCGCTTTGGTTGTCCCGTGGACATTGTCACAGATCGCGGAAGACAGTTTGAATCTGCACTCTTCTCTTTCTTGGCAAAAATAGCAGGATTCAAGCACAGACGCACCACAGCGTATCACGCTGCTTGCAACGGAATCATCGAAAGATTTCACAGGCAATTGAAAGCAGCCATCGTCTGTCACGCGCAGGAAAATTGGACCGAATCCTTACCTCTAGTTCTACTAGGAATCAGGAGCGCGTTTAAAGAAGACCTGCAAACATCTTCCGCAGAACTAGTGTACGGGGAAACGTTGAGACTGCCCGGAGAGTTCTTCCAGCCCTGTACTGTAACGACTACAGATGTCACTGACTTCACTGCACGCTTGCGTAATATTACCCAGCAGCTGAACCCTGTGCCAACTTCAAGGCATGGTTATAAGAAACCATTCGTGTTCAAAGACCTGAAGACAGCCACTCACGTCTTCGTAAGAGAAGATGCTGTACGTGGCGCGTTAACAGCAGCATATACTGGACCACACGCAGTGATAGAACGAGGAGACAAAGTCTACAAAATCAGAATGAAAGGAAAAGAAACCACCGTATCCATCGATCGATTAAAACCGGCATACACGCTGGAATACAACACCAACAACACCGGTACCGAGTCTCAAAAAGTACAGATTACGCACCCCCAGCAGACTAAAGAGACAGAAAAAGATACGTCAAAAAGACATACCAGATCGGGCCGACAGGTGAAATTCCCTGACTACTATCGCCCGTGAGACGGTCTCTGGAGGGGAGTGATGTGGCATCCCTACCACTATAATACAATACAAATGTATATAATAATAAATAATAATATAATATTTACCTATATACATAAACACTATATAATATTCTATAAATAACATAAATAATTAATAATAACCAGTATACGTATGCATGTAAATATATTATACTGAACATAATTAAATACATATAAATAAATGTAATATTCACATTCACTATAAATACATAAATAAATATATATAGAACAACAGACATACTTACCTTAATATACTAGCAACCGTGTCGGAGACTCCGCGCCGAGCACCGTGGACAAGTCCGCGTTACGTCACCACTAGCAGGACCGGTTCCAGCGAACGCGCAGCCGGCCGCAGCTGCGCCCGCGACGCCCGGCCCGCCAGTCAGATTCCCATCTCGACGCAAGACGCATGTCGCTTTGCTCCGCGCGCTTACACTTTCCGCTTACGATTTAATACGTCAAACGCAATTACTTACCAGCTGTTGAAACCATATACTGTTGTATGCATTGCTTAGAATATAACTGTGAATGTGAGTGGGTCGTTTCCTTCAACCTACAACCTCCACGACCTACACACAGCATTACTGTTGTAACTTAACCATTGCACAGGTAAACATAGGTACATAAAGGAAACTAAAATTGCTATCCATCATCTCGCAAAACGTTAAACATGCACAACAAACTGCCGGCCATTGCCATGCGAAAAAGTCGCATTCAGGTACTGACATCAGAAGCGCATTGAGACACTTCATCGCCCGAATAAATGGCAGGTTTCTGTGCGACAATGTGCGGGCCACTGGCACTGCCAATAAAGGACGCGCACGTGGTCTAAGGGTTATTCGAGGAACGTCAGGTACAAACAGTCGCACCAATTTCTCAACCAAGTCCGGACTATCAACTTCGCCACGTAAAACCCTACAAGTCAATCTAAGAAGATAGAAGTTGCGCCTTACTTCCAACGAATCGTATCCAAGTGTCCCAAGTAAAAACTTCGTTGGATACAAGTAGGGGTACTGCCCATAGGTCTTCTTGTACAGCATTCTTAAGAAAGTTTTTTGGACCTTCTTGAGAAGCATAGCGTATCTCGTCTCAAGGATTCCATACAATCGCCGAAGCCTCTAATTTGCTTCTAACCAGAGCGTTATATAGAGTCTTTATAGCACCCGGGTCATGGGATAACGGAGCGGAGGCGGCGTGTACGACATTTGAGGCAGTAATCGACACGATCGACAGTTTCGGAAAGATCAAAAATGCAAAACTGCCTCCGCCCCGCACCGCGCCCGCTCTGTGCGTTTCTAACTTTAATTACCTTTTGACCTGTAAATGTTAGCAGATTAAAATTAAATTGTTGATTTTGTTGATAATTTCAGGTGCGGCAATTCAATTCTCAACGGTGCTCGCTGGTGTTATGGCTTGCTGCGTGCAATCTGTGTTTAAGAAGAGCGTTATATCATTAGCCGGAGCTACCCAGGCGTTGGGAGGTAAGGCTAGCGCCATAACGTACGATTTTCATCAAACAGCTGGAGTCGGCTCGCACCTGACTAGAGTTGAAGACTTTTTTTTTTATTTAGACCTGACTGGCTTTATAGGCTGTGCCCATTAAAGTGATAGGAGTGCGTTGTGGGAGAGTTGCCTGGGAAAAATCCAGGGGAAACCTCCCACAAACGGAACTCTTATAGTTTTGTCATGCATGTCTGTCTGTCCGTATGTCACAGCTGAATTACTCGGAGACTATAAGAACTACATTTTTTAAATTTGGTTGGAAGGTGTATCCGATGAACCGCTACATAAAAATGATGTAAAATTAGGGAAAAATATGAAACAGGGAAGGGGGGGACATACACGGGGAATGAAAAATAATTAATATAACCGGTTTTTTTTTCGGCAAGATGCTGGCCAAGAGCAATCCCATTTTTAATATAAAGAAAAACCGTTGGCCAGATATTATTAGCTGTCAAAGTATATTAGCACATCTCTGGTGGAAAGGATCCCAAGTGTTAGACCGCTTGCTTGGCCTGACCTGACAGTGCAATGCTTACCAAACTATTTCTTATTTAATTTTAGGTTTGTTCGGAGTACTAGGGCTGCTCCTTTACCCGTGGGGCTGGGGCTCTCAGCGCGTGCGGCATCTTTGCGGGGAAAACTCAGAGCCCTATATACCCGGAGACTGCTCTATCGGTAAACAATCATGATATAAGGGTGGTATTCCACTCGTCCAATATCATTGTCCAATCTTTGATTAAATTTCTTTAACGGAGGCCATTCCACTTATCCAATATCTTTGTCCATGTTTTTTATTTCATGCGTAGCCATATTGATTTATATGTCATCAGAATCTTTGATCAAATGTCGGGGTCTCATCCAAGTTTGATGAAATCATCCAATTCCTTTGATCAAATGTATATTGGACAAATATATTGGATGAGTGGAATACCATCCTAAGGAAACAAGGTCTGCTACTCCGGATCGTGACACAAGCCTACGTCACTGTACAGCCTGTACACACACGAACTCACACTACGACCAACAATCACCGTAGGCTTGATAGCAGTGATGACTGATGACGTACGCTTGTGTCACTCGCACAAAGAATTTTTACTGCAATTGCTAAAAGTGGCACTTAAAATTGATTTTCATGTGCTCTGCCTACCCCTTTTGGGAATGTAGGCGTGAGTTTATGTATGTATGTGTCATACCTTGTATTTTTGTATCATTTAACACTGGAGTAGCCATCAGCGCATCTTACCAAACAAAAGGCGAGGTAACACTCATATAAAAAAAACTACGCACACTTACAATATATTGTTCCATTATTACGCACCCACACTAAAACAATCAACTCGCGCACATTCAAAATTCTTAAGTTGAGCAATAAATGTAGACCTTATTCTCGTCAACATTAGATCCATTATTGGGTTACTATCGGATGGCCAAATTGACCGAAGCCGATAAGAACAATGTTAAGCATACTAATGGCGTCTCCTGTTTTAAATGCTCTAAGATACATGCTAGTGGTTCTGCGCGCTGTGGACTACTAGTGTTTGTGGAGTCCGGTCTGTTCATGCTTGCAAGGGCATAGTAAATTTTATATAGAAAACTCCCGTGAGTTTGAGACATATTAAATATAATGAAACTGGTCACTCACGTCTTTAAGGTCAAATATCGCTCGACATGTTTCAGACCGATTCGCGGTCATCATGACGACGATGACGGTTAATCATGAGGACCTATCGCGGCGGCGGTTTTCTTAGCACTTAGACGTGAGTGACCGGTTTCATTATATCTAATATGGCATAGTAAATACCTTAAGAGGGCGCAGTATGCTCGGTTCTCCATACAAACGTATTTATGCTCTCCTTTTAAAACGCCATGCTAGAATAACATGTAACTTTGTATACACAATGGGATCCGGCACATCTAGGACGGAAATTAGTTTCTGTTGCTAGAAATTGTAAAAGAAAAAAAGTACAGCGGTTTATTGAGTTTTTTACGGCTTGTATCATTGATGTACTATTATAGAACTAGATTCACAATCAGCCCACAAAAATGGCCCCCGTGAAAGTACCGCCCGCACGAGTCGGGCGGTACTTTCCTGTTTAGTCGTGTTTGGACCGCAGACAGTGACAGTTGTCCAACAATGACGAAATCTGCTGTGAAAAACTGCTTTAATAGCTACAAAAAAACAAGGGAAAAGACGGAATATACTTCTTTAGGTTAGTTATTTTGATAACGTTACAAAATTTATGTAAAATCCTGGTAAATTTATGTAAAATCCTGGTAAAACCTTGGTTTTGAGTAAATAATTTTGTTAGTTCAAATGAAAGGTTATCAAGAAACAAAATGTAAGGAGTCGCTATTAGGTCAATATTTTTTTAAATTAAATTTATAAGGAATAAATTTGTGTTTTTTATGTTTTAATTCAAGATATCCACAACATCCTCAGCGACGTTCAGAATCGACCGCTATTTTAGCGTAAAATAAACGTGACGCACTCTATAAACCAAGCCACACGAGTGTTGTGTGTTCGGCCTATTTCCCTATTTCCGACATATACAGGACCAATAAAGGCTTAAATCGACTAACTGCAACTGCTAAACCTGTCTTGAACGTAAGTCCGTTCTTCCCGACTCAAAATACATTAATCAAATTCTGTTTTAACATATAATTTTAGCGTGAAAAATCATGCAGAGGAAAACATTTTCATATAGTTATATGAATTGATATAATAAAAATCAATTTAACGTTAATATATTTAAATAATTTATCTTTCAAGTTCATAGTCGGTATCTTTGTTTTATAGATGTCAGAGATAGATGACGATGACTTGCAAAGCAAAAGTTGTAAAACTACAAATGCTGCTCCAATGGCAGAAGTCAGTACTTTTGAAATAACTACCTATAGTCTTGCTCAAGAGTTTCATGAAGGTAAACATCTTAATGTCTAACACAGAAAAAGAACAATCACAGAATGTGTGTGAATGTTGTAATTGAATGTTTTATTCATATTTTTTTTTGTTCAAAAATATTATTAATATAAAAATAATTTAAATAACCAAAGCGACTCCATTAGGTACTTTCACTGTTCACTTTTGACATTTATAAAGTAAACATTTGTAGGCAGTATACGACTGGCATTTTATTAAAAAGTTTTTACCATGTTGGTTCTTATGTTTGCAAATTTGACACTTGACGCTAATTTCTGTAAGTTCTTTTTTGTATGAAGTTTTTATCTTGACTCGGACTACAAAGAAGCGTAATTATCAGCTATTGGAATGTAACTGTCAGTGTCATCTTGCGCCACATTTTTAGTTATTTATGTTCGGCATTGTGTGTCTATTTCTATATCTTATGTCAATGGCTTGTATGAAACCTTCATATTTTTTATTTATTTATTTAATCTTTATTGCACAAAAGTAAAACTTATAGTACAAAAGGCGGACTTAATGCCATAAAGCATTCTCTACCAGTCGACCTTAATCTCTACCTATAATCGTTGTATTTTTTCTCCATTAAAGCAACAGAAACTAATTTCCGACCTAGATATGCCGGATCTCATTGTATATACAAAGTTTCATGTTATTCTAGCATGGCGTTTTAAAATGAGATCGTAAATACGTTTCTATGGAGAACCGAGCGTACTGCGTACTCTTAAGTACTAGTGTTATTTTATTATGGATTGACGAGAGACATAATCCTGTCCTGGATTAGTTTTATTGTTATTGACGCTTAAGAGACCTTATACATCACTTAAAATATTAAATTAGTGCTGTTTTATTACTTATTATAATTTTGACACTTAGAGACCATTTACGTCTCTAATTACTTTAAAATAATTGTAATTAGTCGTATTTGGACGCTCAGAGACCATATACCTATCACTGAGATATTAAATTAATTTTATATACTTTTTGTTTAGTCGGACAGATCGTAGGTATTCAATAAACGAGTACGTCCTTAATATTAACTTGTTAAATTAGTTTGTTAATCAGTATATTTCAGAAATCATTATTATTAAGTAAGTATTGTCCGTTTTTTTTAATTGTATAATTCACGCTTTGACATGTAAAAGTGCCCTTGTGGCCTATTAGCAGAATAAATATTTGATATTGAGTGGTTCTGCGACCACGCGATTTCTTTTTTCAAATAAAGGAATTAGGCATCTTCTGGGTGAGCTCGCTTCATCGTCGGCCTCATCTTTGCCCCCCGGCTAGATGCTGGCCAAGAGCAATCCCATTTTAATAAAAAAAAAACCGTGCTTGTGCTGGGATAACATTAGAAAGACGGTGATCGTAGCAAACAAGCTTACGGCCTGCCTGTTAAGCAGATACCGTAGCCTACGGACACTTACGACTCTAGAATCACAAGCGCGTTGCCGACTCTTCCGCAACTTGAGAATTGAGAGTGTTGAGAGTGTTGTGTTGACAGCTAGTCATTAATTTCGCCAGCCTGTTTAGCCTAGTTGGTAGTGACACTACCTCCGAAGCTAGAGGACCCGGGTTTGAATCCCGGTAAGGGCATTTGTTCTGTAGTGAGCAGAAACATTTGTTCCTGAGACTTGAATATTTTCTATTTCTTTAAGTATATATCTATTAAATATATCATCGTCTAGTACCCATACACAAGTCTTATTGAGCTTACTATGGGACTAGTTCGATTTGTGTAAAAAATTGTCTCTTAATATTTATTTAAAACCGACTTCAATAGAAGGAAGGAGGTTCTCAGTTCGTCTGCATGTTTGCTTGTTCTTTTTTTTAAATCTATGATGTATGTTTCCCGATAACTCTTGACCACGTTGGCCGATTTTGATAATTCTTTTTTTATTATTAAAAATGGGATTCCTCTTGGCCAGCATCTAGCCATGGGGCAAAGACGAGGCCGACGATGAAGCGAGCTCACCCAAAAGTTGCCTATTCACTCTTGCCTTAAAAAGGTCTAGGTTATATGAACTCGTCGTCGTGGTTTTTTGTTTCAAAGCAGGTACCCCGATATAAATTGGTCTCATATAAATTTGGTGAAGGTCTGATGATGGGATCTAGGAGGAATCGAGGGAACTCCTCGAATTTGATAGGCACGCATATGCCGATTTCGGTATTTTCTGTAGGCAACCAAGCATTGGCTCACGGAAACCACAAATTGTGGCATAGCAAGTACAAAATTGGAGTCGATTTTTTTTGTATAATTTATACATTATGTACTTGATATGTTTATCTCCAGGCTGGTCCCTCTATGTAGCAGCGCTGGGCGTGGCGCAAGTATTCCTGGCTAGTGCACTCTCGCGCAGTGCGGACCGTGCGGCCGGATCAGACAAGGTGCAGTTTCAGATAGACGAGGGGAAACAGCTCATCTGTCTCGCCTGATGACGTCATTTTAAGGTCACGTGACTCAAGGTAAACACAGGATACACGGAAAGAACATGTCTAGTCCTTTAAAATTTCAAAGCCAATTTGCACAGACTATTTATTAATTAATCAGCATGACATGAAATTTTGACATTTTATTTTGACGACGAGCGGGCCTATGATGGTTGCCATTTTATCACTTATCGGCGTGTATAAGACATTCGTCACTTTCTGACAAGTGTGCGAGTGCGAGAGTGACGGACGTCTTATCCACGACGATAAGTGATAAAATGGCAACCATCATATGCCCGCTGTTTAGACTTGTTGGTAGTGACACTGCTTCTGAAGCTAGAGGTCCCGGGTTCTAATCCAGGCCAGGGCATTATTTGTGCATTTATCACGGATATTTGTTCTTGGGTCTTGGATGTTTTCTATGTATTTAAGTATGTATTTATCTATATAAGTATGTATATCGTCGTCTAGTACACATAGTACAAGCTTTGCTTAGTTTGGGACTAGGTCGATTTGTGTAAAGCAGACTACATCTACATTAAACTCTTCCGTAAATAATTCTAAATCTAGTATTTTGCCAGTGAAGCGATTAATATTTTGGTGTAATAAAGTTACACTATTGTGCTTCTCCGTTGTCCTAACAGTCAGTTTAAAGACAAATCCGCAGTTGGAGATGTCGTCCTATCCAAGGTGGAGGGGGAGCTTTGATTTCCGAAAACGGAATTAATAAAAGATGCTAAAGATTTAGCAAGAAGCAGATTGTCCCCCAATATTTATTATTATTATTGTTTGTGAATAAATAAATGAAATGAAATTATGTCTTCAGTTAAGTTGATTTTTGTTTTGTAATTTAAATGGACTAGCCAAGTTTTTTTCTGTGGACCCGTCACTTGGTCAACTCGGAAACTAACCATAGATGTGATTGTGTCTAATATATGATATAAGATGAGTGAGGTCTGTGTTAAAAACGATGTCACCAGTATTTTTGTGTTAGAGAGAAACGATGACCTTTTTTAAAATCACGTTTTAAAACGTTGTTATTAGCAACGAGTAAAGTAGTAGCATTATCGTAAAATCTAATTGTCAAGTTCAATCCAATTGTAATCATCAGTCTAATTGCGTGTGATAAGTGATGACGTCAGTTCGTTTTGTTTCACAATAACCTTTAAATCTCTAAGGGAGGTATTCCACTCATCCAATATCTTTGTCTAATATACATTTGATCAAAGAAATTGGATTATTTCATCCAACTTGGATGGGACATTTGATCAAAGATTCTGATGACATTTAAATCAATATAATTATAACACATAAAAAATAAAAACTTGGACAAAGATATTGGATAAGTAGAATGTGCTTCCGTCAAAGAAATTTGATCAAAGATTTGACAAAGATATTGAATGAGTAGAATACCACCACGTATTAAACTCATCCAATATCTTTGATCAAAGAAATTGGATGATTTCATCAAACTTGGATGGGACTCCGACATTTGATCAAAGATTCCGATGACATTTAAATCAATATGGCTACGCGTGAAAAAAAATAAAACTTGGACAAAGATATTGGATGAGTGGAATGGGCCTCTGTCAAAGAAATTTGATCAAAGATTGGACAAAGAAATTGGACGAGTGGAATACCACCCTAAGATAAGAATATTAGAGATTTAAAGGCTTTTCGCCTTAATTTACTGTTAAAACGTGAATATGTAATGTGATATGTGGTCTTCGTTACGTCGCTCAAGGTAAACACTTGGCCAACTCAAAAACTGACTATAGACACTCGGAATTGAAAATTGTCCTTTGACTTCGACAAAGACGGACTGCTTGCTGACAGATCAATATTATAATATAAAATTCTTATCCCATGTGAAACTATAGACTGAAAGACTTCCAATCTGTATTTTAATAGGATTACTATTGCTTAAGAAATCAAAGATGTGTCTTAATACTCATTATATTGTGTTATTATTGTGTAGCTTATGTTATAAGTAGAGGGACAATACTCCAGATGTATTCAGGTACTAAATCAAGCCTATGATAGTTTTACGGTGCATTACATGTAATTCGCGGTCGGTGATAGTGTTCAAAATAGCATTTCGGTTTTATCCCGTGCAATATTATTGAAGTGGCAATCATAATTTCTAGATTTAGTGCCATATCTATACATCGGCTAATGATACTGAATTGAAATAAAAAGTATTATTTTTAGTTCCTTTTTAGAAAACATAGTGTCTCTATCTTATAAAGAACTGTTTCTATCTTATAAAAAAGATATTCTGGAAATTTAATTGTAAGTTGTAGTAAAAAAGATATTCTGGAAATTTAATTGTAAGTTTGCTTATTGTGAAATATTTAGTTTTTTATAAGATCTGCAATTTTTAGACTTTGATTCAGCCTGATCTTTTATTTACTATTTTTATACCTATTATTTGGAATATTGTGTGTTTTAAATGTACCTATATATCTGCAATTTTTAGATCTGGTATATTAAGAATTTTAGATTTTTTATTATAAGCATATTATTTGGCTGCTTCTTTTTATTCTATCAAATTAAATAAACTATAGCTTGAATAGTATTACAAATTAATCTTAATAAAGCTTAAAGACTTTCTAAACTATATGTCTACTGTTTAACCCAGACATTTCCTGCGGGGCGCGCTGCGCAAGACGAGAGAGAGAGTAGCAAGTCCCTACCGACCGTTCCCCGTCCGCTATTCTTTGGGATCGTACATTAGGCACGTGAGGCTCTAAAGATGGGGGGGGATCCTGAAATAATCACCAATTATCACAAGGCCCCCCCCCCCCTGGGTCTAGTGAGATATAAATATAACTGTATTATTTTTCGTTGATTAGATAAAAAAAATATATAATCTATTATCTAATGTCTTTAAACGAGCAATGCTTGTATATATGTCTGTGTTTAGTTATTTCGGAGACCGCATAAACGGCTCTAACGATTACGATGAAATTTATAATTCAGTGGCTTAATTTTCGGGAAAACTTGTACGAGTATTTTCCGGAAAAACCCGAAAGAGAACTACAAAAGCATCACTTTGGCGTCGCCCGTTTTGCGCCGCGCACCGCGTAGGAATTGTCTGAGGCGGTAGTCATATAAAATATCTCAAATATATACTAAATGTTGTGTTTAACAATGTATTTTAATAACTAGATTTAAGAATATATTTTTATATGGAACTTTATAATCCAATGGCTATTTGTGTGTCTATATACTTTTACAAATTATACATTATTGTGGACTGAGAGGATGTTTTATTTTATAGTCATATTGAACCAAAGCTCACTAGGAAATCTCAATCATTAAACCCGCTGTAACATAACACAGCTAGCTGGTCATGTCACTTTCATATTAAAATAATTTCCCAAGGGACAGCTGATTACATTCATATTTTTACTTAAAAATCATTATTAAGTTATAAGGCATAATTGAGAAACTTGGCGTGGACACTACCGTGCCCTTATGTGGTTTTAAGGTCAATCTATATATCTAAACAAAGTTTACCTAAAGTAAAAGCATTTTTGTCAGTGAAACATTTAAAAACAGGATTCATACGGAATAAATACTTAAAAGGAAGGGAAATGGAAAGTAGTACGAACATTACCTCCGAATACCTTTATTTATACCACACTAGAAATAAATCTTTTACCAAATTTTTACGTTATTACTTCGCATCAAGCTCAGACAAAACAAAAAATTGATTGATTGATTTTTAAATGTAATTATTATTGTATATGGACATTGTCTCAAAATAAAGAATTATTATTAGTAAATTCAAATTCAAAATATTCTTTATTCAAATAGGCCTAGCAACAAGCACTTTCGAATCGTCAGTTATAACATGTATTAACATATATATGAATTAATTATTTAGAGCAATTAATTGATGCTATTATTATTCTTTACAATAAATATTGTATTGTTGTAGACATGTCAAAATAAGAAATAATTATGTAGTAAAATTCACAATAGGATCGTCAAAACATAAATAATAATAATAATAAAAAATGTATAAAAAATAGAAATCTAGACAGTTTCTAGAATAAAATCAATATGTCAAAAGAAAATAATAAGATAATATAAATATCTAATGCCATAATGATTAATTCATTAATATTTCAGTCACAATTAATTAATCCCACGGTGTTTTATCATTCATATAGTCGTGTGTGCTATAATACGCTATCGATATAAGTTTACGCTTTACATAATTTATGAATTTATTTATAGATAATCCAGTTAGGTTTCTCGGAAGCTTATTATAAAACTTCACACCATTACCCATGAATGATTTTCTAATTTTTTGGAGGCGAGTGGTGGGCACCGCGAGCTTGTTTTTATTTCGAGTATTAATATTATGTATGTCACAGTTCTTCCTGAAATTTACAATGTTTTTATGTACATACACAATATTATCATAGATGTATTGACAATGCAATGTCATTACATTAATGTTCTTGAACTTATCTCTAAGTGAGTCTCTATAAGTATGGTTCATTTTATACAGGGTGATTTCGGGGTCGTGGATCAAGAACTAGTTTTTAGACTTGGTATCTGTTAGCTATTTCAAAAAAATTGTAGTGACACGAAACAAACGCATTTCATTTTTAATTTATTTTGATGAAAAAACACAAAATCACAAAAAAACATGGTTACCTCTCTTTGACGGATGGTATGGAGAGTTGACAGTGGGGTAGGGCGACCAAGTTGTATGAAAAATTATTATTTCCCATTAAAATTTGTAAAAAAATGAAAAGAATTTGAGTTATAAACCTTCATACCGACTGTGATGTTGTCTACTTTGAATTTTTGACCATGTACAATTATTTAGGATCACGACCCCAAAATCACCCTGTATATTGCTCGAATAGCCCTCTTCTGCAGAACAAAAATGGTATTAATCTCTGAAACACTGCCCCATAGTAAAATACCATACGACATAATACTGTGGAAGTAACTAAAATATACTAATCGAGCTGTCTTCACGTCTGTCAGTTGGCGGATCTTGCTCAATGCAAAAACTGCAGAACTCAGTCTATTCGAGAGATTAGCAATATGGGGACCCCATTGGAGTTTGGAATCTAATGTTAAACCAAGAAAAACTGTACTATCCACTAGTTCCAATCCCTCATCTTTCACAATGACACTTGTTTGATTGTGCTTAACGTTAGTCGTGACAAACTTAATACATTTGGTCTTTTTCTCATTTAACAATAAATTGTTGACATCGAACCAATTAACTACTTTAGAAATGGCATTGTTTATATCATTGCTAGCTAGCATTTCTTTTTATATATTCATTCCTATTTTAAGAATTCATTCACAAATAATTATTAACCCTTAACTTGGCAAGAAATAGGGTAATGTCCCTAATTCTAGCCATCTGTGACACTGAATAGTCACACTCATACTGGCCAAGAAAAAAATACAAAAAGACGGTCAAAGAGTGTGGGAATTAATTTCAGTGTCACTTTTAGCATTCGTAGGGTTATAGATGGAGGAAATGTGATATTGCAGTAACAGGTTGCGAGCCCATAGTCCACAACACACTTCAACCTGGTTCCCATGGTCGACTCTTACGACACCCAAGGGAAGAAAGGGGGTGGTGCTATTCTAATCCGGCACCACCACACAGTATTGTCAAAGACTGTGTTTCAGTGCTGAAGGATCCCATGCTTTTTATTTTTAACTTAGTATTACGTGAGGGAGTCTATCCGAGTTTATGGAAAGTGTCTAGAGTAACACCTGTTCCAAAGTTAGCTACCGCCACGGATATAACAACATCCCGACCCATAGCCATTCTGTCGGTGTTTGGCAAGATTTTTGAGGGAGTTGTTAACAGGTGCATTGCGCTTGTTATATCTAGCCGGTTAGCTGATGCGCAGCACGGTTTTCGTACAGGCCGGTCTACTACTACCAACCTTGTCAACTTTGTAGATTATGTTTTGCTCCAATTAGATGAGTCCAGGCAAGTAGACGCGGCCTACTTAGATTTTCAGAAGGCGTTCGACCTAGTTGATAACGATATACTCGTAGGTCTGAGAAAGTTATCTGCGTTTGGGATCTCGCCAAAATTGGTCAAATTATTTGGCAGTCATTTGCGAGAGCGCCGACAGTATGTGCAATTATCAGGCCACCAATCAGATGAGTATTTTACCAGATCTGGAGTAAGTCAAGGTAGTACGGTAGGACCTACCCTATTTCTAGCAAAGTCAAATGCCTACTGTTTGCTGATGATCTGAAGCTTTTTTATGCTGTTAATTCAGATACGGACTGTGTTATATTGCAGCGCGTGTCGTGAATTGGAGTCGAACAAGTCGTTTGTCTTCTAATGGGGGAAAATGTAAGATAATGACTTGCAGTCGGAGCAAATGTACCATACTCGTAAGTTATTCCTATCAGCTCGATGGCACGGCTTTGGAGCGCGTTGAAAACATTTTTTTTTATACCACGTCGGTGGCAAACAAGCGTACGGCCCGCCTGATGGTAAGCGGTCACCGCAGCCTATGGACGCCTGCAACTCCTAGGGGTGTCACATGCGCATTGCCGGCCCTTTAAGAATTTATACACTCCTTTCTTGAAGAACCCCACACTGTAGTCCGAAGGGAAAACCTCGGCAGGGAGCTCATTCCACAATCGGAGCGACCGATATCCGGGACCTAGGCCTCCAGCTGGATACTAGGTTAGATTTCCATACCAATATTCAGGATACCGTAAAAAGCGGAAATAAAATGTTAGGCTTTGTAATTCGCACGGCGCCACAATTTACAAGCACAACAATACCAATCGTGCTTTATAATGCCTACGTTCGCAGCAAGCTAGAGAGTACTGTTCGGTAATTTGGGACGCAGTTGAGCAGAATTATAAACTCTTATTAGAAAGAGTCCAACGGAAATTTGGACGGCATCTGTACAAAAAGCAATATGGATATTACCCTTTTCTATATCCATCACTTTTGTCGACCTGTTTAGTCTAGTTGGTAGTGCCACTGCCTCCGAAGCTAGAGGTCCCGGGTTCGAATCCCGGTAAGGGCATTTGTTTCTGTGATGACCAGAAACATTTGTTCCTGAGACTTGGATGTTTTCTATGTATTTAAGTATATATTCTATGAAATATTAAATATATCATCGTTTAGTACCCATAACACAAGCCTTACTGAGCTTACTATGAGACTAGTTCGATTTGTGTAAAAATTGTCCCATAATATTTATTTATTTATTTATAACGACGATTGAATAATAATAATAATAATAAAATGGCGTAGGGATGTGACGACCCCATCGCCCACTGGATTTCCAGTGCAGTCAGTCAACATAGGGCAGCTTGTGGCGAGCTGTTAGGGAGCAGCGACCCTATGTACCTGAGTGCTCCTGGGGGTATCCTGTGGGTTGGTTGTATGAACAGGCCCCCCGCCTCTGGCTTGCCTTAACCGGCTGTCCAGAGTGGAGTCGCTAGAGCTGTTGCTCGGGGGTGGATGTGGTCACCTAAGTGGCGAGTTGGCTATATGTTTAAAGTCCAGTGTCACCTCTCTACCCCTAGCCCACTGCATCGGTGTTGCCCTTAGGTCATTTTTAATGTCGCTATTTATAGGGGCCCATCTAGCAGAGGGCGAGTCACCGTCTGCCTGAGATAAAAATGTGAGACAGTTTTATTAGGCAGACGTCAGTTGTCTCACTCAATAGCCCAGCCATTAGTCCATCATATTCACCCAATAGTCCGGTCCATTTAGATTCCCTCAACCAGCAATAGTTCCTGGGGTGCTACCGCGAACTTCGAAAATCGAACTTCGTGTCGTGTCGTCCCCTTCACTCTCGTGTTATACTCTATATGACGGAAAGGGACGGTACGATACGAAGTTCGCGGTAGCACACCTGTACACCCTGGCGGGTGTTGTCTCTGTGTGCGTCCCTTGACACGGGCAGGGACAGCATCCGCTCGGTGTACCCCTTGCATTTCATTAAACTGTCAAAAGGGCCTCTACGTGTTGGCTATGTGGTACTCGGTTGGTACTTCGGTAACTCGGTACTTCGGCTCCGCGCACGACTTCCAAAGATCCGGGTCACCACTGTCCCGTGAGCGGAAAAGACATACAATAATAATAAAAATACCTACTAAGAGGGCATGGGTTGGAAATGTTGGAATACTTAAAGAGTAGCTAGGAGTAATTTGACCTGTAAACGAGTACCCAGTATTCGTATTACCTATCTTCAGATCCAATTCACAAAGCCTAACGACAGTAGCTCAGGCCAACCAATTTAATACTGACCTCCGAATTGACTATAGTTCGTTCGCGTTAAGAAAATAGTGACTTATCTGATATCACTGTCCTTCGGCCTTTTATTACGCCCAGTGGCCTCTTCAGCAGCAGTTAATTACAAACCCAAGTTCAAATAGACCATTCCAAAGTCAAGAGTCCGCAGGAAGCTCGGTTCTCCGTACAAACGTAGTTTCTCTCCAATTTTAAAACGGCATGCTGGAATAACATGACACTTTGTATACACAATGAGATCGCATATCTAGGCCGAAAATTGATTTCTGTGGCTTGAAATTATAATGGAGAAAAAATGCGATTATTAAGTAGCACACGCAGTACTTTTAGGGTTCCGTACCTCGAAAGGAAAAAACGGAACCCTTACTTTGTCGTCCGTCCGTCTGTCTGTCTCTAAAGAACCTTTTTCTCAGGAATGCATGGAGCGGCATCAAGCTGGAATTTATACCAAATACTTACATCTACTGTCTCTTGGAGCTGTGAAAAAATCAAACTTCTAAGCCAACTCAATCAAAAGATACAGCCGTTTATGCCGCAAATTTTCGACTCTCACAAGAGAATTAAAACATACAGGGTACTTCCCGTGAACTCAGAATCTTGAAATTTGGTACGAAGCAACGTCTTATAGCACAGATAAAGGAAAAATTGCGAATACCGTAAATTTTTAGTTACATCATATAATAAACATTATTTTTACGGAACCCTCGATGCGCGAGTCCGATTCGCACTTGGCCAGTTTTTTTGTTTTGTTATATCACAGTTAAGAAACATTTACTTTTAAATTTTCTTATTAACTTCCTAATAATGCCCCTATGTTTAAAATACATTTTCTCAAACATGCAATGAAATATTGATGTTATGTTCCTAATAATAGGCTGCGAAGTATGACGTTTCAGGTGCGGCTAGGACAAGAGGTCGTTAATGGAATTTCATACAAATCTTGCAGGCCTAGGCCGGCAAAGTCCTCTTTTTTAATTTCTATTCCACATAAATTTGAGGCACAGGCATCATGACATTCTGCCACTATGCGCATTAAAAATTAAATTTTGTTTTTTTTTGTTGTTTATTTCATTGCATGTTTGAGAAAAGCACTGTACATACCTCGGCGGGAAATTTGGGGGTGTCCCGGCCTCTGTAGTAATGTACTATTATATACGTTACAACGTCCATCTTTGGGTCACAAACTTACATATTTGTACGAAATTTCAACTCAATCGGTTGATTACATTTGGAACAAATTGGCAGTGAGAGACGGATGGACTTACGGACTACGGACACACGAGTGATCCAGTAATGGACGGCTGGAGTCTACGCGCACCCCAGTACAGTCAAAGGAATTCGAACCCTCCATACAGAAGTTAAATTTCATATTTGAATGGGTTGCGAGCAGTCGGTCGGCTGTCGCCGGCTCTACCGCAGCCGTTTGGATACGAAGTCTTGCTTTTGTATGGAGGGTTCGCATTCCTTTGACTCTGGTGGCGTGCGCGCCGACTCCGGCCGTTTGGTGTGAATCGTCCTTAAGGGATCCGTTTTTTCCTTTTGAAGTACGGAACCCTAAAAAGGGTTCACTAGCGTCCATAGGTTACAGGGTTGCTTACCAGGCCGTATTCTTGTTTGCCACCGCCATAGTATTAATAATAAGAGACGGCTAAAGGCGTATAGTGAATACTTAGTAAGAACAAAGCCCTCGTGACAACATCAAGGTCTGCCGCTCTAACAATCTTGACCCGGCATTTCTGTGATTACTTAACCTTTGCGCCAAGGACGGGTAAATCCGTGACGGATTAATACGTCAGGAGCGGCTGAAATATTTGTTACTATTTCTATATAGCTCGAACCGCACGGAGTGCAGAGAGGGCGCGGCGCGATGCGGGGTGGAAAAAATGAAATGAAAATAATTTATTTGGTTAAACATTTACAGTGTAAAAACATTGTGTCTGGGGCCTCCTAGTAAGTATAATATACCTGTGGCAGGAGGCACCACTCTTCCAGTATTGGTTACAAGTTCAACCTTTTGTACTAAATCTGGTGGAGACGGTTTTAATATGACCTTTCCGAAACTATCGACTGTCGATTACTAATTCATACGAGGGGTGATATAGAATACAATAAGTTTTGATAATCAGTATTAAATATGGGAGATATGTAAATCGTTATATTTTTCTAACAATATGCACACTTTCTATATTTTAAAATACTTATTAACGTCATTCAATTGTTTTATTTTACCCCAATTTAAATAATTTTACTTTTTGAGGTCAAATTTTATACCTTCGCTAAGTCATCACCAGCTCTTTATTTTCATGTAGTTGGTCTTGAAGATATTGGAATGAGAAATAGTAGTCGGAAGTAAGGGCTAAATAACAATGGGAACGGTTATCAGTGCTGATCTTTACTCGAAGAGCAGCACCCTTGTCAATTAGAAGGCTCTGAAGTATAATTTCTCCCGAAAATTCCTGTATTTTTTTCTTCAGCTTATTTATAATATTTAAACAACTCTGATAGAATAATATTATGCAACTCTCCAATAATATTTGAGCTCAATTGGTGAAAGCTAATTTCGCAGTTTTTATTGCTACGAGTAGGCCTCAATAGTCCAGGAAGAAGTCGAAAAATACACCCTAATTTTGGTGACAGAGCTGGAGATAAAAAATAACCATTGCACAAATAACTTACTTATCCTTTTAATCATAATGATAAACCAAGGTTTTATTTTCAACTACAATATTCTTCATTAGTGCATCAGGATGTTTTCCACACCGCTTCAAATAATTACAAAACCAACTCTTATTTTTGCCATCTTGTTATTTTTTCAATCCAGATGTTTCTTGTTCAGCAATTACAGAAAAACAAATGAATAATGTTTATATATTTTTACTCTAATTTAATGTTGATTAGTGTCGTGGTACAGCCCATATTAAAAGAATATCATCACGGTGCTTCATACCGATTATCAAAACTTATTGATCACCCCTCGTATCTCACACACGCCGCCCCCGCGCCGCTATACCGCGCGGTTTTTTGGTGCGACGTCCCCCAGACCGCGTTCGCTTTACCGTAAAACCGCAACCGCCACGCAACGACGCTGCGCCGCGCTCTGTTCTGTGCGTTTCAAGACTTTCAAGTGCCTAAGTAAATGCGAGGAGGGTGAATGTTTTAGGTGTGTGCTTTACCTATAGAATGACCAGAGTGGACGCCAAATAATCAGTTTCTTTGTAAGCTGTACGAGTTGATCTCCCAAGTCGATGACGTAATGACGGCCTGTTTAGCCTAGTTGGTAGTAACGCTGCCTCCGAAGCTAGAGGTCCCGGGTTCGAATCCTGGCCAGGGCATTATTTGTGCATTTAGCACGGATATTTGTTCCTGGGTCTTGGATGTTTTCTATTTATTTAAGTATGTATAGGTATCTATCTATATAAGTATGTATATTGTCGTCTAAAACTCATAGTACAAGCTTTGCTTAGTTTGGGACTAGGTCTATTTGTGTAAGATTGTCCCCCAATATTTATTTATAATAATAAATTTTATATAATTTTATGACAATTCTTGGAAAATTTTCATAACGGCCTCAAAAATATCCATATAATTTATCGAACCTGCTCACAAAATTTCACCAGGAGGTTTGTTTAGGTTGAGAAATGCAAGCTGTACCTTAGAGGATACCAGCCGGACGGACATCCGAACATCTGGACATCCGCCGGACATACGAAAGGATTTTTACCAAAGCTGAATCGACTCGGTCAATAATAGCACTGCCTAGCGAAATGCTCGTATATACTCGTACTTTGTAATAAGAGCCACAGAGAGAAACATATAATTTGTTGTCTTTGTCATAGTTTCATGTTTAGGGTTCTGTACCCCGAAAGGAAAAAAAGGAACCCTTATATTATCACTTGACATTGCTGTCCGTCCGTCTGTCTGTCTGTCAAGACCCTTTTTCTCAGGAACGCGTGAATTTATAACAAATACTCAGATCTACAGTCCCTTAGAGCTGTGAAAAAATCAAATTTCTAAAGCAACGCAATGTAAAGATACAGCCATTTAAGCCGCAAATTTCCGCAAATTTTCGACTCTCGCAAGGGAATCAAAACCTACAGGGTACTTCCCGTGAACTCAGAATCTTGAAATTTGGTACGAAGCAACGTCTTATAGCACAGATGACGGAAAATATGCAAAAACCGTACATTTTTAGTTACATCATATAATAAAAATATTTTTTCGGAACCCTCGGTGCGCAAGTCACTTAACTTATACCATGTGTTAAAGTGAGTAGTGTAACTATACTATCGTGAATGACATTTAAATCAAAGTATAGTAGAGTAAACCCCACCTTGAACTTAACGCCCCTCCATTCTAGTAGGAGCGTTCATTTAAAAAATGATTCTTACATTAAATAACAACACATGAAACGTTTTCATAAAATTAAAACTGAAACCGTCATTGCCTTGTTAAATTTAAAAAAATAATGTCCCCAAGCCGCCATTTTACAAAGATGGCGGACGGGCTTGTCAATTAAATATTAAAACCCCAGCCATCGTTCGCGGCCTATTAGACTGTCCTATTTTACAATAATTATGTCTCTTGCTGTATAATTTTCCTTCTAAGGAAAGTTAGTGTGTAGCTAATATGTAGGTATTTTTGTTGTTACTTAAGAACTCCTCTTAGCGCTCGTAGCCCAGCGGCGCCCGCGTACCGCGTGCGGTATGCGAGGTTCAGCAATGTCGAGCGAGGTCAGTCCTTGGATGGGTGACCACTTTGAGTGGTTACTAACTGAGCGCTCCCGTGCTTTGTTACCAGTCGTTAAGCCAAGTTAGAGGCATCCGGGCGGCTTGAGAACTTCTAACAGTCAAGTTGCCTGCGCACTTGACAAGCCTAATTCCAATAAGGTCTGGTTTCTGGAAGGTCAGATGGCAGTCGCTTCCGTAAAATGTAGTGCCTACGCCAATTCTTGGGATTAGGTAGCTGACCCCAGGCATCCTGCAGGATGCAACTGTACTGGGAATAACGCTAGGAGGATGGATTTAAGAACTCCTCTTTCCTCGCCCGTGACCACTATGAGTCTCTACTGAGTGCTTTTTGCTAGCAATTGCTGAGAAATGCATCAGTCATACCGCCATCTTCGTCTAGGCCTGCCCCGCGCGTTGCGTCTCCCGTCATATGTTCCACTTGGTATCTACATTAGCCACTTATCGTGTGACAGACGTGGCCAGCCCAATACTATTCTAAATTCAAATTAGTTTTATTATACCAGACAACCACCTTGGCTTAGTTCAAGGTAGTGATCCTGCCTACGAAGCCGGAGGTCCCAGGTTCAAATTCCGGTCAGGGCATTATTTGTGTAATTAGCACGAATAGTTGTTCCTGAGTCTTGGATGTTTTCTATGTATAGCGTCGTCTAACCAATATAGTAGGTAAGTACAAGGTTTGCCTACTAGGAATATAGTAGCCGGCGGTTAAGAAGTCAATCCTGACACCTGTCATTTCCATACAATTAATAACCTCAAAGTGATTTTTAGGTTACAAAATGTATGGAAATGACAGATGTCAGGATTGACTTCTTAACCGCTGACCACTATAGGTCAATTTGTGTAAGAGGTAAGTATATGTAATTAACTGGGATTCAAAATTGCAAAAGTGTATTTGAAACACAACTACTTACTGCTTACGTCCACTACCAAAAATATTATTGGTATTATGTTTATTGACCAAGCGAAATTTGGAAATTAAAAAAATATATATTATGTGTACACTGTACAGCTCACACAGCCTTTAGTTGTTTAAATTTAATTAGAAGTCAATTACACCCTCGGCGGTTTTCCTAATATATTTCGTGTGTTCCCAACTAACCGCAGTACTTTGTGCGTCTCGACCGTGCAATGAACATAATGGACGATTCACACCGAACGGCTGGAGTCAGCGCGCACGCCACTAGAGTCAAAGGAACCCTCCATAAAGAAATTAGATTTCATATTTGAATGAGTCGAGGGCAGCCGCCGCCGGCTCCGTCGCTGCCGTTTGGATACGAAGTCTAGATTCTGTATGGAGGGTTCGAATTCTTTTGACTCTAGTGGCGTGCGCGTTTGGTGTGAATCGTCCATAAAACACTTACCGCGCCGCAATTAGCGCAAAGATGCGAGATGATCATTACGAATTTGAATAAGAGCGACAGACAGAAACATATATTATTAGTTATCCTTGTCATAGTGCCACTTTTTACAAGGTTTTTTTTAGTTTCACCTGCCCCGTTGTCTGTCTGTAATCAAATCTTGCAAGTTAATTTTGATCCACTTCCCGGTTTCCGATGGAGCTGAAATTTTGCATCCATGTATAAATCGGATGACAATGCAATATTATTATGACATAGAGCTGATCTGATGATGGAGACAGAAGATAAACCTATCGTGTTTGGGCTCATTCGAACCGACTCAACAAGTAGTTTATGATTGTGGATAAAAGTACAGCCGGCAATAAAAGCTTGAACCAAAAATTAAATTTTTGACCAAAAACTTATTTTAGTTGCGTCAAACTATTTGATATGAACATACGATTACCCGCCTCAAGTTATATTAAAGAGGTTGTTAATGGTAAGTCGTCTGTCACGCACAGAGCGGGCGCGGTACGGAGCTAAGCGGAGGCGGTTCTGCATTTTTGATCTTTCCGAAACTATCGACGGTCGTTTACTGCTTCATATATCACACGCCGCCTCCGCTCTACCGAGCTACCGAATACCGCGCGGTTTTTTGGTGCGATGTGCCCCGGACCGCGTTCTCTTTACCGCAAAACCGGCTTCGCCCCGCAACGACGCTGCGACGCTCTGCGTGTCAAGCTTAATACCGTAGACATGGTCTCAATTTATCTGGACCTTTTTTGTCCCTCATGTCCGCGACAAAGATATTGGCTCTATGTAAGTCTTCCTTTACACCATTTAGTACTTAGGTATCTTCCTACCGTAAAACGGGGTGAGTAGGTTTCGCGGGGAGAGGTGGGTTATGAATGGGGAGAGAAGGTTTGAGAGGGGGAAGAGAAGTGATTTTAAGGCTACTGCTACAAAAATAATATATTCCAATTTAAAATGGAGCATGATAAAAAAAATTGATCCAACAATCTTCCAAAATCACCTTTGTATGAAAACCCCTCTCACCCCAAATATTACGAGGCACTACGGGGTGAGGTGGGTTTCCTCTTTATCGTCAAATTTATGAAATGGAACTACCCAAAATAAAATGAAAACTAAAATACAAACGTCCGGAATACTTATTATATACATACACAGTTTTCGTATGTAAGAATAAAATGTTATCGAACTTTGTACTTCAGTTTTTACCCTACTCATCCCATTTTACGGAACTCGTATTTTTTGTCGAGCGCAAGTACCTACTTACCTAATACCTATAAACTTTCCCGCCAAAACTTATATAACCCCATAGTTATAACCCTAACCATATAACAAGTCCGATTTGTAAATCACAAAGCAAAATAGAGAAGTTTTGATTGATGCCGTCCGTATCGAGCACGGGTTTTCTGTCTTCCCGTAATCACTAGGTCCGAGTTCTTTGATTGATTTACACACTTTTACACGATCACTCACATTGCCAAGGCATTTTGAACCTTACGTATACATCCTTAAATAAAATAAGCTGCATAATTTACACTCAAACACATTGCCAAGGCTTTTTAAACATTCATTCCATAGTCCTGAAGAAAAGCATCAAAATTTTAAACATCTCACATCTTTAAGGCGTTTTGTTTTATCATAAAAACAGCTTTGAAGGGAAAGATTTCTCGCATTGCCAAGGCATTTCGAACCTTAATTCAATAATCTATAAGAAAACACATGACAATTTGCGTCACATGTTCACAGAATTATCGACCTTAAAACTAAAGCGAATATGCGCTAACTAAACCGAATACGTTTTCGTAGTAAAGAATTTTATTCCGATATTTTGATTTGATGTAAATGCTTTCGGTTAATCGTTATAATGTGTTAAATTGTTGCATTTAACATATTTTCGAATTTTCGACATAACTCTGTGTTTAGATTTATGGCCGTTGTAATTGGAAGTGACAGGATGAAAGGGTCAGTATAAAAAGAGATACTTAAAAGCTTGCTGAGGGGTGAAAAAGGTATATCTTAGAGCCTAATACGGGAATCTTAGGTGTTTTCTAGCTGAAAGGAAATTAGTCCACGTAGAGAAATACTATATTATATTTCTTACTATAACCTAATATAATTACAGGAGTGACTCCGATCGAGGCAGTATGAGAAAACAGAAAGAAATCAACTGTTACCTCAGTAGTGCCGTTTGGCGGGCGATCCAGAATAAGTATTCATACTATCTAGATTTTCTCCCTCGGACGCTCCGGTTCTGGAATGAGCTTCCTGCCGAGGTTTTCCCGAGGGACTAAAGTATGGGGTTCTTCAAGAAAGGAGTGTATACATTTTTAAAGGGTCGGCTACGGTGCCACCCCTGGTGTTGCAGGCGTCCATAGGCTGCAGTAGCCGCTTACCATCAGGCCGGCCGTACGCTAGTCTGCCACCGACGTGGTATAAAATGAAATGGCGACGGCAAATCAATACTTACATATCATAATTGTTTTGTGATACGTGGAGTCAAAGAGGACCTGCTCAGGAGTTGGCCAATCGCGTGCGCGCGCCGCGGGCCGGTCACGATTCGAGGGATCCATATTTGAAAACTATATTTGTTCCTTTTTCGAACTGACAGTTGATATATAAGGGGAGGGAGCTACATATGTAGCTGCAGTGAGTATATACTTAATGGTGTTTGGTAAGTTATGAAATACGATCAATGTTGTCTAATTGTTACACACTTATATTTAACTAGCTTTTGCCCGCAACTCCGTCCGCGTTGTACTCGTTATTGCCTTAGATAAATAATTGCTATTATATGCCCCCCTTTCACCCTTTAAAGAACGATTTCCGCGATAAAATCTATCCTATGTCCTTTCCCGGGACTCAAACTATCTCTATACCAAATTTCATTTAAATCTTAGCGGGTAAAGCGTGAAGAAGTAACAGACCAACAGACAGACAGACACACTTTCGCATTTATAATATTAGTGTGGAATTCAGAAAAACGATTGTAAGTAGTAATTGGAGTGGCCGTTTGCCACCGTCGTTGTATAAAACAAAAAAACCGAGTCGGACTCGCGCACCGAGGATTCCGTAAAAACATTTTTATTATATGACGTAACTAAAAATTTAAGGTTTTCGCAATTTTTTGTTTATCTGTGCTATAAGACGTTGCTTCGTCTCAAATTTCAAGAGTCTGAGTCCACGGGAAGTACCCTGTAGGTTTTGATTCCCTTGCGAGTGTCGAAAATTTGCGGCATAAATGGCTGTATGTTTTGATTGTGTTGGCTTAGAAGTTTGATTTTTTCACAGCTCCAAGGGAGAGTAGACTTGAGTATTTGATATAAATTCCAGCTTGATACATCCACGCGTTCCTGAGAAAAAGGATCTTGACAGACAGACTACAAAGTTATCCTATAAGGGTTCCGTTTTTTCCTTTCGAGGTACGGAACCCTAAAAACTAAATCAGAAACGGATAGTAATCTTCAAGGGAGGCTTCGTCAGGGGGACGCAAATTCAAATTAACACCACTTCGTCACATACGAACAAATGGTAATATCCGCACCGCAACAGGCTTCGTCAAACTTTAACTCTAATTTTCGCCTCTGCTGCGTTTCTCTGCGTGATCGCATCAGAAATGAGGCCATCCGTAGTAGAACCAAAGTGACCGATATAGCCGTTCGAATCGCTAAACTTAAGTGGCAGTGGGCGGGGCACATAGCACGCAGAACTGATGGCCGTTGGGGCGGAAAGGTTCTCGAGTGGCGACCACGTACCGGAAGGCGTAGCGTGGGCAGGCCCCCCACACGGTGGACTGGTGATCTGGTAAGGGTCGCGGGTGTCCGCTGGATGCGGGTAGCGCAGGACCGGTCATTGTGGAAGTCTTTGGGGGAGGCCTATGTCCAGCAGTGGACGTCATTCGGCTGAATGATGATGATGATGATGATGAATTTTCGCCTTGATCTAGTTGGTGACACTTCTAGTCCAGCGGTTATTATTTTGATATTATATGTATGGCGTCTCGTGTGTTAAATGCTCTAAAAAGATCTTGCAAGAAAATGGTTGGAGACATGAACTCTATTCTTATTCTTCTTCGTCGCATCCTCATGACTGAGGGTCATGATTACATGAGGCCGTCACTTTGCGCACAGATTGCTCTCCAGGCCGCTCGGTTTTAATAATAGACGTCTGCAAGTTCCCCTTGCAGATTTCCTTTACGGCATCGGTCCAACGGGTCGGCGATCTTCCTCGACTTCTTTTTCCTTCCACATGCCCCACAACGATGAGTTTCTCTAAGCTATCAGGCTCCCGTCGGACCACTAAACCACTTGTCCGAAGTACTGATTCAGTACTGAAGTAGTTCTTTGCATGCAAATAGTGGATAACTGAGACTTAATTCTCAATTCCGAAAGAACAGCAATTTACAATTTAGTTCTAACTAATATATTATTTAACGGTTATAATAAAATATATATATAATTATATTAAAAGGTAGTTTATTAAAAGTTGATGATTTGACTATCACTCATCATGCTTCTAATTTATCAATTGAAAACTCCACTTACCTGTATAAATGGTCTGGTTTGACAAATGGCATTATCGTTGCGAATTCACGATAAAATCATGTATTACTGCACCAATTAACATGGAAATTCGATCAGGTGGACGATCCGTTAGTGTCAACGCGGTGGGGTGGCCACGGCGTCAACATTATTAAGGATATTCTTTTTTCACCTCAGCGGCTCGAAAATGGCTGTTTTGCTGCTTGAAACCAGTGAGCAAAATATAATTTTGCTGCGAGCGTGAAAACGACTTTTCCTGCTTTAAACCAGTGAGCAAAATGCAATTTTGCTGCGTGCGTAAGAAAAATTTACTTTTTTAATTTTTGATATCGTCGGTTAGTTTAAGTAACTTAATTCTCTATATCACTATTCCTTTGCGTTATATGATCTCGCCGCTGAGGTGAAAAATTATAGAATCTTTTGCTTGCTCGGGACTCAACATCAACACTCGCAGCAAAAATCTACTTTGCTCTCTTGTTGAACAAATAACTATTGAATAGTAGGCTGGAATAGTTATTTGTTATACAAGGGTGCAAAGTTGTATTTTACCCGCGAGTGTGGAATTGAAACACGAGCCAGCGAAAGGATTCTATAGTTGAACCACGAGCGAAGCGAGTGGTTCTAAAATAGAATCCTGAGCGAGGCGAGTGTTTCAACACACGAGAAGTAAAATACAACTTTGCACCTATGTGTAACACAAAACTTTTCTCCTCACTATAGCGAGGAAAGTGCAACATGCAAAAAAAACACAGTTCCACAGGCATGATTTTCATCACTGGAATCTCTGATTTTTTTTACTATATTATAACAGAAAACTCTGAAAGTTGTGTATAATATTTACATGAGTAGGAGTCGGTGACAAGTTGTGTATATTTTAGTTGACATTGACAAGATGACATTTCTGAGGATGCGTTTTGAAATTGCATCGACTCAACTTGTGCGTTTACAATTATACTCAGTCATTATAAAAAAAATGTTAGTAATAGAATTTTAAGGTTTACGACTTAAATCATTAAATAAAGCTAAATTTGGTATTTTTTATTAAATTCTCAAACCATTTATAAATATGATAATTGATATCAAACGAACCATTAATATGAGCGTTTTACGTTTTGTTATCTGTCAAAAGCTACTCAAACACGCTCCAAGGTCAAATTACTTTCCCCACTTGTGGATAAAATGCGTTTTTACCCGCTTGTTTCAAAGGATAAAAGACGGCTTTCCGAGCTAGTGAGGGGAAAAAGCAGATGTACCAACTCGGTAGCAACATTGTTTCAGCCTTGGCACTTGAGTTCCTCGTTACGCTCAAGTTGATTGACCTAGCGAGTAAAGCGTCTCCGTTTCAGCTTTCGACAAAATTCTTTCGTATTTCTGTCCGGATGTTCCCCTTTACAGATTGCATTTCTCAACCGATTCTCGTGAAATTTTGTGATAAGGTTCGATAATTATATAGATTTTTTTTGTCAAGTCAGTTTATAGAAATATTGAAATTTGAAAAAATAAATATTTTTGCGAGGTCTCGTCTTACACTAGTTATATTTTTTAGAATCTTTCGCTTCACTCTGGATTCAATATACCGCCCGTACCGTATTATAACATATTTTGCTCTCTATTAGAGACACAATCTACTCGTATTATCGAGACAGTCCCACATGACATGGTCACCGTCGCCATTTAAATTAATTGTCCAATGCATCTGTCTTTAACACCTTGATTTGACTGTATGATGTCCATCGATTATACTGAATGATGGCCATCATCAATGGATATGTTCTTCATTTAATTAATTTTGTAACCAAAATCTAATGAGAAAAGCAGCTAGTTGTATCGGGGTGTGTTATTAAGTGGATACTTCTTATGTTGCCTACCTAGACATTAATGACGGGGACTAATTGCAGAAAAATCTAACCAAGATTGCTATTCTTTCTAGCTAAATTAAGAGTCCCCAGTACGCTCGGTAGAACTCGATTCCTCCATACAATCGTAGTTTAGTTCTCATTTTAAAACGCCTTGCCGAAATAACATGAAACTTGGTGTACACAATGGGAGCCGGCATATATAGGTCGGAAATTAATTTCTGTTGCTAGAAATTGTAATAGAAAAAAATATATAGCGAGTTTTTGAGTTTTTTAAACCTTAATAATCGCTGTATTTTGCCTCCATTATAATTTAAAGCAACAGAAGGCAAGGCAAGGTGTGGTGTAAAAGAATAAATATGTTCATATTTCAAACGTATCTCATAATACCTTAACTCAAACACTTAGATGCTCGTAAGCCAGCTCTCTAGAACCAATGTTTCGAAGTCGATTATGGCATTTACCCCGCATGATATTGGGGGAGGCCTATGTCCAGCAGTGGAACGTCCTTCGGCTGATATGGTGTTGGTGGCGGTATCAAATGTCATTTATCAGATATTGACAGTTTCCATATAAAAACAGGTAAGGTGAGAGGTGGGTGGGGTGGGGGGTCTGTTTGTGAATGACATTATTGATATCGCACTTATCCCTCACCACCAAATGCGGAAGATCCTAAAGCACGCGTTGTTTTATGCGTTAGTCGCAACGGTAAACGCAATACGCTTGTCGCACACCATTTCCTATGGTAAACCAATGAAGTACTACCCATTGTTTATTGCGTTGCTTCTCTCATACTTAGAAAAGTTTAAAACGCACTGCGTCGAACGCCTCTGATATGCGCTAACGCTGCTTTTGTGGCGTAAAACCGCGCGCTTTACCTGTTTCACGTTCACTATGTACATTAGGTTAGATTTTCTCGTCTCGTCCCGCGTCGCGCCAGTTGCGCTAGCTGCTGACTAATAAATGAAATAGTTGCCAACCTGTATTGACTTCCGGTAAAAAATACCGTTCGCAAAAACATTACGGCTAAAACAAGATGGCGCTAATATGAATGACAGTTGCGTTGCTATTGAGAGTATAAAGGGTGGTGCAAAAACTGGAGTATTATACTTTGTCGTTGACTGAAAATATTTTTGGAAATAATTTTCAGTAAAGGAAAGTTTTATGATTTCTCAAGAATATGTATAGTACACAGCATTTAAAACGCCGCACAGTGGGGCCAAATGTATGGGATTGGAGACGTGATATTAATTCAAAACTTTGAAGAGTATTCGGTGAGTGTGCTCAGGAGCTCCATGAGCTCATACCGCCTTCCCCCTTCTTCCATCGGACATCCAGACGTACGGCTGGCTACCATCCTTACCTGGTCAAAATTCCTCTAATTCGAACCAAGCGCTTTGCATCTTCTTTTATAATGCGCTCTTCCAAGGTTTGGAATTCTCTGCCGGCGTCTGTATTTCCGAGTTCATATAACCTGGACCTTTTTAAGGCACGAGTGAAGAATAGGCATCTTCTGGGTGAGCTCGCTTCATCGTCGGCCTCATCTTTGCCTCCTGGCTAGATGCCGGCCAAGAGCAATCCCATTTTTAATAAAAAAAAATAAAAAAAAGTTGCGAAATAATAATAGACTTTGCGGTTAAAGGTGGCGTTTGAGATCCGTCCGAGTAAGATCAATTTTACAAATTCAGTAAGTTGCCTACACATATTTTTTACCATTTATATTTCACTATTACATAGAAGGTACGGACAGCGGTTGAAAGGCCCGAAAGTTTTTCATGAGAGTGAGTAGAAGTACAAGGTAAAAGATTGAATAATTAAAATCACGCACCTATCTCATACTTCGTTTCACATAATGCATATAACAATGGGTGGTCCACGATCCACGAACGTTAGCTTATGAAAATTTTACCTGACCTGAAGATCAGGCCCCTTCCTAACTTTGTTATACCACCACCACCACCATATCAGCCCTATCACCGGGGGATGGGCAGCAGCATCCCTGGAGTGCGGTGGAGATACTGCGATTGCCAATCTGCATGCCCAGCGTGGCGATTATGGCATTTACCCTCCATGAAATTGGGGGAGGCCTATGTCCAGGAGAGGACGTCCTTTGGCTGGTATGGTGGTATTTTTGTTTGTATTCATATTTTTGCTGTGTTACCCAGTGTTTCTCCACTTAATAGGCCCAACGGAAGATCAGCGCCGGCTGTAAAGCCAGCACTATCCATTATGGTCCATTTCGAGACACGGCCATTTTTGTCTATGTTTTAGTTTTTTTTTTGTTTGTCACGAATTAATGTTTAAATCTGGAATCTTGAAAACGCAAGGAGGATGATGATACCTACTTATTAGGTACCAACTTATGAGAGGGTATGCTTTTCGCATTTTAAATATTCCACATTCTAACATCGCACCGCTCGCCGTCGGCAGGACGTTCATACTCACACCTTGGAACCTAAATGGTCGGGCACTGTACGGTTCGAGAGGAATTTCCTTCCACAAACACTCCGGCTGTGGAATGAACTTCCCGCCACCGTTTTCCGGAGACACTACAGCATGGGGTTCTTTAACGAGTGCACAGGTTTTAAAGAGTCGGCAACGCGCTTGTGAGTAACCTAGAGTCGCAAACGTCTATAGGCTTCGGTAACCGCTTGGATCGGGTCGTGTGCTTATTTGCCACCAACGTCAGTACCTATATAAATAGATTGTCATTTTTACGAAATAGTTAAGTAGAATAATGATACAAATGCTTATAAGTGTCTACGCCAATTCTTAAGATTAGGTAGCGGAAATAGAATTTACAAAATTAATGAAAATTTGAAGACTTTTTAACCGTTGGCTGTTAAACCAGTGTGACAGACGACAGACAGACGGATGGAAACGTGAGTAAACACTGTCACGCATAAAAAAAAACAATCCGACAAAATATGCCTATTGCCCTAAGTTAGATTTCAATACTCATTACTTTATCTATATAAGTATGTATATCGTCGTCTGGTACCCATATTATAAGCTATAATTAGTTTGGGACTAGGTCGATTTGTGTAAGATTGTCCCCCAATATTTATTTTTTATTTTTATTGCTATTTTACAAAATACATAGTTGTACAGCGTTCGTGGCCCAGCGGCGCCCGCGTACCGCGTGCGCTATGCGAGGTTAAGCAATGTTGGGCGAGGTCAGTCCTTGGATGGGTGACCGCTTTGAGCGCTCCCGTGCTTTGGAAGACACGTTAAACCGTTGATCCTGGTTGCTGTCTATGATAGCAGTCGTTAAGCCAAGTTAGAGGCCCGAGCGGCTTGAGAACCTCCAACAGTCAAGTTGCCCACTCACTTGACAAGCCTAAACCCAATATGGTCTAGTTTAAATCTCGGGTTGGAAGGTCAGATGGCAGTCGCTTCCGTAAAAACTAGTGCCTACGCCAATTCTTGGGATTAGGTAGCGGACCCCAGGCATCCTTCAGGATGCAACTGTACTGGGAATAACGCTAGGAGGATGATGACATAGTTGTTCAGGTGGTAAACTTATACGCTAGAGCTTTGTGAACCCTGTTGGGCACTGCAATATTATTACAATTCCAAGGAGACGGCAATTTGAGATTAATTATCTTAATAACGATCGACGGACGGACGATCCTATTGTGAATTTTACTACAATATAATTTCTTACTTTGACATGTCTACAACAACAATATTTATTTTGAAGAATAATAATAGCATCAATAAATTGCTCTAAATAATTAATTAATATATATGTTAATACATGTTATAACTGACGATTCGAAAGTGCTTGTTGCTAGGCCTATTTGAATAAAGAATATTTTGACTTTTGACTTTTTGACTTTAAACAATAATAATTATATTTATTAGCAAATGTACCTAACTTAAAAATAAATGTCACCTACCTTAATGTCAAAAATAGAGACTGTTTGTAAATAAAAATAAAATAAGAAATAAAATATATATGTCAAAAGTTTCTAGTAGCATCGCTAGCGGGCAAAAGTTCCATTGGGAACCTTCGGGTACGGAACCCTAAAACAGGGTACCTACAGAGGTAAGGCACAGCAGAATGTCATCTCAGTCATATTTGGAGCAGCCCAACGTTACAGAAGACACTGGCCACTTTGTTTTCTCGCTTATTTCCCATCGTATTAAGTATAAAAACACCCTGTATACTAGCAGAAGGGCCGACGTGTATAATTAGTTAGTTGTAATTACTCCATCGAACCGCAAGCCGCGGAAAAACTGTGAAGGCATCACTGGCATTCTATTACTTGAATATGTAGGTACAGTCGGCTGCAAATTATTTTATTACACCACTAAATCAAAAGATCATTCTGTAAGTAGGCCATATGGCCTACGCAGTAGTATGGCATCTAGTGATAAGCCAAAAGTAATAATGAACCACAGACTAATACCTGGGCAGACAATACAGGGCAACAGACTAAGACGCATGTTTGGAGCTGTGATGGAAGATGAGAGATGGCGAACGCGTTATAATCACAAGTTACCAAATGTACGATGAGCCTAACCTCATTAGGATCATAGGGATCGGACGGCTGTTGCAAATGGACGAGGCCAGAGTACCCAAATGCCTTCTAGAAGGCCGACCAGAGGGCCGCCGAAGTAGAGGCAGGCTCAAGCTCTGATGGTTTGAAGGCGTTGAAAAGGACACCAGGACAGAGCGAAGGAAGCCAGTGAGAAGGAAAGCCACGAATAGATCGGACTGGAAATATTTGCTTGACCAGGCTAGGGCCCATCCGCGGTTGGAATGCCTCAGATGATGAGATAACGTAACGATAGATGTATAGTGTCTCTGAATCCAATAACACAGAGATGTAAAGAGTCTGCAATGCCACTACAGACTATTTACTCTAAGTAGGTATGTGTTGTGTTCCAGAATGAATAAGGTCGCCAGACCTCCCGAGCATGCGGTGTGTGGAGAGGGTCCTACATTTGTCAAGCTGTCGTAGCTATCAACACAACTACTGTCCATAGTGACATAGTTTTGACACCCTGTTTAGCCGAGTTGGTAGTGACGCTGCCTCCGAAGCTAGAGGTCCCAGGTTCGAATCCCGGCCAGGGCATTATTTGTGCATTTAGCACGGATATTTCTTGGGTCTTGGATGCTTTGCTTTCTATTTATTTATATTTAAGTATGTATTTATCTATATGAGTATGTATATCGTCGTCTAGTACCCATAGTCAGAGGTGGTTTACTACGGTGACGTCATCGCGCCGCGCAAAGTACATGCGGCCGCCAGCTCACACGTCGTGTGACTATTCAATGGTTGCGGCGCAGCGTTACGGATCGCACGCGCACGCGCTGCTGTACCGCTGTACGATCATAAAATAATCCGTTTCGTGTTAAATAATAATGACAAAACCACAGCATTATTGTATTGCAGCAGGTTGCACCAATTATAATAAAAACTTGGTCATCTCGTTTTTTGAACACACAGTTTTTTGAGTGAAAACTGACAGTTATCACTCGAAAAACTGTCAGTTATTGAGTTTGGTATTCACCAACGGTTGACATAAAAGAAAACGAAAATGAAAACGTTGGTTCTAAGAAACCTCTTTTTATTTTTTAAAGCGGTGCCTTTAAAAATTATATAAAACTGTATACCCTGGTTACATGTATGGAGTGCCCCCCTCCCTCTACTTTAATATTTCGTTATTTCACATCACTTTTACGTAGAACACACCTTCCTGCTAAATGTTTTAATTGTATTTGTAGTGCTTATAGTCTCCGGGTACATCGGCTGTCACATACAGATGAAAAGACGGACGGACGGGTTCCGTTTTCACCATTTTGACTACGGAACCTTAAAAAAAATTCGTAATTGTATTGTAAACAACACTACCAATAATAAAGTACATAATAGGTTCTCGCTGGTGGTAACCCTAGCGCTGAGGGCGGGGCCTCGAAAGAGCGCGTTGCGTGCGATAGAAAGAGATGGCCTCTTTTAGGCACGTTTGGCATGCCTAAACGGGGGATTTGTTACCAGAGAAACTTCTGTACTTGTACTATTACTTATTCTGTGCAATAGTACAAGCTTTACTTAGTTTGGAACTAGGTCGATTTGTGTAAGATTGTCCCCCAATATTTATTTATTATAGTATACAGTATTTGCTTACCAGCAAGCAGGCTGTATGATTGTTTGCCACTATCGTAACATAAATAATTTTTAAGAAAAAAAAACCGACTTCAATGGGGGAAGCCGGTGAAAGATTATTATACTTAGATGGTGCACTCTTAGATTCCATACAATAAAATAAAAATGGCTATAAGTATGTTTATAATGGTAGAAGACTAAGTACCCTCAATTCCTCATGGAATCACGGAAAAACCTTGCTTGCTTGACAAACAAAACGAAGAGAACAAATCGCCAAACTTGAACTACGCGTCGTTGAAGAGTTCCGTTCTCATCATCATCAGCAGTTCCACAACATCAAATGTCACTTTTATGAATGAAAATGCTTGATTAGTTCATGAAAATACTAAAATTACTATGTGTGTGCCTTTCACATTTGAGGAGTTCCCTCGATTCTTAATGGATCCCATCATCAGAACTCAAGCTTGACAAAAATCAATCAAAAATCAAAAAAGTGAAAATAGAACTTGCTTAACAAACACAGCTAGAAGTACAAACCGCCAAACGTGAACTTTTCGTCGTTGAAGAGTTCTGTTCTGATCATCATCAGCAGTTCCACTTCATCAAATGTCACATATTTGTATGATAATGCTCAATTTGTTGATAAAAACACAAAAATCACTGTACCTATATGTTTGCCTTTAAGATTTCGAGGAGTTCCCTCAATTCCTCATGGATCCCATCATCAGAAATCGAGCATGAAAAATTAATCGTGAAGATAGAACTTTCTTAACAAACACAGCTAGAAGGACAAATCGCCAAATGTGAACTTTTCGTCGTTGAAGAGTTCTGTTCTGATCATCATCAGCAGTTCCACTTCATCAAATGTCACATTTTTAGATGAAAATGCTCGATTTGTTGATAAAAACACAAAAAACACTATATGTTTGCCTTTAAGATTTGAGGAGTTCCCTCAATTTCTCATAGATCCCATCATCAAAACTGCGTTTTGACAAAAACGGGACCAATTTGGATATATATACTTACAATCAAAAAAAAATATTTTTCTAAAAGGATTTATATATTTATTTAAACAAATCAAATAAAACTATATCTAAACTTAAAATATGTTTAAAAAATTGGGCCCCCTAGGCATGGTTCCTAAGATGCTGGCAGCATTTCCTCGCTGAATCGCAACGCTAATGCGTTGAGCGAGGAAGCTGCCAGCTCTTCGGTCCCCTGTAGCGTCTACGAGCCTTTTGGAAAGCTCCTTGTGGAGCTGACGTGCACTGGGACCCCACGGGCCAAGGGTCTCTACACCGAACGGAACAAAACTGTATTCGGTGCCGAGACCCCCATATTTATGTTTTTTTAACTTTTCGGCCGCTTCGGCCGCCGCACCAGGTTGGTTAGAAGAATAAGAATAGAATAAGAATAATTTTCTCAAACATGCAATGAAATATTGATGTTATGTTCCTTATAATAGGCTGCGAAGTATGACGTTTCAGGTGCGGCTAGGACAAGAGGTTGTTAATGCAATTTCATACAAATGTTGCAGGCCTAGGCCGGCAAAGTCCTCTTTTTTAATTTCCATTCCACATAAATTTGTGGCACAGGTATCATGACATTCTGCCACTATGCGTATTAAAAATAAAACCTTGATTTTTTTGTCGTTTATTTCATTGCATGTTTGAGAAAAGCACTATACATACCTCGGCGGGAAATATGGGGTTGCCCGCCTGAGACCTATCCGACCTCGCTTCGCTCGGCCGTCTATATGTCTTCGGCCGGCAACCCCTTTCGTCCCGGCCTCTGTAGTAATGTACTATTATTAAAAATTCATTTTACAATTATGTTATTATAGCCTAAACTTATCTATAGAGAACAAATATCACGTGCCTGAACTAGGATGTTTCCTGTGTTTCAGGCAAATGGTCAGAGTTATTGCATTCATCTACAAAAATTAAAAACGCGTTAATTCTTATTATTTAGTACAATTACTGATAACAGAAAAAACATGGATTAGATTCTTATTATGTAAGTACAACTAATTAAGACTACATAAACTAGGTATGTACTACGAGTAGGCGTAATATAAAAGACAAAAAATATGATATTTCATTTCACAATAGACAATAACTCCTCTGTATCTTCGTATGACATGTTGAGTAGTGCATCCTGGAGTTGTTTCTTACATTTAGTGTAGTTAAGCGGGTATATGTTAAACTTTGCATTCAGCCTATTATAAAGAAATGGGCCAAGGAAACAAAAAAATCTGGACGAAAAAGCGTGTTTCTTTTTTATATTTGTTGGGCAAACAATATCTTTACGTCGTTTAGTAGTGTGATCAGTGCTGTAGGGTATAGCAATGTGCTGTTTTAAAGCTGTGGTCAGTATAAATAGTTGCCGAACTGTTAGAACTTCGCATGATTTATAAAGGAGGTTAGTGGGATAGAGGAAAGGCCGGTAAGTAGAGACCTTGAGAATCGCTCTTTGGGCTCTTTCTAGGTTTAGCAATGTAGTTTTCGCCAAACCACCCCATGATGAAATGCAGTAGGTTAATACAGATTGGCATAATGCAAGATACACTTGTTTCATACGGAATGGATCCGCGATGGGGCGTAATCTTTTGAAGACATATATTAACTTACGAATTTTGCTGCATAAGGCTTCCACATGATATTTGAAACAGAGACATTCATCGATTATGATACCTAAGTACTTTATTTTGTTAGTCATAGTTATCGTTGGACAGATGCATTGATTATTAGTGGGATCTTTACAATAATGTGCATAGAGCTTTGGGATCGTAGGCGCTGTATTTGATTTTCGCATAGAGAACTTTATGTAATTTGTTTTATCCGAGTTCAATGTTAGTAGGTTATCTTGAAGCCACTTGTTTACAACGTTAAAGCCTTGTTGAGCGTATTCATACACTTCGTCTGACGATTTCGCAGAAAAAAGTAGGACAGTGTCATCAGCGTAGGAAATTATTTTGCCGCTGTTTATTTTTAGATTGCAGAGGTCGTTAATGTAAATTAAAAATAGGGTAGAGCTTAAAATACTTCCCTGGGGTGTACCAAAACAGGTGTTTTTAGGTCAGAACTGAAAACATTGTCTATTTTTGTACATTGCGTACGTTCGTCTAGGTAGTCTGCGAATAATTTGAGCTGGGTGCCCCTGATACCTAGCGTTTCAAGCTTGTGCAATAAGATGGGCTTTGAAACGGTGTCAAAAGCTTTTGCAAGGTCTAGGAAAATCCCTAATGTCTGATAACCCTTGTCAAGTTCCTGGACTAAGTAGTTGGTCAATTCATGAACAGCGTCGGCAGTTGACAGGTTGGACCTAAAACCAAACTGGGCCTTTGACAGAATAGCCTGTTTCTCAAGATATTGTACAAGTCTTTTATTAATAATTTTTTCCAGTATTTTAGATGTCGATGAAAGTAGTGAAATGGGTCTGTAATTTGTTATTTGATCTTTACCGCCCGATTTGTAAACCGGAACTACGATGGCTTTTTTTAGACATTTAGGGAAAGTTCCTTCGGAAAGGCATTTTTTAAAAATGTGCGTGAGAGGTGGAACCAAGATATGTCTGAAACGTTTAAGTACTTTATTTGATATACCATCCCAACCAACTGCAGAATCGTTTTTTAGGCTCATGATAATTCTTTCCACCTCTGCTTCGTCAGTGTCTATCAACGCAAATGATTTTAACGTGTTGTGAGCTGTAAAGGTGCTGGGAGCAGGTACTGGTGAATTTATTTGGACTGATTCTGCCAGATTTTTACCTATATTTACGAAAAATTCATTTGCTCTATTAGCAGATGTGATATGTGTTGTCTGTGATTGAAGTAAACTTGAAGAAGATTCTTTTTGTTTTGTTGTGTACGTAACTTTTTTGATACATTTCCAAATTAATTTGACGTTGGTTCCCGCCAATTCTAGTTGCTTTTTTTCATAGCTAATTTTAAGATTCTTAAGTAACGTATTACAAAAATTACGGTATCTTTTATATGAAGATTGTAAAATCAAATTGTCTGGGTTCGATTTAGCCTTCAAATGCAGTTTATCACGATGTCGCATACATCTAATAAGGCCAGGCGTAATCCATGGCTTGATATTATAATATTTATTACTCAGACGTGTGTATGAAGTATTATTTAATATTGCTTGTTGGACGTTTTTAATCAGATATGACATACATGTATCGGCGTCAGCAAAAACATAAACTGGGTCAAAATCAATGTTGCTTAAGTCATCTCTAAGTTTGTTTACATTCAATTTGGAAACTATTTTTGTCCGATTTTTATTGGGTACTTTACGTAATAAGGTTAGTAGGGCCGCTTTGTGGTCTGTAATTGAGGAGTTAATAATGAGTGCTTGTGCTGGGAGACTTGATTTAAGCATGATGTGGTCTAAACAGGAGCCACTTTGGTGCGTGGGAAGCGTGTGCGCGGGTAGTAACCCGTGAAAGGAACATAAGTTAAGGTAGCTCTGAGCTGCGGAGTCGGTGGTTTGGGAAGCGATATTAAGGTTGATATCTCCTATCAATATAATATTTTTATATGATGTTAAGTTTCCTAGCGCTTTGTCTAACGAATCAGTAAAATCATTGATGTTTCTAAAAGAAGGAGGCCTGTATAAAGCCAAGATTGCATAATCTGATTCGATTTTTATGAGAAGCCGATTACAGTCTATAATATTTGGTTCTTCAACGGTGACTTTCAGATGATTTTTCGTATACACAACTACTCCATCATTTTGATTATAGTTGAAGTTGCTGAAATACATATTGTAACCTGGAATGTTAGGCAAGTTGCAATGTTTATTTAGCCAACATTCGGTCAGAACAATGATATCACAATATATACCAAGTCTTTGTTGGAAAACATTAAAATTATCAAAATTTTTGAAAATACTACGTATATTTTGTGTTAGTATTGTAAGTGGATTACGGCAAGGGTAAATATATTGTTTGCAGTTTTCAACATCGCAGGTTTTGGACTCTGATACAGAGAAGTTATCTAGGTCAGAAAGTAAATAGTTAGCCATATAAACAAGAGTACTAGGAATATAAATTAGAAGGCGGCGCTCTTAGGCGCCTTCATAGTCTATGGAGTTGATATACCTTTTCTCGGCTAGCTTCCTAGCTGGGCATTCGGCATCGCCTGTCTCGTGGTTACACGGCTTCTTGAAGTGCAAGCATGTTGCACATTTTGGTGGCTCGGATTTTTTGGTGCACTCCTTTATTGAGTGGCCTACGCAGCCACAGTGCCCGCAGGTGTCGACCTCCATTTTACATGTTTTTGCAGCGTGTCCGAACATTTGACATTTGTAGCATCTTGTTACTAAAGTAAAATCCCTCACAGGACATGATGACCAATTTACGAAGATCCTCTCATTCGAAATTAGGGCCTTGCGGATAAGCGCTGGGACTTCAATGATGTAATTGCAAGTTTCTGTGTCCTTCTTTCCTGATTTGTGGCTCAGTCTAGCTGTGCTCAAAAAATTTTCAAGGGTCAATTCATGCATTTTTTCGGCAAGGTTTTGTTGGTAAATGCATCTGAAGACTTCTGCTTCCTGCATGGCTGCTGGCACACCGATGACTACGATTCTGGGCTTTCGTTTTTGTGGTTCATCCACTGTGAGTCCAGAAGTACTGAGCTGGGCCGATTGTTTTAACTTCAAGACATCGTCTTTGGAGTCAGTGCTGATAACCACCCCACCGTTCTTTACCATGCGTAGCCCTCTCACGTGCAGCTTCATTTCATCAGGCTTAATGATTTTCTGGACTAGGGACTTTGTTTCTTCGCTCGATTTTTGTCTGTCAGTAGGATAAATTGCTACTGAACTAATATTAGTAGGCTGGACGAATTGTGTGCTATTTTTCTTTATCATGTCGGCAAAGGTAATGGTTGCTGGGATGGGTTTTGAGGACTCTTCTATAGATTTCTTTAATTCCTGGATGCGCAGCGAAAGGTCATATTTCTCCTGTAGATGTTGGTTCGAATGAAAATTCTGGATAGCTTTTTGTTTAAGTGCCTGATACTCTATTGCCAATTGAGATGTGCAGTGGCCTACTTTGCGACATAAAGTACTTACTCTGTTTTTCTGGTCAGAGTTTAACTTTCCCTCGGAGGAGATGACACAGACTTCATTTAGGTACTGCTCAATTGACTTCATCCAGCCTTGGAGTTCCACTGTCGAGATGATCTTCGGACTTTTATCATCCTGTTGTGCGGGCGCGGTTGTGGGCGCTGGTGCGGGAGCGGGTGGGGGCTGCGGCGTGGGCGTGGGCGGCGGGGTCCGACGCATTAACCCACTCCGGTTGAATGGGCTGTTTTCACCGGACATTTTTCTTAGTTTTGAAACTAATCACAAAATATAATACCACTTGACATTATAAACAATGCTTAAATCGGCAATTGAAGTGACACAGATATTTGGTTCCGCGTGATGTAGAGCTAGGTCACTATTTTGCAGATGAATATATATATTATTGCGAGACACGTCCGATCTCAATGACGACTCTGTACCTGAATCCCTGGTTGCTGGTTCCGTGGAGATGGGTAGGTGCCAAAGTGTCTACACAAGTAGCATCCCAAACTAGCACCTTACATTAAAAAAAAACATACAACCGAATTGATAACCTCTTCTTTTGAAATCTTGAAGTCGGTTAAAAAATACAGGTTACCTACCGTACTAACATGCATTTCTCTAAAGCCGACTGTATACAATTTGCTGAACATTCCACGTCACAATTACAACATTCCTTGCAAATTATTTTATATAAATATCAATAATACCTGACCATATATGATAATACAATTATAAAAGTTAGTTACAAATATAATTAATACGAAATTAGTTAGTATAAGTGTTAATATGAACAATTACACGGCATGTTTTTATTAACAAGGTAATAAAAAACTGTCGGATTCAGAAATAGTCGCTTACAATTGATAATTAAATGACATTAAGTTCTTACGTTAGTCATGAGTATAATTGACAATCAAAAGCAATTAATTATTTTCTGTCACTCCGTTTGACATCTTATGGCGTGGCCATTTCGTAACTGTAAAAAAATCGACTAAGAGCATATCGAGCCATTCTCAATTGCTTAGTGTAGGGTTCCGTAGTAGCCCAATGAACTATATTTAAAAAAATTAATAACAAGCAGAAGGGAAAACCTTAAAGATATTTTACGATAACTCAAAAACAGCTTAACTGATCATGTCCGCTATAGTTTTCGTTGAAAGTCTTTATTAAGCTTAACTTTTATGATTTTTTCATAATTTTTAGACCCATATGAATGAATGAATGGTTTATTCATAATGAATATATGGTTACATCAGATCTTAAATATTCTTAGATACATATTTCTTCCCATGATATATTCAGCCAGGTTAGGCATATGAAAACTTAGGTCAGTGATTTACATAATCACTCAGTCTATGGATAGAGATAAAATTACATTTTAATTAAAACATTAAGTACATCAAATAAATATAGCATAATAGTGATCTAGTCGTTAATATTGATAATTGTTTTCATCGCATGCTTCATCAGCTACAACAAATTAGATTGGTTTATATAATAACATAACATTGAAAAAATTATAAAAATAAATAAATTAACAGTAATAACAAACGATTATATTTTTCAGTCACATACTTCGTCAAATTTATAACTTAAAATTTGAATACTATAGAAGCATTTTTCAGCTAACATTTTGTGCAACTTTGTTTTAATATCATGAACAGGCAGTATTCTAATTGCGGCAGGTAGTTTATTAAATATATTTACACACATATTACGACCTGTTTAGCCTAGTTGGTAGTGACTCTGCCTCCGAAGCTAGAGGTCCCGGGTTCGAATCCCGGCCAGGGCATTTATTTGTGCATTTTTCACGGATATTTGTTCTTGGGTCTTGGATGTTTTCTATGTATTTAAGTATGTATTTATCTATATAAGTATGTGTATCGTCGTCTAGTACCCATAGTACAAGCTTTGCTTAGTTTGGGACTAGGTCGATTTGTGTAAGATTGTCCCCCAATATTTATTTATTTATTATTTATTTATATTATGAGCGCTTTTTTTCCTGAGTACCAGCTTGTTACTAGTAATGCTTGATAGTTTTTTCTTTTGAGCGATTATTTCGGAACATAATTATTAACTTTATCAAAAATGATCGATGAAGAGCTCTATTCATTTTAAAAGACCTATCTAACAACACCCCACACCATCCACCATATCAGCCGAAAGACGTCCACTGCTGGACATAGGCCTCCCCCAATTTCAGGGGGGGTAAATGCCATAATCGCCGCGCTTGGCATGCGGGTTCGCAGTAGCTCCACCGCACTTCAGGGATGCTGCTGCCCATCCCCCGGTGGTCTTGGCCGTAGTTTTAGGACATACCCGGGCCCCACACCATATAGGGTAAAAGCAATTCATTCATCCCCACTTTAGGCGCCTTCCTGACTTGTCGATGCGGGGGCGGTACGATATGAGAAATTACTGACAGTATTTCGTCAAGTGAGTAAATCTCACATCGGTAAATTCACGTCAAATAGCAAAATACCTATGACATATCGCTCCCGCCCCGCCAAATCAGGAAGTCGCCTTACGTGTAGATACCCGTAAAAAAATGTTTTTAGATTTTATTTTACGACTGATAGATTTACTGTATTATATATCCATGCCAATTGCAGCTTAATAGCACTAACAATCTTAGAGAAAAGCCTCAGACGGACAAACAGACAGACGGACATGGCGAAACTATAAGAGTTCCTAGTTGACTACGGTACCCTAAATATATGCATATAGTGGTAATAGTATGCGTGGGCATATGACTAATTTCACGACATCACAATATGACAAAAGACTGTAGATTTCAATACCCGTAAAAACTCTAGAAATACACCTCAGTATTTGTTGTATTGCGCTGTCCGTTACAAAAGACAGCAAAGCCTAATTTGATTTGTATATTTTCGGCTACCTCACAAGATATAATTATGAAGTAGTATGCCCCGTAGCAAAGCGCCTAAACTGTAATTAAAACATAGCTGTGGGTGTGTCTAACTGTATACCGTTTCAGGTTTCACTCACGAATCATTAAGTTTTATGTTGTTTTTAAAAGATCAAGAAGTCAGTGACGTTGAGATGAGATGCCCGCCTTCCGAAAACACATATTTTAGATACTAACTAAAAGTGAAATGAAATAAAATATATTTATTTGCAAGAATGAAGGTACAAAATGATAGCAGTTAATATTGTTAGATAATATTGTTTGTTTGTTTTGTACGCGCTTGCAATGGTTCTACTCACTAATGTCGATAGTTTTAAGTTACTTTCAGTTTGGCGAAGATTTAAATACCGTTAACCGGATTTTATGAATTATTAAATAAAATAAATTAATCCTCGGGTTGGAAGGTCAGATGGCAGTCGCTTCCTTAAAAACTAGTGCCTACGTCACTTCTTGGGATTAGGTAGCGGACCCCAGGCATCCTACAGGATGCAACTCTACTGGGAATAACGCTAAGAGGATGATTAAATAAATTAAAAAGTTAATACAATATGAGCCATATACATTCAGTCACAGTGGTATGCAAAGTCTTTATTAGAGGTATATTTTTTTCAATTCATTATACTTTTCGCGGAGAAAACCTGAGAACTAGCTAATGACCCAGATATTGAGGGATAACTAGGTTATGTATGCGGTACGCTTATACACTTGACACTTCTACTACAAATAGCTTTAAAGTATGCTCAATAATGCGAAAACTACGAAATCACAATAATCCTATATCTATCCGTCGATATAAGCGTGAATAGTTCAGTTCCATTCGCATTTAGTTAAGTTTACACAAAATTCACCCTTATTTTGACAAACAACCCGAATTGTCATTCTACCATTCCAATGCATTGTAAGTCTTGCCCCTCACATAACTCACTTCAAAGATTAATAACGTAAGTGCCATCTTATAACCATGACTATACTACATTTTGACCTTAAAACACGCCTTGAGTATCGAACACTGCAATCAACCAATCGTGCAATTATACCGCTACATATATAACTATATATAACTAATGCTGTAATTACATATGTTGGAATTTCTTTTCGCGATTCCCACGGTTTTGAGTTTCGTTTGGAATAAAACGAAGATTCATTGGATTCGAATGTTGCATTAACTTTCCACGGATGGAAGTCTGGAATTAAAAGTGATGCCTTTTGGCTACAATTTGTTTCATGTTTTCACTATTATAATAGAATAATCCTAATCTTATCCTAATGGACTCCTGAAATCCATAGGAAGTTAATTAAGTATATCAGAAATAAATATAGTGATATGATGGGAAATTAAAAAAAAGTAATTTAATTTTTTTCTCAGAATATGATTTTTTCCACTCATTCGAATCATGATCGCAATCACGCTCCGAAGGGACCCTGATCACATACCGAGGCAAGCCCTAGACTGGAATCCCCAAGGAAAGCGTAGGCGTGGCCGCCCTAAGCAAACCTGGCGGCGGACGGTCATCGCCGAGGCGAAGAACATAGGGAAGACTTGGAGCGAATTGAAGCGCGAAGCTCAAGACCGAATGGGATGGCGGCGCACTGTGGAAGCCCTTTGCCCCATCTAGGGGACATAGGAATATAAGTCATTCGACTCATAATCAACTCTATCGATTTTATATGAAGAAGTAAAGGGTCCCCAAAATAGTTTTGTTAATTTCCACATATTTATGAGCGGTAACAAAACCGACATCGAAATTTGGTATGTATTTTTGGGGAGACTTTTTTCTTCTTCTACCATAGATAGCGTTATTACTTCTGTATTGAATGAGCTCAAAAAGTCCATATTGTGAGGAAATATTGATATATCCCATTTTTATAAACTCCCCTGATATACGAAATGGCTCTGTATATCGTTTGTTTGATGCGTGTACTTTTACGATAAACAAATGTATTTTCTTGCTATTTATAAAATTAATTGATTTATGATTTCTAAATAGCACAAATGAAAACTTTTTTGTAATGATTGATTTACAATTTATTTACATCATTCACACAAGATGCCGGCAGAGACAAGTGTGATGAGGTACGAGTATGTGTAAAATGTGATATCCAGATGATTATTTTTTACCGAATATCATCTTCTAAAGCTGGCTGGAGATGGTGACTGGAATTTTATATGGGACTACGAGTTCTACACAACCGAACACATAAAACAAACACCACATACATACAATTACGCTTTTATTCTTAACGGGTCAGGCACAGGAAAAGAAAATTTATTCCAGTTTGAATAGGAAGAAAACCCTGCCGAAGTAGTAGTTAATTTTATACTTTGGCCTGTCAAAGATGTCATCAGCGTGTTGCAAACCCTTTACTTATAAATTTTAGAATTGGTGTTGAGCTACTTAAAGACAAATCATTCTTGACACAGTGCATCCTCTGGAGCACTGGCAGCCTTACTTACCACAAGGAACGCCACATCATTTTTTTTAAATTAAAAATGGGATTGCTAACTAAACTAGGAGGCAAAGATGAGGCCGACGAAGAAGCGAGCTCACCCAGAAGATGCCCATTCACTCGTGCTTTAAAAAGGTCCCATATATACTTGTCTTTCTATAAATAGCAAGTAGTGGTGGGTCTTCAATAATCATACCTCGACTTGGCTCAACGGCTGAGTCGAGAGGATCCAACAAGAAAAAGTAACTGGCCCCATATTAGGACGCCAAACTTGAAGATACAATATAAAAAAAAAACAATAATCATTTGCTCAGACGGTTAAATGGTGGATGTAAGTGTGTACACCAAGTTGCTTTAACAAAATAGTTAAAAACCGTAGAAAATTGTACTTATACCTACGCTTATTCTCTTTCAATATACGTGCCAATTGTCTTTCATCGAAATGCATTCAGCTTTTTTCGTATAGATTCAAGAATTTCAAGATCCCTTTAATTTAATTCTCAACATGACCACCTATTCATTACTGCGGAAAAATCAAAATGGCGGTCGAGGGAAATAACAGGTTATTATGGAAATATGAGCATGCAGTATTGAGCAGGAAATTATTGAATTTCCAGTTAATATAATGGGAATCTAGTTTTGTTGCAATGACATCAAGGGATCCAGCCGTTTCCGCTCACATATATAGACTCATATACTGGTATGTAGACGCAATACAAAGTTCACAATTACACATTTTAAAATTTAATTTTCAGTCACTTGGCGGTATCCGATTGGCTGACATTCGGCATACTTATGTAAGTTCGGTGACAATGTTATTATATTATGGTAGCACCAAGCTGATCTCACGATGGAGACGGAAGGTGGTAACAGCAACTCCTAAACTACACGAGATAAACCCGTCGTGTCTGGGCTCATTGGAACCATCTCAGCGAACGGTTAAAGACTATGCAAAAATATATAGTTGGCAATAGAAGCTGGTACCAATAATCATTTTATTTGTGTAAGAAGTCTGGAACTGTTTTTTTTTTTTGTATTATTCTAAAGACAGCCAGTTTTCGTTACTGGTGTTGATCCTTATATACATAAGTATATTTCGAGACTGATCTGATACTTGACTCTTTCAATATTATTATAATGGGTATCAATGCAATCCCTTCAGCATTGACACTTTTACCTTATCCACTCGTTTGATTTGAATTTTGAGTTGAACTCTAATCCCTTGTAATAAGGGCGATGCCTGGCAGCCAGGGTTGCCACAAACAAGTGAGTGAGTATTGAAATAAATAAATAAATACGTATTTGTGGAAGATCTTACACAAAACTACTTATTCCCAAACAATGAAAGCTTATACAATCGGTACTAGGCAAGGATACTACTAATATAGATTAATAAATACTTAAATACATAGATAACATCCAAGACTCAAGAACTTGTGCTTATTACACAAATAAATGCCCTAATCGGGACTCGAACCCGGGACCACTACTTTCGTAGGCAGGGTTACAACTAACTAGATGAAAGTGGTCATCAATATTATACCAAAGCAACATTTTTGAAGATCATATTGTACGTACTCTAGCCGAGCCGCACAATAAATCACAGAAGAATTATGATCCTGGATAGCTGGTTCGATTCCTGACGTAACTACAGCCCTCAGGGCCTAAATTAGCCACAATTAAAGACATTCGGGTTCAAAAAATCTACGGCTCCAAATTGCCCTGATTTCGTTTTATTCAGTTTGATGATAGAGGGCATGATGGATGATTTGATATGTGGACTTATAAAAATGAAATAAAAGTTATTGTTTTTTTGTAAAATGCTCAAAAATATTTTGGAACAAAGGCAGCAGAAATATAAATGAAAAAAAAAAATTATTGCCGTCGAAGCCGTGGACTGCTGAAGAGGTACCAAGAGTGGAAAGAAAATGCAAAAATATGTGTAAAAATGTACTGTATTTTAGAAGACATGTTTAGAGTATTATGTAAAAAAGGAAAAAGATCATTGTCTAGCTACAGAAACCGTTCACTTGTCAATATCATAAGTAATTAAATTACAATAATTACCAGATCCTATCTCGTTCCTAAAACTTATAACAATATACCGTTAGATATTAGGAAAAGCACCAGCAAAAATGTCTTTAAATCGAAAATAAAACAGTTTATGTTAAAAGAATTAGAAAATAAAATATACTTAATTAGTTAACATAGTCAGAATAGTTTATATACTTAACTAAATATAGCTTGCTTAAAACAGTAATGTAAGGAAAGGGAGCTTATTTCTGCCAACAAACTGTTATACAGTTTGGCGGAAGTTAAAGAAATTGTTAAAGAGTACTGTTTTTTTGTGAATAAACGCTTAATTTTTTTTTTTTTAAATAATGTTTTTAGGTTTCCGTACCGGAAACGTATAACGTATACGTATAGGAAAAAACGGAACCCTTATAGGATCACTTTGTTGTCCGTTCGTCCGTCCATCTGTCTGTCAAGACCCTTTTTCTCAAGAACGCGTGGAGGTATCAAGCTGGAATATATATCAAATACTCAGGTCTACTCTCCCTTAGAGCTGTGAAAAAATCAAACTTCTAAGCCTTCTAAGCCAACGCAATCAAAAGATACAGCCGTTTATGCCGCAAATTTCCGCAAATTTTCGACACTCGCAAGGGTATCAAAACCTACTGGGTACTTCCCGTGAACTCAGAATCTTGAAATTTGGTACGAAGCAACGTTTTATATCACAGACAAAGGAAAAATTGCGAAAGCATAAAAATTTAGTTACATCATATAATAAAAATATTTTTTACGGAACCCTCGGTGCGCGAGTCCGACTCGCACTTGGCCAGTTTTTTAAGCTGCTAACATTATCTTACTGAAATGGTTAGTAAAATCGTGGAACAAACTCGGAAGGGTGTACTCGTACAATTCAGGCTATCACCAATATTATACAGGGTGATTTTGGGGTCGAGATCCGATTTTTTTTTTTTTTATTTAAATTGGGATTGCTCTTGGCCAGCATCTAGCCAGGGGGCAAAGATGAGGAATGATTGTACATGGTCAAGAATTCAAAGTAGACAAAATGACAGTTGGTATGACGGTTTATAATTCAAATAATTCTCTTTGTCATCAAATTCTAATGGAAAATAATACTTTTTCATACAACTTGGTCACCCTACCCCACTGTCAACTCTCCATACTATCCGTTAAAGAGAGAAGGGTAACCATGATTTTTGAGATTTTGTATTTTTGTCATCAAAATAAATTAAAAAAGAAATACGTTTGTTTCGTGTCACTACAATTTTTTTGAAATGGCTAACAGATACCAAGTCGTAAAACTTATTCTTGATCCACGACCCCGAAATCACCCTGTATATGTATTTCCCTATCTATAATCGCACAATATATTTCAATCCGCTTTTTGGACCAAAATTATCTTTGAATTGTTCCACGGGAAATAGTTGACAATATAACTACTACCAATGTAAGTATTGTAGAATAATTAGGATAGACCCTTTATTTAAAAAAAAAGTTAATAAATGTTTGATAAAAAAAAATGTGAACTATAAAATCACGTAATTGATAGAGTCAGGCGTTACTTTGCGGAAGTCCATGACAAGCTTCTTGAACAATATTTCTTTGCTATTCCGCTAAAAAACGTGTAGGTCTATTAGTGTTTATGTATCCACTTGCGTATTTTTGCATGCGGTTAATAATGCGCCCACCCTCCCTCCGCTCGCACAAACATGCAAATAAATACAAACACACAGAAAACACAATACCTCGACACGTGTTTCGCCTCCCTACGAGGCATCATCAGGAGATGCTGGCAGGAGATGCTGCATGCGCCACGTCCACCGAGCAAAAAAACTCGAGTTTTTGCTCGGTGCTCGGCTCACTACCAACTAAGCCAAAGTGGTGGTGGTGGTGGATAAAATCACTCTATAAGGATGATTCACAGTAGACCGCTCCATGTCCGGGCCGGAGGGTTTTAATTCCGATCAGGGCATTTTTTGTGTATTTTTCGCGAATATTGTTCCTGAGTCTTGGATGTTTCCTATGTATTTAAATATGTACATACCCATAGTTACATGCTTTGCTCAATTTAGGTCTAAGTCGATTTGTGTAAGATTATCCCCCAATATTTATTTTATTTTATTTTATAGACCATAGAGCATAGAGTTTTCACCGACTTATTATTGGTGTCATTGTATATGAGTCAGCGACTATGTAAATGACATATAAAAGTACGGGAGTAGAAAATAGTTATTTGTTATACAAGGGTGCAAAGTTGTATTTTAACCGTGAGTGTGGAATTGAAACACGAGCCAGCGAAAGGATTCTATAGTTGAAGTTGGTTCTAAAATAGAATCCTGAGCGTAGCGAGTGTTTCAACACACGAGAAGTAAAATACAACTTTGCACCCGTGTGTAACACAAAACTTTTTTCCTTCAGGAAAGTGCAACATGCAAAACAACACAGTTCCACAGGCATGATTTTCATCACTGGAATCACTGATTTTTTTACGATATTATAACAGAAAACTCTGGAAGTTGTGTATAATAACTACGTCAATCGAAGTCGGTCACAAGTTGTGTTTATTTTAGTTTTTTTACCAAATCCAATTTATTTAATACTCAGTACAAAATTTTAACATGCAATTTTTATCCGCAATGCAGGCTTCGTCAGGTGGGTACAACTATAAATCAGCAACAGGCGTCGTCACACACAACAATAAAGCAATCCGCACCAGGCTTCGTCAACTAACCTGAACTTATCAACTAAATAGGACCACTCCGAACCGTAGCTGGCTCAAAAGTACCCATTATGCTAGCAGCATTACCGCGCTGTATAGCCAACGAAATCTGTTGAACCAGATACGATCCGGAGCGCGGATCACAGCCCCTCTCCCTAAGCCGGCGACCCAAATCCTTGATAAAGGTTTTGGCCTCCATCCCCCAAGGACCCGCAGTCTCCACCGCAATCGGCACGAAATCGTACAATGGTTCCAGGGCACTGTACTTCGAATGCTTAAGCCTAGCCGCATGCTCAGCGGCCGACCCAGCAGCCCTGACCGTATTGTTCAGGTGGGACGGTGCAAACGTACTGACGCACGTAGCGTCCCACAAGAGACACCGACCCTTCTGCCACGGAACCAGTGTTAGGCCATCAGGCCTCTTGCCATCAGTGCGACACAACCCCGGAGGCTCCAAGACACAGGGAATGTTAGCCGACACCAAAGCCCGACGAACTGCATCATTGATTCTGTGATGCCTAGAAAACCGCCCCGCACACCTCTGACAGCTAAGGCCATGGTGGCCGTCCTCCTCGACCATGACCCCGCAAATGCACCGATGTCGCTCACAAACTTTACACCCCAAACGCAAGGCAACTGCGATTCTCAACGAGTCATCATCAAGCAGTGTACCTAGCTGTGGTGATGGCAAAGCCTGCAGCCACGCTCCTGATTCGGGCCTAGTCGCAGCCTTGAGACGCGCTAAGTTGGATCCCGCCGCACCGCCTAGCAAAGTTGCACAAATATTCCTGCACAAAATATCATCCCATAATCTCTGGGAAACAAGGTTATCAGGACGCTCATTACTCTGGCAAATAGTGGACCACTCTGAAAAAGCTCCCGCCACAAACGGTATTTGGGGATCGCCGCCATTACAAGACAATATGCGAGCGACGAGTCCCAAAGTCCCGTGAGCTGAGGCAAGGAATGCTACCACACCAACCTCTCGACACCGACGTATACCCAGTCCGCCATGGCGAACTGGAAGAGAAGCCTGGCACCACTGTGACTCGTTAAGGTGCACATTCAAAATGGTCTCTAAAGACAATTTAAGCGTATCGTCCAACCTTGTTACATCGTCCCTAAATAGCCAGGTGGGAGCCAGGTTATTTTAGTTGACATTGACAATGATGACATTTCTGACGATGCGTTTTGAAATTGCATCGACTCAACTTGTGCGTTTACAATTATACTCAATATCATTATTAAAAAGATGTTCGTTAAAGAATTTTTTTAAGGTTTACGACTTAAATCATTAAATAAAGCTAAATTTGGTATTTTTTATTAAATTCTCAAACCATTTATTTAATGATAATTGATATCAAACGAACCATTATTATGAGCGTTTTACGTTTTGGTATCTGTCAAAAGCTACTCAAACACGCTCCAAGGTCAAATTACTTTCCCCACTTGTGGATAAAATGCGTTTTTACCCGCTTGTATCAAAGGATAAAAGACGGCTTTCCGAGCTAGTGAGGAGAAAAAGCCATATCGCCACATCTTAGGGTGGTCTCGTCAACTTTATAAGTATACTATTTGTGACCATTTTTAAATCGATTGTAAGAAGCTGCCCTTTGTCATAACATTCACGTCAATTTTGGCTCAACAAGGTTACATTTATCTTCTTTTTCTAATGCTATCATGTCTCTCGTCTGTAATTATGTCCGTGGACATTTTTTATGTATTCAAAGTAAGTCTTTCATGCATCTTGTGTGCGCTCGGCTCAGGTGGTTACAGCTAATAACGCTTGGTGCACTCAGAGCGACTCGGGCCCAGATAAATAAATATATCAGTGGACAATCTTGCACAAATCAAACTAGAACAAGAATGCTTGTGTTATGGGCACTAGACGACGATATTTTTGATACATATAAATACTTTAAATACATAGAAAACATCCAAGAGTCTGAAACAGATATGTTTTAGCTCTTGTTGTTAAACGGATAGACTTATAAAATTGCATATTTTCTCTGTCTAAATTAGACTGTGCCAACTGCCCACATACAAACTACTAAACGCAAAATAAAGTTGGTTATAGACGCCAGATGGGCTCTTATGGCAAGTTACACATGGCCAAAAGGTATACTAATTCTTATTCTTGTTTATCCGTTTACTGTCTGCTGGCGTACCTATAGAGCTCGAACCATTTCCCTCCATTTGCTCTGGTCTTGAGCAGTTTGAGTTACTTCCTCCCATTTCATTCCTCGCCTCGATCGACGGAACGCTGCCAAGTTGTTTTGGGGCGACCTTTCCTCCGCTTGCAAGATCTGCCAATTCAGGGACTTCGTGGGTAAGTGGAAATCCAGTTTCCGAAAGATATGACCATTCCAGTGCCATTTCCGTATCTGTATTTCTTTTTGTGGTGGGTAAAAATTATAATATTCACAAAACGATTTATGGATGCTACGATAAGTTTTAATTTATATAAAAATATAAGTACCACTCTTATCAGACTGATGAATTTGTTAAGGGTCGTGCGCTGGATGCGGGTGGCGCGGGACCGGTCATTGTGGAAGTCTTTGGGGGAGGCTATGTCCAGCAGTGGACGTCTTTCGGCTGACATGATGATAATGATAAGTACCACTAATGTAATGAGCGAGAAAAGCCAAACTTACCAAATACTGAAAAAACACTTTTCAATAAAAACCAATTTTTTGTGTGACCAAATCGAAGCGCAAGGGCACTACCTACCTTTTCTCGAAGTGTTCCGTCATTTTTTTGAATCCTCATAAAGTTGGTTTCCGATGTACCAGATAGTTCATATTCTCAGGATATTATGTCAATAATAGACTTATTAAACATACAAAGTATCAATTGAATAACTCTAATACTTTAGATTTTATTGATATCTAAAATACACCGATTTCTTTACTGACACACTGAACTGATAATTAAAATGTTTGGCTACTTCCTGAAGTGCTAGAAAGTTGAGATTTGGTATGTAATCTAAGTTTAGTATACAACCAAAAAAAATTATAAACTTATAACTTTCGCCCCCCATCCCCTAAAATGGGGGGTGGAAGTATATATGAGACTTTCACCAATTTTATGAATTAGGACATGAAAGTTTACACGGGACTGTAGACAGTAACTAAAAACCTATTAATAAGTACTTACAAGAACCTCCGCCTTACAAAAAGAACTGAAATCCCACCAAAAACATTTCATGTAAAATATTGCCAAGACAACCACCATTTATTTATTTATTTAATCATATATATAGTATAAGCTTACAGTATTAAAACCAAGACGCTCACATGTTACTTCAACAAATTCTACATATCAGTAAATATGTATGGCTTGGCTGTTTCGTTACTTACTTCAGATCAGAAACTAAATATTCGCATCACCTCCACGACGGTAGCGAAACGACGAAGCCATACATATTTACTGATATGTAGAATTTGTTTACATATTTACTGATAGGTAGAATTTAGGGTCGGTAGAGTTAGGCCGTGTAGATTCAGAAGCTTGGCTCTACATGAGATCTGATATCTTTTTCACAGGGCAAACCTTATGTGGTCGTCTTGGCAACATTTTACATGAAATGTTTTTGGTGGTTGAAAGTATTCTGAAGGCGTACAGTGGTACAATGCACTATAGTTTCTTAGTCCGAGTTGCGTGCTGGCGTTGCGTGCTGGCGCTCAATTACCCGCATGCTAGGCCGGCGGCCATTTTTGTTTGCGTTTCTTTTATTCTCTTGTGTGAAATGCGGTTCGGGTTGTATGTAAATGTAAACACTTTATTACGGTACATAGGTTGGGCAGCTTATATAGTGCCTTCGCCAAAAAAAGAAACGTTTTTTTTTCAATTATGCCTTTATTATTGTATTTTTTCGGCGAATTATATGTTTTTCTCACGCAGAATTACGAGGTCTTGTGATTTTCATAGGAAAATAAAATGCCTGATTTTTTGTTATATTGATTTACTTTGTATGGTGCTCGTAGTACCTAACATAAAAGAAAGTTTCAAAATTACATTGAAATTTTTGGGCCTTTTTTTCTTTTCACAGTAAATACGAGGTGTTTAAAAGAAATGCTCAAATTGCCGTGCGTTTTTCGTAAAAGTCAAACTTAAGAGTCCGCAGGTATCTCGGTTCTCCATACAAACGTAGTTTCACTTTCATTTTAAAATGGTATGCTGGAATAATTCGAAACTTTGTACACATACTGGGATATATCAAGGTCTGAAATTAGTTTCTATTGCTTGATATTATAATGGAAAAAAATACTGCGATTATTAAGGTTTTAATACAAAACCTAAAAAATCAAAAAATTGCTGTATTTTTTTTCTATTCCAGTTTCTAGCAACAGAAACTAATTTACGACCTAGATATGGCGGATCCCATTGTGTATACAAAGTTTCATGTTATTTCAGCATTTCGCTGTAATTTTCGGCAATTATTAAGGTTTTTTTTTCATACAAGATCCAAAAAACTTAAAAACTCGCAGTATTTTTTTTCTATTGCAATTTCGAGCAATAGAAACTATTTCCCAGCCTAGATATGATGGATCCCATTTTGTATGCAAAGTTTCATGTTATCTCAGGTTATCCTTTGATTTACTTGTTATTTTCTAGAAGTGTTTGATATTTTCTTGACCAAAACACATTTTTAGCCGACTTCAAAAAAGGAGGAGGTTCTCAATTCGTCGGTTATTTTTATTATGTATGTTCACCGATTACTCGGAGACTAGTGGGCCGATTTCAAAAAATATTTTTTGGTTTGAAAGGGTAATTTTTCTAATTGTTCCCATTCTCATCAAGTCTGGATCTGATGACGGGATCTTGGAAAAATTCGAGGGAACTTCTGAAATTATATAGTAGGAAGATCAGAGTGTGAGTACTGAGTATAGAAAAGTTTGGAATCGGAGTTTTTTTGTTAAAAATTTACTTGTAGAGAATGCAACTCAAAAAACTGCATAACACCAAACTATCTGGCACTAGATCAATAGGGTATCGTATGTAATTGGTGGGCTGTAGTTATTACGTATAATAATACGGTGTGAGCCTAATTTATTGCTATCGGGTCTTTGATTGATCAGTGATGAATCCGTGATGATACGGACGAGTGGAGTCGAATTAGGTTGGTAGAAATTTGAATATTAGATAAACTTATCAGCTCGGTATTTAGAAGGGGTGAATAAACGTTTTCAAAGTTAGCAATCTACTATAGTAGTCGGCGGTGAAGAAGTCAATCCTGACACCTGTCATTTCCATACAATTAATAACCTAAAAGTCACTTTGATGTTATAAACTGTATGGAAATTACAGGTGGCAGGATTGACTTCTTAACCGCCCGTCCACTATATAGTTGAAAGTTCAAGTTTAAACTATAGTGGATTGTTAACCAAGAGTTCAAATCCATCCATTCCAGACGTGATATTTGCTCACTATGTTCGAGCAATAATAAGTCGGGGCTGAAATGGGTGGTATCACCAGAGTTAAAAAGTCGCTTTTCATTTACGTGGATACGAAAAAAATGCCATAAGTCAAACACTATTTCTGAATCAGTCAAACCCTATCGAATCCATTTTAAAATGTATGTATGTGTAATATACGAGTGTGTATGGACCATTTTGGCGGGTACTACATGACTGACGTCATAGTGTCTGGTAACGGATCTGAAGGGGCATTGTTTATATGAAACAAAAGAATGCTCACAATTTAGGACGCGCCTGTATTAAACGCAATATTTAACATTTTTAATTTAGTTTTTATTACCAAAATTTACAATATTAAAGGCTAAAATCACGGAGGTAACTGAACAAGCTTCTGCCATTTCCAAATTAAGTAAGTACTTTTATTACTTTTCAACCCACGGGGCGACATGCCTCAATTTCAACTCGCATATATACTACTTTCAGATGAATATGACAAATGAAATTTTTTGAATACACTCCATGTCTTTCCGAAACTGAATTTTAATTGATGCGTTGTCTTATTTTTCGACAGATTTAATGTTTTCCGAATAAAAATTCAGGAATTCGTAAGGATTGAAGACTTTGATTTACAGCCTCGGGCGTGACGGTTATAATGACGTAAGATTTATCAGAAGTGGGATCACTTACGATGTTTCGTGTTAAACAAAGATTTGATACATTGATAAAGTGTTACTTTTTTGTTCAATCTACTTTGTTCTGACGGATCTGTGTGGGAGGTTCTTAGAACTCTTGATTCCGACGCTTGATTTATTTATCGATTTCAAATTTGATCGACATTTATTAAAAATCTTGATGTAGTCCGATTTGTCCTACGATTTTGTTCACATCGTAGGACAAACCGGACAAAAAAATCCGTTTTGTTCTACGATGTGAACAAATCGGACATGAAAATCCGTTTTGTCCTACGATGTGAACAAAACGGACGGAAATAATAAGAAGTTCGTTTTGTCCTACGATTTGTTCAACGAGTAGAACAAAACGAACTGCTAATAGGTATTCTGGTTATGGAATGAGCTCCTTTTCCCGAGGGGCTAGATTATGGGGTTCTTCTAGATAGGATTGATATATTTTTTTAGGGTCGGCAACGCGCATGTGATACACCTGGAACTCCATGTGTCCATAGGCTGTGGTGACCGCTTACCATTAGGCGGGCCATACGCTTGTTTGCCACCAACGTGGTAGTAAAAAAAAAAATAGAACTAGACGAAAAAAAAAGAACTGCTATTAAAATGTGATATGTAATTGTAGAAATGAACTTTGGCCCCGACGGGAATAATTCTATTCTGAGTAAATTGTTAGATCAATGCATGTAGTTTCTCAAAATCAGATGCTAACATTTAGGCTGTGCAAACTATGTAGCTGAGTTGGATATGAGGTGCAGCACCTCTGTCGATGGCCCTGAGGGCCTGAGGGCCCTGAGGGCCCTGTGGGTGAGGGCGGTATAGGTTGCATCAGCCGTGTCTATAATCTAATGTTATCTTTAAACGAGTAATTATTATATATACATTTTAGGGGTCTTGGAAACGGCTACTCTAACGATTTTAATGAATGCTATGTGGGGGCTTTGAAAGCCGCACGATCCCACCATAGCAAAGCATCCACTCCTTGGAATATGACCTAACTAGATGATACGCCGAGCAAAGCGCGGTCTCCCATGTACTTTTGTATTCATTGCTCAACGTTTTTCTATTCGACACTAGATTTCGCTACGTTGACAATAAGAGTTGTTAAGTTAACGTTATGAAACATAAAATATTTAAGTTGAATTACGTGTACAATCGGTTTGCTACTCCACACTAGATGTCGCTGTGGTAATATTCTCATTGCAGTTTGAAACGACGGTGTTACTCTTGCATGAACGAGTCCTTCATCATTGTCCGACAAAGGCGTCGGTGCACTGATTTTTAAAGAAAAAAATACTTACGTCGTAAACTATTGACAAGCTGTCATAATTACAAATTCATGAAAAAATATTTGTTGTGTCAGTGTTGTGTACGTTTTATTTCAGGAATTCCACTAATTGCAAAGATGTAAGTTATCAACTAGATGCAGTGATGACTACAGCTAAGAGCTCAATGTGAGTAGTTGTCCCTGAAAAGTACCCAATAAGTAAGGTAGCACGACCAAGACAGTAAGCTTATACGGCTGGAGGAGAAATTAGTGGTTTGGAATTAGAAGTCGGTAGAGGAAGTACGAGTAAACTACTTTGGATAGCAAATATGTAAATTCGTCACTGTTCAACAAACATGAGACCAACCAGTTTCATCATCATCATTTTATCAGCCGAAGGACGTCCACTGCTGGACAAAGGCCTATCGAAAAGAGTGCCAGTGACCGGTGGACTCCCATGACGTTTATCAGGTCATCATTACACCTTGGGTTGGGGGGCCGTTTGAATTTGAATTTGAATTTGTCTTTTTTGGACATATTTCGTGGAGTTTTATTCATATTTCTGTATTATTTGAAGATAAACGCTTTAAAATTCAGTTGCTAGATTTGCCCGTAAACAACGTTGCAAATTAATAAAAATCCAAATGTAAAAATTCAGTTTTTAGATTTATCCCTTTGTATACACACAACGACCTAGTTGGATGCCAGATTTCACCATTCTAGGTCACCCGGAAGTCACCATCATGTCAGCCGAAGGACGTCCACTTGCCACACGCACACACACCCCCCCCAAAGACTTGCACAATGACCGGTCCTGCGCCACTCTCATCCAGCGGACTTCCGCGACCTTTACCAGGTCATCAGTCCATCGTGTGGGGGAAGTAGTCAAACATTTCAATGTGACAGAGTGAGTCAGTCAATCAGCCATTCGGTATAAATATAGTAATTTTTGGAAGTCATAATCTCCTGGACGGTAAGAGTTTTTACTGAAATTCAGGATTTGGTAATAGGAAGAAGGTCTTATAAGTATAAGTCGTGGGAAGTTGTGTGTAGGTCAAGTAGCATTTTAAATTATAGAGAGGTCAAAAAGTGGCCCGATATGGTCCGTGTGATGTGGTCACACTAACGGCTACCCTGTCTGGCTTTGCAAACTTGAAGTACTTAGTCTGTTTTCTTTTTGTGACCTGCGGCACATAATAGTATTACATCCTGCGGCCTCAATTATTAGTATGCTTTATTGTATCGAATTAAATTTGTAAATAGCTCTTATTTACGGAAACCTTATTAACAACAACAGGATTTTTAGGGTTCCAACGCCAAAATGACAAAAGCTGAATCCTTATACTTTCGTCAAGCCCGTCTATCTGTCTATCTGTTCTGTCTGTCTTTATAAGGTGTACGAGTATTTAAATACAATTTGTAATGTAGGTGTATTATATATTATATCGGCCACTACATTGTTATATATTGAAATTACTAAAAAAAAATCTTGAACCGCCAATGCAACGCAAAAGAGGGGTGTTATAAGTTTAACATGTGTATCTGTACTATCTGTGTATATGTGTCTGTCTGTGGCACCATAGCTCTTTAACAGATGATCCGATTCGAGTGCGGTTTTTAGGGTTCCATACGGTACATCAAAAGGAAAAAACGGAACCTTTATAAGATCACTTGTGCGTCTGTCTCTCTGTCTGTCCATTCGTCTGTCACAGCCAATTTGCTCCGAAACAACTAGACCGATTGTATTGAATTTGGTACGATATCTTGTTGGTGACAATGGTTGTGGTCGAATTTAATGTTTCAAGTAAATGTTTCTAGACCAACGTATAATCTAAATCACACAATTTTTTCTATGGAACTCAAAACTACTCGTAAGAAAATACTTTAGTGACCTATAATGAAAATTAACCAATCACGTGACGCCGTTAGTCAACTTCAATAAAACTGTCTAATCACGTGTCGCAGTCGTAGTCGTACGCGGCACGGTGGGCTGAAAAATGGTTTTGAAGTTATTTAAGAAAATAGACCCTTCTCCCATTGAAAAAACACATGAAATCGTTCTATGTATACATATAGATTACAGGAAAACTCTATAAGTCTAACGGTTTTTGAATTATCGCTGAAAAACTGCCTTGCCCCAACAAAAGGCCTTAACTGCCGTAAATTTCTAATGAAGACATGACCTTTTTTAATACGAAGTGCAGGATAGTGGTTTTAAAATATAGAGCAGTAGTACTAGCTATGGAACCCTTCATTGCGTGTGGCCTGACACGCACTTGGCCAGTTTTTATTTATATTTGAAAACAGGTTTTCTAGCGATAGGTCTTAGGCGATATTTTAAATATAAGACGATATTTTAAAGCCGCATAATGTCACGGGTGGACATTTACAGAACCCTACATTACGCGTACTTTTAATTCACAGTATATAATAGTGGTTTTAAATTAGGACTAGTAGGTACGGAACCCTTTATTGTGCATGAAGTATTAATAGCATGCATGGCTTGATGGGCTGTTTAGCATAGTTGGTAGTGACACTGGCTCCGAAGCTAGAGGTCCCGGGTTCGAATCCCGGCCAGGGCATTATTTGTGCATTTAGCATGGAGTCTGTACTTGGTTCTTGGATGTTTTCTATGTATTTAAGTATCATCATCATCATCATATCAGCCAAAGGACGTCCTCTGCTGGACGTAGGCCTCCCCCAATTTCATGGGGGGTAAATGCCATAAGCTCCATGTATTTAAGTATGTATTTACCTATATAAGTAAGTATATCATCGTCTAGTACCCATAGTACAAGCTTTGCTTAGCTTTGCTTACTTGTCATTAGCTGTCAAATTTACTATTGACCGCTACCGCAGGCCGCGCCAGTGTCATTCAGGCCTTATACGCCTGGCGGCTAACCATAAACAATCTCTTTAATTTGGGCGGGTAATCGTTTATCTACTATTTGACATGACGTGAATATGACATTGAAGCAAATAATGAAGCAAATATATGACAACAAGGACAACAACTCTATATCCCGCTCTGTCGCCCTTATTTCATTTAGTATCTGACCATCTCGCTCGGTAGCGGTATTATTATTTGACGTCTTCTCTGGGGTACTTTGAGTTTGAACCTAAAATAGCACTTTCAAAACGTCTTTGCAAGAAGGTTTACTTACACTAATGACAATTTTGTATATTTTTTTTTGTTTGTTTTTGCTGTTTGGCGTGCAACAGCCACACAGAATGATCGGATTGACTCCAAATCAAACGGAGTCGGTGGTCATCATTTTGGTGGCGAGGGTGCCGGTTGATGTCGCAGCATGTAAAACGCGCCTGAAGAGTTATATGTTGTTTATAAGTCACGTAACTATATACAACTTAAATATTAAATCTACACAAATCTTCGGACAGAATATCATGTGCTTTTTTTGTTACATAAATTAACAGCCAAAGACTGTCAACCATTAAGGAGGCAGCAGTCGGACTTTTTGAATGTTCTAAAAACAAAAACTTGACGGCAGCTAATGACATTCTTTTTCAGGTAAAATCGGCGATGAAAGCTTGCGTCGAAAATATGTAATAAGTAAAAATGTAATGTAAGGTTTTACAAGAATCACAAATAAATAGCGTTGACGCTGATGCCGATGAAGGTACATAATCTCGATGTAGATTAGATTTATTTCCAAAAGGTAAGTACTGAATTACAAGTTAAGTTTGTTTAAAAAGATTTTGGTAGAAATAGTTCTATGCGAGAACAAAGAAACAATTACAACTATTACAATTTGGAATTGACGTATCAGCCCTCATACGTCCCACTGCTGGGGACAGGCCTCCTCTCATAGACGAGAAGGAATGGTTAGTAGTTCCCACACGGCCCCACTGCAGGTTCGGGATTTCACTCACGGTGTTCTTCCACATAAGTATCATCAACTTAAATAACGGTGACTATCAAATGTGATATAAGCAAAGGTAGCCCAGGTGTTTGAGCATGCAGCTGTCAAGCGGCGCTCGTGGTAAGAAATGTTCGAATCCCGCCTCGTGCCAATTGGAGTTTTACGAACTTATATTTGGTGAAATGAATGCAATAGGGTCCTTAGGAGGTGTTCAATAGCAGATTTGCTTGTTAATAACGTTAAGGATATACTTTCTTCAAAATAAAAATACATTTGCTATAGTAAACTGATACCATTGGTAGTAGCTACGAACTAAGAATAAAGAAACTATTTGAACAGGAACTTTAATTGTTAATTTATTCTTTCAGGAACTCTGTAAATATAAATGATTAAGATTGACCAGGTGCTAAGTGCCATAATACAAATGCGGCCTCCGCTCAAAAACTTGTCTTTCCCCGCTGTTAAGAGTACATGATCACTAATTGTAGAAGATTTTTTTCATGAGCTGACATCATTACTAAGGTAAGGTAGTCTATTTGCAAGTAACGAAATTAGGCTCAGATAATTTTAGAAGAATTGATCACAAATATATTAGGTTCATTACTGTATAATTATTACCAGTCTGTATAGGTACGTTACGACCGTATAAAATGGGCAGGGCTAGTAAAACAGTATGTATGTGTGTGTGGGACAAATCTTGCATCTGAATTCTAGAGCTAGAGTTATCTTCAATAGATTCAGCTGAAATTTGGCAAACTCAAGGAAGCATGGAGACAGAAGTTGGCTATCATCATCATCATCATGTCAGCCGAAAGACGTCCACTGCTGGACATAGGCCTCCCCCAAAGACTTCCACAATGACCGGTCCTGCGCCACCCGCATCCAGCGGACACCCGCGACCTTCACCAGGTCATCAGTCCACCGTGTGGGGGGCCTGCCCACGCTACGCCTTCCGGTACGTGGCCGCCACTCGAGAACCTTTCCGCCCCAACGGCCATCGGTTCTACGTGCTATGTGCCCCGCCCACTGCCACTTAAGTTTAGCGATTCGGAGGGCTATATCGGTCACTTTGGTTCTGCTGCGGATGGCCTCATTCCTGATGCGATCACGCAGAGAAACTCCTAACACCAGAGAATCTCCATTGCTCTTTGGGTGACTTTGAGCCTTCTTATGAGGCCCATAGTAAGCGACCACGTTTCAGTGTCATATGTCATCACTGGCACCACACACTGGTCAAAGACTTTTGTCTTGAGACACTGCGGAATATTGGACGAAAAGATGTGCCGTAGCTTCCCGAACGCTGCCCAGCCGAGTCGGATTCGACGATTAACCTCTTTCTCGAAGTTGGACTTACCTAACTGTAGACGATTACAAGTTGGCTATATTGACATCTAAAATTCAGAAGATAAACCCTTCGTGTTTGAACTCTCCGCAAGTGATAGGGTTCACTTTTTGACACCAAGAAACAAATGCATACACCCCTCACGATCAACAAAGCGCATCCTCGGGCCTGCCTGATGGTAAGCAGACTGAAGGACGCTTGCGACTTCAAAGTTTACGTTGCTTTCCCTTTATACATTTTAGGATTCGTTGTGTTGACTACTAGGTATTGACATAGGACTCTTACTCTCAGCACATCGCGTCCTCCAGAGCTCTGGCCGCCTTGCTTACCAACAGGAACACAACACCACATACCCATTTACAGAGCAATAAGTGTGTACGAGTAGTAGGCTAATATATGAAGATGTAGCAAAGGCGATGAACTATCACAGTTCTCTACTATATCTACTGTTTTCATATAGTTCGATAATTATTATAGGGAATAAATACATAAGGAATCTAAGGAACTCTCAGATATTATAGGCAAGTCGATGGCAATTTCGGTGTTTTCTGCAGTCAATAAATACTCAGCTAGGCACCCTTATAATTTCGCCATGTCCGTCTGTCTGTCTGTCTGTCCGTCTGTCTGTCCGAGGCTTTGCTCTGTGATTGTTAGTGCTAGGATGCTGCAATTTGGCACAGATATATAAATCAATAAAACTGACAAAGTGGTAAAATTAAATCTAAAATAAAATGTTTTAAGGGTATAACTCGCCTACACATGCAGTAGAGAAGATTTTTTTGCTTCAATCCTATGGTGTGGTTTGTTGTTGGTTAATTTTATATGAACTGTTAAGTTATTTTTGACCCCCCGATAGCCATTTACCAAACCGCTTTGAGCTGAAAGCGATACCCATAAAAGAGGTAAGTGTCTCGAAAACACGTTTGGGTAATCTGCTTTTAGAAGCTACCAACAACACGAAGATAAATATTATGATATTTGTTTGAACAAAGTTGTTATCATCATCACCCTATTATGTCCCACTGTTGGACAAATGGGACCGTGGGACGGGCAGCAGCATCCCTGGAGTGCGGTGGAGACACTGCGATCGCCAACCCGCATGCCAAACGTGGTGATTATGGCATTTACCCCCCATGAAATTGGGGAAGGCCTATGTCCAGCAGTGGACGTCCTTGGGCTGATATGGTGGTGGGGATGGTGGTTGGACAAATGCCTGCTTTCACAGTTGAGCAGGAATGAGCAGTAGTCCCTACGCTGACCCGGGTTGCTTGGGATGGGACTTTACATACACCTTTGAATTTCTTCGCTGACTTTTGTAGGTTTCAAAGTACAAATGCCAAAGTAAGTATTGGCACTAAGAATATAAGTAAATGATTAAAAAGTAGTATACGTACAGTTAGCGTCATATAGTACATGTCAGCCAAAGTGGCCAAATAGTTCGATACACCATATATTTTGTATGGTGTTCCGAAGTATTTGGCCCCTTTGGCTGCTACGTACTATATCACGCTGACTGTACCACGCCATGACTGCCCAACAGCATGCCCTGATCATGCAAATAGGAACTTTTACTTGAACATTGCCACACGCAACACATGGAGCTGACCTGGACTACTGTGAGTAGAATATAAGCAATTATATTACTGATTCGGGTGAGATTATCGTGCTTGACGATATGTACTAAGGCCAATTACTTTATTTATTTATTTATTCGGGATGGCGGCTCTGAAGAGCAGCTCATAATGGTGAATTCGACACTTTCAATCTATATAATTATTTAAATTGGCCAGTGAAATGACATGCGGTAGAGTCGCAAGGCCGGTTATGCGACCCCAGAGGCGGCTTGCGACCACCTGGAAGACGTGGTTTTATCAAAGATATTAATATTTTTACAGGCCCCCATAGAAACAGTGACTTGGTTAATTTTTATATAGAGTAGCTGTCGTCGGAATCTTTTCCGTCCCGTAAATTCCGTCACGGATTTCCACTCCGTCATAATATATGAAAGTTTAACTAATATTTTTGTTACTCAATCAAACAAAAACGGCTAAACGAATTTGCACACAGATAGGGCTGTAACCTGAGATAAATACCGATACTGGTTAGTTGATGAGCCGGACAGAAACTAGTCTTTAAATAATAAATAATTTTATATACCATTAGGCTTCTTTCTGCTGCTGCTGCTTGGACAGACGTCCAGGGCTCGGAAACCGGCATTTTTTTTTAAACCGGGGTCATATGTTCGTGTTTTTGTCGTAAGTTTCGTGTTTTAGGAAAAATTCTGGAATTATGTACAATCAAACAAATAAATATACAAATATCAATCATTTAATGGCATAAAATTGAGAACATGTTGGTTTACTTTTTTTTATTAAAAATGGGATTGCTCTTGGCCAGCATCTAGCCAGGGGGCAAATATGAGGCCGACGACGAAGCGAGCTCACCCAGAAGATGCCTATTCACTCGTGCCTTAAAAAGGTCCAGGTTATATGAACTCGGAAATACAGACGCCGGCAGAGAATTCCAAACCTTAGAAGTGCGCATGCGCTTTACGACAGATAAATACATATTTTTTTTTTTATTTGTTGTAACGTGTAATTTTGTGATATATGTAGTAGCAATAGCTTTTCTCAATATTATCGTGATACTAAAAATATTCACGCATGTGCCTAAGGTAAGCAATTTTAAAATACTTCTAGTATATTGTAATCTCTATTTGCTAGTAAGCTTCGTGCAGTTTAACACCAGACCTAGCCATTAGTTTAGCTGTGTTTAACCGACTAAAATTTTCATTTCGTCTTTGTCTTTAAATAATTTTATTTTATTTATTATAAATTATGTACAAGCTCCCCCTTGACTTGGCCCAGCAGTAGGGCTGCCTGACTGACAACCTTAGAAAAAAAGTAAATATGTTCAGCGATGATTCTTTGCTATATTGTTCGGTTTATAACCGACTTCAAAAAAGGAGGAAGCCCTATGTTTCACTCACTGTATGCATTTTTAACCACGACGGAACGGCTAAGATATATATGCGTTCAGGGTCAGAGGTTGTATGTTTGTTTGTTTGTGCAATATCTCCAAAACGGCTTGACCGCTTTGGATACAGTTTTATGCAATGAATTACTGGTTCATTCGGGACGAACTTCAAATAATAAATGTTACAACGATAACAAATAAATGTTACAAAGATAACTCACCAGGGGCTCTGAAGTTAAATTTTCGCTTGAAAGTTCGTTTGAGCGCATTTTCTCTGGAACTGCCTGACCAGTGACAATTTTGATAGGGCTTAGTGAAGATTACAAGATCTGATGATAGAGCACAAAAACATAGTTGAGAATGTACAGATGTAAGGTATATTTTTGTCTGTTTTTGGGCCCTTTTGTTTATGTTTGGTTAGAAACCGTTCTTAATGAACTTCTGAGAGTCTGATGATGAAGTAGAACAACATCACAAAATACCGTTCGAAGAAACATAGCTACTTAACCGCTTTTGGGCTCTTTACATTGTGTTTGCTGAGTAGCTTCTGTACAATGGTCTGCTGAAGTTCTGATGATGGATCAGAATAATATTAAAGGGAATCTTGTTAAGGGGTAATTATTTAGTGAACCATGTTTAAACTTTAGGACTAGTACGATTTGTGTATAAAAATTCCCCAATATAAAAAAAAAAACTGTATTGTTAGTATTTATTAAGAAGCCTCTTCATATGAACTGCTGAAGGCCTAAAGAGCAGAACAGCATCATAGGGATTTTTGTGAAGGCAGTGTTGGGATTCTTTTTTTGCTAGCTTTTACGGAAACGACTGCCATCTGAATTCCCAACACAAGAGGGAAACTATACATTATTGGGATTAGGCTTCTAAAGAGATTCGGCAACTTGACTGTTAGAAGTTCTCAAGCCACCCGAAGGCCTCTAACTTAGCTTAACGACTGCTGTCATTAGATCATTGGCTTACGAGTAACGTGCCTTCTAAAGCAAGCTTAGTTAAACACTCAAAGCGGTCGTTTATCCAAGAGTTGACCTGTGCCGACGTAACCTCGCATACTGCACGCGGTATGCAGGCGATAAATGTGACACTGTATTTCTGTTAACTTTTCAGACTTAAGTCATTGGAGCGGGCAAAATGAAAGTTGGCATCAGTTATTTTGGGTTCATAACTCAAAGTGCCGGCCACCGAATCAAAACACTTCCAAACTGTTGTGTGAACCATTCGAAGCATTTCATACAGTGGAAACGATACGACTGAATAGTATAGTACGATACTGCTACGATGTGCTAAGAATATATAAAATTTCAGCTGAAGGACTAGTTATGTATGTATGTACGGATGTAAAATTATTTATTGTTCATGAGTGAAACATAACAATAAAACAATAATTACAAGGATAGTTGACATATGTACAAAGGCGAGCATAAGCATAAGCTTAAGCAATTAAGAGTTTAAGTTACAATGGCTATGAACTTATTTAAAGAAAAGTTGCTTTAGTTACCCGCCCAAACTTGATTTAATTTTTAGCTTATCAGTAAGTTATCCATGTGACTTATATCCCACTAGATTACGAAGGGATAGGTACATTTAGTTTTGCATTCATAATAAGCACGAAGCGGATATTGGGATTTTATGAGAAGTAAAGAACAGTGGACTGCCATCTCGCTCATATTTGGAGCACCTCAGCTAGGGAAGCAGCTCCACCTAACAGTAGACCGCAGCCATAATGTTATAACTCCTTGTTTTTAACCAACTAAAAAGAGGTTTTAATTTTCGCGTATGTTTTTTATGTATGATGTTCGCCGGTTTCTTTGCATCTGATGATTAGATCATAGGAAAATCGAGGGCAACTCTCAAACTTTATAGGCATTTACTATCTGTTTCATATGTTTTACTATCTGTTTTATTTGTTTTCTAAAGCTATTCAAGTATTTGCATCTGGTAATCGCCATCTGATGTTCATGAGCTGGTGAAGATACAACTCCTTTACGGTTAGGAGATGGAGGATAATTCTCGAGTTAAATATTAAAGGTATTACGTATAAATCGATACCTTTATTCTTTCAGGTTATTCAGGAGAGCTGATCATTATGATCATCATCATCCTAGCGTTATCCCAGTACAGTTGCATCCTGAACGATTCCCGCTGTCCGCTACCTAATCCCAAGAATTAGTCTAGGCACTAGGTTTTACGAAAGCGACTGCCATCGGACCTTTCAACCCAAGGGGGAGACTAGACCTTATTGGGATGAGGCTTGTCAAGTGAGTGGGCAACTTGACTGTTGGAAGTTGGCATCTAACTTGGCTTACAAAGAAGGGAGCGCTCAGTTAGTAACCACTCAAAGCGGGCACCTATCCAAGAACTGACCCCAGCCAACCTTAACCTCCGGCATACCGCACGCGGTACGCGGCCGCTGCTGCGGGCGACGAGCGCTCCTCATGTCATTCAGGTGAGCTGATGATGGACGGTAAAACTCCTTAACGGTTAGGAGTAAGAGGATGATTCTTTAAATATCATAAATATGCACATAATAATAGGCCATTAGCCGTATTCGTTCAAGTCATTCAGGTTAGCTGATGATGGAAGGTAACTCTAAAACAGGAGTTAGATGATGCGGAAAGTACGATTTTTGACACTACATGCAAAAAAAAACAAATTAAAAATCCCTACCTATAAATAAGTTAGAATTCGGTGCCTAGGCTTGCGTGTAGATGTATTTTATTTTTTACCGACTTCAATAGAAGGAAGGAGGAGGTACTCAGTTCGTATGCATGTTTGCTTGTTTTTTATGTATGTATGTATGTTCCCCGATTACTCTTGACCACATTGGCCGATTTTGATAATTCTTTTTTTCTTTCATAGCAGGTACCCTGGCATTGAACCTCAGATCATAGAAAGAAATAGATGTGACATGGTCAAGACATGGTCGCCGTGACATGGTCAAGAAGAAGTTTAAGTGATAAAATATGAAAAAGCGTGATATTTTCTGCGAGCTGTACATTGAAAGATTTGTACAATAATCACCCCGTATCGCGCTAAGCCACGGCGCAATGTATCATGCCGCTGTAGCTTTGGTCGCTGCGTAAATTATTTAGTGGTGCGCAGTCGCCGGCCCACTGTTAGGCTCCGCCCGACTAGAGTGGTGCCGGTCAAAATTGCAATTTATGCGTCATCGATAAAATAGGAATAGAATGTCGAACTAGTCATTTAATATCAACGGTAAATTCACAAATCAATATTTAATAAACATAACTTTGTTCCAAAAGACTGCAGACCAACTTCCAAATTGATCTTATTACCCAACTTTGATAGAAGAAAGAAGGTTCTCACTGTTCTCAGTTCGTATTAATGTTTTTTTTTATGTATGTACCGCTATAATGCTTTACTATGTAATACAACTTTGGTGATTATATGAACACCATCTAAACTTGTTTTAATGATTTTTTTTATGTATGTACCGCTATAATGCTTTACTATGTTATACAACTTTGGTGATTATATGAACACCATAAAATTTCAATAGTCATCAATATCTTAACATAATAATTTAGAGATCGATGTCGATAAAACATCATTTAACGTTTGTCTCCCTCTAGTGTTCATTGCCTTTTTTTGAGGGGTGCGTAAAGCCAAGCGCAGCGCTTGTTTGCATGATGTCGTAAACTCGGCGGCACCGCCCGAGGTTTTGTTTTTACACGGTTCAATGTGTGTGTTTGTGTGTGGACTTGGTGGGAGAAAACTGGGGACATTGGTTTTCGTTGAAAGGAAGCAGTAGGGCACTTCTCTCTTTTTTATGTTCTGAGCATTGAACCCATATAAATTTGGTGAAGGTCTAATGATGGGATCTAGGAGGAATCGTGGGAAATCCTCGAATTTGATAGGCACGCATATGCCGATTTCGGTATTTTCTGTAGGTAACCAAGCATGTGATTATTACCAAACTTGTGATTATTTTGGAGTCACAAGTATCCATCCATCCCTCCATAGGTTTCGGCGACGACGTCTTTTTTTTTTCAAGATTCAAAGAGTTTATTTGTCCATCATAGGTAATAACAAGGTGTTAACAATTTTTCGTATAACTATGTCAAAATCATACACGTCTTGGAGTTTGAATTTATGGATCAATGTCTGTTGCACTAATGCGAGACGGATAGACTTCAAAGTATGCCAACCCAACGCCAACAGAGATGTACGTCAGTTTGTTTTAGGTCTACCGATTAATTCCGTTTAGGCGGACAGGGACCTGCCGCGTTCCACGTCTGAACTGAACGATAGAGTTCCGTTGTCCCGTCCTTCTTCCGTTAAAATCAAGACTCTTCAAGATGGCACCTTATTTCTAGAACCTACTGTTTGCCATCGTATTGTAGCTTTGTCCTATCAATAATTGGTCCTGCCATTAGTTAATAATCGACTAGTAATGTATTAATGATACTTTTAACATATTCTTAGTACAAATAAAGATTATGATTATAACCCGTAACTTTTTTATATCACTGAATTGTTTAATAATGGTACGCATTATAATTTGTTTAATAAAGTTTTCTTGGAGATTATTCTATATTATAAACGTTTTATTGTAGTAAAGGCTTGTTTCTATACTTTCTGTTATGCGGAGTTTATATGGTGGCGATAACGCGATTATCATTCCCTTTGTTATTACAGATAGTAAACGCGCTGCACACGACTTGCGATTGTTGGCCCCCGAAAACCCAATTTAATTGAAATCTTTTGAGCAGTTTCCAAAATCCCGATATAAAGAATTGCCCGTTTAAACGTACAAGATACGTTTTGTCTACCACGGAACGTTGTTATATACGGGTATACCTATGTTACTATCCTTGTAACTAGGATACCACCTGGTATTCACGGGCGAGAAAATGCTTTTCTGTTAATACATTACATAATGGTAAAATGTCTACATTTCGCGTATTCCCAGTAGTCCCGTCGAAGAAGTTCCGTGGTGGAACTAATAGAGATTTTTTCCCAATAGTTCTGTAAACGGTAGAAAGGGGTAGTTAGGTATTCTGTATGACGACGAGCGAAGCGGAGTGTTAGTAGAACTGCGACCCTACAACGCGTGAGCCGAGCGAGCGAAGCGACCGTGCCGCTGTAGCGGCCCGCGAAGCGCCACAACCGAACATTGGAACGGAACTATCGGAAAAAAGTCTCTCTAGTTCCGCCACGTAACTACTTCGATTGGACTAATGAGAATAAATGCGTATAACAACCTCTGTGGCACGGGCAAAATAATAAGTGGAAATCACCTTTGTGAAATAGAATCATGAAATTCCAAACTCCATCATCCCTACCGCACTTACTTTAACTCGAGCGACAGGGATGAATCCATCAAATTGCAATTTTTGCGATAAAACCGCTGACATGTGATTTCCCTGGATTATATTTAGCTTCCTCATGCTTGCCGATGTTAGACCAACATATAAACCCCGCATTATAGGTTTAGGAAACTACTAGGTCTAAATAAAAATATTGAACCCTTTGAACGCCAAGAGCAACTAAAGAACGAAGATGTTGCATGTTGTCGTGCCTTCGGCTACGCTACCAGTCGCCGTCCTTTACACTAGGGTTCAAATTAAATCTTATGGACAGTTAGTTGGCGTTTAACGCATTCACTGCCAGCAACTACTTTCATCTAGTGCTCTGAACGCGTCTGTGAGTTCATATAATTTATCTTGATTCGCCCAGTGCCTTCAACGCATATGCAAGTTGTATTCATTTTGCAATGTTACACATGTCATTATCTTATCCTGAACTCATATGTGTGTTTGAGGCACTGGGTATATACTTGATTAAACTCTCATGTGCATTTGAAGAACATAGAAAAGTGCGTATATGCCGCACTAAATGTAAAGATATAACCAGAGGTCCAGAAAAAAGGACTGTCAGCGAATGCGTTAAGTAACACTGCCGTTCATGAAGAATGGTATTCAAAAGGTTACTACAGTACATCCTTAAACCACCGCAGTAGATTCCGTAAGTAGTGTCTCACACGCCAAACACTTTATAGCAAAAGACAGAAAATGAACCTTACTTGAGAGTATGTAGGTTGCCTTTACAATATTTAACATCGAATGATATGAGGTCATGGCGTGTGGGTCGCTTTTACCGACTTGAAATTCAATGGTGGCGAAAAGGTTAAGTTTACCGTTCAAAGCGCAAAAATTATCAAACCCGCGAAGGAGAGCCCAATGTGCATAGACTAGGACATCTAACGGCAAAATGGAGTAGAAAGTGCGCTGTACAGTAATGTCAGTCTAAAGGTGTTCCTACACTGACAATTTTTTGAACAATAATTCTTCTCAATTTAATCTGTAACCGAATGTAAGAAAACTCAATTGTTCAAGGCCAACTATTGCTCAAAATGTTGCCAGTGTAAACGCACCTTAAGCGCTCTCTTTGCCTTGACACTCCAAATCATTGATAGGTATTGGATTTAATTACTAATACTGGAATTTAATTTAATTACTAATACTGGAATTTAATATTTTGACGCTATTTTATGTAAAATAGGATAGGCAAGTTTTATTTTTTTAATATTTACCTTTTATAAAATTTAAGCGTCTAAAACGATTATGTGGAGTCGGCATTATTACTACAATATAATACGATTACTCCAAGTGGCAAATAGCCGCACTATTTAGCTACTTGCTTCCTAGAGTGTCTAATAACTTATTCTACTACACACAAGATGTCACTTTAACAATAATTTGATTTTTTTTTAAAGTCTTATAATTATAGTTATTACGCTTTGGTAATTATTAGATACAATCGACGCATTTTAGGTATATTTTATGTTGGGAACATAAATTACATTGCGGATTAATGCAAACTATGAGGCACTCGACAGCTGCAGATGAAATCATCACATCAGCCAAAAGACGTCCACTGCTGGACCAGACCTTCTCCCAAGTATCTCATGGCCGCCCACTGCCACTTGAGTCCTGCACCACTCTGAACTATGTCAACGGCCCATAGCTCTCCTACGGATCTTCAATTTCTGATTCGATCTCGTAGGGAAACTCCGAGTTCCATTGCTGCCTGACTGACATTGAGCTTTCTCATTCGGCCCACTGTTAAATACATTATATGTTTTATTAGTCATTATTCGCACTTATGCGGTACTGTGTTTCTCCTCCTCACCACAAATTTTGTACCGTTTAAAAAATCTTCGGGTTAAAGTCGTATCGAGTCGATTAATTCAGGCAATAAACCATCTATGTGCACTAACTTCCGTTTAACCGTTTCTGTTTGATTAAATTTTAAATTCCCAAGAATCTAAACATACAAACTTTCACATTTATACTATGAGTAGGTATGATTACTTTATCCTCCCGAGCACGCCTGTATACGGGAATCCGTTTTAGAGATATAATGAAATAGATTGAGAAAATATATAATTTAATCTTACTTTCACAATTGAATTAATTCGACTAGGACGTTTTAACAACAAAAATATTCCACGTCCGTGGCAAACAAGCATACGGCCGCCTGATGGTAAGCAGACACCGCAGCCTATGGACACCTGCAACTCCATGGGGTTGTCGTTTAGTCTTTCGGGAAAACCTCGGCAGGGAGCTCATTCCACAACCGGAGAGGAAATTCCTCCCTTCCTATTGCTTTCATTTAATTATTTCACATCGTAGGACAAACCGGACAAAAACATCCGTTTTGTCCTACGAAAATTGACATATAATATCGTAGGACAAAACGGATTTTTTTGTCCGGTTTGTCCTACGATGTGAACAAAATCGTAGGACAAATCGGACTACATCAAATTTTGATCTAAAGTTATGACCTCGAAGTAATGGATCTTGGCACCCAGAGATTATAGCGCGGCAGTCAATGCTGATTTTGAGGTAACTTCAAGTTATGACTCATAATCGATGTCGCATTTTTGGTTTAAAAGAATATTTTTGATATTTTTTAAAAAAATTGTATCATT